>CM028130.1:1373692500-1378497500 GCA_016271365.2 Neoceratodus forsteri | reverse complement strand
CCACATATGGATACCATTATGTAGTAATGGGAGTGCAGGGTCCTCCATTATGCAGTAATGGGAGCAAATAACCCAAAGGGCCCTGCACTCCCACAGGGAGATGAGGGTTATTTACAATGTCTCTACACTTATGGATAGATGGGAGTGTAGGGCCCAAAGGGCCAAGCACTCACACATATGGTAACTATTATGTAGTGATGGGAACACATGTCCCGGAGGGCCCTGCATTCCCACAGGGAGATGAGGGTTTTTTACAGTGTCTCTATACTTACAGATAGATAGGAGTGCAGGGCCTAGACATGAAAATCAGGGACAATTGCAAAATGTATGCATGGAAGCACAGGGCCTATAGGGTCCTGTGCATCCAAAACACACTACAGAATGATGGGAGCACAGGGCCCAGAGGGCTCTGTGCTCCCACAAACATATAAGGGTCACATTACACTTTCTAAAAAAGTAATGAAATTTAATGCAAAAAAAACTTTGTTAATGTATCAGTTAGGGTTGAAGCAACAAAAGTAGGGAAATGAGGCATTAGGGTTTCCATCCCTAACACCAAACCCCACCACCACCCTCCACAGAACAACGGGTGTTTGGGTGTGCCTTGAGGTCGTCGACCCTAAAACTCACCCCATTCTTTTATGCCATATCATGCCAGCTTCCTTATACATGGAATGGGATGAGCGTTAGAGCCAACAACCTCAAGGCATACCCTGATGCCTGTTGTTCTATGGAGAGTGGTGGTGGGGTGGGGTGGTAGGGTAGGGAGGTGGTTGTTAGGGTTGGAAACCCTAATGCCTCATATACCTACTAACCCTAACTGATGCATTAAAGTGTGAATGACCTGATGCCCTGGGAAGTGCATTAAAATCCTATGAGGCACACCCTGGAGGGGCGTATTACATTTATAAAATGGATCTAAGTAGATTTTTGGGGGGAAGAAATCCAGATTTGGCATCTGACCATATTGTTTGTAGAGATTTAATACATGGTCAGGTGATGTTCCTCAGCCAATGTAATTTCTAGATTTTTTCTTGCAGTTTTTCTGTCTGTCTGTTTATCTATCTATCTACATGCACTATTCCTTACCAGTCCTCTCATGTAGTCCAGTGTCCCTAGAGACCTATAAGTCACTTGTGCACATCCCTGGTGTGCTGTAAATACCCATGCTTCTAGATCAATTCACTTTTGTTACTATTGTTAGTGGCCCTTCTCCTTGCTTACAAGGCTTTGACATATGGCAGGTGTTGCTGCACCATGTGACCAGACCTGATGGTGCCAGAAAACCTCTGCATTGTACTGCTACTCTGCGCATATTAGTACCATCATTAAATCAAACACTCTCAACCCCGTTCCCAGTGCCATAACTCTGACCTAGGCTCTATTATAAGGAAAGACTTGTTATCCCCTTGGGGTAAAACATAAAGTGCAACAACAGAGAAATGTAATGCAAAACTGTTGCAAATTTGCCCAACCCTCATGGATTAAATTTGTGGGTGGCAAAGAAGGGAGGATGCTGGGTAAATATCAGACATGTACACCTTCATGCATGGGCCTGAGGCCCTACAGTAAGGAGTGGGGAGAACCAGGTAAAAAGAACATCACAGGCTTTATGAAGCCTTGTCTGCTCATCCCTGAGTATGCGCTACAACCTGGGAACTCACCTTCAGTCTACATTGGATTGTAGTATTGGAGGAAGCATACCCTCCTCCCACCACCCTCACCATGAGGGAAATATTTGTGGGAGTACCCAGACAGAAGATGATTCCCAGAACAGGTGGGAACCAGTTTGGGGAAGCAAGGATAGGGCTGATTAGCTCCTACTGGATGAAACATGCATAATAAAAAAACCTCTATGGCAAAATAAGAAATTGGCTATTAAGTTGACACTGGTGCCAGGAACCCTATTATGCACTGTATACATTTAGGTTGTATACTGTGTGTGTGAAGGTGAAGGTAATTTCTCCCCCCTTAGATTACTCCATGTGCACTAATAATATGCTCATGACACTGTATTTATTTCTAGTGTTTAATATCCTATGTTGCAAGATCCATTCAATCTATGCAGAACCTCCCACCAGTTGACACACAACTATGAGGTACCATTCATTTCTTGTAGAATAGCCATTCTGTGACTTGTACATTGTGCCCCACTTTATTATGAATTATTAGCTCTTAATAGGTCTGTGCTTGTTCATTAAAGAGGTGTTAGCTAAGTTTACAGACCCTGATGCAAGTTATCATATTGATCTATGGTAGATATGGGAAAAATATGCTAATTCTGCAGAACTTTGTGAAATTCTGAGAACTTTTGCATAATTTTGCAAAATAATTTTTTTTTTTGCCATAGTGCAGTCCTTTATGTAGCTAGAGACCCAATAACTGTTATGTTTACTTGCAGGAGTCCAAGGATCAGTAGATCAAATGCCACAATATTTGGATGGGAAGTTGTGAACTTCTAGGAGCTCAAAGTCTGTCATTTGTTTTTTGCAATATTTACTAAAAATATATTTTTCTGTTTATGATTCGACCACCTTTGGAGCTAAGTACACCACCTGAAAATTTGCATGCCTAACCTTCTTGGAAGGGTTTCAGAAACTGCTAAATGTGGAGAAATTTGGTTAATGAAAGGTTAAAGGTTATGATTATTTTGTATAAATGAGTAGTCTCTCTTTTATTTCTCATTACTGAGAGCATACTACACCAGTCAATACCGTATTCTAATAACAAAGATCTGGTCCAAAATAGATGCAGGAGCAGTTCTTAGTTGTAAATATGAATGAAATTGCATACATTATAATGAAAATTTACTTATTATGGGTCCTAATTACTGTGCATACATGCTGCAGGTATGCAGTGTGTAGAAAGCACTGTGTTGGAAAGCTAAGCATCTGGTGTCAAGTTGGACCCTGGTGGCATGCACAAAATTGGCATATGCCCCTTTCAAGCTATATCCCCTATGTGTAGCACTGTCTGTTGGAGTACTTCAAGTAAGGAAGACTGATGAGCGGTTGGACATGGCTAAGCATCATTTACTCCCCCATCTCCAAATTGTGCAGTACTCCCAGCACCACAGTGTAGAGCTCCAGTGGACAAAGCATAGGCTAGGCATGCAGGGATTAAGTCATAGCTGCTATGTGCCCCCGCTTACTGGTGGCAGGCAGCCACAGCCAGATACACCCCCCCCAGTCTCATGTCCCCTAGCCCTCTAAAGACTAGGTTTGCTGGCATAAAGCATCTAGCCTCAACTGAGCTCTTTTCTTCTAGGGTTTGCTTGAAAGGACAGAGCAATGATCAACATTAACAGAGCAAGGAGAAACAATTTAGGCTTCTTTTGGCTAAGCAAAATTACTGTTGGATTACTATTTTGTTTTGTGCTTCAGGTTTTATAACAAAGAAACATAGAAGTTAATGGCAGATAAGGACCGTAAGGCCCATCCAGTCTGCCCATTTCTTTTTCTACCTTATGAATGTGCCATTGGTGTGCTCTGTCAATGGCATATCTAGTCATACTCATCTGTATTGCTCCCTTATGCCTACCCCCTGCCTGTTAGAAACCCTGCACTGTATTTATATCCACCACTTCCTGATGTAGACCGTTCCATGCATCCACAACCCATATTGTGAAAAAGAACTTCCTCACAGTACCTCTTAATTGACCTCCCTCTATTCTTTATTACTGTTTTGTGCTTACAGGTTGTACAGTTTACTGCTTTATTTTTCTTAGATTGAAATTGTTTTTTGAAGGGTATATTTTCTTTTAAATTGTTGTGCAGGTTGTCTTGCTGAAAGAAAGGAAAACACCAAGGTGGTGGGTCAGAGCTGTAGATGATTGTTTCTGGAGGACACAGGTTTGGTCACACCCACCACAAGCACATCATTTCACTTATACCTGAGGTTCTGACATCACTTCCCCAAAAGGACAAAGGACATACACATGTCATAACCTTAACAGCCCAGCATGCTGCATAGGGAGTAGATGCACACACACACTCACACACACTAACAAAAAAGAAAAAACTTATACAAGAAGGGAGAGAGAGACATGTGGGGAGTGGTGCAATGGACTGGCTGTGGGGCAGCAGTGTTTTGGGAGACATTCTGGAGGCTGCAATGCTGCCCTATTTGCAGGCACCAGTCTGGTCTGAGGGAGGAGAATGCCCATCTCCAGGCCAACCTGGTGAGAATTCGAGAACCCCCTCCACCCAGGGACCACCATGGCCACTGCCGCTGCCTCAGATATTGCCAAGAAAGAGGAGAATTTTGACCACAGTGGGCTCAGAGAGGGAGAGGGTGGTGGAGCAGATGTGAATCCCTCTAGATGTGCCTCTCCACAATTCATATGCTGTTCTGGTGGAGCATGGTTCCTCTATGGAGGCACCCACAGTGGAAACCAAGGAGGATGCTGGGAACCTCGGCAAAGAAGACACAGAGGAGGGTGGCACAGGACCCCACAGGGGAAGAAAACAGCTCCTGGTGGGGGACTCAATCACTAAGATGGTAGAACTGGAGGGGGACGGGAGATGGAGGTAAGGTGCCTGCCTGGTGCCATGGCTGGAAGGCACAGGATTTGAATCCTCAGCATCACAGAAGTAGCGGCTCAGGAGAGGGAGCTGGATGTCATTGTCCACCTAGGGAAAAATGACCTGGCTGAGAATGTGATCAGAGCAGTGCAGGAGGAATTTTGTAGAGTTGAGGAGGGGCCTTAGACAAGTAGCAGGCATGGTAACCTTATCAGATGTACTGCTTATCTATGGCATGGGTGAGGCTAGGGCAATCTGCACCACAGGATTCATTGAATGGTTGAAAAACTTATGTGGAGCTCAGGGTTTTGGCTTCATTGAGGACTGGTGGTCCACCTGATGGGATGGAGGCCTACACTAGTGCAATGGCCTACATATGTCCGGGAGGGGAACCAGGATCCTAGGTGATAAGTTTAAATGCTTCATAGGCAAGCATTTAAACTAGCCAAGGGGGAGGCATTGAAAAGAAGCATGGAAATCCAAGCACCCCCAAAAAAACAGGGTAGTTAGTGAGGTTAACACTTAGGCAGAAAAGTCAATAGGGAGCAGGACAGGGTTCAATGGAGAAAAAGGCAAAGAGAGTAAGGACAGGGATGAGGCTAAAAGGGGTAAGGTTATCAAAAAATGGAAGGTGATGAGTACCAATGCATGTAGTCTGGGTAACAAGCTCCCTGAATTAGTGGCCTTGATGGAAGAGGGACACCTGGATATCATGGCAATCACAGAAACATGGTAGACAGAAAACCATGATTGGGATGTCAACAAACCAGGGTAAAGCATCTACAGGAGGGGCAGAGAGGGTAAAAAAAGTAGGTGGAGTAGCTATGTTAGGGAAGGGATCAAAGTAATTGGAACTAAAGGGTAAACAGGGAGGAGAGGAAGCACTGTGGGTCACCCTGGAGACAGGAAATGACACCACAATCTGTACAGTGGTTGTATACAGACCCCTATCTCAGAGGGTGGAAATGAACAAGAAAATGATAGAAGGCATCCTTAGAATGGCAGAAAAGGGGAAGATAATGTTGGTGTGGGACGTGAATATGCCAGATGTTAACTGGAGCACTTTTGCTACAGCCACATCCAAGAGCAGGGTAATTCTTGATGCCTTCCATGGGGCATGCCTCAGGCAGCTAATGTTGGAACCCACTCGGGAGGGAGCATTCTTAGACCTGGTACTCTCAAATGGGAATGGAGAGAGAATCTCAAATTTAGAAGTGGGTTGCTATCTGGGAACAAGTGACCACCAAACAGTGTGGTTCACAATAAACACAGCTGTAGAGTCAAGTCACACAAAGGTGAGGGCTTTGGACTTTAGGAGGGATGACTTTGGCAAAATGGGGGACTGCCTCAGAAAAGCACTTGCAAACAGGCAAGAAGGTGGGGTGGGGGAACACTTGGAAAAAATCAAAGCTGCCATTACAGAGGCAACAAGCCTCTGAGTGACGTAAGTAAACAAAACAAAATAAAGGGAAAATAAAACACTATGGTTCTCGAAAGAGGTGGTAGGGAAGGTTAGGGAGAAAAAGATAGCATCCAGGAAGTATAAGGAAACACAGAAGGAGTAGGATGGAGAACTGTATCAGTTAAAGCAGAAGAAAGTGGGGAAGGCAATCAAAATAGCAAAGGTCTAAACCAAGGAAAAGATAGACAGCTCAGTTAAGAAGGGGGATAAAACATTTTATAGGTACATTAGGAAGTAAAGAAAGATCAGAGGAGGGATAGTGAGGCTTAATAAAGGGGAGGAGGTGGGCAGAGGAAGACAGTGACAAAGCAGAGATTCTGAATGAATACCTCTTCTCAGAATTCATAAAAGAAGTGGATGGGGAGGAATCTAAACCAAATAATAGAAGCACATTGGATAGGAGTGTGAACACCAGTCCATTCACAGAAGAAAGGGTCCTGAAAGAACTCCTAAAACTGAGGATGGACAAAGTAATGGGGCCTGATAGAATTCACCACAGAATTCTAAAAGAATTAAGGGGAGAACTAGTGGCACCACTGACTACCCCTTTTGTTTTTTGAAATCTTTGCTTATCTCCTCCTCCAGCCCCCCAACTCTGACTCTTCAGGAGCACCTGGGAGTCATTCCTCTGCCAGCCACCCTACCTGGATCTGCTTTTGAGCCCCATGGAGCCACGGTCCCCCCCCCCGGGTGGGGACGAGGTGGGGTCTGAGCACCTCAAACACTTCTTGTTTCATCAGTCAAGGTGGTCCGGTGGGTGGTGGCACATCAAGGGCATGCTCCTGGTGCTCTGTCATCTCAGAGATGGAAGGCGTTTTTCCTCCATTTCCTCCCTACATGTGGTGTGCGCCCTGATGTCATGGTGCTGCATGCCAACGTCCACCACACATTATGACCAGCCCCTCCTGCAGCTGCAGGATATGTCATACCCTGAGCCTTCACTTGGGGTCAGGCAAGCTGTGGACCTTTGGTCCCCTTCCTCTCCTAGAGAAGGCGAGCAGTCATGGGAAGCTGGATCCTTCTTCCCGGTCGACCCTCCAGCAACCTGAGTCTTCTTATGAACCTGGGTCACATGACAGCAAGGATTCACAGCAGGAAGGTCATGTCAGATGACCCTAATAGATTTCTTTGACAGGGTGACCAAAGTAGTAGACCAGGGAGGGGCTGTGGACGTGGCCTACCTAGACTTTAGCAAGGCATTTGACACAGTCCAACACAAAAGATTAATAATCAAGCTAGTCAGCCTGGGAGTGGCTCCCAGAGTGGTAACCTGGGTAAAAAAATTGTCTGGACAACAGGATGCAGAGGGTAGTAGTAAACTGATTCCACTCTGAAGAAAGGGGGGACTTGCGGGGTACCTCAGGGTTCAGAACTGGGACCAGTCCTCTTTACCACTTTATAGGTGACATTGTGGTGGGACTGGAAGGAAAATTGTGCCTCTTTGCAGAAGACACAAAGATCTGCAACTTGATCGATACACTGGGGGGGTGGTGAAAAGGATGAGAAGGGACTTGGCAAGGTTGGAGGAATGGTCAAAAGTATGACAGCTTAGATTCAGTGTAAAGAAGTGCAAAGTAATGCACCTGGGGAAACAAAAACCCAAGGGAAGAGTACACAATTGGGGGGGTATTAACAACAAAAAAAATGGAAAGAGACAGGGGAAGTAGTCATATCAGATAACCTAAAGGTAGGCAAGCAATGTGAGAAGGCAGTAAGGATAGATGGGGGAATACTGGAATGTATAGGGATAGGTATCACCAGTAGAACACCTGAAGTTGTTATCCCTCTGTACAGACAGTATGTGAGACCCTATCTGGAGTACTACATGCAGCTCTGGAGTACCCGTCTCCGCAAGGACATAGACACAATGGGGTCAGTCCAAAGCAGGGCAACTAAAATGGTGCAGGGTCTGCACCAAAGCCATACGAAGACAGACTAAAAGAGCTTAACATATATACCCTTAAGGAAAGGAGAGAGAGGAGGGACATGATAGAAACGTTCAAGTACCCCAAGGGAATCAACAAAGTCCAAGAGGGTAGCATCTTTCCGAAAAAGAGATGCACAAGAACAAGGGGGCACAATTTGAAGATAGAGGGGGGATGACTCAAGGGCAACGTGAGGAAGTATTTTTTCATGGAGAGGCTGGTGGATGCATGGAACGGCCTTCCTGAGGAAGTCATGGGGTCAAAAACAGTAGGGGAGTTTAAGAATGCATGGGACAGACATAAGGCAATTCTAGTGGGAGGAAGGAGGAAGTAGGCTGTTGACAAAACTAGGATCTGCAGCTTATCTGATAGGTAGGGAAATGGGCAGACTGGGTGGGTCAAGCAGTCCTTATCTGACATCAAAGTCTATGTTTCTATACAGCAAGGGCTTGGAGCTATGGTTCAGCTAATTAACATTTTTTTTTTGCTCTGGTCTCCCTCCCCCCAAGCTGTTGTGTTTGGCCCCCCTGCCCCACTCGCCACCCCCCATGCCCAGGTTTACCCCCTGCGTGGGGCCATCAGGTGAGTACCCCCTTCCCTAGGAACACAGTCTCTTGCCCTGGCTTACCCCCCAGTGTGGGGCCATGGGAGTGCCTCCCCCCCCATGGTGAGCATTAGTCTCAGTGGGAGTGGCAGTGGATGTGGGACCGTCATGAACAGAGACAGAATTTTTTCCAAGTATAATGAGATCCCTGGGGGTGGGGATGTGCAATGATGTCAGCATCTGCCCTGCCTCCTCGCATGAGGTGCCGGCAGCGGCTGTACCCCCAGCCTCCACCAGAGGTCTGCATAGCGCCAGACACTCTTCCTCCTCCCCCTGGAGAAGGAAAGCAGTCCCTGAGACTCTCAATCCTTCTCCCCTGGCTGGACCTCCAACTCCCAAGTCCGTAAGCAAATCCAGGATGTCAGTGCAGCAAGCGGACACCTTGCCACTGTGCCAGCAGACTGGCTTAATTACCTTTTTTATGGTTCCCTTAAGAGACTACAGAACACCAGTACCCACAATCCCTGCTCCTCACAGAGCAGGAATCTACACTACTCATGGGAAGGGCATGTAATTGTGAATACCTACACCTTCAGTACGTCTAACTCCCCCAGCCATTTTCATGTGCTGTTAAACTGACCTGTGAATTGGTGTGAGTAAAGTGTTACTACCACTTTGTTAATTGTATAAAAGAGCACAGTACTGAAATGTACCTCAAAGTGGTTGCAAATTTATCTTTCCTTTATGGACTATACTTTTGTGTGACTCTGCCTAATTCAGCCTGTCCCAAGATAAACCATGATATTAGGACTTACAATATATAGTATATTCAATTTGTCATGCTCCACAAATGTAAAGCATTATGGAAAGTTTATGCCAGTCACCATGCATATAATTTCCATGATGTTTTGCATTAGTAAGGTTTGTGTAATCTGGTATTACTCTGAAACTTATCTTTACTGACAATGCCCTACCAGTGTGATTCTTCCTTCAGTGATTTTGCACTTATGCTCTTGTTTTTTAAACTGCATTTCTATTTGGTGCTTTCCATGACCTAAATTAAACAGATCAAATTAAAGGTTAATTACTCTCCTAAAGCTGAAATAACCAGGGTACTTTACACAGTCACAGGGGTGGAAGGTGTTATTTGAGGGAATATAGGCCATTCAAAAATGGGTGAAGCTGTCTGAAAGAGGTGGATTCTCTTTTGCAACAGCGGTGCAGAAAACACTCATGCAAATTGCATGTCTAGATAAGACTGGTCTCACATAGGCTGTTGAGAGAGAGAGAGAGAGAGAGAGAGAGGCTAGAAATGAGGCACTTAGCCTAACACTGACCAGTGGTAGGCTGGTTTGGCTTAGGTAGAATTTGGTAAACTGGCTTACACTACATAAATGGTTGCCACTGTCAGCAGGGGGTAGAGTTTCCCTTATGGCAGTGGTGCAGCTCATGTCCAGATGTTAGCAGTCACACACAGGCTGTGTGACCACTAACATACTGGACTCCAACAGGTGCAAAGATCAGCCCATGGAATAGCACAAACTGTGTGGTATCATGCCCTGATCTTTGACCGAGGCACATGTTGCTACTTCTGAAGTAATTTCCTCATCATAGTCTTGACTGCTGCTTGATGGCTATGCCAATATGTGAATATAATTTCTCAGTGTAATTTTCTTGTGGTCCAATGGCTATGGAGTCCTGTGACTTGCATGTCCAAATCCCTGGTATCCATTAGAGTCCTTCCTAGATCTGTTCCACTGCAGTAATGTTTTGCTGGAATTAACTTTCTACCTTGCAAGGCTGCAACCTCTGCAATCACTGCTTTCCACAGTCCAACAGTGGCCATGGTTGCTTCATCTAATGACTGAAGGGGGCACTGGGGAGCCACAGTGTATAGTATACTGCCTTCATGCAAACTAGTGCCCTCATTAAATCACATTCTCCAGCACCATTCCCTGTTTTGGCACACCAACCTGTGCATTAATTGGGGGGAAGATGTGTGACCCCTTTGTGTAGCACAAAATGGGCACAATGCAGCTATGTAAAACAAAATGGTTGCAAATGTGCCCCTTCACTCATTGACTACTGTCTGTACTCTGACTAACCCTGCCTGCCCAAATATATACCCATAAAGAATACCTATAAAGTCTTATATAGTATTCCCAATTACTTGACATGCTTGGATACTGTGGTATTCGATCTAACAAAATAAAACAATAACAAGTAATTAGATTATCCATTATTATCAAGTTCATATTCATCTTACAATCAGGTAATTTGATCAGACCAGTTAAAAATGATTAAACCTGCTCATCTGATTATCTGACACCACTAATCAGGTCTAGACATTGATCATGAATTAAATTTTCATGTTCATTATACTGAAATGATAAAAAAGACTAATTACGTAATACATGGAATTAAGAGAACATTTATAAGTAGAGATGCAAATGTGTTTACTATCCCTATACAAAGCATTCATCCATCCACACATGGATTATGGATCTCCCTGTGGAACCCCTATTTATGTAGAGATGTAGACAGATTGGAAAGGGTACAGCAAAAAATGACAAAGATGATCAGAGACATGGTCTGTCTAACATACGAGGATAGACTGACTAATCTGAAAGTGTATAGCCTGGAGGAAAGAAAAATGAGCAGAGATCTGTTGATGATGTTTAAGATAAATGATAGTGAACTGATAACTGAGAGAGGTACAAAAACACAAATAAAACCTGCAGGATTAAGACCACATAACCATCAGTTAAGACTGGAACAATATACAAATAAAGAAGATTTAATAATTTTACACAACATGCAAGTAGAGGGTGGAATAATTTACCTAAAGAAATAATGAAGAGTGTGTACGGTCGATTGGTCCCTGGACATAATGTCACAGTCATAAAAACATGGACATTATGTTGCAGGGACAAAAAATACCACTTAAAAACGCCACTGACATAATTTGTTTATGGATGAATAGTCACCACACATTTTGGCCACAGGACAAGTTGCTGACATTAGAACAGAATGAAAGTAATGAGCATAAAATCTACTCTCGGCTCAAAGTGTAGTAGCCGGGGTGACGCAAACCTGCAATAAAGCAATAGTCAAGCCTGCAATGCAGTTCAATTCTTTCACTGCAGCTCCAGCTTCCTGATGCTCTGCACCTGTGGAACTGGAACCCACCACATCATATGGAGGCAAGTCATCCTCATGCTCATCATAATCTTTAGGACAGGAGAAAATTGTTCCATATAAGGGAACCATAATTGATGGAAAAGGCATAGCTGGAGGAGGCTGAGGGGTTCACCATCTCTGCAACAAAGCAGGTCCGAAGGCTAGAGTCAGCAACAATGTTGATGGGCTGACATCAACCATGACGAGAAATACATTGTTATTGGAACCTGTGGCAAAAGTTGTGAAAAACAGAGCCATCATGCCATGTATAAGTAGCTAGACTTTGACAACTCCATTAGTGTGTGCCAATGGTGGAATTGTTGATGGGACAGTGCATGATGGCAGTATGGGCTGAGAGTACCCTGCAGAGGGAACTGAATAGGTGTAAGACCTTGGTCTTGCTGTCTCAGAAACTGTCAAGAGGACATAAGAACTAGAGATTTTGAAAATCTAGGCTCTGTTTTTGAACCTCCCTCAGTCCTTTTCTTTTAAAGGTGACCAACAATGGGCAGAAGTTTCTGATCGGGAGTCTTTATTTTTTCCTGAATGACAGTGTTTATTTGTCGATGACTTGGAGGACTTGATCTTTGATTTTTCTTTTGGCCAAGTTGAAGTCAAGTTAAGGCAGGATCTGACACCACCACTGGAGTCCTCTGGGAGTTCTCTGTGCTCCTACTGCTTCACCCTTTCCCTGTTCCTTACAGGAATGCAGGGTTTTGCAGTATATGGGGGGAACTTGTGTTATTGATTAGTCCAGTGCAAAATGTCGCAATGTGCGTGGTTCAGGTAGTCACTGGTATGTGGTCGTGGAAGCTACATTTTCTCCCAAACAGATTCACTGGTGACCTCATTTCAGTGCAACATTTTGTTGGCCGCATTTTGCCCATGGCTATTTTTACGGCGATGTTACATCTGTATACCATGCACAGTGAAAACTTTGATATTTTTAAAAGCAAACTGAATGAATTTATATTTAGATAAGGGCTAAATTGGACCCACTGGTGCAAGTGGACAGACTCAATGGGCATTAGCTTTCTCCTGTTCATTACCCAGTATAAATATCCAGTATAAATATAAAATAAATGTGGGCAAGTATGGAAACTTCTCTACTTGAAATTCTTCCCAAGGTTTCCCTACTTCGTATAGTGCAAAGGGGCACTTTGTGTAGTTCTTCACCTTGTGTGGAGGGCACTATTCTATGTGAAAAGGAACTTTGCTGTCAAAGTGTCACACTGTGTTATTATTTTTTATATTTTTAAAGTGTTAAAAGAAACACCCTTACCCACATATCTACTGTTTGTTATTTTACCCCCTCTCACCAACCCATACCATAGAAATGAACTTCTCTGGTCCCTCCACCTCTTAGCATGCATACCTTCTCCTCTACACCAGTCCTGGTGAAGCTGCCCATTGTTAGTACCCATTCCC
Source organism: Neoceratodus forsteri (assembly GCA_016271365.2). Classification (NCBI taxonomy): domain Eukaryota; kingdom Metazoa; phylum Chordata; order Ceratodontiformes; family Ceratodontidae; genus Neoceratodus; species Neoceratodus forsteri. The sequence continues at coordinate 1,378,484,438 of CM028130.1, read as the reverse complement.
AACCCAGTGTCCACTTCATAGTTATAGTGTACAATACATCCATACCAGTCACCTTCCCCAACTCAACTCAGTTATACAACAAGGACAGCCCCCTACCACACTCTGGTACACCCCATCTTCCTTCCCCACTAATATCAAAAGGATACTGAGTGATGAAGGTCAACTGGTGAATTGTCCTGTAGTGAAGATAACTGTCTCTTAGCATAGCAAAAAAGCTGCAGACAGCCCTAGGTCTTCCTAGTATGGCCACCATTAAATAAATAAAACTGATGATGCACTCCTATAGTGTGAAAGGTTGTGGGTTAACAGATGGACTCTGACTCAATAACTGTAGAGTTGCAGATATATTTTATTTACATACAGAACAAAATTAAAGTGAACTTGTGTGACAAAAACAAATAAAAAAAAATAAGAGGGTACCAGAAATCAAACAACAGGCTTTATTTTCAGCACTAAAGTAACATAAATCCAAAAGCAATTCATAGGAGTACTAAAAGCTAGACCCCTGAGGTGTTGTCGAATAAACACCAAACTCCTCTCTGATCTAATTTTGTTCATGGCCAGAAATATAAAGGGGGCAGGACTTACAGATTGGTCCACCTACCCATCAATCAAACTAAACTCAATAAACTTTGTCTTAATACTCATTCATTACAATTATTTATTTTGGTAAACCCCTCTATAATTACTTTTAATGGATTATTATAGCATCATTATATTTCCTAAACAAAAATGGATCCTCGTTTCACCCTTTCGGGATGCCACAACGCACTGCCCCAACTTCCCTGCATAAATATGGAATGAAAGAGGCCTGACGGCTCTAAGGGAACAGGGTTGCTGCATGATATTATGGCGTTTGACTCTGTTTCCTTTCAAATGTTTTAAATGCTTTCACTTGCATGAACAACCCCAAAGAAAAAGTTTTAAAAATAAGTGAATTTATTTAACACTCGAGAGACTCAAATGCACCTCTCTAGCTCCGTCCTGCAAATTCCACGGCAGGACCTGCAAGGCTTTGTGCACCTTCAAGCAGGAAGAGGTAGTGTCTCATAACAACATTGTGTTTCAGCTATCTTCCCTACCAGTAAGTCCTCAGAGTACTGTTCTTCTATTTCTATTTTACAAGAGAAGTTCCCTTTCTATTTAAGCTATACTAAACAGAAGAAAAGTAGAGAAGATAACCATGTCCCATTCTTTCAATCTTCTACAGAAGAGAAGGGCAAGCACATAAACACTTCTAAGCACTGCCAACATCTAATATCAGTCTCATAACAGTATTGAACATAGCACTAATAGTGCTAATAGTGCTTGACTAAAAGCAAGTTTACTAAAGTTTTTAATAAAGTATTTATTGGGAGATCCTAACTTTGACCCAGCATTTAATCATAACGTTTTAAAATGCGGAAGGTGGGAATCTGATATAGGGGGAATCTGAAACAGTTTGCTACAGCAAGGAAATGGATGGCCAGTCCATTTCTTACTATGTGTAAAGAAGCAACAATAAATAAACATACCAACAAACCACATAAAGCAACTATTCATTCACATACATTCCAGACTAACATATACGTATTTTCTTAAAGCAACAATGCTAACAAGGGGCACTATACATACTCCTCCCCCCTTCTTACTGAATCCTATATGTCTATCAGATCTCTCAATAAGAGAGATGGAGCCATAGCCCACCCTCTCAATGGCTCCACCTTGGGGTCCCTAACAAATTTTAACAAGAAAGAGGAAGACAAACATCTTTCTTATCATCTTTCTGCATTACCCCGAGGTCTGATAACAAATTTTCTTTATTTACCCCCATTCCATATCAGAACAAATAATCAGCATTACTATGGGAAACTCCTTTTCTGTGCTTAATTTGGAAATGGTATGGCTGTAAAGACAGATACCACTGCATTTTTCATGGATTTCTGTCTTTCTGCATATGTTCTATAGTTTGATAACTTTGTAAAGATAAGAACACTAGTCATAAAGAAACAAAAATAAATGAAACAAAGATGATCATTCAGAATATTTATTGGAAATTTTATTAAGTAATATTTCAAATGAAGTAGTAATTAAAATTATAAATAATCTTATATTATTTTTGTTTAAAGTGACTGCTTAAGATCTGTATATTCCAAGGAGATATGGCAATCATCTTGGCCCTAATCGCAGTGTTAAAAAGTAAGGAAAATATGTTTGCATTGAAATTGGTGGTCCTTATAATAGGAGAAGTAGAGTCAATTTGTGTACATAATAATTTAGCTTGCTTTATAAGCATTATTGAAATGATACATTAGTAATTTAATTCATATATATATATATATATATATATATATATATATAGGAAAATGATCTAATTAAAGTGAATAGTTAAATTTGATACTTTATTAGAAAAATAATTATGTATATTTTATCATTTTTTACAGTTTCCCTGAAGAAGCCTAATTATTCAGGTGAAACGTTGGGACTATTTACAAAAAATAAATCACTTGTTTCAAGAACATTATGGTGTTATAGCCTTTGTTGCTAAAGAGCATGCCAACTTGACTAGTATTTTCATGGTATGTAACCAACGTAACTGATTGTGGTCTGTCCAAATTTCAAATTTGATACCCCATAAATAAAACCTGAGGGCTTCAATAGCTCACTTGATTGCCAGGCATTCCTTCTCAATGGTAGAATACCTTGTCTCTCATTCATGCAATTTCCGACTGATGTATATAATGGAGTGTTCATCCCCATTGATATATTGAGTTAACACAGCCCCACCACTCAGATTGGAAGCGTCAACTTGCAGGATAAAGGGACACGTAAAATCAGGTGTATGTAACACTGGGGAAGAACAAAGGTGGGCCTTAATGGAACAAAGGCCTCCTCACATTCAGGTGTCCACACCACTTTATCAGATTTGTGTTTTTCATTAGGTCTAATAAAGGACCAGCTATTGTTGAAAATAAGGGTATGAAGCAACGACAGTATCCCACAAGCTCAAGAAATACCCATACTTCCCTTTTTGTTTTGGACCCTGGACTGTTGGCAACAGCATCTACTTTGGTTCCTTCCAGCTTAATACACCCTTTACCAATTTGAAATACCAGGTATTTTGTCTCTTGCATGTCCATAGAACATTTTGTAGGGTTGATGGTAAGTCCTGCTGTACCAATAGCGGCCAATACTTGAGATAGGTGATGTATATGTTCATCCCTGGTGGGACTAAAAATTACTACATCAACTTGATATGACGAACTATACGCAGCATGAGGAGATAGAATTTTATCCATCACCCTTTGAAATGTGGCAGGAGCACCATGTAACCCTAAGGGCATCACTATGAAGTAAAATAAGCCAAGGAGTGTACTTAATGCTGTTTTTTCTTGTGCATCTGAATCCAAAGGAATCTGCCGATATCTCTTGGTTAGATCCATTGAGAAAATGTACTGAGCATTTCCTAAATAGTCTAAGATGTCATCTATATGGGACAAATTTGGAAATGGCATTCAGATGATGGAAATCTAAACATAAATGTGCCCCACCTTCTTTTTTCCCTATTACTACCAAAGGAAAACTGCATTCGCTAAAGGAAGGTTCAATGATTCTCATATCTTGCATTTTTTTTATTTCTCTGTTTACTTCTTCTCTAACCTTCTCAGAGATACAGAAAACTTTCTGTCTGATGGGTGTATTTTGGAACACTGAAATACTGTGAATCACATCTCTTGCTTTCCCAGGTGTTCCCTTAAATGTATTTTTGTGACATTTTAATAAAGTTAATAGTTCAGCGGTTTGCTGGGGTGTTAAAATCAGGATTAATGTTAACTTCCTTAATGTTCCCCTCCATTTCTAACCTCTAATAGGCTATATCTAATTTGCTAACATTATTCTCTGGGAAAACGTACCCACATAATGCTGGTGTCCTTTCTATCCATTGTTTAAGAAGATTTACATGGTAAATACATTTTTAAACACCTTGTCATGTAATTCTACTTCATAAGTGACAGGGCCCATTCTCCTTAGAATTTTATAAGGGTCCTGCCACTTCATCAATAATTTATTATCTGATGAAGGCAGTAGTAACAACACTTGGTCCCCTTCCACAAACTCTTTATGGACTGTTCCTTTATCATACTGTATCTTCTGAGTTAATTGTTGATTTTGATTAACAGTATGAGCTTTTTGAATGTATTTCACTATTCGTTCTCGTAAACCTTGCAAATATTTAAGGGGGCATTTGTTTTGAGAGGTTCCATTCTCCTCCCACCATTCCTTAATAACGTCCAATGGCCCTCTGGGATTTTGGCCATATAAAAGCTTAAACGGGGACAGCCCCGCTGAGGCTAGGGGAACCTCCCTATAGGCAAACATTAGCTAGAGGAGGTATGCATCCCAGTGTCTTCCTTCATCTTGGATGAACTTCTGAATCATTCTCTTCAGAGTCTGATTGAAGCTTTTGACCAGGCCATCAGTTTGGGGGTGGTATGGGGAGGTACGTATAGCCTCGATACCCAGGGTCTGGTAAAGTCACTTCAAAACTAAAGAACAAAAATTAGAACCCCTGTCTGTAAGTATTTCTCTTGGTATTCCTATCCTATTAGGGCATTGTTTGTAAAGGCACTTTATCCTTCTTACTAAGTTTTGCCACCTTCTGACATTCCGGGCAACTCTTACAATATTCCGACACTTGTTCATGTATGCCAGGCCAAAAGAATATATGGAGTAATCTACTCAGGGTATGGTCTCTTCCTAGATGTCCTACCATTGGAATATCATGAGCAAGTGTCAGTAAGGTCTGTCTATATGCTTTTGGTACCATTAATTGTTCAACATTTGTACCAGTTCTGGGGTTTGTACATATTCTATATAATAGCCCATTTATTAGTTGGCACTTATCTGCAGATCCTTGACCCTTATCCTGTGGAAAAACGTTGTAAAGATGCATCCTCCTTTTGTAACTCTGCAAAGGAATTCTTATCATAATGCTTTACATTATAAATATTAACAACATCCTTGTTATTAGTCCCAGAACTGTTCGCTTTCACTGTCCAGTTTGTCTTTTCCTTCCTCTTCTGCTTTCAGGTTTTTCCATCTTTTCCCACAGCCCCATATATTTCTTTATCAAAGGGAAATAAATGTTCCAAAGTATTTGGTTTCTGGGCTTGTGCGGCCTGAGATCTGGTTACCATGGCACAGACGTTGGAAGACAAAATGTCCTGAAAAGTGGGGTAGTCATGCCCAATTACAACTGGTATTGGGTGGCTAGGTACAACTCCTACCATCATATTCTGTACATGTCCTTGTACTGATATCTCTGTCTCCTCTAGTGGATAATAATGAGTATCGCCATGTATGCAAGTTACCCCAGTGGTAGGTCCACTTGGAGATGGTGGCTTGCATAACATTTGTGGTTGTACCAATGTTTGTTTACTCCCGGAATCAAGGAGACCAGTAACTAAGTCTTGTCTTATTTGAACAGGTACCTTGAATTGTTCCCAATTGGCTAAAGCAAGACGTATTTGTTCGGGTTTCTTTTTGGGACAGAACCGGACAATATGTCCATTGGTTTTACATTCATGACACACACTATCTGGGTTATACCCCCTTCCCTCTGCCAGTGTTTTTTATTCCAGAATTCCCAATAATATTATCCATACTAGCAGAAGGAGATCTTACCAGGTAACCTTGATGACTGGATGACTGGGTGGTATCTTTCTGCCTGTAAGGTCTTGCTGCTATATAATTCTCAGCCAATCGGATTGCAGTGTCTGATACCTCTGGACGGTGCTCTTTCACCCATAATTGAACATCTGGTGGTAAGACCTGGATAAACTCTTCTAATACAATAGTTTCAAGGACTTGGTTTATAGTCCAAGTGTTAGGCAGCAGCCATTTTACACACAAGTCTTTGAGTTGGGTAAAAGCATCTTGGGGGTTATCAGCATTACTGTATCTGTACGCTCTAAAGCTCTGCCGATATGTTTCAGTGTTTATGTCATACCGCTTCAAAATGACCTGTTTAACCTAATCAAAATTATTTACATCAACCATCTCTACTCTGCTGTAGGCCAGCTGGGCTTTTCCTGTTAATATCCCAATACTGACACTGTAGTGCAGCATGAGAGGGGTGCTGCACTTCTGAGGTGCCGTCTTTCGGATGAGATGTTAAACCGAGGTCATATCTTCCTGGAGTGGTGGTAGTTCAGGTGGATGTTAAAGATCCCATGGCACTTATCGAAAAGAGTAGGGGTAGTTTTATTTGAAAAGAACATTACAAAATACATCCATTTGACAACTTGAAATACAAAGAAAACAATACAGTTCATAAACTACATTCCATGAAGAGAGAAAAGAGAAAAATACCATAAAAATGAATAGTTAAACCTTCAGAACACAAAAATTCCTTTTCCCCCTCCCTTCATATAACTCCATAACCTATTCTCCATTAAACAAAATAGATAAATGATGAAAACAAAAATTTGTAATATAAATGTTTGAACTCCTTATTTATATTTAATGAAAAAAGAAAAACCTTTCCACCATTTTTGAACTTGTCTCCCTGTTGAATATGTTACATTTTTTTCATATACATGCCACATAGCTTCACTTATTAAGGTCCTAACCATCTCAAAAGGCATTTTACTCTGCCGTAATACCCAGCTGCATCTTGCCTGCCATAAATAAAATTTTAAACAACAGAAAAATATGGCAAGAGTATCTGAATGAAACCTAGAGCCCAAAAGGGCATAATGGCCTAATACACATACTTCATAAGAAATAATGTTGAGCCAGGGCATATTCCACACATTAGCTGAATCACCCCATAAAGGTTTAGAACAGGAACAGAAAAATAAGTAATGCTCCATGGTTTCCTCTACATTAATGCAGTCCGGATAAGGACAATTCCTTTCCTCTAAAGTTTTATGCTTAGCACTCCCCCTCACCTGTGTTCTACCATAAATGGAAAGCCATAAATGTTCCCACATCTGAAGTGGGATTCTGGGATTCACTAATTGAGCCAAAACATAATTGTTGCACTCCGGAGCACAACATTTAAAACTAGGTTCCTTTGGATAGATTTTATCAAATACTATTTGATACAACTTTCGACCAGAGTGGGACAGAATATCCATTTTAGTGAGATTCCATAAAAGTCCCTAATCTTGGGGCCACCGCCCCCCATGCCCTAAAATACTTTTCCAAAATTAACCTGCACCATGACCTTTGTGTTGATGGCGATCATCCTAGTCCACATTTAACTGTCTGTGATATGAACAGAGTATGAAAAAAAACTATAGGGTCTAGAATTCCTAAGCCCCCTTTTTTAATTGGGAGACATGTAGAACACCTTTGGATGGATTTAATCAGTTTTCCCATAGCATCTGAAAAAAAAGCACTATTTAGCCTAGTCTCTAACATTTTTGGTGGGGGATACAATATTGCTACATAAAGTAAAATTGGAACCAGGAATTTTTTTATCAGCTGAATACATTTTAATTTTGACATGCTGCATGACTTCCATTGACATACTTTAAATTCCACTTTTTTTAAAGATTGTTCCCAATTGCACAAAGCCATATTTTGGGGCCCAAAAGTTATACCCAAGATTTTCAACGGTTCAGGGGATACACTAAAACCCTCTAAACTCAGGGCCTCTGGGTATCCTACTCCTATATACAGACCATGACTTTTAGCAATATTTATTTTTGAATTAGATACTAAAGTAAAATCAGACATCATTTTTACAAACTGCTGAAATTGTGAGATTTCTAAAAAAAAAAGACATAAATCATCTGCAAATGCTTGAGCATTAATGGCAGACTGTATGCCCATTCCTTGAATACCACTCCATTTAGGTCTATCAGTTATAAATCTTAGGAAAGGATCCAAGGAAAACACATACGGCAGTGGACTCAGGGGACAACCCTGACGCACCCCAAGCTGGGTCCAAAAGTTGAAATTCACTTGTCTTTGAATAATTGGATAAAGAGCTGCTGATTTATAAATTAATTTGATTAACTTAATTAAATAATCTGGAATCCCATAATATTGTAAAACCAAAAACAAATACACATGTGAAATCCTATCAAATGCTTTTTCTTGAACTATTGTGATTAGTGTACTGTGTTTACCAGAAAGAGAAAGATGTTCAATTATATCCCTCACAACCATTAGAGCTGATTGTATTTTACGAGAAGGAAAACTACAGTATTGAGCTGGGGAAATTACATATTCTGCAAAAAGTTTTAACCTATTGTTTAACATATGTGTTAAAATTTTGTAATCTGAATTCAATATAGTGATAGGTCTCCAATTTGAAATATTCTGTCTATCTCCTGGTTTATATAGACACATTAATAACCCATGTAAAAAAGAAGGGGGAATTTTGTTCATTCTTGAAAAATAACCAAAAACAACTGCTAAACATTTGGATAATTCATCCTTAAACTCTTTATAAAATTCAATGGGCAACCCATCCAACCCTGGAGATTTTCCTGGAATCATTTTCTGAATGGCCAGTTTAATTTCTTGAGGGATAATATTAATTTCATTTTGTAGTAATTCAGAAGGTATAGGGGGAACTTGAATGTGACTTAAATAAGCCTCGATTTCCTGTACTGTAGGACGTCTATCGGGTAACAGTGTTGCCCAATGATCTTTAATAATAAAAAATAAATCTTTTTCAGAACTCTGCAACACCCCCTGAGACTCATAAAGAGCTGCCATTTCGGTATTATCCCTCATGGCTTTGCAGGCTTGAAAAGGATCCCCTGTTGGGGATTTTTTTATCCTATTTTGGAACAATACTTTTAAAGTATTATCTCTTTCGTGTTGATAGGATAACATTTCCAGTTTAATCTTTTTTATTTGGTCTGAGTAATTAAACTTAGAGGTGTTAGACCAGATATACAGCTTGTATAACTGTTGGCAGAAAGAGAGATATTTTAAAAAATTACTATTTTCTTTATGTTTCCCATATATTTTTAACCAATTTTGAAAATCTTGTTTGGAATCCAGCCACCATTGTCCAATATCTGCATATAAAAACAGACAGAACATCTTGCGCTAGTAAGGGCCCTTATACTTTTTTGGACTCTATGTTCATTCAGAGCTTTCACATTCAGTTTCTATCTGGTAGTAAAGGCTTGAATTACAGGAATATCATAAAAAATTACAATTAATAAAACATGATCAGTAAACTCCACAGGATGAGTTTCCACTCCCCCTATAGGTAGATTTTTGGAAACAAAAACATAATCAATGGTAGACTTCATATTACCCTTCCTAAAAGTGAAATTAGGTCCTTGTTTCCTAAAATCATTACAATCTATCATATTGGCTGATAATATCAAATCAATAAGGGCATTGGAGTCGCAATACATTTTAGATTAAGGTTTCTTAATCTGAGTATATGAGGGTATCTCACAGTTGAAATCATCACACAAAATTATATTGTGAGTGGTCATTAAGTAAGGTTTTACTGCATTAAACAGTGCCACTCTCCCTGCTTTCAGCTGTGGTCCACAAATATTAATCGGCCTATATGTTTTATTCTTCCACATCCCATCTAATAATAAGGCTCTTCCGGGAAAAATATCTACCAATTTTATTAAATGGAAAGAAAATGAGTTAAATAAAACCCCCACCCCATCTGCAGTATCTTGTCCAAAGGACCAATAGGAAGGTCCCCAGATCCATTCTCCCTGAAAGCTTCTGATATTATGCATAGAAAATGCCCAAGATTCCTGTAAAAAACAGATTTCTAACTGGAACCTATGTAAATACTCAAAAATCATCATTCTTTTACCTGAATTTAAGAGACTATGTGCATTTATTGATCCGATTTTTAGATTTGCCAAGCATTGAAATTTTTAAGCCTGCTCAGTGATCAACTTTTTTTCCTTCTTTTTTTATTTTTCCCTTTGTACCTTGCAAAACCCGTTTTTTGTGTTTCCATGTCCTGATCTCTGGGATTACTATCTCCTTCATCCTGGTCCATGTCTGAATCCCCCCATTCTGGTGCCAAAACAGCAAAGGGGTTATTTGAATTTATATTGTCAGAAAGAGAAGTAGGGAGGGAAGAAGGGGGGAGGGAGGGGGAATGCTGGCTAACCTTAAATTTCTAGAGGATCTACGCCTCTGAGGTGGAGATAAAGCAAAAGGAACACTATCTTGTACAGGGTCACTATAGCAAACTGGGATAAGAATCTCCTGCTGCGAAGTGTTTGGATCCAACATTTGAGGGGGGAAGGGAGAAGGGGAAGGGAAAGGGGGGAATGGATCCTTAACTTTAACCTGCACAATTTTCCTTTCTGTACCTTCCTTATGATTGCATAAATTTATAATTTCAGTAGAGGGAAAATAATTTTTGTCTGATTCATCCTGGTGGGGTTTTTCAGGTACTTCTGCTATGTCTTGTGCCTGTTGAATGAGAAGATCTGGGCTAACATTACTAGCTGCATTTTTAGCTGCCCATGGGCAGTCCTTAAAGGCATGCCCCACATCTTCACAAAGATCACACTTTGTGTGAGATGCGCATTGGAAAGAAATATGTCCTACCTCCCCACAATTCCCACATCTGGGTTTGTCACATGTGCTAGAAATGTGGGTATGTGAACCACATTTATAACAAGCTCAGGGTTGTCCAGCATAAAAACATACACCCCAGTCCCTGTCTAACATAAAAGAGTTAGGAATATGTACAATGCCTGAATCTGTACTTTGTAGTTTTACCTTGTACCTCCACCCCCCAGTCCAAAAGAGCTCTGTATCCAGAATAGCCTCAGGGTCTCCCAAAAGTTCACATCTTTGTGACAACCAGTATGTAATATCAGCTACATGCATGCCCTCATTTCGGAACAGCCCTGTAATAAATTTAACCAGAGGTTTAGAAAGAGGAATGACAACAAAGGGAGGCTAAATGGGGGAATATTTCACCTGGGTATAATGCTCCCAAAAAAGATCCAAAAAATGGGCAGAACGAAAACTTATGTCAAAATTGTCTTCTCCAGAAATGTTTATAAAAGCAAACACCTCTCAGGGAGAAAATCTCAAGGAGTTCTTCAATAAGATTTTTCCAACAAAATGTCTATCAGGCCTGTCCTCCATACCACCTTTATAATGGATACGAACTGCATTCCTCCTGGGAGCAGCTTCTTTCTTTATATTTGCAAATAGTTCAGACAATAGTGGTTGTTTATTTGTGGGTGTATCATGATTTAGCTCATTTTCTGAAATTTCATCCCCATTGCAGTCTTTTTCTGTTTCACCAACCAGTTCTATGGGTTCAACTCCCACTACTTGAGGAGGTTTTTCAGTTGTGTTATTTTGAGGGGGTGGTGCGTCTACAGATGTTATACCAGGAGCTTCTTGGACTTGAGAAATAGTTGTTATTGGATCCAAAACCTGCCCTGGAACCCAAGTAGAGGAAGAGGGGGTGAATGGTAGTTTATCATCCCACTCCAGGTCTGGGACCCAATCCCCACTGGGTTTTGCTTCCAACCCGACCGGGACAATGCTTCCCCCAGAGTCCATGTTGAGTCAAGCAACTCAGCTGTTTTGTGAGATGGTACTGAATCACTTTTTAAGGAATCCATGTTTAAATGTCTTTTGGCTAAGGTTTGTACAATCCTTTTGTCTTTTTGTAAATCCTTCTGACCCTGTTTAGACAAGTTTGTAAAGGAAAAATGTGTCGCTGTGTCTTGAGAGTCTAAGTTATTTGTTTGAAATTTGACAGCCGCCTGGACATCAGGAAAAGCCACAAAGTCCAAAGTTTTAGACAATGTTATATGCTTTGGGTTTAGGTGAGTGTCAGTATTTAATTTAATAGACACTGAGATATTCGTTCTTTGAACATTGGTCCCAGACATTTCATCTTTTTTAGCTGGGGGACTCAGCTGTAGGCACACGCTTAAATCCTCAGCGTTTGAACTGCCAGCCAGCTGACTCTCCCCTTTCACTGTCACAGAAGCAGAAGAAACATTCTAAACAGTAACTGACTCACTGTGCCACAGCTGAACCTTTGATCTTGCTGTGTCATAGTTTTCTCTGACAGGCTTCTCCGCAGAATTGACACTTAAAATTAGGCGTTGCAACTCCTCAAGTTTAGCTTGTAATTTGCTTTTTTCTTGGGCATGCCTTTGTTCTTCTCTTTGCAAAATTAAACGTAATGTTTGCTCAGCATCTTCTGCTGAATCCTTAGTATTTATAACTTTTTCCTCAGTTTTCAAATTTGCAGTAAGATCCTCTGTGGAAAAAAATTCAGTTGGGGTATTGCCTTCTTCATCCGAATTTATAAGGTTCTCCACCAAATGCTCAAGTTCCATACTGAAAGATTTCAGACTCCTGTACCTCTGCCAAGCATTGATCAGGAGATGAGGCCTGCTCTCCTGTCTGCAGCACTTCCACACCAGGATCCATGGGAGCCGCCATCTTGGTCCCACAGGGAAATGGGTCCCCCCTGCTCACAGGAAGCAGAGTAGGGGAATTTCCCCGGAGTCCTGGCCAAATTTCCCTCATTCACTAGAAATACCATCAACAGCTTAATCTGGTCCAAATTCAGTAGCTTACCATCTGTATCCTCCCCCTTCCCCCTGGTTGCCCCTGAAAAAGGGACTTCTAGGCCCAGTGGGCTTACCGGGTCAACAAAATTCAACAAAACAACAAAACAAAAGAAAACAAATATGGTGCCAGTCTAATAACCCACTGGTCCCTTGGCCAATTACTGGCTCTTGCCATTCTTTCAAATGTCATTAAGTAGGCTTCAATGTCATCAGAATCTGATAATTTAGCTAGCTTAATATCCTTATCACCGGAACAACAGGTGGTCTACCAACACCTATTGCTTGGATCACCCTTGAGGTGTCATTCCATCTGGCTTCATTTTCCCTTTGGTCCCTGTCCCTTTGTTTTTCCAATTCTATTTGCTGTACACACAGCCATTTCAATAAATCCTGGGTCTCTTCAGGGGAGCTTTCTTCTTCCACACCCCCACTAGCCTGAGCCAACCCTTCCAGTTTCTCTTCCTCCATCATGGGTTATAGTTTACCTGTTGTCCTCATGGTCCTCTTTCTGGTTACTGGTACAAGTCCTTTTAATAATGGCAATTGGAATCTTGCAGTCACCGACCTGGTATGCACTCCAGTTAGCCTCAGTTGGCCCTTCTGCTTAATGTCCGCTCTGTTCTGTAGCATATAAGGTCCACCAGGGCCTTGATGCAGGTCCCTTCAGTCAGTTAACACCAAGCAACCAATCCCACCACTGCTACCAGTGTGAAAGGTCATGCATTAACAGATGAACGCTACTCAAAAACTGTAGAGTCACAGATATAATTTATTTACATACAGAACAAAATTAAAGCAGAATTGTGTGACAAAAACAAATAAAAAAAAGAGGGTACCAGAAATCAAACAACAGGCTTCATTTTCAGCACTAAAGTAACATAAATCCAAAAACAATTCATAGGAGTAGTAAAAGCCAGACTCCTGAGGTGTTGTCGAATCAATACCAAACTCCTCTCTGATCTAATTCTGTTCATGGCCTGATATATAAAGGGGGCAGGACTTACAGAATGGTCCACCTACCCATCAATCAAACTAAATTCAATAAGCTTTGTCTGAATACTCATTCTTTAAAATTATTTATTTTGGTAAACCCCTCTATAATAACTTTTAATGGAGTATTATAGCATCATTATATTTTCTTAACAAAAATAGATCCTCATTTCTCCTTTTCGGGATACCACAAAGCACCGTCCCAACTTTCCTGCATAAATATGGAATGAAAGAGGCTGGTTGGCTCTAAGAGAACAGGATTGCTGGGTGATATTATGGTGTTTGACTTGGTTTCCTTTCAGAGGGTTTTAAATGCTTTCACTTGCATAAACAACCCCAAAGTAAACATTTTACAGATAGGTGAATTTATTTAACACTCCGGAGACTCAAATGCAACTTTTTAGCTCTGTCCTGCAAATTCTATGGCAGGACCTGCAAGGCTTTGCGCGTCTTCGAGCGGGAAGAGGTACCATCTCATAACAATGTTGTGTTTCAGTTATCTTCCCTACCAGTAAGTCCTCAGAGTACTGTTCTTCTATTTCTATTTTACAAGAGAAGTTCCCTTTCTATTTAAGCTATATTAAATGGAAGAAAAGTAGAGAAGATAACCATGTCCCATTCCTTCAATCTTCTACAGAACAGAACAGCAAGTGCATAAACACTTCTAATCACTGCCAACATTGAATATCAGTCTCATAACAATTTTGAACATAGCGCTAATAGTGTTTGACTAAAAGCAAGTTTACTAAAGTGTTTAATGAAGTATTTATTGGAAGATTCTAACTTAGACCAAGGATTTAATCATAACTTTTTAAAATGGGGGGGACCTGATATAGGGGAACTTTAAGCAGTTTGCAACAGCAAGGAATGGATGGCCAGTCCATTTCTTTCTATGTGCAAAGAAGCAACAATACATAAACATAACAACAAACTCACATAAAACAACCATTCATTCACATACATTCTAGACTAACATATATATATTTTCTTAAAGCAACAATGCTAACAAGGGGCACTATCACACCAAGTCAATTTGGTATTGCAAAAGAAAAGCATCACCAGTTTCATTTATTTCATTGTGGGCAACTTAGGAAGATAGAAAGTTGTTAGTGGCTGCTTGCTGAAGAGAAAGACAGTTTCCTTCATTGCAGGACACCTCACTTACTGACTTGACTGACATCTATTAGTATTTTTAGGGATGTAGGTGGCAGGAGAGTTGGGAGTGCCATAGGGTCACTTTTTGGTGGTCTGTCCTTGCTGCTGTGTTGGCTGGGGGAAATGAGTGTCAGGACTGTATTATACATGGCCCCTACAAAGTGGACATTGGGTAGGAAAGGGTACAAATAATATAAAACTTTCTTGAGACAGAGGAGAAGGGTGATATGGGCATTACATGGGTGGAGGGGTATGGGCATTCATTTCTATTGTAATCATTGATTGGTGTAGGGTAGAAGAACATGGCAACATTGGTAGATGGTTTATTTTTAAACACTTAAATAAATGGTTATGCATAGTATCTTTTGACTTCACTAGGTAAAAAGCCACTACATGCAGTTTTCACCTGGTGAATGGGGCAGTTCACCTAACGTAGTGAAGTTTTCTGACTTCTATTATTTGTAATCCCTATTAGTGATGTTTGATAATTCAGTCAATCAATTTTTATTTGTATACTGGAAGGTATGTGAGCAAAAATACTCATTTTCACAAACGTCCAGTGTAAGAGATACCAAGAAGGTATGACAATACAAAACAGAGTCTAACAGAAGCAAACTCTATACAAGGGAAACAATCCAAACAAGTGGTTTAAATGTACTGGACAATGTCAAAGACTAACAGCTGTCTAACAATTACAGCAATTTTCATCGACTGAAAAACAGGAGGTAATTGATTACAATAAAGTAAAAAGAGAGATACACATACAGTGGCCTGAACATGTACTTGTGTAACATTTGGAGATCAGGAAAGAGAAGGGAATGGGTATAGTCGGGTCAGTAACCTAAGTGCTAGAGGTGGGGAAAGTGCAAATCTTTTGTGGTTTGCTGTAATCAAGTACATTATTGAAATATGAAGAAACCTAGGCTAGGAGAGGATGGTGGGAGTGAAAACTAAGTTGGGGAGAGCAATGGGTAGGGGGTGGGTGTTGGGGAGGAGAGGGTAACAGGGACTAGAGTAAAGCAAGGGGGGCTAGAGATAAGAAAGGTGGAGAGTGGCCGGGTTTAGCTGAAGGGCAGGCTGGACAGTACAGATGGAAGAACTGAGTATGTGAACTTTGAGGTCAGATTTGAAGGTATGGATGGACCTACAGGCTTGGATATTGGGGACAGTTGGTTATACAGCTTAGTGCCCTTATAGGTAATTGAGTTCTGAGCTTGCTTAGTGAGGTAGAAAAGGGTGTAGAAAACCATACTTGAGGCCCCTCTGGTCACCCACAAGGCAGTAGTGTTGGGAAAGAGGGAAATCACACTGGGCAGCAGCAAATTCAGGTGCATCTTATGGAGGAATTATAACATTTTTTGTTGGAACCGCTCTTCAAGGGTGGGCCAGCTATGGGAGGCATAGATTGTACAGTAGTGAGTTTTCCATGGTAAATCAGTGATGAAATGAGCCATGTTTTTGTAGGTTGATCTTAGTTTGGAGTAGGGTAGAGATGTGGTGGGGCAGGGGGACAATGATGGCTCCATAGTCGATGAGTTGCAGGAGAAGAGAGTTAGCTATGCGAAGCCTGGTTGCAGGGATAAGGAACTTTCTTATCCTATACAGAAAACCATGCCTTTTGTGGGTCTTCTGTATGAGGTTGTTAACATGGAGATTAAAGGAGAGTTGAGGGTCCAGGAGGAGCCCAATGTATTTAAATTCAGACACCTGTTCAAGTTGGGTAGCCAGAGTTATCAACTAATGTAAGGCCAGTTACTGTGTATTTTCAATGGCCTGAGAAGACCATAAACGTGGCCTTCTTAGAATTTAGGACCATACTGTTTCCAGAGAACCAGGAGTGCAACTTCATGAAATCAGACTGTAGATTGATGAACATGGTGGCAGGGTTGATGTCACTAGTGTATAGTGCCATGTCATCAGTGTGGAGGACAAGTTGTGTATTAAGGCAGATAGAGGGTAGATTATTAATGAAAAGTGAGACCAGGAGGGGTCCCAGGATTGAGCCCTAGGGACCCCATATTTGATCGGGCATTCGATGGAGAGATGACTTTCAATGGAGGTTTATAGGATCACCTGGAAAGGTAACTTCCAACCCAATCTATGACATTGATGGAGAGGTGTAGCTCTTTAAGGGTGTTGAGTAGAAGTGCATGATCCACAATGTTGAATATCTTGGTCAGGTAGACAAATACCAACCCAGTGTATTGACCTTTGTCATTGGCCTTAAGGATGTCACTAGTGAACCTGACCAGGGAAGTTTCTGTGCTGTGACCAGATCTAAAGCCATGTTGAGCACAAGAGAGCAGGTTATTGGTTTCCAGGTAGGCAGTAAGAGAAAACTTTCACAATGATCTTTGATGGGGGGAAGACGGGAGCTAGGACAGTAATTATCAACCTTGCTTCTGGACCTGGATTTGAATAATGTTTTGATGCTGGTGGATTTCCAGGTATTGGAGAAGATATAAGAACAGAGGGAGCTGTTTAGAAGATTGATGATGGGGATTGCAAGGACATTGATGGACTGTTTAAGGATTTTGTAGTCGATGCCATCAGCCCCTTTGCTGGGTTTTGGGTTATTCCCTTAAATAAGTTTGATAGTGTCCACTGGTTTTAGAGCCTTAAAGAAGAATTTGGGGGATGCCCAACAGTGAAGCTGGGGTAGAGAGGGGGTTGGGGGGAGAGGTGGGTGAGAGAGAAGGGGTGGCTGGTTTGCACTTTTTGAGGTCACTGAAAAAAGAGTTAAAGATGTTTGTCACTTCCATGGGGTCATGGGTTATTCTACCATCATAAGACATGGTGATGGGGTCAGAGTTTCTGGACTTCCTGAGAAGAGAGTTAAGGGTATCCCAAAGCTGATGGGGGTTTGAGATTTCCCTGAGTTGTTTGTTTTGTAGGAAGTCTCTTTTTGCCTTTCTTACAGTCAATTTGCATTTGTTTCTAAGGGACTTGTAAAGGGTGACATGAGCTGGGTCTCTGCATTTTTTGTAATGGGCCCAGGCTTTGTCCCTTGTTCTCATTAACAAAATAATATCTGGGGAGACCCATTCATTAATTTTCCCTCTTGTCCTAATTTTTTTCAGGGGTGCATGTTTATCCCAGATGTTAATTAGGATGCTGGAGAGTTTCTCCAGGATGGTGCTGCAGCCACCTGGCCCATACAAGAAGGACCAGTCAACTAGGCTGAGATCATGGTTAATTAACTGGATGTTCAGATTGTTTATTTTCCTGGTGAAGGTAAATTTAAGGAGGTGCTTGGGAAGACGAGTGGACCATAGACAATATATGGTGCAATGATTGCTGATACAGTCGGGCAACACTCCAAAGTTGGTGATGTGGGAGGGGTGCCTGACATTGAACCAGTTGATTAGCATTTGTGTTCCAGTTTTATAATTAGATCTCATCGATGAGGCGATGAGCTGGTGGAGCCTGAGAGTTGCAATGCAAGATTTAGCTGTATCAGCTTGGCAGAAATCCCCAGTTGATTTTAAAGTCTCCAAGAAGGATCCACTTTCTGTTAATAGGGAGAGAGAGTTCTTCAAGGCCAGGAGTGACTCAAGGTCTGTGTGCAGAGTTCTCAAGGGAAGGTAGGCAGTCACGAGGGCAAGGGTTTTATTTGGTCCTAGGTGGAAGTGGATTAAAGTAGGGAAGATTCATAACTGGGGTTGTGTTCTGTGAAGGAGAATTTGTTGTAGACATAGAACAAGCAACCATCTCCTTTTTTTCTTAGTCTGTCCTTCCTGATAGAGGAGTAGCCAATAAGCTCAATCTCCCCATTGGCAATCTTGTGGAAAAGACATGTTTCAGAGACAGCTATCACATCAAAAACTGTGCATGGCTACCCAGGCCTGCAAAGAGTCAAATTTAGCTGGGAGACTCTGAATAGTGAAGTGAACCATGCTTATGTTTTTATCTTTGTTGGGTCAAGGTTGCGAGATGGGAGTACCAGAATGGTCTCGAAGAGTAGTAAGAGCAGGATGAGGGTCCTGGAGAGAGAGATGAAATGAGGGGACATGAGTTAAGCTTTTTAGATCTGAGGCATTTCATTATAGTGACTGGTGTGTGCTTGGCGAGACACCAGGAGCAGTAGTGGGATGGGGAAGGGGGCATGGGATCATCTAGGGATGGATTTTGAGGGGCCATGTGAAGCAGGATGGATCAGGAGGAATTGTAAAGGTGAAAAGGCTGGGAGGAAGGAAGGGTTCAGGGGAAGTGGAAGTGGGACTAGAATGCCTGAAGGAGTTAGAGCATGAGGGTGAGAGGATGGGGGATGACAGCAATAACAGGAGAAAGAGGAGGGAAAACATGGTAGGTAGAAAAAAGGTAAGGGCAGAAATAGAAAGGGTCAAGGTAGGGCTCCCGGTTATCGCAGTGGAATAGGTACCAACTATGATGTACAAGGTACAGGGTTCAAGACCACAATGGGGCCTAATTAAACTGGTAGATCAGTATATGGGACAGACAGCACTTGTAGGTTCCACAGGCGATGATCTCACAGTAAAAAAAAAATGCCTCAGGAATGAGGTACTACCCCTTTAAGAGAGAGAGAGGGAGAGAGTGAAACCTGAGAGAAGCAGGGGTTGGTTACTGGGAGAGAGAAAGTTTATTTAATAAAGAAAGGAAGTGGGTGACGGGGGGAGTGGGGGAGGGAGGTGGGCCAAAAATCACCCAGAGAAAGAGTTGCATAGTGAAAGAGCTGCAGTGATCCCAGCCTTTCACCCTAATGCCATAATAATAGGGGCAGTCTGACTGCACTGCTCATTTGGAGAGGCAGTGTGTTAAACTGGCTCCAGGTCCAGTAGAGAAACTTCAGTTTCAAATTGCACCATACCTTAGTCAGTGGAGAGCAGGAAGGCAGCCAATGCCTGGAGGGATGTGGAGTAGCTGACCCATTTAGGGTACAAGGATCCCCTAAGAGAAGGAGAAAAACAGGGGAATTTGTAGTGGGCGGGGGGGGACTTAGAGGATTAGCATACACAACAAAAGGACAGGGGTGGGTAGTTCAAGCAAGGAGACAGGGAGGAGACTGAGAGGATTAGCCATGATTGAAAGGAAAGCTTGCAGGGGCCCAGGAAAGAATTAAAAAATGGAAAAAAAACAAACAATGGGGGTTACTGGCTGGGAGCAGGTAGTTGCTACGGAGGGGGCGGCAGATCCCAGTTCAGCAGGGGCAGACCAGAAAAACACAGAATTATAGTTAAATTGCACTCTAAGCTACAGTTAAATTACATTCCAAGTTGCAGTTACAATTTAAATTACAATCTAAGCTGCAGTTCAAGTAAACAAACAGTGAACACTCTAAAAATCAAAAATCACCCAGAGAAAGAGCTGCACAGAGAAAGAGCTGCAGGGATCCCAGCTCTTCCTCCTAATGAAATAATAATAGGGACAGTCCAAGGGCACTGTTCAGTTGGAGAGGCAGACTGTTAAGCTGGCTCCAGGTCCAGTAGAGCAACTTCAGTTTCAAATTGTATTGTACCTTAGGCAGTGTGGATCAGGCAGGTGGCTGATGCCTGGAGGGATGTGGAGAAGCTGACCCATTCAGGGTATAAGGGTCCCCTTAGGCAGTGGGGAGCAGGCAGGCGACTAATGTCTGGAGGAATGTGGAGGAGCTGACCTGTTCAGAGTACAAGGATTCCCTTAGGCAGTAGGGAGCAAGCAGGTGGCTGTTGCCTGGAGGGATGTGGAGGAGCTGACTAATTCAGTGTTATTAGATCAGATCATCATTATCTGATCCAGCCAAATTACTCTAGTTTAAGTCAGAACAGAAGCCACCCTTTCTAAAACATCAAAAAAGCCAATATCAGATGTTGGAAAGGCACCATTTTGGATTATCCAAGCATCACCACAAATTACATGTACCCCACTAATGCAAGACTTCATATGAAGTTAATTCAAATCATCATGTATTTACTTCCCATGATTAAGACCAGTTATTTTCAATTTTTACCTGAACACCAAGTAAAATTCTGGAATTTAGACTTTCTAAATATGGGTGAAAACAAAGCATTTCACAGAATTTGGTATTTTTTGCCAGATTTCAGAATCTATAGAACTTGTGTTTTTCTATGAATACTTGCCTGTACTATTTCCATATTGATCTATTAGATATGATGTATACTGTACATAATCTTCGTTGATTTAGACACATAACCATTTGATTGCAGAATCCCAATAAAATCTAGAAATTAGACCATCAATTAACAGTGTGATCTTGGAATTCTAAATCATGAAAATAGGTGAACTTGCCCACAATGTTTTCTGTTAATGAGGTATGTGTAATTTGGTGTTTCTGTGAAACTTGTATTTGTTGCCAGTGCCCTTCCAGATTAAGGCAACATGGAAGTGAACTGTGCTCTTCACTGCTGAACTGGGTGCTAGTGCTGGGTTTAGCTAAACCCAATTTTATCAAGGCAAATAGAGTATAGGTGCTGCACTCACAAGAATAAAAGGTATTCAACATGCATGACACTTAGCAATAAGAGTCGACTCTGAAATATTAGACAAAAAATGGTTTATTGAATGCTTGCAGGTGAAAAACCAACAGGACCTCAGTCCTAACAGTGGACCACTAGCCCTGGCGCTAGGTCTCTTGCCTATTGTTCATGTGAGTGCAGCACCTTTACTCTGTTTCCCCTTCCAGAGTAACCTTTACTGCAGTTCTCTTACTGTGAAGGATTTGTTCTGCATTACAGTCAGTAAATAAAAAAAAATACATAAATTACTCTTTTGTGGCCAGCTATGGGGTGCCGAGCACTAAGAGACTGATTTGGGATGCTGGTGACATGAGTTCACAAGAGAAGTAAACAGAACAACAGAGGACATGTCCAGCAGAGAGGGTTACAAGCGTCTCCCTGGACACTCTTCTCACTGGGAGGGTAGGTTAAGTGCAACCACACATTCTGCAATATCTGGGGTCGCCATGCAGAAGATCATTTGGTTGTGTAGATGACCATGCATTGCCTGAAACCCCCTTCTTAGGGTGATCCTGTTTGCATGTTCAGTCAGGGGTGGCAGGAGTGCTTCTAACTGGGTCAAAGTCCCCATTTATTGGTGCAGAGTAAGGGGGATGGCCAATCACTTTTTCATGCTCCCTTGTTTTACAAATGGTTGATCCCACCCTGAAGGTGGTACCTACAGAATGACTTCCCACTTCAAAACTAGGAGATGGCAGCTATGAAAGGAGAAAGGTCCAAGCAAGGGTGTTCAATGGTTGTCAAGTTGGTCAGGAATCAAGTAGACTTACTGCAACTAGGTGGAATTCTTGAACAGGCAGAAGTAGAGCAGGTCAAATCCTGATTATGATCCCCAGAGAGAAGGAGTGCCAGAGAGAAAAACTTGAGATTAACTCAAAAAAATGCTTTTTCATATAGTTAAGTCACACTTGCTTTACAGGCATTGCTCAGTTACCTGTGTGTGTGTGCTGTTACTGTAAATACATTTTTGGCCTATTTCTCTACCATTTGTGTGTGTTCCGTGCTAAGTGAAATTTTGCTTGACTTTGTACCCCTCTGTCTGACTGCAGCAGTCTAAAAATACCTGCCTGTCATGGGAAAGGCATCTCATCTAGTATACGAAGGAGGAAGTAGTAGGACTTGTTGGGTCTCTTCTCTACTTTAACTGCTGATTTTGGGATGGGAAGGAGTTAAACTTCTGCTAGTCCTCCACAGAAGAGGGTGACAATACAAATGTTGCTGCAGGCACTTCAGGCCTTTCCCCATCCCTCTCAGTATAAGAGAAGGCTTGAAAAATTGTTGCTGCTGTGGCAGACATTTCCCGATTCCCCTTGGAGGATAATTCAAAAGTTTCCACCTGCTTTATCTCAGTCCCCCTTCCTCAGAAGAAGAAGAAGACATTAAAAACATTGCTGCCAATGGGGCAAATATCTCCTAGTCTCCTTAGGAAGGGGACACATCAAATCTTGCCAGCAGCACAACAAACCTTTTCTTGCTCCTCCTTGAGGAGAGGAGACACTTGAAATGTTGCCCCCAGTAAGATTGATAGCTCCTGGTCCCACTCAGGACAGGTAAAACTCAGTGCTTTAATGACAGATGGAATCTTTATTCATGGGGGGGGGGGGTTGCTGCTGTCCAGGGCACATTGTAAAATCCCCATTTCTTATGGTTAGTGCATAATATCTTTAATTTCCAGTTGCACAGCTTCTAGAGATAGAAAGGACATTAATTTAACATACAACCACAAGGCATGCACTTCGACGATGTGGTGTCAGTTATACACCAACATCACAGTCAACAATTTGCAAATAAATACATGAGTTTAATACTGGTATTGCAGGGACTCTATGCAGACCAGCATGTAGCTCACTGGTGTAACCATTTCTTGTCATTCCAAGATTTGGCAAATTGAAAAATGAAAGAATTTTGACCCAATTTTTAGATCCAAAAGTTCACTTCAGTCCATGAGAATCAAACGCCTGAAGTTTGAAGTGTTTGATTCTCAGATGAAACCGAACTTGTAGTTCTGAAACAGAGCCATACAATGTTTGTAACAAGTAGGTGTGACTTTATTTGATGTACCCAAATAACTTATCCTGGGACATGGTGTCTAGGACAGCCTTGATCACAGGACCCAACACTTCAGGAGGAATGCTGTAAAATGGTCCCTCTTAGCAAATGGTGAATTAAGTCATTGTTGTGGGGAGACTGTGTCAAATTAGAGAATCCTTTGAAAAGGGCAATGCAGTGTTATACCTCAGTTCTGTCCCAAAAAAGAGAGAGACAGAGAAAGCTGTACCTCAAAGAAATAGCAATTCACTACATTTGTAACCAAGCTGTTTTACCCCTTGTACAACTACAAGTAGTACAGTCCCCTCCACTTATAGCGCCCACGCTTTATACGGGCAATCACTTTTAATGGGTAGATTGCTGTTTCCATTTGCCAAAATCATTGCCCGCAATGAAAAAAATGCTGGTTATAGCGATCTATGCCCGCCTTCTATTTCAGGCAGATTAGCTGCTACAGCTTCAAAAATTTAGCATGCCGAAGTGTTAATTATCTGTCTCACAGCTAATCTGCCCAAAATAGAAATCAGGCATAGGGCGCCAACTATGCTCTAATCAGTCCCGGCTTAGGTGGATGAAGGTTTCCCCTAATGGGTTCAGACACTTTCACTTGTTGCAGTTAAGGGATCTATCCTAAAGAAGGGCTTTCACAATAGAAAAACACTGCTTTGATTTCTTCAGGAGGGCTAGCTATAAACTGTGTATGGATTCAGCTGAATACAGACAGAGCTGTAAAAGCAAGACGCCAGTGAAAATTAAATGATTCCCTCTCTGCATACCTATTCTGGGTAAATATGCTGGGAAAATAGGTACACTACTGTACTGTACTCTCTTGACCATCTAGCCTACATCACTGCTAACAGCGGGAGCAGAGTTACTGGCTTCCGGGAAGGTGGGTGGGAGTACAGCAGACTAACAGAGCAGCAAGGACTAGCGGGAGTACGGAGATGTGCATGTCAGTGTTAAATTAATTCATTTTGGTTACTGAGCGCATGCATTATAATGGGCAGAATCTACTTACACAGATGTGCCCATTATAAGCGGCTTTGACTGTATATTAAAGGCAGAGTTGATGGACCTTCATCTCCTTGTGTTATCAGATTCTTTCTACTGTAGGTAACAACATATCTTTTTCGTGCCTTAATAAATATTTAATTCTGTATGCTACATCTCAATTCATCTTGTTTTCATATCTAAGAAGCCTCAAGAATATATTCACCTTTATAGAGACACCCAGAGACTATCTAGTGTGAGTGCTCACTTCAAGGTAAAATATGTACCTAGTTTAAGTTTTTAGTCAAAACTGCATAGAGCATGCTGGGTGCACCGTCCACCCAGGATCTAATAAATTTGATACACTGGTGAGTGCAGGGGCTGTGAGCAGTCAGGAAACTGAAAAAAAAAGAAGTGCCATACCTAGTTAAGGCTGAACGACCAACAGACACAAATGTTACAGTAACATTCTTTGAATAATAAGACAGATAAATGGAAATCATACCATTTATGAAAGCATTTCAGCTGAGTGAATAAATTAATTCAAGTAATTATAGAAGTGGAGCAGAAGCAACATTTACCAGGTGTTGGAGTTTTTTCAGAATGCAAATTGAGGGTATTATTAGTGCTACGAATTTTGACTGACTTTTAATTGTAAGGTGTTACTTCATCTGCTAGAGTTGTACTGATAAATGGGAATGTGTAGGATTCCCTAAAAGGCTATATCAATAATTATTATATGTGACCAGAAATGTGTTTGCTAAGTTACATTTAGCAAATGACTTCAGTAAAAAACTGAAATATACTTTTTAAACAGGGATATGGAGGGTTGCAAATTGACACAGGAAAGATGATGTGATGATA
The DNA here is from genome assembly GCA_016271365.2 of Neoceratodus forsteri. NCBI lineage: Eukaryota > Metazoa > Chordata > Ceratodontiformes > Ceratodontidae > Neoceratodus > Neoceratodus forsteri. The sequence continues at coordinate 1,378,459,366 of CM028130.1, read as the reverse complement.
CCCTGGCCTCCTCAGCCTTAACAGTATGCATTGGAACAGATGAGAACAATAGGGCTGTGCTGACTGAGGTCATAGTACACTGTGATGAAAACCCTGGATTTTATGTTTGGCATGGTGTAACAAGAGAAATAATGGATTTTCCTCATAATTTGACAAGATCCCTATCTATAGAAAGAATTTGTTTTACCCTGCCTTACTGCACATTATTATGGCTGTTGAAGCAGTGACATCATCCCAGCACCCATTCCCATTCAAAAAATGGATGCTTCCACATTATAGTTTTAAAAGTATGTTTCTGTTTTACTGAAGACATTTGCTAACAATAATCCAGCAGTTTACACACTGAATCTACTGTACAGTACTGTATCCTGTAGAAACAGTAGGTTCCAAAGATTATAGAGAACTTGGGCAGACTGGATGGACTTCTGGTCTTTTTCTGCCGTCATTGTCTATGTTTCTATGTATATACAGTAGTAGCATTTAGAATAATCATATAGAGAATGGTAAGCATTCTTTATAACATGTGCATAAACATTGTAACCACACTGATAAAACACAAAATATTATGACAACAGAGACAACAGCTCAATTATTTTGTGTTAGATAATGCTGCAAATATAAATCTCACCTGCAAAGTTCCCATGACGTACCCCAGTTCACACTTCATGGCAGAGATTGCAGATCCTTTAAGGAGAAACTTGCACTTTGAAAATGTTTTACACAATGTTGATTTTTTTGTGTGTGTGACGTTCCCACATTGCAAAGTGAAGAATTGCACAGTGTGCAAACCTGGTGAGTTTTTTTGCAAAGCAAAGTTGTCCCCACTTCTTACATCAACACTCTATTTATAACCACTGTAAACATCAGTAATTTTGTTTTATGGGAAGGCTTTAACCCTGAGGTTCAATGGGCAGAGCAACAGTGTCACTCCCCCATCAGACCTTACAAGGCCACTTCTCCTGGACTGTTACAGGATTTGTTCTTCATTGCAGCCAGAGGCACCGCCTTCCTTTGCTCTGGTCTTGTGTTTACCTTTTACCTCCGGACGCCTGTTCCCCTGTCCTCTGCTCATTCTGCAGCATTTTTGTTGTCCTTTCCTTTCCCTTCCCTTGTACCTCCATTCTTTGCTGTTTTGTTTTCCCCCTCCCATCCGTTGCCAGCTGTCTCCCCTCCTCGCTCCTGCCAAGCGTCTCAGGATACAATGTGCTGCCCTGAATTCAGTGGTGGTCCCTCCTGCCCCTGCTGCCCCATACATCGTTCTCTGCCAGGTCCTCTGCTGTGGGATGGTGTCCTATCATTGGCTTTCTCCCCTGCAGTACCGGTGCTTCTCAGGTCTGATTTCTCCCACAGCTTCTGACTTTCCAGCCAGGGAGAACTCAGCCTCAACTGGGCCTTCTTCTTCCTCCTCTGGCTGTTACCTTCTTTCTTCAACCACAGTGCTCCTGGGTGTGACATCACCCCTGTGCCCAACTGTTGCTTCCCCCAGCTCCTGCTGCTGCTACTACCCTGCCAGGTTTTTTTTCTACCTGGGACATCCGACCTGCCTTCCACTGTTTTACTGGGTGGCGGGTGTTAGCCTGGCTTTGCTCCCACCAATGGCTCTTCTCCTACTCTCCTGCCTGCTTGGCAGTGCTTCCATGCTGTGCTGAATGCAGCACATCATCTGTTCTACTTTGTATTTAACCTTCATGAATGACAGTCAGGCTTGATCTTCCTTTTCTTCATTTCGTGTGTGTTGATGCTGACCTCCTCTTCTTTCTGTCTGCATTCAGAAACTGCTCCACTGGGGGTCAGGCATGTGTGGGGGTTACTTCTTAGCTGCCTCCTTTGTCCCGCTCCTGCTCTTGAGCAGTTACCTGCCTTTCTGTCTCTCGGAGGGGCCTTAACTGTCTCCTCACAATAGTGGTACCTCACGTCCTGGGTGCCTCACCTCCTATCTCTGGCTGTTCTGCTTTTGCTCTTGCTGAGTGCATTGCTGTCAGTGACTGCTCCATCCTCTCATCTTCCCTTCACAGCTCCTTGCTTTTGGTTCCACCCTGATGCACTTTCTTCTTGTCATCCTTGCTGTGCTTCCTGTCTCTACATTGAGATCTACCTCTAGCCTTCTCTGAACCTCACTGCCATTTCCTCCTGCTTAGGCTCCAACTGTTTGCATTTTCTGCACCCCTCACCTTACAGCTTCTTCTCTGAGTGCCTGCTGGGCCTCGTAGACTTGTGGTCACTTGCTCCCCTGTTCCCCTTGTGTTGTGAAGGCTATCCTGCAGCACCCTTCTTCCTTTAACTCCTCATTTTGCATTTCCTCGAGTTCTGTTTTCAGCTCTCTAGCCTTCACACAATCATTGCGCCCCATGGTAGGCACTTACCCTCCTTCTCCCATTCCCTCTGCCATCCTTTCCTCTCCTTCTTTGACCTCTGCTTTCTTTTTGGGGGCTTCCCTATCCTGCCATCCTGCTGCACCACCATACCCTACTCATTCACATTACTTATTATTCCCTCCTGCATATCACTCCGCTTACTCGTCTCCTGCTCAGATCCTATTCCCCCATTCTAGTCAAACCTATTGCTATGTGCTTCTGGTACTGCCTACTTCACCGTTGGCTGCTGGCTTCACCTGGCCACACGCGCCCCTACCTTCATGTAATTCTATCCATTCCTAATTTGGCTCAATAGACCCAGTTGACATGCATTCCCATTGTTACCAACCACAGGTAGCTTCCTCATGACATGAGTCTGTTTTTTCTTCACTCAGTCCGACCTCATGGTCTACTCATTCACATAGATTAATTGAGCATACCTCTCATTGGGTCTATGCTACCTCATTGGACTGCTGCATTCCCACGGCTATTTTCACTATCAGTCTCATCATGACCACATCTGGGTCTCCCTCGCTCATTTGACCTCTCTGGGGGTCCATTCATTCATATCAGCTACTCAAACATAACCCTCTTGGGTCCCTGTTACCTCGACTCGACCTGTTCTCCACTCAAAGACATGCCTCTCATGTCCATCGCCCCTTGACTCGGAGCTGGCTGCAGTGGCCTCTCATCAACGGGCCTCCTTTAACTATCCAAGTGGGTTCAGAAGTGCCCTCTATGCCATTCTCTATTTGACATCCTCTGGTTCACCTGGTGTGTTTTGTATGTTCACATAGGCCAGCTGAGTGCCTCAGCAGTCATCTCTCTCCTCTCTTTCTTTTGAGTGTCTAGTTGCATTCTCATTTCAAGGACAGAGTGAGAACTTCATCTCAATTGGAATAATTTGCTCTTCCCAATATCGACTCTAGTGGTGGTAGCCAAGCCATCATTAATCAAAACATCCTTCAGCCTGGAGTGAAGGCAACCTAGGCCTTGGATCCTCAGAGGTTTCCTCCTCAAAGGTTTTTTTTCCTCTCCTCCATGCCGATGGTCTTAATATTAGATAGGGTTAGAGCTTTCATGGGCTCCATAGTTAGGTTCCACTGTTGGATGGAGTTGGATGGTGGCCCCAGCTGTTTTCTCTCTCCTTAGGAAGTCCACCCTTCTGCATCTTGTCAGCTTTCATTTTGTTCCTTGTCCTCATCATATCTCATTCTTCTCCCATCCTTCCCATCTACATCTATCTCTTTACTTTCCAGTCTCAATCTATTCTGATTTCTCACCTCTTCGATGCTTGACACCCTTTTGGGTATTCTTTTTGGGCTTCTTTCTAAGCTACCTTTAGCCAAGGGAATTATTCCTGTGGCACCAATGGGGGGAACCCTCCTCTAGGGTTCCTTGCATAGTACCCCTGCTAGTTGGTATATCCCATGGAAAGAGAGGCAAACAGCCATAATGTAGCGAAGTCACACGAGCATACATCCAGTTGCATAAGGACAATTGAATCAGAAGGCTTTAAGCCCGAGGTTTAATGGGTTGAGCAACAATGTCACTCCCCCATCAGGCCTTAAAAGGCCACTCCTCCAGGACTGTTCCAGGATTCATTCTTCGCTGCCTCACCATCCACCCCTCCTCCTTCAGTGGCTGGTCTATCTTTCCCTTAGGCTTCTTCCTAAGCTTCCTTTAGCCAAGGGAATTATTCCCATGACACCTTTGGGGGGAACCCTTCTCTAGGGTTCCTTGTATCATACCCCTATAGGGTGGCATATCCCCTGGATAGAGAGGCAAACAGCCACAATGTATCAAAGTCACACAAGCATATATCTCATCCCGTTGTGTAAGCACAATTGAACTTTAGGTTTTCTGGTCATTACGTGGTGGCTCTGATTTTCCATCAGCCTGACAACAAGCCCTGGATCCCTAAGACCTAGATCCTATATCCATTGGCACAATTCCCACTGACCCTCTGACCCTTATATATTAACAGTTCTATCCTCTTACTGTATGTGCTGCCCAAGAGGTCTTGGCATCCCAACTGGGTGGAGAGAATAGTAGAGTAAACTGCCTGTGCATCATCATTTTTATTAAAAATGTTGTCATCCCCTATGACCCGTCTTTTTCCGCTGTGGCATTGCCCTCAACAATTCACTTTTCTCAGAGGTCAGAAGTGGGCTACAGCCATCGCACACTCCACAAACTGACTGACATTTGCCAGTATAGGACTGAATGAAAAATTAATCAACTTCCTATGCCAGTGTCCTTTATTATACCTTAAGCAGGTTTTCACTTTCCATCGAGTCATGTGTTCCCACCAGTGCATTTTGGCCAAAGAGTCAATAGGTAAAGGTGGCTAAAAGGGATCGATGGTTGGAGCCAACAACATACTGTACAAAGTCCAAAAACAGAAAAACAAGTTGTCTCACAGCTGCTGAACTACCTATACAAGACCAAAGATTGGTCACAGGATAATGGTAACAGATACTTTTATTAAAACATAAGAGCTCCACTAACTATCAGCTGACCCACTGAACATTTTCACACAGTTTCAGAGTGCTTTTTAAAACAGCATGTTTTATGCTTTGATAAAACTATCTGCTATCATTATCCTCTGGCCAAGCTCTGATCTTTTGTAGGTAGTTCAGTGGTTGTGAGCTGATCATTTTTTTTTGGTTTTTAGTGCATTTTGGCCACCTGGCAGCAATCAACTAACTGTAGGATGCACCCACCCTCCTACTGAGAGAAGTCATCCAAGACATGCTCAGTGCTGCCTTCATTGCCTGATGTATGACAACCAAGGCTTGTCATTAAAATACAGTACCAAATGCAAAGAGCAGGCAAGCATTCATAGCTTTTGATTCAAAGCACAAATCAGTCATTCAGGCAGTTTTTTAAATGACTATTGCTTCATAAAGCAGCCCTTGTTCAACACAAATACACAGAAAACAGAATATCAGCAATTTCAAATATTATGCCCATATTTGACCAAATAAGTCACATGATTGATTAGATAAAAATACTAATACTGATTGCTCCACCCTTTCTCTGGGTATGTTGCGTAGAAAATACTTGCACAAAAAAAACATCCATAGTATCTTCAGGGCTCTCTTTTAATGTAATTGGACATTTGTGCATATGTTAGGCCTCCTTAATCTCCCAATTTTGTTTAATTAGTATTTCATCTCCTTTATTGCTCAGCTGGCACCATTCTAGACTTGTCCTTTCATCTCCATCTTTTGGTTTCTCTGGGACTTACCAACTGTCCACCTATTTTTGCCAGAGGAGTAGGGCACCCATGTGTTCTTGTGAGGCCTGCGAGGGACCAGACCTTCATCCTTCTGGTTGGGGGGGCTCCATTTTCTCCCTTGGAATTCACAGTGACATTTTGGGCATCTTCATGGAGATATTCCCAGCATTAAGTGGGCTGTACACCTTCCCTGGTGTCCCACTTCATTGTAGTACCTCCAGGTGGCAGCCATCTAACAGGATGCATAGATCCCTACATCCGAAAGGAAGGAAAGTTGTCCTTAGGATTTTCAATCTTCTATCCCCCAGTTGGCCCCTAATTGACCCTTGTCCCTTGCCAAATCCTGATCACCAGCATGGTAGGAAGTGAAGTGCCCCATCCCCCCATGCCACTTGGTCAGCCTTAATCTCCTCATTGTACTTCTGTTCACTTTGAAATAATTTAATTTTTTGCATTGTTAAGTTCCCTTTTTAATTCTGCTTTATGATGCCTGATATTCACTTTTATAATTCAATGGTATATCAGAAGACATATGTAGGAATGATAAAAAAATGCTGTAGGAATGAATGGTAGGATGCATGGAATGATTGATAGGATGTCAGGTAAAGTATGTTCATAACAAAGCAAATTAGGGTATGAGTACAGCTGATCTATATAGAGAGGTCTGAATGCTTCTGCAGCATAGGTTTTGCTGTTCATTTTCTCTGTGCCAACTACAGGGATTACCACCCTTTCAAGGTATCATGAAGGCCCATGAAACCTCATGAGGAAGGTTCCATCCTAAAATGTGCCTTAGGGATCAACAGTACCTTAGAAAAGAAGCCCTATAACGCTAAGTAATTACAGAGCTGCAGAATAGACCCTGAGGCAATGGAGATATATTTATTTACAGCTGCTTCATGCACTTGGAGTCATACTCTACTTGAGGTTATGCAAGAGTGCTTCCTTGTACAGTGGGCAAGGAAACTACCAAAACGGTGATTATTCGTGATTTGATGCTGTCTGAGACATCATCAGGAATGTATACACTAGGGATCAGCAACCACAACTTGTTTTGTTTAGTAAAACACTACAAAATCAACAATCCAAATCAAGGATAACTGCATTGGTCTTCTGGAGCATGGATTTTGTGAAGATGGTGGAAACACTCAGTAAAGAGTTAACGGGGTAGGGGAAGTAGTAGGAGCAATTGCCATATGAGACATCATCAAGAAGGGATTAACTGAAGTAACTAATTCCTGTATAAGACAGGTAAAATGCAAAAAAAAAAAAAAAGAAAAACAATGAGGTTATTATGCATGTACCTAAAGGTGGACTTGTCTAGAGATCTATCACAACTGCTTCTGGGCAATCTCAACATTCACATAGCCAACCATCCCATTTCATTTAGTTTCTGTCGCCCACTCTACATTCCTCTTTGGAGACATAGTTTTTTTAATGGTAAGGTGTGTTCCACTGACATGATACAGCAAAATTTGTCCATGCCAGTGCACCATCCATTTAAACACCTCCAACTTGCCAGGGCGTTTACTAGCTATCTGGGTCCACAGTCTCCAGCTGTTCAATCTAGTCCCTTTCTTTTAGAGCTCTTATTGATTGCTGAGCAACCCTTTTCCACCTTCAAGTTCTATACTTGCTTTCAGACTAATGGACCTGGTAGCTTAATGGGAGTTTGCTTTTATTGGCAACAAGCTGTGAATCTGCAGTTGTATCCCAGGGTGTGGCAAGTAGTATGGAAATGGCTTTATAAATATATCAAACAGGACAGGCACCATTTCACACAATTTTGTATTTTACATAATATTTATTACACTTCTCAAAAACTGCATAGGATGGGTCAAAAAACGTCAGTAGATAGTTCCAACTGTGGATCTGGGGTGTGTTCCCTTAAACATATTCTTCAGGACTGCCCCAAGGTGACTCCTTTTTGGTCCACTATCTGTAATTCCCTTGACCCCTGGTTAAGCATAGATTCTTCCTTCACCCTACAGGTCTGTCTGGTTGGTTATTTTCCAGAGAAGCTTTTTTGTCCCCGCAAGGCAAATATGGCTCTCATCTCGATGACTGCCAAGCTTATTATTCTTCACCATTGAATGTATGATGTTATACCTTCATACTGCGAATAGCAACAGGAAATTTTACAAGCCTTGGCAGTCCATAAACATATAGCTACATTTATGGACAGATTAGAGAGATCCAGAGAATGTTGGGACCCCTTGAAGCCCTTTTAATTTGTTAGGTGAGCTCTGTCATTTGGATACCCTGAGAACCAGGCCCCTCCTCTCTATTTTGTAGTTGGATGTTTGCTTCCCCTTTCTCTCTTTCCTATCCTTTTGGTACTTCAGGATCATCTAGCTATTCTCCATAGTGGGATAGGTTGGGAGGTTGAGGGGGGTTGGGGAGGGGTGGTTAAGGAGATTTGAGTGTATTTGCTTCTCTTTTTTTGTTGTGTGAAGTGTATAATTACTTTTGATGTTTTTATCTTTTCTTGGGCTCTATTTTTTTGGTTTTGTGGTATGTATGTTTTTTTTGGAAACTTTAATAAAGTATCTTAAATTGGAAAAAAAAGAAAAATAATGTGGTTCAAGGAGGTAGGGGAGACAATAAGGGATAGGAGGTTAGCACTTATAAAGTAAAAGTGAAGCAGCAAAGAGAAATATAAGGAAGTCTACATAGAGAAATTCAAAGAGGTCAATAAAATGGTGAGGAAGGCAAAGGTGGATGTAGAGCTGTGACCAGCAGAGGGTGTCCAGAAAAGAGGACAAAACCTTCTTATATTATATAATAGAAAAGAGGAGGAGAAAGGAAGGAAGGACAGAGTAGTTAAAATGATAAAAGGAGGGGTGCGTGTGTAGGATGGAAAGAAGGCAGATATCCTGTATGAGTATTTCTGGTCAGTCTTCACAGTAGAGGAGGAAGGACTGCTCCCAGAATGTGGATTACACACCAAAAGGGAGGGGGTAATCTGACTGGAAATTCACTGACCTACACAGCCAGTATAGTGTTATGCTTGTGTAACTGTGTTAATTTTGGTTGTGGCCATTCGCACTCTCTATTCCAGAGGAATTACCACCCTGTAGGGGTACGAAGCAAGGAACTCTCGGAGAGGGTTCTGCCCCTAGATGTGCCACGGATGGTTCCATAGTTGTAATTTTGGAATCTCCTAAAGAGATAGCGCCAGCTGGCTGGCGGAGGAGGGGAGGATGGTGGGCAAAGACAAAATGCTTCACAGTGAGGCTGAGAGGAACTGCTTATATAGCTCAGGAAGTGGGAGTGGCTGGCTGCTTGGCCACTGAATTACAGGCAAGCCTTTCAATTCACTGACCTACGCAGCCAGTATAGTGTTATGCTTACGTAATTGTGTTAGTTTTGGTTGTGGCCGTTCACACTCTCTATTCCAGAGGAATTACCACCCTGTAGGGGTACGAAGCAAGGAACACTCAGAGAGGGTTCTGCCCCTAGAGGTGCCATGGGACTGTTCCTGTGGCTAAAGGTACTTTAGGTATTCCCAAAAGAAATGTAGTATCATCTCCAAAGGAGGCAACATGATGCGTATGAGCAAGCAGTAACAGTGACGTAGACGCAGTAACTGGAACATAGTAGTAGACAAGAATAATGATGGCTTGCATTGAGAGAAGGGGATCCCCTAAGGACAGAGGGAACAGCAGGACATCCGGCACCTCCATCCAACAACGGAACCTACCTAAGGAAACTAGGGGAAACAGCCATGCTAACTAAGTGTAATGACCTGAGGCAACGGAGGAGAGAAACAAAAAACCCTATGAGGTGGAAATCTCTGGGGAGCCAAGGCCTAGGTCACCTTCCCTGCAGGCTTGGGAAAATGTATTTAGTGATGGCTCTGCAGCTGCAATTTGGAAAACCCAATTAAGGGGAGTTGGAAAATATTCCAATTTGGAGGAAGGCTCTCAATCAAACCCTCTAGCAGGAGTGTCGTGGAAGGTTGAGAGAAAACTCTGCAACAATACGAGCATCCATGGTGCAGGAGGAGAGCAACAACTGCTGAGGCACTCACCTGGCCTACCTGCCCTAAATCAAACCAGGTGAACCAGAGGTAGTCGTGGGGAGAACGCTGTGAAGGTGCCTTGCTGGGGAAACCACTAAAGTCAGTGGCTAACCGTTATAGTGGAACACTAGAGCCAAAGGAGATCATCATAACCACCCTTCACTGCTAATCTTAAATTCTACTCCAGGAGCTGCTGTCACATAGCAGGCAGCTAAAGCCAAGCCCGGGGTGAGGACATTGCCAGCTATGGGCCAGGTGAGAAGGACTCCGCTCCAAGTTGGACATGCTCAATGATGCGGACTAAATGCAGAGCGAGATCATCGGCTTCAGGAACCTGCACAAGATTAGAATGGCTGGCATGCCTCAGAATTGATTGAAAGCTGCAAAGCTGGTGTGCTGAATGAGCACAGCATGCTGAGATCATAATGAGCATTGAGTGCTGAGACCTTGCAAGGTCGAATGCAGATTGAGAGCAGGAGAATCCCAGGCCAAAACTGAGGGGATGGCACTAGGCATGAAGCAATGGTTTGCGTAAGCAAGGAGCAACAATTGCGTAAGCAAGTGTGGACCTGATAGGTCAGTAAGCAGAAGTAGTAATAGGTAGACCTGCATAACAACTGTATAGCAAGTAAACAGCACTGACTTAGGGGCAAGCCAGCCAGACATGAATAGCCAAATCAAGGTGACAAACTCTGAGGATTTTCAGTGGCGAAGAGAGGATTTAGAACAAAATTAATTAACCACATAGGCCATGACCCCCCAGACACCTCCTGGTCCCCGCCATAGGAACAAGGAAATGACAAAAGGCCGAGAACTACATGCAGATATAAAAGCTAGTTTAATAGCCTCAGCAGGAGATTCAGTTAACCTCAGAGTAAATAAGGTAGAATAGGAATGGGTGTAAACAACGCAGCAGCAGGAAGCAAGTGGGCCTGTACAGCAGTAGTTAAATGAGTACAGTGTTAAAACACAGGCACTGGGTGCAATCGTAATTAAACAGTCAGCAGCAGTGGCTGAAGTTGTAGGTAACTGAAAGCAGTAGCATGAGCTCTGAGTAGGTTTGCAGTTGCAGTGCAGTAAATTGAGAGTTGTAACTGAAAGCAAGCAGAATGAGCTCTGTAGTAGCAGTATGCTAGGAGTTTTAAAAATACCCCCCCAAAAGAGGAAACAAAAACATAGCAAAACAGAAAACAGGGAAAGGCCCAAAAAAAACAAGAAACAAAACACAGTGAAGCACACAGCTGGAGGAAAGATACAAACCAGAAGCAGGAAAACAAACACTGAAGTCCAGCAGAGACACACAGAAACAGCAGGCTTGGGGGGGGGGGAGGCCCCAGCCAGCTCAGAGGACAAACCAACATAGCCTCTGGCTGCAAAGACAGTACCACTGAATGACTTCTTTAACTTCTCTCCAGAAGTGGAAGAGGTGATAATGACCAGTCAGCCTAACCTTGATTATTGGGAAACTGACTGGAGACTTTTAATAGTGTCAGAGGCTGAGCAGACTGCATGCTTGCCTCTGGGGCAGGAAGATCTGAAGGTTGTGGGTTCTAGCCCCACAACAGAGACTTTAAGTAAAATTCCAATACTGACACTGTAGTACAGTATGGGGGGGGGGTTGCTACGCTTCTGAGGTGCCATCTTTCAGATGAGATATTAAACTGAGATCCCATCTGCCTGTTCCTGTGATTGTTCAGCTGTACATTAAAGATTCCATGGCACTTCTTGAAAAGAGTAAGGGAATTTACTCAGTGTCCTGCCAAATTTCCCCCATTCACTAAATACCACCACCAGCAGCTTAATGTAGTTCAATTTCAGTTGGTTTCCATCTGCTCACCCCCCCCCATGAGCTGAAAGGTTCTAATGGACTGGAAAATTATCATTGTGGTGCCAATACACAATAGCAGGGATAGGGATGACCCATGAAATTCCAGACTAGTCACCCTAACCTTAATTATTGGGAAACTGACTGAAGACTTTTATTAGTGTCAGAAGCTCAGCAGGCTGCATGCTTGCCTCTGAGGCAGGAAGATCTGAATGTTGTGGATTCTAGCCAAACAACAGGAATGCTGGGTAAAATCCCAATACTAAGATGTAGTACAGCATGAGGGAGTTGCTGCACTTCTGAGGTGAAATCTTTCAGATGAGATATTAAACTGAGGTTCCATCTGCTTGTTCCTATGGTTGTTCAGCTGAATATTAAAGATTCCATGGCACTTCATAAAAAGAGTAAGGGAATTTGCTCAGTGTCCTGCCAAATTTCCCCCATTCACTAAAAAATACCACTAACAGCTTAATATGGTTCAATTTCCATTGGTTTCCATCTGCTCCCCCCTCCCCACAGAGCTGAAAGAAAGCAGAATTGCCAAGCCCTCCTTTTCTGGTTAACAAAAACTAAATCAAATGAGTAACAATATTAAAGAGAGCATAGTCCACATCTTGGAGATCTACAAGTTTCAGGACAGGAAACAGCATGATTTTATAGTTGGCAACTTGTGCCAGACTAACCCGATTTTTATGTTGATTGCGCACAGTGCAAGAAACATATTGCGACAGCTTTCTCAGAAGCAGGTTGTGGAGGCACGGCACTGTTGAGGCCAATGCCCCTACAGCCTGCAAAGGCTTGTCCCACTTCCCCCAGTACCTTGGCACACTGCTGGTGACACAAGTTTGGAACCTTGGCACCAACTTGTGAGAAATCAGCCACTGCAATCAGGGGATGCCTTGTCATTGCAGCGCAAGCCATCCACTGCAATGAAGGAGTGACCCATCATTGCAGTGCAGGATCTCACAAACAATATTACCCTCCCTCCCACAATGTTTATCTGCTGATGGGGGAGCCCACTCCCAGTCAGCATAATGTGACCCCTTTATTGTCTGCCAACAGGTGCCCAATCCCGTCAGCAGAATGGCATTCCCCTTTGTTCTTTGCCAGCGGAGTGCCCAATCCCCATCAGCAGAATGGCATTCCCCCCCTGTTGTTTTTTACTGACAGGGGTGCCCAATCCCCCGTCGGCTACTGCTGCTCCCCTCCCAGAAGCAAGACTCTGGTGGCATGCTGGGAGCCCACCCCAGCATGCCACATGGCCCTGAAAGTAAAAAACAGTCACGCAACGTCTTTTCTTTTTACCTGTAAAAAAGGAAACTGTCTCTTGGTGCTGTCCTTGCCTCCCACCCACAACCCGCGTCCACCCACTGCACACCCTGCCTCCCCATAACCCCCTCACCCCATACTTACCTCCGGAGTCCAGTGTGATGATCTTCGGTGGACTGGGAACATGTCTGCACTCTTCAAAGCCGACTGTGAACTGAGGAAATGCTGGTAAGCTGTATAATGCTAGAAATAGGGTTCTTTCAACTTTAATGCATATCTCACTCATTTTTTGGAATTTTGGCACTAGATTTTCAACATGGGGTTTTTGGGACCCCTCCTCATGAATTCTCAAACTGTCATGGCATTAATCGGCCCAAAAAGGTGATTTCATGGTCATGGCGCATAATCACCTTTTGGTACTGATTAATGATATGACAGTGCCAGGGTTCATGAGGTGGGCTCTCAAAATGCCAATGTTGCAAATTTGGTGGAAAAAATAAAAAAAATGACTGTTTTACGAGCGTGCATTGCGCAATTGCTATGCACGCTCATAACTTCGCAAATGTGCACTATTTTCATGCCAGATTTTCAATATTGGCATTTTGTCACACCTCCTTGTGAACAGTACAGCTGTCATTGTTCACATCCTGGCCAAAATGTGTTTTTGCACTTCCGGCGCAAAATAGCGTGGTCGCTGTGGGAAATCAGTGTTCAGAACAGATTAAGAAAATGACAGTGACACTGTTCATTAGTAGAGGACCCAAAATGCTATGTTAAAAATTTGGTAATGACAATCCATAAAATGACTGCGTTAAGAGCATGCCTTGCACAGTTTGCATGGATGCTAGTAACTTTGCGAATTAATAATATTTTCACTCATTTTCAACATTGCCATTTTCCCACACCTACGTATGAATAGTGCAGCTGCCATTTTCCCCATCCTGGCCAGAATGTGTTTTCGCACTTCCGGCATAGAATAGAGCGGTCACTGTTGGAAATCACTGTCTGGGACAGATTAAGAAAGTGACAGTGATACTGTTCATGAGCAGAGGTTTTAAAATGCATATGTTGAGAATTTGGAGATGATAGCCCATCAGTTGACTGTGTTACAAGTGTGCTTTGCACACTTTCCACACACCCTTGTAAGTTCGCAGATTTGTAATATTGTCACACCAGATTTTCAACAGTGGCATTTTTTCACACCTCCTTATGAGCAGTACAGCTGTCATTTTTCACATCCTGACTGGAATGTGGTTTCACAGTTGTGGCACAGAATAACACGGTCACTGTGGGAATTCAGTGTTCAGGACAGATTAAGAAAATGATAGTGGCACTGTTTGTGAGCAGAGGTCCTAAAATCCCTATGCTGAAAATTTGGCGATGAAACTCCATAACATGACTGTGTTACAAGTGTGTGTTGAACTGTTTCCACGCACCCCTGTAACTTCGCAAATTTGTAATATTTTCACACCACATTTTCAACAGTGGCATTTTTTCACACCTCCTTACGAACAGTACAGCTGTCATTTTTCACATCCTGGCTAAAATATGTTTTTGCACTCCTGCCGGAGAATAGCACGGTTGCTGTGGGAAATCAGTGTTTGGGACAGATTAAGATCGAACATGTGAGGGGGGGGAGTGACTGAGTTCAACTGAGCTCTGTCGGGACTGCTCCGGATTTGTTTGTGGGCAGAAAAAGGCCCCAACACAAGACCCCAGTACAAAAGGGCAGCCTGCCTGAAATAGCTCAAGAATTTGCTGCTTATTATTCTAAACTGCATAGCGACATGGAGCACCGCCACTGCTCTGAAGACACAGAGGGTTATCTAAGGGACTCCCACTTGCCCCCTCTCCCTGACCAGTGTAGTGATGCTCTGATTGTCCCTATTTCCTAGGAGGAAATTGCTAAGGTTATTAGCGAGCTGCCTGCTGACAAGGTCCCTGGTCCAGATGGATTTTCTGCTTTATTTTACAAGGTCTTTCAAGACCTTCTCTTACCAATACTTGGTTGCTTATTTCAGCAGATCCTATCTGGGGTGGAGATAGATCCATATCTCTATGAGGCCCTGATTGTCCTGCTTCCCACACCTGATAAAGACCTCGAACAGGTTCAAAGTTACAGACCTATCTCACTTTTAAACCAGGATATTAAGATTCTCTCTAAAATACTGGCTAATAGGTTGGTACTGGTTCTTCCTGGGTTAATGGGTACAAACCAGGTAGGATTTATGAAAGGGCGCTCATCTTCTGATTATTTACACAACTTGTTGCATGTCTTCTCAGCTACCAGGGATGCGGAGTTCCCTGTGGGCTTGGTCTCCCTGGATGCCGAGAAGGCATTCAACCATGTGAACTGGAACTTTCTGTTTCACACTCTGGAGGCCTTCCACTCCCCCTCTCTGTTTATCTCCTGGATTGCCGCCCTTTATAAAAATCCCTCGGCAAGAATTTCCACGAATGGGGCCTTTTCCCATTCTTTCTCGCTTCACTTAGGTTCTAGAGAGGGGTGCCCCCTCTCCCCTTTATTATTTAACTTATATCTGGAACCTCTTATTCAAAAGATTCTCAATAATGAATCTATACAAGGGGTGAGAATTGGGCCGCATGAAGTTAAAATCACTGCATATGCTGATGACCTGTTAATACATCTGTCCCATCCGGTATCCTCTGTCCCAGCCTTACTAATGGAAGTAGCAAGGTTTAGTGCTCTGTCCAACTACAAATTGAATGACAGTAAGTCCCTATTTTTCCCATTAAATCACAAAGTTTTCAAGACTGATATTAGCCCTTTTGGGCTATATTGGACACCCAGGTCTTTCAAATATCTGGGTATCAAACTTTCACGTAACCCCCTAGCATGGTTTAAGGAAAATTTGGATTCCTTATTGCAGAGGATTACACATGACCTTGAGAGGTGGTCTAAACTCCGTTTCTCTCTGTGGGGCTGAATTAACATAATTAAGATGAATATATTTCCTAGGATTTTCTACCCATTGTCCCTTCTCAATGCCTTTATTCCTTTACTCTGGTTCAAAAAGGTACATGGTGTTTTCACTAGATTCATCTGGGCCGACAGGTATCCCCATTTGGCTTATCATAAGCTGGCAGCCCCAAAGCTGGAGGGGGGGCTGCGAATCCCCCATCTGGCTATATATCACTGGGCTAGTCACCTTGCGAAATGTTTGTGGTGGGTATCTCCCGGCCCAGAAGAAACGTAACCTATCTGGCTCAAAATAGAATTGATTGCAATCAATGCCAAAAATCTGGACTCTCTCGCGCTATTTTTTCTTAGGTTATCCCAAGTAAGTGTGGCTGTAGAGTGTTCCACAATAAGGACCTCCTTAAAGGTCTACTCACAGATATATTCCTTTTTGCAGTATTCCTCCCATCTGGACCTGGCCCAGTCTATCTGGAACTCTCCATCATTTACTATTAACAAGAGCCAAATCTCCCATCTTTGGTTGCCTCAATTGGGAGAGGGGAAGCTCTTGGCTTTTACTGATGGTGGGGGGCATTGGTTATCAGTGGAAGAGATGGTTAGGAAATTTCTCATCCCGACCTCTTCTTATTTCAAAGTCCTGTAATTGAAACACTTACTTGTAATTACCCTGGTAGTACTCCTCCTTCTCAGAATATCTCTTCTCTGATACCTGAGGTATCCCCACTTTCTGGATCTCCTGATGTAATTTCTAAACTATATCAGGTTTTGTTTCATAAAAAGTTCGGGAGTCCATTTGGGCCATCAAGATTTTGGAGTCATTTTTTTCCCCCACCTTCAGCTGGATTGGCATTCTCTCTGGAAGTCATGTCATATATTTATTTCTCAAGATAGACTGCATCTCATGCAATATCATGTATTGCACAACTTATATTATTTCCTGGCTAAACTTCACAAGTGAGGCTACCTAGACTCAAACAAGTGCAACAAATGTTTGCAGGATGAGGGTACATTTTTTCACATGCTTTGGTCTTGTCCAAGAATTTCCACCTTATGGGTTTCAATCTAAACTTCCTTAGACCCCTTGTTGGGCCACCAAGAATATTTTACCCCTGAGATATGTGTGTTAGGGGACCTGTCCTCTATTAGAGTCAAGGCGCGAAAATTTCACATTTCCATGGTTGCCTTGTTGGCTAAGAAAATAATTCTCCATCATTGGAAAGACAGGTCCTCCTCTTCCTTTCAGGAATAGGTAAGAGAAGTATTATCCAACTTGTGCACGGAAAAAGCAATAGCCAGTCTACACAATAATCTGGCAGTTTATACTAGAATTTGGGATCCACTTTACTCACTGATCTCTCTGGTCCTAAACTAAACCTATACTAGGGTTGTTGCTTTTATATGTTTTTTTTGATTAGAGGCTCGGCATCTACGGGTACCGAGATGGGTTACTGCAGTAAGGGGAGGTGGAGGGGGGAAGCATCCTTTCACTATGTATCAATAAGTCTCTATCAGTTTTCTCTGTATGCTGCCTTTTATGGTAGAAAATGTATGAATAAACTTTCAATTATAAAAAAAAAAGGACAGCCTGCAGCACTGGGAGAAACAGAACGAGAGACCGAGTGAGGGAGGAGGAGTGAGTGAACTCACCAGAGTGCTGTCTGGACTGCTGCAGATTTCTTTGTGGGCAGAAAAAGGCATCAATGCAGGTAGGGGCCCAGTAGAAAAGGCCAGCCTGCAGCGGTGGGAGAAACAGTATGAGTGAGTGAGACGGGGGACTGAGTGAGCTCAACGGAGCTCTATCAGGACTACTGCAGATTTCTTTGTGGGCAGAAAAAGGTGCCAATGCAGGCAGGAGCCCTGTACAAAAGGGTGCTTGCAGCTCCAGGACAAACAGAATGAGCGTGTGACAGAGGGAGACTGGGCGACCTCAACGGAGCTCTGTTGGGACAGCTGTGGATTTCTTTGTGGACAGACAAAGGTGCCAATGCAGCCAGGACCCCCTTACACAAGTGCAGCCTGCAGTGCCAAGAGACACAGAACAAGTGAGTGACAGAGCAATAGTGAGCAAGCTCAACGGAGCTCTATTGTGACTGCTGCAGATTTCTTTGTGGGCAGAAAATCCAGCAATGCAGGCAGGAGCCCAGTACAAAAGGTCAGCTTGCAGTGCCAGCAGAAACGGAATGAGTGAGTGAGAGCGGGGAGGTGAGCGAGCTCAATGGGCTGTGTCGGGACTGCTTCAGATTTCTTTCTGGCCAGAACAAGCCACCAATGCAGGCAGGAGCCCAGTACAAAAGGGCAGCCTGCAGTGGTAGGAGACACAGAATGAGTGAGTGAGGGAAGGGGAGTGAGTGACCTCAATGGAGCTCTGTTGGGATTGGTGCAGATTTGTTTGTGGGCAGAGTACAAAAGGGCAGCCTGAAGTGGCGGGAAAACAAGAATGAGTGAGTGAGAGGGGGGAGTGAGCGAGCGCAACGGAGCTGTATTGCAACTGCTGCAAATTTCTTTTTGGGCAGAAGAAGGTGGCAACGCAGGCAGGAGCCCAATAGAAAAGGGGAGCCTGCAGCGCCAGCAGAAATGGAAAGAGCGAGTGAGTGAAGGGGAGTGAGTGAGCTCAAAGGAGCTTTGTCGGGACTGCTGCTGATTTCTTTGTGGGCAGAAAAAGTCGCCAAGAGAGACAGGAGCCCAGTACAAAAGGGAAGCCTGCAGCGCCAGGAGAAACAGAATGAGTAAGTGACACAGGGGGAGTGAGCGAGCTCAATTGAGCTCTATCATGACTGGTGCGGATTTCTATGTTGGCAGAAAAAGGCAGCAACTCAGACAGGAACCCAGTACAAAAGGCCAGCCTGCAGCGACAGGAGAAACAGAATGAGAGAGTGAGAGAGGGGGAGTGAGCCACCTCAATGGAGCTCTGTTGGGACAGCTGCAGATTTCTTAGTGGGCAGAACAAGGTGTCAATGCAGGCAGGAGCAGAGTACAAATGAGCAGCCTGCAGCACTGTGAGAAACAGATGGAGTGAGTCACAGAGGGGCAGTAAGCGAGCTCAACACAGCAACGCAATCAACATTCGGCATTGACAAATGCTTGTTTTCTTTTGTTTGGGTTATGAAGACAATGAACAAGGGCTAGGCAGTTGCTGTATTAAATATAGACTTCAGCAAAGCCTTTAACTGTGTATCCCATTGATGATTTTTAAAAAAGCTGATCAACATGGGAATAGGGGACAAATTGATCAGGTGGATAGGAAATTGCCTGGGGGGACTCAGAAGATGGCATTAAACAGGGACCACTTGGTACTCAGGGAAGTAAAAAGTTGGGCATCACAGTGACCAACATTGGAACTAGTTTTGTTTAATATGTGTGATGTAGGAGAAGGAATCTAAAGTAAGATCTGTCTTTTTACAGATGACTTTAAGATTTGTGGCCCAATGGAAACTAGAAAGGGCTAGGGGCATGAAAAGTGATCTTGTATGGATAGTATGGTGGTCCAAGGTTTAGCAAATCAAGTTAAGTGCAAAAAAAAAAAAAAGCAAAGTCATGCACATTGCTAATAATCACCCCAAAACAGAGGAGAGTATGGGTGGAGTAAGGATGCATCTGATATCTGAGGAAAGAGATTCCAGAGTCATCATACATGACAGCCTGAAAACTACTGCCCGGTTTAACAAAGCAACTGGGAAGGTCAATAATTTGGTTGGACAGCAGTTTCCAGTAAAAGAAAGGAGGTGATGTTGCCCCTGTACTGATCCCTGGTGAGGCCACACCTCTAATATTGCATACAGTTCTGGAATTCACACAAAATGAAGGAAAAGGACCACCTAGAGTCAGTCCAGAGGAGAGCAACAGAAATGATTCAGGCCCAGTAGAGGAAATTGTGTGAGAAGAGGCTCAGTCTCTACCCCCACATGGGGATGAAGTGACACGGAACAAGGTTAACAGGTAGGGTACAGGGACAGAAAGGCAAGTGGCCACACAGGAGCACATGGGTTGGATATGAGAGGAGGGCAAAAGGGTGGAGGGTGGTTCTGATCAACACCAGGAACTTGAGAAATAAGATGCTTGAGCTCCAGGCGATGCTAGTTGAATGGGCCATGGATGTAGAAGTTGTCACTGAGACCTTGGCCACCGAGGGCCATGACTGGGACCTGAATCTAGAGGGCTACACTATGTTCAGGAAAGATATGGTGGGAGGAAGAGAAGGGGGGTAGCACTGATAGTCAAAAATGACATTGGCATAGGTGGGATGGAGGAGGCAGAGGGGGACATGGTGGTGATATGGTTCACCCACCCTGCTGATGCAGGGGGGCAAGAAGGTAAAAATTGGGGTAGTATTCAGACTTCTCTCACTGGTGGAGGATCTGGAAGAGAGCCTGGTGGCAAATGTTATGGGCCACTGTTGATTGGGCAGGGTAAGGTAGTGGTGTTGGGGGACCTAAACAGGCCAGGGACTTACTGGGAGACTATGACATCCCCAGTGGTCAAGGAGCAGAGATTGATGGATGTCTTCCAGGACACATTCCGAACCCAGCAGGTGGGGGAGCTGACAAGGGAGGCCTGGATACTGGACATTGTCCTGGTGGACAGTGACCAGATTAGGGGCCTGGAGATGAGGGACCCACTAGTGGGGAGTGATCATGCCACGGCCTGGTTTTTCCTGGCCCTGGGGGGATGAAAATCACAAAAAGATGGCAGTAATTGACTTTAGGGGTGCAGACTTCAGGGGTATGGGAAGGATCCTTTAGGGTTATTCGGATGAGATAAGACCAGGCATGGATGCTGACAGCAGTGGGAGATCATTAAGAAAGGGGGTACAGGAGGCAACCAAGTCCTGCACAAGGGTGAGGAGCAAATTCAGTAAGGCCAGAAAGCCATGTTGGTGGACCCAGAAGGTTCAGATGATGGTGAGGGAAAAAGAAGGTTGCCTATAGACACTACAAGCACTCAAGGAGTGAGAGGGTTCAGGGAGAGTATGAACTGATAACCAGAAGGTCGCCAGGGTGGTGAGATTGGCTAAGGCGAAGATGGAGCAGAACTTGGCTAGGGAAATCAAGAGAAGGAACGGGGGTTCTTTAGATATACTGGGGAAAAAAGGAAAGTGAGGGTGCAGATTAGCAGAGGATGTGGGGGAGCAGGCAGAGGTACTAAATGAGTACTTTGCCTCAGTTTTTGCCAGGGATGATGGGTGAGTGCACCATACATGGGGATGGGTGGTGCACTTGCAAAAGTGGCAGGACCCTTAGGGACTGGGGTCCCTGCTGAGTCTAGGAAGGGTCATGGGTTGGCACCAGAAGGTGGTGGCAGGCAGAACAAGAGGCAAGGGGGACAGGGAGGTTGAAATCTCAAGTGATAGACTGAGGGAAGCCCTCAGGTCCCTAAGGATGGAGAAAGCTCCTGGACCAGATGAAATACATCCAAGGGTGCTGAGGGAATTGGTTGATGTCCTGGTGGCCCCTCTGGAGGAGCTTTTCAACAACTCTCTGAAGACAGGATGGGTGCCCCATGACTGGCGGGTGGCCCATATCATGCCCATCAACAAGCAGGGATCAACAGTGGAGACAGGGAACTACAGGCCTGTTAGCCTGACGTCGGTGGTGGGTAAGGTGATGGAGGGTATTATCAAGGAAAGGCTGGGGGTACGGGAGCAAATGGGTTACCTGGATGATAGACAACATGGCTTCATCCTGGAAAGGTCATGTCAGACAAACTTTGTTGAGTTCTACGATTGGGTGATGAGTGCCCTGGACCAGGAAGGCCGGTGAATGTTCTCTTTCTTGACTTCAGCAAGGCATTTGACTCCGTGCCTCACGGTGGTCTGTTGGCTAAGCTGAGGGAAATGGGGATGGGAAAGCAGATGATTAGATGGAAGGAAATTGACTATCAGAGCATACCCAGAGGGTGGCGGTTGGAGAGATAGTCTCATCACCAGGAGGGTCAACAGTGGGGTCCCCCAGGGATCAGTCCTGGGGCCACTCCTGTTTAAAGCCTATGTCTCTGACATAAGGGAAGGTATCAGGAGTGAAATGAATCTCTTTGCGGATGACTCAAAGCTGAGAGCTATAGTTGATGGGGAGGATGGGAGAGTAGACCTGCAGGAAGACCTGGAAGCTCTGGGAAAGTGGTTGCATAAGTGGAAACTGGAGTTCAATGCAGGGAAGTGCAGGGTTCTTCACCTGGGGGCCACAAACCCTGGTCAAGTGTATACCTTGGGGGGAGACACACTACAAGTCTCAAAGGGGGAGAGGGACCTGGGGGTGGTGGTGGATGTCAAAATGAACAACTTTGAGACTTGTAGGAGGGCAGTGGCCAAGGCCAATAGGATGCTGGGTTGCTTCGCTAGGGGGATTACCTCCAGAAGGAGGGACGTGATCCTCCCTCTGTATAGCTGCCTGGCTAGGCTGCACCTTGAGTACTGTGTGCAGTTCTGGAGGCCATATTTAAAAAAGGACATTGCGCTCCTGGATAGGGTACAGAGGAGGACAACCAAGATGATCTGGGGCATGGGGGAAAGGACCTATGAGGAGAGGCCTGAAGAGCTCAACATGTACTCTCTGGAGGAGAAGAGGGATGGGGGACATGATAGAGATCTTCAAGTACATAAAAGAGATGAATAAGGTAGGCTTAGATGGGGGGCAACCAGAGGACATGGGTAGAAGCTCAAGGGGGGAGACTCGGGGGGGACAAGAGGAGGCATTACTTCACTGAGAGGGTTGTGGAACCATGGAATGTACTGCCCATGGGACTGGTACAGGCAGATACTGTGGAGGGGTTCAAGAGGGGCTGGGACAGGTATGGGGGAGGGTGCAGCTGAGTAAGATTAATACAGGGGGATTATCTTGGACAGGAGATAGGGACACCCAAGAAGGTGGGAGGGGGACATCGAAATCAGTGCCCATTATAGGTGCTGACCATCGAGCAGACATGAAAAATCATTAGGCCTACTCTGCTGGCATTTTAGTATGTTAGTATATTAGTATGTTAGGATAACAAGCTTCAACAGGTACACATGAGAGAAAGGGACATTGTGATTGGTTGACCATCCATGGCACTCCAGACATTACATCATGGGTTTTAGCCCACCTGATAGGCTAGTGATGCACATGACTCTAGGGTCAGATTTTGTGTATATCCAGGTCCCAGAAACCCCTGTTCTCCAGTTCAAATCATGCATCTGATCAAGCTACAAGCACACCAGGATCCCTGTTGTTCTACTCTAGGAAGGTAGCCCTCTCCTTTATAATTACTTAAATTGCTTAACCTGCAAATCACCTTAGAGACTTATTATGGCCATCTCTGCTGCAGTTTTTTGTGTGGTTTTCCAACATTCTTTTATATAGCTCCCTAAAAGGAAGTGAATCCTGCAGCATTGTGTGTTTTTTGCTATAAATGATTGATGCCAGTGTTGTTGTTTTTTATTGGTATATTTCTCGGTTGTTTGGACTAGAAGTTAAAGCCAGCAAGGTTTTTATGGTTTTCCGATGTGTTTGTTTAAAACGCATTCCTGCTTTGGCCTTTCTGGCCTATTCGCAAATTATTGGTATCCAATCTGGCTTACTTCAAGCCAAGTGGAGATATTCAGCAACCTTAGCTATCTTTTTGGTGTTATTTGCGGTTTCCTGCATCGCGTTTTTTCCTGTGGTTGGGCATTTTGGCAAAGGGAAAGGGTTTGTCCTTCCCAGGTTTGTTCATCGGTTCTGGCATCAGCCTGCAACTCCCCTGCCTTGCGTGGATAGTACAGCACACAGACAAGCCACTCCTTAAATCCTCCACTTGCTCAGTAGATTTGCGAGCTAGTGGCAAAACGATTGCCTCCTCCAATTTGGAAAAAAGGGGAGCTCTACCCTTGAGAGCTCATCTTGCTTGCCTCACAATCCTAGGGGAGCAGTTAACTCTACAAGATCTCTGGCCTACTGCTGAGCTCCTCGTGGCGCTCCTCCCCCTCCACCTGGTGCGTGGTCTCGGCGTCTTGGTTGGACCCTGCTATTGCACCATCAGGAGAGTGTTCCCGTAAGCAGTACCAGCTCTTCCTCAAACAGAATCCCCAATTCAAGGGATTTTCAGTTCAAGAAGGGTTTTTCTCATCAGCCCCATGCTCATTTTCAGCCACATGGTTCTCGCTTCCTACTTCTGGCCATCGCTGATTCTCAGGCCTAGCGTGGGGGTTGGTCGCCTTCTCTTCCTGAGCAAAGTCACATTTCTAATTCAGTGCATGGCTCTGGCAAAACCGAGCGCTTGTTTTTCTTTCAAAAGGGCTCTTTCACATTCACACTCTCCAAGCGGAGATAAGTACCATGCTGAGACCTCTAGAGGAATTCTGGGAGGGAGGTGTCATATATTTGTTTTCTGGGCAAATAAACAAGGTGCTAGCATGCTGCGTCAGAGTGGGGGCTGAAAACAAAACCTAAGCGCTGAGCTGCAAACAGGATCCCTGGTTTAAAATAATGTTCTTCTGCAGGCCTATGAAGCCTCCTTGCTCATCCTCCCCCCCAGCACCTCCTCTACCTTCATATGGGGTCCCTCCCCATAGTGACCCTATATTCTCTCCAAAAGAACCTAGTGGTACCTTCCTCTAGTTCATATGGGGTCCCTTTCCATAGTGACCCTATATGCCTTACAAAGAACTTGGTGGTCCCTCCCCATAGTGACCACCACAGTGGCCTTCTCCATGTGGGGTCCCGCACTATAGTGAGATCCCCCATGCTGAACCCCACCCATAGTTCTTTATACACCCTCCGCTAACAGTTTCAATGATGATCATCCCGATAAGGGGACACACTACCCTCTCTAAGGTCAGCGTTATCAGCTGCACCCTAGGGCATTTACACTCCTAGGATGTTCTGTACTTCTAAGAATGTTATAAACAGCTATGAGGCACCCACTGATTTGGAGGCCCATTGTCACCCAATCCTAATAATACACCTCCTTTCTTCCTCTCTCCACCAGATGGTCAAGGCCAAGAAATGCACTTCTTGCAGCACTACCCTCCTGCCCCATGCTCCAGGCCCTCTATGCCCCGCCTGTCTCCATAACAATGATGACTCATCACTGGAGCAAACTCCTGTCATGGGGTCCAATAATCCAGGGCCCGGCAGCTCTACTTGGATGGATCCTGGAGCTATCCTACTTCAGAACCAGTAGGCCACGGTAGCGATGATGGAGAGCCAACAGAACTTTATGCTGAAGATAATGGAAAAGTTAGAATCCCTTACCCAGCACAGGGAAACAACTGTGCCACCTCCTGAACCAGATAATGTGGAGGGGGCCAATGAAGACTGTCCAGATCCTGTAGAACCAGCATCAGACAGCCGTAAGCTGGACTCTGGAGAAGACAAGGAGATGCCAGATGAGGAAAATGGGGCGGAGACTGATGACAAGGACATGGAATCACAATCCATGCCATCTCTCACATCTAAGCTTTGCTCTTTCAACATGGTTCCAGGCCTTATGAAAATAGTCAAGGCCACTATGGGGTTTGACATCGAAGAGGGCAAACCAGAGTCAAAATTAGACCCCATGATTCACCAAAAGACGACTATCAAGGAGACGTTCCCAGTATGCCCAGCGATTGAGGACATTTTCAACAAAGGAGTGGCAATCCACAGAGCCTAGCAGAATGTCAAACAAGAGAAGCTTGGATCGCATGTATCCAGTTCAGGAGGACAAGGCCAGCAACTGGTGCACAGCCCCAACTATTGATCCTCAGGTGGTGGCACTCAGTAAGAAAACCATTCTGTCATGTGGAGCCATATCATTAAAGGACCCTACAGACAAGAGAGTGGAAGACATGTTGAAAAAGGCCTTCAAAATCGAGGGAATGGCGCCAAAGCCTCAACTATAGCCATTTACATGGAATGTGCTCAGATCCACTGGCTTGGGGAGCTTCTTGACCAGGCAAACCCCAAAACTAGAGAGGCAGAACTGTTAGAATGCACTCTTGATGCTGCTAAATACCTGGCGGACATGGTGGTGGACACTCTCAGACTGAATGCCAGGGCTACAGCCATCACTAACCATGCCAAAAGAGCATTGTGGCTAAAATTATGGGAAGCCGACAACGAATCCAAAACACTATTGCAAAATTTGCCTATGAAGGGAAAACACGTATTTGGGAAGGGCCTGCAGGAATTCGTAAAACAGAAAGAGGAGGGTAAAGACCTACTCAAAAATAAGAACAAGCACACCTACCTCCCTTTGCTAGGCAGAGGTTTCGAGGGGGGGAACAAGTCTCATCAAGCACGCAGAGACACCCATTACCAGAACAATACATTTCGAGGCAGAGGAACACACAGCAGATACCACAGTTCCTTCACCCATTCCTACCAGCCTTCCTCCTTCAGACCCCATAGGTCCAAGTTTGGAGGAAGAGGTAGCGGGAATAGGGGAAAGCAACAATGACTACGTGGCCAAAACTCCACATGGGTGGGAACTGTGCCTCCCCGTGGGACAAAGATTGTCATTTTTCAGACACCAGTGGTTCTGCACAACCTCGGACAGGTGGGTTCAAGAGGTGGTGTCGAGAGGATACTCCATAGAGCTATCCCAATCCCCCATCACACACAGGTTCATAAGCTCTCCCATTGCCAAAAAGAAGGCAACAGCTCATCAGGTCCAACAAATCCTGTTGGATTTGATACAAAACAGAGCAATACAGGCCGTCCCCTTTCACGAACAGAAACTAGGAGTGTACTCCATTTTCTTTCTCGTGCCCAAGAAATCAGGGGAACTACGCCCCATTCTGGACCTGAAGCATCTCAACCAGCATGTAATTTCCTATAGGTTCAAAATGGAGAACCTAAAGTCGACCTTACACAGTATCCGGGTAGGCGACTACCTCACGTCCATAGATTTGAAGGACGCATACCTACACATACCTATCAGACCAAAACACAGGCAATACCTCAGATTCCACATCCTAGGCCAGCATTACAAATATCAGGCCTTACCCTTCGGTCTTACCTCAGCACCAAGAGTGTTTACCAAGGTGTCAGTAGCACTAGTAGCCAGACTCTGAGAACAAGGTCTGGATATCATCCCCTACTTGGACGACTGGCTGATTTGGGCATGCTCCAAGGAGCACTCACATCGAGACACTGTACTCACTCTGAGAGCACTTGAGGAGCATGGCTGGGTGGTGAACCAAGCCAAGAGCCATCTGGTGCCCACGCAACAAATAGAACACCTAGGGGTGCAAATCAACACGTCACAAGGATGGGCGAAACCATCCTAGACAAGAGTGTACAACCTAATAAGATTGTCTCACCGCCTGAGGGCTTGCCATTAGCCAACCATGGGATGAATAGCCCAGTTACTAGGTTGCATGGCATCTTGCATCAACCTGATTCCTTGGGCCAGGTGGCACATGTGACCCCTACAGACTTACATCCTCACTCGGGGATCACCAAACGAATACAACCTGCATGTCATAGTCCCACTACCACCATCAGTGAGACAGTCACTAACGTGGTGGACAGTGAGCTCCAATCTCACACAAGGGGTTCCACTAGAGGCATCTTACAATGCCACTATAGAAATGGACGCAAGCCTATTGGGCTGGGGAGCATGCTTGGGTGACCTGATGGCACAAGGCCAATGGACAACATCAGAGGCCAAGTTGTCCATCAATGTCTTAGAAATGATGGCAGTATACCATGCTCTCAGAGCTTTCAGATCCTCCATTTCTGGTCAGTCGGTTCTGATACGTTCCGACAACCAGGTCATGGTGGCATACATTGCCAAGCAAGGGGGAACCAGGAGCAGAGCTATGCTGAGGGAGACGGCGACAGTCATTAACTGGGCACAGACCAACCTCACACATCTAGGCACAGTCCATCTAACGGGCAAGCTCAACGTGCAAGCAGATTGGCTCAGCCGACAACAAGTCCACCCAGGGGAGTGGTGTCTCCACCCCAGTCTTTTCCAAATGATTCAGGAGACTTGGGGACCTGTATCCATGGATCTCATGGCCACAGCGGAAAATGCACAGGTCCAAAAATTCTATTCAAGATACAGGGAAACCTGGTCCCAGGAAACCGATGCCCTGTTGCAACCTTGGTCTCAGGATCAGGCGTACGTTTTCCCCTCCCAATTCCTTGCTACCCCAAGTACTAGCCAAGATCCAAACATCATGATGAACCATCATTCTAGTGGCATCCTACTGGCCATGGTGAAACATAGAAACATAGAAATATAGAATTTGATGGCAGATAAGGACCACTTGGCCCACCTAGTCTGCCCATTTTCCTACCTAACAGATAAGCTGCAGATCCTAGTTAACCAACAGCTTACTTCCTCCTACCCCCCACTAGGACTGCCTTATGCCTGTCCCATGCATTCTTGAAGTCCCCCACTGTTCTTGATTCCACGACCTCCTCAGGGAGGCTGTTCCATGCATCCACAACCCTCTCAGTGAAAAATACTTCCTCACATTACCTCTAAGCCATCCCCATCTATCTTCAAATTGTGCCCCCTTGTTCTTGCACATCTCTTTTTCTGGAAGATGCTACCCTCTTGGACTTTGTTAATTCCCTTGAGGTACTTGAAAGTTTCTATCATGTCCCCTCTCTCCCTTCTTTCCTCAAGAGTATACATATTAAGCTCCTTTAGTCTTTCTTCGTATGTCTTCTGGTGCAGACCCTGCACCATTTTGGTTGCCCTCCTCTGGACAGCCTCCACTCTGTCTATGTCTTTGCGGAGATGGGGTCTCCAGAACTGCACACAGTACTCCAGATGGGGTCTCACCAACTGTCTGTACAGAGGGATAACAACTTCCTGTTTTCTACTATTGATGCCTCTTCCTATGCATCCCAGTATCCCCCCAGCCTTCTTACTGCCTTCTCACATTGCTTGCCCACCTTTAGGTCATCTGATATAATTACCCCCAGGTCCCTTTCTATTTTTACTGTTGTCAGTATCTCACCCCCCATTGTGTATGCTTCCCCTGGGTTTTTGTTTCCCATGTGCATTACCTTGCACTTCTTTGCATTGAATCTGAGCTGCCATACATTTGACCATTCCTCCAACCTTGCCAAGTCCCTTCTCATCCTTTCCACTCCATCTTGTGTATCAGCCCTGTTGCAGATCTTTGTGTCATCTGCAAAGACATACTTTTCCTTCCAGTTCCTCTGCAATGTCACTTATAAAGACATTAAAAAGGACCGGTCCCAGTACTGAACCCTGCGGTACCCCACTAATAACCCTCCTTTCTTCACTGTGTACTCCATTTACTACTACCCTTTGTGTCCTGTTGTCTAGCCAATTTTTTATCCAGGCTACCACCTTGGGACCATCCAAGGCTGGCTATCTTGTGTACTAATCGGTGAACCTGGTTTGCCATGGTGCTGGCTATGACAATGGACAGTCGCAGATTACCCTACCAGCCGGATATGCTGACCCAGGGACCGGTACTACACCCGGCTCCACAGATGCTAAAACTCACAGCCTGGCTCCTGAGAGGAAGAGAATGATAAGAGCAGGTTATCATGAATCAGTCATCTCCACGATGCTACAATCCAGACAATCCTCGACCACCTCTACCTATAGCAGACAATGGTCGGTGTTCGTGAAGTGGTGCTGAGAACAGGGTAAGGATCCTGAGCTAGCAGACATGTCCACCATCCTCTTATTCCTTCAATGGGGAGTAGACAAGGGGTTGGCCCACTCATCTCTCAGGGTACAGCTCTCAGCCATTGGAGCAGCCATTGGTCCCACTGGGGAACACAGTCCCGGGGCACACCCAGATGCCTTGCACTTCCTGAAAGTGGTGGAAGTACTATGACCCAGAGTCAGACCATTCATTGCCCCCTGGGACCGCTTCTTGGTATTAGATTCCCTTAGTACAGCCCCCTTCAAACCACTACACGAGGTAGACCTGTTCCGGATGGGTCTGAAGACCTGCTTCCTCATCGCCATCTGCTCAGCTCTAAGGATTGGGGAACTAGGGGCACTGTCATACAAAGAACCTTACACTTTATTCACCCCTCGGGGGTACGCCTATGCACGGTACCAGACTTCCAACCAAAGGTCTCCTCCACATTTCATGGGGAACAACCCATTGAGTTGCCTACCTTTACTGGAGAAACTCAACCTGGTGATAAGCCTGTCCCACACCATCTAAATGTTGGGATCACTCTGTCCATTTACATATCTAGAACTCTGTCCTTACGCAAGACAGAGAGGTTATTCATTGTCATAAGGGGACAAAGACAAGGCAGGGCAGCCTCTAAGATTACCATTGCTGGATAGCTCAAGAGAACCATCCAGGAAGCCTACAGGGCTAAAAAACTGATGCCCCCAGAGTGTATCAAGGCCCATTCCATGAGAGCAGTAGCCACTTCTTGGGTGGAAAGGGCTAACGTGTCTTCAGAAGACATCTGTAAGGCGGCGACATGGACTTCCATCCATATGTTTGCCAGACACTATAGACTGGAAGACCTGTACAAGCTACAGCCCACTTTTGCCACCCAGGTCCTCTTAGCCGCCAGCTCCTCCTCTCACTCCTAGACCACTCTGTCTCCCTCCCTAGGGTACAGTACTGCTACTTATCTACCCATGATGTAACGTCTGGAGTGTCATGGATGGTCAACCAATCACAATGGGTGTTTACTCACTTGGTAAAGGTGATTGTGTTGGTTGACATGCATGGCACTCCACGGCCCTCCTGACAGAGTGCTCAGACTGACCAGGATTAGACTAAACAGACGAATTACTTTGAGGGGAATTAAGCAATATTTCGCTAAGGACATCCAAGATGTCGACCATCGACATTTTACGGGTCGAATTTAGATAGTATTAATAGGTAAATAAAACTATGGCCGCTGACCCACAGGTACATATCGCCTCAATCTGCATTACTGTATAGGATGGTTAGAGTTTTTTTCTTGTGGTTGCTCTTCACTAACCTTGATTTCAGCTATGGAAGATTTGAACTGGAGAACAGGGGTTTCTGGGACCTGGATATACACAAAATCTGATCCTAGAGTTATGTGCATCACTAGCCTATCAGGTGGACTAAAACCCATGATGTAATGTCTGGAGTGCCATGGATGTCAACCAACACACTTACCTTTACCAGGTGAGTAAACGCGCAATATAGAAACATGCATTTTCTGGTCATAAACGGGTGGAATAAAGTAAACTGTTCACAGGGAATGAGGACACAGTAATGAGAGGTCACCCGTGGAACTTAAGAGGAAGGTTCAAGAAGGATGTAAGGATTTTTTTCTTAACAGAAAGGGTGGTGGATAAGTGAAATAGATTGTTCCATGTGATGTGCCACACAAACTCTATGACTGCATTCAAACATGGTGTGATAGACACATGAAACTAGTGTGTACTGTACTGTACTGTTCTAAGAAAAAAAGGAACAGGGGGTGTTGAAGGGTGGGGAGTGTTGAAAAACTACCAGTGCTATTGGCTAATAACTCCTGCTTAGTGTAGGCTGGAATCAGTGTCACGTAGGTATATGGGCATAGAGGATACCATGGAGCCTGCCAGGGTGCAACACAGTGTTCCATGTTACTGCATTAGAAAGGCATTAGAAAGGAATGAACTGTTGTTTAAATTTCCTTGTTTCTTACAGCAACTCTACTGTAGAATTCTGTTGCATTGCATTGCACCCTGGCAGGCTCCATTGTGGGCCACCAGGTCTTCTTTGGCTAGAAGATTCTATCTGTGTATGTATGGAATCATTAGAGCCAAGCCTTTGAGGGGTAAAACTCAAGGCATAGAGACCTTCAGGGGAGGAAACACATAAGGTCAAAAGTCGGGCTGGGAGAACTCACTGAAGTTCTGACCCTTATTGAATAAGAACTGGAACACAGTGAAGTTCCGATTTGTTCTGATTAGTTCTGATTTATTGACAAATATTTGTAAAAAAATGCAAAAAAATGCATAAAAGTGGCCAAAGTTGGTCACATTTGACGTAGAGGCCAAAAGGAAATAATTTAATGCATTATTTGTATAAAAAAATTATGTAAAACTATTAAATAAAAAAGCAATCACTCATTACTAGCTCCTTCACGGCTGGCCTGTAATGGTGGTATATCCTGCTCGGGTCCTTAACGTGAGTATGCTGGGAGAGACAGAGAGAGATGAAGCGAGAGAGAGAGAGACAGACAGGTGTACAGTAAATACCTATAGCAATAGTATTCTAACCCTTAAAAATAATCCCATTAACTAATGTGATGTCCTTCTGATGACTCCCACACTCACACCCACAGGCCAGGGACAAATTTACTGTCATAACTCGTGACTGCACACATCACACTGACAGCAGGGGTGTAGCCAGTCATTTCAGATCTGTACACCAACCTGTCACACTGCTATCCCCTCCCCCACTGTTGTTCATGCCTGCCTCCCTCCCCCACTGTTGTTCATGCCTGCCCCCCATGACTCAAGTCCAAGGCTCCTGGCTCCAATCAGATGATTCCCACTCTAGACATGGTGTCTGTCTGCACTGCTAGTGTGGTGCTTGCTGCCTACTGGTAAATACCACTGACTGCACCATGAGTCCAAGACCACAGCAGAAATGTCTTCTCTTTTCCCCTGCAGGTAGGCAGATTTACTTCACTTGCCACTCCACATGAAGTCTTCATTATTTTAGCTGGCTCTGAGTCTGTTCTTCAGTCGGCTGCTCCTCAGTTCTTTTACTGCTTCTCTCACTTACAGTACATTTGAACTAATAGTATGGCTTCTAACTTTGCTGGGGCATTTAAACTTGCCACCCAAGACTTGTCACACCCCTACCAGATGCCACAGCCAATCACTATGCAGGCGGACCATGCAGACCTAATTGAGACCTTCAGCTTCAATGTCTGTGGTCCACTCTGCCACTCCCAGAACAAAGCTGAAAAAGAAAAGAAAAAGCCTGTGAAGCCAAACAAAGGAATTTAAACATGATGGACTAGAGAGGGCAGAGCAATGCTGGCTAGCTTGTTTGCTACCCTCTGCTACTAAACTCAGTACACCATGGCTTACTTGGAGTATCAGTAGCTACGCCCTTGACTGACAGCACATCAGTCTTCCATCACTTCCTTCCAAGATTACCTGACTGACTCCAACAGTACAGTTACCGTTAAGTGATCAAATTCAGCAAGTATTAAGTGGGCCTCAGAATTTGAATTGGAGATACAGACACATCTGGTGCATAGCCACTTACAGCACAGTCCCACACTGGGATTGGTTAATGCTTATATGTAATGTAAAGCAATATACTATAAAATTAATGATAATAAGGAGGAATAATGGGGAATGAGTGATGATGATAATGACACTTGTATGTAGTTGTACTTTACTTGTGTTGTACTGTAAACAGCCTGCTATGAGACACAAAGTCAGATTTTATCCCCTGTTCCACCCACAGCCAGCAGCACAGGTGCATCAACTTGTATGTTGTTTGTCTGAACAGTGTTTTTTTTTAATACACAAAATTGTGAATAAACATTAACAAGTGATCATGATTGAATGGCACAAGTCTAAGATTTATTTTGCCAACCTGCTGCCCTTGTCCTGTACACACAACCACACTGAAGCCAGGAAAAAAAATGATTTGGTATTTCTGGGACTGTTACATTTCTCATTGGCCCCTCTGCAGTCTCTCTTTCTCTCTTCCTCTCTCTCTCTCTCTCTCTCTGCCCCCTCTGGATGGCACAAGTCAAAGATTTATTTTGCCACCCTTCTGCCCTTGCCCTGTACACATAGCCAAACTGAAGCCAGGGAAAAAACACTTATTTGTGATTTCTGGGACTGTTACATTTATCATGGTCCACCCTACAGTCTCTGTCTCTCCACTCTGGATGTCACAAGTCAAAGATTTATTTTGCCACCCTGCTGCCTGTGCCCTGTACACACAACCACTCTGAAGCCAGGAAAAAAAATTATTTGGGATTTCTGTGACTGTTACACTTATCATGGGCCCCCCTATAGTCTCGCTGTCTCCTGTCTGGACATCACAAGTCAAAGATTTATTCTGCCACACTGCTGCCCTTGCCCTGTACACACAGCCATACTGAAGCCAGAGGAAAAAAAAATGTATCATGGGCCCCTCTGCAGTCTCTCTCTCTCTCTCTCTCTCTCTCTCTCCCCTCTGGATAACACAAATCAAAGCTTTATTTTGCCACCCTGATGCCCTTGCCCTATATACACACACACAGCCACACTGAAGCCAGGAAAAAAGAATATTTGGGACTTCTGGGACAGTTACATTTATCATAGGCCACCCTGCAGTCTCTCTCTCTCTCTCTGCTCTGGATGTCACAAGTCAAAGATTTATTTTGCCACCCTACTGCCCTTGCCCTGTACACACAGCCACACTGAAGCCAGGAAAAGGAATTTTATTTGGGATTTCTGGGATGGTTACATTTATCGATAGCCCCCCCCCCCTGCAGATTCTCTCTCTCTCCCTTCTGGTGAAATTGTGCATGAATGTTAACAAGTGGTTATGATTCATGATTAGATGGCACAAGTTAAAGATTTATTTTGCCATGCTGCTTTCCTTGCCCCATACACGCAGCCACACTGAAGCCGGGAAACAAATATGTGGGAGTTTATGCACCTGTAAAATTTCATTTGGACCCCAGTAGTCTATCCATCTCTCCTCTGGATCAGGAATGGCTCAAGTCAAAGATTTTGCCAGCCTTCCCTTTCTCATATACAGCCAGCTACACTGTTTAAGGCCAAGAAAAGGAAAAATAAAACTTTCATTTGGAATTTTCTGTAACTGTAAAATCTCTCTAGGGCCCCCACTAGTTTCTCCCTCTCTTCTCTGGATCTGAAATGGCACAAGTCAAAGATTTTGCCTGCATGCCCATTCTCATGTACACAGCTACACTGACTGAGGCCAAGAATGAAAAAAAAATAATTTGGGATTTTCTGTAACTGTAAAATCTCTCTTGGGCCCCCAGTAGTCTCTCCTCTCCTCTCCTCTCTCTCCTCTGGATCTGGAATAGCACAAGTCAGAGATTTTTCCAGCCTGCCCTTTCTCATACATACAGTCACACAGTACTGTCACACTGCATTAGTTTGCAATTTGCATCCCTTCTGGCAGCCTAGTTTGCAATTTGCATCCCTTCTGGCAGCCACCCAGGCCACCACTATCTCACCAGTCCCAAGTCCCGAATCCCCGACCCACTTTCAACCACCCCCAATGTTCGGTTTCTCTCCCCCTCCTTTCTCTCACTCTCCCTAATTTCTTCTCTTCTCTTCCCTCTCTTCTGGCTCATATATTTCTATCATGTTTTTGCATTTTGGGGGTTTATGAGTGCTTACCACAAGACTGGAGACACGACAGGACTGGAGGGTAGCCCATGTAGTGCCCATTCAATAGGGTGGTCCAGAGAATGATCCAGGTAACTACAGACCAGTGAGCCTCACGTCAATTGTGGGAAAACTCGAGGAGACCATCCTCAAGGAGAG
Source organism: Neoceratodus forsteri (assembly GCA_016271365.2). Lineage (NCBI taxonomy): Eukaryota > Metazoa > Chordata > Ceratodontiformes > Ceratodontidae > Neoceratodus > Neoceratodus forsteri. The sequence goes on along the minus strand of CM028130.1, from coordinate 1,378,424,305 downwards.
GCTGGTGATTTTTACAGGACAATGGCTTCCAGGACAGGAAATAGCATGGGTTTGTCTCAGGAAGGTCCTACCAGACAAACCTCATTGAGTACTATGAATGGGTGACCAGAGAGCTGGGCAAGGTCCATGCAGTGGATGCCCTTTACTTGGACTTCAGCAAGGCCTTCAATTCTATGCCACATGTGAGGCTGTGGAGAAGCTAGAATATGTAGAGGTGGGTACTAGGATGGTCAGGTGGATCACTAACTGGCTGAAGGGCAGACAGTGGATGGTGGTGGTGGAGGAAAAATTCTAATTGCCAAGAGTGGTAATGAGCAGGGTACCACAGGGGTTGGTGCTGGGACCAGTGCTGTTTGGGATGTTCATAGCAGATATCTCACATAGAATCCAGAGTAAGATCAGTCTGTTCACAGACAATACCAAGATGGGAGCTGTGGTGGATGACATCTAGGGGTAGAAATGACTGCAGGGGGACCTAAGCTACAGGAGTGGTCAGAAACATGGCAGTTGGGGTTCAATGCCAAGAAGTGTAAGGTAGTGCACATTGGAGCTAGGAACCAGAGGTGGAGCTATTAGCTGGCTGGGGTACAGCTGGGGAGCACAAAGGAGGAAAAAGAACCTGGGAGTGATTATTACAGGGTGTATGAACAACTCCGCACAGTGCAGGAAGGCAGCAGCAAAAGCCAAGAAGATGCTGGGCTGTATAGCAAGGAGGATCTCCTCTAGGAGTGAGGTGATCCTTCCCTTGTACAGGTCACTGGTCAGGCCACTCCTGGAATACTGCATGCAGTACTGGTGCCCATTCCTGAAAAAGGACATCAGACTGTTGGAGGGGGTGCAGCGCAGGGCAACTAAGAAGATCCAGGGTTTGGAGTGGAAATCCTGTGAAAGAAGGCTGAACATGCTCAACATTTGGAGTGGAAATCCTATGAAGGGAGGCTGAACATGCTTAACATGTATTCCCTGGAGGAGAGGAAAGATGGGGGAATATGATTGAGACCTTTAAGTACATGAAGGGAATAAACAAGGCTAATACAGGGGAGATATTTCAGATCAGAAGAGGGAGGGAGGGATACCAGAGGGCACCAACTGAGGTTGGAGGGAGGAAAATTCAAGAGAGAAATCACGAGACTTTACTTCACAGAAAGGGTGGTGGACAAGTGGAACACTCTACCAGAGGAGGTGGTTTCATGTAGGATGGTGGGCTGCTTCAAGATGGGGTGGGACAGAGTGAGGGAGGAAGAGGAGGACTGTGGGGGGGAGAAGAGGGGCAGCTGCAAGTTGAGGAGCTAGCTGTACAATCAAGCAGACTCGATAGACCATTTTGGCCTGTTTCTGCTGGCATTTCGTATGTTCATATGTTTTGTTTGGTAACTCTGTCTGCAGCCTTGCTCTGCCTGCTGCCTGGTTCTGCTGAGTCCTTCTTGCTTGTCTGGGGCCACGTTGCACATGGTTATATACCATGAGTGTGTCACATGACCTTCTGTTACCTGATCGGATGCTGCCAGCTGCCTGTATGTGCTAAAGGCATCCCAATGGCAACAGACAAAATTGTGGAAATGGCATCTCCATGGACCCAGAAATGGACTTCCATGGTGAAGTCTATATTTATCCTTGTCCATGGACTGCAGATTTGATCTGGTGGACTGGATCTCCTGTGGAACAGTCCGCCCAAGTCCAATACTTTTTGGACTCACCACCAAGTAGCAGTTGATTATCATCAGGTCATGTGCCTGATATTGATTGGGCTAAGTTCCTGAAAGAATGAGTCTAAAAGTATGATGGTTAAAGGTAATATCACAATTTGGATAAGATTAAATGATGGTGGAGGGTAAAACTTGTACGAATTGGGATGGTATGAGCTTTGGGCGCAGACGAGAGGAGGTGTATGACTGCCTGAGCAGGCTGGTGATGGCGCTACTAGGAGAAGCGGCTGATTGATGCTCCAATAAAATAGAGAGAGGAAAGCAAGGCCAGGGCAGCATGTGGCTGAAGCAGCATGTAGGCAAGGTTTGCCAAATAGGAACTTAAAAGGAAAAATGATTCAATGTGATAGGGGATGCAGAGCTAGCAGTTTTGTTTTTAAATTTTGTGGGGTTTTTTTTCCATTAAATCTTTATTAGATTTTCAAATATACAAACAACATAAAGCAGGTGTACTTAAAAGGGACATGTACATATGGGAAGTAAGGCAAAACAGAGAAAACAAAAACAAAAAAAAAACAACCCCTCTATCTCCCCGCTAACCCCTTCCTTCCCCCCAACCCCCTGTTCCCTTGCTCGTTCCAGGCCAGACTACTCAGTGTCAAACCTTGGTGAGACTATCAACGCTTTGATTTTATTAAAGTTGTGGCAATTGCTAAGAGTAAAGCGCAAAGAAAGGGGCCCATATATCATTGAATTTACTCAATTTGTTTCGTAAGCTGAAAATCATCTTCTCGACTCTGAGACAGTGTAATAGCTCCGTCAACCACTCACAATATGATAATGTTACGTTATCCTTCCAATGCTTTCGTACTAATTTTTTGACTGTCATGGCTATAAGGGCGACGTGATATTTTCATGTCTTTACGGAAATTTCAGAGTAATTCCCTAGCAGACAAATATCAATCGAGAACAGCTCATCTAGACCTAACAGGGGGTCTGCCTGCGCCCTAATCTGCTCCCAGAGGGGGGCTACTTTAGGACAGTACCAGAAAATATGTACTAAATTGCCATCACCTTGGCCACACTGCTGACAGTTAGCAGGCTGTCTACTGTCAAACCTGGCAATCTTCTGAGGCGTGTAATACAGATTGTGTAAGACATGGAACTGGATGAGTCGGAGTCTGTCCTGAGTAATATAGTGGTGACATCCCCTCCAGAGTGTCTCCCATTTGATGGATATCCCTGGTAAGAGAGTTTCCCAAAAGGTCTTAGGTCCGAAGGGACCAGGGTGTAAGTTGTTGTATAAGGTTTTGAATATTTTGGAGACCGCATGAGGAAGGCCTACAAATTGCACCATTTCAGACCAGAAGGGAGGTACATCAGGTGGCGGGAGATGGGTTCCGTAAGTTCTTATCAAGATGTGACGTATTTGAAATAATTTGAATATGTTGAAGTGGGCAAGCCTGATTTTCCTTAAAATATCCGTAGGAGGCCCATTTCTGTCCGGCCCCTGCCTAAAAGTAACTGGAGTTTGACCTCCAAATTGCAGGATCCAGGCGGGAGAGAATTTTCCTTCTAGTCTAATGTTTGGGTTTCCCATGATAGGTTGCTCCAGGTCTCCACGATGGTTATATTTGAAAATCGAGCAGAGTTGGGCATGCACCTTCACCGATGTGGCGATGGGTGATCCAAGCCAAGACTTAGGGAGACTGTTAGGAAGGACAAACATCAGAGCTGTCGGAGAGAAGTTATGCCTATGGATTTGGGTTAACTCTATTTGGACCCATAGGGGTGTATACTTATCAGGATGGCCAGAATTGGGGGGGGGGAGAGCCATCTTAGGTACTTGCTTAGATAGCAGGCCCAGTAATAGACACTGACATGAGGGACCTTCAGCCCTCCTTTAAGCTTAGGGGCAGCAAGCTTATGAAAGGCCAGCCTGTGCCCTTTACCAGCCCAGATAAAGTTGGCGAAGATGTTGTGGACCCTTTTAAACCATGAGTGGGGTAATCAAATGTTAAGGAGGCTGAGGGGGTAAAGCAGCCACAGAAAGACATTCATTTTCATGAGGCTAATCCTGCCCCAGATCGTGAGTGGAAGAAGGGACCATCTGTTCAGGTCATGAACGATGGTATTTAATAAGGAATCCAGATTGAGTTTGCACGTGTGGGAGGTATTTCTTGATAATGTGGTGCCTAAGTACTTCACTGTTTTCTTATCCCAGGAAAGGCCTAAGGCCTCAACCTCAACCTCATTCCTCATCACTCTATGGTTGAGGGGAAAAACTACCGTTTTCTCATCATTGAATTTATAGTTTGATAATAAACTAAATTCTCTGATGACCTCAAGTAGGTGTGGGATAGATTTTCTGGGGTATGAGGTGCAGAGGAGTAGGTCATCAGCGTAGGCCAGTACCTTTATTTCGATGTCCTGTGCTGGTATTCCTAGGATCCTGGGATCAGTCACAAGTCTGCGGATGAGGGGTTCGAGATAAATGTTGAAGAATAGAGGGGATAGGGGACATCCTTGCCTCATACCAGAGAGAACAGGGAACCTGTCCGAGTAGCACCCGTTGCAGAAGACTCTGGCTGTTGGAACAGTGTAAAGGGCCTGAATCCAGTTCTGAAATTCCCAGGGGAAACCAAAGGTGTTCAAAGCCCAGAAGAGGAAATTCCAATCGACTCTATCGAAAGCCTTCTCGGCATCCAGAGAAACCAAGGCCGCAGGGAACCCGGCATCTCTGGACACCGAGAGGGCATGGTCCAGTGTTCTGATGTGATCACTGGCCAGTCTGCTCGTCATGAAGCTGACCTGCTCTGCTCCGATGAGACTTGGTATCACGGCACTCAGTCGGTTTGAAAGCAGCTTGCTGAGAATCTTGATATCCTGGTTGAGTAGCGAGATCGGCCTGTAACTTGCTACATTTTCGGGGGGTTTACCTGGTTTTAAAATGAGAACGATTATGGCTTCGAAAAGTGATATGTCCGTGCTTTTCCCGTCTAGGATCTGCTGGAAAACGGGGAGAAGTAATGTAACGAGGGTCTTAGCAAACACTTTATAGAAGTTCGGGGAGAACCCATCAGGCCCAGGAGATTTGTCATTAGGGAGACTGTTGATCAAGCCCAGTAATTCTGCTTCCATTAAGGGTGCACATAATGCGGCACACTGGTCAGCTCTGAGAGTGGGGAGGTGTAACCCCCTTAAGTAACAGTCCAGCTCAGTGTTTGGGGAGGGATTTGTCATCTGTAAGTATAAGGATTGAAAAAATTTTTGGAATTTGGAGGTGATTTCTTTGGGGTCTACTAGCAGGGGACCGTTGTGCGTCCGGATTGTGGGGATATATCTAGCAGATTCTTGTTGCTTGACATGGGCAACAAGGAGATGGCCCGCATTTTCCACCTGATCGGTGTATGTCGCTTTCGTTTTGAGAATCATATATTAGGTTTTCTCTCTGAGATGTTCCATGTAGGTGTTTTTAAATTTAGCCAAATCTAATAAGGTCTGTTCCGAGGTTTGAGGGGAAAGATTTTTTTCAATGTCCCTAATCTGTGTAAGAAGTTGAATTAGTTCTTGCTCTCTCAGTTTCTTTCTTCTTGAGGCCACCCCGATGAAGAGGCCCCTTAGGTAAGCCTTAAGGGCCCCCCATTCAATATCAGGTTTGCCCGTGGAGTTTAAGTTAGTTAAAGTATATTGGGCAATATGGTTATTGATATATTTCACTATTTCTTGGTCTTTTAAGAGTTGGTTGTTGAGCTTCCAGCGACCATTCTTATTGGGGATATCTGATAGGGAGAGATGGCATGAAACCAGTGAATGGTCAGAGGGCGGGCCAGGATGTATGGCAGAATCAATGATTCCGGGGACTAGACGATGCAAAATCAGTATGTAGTCGATGCTGGAGGATGTCTTTTGAACGGGAGAGGTGAATGTGAAGCCCCTCTCGGAGGGGTGCAATAATCGCCACACATCATGTACTCCGACCTTATCCCAGAGGTCATGAAGAGCTCTTTGAGCTGGTGATAAGCCTTTGGGGCTGCACCCTGTATGGTCTATATTAGGATCGGCTACCACGTTGAGGTCCCCTCCCAGGATCATCGGTGTGTTAACGAAGGGGATTAGTTTATTTGTGAGGTCTACAAAAAACTCCGGGGAATCAGAATTAGGACCATAAATACTTCCCAGTAAAATTTCCACATTGAAAACTCTTCCTTGGATGAAAATGTATCTCCCATGGGTGTCTTTTATAACTTTATTTGTGACAAATGGAACATTTCTGCCTATCAGTATCATGACACCACAGCTCTGTTTTGTGCCTTGAGTAGAAAATACCTGACCTACCTTTTGCTTCTTCATGTTTAATTCTTCGGTGGTCAAAAGATGAAACTCCTGAATGAATGAGACATCAGATCTCAGGAGTCTGAGATGCTTACAAACCTAGTACTGTTTAGCCTTCTGCCTGACACCCTTGACATTCCATAAAAATAAATTCAAACTACCCATCTTTGTTCAGGGTTGTGTATACAGGAGGGTATAGGCCACACTACAGATGGAAGATCTTGCCATCCCTTTGTTGGATTTGTCTAAAAGGGCCTGGTCTGGACGAGCCCCTCCCTTCCCCACCACCTCCCCACATTTCCCCAGTGAAAGAGAAAAACTTATGTACAGTGACACCAGAAGTACAACCCAGCCCTCCCCCTCCCCATCATAGCAACAGACAGTGAACAACAAATCCTCTAGCTATCCCTTCCCTTCCCCAGCCCCCCAAACCCACTATGCAACCCCAATATCTGAAATATTTGGTTATGTACTATAATAACTGGCTATAGGGGTTGCGGCAAACATTAACCATTTAACTAGAAATATCTGGAATAAAGTCCCAACAACTAATGCTATTAACTGTAATGATAACGGCACTCATCAGAAAGAGCCACAGTAGAAGCTAGCGGATAATTGAACCAGTCTGGAAAAAGATAACTTGGTCCACGTTAACTGATGAACAATGTGGATATCCTCAACCTAGGGTAGTAAACATGGTCGTCACCAGACAAATTTTGTGTTTTTTATTTTTATGAAAACAACTTCATTCACATTGTCAAATTTGTCACACAGGTAGTGGTAAATAATATGTACATATTTTTCTGTAAAACAGTTGGCAATGACAATGTAACTCCTCATAACCTGGTACAAAAGGAATGGGGAGGAACACAGGAAATAAGTTCAGCTGATAGACCCAATAATGCTAGCCTCTTCAGTAGCTGTGGCATTTCGATTTCAAGGTACAATTTGGCAGAATAATAAGGAGAAATATAGTTTGAACTGTCAGATCCTAACACAGTAAATCAAACAATAGCAAATATTTTAACACTTATATTACATTCTAGAATCTGAACATAACTATTCACACTGCAGAATCTTTGTGGTAAACAAATGTAACCATCAGAATCTTTATTTACTCTGATTTAGGGATGGTAATAATCCATTTCATCGCTGGGCAGCAGGTTATAAAAAGAAAAATGGTGTTTCCATCATATGGGGCCAGATAGCCTGCCCACTAGCCTCCCACAAGTTTCATAATCATTATGCCTTGCTTAAATCAATGTGGCGTTTAACAAGTCATTATGATACAAATAGGTTATTATTCAAAAGTTAAACACATTTTCCTTAAAATACAAGATGGGAAACAGTATTCCATCAGTGTTCCAGCAAATCAGGTAGCTTCACAAACAGATAATATGCCCTCAGAATGTTCAATTCTCTCCTGAGTAGTCTCATCCAGGGGCATTCTTGAGTGCTGCTCTGGCAGCAAACTCAGCTTCAATTTTTGTTATCCACTGACCCGTGTCAGCAGAGTTGGTAAAATGCCATGATTTACAACAATAGGTAATTCTGAGGTGTGCTGGGAGCAAAAAGGAATGAATGATACACATGTCCCAGAGGCACTGACAAACTGCATTCAAAACACCTGTTCTGGTGGAGAGGTCTGGAAATAGCTTCATGTTGAGTTTGTTTATTGAGAGTGGATAAGCTGCTCTGGCTGCTTTTAGAAATGTGACCAAGTTTCTCTGTGTAAGTTATACATCTCTGTTTGTAACTTATTTATTTGATCAGCTATAATGTTGTCATTGTAAACTTTCATTATTTATAATGTGCACATTTGTCCTCCGATGTCTGTAACTATTTTACCACTGTTCTACCTGGGTCGCACCTGGAAACAAGTCTTTGTTCAGTGTGTCTTTCCTGGTTACCTCAATTTTAAATAAATAAATAAAAATTAGATCTCTGGTCTCTGCCCCTGAAGTTGGGACAACACGGTGTGTGCCTGATTAGGAGTGGCAGATTGGGCTTGTGGGTTCACTCTGTACACTTTTCTAAACACCGACCAGTTGAAGCCTTCCAGTGCTGCTTTTGAGGTTTTGAGCCATCCGGTCAAGAAGCTTAACAGATTGACACCCTCTGCACCCCACTGGTACACCAACAAAGTGATGGTTACTTCCACGCATCTCATTTTCAAGGGTCTCCAGCCACCATCTCAGCTGTGTGTTCTCCTGCAACAGGGTGGCCATTGAAGCCAGGGTGGACATCATTCTTTTATCAGCAACTACAACTGTGTTGTTAAGATGTTTAATAGCTGCAGCCTGCTTTTCAAGTTTAGACAAAGTTTGTTCAATTCTGGAGTCCATAGCCTTCATGGATTCCAACATTTTCTGCAAGAGGGACTCAACAGTGGGTCCCACAGAACTTTCAGCCACATGGCTAGAGATCTCTATGGTTGGTCCTGCTTGCTGCATCACCAATTTTTTGTGCTCCCTATTGCTGATTTTTGGGACTGCCCCTCTGTATTTAGTATCTTCTTGCAGCTTACAAGCTCAGGAAGGCAGATTCCTCAACAAAAGGCTGTAGATCTGTTTGCAAAATGATATATATGAAAATTGAAGAGTTGTGACACAAAGTCTGACATAAAAGCATCTTGACTTGAGAATGGCTCTAGTGCCCCCCTCAGAGTCAGCAGTTTAATAAAAATGGTTGCAATGAGACCAGGATAGCAGGTACCGTATGTTGCAATGGATACTGTGCAGGAAATATAGTAGGAAGAAGGCCAATATGTGAGCAGGTAGACCCTCTGTGATTGTGACCCTAGAACAGAGCCAATAGGCAAAGGCATAGGCTGTAGAAAGATGCTGGTTTCAGGGAAGAGTAACACTGGGAGATATGCCCTATACACATTCCCACCAGGCAGAAATACTAGTCTAAGGAGACAAATGTATGGCGATGCTTGCAGAAGCACAGATCAGACTGCAATACATTGCAAGGGACTAATGGAGTGAACAGAGTCAAAGAAGAAAAGATGGGGCACAGAGTATGATGAAAATTGATAAGCCACAGAGAGAACAGTAAAACGCAACAGAACCCAGTGGGCTGACACCCAGGTAATAAGCATCGTGACTATAGCAGCATGGGAACATGAGCCTAAAAGAGTAACTTTTGCTGCAAAGGTAGATGGCAGCAGAGAGAAAAAAAATGAATGGCACAGGCTACAAAACAAGTATGGAGCTTCAAGCACAGCAGCAACAACAATGGGTGGTTGGAAAGATGCTCAGGCATGCACAGTTTAACTACTGCTCAATGGCAGAAAGGGCATGGCATGTGTTGCTCACTGAGCTGCTGAATCATGTGAAAAGGCCTAGTAGTACTGACCAGTTCTTGAATCCAGTGACATCAGATGAGAAGAAGCTCACAGTATAAGTTTCCCCACAGTCCTCCACTAAATTAATGTAACCAAATTCTGAAACTGACTGTGATTATTTATAGTGTCACAGTAGTGCCACTATAGTTAAGGTTGAGTAGACACTACCTTGTTAACATCCTATTTTTGTCTGTTTATAAGTACTGTAGCTCAGACAATGTTTGCTTTAGGGAAATGAAAACTAGCATACAGGTAGCAAGATCTCAAAAGTTAACACATTTAGCACAATTCAGTTAAGTAGTTTTAGAATTTATGAGGGGACAACCCCCTAAAACAATATGGTTTTTAAGACATTTTTTCAATACTCCAAAAAATTGCTTATATTTTTTTACTAAACTTGCATTGAGATCCTATCCAGTATCCAGGTAACCTGCTTTACTTTGCAACAAAAGTAGCACAAAACTGCAGTCATTACCCCACTAATCAGTTCTAACCACTGGGAAACTATCCGCGATGGCTACTAGTGGATCAGTTAACTCCTCCCCACCCAATTCTGATACCAGAAGCCCAGCACAGCTGATAAAAAATGAAAAAAATACAATCAACAAACTAGGGTTGCTGAGATTCCAAGCAACAGAATTGAATTGTTCACACTCCAGACTTTTTAGGAATTAAGATTTTCATAATTTAATCAGAACTGGATTTGGAATATACAACCTGATTCCGATCTGAATCCACATCCAGCTTCAGGGTTCTATGTGATAACAGTGAAACTAAAATTGTAATGACAAAAGCAGCGAGTGCACATCACTGAAACACTAAAATGGTGATGAGCACTACAGCGCAGTGCCCAAACAATGACAGCTGGTCACCTTCCACAAGTAGAACGGGACAGTGTGGATACTTTTAATGCAGAGGGCTATGGTCCCATGCCCTCCACACCCCCATACTAATATAATCATGGGGGATGACACTGGGGACAAGGGACAACGGGGGGATCTATCAGCAGGGGCAGAATGTTCAGGGGGCAACCTGTGGGTGGGGGGAAACAAAGTCAGGAGGGCAGGGGAATGGGAGATGAACTACCCAAAAACAAAAGAAGCACAAAAAAAAACAGTATCCTCCACAGCCAGCCCAGAACTTGAGTCCACCAACCACAGAGGCAGTGACTCTAGCCACTGTGCCACATGGCCAGGTCCGAACTGGTCTATGGACAAAGCGATTTACACTGTGCAAAATCAGTGCTCCTCACAAAATGAAAGTGCTGAACTTAGCATGTGCTATAATGCACATATCACTGACTCTACTTTCGCTGTTTTTATGTTGCTCAAATGGCTTTGGCCAAACAGTATTAAAAGCAGAGGCCCCAAGCGCCTACTTAGCCCCAACCCCCACTGAGCCCACCACCCATCCTGCATCTGGCCCAGTAACTTACAAGCTGATGCCACTGCCAGCCTAACTGATCCTGATGTTGTAAGATATGGGTCCTCCTTTGTTTGATTTTCCTCAGGCACACTGGTCTAGATGTCCTGTGGTCTACCACTCCATGGAGTAGGTTGGGCTGGCCTGGAACTGGAATCAGTGTCTGACTCTCTCTTCTCCAACCAGTCCACCACCTTATGCCATCTGCCCACTCATGTTGATGTCTCTGTACTAGCTAGTACTCACCCCCCATTCCCAACACCCTGCCCACCTGTCCAGTTCCATCCCCCCACCTGTCTAGTTCCATCCCCCCACCTCACCAATTGAATCCAAACCATATTTGACATATCTCTGTGACTGCAAGTCAACCTTCTCACTCTCTTTTGTGGTGTACTTATATGACATGAGAGCATGAAAAGTGATGGGGTGATTGTGACAGGGTTGAATAAGGCCCTGTCCCACTTTTTATGCAGAAAGAGTCTAATGCAAGGATCTGTTCTATCCTATCCTTTTCTATATCTTACCTGTCTGGTTGCCCAACCAAATGTTTTTGTGAGATGCAGAAACTGATCACTCTGGTGGTCTCCCGATTCTCTGCCTCTCGTTATCTCTCTGCCTTCACTTGCTGTTTCTGTCTTTTCTGCCCCTTGTGTATCTGTGGTCATAAAAATGTATTTGAATATTGGTGTGAAACTGTAAGTGATACTGGGATCCTTTGGTTTGAAAATGTATATAGTTATATTGTTGAAATGATTGCAAAAAGCTATTTGGAACTCAAGGGGTTAAACTTGCCATGCAGCACAAATGTTTGCAGAGCTGTCAGCAAGGGGCCAGTGTGGGACATTGTTCTATTTGTTGCACAGAAGAAAGAGTTATAGTTCCACTGTACTGCTGGTGAGACCTCATTTGGAGTATTGTGTGCAGTTCTGTACCCCAACAACAAAAAGGACGCAACACTACACGAAAAGATACAAAGGAAAATGACTAAAACAATAAGATTAACTAAGAATTTGAGTTATGGAGACAGGCTTCAAAAATTAAATATTTTTTCTACCCAGTATATGCGAGAAAGGGAAGATCTCTGTCTTGTCTATAAAACCTTACAAGATCCATATATGAAAGAAACCTTAGGTTTTGGGAGTAATCTTGAAATAGCTGGAGCAAGATCACATAAGCAGAAATCATTAGGAGAATCTAACAATACTGTAAGGAGAAGCACATTTTATACACAGAGAGTAAAAACAAAATGGAATAAACTACCAAGATATGTTACAGAAAGCTCTAATATGAGAACTTTTAAAGAAAATGTAGACACATATATGGGAGATAGGAAATTCGTATTCCACCAGTAAGCTGGTGGCAAGTTCAATAAAGGGATGACACTCACTGGATTTGTATCCCAACTATGAATTCTATGAATACCTGCAAGGAAACTGACAAGAACATTCTGAGAAAAACAGGATGTCTCATAATGAGTTTCCAGGCAAAGACTGATAAAAAGAACAGCAATGCTTTTGCTAAAGTGAGAAAGAGACTGAAACTTGGAATTAGAGATACACTCGGATGAAGGACTTTGTTTTCTCTGTTTGTACTGCCTTATAACTAGTTATATTAAACAATTTTTATTTTTTTATTTTACTGTTATTGGTAATAATAAAAGGTTACCTGTGAATTTTACTACTGCTCCTGGTTTTCCTATGCTTCCTGACCTGTGCTTTGATGATAGATGGTGTCAGACAGAGTGGGATTTACTCTGTGCATACTCTAAGCCAGTTCTGCGCATTGGTTATTAGACCTGATACCATGGAAGCATAGAAGAAAGGTATGGATTCTATAGCAACAACTTCAGGATTCATTACCAGATGAACAGCAGCCAAACTGGCAGAGGCAGAAGTCCAAGCTGAGACTGTACAGCCATCACCAGTACTGAAAAAAGAAGAACAGACAGTGACAGAACCAGAAAACCTGACTGCCTTTTTCCAATGGTGGGATATACATCAAAAATAGATGGAGAAACAAAGAAGAGAAGAGATGCAGCAGAGAGAAAAAGAGATGCAGTGATGGTAGCAGTGATGGCTGGATGTCTTGTAAGCCATCAAAGCTGGAGGATCTGGCACAGGTCCAGCAGAGCAACAAGACACAAACAACTTAAAAGACATTAAACTTACAAAGTTGTGTCCCTCAGATGATATTGAAGCATATCTGACAACTTTTGAAAGGGTTGCCACAGCCTGCCAGTGGCCAAAGCAGCAATGGGAAATCAGGCTGGTACCTTACCTGACAGATAAAGCTCAACTTGCCTACTGCAATATGGACACTACACAGTCAAAAAATTATGACCTGTTGAAAACAGAAATCCTGAGAAGGTATGACATCTCAGGAGAGATCTACAAGTAAAGATTCTGGTCATTGAAGTACAATTCAGTTGACAATCCTCGAGAAGCCTTCAACCGACTCAGAGAATTCCTTATTAAATGGCTTCAACCAGATGGCAAGACAGTCCCACAGATCATTGACAAACTAGCAGTGGAGCAGTTCATCAATATCCTGCCTACATATGTGCAGCTTTGGGTAAAAGAACACCGACCAAAAAGTGGGGAAAAGGCCGTTTCTTTGGCTGAAGACTACCAGATTGACAAACAGATGCTACAACAGTGAGATAGCAGCCAAGCACTAGTAAGACCCTCTTTTTCTTGATTAAACTCCAAGTCTGATAAGCACTCTGGTGGGTTAACAAATCTGAACCCAAAGACTTTATTTGCTACAACTATAACAAGCCAGACCACATTGCAAGAAATTGGCATAATAAGGAGAGTAGCACTGAAGCAAATTTGTCCTTAGCAAAATGGGGCAAGTACTTAACAGATGTCAAGGTGAGAGATAAGACTATAAAGAAACATATTGATTCAGGAAGCAGACAGACCCTAGTGCATGTTGAAGTGCTGGGAAAACACTGTGCAAAAGGACCAGGTACTGGTGTCATCTGCATCCATGGGAACACTCGATACTATCTCTCCACCCAAGTGACTCTGAATATTAATGGGGTGTCACACCAAATGAAAGTGGGGGTAGTACCCAAGTTACCTGTACTTGTGATTATTGGAAATGACTGTCCAGGATTTACTGAGTTAATCACAGAGGGAGTAAATCCTGATGTTCCAGCAGCTGTGATAACAAGAGCACAGGCAAAGAAAATCTCATGTGGTGGGGCTCTTTTCCTTAGGTGATTTTGACTTGGATTTGTTTGAGCATAGCTCCAATATCCAGAAGTACAGGAAAGAAAGAAGATGCCTGCAGAAACAATGGGAACAAAACTGATGGACATAAGGGGTTAATACATGAAAATGGTGAAACTAAACTGATAACTGATTGTGATTTTGTTTCAGAGCAAGGTAACAATGTTTCATTCCTGGGTTATTTTAAGCAGCTGGGGCTGAAACAAAAGCAAGATGAACCACTGTTTACAAAATGTAATGGGATACTGTACCGAGGTTGTGTTAAATCTTGGATGCAAGAACAGATAGAACATTCAGTTATACCACAAAAGTATAGATCTGAGTTGTTACTGATAGCACATGATAGTCCTATGACCAATCACTTGGGGAGGGATTGCATCCTTGCCACATTGCTGTACAGATTTTACTGGCCTGGAAGTCATGAATATATTCCTACATGTTGTAGTTCTTGCGCTGAATGTCAGAAAATGGTCCCAGTGACTAAAAAAGGCAAGGTGCCCCTGGTGCCCATACCCTTAATAGATGTGCCTTTTGAGAGAATTGCAATGGATGTGGATGGCCCCTTAGACAAAAGTAAAAAGGATAATTCATTTTGGTAGTATGTGACTATGCTATGTGATACCCAGAGGCAGTTTCTATGCATACCGTCACAGCCCCAAAAGTGGCAGCAGAGCTTATCAAAATTTTCAGCAGAGTGGGCACTCCTAAATAGATTACTACTGATCATGGTAGTAATTTCAGTGCTACATTACTGAAGGAGCTGTACCAGCTACTAGGTACAGTATCACTTCCATAAGAACATCCCCTTACCACCCTCAGACGGACAGTCTTTTTGAGCATTTTATCAAACCCTAAAATGCATGCTAAAAAGGTTTGTAAAATGAGAAGGAAAAGACTGAGCCCAATACTTACCTTACTTGATTTTTGCTTATAGAGAAGTGTCACTGGCATCAATAGGTTATTCACCATTTGGAAGGCTGCATGGTAGACAACCTAGAGGGCCACTAGATATAATAAAAGAAACATAAGAAGATAACCCCACTCGAAAAAAAACAAACTATTATATCTTATATGTGTGCCATGAGAAACAAACTGGCAAAATATGTTGAAATTGCCCATAATAATCAGGAAGAGGCCCAAAACCAGCAGAAGGTTTCTTATGACCAGGAAGTAAAAGAGAAAGGTTTTGAGCCAGGTGAAAATGTCTAGTTACTGTTACCCAATACAGAAAATAAACTGTTAATGAAGTAGCAAGGACCTTATAAGGTGCTTAGATGTACTGGCACAGTTAACTATGAAACTGAGATCACTGATAGGAAAAATCCTACCAAGATATATCACACTAACCTCCTGAAGAAATGGGTTGAAAAAAAAAAAACAAATGCTACCTTATCAGTTCTACCAGAAACTGATAAAGAAGATATTGACATAGCTTATGACAGACTGGAACAAACTGTTACTGCTGATGCTGTAAAGGTGAATGTTTCCTTAACCTCCAAACAAACTGCAGAAATGTGTAACTTGCTAAAGACATTTAACAGTATTTTTACCACAGTGCTAGGCTGAGCTAAAGGTTTCAAGCATGTAACAGTGACAGGGAATGCTAACCCTATCAGAAAAAATATGTACAGATTACCAGGGCAGTTAAGAGCAGACGAGGTTAAGGAAATACAAAAAATGAAAGAACTGGATATCATAGAAGAGCCAAAAAGTGCTTGGTCATCACCGATGGTGATTGTAAATAAAAAAGGGGGGGGGTGAGAATAAGCCTTGGTTTTAGAAAATGTAATCAAATGTCAGAATTAGACAGTTATCCTATGCCCAGGATAGATGATTTGGTGGACAGATTGGGGAATGCCAAGTACATCAATAACACCAATCTCACCAAGGGCTACTGGCAAATCCCCCTACCTAAGGAATTCAGAGACAAAACTGCATTTGCCACTCCTATTGGATTCTGTCAGTTCACCACCATGCCGTTTGGTTTACATGGCACACCTGCAACATTCCAGTGGTACATGGATGTAATTTAATCCCCTCACACTGGTTATTGTACTGCATACCTGGATGATGTTGTGGTGTACAGTCTGGACTGGAAAAGCCACCTGGAACACCTATGAGCATTTATCCAATCTATCAAAAATGCAGGTCTGACAATTAATCCTACCAAATGTGCATTAGGTATGCAGGAAAACAGATATTTAGGTTATGTTTTGGGGAAATGGAGAGGTCAAGCCAGAGATTTCTAAGATAGAAGCTGTAGCTAACAGTCCTGTGCCTGAAAGAAAGAAACATGTCAGGTCATTTTAGGGCTGGCTGGTTACTATCAGATATTTGTTCCCAACTTTGCCCAGTTATCTACTCCCCTCACTGAACTCACAAAGAAACAGTACACAAATAATGTGAAATGGACCCTATAGTGTGATGAAGCTTTTCAAGTCATTAAGGCAGCATTATGTTCAGCCTCTGTTTTAGGAAGTCCAGATTTTTTTTTTAATATTTTCATTTTTGTCCCATCTTCTCTGCCCTCTCACCCCACTCCTTTGGACTTGGTCAATTCCCCCTTAGTGGATCCCCATCCACGGTATTTTGCCCCTAGAGTGCCTGGTTAACTCCTACCTAGATCCTCTTCCTCCACTGGAGTGCCTGCACAGTGGAGTCTTGCCTGTGGGTGGGGGAGATCCTGGGTGAACCAGTCATCATCCAGGGTTGGGGGTGTTTTTCCATTTTCTCTCCTGTTAGTCCCTCTACCCCTGAGGATGTCGGCATGCAGGACTGAAGTCCAGTCAGATGGTGTGCTAATGCACGCCATTGTCAAGTGCCCCTGACATCCTCCCCTTCCCGACCATGAAGAGCCACCTATACCCCGGTGCCTGTGCTTCCACCAGCACCGGAGCATCGGGTGCAATAAGCACCCATAGGTCCCACCCATGGAGGAGGAGAGTATCCATTGGGATGCTCAATCCTCCTCCTCCCCTCCAACCCCCAGCAACCCGAGTCAGTTCCCGAACCTGGGTCACCAGCATGGTGTGAGGTGTGGCGTCCAGCGCCTCAACCCTCAGCACCACCGGGCCAGACAAGAAGTCCAGATTTTGAGAAACAATTTTTGTTACAGACAGATGCATCAAGGGTAGGCCTAGGTGCAGTCTTGAGTCAGCATATAGAGGAGAATGAACACCCCATTCTATACATCAGTAAGAAGTTGCATGACAGAGAGAAAAGGTACTCCACCATTGAAAAAGAATGGCTTGTGGCAAAGTGGTCCATGGAGTCCCTTAAGTTTTATTTGCTAGGAGCTGACTTTGTACTTATAACAGATCACAAACCTCTCTGTTAGATTAACAAAATGAAGGATACAAATTCCAGAATCACATAGTGGCACCTGGCACTACAGCCATTTAAACTGAATGTTTTCTGTCAAGATATGGATCAGGAGTTGAAAATTCCAAAGGTTGAAAAGCAAAATGTGTGAGTTTAAACTTCTCTGTTTTCTATACTACATATTCACTGAACTGTAAAGGTAAAAACCTAATGTTAGAAGAGATTTAATAGAAAGTCTTAGAAACCTGTTTTTTTTAAACAATTTCCCTCTGTGGCAGGGTTGAATAAGGCCCTGTCCCATTTGTTATGCAGAAAGACTTAAATGCAAGGATCTGTTCTATCCTCTCCTTTTCTGTCTCTTGTCTATCTGGTTGCCCAATCAAATGTTCTTGTGAGATGTAGGGACTGATCACTCTGGTGGTCTCCCAATTCTCTGCCTCTTGTTATCGCTCTGCCTTCACTTGCTGTTTCTGTCTTTTCTGCCCATTGCATATCTGTGGTCATAAAAATGTATCTGAATATTGGTGTGAATCTGTAAGTAATACTGGGATCCCTCGGTTTGAAAATATGTATAGTTATACTGTTGAAATGATTGCAAAAATCTATTTGGAACTCAAAGGGTTAAACTTTCCATGCAGCACACACTTTTGCAGAGCTTTCAGCAGGGGGCCAGCTTGGGACATTGTTCTGTTTGTTGCACCTGCAAGGAAACTGGCAAGAACCTTTTGAGAAAAACAGGAAGTCTGTTAATGAGTTTACAGGAAAACACTGATAAAAAAAGCACAGCAATGCTTTTGCTACAGTGAGAGAGAGACTGAAACTTGGAATTAGAGATACCCCCAGATGAAATACTTTGTTTTCTCTGTTTGTACTGCCTTATAAATAGTTATACTAAACAAGTATTTTTTTTTTTACTGTTTTTGGTAATTATAAAAGGTTCCCTGTGAATTTTACAACTGCTCCTGGTTTTCCTATGCTTCTTTACCTGGTCCTCAATAACAGTGATGAACACAAAACCCTGATCCATCACCTCAGCCAGATTTTGCTTAATGTATGAGGCATCTGGTGGTGTCCCAGGGTTTTGTGTTGCTCATTCACAACACCTCCTCATGCTACCAGGTCACAAACAAAATGACTACAGAGATGGGAGTGGGGTGAGGGACTTGCAGTCCTGGAGTATTTTCTGACATGGTTAAGTTGTGGATAGTGCAATGAGTGGTGGCACTACAGGCAAGGCTTAGGGCAAGGTGCCATTACTGATGAGTGATAGAGAAAGACAGTCATTGGTGGACAGTTAGCATGTTGTAGTGGGAGACTTGGAAAGGGAAGAAATAGATATCAGTTTTGTCCAGACTAGCCAAACATGGATATGTGAATGCCATTGCCTACCTTTGGTGGGATGTACTTTATGGAGTGAACTACTGTGCCCCTGAATTATCTGTCCTCATACCACGTAATTTAATGGAGAAGGCCCCTGGCCAAACAACCTTGTCAGGACTTGGTGCAGTTCAGCTGACAGTGGCAGCAAATAAAATTATTTGGGGAGGAAGAGTGAATGTGTGGGCAGTATGAGGTTGTTGGTTCAGCTGCAGAAGACCTCTACTTTAATACTCGTTGCAAGCTGGGGGTGTTTACAAGCAGTTTAATGCAGAATCAGCAATTCCAATCCCAACTCCAGTGCAGATTCTGATGCCTTAACTGGTACTGGAATGGTATCAGACTTGAAATTAGAATTTCTAGTAATCCGATGGATGAGCAAAATGGAATTAGTCAGTTCCCAGCACCCTACAACAAATAGGTTTTTAACCCCTACCTCTTTAATTCTGGCATCTTTATGCTGTCACCAGGAGCACATCCATGGTGCCACTGAAGACACCACACCCCCAAACTGAACACTACCCAGACAGTGTCCAGCAACAACCCTATACTCACCTCACTGGCATGCCATTGAGTAAACGACATTGCTGTGTGATAAATGAAAATGCATCAGTAGCACGTCAATACGGCAAAGTTAAAAGGGTGAAAACATATTGGAGACTGCTTAGCAGAGATTGCTGTAAGAGCGACATACAAATTACAGCAATCATGGATTAATGGTGACTCCAGAGGTATGTCGATAGCCAGTGTCAAGGAGCACCTTGGAGTTGTATATTCAGAAACGGGGGGTTCAGAGGCATAGCCACCCATGAGGGAAGTGAGGGGTGGAGCCCCCCCTCATGAATAAAGGCAGCAAATGGTCTGTGCAGGTGTGGTATAGGTTAAAGATGTCCACACAGTACCTTGTTAGTCAGAAGGGAAGGCCACTCCTGGTACATGCTGGATTCATCTATCATAGGGACAAGGTTGTTCCACCAAAAATGTATTGGAGGTGCATGGAGAGCCATAACTTTGCTTGCCTGGAGACATATTTTGTGGTGTTAATCCATGTAAAAGTCACTATTTCTGATGTTCACCATAATTTGAGGGCGTCATTTCTGTATTCACCATTCTGGTTTTGTCACTGTGATGTTCACCAAAGTTTAATTGCCATTATTACATGGAGCCAAATGCATTTCTTTCATTATTACACTTTCAATAATCATATTCAGACTGTGGCTGTCCAAAGAAGTCAGTGGAGGTATTTTGCCAACCGTGGTTCTTGTGGGGGCAGAGGTTCGAGCCCTCTTGACACCAGGGTTAATTAGCTAGAAAAGGATTATGGGTACCACTAGATACCAGGGAGTACTTGGATTCAAGCACACTGAGGATGGGGGCACCACTGGATTCAGGAACTAATTGCCTTGGGGAAGGGAGAGGATGGTACCAATGTGTACTATGGTGTGCTTGGATTGGGGCAGGGTGATGTAGGTTGTACAAGTAGATAAAATGGAGTCAATGGACTGGAGTACCACTGGATACCAAACACTAAGGGACTTACTTAATGGTGTGTGTGGGGGGTATCACTGAACATCATTGAGTGCTTGCACTGGGGAAGGGTAAAGAAGGGGGATGCCACTGCATGCCAGGACCTACTTGGACTGGAGCCAGGTTAGGGAATGGTGAAACAGGATGCCAGGAACTACTTTAATTTGGGTAGGGGAAGTGTTGGTGTGCCTCTGGAAGACAGGATGTGCTTGGGTAGGGCTGAGTGAGTGAGGTAGAGTTGCTGGACTGCGGAGATTGTTTGACTTGTGACCTTGTGAGGCAAGGGAAGGGGTGCCACTGGAGTCCAGAAACTGCTTATCATGGAGCAGAAATAGTTAGTAAGTACAAGGGACTGCTTGGCAGAAACAGAATTGCTAGTCTGACCAAAGGTCAGAAGTGTTACTGCACATTAATGTTCATTTGATAATAAAACATCCTTTTGTAAAACAATGAAAATTAACTAAAACAAAAACTTTTAGGCATCAGTTCGTAGTGAGGAACAATGCTACAGAAGTGCTTCCTCTCACTGTTGGTGACTGTGCAGTGCAATTTTCATTTGAGTTTGAATGATTGTTCAAGACAGTATTGGCATTACACTTGGCATCTTCTTCCAAAGCATTGCTTTGTGAATACATTTCCATGCCTTACAGGCAGTTCCGAAGTTAAGGAAACAGTAAAGCTGCTTAAAGCGATTGTTAAAACCTAAAGGAACATTGCATCATCCTTATGGCAAAACTCAGGGAGCTTTTAACCCTAACATCACATTCCCCTGCTTTTTTGGCTTGTGCTTCAATCATGATGCCTAAATATACAGTAGTTGCCTGCAGTTAATAAGCATGAATTCAAAGGGGCCAAGGAAATAAACCAAGATTATTGCAAAGCAAATTAGTAAATTCACAGCAGAGAGATTTAGGAGGAAAGACCCATTCTGAATGTTCCAAATACTGTATATTAAAGTAGGAAAGAAAGGGTGTATGTTTCCTTAATTCAAGCAGTCACACTTTGGTATTCATTTAGAAGGAAGTATAATTATCAAGGACACTGTGAGTTGTAGTCCATTAAATATAACACATCAAAGTTGAAAATTAGGTGTTATGGAGTAAGTCCAATGCTTCAAGGCATTTTCACTACATTTCAAGTTACATTTATACCATTCCCTTTTAATCCAATCTCATAAACTGGTGTTGCTTGCATTTTATCAGCTCTAAAACTTTGGTGGTCATAATAGTTTTGTTTCACACACTTTCACTTTATTATATCACTATTTGCTGCAAATATTTCTAACTATAGTAATTGATTTTGTCAGTTTTTCCCTTGTGCTCACATAAAGAGCCATCATCAATGGCAAAAACAGTGAAAAGGAAGGGTATAGTGATACTGAAAGAAGCCCCAAAGGAAGCACATCTTTAAAAGCCAATGTCTTGACTGTTCCATTATAGAGAATGTCTGAAGATTATGTGCCATGACATCACCAAAAACATTTGTGATTTGCATGGAACATGGGTGATTATGTGGAGTGGGGTACTTCTGGAGGAACTGGGTGGTGACTACTAGATAATTGTGTTTGAGGCACTACGGTAAAGCATTTTTGTGGGATGGGCAGAAGCAGCATCAAATGGCACAGTACTATGGGGCTGGTGTAGGGGCTAGGGCTTGGCATTATAATTCACTAACTGAGAAAAGTTGTGATGCCCTCTGCCCTTCCTCCTTCTCCTCTTGTGTATGTGTTTCCCCTGCCACTTCTGCTTCCTCCTCTCATGAACAACTGCACTTTTTCATCTGCTGACAGGGTAACTGTAGTGTCCATGCCATAGCCAGACTCACTGTCACCTTCTTTATGCTTAGTAGGACTAAGTGGTGGAGCTCAATGATGGAGGGGGTACCATATAGTGGTTCTGGGGGAATGACAATTGTTACTACCTCTGCACAGGAGACTGCTGCAGCATTTGTCATTTTGTTCATAGTAGGTGGACAAGCATGCTTTATTTTACATTCATGGACGGATAATTTTTATCTTGTTCTCAGTTAGAGAATATAGAACTGGAACTACCTGTTTCAGCACTTCAGGATGAGGAGGTGGAGGAGGATCAGGAAACCACACTGTGCTGCTGGATTGTTATGGCTGGAATCATCATCCTCATATGCACTAGAAGACCTGAAAAGGCTTCTAGGAGGAGCCGGAGTGGACCCAGTGGATCTACTACTGCACCAGCCTTTCTTTGGCCACATTTAGAGCCAGGGTTCGTCTGTGAATCAAACTAGAAATGAACCCGAATTTTTTGATTTTCACCCGATCTGAATCAAACTTGAACCCTTAAAAACAAAAACAACAGAAAAAAAAAAACAGATGAACATGAACCGAACATAAAACCAGATCATGTGCGATGAGGAGAACCCAGACGGAGGCAGTACAGTGAATTCATTAGAACTTGAACTGATAAATTACACACAAAAAAAAAACTTGAACCAAACTGAACTCGAACCCAAACTTCTACTTATCAAATCGAACTGAAATGAACTCGAACTATACCCTGCCGAACCCCAACCATACTAGAACCCTAAAAACATGCTGAACCTTGGCTCACACTATGATATTCCAGGCCTTTGTCCTCACAGTTCCATGACTATTAAACCAAGCCCACCTCAACCATCACCCCCACCATGAGTTACAAATGTTGAACTGTCATGATGGGTCTTTTATCTGCACCAATATTATCTTTTTGCTTCACTTTTATCTGTATCTTTTCTTCCTCCTCTGTTTGTTTCTCCTGTTTTTTTTTTTTATGTTTTCTACATATCAGATGACACTGATACAGGCAACATCAGGATGTGATGCAAACTATGATGATAAAAATATGTATGTCAAAGATTAGACAAGTATGTGTGGCTGTCATGTGATGTGACTAATGAGGTGTAAGAAGGAAACAAGTCAGAACATGGCTACCTCCAAACCCCACTGATGCACCCACTGAGAGAGAAATTGTCTCCAGGGATCTGCAGTTGTGATCATGGAGAACTTGCCATTTGCTGTGGAAAGCTGCAGTAAGTGAGGCATTCTTGCTGCAGCAGCTCCATTGATTTTTATTAGGAATTTATTCTAATTATCTTGTGGTACCTTAAAGAGATGTTGATGCCTCAAGGAGAACTTTGAAAAACATAATATTTAGGTGGACTTCAGCTTGCATTCAGTATGCATTCTATAGATTTTTCCTCCCCATTATTTCTTACCTAGTAAATTTGCATGAATACATTATATTTATCTCTTAGCATTCATCTGCCTCTGTAGCTTACTCCTTACTTGAAATCATAATGATCTATTGTGACATCACAGTCTGTTGCCATTGGAGTAACTGATGTCACAAGCAGTGTATTATGACCTCAGATAGGCAACAAGCAGCAGGAATAGCTGAACTCTTCAGGAGCAAAGATCCTGTTTTCATGCAAATTACTGCAGTAATAAATAATGGTTTGGGGACATACAGAAGTAATGTGAAATATAAGCTGAAATGGGTCTAAGTATTATGTTTTGTTAAAGTTCTACTAAAGGCATCAGCTGCTCTTGGCATGCTTTAGTTAAGGGGCAACTTTTGAATAATCAGTACTGGTTTTGTGATAAAAGAACCCTTTGGATTAAGGTTAAGCATCTTTCTATTTTCTTGTCCCATTAATATACCATTTATACTCTTGCAGAAATTACTGAGATATGCACATTTAGGATTCTGGTAGTTCTAGTGTTAGTTCTACTATGATACACTTATAATTATTATTTGTATTATTATAGTAATCTTTGCTTTTTAGTGTCTCACTCTAAAATCTAATCAAACCCCAGCCTCCCAAATTTGACAGCTGTGAGATGCATATCTTTCCTGCATCAAAGGATTCTGAAGATACATCAAGGGGTAGGAATAATACCCACAGACATCTGATAATCAGCAATGTCTGCTGAAAGTCACTTTAAAGTGACATTGAAATGTTATGTCTGAAAACAGTCATGCTGCAGTGTGAATGATGAAGAGACTTCATTACACTGCTGCTTTGAAGTACTAGAGGTAGTGCAGAATGACTGTTATTGGAAATTTTACTGGATTGTTATTTTTACTGGCAGACCTTTAAACCATGCAATGTGAGAATGTAAGCTTTGTTCAGGCTTTGCTGTTTTCATCCTTTTATGGTAAAGGCTCCGATGCTGAGGACATATGTAGCATTCTGAAATGCTGCCAAATGTTAATATAGGCAGGGTTATAAAAACAAAAGAATGTATTTTAATAGATGGTTCTAGCAGACGTCCCCGACCTCACAATAAATCAGCCGAGATTCTAATATTTTCAGTGCACTTATTAATAGGAGCTGGATCTTTATTACCAAATGTGATTATGAAAAGGTTGTTGAATACTATTAATAATATGGAAGTTAAAAAATGTGCAAGGAGAGAACTACAGCACAATATATTATGAATCTCAATATCTGTCAGTGCTGAATGTCTGACATTGTTTGAGGAGTTTACAACCCAGCAGTGAATGAGTGCAACAATTC
This sequence comes from Neoceratodus forsteri, assembly GCA_016271365.2. Classification (NCBI taxonomy): domain Eukaryota; kingdom Metazoa; phylum Chordata; order Ceratodontiformes; family Ceratodontidae; genus Neoceratodus; species Neoceratodus forsteri. The sequence continues at coordinate 1,378,399,559 of CM028130.1, read as the reverse complement.
ATACTATAGGAACTTTCAACTTCAGAAGGGAGGACTAAAGAAAAAAAAAGTGATTCCCTAAAAGCCGAGCTTAAGTAAATAGCACAATTTCAGTCTTAATCTCAACATATTCCAAAGCATACTAATTATAAAGAAATTAAACAAAATTGTTTTAAAAGGACACTGTCAACCCATTTTGCATCATACTATTTCTAGTTGAAAACCTACATTTTTTGATTGCTTACTTTCTGTAAAATTCACTGTTGTTGCTGGTTGTTTATTCTGCCTCTTTTCTTAGTAGAATGGAAATGCATGCTAATGGTGTTGTTATACCCAGCCTTGTTTTGCTTCAAATCCTTGATCTACTTTTATTGTTCACTTCATGAACATTAGAAGAACCCCCGAACAGTGCAACCACTATTGATGCAATAGTCTCCTCACCTCCCACTGCATTGTGAGTGGCTAGACTGTGCTGGGAGTGTTCCTAATCTAGGAAAAATGCACTGGGATTTGATTAAGAAATGTAAACAAACACATTTTGATGTGGTAACACCAGTATGGTGAGCAGTCTGTTTTTCACTTTCAAAAAGAGAAAAAAGAATCAGAATCAAACTACAAGCTACGTCAACAATCTCTACAGACTGTGACCAGTCATAAAATGTTTTTTTTTTGCCCTAGAGACAGTTTGAGGCCGGGGGAGTGATAGTGTCCTTTAAATGATGCCAAGTATGGAAAAATATAAAATATACTGGCAACAAAGTGTTTACCACTTTTTACTTTGAACTAGACACAAATGGAAATATCACAGGACTATACACAAAAAATACATTTTTAATGTTTAGACTGTGACTACTACCTACAGCATGGGCTCAACCACCGGGGGGAGGGGGTGGGGATCCTGTCCCCCTCAACTTTCAGGAAGGCAGCAGCAGGTTATTTATTTTTTTAAATGCAGTTGCAAAGTAAGGCAATGCAAGGCAAATTTTATTTTAAGATGCCCAATCCCTGGGGCTCTGGGCGCTGAACACAAGAAATACAACCAAAGAATAAATAAAAACAACACACCAATAAATGAAACAGTAATAGTAGTCAATTATGATAGAATAAAATAAAAAAATGGATAATTAATTATGTAGCATGGGACAGAATCTGTTTTACAGTATATCAATGCCAAGGCAGTATTTAAAATACAGGGTCTGGAAAAACTTGATTAAACAAGAAGGCCTTGAGGCAGGCTTTGAATACCTCTACTGAAGGGGCCTCCCTTACAGCTGAAGGTAGTGAATTCCATAGGACAGAGTCAGTGATACTAAAGGCTCTGTTGTCTGCCATTTTTAACCTCATCCTGGGAATCACAAGGAGGTCCCTTGAGGAGGAATGGAGGGATGGACTGAGGCAGCAGGTGTAAGAAGGTCCACCAGGTAACCAGGGCCAAGGCCGTGTAGGGACACTGTGGTCAAATCACAGCTGGATCAGTGAGTTTAGAGTAAAAATCTACCCCCCCAACTACTGGTCACTGACTTCCTCACCATAATGGCAAACAGGGAGACACTTCCTTACAGCTGTCAGCCGGGTTGTTGTTTGTTGTTGTGGAGACATACACTACCAGGGCACATACAATGAAAGTCATGGTGGAGACATATTGTGGACAGAAGTACATAGACGTACTGACACAGATGCATTGAATGCACCACCACCTTCATTCCCACCAATGGAAAGTGCTCTGCTAACTTCATTTGCTGTCTCCTCTGTTTGCTGAATTTTCCAATTCCCTGATAATGTAGCACCTCCCCCCCAAGCCCCAAACCCCTGTTATGAATTAACACAACATCATTAGTGGTCTAGTGGACCCCCGCCCCATCTGGCAGTGTCCCACCATTTCTGCTGTCCCATCCCCAAACCAAGTCAGTGACTGGCACAGACCACCACTCACCACCATGGCCAGCCACCGATTGAGCTCTTAATGAATGCTGTACTGTATTCGGTACATGCCTGTCAATCAATGGGCATGTACTGAATATGGTACAATGCTCATTGAGAGCTCAGTTGGTTGCCGGCCATGGTGGTGAGCAGTGAGCTGTGCCATTCACTGGCTCAGTTTCGGGATGGGGGGTAGAGACAACTGGGGTGGGGGTCCATTAGATCACCAATGATGTTGTGTTAATTCATGACAGGAGATTGGGGCTTTGGGGTGGGGGAGATGCTAAATCACCGGGGAATTAGAAATGTAAATTTATATTGGGCACACGGGGGATCATGAAGGGGTCCACTAGACTGCCAGGGGATTTAATTGATAACTAATTTTTGGTGGCATCGGGGAGGGGAGCGTCTAGCCACCAGGGATTAGCTAGAGTGGTGCACAGCTGCCCCACAGCTTGCTGCACACCCACAGGATGTGCTGTCTGTTTGGCGCATGGCCAGGGTTGTCTTGAGCTGTGGAAATTTGCCACTGGGACCCTGCCTGATAGAGAAGTGGGTGCAGGGTCCCTGGCACACCAGGCTTTGAGGCAAGCTGCCTTTGGCGGCAACTTGCATCAATCTAAGGGCTATTTGCGAATCGAGCCCTCATGATCTTTGTCAGGTTTGGAGATCAAAGTGATGTGAGCTTCCTGCAGTTGGTGATCCAGTTGTTATAAGGCATGGGCATTCCTGAACAATGTAGTTAATTGAGGTGTTAGCTCTGTTGCTAATGCTTTATAAAAATTGGGAGAGAACCAATCAAGTCCTGCTGCTTTGTCCATGTTTCAAGTCTTGAAGAGCATTGAAAACCTCATGCTCTGTAATGTCCTCCACAAGGTTGGACTGCTGATCTGGTGATAATTTAGGGAGAAGGGCCTGTGTGAGAAAGTGTTGCATAACATTGGTGCTGCAGGTTGCTCAGCAGCATACAAGGCTTTGCAGTAATCCCCACATGCCTGGATCATTTCTCTAGAGTGGTGAGCAGTAGACCCTGCACTGATGTGTTAACCCCTTTGACTACTCTGGATATTTCTTGGTGCCTTATCCTCATTGGCAAGAGACATCCAGCTTTCCCACCTTGATCTACAGTATATAATTTCTTTTGGCCCTAAAAATGGTGTATTCTATTTTCCTTCCAGCATCTCCTCATACCTAGCTCCAAGGGAGTTCATTTGGAGTCAGCCTTCTTCTGGGGAGTAGGCTATGGTGTATTGTTCTTTCTCCCTGATGGGGTGTAGCAGGTGGGTACTTACTTGCTCCCTTTTTCCTTTTCTAGTGGTAGCAAGTTGGATCAACTCCACTGTAACTGTACATTTAAATGATCCCTATTGGGTGGCCTGGTTGGAGACTGAATGTTGGTTTTCTTGAAAGAAGTGGGTCACGCACTCTTTAATTATTTCAAGGGTGGTATGTTCTTTGAGTAAACTGTTGATTTTCCATGTTTTGTCTCTTGTAGGTCAGAGGGTTGAATAGTAAGTTGCACAGGGGAATGGTCTGATACCACTCTGGATAGAATTTCACAGCTAAGGACCTCTCGTAAACATTCTAAGCTAATGAAGTGGTAGTCTAAGCATGATGAGGATCTATGAACCGGGCAGGTGAAGGTATAACCCCTTACATATGTGTGGAGGATTCTACATGGCCCCACCAGCCCCAAGGTATCTTGTACATCTTGACCGGCTTGTTGGGTGGATATTAGGGTTTGCCAGGTCATATCTGACTTGTCCAAGTATGTATCTTGGACAATATTCCAATCTTCTGTAATAAACATGGGGTGCTGGTATGTTTGACTAACTCTGTAGGTAGAGATGTGAATAATCAGGTGTCTTCCTTATTAGGGACATAGATAGAGGCTAGGATGATGTCATGTCTCCCCAAGGTAACCTTAGCTATAATGTAGTGCCAACAGGGCTGACAATCTGTTCTGCTACCTGAAAGGCAGGGCTTCTGTAGATAAGGATCATGGTAACTGCTCTTTTGTTGTTCTTTCCTGCTGCAAAGCTCTGTCCTGCCCATTCCCATCTTCATAGATTCTTCTGGTCTGTTTTAGTGTGGCTTTTTAGAGGAAAGCAATGTTGGTATGAAAGGTTTTTAAGGTAGCAGAGAATTTGATCCCTTTTCTCCTTGATTTGTGCTCTTTAATGTTCCAGGTGATAAGCTTATACTGGTTATTGACCATAATAGATGTGAGGATTAAAATGTGTAATGGACGTCTCCATGGGGTTTGTGCCATATTATAAATTGGAGTCCATATTATAAGTAGGGGGGTCCTTAAATTAAGTCTCTGGGGTGTAGGAAATGACCAGAAAGATCTTTTAACAACATCATGAGGCACTGCTGTAAATAGGGTATATAATGAAAGTATCTGTAGCACTGCAAAAAAACTGGATGTAAAATGATAAACAACAATAAACATTAGAACTAAGCAAGCAATCTGAAACGGCATTCAATAACTTTGCATATAAATGTTTTATCAGAAGAACCAATATATCCGTCAGTAAACAATAAAACAATCTAATACCAAGGATATGAAACGGTTATATAATAATCTAATGCAATGTGTAAAAAAGAAGCATTCTCAATAAACTGAAAAGGAAATAAACCCCAATAACCAACAAGTACTTCTGAATAGTCAGGATGCTGGCTCTCTTCCCCCTCCCTATCACCTACAGTTATGACAAATCCCCACCCAGGAAAATAAACATTCAGAAGCAATCCTGACTAAATCCCCATTCACAGTTCCCACATAAGTCACCCACTTACCCCAGGCACTAAAAAACTTAGACAACGCTTTATATCTACAAAACATAATCTGTTATAAAGCAGCTGCTTTGACAATGGGGCCAGATGAGATGCACCCCAGAATACTTAAGGAACTGGAGGCAGAATTAGCAGCCCCTCTGGCTCTTCTATTCATGAAATTCATGAAGAATGGTGTGGAACTCTAAGACTGGAAATAGGCAATAGTGGTTCCACTTCACAAATCAGGCAGTTGCAAAGAGGCTAGTAGTTACAGACTGGAGATCCTCACATCTATAGTAGGGAAACTAATGGAGACACTTCTCAAACAGAGGATCATAGTATTCTTCAAAATTAGTGGCCAAGAAGACACTAAACAGCACAGTTTCATAGCTGGTAGGTCATGCCAGACAAATCTGCTTGAGTTGACTACACTACAAAAATGATGGACGACGGTGGGGCAGTAGATGTGATCTACCTAGACTTTAATAAGGCCTTTGACTAGATTCCACACAAAAGGCTGGTAAAGAAGCTTGACCACGCAGAGGTGGTCCAGAAGTAGTCAGATGGGTACAAAACTGGTTACAAGGCAGAACCCAGAGGGTGTAGGTTAATGGAATGCAATCGACGGAAGGCAGAGTGACAAGCGGGGTGCCAGAGGGCTCAGTGCTGGGGCCGCTGCTCATCAATGTTTTTATAGCAGACATCACTGATGGACTGGAAGGGAAGGTGTGTCTGTTCACAGATGACACCAAGATATGTAACAAGGTAGACACCTCAGAAGGAGTGAGTAAGATGGAAGCTGACCTCAAGAAACTAGAAGAATGGTCTGGAGTGTGGCAGCTGAGATTTAACACCAAGAAGTTCAAGGTCATGAACATAGGAAAGAAAAATCCAAGAAAGGAGTATTACCTAGGAGGTGAAATACTGGCAGGCTCAAACCAGGAACGAGATCTGAGAATCATAATCTCAGATGACTTGAAGGTTAGTAAGCAGTGTGAAAAGGCAACATTAAAGGCCAACAGAATGCTGGGCTGTATTGGGAGGGGAACCACAAGCAGGAGGAGAGAGGTGGTACTACCACTGTATAGATCACCAGTCAGGCCTCACCTAGAATATGGAGTCCAATTCTGGAGGCCTCACCTCAGGAAGGACATTGACCGGGTGGAAACAGTACAGAGAAAGGTGACAAAAATGATTCAGGGTTTGCAGTACATATCCTATGAGGAAAGACTTAGGGAAATGAATATGTACTTCCTGGAGCAGAGAAGAGAGAGAGGGGACATGCTTGAAACATTCAAGTACATAAAAGGCATTAGCAAGGTACAGACACAGGAACTTTTTCACTTCAAGTAGGGCTCCATGACAGGGGATATGACCTCAGGCTGCAAGGAGGGAGGTTATCTACCAACACTAGGAAGTTTTTCTTCACAGAAAGAGTGGTGGACGTGTGGAACAGCCTGCCCTAAGAGGTTGTGCAGGTCAACACCATGGGGGGGGATTCAAGAATGCATGGGATAGACACAAGGGAGCCCTGACTACAAAGGGCAACTAGAGTGTCAAAATAGTTCTAAAACAAATGGGTAGACTAGATGGACCTAGCAGCCTTCTTCTGACATCAACTTCTATGTTTCTATGTAAAGCCTGCTTCCACTTCTGAATTGGTGGTAGAAGCTGTGATCCCCAATACAAAAGAAAAAGATGCTTGGCCTCTAAGGCTACAGCAAACAAAAACCCTTTATACCACCAGGTAGATTCATCTAATAGGCCCAGATCTCCCAAAATCCAAAAAACAGAAGACTTTAAAATGGGGACTTCTAGGACAGCTTCCAAACAGTCAAAAATAGCAGCCCACCAAGATTTAAATGGTTCACACTCCCACAATATATGGAAAATGGAGCCAGATGTGGACTGACACCACCAACATAAATCCAAGCCCAGTAATCCCAGTTTGACCAACTGAACCGTGGTACAATGCCACCTTCCCAAAATCATCTTTTGGATCAGTTGAACTTTAGGATACGGGGATGCACAATGCACAACCACCCATCTGTTCCACCCCTTGTCATCTAAATCACAGATCATATTCTGCACCCATTTCAATCTGTGTGGGTCCCAGTTAGAATGAAAACATTTCAACAACTCTTTATAAAGGCAATTGATGTGCCCCTTAGGAAGATTATACCACCTCCCCAATTGCACAGTAAAATCTGTCTCCATAATGTAGTAATTATGAAAAGCTTTTCCCGATAAAGCATGCCTAAGCTGAAGGTAACACCACAACTCACTCGGTGGGAGATTAAATGTTTCCTGTAAATCCTGAAAGGTGACCAGGAGGCTCCGTGTATCATCCACTAAGTCTCCTAACAATTGCACCCCCCATCCAACCAAGAACCCCAATGCAAAGTAGCATTCCCAACCTGAATGTCTGTGTTTCCTCATAGCAGTTCCCATATCCCAAAGAAGATGGTATCCCACCCAATTATTTTAAATAATCCACCCCAAGCCCATCTTGAAAAAGCCATTGGTGCAGAAAGATCTAAACCCTGGCTGACTCCATGCTTCAGCAGCGTTACCAAGAAGCGAGCATCCAGCAGCTCTTTCTCAGTCTCTACTCACATAGGAGAGTCTGGACACGGATTGAAAATTCAGTTCAATGTCTGTTTGACCCCATTACCTAAAATAGTATGCCCAAAGCCAAGGCATGTTCCAGCCTCCAGCTATACCAGTGGCCTGAATTGTCCTTTGACTAAAACGAGGGCAAAAGCCCTCCCATATAAAATCTGTTAAGATCCGGTCCAGCTGAACCCAGAAATGCTGAGGTAATACCAAAAGAAAGTAAGTAACATAATTTATAAAAATGGTGAGGGAAAACCATCATTTTTAAGGTAGCAATTTTGCCAGGAAGAGACAAATTCAGCTTCTTCTATCACTGAAGGTCCACTTTAACCTCCTCCATCACCCCCTTTAAGTTGTTAGTATACATCACCTCAAGCTGAGGTGAAACATGCATCCCCAGATATTTTACACCCTCTGGAGACCATTTCAGAGTATGTGCCCCAAGTACAGCCCAGGACCTATCCACCCTATACAAAGGCATAATCTCAGTCTTTTCCCAGTTTATGCACAACCCAGAGATGGCCCCAATGGAATCAATAATTTCCCATTCCTTCAGAAGTGAAGTTTCCACTTTTGACAACAATAAAAGCAGGTCATCAGCATAAAGTAGGATTGAAAAAGATTTCCTCCACACAGCAATCCCTTTAATCTCAGGGTTCTTTGATAATGCTAAATTTAAAGGTTCAACAGCAAGCAGGAAAAGTAATGGGCTAAGTGGGCACCCCTGCCTCATACCTCTTGACAAAGAAAAGGGCACCGACAAAACTGCACTGGCCCGTACACTAGCCTGGGGGTCAGAGTAAAGGCAGATAATCCATAGACAGAATCTAGGGTCCAGAACGACTTTGGTGAGCACAAATTGTAGGTAACACCACTCGACAGAGTCAAATGCTTTTTCATCATCTAACCCCACCAAGGCTGCAGACTCAAGGCCCCGCACCACCACCTGGATTAAATCTATGACTACACACAGGTTGTCACTGCCCTGCCTCACCCTCATAAACCCAGACTGCACTTTACTAGCCTGGACCTCCATCACTGTCTCCAACCACGTGGCCAAGATTTTAGCCAAAATGTTATAATCCACATTTAAGAGAGATATGGGCCGGTAATTAGCACATGAAGTGGGGTCCCTCCCAGGTTTTGGCAAGACAGTGACAAGTGCGTCCTTCATAGACTCTGGTAATGTACCAACTTCCTCCACCACCTGAAACAAAGCCAAACGCCGAGGAGACAATTGTGGTTCAAAAGCCAGGTAAAAATCAGTGCTAAGCCCATCTGGGCCTGGTGCCTTGTCCATGGCTAAAGATCTAATGGCCTGCTGGACCCCCTGTAAAGAAATATTGTCATCCAGTGGAGATGCTAAGTCAAACAACAACTTAGGCATGTCAACATTTTCAAAGAAAATCTCAAAATCTGTTGGAGAAGGGTTGACATAGGACTTATGTACAGTAGACCAGAATAAAATTCTCGAAACTGCTCCAGAATGGTCCTGGCATCGGAAACCACTCCCCTGTTACCATCCTTTAAATATGGAACCTGCACTTCCATTGCCCTCTTCTTCAGTCTGTAAGTCAATAGCTTACTTGCCTTGTCCCCTGATTCCCAGTAAGCCTGATTAACAAAAAACATGGCCTGCTGGGCTTTCTGTTGAAATATGACATTCAACTGATCCGTGCAGGAAAACAATTCTTAAGCCAGCACCTCCTTATCTGCTTGGATCATATAAATCTCCTTTTCCAACTGTCAAATTCTTCCCGTCAAGGTCTCCATCTTCTCTTTCTGACACCTTTTAATATAGGAAGCATAAGAAATAATTCTACCCTGAAGAAAGGCTTTAAGTGCATCCCATTATACAGAAGGTGAGAACCCCGGAAAAGAATTAGATGCAAAGAAGAAGTCAATCTCCCCTACCAGCCATTGACGAAAATCCCCCAGAAGTAATAAATCTGGATTGAAATGCTAACATGGAGTTCTCGTCAAAGTCTGCTGTGGCTCCCAGATGAGAGACACTAGTGCATGATACTGTAGAAGTATCTGTCTATGAGGTACCTCTTAGATGTCCAACAGGATAGCCGAACTACTTAAAAAATTGTCCAGCTTGCTATAGTACCGGAATCTTGAGGATCTGAAAGTAAAGTCATTAAGAATGGGATTCAATACCCTCCAACAGTCAGCCAATTTGAATTCTTCACAAAAATGAAAAAGAATCTCCCTAGACTTCTGGTGAAAAGGAACCCTTTGTTCCAGGGGAAATCTATCTATCACCAGGTCTGAAAGAAAATTAAAGTCCACCCCAATTAGAAGCACCATTAGCTGCACACACTGGTAAGTAATTTGCTGAATCAACTGGGAGAAATAATCTGGGGAATCAGGATTCGGGGCATAAACCTTAACTAAAATAAAGGAACAGCCTCCACTTTACCCTTAACAACTACCCAGCATCCTTCTTTATCAGACTTCCAGTGGTCAATTACGAAAAGGGCAACCCCATTTTATCAAAATAGAGACCCATCTTTTCTTAGAAGTATATGAACTAGAATATGCTCTGCCCACCCACCCCCATACCATATTAACTGCATCCCTCCAGAGGAGGTGGGTTTCCTGCAAGAAAACAATATCACAGTTATAAGATTTTAAGTACATAAAACCTTTTTTTCTTTTAATGGGTATATTTAAACCTTGAACATTTCAAGTCATAAAGGATAATTGCACCATATTATGGAGTCAGTACATTTGGGCAGCAGTTTCATGTCTTTGCAGAATATTTAAACTAGCAAATGGGGAGAGGGGTGCAGCACCTGATACATCGAATGGGAAGAACACCCCTCCCCCTTCAGCTAGTGATCAAACAGGAGTTCAGCATGTTTGTAATTCATTTGCATCACCAGGTAAGGAAAAAGGTCTGGCTTCCGATACGACTCACAGGGGAAATGCCAGACCTCACCCAACAACTAACACACTGAAAACTGGCCAATAGAAAATCATGTACACAAATGCTCACAGTCTGGGAAACAAGATCCCAGACCTGCAGGCAACAATGACTGAGGCTAAACTGGACATAGTAGCCATTAGCGAGACATGGTTCACCAGTAACCACACTTGGGAGACTTCAGTACCCGGCTATGTACCGCTCAGAAGAGACGGAGGTGCAAAAAGGGGGGATGGAGTGGCCCTTTATGTCTGTGGGTCACCCTGGAAACATGAAATGGGACAGCCATACGAACTGGGGTTATCTACAGGCCTCCAGACCAGGGGGAGGACATTGACACATTACTGTTAGAAGATATACAAAACATTACAGCTAAAGGAGAGGTTCTGATAATGGGGGACTTCAACATACCAGATACAGATTGGTCAATACCAGCAGGAACATCTGACAGAACTAGACACATAGAGGATTCCCTACAGGGGGAGGGCCTCAAACAACTGGTAGAAAAACCTACAAGAGACAGGGCTATCCTAGATGTAGAACTGACTAACAGGGAAAGGATCACAGATCTCCAGGTAGAAGGTCACCTGGGGGCCAGTGACCATCACGTGGTATGGTTCAATCTGGCCACTAGAACTAAATCATCCCATTCCAAGGCAAAAATATAGGACTTTAGAGGAGCTGACTTTGATAAGATGGCCAACAGAGTTAAGACAGCCCTGGCAAGAAGAAATACAGGAGAGGGGGTACAGGCAAAATGGGCAAGCATTAAGGATGCAATACTTGAAGCAACATCCCATTGTGTTAGAGACAAAAACAAGAAAAAAAGAAGAAGGACACCTCTTTGGTTCTCAAAAATAGTAGCAGAAAAGATCAGAACCAAAAGGTTGGCTTTCAGGAAATATAAGGGAATGCAGCGGGACGAATATAGGGAGGCATACCAAACTTCCTTAAGGGAAGCAGGGAAGGCAGTAAGGCAGGCAAAGGCACAAACCAAGGAAACACTAGCACAGACAGTAAAAGAAGGTAATACTACTTTCTACAGATACATAAGTGAAAGAAGAAAGTCTGGAGGGGATATTGCTAAGATCAAATGGGATAAGGGGGATTGTAATGAGGAGGACCAAGGAAAAGCATCTATCCTAAATAGATACTTTTGCTTAGTATTTACTGAGGATAAGGTAGGCAGAGCCCACAGCTCAGCATCATGGACATAGGGGGAGGGAGGTGTGCACTAGTCCCTTCACAAAAGAAAGGGTCCTACAAGAGCTTGCTAAACTCAGAGTAGAAAAGGCAATGGGACCTGATGCCATACATCCCTGGGTACTAAAGGAGCTAAGGGTGGAACTAACAGAGCCATTATCAGAACTATTTAGTGAGTCTCTGAGCATAGGAGAGGTCCCAGAAGACTGGAGTAGGGCTCTTGTTAACCCGTTCCACAAGCATAGTAGCAGGGAGGAGGCAGGGAACTACAGACCAGTCAGTTTGTGGGCAAGATTATGGAGGCACTCCTTAAGGAAAGGATAGTGCAACACCTGGAATCCATTGGAGCACAGAATCCAAGACAGCATGGGTTTACAACAGGAAGGTCCTGTCAAACTAATCTCATAGATTTCTTTGACTGATAACCAAACTGGTGGACCAAGGGGGGGGCAGTTAATGGTCACCTACCTTGACTTCAGCAAAGCTTTCAATACTGTTCCACATAGAAGATTGATTAATAAGATGGGTATGCTTGGGGTGGGTCAAAAGTTGGTTAACTGGGTGGAAAACTGCTTGACAGGCAGAAAACAGAGAGTGATGGTAAATGGTATACAGTCAGAAGAGATGAAAGTCACCAGTGGGGTACCTCAGGGATCAACCTTGGGGTCAGTCCTCTTCAATATCTTCATCAGTGACATTGCAGAGGGACTGGAGGGTAAGGTTTGTCTGTTTGCAGATGACACCAAGATCTGCAACAGAATAGATGATCCAGATGGGGTGGGCAGAATGAGAAGAGATCTGGATAAACTGGCAAAATGGTTGGAAGAGTGGCAGCTGGGGTTTAACACAAAGAAGTGCAAGATTATGCACATAGGGAAGAGAAATCCTGAAGCCACCTATAGGTTGGGAGGGAAGTTGCTGGCAATCATGAGGGAAGAATAAGACTTGGGCATCATCATCACAGATGACCTGAAAACATCCAAGCAGATCACGAAAGCAGTAGGTAAGGCTAGGGGGATGCTGGGATGTATTAGTAGGGGTATCTGGAAGTGGCAGAGGAGGTAATAATCCTCTTTGCAGACACTGGTTAGGCCCCATCTGAGTACTGCATGCAGTACTGAAGGCCGCACCTTCACAAGGACATTAACAAAATGGAGGCAGTCCAAAGAAGGGCAACCAAAATCGTGCAGGGACTGCATCAGAAAACATAAGAGGACAGATTAACAGAGCTCAATATGTATACCCTAGAGCAAAGGAGGGAGAAAGGTGAAATGATCGAAACAGTCAAACACCTTAAGAGCATTAGCAAGGTGAAGGAGTCTAACATGTTTCAATTTAAGAAAAACAGCAGGACAAGAGGACACAGACTGAGATTAGAGGGAGGCCGATTAAGGGGTAATGTGAGGAAGTTCTTTTTCACAGAAAGGGTGGTGGATGCATGGAATGGCCTACTTCAGGACGTGGTGGATATGAATACAGTGCAGGGCTTCAAACAGGCATGGGATAGGCATAGGGTAGCAATACAGATGAGTATGAATAGATAGGTGATTGACAGAGTAAAGGCCTATGGCCATTCATAAGGTAGAAAAAGAAACGGACAGACTGGATGGGCCTTGCGATCCTTATCTGCATTCAGCTTCTGTGTTTCTGTTTCTACACCATAGACCAACAGCAATATAGTAATGTAACCAAAGAAAACCCCTTGGCAGTAGGGGTCCATCCCCCATTGTCAGCATCCACCCACCCCTCCCAGACCATACTTGCCCACAAAACATCCCCAAAGAACAAAGAACATACTGACTCCATAACTCCAGTGCAGCACCAAACTGAAATAAGGGAGGTCAATTCATAATGTAACATAGCCCAAAACAACCAAGAATCGAACACCCTTCCCTCCTCCCTCCCCACCACAACCCCTATATACATGATATACCAGAACAGAATCCCAAGGTGCACAGACCCTGCCTCTTCCCCCAAAAAGCCAAGCATAAGGAGCAGGAAAACGGTCCAGCGAACCCTCTCCGCCAATGCCCCCAGTTCCCCAGCTAGTGTAGAGGAGTAACCTCTAGCCCTCAACCCAGAAAGTGCAGAGAGACAAAACCGATGCAGCTCCCATTGCACTGCATATGTCCAGCCAAGTCAGCTGAAAACACAGTTGAAGAACAAGCTCCCTTGAGAAAGTACAGCCACAAAAACCAGAGCCATGCCATCACATAATGATAAAACCCTCCCACCCCACGATCCACATTGACCCACATGCTCCCCACTAATCACCCTTAAACATCTCAATAAAGCCCCAAAATATTCAATACAACAAAGAGAAACCAGGTAAAGTAAACAGCTTGGTCAACCAATACAGTACAAACTATATCCCAGACGGGGGCAGGAATCATCAAAACACTAACTCTGGGGAAAAAAAAGACTTACTTAGTTAAAGAGGAGCAACCACAAGCGATAGTGATAGATTTAACAGTCCTACAAGTTGAGACCATCTCCTGTACCCCTTGTGCTGGAGTCATAGCACTCCTAGAATGCTTCTGTAATCATCTTCCAACATTGCCAGCCACCACATGCTTCGGAGCAGGATCAAAAGACGAATCAGAGGCAGATTTCAAAGTGCAATGATCCTCTGGCACTGCTTGAAGCCTTGAACTGCACCCACCAGCTCTTCCTCCTGAAGATCAGCCCACTCCATCTCAGCCTTTGTCAGAGAAAGATTAGGGGAAAGCCAGGGGTGTTTTGGATCAGGCGTAGGAGAGCATCCATTCAGAACCATTGGGGAGGTAGACTGGGATCCTTGCAATTTGCCACCAGTTCCAGAAGAAGGCACAATGCTGGATATAGATGCCCAGGATGGAGAAAGTTCTTTCCTTGGCTCCCTTTTCCTTTTGGGATAATGCTAACCTCCAGCTAAGCTTTGCCAGGAACTTCCTCCTCCTGAAATGTGTGGCTCTTTCATGCTCGAAGCTCCAGCCATCCCCCCCCCCCCCCAACGCAGATCTTGATTCGAAGCAGAAGCCCTAGCATTCGAACACAATTTCTCCCCGATCATTTTCAGAAAATTCTGGGCCACTCCAGGACTCTCAAAATGGTGCCAGACCCCATTCTGCCAAACAGTCAAAATTGCAGGATACTTGAGGGCAAATTTAATATGCTGACCCACCAACAGTTTCTTAACCTGCACAAAAGTTTTACGCCATTTGGCCACATCCTTGGAGAAGTCCTGAAACAGGTGCACTGTATTACCATGCCACTTGAGTGGTCCCTACTCTCTTGCCAGCTGCAAAATCTGCTCTTTAACAGAAAATCTTAAGAAGTATACCAGGATCAGGTGAGGAGGGGATCCTCTCTGGGGTCGGGGACCTAGGGTGTGATGCACCCATTCAATCTCTAATGGGCAGCCCCAATCATAGTTTAGCAGCTGAGGAAAAAAGTTTACAAGAAGTCACCCTAATGGTCTCTCTCTGTGCCCTCTGGGAGACCAAGTACACATATATTGTTTTTACATCTGCTATTCTTGAGGTCATCAACTTTGATGGAAAGGGTCTGAACCTGCCACTCCAGCTGCATGATCTGATCATCTTGTCAGGCAGTAGAGGAAGCTACCTGCATACAGTAGAGCTCTGTGCTTGCAATTTGTTTTTCTGCTTCCTCCATGTGAGATTCCAAATGGATCACAACAGTCTTAATGTTAGGAATATCTTGAACCAATGTCTGAAGCATTGCTCTAATGCCCGAAAGCTCCACTTTATTTATTACAACTGTATGGTCGGGATTCTTCATTGCAGTAGCTGCCGCTGGTTTGTCATTGCTGTGATGCAGCAAATCGCCACTTCTCAAGCAGACCATTACAGTGAAGCAAATCACTACCAGTGGATACTCAGGGCTATAACCAAAATACCATGCCCCCATGAACAGGTAAGAACAGCAAAAAGGGAGCAATATTGTAAAAATGTATGCAGGAACCGATGGAGCTCTACGGATTAGGCTGCCATTTCTTCCTCCCCCATAAACAACATTCAATAACAAACTAAATGAACACTTTAGTACTGAGCCCAGTACCAATACACTTGGTATGAAGGTGCAAGTTGACAGATACCACCTATGATGCTGTGCTTTGGATGGCAGTGGTAAGGGTCGAAACTGCAGTCATGGTCCTTGAAGGTCTGCATGAGGAAATATCTCCTCTTGCTGCAACTTGACTTTAAGGAGCTTACTTATTGGATCCTTTAGCATCAGTTAGTTTGGGTGCTACTCAGCCTGTACCGCTTTGGGCCGTAGTATCCTTGGGGGACTCCCCCCCCCCCCCAAAGAATCCCTGGTTTACAGGCAAAGAGATAATTCAGATATAATGATAGTTTACCATTAGGCACAATGACTGTTCCTTTATGGTAACTTGTTCAATGTATTTTATAAAGCTGCTGCTCCAGCCCTCTCCAATTACAGTTTGAGGTGTTTTTACATGACACCTGAGCAAAAGGAGCCAATCAGATGGGGGGAGCTGTGCTAGCTCCTGGAAGGTATGGTGATACAAGCATGGCTAAAAGGATACAGTACAGTTTGTCAAGGATCATCTTTTGTGCCTGAACCATGCTCTCAGAATGGGTCGCTCCTGTGTTCAGTGTTGCATGGAAGCTATTGGATCCATGGAAGATTTATTTGTTTGTAGCACAGAGAGTACTCCCAACATTTGACATGACCTCTGGCATTTGCTCAAAGCTACAGTCATGACGAGTCCTGCATGAGTGTGCAATGGTGTGACTTGGGTTGTCAATCAGGAGGGACTTCTGCAGTGTGGAGGAGTGTTCTTTCTTTCTGAGATATGCACCAATATCTGGCTGGTAGGTGTGGCTTGGGTTGTGGGCTGGCATCTGGCAAAGTGACAGCTTTGTTGACAACTGTCAGACAGTCTGCAGCTGCACAGAAATCCAGAAGTTTGGGTGAGTCAAAAGGGAGTCCATTGTTGTTCAAGATAGTTCCAGATAAGGGAAGGGAGAGAGACAATAAATGTTTCAGCTAGGGAGGAAAGCACCTTCTTGAAACTGTCCAGAGTAAAAAAAAAAAAAAACATAGAACAGAATAGCTCAGTTTATTACCAAAGATCCATGCTGAGCACTGTAGTAGATCATGGATACTTAAAGGGAGAAACACAATAACATTCAGACTCTGTAATTGTCTTAGTTACCTTTCAGTCAGAAGTTCATTTTTTCAGTGCTGTCCTTTTTATGTTTGCTTGCGCGCATGCGCAAGAAACATGTTATGGTAGCTTGCTGCAGAAGCAGGTTGTGGAGATGTGGCATTGTCTTGGCCAATGCCCCCGGTACCTTTTGAGGCTTGGTCCGCTTTCCCCAATGCGGTAGCATGGTGCTGCTGACACTAGTTCAGCCAACGTGTCACCACCTTGAAAGGTTTTCGCCGCTGCAATCAGGGGCTGCCTCCTCATTGCAGCATCAGCCATTCCACTGCAATGAGGGAGTGACCAGTTATTGTAGGACGTACTTTGCGATCTTGAAACAATAATTTGCTGACGGGCACACTGCAACCCCCCCTTCCCCATTTGTTGTTTGCTGAGGAGGTGCCCAATCCCCCTCGGCTTCATGCGCCCCCACCATGTCTTTCTTTGCCGATGGGGAGACCAATTCCCATTGACTTCAGTCTCCCTACCCCCTGTTAAATTTGCCAACGGGGGACCCAGTCCCCATCGGCTTCAGTCTGCCTCCCTTTCAAATTTGCCGACAGGGGAGTCCACCTCCGGTCGATAAAATGTACCCCCCCCAATTTGTTGTATGCCAAGGGGGGTGCCCAATCCCCCACAAGCTACAGCCCCTCAGACCCCTAAGGTGGCACACTGGGAGCACATCCCAGCATGCCAAATGTCCCTAAAGAAAGAAAAACAGTCTTGCAATGTTTTTTTTAATGCTGTAAAGAAGAAAATGGACCCTCGATGAGTCCGTGGCCCCGACCCAAACCCGCACCCACCCTCTGTGCACCCTGCCTCCCCATATACCCCTCATCCCATACTTACCTCCGGAGCAAAGTGCGACTATCTTCAGTGGACCAGGAACACGTCTGCACTCTTCAAAGCCGACCGCGAACTGAAGAAATGCCGGTAAGCTGTATAATGGCATAAATAGGGTTTTTTCAACTTTGGTGCATATCTCAGGCATTTTTTGGAATTTTGGCACCAAATTTTCAACATGGGGTTATTGAGACTCCTCCTCATGAATTCAGCCACTTTCATGGAGTTACTCAGTCCCGGAAGGTGATTTCGTGGACACTGTGTGGAATCACCTTTCACGACCGAGTAACGAAATGATAGTGCCAGTGTTCATGAGGTGGGCTCTCAAAAAGCCTATGTTGCAAATTTGGTGAAAAAATCAAAAAATTACTGTTTTATGAGCGCAGGCGCTGTGCAGTTAGCTACACACGCCATAACTTCGCGAATTTGCAATATTTTCACTACAGATTTTCAACATTGGCATTTTTCCACACCTCCTTATGAACAGTACAGCTGTCATTTTTCACATTCTGGCCGAAATGTGTTTTCACACTTCTGGCGCAGAATAGTACGGTCACTGTGGGAAATCAGTGTTCAGGACACATTAAGAAAATCACAGTGACACTGTTCATGAGTAGAGGTCCTAAAATGCCTATGTTGAAAATTTTGTGATGAAAGTCCATAAAATGAATGTGTTACAAATGTGCATTGCTCAATTTCCAAGCACCATTGTAACTTCACAAATTAGTAATATTTTCACACCAGATTTTCAACACTGGCATTTTTTCACACCTCCTTATGAACAGTACTGCTGTCATTTTTCACATCCTGGCCGAAATGTGTTTTTACACTTCTCGCACAGAATATCCCAGTTGCTTTGGGAAATCAGTGTTTGCGACAGATGAAGATCGAGCAAGTGAAAGAGGGGGAGTGACCGAGCTAAACTGAGCTCCGTCGGGACTGCTGCAGATTTCTTTGTGGGCAGAAAAAGGTGCCAATGGGAGGCAGGAGCCTGGAACAAAAGGGCAGCCTGCAGCACCAGGAGAAACAGAATGAGCGAGTGAGAGAGGGGGAGTGAGCGAGCGTAACGGAGCTCTGTCGGGACTGCTGTGGATTTCTTTGTGGGCAGAAAAAGGTGTCAATGTAGGCAGCGGCCCAGTATGAAAGGGCAGCCTGCAGTGGTGGGATAAACAAAACGAGCAAGTGAGAGAGGGAGAGTGAGCAACCTCAATGGAGCCCTATCGGGACTGCTGCGGATTTCTTTGTGGGCAGAAAAAGGCGAAAATGCAGGCTGGAGCCCAGTACAAAAGGGCAGCCTACAGAGCCAGGAGAAACAGAACGAGTGAGTGAGAGGGGGAAGTGAGGAAGCTCAACGGAGCTTTGTCAGGACTGCTGCAGATCTCTTTTTGGGCAGAAAAAGGCACCAATGCAGGCAGAAGCCAAGTAGAAAAGTGTGGCCTGCAGCACCAGGAGAAACAGAATGAGCGAGTGAGGGAGGGGGAGTGAGTGAGCTCAAATGAGCTCTGTTGGATCTGCTCCAGATTTCTTTGTGGGAAGAAAAAGGCAACAGTGCAGGCAGGGGCCCAATACAAAAGGGCAGCCTGTAGCGCCAGGAGAAACAGAATGAGCAAGTGAGAGAGCGGGGGAGTGAGCGAGATCAACAGAGCTCTATCGGGACTGCTGCGGACTTCTTTGTGGGCAGGAAAAAGGTGTCAACGCAAGCAGGAGCCCAGTGCAAAAGTGCAGCCTGCTGTGCCTGGGAAAACAGAATGAGCAAGTGAGAGAGGGGGAGTGAGTGACCTCAGTGGAGCTCTAACGGGACTGTTGCAAATTTCTTTGTGGGCAGAAAAAGGAGCCACTCAGGCAGGAGTCCAGTACAAAAGGGTAGCCTGCAGCACTGGGAGAAATGGAACAAGCGAGTGAGAGAGGGGGATTGAGCGAGCTCAATGGAGCTCTATCGGGCCTACTGCAGACATCTTTGTGGGCAGAAAAAGGTGCTAATAGAGGCAGGAGCCCAGTACAAAAGGGTAGCCTGCAGCGCCAGGAGAAACAGAACGAGTGAATGAGGGAAGGGGAGTGACCGAGCTCAACGGAGCTCTGTCGGGACTGCTGTGGATTTCTTTGTGGGCAGAAAACTGTGTCAGTACCAACAGGGGCACAGTACAAAAGGGCAGCCTGCAGTGCTGGGAGAAACAGAACAAGCGAGTGAGAGAGGGGGAGTGAGCGACCTCAATGGAGCTCTATTGGGACTGTTGTGGATTTCTTTGTGGGAAGAAAAAGAGGTCAATGCAGCCAGGAGCCCAGTACAAAAGGCCAGCCTGCAGCGCTGGGAGAAATGGAACAACTGAGCGAGTGGGGGGGGTGAGCGAGTTTAACGGAACTCTGTCAGGACTGCTGCGGATTTCTTTGTTGGCAGAAAAAGGCATCAATGCAGGCAGGGGCCCAGTACAAAAGGGCAGACTGCAGCGGCAGGAGAAAAATAATGAGTGAGTGAGAGAGGGTGAGTGAACAACCTCAATGGAGCTCTATCGGGACTATTGCGGATTTCTTTGTTGGCAGAAAAAGGCACCAATGCAGGCAGGAGCCCAGTACAAAAGGGCAGCCTGCAGCTCCAGGAGAAAGAGAATGAGCAAGTGAGAGAGGGATGAGTGAGCTCAATGGATCTCTGTCAGGACTGCTGCAGATTTCTTTGTGGGCAGAAGAAGGTGTCAACAGAGGCATGAGCCCAGTACAAAAGGGCAGCCTGCAGCACCAGGAGAAACAGAACAAGCGAGTGAGAGAGGGGGAGTAAGCAAGCTCAACGGAGCTCTGTTGGGACTGCTACAAATTTATTTTTGGGGCAGAAAAAGGCACCAATGCAGGCTGGAACACAGTACAAAAGGGCAGCCTGCAGCACCAGGAGAAACAGAACGAGCAAGTGAGACGAGGGAGTGAGCGACCTCAATAGAGCTCTTTCGGGACTGCTGCAGATTTCTTTGTGGGCAGAAGAAGGCATCAGCGCAGGCAGGGGGCCAGTATAAATGGGCAGCCTGCAGTGCCAGGAGAAACAGAACGAGCGAGTGAGAGAGGTGGAGTGATCAACCTCAATGGAGCTCTATTGGGACTGCTGCAGATTTCTATGTGGGCAGAAAAAGGCTCCAATGCAGGCAGGAGCCCAGTACAAAAGGGAAGCCTGCAGCACCGGGAGAAATGGAATGGGCAAGTGAGGGAGGGTGAGTGAGCGAGCTCAACGGAGCTCTGTCAGGACTGCTGCAGATTTCTTTGCGGGCAGAAAATGGCAAAAAACGGAGGCAGGAGCCCAGTAAAAAAGGACAGCCTTCAGCGCCAGGAGAAACAGAACCAACAAGGGAGAGGGGGGAGTGAGTGAGCTCAATGGAGCTCTGCCTGGACTTTAGAGTTGCCCAACCTCTTCCCAAGGTCCTCTGTGGTCCTATATTTATAGCAGGGCCTCTGGAGTGGAGAGAAAGCAATGACTGGATACTTTTAGGATTGCTGTAATAATACAGATTTAGTTGTTCTGTTTATTTCTCTAACTGAGCTAAATACAGAGCTATCTTGCATGATTGCTGTAATAATTAGGGTTGTCAGAACTAGTTTGTGAAAGATTCGAACCCTCCTCGAACCCTGGTGTTCAAGTTCTAATTTAGAATTCGAACACTAGCGGGTTCGCAAAAGGGTTCAAATCACAGTGCCCATTTCTGTGTCTGCCTGGCCAGCCCTTCATTGCTGTGCTAGTCTGCTGCCCAAGTTGTTTGAAAAAATAGTCTTACTTTACTTATGGCTCCTCCTCCTCCTTCCTCCCTCCCTCCCGGGTGGTGCTGCTGGTGCTGTTTCCAATCCATTCAGCTCCTGTACCTATTGTACGGCTCAAGACAGTTGTTTGGAGGGGGTGTAACTGGTGAGGTTGTGCCCTGGAGTCACCGTCACCTGAGCAGCCACTATGCTGTCTGATTGTGGAAAGAACGTCCGAGGGGTAAGCATTGCAGGATCCATCATCCGGGAAGTGAAGTGCAGTTGTGGCTCCAGTCCTGTGTCTGATTTCAGATCGAGGAGTAGGGGAGTCATTTAGGGGTCACCAGGGGTCGCATTTGTGGCCCCTACGAAAATGTTGTGACCCTTATGACAGGGCTTGTGAGCCCTGCTGCCATGGCTTATGGATGCTGCTTGGCCGTTGGCCACTGCTGGCTGGATGAATTTAAAAAAAAAATGCTTTTTTTTGCCAAATTACCTCCCCGAGAGCTGAGACAAATGTCTGCCCCCCCCAAAAAACTCCAAGTCCCAGTGTCCCAGTGTGCATTGAGATGGGGTTGGTACTACCTCGACTGGCTAGGAAGGCCAGTGGGTGGTACTAGTTACGACGTGGTGCGGAGGTGGACGAGGGAAGGAACATCACGAAAAGCAGGAGAAGAGCCTGTTTAAGTGCGAGCACAGCAGATAGGGTATCCCTTCGGAGGCGGGACAGGCAGTGGGAAAGTAGCAGTTTGAAGGCTAGCTAGATGACGATGAGCTGAGGCACCAGGAAAGTGGGTCTAGGAGGAGGGGCTGGTGTCGGATTTGTGGTTTTATTTTTCATCGATCGGCTGGGTACTGCACCGGGCGCAGTCTAGGCCAGAGAGGAGAGGACAGGACTGGAGCAGCAGGAGTGCGGGCCGCGGAGCACCTCAGAGGAGTTGGAGACACGATGACATGGGACTGGTCTGAGACAGGACAGAGATGGTCAGATGAGATCTGGAGAAGCCTAGATTGAAGGAGAACAAGAAAAATACAAGCAATGAGGTAGGCAACAAACAATAAAGGGAAAAAAACTGCTTTCATTGCTTTTGCTTGCTTCTTAAAAGGTGGTAAGCCTCTGACAGAGGGAGTTGGGGTGGACCATTTACAAGAGACACTGATGTGGGTGTGTGTGCTTACTTGTGAATGCAGACACTGGAACAGCAGAGGGCATATGGGGAATGGGGACTGACTGGCCTGTCCAGACTGGGAGTCATGATGGCCATGGGGGATAGAGCAGAGCTGTGGGAGTGGGGGCTGACTGGTATGTTTGGTACCAAGGATACAGGAGCATGGTGGGGAGAGGGCAGTACAGTGGGAATGATAGCTTACCTGTGAATGTGGATACAATGGGATAGCAGGGGTCATGGGAGGGGGCAGAACTGTAGGAGTGGGTCTTGGGAGCGGACTGGTGTGTCTGGTTCAGAGGATACAGGGGGGATGGGGGATGGAGAAACAATCAAGAGAAATGGAGGGATGAGAGAGAGTTTGAGGAGTACTGGGTGACCATGCAGAGTGTGGGACCCTGGGGGTACATGGGGGGGCAGGAGTGAGTGTAGTGTTTAAAGAAGGGTATACCATCACCATAGTGGCTCCCTGACAGCGAAGACCATCACAGCAACAGGATTTGGGCAAAATCCGCATGTCGCTGTGATGGCCTCTGCACAGCCAGGGGACTGCCTTTTAGGGTGTTTCACACCACCCCAGTCAAATTCCGAATCCTAGAGACTGGGGGGTGTGGGGGGTGGAGCCCCCCCCACATGAGGGGGTTCGGGGATGCGGCCTCCACAATGGAAACACAGAGGCATCCCCGACACCACATTACTGACACTTGGCAATGTGGCTGTCACTGTCGGGGTTGTCTCCGTATCCGCTGTCACTGCGGTATGGTAAAACTGTCTGCACTAAAGCCTACTCATGCCCACATGAAACAAACTGAACATTATTTTAACTGATGTGTCCTCTGAAGTCTTGATTTTAAACAGAGAACCAGAAAATAAAGTTACCCCATCAAACCCCTTTCACAAAGTCTGCACTGAGTAAAAAATCACGTAAAAACACTGTGGAGATGGTTTTAACCTGTATCACTCAAACTGCAACCCTCATATCACAGCAAGAAAAAGAATGTAAAGAACAAAAGACAAAACAAATTCTGTGATTCTTACTTCTTTTATTTCAGCAAGGCACCAACAAAATGATAAATCCATTAAAGCAGCTTATTTGTTAGTTGGCAAAAAATTTCATCCTATAGTTTTTTTTGCCAGAAATGTATTTCTGACATCCTTAATGTGTGAAATGGTGCATTTTAGGCCCAGGTTCAGGAGCAAAGTTTGGCTCACCCCTCAGTCTTCTTGCATCCTTTCCATCACAGAGCAGCTGCTAACAATAATGGCTACTTCACAGAGATGAGAGGTAAGCAGCGGGAGATGGTTGATTGTTCTACTATAGACAATGATGCCAGAAAAAAGACTAATGGCAATCCATTCTGCCTATGGTTCCCTATCTAATCCCATGACCTAATGTCCACCCAGGGTCCTAGCCCTCTCTATCCACCCCACTGTTCCCCTCCCAGTATCTGTTGCCTTGAGTAACCATTATACCCTTCACTTTGTCCCAACCTTGCTTGAAATCAATAATGGTTTTAGTGCCCACTACCTTGGCAGGTAGACTGCTCCATGGTTCCACCATCCCTTCTGTAAAATAATACTTCCTCTTATCCCTCCAGGCATCTCCAAAACTCACACCTGCAAGGCAATCTGCCACTGCACTGTGATAGAAAGGAACTAGAGTTAAAATCTCTAGCCGACACAGTGATTGCTAGACCTCAGTAACAGTAAACTGTGACAATTGGAATGTTATTTGAATACTGTAATTTCAAAAATGTGTAAAGTGATTGTAATCATCTGATTGGCTCAGACACTTTTCTAGCTGGGCATCTATCAGGCAATAGCCGCCCATCTATTAAAAGTGCCAGCCTAGTCTGCCCCATCACCAGTATGTTTGTGCCCAGCATGGTCTCCAATTGGCCAAAACCCCTTAGCTGAATTCCAAATGTCAGCCATTTGTATGTGTCACTTAGCAGGCGACTAACTGAGCAGCTGACCCATCACAAAGTGAAAAAAACAAAATAGCAAAAAGGTATAAAATAAAGAAAACGCAATGGCTGTCCACACAAACATGCACTTAAACCAAAAGGAAACAGACATGACTTGAGTATTTTCTACCGTAAGGGTGACACCTCCCTCATGAGACGAGAGCTGTAAAAAAAAAAGAAAGAAAATGGCTACGTATACACAGATACCTCCCACCTCCAACTGTCACAGAAGAGCTCTTGAGCGCTGACAACACAGCGTGCCACCTCACGTACCAGTAGCCGATTTTGTTTTTTTGTTTTTTCCTTGAGCGAGTGTGGCAGATAACTGTCACAGAGCAGACCACGTTTTAGCTCCATGAGCCATCTGCCCCCTTGCTCCCAAAAATGATGCTGCTTCAGATTCTCCCTCTCCACTACAGTCACGTAACCCTCCCAACCATTGTCCAGTAGCCGTTTATCTTTTTTTTACCGTTGTTTGTTCATTCCTGATGGTCCATCAACTCTCCCTGTTTCAATCTCCCACAGCGTGTTTGTGTCAGTTCCCAGTCTCTCACAGCACGCACATTCTTCCCTCCCAACTGCAGTCCAGTACTACACTAAGAGTCCCCACTTGCTAACTATCCTAAATGCCACCTTTATATTGTTTGTAACTTAAAAACTGATTTTACCAATTGTCAAAGCCATCATATCAGCTTTTCAAAATGACTCAGCTCTCAACAGACTCTGTGCTAATAAAGTAATGCCAGTCAACTTCCATTAAGTGTCTCACCAATTCCCGGTGTCCTAGCACTCACCACTGGCACAGCTCTTCATTAGATTGACATTCTGTCCCTTGAATCCCCAGCTTGAGCCTCTTCTTAGTAAAAGGAATAAACCCCCCAAATAGCCATAACAGTGAGAAGAGAAGGGGGGATCTTCAAGGCACCACTGGAACTACAACTATTGTAGGAGTGGCGGGTGGTGGGGGGAACATCACACTTTACACAGGGACAGCATAACAAAATCACAGTATGCAGGTCTGTGTTGTGCTGTGGGGGGGGGGTCAAGTTTTTCAAACTAAGCAAGTGCTCTCGATCTTTCGCTGACACATAAATGCCGGCTCATTCTTTTTCATGGAGAGAGTGGTGGACGCATGGAACTACCTTCCTGGAGAGGTTGTGGGGTCTAAAACAGTGGGGGAATTCAAACATGCATGGGACAGACATAAGGCAATTATAGTGGGGGGTTGCAGGAAGTAGGCTGTTGGTTAACTAGAATCTGCAGCTTATCCAATAGGTAGGGAAATGGGCAGACTGGGTGGGCCAAGTGGTCCTTATCTGCCGTCAAAGTCTATGTTTCTATGTTTCTATGAGTACTGTGGTTCAATGACTGGGCGAGTGTTGTCAGGGAAAGGTTGTCCATGGTTTTGTCTCATGGGTAGTCCCCACCCCTTTCCCCAGACAGCACTGAGTCATTATTTTTAGTAGCTAAAATTAAACTAGTCACCCCAGTCTCTGCCACCTCCTTCAGGAGTGAACTGAAACGTCCTGCTTTGCGGTCACGATGTGCAACGGAGAGAAGCTGCTCATCAGAGTGCGGGCAAGAAAAAAGCAAATGTAGGGAATGAAAGAGTATCCCGCTCAGCTCCTGAAACAGCTGCCACCGCTCCTTGGCCTGATCCCTATTATGTACCCCAAACAGAGAGCTCATCGGAGTGTGCTGCAAGAACGAACAAAAAAAACAAATGCAGAAGGGAAAGACTATCCTGCTTGGCTCCTGAAATTGCTGCCACCACTTCTTGGACCCATCGCTGAAGTTTCAAAATAGGATTCTGTTGAGTACCCCAGTTTATTACTGACTAAATAAAAAAGCAAAACGTTTTGCCAATCACAAGGGGGGTGTGTGTGTGTGTGTGTGTTGGGGGGGTCGTGGGGTAACCATGACAACCAACTCCAAACATTCAGATGCTCCAAGTGGGACCAAGAGCCTTGTAATGCAGCTGGAGGAACTATTTTTTTACAAAAATGAATAAAATGTATAAGACTTTTAAACTGTTAACATGAAATAATATTTTTTCAAATATCTATAAAATTGTTGCCCATTTCCTAAGAGCAATAATACCCTACAGGGTGGGTGGTATTGGGCAATAGCAGACCTTTCAGGGGCTATAAGGCCCTCAGCCTGCAGCGTCAGGCCTCATTAAGACCCTGGGTTGTCCGGTATTGCCCAATACTGCCCACCCTATTGGGTATTATTGCTTCTGAGACTAACAATCACATTCTGGGTGTGAATACTGAATAACACTGCATTCCATTTTGTAAACCCACTGCTATGACATAGATGAGATGGGTTTATAGGGTTCAGACATCACAACAGTGGTATTATAAGGTTGTAATCTGTTTGATTTCAATGGGTAATAAGGGCTACGCATACATTATAATATTGTTTAATATTTGTACAGTTGAGGAATGGGACTTTCACTATACTGATGATTCCATAATTTGATGAAAACTAGCTATTTAATTTTAATCAACATCTGTAATGACCCATTTCACGTTTATATTCAGACTTTACTGTCCAATTCTTACCCATTTTTAAATTACTTGGTCACTAGCTCTATGTCACATTGACAAATGCCACCCTCTCTGACTCCACCAACAATGTGGCCCCACCCACATCATGCCCACCCCACCTTGCTACCTCTATGATTTTGCTGAAATGACGCCCCTGTCGAGGAGGACGTTCTTCTGAGTGCTGGCTGTGCTCTGCACAGCAATTCTAATTCTACTTTACTACTTACTTGCTGCTGTGAGCTTTGTTTGGGTGGCGTTTTACAATTTGAATTAAAAAAGCGTACTTTGTCATTGTTGGCTTTCTGGAAATGGAAAAAGGTTGCCTTAAAGGGGAAATAAAACAAAATGGAATGGGGGTCAGGGAAAGAACGGTCAGGACTTAGGAGAGAGATCACCCTGACTGGGGGAGGTGGGGGAAGAGGAAGAGATTAGGGGAACAGAAGAAAGCCAACAAACAGGGAACACATTAAAATAAATTATACAAAGTAAGAAATCATCAGAACTGTGCTGAGGGGGTCATCTCACCCCAAACTTCCTGATACATGCAGTTCAGTTAGTTTTTGACACAGTATCCACTGTCATACATCTCAACTGTCACACATTATGAGGAACAGTGCTTCATTTTACTTCAAAAAAGCCCCACATTCCACATTGAGAAGATGTGTCCCACATTCTGTTAAGATTTTAAAGCAAAAATTCATTGTATATAATATGAAAAATATATTATTCAATTTACAGTGAACTTTGTGAACATAAAGGCATATATTTTACGTTTTCTGAGCTTCTTAGTTAAACATTTGACTATGTGGCCCACATTTTGCTTATTTGTTCCACATCTTGAGAGGCAATGTCCCACATTTAGAGGAGGAAAGGTTGAGTATGTTCACTGTGTTGTCACTCTGTCTCCTGTGACATACTGTGGTAAGGCCATCACCTTACTGTGTGCCCTTCGACTGTACTATACCCTACCCAGAGTATGTGACTGTGTGCAGCCCAGCAGCCAGTTGTGTAGGGGTATCCTTAAATACATGCCAGAAGTACATTTCCCTGTTGGGAGGGGAGGTAGAAACATCCCTTGTCAGTACCAAAAAATAAAATCTATGTGTCAGGCATTGTGTGACTCCGTCTCCTACATGGCATGCTGGCCACCATTATCTTGCTGTGTGCCCTTTGACTGCTGCACTGTACCATGTGTGTGTGTGTGTGTGTGTGTGTGTGACTCCTACATGGCATACTGGCCATCATTCTGCTGTGTACCCTTTGACTGCTTCACTGTACCCAATGTATAAAAGTCACACATGATCATTTCTCTCCCGTTATGCTGAACAGATTTTATTTCTTCTTGTTCTCAATTTCACGTGTATTTCACTATTATCTTCATTATTGGCAGCACAATTAAAAACATAGGGTTCAAGTTCTAAAAAGTTCTAAAAAAGATTAGAACCCTAGAACTTTTTCAAAAGTTCTAGATTAGAACTAGAACCCAGAACTTCAGAGGGTTATGACAACCCTAGTAATAATACATATTTATTTGTTCTGTCTATTTCTCTAACTGAGCTGAGTAATTCTTGGAGTGTAATAGGATTTCTAACTGGGTTAAGTGAAACTATATGACAGCTGAGAACAAAAAGTATGGCCGCTGAGGGGTGAAAAACGGACAAGGAGGGTTTAGGATTGCTACAGTAATACAGTATCTAATGGATGAGATTTGAGACTGAATTAACCCGGTCGGCAAGGGGGAAGTAGGGGGGCTAGTGTGGGGGGGGCAGGAATTTGAGTAAATAAGGGCCTAACAGTTGTAGTATTGTACAGAACCTAGGAGTAAGAGTCTGTAACATAAGATGGGGGCCAAAATGGCTCAGATGCCACATGTCAAAAGGGTGGTCATCTTTGGAAGGGTGGTGGGGTGTATAGGGTGTGGGTCTACCATGATCCTGGACTTGGCTTGGAGGATGGGGGGGTGTATGGTCAGTATACGACTAGCTAGTTTGAAAGAGGAACTGTGGAGGTTAGGAAGGAGTCTAAGTGGCAGGGCAGATGAGTATGGTAGGCATCCTGGCTGGGGGGGGAATAGGGGATGGCAAAGTGGGACGGAGGAAGAACAACTAGGGAGTGAACCTGACCCCAGTATTAGTGGCACTAACAGAAAAGAGAGAAGAAGGGAGGGGGTGCCCGAGGTGAGGGGGAGGCCTCCTGATGGGGGAGGAAGAGACCACGAGGAGTACCAGGGGAAAGAGAGCAGATGGCTGTGGTTAAGGAGGGACCAGGGGTGGGACCAGAGGTAGCACGGAAGGGAACAAGTAGGAAGGGGGAAGAGATGTAGGAGCAGTATCAACTAGGAATAGATCCGAACCTCTACTATTTGAGAGAGAGGGGGCGCAGGAACATACTGAAGGGGGGACAAGTGGGACATGATAGGGATGGCAACAGGTAGGGGAAGAGATAGAGAGGATCAAAGGGTAGAAGGGGACTAGTAAGGAAGGAGGGGATGATGACTAGAGGAGAGAAGGCTACGGGAAGGGAGAAGGATGGGAGGGGCATCACAATCGGGGTAGAAGGGAATGGGGGCTCTAAATCGACAATGGTGGGGGTAGGAGAGGGGTTGGAAATCAGCAGGGCAGGAGAGTAGGTTGACATGGGAAACCCAGTAGGAAACAATCAGGCTGGGAAGGTGTTCAAAGTGGATGGGCGGAATAAGGCAGAGAAAAGGGGTGAGGTGGAAGTAGGGGGAACAGATACAGAAGTCACAGAGGGGGCAGGGAAGAATGAATGCTGGGGTGGCAGAAGGAGCATTAGAAGGGAAAGGGGTAAGGGACAGGGGGGTATTTATCCTGGGGGATTCTATACTGAAAGGGGTGAGATGAGGTGGCAGGAGAGAAAGGCACAGCTGTATTTGGGTTGAAACTATCCCCAGGTTGACTGAAGGAGGGGCAGGACAGGCATTGCTCAAGTGTGCAGCGAGGGGGAGGAAGAAACCTCATTTAGTGTAGCAGGTGGGTACAAAGGACTTGGTGGGGGGGACTGTGGAAGTAGTTAAGGGGAGGTTCGAGTAGTTGGGCAGGCAGTGTGAGGGTGTAGGGGAGTTGGTGGCATTCTCGGAGGTACTGCTGGTACCATGTGCAAGCATGGGGAGGAAGAGTAGGCTTGAGGAGTTTAACGAGTGGCTGAGGGATTGGTGCCACACCAAAAATTATGGGTTAGTGACTAATTGCAGTAGGGTCTGGGAGGAATAGTGACTTGTACACAGGGGACAGCGTACACTTGAGCAGGGAGGGGAGTATTAAAGGCAGGATTAGAGGGGTATATCTCTACTAAGGTGGATTTAAACTAGTGGGGGTGGCCAAAAGACTGAGGTTGGTAGAAAGATCTGGACAGGGGATCCTAATGAGCTCACCCCCCCCAGATATAGGTAAAGGCGGAGGCGTAGTAACCCTGGGAGGGGGCGGACAGAGTGGTCTGAGTGTAATACAGAAGGCACCACCACCCGATAAGAATAAGGAGGAGAAAGGGTGCAGACTACCAGGAGAAGGGACACAGGCCAAGGAGGAGAAGAGTGAGGAGAAGGAGGGGTATGGGTGGAAGGTGGTCTGACTAAATGAATAGAGAACTGGTTGCAGGGGAGAGTGCAGAGGGTGGTGGTGGTGGGGTAGCTCTCAGCACCAAAAGCAGTGACAAGCGAGGTGCCACAGTGGTCAGTGCTGGGTCTGGTGCTATTTGGACTCTTTATCTCTGATATAGCACATGGACTGGGGAGCAAGGTTAGTCTGTTCATACATTATACCAAATTGGGGGCTGTGGTGGACCAAGAGGATGGATGGGAAAAACTGCAGGGGTCCTAACCAAACTACAGACATGGTCAATGGAGTGGCAGCTAGAATTCAGTGCAAAGAAGTGTAAGGTGATGCACTTCAGGGCTCAGAACCAGAAGAGGGACTATTGGTTGGGGATCACAGAGGAGGAGAAGGACCTAGGGGTGTTGGTAACTGGGAGCATGAACGACTCAGCCCAGTGCAGGAAAGCAGCAGCGAAGGCAAACAGGATGCTGGGATGCATTACAAGGGGGTTCTCATTCAGACACAGGGATGTGATCCTACCTCTCTACAGATCATTGGTCATACCACACCTAGAGTACTGTGTGCAATACTGGAGGTTATACCTGAGGAGAGATGTACAGTTACTGGAGGGGGTGCAAAGGTGGGCAACAAAAATGTTAAAGGGGATGGAAGGAAAGGGATATGAAGTTAGGCTGATGGAGCTGAACATCTACACACTGGAGGAGAGCAGGAATAGGGGGATATGACTGAAGCTTTTAACTACCTGAGGGGGTAAATAAACCTAGCACCGATGGGGTGTTTAAACTGAGGAGTGGAGGGGGGGCATGGACTAAGGTTGGAAGGGGGACGTTTCAAGAGGGAAATGAGGAGGCACTACTTCTCTGAGAGGGTGGTGTCTAGTTGGAATGCGCTGCCAGAGGGGGTGGTAACATGTAGGACAGTCAATAGTCTTAAGGAGGAGTGGGATAAAGCAAGAGAAAGAGTTGGGGGGGCTGGGAAAAGCGGGGGAGGAGGCTGGGGCTGTTGCAATCTAGGGAGCTAGCCGCACACTCGGGCAGACTTACATAGACCGATTGGTGTGTTCTGCTGGCAGATTTGTATGTTCATATGTTCGTATGTAAAATCACAGTGACGCTGTTCATGAGCAGAGGTCCTAAAATGCCTATGTTGAAAATTTGGTGACAAATGTCCATAAAATGACTGTGTTACAAGCGTGTTTTGTGCAGTTTCCACGCACCCTCATAACTTCGCAAATTTGTAGTATTTTCACTCCAGATTTTCAACATTGCCATTTTTCCACACCTCCTTGTGAACAGTACAGCTGTCATTTTTCACATCCTGCCTGAAATATGCATTTACACATCTGGTGCAGAATACCGCGCTTGCTGTGGGAAATCAATGTTCAGGACAGATTAAGAACATCATAGTGACCATGTTCACACGCAGAGTTCACAAAATGCCTATGTTGAAAATTTGGCAAAATAATTCCACTAAATGACTGTGTTATGTGCATGCATTGAGCAGTTTCCATGTACACTTGGAAGTTTGAGTATTTTTAATATTTTCACTACAGATTTTCAGCATTGGCATCTCTTCACACCTCCCCTATGAATGGTACAGCTGTCATTCTTCACATCCTGCCCGATCTGTGTTTTCGTACATCTGGTGCCCAAAGGCACGGTCGCTGTGAAAACTCAAATTTCAGGACACACTGAAAAAATCACAGTGCCACTGTTCATGAGAAGAGGTCCCAGACGCTTTCATGAGGTGGGGCCACAAAATGGCCATGTTGAACATTTGTACTGCAAATACCAACAAATGCCCGGGGCGTTATGGTTTCTAACCATAACGTCCCACCCTTTACAGTCTGACAGACATCAGGGGTGTGCCTTTGGATTGCTGACTGTAATACTCATACCATTCCAACCTCCCCCACCCCCAGCCACTGACAGGCATTGAGCTATGCCTTCGACTTTTCGTCCCCACAGTTCATCCCATTCTATATTGCACCCATTTCAACATATGTCCTTATGGAGTGGGGTGACTGTAAAGCCGAACACCCCAAGACACACCTAAACACTTGTCAGTGTCTGCAGGATAGGGTGAGGTGAAATGGCATGAAAGTTATGGGCGACACCACAAATGCATACCCAAATGCCTGTCCATCTCTGTAGGGTGGAGGTGGGCTTGGCATGATGTTCAGTACTTCACTGCCATTCCTACTCTGCATCTAACTCCTGCATTTCCAGTGCTAATACCAGCAAGCAAACATTCGGCATTGACAAATGCTTGTTTCATACCAGTGCTGTGGGACTGATTGTTTAGTTCAGTGGGGGAATCTGTTGGGACGAGCTTTGGCAATTCTCTTTGAGCTGTTTCTGCATTGAGAAACTCATGGGTGCCTTGTCTGGTAGAGATGACAATATGCAAAGCTTTGATTTTAATTTATGCAGCATGTAGAGCTTTCTTAATGATCTTGTAGGCATGTAGTTTATCCCAGACAGCAGGGATAACATCACTGAATATGCAGAACCTGTGTCCCTGCCAGATTAGCGGTGCTTGATTCCTGGCCTGATTTTTGATATGAACTTTGTCTTGAATGTTTATCAGATTATTTCTTCTGCTATGACTTTCCTGGTCTTTGATACAATTTTCCAGCTTGCTAACCTTTTTCCTGGGTTCTGCGATTAGTGTCATTCCTTTGCCATCTTATCCTTAATCGAGCTGACTCTCACTTTGGCATTACCCATATGTTGATTCAGGGATTCCAGTGCTGGTTTAAAAACCTTAATATCAGTGGCTATGTCAACTTAAGGTCATCTTCATTGTGGTCAGCTCAGTGAAGAATCTGCCTATCTTCTCAGAAATCAATTCCGCTATTGTGGCTTCAGGTGGGCAGTCCAGCAGGGATTCTATTGTATGTTGCTTTGGGACTTGTTAGCAGAGTGGTACAACTGGAGCTCCTGGTCCCAGAGCTACTTCCATTAGTTCTTGTTCCCCAGTACTTTTCATCATCCACAAGAGGAAGGAGAAGCTCTGGGTTATTACTAGTAAAGTCAGACTGACTGAAAGCAAAAAAGGCCAGTGACAGACTTTGAATTTAGCTACATTTAAAAGTTTGGTAATGCAACTGACAGGAGAGCTGTCTCTCATGCTTGGCGCATCATGTGACTGAAGCTGTGGATGTTGAGGTGGGCAGCCTGCAGTCCTTTGGGAAGCTGCACAGTGGAATGGGGGATAGGGCCAGGATTAAGTTCAGTGTCAACAGTTTCCATAAGTAGAAGGGATACAATGAGCTTTAGGGAGGCAAGAAGCTATTTGGTGGGAGAGGAGGGATGGGTAGTGGTGTAGGTAGCAATGAGGGGTAGAAGAGGCAATGTGAGATGGTGATATCCACTGAACACAATTCATGAAATAACACTTTAAACTTTACTTTGGAGTTTATGTTTATTTTTGTTATGAATGCTGAGGGTTGAGAGAGCTAGCACAAAAGGACTATTTGGATACTTGTGGGATTGCTTCCCATTTGCTGAGCGAACCCACTCAAGGTGCAGGTGAAAAACTTTGGACTGACCAGGGTAGAAGAGTGAGAGGGAAAGAAGTGAAAGAGCTTCAAGGCGGAAATAAGAAGCAGGTGGGAGAAAGCACCCAGGATGCCAAAAAAAGTGGGGAAAGTAGGGGTGAGAGGAGGATGGTGGGAGAGAAGAGATGTGGAGGAAGGAGGAAGTGGATGGGGGAAGGAAGAGATGGAAAGGGGGAGGTGGAGGAGAGAAATGGTAGGGAGCAGCTTGGTGGATGGCCCAAATGACAGCTGCTGTTCCAGTGAAAATTGAAGGGTACCGCTATGGGGTTGGCAACCCCCTACGCAAACCAGATCCATAGGATAGCAGCACTCTTACCAGGAAGGACAGTCCCAAACTCTGAATATGCAAAGTATCAAATCTTTAATATGTAACTCAGGAAATGTCCACACATAAATACAAAGTTACTTTTGAGCAGATGGTAAGAAAACAAGTGAATGAACTTCTGAGTAGCAGAGATGCATTTTCACAATCTTGCCCTCCTAGAAAAACAAGATCTAAAAGGTTTATCTGAAGATGACAGCATTATTATTAAGCCCATGGGCAAGGGAAGTAATTTTGTGTTGTTGGATAAAGAGAACTATAGGTAAATGGTAATGGAATTGCTGAAAAATACCAACAAGTATAAAGAAGCATTTGTCAATGCCGAATGTTGTCTTGCTGGGATTGGCATTGGTAGTGCAAGAGTTAGAGAGATGCATAATAGGAATGGCAGTGAAGTATTGAACTGACGCCAACCCCACCTCTACCCTGCAGAGACTGACAAGCATTGGGGTGTGCCTTTGGGTCGTTGGCCATAAAGCTCACACCATTTCACCTCACTCTATCCTGCAGACACTGACATAGAAACATAGAATTTGACAGCAGATAAGGACCGCTTGGCCCACCCAGTCTGCCCATTTCCCTACCTAATGGATAAGCTGCAGATCCTAGTTAACCAGCAGCATACTTCTTTCTACCCCTCCTCCTAGAATTGCCTTATGACTGTCCCATGCATGCTTGAATTCAACCACTGTTTTTGACTCCACAACCTCCTCTGGAAGGCCGTTCCATGCATCCACAAACCTCTCTGTGAAAAACTACTTCCTTACATTACCTCTGAGCCACCCCCATCTTCAAATTGTGCCCCCTTGTTCTTGCACACCTCTTTTTGAAAGATGGTACCCTCTTGGACTTTGTTGATTCCCTTGAAGTACTTGAAAGTTTCTATCATGTCCCCCTTTCCTCGAGGCTATACATATTAAGCTCCTTTAGTCTCTCTCTCATATGTCTTCTGGTGCAGACCCTGCACCATTTTAGTTGCCCTCTGGACAGCTTCCATCTTGTCTATGTCCTTGAGGAGATTGGGTCTCCAGAACTGCACACAGTACTCAGATGGGGTCTCACCAGCTGTCTGTACAGAGGGATAACAACTTCCTGTTTTCTACTGGTGTTGCTCTCCCTATGCATTCCAGTATCCCCCGCCTCCTTACTGCCCTCTCACATTGCTTGCCCACCTTAAGTCATCTGATATGACTACCCCAGGTCCTTTTCCATTTTTGTTGTTGTTAGTATCTCACCCCCATTGTGTACTCTTCCCTGGGTTTTTGTTTCCCAGGTGCATTACCTTGCACTTCAGCATTTAATCTAAGCTGCCATACATCTGACCATTTTCTCTCTTGCCAAGTCCCTTCTCATCCTTTCCACCCCACCTTGTGTATTAACTCTGTTGCAGATCTTTGTGTCATCTGCAAAGAGACATACTTTTCCTTCCAGTCCCTCTGCAATGTCACTTATAAAGACTTTGAAGAGGACCGGTCCTAATACTGAACCCCTGCTACTCCCACTAGTAACCCCCTTTCTTCAGAGGGACTCCATTTACTATTACCCTCTGTGTCCTATTCTCCAGCCAATTCTTTACCCAGGCACACCACAAGTGTTGTGGTGTGCCTTGAGTTTTCAGGCCTTATGCTTACCCCATTCCATAAGGAAATATGCTGAGATGGGTGCAATATAGCAGAATAGGGTGAACTTTGGGGCTGAAGACTCCAAGGCACACCTCGATGCCTGTCACTAGCTGCAGGGTGGGTGTGGGGGTGGAATGGCATGAGCATTACAGACGATGATCCCAAGTCACACCCCTGACACCTGTCATTCTCTACAGGGTGAGGTGTTACCTATATCTTACCTATGAACACTGTACCTTTCTTGTTTTGTGTTTATCCTTCTTCTATCCACAAATGTCAAGTATTGTAATTTGTTCGTATGAAGAAAAACATTTTCCCAAAGCTATGTGATGTTGTGGCAGTAGTTTTTGCTGTGTGCAGCTGCAGCATCAGTTTGAATACATACATAACATAGAAACCTAGCAGCACTTTTATTGTGAAATTAAACATAAATATGTTTTTTGTGCTTAACAACACAAGTCCCCAGGGCTTAGTTGACACAAATGTTAACTTGGTGTCCCCCCCTCTAGTCATGATGTTTTCTATAGTGCCCCACCACCGCCTGATCCAAAATGTGCACTTGTGCCACAGTTTAACACAGCCGCTTGCCTCCATGGTGTGCCAAACAGGCAGTGCATGTCTAGAAATGTTACAGGAAAAATGATAAATACAGAGAGAAATCTGGTCTCAGACATGATGTTTTATGGTGCCCAACCACCCCCACCCTGACCAAACAATGGTCTTAGGTGCACTGTTGACAAATGATTTTATGCCGCATCTTAGAAACATAGAAACATAGAAGTTGACTGCAGACAAGGACTGCAAGACCCATCCAGTCTGCCCATTTCTTCTTCTACCTTATGAAAGTGCCATTGGCCTTTGCTCTGTCAATGGCCTATCTATTCATGCTCATCTGTATTGCTCCCTTATGCCTATCCCATGCCTGTTTGAAGCCCTGCACCGTATTCATAGCCACCACTTCCTGAGGTAGGCCGTTCCATGCATCCACCACATTTTCTGTGAAAAAGAACTTCTTCACATTACCCCTTAATCGGCCTCCCTCTAATCTCATGCTGTGTCCTCTCGTCCTGCTATTTTTCTTATATTGAAACATGTTAGACTCTTTCACCTTGTTAATGCCTCCTAGGCAGTTTGAATGTTTCAATTACATCACCTCGCCCTCCTTTTGTTTCTAGGGGTATACATATTGAGCTCCATTAATCTGTCCCTTATATGTTTTCTGATGCAGTCCCTGCACCATTTTTGTTGCTCTTCTGGACTGCCTCAAATTGGTTAATGTCCTTGTGAAGGTGTGGCTCCAGTACTGCACGCAGTGCTCCAGATGGGGCTCAACTAGTGTCTTGTAAAGAGGGATTATTGCCCTCTTCTGACTTGTGATACCCCTACAATACACCCCAACATCCCCTAGCCTTACCTACTGCTTTAGTGGTCTGCTTGAATGATTTCAGGTCATCGGGTGATGACGATGCCCAAGTCTCTTTCTTCCCTTGTGATTGACAGCAACTCCCCTCCCAACCTATAGTTGGATTCAGGATGAATCTTGGTGCTGCTAGTGGCCAAGATGCCCTTCAAGTCTTCAGCCATGATGTTTTATGGCACCCAAACCCCCACCATGACCTACCGTCTCTTCAGTAAATACTGAGCAGAAGTAACTATTTAGGATAGATGCTTTTACATGGTCCTCCTCCTCACATGCCCCCTTATCCCCTTTGATTTTAGCAATACCCATCTTTACTTTCTCCTTTCACTAATGTATCTATAGAAAGTCTTGTCATCTTCTTTTACTGTTTGTGCTAGTGTTTCCTTGGTTTGGGCCTTTGCCTGCCTTACTGCCTTCCCTGCTTCCCTTAGGGAAGTTTGGTATGCCTCCCTGTCTTCATCCTGCTGCATTCCCTTATATTTCCTGAAGGCCAACCTTTTGGCTCTGACATTTTCTGCTACTGTTTTTGAGAACCAAAGTGGTTTCCTTCTTCTTTGCACTTCCTTTTTTCTCTAACACAATGGGATGCTGCTTCAAGTATTGCATACTTAATGCTTAAATCTTGTTTCTGCAAGTGCAGCAGAGGCAGTACATGTCCAGAAATGTTTCCTAAAAAACAGCACATTAAATTCCGACAGAAATCTGGTCTCAACCCTGAGGTTTTGTGGTGCCCCCCCCCCCAGATATTAAAATGCAGTTTTGGCCACTGTTTGCAATTGGTTTCATACCACATCTTGTTTCTGTGAGTGTAGTACATGTCCATAAATGTTTCCTAAAAAATGGTACATTAAATTCTTACAGAAATCTGGTCTCAGGCCTGAATTTTTAATGGTGTGTCCCCACTTCATGGACCTGAAAATGAAGCTTCTGCCACTGTTTTCAAATGGTTACAGGACAAATCTTGGTGCTGCTAGTGGCCAAGAGGCCCTTCAAGTCTACAGCCATGATGTTTTATGGCACCCAAATCCCCACCATGACCAAACGATGGTCTTAGGTCCACTGTTGACAAATGATTTTATGCCGCATCTTGTTTCTGCGAGAGCAGCACATGTCCAGAAATGTTTCCTAAAAAATGCTACATTAAATTCAGACAGAAATCTGGTCTCAGGCCTGATGTTTTATGGTGTAACCCCACCTCATGGACCTGAAAATGAAGCTTCTGCCACTGTTTACCAATGGTTTCTGGATGAATTTTGGTGCTACTAGTGGCCAAGAGGCCCTTCAAGTCCAGAAATATTTCCTATACATTGGTACCTTAAATTCAGACAGAAATCTGGTCTCAACCATGATGTTTTATGGCACCCAGCTCCCCACCCGGACCAAGCGATGGTCTTTGGTCCACTGTTGACAAATGAATTTATGCTGCATCTTGTCTCTGTGAGAGCAGCACAGGCAGTACATGTCTAGAAATGTTTCCAAAAAAGTGGCACATTAAATTCAGACAGAAATATGGTCTCAGACCTGATGTTTTATGGTGCCCCCCAGCACCCAGACATTAAAATGCAGTTTTGACCCCTGTTTGTAATTGGTTTTATGCTGCATTTTGTTTCTGCAAGTGTAACACATGCTGTACATGTCCAGAAATGTTTCCTTAAAAATGGTACATTAAATTCAGAAAGAAATCTGGTCTCAGGCCTGATGTTTTATGGTGTACCCCACCTCATGGACCTGAAAATGAAGCTTCTGCCACTGTTTACCAATAGTTTGTGAATGAATCTTGGTGCTGCTAGAGGCCAAGAGGCCCTTCAAGTCCAGAAATCTTTCCTAAAAATCAGTACATTAAATTCAGACAGAAATCTGTTCTCCACCATGATGTTTAATGGCACCCAAACCCCCACCTGGACCAAACAATGGTCTTTGGTCCACTGTTGACAAATGATTTTATGCCGCATATTATTTCTGCGAATGCAGCACAGGCAGTACATGTCCAGAAATCTTTCCCCAAAAATGGTACATCAAATTGGGACTGAAATCTGTTGTCATTCCTGATGTGACATGCTGTTCTACCCCCTCAGGGACCTGAAAAGGGGTGCCATGCAGAGAAAATGAATTCCTCCTGCAAAATGCTGCTGCTACTTTCAATTGTTTCCACCTGCTGCTGCTTTTTCAATTGATTAAGATAGAAATGTAGAATTATAATTTCCCTATGCTGCTGTCCTGATTGGCTGTGTTGACCTACTCTGTGGTTTTAACTTGCCTGGAGGTGGGGAGGGAGGGAGTGAATGACATTTTGTGACTCTGTAGCTTGCTGCCTGCTGCTCTCTCTGACTATTAATTGCCAAGTTGCCATGTGAAGTATTGTTTTGGATGGTTGACAGTGGATCATCTTCACAGAGTCCATACTGCTGCTGCTGCACACATAAATATCTAACGTTAATTTTTTTCCTGAGCAAGATAAGGGTGTTGGTGGGTTGGTATTGTGACGTCTTGAGTTCTAATGTGTTTGTACTGCTTTTATATTATTCTTCAGGATGACATCATCATGCCAGGCTGGGAAGTGAGATTAGGATCTAGGGATGTTGGAACATACCACATTTCCCAAAAAAAGTATTTAATTTTTCATTAATAATGTGGTATGTCTGTTACTGCCATCTGGATATCTGAGTCTGACAGCAATTGTGTTCTTTTGTGCTTTTGTCAGCATCTCAGGAATTCCAGTGAAGTTAAACACTTGGTCCTGCTGCTGCTGCTCAACAAAATCTGGGGGATTTCTTTAATTGTGCAATGCTTCCAGTTTCACAGTCCCTGAGGTAAGTATTTCTTCATTTTTAGGGTCTTTTGTGGGGGATAATTTGCTGACAGTGTAAAACTTCACAACACTTCTAGCTGCAAGTCTTCCCCCACTTGACCTGTTGGAATTATTTGACATGCTCTCCAGACAAAGTAATTCCAGCAAGTCTAAAGGGACCTCTTGGAAGCTGTTCGGAGGATAGCCATGCAGATCATTCAGGAGCAGCAGTGAAAGGAGTATGAGGTGAGGTGAGGCTGAGAGTTTCAATATGTGCACACTAGAGGCCAGTGGGTGGGGGGTGGGTACATGACAGAGACTTTTAAGTACCTAAAGGGTATTAATAAAGTGGACAAAAATTCCCTGTTCACAAAAAGCAAGGCACAGTAAAGAGAGGCCATGAATGGAAACTGGTGGGAGAAGCTTTAGGTAAGATGTATGAAAATTCTTCATTTACAGAAGGGGTTATGGAAAAGTGGAATGTGTTGCCAGAGGAAGTGGTTGGCATGAAGTCTCTTGCTGGCTTCAAACACAAAGGGGATAAGCCAAGGGGACTAGTTCAAACCAGAGGAGGGAGAGAGAGGGTGGGCAGTCAAGGGAAGGGTGTGAGTGGACTGGGTATCAGTGGACTATGGAGGAGATGTTGAAATACAGTCAATGCAATCAGAAGACAAGTTCTGATCAAGCACTTGACTTGGTCCAGATGCAGGCAGGTACTGGGCAGAATTAATGGGTCACTGGGCCTATTTTTGCTATCAACATCTACTTTGTTTTTACAGTATATCAAAAATCTGATCATGGAAAGGTGCTTTGCTAATAAAACCCTACTATTTGTGCTACTTCTACCAGTTCAAGTTCAAATATCTATTGTTATGAAAGGAAAGGGGAATGTGAATCAAGCCAATTACTAATCAACATTAAAGCTATAGTAATGAGGAATTAGTGAAGTATCTATTGATCTCCAGTAACAGTCTTACTATGTTGGCAACTGTGAGATTTAAACAAAAGGCATTAATGGTTTTAATGATTTTTTAAAGAAAAGGGTTAACCACATGGATTTCATATGTGTATGTAAGTATAACATTATTTTGCACTAGATTTGGTGGGGGTTGTCTTTTTTTTCTCTTATTTTTCATATGAGAATAAAATTGTTTGTGCTTTAATGGGATGATTTTATGCATGTTTGTATTAAATATAACTTGAACTTGAACAGCTACTACCGCTACTTGAATTCTGTATCTGATACATCACTTCATATTCTCTGTAGTGCAATGCAAAACCCAATCACCTAGTGAGGTAAGTTTGGTGACACATATAAAGAGGTGTCCATCATGCTTCCTGTCTAATTACCTGGAATTCCTATTTTTGGAGACATAGTGTAGCCATAGTGTATCTCACTGTGCAGTAAAACATTGACTAAGGGCAAGGGAACATTGTTTAACCAGGAGTAGTACACTAAGCCAAAATTTGTTTCCAGATGTGACCTGGGAGCACAAGGAAGTTAAGTGACTTGCTTAAAATCACACAGTATGCTCCTAGGCAGCTGTGGGATTCAAACCAGGTCTCCAGATCTGCAGCTCAGAGCCTTAACCCACTGTGCTATACTGCCTCAACTAAGTTGCTTGTCATCAGAAAGCTCCTGAAGGAATTTGTTTTGTTTATTAGTTTAGCAGAAAAGTGGACAACAAAATCATTGTACATTTAGGTTATTACTAAGAAAAACAGCTTAACTTTTAAGAACAATATTTTGTAGAGGAAATCTTTCACATATAGGATGAATTGACTTTATGTCAGTAGTAATTAGGGGCATTAAAATTTGCCAGCCATACAGTGTTGCATGGCTTGGTCTTCTTTACTTCATGGGCAAAGAAGGAACATGTATGGTAGCTGTCAAAAGGTGATTAGTTAAGTAATTCTATAGGAATGTCTGTACTCTAAAAGTATTTAGTTTTATATTTTTTACATTTTACTTGTAAAAATTGTCATAGCGTGTCAAATTGTTTATGACATTGGCAATGGGGTTAACTAACCAGTGCTTAAGAAAGAATACTACTACTGATACTACTACCAAAGAGGTGGTG
This sequence comes from Neoceratodus forsteri, assembly GCA_016271365.2. NCBI lineage: Eukaryota > Metazoa > Chordata > Ceratodontiformes > Ceratodontidae > Neoceratodus > Neoceratodus forsteri. The sequence continues at coordinate 1,378,357,343 of CM028130.1, read as the reverse complement.
CACTCAACAGAAACAGAATATGCATGTTTCAATCAAATATTTCCTGCCATATTTTTTGTTTAGTTTGCTGAATATTTAGCTTTTTTCATTCTGAATATTTATTTATGCAATAGGTGTGGAAACAATATCAGTTAAATAAATTCATTTATTTCCACTGGTATTAAACACATTTTAGAACCAATGTTTATTCCATCTGTCAACCATCCCCCAACCTACTGGCAATACTGAGGCACTATAACTTTCACTTTACACAGTGCTTGTCTCACTGTCCTACTGTACCACAGTACTACAAGGCACGCACTCCTTCCCCCAGCAAGAGTTTCACACACCACATTAAACACCAATAAAACCCAAACAAACCCAAAGAAAAACAACATTTTTTATTTTTATTTTTTTGCACCATGCATTATACGTTTAATAGTGCTCCCACCCTTCATAATTTCCCCTCTGCTGATCCAGTCCCCACAGATCCTCTCCATTCTACAACATAAAACAGTGCTACTTTGTTTTTTTCTTTTACAAAGCTTTTCCATTTTCCACCTTTCCATCACCTCCACCGCCACCAGCTGCCCACCACAGATCTTACTTACCAGCATCCTGAGCTCTTATTCCACACTCATCAATCCCACTTCTTCTTGGCACTCCTCTTTCAACTCTACCCCAAACTGCATGACCAATAGTACACAAATTGGAAAATAATCTTTTTTTTTAATATTTTTAAAACTGAAGTGTCAAAAAGTGCATAAGCATCCCTACTGCCAACCTTGACTGTACATATCCTGGACTGACTATAACTCCTCCACCCCCAACTGATATCTGTACCTTGGCTGCAGCTCTGAATCACCATTGCACAGTAGAAGCTCTATCATAAAAAAAAAATCAGACACCTTTTCTCTTCACAGTAACTTCTCAACTCTCCATGTTTATTCTGCAATGTGCTATTCACTGCAGCTAGCAAAATGTATCCTGCTCTCTGCACAGACACTGATCCCCCTGCCCACTGACCTCCGATACTGTCTGCCTGCCTGCCTGCTCCCCATCTCCAATTTTCGCTCACCCCAAAAGTGAGCTCCACACTGATTTCTTCTTCATAGCGTATGGGAGCACAACATTTTTTTTTCTTTTTAATTGCAGATCCAAACTGAATTACCAGAGCAAATTACTCTACCATGTTTCAAAGTACCACAGTCCAACTTGCTTTGTCCAACTCCAACCTGATGTTCAGTAACAACTGCTGCCCACATAAAAATGCAGGATTAACCAGATAAAAAAAACTTAAATGTTACTCAAAAGAAAAAGACAAATCTCAATGATGGCAAGTGGCACTCTGTTTCTCTCAATAAGTTAGAAACAGAGCCATTATCTTTTTTAAACTCTGCAGCTCACCCACAGGCAATCAGAACTTGAGCTGGCAATGTGTCAACATGACATTCCTAACAACCATGTTACTGTCCCTAGCAGCCTGCTGTAAACTGGGAAAGGATACACAGCAGAACACAAAATAATCCTACTTATTTCATTTAAAAAAACAACACACATTAAAGAAAAAAAAACATTAAACTCCCTCCCAATTGCATAAATGGAACTTGCAGTTGGAAACTTGTTAAATAAGTGATTTACTAGAGCTGCAGCAGATGTCTTTTGGGGGTGCACAGGATCATGCACAAGCCAAGTGGGACGTCATTGCACGTCCAAGCTTTGGGGAGAAAATTAAGTAAAAATCTTCCTATCGGTGGGTGAGGCAATGGTGACCATCAGTAGCCCAAGGCCACATGTCCAATGTCAGCCGTTCCTTCACACCTCCCCCTGGGGATCCCAGGGCCTCTCCAAGGGGGTCTGGATGGACTGGGGGTCCTGAAACTGATGTAGATAGCGGAAGATGGTTCAAGTGGGTGGCAGAGCTGCAGAATTTAGCATGAGAACCTGAGAGATGCCCCTAAGGTAGGGTGCAAAAATAGAGTCCACAAAAAAAAAAGTGATATGTGTTCACTTGTGCAGTTTAACTACATACACCTCACTCGTGGCTTATGCCACTCATGAGGTTACCCGAGGTCAGACTGCTCTTGTGCACATAAATCATTTATTTAACTCATCCCCATTGCATATCATTTATTTATATAATGCAAGTGATAATATTACACATACAGGGTATTAATCATATTCCAAGCATAATTATACATATAACATGTAAAGCACTTTATAGAAAATTTACAGATTCAGAAACAAGAAACCATCATCACATTCATGAAGACTTTTCATTCCATTTCTCATTTAATAAACATTTCATTTTTGTAGCTGAAGAATTATGAAAAGCTCTACAATCAAAACCTTTCCCTTTATGTTTTGTTAAATATGTTAACTAGTAAACCATTCTTTAGCCTCAGCATAAAAACCCTAACCATGCAATTTCCTAACCATCAAACCATTATTAATAATATTTAAATATCTTCTTGAGTGAGGGGGCAGGGCAACAACTCATGAGTCATACAGCCATGAGTGAATTATTTAAGTGTAGTCCAACTTAATTAATGATAAGCAACATATTCTGAGCCAGGCCAGTGTCCAACTGAAACAATGTATTTTAAATTGTGACATTTTTAAGTTAGCTATTTTATGAAGATTTAACTGTTTCTGCTTGGTTTCACTACTGTGTTTTGAGGGCATCAGAGGCCTTTGTGATGTCATCATACTGCTCTTCATTTGGTTAAGAGTTACTTTGGACCTGACTAAAGTGAAGACAAATGGCTGAAATGAAGATAAATGATTTTATCTTCATTTATAAAGCTTCATTTGCCAACGTAAAGTATTTATCTCTAATAAATTGTAAAAAAACCAAAACAAGGCGCTACGTCAGCATGTGGTCTAAAAGCAAAACAAAATGGTTATATTAAATGCACACTGAAAATAGAAAATAGAGTTAAAAATCTACATTTCGACCTTAGGTCTTCTTCAGGAAATATCTAAAAGAGAAAAAAAAACAAGTTAGTGCCTCTAATGTTTGGCAGTCACCTGCACTGTAAAACTGATGCTATTGCTGTTTATGACAGGGTAACTGAGAGAATAAACAAGTTACTCTCTCAGTTGCCCTGTCATCAGCATTTATTCTGTCAACTGACCTGTTATCACTTGTGAAAAAATTCAAAATTCAAACTGGACCTTGATTTGGAACTAAGAGTGTGCAAATGTTGAATTGCCAACTTTGGTTTGGCTTTGATTTTGACCCACTGTCTTCAGCTTGTCTTCAATACTTTAACCAAAGATACTCTGTTTCCTTGGTGTTTGGGTATACTAGGCTACAAGCAGGGGTAATGGGTACCCATTAATGGTAATCAACAAAATAAGAATTTTAAGATTTAATATAACTTTTATCTATAGTAGGGTAATAGAGCAAATAGTAGCAGAACTGTATTCATTTTGTTACCATTATAATGGTCTAAGGACTTGTGATTTAATTTTTTGGGGAAATACTCTATAAGTAATGTAATGTAATGCATTATATATAAGATGTGTATTTTTTCTTTAAGACTGTTTTGTATGCCATGTTTTATATAGGTGGACTTGTTTGGATAGTAACGTTAAAGTCAATAAAAACACATTGACAAAAGAAACACCCCACACCCACCTCAGTCAATCCCAACCTTTTCCACCATCATATGATCCTTGAGTAAGATTAAAAAACATTCAGGCAGCACTGGCACAGTGCCAGGAGCAGATTTTCTTAAAATATAAATGTGTGAATGAGCAGAAGGGTGGGGAATTATCAAAGCTGGTGAAATGGTAGTTATGCTACTAGCCCTGGCCACCTGGTAATGGTTGAAGTGCTTTTAAATTAGCTGACTGAAGGTTGAGGTGAAAAGTGAAGTTAAAGTAAAGTGATTCCAAAGTGGCCAAAGTTTGACTGGACCAATCAAAGGTACAGTATAAGTACTAAATTTTAAAACTTTTGCTAAATGCAAATTCATCATTGGCTCATTCTTATTAGGAACCAGTTGGTTTTATATTCACAAACTGATTTTTAACTTTACACTGCATGCTATGATTCTAGCACCTTGTTCCCCATGGAGGAAGGATGTAGAGAGGAGGCATAATCTCAGTTTTTTGTATACTCAAGAGTATCAAAAGATCAGCGACACCATGTTCATACTGTGTTATGTAAAAAGGCAATGCACTCACAGTAACAGCTAACAAAACAGAACATTTCACTTAATTCTTATAGCTAATCTTTCTTCCTGCTGCTCACACAGTATGACCTAAAGAAGTATTACCCTGTCCAGGATATAGTCTGTGTTCACACTGTCAAGGAAACAAAGTACACAGGCTAGTAAGGTACAGTTTTTGTAGCATCAGACACAGTTATAAATGGTGTTCACAGAGAGATATTTAAGGCTTGCATTGAAGGCAGCATGGGATTAAATAGTCTGAATGTGAGATTGTAAGGAATCCCAGATTTTAGAGACCCTGAAGACAAAGACTGTTTGCCCCATGGCAATGTTTACCAGAGACAAACATCAGATATGGTAAGCATTTGTGGAGCAAAATATATGAGGACATTCCAGTGAACATGAGGCTGCTCATATGGTCAGAAATATCTCAGTCTAGAAATTCTGCTGTCGGCAGGGGCCAAATTCATGAATATGGAAGTTATGTGACTGTGACTATATACACTGACCTCACAATGACCATTTAAGATAACCATTTTACCAGATAACTATTGTTATACTTTTAAGGTAGCTGCAGAAAGATTGTAGCAATCATTAAATGCACATGAATGGTTACATTTTCCACATGTGCAATAATACCTGAAAGGTGCAATGGAAGAAAATGCTTATTAAAAGCTACCGACAAAATTAAAAGATTATGTCTGAAAGCTTGGAGAACCAGATTAGAGACTAAAAACATCTTGCAAAATCATTTGCACAACATTGTTATAAACCAACATGATTTATAGTCAAAACCAGTGCTGCCTTTAGGCTTCAAGTGCTTAGGAAATTCAATAGGAAGGTGATCTTGACCTCTAGAGTTCAAAGACTTTGACAGTTTAATCATGACCTTTAGCTTCTGGACTTTTCACACATGCCATGATTTTTTATTTCTTTTTTTTTTTTTAAATGTCCATCAAGATGATGAATGACTAAACTAAAATACAGAACATTTTTTGAAATTCTATTACCCCAGCATCTAGGTCAGGCATACATTCAATGTTCTCCAAAAAATACACAGTACACTTTGACTTTTAAAGAAGCAGTGACAGAGTAGGAAAATTGTTTTCAAGCACGGTTAGGCTTATATTTCATATATTTTTCTCAATAAGCTTTGTTTTCTTCTTTGTAACTGACACATTTAAATATAAACAGGAACATTGTCCTTTGACTTTCTTTGCTATTTGTCCATACATGAGGTCATAATCACTTTCTAGCGACATTAAATGGAGTCAGACCAGTTGAATGACAAACAATTGAAATAATTGCATATGAGGAATTCACATGTGAGGTCCACATGTGCAAGCAGCAGTACAGACTATTTTAAAAATTGGGTGGGAACCCCATTAGCCTCTGCCTGTAAATGAAACTGATCGCTACATCCACTAGAGGGGAAATATGCATGCATAAGATTTGTAAACCAGAAACAAGAGAGTTCACAATAATTCATTAGCAATATTGTGACAAAAGTAAGGAAATTATTAAAGGGGATAAGATCATTGGGCTGATGGATTGTGCTGCACGGCCTGGGACTTCCACAGAAAGATGACAGGGTAAGAGTCATTATTCTTGTCAATATTTATAACAGACGAAATAAATAAATAAATTCCTCTCTGAGGATGGGTGGAAGATTTGTAACAGTATGTGACTGCTCCCTGTTGGTCCAAGTGAGCAGTGTAGCAGCTGAACAGTTAAAGACTGACAAGTGTATGTCAGTTGGATGCTTACACCTGTTTTGACTTCTACAGTGCTGATGTTCTCTGTGAAGAAATATACAGGGAATAAAAATACCTCACAGATGATGAAGCAGGTCTTGATACACCCTTGCCCCGTGCCTTCATGTTCTACGTCTTGTACGGTACATGTCATTCCACAGTAGTAGCAACCTGTTGAGTCCCACCAAGAAGAGGAACTTGTGGACAGTGTGGCAGCAGATGAGTGGACTGTCTAGCCCAGGGTTAAATGGAGTCAGCGGCTGGTGGGGGTGGGGGTGGGGGGACATCAGCAAAAGAAGAAGGATATCTGGGAACATAATATGCACAAGATGATCAAATATGTTAATTTGAAAAATGGACATGGCAGTCGAAAACTGTCCTATTTACTCAGATTGACCATTTTGTAAATATTTGTTTTCAAATTGTTTTGATTGTAATATGTATATGTTTTGTTTTAAGATCAGAGGATAACATTCAGGATGGCCACAAACATTTTTAGGCAGCTAAAACACTGGATAGTTCAGAGGAACTATTATCATCAAAAACTGAATAAACAAGCAAAGGTTCCACACCTGTTTAAGTTCTAAATATACAATTTAATAATTCAACTAAGCATAGACTGACATTTTTTTTATTTATATTTATTTATAAGATCGTGGATTAGAAATACCTTTGAGCTGGGAGCGCTTTTACAAAGATTCCACGTCAGATTTCATGGCTTACACCATTCAGGATTGCTGTGGTAAACTGTATAAGACATACAATGCCAACACATATAAAGAAAATACAAAAAAAAGTTGAAATATATAAAGAAAACCAAATGAATTGCTACAGGAGACTTGAAACTATTCTTAGTGATTTAAAACACACCATGCAAAGAAAATCACTTTCCACAGTAAGCATATCTCCAGGACATCAGGATCGATTTCACATGCAAGTGCTATAGACAGTATATCCTTCAGTAACCATTTTGTCTTTAGGTTATAATTTGAGCCTTGTGGGTATATTTGTCCTTTGACATCCCATGGTGCATGATGATGATGATGATGATGATGATGATGATGATGATGATGGGATGCATAGCTAGGGGGATCATTAGTAGGTGAGAGGAGGTTATAGTACCATTGTACAGGTCACTATTGAGGCTACATCTAGAGTATGGAGTTCAGTGCTGGTGCCTATACCTCAAAAAGGACATTACCCTGCTGGAAAAGGTCCAGAGGAGGGCTAAATAGATGATAGCAGGTCAGCAGAGTAAGGCATGCAAGGAGAGGTTGAGGGCACTGAATATGTACTCCCTGGAGGAAAGAAGAGAGAGACAGAGACATGATTGGAACATTCAAATACTTGAAAGGGATAAATAAGATGGAAAAGGGGGGTCTCTTTAGGCTGAGTGGCAAACATAACATGAGGGGGCACAGTCTTAAGCAGGAGGGGGGTTAGGAGGGAGGTCAGGAAGCACTTCTTCACAGAGAGGATGATGGATACTTGGAATGCACTGCCAGAAGAGGTGATCTTGTTGAAGACAGTAGGCAGTTTCAAGAGAGGCTGGGATAGAAATAGGAGGAAGGTAAGGATCATGGATAGGGAGGATGGGAGGAGTGGGGAGGGGGCAGGGACAGTATCTTAAGCTGTGGAGCCTGCAATACGAGCTGACTAGATAGACCAAATGGCCTTCTTCTGCTGGCTTCTTCATAGGTTTGTGTGTATGTATTTTTGATTAGTGCAGCAGTTCTGAAATTTGACAGGAGGTCAAGCCAGTTGATACAACAAACTAGTAGCATAGATAAAATAAGAAACAATAGGAAGAAGTATGGCAGAACTAGCTCCAGCTGCTTAACACGGTATTCAGGACATGATGCCCTGATGGTAGCAGACAGTGCTACCTAGTCTGACTATGCGATACCCTTATGTATTCCCATGGCTTACTATTCCAACCCACACCTGCCTGGGCACTATTGCCCGATAGGTGTATTGCCCCGATATTGAGCATACCAGCAATAAAATATCCAATGGATTTCGACAGGGGTAGGGTAGCAGATGTGATGCTTTGCTACCTTCCCTCTACTGGTGCACATTAAGGGACAGTTGTTTTGGGGAGTTGGCTGAGCTGCTCCGGTGGTGTACTGGGCTAAACCACCAGAAGCTCTGTCTGCAGGCTCCCTCAGACCTGGCTTCTGGTCTGGGTCCTGTCCTTTTAGGAAACACCCCCCTGTCACACTTATTCTTTACTCTGGAGTCCTCTCCACCTTGGAGTTGGTTATTTTAGTTATGGGTGGTTTGGGGGGTGGAGCACCCCACATGGGCAGTGCGGTGGGTGAAGCTCCCCCCCCCCACATTTTGCACTTAGTTTTGATCATAATGCCTTAAATACTACTGTTGGGCATATGATCCATTCGGGGTTGGGAATTTCAGGCAGATTAACTCGATATGCTGAGCATCAGCATAACGAGTTTAGGGATTGCATAGTATAACTGACTGTGCATAAGACTTTATGAGGCTATCTGCTGGCTGTGCAGGTCCCCGTTTGATGACATTCCCTGGTGTAGCACCACAAAGCTCTGGAGCTAGGAGGGACTGCGAATCACTGCTGCAGTGCTACTGCTGCTGGTACATAGATGTTGCAGGAGAAGTGGTGTAAGTTCTTACTGTTTTCTATTGTTGGACGTGATTATTTGCTGCTGTGCCCTGTGCTGTATGGATGGGTTTCAGGGGATACAACTGGGAGTATATGTGCAGTTAAGTCATTTTTATTCTGACTCACATCTATGCCCTGGTCCACAGGGCTACACACTTTTGCATGCAGTGTTCCTGCTCAGTCTGCATGGTAATCAGCCCAGTACTTCCAGGTGATTCTCTGGCTGTTACTACAGCTGACTTTGCAGTAGCCAGCCTTCAGCCCAGGAACAATATTGGGCACCCATATCCTGCACTGGGTGAGCATTGACCACCGGCAGAGGAATGGATGCTGTTGGTCCACTAACATATCATTTTTCTCTTTTAGATAATTCCTAAAGAAGACTTATGGTTGAAATGTCAATTCTAACTCTATTTTCTATTTTCAACATGAATTTAATACTATCTTTTGTTTTGTTTTCAGCCCACATACTGATGCAGCACCTTGGTTTTTGTTCTTTAAATGGAAGCATTGTATAGTTTACTTACAGTATTTGCTTCTTTTGTGTTATTAGATTATATATGGGAATAAACTACTGAACTGAAAGGGTCATGGACGGAATGTGTAATCCAACATGAGTGCTCCCTTTTTATAGCTTCCTGGATGAATTTAGGCTTTTGATTTCTGTAATGTTTGAAAGGACTTGCAGCCTAGAAAGTAGATAAGGCTATGGGACTACATGGAATACATACCAGAGTACTCAGGGTAATGCAAGTTGTTCCACTGACAGCCTTGTTCAATGGCTCAGTGGACACATGGGATGACATGGTCCCTGTGCACTACAATGGCAGAATGGAGGCATCTGGTAACTACAGGCCATTCAGTCTAACTTCAGTGGTGGGGAAATTAACAGAAAACCAACTTTTATTTATTTATTTATTTATTGAAATGCTTCATCAGGAGGGCACACTGAAAAACAAGTTGCTCATCTCACGGTGAGACCTGGGGTGAGGGGTTGCATAGGGTTGTGAAGGATGATCAGTTACAATAGTATGTGAGTAGTACAAACAATACAACACTGCAAGATTGTGCAACAGCTGGAACACAAGTATTGTACAATAAACAGTAGTGGAACATTAGGTAAATTACAGTACATGTCCAAAATCATACAAAAGAACATGTGAACGTACAGAACAGTAAATAATGTGATAGAACCATTTAAAGTGCATGAGTATACTAGGAGCAGGCTCGAGGTAGTATGCAAGTGCTGTTGGAGTAAAAAGGATGAGGTTAGGCTGTGCACACTGGTGATCCAGAAGTGCAGGTGGAGAAGAGAGGCAAGAACTAAATATGAGGAGAAGGGATAGCCATTTCCTGATTCCCCCTTCAGGATGTTGAGATCTCTGCCGGGGGGGGGGTCATGGTAGGAAGGCAGAAACTGGGGATAGGTATTAAGATGGGTTAAAGCAGGAACAGCTGAGGGAAAGGTAATTGTGTAAGGCAGAGGTAAGGGAGTAGTTGGAGGAGGAGTGTCATATTTCAGGGGGGAGGGAATTCCAGTTTTTAGGGAAACGAGGGGCCAAACCAGTCTGACAAATGAGGGTGGAGTAGAGATGCAGCAAATTTAAATTCCGTCGTGAAGTAGACATAAGTGAGCACCTCGAATTTCTGATACCAAAGTGCTCCTCCGCCTTATCATTACCACTTGGCGTTAAGGCAGAATGGCAATGGAAGTAAGGCAAAGTCAATACTTTTAATGACTGATTCTCAATATGATTCTAAGTGATCCACTTAGTGTTTCAGATTTGGCAGCCCCCCCACACATCGCATGGCTTACAGTACTGTAAGTCACATGCTCTTTAGCTAGGCAGGAAGAAAGTGAATCATACAGTCAGACACTTTTACTTTCTCCTGTGCAGACTGAGAGAGAGAGGAGTGTGTTTTGTGACTGCTGATGCTTTGAGATCAGAACAAGGAGGAGATTTAAACTTTGATTTAGACCCAACAGCTTTTTTAAAAGCTACATTTTTTTTGTCTTTTCTGTCTGTACTCTTTTTTACTTAATTTGTTCTTTCTGTAAATTTTATTTTTCTTACATAGAGGGACATCAGTTGCAAATTATGTCCATGCTGGAACTGTTGCTGGATTACCATGGGATCCCACATTAGTTTTTTTATAATACACCTTCCTTGCTGTGTTATAAAATGTATTCCTCCACCATCCCTGACCCTTGTATGTAATTATGCCCTTTTTTGTTGTCTTCCGTATGTATTCTGAGCAGTGGAAGTATACTGTGCTAAACTGCATGGGTGCAGTTTTCTTTCCAGTCTGTGTATGTACTGCAGACACTGTCCAACTCCCTGACTTAAAAACACTCATTAATGAGTACAGTGGTGGGGTGGTGAAGCATGGAGAGATACTACAAAACAGGCTTACAATACATCCAAGTAACTAGTAAAAACAATTCCTGTTGTGATTCGTGCCGTGATCGTAAATCGTAATTTGTGACTGCATTTGTGACCGTGATGATGAAGAACGTGATTTGTATCACGAGTGACTCCTGATGATGGTCCTGACTCAAAAATGCATATTAATGAGTACAATGTTCATGCTGAATTATGCACCACACCTGTCCAGTACTCTGAAGGGATGCCAAAGAAACAGATGTGACTTAAGTTAGAGATGGAAATTGGGCCCTAAAGAGATGCAAATGTACAGACAGATTAAGATTGCGCTGCGCACTGAAGAGATGCAGATGCCAAGGCACAACACCTAACCAGTGCTCACCATCAGAAATTCAAATCTGGAAAAGAATATCTTTGCCGGTTGGAGCGGGCTGCGAGGGGGGGCAGTGTACTGCACTGCTGCAGTAAGAGTCACTAGTACGAGTACCAGTAAAGATACCACAAAGAAGTACAAAAAATTACACAGCTGCAGTAGATAGCAGGTTCATATTGCTGAAATTATGGGGCACAATAAAAGGTGTCTGATTTGATGACACGCGTCACACACATACTCACACACATACTAAGTAATGCGTAGCAAATTGTAAACTTCAGTAATATAACCACATATTTTAAACAAACTAAAATTATGCACTGCTGCACCACAACAGTCAGCAAAAAAATGGCAAGAATTATTAAAAATATTACTGGGTGTACATTAACACAGTTATACAAGAAAAATATCACCAAAACAGAAAGCACTGTCTTTTTCTCCAAGTTATTCTACCTACACCACATATACGCCCCTCCCCCAAAGCACACTTCCACTGTTTCTCAGTACACAGAATGAATGTTGTACATTAACATTCAAAATACACAGACAAACAATAAATTCTTGATGATATGAGCACAGGAGGGTTTCCTATAATCGATGAACTAAAGTTTCAGCAAAAAAATGACTCAAAAAGGCTTTTTTAACAGCTTTTAGAAGGTTTGAATCACAGAGAGCTCTCAAAGCAGATTGTCTCCTACAGCTTCCTACACACACTACCCCAAACTGAGGCTGTGCAGAACAATCTGGAGCCCATGTGACCTGAAATCCCATGAATCACTGCAAAATTCGCCTTTGGAACTTAAAAACAAGGTGAAGTAAGGTGAAGTGCATTGTTTTCAATGTACTTCACCTTAAGAATTAGTGGTGTAGTGGTTTGGGAATGCTGAGTAATGCAAAGTGATTGTTTTCAATGGACTTCACTTACCTATTAACAGCTAGGCACACCACTAGCATGGCGGAGCACTCCGCGACTTGAGCTTACTCCGCAGTTCCACCCCTCGGAACGACTGTCCACTGCCCATCTCTTAGGTGGAGTGGCTAGGGACCATCAAAGGTGGGTGTCATTTGATCTGGAGAGAGGTGGGGGAGGGAAATGGAGAGAGAGGATGAAAGATAGGAGGTGAGCCCCCGAACCAGAATATGGAGGTTAATTTGGCACAGTGAGAGATGTGCCTGTGAGATAGTGGAAGGAAGGTTAGAGAGCGATAGAGTTCACAGTGGTGGGAGCGGGTATGGGAGTCGATAGCAAAGTGGCAGAAGGAGTTAAAGAGAGTGTCCAACTTGGTCAGGGAAGATTTGGGAGCAGCACCATAGACTATGTCACAGTAGTCAAAGATGGGGAGTATCATCTTCTTAACAATTTCGTGCCTCGCAGTCAGCGGGATGCAACTATGATTCCTGTACAGAGCACCAAGCTTGGGGTGCAGTTTCTTCAGGATAGCATTGATATGCACACAGAAGTTGAGGTGCTGGTCCAGCCAAACTCCCAGATATCAAAATGAGTAGGTGTCCTCCAAGATGGTCCCATCAAGGGTGTGGAAGCTGGGTAGGGCTGGGAGCCTAGATAGTCTCTACCTGGTGCTAAAGGTCATTGAGACTGTCTTCTTGGCATTTAGAAAAAGCTGGTGAGAAGCAAACCAGAGCTGAACTTGGTTGAAGTCATGCGGTAAGCTGGTTTGCACAGCAGCAGGGTTTTTGCCGGAGCTGTACAAAACAGTATCGTCAGCATACATGTGGATAGAAGAGGATGAGCAGGCTGTGGGAAGATTTAAACCAGTTGGTGGCTGATGGAGCAAGGCCAGCTGAGAAGAGTGAATCAAGAAGCAGGGGATGGAAACAGTGTCGAAAGTTTTGGCTAGGTTGACAAAGATGGCTGAGGTGATCAGGCCTTCATCCATCCCTGAAAGGATAGAGTCAGTAATCCTGAGGAGGGAGGTGGTTGTCGAGTGGTTCTTCTGAAAACCATATTGGAAGGGGGTGAAGAAGGAGGAATCAGAGAGGAAGGGTGATAGCTGAAAAAGAACTAAATGTTCTTGAAGTTTGGCAAGGGTAGGAATGAGGGAAATCGAGCGATAGTTGCCAGGAGTGGATGTGTCACCACCCTTGGGGAGAGGAAGGACTACAGCATGTCTCCAGGATGAGGGTACTTGGGCAGAAATAAAGGACAGGTTAAGGATTAGGGTGCTAGGATAAGCAATTGAGGAACAGAAAGGTAGAGAAGTTTAGAATCGAGCTCATCTGGTAAGGAGCCTTTAGAGGGGTTGAGGGATAGGAGAGCATTAACAGCTTCATCAGGGGAGATAGTAGAAACAGAAAATGGGGGAGGGGTAGACACTGGCTGAGGTGAAGTGCTGAAGTTGGTAGATGGCAATGGGGAGAGGGAATTTAGAAGAGACGTGGTGCACGAGGTGTAGTAGGCATTAAATTCATTGGCCACAGAGCCAGGGTCAGAAACTAGGGAGTTATGTATTTTGAGAACTGAGGGGAGGAGGGAGGGGGGAGGGGAGAGGGGAGAATAGGGCATGAATTACCATTCAGAATTTAGATGGAGAGTTAGTGTTAGTCAGGAATGAGGAGTTGCAATAATCAGACTTAGCCAGTCTAGTATCTTTTGTGCATGAATTGCGTAGCATTCTGTATTTGGCATAGTCATTTGTATGTTTAGTAGATTTGTGTTTTCTCCAGGCCCGATCATGCTCCCTGAAGCAGGCCAGTAGTTCGGGGGTGATCCAGGGTGGTGGAGCCCATGAACTCTGGTCCATCTGAAAGGAGCAAAGGCATTCCAGGTGGCAATGAATTTATCCTTAAAATAGTCAAGTGCTTGGTCAACAGAAATGATAGTCGAGAGGGGGGCCTAGTCAGTGGAAGCGAGTGCAGAGCTGATTGGGGTAAGGTCTAAGGATTTAAAGGACCGGAGCTGTATGATTTTAGGGGGAGGTTTGGGGTGATGAACCTTATGTAGAATGAAAATGGGGTTGTGGTCACTAAGGGCACTGGGGAGGAGACCAGATTTAATGACAGGGTGTGAGTGGGTTGTGAGTGCCCAGTCAAGCAGGGTGTGGTTTTGTGTTTTGGGATTAGGGCATGTGGGGTCAAGTATAAGTTGAGTGAGGTTTAGCGCAGCAACATCATTGCATAGATTGTTTAACTTGGGAGACAACCAATTTAGATTCACATCACCCATTATGAAAAGTTCACCAGACTGAGAGAGGGAGGTGATATCGGCAAAGAGTTCAGTCATGACCAAGGGTTGAATGCTTGGGTGGCAATAGATACAAGCCATAAAGATTGGGATTGAGAAAGGAAGAGTAATGCAGGTGACAAGGGCTTCATAGGTAGCTGTGATGGATGTAGATAGGGTGGTAGTAAACTGCAGTGAGGACAGGATGTACATGGCCACTCCCACTCCATGACCTGATCGATCTTGTCTGGAGATGGAATACCCAGGGATAGCAATAGCACTGTCAGGGGTGCTTTTTTTGAGCCATGTCTCAGTAATAATTAGGATGTCAGGGGTGTGTGAAATCATAAGAGTTTGTAGGAGGTCGATTTTAGGTAGCAGGTTGCAGATGTTCAGGTGGAGGAGCTTCAACCAGTTAGGGAGGGTTGTAGTGGGAGTGGGGTTTGGAGACATGTTTTTAGTGTAAGGAGCCAGGGTAGGAGAAGAAATAGGGCCAGGGTTGGGGTGGATGTTCCCTGATGAAAGAAGAAGGAGGGCAAGGATGAAATAATGAAGTTTAGGACTTTTGTAATTGGAATAGGAAATACGTAAGTGAGGGGAAGAGGGAGGGAGGGGTGGAGAGAAGGAGATAAGGAAACAAAGAAAGGCAAAGTGACTAGGAAGGGAAAACAGAGATGCTGGAGGGTAATAG
Organism: Neoceratodus forsteri; assembly: GCA_016271365.2. NCBI lineage: Eukaryota > Metazoa > Chordata > Ceratodontiformes > Ceratodontidae > Neoceratodus > Neoceratodus forsteri. The sequence continues at coordinate 1,378,342,162 of CM028130.1, read as the reverse complement.
GGAAAGTGAGGTCTGCTTACAAGGGGAGTAGGGGTGATTGACAGAATGAAGGAGGTATCTGGAAAGGAAGGGGAGAGAGAAGTGGCAATAGGTGTAGAGGGGGAGACTGGGAAAAGGGTAAGAACCAGGAAGGATGTGAATAGGAGGGAGATGAAAACCATTCTGAGTAAGGTAGTAGAGGCTTTGTACAGGTTTACAGATTCAGATCACACCACTGAGTCTTAGGACACTGATAATTTGCTTTAGGTATGAATGGCCCAGGACTAGAAGTGTTTGGGGAGAGTAGTGGGTAGAGGAGTGCAACCTACTTGTGTTGTTGCCCTCTAGTGGCTTTACAGCATAATCTGCAAATGAAAATAAAAGAGAGACTGGTTGATTACCTAGAAGTCAGTGGGATGCAGGAGCACAGGCAACATGGGGGGAAGGTCATGCCAAAAAGAATCAAAAAGATGTTTTTGTTTCACTAAGTGACTAGGGAAATAGACCTGGGGAGGGCAGAGGACATAGTCTGTCTAGACTTCAGAAAGACCTTGACACTGTGCTGCACAGAATATTGATTAGGAAGCTGAAGAATTTGGGGTGTGGGGGACAAAATGTTAATGTAAGTTTGCAACTGGCTAATGGATGGGAGGCAGAGGGAAGTGATGAACAGCACATACTGTACTGTGAGGATGGGGGTGTGACCAGCGAGGTACCACAGGGGTTCAGTGCTGGGACAAGTCCTCTCCAATATCTTCATAGGGGATATTGCAGAGGTACTGTAACTGGAATGAAAGTTTTGCCCTTTTGCAGATGACACAAAGATCTGCAATAGGGTGGAAACCCAGGAGGAAGTAGAGGTAATATGGAGAGATCTTGGGAAACCAGAGGGGTGGTTGAAGGCATAACAGTTGGGTTCAGTGCCAAACTATCCAAATGTATGTGTCTAGGGCAAAGGAACATGGTTCTGAGTAAAGAATGGGGATGGGGGAGAGGTGATGGCAGTCACTAGGCAAGAAAAGGCTCTTTCGTTATTGTTTCAAAAGACATCATAGCGGAAGTTCAGTGTTACAAGACCATGAGCAGGGATAGTGGAATGCTGGGGAGCATAGGAAAGGGCATCACCAGCAAGAGGAGAGAGAGAGAGAGAGAGAGAGAGATAGTGTTGCCATTGTACCACTCTCTGGTACACTCAGCCTGGAGTATTGTGCCATGTTCTGGGGACTGCAGTTCAAAAAAATATTGATAATGTGAAAGCAGTTTAGAGAAGGGCACTTAAGATGGTGTAGGGGTTGCAAGGAAGGCCCTGTGAGGAGAGACTGAGAAATCTCAATATGTACACTGAGGACATGAGAGCAAGGACTGACATGACTGAGACCTTCAAGTACCTCACAGGAAGAAGAGAGTACAGGAGGAGAGCCATTATCAAAAACATAGAAGCTCAAGTACTAGAGGACATGCAATGAAATGGGGGGGGAAGGGGAATTTCAGGAAGGAAGTGAGGAAATCCTTATTTACAGAAAGGGTGGTAGAAGCATGGAACTAGCTGCCAATGAAGTTGTGGAGTCTAGAACAATGGAAGGCTTCAAGCATGCATGTGATAGCTATGGGGCATATTATTATGAGGGGGGGGGGTCCCTGGAGACCAGTAAGAGTCTGCAGAGATACAATGAGCAGGGAACTCTAGGACAGATTGGGGGGGGCCTAATGGGCCTTTTCTAATAAAAAAAGTAAATGTTTCCATGTTTCTATGTTTCTGAATATAACCTAAGGAAAACTGATCACAGAAAGATATGTATAGCAGTTGCATATAACACTGTTCCTGGTGCACTTATGGTGTGGTCATTATAGGATATTATAAAATGATCAAAGGATTTCAAGCAATCTTATTGGTTGTTAGCCATGCGTTGAAAGTGTCTAACATATGACTACAACTAGAAACCCCACCTAGAATACACAGACCCATTTTATAAGTGCAATAAGCCACTCCGGGGATGTGTGTTAGAAAGTTCTAATGTGTGACTAGGGGACTGAATGCACTTGGACTGCTGCCTCGAATCTCACTACGCCCCATAGCCGTGTGTTAGAAGTGACTAACGCACACTCCATTATGTCTTATTGCTTACTTGTTTAGATATAGGCAGGTCAGCCCATTTATGTAACAAATTAGTGGTACAGTCAAATTAAGAAACAATAACCTAAGGACATACAATAAAAGTCACATTAAAATATTACACAAATGGGTTTCTTAACATTTCTCAATGAGCTGTGTGTGTGCCTTTAAGCCATTTAAGAGTTAAAAAAAAAAAACAGCTGAAAGTGAGTTGCCAATGCATTGTCATTTTTTTTGAAAGCAAAGCAAAACCAACATATTAGCATGACAGTTTAAATTGTACTGCAGTGGTGACAGAAGGACGTATAAAGTACTTGCATGGATATTTGATCCTGGTGTTCTGAAAGTGTGCTCATCCTGGAAAGCATTTTTATTGTTATGGTGTACTATATTTGAAGTTACTATGAATAGAAGTCATAAGTGCCCTCTATAAAGTAATTTGTTTTTCATTGTACATATTTTTACATGTAATTCCTTATTTTCTTTAAATTGTTTGTGTTGTATGTGTTATACAGTTTAGCAGCATAACCCTGATGAAGTGGAGCAGCGCAAAGAAATACAAGTCTGCACTTAGGTGAATTATTAAACTAGATACTAAGAACTTAACCAGAAGTGGAACCTTCATTTCTTTATTTGATAGTGACCTTCATTTAATTCATTTTTTCCCTTTCTTTATTAAAAAGGTTTTCATTAAGAATAACCAAACAAGAAAATCACACAAAATAACGAGTTAAGGTACAGCATTACCAGGTAAAAGATACCCCCCCCACCCCCAAGAAAGCATTATGGTCAATTCAAATATAAAATAAACTAGTTCATTAGGAAGCATTATATATACAATAATAGATGGGGAAGTGTGCTTAATGAGAAAGTAATGGTTGCTTGAGGTGTGGGATGCTATATAAACCCCAAGGGCGAGCTCGAGGGGTTTATTAAAGCATCCCATACTAAGGGCAACCATTAATTTCGAATTTTAAACACACGTCCCCATCATTTATTATTTATAATTGCTGGTCAGCAATTTTTTCCAACCCTCTATCTCATTAATTCAGAGAGACACACACACACACACTCTCTCTCTCTCTCTCTCTCTCTGTATCTATCTATCTCAGACAGTTTTTACTGTTTTTTTATACAGCTGTTTTTTTTTACTTTTACGTTTAATTTATCTTAGCTTGTGGTTCTGTGTAGAGTAGTTAGAGTTTGATCGTGATCGCGATCACAACTTATCAGCACTCAGTCAGGTTGGAGCCATTCCCCCATGTCAGTTGTTGTGCGCTGAGACTATCAAACGGTATGATTGACCAAACACATTTTTTGTTGTTTAAAACTGTTAGCAGTATTATTTAAAAAATAAAAAAGACGATGAGGAATCTTAGTCTGGTGGTTCCTTGCTGCTTCTGGTGACACCTCGCTGCTTCCTACAAGGAGCGGCCATGTTTTCAGGTGTGATTAGCCCACCCAGGAGGAGGTGACAGCCAATAAGGGAGCGGTTGTTTTTGATTGACGTGGTGAGTGTGCAAATTATAACTGGCTCAGCCTATGGAAAAATGTGCTGGCCAGTTATTATACTCCGTTAATATCATTTATCAGAGCAAAAACAATATGAAAAGGTACCCATGTATTAATAGAGATCCTGTTAACTAAAAACTAAACATATGCTATTTTAGTTATTTTTTAGTTAATTGGTGCAATTTTAAAAGACAAAAATCTTTTAGAAAAACGTAAGACATAAGACATGAGAACCAGATCCAGCTCTCATGAGATTGCCTTAACTCATAAGTGATATTACATCCAATAGTTTTTTCCAGCATTTCAAGTAGAAGGATTGTTTGTTATGGAAGCAAGATACAATACAAATCAATGTCAGGCTTTGTCTAATCTGGGAAATGAGTGCTTTGAAAGACAGTGTGGTCTGATCTGCCCAATGCTTAAGAATAGCTTGTGATTTGACACCTCAATTACAGATAGTAAGGATTTGTCTATAAGGGCATATCTATAGGCAAGTTAGCCGAAATAAAAGTATCTATATCGAAGTTGTGAGATTGTACTAATTTGCCTGCTATTTTAATTTTAATTTCCTGCTATCAAGTGTGAATAAAAGGACAGGACCAGAGACTTTTATTTAATTCAAGGAAACCACTTTTTTAATTCTAATTGTTTAGCAGCCATATCAGTCAAGGCAGGCCCACACATGATGACTGAAGGGCTTACAGCTGTGCAACCCTCAATATTGCCTAAGGCAGTGTCTTGTTGAATTTTGGTTAGGAATTATGGCCTATCATATCATGAAGATGCCATATTTATTTTTATTTAATTGATTTCCCTTCTGCTGCCTCTAGTAAGTCCCTTCCTATGGCAATTGCACCCAGGCTGTTCATTATTTATTTTTTCCTGATTGCAGTGTTTGCCCAGCCCTATCAGCTACAGTATATTGGAAGTCCCACGTTTAGAACTCAAACCCAGGTTTCACACATAACAAACCAATGAACTACCACCAGCACTGGATCAACTTATTCTTAATAGACAGGAATAATCTGGTAAATAGAACATTATGAAAATTAAAGCATTTTGTAAGAATTGTCAGGCTCTCCAACTACTATGATGATATGCAACATTTTTAAACTTGTTTTTATTTTACAATTAATTTTTAGAGAGTTTATATAATCACTCTACTAAGTAACTCAACAGCAACAAAAACACTATCTGTTCTTGTGACACTATTTAAACAGTAAAAGAAATTAAACTAAATTGTACATTATCAACAATAGATTATGTGTGATTTCTTTAGATAAGACTTTAAATGTTGTCTGAGCCTTAGCCAATCAGGTTTTATTGTAGCCAGTTTTGCCTCCATTCAGTCACGGCAGTTTGATATTTTATGAACAGAGCAGACTCTGCAAACCGCAGTCTTATATTTCTTCTTTTGCAGGTCTTGCAAAAAAAAATTTTTTCACTGTGCTCAGAGGGGAGGGTGTTTGGGGGTAGAGAGGGGTGTGTAGGGGGTTAATTGATCATCATGATTTTGGTAGGGAGGGGGAATTGTTTTATGGTGCATGGGTGGGAGAAGGGATTAACCTTCTTTTTCAGTTGTTGCTCTTTATTTCACCCCAGACTGGCCCCTTGATCAGGGACTGACCCCTCCAGCTCCACCTTCCAGGCCCTGCACAGACTTAGCATCCAACTCCAGTCTTCCCCATGACTTACCCCCCCCCGAGAGAATGGCCCACCATGACTGTGGGCAGTATCCTCAAACTGGAGGTGCGCCATGCAGGGCCTGAGAGGGGTCAGTTCCATCATGCTTTCTGGCCATGTTTTCCTCCCCCTTTTTATATTCTCAAGGACAGACATCCAGTGTCACTTAAGAGTGCCCATGTGTGCACACATATGCAGGCAGCACTGGCTGGCAGTCCTGTATCCCTAAATGCTATCCATGAATGTCCAACCTCCAGCCATTGTTAGGGATGGTACTAGTGTGAGTGCAGCAGCCCTGCCTGCCTGGAGGAGGAGATCAGTATGGACACTCAGTTCTCCTCCTGCTGGTCGACTCTCCAACAACCCAAGTTTACTCCACATTGGCAGTTGTGCTACAGCTGCTCTGGCAGGTGGATGGAAGTGACTAACTTAATACATTACAATCGGCATGGCAGAAAAATTTACTGGAAGGAGAAGGAGGGATCTTTTTTGTATGCAGAGGGTAAGAGGGTGGGTTAGAATGCTATTAAGGTTACAAGATTATTTATTACAGATAGCACTGTGCTTAGGGGGTTATAGATATAAAAAATTGTTTATTTAAGAATCAGAAGTGACACTTCATGTAGTTCATCTCAAGTGAAATGTTACCCCGCTCAATCCAAACTACGTGAAGAGGAACTTCACTGCTGTAGGGCTACTTGACTTAGTCTTTGTGTATCAAGGCAGGCACTTCAATATGCTAAGAAATACATGAAGTGTGGCTTCACACTTAGTAGGGTTGCAAAACTTTGCAAACTACTCTACAAAGGGAAATTTCCCGACTGTGCACATCTGTAATTGGGGTATGCAGTTCTAGTATTTGTCACTGCACTTTAGTATCGTAAAAGACAATACAACCAAGACAGAATGTTCTGTTTTTCAGTGTGCAAGAAGTCGAGGAAAGTACCTTTCCAATCTAGCAATGATGTCAATGATATACCACCTCTGTATGAAACACCCCCATGTGCTGCACAGTGATTCTCCCCTTCCCTGATACGTGCCTGTCTACCTCTTTTCTCATACTGGTAAGGGTCCAGTAGATTCACAATTTAGCAGTGGTGATTTAGTTACTGAGAAACTATCACATCTCCTCTTTTGGTATCACTGATAGTAGAGGTGTGCAAAATTAGGGTGGTTCTGATTTTGTTTTTGCCAAATTGCACCCAGTTTTGGTTCTGGTTTCAGTTCTTGTTTTGGTTTAGGATTCACAACATTAGGCCTGGCTGTCATTTTTTTTTCTTTGGTAACAGGGTAAGGCCCACTAGGCACAAGTGACTGTTTTCAGGGGCAACCTGGGAGCACTGGGGAGGCTAAGTGTCTTGCTAAGAGTCACACAGTATGCAAATGGAGGTTGTAGGAATCAAAGACAGGTCAGTTGGATTGGTAGCTTGTTACTCTAACCTCTAGGCTATACTGTATATTGTACAGCTTTATTCGATAAATTCAGATTCCCTAATTTACTCATTTGTTTATTTTGTATTTATTTTTAATTGCAGTTGTCAATTTCAATATAACATAGGGGATGTTCCCTGGCCTAATTTATCCTACTCACCACAAAATCCAGTGACACTGGCATCCAGTGAAATAAAATCAGGCAGCAATTAAATCATATCTGCCCTGGTCACTCCAGAGCCTCTGGATCAGACTGAAACAATGGTTCCTCCACAGTACAGCTGTAGTTGGTAAACATGGTGATTACTAGTTACCACCTACTGAGAATATGGTTACTAGACCATCTCTCCTTCTTGGTATCTCTCTACAGTGTGAGACTTATTATTTTTTTATTTTTAGTCTTTTGTAATCAGGTAAGCCCCACTAGGCACAAGTGCCTGTTTTCAGGAGCAACCTGGAAACACTAGGCAATTAAGTGACTTGTTTGGAGTCACACAGTATGCAAGTGGAGATTGTGGGAATCAAACCACAGTTCTGGTCTGCTGAATGTACCAAGCTCATTACTCTAGCCTCTAGGCCATACTGCCAGCTCTCATAGCAGTACGAGAACCACACTGCCTTAAGCCCTCTTTTGCATCTAGTCACTCATTAGTCATTCAGTTTGTCATTCATTAGTCAATCAACCCATGGCACAGTACACTTTTATGAGGACTGGGTAGCCATTCAATCCATTGCAGATGGGGGCTGCTTTCAAGTCTACTTTTAAATAACACATCATATGGCTTTGAAGTCTTACTATTGCAAAGTCTGAGAACCCCCCCCCCCCAAAAAAAAAATGAAATGAATGTAAAATGTAAATTCTGGCTACAGAATGTAAATATTAAGGTAAGGCTTCCACACCCTAACTGCAAATTTCAAACATATTTTCAAAAAGGCTGCAGCATGAATTTCTCACTCCTCTCTACCTCCACAAAAAAGGGCAGAGAAAGCAGAGAAGGACAAGGAAACTTGGACCTGTCTTTGACTTTATCTTTCTTACTGGACTTTTTTTTTCTTTTGTTTGTGTGCACAAAATCACCTGGTCCCGATTCATTCACTACCATTCTCTGTGATAAATGACTTGGTTGTGTGGACACTCAATTTTGGTTGTGTGCACGAATTTAGCTGCATTTAGTTGATTAAATGCTGCTGCTGCTGCGAGGTGTGAAATGAGGCAATTCACGCTTGATTTCTTTAGCGCACTATTCACTTATGCTGTCCCAAATAACAAATCCTCAATTATCACCTCATTAATTGCTCCCAGTTACATCTAGCACCTCACAGCAAGTTTAAAACTGTAACTCTCTACCTGATACCTGTCCACTCAGTCCGTCAGTCAGCATGGACAAACTGAAACGGCATGTTCTGAGCCCTGAAACAAAAATCAAATTGTTAGATCAGGCTCTTTTCCTGGAAAAGAGGAGGGAAGGGGATAAGATAGAGACATTAAAATACCTCACAGGGGTAAATAATGTACAGGAGGGAAGTATTTTTCAAACAAACAGGTGCTCAAGAACAAGGGGTCATGCTATGACACTGTTCCAGTTTTGCCTCTTTTAAAAATTCATTTAAACTGATTATGTTAAATACCAGATTGTCTTGTTCATGTTTTGAAAATTGAATGCATATTCTATTGGTTTTGGTTTGTGCTTGTTGAGACTGTATTGTTGAATTTGGTGTGGAATGCTCTACAAATATATTTTTGTCTTATAGAACATATCCTGTAATCCTGAACTTTTAAATAAAAAAGAAGCTGGGGGGTCAATTCAGGAGAGATGATAGAAAGAACGGTGGATTCCTGGAACAGTCTTCCAGTGGAGGTTGCGGGGGCCAAAACAGTGATGTGTTCAAAAATGTATGGGATAGGCATAAGGGAATCTTAAGAGAAAGGAAGGGGGAAGGGAGAATAGGCCAGAAATCCACTAGGGTCTGCGGTGATTCAGTAGGTAGGGAAAAATGGGTCCAACTGGGTGGGCCAAGTGGCCTTATTTGCTGTCTAATTCTATGTTTCTGATTTTCTATGTTTCACTGCTCAGCAACTGTGGGTGTCTGCTGAAAAAAGGCACAAAGACTATACATGCACAAATTCACAGGAAGGTGGCACTCAGGGTAACAAGTAGAAAAAGGCCATTCCACACATATAAGTTGATGGTAGACAAGGACTGTTTGGCCCATCCAGTCTGCCCATTTACCTATCTGTTGCAAAACCATGGATCCTAAATGATCCATGATTTATCCTTTCCTCCATATTCCTATGGTAACTTTCTGTCTATCCCATGCATTTTTGAATTCCCTTACTGGTTTTGCTTCCACGACCTCCATTGAGAGGCAGTTCCAAGCGTCCATGACTCTTTCTGTTAGAAAATGAACTTTCTCACATTGCCCCTAAGCCTACCCCCTCCTTCTTCATCTCATGCCCCCTTGTACTTGTACATCAAGCACTCTGCTCTCAGTCTTGACTTTACATTGAAACATTTTCACAGCTCTTTGCAGCAACAACTTGTGGGTTGGTCTTTTTGTACTGGTTATGCTATGTACTGTGGACTTATTTCTCTTTTGTTCTGTACACTACTGACAGTTTGTCCCTTACAGGAGCATGACCCAGTTTGCCTTCTAGTGGTGAGTCACCAATATTATGAGTTTCACACCTTCTCCATGGGTAAGAAGCCCCATTGAGATAGAGAGATAGAGAGATATAGATAGATAGATAGATAGATAGATAGATAGATAGATAGATAGATTAGTTCTTTCACAGCTTGTTGCTCTAACATCTAGGACCAGTTTTGGCTCTATCTGTCCTGTGGCCCTGTTGAAACCTCCTTGCTTGTTCCCAAATGAAAAGTAAGGGAGTCCCCAAGGAACATCCTCATGCCTACTGTGGTCTCCCTGTATCTTAATTTTCAGCTGGTTTTGTGCTATTTTTGCACTTTCCTTCAGTTAGAACACAATATCTAAGCAATGAGGAAATGCATACACCAGGTATACATTCTGGAGAAAATTGGACAGAGTCACAGTGGACCAAGAAGAAAGGAAGCCATTTGATTAGCTGAGGCTTTATGGGGCCCTTCTGCTCTTGGGGCCCTGTATAAATGAACAGTTCACAACATGCTAAGGCCGACTCTGTCTAGGACATGCTGCCAGTTCAATGGTTCACCACTGCTTTGCAATCCATCACTCAAATTTTCCATACAACAACAAATACCATGTCTCACATCTGAAAGCATAGCAGATCACCAACTTGATCAGTGACATAATTACATTGGATCTGTAGCCTTTGTCCATTTCATCAGCTGCTGCAGCATTTGCATGCCAGGCTTAATATACCTTCATGGACCACTATTTCACACAATGATTTGACACCATATACGGTGATTGGCAAAAGGCAGTGCTATGTCAAGACTGCACGATCAAAAGCAGTGTGGTCAATAACTGTGCCATGCAGTAAGTACAAAACCAAACAGTACAAAACCACACTAGATTAGATATACTAACTCTGAAACCGCATGGCACTGTTATGACAGTGCAGTTTTTGACCATGCAGATTTGCTGTCATTTTTTTTGACCAGACACTGCACAAAGCAGTTGGCAGGCAACTTGCTTAGGCTATTATTGAGGTATTCCACTGCACCAGACATATGGACCAGCACAAGTTTAAATCATGCATACATGTCATTGATGGCACACTGGTGTACAACAGGCAAAGCAGTCAATGGTGATGATGGTGGCATTAAAGCTATGGGTGCTGGTCATGACTCTTCTCCCTCTTACTGCTAGCCTGCATTGTTTAATATGAATGTGATGGAGATGGATCACAGGGTTATGAAAGTCCTTTTATTCCTGGAGGATGTGCTGGGTTCATGGACAGAAGGAAAACATTTGCACATTTGTTTTCTGATCACAGTCAATGCCACAAATATGGAAAACAAACAGAAAATGGAAGCACGCCTTTCTCCCAAAGGTACCACTGTCCAGATCAAGAAGCAACTTGAAAAAGGGCACTAACAGTGCACACACCAAGTACTGCAGACTTTGCAAACAAGTCAATGGAGAATGGCACCTGCTTACAGGGACGTTATAGTAAATGTAGCTCACTGGAGAAATGGAGTCTCATACACAGTGAATTTCTTCATACAAACATCAGTCTTTATTCATATGTAGTTAAAAGTTTATTCATGAATCCAGAGGTGCAAATAACAAATGAAATTATTGAACAATAAAAAAGTTAGGCAACACCAACTGGGTGATAACTTACAATACCCTGCTTGCCCTACTATTAGTCCTATGGGCCCATCTGTACTGTTAGGCTGCCCTTTACCTTCACAGTCTTGCACTGTATGTTGGAACTGGTTAGATGGTGTTCTTCCCCAACTACAGTGCTGCCTTGGTACCCAGGATAGTCCTCCTGTGCTGCCTGAGATTATGACCTGGTGTACTCCTCAGTGACTTTAAACAACAGCAAAAAAGCTGAAAACCACAAATTGTAATTCCAACCCTGATGGCCAGATGGCTAATGCAAACCTAAATAATAACAGGGGCACTTTCCTTAAACAGGTGCTGCTTCAGTACTCACAGACTCCTAATCAGGATCTTGGCATGGATATCTGCACACCTAGTAGGGCATTCACCTTTGGAAATGAGGTAGCTGGGCTTTATTTGAGGTAAATTGATGGTAAAAATTGTGCTGATGGAGACACTCAGAACACACTGGTGCCAGCGTATGGAATACAGCAGACAATCAGTCGACAGTCAGATACTTGTGGTCACATGCTGCAGCAGGGTGATGGACTGGGAAACAGCAACTAACTCTGGCAGCGTACACTGGGTTGTCACCCAGGTTGTTGCCAAAGGGTACTGTAAACCACAAATAGTGACCCAGATTGATTCCCCTAAAGGGCATATACTGTCTACTTTAAGAACAGTCAATAATTGCAAATGGACTCTCAATTGATACTATTTTATGATACATTTGCAAAACCTCATGCAGGAATGGCAGCAGCAGTACAGCAGATGGCCCTCACCAGATACCATACAGTTCCCACTGAAATACAACAGAGATGAATGGTGCACCTGTCAGCTCATAATGCTTGATACGGTAAAACACCTGGGGTGCTGTTAATGTCCTTCAGGCTCATGGCTTACAGTATCTCAATCAAGGCATGTCAGGTTTGGCTGTGCCAGTCGTAAACACTGCTGAACTGACATTGTCCTCAGGCTCGCTTTCATGGTAGATAGTGAACTGGGTGGCCAGTACATGCAGATTGTACCAGAACATATGTTTGTATCACTTGGTGGTGGTAATGTCAATTCTCTGGCTCACTGTTTCTGCTAATACTCGGATTGCGCCTGACATATACTGTATGTCTGTGAACACTCTCTCCTCACTCACACACCATCTCTTGGCCTCAGTACCATTTATGCTTTTCTTTACTTCAGCTTTCAATTTACTGTGAAGAATCTCATTAAAACAAATGCCAAGCTGGTGGACTAATCCTTAATGCATTATTGGTTAACATTTTCATGCTCTCAGCCACAAGGAGGCAATCACGTGCATATCAGATAGGTTCAATCGGGCTCCAACATATCAATAGTTTACACTTGACTGGTCAGAGGACAAGCTATCCTGATTGCATACTATTTCTACAGTGCATAGGCTGAACTTATTTTCTTGGATTGGTGGGATCTTGATCCTGTTACCTGTCATGCACACACAGATATTGCAGCAACTTATTGATGTCAAGTACACACTAGGCAGAGTGACTTGAGGTGAAAAAGCAAATCTTGGCTTGACGGTCCATACTGATTTTGGTGCATATCACTCTGCATATCATCAGCATTGCTGTACCTACACTTCTCAGCTAGCCCAGTCCAATGTCCCAATATCCCAAGAGCAGGATGCACAGCAAGGCATAAGCTCACCTGTGACCCATATCCAAGGGATCCACTAGTAAGATCCAAGTGGCGGTTTCATGGTATAGGACCCAAGTTTATCTGAGTCAATAATTTTGATTGAGACTGTTTTTTTTTTCCTGATCTTTTCCTTGTTCCTTTTCTCACCTTTCTTATGCCTGGCTTATTGATAGTTTTGCATGACACAATTAAACCTGGGTGCAATTGTTGCCCCTCGTGGGGGATCAACCTCCCCAGCCCACCAAAAGGGAACAATGTATTGATAGATGCCTGATGCCACCCTCCCTGCGTTGATTCCTACTGCAGGGGGAAGCACTTACCACTCCAGGGCTGCTTAACAACCAAATCAGGCATTCTCTTTGAAACCCAGGCTCTTGGCATGTAAGATTGTTGTGCTTCCATTGGGCCATCAGGCAGCCCTGTAAATACATTACTTTTAATCTTATTCTTTGTCAAGTTCTGGTATAGAGAAAGGCAATCACACCATTACAATTATGGAGAGCTAATGGGGTTAAACCCTTTGTGTTTCCATAGAATGCATGTGGAAACACTCCTACAGCTTTAATTTGATTAATAATTAAATCATAAATCATTGGAGGCAGTCTAGTGCTGTGGCTTAGGACACTGAGATGCAAATCTAGAGACCTGTGTTTGACTCCCACAGGCCTCACTTGCATACTGTAACCCTAAGCAAGTCACTTAACTTCCTTGTGCTCCCAGGTCACACCTGGAAACAAGCTTCGGTTTAGTGTGCCTTTCCTGGTTCAACAATTTCCCCTTTCCCTAAGTTTATTTTGCAGTTTGCACATACAATTATTAACCAAACCACCACCTGCGTATTTTGATAAAATTGTTGCATTTCAAAAGGGCTATCAACTATAAAGTAGGAGTTAACGCTACTAAGTTTATTTTGCAGTTTGCACATACAATTATTAACCAAACCACCATCTGAGTATATTGATAAAATTGTTGCATTTCAAAAGGGCTATTAGCCATAAAAAAGGAGTTAATGCTACTGAAAAAATGAAATGACCTATTGAGCAGCTTGAGCAAACAGAGACTTAAGGAAAACATCTTCCCAGGCATTTGATGTAATTCCCAAGGCAAAATGATTGTCTTTCATGTTTCTTAAAGCTTCTGTTCCTTTTCTAGCCTCACCAGAGTAATCTCAGTTTATTGTGGGTTGTACAGTACTGCCAATCAACATAAATATACATGTACCACGGTGACACATTCACACTGTGAATAGAGCTCTACAGCTAAAGAAAGATGTCAGGAATTTTTTTTTTTGTCAAATGATTGGGGCTGCTGTCTTTATGCTATACCCATACAGCATACACAACTAATAACAATAACAATTTCAAGAATCGGTAAGGGAAGTACAAATGCTGCACTAGAGAATCCATGAATGCCAGGAACATATAGCTAGCTAAATAGTAAAGCATTTTCTCAAGTAACAGCCTTCTGCTTTAAGTACTTGAAACAATACAAACTGTTTAGTGCACGTGTTTAAATCGGCAAGTGCACCTAGTGCTTAGATAAATCAGAAACCTTTCAGCAGGCAAGCAGTTAATGACAGATTCAGTCCATTCCTTTCTAATAAGACTGTTTATAAGAGAGATAGCTTTTTCCTTATCTCTCCTACCTCTTTAACTTTCAATAATGAGCACATAACCTTGGTTTTACTTTGGCCATTCCCATATCTTTCGTGTTTTAGATCTTTAGATCTATGATTTGAGACAGCTGCACTGATGCTGGGTAATAATGAACATAAAATAAAAAGAAAACACTGCCTTAAACCAAATGTTTGGATTTTGAAATACAAAAAGAGCAGACTCTTTGCAGATAAGTACAGATTTCACCAAGTCTCAGGAATAAGCACCCAGCATTTCTTTCCTAATCAGATTTACTGGGCTAGCCAACATTTAGATAAGCCAGAACCCTTATCTTTCATGACTTTTATCTTTTTGTACAATTAACTAGTAGCTTTCTTTATGTAATTGCTTGAAACTAGAAGCATATGTGTATCTAATAGGCCAGAAGGCACAATATAGTATGAGGATTCTGGGACTTGATTGTCTTTTTTATGGGTTTTCTTTGTGAGATAAGGCTGGAGAACTTAAGCATACTTATGAGGCTGCTTTAATCCATCATGTGATGAGACCAGAGAAATGGCAAGCAAGCATTTTATTCAGAATGGTAGCTAGTCAAAACGTGAGCAGCATTGATATTCCAAATATGACAAGTTTCTCTCTCACGTGTGTGTTTGTTTAATCAGAAAAGTCTATGGATATAGTAAATGTCATATTACAGAGTATTCTGAGGACTACAAAAGAGGGTCAGCAGCATGTTATAAATTCATATTGCAATGATAAACAATATGTTATCCAGTAATGACAGCTGCATGTTGAGATGAGCACTCATCTTCAACTCTTCAATCTGTCCTGAACTAAGTTTAGGGTTGGCCTGTGCATCTCAAGCTTTTCACATGATTATACAGCCCATGGTGCAGAATCACTGTCTTAAAAGAATCTCAGTACTTGAATGTAAATCTTATTTTATTAATGTAGCCTACTGTTGGTGTTATTAAACTCTGTCTTACACAGAGAATACACATTTTTGACCCTGACCTAGCATCAACACATACTGATATGAAGGCAGGTTACTGTAAGAAATGAGTGTGGCCTTATATAGTTCAAGAAAATCTTGTATAAATGTATGGGAATAGTCAAGGTGTTTCTTGTGGCTAATAGAGTATACCCACCTGTGTTCTTAGGGAGAAAGAACTGAAAACCTAAGCAGTTCTGGTGCCATATGAATGCAAATGGAGACACTCCTCTAGTCACAAGAGATAGCCCATCTGTCCCTATAAACATATTATAAATTACCAAATTAGATAGCTACGTATAGGCTAAGGTATGAGAGAGTATGTGATGCAAGTTTTTTTAATCACACCCTAGATCTCTTTTGTCACTTAAAGAATGAGAGTGAAGCTTGAGTGGTTTATAAAGGCAAGATATTCTGAGCTTGTAAAGAAAGAAAGCATAATAACTCACTCTCCATTTTTTTGTGATTGCTGGTTTTCATTAATTGTGTTAATTTTTAGACACCAACACCATGGCTGTGAGTGCTTATTGTGGTCATGTGTACTCTTATTTGCATTTAATTAAATTCAAAGGTACATTCAATGTGAGTCAATGGGCTGCATGATGTCACTGATAACATCAGTGTCAGGGTTTTTAGGGTCTGGCATAGAGTTTTCAGACCTCTGCAAGCCTGACTTCAATCCATAGTGCAAAACATTTGTCTTCCTCACTACAATTTCTGTAGTATGAGACAAATTGTTAGATGTCCTTACTGATGTTAGTGATAGAGTTTCATCAAGGTTGGAAGGTCTGTATTGATGATAACTTGAAAAGTTCCAGCTGAGACTTCCAGGTCTGAATGCAACTTTGGAAACTTTACTTAAAACTGACAAACTGGTGCATTATTAAATCCACTGCAGTTCTTGGGGAAGATGTCTGCACTCAGTGTTGGATGTCATTTGCCACAGCATGCATTTCCTGTAAATGAGCTTTAGTATAGTGGTAGAACTACAGACTACAGGCAGTAGTGAGTAGGGGGCCTAGGTTTGATCTCCAGTGTAGGATACTATTTTTTGTTTCTTACTCAGTTTGTGTACTATGATAGAAATTGTTTGATGTTGTTGCTGAGGTTCAGAATACAATTTCAGCAAGATGTTAGGTTCTGTATTGCTGATAATTGAAAATTCCCAGGTGAAAATTGGAGGTTTGAATACAACTTGGGAACATGCATCAAACTGACTGCTAAGCTCATTATTAAATCCATTGCAGCTGTGTGTGTGTGTGTGTGTGTGTGTGTGTGTATGTGTAGGGCAGTCTGCACTAAGTGCTCAATGTTCTTTGCCACAGCATGCATATCTTGTCATGGAGCCTTTGTACAGCAATAAAGCTAAAAGCTAGCAAGCAGTAGTGAGTAGGGGCCTTGGTTTGATCCCCAGTGGTGGACATGTTTTTTTTTGTTTTCATTTCAGTTTCTGTTGTATGAGAGAAATTGATAGATGCTCTTGCCAATGTTAGTGATAGAAATTCAGCAAAGTTTGAAGTTCCCTATTGTGATAACTTGAAAAGTTCCAACTGGAACTTTCAGATTTAAATGCAGCTTTGGAAAACATTACTTCAAATTGCCAGACTGGTGCATTTACATTATTAAATCCACTGTAGCTATTGGGGGATTTGCACTCAGTACTCAGTATCATTTGTTACAGCATGCATTTCCTGTCAATGTGCTTTAGTGCAGCCGTAGAGCTACAGACTGCCAAGCAGTAGTGGGTAGGGGATCTGGGTTTCACTCCAGTGTGGGATATTTCTTTCCTTTCTTACTCAGTTTTTGTAGTATAAGAACAATTATTTGATGTAATTGCTGATGTTAGTGATAGAGTTTCAGCAAGTTGTGTTGTATATGTATTTATTTATTTTACCAGGAAAAAAAGCTTCAGTGAGCAATGCTCATTTACAAGGAGCTCCTGAGTAGGAGAGAAACATACAATGGGTTGCAGTGCAATTTCCAGTAATACAGCAAAGAAACTTAAGAAATTCAGTTAAGTATTGGCTAACACATATAATCCAGTGCAAAGATAACGATAGCAGAATATTGATAAACACAAATTATGGCAAGGACAATGTAAACATAAATCTTATACAAGTACAGACACTGCAACATATAATAATATATAATTTACATGTTTTTGTTTTCTCAACAGCAGTGAATGTGATGTTCTATGCTGTTGACAGCATGCACATTTCCAGTTCAGACATTAAGGTTTGAATGCGTACATTTGTAGAATTTTATACCAACCCTTCTTGTGGATTGGTGCTCTTTCCAGAGTTTCTTAACCCTTAGACTGCCAACAGAATTAGAATGTATTGGAGTTCTGGACTGATATATCAGTCTGAGGCCATGTAAAGGTTAATGGATACTGATGTCACAGTGCAACACAGTTACAGCACATAAAACATTTTATTATCATTTATTTCAAAATACAGGAAATGATTCACATACCAATCCAAGGATGCCAGAGGGCAGCAACCTCACTTGCAGTTGGGCCCTGACATTAACTGAGACCCCTCTTAGATCCTCTGTTAATACATATTTCATAACTAGGGCTATTTTTTTCAGCTTCCCCTATCTACACACAGAATAAACACATTCTTCAACAGCTTCTACTCGGTAGCTTTTAGGTGTCACTATACCTAACCTTGAACCTTCTCAGTCTCATAGAAAAACAACTGTCTTATGCATGTACACATGCAGTCAATTTTCTGTGTTTCCCATACTCAGCAATTTGTTTTACATGAAAAGCTAACAGACCTAAAGCTGGTAAATATCCATTAGTAAATCTCACAAACACTAATATCATAGAAGCTTATACATTTCTATCACTAATAATATAGATAGAAGGAATGCATATAAGACAGGTCACAAGCTTATGCTAACATGCAACTTGGAGCATTATTTCAAATTGACTGACTGGTTGATTACTAAATGCACTGCAGCTGTGTGCATGGAGTGTGTGTGTGGGGGTAGGGGTCTGTATTCAATGCTGAATACCTTTTGCAACAGCATGCATTTCCTGACACAAAGCCTATGTACAGTAGTACAGCTACAGTCTACCAAACAGTAATGGGTAGGGGTCCTGGGTATTGATCCCACTGTGAGACCTTTTTTCCACTCTAACCACAATTTCTTTTTTTTCAGTTAATAATTTTTATTAGTTTTCAGCTTACAAAAAACATACAAAAGCATATCACATGACAGGTATAGAAGACAATCTGCAACAGCAGTGAAAGAATTAGAACATTACACCCCAAATCATATATAGTACATTATATCATAGAAGTTATGACCTTAAATGGGCTTCAGAAGGGGTGTGAGGGAGACCCTCTAATCTCTGCTCTGTTCAGTGCACATAGAAAAACAGAAATAAAAGTATCCAATGCTGGGTTTCTTTGATATGTACCACTATGTGAACAGCTGTAAAAAAAGAATAAAGAAAAACAAAGGCACTATAATTAATAAGATCAGTGCATTTTCTATGGCTAACTATTTCGAGCTAGGAATAAGGGTCACTCATATCGGGAGTATCATATTAGGGACGATCAACAAGGTGGCTGATGGCGGAGGCTCATCCTATTCTGGTCCTAGTTTTCAAATAGGCTAGAAAGGGGGCCCAACAAGTTCCATATGCGTTAAGTTTGTTAAGGGCAGAATAGGATAGTCGGTCAAGTGTAGCAAGGAGCATGAGAGCATGGTGATGTTCTCGGATGGTGGGAATTTCAGTGGATCTCCACCGACATAGTATTAGGCATTTGGCGGAGATACCGACGAGGGCCAACCATTGAATTTGGGAGGGTTTAAGGTGCAATCTCAATGGAGATAGGCCCAGGATCCATAGAAGGGGGTCTGGTTGTAGTTTGAGGCCTAGAATATCGATGGTGAATTGGTTCACTGCTTGCCAAAAGTGGGCCAACGGAGATCATTGCCAAACAATATGATATAAGTCTCCAGGTTGAGTCTGACATTTCCAGCACAAGTTGGTATTCAAAAGTTAAGCTTTGTGTAGTATAACCGGAGTTTTGTACCAGTGGTGCAAAAGTTTATTTTGGATGAGCCTACTATGAGCATCTGGATAGCATGTGTGTGCCAATTTCCAACAGAGGGCCCATTGAGTATCGCCTATTTCCACTATCAATGCTTTTTCCCATTTTAGTTTAGAAGCTCAGATTGTGAGGGAATGCTCTATCTAATCTCTGCATAGACTCTACTTGCTTGACCCTTCGAGTATTTGAGCCACATAGATAGCTTCTGAGGGGTAGCCACTTCAGTGGAGTAAAGTTTAAGGAATTCAGATAGGGAACTACGGAGTTGGAGATATCTCCAGAAATCATTCTTGCTCAGACTGTATGTCTGAGCCAAGGCTTGGAAGGGTTTCATTCTGAAGCCAGTCTTATCAAGAATATCTGCCAAGATCCTGATGCTGGCTTTCTCCCATTGGGGCCAGTGGAAGGGCTTATTATCCATCAGTAAGTGCTTATTGTGAAAAATAGTTATGTAAAGGAGTGGGGTTGGGTTAGCTTGGATCTTGTTATGCACCTTGTACCGAACATGGGTCGCTGATGCAATAATAGGATGGGACCTTAAGAACTTAGGTAATAGATTATAAATTAAGAGGGGGAGGGTGTACACAGGAGCTATAGCCTGCTCCATATGGAGCCATTGTGGGGAATCTGAGTTCAGGGTAGTGAACCATTTTAAAGATTGTGCCATTGAGTAAGCCCATGTGTACCCTTCGAACCACAGAAGTCCCCAGCCACCATCCTTCCAGTGGGAGTGAAGTTTACCCCTGCTATAACGTGGCTTCTTGTTGTCCCAGAGGAAGTTGCCCACTACAGTATCTATAGTATGGAGCCATTTAAAGGGGGGGCTAGGGGGATATGTGAGAGGGGGCACAGTAGTTTGGGAGCTGTAATCATTTTAAGAGTGGCAGTTTTCCCAGCTAGGGTAAGGTGAAGCAAACTCCACCTATCTAATTCAGTTCTAAGGTTGGCGATCAGGGGACTGAGGTTATAATCCCAAAGTCTGGATAGGTCGGGGGAAATTTGGATACTGAGGCACACAAGAGAATCCAGGGCCCATTTGAGCCCAAGAGAGGAGACTATATTTGGGGTGCAGTTAGAGTTGAGGGGTAGCAGCTCAGTTTTGGATGTATTCATCCGGAGACCGGAGATTGATGCGAAGTTAGTCAGGAGAGTGAAGAGAGCTGGGAGCACCAGCACAGCATCTTCAACTGGAATTAGCAGGTCATTGGCATACATGAGTGAGGGTACGGTTGAGATCTGATGGAGATACAATGAATAATGAGATGTTGCTGAATAGCCACTGCTAAACAATCCACTGCTAGTATGTACAGGAGGGGGGAGAGGGGGCAACCTTGACAAGTGCCCCTGCCAAGCTGGAAAGGGCTGGAGATGACTGTATTGCTCTGGACTCTGACCAAGTGTTGCTGATACAGCATCAACACCCATTGCCAGACTAGAGGGCCAAAGCCAAATCTCTGCAGCACCTTGTCCAAAAAATCCCGTTCCAAGGAGTCAAAGGCTTTCTCAAAATCTACAGCAATGGCAGCCACAGGGGTGGGTAGAGACTTGGCTTGGTATATAATGTTAATCAGTGAGCTGAGGCATCCTGGCACAACCCCCCCCTGCGATGAATGAATAAAAGCTGGAAGAAAAGGGCTAAGCCTGGCAGCCAGGATCTTGGCAAAAATTTTGCTGTCTGTATTGATTAAGGAAATAGGGCGATAGCTGGAGGGGAGGTAGGGATCCTTACCTTTTTTTGGGAATACGGTAATAATCACTTCATGAAGGGTGGGAGGAAAGATGCCATTATGCAAGGCCTCATTGTAGACCTGAGAGAGAAGAGGGGCAATGTGGGGAGCCAGCAACTGCCAAAGTTCGACCGGAAAGCCATCCCCTCTGGGAGTCTTGCTGGTGTTAAGAGTATTAATGGCCATTATGACCTCTGCAGGAGTGATAGGCAGGTCCAGCTGCACAACTTGGGACAGCATAAGTACGGGGAGTTGGAGAGAAGTGAGAAAAGTTTCCATTGTCTGCTTCGCTGGGGTTCTAGTGGAGGTGTAGAGAGTCGAGTAAAATTGCTGCATAATGGCATTGATGGCAATGGGGTGGGTGCGGATTAAGCCCATCTGATCTTTCAGGCCTGGAATATGATGTTAAGCCTGTTGCTTGTGGAGTCTGTAGGCCAGAAGTTTGACAGCTTTTTCACCCCCTCCCAATAATGATGGCACAGCCTTAAAATTGCCACTTCGACCTTGTGAGTTAGTAAATCATTATTCGCTAAGTGGGTGGTAAGCAGGTGTCTACACAGTGGGGAGTTTTGTGCTAGGCTTGCTCGAGATTCCAGAGTTTTTAATCTGGCTTCTAAGGAAGTCAAGAGGTATTCCCTTTTTTTTTCTGTCGTTTAGCAGCGAAGCTGATAATGGCCCCATGGAAGGTGGCTTTAAAAGCCTCCCAGTGAGCACCAGGAGGGGTATCTTGAGGAGGATTTTCTTCTAGGAAATAAGTGGTCTCCAAAGATACCCATTGGGAAAATTGGGGATCTTTGAATAAAAGGGGATCTAATTTCCAAATAGAAGATTTAGGAGAGGGTGGACCTCATAGGACATGCAGGTGCACAGTGGTATGATCCGATATAACTTTGGGCATAATCTTGGCGTCAGCTGCGTTCTGGCAAATATCAGCCAAAACCAGCCAGAAATCTATTTGGCTATGAGACCTGTGCACTGCTGAAGTGAAGAAGTAATCTCTCATTTTGAGATGAAAGGTTCTCCAAATATCGGTGAGACCAGCTTCTGCAATCAGTTGTTGCATGGCTAGCCGGGCCTTAGGATGTTGCACGGCAGAGGGGGCACTACAGTCCATCTGAGGTACTAGGGCAAGGTTGAAGTCCCCTCCTAAAATAGTAGGTACCGGGTCTGAGGATATAGAGCATACTTCTTGGACTAATAAGTGGAAGAAGGCTATCTTCATTCGAGGCATAAATGCAGCCAAGAAGTATGGGACCATCAGGGTTTTTCATTAGAGCTAGGACCCATCTACCATAGGGATCTGTATGTACTTGGATGGTGGACCAAGCCAGAGATTTGTGGATGACGATAGCTACCCCTCTTTTCTGGGTGGAGGAAGATGCAGATAGGACCTGTCCCGCCCAATCTCTCATCAGCAAATCATGACCTTGCTTTGTAAGTTTGGTTTCCTGTAGGAAGGCCAGCATAGCCCTCAGCCTTTTTAAATGAGACAACACCTGTTTACATTTTACCAGGGTATTCAGACCCCATATGTTCCTGATGTATGCATGAAGGTCAGCCATGATTGGAGGGAAAACAACATGTGCAAGTTACCATACTAGAAATACAAAATGTACAGGCTGAGGGTGCTGCTGAACTTTCGTCCAGGAGCCTCCCAGTGGCACCTAGCTGCTTAATGCAAGTAATCCATATAGAATCCAAAAACCTAAAATATTTGTGAGAAACCCAGTTACTACGTAATATAAACCAAATAATCAGGCAAAGGGTCCGTACAGGTATTAAACTATGTACAACAGTACAAGCAAACCAATTGACCTTAGTATTCAGGGGATGACTTTTAGGCCGGCAGACAAGCCACCAAAGCCACCTATCACCCTCTCATTGGGTGGGTCGAAGATGTGAGGAGACAGAGCACTGCATAAGGCTCCGACTCAAGCACTTATTATTCAGCCGCATAAATCCGCTCACCCATGTGGCCTATAGGCAAGTGAAGAAAAAAAGCAACAAGTGGCAATGTAGGGGATAGGGGCCATGTCTAATGGAAAGGGGCTAAGGGAAGGAGAGAGAAGGAGTTATCCACCCTTCCCAGGGGGGGTATCTTAAATCTGTCACCACCTCCAAGGGCATATGAGGGAGATAAGAAATCCTCAGCCATAACAAATGAAGGCTGTGTGCATATGACATGATCTCATATCATTCCCCTTATATCACCATCTTGTCAGGGTAGTGTTGTGAAAGGGCGAAGGGCTATATAGATACAGTGCAATAGGCATAGAGTAGATCATCCCTCCGAAGGTGGGGAGAGTGAAAATGGGTATCTGCTATTGCATCTGAAACCTTAAATAGGGCAATCGGGCCAGTGCTAGAGTCTCACCAGTTATCCCATTGAGTAAAGGTGAGAGGCAGAGGGGCAGAAAGTCAGACAACCCAAATAAGTGTATCAAAATAAAGTTTGCTGCATTCAGATAGGCAATATTGCTTCAATACTATATTTTAGTAGTCCAGAAAAGTCCTGGGCAGCAATATACATATATATATGGGCATTCTAACGCAGAGTGGATGGCCACAGAGGAGTGCAGCAAAGTCTGTTGGCCTAATAAGCAAAACCATCCAAATTGTGAACAGTTCAAGGGTCAGTCCCAGGAGTAAGGAAGCCATCTGAGAGCCAGCTAGGGACCATCTCTACCCAGCACCTGGCATCACAGAATAGTCAGGGGGAAGATTCATCGGCTGGTCGAGCAGGTGGGAGAACTGTTGTTGCTGATGCCTGTTGGTCAGAGCTTGCAGTAGGAAGAGGTTGTTGCTCCAAGAGGGCTTGCAGCAAGTCCGTTTGCTGCAACAGCGGCCCATGTTTTTGGTTCTACAGCGAGCAAGCTATGTGTCGTCGGCTCTTCCCTTTGCAGTACATCCTCTGGGAGCATCAGCAGTGGGGCAAACTTATTCAGGGAGTAGTGCTGGCACAGACCTCCATCTTCATCTTCATCTTCCTGGGGAGCTTTTATGTGCTGCTTTGTATTCGGGTGTTGTCGCTTCTCATGCCACTGCGAGGTATATCGCTTCCTATTCTGAGGAGGGAGAGAGGCTTCAAACCGATGTGGCGCAGGCTGGGAGGACACTGGCCCAAATCTAGCTGATTCATCCATGTGGCTAGGGGAGAAAGGAGGGTCACAGGTCATGTTGAACACTTTGGGGTCTTGAAAATCTTTAGGGAATTGTCGTCGGAGGTAGTCCATGAGGCATTCATGGCAGGGTAGCGCAGAGAAAAGGAGATATGGTGCGCATATAGAATCTTGCGGCAAACTGCATATGCTTTCCACTGTTCTGTTAACTCCTGGGAGTAAGCCTGGAAAATGTGAATAGTATTGCCATTCCAGGAGAGGGAACCTCTGACCCTAGCTGTAGCAGTGATCAGCTCCTTTTGGTGAAAGTCCAGAAGTGGGCCAAAATGGGTCGCGGGCGCTCTCCTGGTTTGGGTGGTAGGTCCAGGGAGCAATGAGCCTGCTTGATTTGTAGAACAATAGTGGAAGGTAGGCCTAGAATATGCAGCAAGGTATCCTGTAGAAAATGAACTGTGTCCCACTGTTCAGCCCCCTCTGGGAAGCCGATGAACCGCAAATTGTTGCGGCGGCTTCGATTTTCCAAGTCATCCACTTTATCCTGCAGATAGTATATGAGACGGGCTTGTTCCTGAGTAGTTGCTGTGACTTCTTATAGAGCTGCATCGTGGGTCTTAAGATGATTTCCATATGGAACATTCATGATTCAATGGCCTGTAAAGTTTGAGTATTAGTATTTAGAGCAACAGTCATTTGAGACATCTGTGCCAGCAACTGAGAAAACATTTGTTCCATTTTTTCAGGTTCAGCTGGGACTGGGGAAGAGGATGCCATGCTGTAGACCATGATGCAGGACAGACACCCCTAGAAAGCTGATCCACACTGATAGGGAGAAAATAGAGGAAATGCTGGTATGTCTGGTAAGTCCCTCTTTGAATGCTTGTACCTTCAGATGGTTATAAAGGCCCCTCGTTGTAGGATGTCATAGGATAGGTGAAGGTTAAGCCACGCCCCCTAACTACAATTCTGTAGTATGAGAGAACTTACTAGATGTTCTTGCTGATATTAGTGATAGCCTTTTGGAAAACTTTAAAGTCTATATTGCTGATAACTTGATAAGACTAGCTGAGACATTCAGATTTGAATGCAACTTTGGAACTATTACTTCAAATTGTCAGACTGGAGCATTACAAAATCCACTACAGCTTTGTTTTACAGGTGGGGTGCTGCACTCAGTACTGGATGTCCTTTGCCATAGCATGCATTTCCTATTGATGTGCTTTAATACAGTGGTAGAGCTACAGACGAGCAAGCAGTAGTTGTAGGGGACCTGGGTTTGATCCCCAGTGTGGAACTATTTTTTTCTTTCTTTCCTGCTCAGTTTCTCTAGTATGAGAGACCTTGTTTGATGCCATTGCTGATGTTACTAATGGTTTCATCAAGATGTGACATTCTATATTGCTAATAACTTGAAAATTATAAGCTGAGACTTTGTGGTTTGATTTGCAACTTGGGACCACTACTTCACATTAACTGGTTCAGTACTAATTCTACTGCAGCTGTATGTTGAGGGGGGAGGATATCTGTACTCATTGCTGAATGTCCTTTGCCACAGCATGCATTCCATGTAAGGAGCCTTTGTACAATGGTAGATCTACAGGCTACCAAGCAGTAGTGGGTAGGAGACACATATGTACAGAGTTGCTGAAATTCATTCTGTAAAAAAAATTGTACATTTCGCAAGTTCAAGGAGATGTGGACTACATTTTACATTATTATTTGTGAGGTATATTGGCCAACATTTGTATGGGAAATGCCTAATTCATCAATGAATCCCAAGACAAATTGGGTTTAAAACCCCCTGCTACTGGCAGCCTCCTCCCTGCACCCCCCCACCTTGCAAACATCAAACTGCTGCTTTTCTGAAACAAAATGTTATATCTACCCCCACCTGTGTGTCAAATATGCCCCCCACCTCCCCCATCCCAGTCCCACTATCTTTAACAATTAGTCTCAATCCTCCACCTAACCTCACTCTGGTCCCCATCACCCTCCTCCCAGCACCCACAAAATATAACTCGCAAATAAAGAAATCGATCTGCCCCCCCAATGAGGAGTATCTGCTCTGTTCAGTGCCGACTGCCATCATGAATGAATGGATGATGTTTTTTGCTCCTAGTAAGCCCTGGCAGGTTGAAATTTCAATCAATCAGATTTTAATGGAGAAAAACACATCACCATTCATTCATTTGTGCCATTATGATATGGGGAGTCAGATTTGACACTGAACAGAGCATTAGAGCAAATGCTCTACACTGGGGGAATCCTTTCCTTTATTTACAGCTATATTTTGTGGGTTCTGCTGGGGAAAGGTGGGTGGTGAGAACCGAGGGGGGGGGGTTGAAGACTGAGAGTAGCTCTCAAAGACAATGGGACTCAGGTGGGGTGAAGTTGGGGAATATATTTGGCATGCAGTGGGAGGCGGGATTATATTTTGTTACTTTGAGGAAAGCAGCAGCATGATGTTTGCCTAGGGTAGGGGGAGTTTCTAGGTTCTTGGGTTAAAAGAGGGGGTTCATATAGAGCACAATGGGTGGGGGAGGTTTTTTTATTACAGAAAAAAACAAAAATCTGCCTACGAAGTTAGCAGTTCAGCCATGGAATTTGCAAATGTTTTTGTGAATAAGAATATAGCAGATTTGCACCAACTTCACAGCCAAATTAAATATTTCCAGTATCTCTAGTAGAGGATGTTGGTTTAATACCCATGTGAGATGTTTGTTTTGTTCTCACTACAGGTTCTGTAGAGAAATTGTTAGATGTCATTGCTGATGTTAGTGATGGAGTTTCAATAAAATGTGAAGTTCTATACTGCTGATAACTTGAAAATTTCCAGCTGAGACACTGTTGTATGAATACAACTTGGGAATTTTACTTCAGACTGACTGACTGGTTCAATACCACATCCAATGCAGAGGTGTGTGTGTGTAGTCTCTGTATTCATTCCTGAATGTATTTTGCCACAACATGCATTTCTTGTCACATAGCATACATACGGTGGTAGAGCTAGTCTTCCACACTATAATGGGTAGGGGGCCTGGGTTTGATTGCCAGTGTGAGCCATTTTTTTTCATTTTCACTACAATTTCTGTAGTATGAGAGAAATTGTTAAATGCCCTTGCTAATGTTAGTGAAAGAATTTTAGCAATGTTTGAAGTTCTAAATTGCTGATCACTTGAAAAGTTCCAGCTAAGACTTCCAGGCTTGAATGCAACTTGGGAATTATTACTTCAAATTGCAGAATGATACATTACAAAATCCACTGCAGCTTTTTTTTTTGGTGGGGGGGTATATACACTTAGTATTGCAAGTCCTTTTACACAACATGCATTTCATGTTAATGTGCTTCAGTGCAGTTGTAGAGCACGAATTACCAAACAGAAGTGGGTAGGGGATGTAAGTTTGATCCCCAATGTGGGACTTTATTTTTCTTTCTTTTTCAGTTTCTGTAGCATGAAGGAAACTGTTTGATGTCATTGCTAATGTTAGTGACAGAGTTTCATCAACATGTGAAGTTCCATATTGCTGATAACTTGAAAATTTCCAGCTGAGACTTTGAGATTTAAATACAACTTGAGAACATTACTACACACTGACTGGTTCACTACTAAATGAACTGCAGCTGTATGTTGGGGGAGAGTGTTTGCACTCAGTGCTGAATGTCCTTTGCCACATAATTCATTTGCTATTAATGAGCCTTTGTACAATGGTAAAGCTACAGGCTACCAAACAATAGTGAGTAAACAGCCTGGGTTTAATCCCCAGTACTGCATTTTCTTTTGCTCTCACTACAATTTCTGTAGTATGAAAGACATTGTTAGATGCCATTGCTGATGTTAGTGCTAGTGTTTCAGCAAGATTTGCAGTTATATATTGTTGGTAACTTGAAAAGTTCCAGCCAAGACTTTGAGGTTTAAATGCAACTTGGAAACATTAGTTCAAATTGAGAAAGATCATACCAACTCCAGATGTCCTTGTACAGTAACTGATCAGGTTAAAAGTTTTGAGTGTGTGTATTGTGTGGACTAAGCTTGCTTATTTTCTGAGGTAACTGGCTCCTATGCATGAATGGTGTGAAGTAGCTACCCTCTCCTATCTGGGGCAAGTATCCACTCTACACCCACTGTGCCCCCCACACGAGATGCACGAATACAGGGCATACAGCACATACGTGCCTGATCCCCCAGCCGCATGATAAGCAATGCACTGGGGTGGGCGAGGGGTGGGCCGGCACTATATGCCATGCATGGAGGTG
The DNA here is from genome assembly GCA_016271365.2 of Neoceratodus forsteri. Lineage (NCBI taxonomy): Eukaryota > Metazoa > Chordata > Ceratodontiformes > Ceratodontidae > Neoceratodus > Neoceratodus forsteri. The sequence continues at coordinate 1,378,313,720 of CM028130.1, read as the reverse complement.
CATAGTGCTAGCCATGGGGGTGTATAGGAGGCACAGGTTATGCCAGGGAGACCCTGTCAAAAATCCCCTATGCACCATGTGCACACCCTGGGACACGCTGAAGGACAGGGATGACATCCCTACTACATGTCAGGGTCACAGTACACAGCCACCCAATGCTACCCACCCACCCCAGCACACAGAGGTGAGTGTGGCATGGCATGACCCCCCCACTAAACCCATACCCCCTGCAGGGGCACTGGCATGGGCTGAGACCCCCCACCAGCTGCATCGCATGTGTACCACCCTCCCCACTACCACTGGTACAGTCACCCCCCTGGGACACATGACATAGACTGCTAATCCATTGCACCACTGCAGTGCCATCGGATGGCTGGCATCATTGCCCCCCTAGCACCCACCACAGTCACTGGCCCTTGGATATCCATTGGTGTGTGGCTAATGAGCACCCCGCCATGCAAGAGATCCACTAGTGGACCCATGCCAGGCATCCAATTGTATGCCTGGCTGGGTCCATGACTCCACCCTCACCCGCCCTGCGTGGACCTGTGTGCTGGGGGGTGGGGCCACCGACAGGTGACTGGCATTAGTAAATGCCAGTACTGGTGCACCTGTTCCTGGGTGTGCAACTCTGTGGGTGGGGTACACACATTTCATGCGTTCCTGAGCCCCAATCATGCATAGGAGCCATTGTGTGTACTTGTGTGCATGTATGTTTCTGTAATATGCTGCATTTGAGTGTACATTTTCTAGAATGTTCAGTATACTGTAATGTATGTGATTTTTATTATGCAAAAGTGACAGTTCCATGTGATGGTGCCACTCAGTAACATTGGTACTTTGATTAGTTTTTGCTTCATTTTCTTTCAGTTAAAAAAATGCCCATTTCTCTTCATCCCCCCAAATCAACAATCCTTGTGTAATGCTATACGCCAAAATTCATTTTGCTTGATTTGAAAGATTATCTGGATGATCCTGATGAGTTTTGTTTGTTTTCTAAGTTAGCCGAAAAGCTGAGCTGCTGTGCATTGATTTTACAGACACATTTTGTTTCTGCTTTTGGAAGCAGTGCATCAGGAAGAGCAGAGAGGTTGAGCCAGCTAAAGCACATGAGGTATAGCAGGGAGCAGGTCAGTTGCAGGGACTGTGGGGCACTCTTTCTCCAGGGTTACACTCTGAAGGTGGGGTCCCTGCCCCATATACAGAATCTTTGCAGAGCTCCATGCTCAGCAGGTAGCAGCAAGGGAAGTGATATCTCTCCTGTGGAACCAGCTCAGCTGCAGCTCACTAGAGTTACCACCTTTTAAAAAGCCCAAAGTGGGACATTTCTTACTGAAACGCCATTTTTTTGCAGGACTGTATGTATCCTCAACCAAAGCAACAGTCGTATTTTCTCCATACCATCAGAATTAAGACTATGTGTTGTAGTGTTTTAGTTGTTTCTATTGTTTTTTTATCATTTTAAGGTATTTTAGTTAAGATATAGTTTTCTGCAACATTTAGAGGAAAGTTGTAGTGTCGGGACAAGCAGTATTTTTCATGTTTTTTTGCAGGACACAGTTGCCCAAATCAGGACTATCCTGCAAAAATCAGGACAGGTGGTAACCCTACAGCTCACAGCCTACTCCACCACTCCACCAGAGACCCTCTGGTCTAAGGGTGGAGAATGGTGGGTAGGGTGAAGGGGAAGGATGGCAATTGCTGCCACATGAAGGTCAATGAACCACACACCATCATAATGACAAATTTCTTTGCATCCCAGGAGGAGAATCAGGCAACTGATGCCACAGGGGGAATCTGTGTCAGTTGGGGAAATGAAAGTGATGACCTGGTGGGACCCAGGGGTAAAATTAAAAAGAAGGCAGGTAGGAGAATTTTGGAGGTTGAGGATTCTGTGATCTGAGGAGTAGAGAGGGTGTGGGAAAGTAAGGTTGGGGGTGGTTAAGTGCCTATCTGGGGCATCAGAGATCTGGGACATAGAATAAGGAGGATAGCAAAAAGGGAAGGGGGACAGGTGGTGCTGGTGGAGCTTGCACACTTGGGTGCCAATGATGTTGTGAACCAGCCTGCAAAGCAAGTGAAACAGAACATTCAGAGGCTGCGGAACAGATGTCAGGTACACTCAGCCTCCCTCACCTTTTCTGAGGTCCTCCCTGTGTGCAGGTTGGTGGGAGGGAAATATAGAGTAAGGAGGGAAGAGAGAGAGGAATTAAATGGGTGGTTAAAGGCATGGTGTTAGAAGAAAGGGTACTACTTGGTGGGGGATTGGGGAAATTCAGGGACAGGAGGCTCTTCAAAGGTGATGGTCTTCACCTGACAAGAGAGGGAACTAGCATGCTGGGGCAGAAATTTGACATCTACAATAGACAGTTTATCTGGTTATGGGGCAACAAGGCTAGGGGAATCATGGTAAAGGGAATGAGTGACACGAACTTAGCAAGTGCTCTTCCTATACTGAGAACTGGTAGCAGTAAGGTGGGTAAAAATAAGATTTAGCTTTAAAATGGATTACGGTAGGTGGAAAGGAGGGGATGGCTCTCAGGGTTTGCATGAAATATAAAAAATAAGAAGGTAAGCAGAATAAAAAAGAATGCAGGTGTAGGATCACAAAACAGCAGGAAGTGGGTCTGCCTGAATGCCAAGAGTCCAGGTAATAAACTTAGTGAGCTCCAGGCATTGGTTGTAGACACTGAGGCAGACCCTATAACCATCACATTACTTGTGCCACTGAGAGTATTGAATGGGAGTTGTCAGTCCCAGGTTACACAGTGTTTATACAGAACACAGTGAAAGACAATTGGAGGGGCATAGCCCAATATGTCAAGGAGGGCATAGAGGCTGTGGGAGAGTGGCACATCAAGGGAAGCAGAGAGGGAACAGTCACTGTAGATTTATCTTACAGCAGTCTCAGGCCATAACATACATGTGTGATGATATGTACAGTAGTAGCCACAGACATTGCCAGCTATTTCCAGATATTTTGCAACATTTCTGAAGAGTTTCTCTCTGCTTCCCCTACCTTGGAAATGCAGAAAGCATGAGATATTTCTGGAAATATCACAGAAATTTCAGGAAATAGCTGGCAGTGTCTGTGGCTGCTGCAGCAGACCACAGGAAAAGGGGATGAGAGGGATAAGAGTGCTTGTGTAAATGTTGGCAAGGGGAGTGAAGAAGGGGGTAGTGGTGGGTGATCTGAACCTGCTGGATTTTGAAATTAAATGTTGATTGATTTTCTTAGAGGTACAATAACATATCATTCAAAACAGAATCAACAGATCATTCCTGGCTGGGATTTCCTGTTGGATTACAGATTAAGATTGTAGTAGAATGTCTATGGCATATACATTTCTATCTTAAAGCAAATTCAGATCTACTAAGATTGGGAAGAAGAAAAATACTGTATAATGATGAGTAAATACATGAAGAATTAATATCTTAACTTGTTATATATCACCAACATAAGCTTAAATATGGTCTGAAGATTAAACAGATCAAAATCAGTCAATATATATCACAGACTATGTTGAATAAACATAGGCAAATAGCAAAAACAGTAAACATTGTTATAATAGCCAGTCAGGCTATGTCTGCTGAAAAATAATACCTGCATTCCACTTATTTAAGATGACTAACATACTGTAATTAAAATGAGTTGTTCAGGATCTGCTTCCTGGTGTGCGAATCCCTGAAGGTGTGGATCAGAGGTGGTATCAATAAGCAGGGGTGGAGAAGCAAGTAGGAGCTAAGATTCCACAAAGACGAGGTGATGTGTTAGTGAAATTACTGGTCTGAGTTCAGTCAACCAGAACAATTTTTCTGTAAGAGGTTTTGGGGCATATAGTGTCCTGGGGGTATCCTACAACACTGGGTGGAGAGGAGAGGGTACCAATGTTTCTTTGTAGTGTCCCATTTAACCATTAACACAATAGTGCACTCTTTCATAGGTTTTCCATTTTCTCCAATTTTGTTAGCCACTCTGTGATGCCGGGGACCCAAATGGTTGACACATTTGGTGGTTATCAGTGCCTCAAGCATTTATCTTTGTCTGTGCTTTAAGAGGGCATCCCAGATCCTATTTTTAGAGGAAACACCAAGCATAACTATGGTGACTATAAACATGATCGGGCTGCCAAGTACATCCATTTGAATCCTCCAGACTCCTTGCCAGATGATTTGAAGGGCAGGAGACTCCCATAGGAGATGTGTAATAGTTCCTTTGGTTTGTGCGCACCTCCAACACTTATCAGAGACTGCCAGCCCCAGCTATATAGCTGCTGAGGAGTCCTGTGCCATCAGTGTGCTATTTTAAAGTGTGTGGACCTATTTTTCATGTCCCTTGCAGCAAGCTGAAAGTTACACCATACTTCCCCCTACTCTTGGGTGGTTAAGTTCATGCAGAACTCAGCGCTCCACTTCTCACAAAGGGTTTCTGTATAGTTTGGTTGAAGGCTTAGGGGCCCCCTGTATATGTGTCTGGCAGAAGGTGTTGTATGTTCTTTGTGCCAAACCATAGCATCCATAGGCTGTTTTTCCCAAAACCTGTAATGAGGTCCCAGGAGAGATTGTAGGGCATGTTGCAATTGGGCATATTGCCAATGTTGCATTTAGTCCAGGCCAAATTTGGTTTGACATTGTCTGAAAGTTTTTAGAAATCCTGTACCTGGGTCCAATATCTGATTAGAGATGCAGCGAATTTTAAATCTGCTGGTGAAGTGGATGCAAAGTGCCCACTTCACGCTGGCAGAGCACAATGCGAAGTGGGCACCACAAAGTGCTCACTTCACATTATCATTATTACTTCGCTTTACCATTGTGCCTTAACGTGAAGTAAGGTGAAGTAGCATGTAAATAGGCAGTCACATGACTTACTATACTGTAAGTCACATGCTTTAGCCAAGCAGGTAGGATGGAAGTGAGTCAGAGAAGCAGTTTCACTTTCTCCTTTGCATTTGTAGAGGGGGAAGACTTTTTGGAGAGGAGAGCAGTAGAGTGTCATAAGTGCTTCATTGCTTTTGTGCCTTAAAAAAAACAGTTTTTAAAAGCTATATCTTGATTTAGTTTTTGTATCATGTTTGTGATTTTTTTAGTAGTGAATTTTTTTTTTAAGTTTTGTTTTGTTTTGTGTGTGTGTGTGTTTGTGACTGTGTGTGTCAGTGTGTGTGTGTGTGTCTGGAAGTGTGAGAGTGAGTGCGGCTGCTGGGTGAAGGCTAGGTGTCAACTCTGGTTTTATTTGTTTGTAGTTAGGGTCGGGGACTTGTGTGGTAAGGATGGACCCTGCACAAGGAGAGTTGCTGGACCGTGGGTGCGGGCAGAGGAGGGGAGTGCACACACATGGTGGTCATGTATTGCTGGACCGCTCCCAACTCTTGTGTCTTGCTTCCCCCCATTGAAGCAGCAGCAGCAGCACCAGTGCCACTGGTGGCTGCTGCTGATCCACCTACTCCGCCACTACCACCACCACCACCACCACCAGTAGCAGCTGTAGGGGCTCCAGCAGCACCCCATCTACCACCTCCACAGCCAAAGGAGGTGCCCTAGGCAAACGTAGGTGGTGCTACTGCTAGGACTGTATCTGTCCCCCCCCCGCAGCTCCCCAGGGTGGGAGTTTTTTAATTGTGTGGGGGAAGACAGCACAGTCATAGTGTGCCATCTCTGTGGTGTGCAGGTGCACCGTGGCTCCTGGGGGTCACATTTGGGGACCGGTGGGCAGCACACCCACATGTTCAACCACCACAAGACAGAATGGCAGGCTGCTACAGAAGGGGCCAGGCGTCCACCTGCTGGCCCTTCTGTGGCAGTGGCCAAGGGTGCTGCTGGGGTTGAAGTTGTGCTTCACCACCGTGGCAGGAGGAGGGCCAGTGCAGCAGCCACTACATTACCACCTCCACAGCCATCAGCACCACCCTCTCCACCACCACCAGTGCCACTACCTGGGTTCCCACCTGCAGTGGACACCTCCACAGTCCCTGCAACAGAGGCTGACATTGCTCTGGTGTGGGCAGCCCAGGAGGAGAATAATCAGAGGGTAGGTGCTTTGCAGCAGCAGGTTGATACACTCCAAGTACAGCAACAGCAAATACTCACAGTGCTGCACCTGCTGCTGCAACACCAGGGCATCCCATGTCCAGAGTAAGGGATTGTTTTGTGGACCCCCTCACCTCACCCCACTACTGTGCTGTACTTTTTTTTGTGTGTGTTTTTTTGTTGTTGTTTAAAGCAGCAGTGCAACAATCTGGTGAAAATGTTGACCTATTCTTTTTTATGCTATTTTACATTGCCACTTACCTCCTAATTTGTATGATAACATCCTTTTATTACTTTTTTTCATGTCTGAAATAACAAAAGGATTGCTCTTTTTAATATGGTGCAGACCAGGTCTTTATCAGTATTTTCAGCTGATTTTGTCTAGCTGTTGTTTCTATAACACTTCTGTTATGACTAAAATTAACAGTTATGAAGCAGGCAGTGTTCTCTAACCTTACAGAACAAAATTTGTTCAAAAAGAGCTGCAAATACTGATGAAAACTTGGTCTGAGCTATATTAAAAGGAGTGCTCCTTTTATTATTTCAGACATGAGGAAAAGTACTAAATTAGACACAAATTGTGAAAAGAAGGGTATCATACAACTCAGGAGGTAAGTGGCAATGTAAAATAGCATAAATAGAATAGGTCAAAATTTTCACCAGATTGTTGCACTGCTGTGGGTGCCTTACTTCCAGCGGAATCTTTCTTGCTTCACACAGTGCAATACATTTCTGTGAAAACCATCCCTAATTTCATTACAGTGTGTCATGTCACGGAGGAATTCCCGTTCATAAAAGCCACCCAAATTCTACCTCCCTTTCACAGCAACATTAGGACGTGATGCCAGGGAGAGCACAGGTGTGTGCTCCATTATACTGAATGTCTGACTGTCCAGCAGATTTCCGAATGTTTCTTTATGTTACAATGCTCAGTTTGTGGTGAAACATGTGGGCATGTTTCCAGTGAGAAGAGCTTTGTTAGTGGAAACGTACCCACAATTCACCACAAAGTGAAGCTTATAACAAAAAAACATTCGGATAGCTGCCGGCCATTCACTATAGTGGAGCATGCACCTGCGCTCCCCCTGGCATCATGTCCTAACGTTGCTGAGAAAGGGGGGGGGCAGAATTTGGGTGGCTTTTCTGAATGGGAATTCCTCCATGACATGACACACTGTACTGAAATTACCGGCGGTTTTCACAGAAATGTATTGCACTATGTGGAGCAATAAAGATTCCCCTTGAAGTAAGGCGCCCACATATTAGGTTATGTGCAACACCATAACTATGGAAGGTGGTGAATCTCTGTAAAGCAGCAGTGCAACAATCTGTTGAGAACTGTGACCTATATTTTTTAATGCTATGTTACCACTTGCTTTAGTTACATCCTGACTGGAATGATACGTGAATTTCCAGTAGTTGAGTCTGCTGTACTACCTTTTTTCATGTGTGAAATAATGAAAGTAGCATTCCTTTTAAATTGGTGCTGACCAGGTCTTTGTCATTGTTTTCCTCTGCTTTTCTCCATCACATCAGTTAGTTGTTATATATATCACTTCTGTTGTAAATTAACAGTTATGCAACAGGCAGTGTTTTATGGCACCACAGAACAATATTTATTGAAAAGCAGCTGGAAATAAATACAAACCTGGTCAGAACAATATTGAAAGGTGTGCTCATTTTGTTTCATACATGAAAAAAAGTAGTCAACTAAGTAAAGCAGACAGAAATTGTGAAAAGAAGAGTATCATTCAAGTCATGACTCGGAGGTAACTAGTGGCTGTGTGAATGTAAAGTAGCATAAAAAAGTACAGTTCAAAATTGTCATGACATTCTTGCAATGCTGCTTTAATTGATAATGTCAGTGTGACATCATGAGCTGACAAACACACAACATGCAAAATGCATCTGCCTTGTGTGCAGAAAATTGACAAGTGGTAGCAAAGTGAAATGGGAGCATTTCAGCACATACAAAGCCCCCCAGAATTAATGGTGCACTCAGTCATGCGTGCAGTGTTGGCACAGAATCCCCAGATTTTTTCTGCATGCCCAAAATGCATCTGCTTTGTGTGCAGAAAATTGACAAGTGGTAGCAAAGTAAAATGGGAGCATTTTAGCACATACAAAGTTCCCCAGAATAAAATGATGACCGTGAGCGAAGTGTTTCTGGTCCAATGTGTGCTGCGATTTGAGGAAATGCAATGTGATCATCTCAACTGGATGGAAGGGTGCCCTTTGTCTATACACTATTAGTAGCCTTGGTGAGTTGATATATATATATAGATATATATATAGATATATATATATATATATATATAGATATATATATATATATATATCTATATATATATATATATATATATATATATATATTTGTGTATTTTGTAGGCGAGGGTGGTTGACATGGACATGTACTCATGGTATTGTTCTGTATCACAGGTCACAGATACTGTTGGTGTGTACAGTCCAGTGCTTGATGAGAACTTTTTGCGTCATAATTTGAAATGGATAACTCTCAAGCACGTGAAGGTAAGTATTTTTTTTTGGGGGTGGGGGGAGCATATTTGCAGGTTTGTCTGTAATGGTTTCTTATTTTGTTACTTCTTCACAGAGTTCATCTGCATCCTTCTCGAGTCTGGTTGTTAATGATGGTCATGGTAATCTAATGAAACAACTTCTGCATGTTGCATGTGTGCCCCAGCCCGGGGGGGGGGGCAGATGTTGAAGAACTTTTTTGGATAAGGGCACTTTGACAGAACAACAAAGCATCTGAAAGTTTTCCTAAAAAAGAAATGAATGACTTCTTACTACTTAATTGTAATTTGTCCCTGGTTCTCAATCTCCTCAAGTCAAGTTACATTTCAAAACCACATCTTGTTAAGTAACCCAACCTGTGTGCAACTTTTTCAACACTGTCATGGTCAGTGCTGCACAGCTGCAAGTTCAGAATACAGTGCATGAATGATATCTTACAGAAATAGTTTTGGTGATGTACACATGTCACCTAGTTTATGAATCGTACTCAGTGGCATTTGCGGCAGTCTTTCCAAAACAATGAAACAGATGAAATAAAATCTTCATACTTACCAGAATGGATGTTCCATAGGTTCCTCTGTATGGTACAGCTGCAGTACCATTCCCACTGAGTTTCAGCAAAGGAGAGTTTTCTTGTTAACCTGTAAAAAAAAAAAAAGGAGACAAAATAAGTGTACCATATGTGTTTGACCATTGCGGCTCTCAAAAGCTACAGAAAACAAAACATACAAGTAAAGGAAGTGAAATACATAACAAACATTAGTACGCATACTCACTTTGTGGTTTAAATATTAAGAAGCTTTGTGTCTGTGGCTGATGGATGTGTCTTCCTGTTCGATTCCCTCTACCTTGGCATGGTAAATGTAATGGGGAAATATTATCTGAATGACACTGGTGGTGGGTGTTAGTGAACTGTTGATAGCTGTGGCACATGATGACATTCTCTGTCATTAGATCTTCTTGCATCTGATGATGGTGGCAGTGGCTAACAACATCAGTCCCGGTGGTGGTGGTCCGGGGGGGTGGATTGACTCATGCTCAGTGGTGGCAGTGGCTAACAACATCAGTCCCGGTGGTGGTGGTCTGGGGGGGCAGACAGACTCATGCTCAGTGGGGGCAGTGGCTAACATCAGTCCCATGGTGGTGGTCCAGGGGTCAGACAGACTCATGCTCAGTGGTGGCAGTGGCTAACATCAGTCCTGGTGGTGGTGGTGGTCCGGGGTGGCACACCGCCTTTTAACAACTTCATTTAAAACCTGCCAACATTAACCACATCATCCTCATTAAGAAAGCTTCCCTCACAGTCATCTATGTCTGAAGTCTGACCACTGGGAAATTCTTTCTCCACTGTGTCATCATCTACATCAGTGGTGGGCCGTTTCAGGCAGCCACTGCCAGTACCACCAGGATGGTCCATTTCCACATCACCAAAACCACCATGACTAAGCTGGGGTACAAATACAGAGGTTGCAGTCTGTGCTGGTATGTGCCTCTCATTCACTTTAATGCATGTTGGCAAACTAACATTTGCAGGAGACATGTTTGCCGATGATCCCTGACTATTGCACCTGCTGAGCTGAAATACCCTCTCAACACTTACACTGGAGGGTGGGTATGTGAGGTACTTCCGTGCCACTGCAGTCAGCTCTGGCCATTCACTGACCTTTCCACTCCAGTACAAAAGAGGATCTTCAGTTATTGTCAGATGCCTGTTTTCAGACAAATATGACTCAACCATTCTCTGAGCCTCACCAAGTCCAGTTGTTGATGCATCATCCTGTTCTCCCAAATCATTTATTTCATAAATACCCACTTGTGACAAAGCCTCCCAAAGAGGGTTGGCACCAGCCACTTTTGATGACAGATCTCCTTGAACTGCTGTCCCCTTCCCCTTGCAGGATATGCTTGATAGTCCTACAGATACACCTTCAGCCAGATTATGCTGCTGAGGTTTGCTGACCTTGGCACGTGACTTCTGTGTCCCATGAACCAAGTGCACCAGTTGACCACTGATATTTTTTACCTGTTCAGGCCCTCCCTCCAGTACTGATGCAATTCCACTTTGTATCGTGGGTCCAGCATTCTTGCTATGGCAAAGTTGTCACTATGCTGAATGCTCACAACATGATGATTCTGGTTGAATACTGTCAGCATGTGTTGCAGCAACATATTGCTACCACTATCTCTGGCAACATCAAGGCCATGCTGTACATTCACCAATGTCTGCCTCAGCACCTGCAGCAGTGGAATTGATTGGCTAATGCAGGCAGACTCAACCCTCACTGCCTGTGTGGCGTGTTCAAAAGACCTCAAAATTGTTATTACAGAGTCCATGAGGTGCCACTGTTCAGTCGTCGTAGACATGGAGGCCCCGGAACTGTCATGGCTAGTGTGTATCACAAGATATTCTGAGATGGCTTTGTATTGTTCATACAACCTCTCTGCCATGTATAAAGTGGAGTTCCATCAGGTGACAAATTCCAGCTTCAAGCGGTGCTGAGGCAGACTGTTTTGTATCTGCAACTGCAGCAGTTGGGCACTGGCCTTTCCAGATCTTGAAAAGTGAGAGCAGATATGTCAGGCAATGGTCAGCATTTCCTTTACAACAGGGTGCTGCAGAAACTCCTTCACCACAAGATTTAAACAGTGGGCCATGCATGGAACATGAAAAAAAAACACCATTCATGATGAATTTTACCTCATTTGACCCATTGTCACTTGCTATGAACACAGCTCTCAGGGACAGAGGGTTTAGCCATTTGTCAATTTCAGTCAGTACCATGTCCAACATGTTCTCACCAGTGTGTGAACAGGTCACATTGCACATAGCAATCATTGCATGCTGTCGAATTCCTGGAAGATTGCTACAGCGACAATCCACCATACTGCACTGATTATTCACACTACCAACATCACAAATAACCCTTGGCACCTGCACCCAGTGTGCAGTTATACACAAATATGAACTCCCCACTGTTTTGCCACTTGTCCACATAGCCGTACTTAAATTCATGAATGGTGAGGATTAATGTTGAAGGGCATGTCCTACTGAGTCAGACACAGTGCAGAACAACTCTGGGACAGCACGAGTAGAAAAGTATGTCCTGGATGGGACTTTCCATTTTGGACAGGCACGTGCAGCAAACCACCAAAAATCTGAATTCTCCACAAAGGAGAAGGTCAAAAGATAAATTGCCAGCATTTCCACTACAGTAGTATTAAGTTCACGTGACACTGTGTGATTGGGGGGGGTGCTTCAGCTTATGCACAAAAACACTCTGTAACATGGACCGACTTAAGCATTTTACATGGGGTGTGATCACAAATGGTTGTGCTCTGTGATGAATGGCATTGGCAGGGGGTGGAGTGTGGACGTTTGATGAAGACGGTTGCACAGGTGATGATGACAAACCCAGAAATGCAGTTATTTTGACAGATTTGCCAACCGGGGTTGATGTACCACTTGCACTAAACATACTGCATTCACCACCACCACCAAAACTGCTACTCTCACCAGCACTGGACAACATTTCAAAGTCATTATGGTGCTCCACCTCATCATGCCTGTAGTAATCCTCTGCTCTTATTACCTCAGTACTGCACATGTTTAATTTACTACTGGACTAAACAGTCATGGAAGGGGATAACATGCTCGCTATGGTTGCCGGTGATGAGGGTGAAAACCCCACTGTGGTATTAGCTGCCAGCTTGTGCTGTGTCCACAGTGCCAATGCCTATTCTTAAGATGTGTATGCTGTCCTCCTTTGCCCAGATGGCTCCCCTTTTTACCTCAACTCACAAGCACATGGCAAACCTGGCAGATTGCAACTGACTCATCATTTGCATCTTGAACAAAACAATCCCAAACAAGGGATTGTGATGCTCTGGTTTTAACATGTCCATGATGTGGCTTATTTAAGTCCGTTATTTTAAGCACTGAAGTGGGGGGGCATGTGATGTTTTGGGCACTGCACACCTGGACTGCAACTGACCACCATGACTATCTATCATATTTATTGCTGTGTCAACATCATCAACTAAAACCGGTAACTCACAAGTTTTTACAGGGGCAAGATTCCTGCAAACAGACACAGCCACTTTGAATTTCTTTATCTCCGGTTTCCAACTGGGGTCAATTACATCATCATCATATTCATCAATGTCACACACATCCACATCTTCTGATTGGATGCTAGCATGTGGACTGCATGTTGCAACAACAGCAACATCATAGTCATCATCACATTCATCATCAGCATCTACACCACCATCACCTAATATTTTTTCACCACACCGAATCACTGCATGGAAAATGCTTGACATTAACTGCCACGGTGGATGGAATATTACATTGTATGCTATTGTTGACATGATTATCAGAATCCTCAGGTTCAGTTACTGGGATGTTACTGGGAAGTATGACATCATCTACGCTGCCACTCACTTGCATTGCTTCACACTCAGTATTTTTGGATACTGTACACTGGTCGGAATCCAAACTTGATGCACCAATACAAATACCACCACCACCAATAACACCAGTAACACTAACACCACCAGCTGGGAAAACATCATCTCCTCCAACTATGAGTGAAGCTACTTATTGGGCTGTAGAAAACATTGCAGGAGAAATACCTTTCTTCACATTAGCAATGTACTTCTGCATCTGCGTACTACCATGCCCACAGACTATCTTACTGCCAGCATTGCCATGGCGAGAACCAGCTTTGCTTGCAAGTCTCTTTGCATGCATTTTGGGGGATCAACCACAAATATTATAACCAAATTTAGATTTTGGTACATTCACTCTGATTGGGGGGACGCTGGATGTGAAGCCAAAAAACAACTGTAGCTTCATCGACAGATAAGAGACTAGTCTGTCATGCAATGAAAACAACTTCAGTAACCAGTGGTGCTGATGAGATCACAAAAACAATCCAATCTGGTAAAAAATGCCTTTTGCCAGTGGGGTGGGGGTTGTGGGGGAGTACTGACTGCAGATTTTTACAGCAGTACAAGCAGCAAAACAAAGAACAGATACCATGATTGCAGCACAAACTCAAGCAGCTGCAGTGGATAGCAGGTTCACACTGATGCACCTGCAATTAAACTAGTCTGTGGCACAATAAAAGGTCTATTATTTGGTGTCACACAACACCGCACACACACACACACACACACACACACACACACACACACACCAGTTTGTCTACAATGGTGAATGAGTAATGCATAGCAAATTGAAAAGTTCAGTAATATACCACATATTGTAATGTAAACAACCTGAAGTTATGAACTGCTGCACCAGATCCACACAACACACAATCAGCAAGAAAATTTCAACAATTACTGACAATATTACTGTGTGTACATTAACACAGTCAGTTATATAACAAAAATTTAACCAAAAAACAAAGAAATCACTATTTCTCCAACTTAAATCTACTTACACCACAGATACACCCCCGCATGCACACTTTCACTGTCTTTCACTACACACACTCAATGTTGTACATTAACATTCAAAATCCACACAAAAACAAAAATGCTCAATGATATGCACAGGAGGGTTTCCTACAATCGATGAACTAAAGTTTGAGCCCAAACAAAAAAGCAAAAATGCTTTTTTAACAGCTTTTAGAAGGTTTCAATCACAGACAGCTCTCAGAGCAATCTGTCTCCTACTCCTTCCTACACACACTACCCCAAACTGAGGCTGTGCAGATCAATACAGAGCCCATGTGACCTGAAATCCCATGAATCGCTGCAAAATTCGCCTTTGGAGCTTAAAAAAAAGGTGAAGTGCATTGCTCTCAATGCACTTCGCCTTAACATTTGGAGGAGTAGTGGTCTGGGAAGGCGGAATGATGCAAAGTCATTGTTTCCAGTGGACTTCACGTTACCCATTATAACGTGAAGTACTCCGCTTCGCAATGCGGAGCACTCCGCAAATCCGCCTTTGCTCCGTGAATCACTTCGCAGAGCGAATCGAGACCACTTGGCCCACCACTATATCTGATACAAGCTTTGTAGACCTCTTTAGGGCCAGCTCAGCCAGTTGGGGGATTTTTTTGGCAATTTGAATGAGTGGATATCACCACAAAGGAAGAAGGGGTGATTTTACCGGCTCCCACTTGGAGGCCCTACTATCTTTGGTCCAGGTGGCTTTAGTTGGGGTTAGCCTGGGGTGAGTAGCCAACATTGCTGGGAACTTCAAGAACTTGATGTTCTAATACAGTCTGGTCCCTAGTATAGGAGCCTCATAATTGGCCCATTTGAGAGGGATGACCATATTTGCTGTGGGTATTGTATGGGCCATCTGTGCAAGCAGGTGCACCTCCTGCTTCAGAGAGAAGTCTGGAAGTTTCCAGCCCCTCCTGCTACTGGGTTTACTAGGTTTACTGTGTTGCAAGGGCAAAAGGAGGCTAATAATAGCCTACTGAGATTGTCCACCCACACAAATAGGTCAATTATATCAAGGTTCAACATTATAGCAGCAATTTATCAAGCCCCCTTTTAAATCCCTGTAAAGTATTTTGTTCAATAAGCTCTTGTGGTAATTTATTCTAGGTTTTAGCTGAGCGGACAGTGAAAAAGTGATCCCTCTTAGAGGTATTTGCCCATGGTACATCAGATTGTTTATTGTGAGAGCGTATATTATTATTTCATTGATGTAGTTTAAGCTCACATTGGGCAAACAGCACAGGTGAATTAAAAGTCTTGCACATTGTAATAAATCTCCCCTTTGCCTTCTGTCTTGCAAGGAAAATAAAGTGGTCTCAGTTAATCTATCTTGGTAAGGTTTGTTTTTTAGATGAGGAATCATTTTGGTGATTTTTCGCTGTACCCTCTTGATCATATCAACATCCATTATATGGTATGGACTCCAAAAGGGGGAGGCATAATCCAAATGAGGTTGAATAAAACTTTTATATATGGGTAACAAACAATGTTCCGATCTTCAAATAAAGGAGTGATTTACACGTTTAATCACACCCACTGCCTTTTTTGTAATGAATTTACAATGGTCTGAAGAAGTAAGTTTATTATTTACCAAAACACAGAGATCTTGTCCTGATGCAGTTGTGTGAATGGGTAAATTGTTTAGAAAATAAGAGTATTTGTCATTATTTTTATCATAGTGAATAACAGCACACTTATTCTCATTAAAGGACATTCCATTTATTACTGCACATTTTTCAATATTGAGTAGATCATTAACCAATTGCAAATGTTTGGTAAAGATATCACCCCCCTTCCCAATTTGGTATTATCAGCAAACTTTACAATAGGGTTTGTTGTTTCACAATTTAAATCACTGACAAAGATGCATATAGCAGTGGGGCCAGGACTGAGCCCTGTGGAACCCCACTACTAGCCCTTCTATCTTTTGATAATGTACCCTTTATTCTTACACCTTGATTTCTATGTGATAGCCAGTTATGTATCCACCTAATTAGTATTGAATTGAAGCTCATCTGCATTAATTTTGTAATTAGAATGCTGAGGGGAGCCTTATCAAAGGCTTTTTAAAAATCCAACAAAATAACATCAGTGGGTTTAATCCTTATCCAGGTTATAACTGACATAATTATAAAAATCCACCAGGTTCTAAGTTGTTGAGAGTCCCTTTTTGAACCCATGCTGAGAGTTGTCAGTAATACCCAGTTTTACAATCTCAGTGTCCAGCCATAGTTTAATGAATTTGTCCATTAACTTGCAGCAACAGAGATAAGACTGATAGAGTTTTCCGCCGGGCTACGACTTCCCTTTTTGACTATGGGTATCACAATGACTGTTTGCCAATCCTCTGGCACAATACCTTTATCTAATGATAATTCATGAAATTGCTAGTTGTTTAGCCAAGTCTCTCATAAACCTTGGGTGGGTGTTATCGGGCCCTGGACTAAAATAATTTTTTATTTCTGATATATCCTTTATGACTTCTTGTTTTGAGAAATGATAGCTATTTAAAGAAGTCCACACAATAAGATTTATAGTGTTTGTACTTCCATTTGCAAATACAGAATAGAAGTATTAAAATGATTTGCTGTTTCGGCATTATTTGAGATGGTATATCCATTGTGCACTAGGGTCCCTACTCCCTAGATGAATTTTTGTTATTATAATATAAGAGAACAGTGCCTTAGTGTCTTTTCATGTGCAATTTGAAATTCAGTTTTATATTTAGCCTGCCTAATCATTTTTTTTAGATGTTTCTGTTCTCTTCTATATGTTTTAATATCAATATCAGACAGTTCTATTCTAGTCTTTTGGTATAAAGTTTCCTTAGTTTTAATTTTTTTTTATATCAGCCATTAACCATACTGGAATTTTACGTTTATTGTTGTATTTTTTCTTAAGAGGCACAAATTCATATTCATGTTTATGTGTAGTTAGTTTAACAAGGTCCTACACATTGTCTACAAGTTTGGTTGCTAATATTGACTCCCAGTCAGTGTTGGATAGATGCTGTTTAAGAATATCAGTTTTTGCTTTATTGTTGACCCTAATCAAGGTAGAACTTAGCAGTTTAGACCTAGAGGTCTTCAGTTTGAGAGACCTTATTATGATCACTGTTGCTTAGTAGACTTAAGATAGAAATCTCAGAAATGTCGGATTCTAAACTGGTTATTATTAGATCCAACGTATTGTCATCATGGGTTGGCTCATTAACCATTTGTTCTAGACCTTGGCTCAATAGAGTGGTTAGGAATTCCTTCTCTGTTTCATTTGAACCCATTAATGAATCCTATTTTTATACTGGGAAAGTTGAAATCACCCATAATTAATACTGCTCCCATATTGGAGGAAGTAACTCTCCTTAAGGAAGTATTTATTATACATTTCGTCAGCACTGGAAGTCTGCAGCAGCTTCCTAATATAATTTTAGCCATTACTTTGAACTGTACAGAGACCCATGTACTCTCAAATGATATCTTCTGTGAAGCAACAGAAGAAAGTATCTGCTGGAAGGGAATATCCTCTCTGACATAAATATAGACCTCTCCTCCTATCCTAGCCTGTCTATTGTTTAAGTATAATTTGTAGTTGGGCAGGTTGTTCATCCAAGAAGCAGAATTATCCCACCATGTTTCAGTGATGACTATAATACCAATATCATCTCAAGCCAGCATTGCCTGGAACGCAGCCATTTTAGCGATATTTAGACTTCTGGTATTTATCATAAGGATCTTGTATTCTGATGTGAGTAAATTCCATTTAGGAGAGAGAGATTTAGTGTACTCCCCCCACATCATTTATCAGTTTAAACAATTTGATATCAGCTTGTCAAATGTTCTTCCCAGCATATTGCTTCCCTTTCTACTGAGGTGAAGGCCATCCTAGCAAAACAAATGCTGTCAATTATTGAACAATTTCCAATTTGTAATACACAAAAATGCATTCTGAGGCACCATTTTCTGAACCATTCATTGACTGCCTTGATTTTAAGTGTTTTATTGACTGTAGTCGTAGGTACTGTTAGTATTTCAGAGAAACATATATTACAACCTTTTTATGTTGGCTCACGCATGTGCAGCCAACATATTGCAGTAGTAGCAGATTTGGAGACGCGGCCACTTTGGGCGAATGCAGGGCACGCATCAGTACGTGCGTCCCTCATTCCCCAATAAGCCTGCATGCTGGCGCCCGCACCATAAATACATAATGTGGTGAGCACATCTAAGGAAAGGTCCACAGATGCAAGCAAAGCTCATCTTACGAAGCAGAGCTCCCGACGTGCTTTCCCTGGTGAGAAAAAAAAATGTAACATGGTGGCATACTGTCTGCCATAATGTTGACTTCGGAGGTGCCCAGTCCCCCTGATGGCATGCCTGCTCCAATGTATGTATGTCAGTCTCTACAGGTAGGATGAGGTACAACAGCATGAGCGTTACAGCTGACACCCAAAAGGCACACCCAAATGCCTGTCGGTTTCTACATGGTGGGGGTGGGGTTGGCATCACTTCAATACTTCACTGCCATTCCTATTATGTGTCTCTAACTTCAGAACTACCAATGCTAATGCCAGCGAGACAACATTCGGCATTGACAAATGCTTGTTCTATTAGATGCTCCCTCAGAACGATAAATTGTTTTTGTATTTCTTCCATATTTGAAGAATTTATATTGTTTATGTCAGAGTGGATAATTACCAGTGGCTTATCACCTGCATCCAATAAAATATTATTTATCATTGATGTCATGTCAGCAATCTAGGCCCCTATAAAACTGCAGCATGTTTGGTTCTCTTTATCCCGGTTGCAAATCAATCTATCAATATGCTTAATCATAGAGTTCCCCAGAACAAATATCTGGCATGGCTAATAATTGACTTGTTCAATATTTAAGTTTTCTGGTTCTATCTGAACAAGTGGTGTATTTACAGCTGCCTCAAGGGGCTTAATACTTGATGCTAGTTTACCCTGTTCATTTTTATTGGTTGATTTGTAACTAAAAGAAGGTTTCTCCTGGATTTTGTATTGTTTATCAATCTGTGTTATAGTTGGGACATTTGGTTCTATTTCCATACTATCCTGACTTGTGGTACAGCTAGAATTTATTGTAGGTTGTTTAAGGATACATTATGTTGACTTGTGCTTTTTGACTCATTTATGCAGGATAAATGCATGTGCACCAGGCTATCAACCTTAGGTGCTTTCTGATACATAGAAAGGGAGGGACCAGACTTAGTATCCTCATTCTGCAATAAGTTGTCAACATTTGTATTAGTGTTATCAGGGATAGCCCATTCTAAGGGTTCAAACCTATTAAATATTGGTACAATGAAATTTTGTGCTGTGCGCCCCTTTTTAAAACCATGTTTACCTTCCACCTGTGTCCAATCTAAGTCAACATTTGCAATCTTGTCATCCTCCTCTCTTCCCCTGTTTTTAACAACAGCATCAGGGTTTAACCTTATACTCATACCCTGTGATGTAAAAGGGTGAGCTACAGGAGTTATATCCCCTAGTAAAAAAAGACTTGCCTGCTTCTTTTGGAAGCTGAGAAACTTGCTATACTGCAGAGAACAAACTAGAACACATTTGAGAAACTGGGAACCTGGTAAGACTTAATATTGTTGGGGACTTGTTAGGAAGGTAAGCTACGCTTTCTATGGAAAGTTTCATTTTTTCTTATTGGCATTAAGAAGAGAATTGCAGGATTCCATTAAAGTGTAGTCATTTTATAACCAGAGGGGGTGAAATACAACTGAAGTTGCTTGATTCCTGTGCTAGAGACTTAGGATTTGGAAAGATATTTGTGCAACATTTTAGAAGTGTCCTGCTGGCTGAGCAGTGAGTTTATCCCTGGTTTCAGATAAGGGTTTGTGTATTAGAATCAGACATAGCAAAGTGTCTTCACTGAAAGGCCTGCTTACATCACAGGTGTCACTAGTCAATCAATTGATTCTGGGTGGGGCTTTTATCACTGAGCTGTCTTAGGCAAACTACACAGTGAGAAGCCAGTCAGAAAAGACTTGCCTGCTTCTGTTGGAAGCTGAGAAACTTGTTATACTGCAGAGAACAAACTAGAATGCATTTGATCAACTGGGAACTTGGTAAGACATAATATTGTTGGGGACTTGTTAGGAAGGTAAGCTACATTTTCTACAGAAAGTTTCATTTTTTCTTATCGGCATTAAGAAGAGAATTGCAGGATTCCATTAAAGTGTAGTAATTTTATAACCAGAGGGGGTGAAATACAACTGAAGTTGCTTGATTCTTGTGCTAGAGACTTAGGATTTGGAAAGATATTTGTGCAACATTTTAGAAGTGTCCTGCTGGCTGAGCAGTGAGTTCATTTTTATCCCTGGACTCAGTAGAGTGGTTTGTGTAGGAGCAGTGGTCTAGTAAATTGTGGTGTTGGTTGATTTACTATAAAGGGCAGTACTCACCAGAGTGGTGGAGCAGTGGTGTATTTGATTATTTCTAACAGTCACCAGTGGTTGTGGCCTACTCACCCACCCTTCCCCTCACCCTGCCCACCCCAGGTGTGGCATTTCCTTTATAGCCAAGGCTCTGACAGCACTTCCTCAACAGGTCTTGGGGCAGAACTGTCATAATCTTAATAACCCAGCACAGTACATAAAGGGTAAGTACACGCCAAAAAAACCCCCCAAAAATATGTATTTTATATATTACTCATTGTATATTATAAGGAAGAGGGGCATGTGGGGAGTGGTGCAATGCACTGGTTGTGGGGCAGCAGTTTTCTGGGAGACATTCTGGAACCTGCTTTGCTGCCCTATTTGCAGACAACTATCAGCTCTGAGGGAGGAGGTTGCCCACCTCCAGGCTGAACTGGCAAGGACTAAGGAGACCTCCCCCACCTAAAGAGCACCAGTTCCACAACCACTGCCTGAGAGGTTACCATGTGTGAAGAGCAGATGGACCACAGTAGGTTCTGGGAGGGTGAGGGTGGTGGAACAGAGGCATAGCCCCCGAGTTGTACCTCTACTCAAATCATATGTCAGTCTGGCAAATCAAGATTCCTCTATGATGACACCCTAAGTGGAGACCAAGAAGAATGCTGGGAACATCCACAAGGGAGACCCACAAAACAGTGGCAAAGGACACCACAGGGGAAAGAAACAGCTTCTGATAGGGGACTCAATTGTTAGGGGTGTAGACCTGGGGGAAGGAGAGGAGAGGGAAGTAAGGTGCCTGCCTGGTGTAATGGCTTGGAGGGACAGGAAGCAAATCCTCAGGATTGCAGAAGCAGCATCACAGAAGAGGGAACTAGATATCATTGTCCACTTTGGGACAAATGACCTAGCTAGGCATGAGATCTCTGTAGTGCAGGATGAATTTTTGTAGTTGGGGAGGGGCCTCAGACAGGTAGCAAGCATGGTAACCTTCTCAGAGGTGCTGCCAGTCTATGGCAGGGGTGAGGCTAGGGTACTCCACACCATGCAGTTTAATGAATGGTTGCAAAACAGGTGCAGAGCACAGGGCTTTGGCTTCATTGGGGACTGGGGGTCCTCCTGGAGAGATGAAGGTCTATACTGGCATGATGGTCTGCATCTGTCCAGGAAGGGAAAGAAGCATATCGGTAACAGGTTTAAAGGCTTCCTTGGCAAGCTTTTAAACTAGCCAAGGGGGGAGGTGCTGATAGGAAACAGGAAAGTTCAAGCCTCTCCCCACAAAACATGGCAGGTAGTAGGGTAAACACTGAGGTACAGAGCTTGACAGAGGGCAGGACAGGGGTAAATGGAAAAATATACAAGGGCAATAAGAGCAGGGATGGGGTAAAAAAGGATAAAGCCAACATTAAATGGAATGCAATGAGTACCAATGCCCATAGTCTGGGAAACAAGCTTTCAGAGCTAGTAGCCCTGATGGAAAAGGAACATTTGGATATTGCGGCAGTCACAGAAACATGGTACATGGAGAACCATGACTGGGATGTCAACATACCAGGGTACACAATCTACAGAAGGGACAGGGAGAGTAAAAGAGGAGGTGGAGTAGCTCTCTACATAAGGGAAGGGATCAAAGCTACAGAACTAAAAAGTAAAGGGGGAGGACACGAGGCACTCTGGGTCACCTTGGAGACAGGGAATGGCATCACAATCCACACAGGGGTTGTATACAGACCCCCATCTCAAGGGGAGGAAATGGACAAGAAAATGATAGAGGGTATTCTCAAAATGGTTGAAAAAGGGGAGATACTGTTGATGGGGGACCTGAATATGCCAGATGTTAACTGGATGACATGGACTGCTGCCACATCCAAGAGCAGGGTCATTCTCGATGCCCTACAGGGGGCATGCCTTAGACAGCTAGTGGTGGAACCCACTCGGGAGGGAGCAATATTAGACTTGGTACTCTCAAATGGAGAGAGGATCACACATTTAGAAGTCATTAGACATCTGGGAACAAGCAACCACTGCACAGTGTGCTTCACAATAAACACAACCATGGAGACAAGCCATACAAAGACAAGGATACTGGACTTTAGAAGGGCTGACTTTGGCATAATGAGTGAATACCTGAGGAATGCATTAGCAAATGGCCAGAAAGGAGGGGTGGAAGAACAATGGAGAAAAATCAAAACTGCCATCATGGAGGCAACAAGCCTTTGTGTGAAACAAATAAAGAAAACAAAGTGGAATAAAAAAACACTATGGTTCTCAAAAGAGGTGTCAGGGAAGGTTAAGGAGAAAAAGGCTGCATTCAAAAAGTATAAGGAATCACAGAAGGAGCATGACAGGGAACTGTATCAATTAAAGCTGAAAGAAGAGGGGAAGGCAGTCAGAAAAGCAAAGGCCCAAAGAGGAAAAAAGAGGAAAAAATAGCCAACTCAGTTAAGAAGGGGGATAAAACGTTTTATAGGTACATTGGGGAGCATAGAAAGGTTAAGGGAGGGATAGTGAAGATTAATAAAGGAGAGTGGAGGTGGGCGGAGGGAGACAGTGAAAAGGCAGAGTTACTGAATGAATACTTTTGCTCAGTATTCACAAAAGAAGAAGAGGAGGAGTTACCTAAACCAAACAATAGAAGCACTCTGGGTATGGGGTTGATGCCATTCCATTTACAGAAGAAAGAGTCCTGAAAGAACTCCTAAAACTCAAGGTGGACAAAGCAATGGAGCCTGACGGGATTCACCCTAGAAGCCTAAAAGAGCTAAGGGAGGACCTAGAGACACCACTAACCACATTTTTTAACAAATCATGGGAAGATGGGGTGGTACCTGAGGACTGTAGGAGGGCAGATGTGATTCCCCTTCACAAAAGTGGGAGCAAGGCAGAAGCAGGAAACTACAGACCTGTTAGTTTGACCTCAGTGGTGGGGAAAATGATGGAATCACTTCTGAAAGAAAGAATTGTTCAGTACCTAGAGGCCAGCGGGGCACAGGACCCAAAGCAGCATGGATTCACAGCAGGAAGGTCATGTCAGATGAATCTAATCAAGTTCTTTGACTGGGTGACCAAAGTAATAGACCAGGAAGGGGTTGTGGATATGGCCTACCTAGACTTTAGCAAGGCATTTGACACAGCCCCACACAAAAGATTAATAATCAAGTTAGCCAGCCTGGGATTGGGTCCCAGGGTGGTAGCCTGGGTAGCAAACTGGCTGCACAACAGGACACAAAAGATAATAGTGAATGGAACACATTCTGAAGAAAGGGGGGTTACTAGAGGAGTACCTCAGGGCTCAGTACTGGTCCAGTCCTCCTTAATGTCTTTATAGGTGACATTGCAGAGGGTGTGGAAGGAAATGTATGCCTCTTTGCAGATGACAAAAGATCTGTAACAGAGTTGATACACAAGGGGGTAGAAAGGATGAGAAGGGACTTGGCAAGGTTGGAGGAATGGTCAGACATATGGCAACTTAGATTCAATGCAAAGAAGTGCAAAGTAATGCACCTGGGAAATAAAAATCCAGGAGAAGAGTACACAATAGCAGGGGAGGTACTAACAACAACAATAATGGAAAGGGATCTGGGTGTAGTCATATCAGATGACCTAAAGGTGGGTAAGCAATGTGAGAAGTCAGCAAGGAAAGCCAGGGGGATACTGGGATGCATAGGGAGGGGCATCACAAGTAGAAAAAGGGAATTGGTTATCCCTCTGTACAGACAGTTGGTGATACCCCATCTGGAGTACTGAGTGCAGTTTTGGAGACCTCATCTGCGCAAGGACATAGACAGGATGGCAGCAGTCCAGAGGAGGGCAACTAAAATGGTGCAGGGTCTACATCAGAATCCATATGAAGAGAGACTGAGAGAGCTTAATATGTATACCCTTGATGAAAGGAGGGACGGGGGGACATGATAGAAACTTTCAAGTACCTCAAGGGAATCAACAAAGTCCAGGAGGGTAGCATCTTTCATAAAAAGAGATGTGTAAGAACAAGGCGGCACAATTTAAAGTTAGAGGGGACGGCTCAGGGTAATGTGAGGAAATTCTTTTCACAGAGAAAGTGGTGGACGCATGGAACTGCCTTCCTGGAGAGGTTGTGGGGTCTAAAACAGTGGGGGAATTCAAACATGCATGGGAGAGACATAAGGCAATTATAGTGGGGGGGTTGCAGGAAATAGGCTGTTGGTTAACTAGAATCTGCAGCTTATCCAATAGGTAGGGAAATGGGCAGACTGGGTGGGCCAAGTGGTTCTAATCTGCCGTCAAAGTCTATGTTTCTATGTTTCTAGTATATGATCAGTTTGCTCATAATTTTGACTGCTTATTCCTTGTTTGATGCTGCTCAATGGTTATATTTATTGTTGTGGCCATTTCCAGTTGATTTTTTTCTATTAATTCAAGCCTGCTATAAAATTTGCTTACTTCAATGAGTAACTCCATATTCTAGGGGTTTCAATAGAATGTGAAGGCTGATATGTTTGAGTCCTGAGCCCCAGATGCAGGCTATAATCTGTTATTTTGGCCCCTTTATAGCACTTGCAAGAGATGCTGGCTAATCAGAATGGGAAAATTGTCCAGTATGTATTGTACCTGCCATAATTTTATGTTTGTATCCTATCCCAGTGTCAGAGGCGCAATCTGCTCCATCTATCCATTTCTTCAGCCAGGTCTTTCTGGACTTGCCAGATGTTAAGTGGCCCAAGTGAAGGGATGTTCCATGCAAAGCATATGCCTAAGTAATTAATGAATTGCTGAGCTGGTTGGAGGTTCTACAGGAAGTATGAGATTGAGGTAATGCTCTTGTATGAGAGCAGAATGAGGGGCTTGGATATATTTGCCTTGTATCCAGATAGCATACCATATGTGGACAGCAAATCAAGAGCTGCCTGGACTGATTTTTCTGACTTGGAAGGTACTAGCAGCATGATGTCATCCGCATACAATAGAGCTTTATGGATCTCCTCCATGTTTATTCTATGTAGAAAGGCATCCTGTCTTATAGCCTGTAGAAGGGGATCAAGTGCTAGAGTGAAGAGCAGGGGTGAGAGATGACAACCCTGTTGAGTACCTATCCCTAAGAAAAATGGACTGAATGTTGTGCCATTTGTGGTCACTGAGACTGAGGCCCCATTGTATAGGGTACAGATGTAGCCTATAACATTGTACCCCAGGCCAAATTGCTTGAGCACCTAAAACAGGTAGGACAATGCCACCCTATCAAATGTTTTTTCCGTGTCAAGCAAGAGGAGCACCACTCATTGACGAGAGGATGTTACTTTCCAGATAAAGTTAAGGAGTCATCAGGTATTGTCTGTAGCCTTCTTCTGTGAGAGAAAGCTGACCTGGTCCAGGTCTATAAGTGTGGCTATGGTCCTTTAAGCCAAGTGGCTAGTGGCTTTGCATAGGCCTTGCAGTCTGCTGTTAAGAGGGATATAGGATTGTAAGTACAGCAATCTGTCTATATTGACTGGGACATTCCAGAAGCCAGGTGCACCAGAAATTAGGCCCTATTGGATACAATCAATAATAAAGGTGTAGCAAACTCAGCTCTGGCTAGTACAGAGAGATTTTATCACATTTATTATACATATTCTTAACTTTTGAAGGGATTCTTCTAGTGTGTGGCCAAAATCAGAATCAAACAGTTATAGTATCAATGCTCCTCAAAAGCTACTTTAAAGTTTGTAATTCATTTAATTACATTTTCTTACTTTGTCATCATTCCATCATTTTAATATCTTCAAGGAAATGTATAAAACATGTGATAAAATATCTGTGCATTAACCAAGGTTGAGCTTGCTGAATCTTTAACACTGCATTTGTAAGCCCCCCCCCTCCAATTTGGGACTTACCTGTGTTAGCTCCAGCCCCATTTTACCCTGATGTTTCCTGTTTCTGCCTCCAGTGCCTTAGACTGTGGATAAGGATCAGAGGTCTCCCTCTTTAACCTTCATGGCCATGGTTGCCAACTTCCCTGGTTCTTGGCCCCATAGAGAAAAGGGGGATGACGTCCCTTGTCCTGTTTTGCACCTCTGGGCACTGGGGAGGTGTTTGCCTGGTCTTGGAGAAGCCTGGGAAGGACCAGAATGTAAACAGTAATGGCAGCGTGCATTCAGACGTTTTGCACATGCATGGCCATCTTTAAAGGAGCCACGGCTCCAGAAATGTATTTGGAGGTGTGGGCACTCCAGAAAAGCTTCTCCAGCTCCAGGGCAGGCAGTAGAGCTGGGAATCAAGTAGCAGACATGTTAGGCCACCAAATAAGTGTTTCAGCCCCTAGAAGTGGTCTGAAATGGAAAGAAATGGGCTTCACAAAGATACACAGAAATGTACATAATAATGGCGGCCACCATGACTTTTCACTGCAGCAGGGTCTGCTGGGAAGTGTGAAAAGGCACCATTGTAAGCCTGGGAATGGACTGGTCAATCAAATGTGGAGACTGGGCTTGATATAAAAGGAGCAGAGCCCTGGAAAAGGAGAGATCGCTGTGGGATGCTCCCCTATGACCTGGGGAGGTGGGGGTTGTTGTGGAGCAGCAAGATGGCCACGATGCTGCTCTGATCCACTTTACACTTGATATGGCATCTTCAGGTTTTTAAAGTTTTAGTTCAAGGCTTTTGTTTTCACAAGCTTGAACTTCAGGAATACAGCTCAAGTTAATTTAGTCTACAGTTTGTAGTATTTGAGTTTCTTTTAACTCCTCAACAATTGGGAGCTGTAGTTGTCTTGAGGTAAATTGCATTGATGGTATCACTTTGAATCCGTGGCTTTTCATTAGTGGGTTGGCAGCTTGGTAAAGGATGGCCTCAATCTCTTAAGTGGAGAAATTGCTGATTTCAAGAGGGTTGACGGAAGAAGAATATGGTGATGGCCAGCCATGAACCAAAGAGAAGAAGAGTTCTCTTTGAGGACGCTCGTCTGGGAAGCACAGTAAACACTCATATGCTCACTTTTTTCATGGAGCAGGTATGCTGTTGTTGCCTGGAGGAAGCAGGGTAGTCTTTTTATTTGAATTAAGCTAAAAGTTACTGCACTCAATAGAGCAATACTGATTTTGTCTCCCCAGATACCTATCGGCATGAAGAACGGTGATCAGTGAACAGTGAAGAGAGTTCAGGTCCTGTCCATTCAAAAGAGAACCTGTTTAATGTGCCATAAATGCCATTAGTTTGGAGGAATGAAAGAATGGAGGCTCCACAAAAAAAATCCATTTTGGAGATGTTGAATTTTAATTGCTGGAAAATCCTCCATGCAGCTGAAAGAGGTATGGGATCATAATGTCGCAACACAGCGTGAAATTGTCATGCGGTAAAAGTCTTTTTTCTGTGGAAAGCTTCATCCCTCACACCCTCCCATTATGGGAGGCTGCACCCCCGGCCCTCTCACTAAAGATTCTCAACGCTGGGGGGGGTCCAACTCGGGGATTATGAGACTGGTGCAATACCGCATACAGCAGTATACGTGGTATTGCACCATTTGCTGTCATGGACAGCGTTGTTTCGGGTTAGCTATAATGTTGTACACTATTAAGCATATGACATTATGACCCGGTTGTGCTCAAAGGAGTCTATCTCTCACAGGTGAAGTGTTTAAGCCCCGGCTCACAAGGGGGGAGACTTGTTAGTTTTTGCTCGCTGCTGTTTTGCTGTGGAAAACGAGTCCAGGAGGTATCTTTTCTCAAAAGGTACTGTTTTTTAACATTATAAAACTTAAATGACTACTAGTCAGAACTTTCACATGGAGCATTAACTTCTGGCTATCCTTTTAATCCCTTTAGGTTTATATAAGTGGATCTTTAATATGCACCAGTGGTTGGTGATCTGAGAGATGAAATTGCTGGCTCCTTTCACTCATGGCTTAAGAGAAGTGAGCCAAGTTTTTGTTTAAATTTGCTGGGTTTTCCACTCTTTGAAATCATTCTAAGAGACACTGTTTAGTGACAAGATAACTACCTTCAAGAGGTACTGCATAACTTGAACAGACTCTAAAATTTAAATGGAGCCTTTTAGCCTTCACTCTCAAACTCATGGAACTTTTAAATTTTGATCAAAAACAGAGGGACGTCTATCAGTATTGGAGCCTCTAAATCAGTCTCCAGTTCAATTTTACCTTTATATTTTATATTAAGATGTTTTATAAATTGTCTAAATGTTTATGTTTGTTTAAATGCTATTGGATGTTTGTTCTAAAGCATGTCCTTAGAAACTACTTATGTGAATTCAGTATAAAACTGGTAGGTATGAGATTGATTTGTGCTCTTAGACAATATGATTTATTTTTCATTTGTACATTTTATTTCATGTGATTCTTGTACAGAGATTTAGCTGGGCTTTGTAGATACTGGAGCAAATTTTCTGGCTTGTGGGACACTCTGGATCATTTAGTTTTTTAGATCATCCTCTCACTATCATGGTAAATGTTATAATTGAAAGTAAAATAGGCTCCTGAGGACCAATGGAGGTGACTTAGAGACTGAGAGATTAACTGGGAATTCTTCCTTTGTATAAATGGGGGCTTTGTTGAAATTTAAATTGATATCTCTGACTGACAGGATTGCTAGATGTACAGCAGTGAATTCATTGGGACCTCAGTTTTGATATTTATGTTGCTGAATAAGCAATACTAGGTATGATAGAACTCAAGAGGAGCAGTATAACTAATACATGCTAGCACAAAGCAGGACAGAATTATGAGATATTAACATTCATTTGGCAGCTGCATAATAAGATAAAGTCCCTAATTAACCTTCAGGTGCAATGGGACCTAACTGGCCTTTGTAGCCTAAAAGGAAGTATTTCCCCATTGAGAGGGAGCTACTATATGGGTCTGATTTCTGCTATTAGTGAGAGTGTAGGAGACATATTTCTGACGTATTTCTGATGTTCTGGCTAACCTAAAGGCTGACAGTCTGGATCAGCAGAAAATAGGCCAAGAATCACTTTTAACAGGGGAGACAGCCTTAGGGACAAATTAGTTCAGAGCAGGACCTACAAACCTGCAAGATCTAACACTACTTGGCTACCATAATGTCCCAATGGCTACTACAAATGTAACTGGTGTAATATCTTTAAATTTGGTGAACCAACCAAATTATTTACACATCCCAGACATACAGAAATCAAGGTAGAGATTAGCAAATTTACAACTTGTGATACACCTTATGTGGTCTATGAAGTGTGGTGCACATGTAAATTGGTGTACATTGGCAAGACTCTCAGACCTCTGAAACAGAGGATACAAGAGCATGCCCACTCCATTGCAAATGGTAAACAGGCTACTCCTGTTGGGGCACACTTCTCAGATATGCATGGATCTAAATCTGATGACCTCAGATTTGTGGGGCTTGAACATGTGCCACCTATGAAGAATGGTGGGGATAGACTCAATCCACTATTACAACCGGAGAGTATGTGGATATACATCCTATGCAGTGTCAAACCCCAGGATCTCAGTGATAAATGGGATCTTAAACCCTTCTTGAAAAATAAATAATGTACCTCAAAAATGTAATTTGCAGTTTAGCTGCTGAATATTTGAGGAAATTATTTGAAAAAATTATTTCTATTTATTGTAATTTTAAATTACTTCTCATCTCTCTCTCTCTCTTTTTTGTTCTTTTCCCCGGGTCTGACTCCATTTCATCTGGCTGTCCTCCAGCTCCATGGTCCTCATTTACATGGAGGTCCTGTAACTATGTTGCCATGCAGTTTCCATACTGTCTGTTGCCTTGTATTGCTGGAGGTTTGGTATATTTGTTTTAATTGTTTTCATTGTTTTTATTGCCATCCATTTGTATTGATGCTACACTGACACAGTCATTATTATTTACTTTAGGTGTATAGTGCTTTAATAAAGCAGCTCCACAAAGTGTCTAAAGTGGAGAATTACACTTTGTATTTTTGAAATGGTTTCTAACTTGATTATTTGATAAATATGTTTCTAATTAATTTAATTGGACAATTATTTAGGGTCATCTTTCACCAGTTAATTCTCACCCACTGATAAAGACTCAGATTGAGTCGAAGCGCTGGGGCAAGTAAACTTCCTTGCTGTGTGCCTTCTAGTCTGGTGTGCACTGTGCACTTAATAAAATTCTTTTGATTCACATCTACCTGCCTAGACCTGGACTTTATCCTGTTACAAGGCATTGAGTGCTGGTGTTCCTTTTGTGATTGTTGAAGAGCAACTCCCCCATTAATTGTCTTTCAGCATCTTATATTTTCTCTTGAGAATAGGTGATTCCTATTTCCTCTCTGAATGCACCAACCAAATCCCATGTATGTATTTAATTGTCCCAATCAGATTGAACACCTATCAGTGACCAATTATATTCATTTTTAACCTTAAGTTTATATTGAGTTATCCAATCCCTTTAAACTATGAGTCTGTGGGGTATGTCCACTTCCCTTCATGGTCACTGTGTCTGAGATTTATTACCCAATCCTTATCTAAATGCTGATGGACAGTGGAATCCCAGCCTGTGTGTGTTTTTTTTCAGACTGTTAAAAAAATCCCAGCTGGAAAATCCAATCCATTAACTCCTTCCTTCCCATTTCTGTCACAGGAGGGAACTATTAATATATATACAAAAACAAAAATGACCATGCATGTGTGATAGTGGAGGGAGGTCAGTAAGGATTTGTGATCAGGACACTGGGGGGATTGGACACCCCCACTGTCACTATTATGTCTCTGGGGGGTTGCTGAGAGGGATGATCAGGTGTGGAATATGTATAGTTTTAAAGAAAAAGAAATCAGCTGTTATGGCCGAACAAAGCACAGTCCACCATGACCAAGATGGCTGCTATGCTGTACTGTGTATGCACTAATAGTCGTACATATGCAATACAGTTTTGTGGCCATCTCGAACACAGGGTAGTGTGCTTTGTTCTGCTGTGACTGCTGATATACAACAAATAGTGCAGTGCTACTTCCAACTGAGACAATGAGTGGAGTGCTCCATGGATGTAGAGATGACTGTGGTGCAACTCCAACATGTTGTTCGGTCATAAGGAATGCACTGTGTCCTTTTTTCATAGCAAGTGGTCTGCAAGGCTATACCCACTGCAGACCTAAAAATGACCCTACAGCTAGACATTAAGAATCCCTGTTTTTTTGTAAGTGGAAGGACACTTGGAATATGCTCCTGGGAAGAGGCTGCTCAGTTGTCTTAGTGGGCATTAGCTAGACTTGGTGACAGGGCCCAACAAAGTGGAAAGAAACAGAATAAGCTGTTTGTCTCCAGCTTCAACAGTCTCAAATGTAAATTACTAGTAGTCATAGTTTACAGACCAGGAATTACTACACTTTTTGGGATTACTACTTATAATATCTGTGCAAGCATTGCGACATAGATTAGTTTAGAACAGTTGATTTATGATAGGAATCTCTCTTTACAAATTGAACATTCTTTTTTTTTTTGTTTTTTTGTTTGTTTTTTTAACCAGGAGAGACATGCTAAGCTGAAGCTTGTTTTCCGGTGTGACCAGGTGAATGTGAAATGTGCATCTATGTATCTTACTTAGGACAGGCTGTTCTTGTACCCCAGATCCAAAAGTCTGTGTCATAAGCCAAAAAGCTGCTAAACTTAGAAAATAGTTACCTGCTTATTGCTTTTGCTGGGTAAAGAAACTAATATTTTTTGTCAGGACATTTCTAATGAATCTTTTTGATGTGACATTGTGAACATGTTTTCGTATGCCATTTAGTGGTATGGAAATGCCCTAATAATAAAAGCCACTTTATTTATGCCAACAAGTCCCAGGGCTGTTCTATAATATACATGTAGATTGATTACTCAATTGTGTCTTACAAACTCTGACATCTGCTTCAGCTCTGGTACAGGTTCTGTTTCTTGTACTGGTTCTGGTGATAGTTCATACTTTAGAATGAGGGAAAACTGTTGTACCTCAGCTCATATTGGCATTTTAAAATTTAAAGTGTAGGCACCTGACAGATGAGGGGGTCGCCTTGTAGGTAGTGACCAGGCTTAGCATGATTCTGCCAAATGAAGAGACCAAGAATCACTTTAGAATGGTAAAATGATGGAAGGAAGACAACGTAAGAAAATAGAATTATCTTAAATGAATTGCAGGCTTTTAATCATCTTTTGTTTTTGGAGGGGAGTGGCTCTGGTACTATAAATGATTCTGATTTTGGCCATGCACCAGGAACACCCCAGAAAAACGTAAGAAAAATGTATTAGAAACGTGATAAAATCTCTGTGTATTATCGAGAATTGAGCTTGAAAATCCTTTAACATTGCGTTATTAACAGGAGAAGTGAGGACTTCTCCTAATTAATAAGCTCCCCAATGGTCATCTGCGAGCCTGTTATGGGCCAAAGCACACTATATAGAACAGGAAGCGAGATAGTGGTGTCCTACCCAGAAAGAAAGAAAGCGGTGGGATCTCAGCTCATATTGGTGTGTTAAAATTTAAAGAGTAGGTACCTGATCAATGAGAGGGTTGCCTTGTCATCGGTGGTCAGGTTAATCTTGTTTCAACCAAATGAACCCCTATAAAATGTTAAAATGATGAAACAAATACAAAATAAGAAAATGGAACTAACTTAAATGAATTGCAGGCTTTCAAGCAGCTTTTGTTCAGGAGTGCACAGGTACTATTACTGTTTGATTCTGGTTTTCCCCACAAACCAGGTTTACCCCTCCAAAACATAAGAAGAATGTATAAGAAAAGTGATGCAATCTCTGTGTATTAGCCACTGCTAAGCTTGCTAAACCTTCAACATTGTATTAAATACAGAAGATGTATGATCTTCTTCTAATTAGTAATCTACTCACTGGTCACCTGTGAGCCTCTTATGGGCTAGTGCACACTAAAAGAACAATGAAGTCAAAGAGTGCTTTCCGCACAACAGAGTGAGAAAGTAGTGAGACCTTAACTCATATTCACATGTTAAAATTTAAAGTGTAAGTATCTGACAGATGAGGGGGTTATCTTGTTGTAAATGGTAAGGTTTATTTGACCAATGTAAAGTGTTAACCCTTGCTGTGCCATGGACTGATATATCAGTCCAGAATTCCCATACATTCTAATTTTGTTGGCAGCCTAAGAGTTAAAATAACGGAAGGAAGACAAAGTAAGAAAATTGAATTCATTTAAATGAACTGCAGGCTTTCAAGTAGCTTTTCTGGTGGAACACTGGTATTAGAAATTACTCTGATTTTTGCCACACACCAGTGCACCCCTTTGAAATGTTAAGAAAAATGAATAAGAAAAGTGACAAAATGTTTGTGTATTAGCCAGGGCTGAGGCTGCTAAATGTTTAACATTGCATTAAAACAGGAGAGTTGTGGCCTTCCCCAAATTAGTAAGTTCCCTAGTGGACACATGTTAGCCTCATATGGGCTTGAGCACGTTATATAAAAGATTAAGCCAGAAAGTGGTTTATACACAAAAAAAAGAGAAAGCATTGGGGCCTCAGCTTATATTGGCATGTTAAAATCTAAAGTGTAGGTACCTGACCGATGAGGGAGTCATCTAATCATCATGGTCAGGTTTATCATAATTTGGCAAAATGATGAGAAAAAGAACCCCTTTAAAATGTTAAAATGATGGAATTAAGACAAAGTAAGGAAATTAAATCAACTTAAATGACTTGCATGCTTTCCAGCAGCTTTTTTGGTGTGAAGCACTGCTACAGTAACTGTTTGATAATGCTGGATACATTGCAGGACTGCCTACTGGTGCAGCTGGTTAAGGAACCCACTGGACAAGTGGTCATTCTTGATTTGGTGCTCACCAACTTAGAGATGGTGAGTGCAATGAAGGTAGGGGAACCACTTGAGTCTATTAATCATAACTCCATTTGCTTCAGGCTTGCTTCGTGACCAAAATTCTCCTATCAGTAACTGAAATCCTAGATATCAGAAGAGTAGACTTCAACTGCCAGATGAGGGAGCTCATCCAAGACAAACTGACCAGGATGGACAGCACTGGAGGTATTGAGGAAACATGTAGGCAAATCAAGGGGACCATTCTCATAGCAACACAGTCATGCACAAGAAATGTTACAAATGAAACAAGTACAAAAGACCAATATGGTTCCTGGAAAGGGTGAGAGAACTAGTGAGGGCCACAAAAAAGGGGTTTTACCAGGTACAAAGAATAGGAGGGGGAGGGGGAATGGGTACAGTACCAAATAAAAACTAGGGAAGCAAAGAGAGCAGTCAGGGAGGTGAAGGTATACATGAGCTGTGTATTGTGGGGGGATCAAGGGTGGGGAATTATGATTCTCTGGATATAATAAGGAAACAAGGAAGCAGGGAAGGGTGTATTTGTAGGCTACATGAGGAGGGAGGGTAGTACAGGAAGATGAAAAAAAAGCAGCCATGCTTAATGATTACTTCTGGTGTGTTTCACAATGGAAGATAGTGGTCCCCTGCCTGAAAGTTGCATGAAGGCAACTATCAGAGGCATTCCTGAAATGATGCAGCCAATATTAACCAACAAAAATGGCACAGAAGGGACTTAAATCCCCAAAGATAGATAAAGATCCATGGCCATATGTGAGGCAGCCAAGGGGGCTCAAGAAATTGGTTGAAGGAGTGGCTGAACCCCAAATAGGGCTCCTCAATAGCTCAGTTCAGAAAGGGGTGGCTTTGAAGAACTGGAGGGTAGTAGATGGAGTTAGCTACAAGGGGGAAGGGACAAGGAGCAACCGGGGAATTACAAACTTGTCAGCATTACCTCTATAGTGATTAAACTGAAGGAGTCACTGATCAGAGAGGATATTGTGGACTACCTAGAGATTAATGGTCTGCAGGCCAGTAAACAGAATGGGTTTGTGGTGGTAAGTTCTTGTTAGAACAACCTGATAGCATTGTTTGATCTGGTAATAAAGGTAAAGGCAATTTTAGTTATCAAATATCCTATACCAGAGTCTCAGGGTACTTTAAATATACATATCAGTAAGACAAATATGCTCTAATTAACAGAAAATAAATAATACATAATGGTAAATGCATTCAGTAATTAATCTAAAAAGCAGGGGTACAACTTGGAAAATCAAGTAACAATCCCAAAGGCTTGATCAAAAAAATAAGTTTTTAGTAGTTAAGGGCCACACTGTAGATTTACTTTACTTCCATTTCTGCAAGACTTTCAACTCAGTGCCATACAGCAGAATGCTGAAGAAGCTGGAGGATGTGGCCATGACCAGGGACATAGTTAGGTGGGTGAGAAACTGACTTGAGTGAGAGATAGCAGAGGGTGGTGGGAAATGGGATTATATCAGAAAACAGAGAAGTCATGAGTGAGATGCCACAGAAATCTTTCCTGGGTCCCATCCTCTTCAATATGTTCACCAGCATCATTGGAAAGGGCATCTTGGACAAGCTGTGTCTCTGTGTAGATGAAACAAAGCTCTGTGGTAGGGTAGATAGTGACAAAGTGATCAGGAAGATGCTGCATGATCTACAAAGGCTAGAAAAGTGGTCTACAGTTTGGCAATTGAAATTCAGTGCCAAAAAAAATGCGAGGTTATGCACAAAGTGGAAAGAAACCCAAGACAGAGTACTGCATGGGATGGGTTAAACTGAGCACTACAGACAGCAGAGGAAAGGGATTTGTGAGACATCATTAGTGACTCCCTCAAACAATGATGCTAGTGTAACAAGGCCTGTAGTAAAGCTAATAAGATGCTAAGGTGTTCAGAAAGGGTGTTGTGTAACAGAGTGGTAGATGGAATTTATGTCAGCAGAAGAATGAACAATAGCTCTGTTTGCTTTTTAGAAATGCTGAAAGGGTTAAACACAGAAAGCTCTGGAAGCATCCAGGTAGGGAGCTAATCAATCACCGAAAGTTCTGGAGGCATTCAGGTAGGGAGCTAATCAATGACAGCTGCAGACAATGTTGATTAAGGACAGTGTATAAAACCCACTTAGACAACACAGGAGAGAGAGAGAGAGGCCTTGGGAAAGCTGGACACTGTGCTGCCAATGATGAGTTCAAGCTACAGAGAATTTTGGAAAACACTGTGGAGTTTGTAAGTGGACTTTATGATACTACCTGGATGCTGGGAACCAGAGTAACTGGCAACCAGAGATAGTGAGGGTTTATTTTGTTTAGTTAGAACTCCTGACAGGAGTAGAATTTTGTTTGTGTTCATAAAAGGGGCTGCAACCCCAATCAGTTGGAGACAAAGCTGCCTTGAATAAACTGCACTGTTTGATTTTACTTTGGTTTGTGTATATTCTCCTTGGAAACACCTACACAAGCCTATCCCCAGGATATAACAGAGGTTACTCTATTACAATAGACAGCAAGAAAAAGCAGTTACTACTGCCTCTATATAGGTCAATGGTAAGGCCACACCTGGAATACTGTGCTCATTTCTGGAGTCCTCACCCACAGACGGATGGGGACAGACTGTGTATGATGCAATACAGGGTGATCAAATGATTCAGGGCCAATAGCGTAGCTCTTACGAAGATTGTCTCTAGGCACTGATCATGTCAAAGTCTATATCTCTATGTATTAACTGGAGACCAGGCAAGAGTGGAATATGATAGAAGCCTTCAAGTTCCTGAAGGGAATAAACAAGATATACAGCAGAAAACTATTTAGCAAGATTTCAGAGTCAAGAACCCAAGGCCACAAGTGAAAACTGGCAGGGGAAAGTTTAAGAGGAATGCGAGGAAGTTCTATTTTATGGAAAGAGTAGTGGAGCCATGAAACAGTCTACCAGCAGAGGTGGCAGGCAATGAGGCCATCAGTATCTATTTATTTTATCAAGAAAAGGATCTATTGAGCAATGCTCATTTACAAGGAGCTCCTGGTTCAGGTACGTAACATAAAAAAGTAGAAAGGCAGGTAACATATTACAGTAAATAATAAATTACTGGTACAGCAGTTTTTCAAATGAGAACTAAACAAGGATTATGAAACAAAATAATACAATAAAATACAATATCCATACTTACAGAAAGTATAAAGTATAGTAGTATCCATATAGAATAAGCCCAGTTTTCATAGTGATTTAATAGCATTCACATTTGTTAACACAGAACGGCATGTGTAACACTTTGAAATAACAAGGACTGACAAACAAACTCAGTTTAAGTGAATCTTGCAATATGTTCCAGGATGTAGGCCTGGCCAAACTAAAGGCATTTTCTTTTCCAAATTGTGAGTTGTACCTTTGGACATTGAGCAGAATAGTACTGAGTTTCCTTAAATTATACAGACCAGTAGATGTTTGCAAGAGATGTTATATACTGTAAGTGGTGGCAGCAAGTTCTGCACAACTTTAAAGGACCACATATGAAGTCTTCTGAACCTTCTGATTGTAAGTGAATTCCAGCCAGCTGCTGAGTAGAAGAGGCAATGGTGTGTTCTGGCATGCAAGCCAGAGATAAAACAGGGCTCTATAATACAGCATATCTAATTTGGACAGATCTGCAACTGAGACTCTACTGAAAAGGATATCACCATAGCCCAATAGGGGAAGGAAACTCACCTAACTAGCCTTTTTTGCCTCAGAGCTAAAACAGAACTTGCTCTGGTAATAGAACCCAAGTCTTCAATACAGTTTTTTACAAAGATTATATCTATGTATTCCGAAGGACAGTTTGCTGTTCAACTACATACCCAGGTATTTGAAGGATTCTACATACTCCAGCTTACCTTCCATCAGAGTGGTAATAGCAGTTGAGGGAGATGGTAGATACTATTTGGAATAGAATACCATATTCTTGTTTTCTGTACCTTTTAAGGGAAGCTTACATCTACAGAAATTAATTTAGTGTTGATCAAATGCACATTGTAGATTATCATTTGCTAAAGCTAGGGTAGGGCTAGTAACACAGGGTTTTATTTAACTTTAAGAATTGATTAGTATTTTGCTCATAGAAGTTCTAATACATTGTGAAAAAGCATAGCACTTGCCTCACTGTTGTTAACAAATATAACACTTATAGAAAACCTATATAAATACTTTC
Source organism: Neoceratodus forsteri (assembly GCA_016271365.2). NCBI lineage: Eukaryota > Metazoa > Chordata > Ceratodontiformes > Ceratodontidae > Neoceratodus > Neoceratodus forsteri. The sequence goes on along the minus strand of CM028130.1, from coordinate 1,378,275,329 downwards.
TGTAGAGTTAGTATTGCCCAAAGAAAAAAACTGCTAATTAATTATTTAAAACCCTGTTAACATACAAATCAGCATCATATGAGTACAGCTGCTACTTGACATTGACAATGGTTGTTCCCAAATTAGTGCTGTGTGGAATTTTCAAATTTCAGCAGAACAAAATTACACAGAATTTTAAAAATTCTGTGGAAATTCCACTAAATTTCTTCAGAAACTGAATAGTGGAATTCCACAGCAGAAAACAGTTGCAGAATGATATTCGGCAGAAAAAATACTGTTCTGCAGAATATTATTCAGCACATCACAATATTTTCCATGGAAACTGTTGCAGAATAATTTTCCATAAAAAACAAGCTGTTCCATAGAATATTATTCCATGGATCACAGTAGGTGGAATTCCACAGAAGAACTGGTGAAATTCTGGCAGAAATTCCACTGGCAGAATGGTCATTCTGTGCTAATTTTGCTTGCAGAATTCCTCATTCTATATAACACTACCCCAAATCATTAGCATAGATCATAAATAACAGTTGTCTATAAATGGTTTCAAGCATGGCTTGGAAAGAGTGAGGGGTCTAGTTTTGGCTCAGGCTGGTAGCAGTAGGGAGGGGAGCAGGTGGTGGACTTCAAAGATAAAACCACATATGGAAACAGGTCCTGGGGAAGATAGGGAACTCCAAGCAGACTAGATTGACCTTTGGTGTTTCTTCACCATATAGAGAACTCCAAGCAGACTAGATTGACCTTTGGTGTTTCTTCACCTTTTAGAGAACTCCAGGCAGACTAGATGGACCTTTGGTGTTTTTTTGCCATCACTGTCTATGTTACTATGAGGGTGAAACAAGAAGTGCTGCAGACTACGTCTCTGCTTTTCAGTATGCATTTGATAACAAACCATACTTGGCAAGATCAACCAGATAAGTTTTCTTTAATAAAACCTAAGATGGTTGCTAGGTATTTGATGACAGGGAGTTGTTGATTGTTGATTTGTAGATGGGCAGCAAAAATAGATATTTTATTTTCAAGCTAGAAAAAGAATTAAGAGTTCAACTCATATGTCTGTGATATCACTCTGTTGAAATCACACTGTTCAAACTGGGAAGGGAAATGTGTGATTTCAAATTGGCAGAGATGTCAACCTATAATTATTTTCAATCCCCTGAGGACAAACACAGTGTTCCCTGCAAATGACCAGATGCAGTGTCACAGTGTATTTTAGTTTCATGCATGAGAACTGCCATTGACTTGCATTGCTTCCTGTTGAGTTCTGCAATATTCAGCAGAATTTGGCAGGAACAGGTATTTGATCCTGTAAGGTACAACTGTACATATTTACTTCAAGGGTGGATCTAGAATTTTTTCAAGGGGGTAGCAATTTTGTCAAGGGAGTAGCAGTTTCCCTGAAAAATTTTAAACATTTATATTTAAAGCTATAATTAGTCTAAACCAGCACCTTTTTGCTGATCTAAGGGGGTGGCTGGTGCTACTTTGCTACATAACTAGATCCACTAATACCCATTGCACAATTAGAATATAAAACAAAAAGGAAGGGAACCAATTTGGTTTACCAGAACAGTTAAAATGGAGATTAAGGCAAAAAGGAAAGCATAACAACTGCTTAAAAATAATGACTGTCAGCAAACAAGGACAAAATTCAAGGAACGACAAAGGGTTTATAAAAATTAAATACCTGAAAAAAGGCTAAAAATAGCAACTGATTATAGGAACAATAAAATGCACTGTATAGTAAATAAGACTGAAACATCAGACTAACAGTATGACACGTAACATTACAGCTAACAGTAAAGTCCCTTCCCCCACCATCCTAAAGCGGTCTCTCTGGGACACTGCATTATCCCCTTCTCTCTCTGGTCCCCCCAGTCCCCATTTCAGGGTTCGTTGCACCCTGAGGGGGTCTCCAGGGACACGACTCTTCCCCCTCCCTCCCCTTTCCCACTTTTATTTCACGTAAGCACTTGTTTACTTATTATCCCAGCACTTATTGTTGTCCACTCTTTCTACATGTTATGCGAAAAACTGTTGTAAGACAGTTTGTAGCTCCTGCCTTACAACTGTATGTTAATTTTATCTTGTAACTTGAATGTTTAATGTCTCACTCCTATTGTACCCCTTCTCCCAGGTCACACCGGGAGATGAGCGACTTGTTGCTCAGTGTGCCTTCCTGGTGTAACATTTCAATAAATAAATAAAAAAATAAAGCTTGTGCCAATGATCTAGAGACTGTGGATGTATCCAATGACTTTATTTTTTTGATGTTTATACCTGCTGATGAAATTCCAGTTTGGAGAAGTAAAAACTATAGCATGGTAAGTGATACAATAAGTGATGTTACAACAAGAAGGGCTTTTAAAAATGGATGTGAATAAGTCCTAAGATGACTTACACCCAAGGGTCTTGAACAAGTTAGCTGAGAGACTGGCAATACCCCTGAGTGATATATTTGCTCACTCAGTAAAGGAAGGGGAAGTTTCTAGAAACTGGAAGGATGCCATAGTGATTTCCACATTTAGAAAAGGGGATAAGGGAAACAATAATAAATATAGACCTGTGAGCCTAACATCAGTGATTTCAGTGCTGGTGGATAGAAAGGTGAAGGAGGAAATAGAACATTTTTAGCTCACCAACAACTTAGAAGACAGAACTCAGCATGACTTTAAGAGTGGGAAGTCTTGATCAACCAATTTAATCAGTCTTTTTGAAGCAGTCAGTAAGACATTAGATGACAAAAACCCTGTCAATGTGATATTCCCAGACCTCAGTAAAGTCTTTGATGCTGTCCCACATAGGGATTTATGTATTAAACTTCAGATACTAAGAATCCCTGAACACTTAATGGCTTGTATATGAATGTGGATGACACAGATAGATGACAGGGGGTAAGGGTGAATGGAACATTATCTTACTGGAAGAAGGCATCCAGTGGGGTGCCATAGGAGTCAGTGTTGGGATCACTGTTGTTTAACTTCTACATTGAGGATTAAAGTTTGAACCATATAGGATGATTGCTAAAGTTTGCTGATAGCACCAAAACTGGATGCATAGTAGTGACACAAGAACAATGGGATGAGCTTCTCCTGTGTTCACCTCTCACTGTGTCCAGTGCCCACACTCATCCCTCTCAGCAGAGGTGGTAAGTCCTTGATATCTGGACCCTTTAAGAACAGTCACCAGTCCCCTACATCAAGTCAAGTCAGACTGCTCAAACCACAGGTTAAGTGTGGGACTGGTCTTATCAACATCTACTCCAGCCTCTTCCCGGTCCCAAGATGGATTACTTGTTCTTCAGTTATTTAAAATAAATAAGTTTGTATCTTTTGGAATGTCAGATACTTCTCGTGACTCACAATACCTCTTGATAAAAATGCACTACCAGTCAAAAGAATATTATGTTAAAATAAGCTTCATTTATTTATTTATACTATATATTAAAGATAAGCAAGGTACTCCACATTTGCTCTGTGAAAAAATCCATACATTTTGGCAAATTCACAGAGCTGGAGGGGTACTGTAATTCACATTGTTATTTGCTAGGTGGATTGGCCAAATTCACATTGTGAATTGTGCGTAAACTGAGGATACCATCCTCCTTAATCTCCTGCTGACACACTCCTCCTTTTTCCCCATACCAGTGAACATCATGCTGCTGCTCAGAAAAGTTAATCCCTTACCCACCCCTACACAAAATATACTCCACCCACCTTCCCCTACTCAACTACCCAAGTCCCACTGTCTTGTGCAGAAAAAAAACAGGCCTCCACCCAATCCCCCTCTGGTCCCAACCATACTTCTCCCTCCATCAGCACCAAATAAATGAACCTGCAAATAAAGAAAACAGCCTCCCAGTGCAGAGCATCTGCTCTGTTCAGTGTTGACTCCCCTCTCATAATGACTTTAATGAATTAATGGTGATGTCTTTGCTCATAGTGAAAATTTAACCAATCGGGTTTTACTAGGAGCAAAGAAGTCACTCATCATTCATTCACACATTTGCCAGGCAGGGAGTTGGCAATGAACAGAGCAGATGCTCTGCTGCAGTGGAGAATCATTTCATTATTGATTTTGTGTGTGCTTGTGGGGGGATGAGAGTGGTGGTGACCAGAGAGGGGGTTGGGTGGGGGTCTGGGACCCTTGGTGTTTGTATAAAATTTCATTTTATTTTGTTAACCAGGATAGGGCACTGGAACAAGTCCATTTTCAGCCCTGGCCAGTAAAGATAATACAAATATCAAAAACAGTAACAAAACAAACCAAAAACAAAATTACATAAAACAATTACAATTATCAACAGACATTAGATATTGTTTAAATGTAACATTAAACAGGTAGGAGGAAGTAAGCTGTTGGTTAACTAGGATCTGCAGCTTATCTGTTAGGTAGGAAAATGGGCAGACTAGGTGGGCCATGCTGTCCTTATCTGCCTTCAAATTCTATGTTTCTATGTTTCTAAATATATAAAATGATGAAGAGGCATGAAGAATATCAGGTAGTTAATTCCAAAATATTGGTGCTGAAATGGAAAAAGATTTTGACCCTGCCTTGGTCTTTTACAAAGCAGATTGTAAAACTATACCCTGAGAAGATCACAAATAAATGGGAGGAAGGGTTATGAATAGATACCAAATCCACTAGAGGAAACTTCAAAGATTAAAAAAAAAATAATAAATTGAAATGTTTGACAACAATAATAATAAGCAGTTTTTGACTTTGGAGATAACCATGATAGTCAAGAATAGAGTAAACAATGGTGAGTTCAAAATGGGGAATCCAATACAAACCAACAAATACTATTGTATACTACTTTCAGAATTTTAATTTCCCTAGCACTAATGTTATAGTACAAACTTGCACATTAATCAAAATGAGGCATAAGAGAATCCTGAGCAATTGATTTATGAGTGTCAAATAAAAACAAATAACCTTATAGAGTAGAACCAACTTACAATTAACAATACAACTGGTGGCCAAAACTTGAGAAGAAAAGGACAAGCCAGGGTCAAGTAGAATGCCCAAATATTTAAACTCATAAACTTGTTACAACAAAACACCTGAAATGTCATGTATCAGAAAAGAAGGATTTGATCAAAGCATGTTGGAAGTTCCAAATAACATTGATTTGGTCTGTTTTGTATTCAATAATAAACCATTTTCAACAAACCAATTGCAAACTGTTGCAAACTCAACTGTGGCTGTAAGTTCAGCAAGTGAATCTGATTGATAAAATAACACAAGATCATCAGCATAAAGAAGACTTTCACAGAGCATGCAAATGGAAGGCAACTAGTTAATAAATAAAGTGAACATCAGTGGTCCCAGTATTGAGCCCTGGGGCACCCCAACATTCACAGCAGAAACAGTAGAAACAACCAATCCAATAGACACAAATTGAGAATGTCTAGCAAGATAATCTGTACACCAGTTCACAACTGATTCTGAAAAACCAAGAGACAACAATTTTGTTACTAACAAATTATGCTCAATGAGATTGAATGCCTTGGTCAGGTCCACAAACACAACCAGTCATAAGATATTTCTCAAAGTCCAAAAGACTGGAGTCTGTGAACCCGACCAAGGCAGTCTCAGTTCTGTGAAATTTGCAAAACGCATGTTGCTGTTTAGCCAGTATCTTATACTTCTCTAAGTATTCTGTGAATTGCTTAGCCACTATTTTCTGAAAGATCTTAATAATAGGGTTTAAGATGGATATGTTCCAAAAATCTTCAGGAGACATGGCATTCATTTTTTTTTGAACAGGGACTACTCTAGCACACTTCCAACAGGAAGGAAACTGACCAGATGTTAAACACAAATTAAAAATAGAACTGAATGGCCATGCAACAAAAGAAGCAACAAGTCTCACAAATCTGCCGTCAAGCCCAAGCTCACAGTCACTAAATTTATCTGGAATTAGTATTATGAGTTTCTCAGCCTCTTTTCTAGTCACTCTTAAAACAAATTGTGGTCTGTCAGAGGGCATTAATTGAGGAGAGCTAACAGACTTCTTATAGAATGAAAAATCAGAAAACATACTATTAAGCAGATTAGCAATATCAGATAGGTTTGTAATTTCTCCTTCCCCAATTATAACTTTTTTGACTGAGGATTTCTCATTACCCAAAAGCAGACCATTAACTGATTGCCAGAATTTTCATGGGTTGGACCAATTATCATTCATGTGATCATTCCAGTAAGCTTGTTTTGCAGATTTAACCATCCTACTAACCTTATTATGCATAGAACGATAAATGCGCAATGCCGATACAGAAGAAGAGCACTTATAGTTTAGCCAGGCTTGATCCCGCCACTTTACCCAGTCCCACAACTAACTTGTAAACCATCTATTATGAGTATCACTAACTCTAAAGGAGTGCAGTGGAAAAAACTTGTTTGTAATCTGTAATAACTGCTGACAAAATAAAAATCAACTGCATCAACTGGATACGGAATAGAATCAATAAAAGATCAATCTATAGAAAGTAACTCAGTTCCCAGAGTTTGCTGATCAAACTGTTTGAAATTAAGATACTGGACAAAGTGGGGAGTAACCTTTATCTGTTTAAACTTGAGTACACAATAAGTGGCTTGATGATCAGACACAGAACCAGATAGTACATCTGCTTGTGAAACAGAATCTGGCCTACTAACTACAACCTAATCAAGCAGGGTATGATTTCCCTGTTAGAATATTCAGCCTAGTAGGATCGCTAATAAGCTGGTACAAATTAAAGGATTGTAGAAGAGATTCAAAACCCTGTCCATCAGCCAAATTCCAGTTTAAATAAATGTCACCCAAAAAGACAAGATCAAAGTCAGATATGAGTTAATGGTAGTCAAAAATCCTTTAAACCTCTGACTCCAAGTTATGGGTGGTTATAGAGACATCCAATAGCAACAAACTTTTTACACCCCAAAATCAAACATAGAAGTAGCCAGTCAGACAAAGAATCCAATGACACGCTTGTACACAACACTCAAATGTCTAAGTATTCACGACAATAAATTGCTACAGGCCATCCCTTTTTTTCCCACTCCAATCTGCTCTTAGAGTCTTATACCCAGAAACCACACACAAAGAATCAGAAACTGAGTGTTTAAGCCATATCTCATAGATAACTAAAATGTCAGGCTGATAAGAATTGAAAATAACCTCAATTTCACCTAGTTTTAGAATTAGGCTTCCAACATTCAAATGCATTTGTTTTATCCCATGAGACTTGAACCAGAGTTTGGGTGTAAAGCCATTGCCCCCACAGACAGAAACAGCTGGGCCAGGATAAACTTCCACATCCCCTAATAATAAGAGTAGATGTACCAAAACTGAAAAAATGTAAACCACAGCTCATTATACCCAACCTTTCCAAACACTATCATTGAGGTAAAGTTAGCAATTAAAGCCCACATTTATAAGCAATTTTCCTCAGCAGGGCTAATACATTGCAATTGCATAGTAGCTGATGATAAACAAGTAATAATTCTGACATAGCAAAATCATTTTGATCAGGCAGACTAAGTTGTTTCAGAACTGGAATGCTAAAGCAAGCTGAGCTGAGAAAAAACAAACAACTAAACAATGAACATAATCAAACCCAAAGTAACCCTATTGTAATGCTTATACACATGTCTCAAACAATAAAATATCTTTTTAGCAAATAATTTCTGCCCCAGGCCCCATGGCTCCCTTGGACTCCCTCAGATGCCCAAGTGCACTTTGCTGCACTTTACCACACAAGCCGCTCAAGCTGTCACTGTAAACGTTGTCGCATTTTGTGGGACTCTAGATTTAAATCCTTTGACCCCACTGACTGGGCTGCCACCACCAATCAGAGGGAGGGGGCACGGCACCGTTGCTGAATGTAGGCAGCAATGGGTTGTGTACTGTTGCCATAACAACACTCATGGGCTGAGGAGAATAAATTAAAGTGCCAGCAAAGAGTTGGAGCCAGAGTTGGAGAACAGTGATCGAGGGAGCCTGCCACACTCGCACAGACTCACAAATGCACTTTGCCACAATTTGCTGCACAAGCCACTCAAGCCACTGCTGTAAATGCCACTACGTGTAGCAGGACTCTAGATTTAAACCCTTGACCCCACTGACTGGGCTGTCACCACCAATCAGGGATGTAGGCAGCAATGGGTTGTGTACTGTTGCCACAGTAACACTCATGGGCTGAGGAGAACAAATTAAAGTGCCAGAAAATAAAATCAGGAGCTACAATAAAAGTTATGAAGAAACCGTCAGCATCAGCAGCAATTAGTAACAGAATAAAAGCACACTTCCAGCAACTAAAGCGAATCACACAAGTCTCAATATCAGGTCTCACACAGTTCCCACTAACAGTGAGCAAGGCTGCAGTTTATTCGCAGTCAGTGGCAACACACTTCAGATCCAATCAGGCTATCATGAAGCACTCACGACTTATCTGGCAAATAGGGCTCACACAGATGCTCAGTTGTTAAAGCAGTTAGCTTCTCCAAGTCACCAGTACAGTTCTCAGACAGTGCAAGTTGAAGAACAGGGGTTGAGGGAGCCTACCACACTCACTGAAACTCCCTAGTGCACTTTGCTGCACTTCGCTACACAAGCTGCTCAAGCCACCACTGTAAACACTGCTGCTGTAAACATTTGTATAAAAGGCAGTGGGACTTGGGTGGGGGGGAGATTGGAGAAGTGTATTTGGTGTGATGGTGCGGGAAAGGGTTTAACTTCAGCTACCAGCCCACCAGCTGCAGCAGCATGATGTTGGGGGTGTAAAATAATTGTATCTGTGTTCTTGCATGGGGAGGGCTGATTTCATAGCACAATGGGATGGGGATGTTTTTTAAGTTGGCAGTTCTACATCCTAATTTGTGAATTTTTCACGAATGTAAATATGGCAGATTCATGCTAATTTTTCCAGCAAATAAAACATTTTCAACTTCTCTACTATATATATATAATACTATATATTATAGGAGCTTGGTAGCACCCTATGGTTAGGGTTAAGTAGGCTGTTTAATGTTAACACCAAATATTTGCACCTTAAAAACATTGGCATCGTTTGGTGAAACAGCACAAAATTTGTCATGCACAGTGAGGCTGTCAGGGTCTCAATGCATGAAAAATTTTGTGACAGCAACTTGTTTAGTTTTTGAGACACAGAGTGCCAAAAAACAGAAAAAAATGGGTGTATGTGATAATTGCGAAGCCTAAAGGCGATCGCCGTTATCGTGAAGTCAGAGTACCGAAAATGTATTTCACCACTCTGACACCCTGGGCACAGCAAAACAGTGCCGGGACTTTTGTTTTTAATGCTTTGTGTGGGGCTGCACCCCAGCATCCCCCATGGGAGCTTCACACCCTGCACCCCTACTTAAGGATTCTCAACCCAAGAAGCTGCATGTCGGGAGGAAAACATAAAAAAGAAGGTTCGGCCAGTGAAAAAATGCACCAGTGCCTGGACCCAAACCCAGTACCCTCTCGACCAATGCTTCCAACCCACCCACCATGCCATGAAGTTGGATCAGCAAACCACCGCAGCACCACCCCTCACATTCCTTCTCACCCCTCGCTGTGTGTGCTCGCTCCCCCATGCACGTACGTATAATGGCATCCTGTCGCAATATTCTCTAACCCCCCCATCCAGATGCCCTAGTCTATGGTAGCCCTGGAGACATGAGCCAGGAATTGGGTCGCTGTTATTGTAGGCACCCAATCCCCAGCGCTCAAATCTCATGCTACCAAAAAATACATACTCAACATTGTATATTTAATGCTCTCACCTACAGCCTACATGGTGTGGATTTTTTTCATGAAATTTTCAGATGTTGAAGGGGCCTGTGACAAGGGTCTGCCTTTCAAAGGTTTAGTGAAAAAATTTTATATGGTTTCAGAGTTATAAGGATTTTTCAGTTATCCTTTAAATGCAAATGGTAAAAAAAAAAACTGTTGAGTGATTATTTTCATGATCTACTTGTCACATGGGAAAAAACATTGATTGTGCCAACTGCCATTTTCTTTTTCTTTAACTCACAAACATTGAAAATACATAATGAAGATGTATTCTGAAAAAAACAAACAACTGTCCCTAGCTAAACGGGATCCGTTTAGGAAGATTATGGTGTCTGTTTTTTGAAAATTGTCCTGGAAGTACCTTTTCTAGGCACCCAAAATCCAGGCTGCCCAGCTTAGTGAGGGGAGTCATTTATCCACCCTTTCTGTATGAGAACACAGGACTTTCTTGAATGCTGAAGCTATACATAGAGTCTTGTTATCCGCTTCAGTTCAAGCAGTAAGCCAGCAATCCCCTGTTCTCCCTCTGTCTGTCTATCTGTCTATCTATTAAATTATTTCTTAAGCGGACTAGGGTGCCCACCCCTGGTACCACTTTTTTCTCCCCCCTCTAGGACTCCTGCCTGCCCTTCCCAATGTTTATATATTTTAATATATTTTATATATTTTAATATATAAGCCAACTGGGGTACCCACCCCAGTTCCACCTTTCTTGACCTCCTCCTCCTCCTCCCTTCAAGGTTGCCTGCCCCATTCCCACTATGTAGGTGGCAACACCAGGGTGCCCACCCCCATTGCCATGGAACACTAACCTGACACTAGGATGCCCACTCCCCAATGTCATAACATCCTCTGAAATAAAGAAAAAAGTTCCTCAAGGTTTTTTTTAAACTATAAGAAAGAAAACAGTCCCTCACCAATCTGACCACCCCCACACACACCAAACACCCCACCCAGACTTCCCAATCAGCACCCATCACCCCACACCCCCCACACTCTTACTCACCTGAACATGTCTAATCATGTTGATCCACTCTCCAATCAAAGACATGTCTTGTTACCAGCTCTGGCGACTGTGGTATGAAAAAAAAATAAGAACAGTGAGGTTTAATGTGTTTCAATGTGGTTTGAACATTGATTCCTAACCTTTCCATTTTTGCATATTTGACTCCACATTTTCAACACAACCTTGTTGGAACCTCACCTCATGGCTAATTGTGGTAGAATTATGAACATCTGTCTGGAAAAGGTGATTTTGTGGTTACTTTGCAAAATTACCTTTTGGGCAGGATTTGAACATTTTCACCACTCCTGTTCATGGGGTGGGGTCATAAGAAGTCTATATTGAAATTCTGAGGTCAAAATATGTAAAACGGAACAGTTATGAGTGTACATTGACATTTTTCTATCATTACTCATAACTTTGATACTTTTAAATATTTTTTTGCAATTTAAATGTTATTGCATTTTCAGCAACTCAATAGAATAACAGAATATTGTCCACCATTAGATTAATTATAAAGTCCTGAATGGGGAGATCCCCTTGGAGGTACAACTCTAAGCATGGTCTCAACCTAGTATATTTAGCACTTATAACAAGATAAACATGTACAATCAAAGAGGCTAAAAAAACATAACTATTCAATTAAATAATACTATGATGCAGTCAGTAGTTTACAGTTAATAAACAGGCAAAGGTTAACCACATATGTACAGTGTCTTATGAAGATAGTAATATTAAGAGCACTGACATGAGAGGTTGGTAGAGGGGGTGAGGACAAACCATTTAATGGAACTTGGATACTCAGTCATTTGGTTACGTGATACTCCTACTTAATTCTGGACCTCTTAGGGTGTGCATTGGAGAAAACATATAACAGCCTTCTGGGTTTGCACAGTATGAAGTAGCAAGCAATGGGTCCCACATTTTATTATAAAGGTTGAGTTGTTGATTAGTGGAATATAAAACCTTCTCAAAGCAGGCTACCATGTCAAGTTCTAGGCACCATTCTGTCAGTGTTGTGAGGGGGGGGGTCTCTCCATTGTCTAAGTATTATTCTTTTTGCAGTAACCAAAGCTCCTAGGAGCCAGTGCATACTTGTAGCTGTAGTCAGCTGGCCTGTCTCTGTGTCTCGTGTAAGGCCAAGTATGGTTAAGGTAGGTGTGAGGGTTAGGCCAGAAACTACATTGGTTCTGCAGACTTGCTGAACTTCAGACCAGAACAGCTGGTGCTTTGGGCAGGACCAAAGAATGTAAAAAATAACACCTCTTAATGAGAAACACCTCTAGCAAGTGTTCCACAGTGCCAGTCCCCATTTGTGGAGCTCTGGTAGGGTTCTGTGCCACCTATGTAAAATCTTCAAACAACTGGTACAGCAACCCACAAGAGACAGGGCTATCCTAGATCTAGTACTGACTAACAGGGAAGGGATCACAGATCTCCAAGTAGAAGGGCACCTGGGGGCCAGTGACCATCACATGGTATGGTTCAATTTGGCTACTACATCTAAATCATCCCATTCCAAGGTGAAAATATGGGACTTCAGAGGAGTTGACTTTGATAAGATGGCCAACAGAGTTAAGCTAGCCCTGGCAAAAAGAAACACAGGTGAGGGGGTACAGACAAAGTGGGCAAGCATTAAGGATGCAATACTTGACGCAACATCCCATTGTGTTAGACAGAAAAGGAAGTGCAAAAGAAGAAGGAAACCACTTTGGTTCTCAAATACAGTAGCAGAAAAGATCAGAGCCAAAAGGCTGGCCTTCAGAAATTATAAGGGAACACAGCGGGATGAAGATAGGGAGGCATACCAAATGGCCCTAAGGGAAGCAGGGAAGGCAGTAAGGCAGGCTAAGTCCCAAACTGAGGAAACACTAGCATGAACAGTAAAAGAAGGTGACAAGACTTTCTATAGATACATTAGTGAAAGGAGAAAGTCCAGAGGGGGTATTGCTAAGCTTAATGGAGAAAAGGGAGCATGTGAGGAGGAGGACCCTGTAAAGGCATCTATCCTAAATAGATACTTTGCTCAGTATTTACTGAAGAGAAGGTAGGGCAGGGCCCACAGCTCAGCACCATGGACACATGGGGAGGGAGGTGAGCACTACTCCTTCACAAAAGAAAGGGTCCTACAAGAGCTTGCTAAGCCCAGGGTGGATAAGGCAATGGGACCTGATGGCATACATCCCAGGGTACTTAAGGAGCTAAAGGTGGAACTAGCAGAGCCATTAGCAGAACTGTTTAGTGAGTCTCTGAGTACAGGAGAGGTCCAAGAAAACTGGAGAAGGGCTCATGTGATCCCGCTCCACAAGAGTGGTAGCAGGAGGAGGCAGGAACTACAGACCAGTCAGTCTTACCTCAGTAGTGGGCAAGATTATGGAGGCACCTTAAGAAAAGGATAGTCAACACCTGGAATCCATAGGGCACAGGAACCAAGACAGCATGGGTTTACAAAGGAAGGTCCTGTCAAACTAATCTTATAGATTTCTTTGACTGGGTAACCAGAGTGGTGGACCAAGGGGAGCAGTTGATGTCACCTACCTTGACTTCTGCAAAGCTTTGACACTGTTCCACATAGAAGATTGATAAATAAGCTGGGTAGGCTGGGTAGGTCAGAAGTTGGTCAACTGGGTGACAAACTGGTTGACGGGCAGAAAACAGAGAGTGGTGGTAAATGGTATACAGTCAGAAGAGATGCAAGTCACAAGTGGGTACCTCAGGATCAGTCCTGGGGCCAGTCCTCTTCAACATCTTCATTAGTGACCTTGCAGATGGACTAGAGGGTAGGTTTGTCTGTTTGCAGATGACACCAAGATCTGCAACAGAGTAGATGATCCAAATGGGTGGGCAGAATGAGAAGAGATCTGGATAAACTAGCAAAATGGTCAGAAGAGTGGCAACTGGGATTTAATGCAAAGAAGGCAAGATCATGCACATAGGGAAGAGAAACCCTGAAGCCACCTATAGGCTGGGAGGGGAGTTGCTAGCAGTCACAAAGGAAGAAAGAGACTTGGGCATCATCATCACTGATGACCTGAAATCATCCAAGCAGACCTCTAAAGCAGTAGGTAAGGCTAGGGGGGTGTTAGGGTGTATTAGTAGGGGTATCACAAGTCGTAAGAGGGAGGTAATAATCCTTCTTTACAAGACACTGGTTAGGCCCCATCTGGAGTACTGCATGCAGTATTGGAGGCCACACCTTCACAAGGACATTAACCAAATTGAGGCAGTCCAGAGAAGAGCAACCAAAATGGTGCAGAGGCTGAATCAGAAGACATATGAGGACAGATTAACAGAGCTCAATATGTATACCCTTGAGCAAAGGAGGGAGAGAGGTGATATGATCGAGGCATTCAAACACCTTAAGGGCATTAACAAGGTGAAAGAGTCTAACATGTTTAAATATAAGAAAAATAGCAGGACAAGAGGACACAGCATGAGATTAGAGGGGGCCAATTAAGGGGAATGTGAGGAAATCTTTTCACAGAAAGGGTGGTGGATGCATGGAATGGCTTACCTCAAGAAGTGGTGGCTATGAATACAGTGCAGGGCTTCAAACAGGCATGGGATAGGCATAAGGGAGCAATACAAATGAGTATGAATAGATAGGCCACTGACAGAGCAAAGGCCGATGGCACATTTATAAGATAGAAAAAGAAATGGGCAGACTGGATGGGCCTTGCGGTCCTTATCTGCCGTCAACTTCTATGTTTCTTTGTTTCTATCTTGAATTCGGTGAACCGACTACAGGTGTCTCTTAATGTGGTTCATAGGCCTTTCCAACAGGCATCCCACTCATTCTGCTGTAGGTCTATACCTCATTCTTCACTCCATTTAACTCAGAGCATTTCCATTCTAGCCATGCCCACAGCGAACAGTTTTTGGTGGATAAGACAGGCCTTGGGAAGCCTACCATTATCTGGAGCTATGAGTTTCTCTAGCTCATTAGTGTTGCCAAGCTGAAGCAGGGGCCCAAGAAGAGGTGTTAGTGTGGACTGAAGCTGGAGCTACTACCGGTGCCTATGTTTCTTCAGTCCAAATTCTGGCTGACATTGCCCAAAGGTCTTTAAGAAACCCAACTGGGTGTCAATTAAAAGGGAAAGCCATTAAATGCCCCCGATGGATCAGGCCTGCCAGTTCACTGGGGTGCCAACAATTTTTAGGAGCGGATTTCTTCAGAGAGGAAAGGCAAGTGAGCTGCCTGGTTGCTAATCTAGACTTCTGGCTCCACTATTCAGAATTTTCACCGTAAACCCAATAGTGGGCTGGGTATGCAGGCCAGGAGGGACTCCATCATACATCACTGTGCTTCGGAGGTCTCTACCCAGTCAGTGAGATTCACATTGGGACCATTTAGGTAGTATTGTTGGTACCATGAGAGGTGAGGCCTGATCAGTGGTTAAATTGGAATTTCAGAGGTGGTGGAACTCTGATGTCATAACTGCCACCATCAATATAGCATGTCACTAACTAGGAAACGATGCCCGTGTGCATGCACAAGGTAGCAATGATCACATTTTCACCTTTGCCATTTAGATTAACTGTTAATTAAATTTCTAAACTAATACATATGAGTTAAACTATAATCATGCAAACAAAAGAGTTAAAATGCATAGAAAAAAAGCGGTACACTCATGACATAACTGGTATGTTCTTACATATTTTGAACCACTCCACTTTCCCATTTATTTATTTATTTATTTGAAATTACTCCAACAAGTATAACCCCATGAGATGCAGTATCTCATGTTTCAGGTGGTCCAGGGAGGATAGCAACATTCAACAGGTTAATATAGTCCAGCAGGGATAGTTACATGCAGGCTAAAATATACCCAGAAAAAATTAACTCTAATGGTAAGTACATCCAAACGTCAATCAAAACAATCTAACAAAGTGGGGTCACAGCAAATTGAGAGCATGAGAATTGTATGATAAAATTGACATGATTTGATTTCCATTGAAACCATGATGACCAAACTACACAATTTTCTTTCAATATAGAGATTGTGGTACAGCAAAATTAAATACAGTATTAATGTAATTAGTGAGACTGGCAATATAGTCTAGACCTACAGATTAGAATAACAAGCTGTGAATGAGCTTGGTAGATTTGGTACAAATTACACTATATTTTCTAGCCAAATAACATTGTAAACAGGGTCATTTTGGTCCTTAAAGTTTCATCCTGTTGAAAAATAAAATATTTTTATCTAGCTAGCTATTTATCTATCAACACTAATTAAAAACAAACAACTCGTGAACATTTTACCTGCCAGCCACAGTCTCAGAAATAAGAATACTTCTCTACAGAATTCCACATTTCCAATGAAACAAATGGACTTGCACGCAAGATACATTATTTTAGTACTGCTAGTAAAAAATAAAATTAAGAATCACACAAACTAAAACCACAGTGTATTTAGATGTGATTCATTGTTCAAATGTCATCCAATTTATGTACTCAAAAAGCAAGCAAACAGAAAAGGCAACACAACAACAATATAACATATGGGCACTGCAAACCAAAATTTGGTCATTTGTTCAGGGACAAAGTAAACAGCAATGGAATCTCCATCATACCCCCCCTTCCCCCACACACACGCACCCTGTCCTGAGGGTTTTCCATACTTGAACAGTTGCTCTCCAACAACTACTTAACCATATGTATATCCTCTGCAATAAATTAGATGTTTTAGATACTGAAAACATAAAGAAACCTTTGAAAGTCACCGCCTACCTTAAAATAGATACTGTAATCATTAACTGTTGCACAATTGTACCTCGTTGTTTTGCTCTCTCTGTGACTGTACAGCAAGGTGTGTGTGTGGTCATTTTATTCCAGCAAAGTCTGGGAAATGCATTGTCTGCCCAGTCCTCTGTGACTGGGACAAACTATCACTTTGCTACTTTGCTACATCATGATGTCATTCTTTATCTCACACATGATACAACAGATCTTCTAAATCCCTCTCTGTACTCGTCAAAAGCTGCATTCCTTTACACTTATTTATGTGTCTCTAGAACCCTCTGCTAATTGGAGGGATGAAAAAAGTCAGATGTTTGTTTTATCTCTCCCTGCCAGAGTTTCAGAGGAAAGATTGAAACTGCAGGGAAAGAGAAAATGCTTAGCGTTCCTGTGCATTCTGCTAATGACTGATTGCAGTCAGAGGTGACGGAACTTAGATCTGTTGTGTTCCAGCCCAGTTTAATCCCTGGGCCTGAGACAGTTGTAGCAAGGTATGTGCTGCATACCTTAGTTGAAAGTCTGAAGATCTAGTCCACCTTTTTCCTAGAGGTAAGACTGGTTTCTTGTAGCTGATCCATCTTGGGCCTTTCCCCCCAAAAAAGTTAAGCATCTTATGGTGCACTTGCCGAAAGAGCTACGGTTTGAACTTTAAATGAAAATTATCAAGAATATACTGTATTTTGACAGCTGCCATCATTTTAAATGCTTATGCTCCCCCCCCCCAATATGTTAGGGGAAGGCAGCATCATCTGGCTATATCCTTAGTCAGAGAGGGCAGTATGTGGGGTGGGTTAAGCCCACCCAGTGCTCTGAGATCCCAGGAGAACTTTATGCTGAGATACTTCAAGGATCCTTGTGCCTCTTGTAGTCTCCATGGGAAGCCAGGCACATGCCTACTCTCCAGCAGCTGTGGTAGAATCAGTGGTTTGGCCACATTTGCCTTGCAACCAGACAAAGAGCCAAACCACTATAGCAAGGATAATACGGATGGGATGGAGTCTTCTGGCTTTGTAAGTGTCACAAGAATGTCATCTGCATAGGCTAAAGCTTTATGGTTCGTCTCTCATCTCTAAGCCATATAAATTTGGGTGATTCTGGATGGCCTGTAGTAGGGCTTCCAAGGCAAGGATGAATAAAAGGGGGGAGAGTGGGCAACTCTGCCACATCCTTTTCCCTAACAAACAACAATGATGGTGAGGCCACTGAGCTAGTAAGCTCCAAGACCAAAGTCCCACTATAAAGGGTCTATACATATTTAAGAAAAGAACCCCAAAACCACATACCTGTCACAAATGGAACAAGTATGGACGCTCCATCCTATCAAATGCCTTTTTGGCTTTGAGAGAGAGTAGCACTGTTGATGAATGGAGATGCAGTGTCTGCCACATCAGATTAAGAAGACGTCTTGTGTTGTCTGTGCTGCATCACAGCGGAATGAAGCCAACCTGATCTCCATTGATTAAGTCTGGGATTCAATGGAATCTAATGGCTATCATCTTGGTGTACGATTTGCAATCTGCTGTGATTAATGAGATTGTCCGGTAACTACCACATTGGAGGGGGTCTTTCCCAGGTTTAGGGATAAGGAAAATTACTGCTGTACACATAGAGGCAGGAAGGGACCCTGTCTAGATGCAGCCATCAAGTGATCCAGGAAGATTTGTTTAATGTGCCTGAGAAATTCCATCCGGAGACCATCATTCCCTGAGGCTTTCTCAGAAGGCATTAAGGTAATTTCCTCTTCCAGTTCCTGCAGAGTAAAGGGCTTATCCAGTTTTTCATGGACCTTTGTGGCTATTTTGGGGTGATCCAGCGTGGATGTGAAGGATACCAATTCCTCTTGGGTGGGGTTCACTTCTTGTCCATAGAGGGTCTCATAAATTTTCTGGAAGGTCATATTGATGTCCTTCATTCTTTTGTGGACTTCCCCAGACACATCTTTGATCTCTGGAATTTTAGATATTTCTTGTTGTTTCCCAAGTTGGTAGGTAAACAGCTTCCCGGGTCATTCTCCAGACTCCCACAACTTTTGGCGGACCATGAACAGGGCAAATTTGTCCCATTGATGTAGGTGTAGATTGATTTTGCCCAAAGTCTTGGCCAACAGTTCAGGTGAGTGACAGGAGGCTTCTCTGTGCTTCTCCTCTAATTCCCAGAGAGCTAGTAATTGCTCCACCAGGTCTTTAGCCTTCTGTATTTTAATGTGAGAGGTGTAACAAATACATCAACCTCTAATATAAGCCTTGAAGGCATCCCACCTGATGGCAGCTGAGGTGTCTCCCAGGCAGTTAGTCTCCAGGAAGACTGCAATCTCTTTCTTGAGTAGCAAGCAAAACATGTGCTCTCATAGTAGGGAGGTGTTAAATCATCATTGATTTATGCATCTGGAACCCCAGAAATCTGGGTGAATGGACACTGGAGCATGGTGGAATATAATAATTGTACACATAGAAGCTTAGAGAACTTTTGACACCAAGTGGTGCAGTATTAACCACAGGTCTATGCATGAATAAGTACAGAGCAGGTTTGAAAAAAGAAGCAATCCCTGCCATTAGGGTGCACCAGGCACCAAATATCCATGAGTCCTAGGTCATCCTCCAGGTCACCAAGACCTTGTGAGGCTGATGACCTCTGGCCTGTTGTAGCTGTACTCCTGTCTAGAAAATCATCAAGCATGACATTCTGATGCGCTCCCAAGACAAGAAAATCTTTGCTATGAGTTAGCAGAGTCTGTTCCAGGTTAGAAAAGAAATCAGGCTCAGTAGATTTAGGGCCATGTATATTACACATGGTCACCTCCTGATTATCTTGGGTGCCCTGGACAATGTCATACCTGCCTTCAGAGTCACTAATCGTTATTGTGGCTTGAAAGGCAATATT
The DNA here is from genome assembly GCA_016271365.2 of Neoceratodus forsteri. Lineage (NCBI taxonomy): Eukaryota > Metazoa > Chordata > Ceratodontiformes > Ceratodontidae > Neoceratodus > Neoceratodus forsteri. The sequence continues at coordinate 1,378,255,916 of CM028130.1, read as the reverse complement.
CTTATGTATAAGTATCACCATCACTCTGCTTTTGGTATTTTATGAGCTGCCATAGACTTGTGTTACCCAACCCATTAAAAGTTTCTTGGTCTGTGCTGGAGTGAGGTGCATCTCCTGTAGAAAGCTATACCAGCTCCTTCTCTCTGGAGATGATCCAGAATTTTCCTCCATTTAAACAGCGTACTGAGACCATTGACACTCCAAGAAATCCACTTTATGGGACCACGCAAACATAAGAGGCAAGGTAAGGCAAGGCTAGGCAAAATTTATTTAAAAAAATGCCCACTCCTGGAGGCTTGGGGCACTGCACAAATAAACAGTTCAATAGAAAATTACATAGAAATTCATGATAATAAAACCCAAAAAAGAAATAATATATTGCTTAACTCTAAGCAAATCAAAAAAATAATTATTAATAAGTTAGTCCAAAAATGCCTTAGCAAACAGGATGGCCTTAAGGCAAGCCTTAAATACCTCCAAAGTGGGGGCCCCTTTAACCCCAAGGGGTAATGAATTCCAGAGGATGGGGACGGCAACACTGAATGCCCTGTCACCAGCTGATCTCAGTCTCATCCTAGGTATTGCCACGGGACCTCCACAGTAGGAGCAGAGGTGGTGAACAGAGAGAGCAGGTACAAGAAGGTCTGACAGGTAACCAGGGCCCTGACCATGTAAGGCCTTATAGGTGAGAAGACCCACCTTAAAGAGGATCCTCCACCTGACTGGCAGCCAGTGCAACTCATGCAACACCGGCGTAATATGGCCAAACTTAGGCTGCCCAGTAAGTAACCGGGAAGCTGCATTCTGCACTAGCTGCAGTCTGCAAAGAGATCCTCCCGTGACACCAAGGTAGAGCGCATGACAGTAGTCAAGCCTAGATGTAACTAAGACATGTATCAAAGTGGGAAGGTCTGGAGGCGGAACAAGGGGCTTTATTCTGGTGACATTTCTGAGATGGAAAAAACAGGAGTGAACCATGGAGGTTTTTGCGCCTCCATAAACAAGCTCCTGTCCAGAATGACAGCAAGATTCCGCACCTTGAAGGAGGTCTTCAATAAAGCAAATCCCAGAACAAGTCCAGTCTCTGATTCAGATGCCATCCTATCACACACTCTGTTCTACTCCACCACCAATACATCCTTCTTATCAGGGTTGAATCACAACCAGCTGGAGGCCATCCAGTAGATGATTTCAGCAAGGCAGCTGTTAAGCACATCTACTACATTGGATGTTCCAAGGGCAAAGGAAAAGACTAGCTGGGTATCATCGGCAGAGAAATGAAAATTCAGACCATACTTCCTAATGAGCCCTCCCAAGGGTAGCATGTACTCTGTGAACAACATTGGGGCCAGTACTGATCTTTGAGGAACTCCGCAAAATAGGAGGCTAGGGGTAGAAGAAGAATTCCCCTTCACAACCCATTGCCTCCTGTTGGTAGGAAAAGACTCAAACCAGCTGATGTCAGTGCCGGTCCTCAGAGTTTTCTGAGACAGTCAAGCAGTACACAATGGTCCACAGTGTCAAGTGCTGAAGAGAGATCAAGAAGAACAAGAATTGTCTTGTCCCCTTGATCTCTTGCCCTGAGGACATCATTCACTACCTGAACAAGTGTGGTTTCCATGCTATGCCTAGCCCAAAACCCCAAATGGAAAGGTTCATACAACTCATGAGTCACGAGGTGCTCTTGCAGCTGAAGGGCCACTACCTTCTCCACTACCTTCACCAAAAAGGGAAGATTGGAGATAGGTCAGTAATTTACCCTGAACTCCGGGTCCAACGATGGTTTCTTTAAGAGTGGTCTCACCAATACCTCCTTCAAGGCATCGGGGAAAACTTCCTCAGATAAAGAACGCTGGACAATCAGGGCAAACACCAGGCCAACTGTGTTGAGGCATCTCATCAAGAAATGCGTCGGCACCGGATCCAGTTCACAAAAGGTGTGCTTCAGATTGGTCGTCACCTCAATGACTTCACTTACCTCCACTAGTCTAAACTCTCCCCAACCAGGCGGAGTGCTCTCAGAGCTCTTCTGGCGACCACTGCCAGCTATAACATTGCTGAATGGAGAAACTTCCTGCCAGATGTTGGACACTCTGTCCGAGAAGAACCAAGCAAACTAGTCACATTCCATATCCGAAAAAAACTTCTTTGGCTGTAGACAGGCAGGATGAATTAGCCTGTCTACAGTCCTAAGAAGTATCAATGGTCAGTTCTTCCCGGCAGCAATCTCCCTGGACAGGAAAACTGCCTTCTTATGGCTGATTGCCCCTGGTATGCATTATAATGTACATGCAGGGCCAGTTTGTCTTCCTCCTGACCAGACTTTTCTCCAGCAGTGCTGCAACCTCCGACCCTTTCTCTTCATCTTCCTGAGAACCCCATCATACCACAGGGATCTCAGGTAGGAAGATTTGGGTCATACACGGACAGATGCGAGGGAGTCAATGGTGTCGGATAGCACCTTATTATAAGTGCCAGCTCCAGCATCAACACCTCCACCATATGCATCACCTACACTAGATAGATCGGCTGCCACCACAAAATCCTCCGGGGTCAATCCACTCAAAGGGCGGCAGCTTATCATCTCTGTAGGGGGAGGGCAACCAGCGAGAGCCCCAAAAATAACATGCACTGTACAGCGATCAGACCATACGACCCGATCAATCTTGAGATTAGCTATCTCAAGCCCCAGTGAGAACACCAGGTCCAACATGTGGCCGCCCTGGTGTGTCACAGTAGAAATAACTTGCGACAGGCCCAGAGAAGACATCATCTGTAGGAGGTTATAACCAGGCCAAGAAAATTCTTCATTGGCCCAAATATTGAAATCCCCCAGAATAATACATCTGGGAGCTTCCAATATTTCACCAGTGATGAAATCGGCAAACTCCTGCAGGAAATTCTCCACTATCCCAGGTGGGCGATAGATAAGGAGAATCCTGTAGCCTGCGCCGGGACCCCCACGAATGGCCACACACTCGGAAGAACCTGGTGTTCCCATTGGGTGCATGGTGAAGGCCAAGTCGGATCTAAAACATATGGCCACTCCGCCTCCCCTACGCTTCTCTCTGGGACAGTGCACTATGGTAAACCCAGGTGGGACAGCAGCCTCAAATACTGGGTTCGCATCATCCCCAACCCAGGTCTCCGTAATGCAAGCCAAATCGACCGAAGAAACCAAGTCCGCAATAATTGCTGTCTTGTTCCTGATCAATTTGGCATTGCACAGCACTGGCCTCAGGTGACTGGTGGGTGAGGCAGCCCCTTGGGTTACCTGACCACTCAGTCTGGTGGACTCCCTGGGGACAGGCACCAAACACATCTGGCCTCTCCCTTGTGCCCGTCATTATCCAAGGCACTTTCTAGACCTAATAATCCTTATCTTACCACCCCCCACTGTGCACAGGGCTACCCACTGCCCAAAGTCACCCTGCCCCCTCCAAATCCCCACCTCCCGGCAACATTTAACCGTGGTGTCCAAAACCGGGAGGCAGATGAAGGGCCAAGATCACGCAGATAGGATGCCCCATACACAATCCTGCGCCCCTGAGGTCCCCCCAAATAACCCCAGCACATCACTAAGTAAAGAAATTTTAATTACTAAACATCTCAAATAGTAACTAACAGATTAATTACTAAATAAGATTAATTAAACTACACATTTCTGACCTTAAAAACACTAATACATAGAAACCGATATCTAAATAATAACAGTACCTAATTCTACTGCAAACTAAAACACAGTGACTAGTTTGCTTAAAACTAAACAATATCTTATTGACATAGACATAAAGCTCAGGTCTCTCCCCTCCCCCCCCAGGAATAAATTCAAACAATAAAACTTAATAAACCTTAAAGAACCCAAATTCCACTTGCTATATAGACCTAAGCTTACTAAACCATAGCCAAACTAACAAGCACTTTTCCTGCACCGAGATACCTTTCTGGTTTGGTATCAAGAGCATCCTAAGGAAATGTAGGGTGCATGTCAGAGGATTTAATGATAATTTGAGACCATGCCTTCCTGACGAGCATAATATATGCCCAAGAATTATATTAAGAGCATGAGGGATAAATGCATACCTAAGTCAGCTGCTCCATCTGCTCCTCCCTATGTGGTCAGTGCTCTGCATTTGATAAGAGACAAAAGCATTCCTAGCTAGTGGAACATCAGTAGCATGAGACACAACATTAATTAGGGTAAAGAACAAGTTAAACATTAAAGGATTAATTATCTGAAGGCAGTTATACAGACAATAATAAACTTTTGAAACCATAGTCCATGAAGAACAGAAGGTACTTTTGTGTGGGTGGTTCAGTCTTAACTCGTGCAGGGGTACAGACCCCTGAAACATCCGATCTTGCCCCAGGGTTCAACCTCCCATAATAAGGTAGTTACTTACTGAGAATGCTGTTGTGCCATCCAGCTGTAAATATTTGCTTTTTGTTGCAGCAGCATACAGGTGGAGTGAAGGGGGAGAGGAGTGGTACCAAGTATGAGGTATAGGGATTGGTGGACTGACAGGGGGCATGATGGGAGTCAGAGTCAGAGGTGGGGAAGGAGCCACATCCCAGGATATGCATATGCTCTGAGGTTACTTTGTGGGGATAGCTGGTGCTAAAAATAACTTCTGGCATTCAAGCCATTGCCCCCTCCCCCTGAGCTCACCTTCAAACCAACAGCCTGCTTAATAGCCAAATGGAATCAGGTGAACTCTGGTAGAGTTTTGTGGGTATTTTACCTGTTTTATGCTATAGTCCAGATTGCTGCAGCCAATCATCCCAGTAGTTGCCTCCGACAGCTTGAACGGCTATGTTTCCTCAACTTCATAGATACCATTCTGGTGTGGTATCAGGACAGGTGACTTGCCTGCCCAGTGGTGCTGTGGGTTGAGGTGCAGGATGCCACACCTCATGCCACGCTGGTGACCTGGGTTCAGGAACAGACTCGGGCCACCAGGGGCTGGCAGGGGAGAGGAAGGATAGAGTGTCCCATGACTGCTCTTCTTCCTCTAGGGTGGGCTCGGGGCATGTATCGCACTGCAGCTGCACCTGGTCACAGGCTCTCCTGGGGGGGTCTCGTTAACTTCATCATGTTCCTATGTGTCTGAGTGTATGCCAGACATGGTCCGGGGATGCAGGTGCCAGCGGCCAGCGGTCAATGTGGACCACTCTGCACGGGAGGAGGAGTACAAATTGTTAAATGATCAAAAAAAAAAAAAAAAGGACACGTGACTTTCTGGAGTGTTGGAGGTGGGAGTAATGGGGAGATGATTCCAATGGGGGAACTTTAGGAGGTGGGATGATGATGTGGGAACCAAGTGAGAAGTCTCAGCTCTGCATGTGCATGGCAGAGTTCACACAATCATGCAGTTTACCTGCTCGAACTTGCGAGCCCCCCTTTAGCTCAGGGGAAGATTACCACCCTAATGATGTTAAAGTCCCACTTGTATAGTTCAGTATGGAGGGAATGTCCATCTCCAATTGTAGGAACTCAGTTTAGATGCCTATCCCAATGCTAGTGAGGGACACTCTCCCATTCGGTAAGTCAGTCCATCCCCTGTCAAGTCCAGTGCTAGAGTAAAGAATGACATACATGCATCTGCAGTGTGAAGCAGCAGGCTAATGCCTGAGGCTGAGTGGCATGGTGATGGTCAGAGTTATACAATTTAGTAGCCTGTGGTAACCACATTGTAGCAGCTCTTATTAGTTTACTCTGTATAACATATTCTCCAGCTGTCCCCTACTGTTTACAGATAGGCCCCAGAGCAGATACAAAAGGAAGCATCCCTCTTATTTAATCAGTTTGCACCTCCGTGCATCTTGCCTCCATGAACATGCAAACACCTCTTCAGCTCATGGAGAGCCTCGACACAGCAATTAGTCATCCTGACATGTAGTCAGCTAGAGGGAGGGGTGGATTTCCAAAGAGCATAGGAGCTCAATCCAAGCTCCTCCATGCATATCGTTTGGAAGTTCTCTCTCCTCAGGGAAAGCAGCCCCCCCCCAAAAGCAGCACTAAAGCCAAAAAGAATAAAATTACATATGTAGTGTAAGCACTCATAGCTCTGTCAATCCGAGTATGTCAAGAGCTGACAGACAGGAAAAGGGTTACCACTGCAGCCAGTTAGCCAGCACTGCTGACCGTAATACCAGATTTATAATTGGCAGCAACTGTGAGCAGCCCCCATCTGACCATACAAAAAAAACAAACAGCACTGGAACAGCAGCCCCACAAATATACACAGTCATCCCTCCACCAGTACTACGAGCTATATTGATAGAAATATAGTAAATAAAGGCAAGAAATGACAGTTGACAAATGGTCCATTGCTAAGTCATTTCATACAAACCCTGCGTAATGGCTTATGTGATCATCTGAAGTCATCCCTTATAGCTTCCATTTACCCCAGCTGTGTTCAGCTCGGGGGGGGTGGGGGTCACCTCTTCATTCCTGGCTGGTGATCTTCGAGTTGGTTCCAAGTCAGCAGCCCTTTCCATTCATCATTAGGGGTTATCAGAATGGCCAGTGAAGGGGTTGTGTTTGGTTTCTTTTCCCAGTGTGACCGGCAGTAGTGTTTTAGAGGGGAAGACAGCCTGGGTCCCAACTTTTTTTGGTGCTGGCTTTCTGTTGGAGTCAGAGTTTGTGGCTAAGAGTCTCAAGTTTCTGCTATGCTCCTTGAGACTCACACCAGCCTTCTGTCCCTCCTCACAGTGCTCATTCTGACCTTTCTTGCCAGACTTCTTCGCTTTGGTTATTTTCCATTCCACTTTGGTCTGGTTGGGGTCTAGTTGGCAATTTGAGGGGCTAAAAACAGATCACCACTACCTCCTCTGATACCCATACTGGGGTAGCTCATCCGGTTTCCCTTGGGGCAAGGTCTTAGGCAAGGATTTGGGCCAGTACTTGTTCACAAATTGGGAACTTTGATAATTTTCAATATTTTGACTCTAAACATTCAACATAACCATTTTTTCACACCACCTTATACATGTGACAGGTGTCACTTTTTAAATCCTGGATGAAATGTGTTTTCATAGTTCTGGTGTGAAATTATGTTTTGTTCAATATAATATAAATGCCAGTGCCATGTTTATAAGGGGAGTCATAAAACAACTATCTTGAAAATTTGGTGTCAAAAATTGGAAGAAAATATATAATCATTGAGAAACTTTGTGTGTAGTGCCAGTCTTCACCCCAACTGGTATGCTTTGATATCTGATCCAGGTGACCTGAGTTCAGTGGCAAGCTCAGTGACCCAGCCAGATGGGGTGAGGGTGGAAGGATGGTGCAGTTATGCGACCAACCTCTAGCCAGAGAATGAAAGATGCAGGGTTGCCCGCACAGGCCTAGGCAATATGTAAGCAATAAGACATGACAAGGTGTGCATGGAACATATTTTACCATACAGACAGAGGCATAATAAGGCACAAGACCCCTGGCCAAGTGCCTTCAGCCCCAGTGTGCAGTAAAACAAGTTACATGCACACCTTGGAGTGTCTTATTGCACTTTATAAAATGGTCTTTCTTTTTAAAATTTTCATAGTTAGAAAAAAATCATATTTTATACTGAAAAAAAGATTTGTTTGTGCAGATTTATGATAAAATAATCCTTCCACCTATCACAGTATGACTTAATTGCTTCGTGACCTCAACTGATGATAGCATGGCAGGAGTAGGAGGGGAAGTGGCAGTCAGCACATACGGACTCACACACACGCCGTAACTGAGGTGTGTCTTTACTTCCTTTTTCCACCCCAGAAAGCTATCATAAAATGAGACAACTGACTGGGGAGCAGTATATTTAAAAAAACTTGTGGCAACTGAAGCACAGACTTAATGAGTAGACCTAAAACACCCAGCGGCTCCTTCTCTTCCTGGAAGTACTTCCCCCATCACCTTGCCTCCCAAAAGTTGGCATGACCATAAAAAAAAAGGTAATGACAAGTTACTTTAATATTAGTAGTAAGAAACTCCTTTCAGTTCAGCAACAACTGGGGCAGGAGCGCGATTGCTACCAGACATAGTGGGATCAGACATGCTGTCAGAGTACACTTACTGAGGGACTTGCAGGCTTCGGCTCCACCACAGTAAAATCATCCTCTGGCTGTTGAAAACCCTCTTAATCTCCTCATCTGACATGCTGATTTTAAAAATCAACTTATTTTGTGGAAAACATTATAAAGTATTATAAAATGGGTAGGCTGAATAATCCAATTAGTTTTTCATCATGCTTGGCAAATACCAAGATGGCAGGCAGTAAAAATGCCAATGTTCTAGGTCTTATGGCTATTGGCCTTTTTACTTTTAGCTCCTTTTTTTAACTAATGCATGGAACATATTCCATGCATGATTATTTAGCCAATCACATTGCTTGATTCAGCCTACCCATTTTATAAATAGTGATGACAGTCCTTTTCTTGGCATAGAGCGCCTGCTCAACTGCACCTGTGGGTGGTAGAGCGCCCTGTGCATTGGCTGACAGATGGACTTTTTGCTCTGTTCTTCTGTGTCTGGCCACATGGAAGCACAGGGGACAGAGGGCCCTGCCCTTCTGCAACCCAACAGACAGATCCATGATTTCTTGGCATCCATCACTACGTTTAAGTGCAGGGCCAACAAGGGCCCTATACTTCTGTAGGCAGATAAAGTCTTTCCTTTTTTCCCCCGGGCTCTGTGTCTCCACATCTGTTCATGCAAGTCCCAAAGGGATCTGTGTGAATGAGGATATGATTCCACTGTCTCAAAAAGAAAGAAAATTCTTTGCAAAAAAATTATATTATTGCAGCCACTGGGGTTCAACATAATGCCACAGAAGTAGGAAAATGAGGCAGTATTCCCAACCCTAATTCCCTACTTCTTACCCCCAAGCAGAAAAAGGAAAATACATTAGGGATTTGGGACTCTGGAATCATGGTGAATCAGTGGTGTGGTCTTTCTTGGAGTTGTCAACCCTAATGCCTACCCCATTCCCTTAGCAAACAACATCAGACATGATCTCCTTTCTCCATACAGGGCCCACAGCAGATTGTGTTAGCATCATGTGGTGAGAAATACTTCTCTACCTTCGAAGAGTATCAATATGAGGCATTGCTATGGAGCAGGTACCTTCTGCTTTGGACAGAAGGCTATGGACTGGAGGAAGGGTTGAGCACTAGGGTTAACAACCCTGAGGAACATCCCACCACTAATTCACTAAAACTCCAGAGACCCAAAGCCCAAACCTTATTTATTTATTTATTAAATTTTCATAATTGGGTGAGCCCGCTGGACCCTGAAGGTCCCTTTTTCAGGGGCGACCCGAGAGTTACATTCATCATGACATGTGATTGGTTTGGCAAAATACATAACAAGTGTCATACGTTATTACATGGGATAGTATACAACAAGGTACATAACATGCGTCACATGGATACATAGAGGTAGTATAACAAGTGCAAGTGAATAAAGGAGTAAAAACACTTTGGAGTACTTATCCTAACAATTACAGTTTGTGGAGGTAGCCAGGTGTGCCTTAAGCCTGGTGCGGAAGGTGTAGGCAGAGGTGGATTCCTGAATGCCTTGGGGCAGGGAGTTCCATAAAGTGGGTGCAGTAAGAGCAAATGACTCCCCCCCCCAACTTTGTTCTGACCCTGGGGACCAAGAGGAGAGTCCTGTCAGTCGTGCGGAGTTGCCTAGGGTTCCACTTACAGGAGCTGAGCCCAGCGAGGCTGGGAGGAGGTGGAGAGTGTTGAAGTTTGTGGGTGAGGCAGAGCGAGGGGTACTGAAGCCTGCCCTCCCAGGGGGGCCAGTTAAGGTGGGACAATGTGTCACAGTGGTGGGTCCTCGGGCCTGCTAAAGAGGCAAAACAGGCCACTTTGTGGTAGAGAACCTGTAATTTATTTAGCTCTTGTCTAGCTGCTTCCTGGATAACAGAGGCAGCATAGGTGAGGGAGGGGAACAGAACACTCGTAGCAATGGAGACCCGGGCCGCAGGTATCAGCTAGTCTTTCAGCCTGTACAGGGTCCCGAGTTTAGAGTGGATGTTTTTGGCTACCTGTTCAATGTGCCCTTTGAGGGTGAAACCCTGATCCAGGGTGAGTCCCAGGTATTTTATGGAGGGGATCACCTCGATCTTCTTACCTGAAGTGGTCATCAGTTTGAGGAGTTGACTTTTGTCCCCATGGCCGAGTCTGGGGCCAAACAGCATGGCCTTGGTCTTGTTCAGATTGATTACCATTCTATTTGTGACTAGCCATTCTTCTAGGGACACCAAGTCATCTTGGAGGCCAGAGCAGAGTTCTCCCATGTTGGAGGAGAAAACCTTTTTTCCTTTTGCTGCTTGGGGGATGGGGATGGGGATGGGGAGTTAGGACTGGAAATTCTAATGACACATTTCCCTACTTTTTCAGCATTAAGTTGAACCCTAAGAATATGTATGCATACATATGTATGTGTATTATAGGGGTGCAGTCCAGATGTTACCCTCTCATCAGTCCTTCAAATCAAAGCTAAGAGATTGGTTCATGTCTCAGACCACCTGTACCTGCTTCCTTGGAAACACTCTCGCCAGAAATCTGCCTTAGGGGTACTGTGAACCATTTTGTCCTACTTCCAATGCATTGGCTTTCAAGTAATAAATTGACATCTTTTGACTCCAGTTATGAATAGGTTGCTAGCCATTGTGTTATCTCTTACATACTGTATTGTAACCTATGACTGCTAAATACTGTCTTAATTGCTGTCAGTGTATGTTTCTATTGTCTCTGTAAGCAGGAATGTATGGCTACTGTGTCATGAACTTGTTTTTATGTCCTGAATCCATTACCTTAATGATGTTGATATCTTGTGTGCCACGGGTGTCAGTCGCCACTGCACTTTCTGTATTATGTGTTAACTACAATTTCAGAAGCAAATGATTTGATACCTTTTAATGGACCAACATAGATGTAACAACAAGAACAAAGTGCTCTAGCTTTCGGACCAACCAGTCCTTCTTCAGAAGCTCCTGAAGAAGGACTGGTTGGTCTGAAAGCTAGAGCACTTTGTTCTTGTTGTTACATCTATGTTGGTCCATTAAAAGGTATCAAATCATTTGCTTCTGGATCTATTCTTGCAAGGACCAATACGGCAACTACTAAATCTAGATTTTAACTACAATTTGTAACTTTCACCTATTGTCCGTGCCACTGTACAGCCTAGGTTGCAGCTGAAAATGGTCCTTTGGATCAGTTTGCCTACCTGGTTACCAAAAACATAAATAAATAAATATATAAATAAATAACTAGGGTTGTACAAGCACTTCTATGTTAAATTCAAAATTTTGTATAGGACCTTAATAACTTTGGCATTTTTTTTGACGGAATACGGCAAAACATGGCAAGCTTAGTCATTCTACCAGTGTCTCAAGATCTGGAAAGTTCCAGGATGTTATCTTATATGGTTTTTGAGATATGGAGTGGTAAAAAAGGGGGAAAACATGTTTTTCCCCATTGGTCAACATGGGATTTTTTGCCCTTGTCTACAGCCCAGGTGGAATAAATGTTTTTCTTGAAATTTTCAGGGATGCAAAAACAGGAGGGGTGGCTTCAAATCAGATGTGCCAAGGTAACAATAGTACAGTCAAGCAAACAAACTGGGCACCATCCACCAGGCTTGAATCCATAACACAAGATTTATTACTCACTAAGTCGCTGGAGTAATTGTAACAATGAACAAAAGTAAGCAAAAGTGCCACATACGTAATTCTCCTGTCACACAAGGCAAACCATCTTCACATGTGCAAGCTTCCTCAGGGATGGCCTTAACCCATTCACCACAGCACCTAAACAGTAATACAATTAAAGTGGTAGTGCACAATTAAACAGAAGGGTGTTAAGGTTTAAAAAATGATCATACATAACAACAAACAATGCTTTTTAGATAGCAAATTTGCCTAAACATCCTAAAGATTGGTTGTAAATATATTACTGACCATAATCAAATTATATTTTTAACTTATCCAGAAAATTATTGCAAGTTAAGGTTACCACTTGAAAGAGCCAAGATGAGTACCTCTCTAAACACCAGTTGTCATTGCAACATTCCAGGTGATATCAGGCTTTATGGCTGCAGAAAAGAAAGAACAAGGCAAGCAACTAATCATTGATGCTGTTTGCTAGATCTGCTCTATATAAGTGTCAAAATTAAATAGAAATTAAATAAAATACACATAAACACTGTTACAAAATTGTACATAAGGCTATTGGTCAGCTGCTCATCTGAGTCATTTTTATTTTTTCACAAATGGGGCAATGTCAATAACGTCAGTCAAACCTGGTTGTTTCAATGCTCCTAGCTGGAATATCCAAAAGGCCTTTCTACAAAGGAGCTTGTTGTCAAGATCCCACCTCTTGGACCAAGAGTGACCCTCTCAGTCCCACAAAAAAATGAAACACTTATATGCTGTATCATTGGCAGTCTCAAGAACATGTTTCACCAGTGCATTTTTGTCTTTTTTACACCTTATGTCACTCAAATATTCTCCCACTAGGAGTTTGAGTGCTCTAGTAGTTTTATCTATGTAAAACGCCTGGGAAGAGCAAGTGGCAAGATAGATAACTCCTACTGTGGAACAATTAATAAACTGCTTGATAAAAAAGTTAGTTGTGGCATTCACCATGGAGATTTTGGCTCTCACAAGTAGTAATCTTAACCTGTAATAATTTTTGAATAAGTTAAAAATAGCACTTGATTATGATTATTGTCAGTAATACATTAGCAACCAGTCTTTAGGATGTTTACGTAAATTTACTATTCAAAAAGCATTGAATGTTGTTATGTATGACCATTTTTAAACCATAACACCTTAACAACGTTTTGTTTTACTGTGCACTACTACTTTAATTGTATTACTATTTAGGTACTGTGGTAAATGGGTTAAGGCTGTCCCCGAGGAAGCACATACACACAAAACTGGTCAGACCTTGTGTGAGAGGGGAATTACAAATGTGGCACTTTTGCTTACTTTTGTTCATTGTTGCAATTACTCCAGTGACTTAGAGAGTAATAAATCTTGTTTTTTGGATTTAAGCCTGGTAGATGGTGCCCAGTTTGTTCACTTGACTGTACTATTGTTACCTTGGCACATCTGTTTTGGAGCCACCATTCCTGTTTTCACTTACATTCTAATTTCAGGCCAGAGCTCACCACAACACCACAGCTTTGTGCACATTAAGTACTGCAGTACAAACCTTGTCATTTTTTGTTGGTTTTACTCACTACTCTGTCATGTCCTCAAATATTGAGGACTTGCACATAGATGACAGTAGTACCCTCTCTTTTAGTATTGCTATTTTTTCGGGTATGGGAGCGCCTAACTCATTTACATGTGAAGACCCTGATGTGGGATGTCAGCAGCCAGAAACTCACTCTGAGGGAGAAGCATCAGCAGAAGCTGTAGAATCCCCAGCCAGCATACAAACAGTTTATTTTGACTTGGAAAGCAGCCCTCTGTGCAAGAAGAATTTATTGGAACTTAACAAGCTTAGCGGCTAAAGCAAAAGTTAACCACATCCCTCAGGGGCTATGAGTGTTAAAGTGGCCCGGCTATGGACTTGACCGTAATGTCTTCAAAACAGGATGGTTAGAACAGATGCAAGTAGCCTCCTTACTGCTCCAACAGTGCATTATAAGAGACTATCGGGCTCTGCAGCTCAAATTGGAGCCAATTCTAAAAGTCAAAGAAACAGCCTTTGTGGAATAAAATCAATCAATCAATCAATCAATCAGTCACTTTATTTAACCAGGCATAAATCAGGGCAGGCAATCAAGAATGACCCAGAGTTTAATGCACTGGAGAGTTCAAGTTCAAGTTCAAGATTATTGTGAAGGGATAAGATCCATTGAGCAAGATCATTTGCAAGAATGTCCCTTTTACAAAGAGTGGCAAGAAAATACATAATATAAAATACAGTACTGTGATAACATATTTCAAAATACTAATACTAGAGTATCAGAGTTCAAGGATATATACAATAGTTACATCCTGGTTGAGACACAGGACAACAATTTTACAGTGCATGAATGTACGTAAGGCAGGGTACTGATCAAAACAATCGCACAAAACACAAACATCCCGGAGTGATTTGTGTCCAAAATTTAAGCAATGAAATTTCGATAGGAGGAAGGGAGAGAGAAGTAAGATGTGAGATTAGTAGCAGTAGCAGATCTTAGTAATGATTTTCTTAATAAGAGTTTTGAAAGCATTCAGCGGGATTAAGGCTTGGAGCTTAAGCATTATTTGAAATTCATTCCAAAGTGCAGGGAGTGCATAGCTAATAGCTACTTTGCCATAATGAATGCGTATTGTAGGTACCTCAAGGGAGATTTATGCTCACTTCCGTAGGGCATACAAGCTGTGAAAGTGATGGAGGAGAGTGGTGATATAATTAGGCAGCTTGTTTAATAGAGCTTTGTAAACCCAGATATAGGTGTGAACTAGTCTCCTAGTAGCCAGTGAGGCCCAGCTCACCTCACTGTAGATGATGGAGTGATGGATTCTGGCTGTAGCATTGGTGATAAAGCAGATAGCACAATGGCATATTGTGTCCAAATTTATGTAGATAGGTAGTTGCACTGTAGTTGCATATGATATCTGCATAATCCAGGAAAGGCAAAAATGTAGCCTGCACTAGTCTCAATGTAGAGGCCTGGGAGAAAAGAGTCTTGTTCCTGAAAAAAGGAAATGAGCCTCAATCTCAGTTTTATAACCACTGCTTCAATGTGAGGAGCAAAGGCGAGGTGTGAATCGAGCAAGAACCCCAAATATCTGTACCTGTCCACTATCTTGAGTATGTCTCCAAGCAGGGTGGTAATGGGCAATAAGAGGCAGAAGTTGGGGGGAGCATTTGATGAGTTAGGTGGGTAAAAAACATCACTTTAGTTTTAATGGCATTAAGTAATAACTTCAAATGAATTAAGTTATTCTGGAGCAGGTTAAAATCAACCTAGAGGGCAGTACAGACTTGTGTAAATGAAGGTTTGGAGATATATTGTATAATACCATGTCATCAGCGAAGAGATGTATTTTGGAATCTACAATGTTACTGCTCATGTTATTAACGTATAACAAGAAAAGTAAGGGGCCCAGTATAGAGCCCTGGGGAACCCCTCTTGCCAGGGGGAGCAAGGAGGAGAATGTCCCGTTGGCCTTGATTTGTTGCTGTTTTTCCTCCAGATAGCTGGTAAACTATTTTATTGCCACACTATCAAACCCATGTTCCTTAAGGTTAACTAGAAGAAGGCCATGAACAACTGTATCAAAGGCCTTACTAAGGTCCAGAAATACAGCCCCTGTGACCTGTTTGTCATCAGTAGCCTCAAGCCAGTCATTTGTTACTTTTGTCAAGGCAGATATAGTGCTATGATGACGTCTGAACCCAGACTGTATGGGGCTGATCAAATTATGTATCTCAAGAAATTCCCTAACCTGCATACTGACCAATTTTCCTAAGAGCTTTGAGAGTACTGGTAAAATTAAGATAGGCCCATAGTCATTCATGTCACTAGGAACTCCGGATTTAAAAAGGGGAAATATATGTGCTACTTTCTAATCAAGAGGTATGTTTCCTTTTTGTTAGGGACAAGTTAAATAGGTGGGTAATGGGGGCTGTTAGATAATGATAGCCAAGCTTCAGTAAACTAAGGATTGCCATCACTAAGCAGGAAAAAAGAATCAGAGTGGTTAAAATCCACAAGTTTGAAAGGGATCAATAGGATTATTTATTGGACAGAGTGTTTACATGGAAAGGATCGGAGTACAATAATTCCCAGCACAAGAATCAAAACAAACAAAAAGATCCAAAAACCCTGAATTTTTCCCCAGAAAACAAAACACCAGCTTTCATTCAACATCTGAGTCTGAAACTGACTCAGCAGAAAAGCCTTTTTCAGAAGAACAAGAAGTGACTTGCAATGACCAGCCGTGATGCTCAGAGAGGCTAGTGCAGTTCGAGGATGAACTAGAACAAGGAGGAGCAGGAAAAAACAAAGGGGCTAGAGTGAAAACTCACAAAAAGCAAGTGGTAACCACACAGAAAGGGGGCTCGAAAATCAAACAGAAAATGAGAAGGAAATAAATGTTATTAACCTTTCAAATGTAACACTTTCTCAGGAACAAGTCTCTGTACTAAGTAAGGGGCTTAGCGTTGTTCCTTCTTGCTAAACAAGCAAATTTGACACCATTGTGGGTATCAAGAAGCTTAGAAGAAAACTGAACATCAAAGCATTATTTAATAAACAGAAAATGTGTTATCCAACAGCAAGTCAGGATGTAAGTGGTGATACCAGTTTGTCTATGATGAACCAAGACATAGGCAGTAATACTGAAACCACTGAGAGTGTTCTATCGGGACTAACAACACAGACTGGACTACACAGTTTTAAGCCACAATCCACTTTCAATCCCCCCCATGCTGCCATGCAGGTATTTGAACAGGCATGCCTCAAAGACATTGATGTCCTATTTGATACATAGCACATATCACAGTTCTGTAACATTTCTAATTCAGAACAAAATGCTCTGAAGGAACTTGAGGACAACACAGCTATTACTGTAAAACCAGGCGATAAAGGTGATGCTATTGTTGTATTGAACTCCAATGACTATTAACTGAGGTCCAGAGACAGCTGAATAATACTTCCTTCTATGCACCCCTGGAAAAGGATCCAACACTAACTTTCAAGAAAAAAAAATTATATTGTTTTGTCAGCAGCATAAGATGATGGCCTTATTACCCAACACACCCTTGAATTCTTATAGGTGGCCCATCCAGTTTGTGCAACCATGTATGTACTGCCAAAGGTTCACAAAAGTATGCAGAATCCTCCAGGTGGACCCTTTGTGGCAGGGACTGGTTTTCTCACTGAACCATTGTCCCAATATGTGGATTCCCATATTGGGGAAATAATGAGAAATATCAACTTTTCTTAGGGCTACCACTGAAACCTTGGGTATACTGGGCAATCTGCAACTTGAAGCTTCTGCTTAATGCCAAGAAGACTAAAGCGATGATATTCTCCCGTAGTGCTGTCACAGGCACCCCCAATACCCTTGCCGAGATTTCATTGTTACCACGCTAAATGAGCCTCTGGAAGTTGTAACCAAATTTAAATACCTGGGTATCTGGATCGACAATAAACTGTCTTTCAATGACCACGTCAAAGACGTCTCTAGAAGGTTAAAAGCCAGGTTAGGTTTCTTCTATGAAACAGGCCCCTCTTCCCCTGAAGCTCGAAATAAGCTTGTCCAGGCCACCTTTCTCCCCCTACTCGGTTATGGTGATGTAATCTATTCCTCCACCACTCTTGCAAATCTAAGTAAACTGGACATCCTTTATCACCATGCGTTATGGTTCATTTCCAACTCCCCTTTCCGTTCGCATCACTGTGACTTATATGCAGCTGTTGGTTGGACATCCCTTACTACTAGACGCCTGCTCCATGCTGGGCTTTGGACTCTTAAACTGCTCCTGGAGAAATTACCAAGCTATCTCTCATCCCTCATTAGTATTTCACATAGTGCATACTGGTTAAGAAAATCTCACTTTATTATGCTTAATATACCGAGGACACGGACCTCCTTAGGTAAACTCCCCAGGCTATACCTTATAGCGGGAGGACCGAGTAGGCAAACGAGGGGGAGGCTGTGCAATCTACACCAGGGACACAATACCTGGACATGCACTCCCCACCCCTACCCTCATAAATGGGGCCCAGGCCCTTACCCTCAGACTCACCCCAGACCCTTCTAGGAGCCCTCTCTATCTCACCACAGCCTACATTCCCCCAAAGAACCAGCACCCAGCCCTGATATCTTTAACGGACTACCTAGCCACCCTCCACCATAAGGCAGAACAAGTCCTAGTGGGGGACCTTAATGTAAATTGGCTCAGCACCTCCTCATCCACCACCAGAGACTCATTTGCCACCCAAGATCGGCACAACTCGTCACCCAGCCCACGAGACTTAACCCTAGGAGTGGTACCAGCACCCTGCTGGATGTTATTATAACTAACCCGACCCCATAAAATCCAAAACATCCAGGTCCTCCCAGACTCCCTGAGTGACCACTTCCCTATCCTATTCCACTGGGTAGCCCCCAATCCCAAGCCCAAAGCCCAGACCACCCTCTGCAGGCGCCTCCGCCCTGGTGGGCTGAAGAAACTTAAGGCACTCCTCACCCAGATAGACTGGTCTCCCATTCAGCAGGCAACCAACATTGATACTGCCCTCACCTTTTTCACCCACACCTTCAACATGGCCTGTGATCTCTTTGCACCCTTAACCAAAACCCGGTCCAAAAAACAGAATGCACCCTGGGTTAGCCCGGCCCTCCTACAATTACCAGAAACCGGGATAACCTCTGGCACCTTGCCACTGAAACAGGTCGTTTGTCTGATAGGCAAGCATACAATGCAGCTCCGAAATAAATGCTCATGGGCCATCAGGAAAGCCAAGGCAGACCATATTACCAGGCCTCCCTTACCTCCTCCTGGGGCTCAGCCCGGACCTTCTGGGATAATATTAAGCAACTCAATGGTAAAGCTTGCTCCCCTGCCCCATCTCAGCTCACTATAAATGGCACAACCTCCACCGAGCCTGCCACCATAGCTAACTGGTTCAACACCACTTTCACTGACCTTAGCTCAGTCCTCCCTAGTAATTTCTTTGACCCTCCCCCCAGCCAAACCCCTGTCCTCCAGCACCCCAGCTTCCTCCTGCGGAAGATTTCCACCCAGGAAGCCAGACCCATCCTAATCAAAGCTCTCAATGGCAACAATCCCGGCAGTGACTCACTGGACCCCAGCATCCTCAGGCTGGTGCTAGATGAAGTCCTTGCACCTCTCACAAGCCTAATTAACCAGTCACTCTGCCTGGGACAATTCCCCACAGCTTGGAAAACAGCCATTATCACACTTATTCATAAAGGAGGCGACAGGTCATCGGCCAACAACTACCGGCCAATCTCCATCCTCCCTCCCCTCTCTAAAGCCCTGAGAAAGTGGTGGCCATTCAAATCACTGATTATCTGGCTAAACATAACATCTTATGCCCAGAGCAACATGGCTTCGTCTGCGGGTCACAGTACCAGCACTGCCCTTATTATTCTCCAACTTCCTACACTCCTCCTTGGATACCAGCTCCCTAGCTGGTGCAGTGTTCATTGACCTCTCAAAGGCTTTCGACACTGTCTCCCATCCACTGCTGCTGAATGCACTCTGCCTCACTGGTCTCTCGGCTGGCCCCTGGCATGGTGTGTTAGCTATCTTGACACTCGATCCCAGTGTGTCAAGATTAATCACACCTCCCACACACTCCCATTCTCTCTGGGTCCCCAAGGCTCCATCCTGGGCCCCTTCTCTTCTCGCTGTATCTGAAAACCCTGCCCAGTGCATGCTCTGTGGAAAATTCTGCTGTATGCAGACGCGCTGTCCTTTTGCCACCCACTGTAATCCCATCTCCCTCAGGACTCCCTACAGCAGTCTTTCCAACAGTGCCGAGGCCTGGTCTAAGGCGCAGACTCGCTATCAATCTTAAGAAAACCAAAACTATGCTCTTTTCACCCCAAAGCAAAGCTAGCAACCACCCACTCTATATCCTTCCAAGCACCAACCAACCACTGGAACAAGTCTGCTCCTACAAATACCTTGGGGTTACCTTCGATTCAGCCCTCACATTTCACAACCACATCGACGCCCCCTAACATCCACCACCAACACACGGCTTGGCATCCTATTCCACCATAAAACCTGCCTTCCACCAAATGCTGTCCGGCTAGCTGTTGCATCGTCCGTTCTGTCCCTTGTAGACTATGGTCTACCAGTATACGGTGCTGCCGACACCACTGCACTCAACAAAATTCACCTAACCCTGAATAAAGCGTGCAGATTGATTACTGGTGCCCCCAGGCTCACACACACCTGTCAGCTATATGTCGATGCTAACCTGCTTACCCTGGATGAACGGCTCCGATACCAGACCTGTCTCCTCACCAAAAAAACCCTACTCGGGCTCTCCCCCTCCTGGGGTAACGGCATCCATCCACCAGAGCCCTCCCACCATTGCAACACGGTCTTCCTACAAGACCACTCTAAAGGTCCCCAGAACGAGAACCAGCCATGGCCAGAGGTCCTTCAGCTATAGAGCCCCAACCTGGTTCAACTCTCTCCCTGCCACCATCACCAATGCCATCACCATCTCCACATTCAAAACCGCACTTTGGAACCACATCTTCAGCACTCGTAACTGCTCCTGTCTCTGAACATAGCCTCCACCTCTTTCTCTTGACAATGCCCCCCGGGCAGCTCTCCACCCAACCATCCCCTCCACCACTTCCCTGTACACCATGCCTAGGTTTAACCTGGCCAGTGCCAGCTGTTTTCAATGTTTATCTACCAGAATGCTCACTTGATACCGACTTGTGTAATACCTGTTATCAATTACATGTACCCTGTACCCAATTGTATTTGTCTGACCACTATGTGACGTGGCACCTCTGGTGAATGCCTATTGATTTTTTGCAAATCTTTGCTATGTAACCGAAACGCAATGTATGTCTTTATGTGACGAAGTACCTTTGGAAACGAGCCTCTGGCTCAAAGGTTGTAAACTGATTCTTAAATAAATAAATAAATAAACGGGCTATTGCACATGCCCTTCCCTCTATTTGGAACCAATTACAGACAGTACTGAAACTAACTAGCACAGTTTCAATAAACCCTTACAAATTGCTAAGCTCAGCCAAAAATAAAAGACACCTGTAACTGTCATTAAGCCTCTTCCTTCCCCATGTGTGCCATGTGCCTCCATTGGTAAGGCATAATTGCCTTGTTCATATTAACTACTTATTACTTGTACTTTCATTCACATTAAGATATTATCCCACTATCTAGCACCTGGCTATATATCTGCTACCTTGCTGCAGCTACCCAACTAATGCTTTACCTTCCCCTTCTACTCCTGGCTTTATCTATGTATACGCTCCACTGATCACGCTATCAAATCATTCTGACCCTCCTTATCCATTATATTCTGTTGTTTGATCCATCTGCCAAAATGTATTTATTGCACACACCAATCACCATGTTTCAATTATCAGTAGGTAATCTGTAATTCGCTTCCCTGTGTTACATTAGTTGACTACCACCTGCGGTCATCCTATGTGATGTTCTTGTATGTATATCTTGCCTGTATTATGTTATGCATGCTTTATGTATATACTGTTTACTATCTATTCATGTATGTACATTGTGAAAGTCTATATGTCACAGGACCTCCTTGTGAATGAGCTTGCTCAATGGAGTTTTTCTGCAATAAACTTGAACTTGAACTTGAAGAGAACTGGTATTTGATCATAATGGATATTGAGAGCTTATATGCAAGCAATAATGCCTGACAGGGTGGGCGGTATTGGAAAATACCGGACCAGCCAGGGGTGTAATGAGGCCAATGCCGCAGGAGGATGGACTTATAGCTCCTGGCCGGTCCGGTATTGCCCATACCGCCCACCCTGGAGGGCATTATTGTGCTTAGAAAATGGGCTAACTGTGTCATTTTTTAGGATTACAAAAAACAAAGAAGTAATTCTATAGAAAATGATTATAAATGTATGTTTGCCCCTTTTTGGGTAAAGTAGTCCCTGTTTCTACTGTATTAGCCAGGACTGAGCTCTGTAGTGTTTGCTGCAAATATCTGTCTGGTCCTACCGTTACCCGCCCCCACACCACACACACTTTTAGATGGGAAAAGAAACATGATCCAGTGTTTATTTTTGCGGTCAGGGAGAGAGAAGTCATAATTTCTCACAGACCCAGTCATTTCTAAAGACAGTACTCTCCTGACCACGCTGTCATGCAGGTTTGCAGCATAATTCAGCATAGTTCATACCCCCCCAACCCCCACCAGCCAATCTCGGCTGCCACCACCACTACACACACACTTTTAGATCGCGATCCCTGACCGTGAGAAATGGCACAATGGGAAGGTTACTGTATTACTTCCCATTTTTTCTAAAGACAGAGGAGAGATTTTTGTTCAGATATTGCAGTCTGGACTGGGAGGGAGACCATTGTAAAGGTTGCCTGAAGCATCGAGAAGTAAGCATGGTTGCCGCTTAGGGTTAGAGGTTACAGTGTAGTAGCTGTGCATTTACTGTATCTGTATATATTTCTTTTTAAACTGAAATCCATAGTCACAGCCGGAGGACATCAAGGGGAAACAGTTTAAAAGAGATGGTTACACAGTGCGAGACCGCTGTCGGGAGAGTGCTGTCTTTGGAAGTGATGGCAATTGTGTGAAATGATTTGTCTCTCTCTCTGACTACAATAATAAATACTGGATTTTTTTTTTAAATAAATAAACAGCAGCCAGCTTTGAAAGGACGGGGTAGCCAGCGGGTGTATGAGGTAATTCACTTAGCGAGAGACAACGTGGCAGCAAGTACGTTTAAAATTGTATGGGCACAAGGCTATGTGAGTGGGAGAGTGTCGGGCCATGGGAGGACAGAGAAATAATGTAAATAAAAAAAAAAGAAAAACATGTAGCCAAAAATAAGGACATCTGAGAGGTTGATGTGCAGTTTTTGTCAGGCAGTTGGCAGTGAAGTAGGGAGCTTTGGGGGTGCAGTATCTCTCGCTAAGTGAGACAAAAAAATGGCAGGGATTTAAAATTAAATTGGGTGCTTTTGGCCAATAAGGAGGCATTGTGGGCATAGGGATAACCTGAGTGGGTGAAGGGGTACTGGGGTCAGTACTTTTTATTTCCTGGTCGTCTATTGAAAGTTAATGTACCCCCCGAGCAAGGGTACCAGCCAATCAGAGACCAGGAAATAAAAAGCCCATTTTCTAAGCTAATATACCCAATGAGGGAGGACTCTTGGCATTGCATACATGGTTGCACCAGGCTATTAATCTGGATAGTGGGTAATTTGATTTTCTCACAAAGCTCTCTGAGTTTGCATTGAAATGTAACATCTTTAACTTCCAGGGGAAATAATATCTCCAAATTAAAGGTACAGCTATGGGGGCCACATTTTCCCCCTAACTATGCAAATCCTTATTTGAGACAATGGGAAAACAATGTTATTTATGATCAGAGTAACAACCCTTTCTTCCACAGCATTGACCTCTGGAGGTGCTATGATGACAATGTCCTGATGGTGCGGCATGGTACCAGAGAGGAACTTGACCAGCTTGTTGATTATTTTCACATGTCTAATCCAAACTTAACATTTGCTGTGCAAAGTGACTTGAAGCAAATTAACATCTTGGACCTCTTTTTCACAAAAAAAAGATGATGGCACTATTAAAACTGACATATTCTGGAAGAATCTGAGAGAAGTACACTGCTTCAAGTGTCAAGTTGCTGCCCACGTGACACCATCAGGAACATACCACACTCTCAATTCATTAGAATCAAAAGAAATTGTACTGAGAACTCTGATTTTGAACAGAGACTGTATGAGACGTTAGTTCCGGACTACAACTCACTGATAAAATATATTTGTTAGCAAGTCTACTGCTAGGGGGATTTACTTTCATCTAAAATCACTACTACTGTTGTAATTTACATTTTGGGAGCCTTGAAGTAGCGAGTGAACACCCGGGAATTACGAGCCACTTCAGGGTATCACTCACTACTTAAACAGCCCTGCAGCAAGCAGGCTTCTTTTAGTCAGTATACCTGGCATATTTCAACTGTGACCTGTGCATTTAATTGATGAAACTTGTTGTTTAACTTGATGTTTTAAACTTTTATTGTAACTGTGCATATCTGTGAAATACCTCATAGTCTCACGAGGTTTTGGAGCCCTAGCTGTGCTAGGAAGAGGAGTATAGTCTGAGAAGCGATATTTCCGGACTACAACTCACTGATAAAATATATTTTTTAGCAAGTCTACTGCTAGGGGGATTTACTTTCATCTAAAATCACTACTACTGTTGTAGTTTACATTTTGGGAGCCCTGAAGTAGCAAGTGAACACCCGAGAATCAGAGCCACTTCCAGGTATCACTCACTACTTAAACAGCCCTGCAGCGAGCAGAGCGAGGCCTTTGCAGCACCCAGCCAAAAAAAAATGAGAAGACATGTACAAAGACCGATGTATCACACATGTCAAGAGTGAAAGAGTGAGGGCTACATAAAAAACTTCAGATTTGTAAGTACATCTAAGCTTCGATATATATTTTTACTGGTTAAGAATAACAAGATTATGGCTGACCTAATCACATTGGAGACTGCACTAGATGTTAGAGTAAAACAAAAGATATCAGAAAATGTCACAAAGAGAGATGTTATTATAACTTTAGATGGAGAAACAGACTTAAAATGCAATACCTGTTTTATGTATGCTCTGTTTGTTACTCTTCCCCAGACTCCCTTTTTCATATGCGACACATGTATAAATAATAGTGTCTTAAGGGAAGATATAGATGATTTTCATAAGAGGTTGTCAGTAATTGAACATTACCAGGAAAATCAAAGTAAAATGCCAGAAAACAGTACTTATATTAGTACAAAGGAAAATGTGGATATCTATAAAGGAGGGTGTGTTAATGAACCGCTTAGAGAAACAGGAATCTATGAGAAGAGGAAGAGAAGTGAGTCATATGATAGCAGCTCTAATAGTGAGGCAGAAGAATGGACTACCATTACCATAGGTCATAAATCAAAATCCAGACAGAGGGCAATTGATCACAATATTAGTTTATCTAATAGGTTTGATACACTAATAGAACTAGAAAAGGTAGATTCAGTGGTGGCGATAGGGCATGATGATTCTCCTTATGAACAATTTCCCACAAGTGGTATAAATGATTCTACGTCTGACATAGAAACTGATGAGACTAGGACACAAGTACAGGTACCCAGAGGTGATTGTATTTATATTCATAAACCGGTACATGCAAGAGAAGTAGCCCAACCCAACTTAGTTGAGGAGAATAATTTCAAGGATACAACAACACCTGATAGTTTATGCAGACAATTCTTCATTTTGGGAGATTCATTAGTAAAATACACTGACAAAATTGTGTGTAGATCGGACAAGCATAATATAACATGCTCATCATTTCTGGGTGCTGGCATTAAAGACATAAACAAAATGTGTCCAGATATTTTGTATAACTCAGGTCACAACCCCTTGGTTATTTTACATGCAGGTACAAATGATTTAAAAAAATTGTCTATTGATGAAATTAAGCACAAATACATCAACATTAGTAAAACTTTATCTGAACTGAAATGTGAAATATGGTTTTCAGAAATTCTCCCAGTCCCCAGAGCAAATTACCACACTACATGTAAGATCAAAACCTTAAATGAATGGTTAAGAAAATGGACACTCAATGAAGGCTATAAATCCATTCCTCACTGGGAAAATTTTAATAACACACCTTCACTGTTCAGTTGGGATGGATTACATTTAAATTGACAGGGCACCTATAAATTGGGTAGGACATTTGAGAACATTATCCAGAAAAAATTAAACTAGAAAATAAGGGGGATGAGGGTATTAAATCAAAATTAACATATGTTACCAAACTAATAACACAATCCAATTCAAAAATCCAAAGTATTAAAAAATTTAAAATTTGGCTCATCAATGCAAGAAGTTTAAATAACACTAAATTAAGTGAACTTAAAATTCGAATAAAAAAATATAATGTAGATATGATATGTGTAACAGAAACTTGGTGGGACGAAAGCAACAACTGGTCAAATAACATTCAAGGATTTCAACTTTTTTACAAATAGCCGCACAGGGAGAAAGGGCGGGGGAGTATGTTGCTATGTCTCTGAGTTAATACATAGCCAGGAAATTAAAATAAATAGTTATATGGATAATACTCCTGAAAACCTATGGCTAAGTATTGTTTTTCCTCATTAATCTAAAATCCATTTAGGGATTTGCTATAGACCCCCACAATAGTAATAGTGTTTTAAATAACAACTTAATAGTTGAGATGATTAAAGTTGCCAACTTAGGGTTTTTTTTTGATTCTGGGCGACTTCAATTCTCCTGGTATCTCATGGGTAGAATGGAAAGGAAATACTGTATTTGAAAAAATACTAAGTGATACTATAATCACCCAGGGCTATCACCAATTGGTTGAAGTTCCAACTAGGGAAAAAAATATATTAGATCTAGTATTCACTAACAGTATTGATATGATTGACAAAGTAGATATCTTGCCCCATTTAGGAACCAGTGACCATAACATTGTTGAATGTATAATCCGAACTGGCAATCCCAAATCTAGTAAATGCATATTATCCCTTGATTATAAAAAATCAGATTGGAACAAAATTAAGGAGGTATTTAGAAATCTGGACTGGGGGGATGCATAGTGTAAACTGGGAGTTAATTCCATGTGGGAGGATTTGAAAAATAAAATACAAGCAATTATAACGAATCTTATTCCTAAACATAAGTCTTGTAATAGTAAAGGATATATACCACACTGATTTAATAAAGATATAAAAAACACAAATTAGAAGGAAAAAATAAAGCATTTAAGAAGTATAAAAATCATCCTACTGAAATTAATCATATTAAATATAAACATCAGCAGCGTTTGCTTAAAACCATTATTAGGAAAGATAAGACTAAATTTGAAAATAACATGGCAACAAATAAAAATCCTAAGGCTTTTTATGCATATATAAACAACAACAAACAACAGTGCAAAAAGATTATATCAGTAACAGTAAATGGGGAGACTATAATAAACAACAAAGAAATAGCTGACAGTTTTAATAATTATTTTGTAACTATGTACCATGTCCACAATACTAAAATAAATGTTACAGGTGAAAGTAACAATGTTCCTTTCAATATCAGTCAAGATACAGTTAGACATGAATTATTAAATATAAAAACATCATCTTCCTCAGGTCCTGACAATATTGATACGATTATTTGGAAAAACCTTGCTGATGTACTAGTAGAGTCACTGACAAAAATATTCAAAAAATCTATCTCCACTGGTGAGGTACCCTTGGATTGGAAAAAAGCTATAGTTGTACCTATTCATAAAAAGGGTAACAAATCATGTATGTCAAACTATAGGCCAATTAGCCTGACATCTGTCTGTTGTAAAATTTTGGAAAGATTAATCAAAACCAGTATTGAAAAAGATATATCAAGATCAAAACTACAGGATATTACACAACATGGTTTTAGAAGAGGGCTTTCCTGTAATACAAACTTATTGGCCTTCTATAATCATATTAGTCTTAACTTGGATAGAGGTAAACCTATGAACGTAATTTTTTTGGACTTTGGAAAAGCTTTTGACACCGTCCCTCATTATAAATTGATAAAACTTGGTTTAAATATAAATATAATAAGGTGGATTGGTGATTGGCAGTCCGACCGGACACAGAGGGTGCGTATAAATACTGTGCTTTCGGATGAGGGGGTGGTGGCTAGTGGTGTTCCCCAGGGATCGGTGCTGGGTCCATTATTGTTTGGACTATATATCAGTGACATGAATGAAGGAGTTAAATCCCATATAACTAAATTCACCGATGATACCAAAATAGGTGGGGAAGTTACGACTTTAGGTGATTATGAAGAACTAAGAAATAGCTTAAGTACAATAGAAGAATGGGGTAAACAAAACTGTATGAAATTTAATGAAAATAAGTGTGCAGTAATTCATTTTGGAAAAAATAACCCCAAATATCCTTACTTTTTAAATAACAAAATAATTAAAAATAGTAATCTTGAGAAAGATTTAGGCATTTGGATAGATTCAAAACTATCATCAAATATGCATATTTCAAAAACAATAGGAAAATGTAATAGTATAATTCATTCCATTAAAAAAGCATTTATATCAGGGAATAAAGAGTGTGTACTTAATCTATACAGGACCTATGTACTCCCCATCTGGATTATGGATCCCCTATATGGAGTCCCTATTTAAAGAAGGATATACTCAAGGTGGAAAAAGTCCAAAGACATCTAACAAAATCCATAAAAGGTTTACAGAATAGGGAATATGCTGATAGATTATTAGCACTAAATTTGTATCCCTTGGAATTAAGATGAATTAGGGGAGATTTATTATTTTTATACCATATTTTAGAAGATGAAACATTAATGTCCCAATGTAACATAATAAGGAATTATAAAACTTTCAATTCAAGATCTCATGACAAACAAATTCTTATGAACATAACAAGAACAAATAGGCATTTGAATTTTTATAATATGCGGACTCCCCATATATGGAATAGTTTACCAAAACATGTAGTGGAAGCCACTACATTTAACTCATTTAAAAATGAGTTAGACACATATTTGTTTTCTAATAGTAAACAATATATTAATAGATAAGCCCACTAGGAGTGGGAGACAATTAAATGGGCCTTGGCCTACCTTGTCTGTGCTTACCAAGTTACCAAGACGTCTGATAGATTTAAATTTAAGGGATACAATCAGAGTGCCTTAAATGATGCCATGGTTGCAGTCAGTAATACCCCTCGATCCTACCTGTTAAGTACAAAACCAAATCACCACCAAATTTAGACCAAATTAATTGTATCACCACATATGGCCAAAATTCTACCGACATTAGAGCCATAATCAAAAAAATTGTCATGTTAACAACGGAACCCCTACTCAAAGAGGAAACCAGTATTCTGCCAAGAATGGTTTATAAATGTGGTACAAATTTATCTGACCTTTTGGTGCATTCCTTGCAGCCTGTAGTAAAACCTGTTACTCAGTGGTTACCACCTCCTCCAAAAGGCTGCTATGCCTGTGGGCATTGTAAATATTGTCCTGTGATTACCAAAAGCCCTCAGTTCTCCATGGCCAATTCCACAAGTAACTTTTTTTATCAGGCAGTTTATTACTTGTTCAACAGTAGGAGTTATCTATCATGTCACTTGCTCTTGCCAGGTGTTTTACATTGGTAAAACTACTAGATCACTCATACTCTGAGAAGGAGAACATTTGAGTGACATAAGGTATAAAAATGACAGAAACATATTCTTGAGACTGGGGATGATACAGCACATAAGCTTTTTTTTTTGTGGGATTGAGAGGGTCACTCTTGGTGCAAGCGGGGGAGATCTTGGCAACAAGCTCCTTTGCAGAGAGGCCTTTTGGATGTTCCAGCTAGGAGCATTGAACTGACCAGGTTCGATTGACATTATTGACATTGCCCCTTTTCTGAAAAAACCAAAATGACCTAGATGAGCTGCTGACCAATAATCTTATGTACACTTTTGTAACAGCATTTATGTGTAGTTTATTTAATTTCTATTTAATTTTGACACTCATATAGAGCAGATCAAGCAAACTGCATCAATGATTAATTGCTTGCCTTGCTCTTTCTTTTCTTTTCTGCAGCCATGAAGCCTGATATCACCTGGAATGTTGCCATGACAATAGTTTTTTAGCGAGGAACTAATTTTGGCTCTTACAAGTGGTAACCTTAACTTGTAATAATTTTCTGAATAAGTTAAAAATATTATTTGTTTATGATCAGTAATATATTAGCAACCAGTCTTTAGGGTTTTTAGGCAAATTTGCTATCTAAAAAGCATTGTATGCTGATAACCTAGAGGATAGAGGAACGAGGTGTGAACAAGCTTGGTACATCCAACATACCAAACCTGAGTTTGATTCTCACAACCTCCACTTGCATACTGTGTGATTCTGAACAAGTCACTTAACTTCCCAGTGCTCCCAGGTCACCCCTGAAAACAGGCACCAGTGCCTAGTGGGCCTTACCTGATTATCAAAGACTAAAAAAAAAAAAAATATATATATATATATATATATATATATATATATATATGTATGACCATTTTAAACCTGAACACCTTAACACCATTCTGTTTAATTGTGCACTACTACTTTAATTGTATTACTATTTAGGTACTGTGGTAAATGGGTTAAGGCCGTCCCTGAGGAACCGCGCATGTGTGAATCTGGTTGGGCCTTGTGTGAGAGGGGAATTACGTATGTGGCACTTTTGCTTACTTTTCTTCATTGTGAGTTATAAATCTTGTTTTTTTGGATTCATGATGGGATCTGTGCCTAGGGTGTGCCTCTGAATAGTATGGTGAGAAGATAGCTCACCATTTTTGAATTATAATGTTTTTTGTAATAGCCGCTAGACAGACAGTAAATGAAAACAGATTGTACTATTAATTGTTGAGGATTCACTGTTCGTGCTCAGAGAAATACTGTCTATGGTTCCACCATCTTGTTTTTTTTAATTGATTTCTAAAGAAATCCTACTTGCTAAATAATGACTACAACCTGTATTTAAGTCTCAGTCACATGCTCAGTTCCATTATTGTACTATTACATGATAATTTTGAAGGCAACTATGTATTTTTGGGCTGAGAATTATATCACCCATCGCTCGCTTATTTAAGGATCAATTGATAAGAAAATAACCATTCAAAGTTCTTTACAGTTTGAACTTTATTGTTCGAACTGTAAAGACTTCGAACATTAAAGGTCCATGATAGTTTGAACTGTCATAGCTCAGTGGAGCACAGTTACATCCCCTATCCATTGTTTTCCATCCCTCGAATTAAATATTTTTAATATTCCCTGGTAGTCTAGTGGTTGCTCCCCCTTCCCCTGTTCTCCGATCACCATCCCTGATGTTTACTTTTTAAAATAGTATAAATATTTCCTGTTAGACTAGTGGTCCCTCCCCCCTCCCCTGTTCTCTGCTCGCTGTTCCGGATGCTTACTTTTAATGATACTCTAGTCTCCCTGGTAGTCCAGTGGTAGTCCAGTGGCCCCTCACACCTCCCCCATTCTCTGATCACCATCCCCATGTTAAGTAAAACTGGACCTGTTAGTCTTATCGTCCCTCCCCCCTTCCTTGATGTACAATCACCTTTTCTGTAGCCCAAAATGATTTCCCTGATAGTCCAGTGGTCCCTCCCCCTCCCCAATTCTCTGATCATTGTTCCCATGTTATATTTTTACTTCATTGGTGGTCCAGTGGTCCCTCTGCCCTTCCCATTCCCTGCTCACCATCCCCATGCTGCCATTATGTCCCTGGTGTCTAGTGGTACCCCCCATTAGTGTCCGGTCCCTGAAACAAATAAAATCTTCCCTTTTTTGTTGCTAAAAAAAAAAATGATCCCTTTCCAATCAGCACCCCCACTCCTACCTCCCATTTAGCACCCACCACCTCACACTCCCCAGTACACCCACTCACCCCCTCACTCACTGAAACAGGTCCCAGGTTCTCTATCCACTCTTCGATTGCAGACACGTCTTGCTGCGGGAACCAGTGACTGAAGTATGAAAAACTAAGGTAAATGCAGTTCAATGTATTTCAATGGGGGTTTCAACTTTTATGTATAACTTTGCCATTTTTATAACATTTTGACACCAAATTTTCAGAGTGGCCTTTTATGGGCCCTACCTCATGAACAATATGACTATCATTATGCAACTCATGCCCAGAAGGTGATTTCACAGTCGCTTGGCAAATTCACCTTTTGGGCAGGATTTACAATTTTGTTTTTGTCCTTGTTCATGGGGTGGGGTCATAAGAAGGCTATGTTGAAAATCTGAGGTCAAAATATGTAAAAATAGCAAAATTATGCCCATTCGGTTCAATTCGCACACTCATAACTTTGGAAATTTTAAATATTTTGACCCCAAATTTTCAACAGAGAATTCTTATTACCCCACCTCATGTATGTCACAGCTGTCATTTTTCAAATCTTGGCCAAAATGTTTTTTCACACCTGTGGCACGGAATGGCATTGCAGTTACATGGAATTACATTTTGGCTGCAATTTGAACATTTTCTGCACCTAGTACATGAGGTGGCATAATAACATGGCTATGCTGAAAATTTGTTCACTGTTGTCCTATAAATGAAACCACAGGCACCTTCCACAGCTATATACATATACACATCTATGGAGAGATGGGAGCACAGGGCCCTAAGTTCCCTGTCCTCCCACAGGCAAATACGAACACAATTACTCTATCGTAAAAATTATAGATGGGTCAGAGTGCAGGGGATGGAAGGCCCTGTGCTCCCACAGGCAAACAAGGTTACGATTACACTATCTCAAAAAGTAAGGAAATTATTTTCAAAAATCTACTTTAATGCATCAGTTAGGGCTAAGGATAAAGTGACAAAAGTAGGGAAATATGACTTTAGGGTTTCAAACTGTAGAATATCTGCTCTAACCCTGAAAAGAATGAGGGATGGAGTCTTCCTTGGGGTTGTCAACTCTAACACTCTTCCAACTGTATGCACTCATGAAACATACACACCTGTATCCATTACATCTTAGTTTTCCTGTTACTGCAGTGGGGTGAGCATTAGGGTTGACAACCCAAAGGAAGAATCCTCCCCTTGTTCTCTTCAGAGGTAGAGCAGGGGTTTTAGGGTTATAAACCATATTGTCATAGTTCCCTACTTTTGTCACTTTAAGCTGAATCCTAAATAATGCATTAACATAGTTTTTTGTGAAGAATATATAAATATTTTTATTGGGCTCACCATAACCCAAACCCAATAGACTAACTTAGGGTAGCTGGTTCATTCCACTGGGGTGTCATACAGATGAAGCACACTGATGAGTCCTGGTAGGATGAAACACGTGTCTGTGTCTTCTGTTGGCACTGTTTGCAGACTATGTGAGAAGCCTTTTGGCACCGTGCATTTCTGCTTAAAGCTAAACCAGCATAACATTTTGTTGGATGATTTACATATACAGCCCATGATGCTTTGCATTGTAGGGGTATGTGTGATTTTGTATTTCTTTATATATATATATATATATATATTTGGTTGAGCATGCTGGTTCATGTTAAACCTCAGTTTATGCACTTCAATAGCTTTGCAACCATTCAATGGATTTGCATGAAATTTAAATGCATGATCTTCTGGGACAGATCTCTTGAGTGCCAATTTTTGTTCTGATCAGATGTGCAGTTTCTGAGATGCAGACAATAAAAGAGTGATTTTTCAGAGGTTTTTGCTGTTTTTTGGTTTTTTTTGTCCACCCCAGCAAATAGATGGTTTGGAAGTTTGGTCTGAAATGTTCAGGGTAGAATGGGCTTGGCCCACAGATGTGCCTTTCACTGGTTTGGTGAAAAAATATTTATCAATCCCATAGTTATTAATTTTTTAAAATTTCAGTTCTGAGCATGCTCAGTAAGCACTTCAGGATAGATGTTTGGAAGGAAAAAGGAATCTGGCCTTACAAATCAGGATTCTTGTCCATATGGGGGCCAATCCTTTTTCATATGAAAAATATCCTGATTCGCACGCACCATCTTGTTTTCCATTTTTTTGAAAAAATAAAAATTCAAAACCTACAAAAATGATATACTACAGAGAAACCAGCACATATATCTTGCTCATGGGGACCCCGTTAGGTGGAATGTGCACTCTACTATTGTTAAAATTACCCCTAAATGTTTTTTTTGTTTGTTTTGCTTTGTTTTCTTGCATCCATTTTTGTGACTGGCTTCTGCATTTTTTTGTACTGCCAAACAAAAAAATAATTTAGCCATATGAAAAAGGGATCCCTTCATATGAAAAAAGAATAAATTCCTCAATAGCTGGAATTAATGATCATGGGCAAATGTTTTATATGATTTTTATTGACATAATCTGCACCTTTATGTATCAGAACATAATAAACATGATTTAAAAACATCTATGCGACTGTGTTTTTTTATTTATATTACATTCTAGTTTATCTGTAAAGATTTCTAGAAAATCTGTCTCTCTCACGATCTTCATCTGTTCAAGCAGCTGAAACAAGTTGTTCTTGCGTGTGTCATAGGAGGTGCTCATTAGCGTTGTCTGTTCCTGTGGCAACCTCAGTTGTGGCACCAATGTCATGTTTTTCATTCAGGCTGTCACTTCAGGAGTCAGTGTAGTTCACATGTGTATGAGTGTCTTTTTTTAGACCTATCTGAAAAAATGTACATGTCCAAAGAGAGCGAGTGTTCACAAAATATTTGGTGCAAAGCACAATTCCTACTTATATAAACCGCTGGTTCATCCTCACTAGCTTTCTCGCTTGGAGTTTTAGAATCTGAAACTATCTGATGAACCAATGGTTCATACAAAAAGAGAACAACTGTGTTTTGCTCTAAAATGTTTTGTGAACCCTTGTGGTCATAGGTCAACTCAGTTTTTTGCTGCTAGGGCTGAATCCCCAGCAACAGACTGAATATAAACTGGAACAAAACAATATAAATAATACCACCCCACAAACACATAGCCTTTAAGAAAATTAATTTCTGAACTAATAGGCAATTACCTGGGTACAGACTGAGCGTTTCTTTTTTTTTTTTCTAAATAACACAATATATCTTTTTCTATATATCCCAATCATTGGACAGTGCAAAGACACTGACAGACCCATTTTATTCTGAAGAATATGGTATTCTCAGTGTCTCTGCACTGTCCAATGATTGACGCATATAAAAATAGATACAAGCTGTTACGTAGGGGAAAAAAGATGTACATTCTGTACCCAGTTTGCTGCCTATTAGATCAGATTGCATTTTCTTAATGGCCGTGTTTGGGGAGGGGTATTTATATCCTTTTAAACTATATACAGATTACTACATTGCAAAGAATAACACCTGTGCTATATTATCAATGTGGGATACATTAAATTGCAGGAGCAGGGTACTGCAGCTCGAGACCGACTAGGGGTCAATTCGTTGCATAGTGAAGTACAATAATATGTTTGGAAATGACTGGTATGTGTGAGGGGGAGTGACCTGGGGAGTGATACTGGCTCCTTGGTTTGCTGCTTTATTTCATTTAATTTCATGTTTACTTGATTTTTAAAGACAGTGTCCAGGCAAACACGAGTGACTGAACACCAAGTCTGCCTTTTACCCACTCTGCTTTGCTTTGCTTTCCCAAGGTTGGGAGGCAGCAGCTTATATGATTATTTAGCTTAGCAGATTAGCATGAAGCTGCCTCTTTTGCCCACACTTCCATTCATAAAATTGCCAGTGTCGTAGTACAGTTTTGGCTAATGGAGTTTGCCCTTTAAGGGGCAGACCAGGTTGTCCTGGTGCACCCCTTCCCTTCCTTTAGGGAATGGTTGTGCTCAGAGGGGGAGAGAAAAGGAAGGGGGGGAGCCAGGGATGGGAACAATAGGCAGGTAGCAGGAAGGGGAGGGAGGTAGGGAGGCACAGCAGGACCAGCACAAGGGGGCTCAGCCACTTTGCTGGAGTTTTGATACCTCCCACCCACCCTAACTAGACGGATTGCGAGGGGGAGACGGTCGAATTGGGGGCTGTACTAAGGGTCTGTCATGGTGGAAGACAGATGCGTCCAGTAGGACGTTGGACTGCCAAAGGTGGATGGCAGGTAATAAACAGGATATGGACTGCCAAAAATGGAGGGCAGATGACAGTAGGGGAAGGCCTGCAAAAGGTGGATGGCAGAAGAGGATTGATCAGGACTGCCAAGATGGAGGGCAGGGATAAGAGGAATATGGACTGCCAAGGTGGATGGCAGGAAGGGAAAAAGGAGGGAAAAAGGGAGGGATGGGAGGGGAAGAAAAAAGGAATAACACAAGAGGAGGAGGAAGAAGAGGAAGGAGAAAGCGGTTTCGGTTTTCACGGTTACCTAACTGCAAAGGAGAAGAAGGCACCCAGGTTTTCGCCTGGGGGTGGATGATCAGAGAGAGATATATGGATGGGAATAAATGGACACTATGGCAATATGATAATAAAGATATGGAAAATGGAATATGGATTTGTGAATATGAATAAATTAATTGCCAATCTGAGCACAACAACAAACAATGGTCTCTGTATTTTTGTGAGGGAAAAGGGGGGAATCCGGGACAATGCTACAACAGAAATTGGCATTTGGAGGCTTCACTCACCCACTGTAAAACATGACAGGACACAGTAATAAATTGAAAGTGACTTTTAGTTTACATTGAACAGCACACAGTGGAAGTCCATATTATTTTTAGGTAAACTGACAACCCTAATTTTGACATACAAAACATTTGCTCATGATCTTTAAGGGACAATGTATATATCAAACCAAAGCTCTTAATAAGTACTGAAAGAATAACACATATTATGAAATGGGTGTAAACAATGCTGGCTCCTGATTGGCCAAGCACTACTTTCATGAAGGCCATTATACCAAGACAATAGCCCGAGTGTAAGTAGCTCCTGGCAGTCAGAACTCAGCACATAATACTGTACTGATACGCAGACTGACAAGAAACAGGTGCCTATCACACACAGCATTCTACCTTACCTGCCATAGCAGTGACCCAGCTCCAGTCTCCCCACTGTTACATGTCCTTCAATTTATTTTATTTTATTTTTTTATTTAAAATTCCATTTTTCATTGACTGCAACATAGAAAAATAGAAACTGTTGGCAGAGAAGGACCGCTAGGCCCATCCAGTCTGCCTGTAGGTCCCATACTTTTATATGACCTCTGACCCTATCTGGTCAGTGATTTTTCATCATTCCCTTCCTCCCACCTCAAGGTTTCCTTGTGCTTATCCCAGGCATGTTTAAAAAACCCACTGTCCTTACTCCCACCACCTTCTGTGGCAGACTATTTCATGTGTCCACCACCCTCTCTTTGAAGGAAAAAGTTTCTCTCATTTCCTCTTAATGCCCCCCTCCTCCAATGTCATATTGTGCCCCCTTGTTCTTGTACTCCTTCTACATTGGAAGGTGTCTCCCCCTCCACCTTGTTTATGCATTTAAGGTACTTGATTGTTTCTATCATGTCCCCCTCTCCCTCCTTTCCTCCATTGAGTACATATTGAGGTCCTTTGGTCTCTCCTCATATGTTTTGTGGTGCAAGCCATGTATCATCTTGGTCACCCTTCTCTGTACTGTCTCCTCCCTGTCAATGTCCTTGCACAGGTGTGGCCTCCAGAATGGCACACAGTACTCTAGGTGAGGCCTCACTAGTGTTTTATACAATGGCATCACCCCCTCCCACCTTCTGCTAGTGATACCCCTGCCTATGCACCCCAGCATGCCACTTGCTTTCTCTGCAGCCTTTCTGCTCTACTTTGACATTTTTAGGTCATCAGAAATGATAACCACTAGGTCCCTTTCCTCTTTGGTGATTGTCAGCTCCTCCCCACCCCATCCTATAGCTTTTTCCAGGTTCTCCCTTCCAAGGTGCATTATTTTGCACTTCTTTGCATTGAACCCCAGTTGCCACCCTCTGACCATTTTTCAAGCTTCCCCAGGTCCCTTCTCATTTTATCCACTCCTTCTGGAGTGTCCACCCTATTGCAGATCTTGGTGTCATCTGCAAATAGGCAGACCTTTCCCTCTAGCCCCTCTGCAATGTCACCAATGAAGACATTGAACAGGAATGCTCCCAGTACTGATCCCTGAACTACTCCACTGGTTACTCCCCTTTCCGGATTGGATCCCATTTACTACCACCCTCTGCCTCCTGTCCACCAGCCAGTTACTAACCCAGTTTATCACTTTTTGCCCCATGCCCAGACTACCCATCTTGTTTATCAGCCTCCTATATGGGACGGTGTCAAAGTCTTTGCTGAAATCGAGGTAGGCGATGACTACAGACTTTCCCTGGTTTACTTCCTTTGTCACCCAATCAAAAAAATCTGAAAGATTTGTTTGACATGACCTTCCTGCTGTGAATACATGTTGCCTCTGATCCTGGACACTGTTGAATTCCAGGTGTGCCACTATCCTTTTGTTCAGTAGTGCATCCATGATCTTCCCCACCATGGAGTTAAGGCTGACTGGCCTGTAGTTCCCTGCCTACTGCTGCTTTTGTGCAAAGGGACTACATGTACCCTCTTCCAGTCTAGTGGAACCACTACTGTATTGATTGACTCAGTGAACAAGGCTGCCAGAGGCACTGCTAATTCCCTTCACAGCTCCCTTAATATCCATGAGTGAATGCCATCTGGCCCCATAGCTTTGTCTACCTTCAGTTTTGTGAGCACTTCCAGAACTCTCTCCACAGTGAATGGACTGGTGTTCATCCCCCTCCCCTTTGCATTTGCTACTCAGTTGTGGTCTCTGAACCTCCCCCTCCTCAGTGAATACTGAACAGAGGTATCTGTTCAATATTTCTGCCTTGTCTAAGTCTCCCTCCTTGCACTGTCCTTCTTCCTCTTTGAGCCTACAATCCTCCTGGTTCTTTTTCTTTCACTGATGTACCTATAGAATGTCTTGTCCCCCTTCTTCACTGTCTGTGCTAATCCTCTATCCATGCCTTTGTGCTCCTAACAGCATTTCCCGCTTCCCTTAGACACTCAAGATACACTTCCCTGTCTTCCTCCCTTTGGGCCCTTTATACTTCTTGAAACTCACAGTTTTAGGATCTTACTTTGTTTGCCACCTCTCTGAAGAACCGTCCATAGTGGCTTCCTTCTTTCCTTTCCTTTGGACACTAATATGATATAATTGTTAGTCACATCCACTATGGCACTCTCCAATTTCCCCCACTTCTCCTCCAACCCTCTCCCCCCCCCCCTTCACCAGGGGTTCTCTGATAACTCTGCCCATTACAGAAAAGTCTGCCCTCCTGAAATCTAATACCTTTGTCTTTGTGTGACTTGATTGGGTCCCTGTCATCATGCTAAACCACACTATGTGGTAGTCACTGGACCCCAGCTTTCCTTCTACCTGGACTTCAGTGCCTCTGTTCTCACTGGTCTATATGAGGTCCAGAACTGCCTTGTCCCTTGTGGGATCAAGCACCAGCTGTCTGAGTCCTACCCCTTGTAGGGAATCTAGGATGGCTCTGCTTCTGTCTGAAGCTGCTGCATGAGTGGTCCAATCCACATCTGGCATATTGAAATCCCCCAGCAGTAGAACTTCACCTTTAGTTGCCATGTCATGTATATCATCCACTAGTTCCCTATCCACTTCCTACCCTCTGTGCTGGAGGTCTGTAGATCACCCCTGTGCATATTGCTGTGCCATTGCCTGGTTCAAGGGTGACCCACAGTCCCTCAGCCTCCCCCGTCTGTCCTGCATTTCTGTAGCCTTCATGCCATCTCTGATGTACAGGGCCACCTCCCCACCTTTTTTTGCCATTCCTATTCCTCTTGAACAGAGCATACCCCGGTACACTGATGTCCCACCCATGATTATCAGTGTACTATGTCTCTGTTATTGCTGCAATGTCTAGGTCCACTAACAAGGCCTCCAGCTCTGGGATTTTATTTTCCAGGCAAAGGGCATTTTATACCATGGCTTTCCATGTTCTGCAGCCCACCCTCCCGCTGCTCTTGTGCTTGTTCCCCTGTTTCTTTCCCCCACCCCAGTGTACTATCTTATGTGGATTCAATTCCCTTCCCATTCCTATTAAGACCAGTTCTAATTTCTCTGTTACCATCTCATCTTCCTGCAACTGAGTTGTGGTTTCTTAGCCTTTTGGGGTGTGGGCTGCTTAAGTTTCTCTAGTCCCATTGGCCCGCTCCCTTGGCTAGTTTAAATGCTTGTCTATGGAGCATTTAAACCATTCATTGAGGGCTCATTTCCCCTTCCCAGATGGATGTAGTCCATTACTCTTGCACAGGGCCACATCAACCCAGGCGGATCCCCAGTCCCCAGTGAAGCCATATCCCTTCTCACTGCACTACCCCTTCAACTATTCATTGAAGGGTCTGATGTGAAGATTCCTATCCCCTCCACTGCAGCAGACTGGCAGCACCTCCAAAAAGCTTACCGAGCTTGCTACCTTCACCAGGTACCCTCCAAACTCACTGAAATCCTGTTGTACCTGTTCCATACTCATCTTGTTGTTGGTCAAGTCATTTGTACCCTGGTGGACAGTGACCTCCAGCGCCCCCCCCGCCACTGCTTCTGCAATTCTCTGGATCTGCTCCCTCACCCTTCAAGTTATGCCTCTGGGAAGACACTTGACCTCCCTTTCCTCCCTACTATCCTTACCCAGCTCCATTCCCCAGACAATCAAGTCCACCACCAGGAGTAACTTCTTCTTCCCTTGGGATCCTTTACCTCCCATCCCAGGGTTTCCCTTCTGGAGGACCCTCACCTTCTCCCTGGTTGCAGTTTTGGGTTCCCTTCTGGGACTGTCCCTCTCATCCAGG
This sequence comes from Neoceratodus forsteri, assembly GCA_016271365.2. Classification (NCBI taxonomy): domain Eukaryota; kingdom Metazoa; phylum Chordata; order Ceratodontiformes; family Ceratodontidae; genus Neoceratodus; species Neoceratodus forsteri. Next base: position 1,378,215,812 of record CM028130.1, on the reverse strand, counting down.
ACAGCATAGAAGTTTGTGGGCTTGCCCAGACTGGGGATGTGCCTGTGACTCCCCTCTGTGAACTGAAAAACAAGTACGTAGCTGTCTCGATTGGCTCTGTATCATGCATCTTGAACAAGACAGACCACAAAATACAAACTGCTTTTCTTTTTGAATGGAAAAAAAGCATGTTGGCTCTGATTCCTGACTGCCGCTCCATGAGGACCCACTGCTCCATGTGGAGCGACTGTTCCACCGATCTCATAGGCAGCCTGTAAAAATTAAAGTGGCTAAGCTGCCTACTGGCCCAGCAGTACAGTACACATCGCATCTGACTGCCAGCCTTCTCTTTCCCACCACTACTCTAATAAACAACAGCACTGTCTGAAGCAAGGGTCTGCCCTCTCTTTGCCCTTACTAAACTGCTGCTAAAATGCAGCATCAGCACCACCTACTGGCAGGCTCACATTCACACTTTGTCCAAACCGGACAATTTTTTTTAACTAAAACCTTAATTAAAATAGTTTTTTAAAAAGTATTTTTTTTAAATAATAAAAGCAAAAATATTTTAAAGAACATACATTAAATTGCCTATATTAGACCCATTTTATAATCAATATAAGGCACTCCAGGAGGTGCCTTATGGTAGGCTAACAGCCCTTCTCAGGTGGTAGAAACACTCAGCTTCGTCTTATTCTTCATCCCACCTGAGGTGGGCCTTTATTGCACCATAACGCACCCTGTGTCATGCCTTATTGCTTAAGTATGTAATAGGTGTGACCCTTAAAAGTATTTGATAACTTCTTGTATTGTGGCTATGACTAGTCTACTGTTTAAAAGCAGGATTTATTTAAACAGTGAACTCATTATAGCTTTTATGTGCATAGTGAATTCATTAGTCTTCAAATTCTGATGGCACCATATTGGAATCCATGGTTCTTCCTACTAAATATCCAGACGTGAATGACACTTGTGCCACCCCCCCATTACCTAGTTACAATCGTGCACTATGGAGAAATGTTGTCAATTAACTATTTACTGATTAGTTAGTTTCAATAGTGATATGCAAAGCAACATTTCTTTAAAAACACTAAATAAGGGACATCTATAACAGAAAAAAATTTGCAAGTCTAAATGCCCAGACGTGAATGTCTAGCACGTCCTCCCCACCCTTGCCTAGTTGCCGTAGCATGGTAAGGAAAAAATATAATTTTACTAATGATTAGCAAGTTTTAGTAGTGTTATGAATGACACCAACCAGGCATTTGTAAAATAAATAACAAACTTTTGTTTATAGACTTGCTGATAAACTGCCTATGGGTAGGCAAGACACCCCACCATTGTAAAACTTATGCTTCTTCTTGCAACACTGACATCTGTAACTTAAGTGACAGATCAGCCTGTGTCAGAAACTGTTATTTATTTACTGCCAGTAGCTGGTATGGACGTAAAAGTAAACTCTGCAGAAATGTAACATACAAATCAACAAACTGCCAGCACAAGTTAACATTAGCGCTAGCAAAGTATGGATTGATAGCGCTGACAGCTACATTCAGTTAAAGACAGATCCTTTAAAAAATTCCCATAATGCATTAAATCACTTCTGTTATTACAAACCAGCCCTGCTACCACTACTAACTGCACTTTTCAGACTAGCACTGCTACTATAGAAAAAGTTATTTAACAAGAAAAAAACACACTGGCTAGCAGTTCAGTCTGTAATGTGAGTCCATCCACTTGCCTCAGTAAAAATAACACACACAATAAATCATTACCAATTAAAAGTTCCCCTGTTGCTGGTACAAGCCCTCAAGTAAATAATGTAGCCAGTGATGTCTCCAGTTATGTCACTAGTTAAAAGCTCCAGTTCAAATCTTCGAAAAACTACTAGTGCACTCATCCAGAATACTCCTCCTCATGCATGTGGTCTTTATTAATTGGTCCTCAGATTTCAGAAATGGGACCTCCACTGCTCTGCCACAAGTGCACCAGAAGGCTACCATGCTGCTCCTCAACCAATGAAGCCTCCCAGCTTACTGACTGTGCTAGCACCGTCCACTACATCAATCTACCAATTAGCATATTTTTTCCATGGAGGACTGCTCAATCATTTGAAAGCTTATCTGTGCCATGGCAACAGACGTGAAAATGATGCAAAATTAACTAACACGGCACAAAAAAGTCCAACACAAAAAGGCAAAATTAAAACTTTTTTATTGAAATTGTAAAAAAAATGAATGGTGATCCTCTGTAGATGGTGTATAGGGGGCCTATTGCATACATTTTCATATGGCATGGTTGTTTGTTTTGTACAAAATGTATCTGTACTGGCTGATGTTGCCCTTGAGCTCACTCATGGCTCTGCCACACGTGAGGTCAATGAGGTCAAACATCAACTCATACAAATAAATTTAGTTTCAAACACAGAACCATGCCATATCCCTTATATACCCCAAAATATCTAGGGGCTGTATAGAAAAAAAAGACAAAGATTACAAATTGCAAATTCCCATAGGATAACATAATAAGTTTCACAAGGTATAATGACGTCATTATTCCTGGTGTCTAGTGGCACTCCCACCCTTTGATTGCCATCGCTGTTATATGATTCCTTTTCCCTGGCATCTAGTGGCACCACCCACCTTCTGATCACCATCACCATTATATTCTTGTATTTTCCTAACGTCTAGTGGCACCCTCCTCTCTGATCGCTGTCCCCATAATGTCTTTCTCTTTCCTTGGTGTCCAGTGGCACCTTCACCCTCTGACTGCTGTTCCTGTTTACATTTTCCTTTTCCCTCTTTTCCCTGTTGTCTAGAGGAACCCCTCACCCGCCGATCGCCATCCCCATAATGTTCTTGTCTTTTCTTGGTGTCTAGTGGCACCCCTCACCCTCTGATTGCAGTCCACAAAATGTTTTTCTTTTTCCCTGGTGTCTAGTTCCATCTTCCACCTTCCAGTCAATGTCCTTGTTATGTTCTTGTCTTTCCCTGGTATCTAGTAGTACCCACCCTCTGATCACCATCCCTGTACTTCCAAACCTCCAGTTGCCATCCCCATAATGTTTTTCTATTTCCCTGGTGTCTAGTGGCACCCCCCTCCCTCTGGTTGCCATCCAACTCTGAAATAAAGAAAACCATCTCTTGATGTTTCTTTAATTTTTTCTACAACCTGCTAAAAAGAAAATGATCCCTCACTAATCTGGCTCCCTCACCCCCACCACCCACTCAGCACCCGCCACCTCACACCCCCAGTATAACCCCAGACACTGTCACTCACCTAAACAGATTTATGTGAAAATGGCTATCACCGATGGGCGATCGATGTTAGGGGATGGCACATTGCCAAAAAAATATTTTACCGGGGAGTTGGGATTTTCCACATTATGTGGCAGGGTGTGCCCCCCTGCACCCCCCACTTAAGGATTCTCAGCTCCAGAGGGGTGCATTTTGGGGGGTGCAAACATGGAAAAAATTTAAATTGGAGCCGGGCACAACAAAAGGTACCTGTGCCCGGACCCTAATCCAGCACCGTTCCCGCCACAGCCCTGAACCCACCCACCATACCATGGAAGCAGCTCGACAGCTCACCACAGTGCCACCCCCTACAACCCCTCCATCCCCTCCCACCCCACGCTTGGCGTGGTCACTCTCCCCGTGTGCATAGGCATGTATCGACAGGATGTTGCTATTTCACGTACCCCCCCATCTGGTCACCCACCTTCCCAGTTACCCCGATGACAGGCACTGCGATTGAGTCACCTGTTAGGTAGGTGCCCAATCACGGTCACCAAAGTCACGGGATATCCACCTAAACTGCACACAGGGCAAAGATACACTCTCCGATTGAAGACATGTTTTGCTGCTGTAACTACCAACTGCAATATGAGAAACTAAGTTAAGTGTGGTTCAATGTATTTCAATGGGGTTTTCATCTTTTATGTATAACTTAATAATTTTCATATTTTGACCCCAAATATAGAACACAACCTTTTTGGGACCCCACCTCATAATCATTTGCAGTGGAATTTCACAAATGAAGCCCAAAAGGCAATTTTGTGGTCAGTTGGTGAAATCACCTTTCTGGCAAGATTTGAAAAATTTCTCTACCCTTGTTCATGAGGTGAGGTCATAAGAAAGCTATGTTTAAAATTTTGGGTCATTATATGTAAAAATGGCAAAGTTATGCCCATCCATTGAAATTTTGCTACACTCATTCATAACTTTGGTAATTTTAAATATTTTGACACCAAATTTTCACCATAGCCATTTTTTTACACCACCTAATGAAAGTGACAGCTGTCATTTTCAAATCCTGGACAAACTTTGTTGTTGTACCTTTGGTGCAGATTAACATTACAGTAGCATTGAATAATGTTTCACCAGGGATTTGACATTTTCAGTACCAGGTTCACGAGGTGGGGTAATAAGAAGACTATGCTGACAGTTTGGTTGCTGTTTTGCTACAGATGCAATCACATGGCCCAGAGGGCCCTTCTCTTCAACAGAACGTTATGTGTATGCATCTATGGAGGGATAGGAGTGCTCTGAGTGCTTATAAATGCATAAAATTGCTGGAAATAATGAGATGTACAGCGGTACTTGAGTATCTGACCTATAATGACTAGAACAGTTTGTTTCTTTTTGATATACACTTATTTATTGTATTAATTGTATTGTACCTGTATTCTAGTGAATGTAATTAAATAATTCATTTTGTATCTGTTAAAAGTGCTCATCCAACTGTTAGTCTCTGCCCCCAGTTAAGCCTTCTGGTGAAGCGCTGGGGTAATAGTCCTGATATGTGTGTGACAGCACTCATCCTCTTTCTTTTCAAAATAAAACAATTTCACTGAAATTTGAAAATACGTGCTTGGCACTGCATTTTGTTGTTAGAACGCAGCAGGCATTGGAGTTTTGGATGCACTGTTGAGGGTTAGCCACTCTAATTCTGCTTGCACATCTCTGAAACAATGAAGACACTGCTATCTGGAGTGGGACTAATTATCCTTGGCATTTTCAGCTGGCGATTGTTGCATGCGTAAAATGCCTAAATTCAGAGGAGGCAGTCTAAGCCACCACACACTGAGAAGTTGGGACTTGTGTTACTGCTTGTTTTGAAAATAAGACAGAAACCTGAGAGGTATACAAACGGGTCTAATGTCATCTGCTCCTGCACTACCAAAAGTTGCAGCTGAGAGAAAAGAATGAATGATACTTTGAACATAGGAACAGATAGTGACAATAGCAGTTTCAGCTTGGAGTTGAACTTGTCATTACAAGAAAAATGAAGCAAGGGAAGAGAGAAGCTATGGAGCTTGGAGCATGGATCTCAAAAAGAGGGTGAGTCAACTGGTGACATTAAATCTGCCTTTTTCACACTTGAAAATTTGTAAATTCAAGAACTTGTGGCACATACAAGGTCACAATGTTAAAGACATACTTAAAGAAGGGCCACATACCCAGACGATTATATATAATGAAAGAGCCCTCACATGGAATAGAAAATTGCAGTAACAAAGACACCTGGCAAAAGCTAGCAGAGGAATGTTCAATTGGCTTCACGAAATTAGTCATCAAAGAAGAAATTTGAAAAATTTGATAAATTAGCAATTGAAATCAAAAAAGATAAGAAAGCAGTAAGCAAATTTTTGAAAGCAGCTAACTTTCCTATCCATAATTCAGTTCTGCAACATAACATTACCAAATATGAGAATAACTTAATATCTAGAAAGAAAACAAAACTTATAAGAGAGCAAATGGACTATGATAATGGTACAACATTCCCATGGCCCTGATAGATGTACTGGTTTGAGATTAAGAAGTAGAAATGGAGGGATATCAAGAGTGAGATTTGGTTTGAAAAACAGTATACAAAGGAGGTCAGAAGGCCAACAGATGACTGAACAAGGGAACACTGATATAAGTGAGGAAATCGATGATCGAGGTGAAAGCCCTTCAGGTGTCAGCATTGATAACCTCAACAACAGAGCTCAACAGGCTTTTTTAGCCAAAAGAAACAAAGGAAAAAACACAGGCGCAGGAGGGGTGAAACGAGGTGGCAGAAGACAGTGGAGGAAGGAAGGAAACTCAGGGACGAATGTTGCAAGTAGAGATGTTGCAAAATAAAATTTCACCAGCAAAATTGCTGTGAAATCGGGGATTTCACCACACAAAATATCTAGTAAAAATACACCATTCTGCAAAATATTTTGCAGGGTGCGAACTTGCGAACATTTGCTGCAAAATGATAAATTTGCCAGAAAATGGTGAAATTTTGCATTTTACACCCACAAAATATTTTGTGAAATGCTTGCATTTTGTGAAATATTTCACGTAATGAAATTTCTCAATTTTGCACAACATTAGTTGCAAGTGATTAATATTGCTGACAGCATCCTGACCACAGTGGAGGTGTCACTATTACAGCGTGGACTGAATTTTGTTCCAGTACCAAAAATAAAGGACTTTCAAATTCAGACTGACTTATTTATGTTGTTTATGAAAATAAAACTAACATATTTTTTCGGTACAGCAGCACCAGGGCAATTACCAACAGCCATGGGGTTTGGTAATATGCATATGGATAATAAAATAACTGAAGAGTTAAACTTGGATTTACTTTGCTGGGTACATGAAGACATGAGGGGTCATGTCACAGGTAGGGATCCTGTTAGTATACCTCAACATAATGCTACAACAGAAGATGGGAATAATGGAGATCATGGGGATCTGCTAACTCTTTTAGAACTATTTAATGTCGCTAACAATATCACATTTAATAAGTCTAGTGTATTTGAAACTGAAGTGTTTGAAAAAATCAGGAAGGATAAACTGAAGGAAAAAAATCTGATTTCTGCCTGGTAGTCATTAATAGTGCAATACAAACATCTGAGAAAATTGTTAGTAAACAGATGTCTGAACTTGTGGAAAAAACAGTAAAAAATCAGTTTTAAATAACCTAACTTTTCCAGAAAAACAGGCTTTGAAAAGACTCTCTGAAGAACAAGATAGTATAATCAAACAAGCTGATAAGGGAGGGAATGATGTTATTGTCTTGAACCCACTCCTGATGGTCAAGTCCACTGAGCTCACAGTGTCCACCCTTAAATGCAATCCATGACAGAGAGGAGGAAAATAGGGATACCCTCCCCATGTCCTTCTAAAATGCTCACCGAGGTCACGACTGAACACCTACCATGAGGCCTCAGGGCTCCCTCTTTGCTCTGGTTAAGGGTACAATACAAGTCTCAAGTCTTGTACCCAAATGAGAACCATTTCTTGGTTGTTACACAAAGGGGGATGATCCAGGCATTACAATCTCTTTGGAGTAGTCTTGTAACCCTGATTTTGTCTTCTCCCATGGGCATGCAATAACCTGGTTCAAATCCCTACAGACTCTTACTTGAGACTTTTGTTTGCTCCTTATCTTTACCCAGATTTCCCTATAAAGAACCTTGTTTGATTGGGAGCTTATAGTGACACCCCTTAGCAATAACAGTTTAGTCACAGATTATAATTAAACATCCCACAACCACACACAATATGAAAAATCTCACTCAGGTAGGTTTCTTAAAAACAAATGTTTTTACCAAAGTAATTAATAAACATACAGTTACAACTAAAAGATTTAGAAAATTTTGATCACAGAATAACACAAATAAAAGTGGAAAATATACATGAAAAACACACTGTAACTGTTATCTAAAGTTCTACCTAAAGTTTTTAGTAAATTGTAGTCTGGAAGAATAATTGAAGTCTGAAATATCCTTTCTTACTTTTCAGCCACTGGCTGCTGGCAGTTTTGTTCTGTGTCCTGTTAGGAAAGTGCCCAAAGTATATTGCAATAAACCTCTGTTTACAGGGGTATTTATAGTCCCTCCAGCAGTCTGAAAAAAAATCTGGTCTATACCTGGTGGCCTCCTCTTTTGGCCAGCAGGTGTCTCTCTTGCACTTTCCATATTTTAAGGCGTTATTTATTTCTTTATTTGAATCCTCATATCACCACTCTTGGCACTACTAAAAAAAAATTGTAATCAGACTGTGGTAACGTTGCTGACACCTCCTGTCTAAAACCCTTTCTCCTTTTGATCTTAAAGGTTTACAACAGGGGTAATAGCTTCTCTCATCCTGAGATTTTATCACTCCAATTAGCTAATCAGGGACTTCCAACCCCTTTGAAAATGTAATTTTCAGCTTCCTGGCTAGTAGCTTTTTACCTGGGTCACATAGGAATACTGCATATTTTGCAAGACCTATTCTCTCTTCCTGTGACCTTTCGGTAACACTGGGCATTTTCGTGTGATATTTAACATACACAAAATCACATTAAAAAAAATATGACAGAAACATATCTGCAAATTATCAATGGAAGTTGCCTAGCTCACCACATCCCTCCATCCTTAGACTGAATTTGTGTAAACACGCCCTCTACTGCATGGCAAGGTTTTCACAAATTCTGTTACTGTTCTAACTGGTGAGATAGACCATCTGCATTGTTGTTGGCCGATCTGGCCCTGTTGGTAATTGTCATGTCGCAGGCATGTAGCACAATACTCCACCTTAAGAGATGACCATTTGTTTTACCCATCTGATTTAGCCACAATAGGGGGTTATGATCGGAATTCACTGCAAAGTGCCTCCTATATAGATACGGCTGTAATTTATTAAGGGTCCATACCAGCACAAGGCACTCCTTTTCCACTGTGGAGTATGCCTGCTCCAGGGGAAGTAACATTTTGCTCAGGTGTACAATTGGGTAGTCATTTCCCTGATTAGATGTGTGACTGAGGACTGTGCCAATACCCACATCAGAGGCATCTGTCTGGACTACAAATTGTTTAGAGTAATCTGGGATGGCCAACACAGGGGTACTGCACAGTGCCTCATTTAACTGTATGAAGACTCATTCACAGGCTGGCTCCAAGTCTACCTTTTTGGGCTTTCTTTTCTTCAGCTGGCCAGATAGGGGATCTGCCAATGTACTGTAATTTGGTACAAACTTTTGATAGTACCCTGAGTTCCATAGGAAGCTCCTAACCTGCTTCTGGGTTTTAGGCATAGGCCACACCTCTATTGTTTCAATCTTTGTTTGATTAGGGTGAACATGCCCTCTCCCCACTACATGGCCTAGGTATGCCACCTCCACCATAGCCACCTGGCCCTTTTCAGCCTTGACAGTGAGACCTGCCCTCTGTATCCTGCTCAACACTTCCTTCAGGTGGGATAGGTGTTCCTTCCAGCTGGTACTGAAGATGGCAATATCATCCAGATAAGCCACTGTGTACTCTTCAGTACCATGTAACACCTGGTTGACCAACCTTTGGAAGGTTGCAGGGGCATTCTTCATTCCAAAAAGCAATTACCCAGAATTTGAATAATCCTATAAAAGTCATGAAGGCTGACACTCTCTAGCTCTGGCAGTAAGCTCCACCTGCCAGTACCCCATTGTCAAGTCAATCATGTTAAGGTTTATGGCCTCCTCAACTTGTCCAATAGCTCATCTGTCTATGGCATTGGGTGGTTGTCTGACTTTGTGACTATATTGAGTCAACAATAGTCCACACAAAAATGAGTAGAGCCATCTGGCTTGTGAAAGAGGACTACAGACGAGACCCAGGGGCAGTGAGATTTCTGGATTACCCCTATGTTCAGCATTTCCTCCACCTCCCTTCTAATGTCCATTAGGACAGCCTCAGACACCCAGTAGGCTATCCATCAGATGAGTGCTTGTGTATCTGTATCTACATCATGTGTCATTAAGGGGGTTCATCCAGTCTTGACTATAAACAAAGGGGCAAAGTCCTCTAAAATCTCCCTCACTTCCTGTGCCTGATCCAGGGTCAACTGGGGTGACTGTTTGCCTCCACAGATGACTCCCACTTGCTTTCCTCTAGCAGGTCCAGGAGGGGGTCTACTTCTTCCATCCACTCCCCAGGACTACACACTGCAAATACAATGCCAGTCCTATTTGAATATGGCTTCATTATGTTGACATGGTACATCCTATGGATATGTCTCCTGTCAGGCAGTTCTGTGATATAATTTATGTCATTGACCTATCGGACTACCTTATGTGGTTCTGCTGACTCGGCCTGCAGCTTGTCCTTCTGGACCAGAATTAGGACCATTACCTCCTGACCTGCACTGTATGTGTTAACTCTGGCTCTGTAATCTTACTAGACTTTGTGTTTCTGCTGGGCAGCTGACAGGTTGCTTTGGGCCACCCCCCATAAGCTCCTTCAACTCTCCCTAAACTTAAGGAGATACTCCACTATGGGAGTTCCCTGGGTGGCTTACTTGCCTTCCAATTCTTACTGGATCAAGTCTAAGGGCTCATGTACCCCACGTCCATATAAGAGTTTGAAGGAGAAGAACCCTGTCGACTCTTTGGGCACCTCCCTGTATGTGAACAACAGGTGGGGAATGTATTTCTCCCAGTCCCTCCCATACTGTTCAGCAAACATTTGGAGCATCGATTTTAGGGTACCATTAAACCTTTCCACAAGCCCTTTGGCTAGTGGGTGATAAGGTGTCATGTGTTTCTGTACCACCCCACACTTCTCCCACAAACACTTCATCAGGTCTGACATGAAGGTACCCCCTTGATCAGTGATAACCTCCTGCAGTAACCAGACATGGGAGAAAATCCTTAGCAATGCATCTGCCACTTTGTCTGTCCTAAGCGAGGAGAGGGCAACCACCTCTGGGTGTTGGGTAGAATAATCAACCACCATCAGGATAAACATCTTCCCAGAGGAGCTTGGGGTACTCAAGGGTCCCACAATATCCAATCCTACCCTCTAGAATGATTCCTTCTCAACAGGCAAGGAAATTAGAGCAGGTTTGGTTTTGCTGTCTCCCTTCCTTATTTGTTGGCAGCAGTGACAAGACCTGCAATATTCCTTCACCTGCTGGGTGAAGTTGGGCCAATAGAAATTCTAGGCCAGTTGCTGTGGGGTGAGTGCTGTGCCCAGATGGCTGGACATAGTGATATCATAAGTCATCTTTAGGAACCACTCATGGTACCCTGGGGAATGACAAGCTGCATGCCCATCACTCCCCCCCGTCCTCAAGTCCTGGGTATACAACAGTCCATTGCCCCAAAATACCCTATGTCTTATGTCACCTCCTGGTGTCCTGTCTGATTCTGCACAAGCCCTCATCCTCTCCAAACTAGGATCAATTCTCTGAGCAGCTGCAAAATCTTCACATTTTCCCATGGCATGGAACATGCCCCTTTCAGTTCCAAAACTGGGGTGCATAGCTCTAGCGTTAAGGCATTTAGGGTCACTGCCATCCCTAACCTTCTGACCATTTGTTACCCCTCCCTCCTCAGAGTAACCTTCTGTAGCTGTTTTGTGAACTGCTACTTAAGGAAGTCCTACCTCCCTTTCATTACTCTCCATGTCAGGAGACAGAGTCTGGGAAGCAGCCTCTTATTCTTTTCCACAAGGACTTCCATGGGGTTCAGGGAACTACAATCGGCCTTTGCCATCTGACTACAGGTAACCACACACACACCACCCCTTTCTAGAGATTGTTCCCTATAATCACATCTAGGGCAAGGTTGTCTGCCACTGCCACTTTTTTCACCATCTCACCGTCTCAATCTAGTCCAAGAAAACACTAGCAAGTGGCAGAGTTTTCTCCTGCTCACTGAATCCCCTTACCATTACACACTGATTTGGTATAAGCTGTTCAGATCCAACCAAATCCCCTTTTACTAAGGTAAGAGATGCCCCATGTCCCTTAACCCATGGGTCTGCATCTCATTTACAGTAACTGGGTGTATGTGCTCCCTCATGCTTACAGGCATGCTTTCAAGAATACACATTGCACCCAACTCTGTTTAAGCACCACTTTGTCTACTCTGTGCCTTTTTAGAACACTGTCTAGCGAGATGCCCTGGATGTTTACAAAACCAACTGTCATCATTTCTTTCATCTGAGAAATCCTTTTTTGGTAACTTGGGGCTTCCCCCTTTCTACAAAGGCTGTGAGATTTTTAACTCCTCTGAAGGCACTCTTTTACCTTTTGGCCCTGCCACACTTGCCCCACTTCCTTTCAGAGCAGGCCTGCTCCTGGCATAGCAGTCTGAGAGCTCAGAAGCTTGCTGTGCTGTTTTTACATCTTGGTCCTCTAGCCAGGTTTTCAACTCTTCTGTACAAGCCTAAAAGAACTGCTCTAAAAGTACAACTTCCTCAATTTTCCCCAGATAGTTTGATTTCACCCCCTCCATGAACGTTTTAAAAACTGAGGCTGCTTTATGGAGAGTTCCTCAAAGCTCATGTCAGGGTTTTTTAGAGTTTACAGAACTTAACCGTGTAGCAATCAGGAGTCAGTTCATACTTTTTAAGCAAAGCAACTTTAAGTTTCTCATAATCGCTACTGTCCTGATTCTCTATTTGGCCTAGCGGGAATAGCTGGAAGCTCTAGGACTCCCTGGTACATTGGCCTGGATACAGACCTTTATAAATGAATTAAAAAATGCATCCATATCCTCCACCTCTTTAAATTCAGCTATTAATTTTGAATTTAACTTATACCCCAGCACTGGAGTTTCAGGTTCACCATGCCACTTACCTCCTTTGGTGCTGGTCATTGGAGTCTTAGCTTCTCCAATTCAGACTAGCTCTGTTGCTGGTTTTTCTTCCCTCTTAGACTCTCTCTCTGAAGCTGTTTTTCCTTTTCCTCAGCCTCTCTCTCTCTCTGGTGCTGTTTTTCCTGCAACTTCAGTTCGTACTTTCTCTGCTTGAATTCCCTCTGCTACTGGGCTTCAAACTTTCTCTGCTTCAGCTCCAATTTCGACAACTCCAGCTGCAGCCTGATCCCTTCTAACTCCAGCTTTGTGGTGACCTTTCCTGCTGCTGTGGCTCTGGTTTCCTTCTGGTCTCACTGTCCTTCTCCTCCTCCCTGGGACTAGACTCTGCGATTGACCCTAGCACTCCCACACCCAGGCTCTGGTCCTTTTCAGTCACTTGCTGTGATTTGAGGTTTGGGACAACTGCTTGTTTATCAGCTGCCACAGGAGCCTCCACAAGGTTCTTTTTGGTTCTCCCCTAGTACTGGACCCATCTTTTCTGACACAACTGCCTTAGGTAGTCTGCAGTGTATTCACTGTAGTTGGAAGCCATCTTCTTCTCTAACTACTATTACACAAGCTTACACTGAGAAAAAAAAAGAAAACAGGCATGAAACTTAATACATTAACCAAATTATTATTATTATTATTTTAAATATCTGCCTTGATTGCTTGTGGATTGTTTTCAGTTTATCAATCTGATACACTGGCCTCAAATTCAGCTGTTATGCCTGTGCCACCAATATCTCTTGAATTGCAACACTATATTTCCAGATGTCTCAGATCCCACCACTGTGTACCAGATCTGTCACAAACCCACTTCTAAGGGTCAGGTTCACTGAGCTCACAAGGACCACCCCTAAGTGCAATCTGTGACAGGGAGGGGGAAAACAGGGATACCCTCCCCATGTCCTTCTAAAATGCTCACCGAGGCCATGATTGAACACCTGCCATGATGGCCCAGGGCTTCCTCTTTACTCTTCATAAGGGTATAATACCAATCTCTAGTCTTCTAGCCAAATGAGAACCCTTTCTTGGTCATTAGACAAAGGGGGAAGATCCAGGCATTACAGACTCTTCAGGGCAGCCTTGTAACCCTGATTTTGTCTTCTTCCATGGGCATGCAATAACCTGGTTCAAATCCCTACAGACTTTTCCTTGAGACTTTTGTATTCTCCCTATCTTTACCCAGATTTCCCTGTACAGAACCTTCTTTGATTGAAGCTCATGGTGACACCCCTTAGCAATAACAGTTTAGTCACAGATTATTATTAAATGTTCCACAACCACACACAATATGAAAAATCTCACTCAGGAAGGTTTCTTAAAAGCAAATGTTTTCCCTAATATAATTAATAATCATACAATTACAACTAAATGATTTAGAAAATGTTGATCACAGAATAACACAAATAAAAGTGGAAAATATACATGAAAAATGCACTGTAACTGTTATCTAAAGTTCTACATTAAGTTTGTAGTAAATTGTGGCCTGGAAGAATAAATGAAATCTGAAAATCCTTTCTTCCTTTTCAGCCACTGGTTGCTGGCATTTTTGTTCTGTGTCTTGTCAGGAGAGTGTACAAAGAACATTGCAATGAGCTTCTGCTTACAGGGAGTATTTATAGTCTTTAGGCAGTCTTAAAAAAATCTCTGGTTTATAGCTGGAGGCCTTCTCTTTTGGACAGCAGGTGTCTCTCTTGCTCTTTCCAGATTTTAAGGAATTATTATTTCTTTCTTTATTTGGGTCCTCATATCATGACTTTCTGACACTACTAAAACGTGTAATCACACTGTGGTAACCTTGCTGACACCTCCTGTCTAAAACCCTTTCTTTTTTTGATCTTAAAGGTTTACAACAGGGGAGATAGTGTCTCTCATTCTGAGATTCTTTTACACAAATTAGGTAACCAGGGACTTCCATTCTCTTTGGAAATGTAATTTCCAGCTTCCTGGCTAGTACCTGTTTTCCTGGGTCACATAGGAATGTTGTATATTTTGCAAGACCTAGTCTCTCTTCCTGTGACTTTTTGGTAACACTGCACATTTTCTTGTGGTATTTAACATACATAAAATCACATCAGAAAACAAAATAATAGAAATATATCTGCATATTATGACTGGAAGTTGACTGGCTCATCACATTTATGAATAAGGAACACTGCAGGTAGATAGCCCTAAATCTGTTAAAAGATACTAAAAACTATAAAAATTACTGAGGAACACTATACAGATTTTAAAAAAGAAATGTTAGGCCTTTAGAATGATGGCTTAAGACTGGGACAAATCGCTGAAAAATAATTTTTGTTTTTATGGATGCACAACCCCATTGTTCAAACTTTCTACATCATGCCCAAGGTGTACAAAAACATAAGATACCCACTTGGCAGACAAATTGTGTCCGGTATTGGGTCTCTCACTGACAACCTATACTCATTCCTAGAATTTTTCCTCAAACTGTCTGTCCAGTCATTGCCTTGATACCTGAAAGATACAGGTGATGTTGTGAGACAATTTAAAATCTAGAAAGGCAAACTGGATTTTACTGGATGACAAGAGATGCTGAAGTTCTTTATACTTCAATAAGTCATCACGGCAGTGTAGAGACAGGCATGTGGTTCTTGAACAAATCCCCACTCCATACAAATATGCCATTAGAATTTATCAGAAAGGTACTTGAATTTGTATTGCATCATAATGCCTTTGAATTCAACAAAGATTTCCATCTCCAGGTATACGGCACAGTGATAGGTATGGCCCCATAGTATGCTAACCTGTTCCTAGGATTTTAGGAAAAAACAGTTATTTACAATTAAAATGCCAACTCCTATTTGAACAAGTTACAGTGCTGGTTTAGATATATCAATGTTTGTTTATGTATTTGAGAGGGAACTGAAAAAGAAGCTCTAGGGTTTGTAGGGTGGCTCAATGTAGATAACTACAACTTAAGATTTACAGCTAAAATAGACCCAGTTGAGATTGCACTTCTGGATCTGAAATTGAGAGGTGACTGTGAAACTGGCTGTATTGTTACAAAGGGGTTTAGGAAGGAAACCATGACAAACAGCTTATTAAGATATGACAGCTCACACCCCACTACACTGAAGAACTCAATCCCTTACAGGCAGCTCATATGAATAAGGAGAAACTGCACAACACTCACAGACTTTGAGGAATAATCAGAAGAGCTTAAGAGGTGTGTTATACAGAGTGGCCATGACATTCACTTATTAAATTATGCTCTATAGAGGGTCAGCTATTTGGAAAGGGAGTACCTGGTAGAAACCACACAACAAACTACCAAGGAAGTGCTCAGCAGAACCCTGATCACTTTCTCCACTGAATATAATGAAATAGCTATACAAACTGGAAATATTGCCTGGTGAAACTGGAGGGTGCTACACAGTGATGATAGAGAGGGAGAAGTGGTTGGTGCTAGCCCCAGAGTCACTTTCAAAAAATCATCTAATTTAAAAGATAAACTGGTGCAGCCAGTTTTCTAGCAGTGGCGGGACTTAAATCACCTGGCTACCATAGAAACCAAAAGGGGTTTTCCCATGCAAACAATGCAATATATGCAAACATGGATTCAGGTGAGTCTTTTAAACAAACATCACAACACAGGAGGAGATGGCCATTAGAGATTTCATTACATGTGCCACAAAATCAGTAGTCCATGTACTTTGGTATCTTTGCAACCTTTTTATTTATTTAATTAAGCATTTGGTTACTGGGAAAAGCACACTGAGCTAGGGCTCATTTCAAGGTGCTACCCGAGGAGAGGAAACAGGTGTACAAACAGTTAGGAAGAGATAGACAGCTTGTAGTTGCTATTACATTAGATATAGTATAAGTATACAAAATAGTAGTGCAGAGGCATCAAGTACAAGTACAATAGTGTTAGATAATTACAACAGCAAGAGCCACTCAGCAGTAACTTACACAGCAGTATGTACATCAGTATTTACAGCATTTACACATCTGTATTTACAAAGGTTGTTTGGTGATATACAGAGTCCTCATCTATAAGGAGTAGGTGTGGCATTTGATTGACAGAAGCACATGGGTGAGGCAGTAGGCAAAGCTGCTGTTTAATAGAATAGTGTGAGGGAGAGGTTATGATGGGAGGGGCAGATTTGTTCCACAGCTAGGGGAGCCTATAGGAGAAGGTGGATTTACCAGCTAAGGAGGATGGCCAGGGTAGTGTGAATGATCTGGAATCCCTGGACTGCAGTCCATAAGGGAAGTGTGAAGTCATAGAAAGGTACTCTGATAGGTAGGAAGGTAGCAAGTTGAACCAGTATTTGGATAAAAGATTAAGAGAGTGGATGCAGCAATGAAGAGAAAGAGGTGCTATGCCTAGAGAGACGTAAAGGGAGTAGTGGTGTGTTCCGAGTGGGGAGTTTGTAGTGAAGTGGCAGAACGTATTCAGGAGGGTGTCCAGTCTGGATAGGGTTGTTGATGGGGCAGTGCTGTAAACCACGTCCACATAATGAAAGATGGGAGTGATCGTTTTGGATAGGATTTCACCTCTAACTGGCAATGGGAGAGATTCTTTGTTTCGGTAGAGCATACCTAGTTTAGGGCATAATTTAGAGGTATTAGCTTCTACATGATTCAAGAAAGTCATATGGGGGTCCAGCCATACATCAAGGTATTTGTATTTTGGGACTGAGTCCAATGGTGTCCCATCCAGTGAGATGATGGGGGGCTCTGTTTAGTTTTTGTATCATACCGAATGTCATAGACACTGTTTTAGAAGAGTTTATTTTCAATTGGTTGCTCTTGAACCTGCACTGAATGTTGTGGTAATCATTTTGGAGGGTAGATTGGACATCACCTAGGACAGAACCAGAGGTGAAAAGAATAGTGTCATCCACATACATATGTATGTGGGAATTAGTTCAAGCAGTGGGAAGGTCATTTATGAATAATGAAAATAGGATGGAGCCAAGTACTGATCCTTCAGGTACACCCCAGAGAATTGGGAGCGGGGAGGGATGTGGAGTCAGTCACTCTGAGTGATTGGAGCCTGTTGTTTAGGTAGGATTGGAACCACTGAACTGTGATGGGACTAATTCTGCAGCCTCAAGTTTTGCCAGGAGAAGGTGGGTGGGAGACTGAGTCGAAGACCTTTATTATGTGGGAAGGATGATCAGCATGGTCAAGGAGAGAATCCATGAGCATGATAGGTCTATTGTCAATGGCAGGACTGACAATTCAGTGGGGAGACATTTTATGGAGATTCATTGAGGGGACCAAAGCTCACTTAAATTTATAGCACTGCAACATGTAAAAACTCCCAACAGAGGAGGGGGACATATTTAATTTACTTTTAAAAAGAGAGAGCTTCTTTATGTACAAGTTACAAACATTACACCCCAAGGGACTAAATGAATATTGGAACCTGAAGTCCTTCTTTAGAGACCTGTGAGGTTTAAAAGTTAGCATCACTGAAGATTGCAATGTGTCTTGACTGGCACCATGTGTCCCCCCTCCTTTCTCCCCCCACCACCCTATCCATAGACCTACTCATCTTTATTGATTATCCAGGTAAATTTGTATTCCAGATTACCCTGAACCCCTATTGTCTCTTGACTATATTTTTAACTATGTGTCAAGAAATTAATGTAGTAAAATGTAAATATGGCTTTCAAACTTTACTGGTGTCTTTTGTTTTGTCTTGATTGTTTTTTTAGGTAAAACTATCAAGCCATGATACACTACGTGTTCGGTTACTGACCCAAAGAGGAGCACTGAAATTACTGCTGATCACCATGGAAACAAGACAGGGGGTCTAATTATTCATTGGAGGATCACATGCCATAGCTTCATTCAGATCTGTGGTTCTAACTTCACACTTTGATTACTTATAAATGAATAAAATAGCTGGAAATAATGAGATGTGCATCTGCACTTGAGTAGTTAACCTGTAATGACTAGGACAGTTTGTTTCTTTTTGATATGCACTTCTTATATGTATTAATTGTATTGCACCTGTATTCTATTGAATATAATTAAATATTTTGTGTCTGTTAAAAGTGCTGATCCAGCTGTTAGCCTCTGCCCACAATGAAGCCTTCTAGCGAAGCTCTGGGGTAGTGGTCCTCATGTGTGGGTGTGGTAGCACTCATCTTCTTTCTTTTCAAAATAAAACAGTTTCATTGAAATTTATAAGTACTGTAAGTGCTTGGACACTGCATTTTGTTTGTTAGAGTGCAGCAGGCATTGGAGTTCTAGTTTGTCGAGGATGACTTGATAGCTAAACATCAACACAGCATCAAAACTACAAATTATTTATATCAATACAAAAAAAAACTTTATACGTAACAGTTTTAGAAAAATAAATATGCAGATCCATGACACATTATTAACAAATTAATTGATATATGCAAGAAACACTTGATCCAGTTCACAACACACACAACATTTAATTAAAAAAACTACTCCTAAGAACTAAATAGGGAAGGAAATAAATGCATCTAAACATTTTAAGTTTGACCACATCAGGCAGAAAAGTAGGAAAATGCTAATAAAGGAGGAGACAGCCTGGCTCGCTTGCTCTTTAGCAACCATGAAGGTCACATTTTTCTGAGCTGTGAAACCGGACTATTTCGCATCGAGAGAGTACACTGGTGGCACTTTTTCAAAACATCTCCCCACAGGAGCAGGAGCACAAAGGCACAGATCTGGGGAGGTTGAAAACCTTAGTAGCCAAATGACACGATGCTCCAGCTAAATATATATAAAATAATGACTCATTAGATGTGCATAATTAGAGGTTTACACATACCTAAGGAGTGGGATGCTACAAAGACTCCAAGAGCAAAGGTGTGTGTAAAATTCAAGTTTTGCACACCTACCCAGCCACTGTTTTATATCATTGCTGGACTTCTTTTTTTTCCCACCCTGGCAGGAGTCATGATCACTGTGTTAGATGTAGTAAGCTGTGAGACAGAGTTCAAGCAATCCACTGCTCCTGCACATGCACACCTCAACATATCGCCAAAGTGCTTGCAAATGTCTGCATGTGCATTAGAAAAATAAAGCTATGGTTGTGGACATGAGCAGTACCTGCTACAGCACATGCCCAGAACCTCAGCTTTATTTTTTTCATTACAAAAACACTCATCTTAGAGCACTCACTTTGACATTTTACTTTCTAGCTGTCAGGACAGTTGCCCCATACTGGTGATTACTTTAGCTGATATGTCTTGCAAAAAAAATCAAACTCATACCTGCACAAGTTTACAGGTGCTTCAATTGCTAAGGGTGTGCTGAGTAAGGCAGATCAATTGCCCAGGATTTATTCACTCAGGTAAAGAAAATATTGCAAAAACCACACTAAATGCTCAACCTGCAAGTTTGTATTAAAAGGCTACTACATCTGATGGCTGCAGGTATATTTTTTACCTGGGACATAAAAAATCAGCTGAAAGCTGACAGTGTCCCTTGAAGCTTTGCAAAGGACAAAATCTAAAAAGGATACATCACAGTCCAACTGCCCTCCTCCCCCTTGGTATCAAAGTATATTAAAGATATGGATACTGCTTCAAACTCAGCACAACTACTCAGAACTCAGCTTCCTCCTCTGTCTTCAGCAGCAACAGCATTCATCTGAACTTCCAGTCCCAGACTCCCCTCCACCAACATTCTCTCTGTGGAAGTTGCTTGTTGCTATGCACCATCATTTATTCTAGTCAGTTAAAAATAAACTTGTATCAGGTGACCTGGCCAAATTCCCAGGCTCAGACAGGTTTAAAGATGACAACTGTTAAGCATTGCATGTATCACACCTAACAGCTAGCAAACTTTCACACAAGGAAACAAGTGCTACAATACAGTATGTGTCACACACACACCCCGATCAGAAACAGCTATTGCCCATAGCACTGCCCATCATCCAAGACAGCATCTGTTCAAGTATCAGATAAATGTTGTGGACTGTGCCTCCTATGCGACAAACACACACACACACACACACACACATAAACACACACTGTAATGGGCACAGCTGCAACATTACAGTCAACTCACTAAGTGTAGGTAATATGTAGAGGATCTCTTACCAGGGTATTAGGGAGCAAGAGATAGGAGTTTTGAAGGGACACTATCCTTTGGACCTGTAAAACAAAATATAGGAAGGGGGCCCCAAGGAATCCACAGTTCTCATGGATTATGTAGTTGGGACAAGACAGGATAGACATAGAGTAATACTTATCTGATGAGGAAGGAGACAGCCTTCTGTCAGACCTGTTAAAGTAATGAGAAAAATAGGGTAGTATGGAGAAAACACAGTAGCAAGAGCACAGAGAGTGGATCAATATAAAAGGAGTATATAACAGCACAGGAGTAAAGAAAAAGAGAGCTTTAGATAAAAAGTTACAAACAGGGTAAAGTCAGAAGATAGAATTACAGAGAAAGAAAATTAATTAATAGATAGGAAAAGAGAAGAGTCAGTATAGCCTAGTAGTTAGACTAACATGCTGTGAATGAGCTTGGTACATCAGACCTGAGTTTGATTCCCACAACCTCCACTTGCATACCTTGTGACTCTGTATAAGTCACAACCACCCCAGTGCTCTCAGAGTTGCCCTTGAACACAGGCACTTGTGCTTAGTGGGTCTTACCTGATTATCACAAACAAAACAAAGCATGATGTTGGGGGGGGGGGTGCTCAGCACCCTGGACCTAGTGGCCAGTAATTAACAGTAGCCCAGGTGGACTAGTGGAGACTCTTTTGGGCTACTAGCATTGGTGGTCCAGGTTGCTGGACATGTGCCATGTAGGCCAATAATTTATATAATATCCCTGGTGGACTAGTGGGCTGGGTTCCCTGGTGGCCAATGTCCAATCTAGTTAAATAAAAAGGGAATAGTTTCCATGGGGTTTAGGAGTGGGTCCCTAAGCCACAAATTATTTTTGACAGGCACAGGTGGAGTGTGAGGAGGAGGAGGAGGAGAAGGACTTGCTGGGGCTGCCAATAAAGCCAGTGTGAACTAACCCTTTATGAGTGAAAGTGCCTGGTGGGTGTGTTCTACTCCCAGCTCATACAGAACTTAGGCTGCAGCCTGATCCACGTGGGTGGAAGATGGGGGTACAGGAAGTTGTTGGGAAGTGGAGAAGTCCAGGGTAGCAGTGGCTCTCACCACCTACCCAAGCTGTCACTTCAGCGGTAAATGTAATTGCTCTGAAGGAATAGGAAGCAGGAGAGGAGGCAGAAGGCTGTGGTGCAGAAATTGGAACATGCTGCTGTTTAAAGCTCCTCAGCTGAGCCACAATGGGGCTTCAAGTGCTCCCTGACAGCCTTTAGTGCAGGTCTGAGAGCCAGGTAGCAGTGGGTGCTGCCAGTTTATAGCCATGATGCCCGACTGTCCTTGTTATTCATAATTGCAGCCTGTTGCCAGCTCAAACATGCTGCTTTGGAGTCCGTCACTAATTTTGACAGTTGAGGTAAATGTTTTACCTCATCTGTTAAAGGATATGGGGTTGGAGGTAAATTGCCCAACAAAAACAGAAATGCAAATCTCATTGTCAAAGATTCCTTGTATTGCTGGACTAAAGCAACATATGCTGAACTCTCTCTCACCGCTGCGCTATTGCTATTATTGTTGGCTGTAACGGCATCTCACCATTCATTAGAACTCCCATCCCCACCGTGCTCCCTATAGTAACAGATAGACCCTGCTGAGTGTAATGGATGGCACATGGCAGTGGTATTAAAAAGCAAAAATCACAGCACTCACAGTAAACAGCAGAAAGCACTATTATGAACCAACAAAGGCAAAGTAGACTCAATTCTGTCTTTGCTGCTACACAGATGCTACTACCCTTACCACTAATGCAGGTGCTAGTGGCATCAACGCTCACCAGATTTCCCATCCTGAAGGTAATTAATGCAAGTTTCCAACTTTTCTGCCCGTCCTGATCATGTTCACCATAGTCCCTGATCAACCGGGCTGTGTGTACC
This sequence comes from Neoceratodus forsteri, assembly GCA_016271365.2. NCBI lineage: Eukaryota > Metazoa > Chordata > Ceratodontiformes > Ceratodontidae > Neoceratodus > Neoceratodus forsteri. The sequence continues at coordinate 1,378,193,281 of CM028130.1, read as the reverse complement.
TGGCGTTAGCTGTAACCAGTAGGAATGAGTAGCCACTGGCCGGGCACTTGTAGTAAATTATAAAAAAAAAAGGAAAACAACATAAAAATGGTAATAAAATTTTATGTGAGGGAGGTGGGGCTACAATGCCTACTTCAGCTGCAGCTGCAGTACTCAAAGTCCCACTGTTCTTATGCAGAGAACGTGGGTCAATGGTTCCTCTGGCTAAGCTGGACACCCTGGATTTTCAATGTTCAGAAAATGTATTTCTGGCAACTTAAAAAAAGGAAACAGCAGAATCTAGCTTAATAGGTACCATTTGGCTAGGTTCTGGTGTTTGTTTTTTAAAATGACCACATGTTTTGTATTTTCCATGTGTGTTAGTTTGAAGAGAAAAGAAACAAGACAGCAGTCTCATGACTCAAAAAAATGCTTTGTGCTGTGAAAGCAAGTGGTGAAAAAGCAAAACTAGTGCCCTTTGTAACCTAATGTTTCATTTCGCACCAGAATGTTATCTCAAAAACCCTGCTGTGCATGCTCAGACTGGAAAACACAGAGATTTAAAGCCTTATAGCTGTGGAAACCTTTAACATTTTTTCACCAGACCTATCAAAGGCACTACCCTAGAACATGACACATCCCTTATAGCCATATAAGTGTGCTATGTACATGCAGAATGCATACCATATGCTTAACTGTGCAATGTTTGCATGCTATTTGCATACACAAAATGAACCTATGTGAACCAGGGGCCCGATTACAAGATGTATGGCTCAACTTGCAGGCGTATGCAAGTTGCACCATGTAGCACTACACCGGGGGCCCTACACTGTATTACAGGACAAGAAGGGTCCCCAGAACCTATGTCCAGGACTTATGGCAGCTGCCAGCTAGCGCCAAAGGAATGGCACACCAGACCAGGGTGCCACAAGTCGCAGCAGGCAATCTACTGCCCCCCGGAGCCCCCACCCAGAAATGCACCCACATGCACCTGAGGACATTGAGGGGGAACTGCCCGGTTGGCACAGGCGATCAGGGGAACACATCTGAAAACAGACCCTGGGGTGCACGAAGTTCAGGGGAGTGGGGGGGCATGGAGAGCACATCCATGTAATTTCTGCGGTGCTGTGAGGGGGCATCCATCACTGTGCTAGGACAGATGCCCCTTAGACCACCTCTTAGCTGGTTTAACCCCGCTATGTCATACTGGGTCCTGGAATGCTGTAAGTGGGTTACAGCAGTCGCCCTTCTGGAATAGGGTGCAGTTGCTGCCGTAACCCACCTTTGCACCATGCCGCTGCAGGTTGTGAGTGTAGTGGATTGCGTAGGCCACCTTTGGCACAACCCGCATATGGCATGGCACAAGGCACCTTCTGAAATTGCAGCTAGCGTTATGACTGACGTAAGATATGATTTGTGACTTTGGGTTTGGCGTAAATCATCCTGCACCAGGAGTAACATGTTTTGGAATTGGGCCCTAGGTCTAAAAAGCACATCAGGTTTGCATGCTGCAAGCTTGACATGTATGCAACATGTAAGTTGGTGCGAACATCTTCTAAAAATAACATCAAGTTTGTGTGTTGCATGCTTCACATAAGTGCAGCAGTTAAGCTGGTGTGAACATCATTTAAAAATTATATCAGGTTCACATGTTGCATGCTTGCCATGTGTGCAGCAACTAAGCTGGTGCAAATCTCATCTAAAAAAAACATCATTTTCTATTTCTTATTCTACTGCTAGCAATTACAGCCATAAAAATAACCTTTTCATTGATTTCCCAGTAAAATTAGGTAAACTCATTAATTCTGATCCTTTTGCATGTTGTTTAATGGCTTTAAATTTTTGTCACTAAATTGCCATTCATTTGTAAAGTATTATTTGCTTACTGCTTTAAATGCCTAGGATATAGTCAGCCAACATCCCCAAATTCCAGATGCACGAAGAAGGGCCTCTGTGTTGTGAAGCCTGACCTTTTCATTTTGGGCCATGCATATTTAGTGCTACAAATGTGTTTCTCCATGACTGTTGCAGCTCACTTACTTTCTTTTTCCTTTATCATTGTGTATGGATTATATACACTATGGCCATGCTTGGCACTCTTTGTGCTGAGTAGGGTCTTGGGAAGCATATACCATACTTCACATTTTGTCACTGAAATGAGGGACATGGACACTCAAAATGAGGGACAATGAGGGACACTAACCTCCACGATGATCAGGACACATCTTGAAACATGGAGATACAGTACCTCAGAACACAGTGGAAACCATTACATTTACTTGTACTGATCTTAGCCCCTGAGAATTAATCTATACCATAAAGCAGAGGTACCATTTAGGTATGGCAGATGGGCGCAGTTGCTCCCCCCTCCCACATATGTGTCTAGGTTGTTCTTATGGTGCTGTAATAATGGCATTAAATTTGGATTTAATCTTTTGCACAATAAGTGCCACGGCATGTGTTGTGCTCATGATGCAGGTGCACTCCTGACTTGACTGTGTCTGTACTGTGTTGTGTTGTCCACTATCTCCACCTATTAGCAGTGGCGCCATCACATGTGACATGGAGGAGCTCCAGCCAAGCAAGAGCACATGAGTCATGTGAGTGGGACATTGTCTTTCCCACCACAGAGTAGACAGGCTGCACACTACAGCTTGAAGGAGTCGTGAGCACTGAACTCTCAATAGCAGTGTTGTGGAGGCATATTTTTGTTGGTCTACTCTTAGTGAGTCATTGTCTCCCTGGTGGCTGAAAGGGCTGTGGGTGAGCTGGAAGCTAACTCGAGATTAAGGTTACCTATTTACTCTACTAGGCTCGCCTTACAAAAAAGACAGCATTGGCCCCCCCATGGCAGCAAGCTAGGCCTCACAGCAGTAGTGGCAGTGGTGTAGGCAGCCTTCATAGGCCTTGATCAGTGCAGTACATCAGCAGCCATGGCAGCAGCCAAGCAAGAAGCAAGTAACACAGTTTGGGTGGGATTTATTGGTAAGGTGACTTGGTGTCAGAACATGTTGGAGACCTGGAATGATCGTTTCTAGCATCCAGCTTCTGGCAGATGGATGGAGGAGAAGCAGACCGAAAACTGGGCTGGTGGCACACTGGGCTAGGCTGTAGGGTCTGGCCAAATGGCCAGGTAAGTAAAAGTAAATAATTGTTCACATTTCTGCACCTTCAACTGGCTTCATGACCCATAAGGGATGAGTACTGAATGGAATGGAGATGGGGAGAAAAAAATTGGACTTTTTTTTTGTGGGGGGAGGTTCAGAACTTCAACCAGGAAAACAATTGGTTAGTAAATGGGTGGGTTTAAACCCAAATCTGATGCACTGCTCTGGGGTATAGACTGATGGATATTATATATTTGAATTTTTCCTGATTTGCACATCCCTTTTCAATCACAATAAATACATTTTACCATTTAAAGACATTCCAGAGCTTTCTGCCCAGACGCTTACTAGCACCTTGCCTCCACTGCTTGTTGGCTCACCACTGCTGAAATCTGAAATGGAGGCCCTGCCATGAAGTCTTAATTTATAGGACATTGTCTGTGTGAGCAGCATGTTTTCCATGAGGGATGGATGAGGGGAAGAGCAGTTTTCAGTGGTAAAATAAGAGCTGTCCCTTGCATTCAGGGATAGTTGAGTGGTATGGTATGCACAGACTATTGGAGTCCCACTATAGTCAGGCTTATGCCCCCACCCCAGTGAAGCTGACCTCCACATCCCCACATTCAGGCACATTATGGTATAGGGTAAGGGAGAGTGCAGGGTCATGCCTCATTGAAATGAATGAGGGACATTCCAGAGCTTGCTGCCTAGGGGCTAACTAGCAACTTGCCTACACTGGTTGTTGGCTCCCCCTGCTGAAATCTGAAATGTCATCCCTGCAATAAAGTCTTAATTTACAGGACATCCTCTGTGTGAGCAGCATGTTTTCTATGAGGAATGGATGAGGGGAAGAAAAGTTTTCAGGGGTTAAATGAGGGCTGTCCCTTGCATTCAGGGATAATTGAGTGGTATGGTATGCACAGACTATTGGTGCCCCACTATAGTCAGGCTTATGCCCCCTTCCCAGTGAAGCTGACCTCCACATACCCATGCTCAAGCACATTATGGCATTGGGCAAGGAAGAGTGCAGGGGCATGCCCCTTTGAAATAAATGAGTGTATTTTCTAATTACTATTTTATACATTATTTGTTGAGAGTTGGAGATTATTGAAAGCGCCGCTTGAATAACAGGGACCTTGTAAGTATAACAGTGGCCTTCATTATTCTCCAACTCACCATCATAATGTATAAAATAATAATAAAAAATAACTCCATTCATTTTAAGGGGGTATGACTATGCACCAGCACTCTGAACCATGGACATCATCTCTTAAAGACTCCTGCCTCTGGCTCCCTAGTACTCAGGTAAGAGACTCTTAACTTATATCTATACTTGATGAGTTGTCTGTAGCAGCATGGCCACACCTGCTGCAGTGTGTGTTCATGGGGGGGACTGACCATGTGGGTGGGGGTGTCAAGTTATTGCCACTTTTGTGTTTGCAACTTAAAGTCTGTTTGCGTAGAAGCATTCAAAATTATGGATAGACAATAGTAGGAGTACAGGCCAGAGAGAAGTAATTAAGTAGTTTTGTGGGTAAATGTGTGTATTGAGGGTGAGAAGAACCACATGTGTTTCCATTTGTATGTATGCTACAGTTAAGTTGTGCAGCTGAGGGAGGACAAGAAAACTGAAAATTATAACAGTGGCTACAAGCATGCTGCATGTGTGCAGATGTACAGTATGCAGATTTGTATTGAAGTACAAGTGAGCCCTATGTGTGCAGGCAGTATAGCTTAGTGGTTAAAGGCACTGAACTGTAAACCAGGAGACTTGGAGACCTGAAGATGTGGGTTTGAATCTCATCAACCAACACTTGTATAATGTGTGAACCTGAGCAAGTTACTTAACTCTTATGTGTGCAGTTATCAGTGACCACTTGCTTTTTGCATGCATGCCACATGCGTGCAGTCTGTTCCAATTCAACATAAAAAGCATGCTTTCCAGACTTGTTTGCTGTACGCATGCCACATGCTTGCAATCAGTTCCAGTTTAACATTTAAATGATGCTTGCAGCCTGCATATCACATGGATAGTTTTTTGTGTGCAGCATGAACATATTTCATATAATCATTTCTGTAATGGATGTCCACTATTAGTTTGGGAAAAAAAATCCATTCAGAGTAGGCTGTAGGTGAGAGCAAAAAAACCCATGTAAAGTATAAGAAAAAAATTAGCCCTTTACAGAAAAATGACAAATGTGGATCTCAGAAACCTCACAAGCTACCATCACAAAACATTCCTCAGATCAAGACCTTGCCTGCTAGACAATACGTGCTAAATGTCTGCTGATTTTGTCAAACAGTGCCAAAGATATTATTGTTCAAATTTAGGGGTTTATCATTGAACAGCCTACTCAACCCTAACTATAGTGGAGATATTGCCACTCCTTGCAGAGTTATCTAGATCTTTGTCAGGATTTGGAGAAAATTGAAAATTGGGGGAAACGTAACAAAATGGAATTTAATTAAACTAAGTGCACAGTTATGCATTTTGGAAAGAAAAATCCTGGATATAAGTATAAACTTAATGGTAAAACTCTGAAATCTTCTAAGAAGCAACTTGAGTTTGGAATATGGGTGAATACTGACTTAGCTTCTGCTGATTACTGCCGTCATGTATCAGTCACTACTAATAGATCATTAAGGTCAATTAACAATTTTTTTAACAAGGGATCGAGAGCGTCTAATGAAATTATACAAATCTTATATCATTCCTCACCTTGATTATGGATCTCCTATTTGGAGCTCATATTTAAAAGGGACATTGTGTTAAGAGAAAAAACATAAAGGAAACTAACAAAATCATTACTAGGATTTAAAAACAAGGAATATATGTCAAGAATCAACAATTTAAAATAGTTTAACCTGGAGACTAGAAGAAAAAGAGGTGATTTACTTCTGACCTATAAGATTATGCAGAATCCTATCTTGATGGGGTTATGTGGGTTAAAAAGCAAAAACATATTAACAAAGGAATTGAGATTCCATACGAGACAATTATATATTCCCAAGGTCAAAACAGTTAAAAGATCTAACTTTTTTACTATTAGAGCTGCAAAATTATGGAATTCCCTACCAAGTGATATAGTACTGACACCCTTCTTTGAGCAATTTAATTATAGATTAAATGATTTTCTTATCCAAAACCAGATGGGTCATTAAACCCACTAGGAGTGGGAGACAGTTAAATGGGTTCTCAGCCTACTTTGTCTTAACTTACCAAGTATTGCACTGCTATAATTTACATATAGAACCAAATTAGAATGAAAGTGTTTTTGCAAGAGAAGCATGCAAAACTATGTAAGACGTCAACAGTAAATGCAACACTTAATCCTTCTCATTGCTAAACTGTCATATACAGAAAAACATAAAGGTTTCAAGCTCTCAAAATGTTACTTAAAGGTCTCTTCCTTCCATTCCCCTAATTTACATTGTCTAGTGTTGTAAAACTACAAAACTAACCCCAACTACTCCTTGCACACTGGCCTTTCAGTTTCTTATCTATTCCTGGGCTTGGAAAGTTTCTGAATAAAACATTTGCTATCCTACTTAAATCTCTTCCCCATTTATACCATCTTGATCAGACCAGTTACTTTATAACATATATGCAGTCTAATTGCCAATCCTACTGAGGTATGATTGATTCCCAACCATTATCACTAAACAAATTTAGATTTAACACATGGTTTTCACACTTTTGAGCTGTTTTAGTCACTGCCTGGAGCTTGTTCTGCATCACTGTGTAAGTCTGATTATTTAACAACTCATCACAAACCTCTGAGGCCAGCTTTTTCATAAAATGAGCAAATGACCCCTTTGACCTCTTATGTCTTTAGAGAAAGAAAAGTTTGCATCATATATTTCTATACCACAATAATGCCCAGTTTTGCCACAGGGACAAATCTGAGAGAGGGCAGAGGAAGGTGACTTGCTGAAAGGCATGCATGGGAAAACCTAAAAGAAATACTCACTGGGTTTGATTCTCAAAGGTCGGTGCAAGCTGTGATTGCCAGTATGCCAGGGACTCTGCACCTGATTCTCTATTGGAAAGGGTCCCAGTGGCAATGTCCTGCAGCTTGCAGCAACTGTGGCCATGCACCAAAAAGATGGCACATCTGCAAGGTTTGCCACAAGCTGTGCCCATGGACAGCGGCTGGTGTCTAGTGGTCCCCCCAATCCCCGATATCCCCTGTATGTCAATAACAGAACTCCCTGGTGGTCTAGCAGACCCCAATTTCTCAATAATAAACAACTTTCCTTGGCAGTCTAGTGGACCCTCCCACCCTGGCAGGCAGTACCCCACAACCTCACTCCCCCATCCCATCCCTGAGCCAGTGACCAACACATCCCTCCACTCTCAACAGTGGCCGACTGCCAACTGACCTCTCTAGGAGCACATACTATATACAGTTAGTTTTCCTTGACAGCTCATTCAGTGGCCAGCTGTGGTGGACAGCAGAGTGCTGTGAAGGTCACTGGCTTGGGGATGGGATGGGGGAATGTGGTGGTGGGACACTGCCTGCTGGGTTGGGGGTCCAGCAAACCACCAAGGAAAGTTATGTGTCTTCTTATATGGGCAGATCAGGGATAGGGAGGGGGTCCACTAGACCACCAGGGACAGATTTATGAATATATAATGGTGGAGAATAGAAAGGGGTATCCGTTAGACCACCAGGGAATGCTATGTGAAGAGGAGTCTCACCACACACAGAGTAGTGATGGCACAAGATCACTAGCCTCCCAGAGAACACACTTCTAAGTACCCTTAGAGCAGCCCTGGCTAGTCTAATGGTGCATAGAAATGTGCCCTCTGGGTGGGATTAGAGAATCACAAATTAGGGGATATTGTAGCCTGTATCTGCCGCAAGCCCCCTAGCACCATGCCACAGCCAATTTTGTGCTACAAGGGTGGTGCAAGCCTTCTTTAATGCATGCAACCTGCATTTGATGGAGGCTGCTTTTGTGAATTGCTCCCTGTGCATCTTTTGGTGGAAGCCGCATCTTGCTCCATTCCTTATGGCATAAGTCCCTTGCACCATTTAGGGAGCTTAAAGAATCAGGCCCTCTGAGTTTGATCATTTCTCACTTGAGAAATAAATGGTTTAGAGGGATATGATCTATGTATAAAAGGGATCTAAGGAACCATCTTTACTTGTTTTACTAAGCTTAAAATTTTTTAAAGGGGCAGCATTCCAACTAGATGGCAGCCTCCCTAGCTAAATGATGAGCAATTCAGAACTGAGTACAGCAAATGTTTTTTCACCCAACACGTGGTGGAGGCCTGGAATATATTTTCTAAATGAATGGTGTTAAGCTCATTTGTGGAATCCTTCAAGAAATCATTGGATGTTTTTATGAATGAGAATAACATACATGGATATTACCATTAAGAAATGGGGGATAGATGCAATGGACTAAATATCTTCTGTCCATCAAAAATGTTTATGTTCTTATGATTTATAAAACATTTGAATTGTAGAAAACATTTTTTAAAGTAAACAAGAAATGCACACCTCTGTTTTCAAATGTGGAACATTCCACTTTCTTAAAAGCAGTGTCGTGGCATTAAGATTACTGTATACGAATCATAAAAGTACATATAGCACACTGTGCATATAACAGAGAGCATACCCAGAAAAATTCTCAGTGCTTTTAGGCAAACAGTCTCTCCATCAGTGGACAGTGCCAACAGGGTTGAACTGGGGTACAGGGGGCCCACCTGAAAAGTTGACACAGGGGGCCCACCTGGAAAATGAATACGGGAGGGCCCAGGGTGAAACACTTATATCAGTATTCCACATCAATATAATACACTAGCTCTGTGTTTGAATCTTACATTTACTTGCAGGGCACACTGGGTAGAGAGCTGGAGACCTTTAAACCTTTCTGACATAATTTTAATTTACAAACTGTATACCATCTGCTCTCTTTTGAGGGCTACAGTTTATGTATCTTATGTTGCATGATTTATTATTTAGCAGACTGGCCCAATATTTTCTGTGGGTCCTCCTTTGTGTTTCTCTCCCTCCAGGTTTCACCTGTGAAATTGGGATACCTTTGGTTGGCATGGAAAGTGCAGAGGAGCTTGGCCTGTGAGAAGTTAGTGATCTGTGGAAGTGCCTGAATATCAGGAGGAATCTCATGAGGAACAGCTTAGCAAGTCCAGCATACTACAACCTAGGTGAATTGGGGAAGAAGACAGAATCAATGTTGGGGATCCAAAGTGTAAAAAAATGAAGAGAACAAAAGGAAGAGCTGAAGAGCTAACAGCTAATATTGACTGACTGGGTCACTGATAAGCGACAAATGACAAGCCGAAAACAGCAAGTGGTGGTCTTGCTTTACCTTCCTGTTTGCTGAGTCTCAGCTCTGAGCCTAAGTAAAATAATATGAATCTTTAAGATGAAGATAAAAGAGGTGAAATACAACATAACTAAAGAAAGAATTCTGAAGGATATTGAGGATATCAAGATTCTGAAATTAGCATCCAATCCAGTTTTAAACTATTGTAATTATTTTTTTCTATATATATATATATATATAGAGAGAGAGAGAGAGAGAGAGAGAGAGAGAGAGAGAGAGAGAGAGAGAGAGAGAGAGAGATAGTGAAGTGGCATATTACCTTAAAGATCAGATAACTATTGTATGAAGCACTATATGGATTGAGCCTTGGCTACCTAATGGAGTACCTGATTCCTCATTGATCTTCTCACTCCCTCCTCTCCACGCGGTGGGCTTCCTTGCAGGTTCTAGGGCAAGGCTACAATCTTCAGGGGACAGATCATTTGAATTTGGTGGTCCTGTCCTATTGAGCTCAACAGCTCTGATGGAGGCCTCCTTGGTGGAAGCCTTTAAGATGGGACTTAAGATCTTCTATAAGGGCCTCATGGTTTGAAAGGTCCGATGCTGTTGTTTTAAATTACTGTAATTTAAGTATTTAGCTATGTATTATTTAATGCTGACCTGTGTGATAGTTTTAATTACCTGCTTTTACTACTGTAATGTTTTATTTCTATGCAAGGTACTCCGAGCCCCAGGAAAATGGTGCAATATAAAAAAAATCTGCTACTACTTGGTTACATGGTGTCTGGATATTTTGGGAGGTGTTTGTGTCAGACTTAAGTGGTTGAATAGTTGAGCCAAAACTCATCTTTTTTTGATGGCACTGTGTGAGCAGAGACAACATATGATTGGCAGACAGGATATTTTACAAGAACAGCTGAACACTTGTGTCTGTAATATCCTGAAATAGTATTGCAGAGATTATGTTGCTTATGCTGTGTGGTGGTACAGTAACTTCTGCATTTTCCTGCATTTTATTACAGAATCCTGACCTATAACTTTGGCTGTGGCCCTAGAATGCATGCATGGCATTCTGGGAGGCACAAGCATGAGCTTCTTTAGCGAAGGCCACAAGGTATGTGGCAGTCAATTATTCTGTTATTTAAAAATGTATATCTGCCTTTTTTGGGAACTCACTGGAATGAAAACTGATGCTTTTCACTGGAATAAAAAACTGCATTTTTTGAAGTTTTTATTGGTGTTTGCTTTGAAATGTTATGATGACAGTGCACTATGTAATTTTAATGTAAAAACATAATTGTTTTTTTATTTTTTTTTTATCTTCGTTACAATTGTTGGGACAGATTTGTGCTTCATGAGTACTGATGGTAAAGTTAGCAATAAGAAAACAAAGCTCTCCTTGTGAATGAATCATTGGAAAGATGAACCTGTTATAGTGAGTTTTTTTCCCTGAAATCTTGGTGTATAGATTCATTTGTTAAAGGTTTAGCAAGCTCAACCCTGGCTAATACAAAGAGTTTATATCACGTCTTATAGATCTTTCTATCATTTTGTTTAATGTTCATAAGGGTGCACCTGATTTGTGACCAAATCAAATAGTTATAGTACAAGTGTCCCCCACCTGCCCGATGAAAAGCTGCTTAAAAGTCTGCAGTTCATTCAAGTCAATTACATTTTCTTATTTGGTTTTCAATCCAGCATTTTAAAACTTAGAGGGATTCTTGATCTAATCATGCTGCCATATTTTCATGCAAGTGTAATGGTTAAGTGATGAATTCTATAATGATACATTGGGGCATGTGGCACTTTAAGTGGGTATGAGATTGGAATAGTTAGCTTAGCTTAGATTTCTGGCCATCCATTCGATCAGTGACTATGGGTCTGAATGAAGTCTGTCCACCTATTTTTGTCTTGCACCACCTCCATGGCTTTAATCATCTTCAATCTTCTGTGCTGTAAATTGTTCTAGATGGTATCTATCCAGCATAATTGTGGTCTTCCCCTAGGCTTTATTCCATGCATTTCTGTATGCATTGCCATGAGTGGTATAATATCTGTTCCATTCTCAATACATGCCTGAACCATCACAGTTGTCTATCTTGAATATTCTGCATCAGAGTTGTTTCCTGTCCAAGTTGCTTCCTTATTATCTTATCTTAGCCAACTCATTTATGCATTCTGTGTTTTACATCTGTTGGTTTTTAACATTTATTTATTTAGTTTTTGTTGACTGGGTAAGTGCACTAGACAAATCCTGCTGATTTTCAGGAATGACCTGGGGGAAGGGGATACAGATGAATGCCAACTGACCTTGAATCAGATTACGCTGTTGGTGGTATTTTTAGTAAATGAGGGAAATTTGGCCAGGGCACCAGGGAAATTCCCCTACTCTCCTGTAGGTGAACTGGCTGTCTGACTGCATGATGGCCACTCAGGGAGTGACTCCAGAAGAAAAGGATGTTCATTTGGTGGGAGAGTTGGCCTTCTCTCCCACTGATTTACTGACAGAGGCTACTCAGGCTGCTAGCCTGGAAATGGATTCAGAGGAAGTGTTTCATGAGACAGTTATTTCTTTAGAAGATTTTGAAGCATCGAGTGAGCATCTAGAACCTGATGTTATTTTTATAAATAAGGGTAAAGACGCTTTCATTACTGATATTCAAGCTACAAAAAAAATAATGCAACAAACAGAAACTTCACAGAATTCAATCCAGCAGCCTACTAGATTATCAGCTGTTCCACTTGACAAGCCTTTGGAGCAGCCTGACAGTGGAGACAGTGACGCAGATGAATCAAAAGGCCTGCCGGCAGAGGGTGAGTCATTGCCTTCTATATTACGAAATCTATTGAATTTACAATGCAAGGATGCACTATTGAGGTCTGGCAGAGAAAGAGTTCTTAGCAACGAGTGCCAAAAGCCTGTGATTCTTGCTGCAACTCCTGTGACTGAAAATCTTGCCCCGGACCTTTCAGTAAGGCAAACAGAAATAGTATTGGGGCAGTTTTCGGGGGACAAACACTTTATTTCTGGCCAAAAGTACCAACTGTCAAAGCAGACTGGATTCATTTTTAAATCACCAGTGCCCTATGAGAAGCCGTCTGAAATACACTCCCCTGTAATTTTTCAAACAGACGCCACTCGACAAACTGGAGTTACCTAATTCAAGTCTCGAAAAACAGATAAGTGTACACAACTACAGTCTGCTTAGCTTGGAGACATAGGGGGTGAAGTTGGGGGAAAACCTTGCTGTGCAGCATGAGACAAAAGCTACGCAAATAAAATGAAACATTGCTTTATCATTTGAAATGCACGACGAGACTTGGAAGCCACAAAAAGCACTCCTAGGGGCAGGTTGGGAGAAAACAGCATCCCCGACTTGGACTCCTGACCCAATTTGGGATCCAGCCTTTGATTTACCGCATACTGCTCCTGACTGGAAACTGAAAGAAACTAACATAACAGAGAGTAAAAACATACATTTGCACGGTATTAACTTAGCAGCAGCTCTGTCTTCTGATACAGTTACATCCTCCATTACAAAACCAAATATTGAAGATTCCTCTGATGTACAAACAATTTCAACACTTTCTGTTGTTCCTCCTACAGCTAGTGAGGGGTCAACTACAGAAAATAAAAAACCTCTAATGTCAGACCTTTTCTCGAAATCTAGAAGAGAAGCTGCCCCAAGGCGAAATGCTGTTCACATTCGCTATAAAGGAGGATTGGCAGATAGTCCTGATGGATATTATGTTGGGAACTGTTTGCTGAAAGACTCTTTGCATTTCTCCACTAGATATGTTTTTGCATTCATAAATATCTCAGGGGAGGATAATTATGATGTAAGCTTCAGAACCTCGTATGCCTTAGATTTGTTTTGGGAACACTATGGGCATGTGAAGTTTTCCCCTATATGGACTCCCTTTTTGGTCATTCCTCTTACAAAACCTTTAATAAAGTTTGTCACTGTGATGTTTTGGAATGAAGGGTTCCATGTGGAGGACATAACTTATTGGCTGTCGCAAATATATGATGTTCTGGGTAAACCTGAAACTATTCTAGATTCAGAACAGTTCTGGACTGGGGGATGGAAATATAAAGTGAAACTGAGGCAAACAGATTCAGGGATAGAACATATGCCTAATTATTTTCTGTTAGGTAGAGATGGGGGGGGTTGTTTTTATGGAGGTCAACCTAGGGTCTGTTGTAAATGTGGCTTGAAAACTCACCTCTCTAGTGTGTGTGACCAACCCAGATGTGATAACTGTGGGGAAATAGGGCATGTGACTATGCAGTGTGCTAACCACACAAAATGTGACCTTTGTGAAGGATTTGGTCATGTATTTCAGGAATGTCGCTTAGCGGCAAAAAATAAGGCTTCATGTATTAGTCCTGACCTACTGATACAACAAGTTCTGGATGCATCTCCAAAGATTTCCCCTGCCTCTCCTGGATCTATGATTAATCCCCAACAGCAGGAAGAGGTGGCTGTACCAACCCTCAACCCCCCCCCCTTTGGTCTCTCTCAAGGAAGGATCAATAGCTATTGCATCTAGCATGGTTAAAAAATAAGTTACAATGGTAGATTCTTCTGATCCTTTACTTTTGAACCAAGTATGCTATGTGGATCCAGCTCGCCCCGATAAAATCTCAGTGGTTTATGCACCTCTCTCACCATTACCCGCTAGAAGGTCCTCAAGAAATCAAAAACCAAAATCTTCCCCCACTCCTGTTTCATTTAGATCACATAACTCTTATGCTGCATTATTCACTAATTGAGGTGATTCAGAAATGGATCTTGGTGATTCAGACTCTCAGAAATCTGTGCAGGATCCTTTAAGGTTACTTGCGGAGGAGTATAAAGGAAAAAAAAAGAAAAAAGGAAAAAATGAAGCTCTTTTACTAATTAGACAATGGTAGTGAAGAAACAGGGATCTTTGAATACATATAGTATTTTAAATGCTGTAAAAATGCAGGCATTATTCCAGTATTTGCATGATGAAAACATGCCTGTGAGTTTCCTGCAGGAGACCTGGATGTTTTCCATTGAGCAAGTTGCAACTTTTAAAAGGAAATGGCCTTGGGGCCCCTCTTACTGGTCCTTTGGTATTGATAGTGCTGATGGGGTGGGAATTTTGTTCAGTTCATATCAATTCATACTCTATAAGTTAATTGACATGTTACCAGGAAGAGTATTAATTCTTGATGGAAAATTGAATAACATTGATTGTAGGTTTATCAATATTTATAATCCACAGACAAAGGTGGATCGAGTTAAGTGAATGAAAGCTATTCAACCTTTGTTGGTGTCTTTATATAGGATTTTTTGGGGAAGGGATTTTAACTGCAGTTTGTTGAATAAAGGGCAAGCTAATAAGAAAAATGTATGTGATTCAAATGCATTAGAGGCCATTATTAAATTAGCAGGCCTCATAAATTATCTTAAGTATTTGAATTTGGGGCCCAGCTACACATTTATAAGAGGGAAATTTCAAACCACAATAGATTATATGTTGGTAACCCCTTTGGTTCTGGTTGGAGCTTTTCAAATGATTCCTGTGGAGTTTTTGAGATCATTTCCTTTTAATCTGCTCGTTAGGACCAATGACTTTGGAACCAAGTAGGCAAAATAGATGGAAGTTGAATACTTCTATTCTCACTAACTCTCAAGCTAGAAGTACTATTCAGGCCATTCTCAAAGCTTGGTTGTCAGTGGCTTTTTTATATTAAGATTTGGGGGAATGGTGGATGGACACTAAATCTGATTTAAGTAAGTGGTTTAAAAAATATGGAACCTCTATGAGAAATTCCAAATTTTTTACATACTTAAAGCTTAGAAGGCAGTTGCAGCAGCTAATTTCTCTTTCTTGCACTTCTCGGCTAGATTACTCTAAAACTGAAAATATAAAAGGGGAAATGAAACAATTTCAATATGATAGAGCTCAAACAATTCAAGCTGTGCTTTCTAGTAGCACTCAGAAAACCCTGATTGGTGATTCCTTTGAGTTCTGTAAAACATTAAGAGATTCAACTACTATGGATTATTTAGTGTCAGATGGAATAAAAGAGGACAATGCACATGATACTGGTAAAATTATAAAATCCCATTATGAATCTTTATATCCTAGTTCACCTATTTTACAAAAAGATATTGATGAATATTTAGGTTCTATTCCAGCCCCTTCCTTGCCACTAGAGGATACTAAGTTACTAGGGACACTTTCCATATTCAAAATAGAATCAGTTATGCAAACCTTAAAAAATGAAGTGTCACCTGGATTAGATGGCCTCCCGAAGTTATTTTATAAATCTTTTAAAACAGAAATAGTGGTTTGTTTACATTTAGTATATACATTCTTAATGGTAGGAAATGCACTGCCTCCCTCCTTTATGGATGGATTAATAACTTATATTTTTAAATCAGAAGATAAGGGTGACATAAAAAACTGGAGGCCATTCACACTTTTAAATTCAGACTATAAGATTTTTGCAATGATACTAAACAATAGGCTTAAAATTTATGCTGGAAAAGTAATATCTCCTTATCAATATTGTGGGTTATCAGACAGGTGCATTGAATCAGCTATCATGATTATAAGGGATATAATAAAACATCTGTCATTAGAGGGTAAGACTGGGTATTTAATTTCTTCAGATTTTGAGAAAGCTTTTGATAGAGTATATCTCCCTTATTTGTTTATAGTTTTAAAATATTTTGGGATCTCCTCTCTGATTATCGGTATCATTCAGTCTCCATATACAACTGCCTTAGTTTTTACCTTTCTTAAGGGTGTCCAAACAACAGGTATCACAATTAAGACTGGAGTTCACCAGGGATGTCCTTTAAGTCCCCATTATACATTTTTTTTAGAACCTATATTACGCTCCTTAACACTTTCTCCTAGGTGGAAAGGGATTTTTGGTCCAGACCAAAGAAAGCAACACCTTTTACAAGCATATGCAGATGATGTCTGCCTATTTTTCACTAAATATGAACAACTTCAAGAGTTTTTTGCTGAATTTAAGTTATTTTCAGGCGTGTCTAATGCAAAACTTAATATTGAGAAAACTAGAGGTCTGATTATAGGTACAGGACATCACATTGATATTTGTCAAAATAATATTCAAATAACTACCGAACCACTTTGTATTTCAGGAATCCCTTTTGGTCCACAAAATCTTACAGAAGAAAATTTGGATATTGTACTAAAAAAGTGGAAATAAAAGTTTCCCGATGGAGGCAGTGGAAATTTTCTAAGCAGACATGTATTCAGGCTCTTAAACAATTTTTGGTACCCTGCTTACAATATGTGGCAATGATTTTCCCTTTGCCAACCCAGTATGAGACAGTCTGTATAGTAGTTTCTTCCAGATGCTATGGGGCAATAGGTTAAATCCAGTAAAAAGATGTTTCACTTATCTGGAGAAAAGGAAAGGAGGACTTGGAATGATTGATCCAATAGTTTTCTTTCATGCACTCTTTTTTTCACAAACAATTAAAAGTGGACTTATAAGACCTAACAGTAGAGAGAGGGATTGGAATCAGACAGTTTTATGATGTTATTTTATGGCATGGCAAAATATGACCCCAAAACTTAACCCACATATTCACATTCCTATTTATTTTAGACCATCAGTTCAAAAATTATTTAAATGGCAGATGACCAAGGAAATGATTTGTACAAATACTGTTAAAGCATTGTATAGTATTATTATGCGTCAGATATACACAACAGAACCTAGTTTTAAAAACTGTCCTATGGCTCAGAATTCATATATCTTGGGACAACTTAATAATTCTAGGACTCCAGCCTTTATGTGGGAAATACAGTGGCTCATAATGTATAGAAAATTAAATGTTAAGGGAAATGCAAATTATAAGGCAAAGGAAGAAAGGAATTGTCCATATCCTGAATGTATCAATCAAGAAGAGACAATGGAAAATTTCGTATTGCATTGCTCTTATGCTAAAAATATGTGGGGTTATGTAGCTACAAAATGGAAATTTTTCTGGCTAACTACTTTAACTTATACAATTTTGGTTACAGGTGTTTATCTCTCTAGTTTAGTATCATTTAATCATAGCACATTAGCAGTTTTTTTTTTAGATGTTTAAGATTGTATTTGTGGCAGGTAAGATGCCAATGAGTTATCAAATAAAGTTTCCTATGAGGCTTACTGTCAATTAATAACAAAATAGTTGTTGAAAGTATATTTAAAAGAAACACAAATGAATAACTCAAATAAGGTCAAAAACTGGTGGAAAGGGTTTTTTCTTATTAAGTACAACTGAAATGTTAATTTATACTTCAGAGTGAGATTGCAGTTTAGTTGATTATGTATTAGGATCTGATGTTTTCTATAATTATTTCTGTAATTTTTCTTTTGTGTTATGACTTATGTTTCATATTTAATAAAAACTCCCCTACTCATTTCAATAAGTGCCATGGGATCTTTAACAACCACCTGAACTACCACCAATCCAGGCAGATGGGACCTTGGTTTAATGTCTCATCCGAAAGATGGCACCTCAGAAGTGCAGCACCCCTCTCATGCTGCACTACAGTGTCAGTACTGGGATATTAACCCAAGTGCCAGATGTGGGAATGGAACCCACAGCCCTCTGATCTCCCGGCCTCAGATGTGAGTGTGCTACCTACTGAGCCACTGACACTTCTAATGCTCCACATTCTCCAGCATTCAGATCCATATAACATTACTGGAATGATAGTTGTTTTATACACTCTAATTTTTGTTTTAATAATAATGTCTTTAGATTGTCATATCTTGTGAAGTTTTCCAAAAGCAGTAGCAGCTAGTCTGCTCCTTCTTTTTATGATATCCTCACATTTTCTATTCTTTGATATGATGCCTCCATGGTGCACACATTTTGGATAGTAGTAGGACAGTGGGACAGCTCAATGTTTTATAAAGTATGGTAAAGTGGGACTTTTATTTCCTTTTTAATAACTCACCGAGGACCATTGTTGATATATTGAGGAGTAGGGCTGAGCTAGAAAAGTGTATCAAGAGTTTGACTGCTACAGTACATTAAGTCTCACCATCCTAAGGACATTCAGTATGGATTAAACAGTGTGCCCTGTAAGGCACATTGTAAAGGAGGAGTGGAAAGAAGTGATATGTCTTTTCGGGGGAGGGGGGACAGCTTATCTGAAACCCATGAAACACTGTGAACTATTTTTAATTACAAGTCATTCATTGTTGTTTTTCTATCTGTAATTGTGCAAATGTGTTTAGAAAGTGAAAAGTGAGCACAGGTTTTTAAGAAATATGTTAATAAGATGCTGTACTGATTGTTGGGATAGCCCCTAATATTATCCATGGTGGTAACAAGGAGCCATATGAAGAAAAGCTGGTTCATGGATATTAATAAGCTAAGTGAAGTTCCCACTAACTATAAAACCAGTGGCAAAATTAACGTAATTTACAGAAGAAAGTGAAGTCCCCCCCAAAAACAGTAAGTAGTGCAAACTGACTGATTTAATAGTACAGAATGTACTACTCTACCCAATAATGGAGATCCCTAAAATAAGTAACTCAAATTTCATATGAAAAAACAGATTTAACTAATTACTTTTTTACCCCAGTAAAACAGTTGAAAAACAAACAAACAGGCAAAAAAAAAAAGATAAATCTCCAAATTAGATTTTTTCAATAACTCAATTTTCCAAGAAGGGACAATTTAGGAGGAGGAGTCAGGTATAGGGAACCATGTGATCCTTCAGATATGGCCAGCTTGCAGATCCTGGCCTACACTCTACTAAGGAAAGTGAAAGATGGGTAACTTTTGGGGAAGCAGAGATACCTACTAATGGTGTAGATAGGAACCAGTTTGGGTTACTGCAGTGCATGTGTGAATATGCTGTCATGCAGATTTTCAGGGCTCAGGTAAGGTGCTTTTAGCATCCCTATTAGAAAATTCACAAGTTACCACAGAAGGCTTGAAACTTACAAATTAATTAAATGAAGCTAGATGGGTAGTGGATAGTGACATGCACCATGATATAGATACAGGAGAGGATACACTTTGAGCCAAAGACTGGTTTTCAATGGAGTCCTAATTCAATAATTCTTAAAATGTGTGTGTGTGTGTGTGTATGCATGTGTGTGTGTGTGTGTGTGTGTGTGTGTGTGTGTGTGTGTGCACATGTATGCATTCGTGTGTGTGTGTGGCAGGGAGTTAAGGCAGTAAATAAGTAAGAGGCACTATAGTATGTCATTGAAATAAAAAATCAAATGGCAGAGAGCAGAGTAATCATTAAAACATTGATAAGTATATCTGGACAAGGATGGAGGGGAATGGGTTACATAGAATGCTGCTCAGTTAATGATTATAGTCCTGTTTCACACTAAATATCTTAAAACTGTAGGCATCTTATTTCAAATCTGCTTCAAGCAAGCAATGAGGTAACAAAGTAATGTCACAGAAAACAAGTAGTGGTGTGTAAAGTTGGAAAAATTCATTTTGCAAACCAATTGACAAATTTGTCATGATTCTTAAAATTAACCCTCCTTGAAAAGTATCAAATTGCAGTATCAGGATAACTTTGTGAATTGTGAATTTGTTTACTTCACTGGCAAAGTGAGGCTCACAGGCAAAGTTCACAATGCACTATTGGGTTGGAGGTCACATGGTACTGAAATGAGCTATATACCATGAGGAGTCTTCATTTAGTGCAGTCTTCGGAGGAGAAAGTTGGCGAGATGTCTGTCCCTGCCTGTCTGAGTAAAAAATCTTTAAAATCCACTTAAAAACAAAGCCTTTTAGAAACATGGAAACATAGAATTTGATGGCAGATAAGGATTGCTTGGCCCACCTAGTCTGCCCATTTCCCTACCTAATGGATAAGGTGCAGATCCTTGTTAAGCAACAGCCTATTTCCTCCTACCCCTCCCTCACTAGAATTGCCTTATGTCTGTCCCATGCATTCTTGAATTCCCCCACTCTTTTTGACTCCACTACCTCCTCAGGAAGGCTGTTCCATGTATCCACAACCCTCTCCATGAAAAAATACTTCCTCACATTACCTCTTAGCTGTCCCCTCTCTATCTTCAAATTGTGCCCTTTTGCACATCTCTTTTTCTGAAAGATGCTACTCTCTTGGACTTTGTTGATTCCCTTAAGGTACTTGAAATATTCTATCATGTTCCCCCTCTCCCTCCTTTCCTCAAGGGTATACATATTAAGGTCCTTTAATCTCTCTTCATATGACTTCTGGTGTAGACCTTGCACCATTTTAGTTGCCCTCCTCTGGACAGCTTCCATCCTGTCTATGTCCTTGTGGACATGGGATCTCCAGAACTGCATGCAGTACTCCAGATGGGGTCTCACCAACTGTTTGTACAGAGGGATAACAACTTCCTGTGTTCTACTGGTGATGCCTCTCCCTATGAATCCCAGTATCCCACCAGCCCTGCTTACTGCCTTCTTACATTGTTTGCCCACCTTAAGGTCATTTGATATGATTACTCCCATGTCCCTTTCCATTTTTGTTGTTGTTATTATCTCACCCCCCATTGTGTTCTCTTCTACTGGGTTTTTGTTTCCCAGGTGCATTACTTTGCACTTCTTTGCATTGAATCTAAGCTGCCATACCTTTGACCATTCCTCCAAAGTTGCCAAGTCCCTTTGTATCCTTTCCACCCCACATTCTGTAGCGACCCTGATGCAGATCTTTGTGTCATCTGCAAAGAGACATACTTTTCCTTCCAGTTCATCTGCATTGTCACTTATAAAGACATTAAAGAGGACCTGTCCCAGTACTGAACCCTGTGGTACCCTGCTAGTAACCTCTCTTTCTTCAGAGTGGACTCCGTTTATTATTTCCCTCTGCGTCCTGTTATCCAGCCAATTTTTTTAACCAGGCTACCACCTTGGGGCCCACTCCAAGGCTGGCTAACTTGTATATTAATCTTTTGTGTGGGACTGTGTCAAATGCCTTGCTAAAGTCTAGGTAGGCCATGTCCACAGCCCCTCCTTGGTCTACTACTTTGGTCACTCAGTCAAAGAAATCTATTAGATTCATCTGACTTGACCTTCTTTCTGTGAATCCGTGCTGCTGTGGGTTCTGTGCCCCACTGGCCTCTAGGAACTCAACAATTCTTTCCTTCAGAAGTGATTCCACCATTTTCCCTACCACTGAGGTCAAACTAACGTCTGTAGTTTCCTGCCTCTGTCTTCGTGAAGTGGAATCACATCTGCCCTCCTCCAGTCTTCAGGTACAACACCATCCTCCCATGATTTGTTAAAGAGGGTAGTCAGTGGTGTCACTAGTTCTCCCCTTAGTTCTTTTGGAATTATTGGATGAATCCCATCAGGCCCCATTGCTTTGTCCACTTTCAGTTTTAAAAGTTATTTCAGAACCATTTCTTCTGTGAATGGACTGGTATTGACCTCCCTATCCAGAGTGCTTCTATTCTTTGATTTGGGTACCTCTGCCTCCTCTTCTTTTGTGAATACTGAGCAGAAATTTGATGTATTTTCTGAATATTTAAACTAACAAATGGGGAGAGGGGTGCAGCACCCGAAATGTCGAATGGGAAGAACACCCCTTCCCTCTGAGCTAGTGGTCAAACAGGAGTTCAGCATGTTTGTAGTTCATTTACATCACCAGGGGAAACGACGGACCTCACCAAACAACTAACATACCAAAATTGGACCAATGGAAAATCATGTGCACAATTGTTCACAGTCTGGGAAACAACATCCCAGACCTGCAGGCAATAATGACAGAGGCTAAACTGGACATAGGAGCCATTAACGAGACATGGTTTACCAGTAACCACTCTTGGGAGACTTCAGTACCTGGCTATGTACTGTTTAGAAGAGACCGAGGTGCAAAAAGGGGGAGAGTGGAGTGGCCCATTATGTCAATGAAAATATCAAAGCTACAGAAATTCAGAATACACATAAGGAGCCAGAAGAACTGTGGGTTACCCTCGAAACAGGAAATGGGACAGCGATACGAACTGGGGTTGTGTACAGGTCTCCATACCAAGGGGAGGACATAGACACATTACTGTTAGAAGATAAACAAAACCTGACAGCTAAAGGGGAGGTTCTGTTAATGGGAGACTTCAGCATGCCAGATACAGATTGGTCAATACCAGCAGGGACATCTGCCAGAACTAGAGACATGGTAGATTCCCTGAAGGGTGAGATCCTCAAACAACTGGTAAAACAACCCACAAGATACAGGGCTATCCTAGATCTAGTACTGGCTAACAGGGAAATGATCACAGATCTCCATGTAGAAGGTCACGTGGAGGCCAGTGACCATAACATGGTATGGTTCAATTTGACCACTAGAACAAAATCATCCCATTCCAAGGCAAAAATATAGGACTTCAGAGTAGTTGACTTTGATAAGATGGCCAACAGAGTTAAACTAGCCCTGGCAAAAAGAAATACAGGTGAGGGGGTACAGGCAAAGTAGGCAAGCATTAAAGATGCAATACTTGAAGCAATGTCCCATTGTGTGAGTGAGAAAAGGAAGTACAAAAGAAGAAGGAAACCACTTTGGTTCTCAAACACAGTAGCGGAAAAGTTCAGAGCCAAAAGGCTGGCCTTCATAAAATATAAGGGAATGCAGCAGGATGAAGATAGGGAGGCATACCAAACTTCCCTAAGAGAAGCAGGGAAGGCAGTAAGTCAGTCAAAGGCCCAAACAGAGGAAACACTAGCATGAACAGTAAAAGAAGGTGACAAGACTTTCTATAGATACATTAGTGAAAGTAGAAAGTCCAAAGGGGGTATTGCTAAGATCAAAGGGGATAAGGGGGCATGTGAGGAGGAGGACCATGTAAAAGCATCTATCCTAAATAGATACTTCTGCTCAGTATTTACTGAAGAGAAAGTAGGGCAGGGCCCACAACTCTGCACCGTGGACACAGGGGGGAAGGAGGTGTGCACTAGTCCCTTCACAAAAGAAAAGGTCTTACAAGAGCTCGATAAGCTCAGGGTGGACAAGGCAATGGGACCTGATGGCATACATCCCAGGGTACTAAAAGAGCTAAGGGTGGAACTAGCAGAGCCATTATCAGAACTGTTTAGTGAGTATCTGAGCACAGGAAAGGTCCCAGAAGACTGGAGAAGGGTTCATGTGATCCCGCTCCACAAGAGTGGTAGCAGGGAGGAGGCAGGGAACTATAGACCAGTCAGTCTTACCTCAGTAGTGGGCATGATTATGGAGAAACTCCTTAAGGAAAGGATAGTGCAACACCTGGAATCCATAGGAGCACAGGATCCAAGACAGAATGGGTTTACAAAAGGAAGGTCCTGTCAAACTAACCTCATAGATTTCTTTGACTGGGTAACCAGAGTGGTGGACCAAGGGGGGCAGTTGATGTTGCCTACCTTGACTTCAGCAAAGCTTCGATACTGTTCCACATAGAAGATTGATTAATAAGCTGGGTAGGCTCGGGGTGGGTCAGGCGTTGATCAACTGGGTGGCAAACTGGTTGACGGGCAGAAAGAGAGAGTGGTGGTAAATGGTATACAGTCAGAAGGGATGCAAGTCACAAGTGGATCAGTCCTGGGGCCAGTCCTCTTCAATATCTTCATCAGTGACATTGCAGATAGACTGGAGGGTAAGGTTTGTCCGTTTGCAGATGACACCAAGATCTGCAACAGAGTAGATGATCCAGATGGGGTGGGCACAATGAGAAGAGATCTGAATAAACTGGCAAAATGGTCAGAAGAGTGGCAACTGGGGTTTAATGCAAAGAAGTGCAAGATCATGCACATAGGGAAGAGAAACCCTGAAGCCACTTATAGGCTGGGAGGGGAGTTGCTGGCAGTCACAAGGGAAGAAAGAGACTTGTGCGTCATCATCACAGATGACACAAAATCATCTAAGCAGACCTCTAAAGCAGTAGGTAAGGCCAGAGGGATATTGGGGTGTATTAGTAGGGGTATCACAAGTCGGAGGAGGGAGGTAATAATCCCTCTTTACAAGACACTGGTTAGGCCCCATCTGGAGTACTACATGCAGTACTGGAGGCCACACCTTCACAAGGACATTAACCAAATTGAGGCAGTCCAGAGAAGGGCAACCAAAATGGTGCAGGGACTGCATCAGAAAACATATGCAGACAGATTAACTGAACTTAATATGCATACCCTGGAGCAAAGGAGGAAGAGAGGTGATATGAATGAAACATTCAAACATCTTAAGGGCATTAACAAGGTGAAAGAGTCTAACATGTTTCAATATAAGAAAAATAGCAGGACAAGAGGATACAGCATGACCTTAGAGGGATACCGATTTAAGGGGTAATGTGAGGAAGTTCTTTTTCACAGAACGGGTGGTGGATGCATGGAATGGCCTACCTCAGGAAGTGGTGGATATGAATACAGTGCAGGGCTTCAATCAAGCATAGGATAGGCATAAGGCAGCAATATAGATGAGTATGAATAGATAGGCCATTGACTGAGCAAAAGCCTATGGCACATTCATAAGATAGAAAAAGAAATGGGCAGACTGGGCCTTGCGGTTCTTATCTGCTGTCAGCTTCTATGTTTCTGTGTTTCTAAGTATTCATTCAGTATCCCTGCTTTTTCCCTGTCACCTTCTGCCCACCCTCCCTGCCCTTTATTAAGCCTCACTAACACTCCTTGGTCTTTCTTTGCTCCTAATTTACCTATAAAGGTTTTATCCCTATTCTTAGCTGAGTTGGCTATCTTTTCCTCAGTTTGGGCCTTTTCTGTTCTGACTGCCTTCCCTACTTCCTTCTGCTTTAACTGGTACAATTCTCTGTCCTGCTCCTTCTGTGTTTCCTTATACTTCCTGAATGCTACATTTTTCTCCTTAACCTTCCCTGCCACCTCTTTTGAGAACCATAGTGTTTTTTTCTTCATTTTGTTTTGTTGATTTGCTTCACACAAAGGCTTGTTGCCTCTATGATGGCTGTTTTGATTTTTCCCCATTGTTTCTCTACCCCTCCTTCTTGCCTATTTGCTAGTGCTTCTCTGAGGCACTCTCCCATTTCCCCAAAGTCAGCCCTCCTAAAGTCTAGTACTCTTGTTTTTGTATGGCTGGACTCTATGGCTGTGTTTATCGTGAACCACACTGTTGGTCGCTTGTCCTCAGATTGCTACCCACTTCTAAATCTGAGATCCTTTCTCTATCCCCATTTGACAGTACCAGGTCTAAGATTGCTCCCTCCTGAGTAGGTTCCACTACTAGCTCTCTGAGGCATGTGCATTAAGAATAACCCTGCTCTTGGATGTGGCTGCAGCAAAGGTGATCCAGTTAACATCTGGCATATTCAGGTCCCCCATTAACAATATTTCCCCCCTTTTCTGCCATTCTAAGGATGCCTTTTATCATTTCCTTGTCCATTGCCTCTCCCTGAGATGGGGGTCTATATACAACCCCTGTGTGGATTGTGGTGCCATTGCCTGTCTCAAGGGTGACCCACAGTGCCTCATCTACTCCCTGTTTATCATTTAGTTCTGTTGCTTTGATCCCTTCCCTTACATAGAGAGCTAATCCTCCTCCTCTTTTACCCTGCCTGTCCCTCTTGTAGCTTGTGTACCCTGGTATGTTGACATCCCAGTCATGGTTCTCTGTATACTATGTTTCTGTGATTGCCATGGTATCCAGGTGCCCCTCTCCCATCAAGGCCACTAGATCAGGTAACTTGTTACACTGACTATGTGCATTGGTACTCATCACCCTCCATTTTTTGATGGCCTTACCTCTTTTAGATCCATCCCTGTCCTTACTGCCTTTTTCTGGATTTACCCCGTCCTGTTTCCTATTGACTTCTCTACTTCACTTACTACCCTATTTTGTGGGGGGGGTGCTGGACTTTCCCTGTTTACTTTCAGTGCCTCCCCCCTTGGCTAGTTTAAATGATTACCAATGAAGCAATTAAACCTATCACCTAGGATCCTGGTCCTCATCCTGGACAGATGCAGACCATCATGCCAATATAGGTCTGCATCCTTCCAGGTGGACCCCCAGTCCCCAATGAAGCCAACTCCCTGAGCTCTACACCAGTTTTTCAACCAGTCATTGAATCCCATGATGCGGAGTACCCTAGCCTCATCCATGCAATAGACAGGTAACACTTCCAAGAAAGTTATCATGTGTGCTACTTGTCTAAATCCCCTCCCCAACTCTACAAACTCCTGCTGCACTGCTCTGATCCCATTCCTAGCCAGGTCATTTGTCCCTAGTGGATAATGACATCCAGATGACTCCCCCCTGCAGCTGCTCCCACGATCCTGAGGATTTACTTCCTGTCCCTCCAAGCCATGGTACTGGGCAGGCAACTTACCTCCCTTTCCCCTCCCTCAACCAGTTCAATCAATCAATCAATCAATCAATCAAAATCTTTATTTATTCAGGCGAACATCATTGAGCATAGCTCATTTACAAGATGGACCTTAGTGGTCATAACAAAAAAAGTTACAGAGTGTATACAAAAACATGAATTTGAAATAGCACAAATACAAACATTTATGAGTGAGATAGATGTACAATTATTTACATATATACAAGGCAAAGGACAGTAAACCAAAAACCTATTAAAGGTGAGAAACAAACAGTTTGGTGGGGATAAGGCTAGGATAATGGTTCTATCCCCCCATTGATTGAGTTCCCCACCAGGAATTGATTCCTTCCCCTGTGGGGTCCCATTCCATCCTCCTGTGGGTCTCCATTGTGGAGGATCCCAGCATTTTCCTTGGCCTCCACTACAGGTGCCTCCATAGAGGGTCCATACTCCACCAGAATGGTGAATGAATTGTGGAGAGGCATGACTGGAAGGATGCACCTCTGTTCCACCACCCTCACCCTCCCTGAACCCACTGTGGTCCAACCACTCCTCTTTCTTGGCAACCTCTGAGGCAGTGGTGGTGGCCTGTGTGGTCTCTAGGTGAGGGAGGAGGTTTCCTGAATCCCTGCCAGGTCAACATGGAGATGATCAACCTCCTCCCTCAGACCAGAGAGGTGCCTACAAATAGGGCTGCAACACAGGCTCTAGAATGTCTCCCAGAAGACTGCTGCTTCACAGCCAGAGCATTGCACCACTCCCCACATATCTGTCTCCCTTCCTGTTTAAGATGTTTGTCTTTTTTTTTTTTTGGTTTAGTGTGTGCAAGCTTGTGAGTGTCCTTAACCCCTATTCTGTGTGCTGTGCCTGTAAGGATATGAACAGGTGTATGCCCTTAGCAATTTTGGGGCAGGCATGTCAGAACTCTGATATAAAAGAAAAGTTGTGTTTGGGAGGTGGGGTGGGTAGGGTGGGTGGGAGTAAACCTGTGCCTCCAGAAACAATTAACTACAACTCTGACCCTCACTCTGGTGAGTGCCTTCCTTCCTTTCAGACACCTATTTCAGAGTTTAAGTATCAGGTCTACTCACAAATGACTGCAAATATCTCCCAGCTAGATTTCCACCCTGGCAAATTAAAGTTAAACTAAGAAAAGTCAACCCCAAAAACAGAGAATCAAAACATTGACTCCTACTTACTTAAACAGGCCCAAAAATTAATACTTCAATTCAGTGTAGTCTGTTAAATCACCTCCTTGCTTTAAGGAAGCTGGTGACTGCTTTCTGTCTCTCTCACACTTAGCTACAGCAGACAGAGTCCACAAACAACTCCTGATTTAAATCCACAGTTTCTCAGACCCCTTTCAGCTCCTCCCCTTATCAGAGACCTATTTCACAGAGATTAACTAACAGGTCTAGTCACAAATGACTGCAAATATCTCCCAGATAGATTTTCTCATAGGCAAATTAAAGTTAAAGTAAGAAAAGTCAATCCCAAAAACAGAGATTCAAAACACTAACTCCTACTTACTTAAATAGGCCCAAACATTAATACTTCAATTCAGTATAGTCTGTTAAATCACCTCCTTGCTTTAAGGAAGCTGGTGGCTGCTTAATGTCTCCCTCTCTCTCTCTCTCTCTCTCCCTCTCTCTCACTTAGCTACAGCAGCTTTTTTATTTGTTAACATGATAGGGAATAACAAGACACACATGACAGGAATAATTAAAAAGTTAGTGTAAGTGACAGTACACTGTCACTTGAAGAGCTAAACTAAATAACTAATGCTACCAAAATCACTCACAGTTCTAGAGTGCCTAGTGCTGCTAGATATGTGCAATATGCTTCTGTTTTTGTGATTATTTAGTATAAAGTACTTTTGTTTTGCCTATTAAGAAGCACCGCTGTGGAGGAGGGGAGGTGTTTACAATTAGCCTTTTGTTAATGTGAGCACTGGTATGTCTGAAGCATATTTCTCCTATTTGTTTTCCTCAAGCTTTCTTGTTAATTAACATTTGTCTGTGGTCTGTCAATTCTCATTTTATTACTGCGGTTCAGTTTGGTATGGCTAAACAATATTTTGTTAGTCTCTTTCTTTATTAGCTTTAATTATTTAGTTTAGCTCTTAAAGTGACAGTGTTCTGTCACTTACACCAACTTTTTAATTATTCCTGTCATGTGTATCTTGATATTCTCTATTATATCAACAAATAAAAAAAAGAACTATTTTTTTGGTGGTTTGTACTATAGCCACTAATAGCTCAGTAATCTTTTTTTTTTCAGATCATACTGCTAATCCCTCAGGTGAGGTGTCTTCTGCTGCTGTCCATTTTTTTTTAATGTTAAATACTTTATTAACTTTTAAACATACAAGAAACATAATCTATGAACATGTTTAAAAAGGAAGTTACATACATAGCCGAAGAAAATGCATAAGCATATATACTAAGGTCATTGTGACAGTGTAGGCGAATAAGGCCCAATAAATACAGATGAGTCTAAATCCATTAGATTTTGTATCTAAATACAGTTACCTATGCTGAGGTATAAATTTAACCAGAAATCAAAATATTCCTGACTTTATGAAGCAGCCTGTTTTCTTATTTTTATTTACTGTTTATATTCAAAGTAGGAAACCCACATTTGGTCATACTCATGAAGCCTGTGTGTGGCTTGGTGTGACATATGCTCCAAATGTGGTCAGTTGTCCTACAGCTTGAAACCAGTAACGGTGGGTAGGAATATCTCTGGATCTCCACATTCTGAATGGAATTCTCTTCACTATCAAGGTGGCTCCTATGACCTAGTATACTTTAGGGTGAATCCTAGGAAATAAGGGAGCCATAATGCTCAGCAAGACTAGGGGAGGAGTATCCATCAGCAAATGGCGTGATAAGACTGCCTCACCGTAATGGATGACCGGAATCAAAAAAGAGAATCAGACGGCAGCTCCTGAGGATATGAGAGAGGAAACCTATTTGTGAGCCACATGTCCAACAGTTATCATGGGTAAGAAAATGGGCAAGATTATTCAAACTCGCTGATTGGCTGACGGGCAGTACAAGGGGGTACATTAAGTTTCAATAGATGCCCGCTTAAAACAAGCACCAATTCAGGGTGCTCTATTACCAACTTTATCCTTGAGCACCCTGAATTTGAAAAATCAAACCCGCCATTTTTTTCCCGCTTAGCGAGCGATCGAGGTACCCCCCCAACACACACACACAGACTCCCCATCAACAGCTCCAGTGCGACTTTCTTTAAAAAAAAAAAAAAAAAAGATCCAAAAAATGCACCCCTTTCCTTCAGTCCATAAAAGAAATTGCCTCGAGAGAAATGGTGGTTCCTACAGCCCTGCACTTCCGGTACTCGCCAGAATGCGGCAGACAACTGAAAACCCCTCCTACTCCACAATCCTCATCCCTCACTATCCATAACAGATACAACACTCCTCCCCACATCACATCAGTGTTTTAAATGTTTAAATACCACCTCTTTTTTTTCTGCCGACTTCTCAGGTCTCTTGGCGCTTGCCTATTTAATGGAGCTGTCCGTGTTTGTGCCTTACATTCTCCACAGCTGAGCCTCTCAAACCTGGCTGCCTCTTCTCATATACAGTAATTGCCTCAAACAGCAGCTGCTCTTCAGACTTAAAAAAAAAAAATAACTTAGTGCTGTTGTGCCACACTGTACTTGTGACTCTTAACTTTTGGGGAGGGTGGGATAACCAGAAGAGAATGGCTCTGTGGGGGAGGGGGGCAGCAACGGGAGATGGAACAGCTTTCAAATGTAGGGACTATTTTTTTTTTTTTTAATATTTATATTTGTTTAAACTAATTTCCTCACTTATTTGATCAATTAATAAAAATGTACACAGAAGCCCATTTTCTAAACTCAATAATGCCCTCCAGGGTGGGAGGTATGGGCAATACCAGACTGGCCAGGAGCTATAAGGCCCTCCGCCTGCTACGTTGGGCCTCATTATGCCCCTGGCCTGTCCGGTATTGCCCAATACCGCCAACCCTGTCAGGCATTATTGCTTATGTATTAGATGTAAGACTTTTAGAACTTGTGGAGTTGTGTACCAGTGGTGGAGGATTTTGAGTTGAATCAGTTGAACCTTGGTATCTCTACAGGCCACATGGATTTATAGTAGCAAAGGTTCCAAATTTATTCTGAAAGAGTAATTTGAAATTCATCTGCCCAACTTTCCCTGCGGATGAGGGTCTGGTTAGGGATATTATCTCTGAGTAGTTTATAAAACAAAAATCAGGGGTCAGCTTTGCTGCCTTCAAATTATTTGAGTAAATGTTCTGAGGGGGCTGGTGGGCATAGAAATATCAGAAAATGAGAAAAAACAGCCACATCCAAATCTAATTTCAATACATATTTTCCTTTTTATTCTATAGCCATCACTTTTGGATCCTCAAGAACACAATGTTTCACCATTTTAGGCTTCTTCAGGGACTAGGATCTAGCACTGGATCAACTCAAAACATTTTTTACAACATATTCATATGTTCAAAAAATCAAGTTTTATATAAATAGTCAAATTCAGTATATCACAATCAATGCTTCACCACTCTAATGGTGTTCTCTGAATTCTATCGCACCTCCAACATTCAAGAATTGTGTTAAATAATTCAATGAATTTATAGTATTTATCGGTGAGATCCTAAAATGGATC
Organism: Neoceratodus forsteri; assembly: GCA_016271365.2. Taxonomy (NCBI): domain Eukaryota; kingdom Metazoa; phylum Chordata; order Ceratodontiformes; family Ceratodontidae; genus Neoceratodus; species Neoceratodus forsteri. The sequence goes on along the minus strand of CM028130.1, from coordinate 1,378,161,906 downwards.
TCTTCACTCTATATTACTGTCAGTATTATTTTTTGGCATCACCTGCTGACATATATCGGTACTGGAAAAGTTTATGAAACAACCCAGCTTGACCTTTGACATTTTCAATCCAGTTTTGGAGAACTAGTGAAGGTTTAGAGCTGAGGAGTGTAGTATAATTATTTAAGGAGTGTGGAAGTAGGGATCCGAGCTGCAAATATTTCCAAAAATATTGTTGTTGGAGACCAAATATGGCTCTTAGTTCCTCATAAGTATGTAAGCAGGCCTGTCTTGGAGGGCAGCGATCTTTTACCATATGGATTCCTGCTGACTCCCAGTGAGGCCAGTGAATAGTGTTTCTATCAATGGTGAAGATGGGATTATTCCAGATATGTGCATATGACAAAGGGAAAGTGAGTAGTACTGGAGCTGAGGTCAATTTTTGTTAGTACCCAAGTGAAGTGTTGATAATTAGATTTTTTTTTAGTTGCAGGAGTGGATTTGGAGTACATAATCTGTGCAGGAGCAATAGTAGAGAGGGACTCCCTTCAATTCAACCAAGAGGTGGTATATGGATTAGGAAGTGAAGACCAATGAACCACTTAAGATCAGACAAAGGATTGATGATATAGTTGAAAATGTGGTAGCCCTCAGACTCCCCTGTCCAATGTTTTCTATGTTTCCCTCCACCACACTGGTGTTGGGGGGTTGCCTTCCTATAACAATTGTCTCATTAGTTGATTAAGCTTATCAAATGAAGAGCTAGTGGTGGGTATGGGTAGGTGTGTCGGAAGATATAAAACTTTCAGTGCCAGCATCATTTTAAGTTAACTGTTGCGAGTTGAGTGTACTGCAGCTTTTTTTTATACATCTTTTTTTCTCACAATATTAAACATCCAAATATATGAAATGATAGGGAAGATACTCTCTACTAAAGGGAGATGTGCCATGGAGGTGGCAAAGAATTGTTCAACTTCTGTTGAGCAAAAAGGTGTTGCAGTTAAAAGAAAATATCTGTGGAAGCATCTTCTATGTGCTTTGGGACTGGTAGTAGTAGTAAAGAAATACAGAATCTGGCAGCATTGGCAGTGGCATTGGTGCTGTAACTATCTCACACGACTACCAGCGTCCCTCCCATTACTACAACAGCTGTCCCCCTAACTGATGAGTCCACTGCACCTCTTCTGTCACCCAGTGTAGAAGTTCCTAAAACATCCCAAAAAACTTCCATTTCTAGCCTTCCTTTGACCAACTCCCTTACTCTGTAAATACAAGAGGTACAAAATCCATAGTTTGGAATTTTTATATACCAGACACAACTGATGAAGAGTTGCTATCCGTCAGCTGTAAAAAGTGTGAGTTAGTAGGTGAAAAAAAGGACAGTCATCTAGGCACTGGAGGGCAAAACACACCTAAAGTCTAGGCACTTGTTATGCTGCAGTCAACAACAAAAAAGAAGCCAGTGCAATGGGTCTCTGTCCCTTATCATCATCCTTTGCTAAGTCATCCATAAGTGGCAGACAAATAGCTCAGTTGAAGTGATGGTTGAGTGAGAAAGACTACGGAAGAGATGAAGAAGAGTTTGTGAGAATGCTTGGCAATGTTCATAGCAGCAATGCTAGGTTAAGTAGTACCTCCTAGAGGCACCAAACCACAGAAACCCGATTGCAGAAAGCATACCAAATCACTGTGTTCATTTGAACAGTACCTGTGAATACCCAGAAGTCAAAGGCTAGCGCATCAGCAATATCGCCATGACAAGTTCAGCTGTTGGTAGCCTGACACCCCAAAAGGTGCAACCTACACTGCATATCATGTTTAAGCATCAGTCAAAATACCCACCAATCATGCTGTTGTATACGAACTGAATGCAAAACAAATAAAATCTATTGTGTCTTTTATGGATAATGCAGGATTTAGAAAGCAGATTACCTGTGCCTGATCCAAATGGCAGATTCTCTCAAGAACTCAGCTCTCCACATGAGCTATTCCTGAACTTTATTGGACTGTGCCATGGTTCATACTAAGGCAGTTAGGTGCAAGGGGGCTAAGAAGCCCATAACTGCACCATAATCAATTATACTACCCAAAATTGGCTTTATTAATAATATATTTATCAAGGCGAATTTTAAATGTTGATTTGTTTTCACTAGTAAAGATTTCTAGAGGTAGGCTATTCCAAGGATTAATAATTCTTTGGGTAAAGTAATACTTCCATGATACATGATAGACTTTAGCCCTACTTATCTGCAGTGGATGACCTCTGATGTTGTATATATTGTTTTTAAACACGAAACCCATTTGAGTAAACAGGTATGGGTCATTTACGATATCGAACATATAAGTTAAATCACCATGGAGGCGTCTAAGTGATAATGGCATCAGATTCAAGCTTTCTAAATGTTGTTCATATGTGACATTAAAAAGTCCTTTTATATTTTCAGTAAATTTCCTCTGGATTTTTTCCAGTGATGCTATTTCTCCCTTTTTATATGGACTAAAAAGGCGCGATGAATATTCTAAATGTGGCCTAACATAAGCTCTATATAATGGTAACATAACTCCAGGATCTCTTGATTTAATGTTTCTTTTGATAGACCATACTAATCAATTTGTCTTATTAATAGCCTCATTAATCTGTTTGTTATACTCAAGATCGTTTGTTATGTAAATGCCTATGTCCTTTTCATTGGTGGTGGTTTCCAGCGGAGTCCCATTTAAAATGTAAATGGCTTAGGGGTTGTTGGAACCAACATGTATCACCTTACATTTTGATGGATTTAGTTGCATACTTCTTCTGGGGGGTAGGAAGAAATAGGCTGTTGGTTAACTAGGATCTGCGGCCTATCCTGTAGGTAGGGAAATGGGCAGACTAGATGGGCCTAGTGATCCTTATCTGCCGTCAAAGTCTATGTTTCTATGTTTCTATGTTTCATACCCCAGATATTAACCCAATCAGATATACTATTGAGGGCTTGTTGAATGGTGGAGATCTTATCTTTGCAATCACATGGCCCACCAAGTTTAACATCATCTGCATATTTAATAGAAGTTGACAAACAATTTTAATAAGGTCTGCTATAAATATTTGGGTTAGGCAGGGGTCCTAGACAGACCCTGGAGGGACTCCACTAGTGACAGGCTGGGAGTCAGATAAATGGTCATTTATTAAGACCTTCTGTGTTCTATGTGCTAACCAATTTTTAATCCATGTGATAATATGTTTATTTATTTTAGTATCTAATAATTTGGCAATTAAAGCCTGATGAGCCATAACATCAAATGCTTTACTAAAGTCAAGATCAACTATATCCCAAGGGGTGCCATTATCTATGTTTCTACTAATGTTTTCATAGAAGCACATCACATTGCTTAGGCATCCCCTACCCTTTTCAAACCCATGTTGTTCTATATCAACTGTGTTAAGTATACCATTAATGAGATCTGTTATTAGACTTTCAAGTACTTTGCAAACTGTTGATGTCAAACTAATAGGTGGATAATGTTCCCAATTAGAATGCTTGATAACCTACGCCCTGCTTTATTCAGCATTACAATTTATACATCTTAGTATGGATATGTGGCCCAGTGGCCTAACAGCTGGTTGCTTTTATCTGAGGATTACAGCAAATTTGGCACAAGTACATGGGGTAGTATTTAACTCTGACTGTGGGAAAAATTGTACTAAATTAATTGCACAGAAACATAGAAATTGTTAGCAGATAAGGACTGCTAGGCCCATCCAGTCTGCCCATAGGGCCCTATACATTGTATATGGACACTGACCCTATGTGATCAATGGCTTTTCTTCACTCCCTCCCCTCTCAAGCTTCCCACGTGCCTGTCACAGGAATGCTTAAACCACTCCACTGTGCTTTCACCCACTACCTCCTGTGGTAGACTATTCCAAGCACTGACTACCCTTTCTGTGTATAACAACTTCCTCACATTACCTCTTAATCTACCCCCTTCTAATTTCATATTGTGCCCCCTTGTTCTAGTACTTTTTCTACATTGGAAAAGGACACCCACCTGCACCTTGTTTATGCCCTTGAGGTACTTTAAAGTTTCAATCATGTCCCCCTGTTCTCTCTCATCTCCTCCAGTTAGTACATATTGAAGTCCCTTAGTCTCTCCTCATATGTTTTGTGGTGCAAGCTCTGCACCATCTTTGTTGCCCTTCTCTGGATAGTCTCCATCTTATCTATGTCCTTACTCAGTTGTGGCCTCCAGAACAGCATGCAGTACTCCAGGAGAGGCCTTACCAATGTTTCATACAATGGCATCACCACCTCCTGCATCCTGCTAGCAATACCCCTGCCTTTGCACCCCAGCATGCCACTGGCCCTCCCTAGCACCTTTATGCACTGCGTTGATACATTAAGATACTCAGAGATGATAACGCCTAGGTCCCTTTCTTCTTTGGTGACAGTCAGCTTCTCCCCCCCAACCTGTAGCTCTCCCCATGGTTCCCTCTACCCAGGTGCATTATTTTGCACTTCTTTGCATTGAACCTCAGTTGCCACATCTCTGACCATCTTTCAAGCTTCTCCAGGTCCCTCCTCATTTTCTGCATCCCTTCTGGAGTATCCACCCAGTTGTGGATCTTGGTGTCATCTGCAAACAGGTAGACCTTTCCTTCTAGCCCCTCTGCAATGTCACTAATGAAGAAATTGAACAGGACTGGTACTAGTACTGTTCCCTGTGGTACACTGCTGGTCACCGACATCCCCCCAGATTGTACCCCATTTACCACCACCCTCTGTCTCCTGTCAGTTAACCAGTTGCTGGCCCAGTTCACCACCTTGTCTCCCATGCCCAGACTACCCATCATGTTAATCAGCCTTCTATGTGGGATGTGTCGAATGCTTTGCTAAAATCTAGGTAGGTGATGTCAACCACCCCTCCCTGATTTATTTCCCTAGTCACTCAATCAAAAAATCTATTAGATTTGTTTGACATGACCTTCCTGCTGTGAATCCATGTTGCCTCAGATCCTGAGTGCCGCTGTATTCCAGATGTGCCTCTATACTTTCTTTCAGCAGTGTCTCCATGATAGTTCCCACCATGGTGAGGCTGACTGGCCTGTAGTTCCCCGTCTCCTCCCTACTGCAGCTTTTGTGCAGTAGTACGACATGTGCCTTCCTCCAGTATTCTGAAACCACACCTGTGTTGAGTGACTATGCACAGGGATGCCAGGGGCACTGTTAGTTCCCTTCACAGCTCCCGCATTATCCTTGGGTGGATGCCATCTGGCCCCATGGCCTTATCCACCTTCAGCTTTGTGAATTCTTCCAGAACTCTCTGTAATGTGAATGGACTGGTGTCCACTTCTCTCTCCCCCACCTCTGCAACCCAACTGTGGTCCTTTACTCTCCCCCTCCTTAGTGAATACTGAGAAGAAGTACTTGTTCAGTATTTCTGCCTTGTCCAGATTCCCTTCCTTACATTCTCCCTTCTCCTTTTTGAGCCTCACAGTCCCCCCCCCCATGGTTTTCTTCTTTCACAGATAGCACTATGTGCACTCTGGGTATTCACCAGTATACCACACTGGTAATGAAGAGTGAAACTGATTCACACATGGGTCAGAAAATGCTAAAATTGCTCCAGACCAAGATTAATGAGTGGCTGCATCCCATTTACTGAAAGTAGGTGTCTTTGCAAGTGATAATGACTCACATGTAGTGAAATACATCATTAATGGGGGGGGGTTCATAGGGTGCCATGACTAATTTTGTGTTTGCTTAATGCTTGAGAAATGTATGGCTCTCTCATTAGCTTGATCCTCACCAGTTACCAACCCACTGGTTGATGATTGCACCTTAATTAAAGGAACCCAATTTAGGCAGTGCATCTTACATAAAACAAGCATTTGCCAATGCCGAATGTTGCTTGCTTCTATGTGCTGTTTAGGTATTTGGAAGTCATTGGAGTGTAAATATTGAAAATTGCGAACTTACGAGCGTGCGTAGGAACTGCGCAACACACGCTCGTAAAACAGTCATTTTTAGGATTTTTTTCACCAAATTTTCAACATAGCCATTTTAAGACCTCTGGTCATGAACAGTGTCACTGTGATTTTGTTACTGTGTCCCATACATTGAGTTTGCACACCGACTGCGCCATTGTGCGCTACATGGGCGGAAACACGTTTTGGGCAGGATGTGAAAAATGACAGCTGTACTGCTCATAAGGAGGTGTGGTAAAATGGCAATGTTGAAAAATCTGGAAATGTAAATATTGAAAATTCATGGAAGCCTACGGCGTGCATTAGGGAACTGTAGCAACGACACCGCTGAAACAGTCATTTTAGGAATTCTTTCACCAAATTTCCAACATTGCCATTTTAAGATCTCTGCTCATGAACAGTGACACTTTGATTTTCTTAATGTGTCCCATACACCGAGTTCACGTCCACTGCTATTGTGCGCCATACAAGGGGAAACACATTTTGGGTGAGATGTGAAAAATGACAGCTGTACTACCATAAGAAGGTGTGGAAATGGCAATGTTGAAAATCTGGAGTGGAAATATTGAAAATTCGCAAACCTACGAGTGTGCGTTGGAACTGCGCAACGCACGCTCGTAAAACAGTCATTTTTAAGAATTTTTTCACCAAATTTTCAACATAGCCATTTTAGGACCTCTGCTCATGAACAGTGTCACTGTGATTTTCTTAATTTGTCCCATACATTGATTTTGCACACCGACTGCGCCATTCTGTGCTACATGGGCGAAAACACATTTTGGGTGAGATGTGAAAAATGACAGCTATACTGCTCATAAGAAGGTGTGGTAAAATGGCAATGATGAAAATCTGGAGTGAAAATATTGAAATTTCGCGAACTTACGAGCCTGCGAGGAACTGCTAACGCACGCCGAAACTAGTCATTTTTGATTTGACCAATTTTTCAACATGGGGTTTGCTCTTCAGATCGATGTCACTGTCATGGTATTTGGGCCCGAAGGGTGATTTCACAGTCACCGTGCAGTCGCCAGCGAATCACACTTCGGCCTGAATAACGCCATGACAGTGACATCATTCATGAGAAGGGGTCCTAAAAACCCCATGTTGAAAATTTGTCACAAATTCCCAAAATGGCTGAGATATGCATAAAGTTGAAACCCCCTATCTAGCCCATTATATAGCTTACCGCATTTCCTCGTTCCAGTCGGCTTTGAAGAGTGCAGACGTGTTCCCGGTCCACCAAGATCATTGCACCGGAGTCCAGAGGTAAGTATGGGGTGAGGAGGGGTGTGGGAGGCTGGGTGCAGTGGGTGGGTGCGGGTTGTGGGAGGGGTTGGGAGGCGCACCGCGGGCCGTTTTGTATTACAGGTAAAAAAAAAAAAGCGTAGTGGGACCGTTTGCCATGCTGGGGTGGGCTCCCAGTGTGCCACAAGGACGTTAGGTGTTCAGCTGACGGGGATTGGGCACCCCGCCGGCAAAGACTGATTGCCACGCTGGGTGGGCCCCAGCATGGCACCAACTACTGGGAGACGAGGCAGCTCAGCCGACGCGGATTGGGCACCCCGTCGGTTATACAGTGCGTGCGGGGCACGAACGCCTCATGGTGGGGAGCTGCGCATGAGCAGCTTCTCATTGCTGCCTACCTGCGTAGCTCTCCCTTTCAACTGTATGCCACTGCATTTTGGAGCGTGTCATAGACAGCTCCAAAATGCATTGGCTTACAGGGGCCGCGCCTGCCAGCACACTGCCTGAATTGGAGGAGGAGGTGACACACCTCCAAAATCTCCGATGATGGCACTATGTTTCTTGCACATGCGTGCAAGCAACATAAAAAGACAATTTAGGCAGTTACATTTTAGAATAGGGAGCAGCTGATGGCTGATTTACCTTGACTATTGGTAGCTGGGCAACTTTATAGCAGAGCCCTGATGTGAACACAAAGAGACATCAATTCCTACTGGAGATAAATTAAGTAAGTAGTTGATTCTGGCAGAAGGAATATTGTATTTCAATGGACATATGCAACCAGAGTAGTGTTATGCTTGTCCAACTGTGAGAACTGTTTAGCCATTCACACTCTCTATTCTACAGGGAATTACCACCCTGTAAGGGTACCAAAGACAAGGAACCCTCAAAGAAGGTTCCACCCCTAGAGGTGCTGTGGGAAAGATTCCCTTAACTAAAAGTACCTTAGGAAGGAGCCCTTAAATAGAGCATTGCTCAGTAAACATTGACTACAAGCTTGAGAAGCAGACTGAGAGCAAAGAGACAACTTGATTAAACACAAATGAGATGAACAGGTTGTCAGGATTGCACTGATAAAATGAATTGCCCTAATGACATCAGGGGGCTTCCTAGGAAGAGTGGTAATGGCAAGTAGGGCCACCATCCATCTCCATCCAACAGTGGAAACCTACTTAGGGAAACTAAGGAATATACTATAAACAACTAGCTATATACTATGACCTCTGGAATGGTGAAGGGAAAAAAAACCCTTTAAAAAGGAGGAAACCTCTGGGGATCCAAGGCCTAGGTTGCCTTCCCTCCAGGCTGGGGGTAGTTTATTTAGTGATGGTTTTCTGGCTGCAATTTAGAAACCCAATCCAAGGGTAGGAAATATTCCAATCTGGTGGAAATGCTCTCACAATCCCTCTAAGGTAATGCCATGAAGGGTTTCGAGAGGCCTCTCAAGGAATGGGTACTCTTGAAGTAAGAGTTGAACCTCCAAGGCAGAAGGAGGAGAGCAACAACTGCTGAGGCACTTAGCTGGCCTACCAACAAAAACAGATCAGGTGAACCAGAGGCAGTTGTAAGGAGAATAGCTTTTGAAGGTGCCACAGTATCACCATAGCCAAAGGGGTGCTCTTGGACTTAATGGCCCCACTCCTTCCTTGGCAACTGAAGTCTTAAATTCTACATCAAGAGGTGCCACTAATGAGTTAGATGACTGACACTCCATCTGAAGCAAGGACATTCCCACTATGGGCCAGATGAGAAGGACCCCACTCTGAGATTCACATGCTCTAGTTCAGGACTTTGTAGGTGCTGAGTGAGACTGCTGACTATAGGGCAAACTCTGAGCCAGAAAAGGAAATGGTCATGGTTGGCATGCCTCCAATTTATGAGTGAGTGCATGGATTAACTTCAATGTGCCAGATAGAAGGATGTCAAGCAAAGCCAGTGGCCAAAGATTAGGTAGCAGGTTATTGATGAGGAGGTCATACAAAGCCAGTAGCTGTAGATTAGATAGCAGGTTAATGATAAGGAGGCTGGGCGAAGCCAGCAGCATGTTAATGGTAGGAGGGTATAGTATGAGCCAGCATTTGGAGGCTAATAGTGCTAGCAACCAGCAGAAGGCAAGCCAGCCAGTTCCATTAAGGAAGCCAAAATGATGGTGACATGAAAGGTAGGTGTTTAGGTAGTGAGAGGCTGAGACACCAGTAAATGAATCAATGAGGTTTAGCAGTTGGTTGCTGTGGTTTCATCATGAATAGTGAATTGATATAAGTGGCATGGATACCGTAGATGCCATTAAGGTGGAGTTAGGTTGTTCCAGTAAAGCATTTGCAGCACAGTAATGAAATGTAATGAAAATCTTGAAAGCCATGAAGGCTGTAAGGATAATGTATTTATGCATGGATAACTGAAAAGCCATATAGGCAAGGAGCAGCAAGGAGCAGGGTGATTTATATAATTTATGTAAAGCATGCTCCTGCTACCCGGAGCCATGATGCACCGCCGTGACAGCACAGTCCTCCACTGTAGGAATAACAGGGATCCAATAGCAAAGCATCCTGACCAGGCAGCTAATGTAATAGGTGAACATTTTCAGTATAGCAATGCATCAGTTGGCTGAGTGGAGCTAGCACTGAGTAAATAAAGAGCAGATGCAAATAATTAAGGTGGAAAACACAGGAGACCACAGACAGAGAAACAGCATTGTGAGCTGAAGCATACATAGTCATGCAGTTGACTGAGGGCTTGCAAAATCTGGTGAGTAAATGGGACCCTGAGAGCACAGGTACAGGGCAGCTTGAGGTAAGGAAACAACAATATGTAACCTGAAGCACAAATAAACAATGTATACAGAGGGTGCTAGAAAATCAGAAAATCTCAAAAGAAACAAACAAAAGCAAACACAAGTACAGGAGCAGGAAGGAAACAAGCACACAAGGAGGCATGTAGCAGCTGGAGGTGAAGCAATACTAACCAAAAGCAGGAGAAACACACAATGAACAGAAGTCCAGCACAAACCAAGCAGAGCCAAAGCACAAGCAATGTTGGAGTGGGGGGCCGGGGAGCCCCAGCAGGCCCCAATGGTGAAGACAGACTGACAGAGCCTGCAGCCAGCAAATAAAAGGTGCTTCATAAGGAGGCTGGGAGGAACTGCTTATGTAGCTCAGGAAGGGGGTGTGGCTGGTTGCTCACCCAATTGAACTACAGGCATAGTCTTCCAATTGTAAGATTTGCCTTTGGGGGAGGGTTTGCACTAAATTCTCCATTTTAATTGTCAATCCTTGCATACCATCTTAATGACATTGTGCAGAAGTTTCTAGCATATATTGATATCAAGTCCATGTTGACTGTGGCCCATTGCATCTATGCCAGCTTTGCCCTTTCTGAACAGGCCCATGACTATCTCAGACAACTGCAGTTCCAGAGAAAGTTGTCTATCACTGCATGAAGCTAGACATTGTCACCAGATGGAACTCAACACTCTACATCATCAATCACATGTATGATCAGTACAAAGCTATCTCTGAAGGTGTGCAGTAAGTGCAGCAAAACCCTTACAGTGATGACAATGTGGAAGCTGCAACCTGACAGACCGTCATTCTGACAATTAGGATTTTGCAGCATCCAACATTGCTGCTGCTCCAGGGGTGTTGCGCTCTTCACCCCTATACATCCAACCTGGAGATGATTATATTATTTCTGGGTGGTGTGGTGTGAGAAGCCCCCTGTGGTGGGGGGTGTGGAGGCAAAGTTCCCCATAAACAGCCAGAATGTGCCCTGGTGTGTTGTGCGTGATGGCGATTGGGCGGCACAATTGCCTCATGGCATGGTCATCATTGACATCGTTCATGTTGCTGTAGTACTGGGTGACCATATAGGTGTCCAAATATCTGCTGCTGTATAGAAGCCATGACAGTGCCAAGGTATCCATGTCTCTGACAACAGACCAGTGGAATCAAGTGGATGGCCTGATCATAATTCTGCATCCCACATCAATGTGTGATGAGGAAAATGCTGTTAAATGCACAGCAGGTGGTGATATGGGAAGTACTGCCTTTATGGAGCACATGCTCCATGACTTGGACTACAGGCAGATTTTAGGACTGCCACAATGCTGTAGTCATGTTATAAATGTGGCGTAGTATCAGTAAATGCAAGTGGGTGTGATGAGGTCCAAAACTTAACCAATCTTCTTATACTGTAAGATGGGTATATGGGGAACAGATGTTAAAGTCACAGTTATCTAGGTACAATATGAAACTTAGATGCTGGATGTTGCTACCATCTTGCATGGTAAACAGGCTGAGAAAAAAATGCATGGTAGAAGAAAAAAATACCGAAAAAATCCATTTGGGGATGTTTTTTACCAGGTGGGACTTGAAGATGAGGAGGAAGGGGAGGAGAAGAAGGCTTATTGGGAGCAGGATATTGGGCAGTGCAACACATGGTGGATACATATTTGGTGGACCTCTTATCAACACAGATGAGTCCTTGCTGCACTAGAGTAGCAAGCTCACTGACTGGCCAGTACTGACCTCAGTAGTAATCAAATGCCTGAGCTGTCCTCCCTTGAGTGTCAATGTGGAGTGATTATTTAGTTTGGCAGGAGCCATTGTGTGGAACAGGCATATAAATATGTCAGCTATAAATATTGGCATGCTAACATTTATTAAAATGAATGTGGGGCGCATTCCACCCAACACAGTCTTGATCTGATCCTACCACATGAACCTGGCAGTGGTGATGAAGATGACCCTGCCTTCTACTGATGAAGATGAAGCATGCATTGACAAAAAAAAAACCTCCCATGTCAGAACAACTGCAGTCTGATTCCTTGAGAGGATGAGACATGTGCAACATGTGAACTAGGTGTAATTTTTAAATGATGTTTTTTTTTTTAACCAGGAGAAACACACAGCTGAAATCTTGTTTACAGGTGCAACCTACAAGCACAAGGAAGTTAAGTGACCTACTCAGGGTCACACAGTATGCAAGTGGGGGCTGTGGGATTCAAACCCAGGTCTCCAGATTTGCAGCTTAGGGCCTTAAACCACTGCGCAATACTCCCTCCTGTTCACACCAGCATAACTGCTGCACTTATGTCACGATGTCAAGTGTGCAACACGTGAACCTGATGTGATTTTTAGAAAATATTCACACCAGCTTACCTGTTGCATACATGTCAAGCTTTCAGCATGCAAACATGTGTGCTTTTTAGACCTGGTTCGGATAGGTTCATTTTGTATATGTGAACCACATGCAAACATCGCACAATTAAGCATGTGGCATGCATTTTTCATGTACACAGCACACTTACATTTCTGTTAGGGAAAAAGATATGTATTTTTTTCATACTTTCCACCTCATGAGTTGAATCCTTATCTTTTTTATTTGATTTTTCTTTTCCTCAGGTTTAGAGATGCAGCAAATTTAAATTCTGCCGGCGAAGTGAACGAGAAGTGGGCACTTCGCGCTGCCACTCCGCTATGCAGAGTGGGCAATGCAAAGTGCTCACTCTGCCTTGTCATTACCACTTCACATTAAGGCAGAATGGCAACGTGAGGTAAGGTGAAGTCATTGATTTTAATGGACTTCGTGTTCCTCATTATGATTCTAAATGATCCACTTGGTGTTTCAGATTTGGCAGCCCCCCACACTTCACATGGCTTACAGTACTGTAAGTCACATGCTCTTTAGCTAGGCAGGAAGGAAGTGAGTCATACAAGCAGACACTTTTACTTTCTCCTGTGCAGAAAGAGAGAGAGGAGTTTGTTTTCTGACTGCTGATACTTTGAGATCAGAGCGAGGAAGAGATTTAAACTTTGATTTAGACCCAACAGCCTTTTTAAAAGCTACATTTTTTTTTATCTTTTCTGTAGTCTTTTTTACTTAATTTGTTCTTTCTGTAAATTTTATTTTTCTTACCTTTATAAGTAGTTAGTTGTTTGTCTGTGTCTGTGTGACTGTGTGTGTGTTGTGTGACAGTGAGAGTAGTGATTGCTCAGATTGAGGGAGCTCAGTAGGAGAGACAGACCAGGGTGAGGGAATGTCTGGGACGGGGCAGCTCTGGCAGAGCGTGGTAGTGGTAAGCATCGTACCATGTGCATGTGTGGGGGGCATAGGCACCCATTCCTCTTGGACCGCTCAAAACTTGTGAGTGCCCCCCCCCCGGAAGAAGGACCAGCACCACCTCCTGTCCTGACTCTGAGGCAGTTGAATACCACCACCACCAAGTCCAGCACCAGTTCCTCTGGAGCAGGATGTGCCTGTTCCCCCAGGCCCAGCTGTGGATCCTATCCCTATTCAGCACTGTGACCAGCCGGATGCCAGTTCACCTGACCCTCCCCTGCCTGTGCCTGGTCCTCCCTGCACCTCCATTGTTTGGCAGTTTTTTGACTGTGTTGGGGGGTCAGCAGTATGGTCAAGTGCCACGTATGTGAGGTGGAGGTGTGCCATGGCCCCCGGGGGACTCACCTGGCAACTGAGGGCCAGCACACCCATATGCTCAATCACCACCAGTTGGAGTGGCAGGCTGCCACAGAACAGACCATGCCTGCACCTGCTGGCTATTCTGTGGCAGACGGTGCAGCTGTGCATGGCAGCATCCCTAAGAAGAGGAGGGCCACAGCAGCACCTGCTGCTTCACCAGCACCCCACCACCACCACCACCACCACCAACAGCAGCAGCCTGTGATACATACAGTTCTCTGGGGTCCACACGTTCTACAGGCTGATGCCCGTTGAACTTGTGGACCCCAGACAACTGTGTGCAACACAGGCTGACTTGACAGTTCTCTGGAGTGCTGTCAAGGAGAACAATGAGAGGATGAGTGCTGTGGAGCAGTGGCTGGATTGCATACAGGGGCATCAGTTGCAAATTATGTCCATGCTGGAACTGCTGATGGATCACCATGGGATCCCATATTAGTTTTTTTTTCTCACACCATGTGCCCCCCACACCTTCCTTGCTGTGTTATAAAATGTATCCCTCCACCATCCCCAACCCTTGTATGTAATTATGCCCTTTTTTGTTGTCTTCCATATGTGTGACACTTTATATTCTGAGCAGTGCAAGTATACTGTGCTAAACTGCATGTGTGCAGTCAGTCTTCTTATCAGTCTGTGTACATACTGCAGACACTGTCCAACGCCCTGACTTAAAAACACTTATTAAAGAGTACAATGGTGGGATGGTGGAGCCTGGAGAGATACTACAAAATGGGCTTACAATACATCCAAGTAACTAGTAAAAAAATGTATGTTGTGATTCGTGATGTAATCATACATCGTGATTTGTGACTGCATTTGTGACCTTGATGATTATGAAATGCAAATGCCTATGACTGTACTTCCCTGGGCCCCCAATGAGGTGTGGCACAAAACTCCCCAACTTAAAAGCACTCATTAATCAATCAATTAATCAATCAATCACTTTATTTAACCAGGCATAAACACCATTGAGCAAACTCATTTTCAAGGTGGTCCTGGGCATAAATACAATACAGTACACTTCATAAGATTACAATTACGGTGGACAACAGTGCAAAAAAAAAAGAAAAAACATTGTGAAGGTGCAGGTCAATATGGGCCTATACATACCAGTCAACATAATTAACATGCAAAGGTACATAATGATAAGCTTTACTGAAATGAGAAGAGTACAATGGTGAGGTGGTGAACCATGGAGAGATACTACAAAGCAGGCTTACAATACATTCAAGTAACTAGTAAAAAAAATTAATGTTGTGATTCGTGAAGTGATCGTAAATCATGATTTGTGACTGTATTTGTCACCGTGATGATGAAGAATGTGATTTGTATCACAAGTGACTCGTGATGATTGTCCTGACTCAAAAACACATATTAATGAGCACAATGTTCATGCAGAATTATGCACCACATCTGTCCAGTATTCTGAAAGGAAGCCAAAGAAACAACTGTGACTTAAGTTAGAGATGGGGATTGGGTCCTAAAGAGATGCAAATGCACAGACAGATTAAGACTGCACTGTGCACTGAAGAGATGCAAATGCAAAGGCACAACACCCAGCCAGTGCTCACCATCAGAAATTCAAATCTGGAAAAGAATACCTTTGCCGGTTGGGGCAGGCCACCGGGGGTGGGGCAGTGTACTGCACTGCTGCAGTAACAGTCACTAGTACTAGTACCAGTAAAGATACCACAAAGAAGTACACAAATTACACAGCTGCAGTGGATAGCAGGCTCACATTGCTGAAATTATATGGCACAATAAAAGGTGTCTGATTTGTTGACACACGTCACACACATACTCACACACACACAGTAAGTAATGTGTAGCAAATTGAAAACTTCAGTAATATAACCACATATTTTAAACAAACTAAAATTATGCACTGCTGCACCACAACAATCAGCAAAAAAAGTCAAGAATTATTGAAAATATTACTGTGTGTGTACATTAACACAGTTATAAAGAAAAATATCACCAAAACAGAAAGCACTGTCTTTTTCTCCAAATTAATCTACCTACACCACAGATACCCCCTTCCCCAAAGCACTCTTCTACTGTCTCTCAGTACACAGACTGAATGTTGTACATTAACATTCAAAATCCACACACAAACAATAAACGCTCGATGATATGAGCACAGGAGGGTTTCCTATAATGAATGAACTAAAGTTTCAGCAAAAAAATGACTCAAAAAGGCTTTTTTAACAGCTTTTAGAAGGTTTGAATTGCAGAGAGCTCTCAAAGCAGATTGTATCCTACAGTTTCCTACACACACTACCCCAAACCGAGACTGTGCAGAATAATCTAGAGCCCATGTGACCTGAAATCCCATGAATCACTGCAAAATTCACCTTTGGAGCTTAAACACAAGGTAAAGTGAGGCGAAGTACATTGTTTTTAATGCACTTCGCCTTAGGAATTGTTGGAGTAGTGGTTTGGGAAGGCGGAGTAATGCAAAATCATTATTTTGGACTTGCATTACCCATTATAATGCTTAGTACTGCCTCAGACATGGAGTTCTCCGCGAATCACTTTGTGGAGTGAATTGGGGCCACTTCGCCCATCTCTACTCAGGTTATGCTGCTTTTTCCTACATCTATCTGATTACCTGCCTCCCCCTTTCATATGTGATGCCTACAAACACACTAGAAAATCACTGAACTCTGCATAACTAAGTGCCAAGTTTATGAACAATAACATGGGCCACTGCTGCCTCCACCCAAGGAATTCAAACTGAGAAACCCAGCCTATTAATCAAGCATAAATGCCATTGCCAGCTAGGGATACTATGCCTCCTCCAGCAGCAAGACACTGCCTCCATTCCTGTTCTGGCCTGCTTGGGCCCTCCCCTGTGTCTGTTCTGCACAGCTGTTTTTGGTGGTGTCAGTACTGTTCCCTGGTCTTGCCCCTCACTCTGGCTGCTGTCCCATGCACAGATCCATGTGCACCCCCCTCCAGCAACTGTCCATGTGACCATTGTGGTCTAACACTGTACTTTCTCCTCCATGGTGTGGAAGGACCAGTGCCACCAGCACAACCACTACCTACTTTTTTCTTGTCTCCTGCTGGCTCAGCTGCTGGATTTTCATGAGGGTATGCTGGCCACCAGTGCCTAAATGTTGCTCCTCTTCCTGTGCCATACAAGGGTGTTGCACAGCTTGCACTTCATGACACAGTCATTGTTGGGGTCCACACAAGGGAAGAATGGGCTGTGAGGAGCCAGACGATGATGATCATCTGACATGTGACTCCTCAGGTGGATCAGACCATGGCAGTGGTTGTGCCATGTGTGGCACAGGGGGTTTCAGGTTGTATCAATGAAGCAGGGAGAATTGGGTACTGCTGCACAACTGGGGGTTACAACTGATGTTTAACTGTGGTCTTCTACTGTGGCACTGTGGGGGGGGCTTCTGGATTACCCATCCCACTGCCCCTTGCTCCTGGGCCCAGTCATGGTACTTTTAGGTCAATCATCAGGCTCCTCCATGACCATGACTCCCCATCTCCTCCTCTGGTCTGTGACACATTTTTTTTTTTAATTTATAAACACTACTACTATAAACATACTACTAAGTCCAGATATGTGAATGAGATTCCTTCACATATCTGGACTAGAATAATCTCTCAGTATAGGCACCGCATGGTTAGCTCACGTTGTAGACAATGGGCATACAACCTACCAAGCTGTCAGTCGGTGGGTGGCCGGGTGGCAGACGGGTGGGGTGCTGCTGCCTGCTGGCTGATGGGGGGGTGCAGACGGTGGGGCTCAGTGGGTGAGTGGGGAGGGGGGTACACTAGACCACCAGGGAAGTAGGGGTATTTTATGAGTTACAGATGTCCGCGATCGGGCAGCAGTCGGTCTACTGGACCACCAGGGATATTGGAAGTGGGGGGGTTATATTACTAATGCCCGTGATTGGACTGAGTGTGGTCCACTGCACCACCAGGGATATAGGACGGGGGCTTATTCTTCATGACAAATGCCTGCGATCGGGCACATAGTGGTCCAATGGAACACCAGGGATATAGGAGGGGTGATTTCACTACATGGATGCCCACGATGGGGCATGGAGGGGCACTGCCAGGAGCAGCAGGAACTCGGGTGGCCACCCTCAGGTGGCAGCTGCCATGTTGCGCCCTGCAATGTGGCAGCTCACCTGTGGGTGGCCATCACTTGTTCCTTTTTTTTTTTTGGCTTAACTTTGTGCAGGAGAAGGTAGGGGTTGCACATGCATGACTCTGTGCATCCTGGGCTGAATATCAGACTGTGCAGGTTATGCATGGGCATGCCCCCAACCCCACCTGTGCCTGCATACATTACTGATGTGCTCCGGCGCATTGGGATTTGTGCGGCACACTTTTCCCTTTTGAATATCGCGCTTGGGGGGCGCATCAGTGGGTTGTGCATGGCGCAACACTGTTGCGCCATGCTCCACCCTTTTGAATATCTGGGCCATTAAGTACAAATCAATCAATCAATCAATCTTTATTTTACCAGGTGGAACACCGTTGAGCAAGCTCATTTCCAAGGTGGGCCTGGTTGGTCATACAGAAATGCCAACAGATAAATAATACATATTCAGGGACAGCATAGCTACTCCTATTATAGAGCAGCACAAATGTAAGAACAAATAATGTATATAAAGCTACATCATAAGAAGGATAATCAAGCAGGATATATAATATTTACACATGTAACAAATATAGTTAATACAAATACAATTAAATAAAGTTAATACAAATAGGTAAGTAAGCATTATAAATAATAATTGTGCAAGAACAGATTCTGTGCAAGTAAACTACAGTACAATACTATTTCATTTCATTTTCAATACAATATACATTTTATACAATAAAGTGCTATATAAAGTACAGAGCACATAGTGCATGCCGATTCTCCAACCTGGAGAGAACAATATACTGGAATACATGTAGTGTTTCCCATACTGAAATAAAAGCAGTTATCTAAAGCCAGCAATTTGCATAGCCTTTCCAAGAACAGACATAATACTGTAGTTAATTGGTGCTCCAGTAGATACAATAATAGTTATTATTTTACACCTATATTTCAGAAGCCTGGATATGAAACAGAAATGTTATGAAAGAAACACATTTCATTTTAATGCTTTATGTGGCTACTTATTTTTTTGCATTTCATTTAAGCAGTGATGATTGCCAGCAAAGGGAACTGCTTACTCTTCTTTGATGAGACTGTAGTGGTCCTTCTAAAATTATTTTTTGTGCTGCTCCTACCCTGACCAGTTCATTTTTCTTATGCTCGCTTTTAAAATACAAGATAAATATACTGGTATCATGTTAGTGGTAAACAAGCATTTGTCAATGCAGAGTTCACTGTTGGCATTGCTTTTGTACGTGCCTCCCATATTTTTCTGTGTATATTCCTCTGCCTTGCATTTGAAGGGTGGGCATTACTGTTGGAAACCCTAATGCCCCAGGCATTTGTTGGTATTTTTGCTCCAAATGTTCAACATGGGCTTTTTGGGACCCCACATTATGAACAGTGGCAGTATTATTTTGTTACTCAATCCCAAAAGGTGATTTTGCACAGCAAGTGTGCACTTCCGCATAACAGGTACGAAAACACATTTTGGGCAGGATATGAAAAATGACAGCTGTAGTGTTCATGAAGAGGTGTGAAGAAATGGCAATGTTAAAAATCTGGAGAGAAAATATGAAAAAGTGGCAAAGTTATGAGTGTGTGTAGAAACTGCGTAATGCATGCTCATAATACAGTCTTTTTTTGCATGTTTTCACCAAATATTCAACATGGTCTTTGTGGGACCGCCCCTCATGAACAGTGGCACTGGAATTTTATTAATCTGTCCCGAAAGTTGATATCACACAGCGACCTTACCATTCTGTGCCACAGGTGCAAAAACATATTTTGGGAAGGATACAAAAAATGACAGCTGTACTGTTCATAAAAGGGTGTGAAAAAATGGCAATGTTGGAAATTTGGAGTGAAAATCATAATAATTGATGACGTTACGAGCATGCATAGAAACTGCCCAATGAACGCTCATAACACAGTCATTTTTTGGGGAGTTTTTTTACCAGATTTGCAAAGAGGACTTTTTGGAACCCCACCTCATGAACAGTGACACTGTTGTTTTGTTAATTTGTCCGAAAGCTGAGTTCCGCACAGTGACTGTGAAATCACCTTTTGGGACTGAGGAACGAAATGACGGTGACTGTGTTCGTGAGGTGGGGTCCCAAGAACCCCATGTTGAAAATGTGGGACCAAAACTCCCAACAATGGCTAAGATATCAACCTAAGTTGAAAATCCCCCATTCAGTGCCATTATAGGACTTATCATTTCTTCAGTTTACAGTCAGCTTCTGAAGAGTGCAGACGTGTTCCCGGTCCACTGAAGAGCACTGTTCTCAACCTCCAGAGGTAAGTATGGGTGAAGGAGGGGGTACGGGGAGGTGGGGTGAGCAGAGGGAGGGTGTGAGTTGGGGGAGGGGAACCAGCGGGAATGACAAGGGACCGTTTTCTTTGTTTTCAGGTTTAAAAAAAAAAAGATGTTGCTGATCTGTTTTCATTTCTACAGGGAAACTATGGATCTCAGCACACTGCAGTGGGCTCCCAGTGTACCAGAGTACTGAGGAGATCAAGGAGGATCAATGCTGACCTGGGGACTGGGCATGCCAAGGTTGGAGGATAAGTTGGGGGTGCACATCTGGCACAGGGAGTGGGTATTCTGTTGTCGGAAACACGACAGCAAGTTTTGGTACACAGGTGGGCTCCCAGAGTTCCATATTAAAGGATGAGGGGGGATATAGGCTGACACACACAGGGCTTAAGCATCCCAATGTTATCAGGCAGGGAGAGGGGGGTCCACCAGTGCGATTGATCGCATTTACAATAAAAATGCCTTCGGGCATTGAATACTCCCAGCCCGTACAGAGATTAGGTTGTGGGAGAAACTTCAAGCCAGAGACAGCTGGACGTGGAGGAGGCAGGCAGGGAAAGCACCTCCTTTTTTCAGGCAAGGACTGGTGGGGTGGCAAGGCGGCGATGTCACAAGGCGAACAGCTGTTTGCTTTTCCGTGACCTGCACACAAAAGGAAAAAGCCACCTCCTGTTCGGTGTGGCTTTTTCTTTTCAAACGAAGGCGACTGCAGACAAAACAGCATCAGGACCAACCTGACTGAGGATTGGTGCAATACTGTCATGCCCCTTGCAGAGCACTTTGCAGTGCACAGACAGTGTCACACCCTTCAATGCCTACTATCCCAAGGAGTTCACAGAGCATGCGCAAATTCAAAAAGAGATTGTGGAACTGCGTCAAACTGTGAGTTGATACAGCTGGAAGTGAATCTACAGTCCATGGTGCCAGACCTGATCAATGACACAGGTTTACATTTGCATGCATACTTTTCATAGGGGTTCTCTGTGCCTTTCCCTGCACCTGATATAGCCATTTTATTGGTCCATTTTCTGTACATCCATGGTGTCATTTTTCAGCTTTCTTTTGCTCCCCTACAGTGACTCCCTTGATAATAAGCTCCCAGTCCCCCTTAACTAACGAGGACACTTTACTGTACTGCTGCAGAAGTCGGAAATCATGTCCAGTCCCTTTTATCTGAGAGTGACATAACACTGCAGCAGGAGTGGTGGATTGGTGCCTGGTCCTCCCCATCTGTGCATGACACTTTATCGGGGTATTCTGGTTTCAAACGATCTCACATTTAGAGAACAGACTACCTCAGCAGTTAATAATGCCAACAAAATGCTACATTGCATCCTGCACAATATCAGTAGGGACAGAACTGTGCTGCTGCCCTAGTACAGAGCACTGGTAAGGCTGCTCTTAAAGTACAAAGTGCAGTTCTGGAACCTACACCACAAAACAGATATTAGGAACCTTGAGAGAGTGCAGAGGAGAGCAACCAAAAGGATCTACGATCTTCAGTCCTTTTAATATCAGGATAGGTTGAGGGAGCTGGACTTGTATTCATTGGAGTACCGATGGCCCAGGGGGGATATAGGTTTGGTATACTTTGCTTTTTGTAATATGTATCTCTGGGAGTATGTAGGACTAGATAGGAAAGTTACTAACAAAACCACCAGAACACATGATTACCAACTGAAGGGAAAATTATATAAATCCAGTAGGAGAGGGACTTGGAATAATCAGAGAGTCATGTCCCCATGGAATAGACTCCCTCCTGATGTAGTTATCAGCGACACAATGACTTCATTCAAGAACAAATACATGTTGTCCACAGTGTTACAGGATCACCAGAGCTGTAATAGCCAACATTTCATAGAACAAGAAGACTCCTTGGCGAAAGCTAGTGTCTCAAATCTGACTTATGATACTTATGATATGATAGTAGTGAAACTGGAGCAGAAGATTAGATAAAAGTCCCTGTCATCAGAGTGGGACATGTAACTGTACTGCCAGAGGAGGGACTGATTCATTTCCAGACTCCTCACCTCAGGGAGAAGTGACACTGCCAATGGAGGACAGGGGCATCTATCAGTACCCCTCTTCAGAGTAAGACACAACTCTGCTGCTGGAGCAGTGGATCAGTGCCTGGTCCCCATCATCTGACAAGGATATTTTACTGTAGTGCCACTGAAGTAGTGTATCAACTGTTATTCCCTCTCACCTGACATGGACATAACACAGCCACAGGAGTTTCTCATTTGATCACAGTCCTGTTCATCAGATGGAGGCATTACACTGCTGACATAACTCATAGTTTCCCTTGTTAAAGGAGACTGAATACTGCAGCCAGAGCAAAAGATCAGCTGATGGTCCCTCTCATCTAAGGGGGATAATTAATACTGCCTCTGGAGTGGCAAAGGAGCTTTCAAAATCCCTAATTAAAGGGGCACATAGCACTTGTCTGCTTCTGGAGTAGTAGACTGTCTCCCAGTCCCCCTCATCTGAGGGGAACATAACACTGCTTTCATAGCAATGGATTTTGAGTATTTGTTCACACCACATTTGCATTCTAAAATCATTCAAGCAAACATTGTTGGCATCAACCAATGCTTGTATCTTCAAGGTACCTATATACTTGAAATCTGAAACTGTGTTGCCTCATAACCCTTTTTTTCTCAGTTTTTTTAGGTCTCCTGACTACGGGTGGTGAATATACCCCCTAACAGCACCCAGACCACCATCCCTACATCCTCCTTCAGGCCTCACCTCTGGGTGGTCCATAGCTTCCCCCTATGGTGGGGATCTCCCGGGGAGCTGGGAGAGAGACCAAAATCCACCAGGGGCTGCAGCTGAGGCTTATACCTGGGGCGTGATTTAGGAGGCAGTCAAAGGGCATCACAGAGCTCCATGACCAGGGGGTTTTCACTGCAAGATTCTCTGGGAGACATAGATGTGCAATGACATCAATGTGGGACATGTGCACCCCCGCACTTTTCCCACAGAAATCTGCCGATGCCTCCATAGTACCAGATGGTCCCAGATGCTGTACACCCAATCTCCACTAGGTGTCTATAACATGCCAGGAAACCACAACCCCCCCCCCCACTGGAGGTGGAGAGCTGTCTTTGGGATGCGCATCCATCCTCCCCCCAGCCAACCCTCTGATGCTCCATGCTCAGTTCTGAACATGGTTAGTCAGCACCATAGGTGGTAGCACTACCACTACACCAGCCAGCCAGCCCTGAGAGATGCCCTTTGTTCTGAAAGTATGTTCCAAGTGGCCAATGTTCATTCTGTGAAGTAGTTCTTGCTGATATTTGTTTGAGTTAAGTGTTCTTTTGTCCTCTCTGGCTTCTACAGTATGAAGCACTGTATGTGGTCTTATGATGATATCCCTTTCATATACAGTACTATATCTCAATGCTGCAATCATGCCACCCCGAGTCTCTGCTTTTCCACAGAGAACAGTCACAGTTCTGTCTGCCAGTCCTAATAGTCCATGTGTTCCAAACCTTCAGTAACCTTGGTCAGTCTCCACACCTTCTCATTCCTGTAGATATCAACCTTCAGATATGTGGATCAGCACTCACACTTTACTCAAGATGGGGTCTGACCAGTGATCTGTACAGGGGCATATCAAATCTCATGACCTACTGAGAAAATTGATGTACTTTTGACAGACACCGTGATTTTATTTTATTTGCTAGTTGCAGCCCTATGTGTTGATAGGTTCAATGTGTATAGATTACAATTATTATAAGCCTTTATTTTTCCTGTGCAGCAAACAGTTTCTAATGCATAGCATTACATAACTAGTTATACCAAGAGTACATGAACTGCTGCACCAGGGAATGGTGTGCCTGGTCTAAGAACTAAATATACCACGAACAGACCAAAGCAGCCTATGAGACTGGCACCACTCAAAGGCAACCACCGGCTGTATGCCACAGTTCCTTGTCTGCTTCTATCCGTGCAATAATGGAAAACAGCACTCACCACATTTCCATGTAAAGTGCAAGTTCCTTTAATATGTTCCTTTAATAAATAAGATTCATAAAATTCCACAGCAACTTGGATAAATGAAGCTAATAATGTAATCCACAAGGAAAAACACACGCCTGATATTTAATCCTGATCCACCCACACAGCGTTACTCAAGCGTGTCGCTACCTGACATGTTTTGCTCAAATGAGCATTTTCAAAGGTATGAAGTGCTAATAGTAAGCTTTCCTTTTATGTTCAAAGGACCCCAATAAAGTGCTTAATTTGTTATAATTAAATTTCATGCCTTCAATTATGTGTTCACACTGATGAGCAGACAGGGGTGCATCAATCAATTAATCTCCAGACTCATTTTAAGGGGATTCGTACATCTCCCTATCCTGTGGTAGTTTATTTATTTCATTACCTTAATTAGATCATGCAGCCTCTATGTTTGCACAAAATGAGCACTTATCAAATCAAAGTGTTCTTTTTTTCTTCTTAATTTACAACACACCAACCTTTTACTGCTCAAAAAAACACGAATCACACAAATGCCAAACTGCATTAATAATTCTTAGACTCCACTGGTGTTACTATCTATACAAATAAATAACATATACCCTCTAAGCACACTAATAATATCAAATGCCACAAGTGCCTACTTAACAGCTATCATAATATGGGTAATAATAATTCCATCCACAAAACAGAATATTAACATTCACAATATTTACAAAACCAAAATATTTACAAAAAGAGGAGACACTTTTGAAAATTATGAGTTCTCAGTACTAGATATCCAGCATATTTCATTATTATTTCTTTAAAAAGGGTTTTATTTTGAGCCTCCCATTCAGGCCCTTTCCTTCCATGCTTTAAAAAGCATGTATCCAGTACTATTCACGTTTAAGGAGTAGATTATCAAAATCACACACTCCTGATGTGAAAACACTGGTTTTTCCAATCCTTGAAACATGAAACCATGTTTCTGTGTCCCTTGCTGTTTCATAATATGTACAGCTAATGCATTTTTTTCTTCTCTATTTCCAATAGCCCTCTAATGTTCTCCTATATGGGTGTTAAAAGACCTTTCGTTTTCCCGATATAGAACACTTCATACTGGCAAGTGGCCATATAAATAAGACCACTCGTGTTGCAAGTCATGAAGCCTCTAATCGGAAATTCTCTTAGGGTTAAGGGATTTTAAAATGTTTTGTATTCTGCATAAGGGCAAATAACTTATAATTTCCACATCTGTGGCTACATACATCTCTTTTTGTAGCCACATTTGTGGGTTTCTAACTGTTGGCTCAACAATGTTCACCAAATGGTCCTTCAAAGTAGAAACCCACCTAAAAACAAATGTAGAACCACTATCCACTAAATCCCGTAGCCCAGAATCTTGCTGGGCAATATGCCAATGTTTACTAATAATAGTGGATATGTCCCTCAACTGTGTACTATAACTGCTTACAAAACATGTCTGGACAGCCTGTTGTGCACTTTGTTTCTTATCCATTTCTTTAAGTAATGTCTCTTTTTCTAACTAATTAACCTCCATTCTTGCTTTTTTTATTGTGTTTTCAGAATGCCCTCGCACTCTTAACCTATCTGTCAGTTCTTCAGCTCATCTCTTATACAGCTCAGAAGTTCCACAATTTCTCTTGGTGGGCATTAACTGACCTTTTGGTATTGCCCTTTTGGTACTGTTGGGGATGGCTACTGTTTGCCATCAGTAAAGTATTGCGATCCATTGGCTTTTGATAGAGGTCTGTAATAAAAAAAAAACCCTACCATCTTTCAATATAATTAAATCCAAAAAGCTAATTTGTTTGTTACTCACAATTATACCAAATTTTAAGTTTTCATTAATGGACTCGAGGTATTGGACAGATTCTTCAAGTTCCAGTTCCATTTCTTTCCAAATCATCCATACATGATCTATTTACCGTTTCCATAGATCAATGTGTTTTTATGTGGGTTAGAATTTGGTCTTATAACTTCCTCTTCCCACTTTGCCATGTACAGTTTGATGAAATTGGAAGCAAAACTTGACCCCATTGCTGTACCTTTAAACTGTAAATAAAAATCATCCTTGTAGAAAAAACTGTTACAGGATAGAACAAAACTGGTTAACTTGATTAAAACATCAATGCTTCGTTCATTCAATTCCCTAGAGTCCAGAAAATGTCTCATGGCTTCTAAACCACCATTATGTGGAATATTTGTGTATAATGCTATCACATCTAATGTGATTAATAAACTGTTGTTCTCAATGGCTATGTCATTCAAAATTCTTAGTACCTCCCCAGTGTCTTTTAAATATGCTGGTGTACTTTGTGCTTAACCACTAATATGCGCATCAATAAATTTAGCCATAGGTTCTGTCAGAGAAGTATTGCTAGAAATTATAGGGCTACCTGGAGGATTCTGTAGCATTTTATGAATCTTTGGTAAATGTAGAATGTCGCACGTACTTGATATGAGACACATAAATAATCAATTACGTTTTTTTGGTAGCAGATCATTCATTTCTACATAATCCAAATACTCATCAATCTCTCTTTTGAATTTATTAGTAGGGTCCAAACTAAGGCATTTATAAAATGTCTGATCACTCAGCTGTCCATAAACGTCTTTATCATAGCCTGTACTATTCTGTAACACAATTGCCACTCCTTTATCAGCAGATGTTACAGTTAGAGTAGTGTTTTTGTAATCTCTCTAATGCATTAGACTCTGCCTTGCTTAAATTACAGAAATACTTATTTTGTTATCTCTGACTGAGAAATTCCAAATCTGATCCACAACATTTAAGCAGAGTTTGCAAGGCTGGAGTCATGGGGGGGGGGGCCAAAGGTGGAATGGGGTTTGACATTTTGTGTTATTTCAGTAAATGAATCTCCCACAACATTTTCTCTAACATCAGTTTCCACATTCAAGTTATTCTCTTGCCATTTCTGCTTAAAAAAAGATTTTAAACATAAATTACGACACATTTTATGAAAGTCTATTGCAGTGTCAAACAAATTAAATTGTTTAGTCGGTACAAAAGATAACCCTTTTTCCAGTACTTTGTATTCAATATCTGTAAGTTCATAATCAGAAAGGTTAATCACATTCATAATGTCCATCATTACAACATTCTCCCTGTTCTCCTCCGACCTCTCCAGTATCACCCTCAGTTATTTCCTCGATTTCCACCCCCTCTTTGGCCCTCCTTTCCTAGTCCTTTTTCCTGCTGGATTCCAACAATTCTGTCTCTGGCTGTCCCAAGGGACATGGGGGGGGGGTTGCTGGTGTGTAACTGAAGTAACACGTGCTGCTTCCTCCTCTTCTTCTCCTAAAAAAATGTCAGAGCTAATATTTGATTCTTCTTCTACATTTTGTAATCCAGTATTTATTTGTTCCACACCAGTCCCAAGACTGTCTCCCTCCTGATTTGTACTCTGACCACTTGACCAGTCATAAATCTTTCTTTCTCTATAATCTTTCTCATCATGTTCAAATTTGATTATTTTAATATTTCTCATCTTGTCATCATATTTCCTTAAATTATTGGCAAGTGCCTCTAATAATTGCTCAAACTGTGGTGAATGAGAAAAAGATTTAACTGCTGCCTCTTTGATGTTAAGTTCACTGTCAATTTCCTTTTGAATTACAGAGTTTTCTTCCAAAATCAGTTCAATATATTCTTTACCTGCCTGGCACTTATTTTATCCCTTTTTTTCCGGAATCCCTCTTGATTTGTTCCACAGTTTGGCTTCTTCAGTACCCGGAGACCTCTTGAAACCCTTTCAACTTTGAGATAGACCTTGAGACTGATCTCCTCCCATTGCAAACATTTTAATTTAAATGCAGTTCCCTTAAAATGAGTCTGGAGTTTAACTGATTGATGCACCCCTGTCTGCTTGAGAGTGCAAACACATAATTGAAGGCATGGAATTTAATTATAACAAATTAAGTACTTTATTGGGGTCCTTTGAATATAAAAGGAAAGCTTACTATTAGCACATCATACCTTTGAAAAAGCTCATTCAAGTGAAACATGTCAGGTAGCGACGTGCTTGAGTAACGCTCTGCGGATGGAGCAGGATTAAATAATGGGCATCTGTTTTTCCTTGTGGATTACATTATTAGCCTCATTTATCCGAGTTGCTGTGGAATTTTATGACTCTTATTTATTAAAGGAACTTATTAAAGGAACTTGCACTTTACATGGAAATGTGGTGAGTGCTGTTTTCCATTATTGCAAGGATAGAAGCAGACAAGGAACTGTGGAATACAACCGGTGGTTGCCTTTGAGTGGTGCCAGTCTCATAGGCTGCTTTGATCTGTTCATGGTATAATGAGTTATACCAACCTTATCCATTTTATGAATAAGCTGATGGGCACAGCAACAGATTAGTGGGTGGAAGGTACTGAAAGGAGGCCAGGAGGCACTTCTTCACAGAGCGAGTGGTAACAGGTTGGAACACAGCACCAGAGAGGGTGGTCAATCACAGATCAGTGTGGGGTTTTAAAAGGGGTGGGATAAAGTCAAGGCTAAGGTCAGGATGACAGGTGATGGGGCAGAACAACATGTAGCAAACATGCATGATCTCTACAAGTAGCAGACATAACAGACCATTTTGGTCTACTTCTGCTGGCTTTTTTGTATATTTGTATGTGACCCAGTGTCCAAACCATTGCCTAGGTTCTGGTGTACAATATCTACAGGTTTTCTCTCATCATGTTCTTTGGTGACACTATTTGAAAATGAAGAGAGATCAGTATGACATATTTTCCCCATGCATAATTCATACTTAGCAACAGAATCAAATAAATTTTTCTGTAATTAATTAAATTATTTAATCTTTGTTTTGTATGTAGAGAATGTTGAGTTGGATCTGCTCAAATTTAGATGTATCTTGAGGAAAAAAAGCATGGCAGAGAATGTATGTTAACAAATGAATGAATAATCATTATTGTCCACTGACCAATGGTCATGACAATTCTTTAAAAACAATATACAACGTGGGCCCTATTTACTAACAAGGGAGGGGGTACACGTGAATGGCATGTATCCCCCATGCACTGCTCCACACCTGTGGGAGATCTGCCCAGGGAATGAATGCACAAACACCAGTCCCTGCCTTGCTCCCTTACATGGCCCCACCCCCACCATGCAGGTTTGTGGGGGTGGTACGGTGCAGGGCTGTGGACCTAGCAGCACAGCCAATTGACTTCATGGACCAGGTCCTGGAGTAGATTCCTTGCAACTGCAGGGTGCCATGATGGTCCCGATGCATAGATCACCAGGCACGCTGTTGCAGGTGATGTCATCAGCCAACTATCCAAAGCCCATCCAGTGTGCCCTGATGGCAGGGGCATCTCTACTGGGGGGGACAGTTACCCCAGCCATGTGGCCCGGTGGATCCATCCCGGCAGGGAGCATAACCGACCGCCAAAGTTTATGGCTGCCCTGAGATCACATAGCCACCAGCTGCAGTATGCATCATTCCACAGTTTTGTGAATCACATGAAGTGCTGCTGCAGCTCCCACCCTCCTCAGTGTGGAGCTGCCTGCTCAGACAAGGATCGGCTGGGGATCGGGCATGTAGGTGGGGGTGGATCTGCGTGGTGAATACCATGGATGGGAAGCAGTGTGCTTGGCCGGGTGCAGGTTGGCTATGTGCCAGAGTTATGCGGCGTGTATCCCAGCTGCACCTTTTCTGAACAGGGCCCAATTTGCATATTCCCAAAATGTAACATTCATTATTTATGCATTCCAATAGAAATGACATCTATATCATGTTGCTTCCTTAATTAGCTCATTCCATTGCATTCCATCCTTTAAAATTAAAAGGCTATGCCTGCAGTTCAAAGGACAGGAACAACTAGCCACCCCCCCGGGCTATTTAAACTAGCCTCCTTTAAGCTCATTCAAAAGCTCTGGCGACTGTTTGTATGATTAACTTGCTTGACTGTTACACAGTGATACTTTGGCCATTTGCACTCTCTGTCCCCTGTGGGAGTACATGCTGTTGGGGTACTGTGAAGGTAAAGAAACCCTATTGAGGAGGGTTTAACTCCTAGAGGTGCTCAGGAACATAATTCATTTAGGTTAAAGTTACCTTAGTTACGAGCCCAAAAGAACTGCAAAGGAGGTGCTGCAAACACAAACTGATTATAGTAATGACATAGACAGCCACTAGCTGATGATGACTGTTAACAACCAAGGCATGATTTCCTGAAGGAGGGAAGGACTGGCAGGATTGTATGATGATAAAAGTAAGCCATCCTGTAATGGCAACTCAGAGCAGAACTCCGGCTACTAAGATAAATGCTGAAATTGCAGTACATATAAACTACATTATGGCCTTTGGCACTCTAGAAAGAAAAAACACTGTAGAGAAAATCTCTGGAGACCCATGTCCTTCCCCACCATACTGCCTGGCATGGGTAATTGTTTTAACTGCTCAGCTTGACGACTTGGAATTCTATTCAGGGAGGTTTTTGGAGGGATAATTCTTGATTTCTCTGTAATGGATAATTTGTAGAGTAGCTATAAGTTGATTTCTGCAGCTAAAGTTTGTTCCACTATGGAGACCCAACTCTCAAAGCATGGAATGAGGAAAGTAGCAACTGCTGAAAGGCTAGTACCCAGCATCAAAGCTGTGAGGAGGCCAAACTGTGACTGGAAACTAGAAGAAGGGAATATGGAATGAAACTACGTTGACCATAGGCAGGGACAACAGCTTTCAGAGGTGCTGCTGACATGATTTGCACAGGTAAACGAACCTATGTAGGTTTAGGGCTCCAGTCTTCAGCAGCTAAAGTCTTAAATACTACACCGTTGGGTGCCACCAACCATAGGTCTGCATAGCTAAGACTTCTCCTGGAGCATTGCACCATACAACTCCACGAGACAGCCAGGAGGTGCCACAGGATACAAGCAGCCTACATAGAAGGTCCCCCATCCAAGACAAGGTACTCTCTCTCAAGGTGCATACTTTAAAGAGAGTTAGAGAGGACATTTACCAACAGGACATGCTCTGAGGGAAATATTATGGGAATATTATGATGGCCGGTATGAATATACAGTACTCACAGAATCTGATATCATGGAGACAGAAATGGACTGACTGAATGATGACCACTGAAGAAAGGACTAATATGATTGCAATAGACTGAATGAAGACGGTCGAAAAAAACAACTGATACTGCTTGAGTGTGAAATGAATCAAAAGGTAATGAAAATATGCACATGTCAAAATGAGCACATATCAAAGGCCAAAAATCACAGGTAAAACTTAATCATTAGTAGGAAAAGCTGAACATTGTATTACACTAAGACATAAGTGAAAATACTGATGCAGACTGCCTGACTAAGGTTGACTAAAATTATTAAGTATGAGAAGGAGCAGCTGTCTTGCTAGAAGCCAGGTGAAATTAATCAATAAGAAAAGTCATTAAAATATCAGCATGGATTCCCAGGGGGAGGTCATGGAAAACAACTCTGATTGACTTCATTGAGTGGGTGACCATGGATCAGGGAAGGGCACTGGATGTGACCTACCTAGGCTATATAAAAGCCTTCAACTCTGTGCTACACAGGAGACTGATTAAGAAATTGAGCAGCCTAGAGGTGGGATCCAAAATAATAAACTGTGTTAGAAAGTGGTTAAAGGATAGGCGCCAGAGGGTGGTGGTTAACAGCTCTCAGTCTAATGATGGCGGACATGATAGTGACCTTTATATGTCTCACAGATGTCGAATAAGGTACAGGAAGGGGGCATTTTCAGAAAAGAAGGTTTACAAGAATTAGAGGGCATGCAATGAAGCTGGATGGGGGATGCCTAAAGAAGCATGTGAGGAAGTATTTCTTCACAGAGAGGGTGGAGAATGCATGGAACAGTCTTCTAGCAGGGGTGGAGGCAAAACACAGTGGTGGGTTCCAAGCATGCATGGGTTAGGTATAAAGGAAAACTGGTATCAATGCAAGGACAAGGGGAGAGGGCTGGAGATAAGGTAGTGTCTGTGTTTGCAGAATACTCAGGGAAAAGAGAAGCAGACTAGGTGGGATGAGTGGTTCTTATCTGCTGACAAATTCTATGTTTCTATGGGAGATTGACCAGCGGAGTGCCACAGGGTTCTGTACTGGGACCAAGTCCTCTTCACTGTCTTCCTAAATGACATTGCAGATGAACTGGAAGGGAAAGTATACCTTTTTACAGATGGTGCCAAAATCTGCAATAAGGTGAACAATAAGGAATGGGTGGCAAGAATGCAAACATAACACAGTAACAAAGTAACATAGTATTTGATGGCAGATAAGGACTGGTAGACCTACCCAGTCTGCCCATATTCCCTGCCTGCATCAGTGATCACTGATCATATTTGGTCATTGTCTTTTGCCTTTCCTACCCACCTCTAGGGTAGAGATGCAGCGTAATTATGGCAAAATCAGGAATTTTGCAGCTCAAAATATTTCACAAAATTTGCCCATTTCACTGGAATTTTGTCCATGCAAATGCTGAATTTCATGTGGTACTACAAAAAAATGTGCTTTCCCATCCACATCCCTGGTGTCTAGTGGTCCCACCCCCAGCTGATTGCCAGCCAAATAGAAAGATCCCCCCACCGAGATTATGCCCTGTCCCCTTCATCCATCCAGATAATTTCAAATTAAATAATTTCCTGATGTCTAGTGGCCCCACCCTCTAGCCAATTGCCAGCCAAATTAAGAATGACCGACCAACCCAAACAGATTCACCTCCATCCCATTGTCCAAAGTACTGGCTTGCAGCCCAATTCATCATGTCATTAAAAAAAAAAACACAGCTTTACTCTGGTGTCTAGTGGACCCCCCCACCCTATCGTAGCAGAGCCCCAACTCGCACTCCTCATTACCTTTTCATAGGGCCACTGGCACAGCCTCCACTCACCTCCCAGTTGGCAGCCCAACTGAGCTCTTTACCAAAAGAGCCAGAGTGAGCTCTTTCAGTGAATAAGTGCATACATGTGCATGTGCTCATTCATTGAAAGTGGCAGTCTCACTCCAGCTCTTTTGGTAAAGAACTCAGTCAGGCTGCCAGTCAGGAGGTGAGTGGAGAGCTGTGCCAGTGGCCCATGGAGGGGGTACTTGATGGGGGCATGCGGGGAAGGGATGGTGCTACCGGACAGCTTAGGAGGGTGGGGGGTTCACTAGACACCAGGACAAGGTTGTGTATGTGTTTTTTTTCTAATGACATGATGAACTGGGCTGCAATCCATGTTGCCTCAGATCCTTAGTGCCATCTTTGTTGCCCTTCCCTGAACTACCTCCACTCTGTCTATGTCCTTACAAAGATATGGCCTCTTGAACTGCACACCATACTCCAGATGAGGCCTCACTAGTGTTTTGTACAGTGGTATCACCACCTCCCTTCTTCTGCTAGTGATATCCTTTCCTATGCACTCTAACATGCTACTGGCCTTCTCCACAGCCTTGGTACACTGTTTGGACACCTTTAGGTCATCTGAGATGATTATCCCTAAATTTCTTTCTTCCCTGGTAACCATGAGTAGTTCCTCCCTCATCCTGTAACTCTCCGCTAGGTTTCTGCACCCCAGGTGCCTGATTTTGCACTTCTTTGCATTAAATTTTAATTGCCATACATTGGACCAATTTTCCAGCTTTCCTAGGTCCCTCCTTATTTTCTAACACCCCCCCCCCCGGAGTGTCTAGCCTATTGCAGATCTTGGTGTCATCTGCAAATAGGCAAGCCTTCCCCTCCAACCCATCAGCAATGTTATTGATGTAGGCATTAAAAAGGACTGGCCCCAGGACTGATCCTTGAGGTACTCCACTGGTCATCCCCCTTTCTTCAGATTAGATCCCATTAACCACCACCCTCTGCTTTCTATCCCCCAACCAATTTCTAACTCAGTTCATAACTTTGTGGCTCACTCCCAGGCTATCCAACTTGTTAACCAGTCATCTGTGTGGAGTGGTGTTGAAGGCCTTGATGAAACCCAAGTAGATGATATCCACGGCCCCCCCCCCCAATCCACCGCATTCATTGCCCAGTCAAAAAAGTCTATCAGATTTGTTTGATAGGACCTTCCTGCTGTGAATCCATGCTGCCTTGTATCCTGTACATAAGGATCTTTGGAAATTCAAGGAGTGGTCAAGAATATGACGGCTGGGGTTCAGTACCAGAAATCGCAAAATCCGGTACCTAGGGCATAGGAACCCAAGAATTAAGTATAGGATGGGGGAGTGATAATGTCAGTTACTTATCAGGAAAAGCACCTTAGAATTATCATAGCTGATGTCCTCAAAGTGGCAGGACAGTGTGACAAGGCAATTTGTATGGCCAGTGAGATGCAAAATGAGAGGTGTCTCCAGCAGGAAGAGGGAGGTGGACTTGCAATTATATCACTTGCTGGTGAGATCCCACCTGGACTATTGTGTTTAGTTCTGAAGGCTGCACCTCAGAAAGGATATAGACAGGGTGGAGGCAGTCTACAGAATAGCAACTAAAATGATACAGGGGGGTTGCACTAAAAGCCCTACAAGGAGACTGAGGGATCTCAACATGTACACTCTGGAAGACAGGAGAGTGAGAGGGCACATGATAGAAATCTATGAGATCCTAAAGGGGGAAGGGTGAACATAGTGCAGAATGGGAGTCTCTTTTAAATAAGGAAGATCACCAGAACCAGCGAGCATGTGACGTAGCTGGAGGGTGGAGGTTAGGAAGGATCAGAGGAAGTACTACTTCACTGAAAGAGTGGTGGTTGACTTGAATAGCCTGCCAATGGAAGTGGTGGAGCTAAAAGAGTAGGGGGCTTCAGACATGTGTGGAATAGACATAGGTGAATATTAGGAAATGGGCAGGGAGGAGGGATGGTTTCTGGAGACCAGCTATGGTCTCCAGAGACAGACAAGCAGAGACCATCTGGGCAGAGTGGGTGGGCCAGGCAGTCCTTTCATGCTGAAAAATTCTATGTTTCTGTTTTTCTATTAATGGAGTGGAACTGAGAGTAACGTTTGCAAGTGGCTTGACAGTCACAGCATGTAGAACATATTAAGAAATTACAAGCCAAATATAGCAGAATGACATAGGTAGGACATAACATCAGTAAGTACACTGAAAAAACAAACTGATTTAGTAAAAACAAAATTTAAATGAGAACACGAGTGCAGCATGTGTGGATGACCTACAAAAATTAAGAAAGTACAATGCTAGAGCCAGGGAAGGCAGAAAGTCAAAATACTAAATCCATTGCATCACAAACTAAGCAGAAGCTGAAGACACAAACCAAATGAAAAACTGAAAAGGCAGCATAGAAAAACAGCAGCGTACACTGGCTGGGGAGGAGGGCAGTGCCCCTGCAAAACCTCTGGCTGCTGTAAAGATACAGAGCTTCCAAATTAGTATGGAGAAAGCTGATTTAAATAGCTGGGGGTTGGGGGTTGGTTCCTCAGCTGATGGTAATGCAGGCATGGTCTTTTCAGACTTACTTTGTACTGCTGGGTTTACATTTTCTGGCTGGTCATTTGGTTCTTCATTTTCTTGAGTTCCCAGATGATCAAATATGCTTTCAATGGCTAGAAGTAGTGCCTTGTGCTACAATATAGTATTATAGTGAACAGCTACTGTACATCAATATGTAAGTGATAATAACATATAACTGGGTATCTGAGTACACCTTAATAACATCACATCCCAGGTAACTTGTGAGATTCAAGGTGCAACAGAGTGCCTTTAACAAATGTGGAAGTGTGGTGATAAAACCATAACTGCACATCTTAAATGCTGATACAAACTGATTAAAAAAATCCTCAAAACTGAAAAGAGCAGAAATTTTAATTGACACATGCTGTCATATGTAACACACATGACTGGATTCAACAGATCACAGTGCTGCCTTTCTCTTCTCAATTTTATATGATGAAGGTTTATTCTGATATAAATTATTATAAGAATCAATACCTTATTCCAACTAGAATCATGAAATGGCTATTTAGTCTACCCACTGAAGAATGCTCACCTTTAAGACGGATGAATGCTATATGTCTAATGTTTAGAGGGACTGCTTATATGTCCATGGGAGAAGACATAGAAGCAGTTAATTCTAATGTAGAAAATACCTTGCTGATCTGTTCTGAACAATCAGGATTGTTTCCCATGCATGAGGTAATATTGCACTGTAGCCAGTTCAGGCATTTCTGAGCAAATGAGCCTGCTCTGATTATCAAATGCATCTACACTATACCAGATCTCTACTGTTCCAAACACTGAAAAAAAAATGGCATACACAACAAGGCATACATTTGTGCTTGTTTATTTAAATAAACTGCAAGTGCACATATTGCTAGAGATGTTACAACTTTTTAACTCACTGGTGAAGTTGGCGTGAATCTGCGATAATTGCATTTGCAAAAAATCTTGTTAATTCTGCAGTTGAACTAGGCAACTTCACTGGCGGATTTTTTTTTTATTTGAAAAACACCCCCCACCCACTGTACTTTGAAACCACCTCCCCCACCCGTGAATATAAAGCTGAGTCAACATAACCCCAGATGGCACCCTCACACCCCCTTGCCAATGTAATAATCTCACCATGCCTGCTGAAGCACAAGCTGTTAAGAATAGATACTCCCTTCCCCCAGCTTTGCGCCAAATACACTACCTCCACCCAAGTCCTATGGTTTTTCCTTTTAACTTCCTGACCCCCAATTAACCCCCCATCCCCATCACCCTCTTTCCACCATGAGTACCCACAAAATATAGGCTGTGAATAAAGAAAATGGACCCCCAGTGCAAAGCATCTGCTCTATTCAGTGCCGACACATTTATTTATTTATTTATTTATAATGCAATCAGTTTACAACCTTTGAGCCAGGGGCTCATTTCCAAAGGTACCTCGTCAAACAAAGATAGGTGGTACAGATAATACAGGAGGCAGGGTACATACAATAGAAGAGCAGGTGAATAAACAGGCACACAGAAATGGTAACATGGCTAAGGCACACACAGGTAGTGTAATGTACATAACAATCAGGTATTGTCGACAACAGGGCGGGGAATACATGGCTTAGGAGCATAATGGATTGTCATTGTTGGACGATAACAGCAAACAGGACTACTATATGTCAGGTTACAAGGGACATAGTGCATGATACTGGAATAGTACAGGTAAAAACAATAATGCAGTCAAAAACAGGTCACATGGCGGCCCTTGGCATGGCCAGTTAGTTTCACTGCGGCATGGCGACCGGGTTAGGAGCGAGCCGGGAGCTGAAGGCTTGATAGAAGAAAGACAGCGTCCCAAGGACTGCTCGTCCTCTCGAGGAGGGTACCTGAGCTCGGTGCTTGTCTGACCCAGGTGGAGACCTGAGGTGCAAGCAAGCCCGATGCTCCAACAGAGGGGGAGCGACGTGCCAGACGTCGGCGCTTCGGCGCCTTGACGTCATCGGACCTGGCACGTCGAGAAACACCAGGAAAAAACCCTTGCAGCCTCCTGGTAGACGGAGCACCAGGGGCCCGACCTTCAATGCCCCTACCTGCCCGGAGACAGCATGCCGACAAAGATTAGCGGAACGTCGGGGTGGAAGGGTGTCCCGCCTCGTACCCGCCTGGGGGGTATAGCCACGGCTCCATGGGGCATGGACTGCACCGGCTCCAGGTAGGTGAGCGAAGGCTGATAAGCCCATAGGTGTCTCCCGAAGAGGAGGGGCTGCAAGTAGGAGGAGGATAAAGAGAAAATTAAAAAAAAAAAAAAAAAAAAAAAAAACAGGTCACATGATAGCGAATTACCGGGAAAGCGTAGGGCGGCGGGGAGAGAGTATTACCGATGGGGGTATGATCTGAAAGCAGAAACAGGGTGGAGTAAAGAGTTAAGCTTAAGTAGTAACACCAGGAACGCCAAGTCAGCAGAGATACTGTTGGCGCTGGGTTGCAGCAGCGTAGAAGTAAGAGGTTAAGAAGAGAGGAGACGGAGCTGCCTGGAGGGCATTGTCAGTAAAAGGGGAGGGATTGTGCATCAGTTAGGCACAGGAGCAGCAGCTTGCTGAATAGCTCGCTTTTGAGGGCATTTTGAAGGTGGAGATGGATGCGATTTCAGTGATGGCTCACGGAAGAGTGTTGTACCAAGCAGGAGCTCTATAGCAGAAGGATCTCTGCCCAAGAGAGGTCCCAGCACGGGAACCAGGAAGGTGGCTTTGCAGGAAGTCCGGTGCTGACTAGGGGCTGGGCAGGGGAGGAGGAAGACAGCCGGGAGGGAGAGTCCTAGTAAGGTTTTTTTAGCGATGAGGCATGTTTGGTATAGCAGGCGTTCATCGAGGTCAAGTATTGAAGCAAGGTCGTAGAGTTGGTAGGTATGGGTGAGCCTGGGGGCCCCAGTGATTAGCCTGCAAGCCTTGTTTAGGAGGAGGCGGATTTTATTGAGGGCCGTCATGCTGGCAGCACCATAGACAGGAAGCCCATAGTCGACCAGGGATAGAATGGAGGATGTAACTGCAAGCCGGAGGGCATTGGGGGGGAGACAATTTTTGTGGCGGTACAGGATACCAATTCTTATGTTGGCTACAAGTGAGTGAATCAATGTGGGTATGGTAGGAGGTGCTGAGTCAAAGAGATACCTAGATACTTATAGGAGTGGACTTGCTCCAGTAGGAGTTTAGAGCTGGAAAGGATACGGAGGGGGAAGTTGGAAGATTTGTTTTGGGGGTGGGCAAAGAGCATGGTTTTAGACTTTTTAAGATTTATGATCAGTCTATGCTCCTTAAGCCAGGCTTCAGCGCCGTCATAGGCCTTTTGTAGGGAAACCTGGAGGGAAGCGGGGTTGCGGTCAGTGGCAAAGAGGACGGTATCATCAGCGTAAAGAAGAATTTTCCCAGGGCACGCACTGGGCAGGTGTTAAGGAAAGAGAGAAGAGAAGGGCCCCAGGATGGAGCCTGAGGAACCCCAGAGAGATCGCGTGGTCTGAGAGTGACCCACCACCTGACACGCTGAGAGCGGGCGGAAATGTAGCTGGAGCACCAAGCGAGTGGACCAGGGGCAAACCGGCAAGACAGAGGGTATCCAGTAGGAGGGTGGGAGACCGTCAAAGGCCTTTGATAGGTCAAGGAACACGGCCCCGGCCAGTGTGCCCGAATCCAAAGAGGAGTGAAGGAGGGAAGCGAATTCTATAAGGGCAGTACTAGTGCTGTGTCCTGTGTGGAAGCCGTGCTGTTCAGGGCAGAGAATGTTGTATTTGGTCAGGTATTCAGATATTTGTGCAGCTACTAGTCTTTCCAGTGCCTTGGAAAGGGGTGGGAGAATGGAGATCGGGCGATAGTTCCCAGCTAAGGACCTGTCTCCCTTATGGATTAGAGTAACCGTGGGCAGTTTTTCACAAGAAGAGGGAATTGTCCCAAGCAGAGGATTTGTTAAGGAGGCAGGTGAGAGGGGTGAGGACTTGATCCAGGACCAACCGGAGAATTTTGTGATCCAGTGTGAGGTCACAGGGACTGTTGCCTTTTAGAGCACGGGTCAGGTGCTGTCTGGCTTCCTGGGTAGTAACCCTGCGAAGGAGGAAGCAAGGGTAATGGAGGGCAGGGGAAGGATGGGAGGGATGTTGGTCAAAGAAGTTACTGGGGAGGATAGGGCTGAGGTCTGTAAAGGCGGTGTTGAGGAGGTTTGCAATGATGGTGGGGTCTGTGGTGGAGGTGTTGTTGGTGGTAATCTGGGATGGGGGAGGGGAGCGAGAGTTCCCATACAGTTGTTTGACCTTGTCCCAGAAGAGTGCAGGCGCACCCCAGGAGGCGGTGAGGTGGCCTGATGGTGGTCAGCTTTGGCCCTCCTGATAGCCCAGGTACACTTGTTCCGTGCAGCATTGTAGGCCTGTCTGTCAGCTGGGCGCCTGGTTTCTATGTACAGTACCAAAGGTTGTCCCTGTGTCTGAGCTGCTGCGAGAGTGCGGGAGTAATCCAGGAAGGTTAGGTCTTTTGAGTAGACGGTAGAGAGGGGAGCAAAGAGATCGCAGGCTTTATTAAAGGTGGAGGTAAAGAAGGCAAGAGCGGTATCTATATCAGGTGCATGGAGAATCGGGGACCAATCTTGCTGTTCAAGCGAAAGCTTAAGGTTTTTTAGGCCATAGGGTCTGAAACGCCGATGGGGAACGCGCTGTGAAGTGGGTCAGGGCAGTGAGGCCGACCAGTGGAAGAGTACAGGGGAATGGTCACTGAGGGAGTCAGGGAGGGAGTCAGGGAGGACTTGGATGTCCAGGATTTTTGGGGGGCGGTTAGTGAGGATGACATCAAGGAGGGTGCTGGTACCTCTCTTGGAGTTCACACGTGTGGGTTGGGAGACAAGTTGGGTTAGATCCAGAGCTGTGAAGGAGTCCCGAGTGGGGGAGGAGGAGGGACAAAGCCAGTTCACGTTGAGGTCTCCGACAATGATTTTGTCGGCGTTGTGGGGAAAGGTGGCAAGGTAGTCGGTGAAGGATAGTAGAGCTGGGTTTTTGAACCTGGGTGGTATGTAGGCAGAAGTGAGGTAAAGGGGGGATCTGGCAGGGTCCAGGGTAAGCTTAATGGTGAGGGCTTGGGCCCCTTTGTCAAGGACTGGTGCAGGGAGGGCGAGACAGGTGAGGGAGCTCCTCACAGTTCCGTCTCATAAAATGGCACAAATGAATGACTGCTAACATCTTTACTCCTGCTAAGACCTGATTGGTTGATTTTTAACCAATCAGGTTTCACTAGTAGCAAAGATGTCACCATTCATTCCAAAAAGCAAGTATTATGAGATGGGAGTCAGGAGTTGACACTGAACAGAGCAGATGCTTTGCACCAGGGGATCATTTTCTTTATTCACAGCCTATATTTTGTGGATGCTGTTGGGGGAGGAGGGTGGGGATCAAATGGGATTGGCTGGGGGACTAGGACTAAAAATTAAACACCAGGGACTTGGATGGGGTGAGATTGTGGGGAGTGGATTTGGTATGCAGGTGGGGAAAGGATTCTTATTATTTTCCAGTCCTGCTGACATAGCATCATACATGATATTTGTGGGGGGGGGGGCAGAAGCAGGAGGAAGGTGCCAATTGAGAGTGTTTTGAGGTAACAGTTGCCTTGGCAACACTAGTTTCACCTTTTATTCACCAGTGAACTGAACATTCATCAGGTGCATTTTGGTCAATCCACCTGGCAAATAAAAAGGTGAACTGCAGCCCCCAGCTCCACAAATCTGCTGAAATGCACACATTTTTTCATTCTGTGAATTTCAGCAACATCGCACATCTCTACATATTGCCAACTAATACAGATGGACACACTCCCTCACCATTTCACCACATGAAATTCCGCAATGGCTTACCCCTCATGGTCGAATCAGAGGGGCTTCCTTTTACTCCTCTGTGGTAGGATACAGTTGGTGTGCTGAATCTGTGGTGTGTGACCTGCAAAGTTCTAGCCTTCATCCCTCTCAGTAAGGAATTTTTCCTCCTGTTTCCTCTACTGGGATGTCGGATGTGCAATGACACAACACATCTGTCAGCATCCTACATTTTTCTGGGTCTCCCAACTGTCATGACAATTGGTCTCCACTAGGTGTCAGGTGCATTGCTGGAGATGAGAACCACCAATCCTATGAGAAGAGAGAAGTCCCTTGGACACTTAATCCTTTCACCCCCAGCTGACCCCCGATGACTCACAATTGGTCCCAAACTTGGGCAGCTGTGCAGTAGCATGACTACTACACTACTGGGTTGGCAATTTGAGTACTTGCACTTTATGTATTTTTCTAACATTGTATTTTACACACTGCTGGCACACACTGGCCCCATCTGGATGGCATTCCCAGCCCAGACACCCACCATCCCTGGGACTTACCCTCAGATTCCCCTATGACTTACCCATTATGGTCGAATCAGAGAGGCTCCCCCTTACCCCTCTCTGGTAAGATACAGATGGTGTATCCCATCTGCCATATGAGGCCTGCAAGGTGTTACCCTTCGTTCCACTTGGTGAGGATTTTTTTCCTCAGTTTCCTTTCCTGTTCTATGTGCAATGAGACAATGAATCTTTCAGCATCCCCATACCCTTTTGTGTCTCCCTACTGTCATGGCACCCAATCTCCACTAGGTGTCAGCTGTATTGCTGAAGATGAGACCCACCCACTCTATGATAGGAGAGGAGAGGAGAACAGTTCCTTAGACATGCAATCCTCCCACACCCAGCTGACCCCCAATGACTTGCAATTGCTTCCAAACCTGGGTTGCTGTGGTGGGGAGTGGTTGCTTGACTGCTACATTACTGGGTTGGACATAGTTGCATTTAATTATATGCCTCTATGTAGAATTACTGTGTCTTTTATGTTTAAAATAGAAGATTCTCAAGTTCTTTGGGTAAAAGAACTGTAAAGTGAAGCTGAGCAGTTGTGGCACACAAATAACTTACAATGAAACTCTTATAATCACAGGAGATACAGGAACTGTACACATAAACGTAATATAAATCATGGTAAAAACTTCAACAAATGAAACTTGAATTTAAAACTAAAATGTTTTACTTTGCAGAATATTAGGGAATCCCCTTCGTGGGCAATGGACTTTGCCAATTGAACATAGAACTTCAGAAATTTGGAACCATATGCATGAGACACCATATTATGGTTATAAAAATACATGGAATGTTTAGAATTAAACAATCCTGAAAATGATGTTGTGACTATATAATTAAATAAACAAGCACAGATATATGCCTTGGTGTGTGCACCATTTTCATTGTTCTGATTTCACAGATGGTGTTCCAGAGATGGAGGTGGCAGCACCTACTTTGAATCATGTCCTGCATTTTCTATGCTTGTTCCTCTACTGTTTTGAAACTGGAATCTGGCCCTCCTGTAGATATATATAATAATAATTGCTGAAGGCACAGCTATGAAATTTTAGACAATAGCAGCGCATATCCATGCATCCCAGATTTAAAACTTAAATTGATAAAGCATTCTACCACTACAAAATGTAATTTACTGAAACTTTTACATTCATTTTTCAATGAACAAATAAGCACACAATTTATGGGCATTGTTAATTTTGTAGCTGTAGTTCAACTTCA
Organism: Neoceratodus forsteri; assembly: GCA_016271365.2. Taxonomy (NCBI): domain Eukaryota; kingdom Metazoa; phylum Chordata; order Ceratodontiformes; family Ceratodontidae; genus Neoceratodus; species Neoceratodus forsteri. Next base: position 1,378,118,753 of record CM028130.1, on the reverse strand, counting down.
GTTTCTGTGTTATTGGGCTTATAAGATAATTGATTTAACTGGTATAAAGAAATACTCCAAATTCTTCTCTTCACAATTCAAGTGTTAAGAGCACCAGTTATTAAAGAAAACAATAGATACACAGTTCTTATAATCAGGAACCATTTACAGATAAATATAGGTTGACTATATGCATGTTCGCAGACTGTGTCTATAAATACTCCTAACCTTAACCTAACTACAATCTGGAAAGCACAATCTAGATACTTGCCTTGCTGTTCTTTCCTAATCTGCCCACACAGTTTGTGCCTCTTTGAGTTGCAACAGGAGTGCTTAATTATAGATAATGGGAGATATATTTCTTGATTTTACCCTGAGCAGCTTCTTTCCTTCCTTCATATTCCCTGAACTTTGAGAAGGGTAGTCATTGCATACCAGGCTATGTTTGATTTTTTTTTTTTCTGTTAGGCAGACACACCTACATTTGTGTTCATTTCATCATTATTTATTTGGGAACAGATGCAGCCAACAGACACAATCCTGAACTTTAATAAAATGGTTATAAAAGGAAAGAAATTTTCATGTAATTTTGAATTAACTATGTTTGTGAAAACTGAGCTCATTCTTTGAAGAATGTCTTTTTCAGATCTTGTCTCTGACACTGCAACAATTTTTCTTCAGATGATACAACTTATAAATTGCATTACTATTCTATTTTCCAAAATTTGACTCCTGGTTCCTGCTACACTGATGTAGGAGTCATCATGCCTGCAACCTTTGTTCAACCAAGAGGGTAGGCAAGACACACTGCCATTACTGCTGTTGCCATTGCCACCACTTGGTGGGCCTGTAGAAGGTTCCTTAAAGCCCAGTATCCTGCCCTTTGTCACCCTGGAAGTCAATCATGTTGATGGCCAACATGCCCATCTCCCAGTCAATTATAGCTTACATTAGTCTACTATATAGACTGTGTGCTTGAACTTGGACAAAAGGTTCCAGTAGTATGCTCCAAAAGAAAGTAAACAACAGCCAGCCAGCTAACACTGTATTTCCAATGTATAGAAAACAACCACTTACTAAAACAAATTTTAATTTAAGTCACTAACATAACAGAGCTGCTGAAATCTACCGTACATACACCAAAGGATTTTCAGGCAGGAATGATTATTGTATACTAACCCTGAAAGAAAAACAAAACAAATAAACAAAAAAAAACCCATAAAAAATATAAGGGCATTTCAGGAGTGTTTAATGTGTAGCATTGGAGAGCAAAAAGGTTGATAGAAACAGCCGGCAAAACCAATCTGGTTGAAAGGTAGTAAGAAAAGTAAGGCCCTGACATAGACAATGGGGCAATTGTGATGAACAGCTAATAACAAGTGCATAATGTTGGCACAACTGGGTGGAAGGGGTTTAGATTTCGTGGGCCACATGCCATGGCTAGTAGGGCCTAAGGCACAGCCCTGGGAAAAGAGAGGGCGGAGACCTTACAGCGAGATGGGTTGTTGGGGACTGGGGAGAGTAAGCCACAGGATAGACAATGGGGTTTGGGGTGTGTAAAAAACAAGGCCCCAACCTAGAGAATGGGGCAATTGTGGGGAGCAGCTAAGGACTACTGCATAATGTTGGCGCAAGAGGGTGGGGGGATTTAGACCACATGGGCTACACGCCATGACTAGTAGGGCCTAAGGAACAGCCCTGAGAAAAGAGAGGGCCAAGACCCTACAGCAAGATGGGTTGTTAGGGACTAGTGAGAGTAAGCCACAGGATAAACAACAGGGTTTTTAGGGTGTTTTTTAAGACAGAGGAGGAATGAGAGGTTGTGGCAAAAGGTACGGCAGGCCACAAGTGGCAGTGAGAAGATGCCATTAGAGAGTGTGTCTCATCATGTGGGACTCAGGAAGTGCAGCAGGGGGAGGTGGGGGAGTTGGTTCAATGCAAACCAGGATTGAGCTAGTAAGGAGCCTGCTTACAGGGATTTCAAAGGGCCAAAAGAGCGGAGCAAAAAGGCAGATTGCTGGCAGGAGGGCTGAACCATGAGGGAAAACAGGGGGAAAACCAGGATGCGCTACCGTAAGAGGACTGGGGATTCAGTGCAGGGCACAGTAGGCTGCAACTAGCTGCGGGGACACAGATCAGTCTAAAAGGAACCGTGTGGACAAGCTGAAGGGGTTTATAGAAGAAGGGAAAAATGAGGGAGAAGATAAAGCTCCTCAATGCAAATCCTGATCATCTGGATTTTTTTTTTTTTTTATTTAGTTGTTTAACCAGGTATAGCACACTAAGCTGAAAGCTTTTTTACAGGATCGACCTGGGAGCACAAGGAGGTTAAGTGACTTGCTCAGGGTCACACAGTATGCAAGTGGAAGCTGTGGGATTCAAACCCAGGTCTGGTCTGCTGGATGTCACCAAATTTGCAGCTCAGAGCCTTAGACCACTGCGCTATACTGCCTCCCCATGCTTTGGACACTGGGATGACACAACTTAGGCATGCCAGACCATGGAGAGATACCATAGTACAAAAAGCAAATGGGGGAGAGGGTTGTTCAACAGAAGAGAATGGAGGTTTCTTCAATGCACTGAATCAGGTAGGAGCCCACAGTTTAAAAAATAAAAATAAATAAATAAATAAAACAGAAATAATTTTTTTTTTTTTTTTGTGGTTTCCAACTTGAGTGGGTTTTAAGCAGGGTGGATAAGCATACATTCAGGGGAGACGTGTTGCAGGGACAGCGGCAGACCTCAGAAGACATTGTGGGGACATAAGGGGCTGTTTTACATGCAGGACTGGGAATGCAGGAGGCCTACAGACCGAACCTGTGAAAAGAGAGGGGAGAGCAGGGGTTTGTGCGGCAGTTGTGGTAGGCTGCAGGAAGAAAGGGGGCACTGCAGGACCATGTACTACCATTTGACATTAATATCCCCTGGACTTAAATTTCATAGGAGTCGCCACGGGCACAGTTGGCAGCATGTTAGCATTCACTTGCTAATTTTAGCACAGCCTCAAGGAAGGTAAGGGTTTTTGACTTCTATTTGTGGACTAAAAGATGTGCCATAAACATTTAAGAGGATTTTAGAAATGTTTCAAGGATTTCTTATGTTGGCACACAGTCCACAAAATGTTTTCTAAGAGGGAAGAAAATATGGAGTAGAGACATTAACATGACATTTTCTTTTACAGCATTATTTTTCACTAGGGAGCAGCTAAGGTCATGGCCCCAAGAAAGAACAAACTGATTAAGGAGGAGGCATGCAAGGAGATCATAGAACTGGTGCTGTGGGCCAATAAGGTATTGGAGTTGGTGGAGGACATGGAAACCCAAGGTAAGGGGGATAAGAGGAAAGCCAACAAAGGAAATGGTAGCGGCAGGGGACGACAGTCGGCAAAGGGTAGGACTGAACCTAGGACACCAACATGGTTACCCAGCCCCAAGAGACTGCCCCTGGGCCAGTCAGCCCAGACAGGCCAGCACAAGTTATCCTCATACCACAGCCAGCCCTCCAGGTGATCCCCATGACCCCTGATCCAGATAATGTGCCTCCTCCACCTCTGGCTCCACCGATCACGCCAGCCGCACTGGGACCACTGCCAGCACCTCCCACACCAGCTCCACCAGGACCACTGCCAGCACCAGCCCGAGACGTCACAGGGGATGAAACCCCAAGGCAAGTAGGACCAGTCTTAGGTCCCTCAACAGGTAATACGGTGGTGAGCGTCGGCAGCAGTATTAAAGAATATGTGGAACAAATCATCACAGCTATGGGGGATGCTGGTTTGGGGCAGCTAGAAATGGCATTATCTGACATTAGAATGGGGAAGGGCACTAAAGAACATAACATGACCCCCACAGAAGGAGGAGGTCCAATGGGGGGGATGAGGGATATTGGGTCCCAGGCATGAGAATAGGGGAACATGCCCCCCTAGCAACAAAGATATGGAAAGAAAAGTATGTTGATGTATTTGCTCTGGTAAGCAGGGAGGTAGTGATAAAATGTGATGAGAAAGAGAGCATAGAAAAATCTGAAATGGCAGCAGCAGTAATGCTCGTGGGGAAAAAGAAAGGACAGCTTCACCAAAGGTAAATCTTGGGATGGATGAGTTCTTCAGACAGAGAATGCCCACATATGGGGATGTTCGCAGTGATACTAAACAGTTAGATCTGTGGACATATTACATTACAGACCAAGCCACTCCCAATTGGGTAGGGGGAGAGAAGGCTATGTTGCAACAGAAATGTTGCTGGGGTTTTAACCAGGCATTTTGCTCCTGGACCACAGTGTCAATTTGTTCAAGGTGTGAAGGGGCCCACCTGGCCTCAAGATGCAGGACAAACTGGTCCCCGGGGGGCCAGTACAATGAGGAACAGTGCTGCACCAAGCAGCCCTTTCGTGGGGATGAGGGTCTTTCAGGGGCAGGCAGGAAGCAGGGGTTTTAGAGGGATGGGTGGTTACAGGAGGGGAGGGCAGTCTTTTTGATGCAGAAGCTGAGGGGAGAGTAAAGGAAGATAACAAATTTTGCATGGCATGAACACCGATAAACATTAGGGCACGGAAGCAGGCTTTAGAGAAACACACTGATGAGGAAGCAGCAGCGCAACTACTGGCAGGTTTTAAAGGGAGTTTCAGCTTCCACTTTCAGGGACCCAGGATATACTGGGAAAGCAAAAACTTAGGATCAGTATGGGGAAAGGAAAACATCCTAAGGCACAAGATACAGAAGGAGAAGAGAGCAGGGTGGATTGAAGGGCCTTTTTTGTCCCCCTGTTAGACAATTTAAGGATCTCCTTGCTGGGGCTAGTACCCAAAAAACAACCCAGAGAATACAGGATGATTCACCACCCATCCTTCCCCAATGGGGAATTAGTAAATGATTACATTGGAGAAAAACATTCCAGGGTGACATATGCCACTCTGGAAGAGGCAGTACAGATTATTCGGGCAACACCGTAAGCATGACTAGCAAAAACAGACACTGAGGCAACCTTCAGGTTCTTGCCAGTATGGCCGTTAGATTGGGATTTACTGGGTTTCAAAGTCAATGGGGAATACTATTTCGACAAAGCCATGCCCATGGGCTGCTCTACCTGCTTACAGGAGATTTTTCAGAGGAAGACGGGTCACAAGACAGTGATCCACTTTCTGGATGACTTCCTGCTAACAGGGAGCAGGAGGGAGGAAATGGAGACCATGCTTAAGAGCTTTCAAGGTTTATGTCAAGAACTAGGTGTGCCTTTGGTGCCAGACAAGACCGAGGGCTCCAGTAGGACTATAGAATTTCTAGGAATCAAGATAGAGGCCCAGGAAGAAGTTTTCAGTTTGCCCTAGAAGAAGATAGCCAAGTTGAGAGAGCTATTTCAGGAGCATAAAGCTGGATGGCAGAAGCAACTCAGACAAGTACAACAGCTGATAGACCACCTCAACTTTGCATGCAGGGCCATCAACCTGGGGAGGGCCTTCACTAAATGGTTGACACATTCTACCCACGGAGTGACCAGGCCACACCACTGGGTGGACTTAAGGAAGGACACCAAAGATGATTTGAGGGTATGGGAGGTGTCCCTAGAGATACTCAATGGAACATCCTTTTGCCAAGAGGAATGGTTATTTAACACTGACCTGAAACTACATATTGATGCTGAGGGGTTAGGTATTGGGGGTTATTACAGGGGGAAGTGGTTGTCTGAAGTATGGCCAGAGGAGTGGGTGTGACAAGGGCTAACCAGAGTCATCACATTGCTAGAGATCATGCCAATCTTGGTGTACATTTTAGTATGGGGGGAAAAACTACAGAACCAGAAGGTGGCCTTCTGGTGTGACAACAAGGCAGTTGTGGATGTACTTAATAACAAGGGAACCTCTTCAGCACCTGTCTTGAGGGTGTTGAGGCAGTTAGTGATACAGGGATTAAAACTCAACCTGTCCTTTAGAGCTAGACATATCGAAGGTATCCAGAACAAAATAGCTGACGGCGTCTCCCGTCTACAGCTGGACAAGTCACACCGAAAGCAGAGGTGCAAAAAATGACCATCCCAGTGGACATTTGGGAAGTTGTTGGAAGGAGCAGAAGTACTATTTCACAACTCTTGGCACCCCAGGACTCTCCGAGCATATAAAGGGGCTGGGGAGCATTTCAAGCTTTCTGGGAACTACACAACATGGAGGTAAATGGGCAGATTACAGATGATCAGGTGGGAAGATACATAATATACCAATGGGAGCTGGGTCTAGCACAAGCAACAGTAGGAGTACACCTAGCAGCCATCAGTATAGTCTGCAAACTAAAGGGCTGGAGAGACCCAAAAAAAACATGCTGTTAAGAAGAATGATTCAAGGATGGGGACAGCTAAGGATCAAGGAAAGAGATGGCAGGAAACTGGTGTCAGAAAGGCTCTTAGATGACTTAGTGCGAGCCACACAGACAATCTGTGAATCAGCGGAGGAGGGCTTGCTATTTCAAGCCATCTTCTTGATAATGTATCATGGGGCCCTCAGGGTAAGCAAAATGGTAGGGCATGACAAAGATGATAAAGTGGGAGGTTTGGGGGACATACCATGGCAGGCTGAAGCAATTTCTGTATGGATTAAAAGATCTAAGACAGATCAAGAAGGTAGAGGGTCTCTGATCCACCCAGAATGGAAACAGGAACCAACCAATTGTTCAGTGAGGGTGCTGTGGGCCTATACTGCAGTGTAACCAGCACATAAAGGACAGTTCTTGATCCATGGGGTTGGAAAGAGGGTGACAAGCTACCAGATAGTAGCAGTCCTCAAAAAGGGCATGGGTTTTCTCAGAGAGAACCCAAAGTACTACTTATCTCACTCTTTTAGAATTGGGATGGCATCACAACTGGCAGCGGTGGGGTGGGGTCAGAGGAACAAGTACAAGGGCTTGGACAATGGAAGTCAGAGTGTTACAAATATTATGTATGACCCCTGAATGAGTGAATACTAACCATGTCTCTTTTCTTTGCAGTTTCAGTAGAAAGGGGGCAATAGGTAAGGGCCGGGGGAGGACTGAAGGGTAGGTGGCAGAAAGGACAGATGTACTAATTATATATGCAGCAGGGCCCTGAACCAAGGGAATTTCTGACCTTGTCTTTTGATTTACAACAGGACGGGTTCGAAGGATGGAGATATGGATATGTGGGCATTCCTATAGTTACTGGGCAGAACAGACAGCATCCAAGAAAGCAGGGGAGCAGGCAACTCTATCAAGACCCCAAACAGTGTAGGGTGTCCTGGGAAGGAACCAGGAGCATGAAGAGGGCCCAACTGCTCCTGACACTGAGGCATATGAGAGAGAGAGAGATGCCTGCCACTGGATATGATTATAACACACCTTGGAGGAAATGATATCTGGTCCAGTCCTTGGCTGGACATTTTTCTGCAGGTCAAATATGATATAGAGACAATTAAGAAAGGGTGGCCTCAGGTGACCCTGACATGTTCAGACATGGTTCCCCGAAGAGTATGGAGCCACACACACTGTCATGTGACCATCGAGAGGGTAAGGAGAAAAATGAACTGGAGACTCAGTACATGGTTCACAGCTAATGGGGGCAGGGTCATTAGGAGAGGCATACATGAGAAGGACGATGAGTATTATAGGCCAGATAGGGTGCACTTATCAGACTGGGGGTAGAACTTTTCAACACAGAAACCATGGGGAGCATTGAGGAATGGAGAAGACAGAGGCCGGATAGGGAGGGATCTCTCTTGGAGGACGGCCCATCATCCAGCGTAGCCTGGAGATGGGCTGTGGGATAAAGGATATAAACTATAAGAGGGGAAGGGAGGGGGGAGGAGAAGAACACACAAAAATTAGAACAGCAACAACATAAAAAGAAAAACTGTAATGGGTATACACCGTTACCTCCAAAAAAGAAGAAGACGAAGAAGGGAGCCCAGATTCTACATCTGGGGGTGAGAAGATGAAGAAAAAATGATTATGGGAAAATATTTTGAAATTAAAGTGACAAAATATGTGAGATAATCATATTTAAATGATTGTATATCTATAACAAAGAAAGATGGAGAAAAGATGAAATACGGTGGTCAAGTATATTTTGAAAATGAAAATCATAAGAATCATGACAGTCTGGGTGATGGAATAATAGATAACAATGAATAAGTTAATTGCTGATCTGAGCACCCACCACTCACTGACTTTGCCTCTTTCTTGGGGGAAATCCTTACAATTTAAAATGTAAACACCCTGCTGCTGTATTCAGTCCTTCAGAATATTCATGCAAAATAAGAATTACATGAAGATGTGGCTATCTTGGTGTTTAAAATGATAAATAAAATACATCTATCTATCTTGTTGTTTAAAATGCTAAATACAACACATCAATCTATCTTAAACATAAATAGTCATGTTTTCAGAGAAATGTGTAGATTCCCCAAGTATGTCTTGGGAAACCTTTCCATTCGGCCTTATGATAATTGTGGTTTCCCTTCTCTGCAGCCTCTAAAGTTTCTCCACCTCTTTCCTGTAATACAGTGACCACAGTTGGATATCATACTCTAGATGTGAAGTTATACACAGTACCTTTTTTTTAGTCTTTGGTAACAGGGTAAGGCCCACTAGGCACAAGTGCTTGTTTTCAGGGGTGACCTGGGAGCACTGGGGAGGTTAAGTGACTTGCTCAGAGTCACATAGTATGCAAGTGATGGTTGTAGGAATCAAATCCAGTCTGCTGGATATACCAAGCTCTTTCACAGCTCATTACTCTAGCTGGTAGGCTATGCAGTTAGGATGAGTTGGAAGCAAAACATTCAAAAGTTTGGGTTATTGGATGGCTTAGAAAATGCATGAGCTATGACAATAGTTCTGCCTAGTGTGCATAAAAGAGAAGTTGATTGCAGAATTAGTGATGGTGTTTAAACTAACTGAGGCAGTTCTGAGTAAGGCCTTCAGACCAATGTATTTAGACTTAACTCAATAAAAGAGGTTGTCCTATTAAAGGGCAACCCAGGTTGTCATTGGCCCCCTGGGATTAGCTAGAAAGAATGGTGGTGAAAGAATAGGAGTCAGGTAGCAGGGGACAGATGGGAGGGTGGCAAGGGGATGACATCACGGGGAGGGGAGATGACATCACAAAGTAGGCTGGGGATAGGAAGGGCATAGATGATTGACAGGCAAGGGGACTGGGTGAGGAGAATTCAGGGGAGGGGCTGGATAAGGATAGAAAAGGGTCTACAGGAAGAGAAAATCCCTCTCTCCCCTGCAGCTGTTTCTTCAACTTGATTTGATTGCAGCTGCACAGACATATTTTGATGTGGGTAGATACTTCTCAGCACTAAGTCAGGTTGGGTAGGCCAGGCCTTACCTTTTTCACAGTGAATACTGTATATTGTTAATGCTGGAAATTTGAGTCTTTGGGACCAGATTTTGTTTTTCAATGTTATCTTTTCTCAAGATAATTCTCTAGTTTTTGTAATATTTTATTTGCAGTGCCATATGATTATTCAGACTGTTTTGCTGTAGTGTTTTATTGTGGGATGGCCTTATGCGGCACCCTGTTTTGAGTTAATACTGATGGGCACAGATGGTAAGATATCCTTGCAGGTTAGTGTTTTCAAAGGTAATTTTTTTTTTAACCTAAAATATTGTTAGTGGTTATGCAGGGGGTGGTTTGGGCAATGGCCGCCGAGACACCAGGCCCACGTGGCATCTGACATAGGCTGGGGTATTCAATCCACTCAAAAACCTAAAAAAAATAAAGATTTTGCTGAAGAAGGGTTTCAATTTTAGCAGTATCAGTGGTACCTGGATGTTTGTAGTAGTATGCAGGATGCCAGGTCATGTGACTTCTGCTGCTTGGGTGGCCTATACCTCCCATGAGTGCTTGTTGGGTCTGTCATTGATCGAGACTGCCATGGTCCATTTTTGTCGGTGGAGAGTTTGCTCTGCACGCAGAAAGCCAGGCCATGTAGCATCTGCTGCAGAAAGCTCAGACCCTCCAGGAATTACTTGTTGGTCCTTTATTTGAGTGAGAGCTGCATGGTGGGCAAGGGGCCAGGCCAAGCGGGGTATGCTGTGGACAGGCCTGGGCCAAATACTGAGCAGGTGCTAGCTTCTGTGCAAGGGGAAGGTTTTTGATTTGGCCCCACTGAGGGTTTTGTTTGGCCTGCTGGGCCTGAGTTGCTGACCCGCCACCATCCTCCTGATTGAAAAGCCTATTTTGCTATCCAGGGGTAGCTATCAGGATTTGGGTGGTAGGCGGTCCCAGCAGGTTCTTGTGGCATATGGCCTGGAGAAAGGGCAGACTGTATGTATGAAGAAGGCCTCAGGCTGAGTCTTGCCCAGGTGGTTGGTGGTTTGTGGGCACCTGGGGAGGTGGGCGATTTGTGGCTGAGGTTAAAACTGACTGGTGTTTAAAAAAATATATATATATATATATATATATAAAGGAAGAAAAGGATGAGAAAATGGGCATTGGTTAGGGGTCATTGGACCTTTCTGGCTTTTTGGGGAAAAAGGCACGTCCAGTTTTGGTTGGGGCATCTTGCCAGCCTGGGAGGGGTCTAAGATGTGCTACCCACAGTCACATGAGTGGGCCACGGTCTTATACAAAAAAAAACAAGCCAGCGTGGGTTTATCTGGGGGAGGTTAAGTGAGGCCTAATACACATCAGCTGCGTTTGCTCAGGGGGCTCTGGGGCAGCAGGGAGCCCCATTCGCTTCCCCCTGCCAGAAGATGCTGCTCTCACAATTTCACGCAGTAGGTGGTCCTCGGCTGCCATTTTGGTGAGGATTCAGGGATCTGGCCAGCTGCCATGTTGTAGGGCCTGTCACAAACCCACTCAGCAGGTCAGGCCCTCTACTCCCAAAGTGCCAACCTCTGAGTGCAGTCTTGTGAACAGTGTAACAGACAAGGTAACCCTCTTGTCTGTTTTTGTGAGTTCGGATCAACCTATGGTCTCAAGTTCTGGAGGGATTCAAACTGTGAACCTCTTACTAGAGTACCCAATGCACATGCTGAGATATTTCTGTCTTTGGGGGGCCAGATATCTTTGCCTACGGGCAGCTAACCAGGTATACAGAGATGAGCCCTTAACTTTAAGAAAGACCTTGGGCCAGATATTCAAAAGGGTTGCGCAATGCGCATCAGGGTTGCACCAGCGCAAGTCAGAAAATGCACCATTCTGCGATATTCAGCAGGAGGCAGTTGTGCCACTGAAAACATGCTGAGCAACAGCGCAGGCATGCGCAACCAAAGGGGGTGGAACCATGCATAAAGTGCGCAGTGCTATGTTCAAAGACTTGCGCAATGCGCAACAGTGGAGCAGGAGGAAGTTGCGCCATAGCGGAAATGAGCCAAAATAAAAAGGAGCAAGGAAGGGGTGCAAGAACGCTACAGGGAAGCCACATGAAACAGGGAAGAGAGACAGAGCAAGAGGGAGAAAGAGGGCAGGCCAGGGAAACAAGACAACAGAATAGGGACAAGGAGAGGTGTGTGGGGCCACAGAGAGCAGAGGCCAGTAAGTGTACCCGGTGCAGTGGAGGTAGCAGTCAGGACAGCGGGGGAAACAAAGCAACAATGGCTGGGGGGGACACAAGCCAGGGACATGGACAGTGCCACCTTCCACATGGAAGCTGTAATGAGGGGGGTGAGAAGGCATGCTGCAGGGGGACGTGGCCGTGGAAGGGCCCGTCGGCGGTATGCCCCCAACAGGCAATACCGAGCCTGCACCAGCTTTGAGCTGTACTCAGATGTCAAGATTGTGTACCACCTGAACAGGGCAATACTGAGGCGGCTCTGTGAACTGTGCAGTGATGTGATGCAGGCACCCACACGATGGAGTCATGCTCTGTCAGTGGAGAAAAAGGTAACTGCCTGCATGTGCTTGCTCACCACGGGTACCTTCCAGAGACCAACAGGGGACACCACAGGCATAACACAGTTGGCCACGTCAAGCACCCTCACCCAATTCCTCAGCGCACTGCTGCCACATGCTGCGGAGTACATCCATTTCCCCAGCACCGTGGCGGAGTGCACAGCAAACATACAGGAGTTCCACAGGGTAGCACATATGCCTGGCGTGCTAGGCGCTATAGACTGCACCCATGTGGCCATTCGCATGCCACCTAGCCCCGATGGGGCCACCTACATGAATTGGAAGGGATATGCCAGTGTCAACTGCCAGGTGGTGTGTGATGCCAGTGGGCACATCATCAATGTCTGTGCCATGCACCCTGGGGGAGCACATGATTCCTTCATCTGATACCATTCGGCACTGTGCCATCGATTCGACAGTGGGGACATCCCCACAGGTCATCTAGTCGGTGAGTATGCATGTAGAACTGAAAAATCGTGGGCAAGGGGGGGTAAGCCACAGGTGCCATGGGTGTGGCACACAGGGTTTGGGGCAGTCTGAGCCTGAACAAGACACTAACCTCCACTATCTCCACACAGGTGGCAGTGGATACCCACTCCGTCCCTGGCTGCTCACACCCTACAGGTGGCCCACGACCCCATTGCAGCAACACTTCAATGAGGCACATGCCACCACACACAACATCATTGAGTGGGTGTTTGGGATGCTGAAGGTGTGTTTCCATTGCCTGGATGCCTCTGGTGGTGCCCTACAGTATAGCCCCTCAAAGGCCTGTGGGAGTTCGCTGTGGCGATGGCACACAGGCAACCAATCGCGCTAGATGCATAGACGTCCGATGGCGCTGTGAGTGGCCTTGCGCCAGAGACCCATGACCCTGTGCCCGACCTTTGCCCCCTTGGCACTATATGTCTGGCATGGCTGCAGCTCTATCGGGCTGTTCGGTGACAGCACGATAGGGAATGGCGGCGCTGTACTGACAGCACGATAGGGAATGGCGGCGATGTACTGTGCAGCACTTCCACGTGAGGTTGCCATGCTGTGGAGTGCCATATTGCCTACTATAGCACTAGAGATGGCACGCAGGAGAGCCCCTCAGTGGAGTGCCCTTGAGCTGTCCAACCTTGTGGCCATTGTGGAGCCACACTATGGCCCACTGTTTGCTGAGGTGCCACTGGACAGGGCCAGGACCCAGGTCTGGCAAGAGGTGGCCATTGACCTGGAGGTGGCCACTGTCCACAGGAGGACAGCTGAGCAGTGCAGGCACCAGTATGGGGACCTGAGACGGAGGGAGCCGGAGCTACTGGCATGTCCGCGGTCGCGTGCCAGGAGGGGCATGGTGCCTCGTCCAGGTGGGTGATACGTCTACGCACTTGTATGGTCCATATGGGTAACACTGTCTTATGTGTCCAGCACATAGGGGAGGGATGCTCTAGGGTTGGCTGTGGTGGTGTTTACAGGGTATGGGATAGATGGGTCTGGCTGGGTGGGTGGGCACACACATTGGAGCAGGGGGAATATGCTTTGGGTTTGTACTGATGTGTTTCTCTCCTTTTGTCTCCCACAGGCGTGGCCAAGCAGAGGAGGATTACGGAGCAGCAGCAGAGGGTGGTGGACGCTGCACGGGGCCGTGTCATGGACCAACCCCAACACCAGCAACAACCCGATGAGGGTGAGTGCCATGACACCATGATTCCTATTGCATGCTGTGTGACAGGGTGAGAAGCAGGGCATGGCCACCATCCATGGACACCACTGCCATGCACGTGGCATGTGACAGTCAGCACTGTCCAGTGGCACTGCATGTCTGGGAGTGCGTCAATGGTGGTCCATGCATGCTCTGGGCACATGGCTGTGGCACTGCCTGCCCACTGCATAGCCACGTTACTGTACGGCCTTGGTTGTGGTGTGCTGGACATGGGCGGTGTGTGTGTGTGCAGTGGTACACATGGCTGTTGCTGCCTGGTTGGGCATGTCTTGTGGACATGGTCACTGTGGTTGGGTGCACACCATCACAGGAGCGTGGCACATGGCTGTATGCCATGCATAATGGGTGGGCTGCAGGGGGATGGACAGTCACACCAATTGACTGTGATCCCTTGTCCTAGGTGTGTGGATACTCCTGCGAATTGAGCGGTCCATCCAGGATCTGGTGCAGGTGGCACAAGAGTCCCTTGCCATCCTGAGGGATCTCCATCGGCATGGGGTGAGGAGGAGGAGGCGAACCAGGGAATGGTCCCAGGCAGCAGAGGACCAGGCTGGCCACCAGTGACCACGGACAACCTCCCCCCCTTTGATCAACCCTCACACCCCGCCTTCCCTCTCCCATTTGTTCAGCCCTGCCACTTACCCACCCCCACCTTGTTCCTGTCCCTCCACCCCATGTTTGTAAATATTTGTAAATAGTTGTTGTTGTTATATATTTTCTAATACAGTTATTTTGATATGAATACTGTGGTGGCCTCTGATTTGCAGCTGGCTATAGGTGCTCAATTGCAGTGGTGTGCATGGCATCTGGGGTGGTTCAGTCATGGGTATGTGTGTGTGTGCGTGGGGAAGTGTCTCTGGTGTGGGAGTGACTATCAGTCGGTATCTGTGGTGTGTGTTGTTCTCTGTGCATTGCATTACTGTGTGCAGTGGTCCATGGTGCCTGCTCTGTGTCCATTGTGCCCCTGTCAACTTGTCCTTAGCCTGTGCAGCTGACACCCTTGCATGTCTGTGGCCTGCAAGGTCTGCTGCCTTGTCAGTGGTGGCTGTCCCTGCAGGTCATCCACTGTGACTGTCACAATGCTGGGTTGCCTCCTGTCACTGGTGTGGTGCATGTTTGCCTCGGGTGACACTGTGGCCTCCGCAGTTGCTGTCCCACCTCCATGCTGTGGCTTGTGTGTGTTGCAGGGGCTTTGCACCACTGTCTGTGACTTGTGATCCAGGCATATGCTGGTGGCGTACAGGACCACAGTTCATGCACAGGGTGGGTGTCACCCTGTGCCATGGTGGACTGCAGGCTGTGTGTGCACAGTTTATGGGCCCCACTGGGGGCTTGGTTGCCACACTACTGCATCCCTGTGTTAGTGTCCCCGAGGGTATGGGTGTGTGTTTGCCCCTGCACTGTGTTGCATCTGGTGTGCTGCATGCTTCCATGCACCACTGTGGGTGTCTGTGCTGGCTGCTGTGGCTCATGGTGGGTCACGCTGTGACACTTGTTTACTGTGCAGGGTGCTGTATCAATGGCGGTGGTGTCAGGGGCACGCCCTTTCCCATGTGATGTACCTCTTGTGGCAACACATGTTCAGTCTCTCAGCTGTGCCTCAGGGGGATTGTGCATGTTGGCACTGTGTCTGCCGTTGTTGCATTGCCGTGTGCTGCCACCCACTGCTGGGTGCTCATGGTGGGTCTGGCTTGTATGGTTCTGTGGTACACGAGGTTGCAGTGTGACAGTGGGGGGGGTGGTATGCATGAGGATTCCTGCAGTGGTGGTCACTGCTCATGGGGGTGTCTTGGGGTCATGGTGCAGGGTGTGCTGTGCACGGAGGGGCTGCTGTGCCATGGGATGGTCTGCCCTCCTTGTGTGGCAGTCTCAGCTTGCCTGTGGGTGTGATGGGGCACCATGGCCCAGCTGTGCTTTGTTTGCTTATCCCCATGGGCCAGTGGATATTCCATCCCTCCACCAGTTGTGCTGTGCTTGGGGTGTGGGGGTGCATTGTCAGTTCTGCAGTGTGTTCCTGTGCCCATCTGTGGCATGGGTGGTGGGCCCCTACCTACCTCCCTGGTTGTGCAGTTTTCATTGCTCTGCTGCTGGGGGGCTCCCTGCTTGCGCTATGGTGCCTCTGGGCTGCTCAGCTGGGCAGCCCTTGTTACGCCATAGCACATCGTATCTGCTCAGCTTCCCCTTCCTAGTTGCGCTATGGCACAAGTTGTGCGATATTCAGACGTTGGCTGTTGGCGCAATTTGACTTGCTCCTTTTTTGAATATCGCATCTATTGCGCATGGGCGCAATGGACTTGTGCTTGCTCCTGCTATTGCACACTTTTTGGGTGCGGTTTGAATATCCAGCCCCTGATATTTAAAACACTTCTCTTTCCAGTTTGGTACCATCATTCAAGCTTATGTTTAGTATCTGCAATAACCATATACTTTTCTTACAACTAAAAAGAAGTCAAAGACAGACCAAGTAAGTTCTAAAAAGAATTTTACTAAAATAGTTAAAAATATGTAAAACGCAAAATACAGAACTCTTATATCCCAAAACATACAAATCTTTTAAAAGAACAAGGTTTAAACAGTTCAGATTCTAACTTACAGTACTTAGATTTGAAATCTTTCTAAATACTTGTTTACAAGTGCTCCAAAGATCTTTCCTTAGTCAGAGTCTAGGTAAAAGTGTGTAAGTAAAAGAGAGTATTCCTTAAACAACTGTATGGGACAATCCATTTCTGTGTGAGGTCTGCTAGCTCCTCCTCTGTCAGATTATGTATAAAAATATATATATCTTATACAAAAGTATTACATTCTGCAACTTCAGCATAATTCATGTCCTTCAAATGACACTTCTTTTGATCTCATAATAAGCTTCCTCCTTCCAGGACATGACAGAATCTTTATGATTTTCACACTTCTAAGTAATAACCTGGGTTTTCCCTCCAATGTCATAAAATGGATATGTTCTAGCAACTATGGTTGTAATTAACTCAGACAGACGGGATCCTTAATTAAGGCCTTACATGTAACACATGGTCTCTAAAAACTGAGTGTTTGTGAACTCACATGCTGTCAGCATTTTTCTTATGGCTTGCATCTTTCAGTTGAAACCTGGGGGGGGGGTTGATGAGTGAGGTCATTCTAAGAGCACCAGATTTTTCAGCACAGACAGTCAGTAATACATTCTATATTAAAAAAAATGATACAGCACTCAAAGCTGGCTGTCTACGTCACATTCCTCCCCACCTAGACTGAATTTGGGGATCTATCCCCTACATGGGATGAGCTTCCCAAATCAGTTCACTTCTCATAGACCCTAGACAGCCCATCTGAGTTCTGGTTCTTCATTCCAGCCTTATGTACGATTTTTATATCATACCCTTGTAAAGCAAGACTCCACCTTAGTAATCCGCCATTGTTCTTTCCCATCTGCGTCAGCCAAACCAGAGGGTTGTGGTCAGTCTGCACCACAAAATGCTGCCCATACAAGTATGGTTCTAATTTCTTTAGGGCCCACGCTATGGCAAGAAACTCCTTTTCCACCATGGAGTATGCTTGCTCCCCGGGAAGCAGCTTTCTGCTCAGGTACACTACTGGGTGATCTGTCCCTTGGCTGGACGTCTGGCTCAGAACTGCCCCAGTACCCACATCTGAGGTGTCCCTCTGAACTATAAAGGTTTTGCTATAGTCAGGGCTTGTCAAAACAGGAGCACTCTACAGTGCCTCCTTTAGTCTGGTAAAGGCTTCTTCACAGGCTGGACCTCAGGTAATTTTCTTTGGCATCTTTTTCTTTGTCAGGTCAGATAGGAGAGCAGCCAGGGCACTGTAATTGGGTACAAATTTCATGTAGTACCCTTCTGTCCCTAATCTGGGCCACACCTGGATCACCGCTATCTTTATTTGGTTAGGATGGAGCTGTCCCCGGCCTACCACATGCCCAAGGTATGCCACTTCTCCCATGGCCACCTGGCACTTCTCGGCTTTGACAGTGAGCCTGACCCTCTGTATCCTGCCCAGCACTTCCCTAAGGTGGGGTAGGTGTTCCTCACAGCTGGTACTAAAGATGGCAATGTCATCCAAGTATGCCATGGCATACTCCTCAGCAATGTTTAACACCTGGTTCACCAACCTTTGGAAAGTGGCCGGGACATTCTTCATTTCGAAAGGCATTACTTTAAACTCAAATAAGCCTATTGGAGTGATGAAGAATGACCTCTCCCCGGCTCTGTCTGTCAATTCTACCTGCCAATACCCCTTGGTAAGGTCAATAGTCATAAGGTAGGTTGCCCCTCCCAACTTGTCCAGGAGTTTGTCCTTCCAGGGCATCGGGTGGGCATCAGACTTTGTTACTGCATTCAGTCCATGATAGTCCACACAGAAACGAGTTGAGCCATCTGGCTTGGGCACAAGAACTAAGGGTGAGGCCCAGGGGCTGCAGGATCTCTGGATTACCCCTAAATCCAGCATCTCCTCCACTTCCCTACTAATGTCCTTTTGGATAGCCTCTGACACCCAAAATGTTTGCCGTTTGGGCGTCTGTGTCCCTGTCTCCACATCGTGTGTCGCTAAGGAGGTTAGTCCAGGCTTGGCGCTAAACAAGGGGGCAATGTCTGCCAAAACCTGCCTTACTTTCTGGACCTGGTCCAGGGCCAGCTGGGGGGACAATTTTACTGCCTCCACAGAGGACTCCTGCTTACTTTCTTCCAGCTAATCCAGAAGAGGGTCTCTTCGTCCATCCCCTTCCCATGACTACACACTGCAAACATCATGTCAGCCCTATTTGCATATGGCTTCATCATGGTTACATGGTACATTCTTTCAGTCTGTCTTCTGTCAGATAACTCCACAATGTAGTTCACATCATTTACCTTCCTAATCACTTTGTATGGTCCTGCCCACTCAGCTTGCAGCTTGTCTTTCCAGACTGGAATAAGGACCATGACTTCCTGACCCACCATGTATGAGTGACCTCTGGGTCTGCAGTCATACCACACCTTTTGTTTCTGTTGGGCAGATGCCAGGTTGCTTTGGGCTGTCCCTATAAGCTCCTTCAGCCTTTCTCTAAACCTAAAGACATAATCTTCAATGGGAGTTCCCTTGGTGGTGTGCTTGCCTTCCCAGTCCTCCCAGATCAAGTCTAGGGGCCCATGTGCCCGGCATCCATATAAGAGTTTGAAGGGAGAAAATCCTGTCGACTCTTTGGGCACCTCCCTGTATGCAAACAACAGGTGGGAAAGGTATTTCTCCCAGTCCCTTCCATGCTGTTCAGCAAACGCCCGGAGCATTGACTTTAGGGTACCATTGAATCGTTCCACAAGTACATTGGCTTGTGGGTGATATGGTGTCGTGCATCTCTCCACCACCCCACACTTCTCCCCTAAACATTTCATCAGGTCTGACATGAAGGAATCCCCTCAATCAGTGATTACCTGCTGCGGAAACCCAACACGGGGTAAAATCTCAAGTAAGGCATCTTCCACTTTGTCCGTCCTCAGTGAGGATAGGGTGACTGCCTCTGGGTACCGGGTGGCATAATCCACCACAGTCAGGATGAATCTCTTCCCTGAGGAGCAGGGGGTATTTAAAGGCCCCACAATATCCATTCCCACCCTCTGGAATGGCTCCTTCACTATGGGCAATGGAATCAGGGCTGCTTGGGTTTTCTTGTCCGCTTTCCCTATTTCTTGACACCGGTGACAAGACCTGCAATACTCCTTCACCTGCTGGGTGAAGTTATGCCAGTAGAAATTCTGGGCCAACCACTGCATTGTGCGTGCAATTCCTAGATGACCAGATGAGGGAATATCATGTGCAATTTTGAGCAACTGCTCACGATACCCCTGGGGAATGACAAGCTGCCTGTCTAGCATCCCTCCCTCTGTCTGTATTGCCTGAATATACATAAATCCATTTTCCCAATAAACCTTATGTCTGCCGTCACCTCCCTGTGTACTGTCTGAGTCTGCCTATGACCCCAGCTTCTCTAAACTAGGGTCACCCCTCTGAGCAGCTGCAAACCCCTCACACATTCCCAAGGTATGGGACAGGTCCCCTTCAGTTGCTAAACTAGGGTCCCTAGCACTAGCATCAGGGCACTCAGGGTCACTGTCAATCCCAACCCTCAGACAATGGGTCACCCCTCCCTCTTTGGAGTAACCTTTAATAGCTGTGTGGTCACTTGTTAGCCGGAAAATTTCTACCCCCTTTTTATCAGTCTCCCCATCTGGAGACACAGGCTGGGGAACCAGCCTCTCAGTGATTTCCACAATGACTTCTGTGGGGTTCAGGGAACTACAATTTTCCCTTGCCACTTGGCTATGCGTAACTGCACATACCATCCCCTGTTAGAGATTGTTACCCAGGATCACATCCACTGCTAATGTTTTGGCTACAGCCACCTGTTGCATAGTCCCCCCTGTTTCACCCCAGTCTAAGAGAACACTAGCAAGGGGCAATGTTTTCTCTTCACCAGTGAACCCTTGGACAGTAACATATTTATTGGGTATAAGCTCACCAGGTTGTACCAGATCCCCTTTCACCCATGTCAGGGATGCCTCTGTGTCTCTTAACCCCTGTGTCTGTACACCATTCACCGTGACTGGGTGCATGTGTTCTCTCATGTTCACTGGCATGCTTCCAGGGACACACAAACAACCCACTTCTTTTTAGCACCCTGTTGTGCATGATTGCTCGCCTTTTTGGGACACTGTCAGGCAATATGCCCAGTCTCTTTACACAGCCAACATGCATTTCTTACTTCAGAGAAATCTTTTCTTTGAAACCTGGGGTTAACTGGTTTCGGTGGAGGCAGTGAAGGTTTTAGCTGCCCTGAAGGCTCGCTTTTCCCTTTCTATGCCACCAAGCCTGCCCCATTCACTCTCAGAGCAGGTCTGCTCTTGGCATAGTGGTCCAAGAGTTCAGCAGTCTCTTGCAATGTTTTTGGATCTCGGTCCTCTAGCCAGGTTTTTAGTTCAGCTGGGCAAGCTGTTGTAATAAAATCACATTTTCAATTTTGTCAGCCGAGTTTGCCTCAATTCCTTACCACCAATGTTTTAAAAACTGACATTGTTTCGTAGCAAGCTCCTCATAGCTCATATCAGGGCTTCCCCTGAGCTTACGGAATTTAGCACTGTATGATTCAGCAGTTAATTCAAACATTTTTAACAGACAGCTTTTAGCTTGCCGTAATCATTGCTGTCCTCATTGTTCATTTGACCAATGCATCCCAAGCTTTCCCGGTAAGTAGAAGGGATAGCTGGAAGCTCCAGGACTCTCTAGGAATTTTAACCTGAATACAAACTTTTTCAAAAGAATTTAAAAAAGCATCCAGGTCCTCCCCTTCCTTAAACTCAGCTATTACTTTGGAGTTCAATTTGTAACCCAGTCCTGTAGTCCTAGTTAAACCCAAGCCACTTACCTGCTCTGGTACCGCTGGTTGGAGTCGTATCTTCTCCAGTTCGTGTTGACTCTGGCACTCCTTCTCCTCACAGTCTGAGTCTCTCTGTTCTCGCTCTGCTTCTCAGCATTTGCATTTTCTCTTCTCCTCTGCAGCTCGCTGGAGCTCACGCTCCTCACAGTCTGCCTCCTTCTGTTGTTGCTCTGCCTCTCGATCCACCTCTCTCTGTTCTTGCTCTGCCTCCAGTTCCATCCTGTGCAACTCAATTTGCAGTTTGAGTACCTCTGGATTCAGGATACTGGTGACAATCTCCTGCTGCTGTGGTCCTTCACTGACAGTGGCCCTGCTGTCCTTTTCAGTCACGGTCTGTGACTTGCTGCTCTGGGTATCTGCTATCATCAAGGCCTCTATGAGGTTCTACTTTTTGACTGTCACTTTGAAAGGAACTCCCCTGTCCCCACACAACTGCTTCAAGTAACCTACAGTGTGCCTGCTGTAGTCAGAAGCCATCTTCTTCTTCCTTGACTACGGCTACTCTGACTTGCACTTTAGAGGACAAAATAAAAAATGGGTAGGAACTGGACTGTATGCCAAGTGATATATAGTTCTGTTTCCTTTTTAAAATAGAACTCTCCCTTTTTTCTTTCTTTGCTTGAGGGCTTATGGTCTCAGCTGACACAGAACAATACACGCTTGTGATACCAAAATGATGCCACCGCTGCCAACCAATCTGTCACAAACCCACTCAGCAGGTCAGGCTCTCTACTCCCAAAGTGCCAACCTCTGAGTGCAGTCTTGTGAACAGTGTAACAGACAAGGTAACCCTCTTGTCTGTTTTTGTGAGTTCGGATCAACCTTTGGTCTCAAGTTCTGGAGGGATGCAAACTGTGAACCTCTTGCTAGCATACCCAATGCACAGGCTGAGATATTTCTGTCTTTGGGGGGCCAGATATCTTTGCCTAAAGACACTTAACCAGGTATATAGAGATGAACTTTTAAAAACTTTAATAAAGACCTCAGATTTAAAATGCTTCTCTTTCTAGTTTGGTACCACCATTCAAGCTTATGTTTAGTATCTGCAATAACCATATACTTTTCTTACAATTAAAAAGAAGTCAAAGACAGACCAAGTAAGTTCCAAAAAGAATTTTATTGAAATAGTTAAAGATAAGTAAAACGCAAAATACGGAACTCTTATATCCCAAGACATACAAATCTTTTAAAAGAACAAGGTTTAAATAGTGCAAATTCCTACTTACAGTACTTAGATTTGAAATCTTTCTAAATACTTGTTTACAAGTGCTTGGTTGGAGGGGTTTCCCTCTGGTTTGGTCCCTGGTGAGGGCAGAGATGGTAATTGCATGGACTAGGGATTACCTGAACAAAGGAGCAGGTTTAATGTTGAGGGAGGGTTTACACAAGGGTTTAATCTGTACTGTGTTACTCGGGATTAAGGAAAAATATGAGAGTGAAAAATCTGGGATCCATTAAGGGAAAGGACATTGTGGAAAACAAGATTAAGAAAGAGCTGGCAGTGGGATGAATGGAAGGCCATTTCAAATCCCCTCCATTTCCTAATTTCAGGGTCTCCCAGCTGGGCATCATGCCTAAGAAAGCACCAGGTGAATACAGGTTAATTCACCACCTATCATACACTGATGGGGAGTCAGTGAATGATGCCATTGTCCTGGAAAGGAGCGTAATATCCTACAACACTTTGGACAATGCAGTGGAGCTGATAAAGGCCAGGGAAGGGGTATGGGTAGCAAAAACCAACATAGAATCAGCTTTCAGGCTATTACCAGTCTGGGATCAGGACTGGGACTTGCTGGGTTTCCAATTCCAGGGGAAGTACTATTTCAACAAAGCAATGCCCATGGGGTGTTCAGTGGCTTGTACTACATTCCAAGTTTTTAGTACTTGGCTACAATGGGTATTTTCAGTCCACCACAAACAGGGGACTGTTGTCCACTATTTGGGTAATTTCTTATTCATAGGGGAGGTCAGGAAGAACACACAGGCCATGGTCCAAGGTTTTGAAGATGTGCAAGTAGATTGGGGTACCTTTGGCTAAGGATAAGACTGAGGGGGCAAGCAGGCAGCTAGAATTCATAGGCATAGAGCTAGATTTGGACCAGCAGTGTTTTTGACTTCCAAAAGACAAAGTGGAGAAACTGAAGGGACTCATCCAGGGGATCAGGAGGAAGCAGAGAGTACAACTCAAGATCATTCAACAGGTACTGTGGCATATGAATTTTGCCTACAGGGCAGTAGCCCCAGGGAGCGTGTTCACCTGATTCTTGGCTAGGGCATCCACTAAGGCCAAATTGCCACATCACTGGGTCGACATTAGCAAAGGGGTAAAGGAGGATCTGTTAGCCTGGGAACATTTCTTATTGAGGTGTAATGGGGTGACTTTCTGGCAGGACAAGTGGGAGTCAGATGAGGACCTGGAGCTGTTCACGGATGCAGCTGGGGGCTTTGGTATGGGGGCATACTGTAAGGGTAAAAGGATATTGGAAGAATGGCCAGCCCACTGGGTAGAACTGTGTCTCACCAAGGACAGCATATTTTTGGAGGCGTTCCCCATATGGGTAGCTGTGGTAATCTGGGGAGATTGCCTTAGGAACAAGAAGATCATTTTATGGTATGATAACATGCAGTGGTGTCAGTTATAAATCGTCAGTCTGGGTTCACAGAAGAGGTGCTAAGGGTGGCATGCATGCTGGTATGGGAGGGCCTGAGACTGAATTTGTCTTTTAAGGCAAGACACATGGAAGGGGTTAAGAATAACATAGCTGACAGCCTTTCATGTTTATAGTTGAACAGCTTCCGGTCAATAGCCCCGAGGATGGCCATCCAGAGAATGTAGGTGCCATCACGCCTTTGAGAGACTGGACGGACTGAGCCCTGCTACTCTTTCAGACAGCATGGGCTCCAAACATGCTGAGAGCTTATTAAATGGTGTGGAAGAGTTTCCAGGAGTTCTGGGAGAGGGTCGGGTTGGAGGTAAGTGGCCCAGTATCTGAATCCCAGGTCATCAGGTATATAATAGAAAAATTGGAGGGGGGATGTTAGGATCAACCATTGGTATCCACCTCATTAGTATTGGCATGATCTGCCAATTGCATGGGGGGAGGACTCCCACCAGGGCTCTGCAGTAAGGGTGGAACTGCTGAAAAGGCTGGTTGCTGACCTGATACACGTATGCTCTTTGGCATACGAGGTCAGATTATTTGCGGCCATCTTTATGGTGAGGCAGAAAGGGGCATTTAGGGTCAGTGAGTTGTGGTCAAGGGCTAGTGGGACACACGGGGCAATCTACTGGACCAGGACAGGACATGTCTTGGTCAGCTTGGACCACCATGTACTGATTCAAATGGCCCAAGATGGACCAGGCGGGGAAGGGAATACAGATTGAATTGCACCACGATGGGTAAACTGGGGAGGGGTAGTACAGGCCTTAGAGGCATACATGGCAGTTAGGCCCAGGGAAAAGGGTGTTGTTTTAGGCATGGCAATGGGGATCTGGCCACCACCTCCCAGGTCAAGGCTGTGCTAAAGAAGGGGATGTGCTGCCTCAGGGAGGACCCCAAAAGATTTGCATCACACTCATTTAGGATTGGGGTGGCACCTCCACTGAAGTGCAGAGGGTGGGGTGGTGGTCCTCCCAGGCTTCCAGGAGGTATATAAGGAAATGAGATTTAACTTCTATCTTTATGTTTTCCAGGGTTTGGATGGCAGCAGGTGGTCTGGATTATCAGCCATTCTTTTATTCAATGGAAGGAACAGTGGGCTGTAACCATGGCGGGGGGTTGGCAGCTTGGACAAGATCCAGAAAAGAACATGATCAAGTAGCATGGGCAGAGGGGACTAAAATGCAGGCAACTTTTGCCATTGTTGGATGATAGTAGCAGGTTTTTGCTGACCCCAGATCTGATTGCTATACACACATGGGGAATAACCTGGGGAAACATGCACTGGGTGGCTTTGGTTCACATGATCCTCAATGACTTTGATGTGATAAAGTCCTGGTGGCCGCAGGTGACAATAATGTGGTCAGGAATGATACCAAGGGGATGTTGGAAACATGCTAGAGATATGTTAGCAGTAGACAAAGCCCAGAAGTGGGTAAAGAAGAAGATGGCAGACTAGGCTAGGAAGGCAGGTGGGCTATACATAAAACATGCATTGATTACACATGACACAAATGGGATGTACCACACAGATGGGGTACATATGTCGGTGATATACAATGTCGCTCTAAATAGGGCAATCAGTCAAGCAATTGAGAAATGGCAGGGTTTTGGGGGGAGTATTTGTTAGCTTTTCATGGGGGAAGCCCAGAGGCAGGACCAGATGGTCAGCCTCTGGGCTTGCAGGAAAAAGGGAGCCCAGCCGGATAGAGGTATGGCAGGGGAGGGCTCCCCATGGCTTAGTCACTCATGGGGACAGGGTGGGGGGATCAGTTGGGACACCTGAACCCAAACATGAACTTAAAGGTAGTGAAGGGGCATCAGGTGTTTTACACCCGAGCCAAAGAAGAGCTAAATATTGATCATAATGCTGTGAAATTTGTGGATATGTAAATAAAGGGGCAACCCCAAAAGAGTTTTGTAAATAAGAAAATGATGATGGTATTGACAGTTAAAAGATTGGTGTAACTGAGAATCTACCTATTAAAGCTTAAATTTTTTAAACCAAGTATTGGTGTGGGTGTGGCTCATTTCAGGGGAGTCCAAATGACAAAAGAGGTTGCCCTATTAAAAGGCAGCCCAGGTTGTCATTGGCCTCTGGGATTAGCTAGGAAATGTAGTGGAGAGGGAATAGGAGTCAGGTAGCAGGGACGGATGGGGGGCATGGGATGACAACACAGGGGGAAGGTATGACTTCACAATGTAGGCTGGGGATAGGAAGGGCAGTGATGATTGACAGAAAAGGGGACTATGTGAGGGAAATTCAGTGGAGGGGCTTGACAAGGGTAGAAATGGGGCTGCAGAGAGAGAAAATCATTTTCTCTCCAGCAGCTGTTTCTTCAACTTCCCACTAAGCCACCCAAGATACAGGCTACTTAATTCAGAGATTTTGTGGGTTGCTGGATGAGGGCAATGGGGACATGGAGGTTGTCAAGAATGGGTTGCTGTGGAGAGCAACGGTGTTGGAAAAAGGGGCCCAGCTGGATGGAGGTATGGCAGCGCATGGGAGGGCTCACCATGGGGTAGTCACCTCATGGGGGCAGGGCTAGAGGATCAGGTGGAACACCTAAACCCAGACAGAACTTAAAGGTGGTGAAGGGGCATCAGGTCTTTTACACCTGAGCCATAGAGGAGCTAAATATTGACCATGATGCTGTGAATTTTGTGGATATGTAAATAAAGGGGCAACCCCAAAAGAGTTTTGTAAATAAGAAAATGGTGATGGTATTGAAAGTTAAAAGATTGGTGTAACTGAGAATCTACCTAATAAAGCTTCAATTTGTTGAAGCAAGCATTGGTGTGTGTTGGCTGATTTCAGGGGAGTCCAAGAGACAAGCAGACTACTTGAGCTTGACCAAAAGCTAAGGCACAATGTACAATAGGATTATTTCCTCTTTACGTTTGAATATAAAATTAAACACTGTATGCAAATTATAAGGGATATCAATGAAGAAAAGTCTCCTATTAGCTGCGTATTGTATAATTCAAGAATGCAATTAGGAAATTATAACATACACAGGCAAAATAAATACTGGGTGTCAGGGAAATGATACCAGAGCTACTCTTATATGTCTTCTTTCTAAATGCAATGCATAAAGTGTCATGGACCATGACTCCAGGTTTAGAATATTGAAATTAAACCTGCTAAATGGATGTGGAAGATCTTTGCAAAAAATTCTTGTTTTACCAGAAAAAGCACTTGTAAATATAATGCATAAGAATCATGTTCTGACTAAACCTACTAATAGCTAACAGTAATGGAACTTTTATTATGGGGAAAAATTGATTCTGTGAACTGTGGTAAGATTGAGCAAAGGTTAACTGAATGTTTGATGACATATCTGAGTTGCTTAAAAAGCACTTGAATTTGTTGAAAGTAGAATTAAGGGTAGTAAATTATGTAAGGGCAAATGTAAATGTATCTGAAAATATAATTATTTTCAAACTCTGGCCAACACAACATAAAATCCAACTGCACAAAAAATTATATTCTTAGCTGAGTACAACTGAGCTGCTGTTATACTCTATGAGTTACATATTATAAACTAGTCATGTACACACGCACCAACAATTTGAGTGCACATTAATGCTCTGTGGGATGCTGAACTATGCCCTTGGAATTGGTGTAGAATGGCAATTCTGCTTCTCAAATGCTTTTCACATTTTCTTTTTCAATTCCGCGGAATTCCAAAAAGCATTTCTGTGCAAACACAGAACAATTTTCCATGGATCACATAAACCACTGAATAATATTCCATGGATTGTGGAAATAGAATCAGCAGTTTATGTAAACTATGGATTATTAATTTGCAGAAACCATTTTACATGCAGAATGTCAGAAGTTCACTACCGATGGAATTTTGTGGAGTTTTCTGAAACTCTGCAGAATTCCATTCCATCTGAATTTCCACAATCTGCACAACCCTAGTGCATCTGTCTAATAGTCAGGTTTTGCTGTGCTAAACACAAAATTGGCATTGGCAGACTATTCATTTCCCTATCCCATACATCCTTATTCAGGTTCTTCGCAAAAACTGTGTTAATGTGCTAGTTACAGTTGAAGCAAAAATTAAAAAAGTGGGGAAATATAGCATTATGGTTTCCGACCCTACCACCCCACACCCACCCTGCAGGCACCAACAGGAAAAATCATTACGGTTTTACCTCTCTTGTCTCTTTGCAAATCAGGCGTGGAGTATGCCTTGGGGTTGTCAACCCTAATGCTCACCCTATTCCATGAATAAGTAAGCTGAGATAAATACAGTATATGAGAATGTGGTAAGCATTAGGGTTGACAACCCCAAGGCACACCCCACTCCTGATTTGCAAAGAGGCAAGAGAGGTGAAACTGTAATGGTTTTTCCTTTTGCTGCCTGCAGGGTGGGGATGGGGTGTTAGGGATGGAAAACCTAATGCCACGTTGAGTCATGTTTGTTGCTTCAGCCCTAACTAGTGCATTAATGATTTTTTATAAAAAATGTTCTTTCTTTTCAAGATAGTATAATTGTATAGGAAAAGTCCCCTTGGAGAATACAAAACAGGATTCTTTTTTCATTCGTATTGTAGTTCATATCATAACTTTTGAATGACTGAATATGTTCCACCAAACCAGCAGAAGGTACATCTATGGGACTTCCCCTCTGTACTCTGAAAATTTCAGCGCACAATTCCAAAGTACCTGGGCACTGGTTTGGTGCAATAATCTTGAGCCATTCAAAAGTTATGAACTAAAATACAAATGAGAAAAGAATCATTTTCTGTATTGTACAAGAGTATTTCTGCTATTTGGTGCTGTTCTTTTGAGACATGTAGTGCCCAGGTGGTTTAGAATTGTGGCTCAGTTTTTTTTAGGATAGAGAGGTAAAGATCCACAGATGTGCCCTGTGCTGGTTTGGCACAAAAATCTTCAGTCATTCAAAAGTTATGAGCTACAAGACTAACACAAAAAGAATATAAAAAAGGATTCTGTTTTTTGTTCATATTGTAGTTCATAACTTTTGAATGGCTGAAGATTTTTGCACCAAACCAGCACCAGGCATATCTGTGGACCTTCCCCTCTGTACCCTGAAAATTTAAGTCCAAATTTCAGATGCACCTGGGTGCTACAGGTGTCAGAAAAACAGCATCAATAAGGAGAAACACACTTTTTCTCCTATTTAGTGCTGTTCTTCTCAAATGTGAAGAGGGGAAGGTCCACAGATGTGCCTTTTGCTGGTTGGTGCAACACTCTTCTGCCATTCAAAAGTTATGAACTACAATACAAATTAAAAAAGGAATCCTTGTTTACATAGATACATAGACAGTGTCGGCAGATAAGGGCCTATGGCCCACCCAGTCTGCCCATTTAAGTTTGTAAGTTCAGTTAATGTTTTCCAGAAAGTCTGTTGCCCCTTACCCCTGACCTCCAGAATTCCTTTATGTCTATCCCATGCATTCTTAAATCCCGTGATTGTTTCAGCCCCCACCACTTCCTCTGGCAGGGTGTTCCACTTGTCCACCACCCGTTCTGTGAAGAAATTCTTCCTCACGTTTCCTCTGAATCGTCCTCCCTCCAACTTCATCCCGTGCCCTCTAGTCCTGGAACATCTTTTTCGCTTAAAAATAGTGCATTCCTGCACCCTGTTCCTCCCTGTAAGATACTTGTATGTCTCTATCATATCCCCTCTCTCCCTCCTCTCCTCCAGGGAGTACATGTTCAGTGCCTTCAACCTGTCCTCATAGGACTTGTGATGCAATCCATGCACCATCTTTGTTGCCCTCCTCTGAACCTTCTCTACCCTGTCTATGTCCTTACGTAGGTAAGGTCTCCAGAACTGCACAGTGTACTCCAGGTGCGGCCTCACTAGTGTCTTGTATAGTGGAATTATGACCTCCTTTTCCTGCTGGTGATGCCCTGCCTATGCATCCCAGCATCCTATTTGCTTTACCTGCTGCCTTGTCACACTGTTTCCCTGCCTTGAGGTCATCAGAGATGATAACTCCAAGGTCCTTTCCTGCTTGGTGCATGCTATATCCTCACCCCCAACTGATATATTGTGCCAGGGTTTTTGTGCCCCATATGCATTATCTTGCACTTCCTTGCATTGAATTTCAACTGCCAAACCCCTGACCATTCTTCAAGTTTCTGCAGGTCCCTTCTCATTCTGTCTACACCCTCTGGTGTGTCTACTCTGTTACAGAGCTTTGTGTCATCAGCGAACAGTGAAATTCTGCCTTCTAGGTCCTGTGCAATGTCACTGATGAAGATATTGAATAGTACCGGTCCCAGCACTGATCCCTGTGGTACCCCACTGGTCACTCTTCCCTCTGTGGAGTGACAGCCATTTACCACCACCCTCTGTGTCCTGCTGCCCAGCCAGTTACCTACCCACAAATTATATTGTATTAAATTAAATTATATTGTAATTGTATTGCACAAAGGGAGTTCTAGTATTTGGTGCTGTTCGTCTAACACCTGCAGTGCACAGGTGCTTTGGAATTTGTGGCTGAAATGTTCAGGGTAGAAAGGGCAAGGTCCACAGTTGTATCTATTGCTGCTTTGATGCAAAAATCTTCAGCCATTCAAAAAGTATGAAGTACAATACAAATGAAAAAAGAATACAAAAATCTTTTTTTATTTGTATTGTATTTCTAACTTTGAATGACTGAAATTTTACCTAAAACTCAACAAATGGCACATTGGTGGACATTCCCCTCTCTACTCTGAAAATTTCAGTCCAAATTTCCAAAGCACCTGGGTGCTACAAGTACCAGAAGAACAACACCTAATAGGAGAAATCCACTTTTTGTCCTATTTGGTGCTGTTCTTCTCACACCTATAGCACCCAGGTGCTTTGGAATTTTGGGCCGAAATGTTCAAGGTGGAGAGGGCAAGGTCCACAGATGTGCCTTTAAATAGTTTCTGCTCCTTTTTGTTCCCTGCCAACTGGTGAAAGTTAAAGATACCATGACACTCATTGAAGAATAGTTAGGGTAGTTTCCCCAGTGCCACGGCCAACATTCATCCATAAATAAACATGTCTATGTAACCCATCCCATAGAAGCACCTGCGAACAAGCTATGGTGACTTAGTGTGCATTTCCTGGTCATACATCACAAATAAATAAAATAAATGCTATGAGGTAGGAACTCAAATCTTTTATGTTAAAAATCTTGGTATCCCTCAAAATGGTACCATGGTAGTAGACCCTGTAATGCCCACATTTCAGAACAAAGGAGAGGTCTGAATTCACATGTATTAGGGAACATATTTTCTTTCCCCAGTCTGCCTCTAAATATTATAAAGCAATTCCTTTAATACATGTTTAATGAAGGAGGGCTGGCAGCAATATAGGTTTACAAAAGGGTTGCATGTTCCCAGTCTTGCTTTGAGAGCAAAGTAAAGAGATCAACAGAGAACACACTTTTAGGGCAGTGAGAAGTCTTATCCTTTCTCTCTCTCTCTCTCTCTCTCTCTCTCTCTCTCTCTCTCTCTCACACATACAGAATGCAACATCCCAGAAATTCTACCAGCTTTTTGCTGCAATTGATATTGAGGGCTGTGAGACAGCTGTGTGCTGTGGGACAGCTATATATATCTAACCTTATTTGTGTGTGCTACAAAGTTTCTTTCAACTAATTTTGTTCTAGAAATACTGGGCTGTGGAAGATGGGGGAAGTTTGGGCTATTGACTGCTGCCTGACAACAACCTAAGAGGAAGCAGGAAAAGGCAGATTCCTGTAGCCTGTAGTGAGCATCCAGTGAACTGCGAAATAGCAGGGGCTGCTTCAAAGTTTTTGAATTAAGGACTGCTCACTTGCTTAGAACCAGGAAACACCAGCAATATTACCTAAAAGCTAAAAAACATGCTAAATTAAAAACTTGTATCAAGTGTAGTCACATGATCTTGGGGATGTTCATCCAGTTCACTGGCTACAAAGGGGGATGCCCAGAGTGAGCGAGGTGAGCTCAAGCAGGGCAGGCGCATGTAGCCATCACTTAGCCACATGCAGAGACTCGATGTCTGCACATATCTTGTATATCCTTTGGGAAGAAGAGGAGAAGGGCCAGACATTCTACTAGTCTGCATAAAACCATGAGTGGTACAGCGTATCTCTGTTTTCAAGGAGACATTAAGGGACACCATCAGAACTTTGACTCTGCCATCCTGCCTAACTATATAACCCATATTGCTATTAAAGAGAATTTAAAGTTGTTGCTTGCTAAAGTTGATGCTGCTAAATTATGGAGCCTTATAACCCCTCAGATGATTTCCTAAACAAAGTCTGCACTAATGGTTCAATCACAAGAAGCTGTAGCTGCCTTATGTGTACTACCTAAATCTTGAGCAAAATAATGAGAACTTTATATATCAGAAATGTACTGAGATGTGGCACCTGTTAAACAAAGTCAAATACTTAATGGAACAGGTCAGGGAGAAAACTATGCACTCAGTAAATACTGAACCTAAAGAAAAAGGAAACGGGTAATGGGGACAGAGGATGACAGTACAGAATCAAATAATGACATGGATCCCGATAAAACAGACACACCACGAAATGAGAATGCAGACTGGGCAACATTAACATGTAAACAAAAACAAAGGTGAGGAGGGCAATGGGGAGAGAAGAAATAATGCTCTCAAATAGATATGTCTCTCTAAGTACTGAAGAGACAACAATGGAGTTGGACTCGTACTGTATGATAGAGTTCTAGTGATTGGTGATTTCATTTTAAGTAAGACTGACAGCATAATATGTGGGACAGACAAAACAAATTGGGAAGTGAACTGTTTACCAGAAGCAAGAGTAAAAAAAAATTAGAGAAATGTTGTCAAAGTTATATGTCAGGAACAGCATAAACAATGGTGATCCATGTAGGAACTAATGATGTTGGAAAAGAATATGAGAAAGACATAGTGGAAGACATCAATGAGCTGAGTAAAACAATACAGAGCGTGGGCCAAAAAGCAGTTGTCTCAGGTACCTTACCAATCCTTAGAGGACATATAGAAAAAAAATCAGCAAATTAATATTTGGCTACAAAACACACGTAATAAGGAGGGTTTCAAGAACATTAACTCATGGGAAACATTCTTAAATCAGAAGCATCTATAAACTAAATATGGCCTACACCTAAGTCCTATTGGAACAAAAATGCTGGCTAACATGATAAACAGCAAATTACCAAAAGATTCTTTAAACTAAATGTTGTGGGGTGAGGGCTAGTGTTAGATACTAGTACAATTCCCTCTGGCTTAAACCACAATAGGAGGACTTGAAACATGACAATATTCAATGTTACCTGGCTAATTCCAGAAGCATGAATAATAAAAAAGAATAGCTTTAAAGCATATTAAATGCAAATGATTAAATAAATATGGCTTTCATAACCGAAACTTGTTAGACTGAGGAAGACACTTTGGGGAAAGAGACATTCAGGGTTTTAAACTTTATAGATTAGATAGATTAAACAAGAGAGGCAGTGGAGTGACAGCTTACATATCTGATAATTTACAATCAACAAACATCTCATGTAAAATGAAACCTGAGGGCAGTAATGCCAAAACTTTCTGGATCAAAATTTCTACACTCAAGGATGGTCACATCATATTTGGCTTATGCTACAGAACACCAAATGCAAGTGTTGAAACACTCAATCTAATAGTCTCCGAGTTGGAAAAGGCAAGCAAAATGGGTAGACTTATTTTCATGGGAAATGTAAACTAGAATGACATCTGTTGGAAGCAAAATTATGGCAACTAAGGACCAAAGTATCACATTTTTATGCAGTATTGAGCTACTACATCTAAAACAATATGTGCAGTGCCCTACACATGGAGAACATATTCTGCACTTAGTTTTAAGCACACAAGACATAAATGTCAATGACTCTCACATCAGTGTAACTCTTTGTGATAGTGGCCACAGTAGTGTTTCTTTTTCCTTACATGTATGCACTATAATAAAGGACATAAAGTGATCTATAATTATGCATCTGCTGATATTCCCAAAATTCATGATGAATTAGACAAAATAGACTGGGAAGCTGACTTCAAAGATAAATCTACCTCTGAAATGTGAGAAAAAAACCAAAAAACTAGTATTCTCAATATGTAATAAGCACACAAAAAGATAAATAAATACAACAATAGAGGAGTGAAACCAGAGTGGTTAACAAAGGATGTGAAAAATCTACTAAAGAAAAAACATTACTTATATGATCTATGCAGGAAAAATAAATCTGAGGCTATATGGAACAAATATAAATATCTCCTAAAAAGTATAAATCTAAAATTAAGAAAAACAAATAAAAACTGGAAGTAGGAATTACAAAAAGTGCAAATTAAAATAACATGAACAACTTTTACAGCTGTATAAATTCTTTACATAATTCCAGAAATGGACTATGCTCTATAAGATCTGAAATTAAGTTGTTGAAGATCATGGGCAGGATTCTCAAACCTCTCAGAAGGCGCAAAACCTTCCCTAAGTCCCCAAAACTCCCTCAGCTATGGAAAAAAAGAGGAGTTTGCTCCAAATGCTATTCACAACCCCCAGCTGTGGGAAAAACCACTATGGACTGTGGAAAAAAGTGCAGCTGAAGAAGTCCCTCAGGACAAAAAGGTGTGAGATCAGTGGAGCACAGCCCCTGGGCAGGATTCTCAAAAAAGACGAAATGCCCGCAGCTACAGGAAAAAGGCTTGCTGCAGTGCAGAAACACAGCTGCGCTATATTAGCAAAGAAAATCAGTGCAGCTGTGGATTTCCATAAAATGTGCTGCAAGTGCAGCAATTTAACTGCTGCAGGACTTGTGCAAGTGCTGCGAATCCGCAGCTGCAGAGGCTGTGAAGGTACAGCAGTAGGGAACCACTAGCTGAAGCAGCAGACTGTAACAGTGCTGCTATAATATGAGGCTGACAGCACACACAGAGAACAGCAACCAGTCCCCAACTGGAACCACAGCAGCACCACAGGTACCTGTGAAACCCTGGCACCACAGTGGCTGACTCTCCCTGCTGGTCGTCCCATGCTGGGTGTTCCTGTAGCCTGGGGGGGTAGCACTTGCTGCTGGCCGGTCAGGTTCTACTGCTTGTGGGGCTCTGTCATGGGCTGCACTGGGTCTAGTGGTTGATGCCTGTTGCCATAGCATGGCAATGTGTGCTTTCAGTGCTGTAACATCAACCACTGCTATACTGACTGAGATGCTATTACCTGTGGTACACCTCCACCTTAATTGATTCCAATTGCTGAGGCACTACTGCCGTGTGCTGAGGGAGAGTTACGCCTCTTTCCACTGTGTGTAACATTTTTCCTCAGCTGCGGGAAAAACCTGTCTGTGAATAGCCTTTCAGGGGGCAGGATTGTCAAAGCTCTCAGAAGACGCAAAATCTTCCCTAAGTCCACAAAACTCCCTCAGTTATGGAAAAAAGGGGAGTTTGCTCCAAGTGCTAATCAAAAAAAAACAGCAGCTGCGGGAAAAACCACTATGGACTGTGGAAAAAAGTGCAGCTGCGGAAGTCCCTCAGGACAAAAAGATGTGAGATCAGTGGAGCACAGCCCCTGAAAGGCTATTCACAGCCAGGTTTTTCCCGCAGCTGAGGAAAAAATGTTACACACAGTGGAAAGAGGCATAACTCTCCCTCAGCACAGTGCAGTAGTGCCCCAGCAATTGGAATTGATTAAGGTGGAGGTGTCCAACAGGTAATAGCATCTCTGAAAGTATAGCAGTGGCTGATGTTACAGCACTGAAAGCACACATTGCCATGCTATGGCAACAGGCATCAACCACTAGACCCAGTGCAGCCAACGACAGAGCCCCACAAGCAGTAGAGCCTGACCAGCCAGCAGTGAGTGCTACCCCCCACGCTACAGGAACACCCCAGCAAGGGACGACCAGCAGGGACAGTCAGCCACTGTGGTGCAAGAGTTTCACAGGTACCTGCGGTGCTGCCGTGGTCCCAGTTGGGGACTGGTTGCTGGTCTCTGTGTGTGCTGTCAGCCTCATATTACAGCAGCACTGTTACAGTCAGCTGCTTCAGCTAGTGGTTCCCTATTGCTGTACCTTCACAGCCTCTGCAGCTGCGGATTCGCAGCACTTGCACAAGTCCTGCAGCAGTTAAATTGCTGCACTTGCAGCACATTTTATGGAAATCCGCAGCTGCACTAGTTTTCTTTGTGAATACAGCGCAGCTGTGTTTCCCCACTGCAGCAAGGCTTTTTACCCTTAGCTGTGGGAATTTCGGATTTTTTGAGAATCCTGCCCCCTGACTTTAGCTGACGTCTTTTACTCTTATTTTGGTTCAGTATTTTCAAAGAAGAAGAAGAATCAGCATTTATATAGCGCTTTTTATACATCCAAAGCGCTTTACAAGCAATGCTAGACTGGTAGTGAAGTGACTGAATGTGTGGTGGTGGCCATATCGCACATCATCACCCACACACAGCCTGGATAATTGCATGAACCAGTTTATGGGAAGGGGAATGTTGGCCAGGACACCGGGAATGTTCCCTACTCTTTGCGAAGAGTGTCCTGGGTTCTTTACTTCACCTGGACACCCACCAGGACAACACCAGGATGGGCAGAAGGACCTCGGTTTAATGTCTCATCCGAGAAGAACGGCACACCCCAGCAGTACAGCACCCCCCAATACTGCACTCGGGTGCCAGCGGTTTTTAAGTACAAGTCCAATCCCGGTGTGGGACGAGAACCCACGACCTTCTGGTCCAGAGGCGGATGTGCTACCAACTGAGCCACGCTGACACTTCGAAAGAAGATCCTTATCAATCAATCAATCAATCTTTATTTTACCAGGTGAAGCACCATTGAGCAAGCTCATTTCCAAGGTGGGCCTGGGCATACAGAAATAACATCCAATGCATAAGACATACACATATGCATACACAGGTACAGCAATACTACTACTAGTAAAAGCAGCATAGATGTAACAGCAAATAAAATATGGCTATACATAAGGTAGAAATTCAAACAGGATATGAATGAGGCAGAATATAAAGTATACACAGCTATACATAAGCTAGATAGTCAGGCAAGATACAGAAGGTTCTCACAAAAACGTTTGTTTTGAACAGTACATTTAAATACCCCGTAATGTTAGTATAGGACAAAATATTAAGTACCCCCAAGTGGGTGAAGAGCAGCCGAGGGAAATTAGAACCTAAGAAAGAGCAGGAGGTGGAAGCCTGGGGTGGAATGCTTTAAGAAGTGCATGTAGGAGGTAGGAGTTGGTCACAAGGTGTCGTAACCTGACAGAGCACATCAGGAGTAGCACTTACAGCGTTCAAAGAAAAGTCTTGTGTAAAGGAGTTTGAATTTAGGGACTTTAATAGGAATTGCTAATTTTAGAGTTATTTCAAGCTTGTTCAAAAGCTGGGGTAGTGCGAAGCTAAGGGAGGATCTGCCAAAGTGGGTTTTGACCTTCGGTAACATTAGGGAGATATAAGATTGGCTTCTCAGGGCATTGTTGCCAGAGGAACATAGGGGCAGACAGTCAGAGATGTACTGGGGCAACATCTTGGTAATTGCTCTGTAGGACCAAAGGACAGTGTTCCTTTGTTTTCTGAAAGCAAGGCATGACCAACCTACTGCTGAGTACAAGTCGCAGTGATGGGTAGAATAAGGTTCCCCAGACACTAAACGAAGGGCTCTGTGATAAAGAACATCAAGTTTGGCTAGGGCTGTCCCATGAGCTTGACTGTAAATGAAGTCGGAGTAGTCCAATAAAGATAGAAAGGTAGTTAGAACCAGCCTCCTCTTTGACTCATAGGTGAGAAGGTACTTGATTTTGTAGAATACTGAGTTTTTTCTGTGATCTCATCTACATGAACCAGGAAGGACAGACGGCAGTCAATCTGCATTCCAAGGTATTTAAATTTATCAACATAGTCAAGGGGCTCATTGAGTAATGTGATGATCGGTTTCACAAAGCCTGCTGCAGATGCCAATGGAGCAAGGCTATTCGGGGTCAGAAGCATTGCTTTAGTTTTTTTAGCATTTAGCTGCAATTTTTATTTGAGAAAATTGTGCTGCAGGATGTTGAAATCTTTCTGCAACTTTGTGCACTCCTGCTTGAGAGTATGTCTAGACAAGTAGAGGACAGTATCAATCGCGAAGAGATGAATGTGTGAGGATGAAACCCCAGGTCGATATTGTTGATATAAAGTGAGAAAAGCAATGGACCCAGCATGGAACCCTGGGGTACCCCTTTATTGATAGGTTTCAGAGGGGAGGGGTTACCCACAGCTTTTACCTGCTGAGAGCATCTGGAGAGGTAGGAGGAGAACCAGCTCAGGGACGCCTGGTCTAGGCCAAAGGAGCGAAGGGTATTCAGAAGCAGTTCATGATCTACAGCATCGAAGGTCTTGCTTAAGTCTAGGAAGGCTGCGCACACCGATAATTTATCATCAAGGGCTTTCTGCCAGTCATTCGTTACCTTTGCGAGAGCAGTAATTGTGCTATGGCGGGGCCTAAAGCCTGACTGAGCCAGGTTGAGTAGGTTAGAGGAGTCTAGATAATCTCTAAGTTTCGAGTTTACTACTTTTCAAGCAGTTTGGAGAGAATAGGTAGTAGTGAGATGGGCCTATAGTTATTGGGGTCTGTCGGGTCACCAGATTTGAGCAGAGGGATCACTTGGGCTGTCTTCCACATCTTGGGAAATGCACCCAGTGAAAGAGGTAAGTTAAAGAGGTGTGTGATTGGAACAGCCAATACACGATAACTGATCTTTAAGAAGTATGGCTCAACATGGTCAGCACCAGCACTTTTTCTGACGTCCAGGTGCAGTAGCAGGTCTTCTACCTCCCTGTGGTAGACAGGATGGAAAGAGAAGGTAGAAGCAGATTGGGTGTAGTGGGGATTTGATGCTACCTGTGCTAAGGATTGGGTGCAAAGGTGGCTGGCCGGCGAGGAGTCAAAGGCCAGTCCTGCAGTGGCAAAGTGGTCATTCAAAAGATCGAGGATCCCTACTTTGTCAGTGATGACTGTGTCACCTTTCAAAATTGTTGATGGAAGACACCCAGTGGGAACATGACCTTCGATATCTTTGAGTGTTTTCCAAAATTTTGTGGGACAGTTAGTGGAGGAAGCCAGTGATGTTTGGTATAAGGAAGATTTTTCAGTTCTGGTTAGCTTCGTGCAAAAGTTCCTGGCAGCCCTAACAGCAGCCCAATCTTCAGGAAGCTTTGTTTTCCGAGCCTTTTTCCATAATTTGTCCCTACTATGTAGGGCTTTTCTCAGCTCTAGTGTAAACCACGGAAAGGATCTTTCCTTTATCCGGGTTTTGACTAATGGGGCATGCGTGTCAAGTGCGTTTAGTACAAAGGCTTCAAATGGCTTATAGACATCCTCGACTGTTTTGGCCAGGTAAAATTCCTGCCAGAGCAGAGACTTCTGGATGTCCTCAAGGAAGGCATAAGTGTTGAGGTTTATGTAGGAACTATTCAACAAAATTGTGTATCAGAAATAGTAATCACAGAAGAAGACATAATTAATAAAATAAAAGGGCTAAAGAATTCAAATTCCTTAGGACCAGACAATATCTCCCCCAGACTACTAACAATTTTCTCACTGAATATATCTAAACCATTGAAGCTAATATATTTATCAGCTTTAGACAACAGTAAAATTCTGCAGGATTAGCTAACTGCTACTGTCATACCTATACACAAGAAAGGAAGTAAAGATGAGTGTTGGAATATAGGCCTATTAGCTTGACTTCTGTACATGGGAGAATCTTGGAATCATTGATAAGAGACACAATCACTGCCCATCTAAATAAAGATAAACACAGCAACACTGAACAGCACAAGTTTACAAAGGGAAGATTGTGTGAAACAAACTTGTGTTTTTATGAGAAAATATCTGTGGCATTGGACAGGAGATTGCTGGTGGACTGCATTTATTTGGATTTTGCAAAGACATTTGATACTGTGTCACACAGAGCAATCATTCTAAAACTATTAGACATTGGGGTGGATCACAGGATTGTGAGGTGGATCTGGGGATGACTTGAAAATACAATAGAAATCAGACAGTGTGTATTAATGGATATTATTCTAGACCAGTTTCCGTGATGAGTGGGGTGCTGCAGGGATATGTCCTTGGGCACATACTATTCAGGATATTTATTTCAGATATTGGTAGTTTGGTAACTCGTTGGATAAGTGAATACAAAGATGACACAAAACTTACCAGAGTCATATACACCAATGCAGACAGAGATATGTTACAGAGGGACTTCGATAATATAATTGAATGATCCAAAAGATGGGGAATGAATTTTAACCAGGATAAATGCTATGTTATGCATCAAGGGAACCAGCAGACACCTTATGAATGAATCCCCCTTAGAGAATCAATAGAAGAGAAAGATCTAGGTGTAATAATAAATAAAAAAATATCTTGTACTAGTCATTGTGAGACACAAACAGAGAAAGCAAATGCACTCATTTTGGACTATTAAGTGGAACTTTAACAGCAGAGATTAACAGGTCATTCTACCACTCTACAGATCATATATAAGACCATTTCTGGATTTTGGAAGCCCAATTTGGAGCCCTTTTACAGATGGGAATATTTTGAGAGTGGAGAAAGACAAGCTACAAAACTAATATATAACATAAGGCCTCTGATATATAATGAGAGAATACAGAAACTAAGACGAATGTCACTTGAGACTCAAAGAATCAGAGGAGATTTACTATGGTTCTATGTTATAGTGAAAGGTGACTATCTATTCAGTGAGCTTGGGTTTCAATTCAAAAATGACAAGAAAAGAATCAGGGGACACCCATTGCAAACTAAATCTATAAGATTCAACACTAATAAAAGGAAGGCATTTTACACATAGAGGGTGGTTAACCCATGGAACAGTCTACCTTCCCATACAGAAATATAGGTGTGCTGTGTACATGCAGAATGCATGTCACATAGTTAATTGTGCAATGTTTGCATGCGGTTTGCATACACTAAGTGAACATATTCGAACATATGCGTTCCACTGGGGTGTCAAACAGACGAGGCATACTGATGAGTCCTAGTAGGATGAAACACGTGTCTATGTCTTCTGTTGGCACCCTTTGCAAACTGTGTGAGAGGCCTTTCAGCACCATGCATTTCTGCTTAAAGTTGAACCAGCATAATATTCTGTGGTGATTTGCATATGCAGCCCATGATGTTTTGCATTGTGGGGGGCATGTGTGATTTTGTATTTCTTTGAAACTTGGCTTCCTGGCCAAATGCCCTTTGGGGTAACCATTGCCTCAGTGCTTGCGCATGGAGGTTCTTTGTTTTTTAAATTGTTTTTTATTTTAATTGGGTTCACGACAACATAACCCAGATAGACCATCTTAGAGTAGCTGGTTCATTCCACTGGGGTGTCAAACAGACGAGGCATACTGATGAGTCCTTGTAGGACGAAACACGTGTCTATGTCTTCTGTTTGCAAACTGTGTGAGAGGCCTTTCGGCACCATGCATTTCTGCTTAAAGTTGAACCAGCGTAATATTCTTTGGTGATTTGCATATGCAGCCCATGATGCTTTGCATTGTGGGGGCATGTGTGATTTTATATGTGTGAACCAGGTCTAAAAAGCAAATCAGGTTTGCATGCTGCAAGATTGATGTGCACAGCAGGTAAGCTGGTGTGAACATCTTCCAAAAATTACATCAGGTTCATGTGTTGCATGCTTGACATGAGTGCAGCAGTTAAGCTAGTGAGAATATTATTTAAACATCTCATCAGGTTCACATGCCACATGTTTGCCAGGTGTGGAGCAGCTAAGCTGGTGCAAATCTCATCAAAAAAAACAC
The DNA here is from genome assembly GCA_016271365.2 of Neoceratodus forsteri. Lineage (NCBI taxonomy): Eukaryota > Metazoa > Chordata > Ceratodontiformes > Ceratodontidae > Neoceratodus > Neoceratodus forsteri. The sequence continues at coordinate 1,378,077,335 of CM028130.1, read as the reverse complement.
ATCAGTTTCTATTTCTTATACTACTGCTAGCAATTAGTCATTAAACTACATTTTTATTTGATTTCCCATAAATATTAGGTAAACTCTTTAATTCTGATCCTTTTGCAAGTTGTTTAATGGCTTTTGATTTTTGTCATTAAATTGCCATTAATTTGTAAAGTATTGTTTGCTTACTGCATTAAATGCCTAGGATATAGCCAGTCAACATCCTCCATTCCAGATGTATGAAGAGGGGCCTCTGTGTTGTGAAGCATATACTTTTTGTTTTGGACAATGCAAATCCCTTATGCATATTTGGTGCTTCAAATGATTCTCCATGGTTGTTTTATCTCACTTACTTTCCCTTTGTCATTCTGTACTGAGCATATACACTATGGCCATGCTCAGCACTCTTTGTGCTGAGTAGGGTCTTGGAAGCATACACCATACCTCACATTTTGTCACAGAAATGTGGGACATGGACACTCAATATGAGGGATAATGAAGGACACTAACCCACATGATGATCAGGACACATCATGAAACATGCAGATACAGTACCTCAGAAAACAATGGAAACCATTGCATTAGCACATGAGAATGAATTTCTACCATTAAACTGGGGTGCCATTTAGGTAGGGCAGAGGGGTGCATCTGCCCCAGCCCCACCCCTGTATTTGTGCCTAGTTTGTTCTTATGGTGTGGCAGTAATGGCTTTAAATTTGGATTTAATCTTTTGCACAATAAGTGCCCACCTGGCCTGTGTTTGCTCATGCTGCAGGTACTCTCCAGACTTGACTGTGTCTGTACTGTGTTGTCCACTCTCTCCACCTATTAGTGGCAGTGCAATCACATGTGATGTGGATGAGCTCCAGCCAAGAAAGAGCACATGAACCTTGCAAGTGTGCCAGTATAGCAAAGGCAGTATAGCACAGTGGTCTAAGGCTCTGAGCTGCAAATTTGGTGACATCCAGCAGACCAGACCTGGGTTTGAATCCCACTTGCATACTGTGTGACCCTGAGCAAGTCACTTAACCTCCTTGTGCTCCCAGGTCGCTCCTGTAAAAAAGCTTTCAGCTTAGTGTTCTATACCTGGTTAAACAACTAAATAAAAAAAAAGTGCAACACTGTCTTTCCAATCACAGAGTAGACAGGCTGAACATTACAGCTTGGAGGAGTCAGTGAGCATTGAACTCTCAATAGCAGTGTTGTGGTAGCATATTTTTGTTGTTCTATGTTTAGTGAGTGTCCATCTCCCCTGGTGGCTGAAGGGCAGAGGGTGAGCTAGAAGCTAACTCAAGACTAGGCTACCTACTTACTCTACTAGGCTTGCCTTACAAAACAAAATAGCACAGATCCCCACAGCAGCAAGCTAGGCTTAGCAGCAGTGGTGACAGTGGTGTGGGTTGCCTTTCTAGGCCTTGATCAGTGCAGTGTGGCAGCAGCCACAGCAGCAACCAAGCAAGAAGGAAGAAGCCCAGGTTGGGTGGATTCGCATGGCGAGGTGACTTGGTCGTGGACCATGTTGGGGAGCTGTGACGGCTGGTTTTAGCATACAGCTTCTGGTGAAGGAGAGGGGGGAGCAGACTAAAAACTGGGCTGCTGGCACACTATGATAGGCTGCAGGTTCTGGCCATATGGCCGGGTAAGTAAAAGTAAATAACTTTTTTACAGGAGGATTGGGGAAGGAGGAAGGGCTGAGATATTGATGTGTTTTTCATGTTTCATCACCTTCAGGTGGCTTCATGACTCATAGGGATGGGTATTGAATGGAATGGAGTGAGGAAGAAAAATCAAGACAAAGTTATTTTTTTGGGGGGTGGAGCAAATTTCAGCCAGGAAAAAAATTGGTTAGTAACTGGGTGGGTTTAATTCCAAATCTGATGCACTGGTCTGAGGTACATACAGATGAATCTTACACATTTTAATTTTTCCTGATTTTCGTATCATGTTTCAGTCAAACCAAACAAGTTGTACCTTTTAGAGATGTTACAGATATTCTAGAGCTGTCCCTTTCATTCACTGACACTTAAGCGGTATGGTATGCACAGACTATTGGAGCCCCACTATAGTCAGGTTTATGCCCCCCTCCCCATGAAGCTGACCTCCACATCCCAACACTCAGGCACATTATGATAAAGGGGAAAGGAGACTGCAGGGGTGTGCACCATTGAAATGAATGGGGGTAGTTTTTAATTATTATTTTATACATCATTGATGGAGAGTTGGAGATTAATGAAGACCACTGCTCAACTAACAAGGGCCTTGTTAGTAGAACAGTGGCCTTCATTATTCTCCAACTCATTGTCATAACATATAAAATAATAATAGAAAACAACTCCATTCATTTCAAGTGGGTATGCCCCAGCACTCTGATCCATGGACATCATCTCATAAAGACTCCTGTCTCTGGCTCCCTAGTACTCAAGTAAGAAACGTTTTACTTATATCTATACTTGGTGAGTTGTCTGTAGCAGCATGGCCTTATCCGCTACAGTGTGTGTGCATGGGGGGGAGACTGGCCATGTGGGTTTGCATGTGTGTCAAGTTATTGCTACATTTGTGTTTGCACCTTAAAGTCTTTTTGCATGTTAGCATTCAAAACTATGGAGAAAAAATAGTAGGAGTACAGGCCAGACAAAACTAATTAAGTAGTTTTGTGGATAAGTTTGTGTATTGGGAATGGGAGAAACATGTGTTTCCATTGGTATGAGTGCAACAGTTTAACTGTGAAAATGAGATGAGGGAGAGAAGAAAACTGAAGAGCATACACTGGCTACAAGCATGCCACATGCATGCAGATGTATTCAGATACCGTACATAATGAAGTACATGCGAGCCATGTGTGCAGACAGCAAAGCTCAGTGGTTAAAAGCATTGAACTGTAAACCAGGAGACTTGGAAACATGAAGACCTGAGTTTTAATCTCATCAATTCCCACTTGTGTATCATGTGATCCTAAGCAAGTCACCTTACTTTTACATGTGCAGTCATCAGTGACCACTTGTTTTTTTACACGCATGCCACATGCATGCAGTCTTTCCTAATTTAATATAAAAAATCATGGTTTCCACACTTGCTTGCTGCACACATGCCATATGCATGCAATTGGTTCAAATTTAACATTTAAATCATACTTGCAGCACACATATCTCTTGAGTAGTTTTATGTGTGCAGCATGAAAACATTTCATATAATTATTTCTGTAAGGGTGTAAATGTAATTATCAGTAAAGATAAAAGATCAATTTAAAAAAGGCTAGACAAACACGTTAGAGGGAATACATTAGCATATTATGAATAAGTGGACAGGAACTTCTATAGACCCACTGCCTTCTCTGCTCCTTATACTTTAGTATACACCTTAGTATAAAAAAGTTACTTACATTACTATGGATCTGCTTTTGAGTTCTTCCTAAGAAAACGTTCTTGTTTTGCTGTTATGGATGAACTTGAGACATTGATGATAAACTGAGACACACAGCATCTGTCTCACTAGTAGCCCTCTCCTTCTTCCTCTGCCTTCTCTCACTATGTTTCTCACTCTGCATCTGAATTTCTGGGGAAGTACCAAAGAGCCTAGACACCTGCCACTAAAATTCACCTGGCACCTGGTTTGACGTAAACTACCAACAAGATGCAAAACAACCCCTTTCATATCCAGTTGTTCACAGCAATCACAAAATAATAGTGTTAACCTGCTCAGCGATGAAAAACAGAAATCCTATACAGAAGGGATGCTGCCTTCCCTGTCTGAAGCCCCATGCAGTTCTGGTAGGAAAGGGGCTTTAAGCAGCAAGCTTTTTTTTGTTTATGTAGAAACTTGTTTTTCCCAAATACTGATTTGCAGGACTGGCTTTAGAGTTTTAGGGGCCCTGTAGCAAGATAAGTCATGGTACCATGAGACACCAGGGTAAGAAATAAATAATTAGGAGAGGTGCAGAGATCAGAGGGTGGGGGGGTACCTCTAGACATCAGGGGAATTACAATAAAATGTGGGGGTGGTGATAGGATGGTGGGGGCAGCCACTAGAAACCAGGGAGAAATAGCAAATAATGTATTTTATTGTTTAAAAAAGCAACTATGCAGAGGGCAGTTGAAGGATGGGGAGCACCACTAGACACCTGGGAAAAATAGTGTTATAAGGGGGTGGGTGATCATAGGGTGAGGGGTGCCACTAGACACCAGGGAAAAGATGCTGGCAAACAAAACAGGATTTCCTGTCATGAAAAAGGATCTTTTTTCATCACTCGTGATACGAATAAAGAATCTTTTTTTATATCACACAGAATGAGAAAAGATTTCTAATGTTAAAAAAAATGCAAGGCCATTTCTCAAACACTTAAGTGCAGAATTGAGCTATGGGGGTCCTGATAAGCAAGCTATTGTTCTTGGTCATTCTCCAGAATATCATTTATGTGTTTTTACAGATCTGAGAATAGATTCACAAAGCTTTGCCCCAGCACAAACTCCGTTTGTGCAGTGCAAACTGGGTTTTACACCATAATGTTATCCACAGAAGACCAGTTTGCACCATCAGAATGGACTTGCACTGGGGCAAAGGTTTCAGATGGCTGCAATTCAAATTAGGGGGAAGGGACCTGCATAATGGGGCTATGGTATTCACAAGCCATTTTCTCCATACAATGGCCTTTGTGGCAGTCCCTTGCATGGAGAAAATACCGCCGACCAAGACCTGCTGGTGTCCTGTGCAACCCTAGTGGCTGCTGGAGGTACTACAGTGGCCCCCACACACACAACTCTGTCACACATGTAGTGTAGTGGTGAACCCCCTCCTAGGTGTTTGATTGCTGTCTCTATATAATAAAAATGGATTTATGTGATGTGGGCGAAAGTGGAATCGCAATCAGTGGCAGGGTTAGTGTACATTGGCGAAAAACAATTTTGGCGATGTACACTCCCAGCACACAAGAAAACTGCACCAGGGAATTAGATTTTAAATGTTTATGCAGGGGACTGTGGCCCCACATCCCCCCTACTGATAGATTCTTAACTCCAAGGGGATGCATGCTGTGGGGGGTGCAAAATCTACATATATAAAGAATTTCATCCAGGTGCATAAAAATGTAGGCATTCCCGGACCCGAGCCTGGAACCCTCGCAGCTTTAGGCTGGCACTCACCCAGCACACTATGGGACCAACTCAGCAGCCACATGCCAGCCATGCTAGGCCAACCATCCTTCCCTTCAATCACATTCACCCCCCCACATGCATATACATAATGCAACATCCTGTCACTATATGCACCCACCTCCCCCAACCAGTCACCCTTCCTCAGCAATAGCCCCATTGACATGCACTGGGTTTGAGTTGCTGTTATTGCAAGTGCTCAATCACTGTCACCCATTTCATGGGCTACCATAAAAATCCCTTTCCCTAGTAATCTACTGGTCCCTCCATGGCATCTGATCACCATTGCCATATAATAAAAATACCATTCTCTGGTAGTCTAGTGCCCCCCCCCACCAGCTTCAGATCATCATCCCCATATATTAGAAATTCACTTTCCTGGTAGTCTAGTGGTGAGGAGTGAGGTGGGGGGGGTTAATGTCTGACAGAGTGGGGAGTCCACTAGACCACAAGGGAACTATGAATCTGTCTGATTCAGGTGATCAGGATGTTTGCAGGGGGAGCACTGGACATCAATGGTAATGTGTTAAACATACTGAATGGATCATTGAGTGGGGGAAGGGCCACTAGCCACCAGGGTGATTCCTTACTTTCTGACCTGCTGATGATCGTAGGATGAGGGAGGGGCAAACAATAGCACTGGAAATGCCTTTCTCTGCATCAGCCCATATGAGCCCATAATAGGCATGCAAATGGCCAGCTAGTGCCTTGTATGCTCAATGGGCTAATTTGCATGGATTCTTTTGTGAATATCAAATAGCGCACTGGTGCCATTCATTGCAGAACCATTTCAATGAATGGAGGTCAGTGCAGTGCTAGTGGGGTAAGAGGTAATGATAATGGGGGTTCTTCTGCCTCTACCTACCCCTATTCATAGTTGGATAGTGTCCTTCGCTATCCATCTGTGAATAGCATTTTTTACACCCTGGGCAATTGAAAAATGCAATGCAAACTTTTGCACTGCACTTTGTGATTTTTTGTGAATCTACCCTATGAATTTTTAGGAAAAATGGAAAACAAGATGGCAGCCAAATGAAAAAGGATTTTTCATTCACGAAAAATGATGACATCGGAAATGAAAAAAGATTCTTTTTTGTTTCATGCAACTATTCTGAGGTGTTCACTGAGCATGCTCTGAACAAATTTATGAAAATGTTAAAATTAAATAACTTTTAAATGGATTAATATTTTGTCATCAAGCCAGCAAAAGGCACATGTGTGAGCCATCCCCTCACTACCCAGCAAATTTCAGTCCAAAATTCCAAACCCTCTGGATGCTACAGGTGTCAGATGAAAACCCAGAAAAACCAATGGGGAAAAAGTGGCAACAAATTCACATTTTCCACTATTCAGAACACAGAATCTATCATTCAGACTGGAATGAAACTTGGCTCACACAGAGCTATAACCCATGAGACCAAGCATGCAAAATATGTGAATTCATTGAACAGTTGCAAAGTTAAAGTGCAAATGTTGGAGGTTAACATTAAAGTGCCGACTCAACTGTAACTGTAAGTGAGCAACCACACCCCTACAATAGTTATATCATTCCTTAATTCACCTGAACATACAGGTTGAGTCCAGAAGCCCCATAGAAAAGTTGAGATAACTGGGCCATTGGAGAAATCATATCAGCATGGATTTGGGCCCCATGAATTCAGCTAATCTTTGAGAATTTGTCTTCCACTGCATCAATTAGGGATGCCCATATCTGCCTAAATCTAATCATATTTGTTGATTTAGAATTTTGGATTATACCTGACCTGATTCATATCCAATCCTGCCCTCCTCAGTATCCACTAGTTGTGCAGCCTTCAAGGTCTGTAATCTATCTAGTCGTTTCATGTTTTGAATTAGGAGTTATTCTGTAGATAAGGGTTAACTTCCAATACTCCATATAAGTATAAACTATGAACATTATTTAGAAGCAGACACTGTGGCTGCAGCAGAAGATGCCTCCAGCTTACTTTTTTTTGTTTGATGTCTGACCTCAAGCTTTTTTTTTTAAATCAAATTTTATTAATTTCACACAAATAAGAACAGATCCAAGTGTGATAGACAGTGCTGTACAAATGATCATAAATGAACTTTCGCTACGTACTGACATCAAGCTTTTGATGTCATGACACAGATGAGAAATTGGAACCAGCAGCAGTGTTGTTCGGGTAAAGAACTGGAGTAGATATCTCTTTGCAATACATCTGACCTGGAAGGAGTGGTCATCCTGACTTGTGTCACTCATTATTTTAAACTTGATGTTGTTGTTCTTTAGATTCTGTTGGATATATATTTCCAGGTAATTGCATGCTGGCACTGTAGTGTAGAAATCCATGTAGGTGGTAGAGGATGAGTCATGATTTTGTTCTCCACTGTCAATAAGACCTGCAGGAGAGGTAGACACAGGGATACAGAAAAAGACAGTTTTGGTGAGGGGACATTACTTCCATGCAGCTTGAATTCTCAGGATGATATGGAAAAGGGAAAATGCCCTTAGTAATATTGTTTGCTGGGAATCTGACTTGCACTCACCATTGCAACAGATTAAGGAAGGTCTTTAGGGTACATGCTGGTGCTGTTGCAGGCCTTGGTCCTTGCTGCTGATTCCACCTGTTTCTATGCTGGTATAAGAATTCAGGTTTGTAGCAAAGGGAGGATTAAGATGTGTGCTTTTTTCATATGGACTGAATACTGGAGGTTTTCATGCTTGAACCTTGTAGCAGGAAGAGGAAGCTGGAGGAGGTTTTGGTGTCACCTCTGTCCGTGGTTATACCTGGATGATAGAGAAGCACAAGGATACAAGAATTGACAGTTTTAGTGAGGGGGCATTTAGTCTATGCAGCCTAGATTCCTTGGATGAACCCATGCAGGGAAAGTATTAATTGTAATATGCAATGCTGGGACCTTGACTGAGACACTTACCATAACAGCTAATAAAGTATGGATAGAAGCTGATGCTGGAGGCCTTGGTGCTTTCTGCTGGTGCTGCTGGTCACTTTTCTGGTACAGTAGACAGATCTGTAGGAAAAGTATGAGACTGTGGTACTGGAGAAGGTTTTGTTATTGTTGCAATCAATGGTTATACAGTACCTGCAGAGGGAGGGAGATATAAGGTAAAAGGAATAGACAGTTTTCATGAGTGTACACTAAGACATCAGCCTGTATTCCTGGGACAGTCCTGTGGGGAGAAAGTGTCATTAGTAGTACTGTTTGCTGCTGGGAATCTGACTCAGGCACATCATTGCAGCAAACGAAGTAAGGCCCTTCAGGTACAGTACACAGAAAATGCTGGTGCTGGAGGTTTTTATGTTACAACTGGTGCCACTGGTCTCTACACTGGTAGAAGAATCCAGGTTTGTAGGAGGAAGAGGAGAAGCACAGTATGTGTGTTGGTATTATCTGGACTGGATATTGGAGGTCATTATCCTTTGGCCTTGTAGAAGTAAGAGAAGTTTATAGTGCTGGAGTTTTTCTTTGTCATCAATTTCAGTGATTATACCTGTATGAAAGGGAGACACAAGGGGAAAGAAAAATACAGTTTTTGTGATGCTGTACCAAGTTAGTGTTAAGAGAACAAGGGAAGAAGATCCATCTGATAATGCAGATGAAGACTGGTACACTTTACAAATTCAAAAAAATCCAAAAAAGGGCAGAAGAGCAGAACAATTTACAGTTTCTACTTTCAATTCCTTTGATCCCTTAACATATATCTCAGATACAGGCCATGATCCAGAAACAATAAGTGTCCCCATTTCTGAAAATTTTGAAAATATAGAAAACCCAATATTTACTATAACAAATGTGAATCTTTCAAATGCAGAGTTTAGTTCTTCACCTCTTTTTCCCAGCAATCTACAAAATGTTACTGACACCAGAGAGGCCAAAAAAACATGACCAAGTTGATGTAAATCCCTTGATTTCAGTAGAAAATTGTGACAACTTGGACCTAAATCAAGATGATGTTTTCAAAAAAAGACAGGGTATAGTGCTAGGAGACTCTATCATCAAACATATTGATAGAATCATTTGCAACCCTGACAACACAAATAGAACTCTTTCAAGCTTCAGGGGTGCTGGCATTACTGACATCACAGAGATGTCCAGCAACATCTTACAAAACTCAGGTTTTAAACCTTTGGTAATAGTTCACATAGGAGCCAACAATGTTCTAAAGGATTCTTCTCAAAAACTAAAAGAAGATTATGTTGCATTAACAAACAAATTATTGGATTTAGGATGTGAGGTAGTCCTATCTGAAATCTTGCCTATTCCAAGAGCAAATCTTTCCCAACAATGTAAAATGACAGAAATAAATAATTGGTTGAGATGTTGGTGTCTTAAACAAGATATACAATGTATAACTCACTGGGAGGACTTTTATAGTAAATCAAACCTCTATTGTTGGGACGGACTCCATCTCAGCAGGAGGGGTTGTAAGCTATTGGGCAAAAGCATAGTGCATTCTATCAATAGTTGTTTAAACTTCCAGTAAGGGGGGGAGTTGTATGTTCTAGATACAACTCTTGAACCTCAATTTTTCAACTATTCTTCAAACCCTGCATCCATAATCAACCGGTAAATTCCACCAAATGAACACTACTGGTGTCATTCCAAACCAAATATGAATATTTTATTAACTAATGCCAGAAGTCTATGCAAGAAAAAAGAAGAACTTACTTACATCCTTCAAGCACAAAAAATATCAGTTTGTGGAGTTACTGAAACTTGGTATAAGGATGAAGACTGAAACACTGACATAAAGGGACATAATAAGTTTTACAAAAACCGAAATGAAAATAAAAAGGGAGGAGGTGTTGTATTATACATTGATGAACACTTGAAAGCAAACACAATTAAAACTAAAACAAGTAATAATGAGAGCTTATGGGTCAAATTTTTTCTCCCCCATAGTCCACTAGTAATTGGGCTAATATATAGATCTCCTAGTTTAACTAATGATGAAAATCAAAGTTTAATAGAAGAAATATCTGAGGTACACATTGATACTCCATATATACTGATGGGTGATTTCAATCTTCCAACTGTCAACTGGGACAATTATACATCAGCTTCAAATACTGAAAAGATGTTTATGGATTCTTTTCTTGAATCTAACCTAGAACAAATAGTTAATAAACCTACCCATGGTAACAATATCCTTGACATTGTACTCACCAATGTTAATGAGAAAATTGATAATATCAAAATACTTCCTCCTCTGGGTGATAGTGATCATTGCATGGTCTATTATGAATACACAGCAGACTTTCCAAGCACAAATGGCCTTACTAAAATCAAAAACTTTAATAAAGCAAACTATAAAAAAAAAATGATTTTTTATCTAAATGGAATTGGGAGACGGAACTAAATAACCTAAATTTATTACAAATTTGGGATTTAATTAATAACAAAATCAATATTTGTCTCTCAAATTGGGTTCCTTATAGAATGAAGTACTGCAACAATAAACGTGTCCCTCTTTGGTGGTCCTCAAAAATTAAGAAACAATTACAAAAAAAAGGAAAACTATATAGAAAATATAAAAAAGTTAATTCCAACAGTCTCCTGGAAAAATACAAAATTGCAGCCAAAAAATTAAAACACATGGTTAAATCATCTAAATCTAAAACTGAATTCAACTTAGTTACTAAAGTTAAAGACAACAAAAAACAATTTTAGAATTATATTGGTTCCATGAAAGAAAGAAATCATACAATTGGACCCTTTAACATCAATGATATACCTATTTTAGATGAAACAACTACTGCTACAATTCTAAAAGAGACATTTCTAAAAGTTTTCAAAACTAAGGAAGCTGCAAATACGCCTCTTCTAGTAAATAATTCTAGTTTTCCTGTTTTTACAAAAATGGAGGTTGCAAAACAAATTAAATCTTTAAAATCAAACAGCTCTCCTGGTCCTGATGGTATTCCACCCAGATTTTTACAAAAAATGAGTCATTCAATTTCTGGTCCTCTAGCTGTGTTATTTAATTCATCAATCAGAGAAGGTAAAGTTGTTCAGGCTTGGAGGGAGGCTATAGTTACACCCATATATAAGGGTGGATCCAGACATGACCCTAACAATTATCAGCCCATATAAACTTACATCATAGGCAAAATTATGGAAAGATTGCTTAAACCCACATTATAGATCATTTAGAAAGAAATAAAATAGTAGATATCGTTCAACACGGTTTTGTGACTGAAAGATCAGTTTTGACCAACCTACTAATTTTTTTTGAACCAGTAAGTGCTGCCTTGGACTTGGGTATTCCGGTAGATGTAATATTTTTGGATTTTTCCAAAGCTTTTGATAAAGTATCACATAAAGTCTTACTACAAGAATTGGTCAAAATTAAGTTGCAACCTAATATTATAAACTGGATACAGTCATGGTTGGAAAACAGAACTCAACAGGTATCATTCAAGGCTCACCTGTCTGCGATGGGTGTGGTGACTAGTGGTGTTCCCCAAGGCTCCGCCCTGGGTCCGATACTGTTTAATATTATGGTCTCTACACTGCCTACTACTGATAAGATATGGGTCACAAAATATGCTGATGACTGTAAAATGGGTAGTTTAGTAAGCACCTTTCATGATAAATACTCTATACAAAATCATTTAAACATCCTATCAAACTGGGCAAAGGCTTATGGCATGTTTTAATGTTGACAAATGTAAAGTCTTACATTTGGGCAAAATAACATCCCTTCAATTATTCCTTAAACAATGTTTATCTAAAAGTATTTTGGAAGAAAAGGATTTGGGTGTCATAATCTCAGATAATTTAACTTTCGAAAAAAATAATATAATTAAAGTTATAAAATGTAATAAAATAATTGGCTCTATTTTAAGAAATATCAAAAGTAGAGACTCCAAGGTTATTATGCCCATCTACACCAGTCTGGTACGTCCCCACTTGGAATACTGCTCTCAATTTTGTGCACTAACTTCTATAAGGGGTTTAAAACTCGCTGAGGGTGTTCAGCGTAAATTCACTAAAAAAGTATAATCTTTACATAGTAATAGTTACGAAGACAGATTAAAAAACTTAACCTATTTTCTGTAAAATACAGACAAATAAGGGGTGACTTAATATTGGTATATCAAACCTTAAAAAATGATTATTTAAGAACCACAATTGGACTTACTACTGCCTCCAACATCAAATCAGCTAGGAGTCATGGTTATAAACTCATTGGAGAAAAAATGTATATCCACTAGAAGGAGTCTATTTTTCACACAGAGAGTTGTGGGTTTGTGGAATAACTTACCTGTAAGTGTCGTTAATAATGATAATTTAAATACCTTTAAGCAAAGATTGGATAAACATATGGGAAACAAAAAATTTGATTTCCACCCATAGGACATATAGGTGGCGAGCATACAATGGGCATCCTTACATATGCCTTCATTGCTCATACACTTCTATGAACCTATGAACCTATGTCTGCACAGTCTGGATTCCTGGGATGAACCTGAGGAGGGAAAGTGCCATTAGTAGTAATGCTTTCTTAGGGGACCCAGAGTCAGACACTCACCATCACAGCAGATAAACTAAGGATACAGACTGGTGCTTGGACACTGTGGTGTTTGCTGCTGGTGCTGCCAATCACTATGCAGGTACAAGAGTCCAGGTTTGTAGGAGAAAGAGGAGGCAGTAGTGCTGTAGGAGTTTTTTGTTGTCACCAGTGTCCATGGTTATTCTTGCAGACACAAGGGCACAGAAAAAGACACTAAGGAACACTTAATCTCCAGTCTGGATTCCTGAGATGAATCTCTGGAGTGAAATTACCATTAGTATAATTTAGGGGTGGGGAAGACTGAGTCAAGCACCCACATTGGTAATAGATGAAGCAAGACCCTTAGGAGAGACATGGAAGCTAGATGCCTTGCTGCTTGCTGCTGGTGCTGGTGCAGCTGCTATGCTGGTTCAAGAGGACAGGTTGCAGGAGGTGGTGTTGTTACTGGTTCTACTTGCTGGCTGGCTGCTGGCTGAGTTTTGGTTGGTTGTTGGCAATGGGTCTTTTGCTGGCTCATAGAGTGGGTTACTGGAGGTAAGTTCATGTTGGCTTACTTTCAGCAATGGGGTTATGTTTGTACAAGAAACAAGGTTGCTGGAGAGGGCACGGGGTCATAATGTCACAAGACGTTATGCCACATGGCTAAATCATGCTGCCAATATAGCACGATTTATGCCATGCGGCATAACTCTTTTTTCTGTGGGAGGCTTCACCCCCCACACCCCTGTTGCAGGGTGCTGTGCCCTCCCAATCACCCCCACTAAAGATTCTTAACTCCACCAACTCAGGGAGCACACAAGGTCTTTAAAAAAATAAAATTTCTGGGACCACGATTCAAACCTGGTCCCAGACTCAGTGCCTCGGTTCTTGCTGTTGTAGCTCTATCCAGTGAGCCATGGCAGCTGCTTGGTAGAACCCACTCCCAGTGGAGGTCTTATCCTCTGTCTGGGAGTGTGTGAATCGTGCAATTCCACGTACAGCAGTATACGCGGTATTGTACCATTCACTGTCTTGACAGCGCTGTTTCGGCTTAGCTATAATGTTGTATGCTATTAAGCATACAACATTATGACCTGGTATGGCTGGAGAGAAGTTAATTCTGTCTGGCTGTTTGCAACAGGTCCAGTGCTTGCACAGAAGACCAGGTTGCTGAAGGGAAATTCATTATGGTTGGTATTGGGAAAGGTTCTTTCTTTGGCACAAGAGACCAAGTTGCTTGAGGGAAGTTCATGTTGGCTGGCAGTCATTAAAGAGAACAGGAAGTGATTTCTAATTGGCAGCAGTTTATAATGTTCCCATTTACAGAAATGATATCCATAAGCCTAAATGATCCATATGCAACTGCACTTGAATAAAAAATAATGTGAACAACTGTATTTTGCATTTTGTTTTTTTTTTGGGCGGGGTTATGGGCAGCATTATGTTACAGTTCTCTTCATGGAACCAGTGATAAGGAGTTTTAACTATGTCATGGTTTGTGCACAGAACTGTAAACATGGTTCTGATAGGACAATAGCTCACCTTTTACATTCTGTACAGAAACTGTGATATACTAAAAACTCCAAGTTACTGGTTCCATGAAGAGAACTGTGCAGAATGTTGCCCATAAAAAGAAAACAATAGAAAACACAGTGTTTTACATCAGTGTTTATTCAGGTGCAGTTAAGTATGGCTCATTTGGAGGCAAGTCTTTCATTTCTTTTACTAGGAACATTGCTAACTGCTGCCAATTAGCACACATTTCCTGTCCCCTTTAAAGTGACTGCCTCTACATTGATAAAAGAGCCCAGGGCACTGGAGGTGATATCTTTGGCTGACTGGTGGCTGTTTTTTGTAAATGGGACCTATGCCGGTACCAGAGATCAGGATGCTGTAGGTTGTGCTTCTGGCTGGCTGTCTGACTGGCTGTCTTTTGGAATCGGGTCCTGCACTGATACCAGAGGCCAGGCTGATGTAGGTGGCGCTGCTGGGTGGCTGGCTCATGGCTGTCTTTTGGAAATGGGTCCCACTCTTTTACCAAAGACTGAGTTGCTGAAGGTGGTGTTGCTGGTTAGCAGGCTGGTGGCTGCTTTTGGAAACAGATCCTATGCTGGTACCAGGGGTTGGATTGCTGAAAATTGTGTAGCTGGCTGGAGTCTGTCTTTTGGAAATGGGTCCCATGCTGATACCAATCAATGGGCTGCTGGTGGCTGTGTTGCTGGCTTGACTTATTGCCTGTGCTCACTCTCCACACAGTCATGTTAACTGTTTGCATTGCCAGCTCAGAAAACACAGCAATAGGAAACATCATGGTTTTGAAAACTAGGTGCATAGAAAATATGTCAAAGTTACGAGTTTTTTCACTTACCTTTGTGGCACAAGAGGGGCGATGGTGTTATAATCAATGAGACAATCTTATACAATGCCTGTCAGCAACTGAATGTAATGTTATTTGTAAGACAGTGGATTTAAGAAGGCTAAACAATTAGATCACATGTAAAGTATGGAATTCAGAGATGGGGAACTATTGCAAGAAGCTAAATGTCATGCTTTTGCAAGTTTTTCAACTTAAGTGCAACACAGAGCAATAGATTGAAAACAACTTAGGCCTTTAAGATTGCCAGCATTAAAAACAACACCAACATTTACAAAATTTAAAAATATTTTAATGACAATAACAAAGGAGAATTCCTCAGTCAATTTAAAGAAACAGTAACCCACAGACCAAATGTCATTGTTTGCCATTTATAAGGTGATTTATTCAGGAAAATGTTGGCTTTTATTGAGCAATTACAGGGTTCTGCTGCAGTGTACAGTGGGACCAGTACCCCTCTTAATTTTGATATTTAACAGAAATAATTTCCCATAAAAGTAAGTTGCTGAAGAATTAGTTGAGGGAGCATAGATACATAAAAAACGATGAGATCAAGGGTCCATCAAGTCTGCCCATGAGATACCCAGGACCTGTTAGTGATCCTGAGGGCTACCCCCAACCCAGATTACTTTGCTTGTACCTACTGTGATGCCCCTTAATTGAGCTTTGTATCTGTCCCGCCCCTACTTGAAAGTAATCATGATCCCTGCTCCCACTACCTCCATCGGCAGACCATTTGATGGCTCCACCACTCTTTCAGTGAAGTGTTTCCTTAGATCCCTCCTGAAACTCCATCCTCTCAGTTTCCACTCATGTCCCCTAATCATTGAGCTGGTGATCCTATAGAATAGCACCTATGTGTCTGGCACCTTGTTTATTCCTTTCAGAAACATAAATGTCTCAAACATGTCTCCTCTCTCCCTCCTTGTTTCCAGCGAGTACATATTTAATGATGCCAGCTGATCCTCATAGGTGAGTCTCTGTAGTCCCTGGAACATTTTTGTTGCTATCTTTTGTAGTGCCTCTAGTCTATCCATGTCCTTCTTCAGATGCATCCTCCAAAACTGAACAAAGTACTCCACATGCTGTCTTACCCGAGATCTATAGAAGGGGACGATCATGTCTCCATTCCTACTATCGATTCCTCTGCCTATGCATGCCAGCATTCTGTGAGCCTTGCTGTATGCTTTATTGCATGGCTTGTTTGTTTCATGGTGTCAGCAGTGATGACTCCAGGTCCCGCTCTTCCTCACAGGTACTTAGTCTTACCGCATTCAGCTAATATTCTGTCCTAGGGTTCGCTTTTCCCAGATGCATAGCTTTGCACTTCTTTGCATTGAGTTTCAACTGCACATTTTTTTTTTTAAATTTGCTCTTTATTTCACGCCCCACATCCGTCACGTCCGTCCTCAGCCTGGTCACGGACTCCGGGATCCCCGGTCACCGGACATTGCTGACTCCCCAGTCATCCCTGGCTTCCCCCCCAGAGAGTGGGGCCACGGTTCCAACCCCCGGTATCGGACCGCGGAACTAGTAACTGGTCGGGGAACGGCTCCAGTGACCAATCAGGGTGTCCCAGAGTAAAGCGTCATATAGACGCTGGGCGTGGTTTTTTTTACCCCATTAGCCCATTCCCTTGAGGGAGGCGGGGACGTGCAATGACGCTGAGCGTCTGCCCCTGCCTCACTCCTCTCCCCCCTGACGTAAGCACGGCCTCGTGGGTGATCCCTAGCCTCCACTAGGGGTCCCCTTCACGCCGACTACTACCCCAGCCCTCCCCCCGGAGAAGGAGAGCAGTCCGTGGGGACGCTCAACTCCTTCTCTCCTCCGCCAGCTCCTCCGACGACCCGAGTCCGTTTCCGAACCCGGGTCGCCGGCGTCGCAAGCGGAAATCCAACCGCTGCACCGATGGGCCGGCTTCAACTGCACATATTAGACCATCATTCTAATTTTTGGAGGTCCTTTTGTAGGTCCCTAGCCCTTTCCTGACTGTCCACTTGCCCTCCCAGCATGGTGTCTTCTGCAAACAGGGCAAGCTTGCCATGTATACTGTCATCAATGTTGCTAATGAACATGTTGAATAGAACAGTGCCTAACAGCAAACCCTGAGGGACTCCACTTGTGACCTCACCTTCATTTGATCTCACCTCATTTATCACTACCCTTTGTCTCCTGTCCATGAGCCAGTTGTCCACCAATCTGACAATGTCCTTTTTGGCCTCTATGTTCTCCAACTTTTTCAGCTGTCATCTGTGGGGCTCTGAGTCAAATGCCTTGCTGAAATTGAAGTAGAGAAAGTCAAGTGCATGCCCCCATCCAGTTCTCTTGTCACCTAATCAATAAAAGTAAAAACATTTGTCTGCCGTGACCTCCCTGCTATGAATCTGCATTGCTTTTTGTTTTGAATCCCATTTTTCTCTAGGTATTAAACAAGGTCTTGTTTGATTGAAGACTCCATTAGCTTTCTCACAACGGAAGTGAGGCTAACTGGTCTGTAATTCCCCAACTCCTCTCTTCCCTCTCCCTTGTGGAGTGGCACCACATCAGCCCTTCTCCCATCTCCCAATACCACTCCTGTTCTCAGCAAGCTGTTGAATAGGTGTGCTAGGGTTTTAGCTAAATCTTCTGCTAATTCTTTTAGTACCTTGAGTGCATTTTGTCTGTCTTCTGTGCTTTGACTGGCCTGTGGGCTGCTAGTCCCTCCCTGATCCTATCTATGTTAAATGTCAGTGTTTCCTTTATCTTGATCCCTCTATTGGCGGCCCTTATCCCACTTTCTGACATCAGTCCAGTTTTCTCTTTGGTATATCCTGAGCAGAAAAATGCTGTTCAGGACCTCATCCTTTTCATGGTCCTCCTCTACCAGTCCCTCCCCTTTTTTCCCTTTTTTTTTTCTTTGAATGTATCAAAAAATGTTTTTTTCCCCTGATTTTATCCCTTCCACAATCTGGAGCTCGGTTTCGTATTTGCATCCCTTACTGCCCTCTTTGATTCCTTATTTTTTTTTCAGTGTAATCTTCTCATTTACCTACACCTTGGTTCTTTTTAAGCCTGTGAAAGGCCCCCCTTTTGTTTCTGATTGCTGTTTGGACTTTGTTTTGTGAACCAAATGGGTTTTTTGTACCTGTTTCTTTTCTTCACCATGCTGATACCGAGTTTTGTTGCTACCAGGACTTATTCCTTTATGGCAACCCAGATTTCTTTGACTTCTGTTTTTTCTGTGATATTAGCCAGATTGTTGATTACTGTCTGTCTTAACCTTTCAATGTTCTTTCCCTTGAAGTTTAAGACTTCCATCTGGGTTTTATGTTTTTTCAGTCTCAGAGGAAATCTCAAACCATTTGTGGTATGGTCATTATTGGCTAGTGGTTTCCTGACCCTAACTGTTCCTACTGCCTAAGTGTTGGTAAGAACTACATTCAGGATTGCCCCCTGCCTGGTTGGATTTTTTACTAACTGTGTGAGCATGCTGTCCTGTAGGGAGATCAAGAAGATTTGACTTCTGGTGGATTTTGCCACTGAACCATCCCAGCTTATGTCAGGTAAGTTTAGGTCTCTGACCACCACTGTATTTCCCCTTCTAGAAACCTTTCTGATTCCCTGTGTGAGCTCTCGGTTGCTCTCTTTCCCCTGACTTGGCTTGGAGGTTTATATATTACCCCCATGTGCAAATTCCTTCCTGATGCTGAGATCATTTGAACCCACAGGGATTCACCATCCATGTGACTGTCATTCTTATTAACTGTGGCCTCTATGCCCTTCATAATATAGCGTGGTACCACCTCCTTCTTGGCTGCCTTCCTATCCTTTCTGTAGAGTGCATATACTGGGACTGGAAGGTCCCATTCATTGTACTCCATGTCCCATGTCTCACTGATGACAACCAAGTCAACCCTGGTGTCTGCAACCAATGCTTGTAGGTCACTTATCTTATCCCTGAGGCTCCTGGTGCTGAGACAAACCACCTTCCATGAACCTGGCTGTACTCTGTCACCCCTGCTCATCTTATCTGTATGTTGTTTAACAACCCATTTTCTTCCCCTGCTGCCCTTGATTTTTCCCCATAGGTTAGTGAGGTTTTTCGGAGACTTACAGTGTTACCTAAACACTTTTAGCGTGTAGGGTAGCTAATAATAATACTAATAATGCAGATTCTTATGTCTTTGGAGTCTGCCAAGAAACATTCATAAACAAGCATGATTACTAATAAATGTTTATTATACTACTTAGACCAAGCATGTGACAAAGAAAATCACAAGGGAGATGCGTTTCTCACCAGTCTCCTGATGAATGTACATAATCTCCAGAACTGTAGGATCTCAGGTTCTCCAAGATCTCATTCTCTCTTTCCCAGTGGAACTGGGTTGCAGAAGGCTAGCTCTTCCCTCATAGCAAAATATTGGCTTGGCTCCTCCCCCCCACCTCTCTTCCTGCATCTCTTCAGCCATCTCCACAGGCTACTCTCTCTGCTATAGATATGCACATACCTTCCACCTCTCATGCCCCCTCTTTGCCACTGGGAAAGCTGCCTTTTCCTACCGGCCCCCCCTCTTTTGGAACCATCTCCCACCCAACCTTCACCAGGCCTCCTCCCTATCAGCCTTTAAACAACTCCTCAGGCTCCTCCATCCCCCTCCCTCCCCAAGATACTCATCTGAATCCTCCTTAACTCAGGCCTAGCCTACCCTGGGTGACCCCTCCAGGTTAACGTGTATGCACATGCCAACCCTAAACCGTATTAATTGCTTACCTACTGCACATTTTCCATGCTTCTTTACCAAACTCTGGACATCCACTACATGTAAAAATGTGTTTATGTATGCTTGTAATATACTATAAATATGAATTGTTTGAATTGAAATATCTAGATGTTTTTTTAAATTGTCTGTACTAGCTACAATTGTTACTTTTCTGTGTATCACTATGTAACGTCCTTATACTGTACTAATCGTCTGTAACAAAAATTTGTTTGTACTCTCTGCCTTCTACAGCGTACACTTTGTACTTGGGTCGCACCTGGAAATGAGCCTTGGCTTAGTGTGCCTTTTACCGGTGACCCATTTTAAATAAAATAAATAAATAAAGATAACAGCATAGCAACAGAAATTACCTTATAATTACATATATGAGAAACAATATGTATTGGATAATGACTTATGAGACAGAATTACTAATGAGTATCAAATGAGACAAATAATATGCTTCAGTTAGGATTATAGCTTGGACAAAAGAAATGCTGATGGGTTCAAAATACACAAGGCATTTTTTGCCTATGTACAATATAACACATAACAAAGGTTTTCTCCCTCTGTTAGTTATCTTGCTTAGACAAACAAAAGTGCTGACTGGCTCTATTACATGTGGCATATATGTCTGAGTGTAAAACATACACTACATATAATTATATGTGAATATAAGTATACAATAATCACTGATGATCCTTCAGAGTCATCATATCAGTAATTAGGTAGATTATATATGGAATATATGTAAAAGATAAACATAATGCATTATAGTGAGGTATAATAATCATGCGTGATCAGATCCTATGAAAGGTTATAAACATTAGCAAATATTAGCAGCAAAGCACATTCCTGGCACTCATGCTTATATGATGGATGCCTAAATCTATATATTAGTGCAAAATAGCAGTACCACAGTATAACAGACTGGGAATACAAAATAAAGTGTATGTGGGATAATAGGGGGCACAACCCAGGAGCAACTATAGCTTTTGATCTTTATTTGAGATGGAGTGTCACCTGGAGTACTGCATGCTGAAGAGCTGTGCAAGTTGTGGAGTAGGTGATGGACAAAAATATGTTTTATGCTTACTTACTTCTTTTTATCTGGTTTGCTTGTAAACCTATTATTGGTTTATTATTTGTCTATAGCCTCCCCTTAGAGTTTTACTGTCTTTTGTACAGATTCTGCATTTGGATTTTGTATACTTTTTTCAGCGCATTACAGCAATCTGTTCCTTTGATTTGGGGTCTATAGCAGGAGATAGAAATGGCAGATATCAAATAGATAAGGAGTTCAGTGAGTACAGTGAGCATGGGAATAGTAGAGGAGAACTGGAGAGTCTGGTCATTGGAACCTGAACATCCTGTGGGAGAAAGCCAAGGGAGAAACCCCATTTTCAGGAGAGATTTGAAAATGCAAAGAGAGTGGATTGATCACCAATACAGAGATAAAAGATTTTACCTGATATCAATGGGAACACTGGAATGTGGAAAGTTGAGGGAAGAATGACTGAACAGCCAGAAGACTGGAGTCTGGAGACTGGGAATAAAACACAAATGTTTGCTCCATAGGCTGTTACTTTGAAATATACCCTTAGAGCAACTGTAGACATTGATAGGGAGAAGGGCAAGGGTAAATGGAGAAAAAGACAAAGGCAATAAGGATAGGGATGAGGCAAAAAGGGGGTAAGGCCATCAAGAAATGGTGGGTAATGAGTACCAATGCCCATAGTCTGGGCAATAAGCTCCCTGATCTGGTGGCATTGATGGAAGAAGGATGCCTGTACATCATGGCAGTCACAGAATCATGGTATACAGAGCACCATGACTGGGATGTTAACACATGAGGGTACACAATGTACAGGAGGGACAAAGAGGGTAGAAGATGGGGGAGGAGTAGCTATCTATGTAAGGGAAGAGATAAAAGCAATGGAACAAAAGAGTAAATGAAGGAGAGAAGGCATTGTAGGTCACCTTAGACTCGACTGGAAATGGCACCAGAATCTGCACAGGGGTTGTATACAGACCCCCATCACAGTGGGAGGGAATGGACAAGAATATCATAGAAGACATCCTGAGGATGGCAGAGAAAGGGGGAGATACTGCTGATGGGGGACCTGAATATGCCAGATGTTTTCTGGAGCACCTTTGCTGCAGGCACATCAAAGAGCAGAGCCATTCTCGATGTCTCAGACAGCTAGTGTTGGAATCCACTTGGGAGGGAGCAATCTTAGACCTTGTACTCTCAAATGGGGACAGTGACAGGATCTCAGATCTAGAAGTGGGTAGCCATGTGAGAACAAGTGACCATCAAACAGTGTGGATCATGATAACCTCAGCTGCAGCATCAAGCCATACAAAAGTGAGGGTAATAGACTTCAGGAGGGCTGACTTTGGCAAAATGGGAGAGTGCCTTAGAAAAGCACTAACAAACAGGCAAGGGGAGGGTGGAGCAACAATGGGGAAACATCAAACCTGCCATCACAGAGGCAACAAGCCATTGTGTGAAGAAAATAAATAAATCAAAATGAAAAGAAAAGCCACCATGTTTCTCAAAAGAGGTGGCAAAGAAGGTTAGGGAGAAAAAGATAGCATTTAGGAAGTATAAGGAAACACAGAAGGAGCAGGACAGAGAAATGTACCAGTTAAGGAAGAAGGAAGCAGGAAAGGCACTCAGAATAGTAAAGGCCCAAACTGAAGAAAATATAGCCAATTTGGTTAAGAGGTTGTTAAAACCTTTTATAGGTACATTAGGGAGTGTAAAAAGACAAAGGGAGTGATAGTGAGGCTGAATAGATTGGATGGTGGGTGGGCAGAGAGGGACAGTGAAAAAGCAGGGATATTGAATGAGTATTTCTGCTCAGTATTCACAAAAGAGGAGGAGGGGGGGTACCTAATTCATTTAACAGAAGCACTCTGGATAGGGGGGTCGATCCCAGTCCTTTCACAGAAGAAAGGGTTTTGTAAGAACTCCTAAAACTGAATGTGGACAAAGCAATGGGGCCTGATGGAATTCACCCCAGAATTCTAAAAGAATTAAGGGGAGAACTAGTGACACAACTGACTACCCTTTTTAACAAATCACGGGAGGATGGTGTGGTACCTGAGGACTGGAGGAGGGTGGATGTGATTACCCTTCACAAAAGTGAGAGCAAGACAGAGGCAGGAAACTACAGACTTGTCAGTTTGACCTCTATGGTAGGGAAAACGATGGAATTACTTCTGAAGTAAAGAATTACTGAGTACCTAGAAGCCAGTGGGGCACAGGACCCAAGGCAGCATGGATTCACAGTGGGAAGGTCATGTCAGATGAATCTAATCAATTTCTTTGACTGGGTGACCAAAGTAGTAGACCAGGGATGGGCTGTGAACATGGCCTACTTAGACTTTAGCAAGGCATTTGGCACAGTCCCACACAAAAGTTTAATAAACAAATTAGCCAGCCTGGGAGTGGGTTCCAGGGTGGTAGCCTGGGTAAAACATTGGCTGAACAACAGAACGCCAAAGGTAATAGTAAACAGAGTCCACTCTGAAGAAAAGGGGGTTACTAGTGGGGTACCACAGGGTTCAGTACTGGGTCCAGTCCTTTTTACTGTCTTTATAAGTGCCATTGCAGATTGACTGGAAGGAATAGTATGCCTCTTTGCAGATGACACAAAGATCTGCAACAGAGTTGATACACAAGGGGGCGTGGAAAGGATGAGAAGGGACTTGGCAAGGTTGGAGGAATGGTCAGAAGTATGGCAGCTAGGATTCAGTGCAAAGAATTGCAAAATAATGCACCTGGGAAACAAAAACCCAGGGGAAGAGTACACAATGGGGGAGGGGCCGAGGTAGTAACAACAACAACAAAAATGGAAAGGGACTTGGGGGTAATCATAGCAGATGCCCTTAAGGTTGGCAAGCAATGTGAGAAGGCAGTAGGGAGGGCTGGGGGGGATACTGGGTTGCATAGGAAGAGGCATCTCCATCAAAAAACAGGAAGTTGTCATCCCTCTGTACAGACAGTTGGTGAGACCCCATCTGGTGTACTGTGTCCAGTTCTGGAGATCCCATCTCTTCAAGGACATTGACAGGATTGAGGCAGTCCAGAGAAGGACAACTAAAATGGTGTAGGGTCTGCAAGAGAAGCCATATGAGGAGAGATTAAAGGAGCTTAATATGTATACCCTTGAGGAAAGGAGGAAGAAGTGGGACATGATAGAACTTTTAAGTACCTCAGTGGAATCAACAAAGTCCAAGAGGATATCATCTTTCAGAAAAAGAGATGTGCAAGAACAAGTGGACACAAATTGAAGATAGAGGGGGGATGGCTCAGGGGCAATGTGAGGATATATTTTTTCACCAAGAGGGTGGTGGACACATGGAACCACCGTCCTGAGGAGGTTGTGGGGTCTAAAACTGTGGAAGAATTCAAGAATGTATGGGACAGACATAAGGCAATTCATGTGGGGGGGTAGGAAGTAATAGGTTGCTGGTTAACTAGGATCTGCAGCTTTTCCAGTAGGTAGGGAAATGGGCAGACTAGATGGGCCAAGTGGTCCTTATCTGCCATCAAAGTCTACTGTATGTTTCTATATTTCTATGTAGCAGCTAGAACACAGAGGTTAGTGAACTGGCTGAGGGAGACTAAAAAGAGAACTTGGTTTCATGATGATTTCTTGTGTTTCAATCAATCAATCAATCAATCAATCAAATCTTTATTTATCCAGGCGAACATCATTGAGCACAGTTCATTTGCAAGATGGACCTGGTAAGGTCAAGGTTCAATTTACATAGATACATTACATAAAAAAATATTCAATATACACACACTCTAGGATACTACATAGAATATTCAGTATACACACAGTCTAAGGATACATTCTAATCAGACTATACATTAAATTCAGGTGAAGTGGTAATAAGGGGTGAGGGGAAGTGGAGTGGGAAGTGGTGTGCCTGGCTGGTAGGGGAGGAGGAGGAAGATGGTGGGGGCCTATACTGTGGAACGGATAAACTGTGGGCCTTATGAAGAGGGCAGGAGGGTGGCACTGGGGTTTGTATAACAGGGGTATAGGGCTATGATATATGACAAGGGGTTAAGGGGAGGTGGATGGAAAGGAGGGGTGCATGGAGTGTGAGGGGTGATGTTTATTTGTAAATTAATCTCCAAGCCGTACCCTTCATCAGCCTATAAACACTCTTTACTCACTTGTAAGATTGAAAGCTCTTCTAATGCTATTCCAATGCTATCCCAAGGGTTTTTTTTTTATCACTAGAATGCTTTTTTGGCATAGTGAAACATCTTAAAATTTATGTCAGAAGAACTCTCTGGTTGTTGATAATTCTTGATAACCTTTGCCCTTCTGAGGCATCTCAGTTAAAACCATACTGGTGTTAATTAGCTTCTCTGATGTTATTGTCTGTTATGTTTTAAATGTATATGTTAAACCAATGAGAATTATTTCTGTTTATTCAACATTATCTAGTGTTAATAGCATGGGATTTTCAAAATAACTGCCATAAAGCTTCTGAAGAAGGACCTGGTTGGTTCGAAAGCTAGAGTACTTTGTTCTTTTGTGTAACATCCATGTTGGTCCAATAAAAGGTATCAAATAATTTGTTTCTGGAACCATTACTGGCCAGGCACTTGCACCAGTTTTCAAGCAACAACAGAAATAAAATGCAATAATTCTACTTCTCAAATGGCACAAAGTATGAACACTGACCAAGACCATCTATTTTGCAGAACCTACCATAAGAACTATATCAGGAATACTGAACATACCAAGTTTTCCAGTCATCATTTTAATTATCTTTTGTGATAATGAGGACTGGTTTCTGCAGCATTAGTACTGTCCAAGCACTTATGTTACTTTATTCACTGGATAGAAACACCTACAGTGAGGAGCATCAGATGGACATTTTTTACCTCATTTGTGTACCTTCCCACCTTCCTGTTAACTGACCCTACTGGTGCTAGTAGTATTCTTTCATATTGCTATCTGCATACCCAATTGCAATCATTTTGATGCACTGCCAGATCCTGCTCCTTTTATGATGTGTTACAAACAGTGATATGTGAGGCATTTTAGGATCATTGCTAACACCCTATTTGGGCATGCCAAGTAGTTCCTAAATGTGAGTTTTTTTCACCACATCAATTTTGCTCCTTACCAGGTGTAATTCCCTATGATGCAACCTTGGCAACCAAAGGGACTCATTCATGCCTGCTCTCCAATGTTGGTAGACTTCCTCCTCTGCTGCTGGGCTTGGATTAGAGATGTTGCAAAGTTAAACTTTGCTGGTGAATTTCGTGTGAAGTGCCAGAAATTAACGATTTGCGGAATCCGCTGAGTTTTTGAAAAACTTCAGAACTTCGATTCATGCGATTTGCGTGAAACTTTTGCCAAAATTCATGGCTTTTTAATGTGAAACACACATTTTGCAGGCAAAGCACAAAATTCACAGGCAAAAGTTCACATTTTGCAGTGTAATCCATGAAATTCGAAGCTGCAAATTTCACGAAATCACTCTGCAAAATTTATGGATAACCTTATGGAGCAAATTTCACAGACTTCACACATCTCTAGCTGGGGGTCATATTTCTCTGTGGAAGTGCTGCACATACTGCTTATCAGTCAGGTGACCATTAGCCCCCATTCACTGCCCCCACCACCAGAGATTTAGTCAGTAAATGTAAACCACAGAAAGTAAGGACTGTGCTGGCTGCAACAGTGCCTCTTTTACTTGCTTAAAAATACCTTAACATCTGTCCCTTAACAACAACAACAACAACAAAAATTAGTTGACAATATGTTTCCAATCTCAGGGAAGTTGGATATGTGTATGTGTGCTACAAGACAGTAAGAATGTTTTAATCTTTAGTATCATAATCAACATGGTAGGTCACTGTTAGCCTCCCTTCACTGCCCCATCCCCGGAGATTCAGTCAGCAAATGTGAATTGCATAAATTAAGGGTCATACTGCCTGTAACATTGCCCCTTTTAATGACTGAAAAAATACTTAACATCTGCCCCATTAAAAAAAATAAATAAATAACATGTTTACAATCTCCAGGAAAGTTTAATGTTTTTTTTCAAGAAACAAGGATGTTTTAATCTTTAGGACAGTAAACAGCATCACATTTATGATGCATTCTCTTCAAAACATGGCTTTATTGTTGGTGCCCTTTTCCCAGTAACCTTTGCTTTTGTACTGACTGAGGTTCTTTTTCTCAATAAAAGTTTATTAAAAAGGTTTGAGAACAATACAGATATGACATGACAATATGTTACTAATCACAAGACATTTGACAGTTGTATCCATAGTATAGAAAAGCACACATACGGTACACTAATGTATTGTAAATCTTCTGTCAAAAAGAGTATGGTGTGGATCAGGCAAAATGAGGACTGGGGGGGATTCAGTGAACAAGGGAAGATGCAGACCACTAAAAAGTAAAACTAAAACAACAAGGGGTTCACAGGACATAAGTAATGCATGTGATTTCATCATAAATACTTAGCACTGCTTGTAGAGGGGTCTCTAAATAGAAGGTACAACTTATCACTTTTTTCAAGCTAGATTTTGGAGATCATCCCATAGGGAAAAGTAGAGTTGAGATTCCTAACAACTTACAGTAGCCATAGACATGGTCAGGTATTTCTTGAAATTTCTGTGATATCTTTGTAGAACTTTCCTGCCTGCCTGCAGTATCACTATGGGCCACCAGAGATAATCTCTCTAAATATATCATAAAATATCTGGAAATATCTGACCATATCATGGCTGTGACTTTACAAGATGGTATATACATTAACTCAGTTCTGCCATCTGATCCAGGACTAAACAGCCAGTTCTACTCTTTATGAACTGCATGAGAGGAAGCCATTTGCCATGTGTCATTACTGATTCAGTTGCAGTTGAGCAGTCAGTCTCTCCATATATCCTCTATCTGCTTATAGATGGCTAACCAGCCATCTAAGGAGGAGATGTTGCAACCCACAAACTGCAAGTGATAGCCTTTGTGGCTACACTAATCAAGACTTAGTACAGATATTTAGGGTGTTTTTGCCTTAAACCATGTGGGGAAGGGGAGACCAAGCACCAGGAACCACGCCTCCAGAGGGGAGTACAATGAAATATCTGGCCTAGCACGTCACTGATCATGTGCCAGAAATGGTTGACCCATGGACAGTTCCAGAATACATGCAAGTTTTTTTATTGTTTTTTTTTTTTAGCCACATTGTCTCCAATAAGAATCTGAGTGTGTGACACCAAAGTGCTTAGTTATAACTTCAGTTCAAAAGTATCTAGACACCAATTCCATCTATGCTCTATCCACTGGTATGATGCAGAGACTTTAGCTGTGGCCTGACATATCTGCTTCCATTCCTTTTCTGACCATTGTCCTCCCAACTCCCTCTCTCATTTATCTTGGGTTGCTTTTCTGCTGGGGGTACCAGAGTTTAAGTGTCTTGCTCAGAAAGGAAACCCAATGTCCCAAGCCTGATAATTCCAAACGTATCTGTACCCCACCTACTGTAAAACATCTGGTTGTTGCAACAGTTGATATCTCCGAGTTAGTTCTTGTAGGAAGCTTCTAATTTAGAGATAACAATAGAAGTCCCATTGTGGTATATTAAATTTCTGCTGCAGTGTCAGAAAGGGTTAATGGCTCCCTGTTGCATTAGCTGTCCAATTTGAGAAAAGACCCGCTGGGACCACCTAGCAAATGTAGGGTCCATTTTCCCTCTGGCAAAGTAGGTGCAAGCTACTATAGGAGTTCAGCCAGTAATTCCTCTGTTGTCCTCTATAAGGTCTATCGATTTATGCTTTATGCCAAATCTTGACTGTTATTTTGGCCCATGGGTTAGTTAACTGATTAGCTGTGCTCCCATTGATAAAACTAAAGGGAATATCACATACTCTTCTTACTGCTGGATTGCCCTATTCCATTGCTACCCACAATGGCAGGGCTGTGTCTAAAGTATGAAAAGAAGCAACATAAGCTAGAGCTGACATGCTAAATAGTATCTGAAAAAATCTGGGACTCCCAATTCCCCTTCACCTATCTGGATTTTTAATAACTCTCCCCTAATTCTAGTTTTTTTTTTGTTTGTTTCCTGCCCAAATAAATTTAAACACTGCCTTGTTTAAGAATTCCAGAAGAGTGGTGGGATATCAATTAGCTAGGTGCAGAACAGACACAACATGCATGGAAGAATGTTCATACAAGTAGTTTTGACTCTTGCTACCAGAATAAGTGATAAATCATTCCAGATATTTAAATCCAACTTGATGACCTAGAATAAGGGCTTTAATTAATTTGAAATAAACTTCCTATGTCCTTTGGGATCTTCACCCCAAGGTATCTCAAATGTTTAGTCAACCATCTGAATGGACACAGTTGGACCAGGGTAGGAGACAGACAGCTACTCAGGACTATAAATTGTGAGGCCTCCTTTCTTTCTACCCACTGCTTCTTCTTAAAGGAGGTTCAACTGATGAGGTAACACCTCAATATGGCCTTTAAGCCATCCCATATAAATTTAATTTTGAAATCCCCTTCTGGATTCTGATCAAAGGACCTCTAAACCGCCTTTGATATTATTGTCCAGAACATCTTATCTGTTAGTAGACTGGCATTGAGGCACCACAACTTAATCATGACCCTGGGTCCCAAATCTTGGTCTGAAATTTCTCCAGTTCCTATCATGGCCTCAGTCAACAGGTGTAGAAATGGCTTCTGGATATAAAATATATCAGTTCTAGAGTAGCTCTTATTAGGGGGGTGAGTAGAAAGCAAAGCCTTTTGTTAGGGGGTGCAATTCCCTTCATGCATCTACCAACCCACCCTCTGTACACAAGTTAATAAAGCATTTAGACATATGTGGGATTGGTCCCAGGTATCTAGTTGTTGTGTCTAATATGTGGCTTTCTACCATATTCCAGTCCCCCCACCAATAATATGCCTTCCAGGAGGCCCATCAATCTATTAAACATGGTAGAAAAGAATTACTCCATGGGGGGGGGGTAGGGCCATACAGTACACATTACCTATATGCAAAATTCTACCTCCTGTTTCCAAGGTGATAATTACCAGTCTCCCCTCTGCATAAGGGCAGGAGGGGGGAGGTGGTGGGTACAATCTGGGAAGTAATGTGTGCAAATGCTCAAAGTCTGGGAAACAAGATTGCAGACCTAGAAGCCACTATGCAGTTGCAGTTCTGGACACAGTCGCAATTACAGAGACCTGGTGTGATAAAAACCAGGACTGGGATGTAGCCATACCAGAGTATGCTCTATTCAGATGGGACAGGATAGGAAGAAAAGGTGGAGGAGTGGCTCTTTATGTGAGGTTAAACATAAAAGCCACGGAAATACAGGGGGAGCAGGGAAAAGCTGAGGTACTGTGGGTCACCCTAGACACAAGGATGGGGGCTGCTATTCAAACAGAGGTGGTCTAAAGACCTCCAGCACAGGGGTAGGAGGTTGATAAAGATATCATGGAGGAAATCTGAGGGATGGCTAACAAGGGGGAGGTATTGTAGGTAGGGGACTGCAATCTACCAGATGTGGGGTAAAGTCTCCCAGCAGCAACAACAGATTGAAGTAGAGAAATCCTAGACTCCATGCAGGAGGTGTTTCTTTGGAAACTAAAGAATCCACTTGTGGGGTGCAATTCTGGACCTGATACTGTCAAACAGGGATAGCATCAATGACATCATAATGGGGGGGCCACATTGGAACCAGTGATCATTGTGTGGAGAGATTCAACATTAGAACTGAGCCAGAATAAAACCACCCTAAGAAGAGGGTCTTGGACTTCTGGATGGTCACTTTTAAGAAAATGGGAGAGTGCCTCAGGGATGCCTAACACAGATGGGGAATATGGGTGGGGTGGAGGAACATTGGGCAAAAATAAAAAGGCTATAGAAAAGGCAACAATCCTCTGTGTAATGCAGGTTAAAAAGGGCAAGAGAAAAAAAGACTGCTATGTTCTCTAAGGAAGTGGCAGAGAAAGTAAAAGGAAAGAGGCTAGCATTCAAAAGGTACAAATCAACACAGAAGAAAGAGAATAGGGAGGGTTATCAGGATAAACAAAGGGAGGCGGAAAGCAGTTAAGTGCATAAAGGAAAAAACATAGGAGAACATTGCCAAGGCAATAAAAAAGGGGATAAAACATTCTTTAGGCATATAAGCGAAAAGAGGGAAAAAAGGCAGAGAAATCATGGCTAAAAGGGGAAGGAGGGGATTGTGTGGAAGAGGACAAGAAGAAAGCAGTCAAATTGAACTAGTACTTTCATCCAGTATTTACAAAGGAAAGGGTAGGAGATGGGCCACAGGCAGTGGAAAAGGGCATTAAAGGAAGGGAGGTGGACACTATCCCTTTTACAGAGGAGAGAGTTCTCAAGGAACTAGCAGAACTAAAAAAGGATAATGCAATGGGGCCAGACAGGGTTTACCCAAGGATACTGAAGGAAATGAAGGAAGAGCTGACTTCACCTCTAATGGTCCTCTTCAACCTATTACTGGATGTGGGGGAAGTTTTGGGACACTGAAGGAGGGTGGATGTGGTCCCACTACACAAAAGTTGTGACAGGGAGGATGCTTGAAATTACAGACCTGTAAGCCTGACTTCAGTGCTGGGCCAAGTCATGGAAACACTGCTAAAAGAAAGTATTGGGCAATACCTTGAGACCAGTGGAGTAAAGGATCTGAGGCCGCATGGGTTCACAGGAGGGAGATCTTGTCAAACAAACCTGTCTGAGTTATTTGACTGGGTGACCAGGGGGGTGGATCAGGGAGGAGCAGTAGATGTGGCTTACTTGGATTTCAGTAAGGCCATCGATGTCACATGTCCACTCCTCTGGGCCGGGATTCTCTCCATCACAGTGAATCCATCTTATCATGGGGGCGGGGGATGTGGTCAGGGATACCCTTCCTCAGTGTGTTTAGTACACTCACTATTTCACAAGTGAACGTACACCAGAGGATCCCAGGGCACCCTCTCTCCATGTGAGGGGGTACATATACAGTCATGAGTCAATGTTCCTTGCATAGAACCCTCTCGGCCACTGCACATGAACCAGATAGCCACAGGCATGTACAGACTTCAGAGGACCCTATACACGCTATTATGTGTCTTTCCCCAGAAATGCAGAGCTCGGTTCAAACCCCCACAGACTCCTCCTGAGACCGTTCATATTTCCTCCCCTCTTCTCATCATGAAGTCCCCAGTGGTACTTCACTTTGGTAGTGTTTGGCATTAAAACAGTCACACAGGTATAGAATAGTTTGAACAACTCTTCACAAGGCAACACCCACACAAACAGCATGGGCAGAATTATTTTAAAATAAGCCAAAAGCTTTACTAATTAAAATATTAAAGGCAGTAAAATAACATAAAGACAAATCATTTTAGACGTTGGTTATATGACACTGAAAGTAAAATGGAAAACATACATAAAAACCTATACTTTAAAACTCTGAGATTAAAGTCTACCTAAAGTCCTTAGTTGATGATGTTTCAAGTTCAAAGTCTTTACAAAGGCAGTTGAAAATCTTGGTTATTGGTAGTGAAGAAGAATCCTGGATAAAATGTCTCTGCTCTCCTAAGCAGGCAGACAGGGACCCCAAATGAAAAAGGCTAAAAAGGCTAAAAGCTCAGATACAGTCTTTCTCCATTGTTTGATGGGATTTATCAAAGGGCAGGTCCAGTGGACAGTGGCTTGCTCTGTGTTTGGCTAGCATTCTGCTTGTATGGTAACACAACCAATCAATATTTAGTATTTTATTACAAAACACAATTATGCATTTCTGAATATGAAAGAAAAAATTCTCAGAGGTCAGCTAGTTTATAACAGAATTCGGGGGGAAAATCCAGCCTCTCTACTGGGAAAGGGCAGTAATTAAGCTACACTCAGTATAGCTATTTACTTAAATGTTAGCCATATCAGCTGGTAACAAGATTAAGTCAGTGTAGAACTCTCAAAACAAAGGGGGTCCAGACATCAGGGCTCCTCATTTGGTCCTGCCCTTTTCACAAGCAAATTGGGCTACCTGGCCTCCCAGCTTGGCTTAATTATCCTTTTATCGCCTTCTAAAACGATTTAATAAACTCTAGTCCCTGCCTATCAGCTGACAGATTCTTTGCTCAGCAACAAGAGTTACAACATCATTCTAGGGCCCATGTATTTCCCTTGTACCCATGATACCTTGGACTTACACTGGCCACCATGGGCATCTCTGATGCATTATATACCTAAAATTATATAAAACATGGCCAAAAACAATAAGATATGGCCTTATCTGACCACACTCCTCCCTCCTTAAAAGAACCTGGGGGAATGCACCCCTTTTTAGTAAGAGTTCCCACCAGTTCTGTCCCTTACTCCAACTGGTGGGACAGGCAATCTGCATTGGCATTAGCAGATCTATGTTACATGTCCCACATATGATACAACAGCCATGGCTACTTGGCACTTTTCAACCTTGATAGTGAGTCCTGCCTTCTGTATCCTGCCCAACACTTCCTTTTGATGGGACAGGTGTTCCTTCCAGCTGGTACTGAAGATGGCAATATCGTCCAGATAAGCCACTGTGAACTCTTCAGTACCCTGTAATGCCTGGTTGACCAAGCTTTGGAATGTGGCAGGGGCATTCTATATCCCAAAAAGTATCACATTAAATTCAAAGGGGCGTATTGGGGTAATGAAGGCTGACCATTTCCTAACTCTGGCAGTCAACTCTGACTACCAGTACCCCTTTGTCAAGTCTATGATATTTAGGTAGGTCGTCTTCCTCCAACTTGTCCAACAACTCTTCTGTTTGGGGCATTGGATTGGCACTGGACTCCGTGACTGCGTTGAGTCCATGATGGTCTACGCAAAAGTGAGTAGACCCATCCGGCTTGGGGATGAGGACTACAGGTGAGGCCCAGGGACTGTAGGATTTCTGGACTACACCTAACTCCAGCATTTCCTCCACCTCCCACCTAATGTTTTATAGGATGGCCTCAGTAGGTTGCCCATCATATGGGCACTTGTAATCCTATGTCCACTTCATGGGTCGCTAAGGGGGTCTGTCCAGATTTGGCAATAAATAAAGGGGCAAAGTCCTCTAAAACTTCCCTCATTTCCTGGGCCTATTCCAGGGTCTACTGGGATGACAGCTTGATTGCCTCCACCAATGATTTCCTCTTGCTTTCCTCAAGCAAGTCCATAGGGGGTCCTCTTCATCCATCCCCTCCCCAGGACTACAAACAGCAAGCACCATGTCGGGTTATTTACATATGGCTTCATCATATTAACATGCTACATTCAATATATATATCTCCTGTCAGGCAGTTCTACAATATAGTTTGCATCATTCATCTCTCAGACTACCTTGTATGGTTAAGCCCACTCAGCCTGCAGGCTTGTCCTTCCAGACCGGAATGAGGACCACTACTTCCTGACCTGTGCTGTAGGAGGGAGCTCTCGCTCCATGGTTGTACCAGAATTTTTGCTTCTGCTGTGCAGCTGACAGGATGCTTTGGGCACCCCCATAAGCTCCTTCAGCTTCTCCCTGAACTTAAGGGCATACTCCACTATGGGAATTCCCTGGGTGGTGTGCTTGCCTTCCCAGTCCTCCAGAATCATGTCTCGGGCCCATGCACCCTACGGCCATATAAGAGTCTGAAGGGAGAAAACCCTGTCAACTCTTGGGCAACCTCCCTGTATGTGAACAGGTGGGGAAGGTATTTCTTCTAGTCCTTCCCATGCTGTTCAGAAAATGCTTAGAGCATCATTTTTAGGGTACCATTAAAACATTCCACAAGCCCATTGGCTTATGGGTGATAAGGTGTCATGCATCTCTGTGCCACCCCACACTTCTCCCACAAACATTTCATCAGGTCTGACATGAAACTACCCCCTTGATCAAAGATAACTTCCTGTGGAAACCCAACATGGGAGAAAATCCTTAGCAAGGTGTCTGGCACTTTGTCTAAACTAATTGAGGAGAGTGCAACCACCTCTGGGTATAGGGTGACTAAATTGACCACCGTCAGGATAAACTTTTTCTGGAGGACCTTGGGGTATTCAGGGGCCCAACATTATCCATTTCTACCATCTGGAATGGTTTTTCCACAATGGGCAAGGGAAATAGGGCAGCTTTTATTTTACTACCTGCCTTCCCCATCCATTGGCACTGATGACAAGACCTGCAATATTCCTTTACCTGCTGAGTGAAGTTGGGCCAATAGAAATTTTAGGCCAGTCACTGCATGGTGTGAGTGATGCCCAGATGTCCGGACATAGTGTATCATGGGCGACCTTGAGCAACTGCTCACCAGACCCCTGGGGAATGACAAGCTGCCTGTCCATCACCACTTCCTCTGTCCTCACATCCTCTGTATACAACAGTCTGTTGTCCCAAAATACCCTATGCCTTATGTCACCTCCCTGTGTCCCCTCAGATTCTGCATAAGCCCTCAGCCTCTCCAAACTAGGGTTAGTCCTCTGAGCAACTGCAAAATCTTCACATGTTCCCAAAGCATGGGGCATGTCCCCCTCAGTTCCTAAACTGGGGTTCATAGCTCTAGCATCAGAGAATTCAGATTCACTGCCATCCCTAACCTTCTGACCATTTTTTAACCCTCCCTCCTCAGAGTAACCTTATGTAGCTATTTGGTGAATGGCTACCTGGGGAAGTACTACCTCCCTTTCACTATTCTCCCTTTCAGGAGTGACAGGCTGGGGAACCAGCCTCCTATTATTTTTCACAGGTGTTTCTGTGGGGTTCAGGGAATTACAAGCAACCATTGCCATCTTACTATGGGTAACTGCACACACCACTCCCTGCTGTAGATTATTCCCTATAATGACATCCAGAGCGAGATTGTCTGCCACTGCCACTTTTTGCACCCTCTCTCCTGTCTCACCTAAATCCAGGAGAACACTAGCTAGTGGCAGGGTTTTCTCCTCCCCTGTGAATCCCCTCATAGTGACAAACTGATTAGGTATAAGCTGTTCAGTCTCAATCAAATCCCTTTTTACCAGGGTAAGAGATGTCCCATGTCCATTAACCCTTGGGTCTGCACCCCATTTACAGTATCCAGGCATATGTGCTCCCTCATGTTCACAGGCATAATCTCAGGGATACACAGTACACCCACCTCCTTTTGAGGAATACTTTATCCACTCTATGCTTTTTTAAGACACTATCTTGCCAGAAGCCCTGGCTGCTTACAAAAGCAACATTCATCATTCTTTTTTTTTCCCCAAGACATCCCTTCTTGGTAATTTGGGGCTTCCCCCTTTCTGCAAAGACATTGATGGGTTTAACTGCCCTGAAGGCATGCTTTTCCCATTTTGTCCTGCAGCTCCTGCTCCTCCACATCCTTTCAGAGCAGGTCTGCTCTTGGCATAGCGATCCAAGAGCTCAGCAGCTTGCTGTGCTGTTTTTAGATCCCAGTCCTCCAGCCAGGTTTTCAGCTCTGCTAGGCAAGCCCAAAAGAACCATTCTAAAAGTATAACCTCCTCAATTTTCTCCACAGGGTTTAGTTCCACCCCCTCCCACCAGCATTTTAAAAACTGCCATTCCTTTGTGGCTAGTTTTCCAAAGCTCATGTCAGGGCTTTTTCAGAAGTTACATAATTTAACCCTGTAGGCCTCAAGAGTTAGTTCATAACTTTTAAGTTAAGTAGTTTTACATTTCTCATAGTCTCTACTGTCCTCGTTAGCCATTTGGCCTACTGCCTTGTGGCCTTTACCTGTAAGCAGCTGGATAGCTGAAAGATCCATGCATCCCTGGGTACCTTGGCCTGCATAGACCTTTTCAAATGAATTTAAAAATGCATCCATATCCTCCCCTGTTTAAATTCAGCTATTAATTTGGAATTCAATTTATACCCCAGCCCTGGAGTTTCAGGTTCACCCCTGCTACTTACCTCCTTTGGCTCTGGTCATTGGAGTCTTAGCATCTCAAGTTCAAACTCTCTCTGGAGCTGATTTTCCTCCCTCTCAACCTCTACTTGGCACTGCTTTTCCTTGGCCTCTCTATGGTGCTTCTTTTCCTGTAACTCCAATTTGAACTTTTTCTGCTCAGATTCCCTCTGCTGCTGGGTTTTGAACTTCCTCTGCTTGAACTCCACTTTCTTCAGCTCATATTATAGCCCAATCCCTTCCAGCTCCAGCTCTGTGGCTACCTTCCCCTGTTACTGTGGCTCTGGGTTCCCTCTTGTCTCGCTGTCCACATCCCTGGGACTAGACACTGTGATGGCCTTTGGCACCCCCACACCCAAGGTCTGGTACCTTTCAGTCACCAGCTGTGACCCAAGGTACTGGGCAGTCACTTGCTCACTGGCTGCCACAAGAACCTCCATAAGGGTCTTTTTGCTTCACCCCTCATAATGGACCCTTCTCTCCTGGCACAGCAGCTTCAGCTTTTCCACTCTGTAGTTGCTGTACATGGAAGTCATCATTCTGCCCTACACTACCACTAGTCTGCCTTTTACTTGCAGCAAACAAAAGAAAAACAAGGTGGGGAACTATATCTTGTAACCAATTTTCCTTTTTTTCAATTTCTGCCCTCTTTGTGTGTAGTTGTTCAAACAGTTTGCCAATCCCACTACTGCCACCAAATTTGTCACAAGTCCAATCCTGAGGGTCAGGATTCTCTGTGTCACAGCAAATACCTTTTGTGACGGGGGATTGGGGTCAGGAATACCATTCCTCTGTCAATTTAATATGCTCGCTGATTCACAACTGAACATACATGAGACCATACAAGAGGGAACAAATACAGCCTTGGGTCTGTATTCCTGGGGCAGAACCTTCTCGGCCACTGCACATGAACCAGAAATCCACAGATGTGTATAGGCTTCGGGGGGCCCTATACACCCTAGTATGTGACTTTCATCAGAAATACAGATCTTGATTCAAACCTCCACAGACTTCTCCTCAGACCCTTCATATTTCCTCCCCTCCTTTCATTACAAAGTCCCTAGTGGCACTTCACTTTGGTAGTGTTTGGCCTTAAAACAGTCACACAGACATAGTAGTTTGAACAACTCTTCACAAGGCATCAAACACACAAACAACATGGGCAGAATTATTTTAAAATAAGCCAAAAGCTTTACTAATTAAATTAATAAAGACAGTAAAATAGCATACAGACAAATCATGTTAGACATTGGTTACAAGGCACTGAAAGTAAAACGGAAAATATACATAAAACCAACATTTTAAAATTCTGAGATAAAAGTCTACCTCAGGTCCTAAGTTGATGAAGTTTGAAGTGCAAAGTCTTTACACAGACAGTTGAAAATCTTGGTTCTTGGTAGTACAGAAGAATCCCTGAAGAAAATGTCTCTGCTCTCCTAAACAAGCAGACAGGGTCCCCAAATAAAAAAGGCTAAAGGCCCAGATACGGTCTTTCTCCCCTGTTTTATGGGTTTTCTCTGGAGGGAAGAGACAAGGCACGTGTCTCATGGGTCTAAAAATTTAAAAAAGCAAATAAATCAAATAAATAAAAAAGTAAATAAATAAAAGTTAATGGTGCTCTGGGGCTCCTGTCATTGCTCAGTCACTTCCTACCCATCCACAACACATCACTTTCTACTGCTACAGAGGAAAAACAATCATTTGTCAATGCCGAATGTTGATTGTGTTGGTCCGTTGAACTCATTCACTGCCCCTCTGTCACTCGCTCTTTCTGTTTCTCCTGGTACTGCAGACTGTTCTTATGTACTGGGCTCCTGCCTGCATTGGCACCATTTTCTGCCCACAAAGAAATCTGCAGCTGTCCTGACAGAGCTCTGTTGAGGTGGTTCACTCCCCCTCTCTCATTCGCTCATTCTGTTTTTGCCGGCGCTGCAGGCTGCACTTTTGTACTGGGTTCCTGCCTGTGTTGCTGCCTTTTCCTGCCCACAAAAAAATCTGCAGCAGTCAAGATAGAGCTCCATTGAGCTCTCTCACTCCCCCCCTCACTCACTCATTCTGTTTCTCATGCTGCTGCAGGCTGCCCATTTGTACTGGGCCCATGCATGTAGTGCTGCCTTTTTCTGCTCACAAAGAAATCCGCAGCAGTCCCAACAGAGTTCTGTTGAGCTCACTCACTCACTCACTCCCCCTCCTTCACTCGCACGTTCTGTGTCTCCCGGTGCTGCAGGCTGCCCTTTTGTACTGGGCTCCTGCCTGCATTGGCGTTCTTTTCTACCACAAAGAAATCTGCAGCAGTCCCGACACAGCTCCGTTGAGCTCGCTCACTCAAGCCCCCTCTCTCACTTGCTCGTTCCATTTCTGCCAGTGCTGCAGGCTGGCCTTTTGTACTGGGCTCCTGCCTGCGTTGCTGCCTGTTTATGCCCACAAAGAAATCTGTAGCAGTCACGATAGAGCTCTATTGAGCTTGTTCACTCCCCCTCTCTCACTCACTCATTGTGTTTCTCCTGGCACTGCAAGCTGCCCTTTTGTACTGGATCCTGCCTGCTTTGACACCTTTTTCTGCCCACAAAGAAATCCACAGCTGTCCTGACAGAGCTCTGTTGAAGTTGCTCACTCTCCTTGTCTCCCTCACTCATTCTGTTTCTCCTGGTGCTGCAGGCTACCCTTTAGTACTGGGCTTCTGCCTTTGTTGGCACCTTTTTCTGCCCACAGAGAAAGTTGACCTCACTCACTCCCCCTTTCTCACTTGCTTGTTCCATTTCTGCTGGCACTGCAGGCTGCCCTTTTGTACTGGGCTCCTGCCTGCATTACTGCCCTTTTCTGCATACAAAGAAATCCACAGCAGTCACGATAGAGCTCCGTTGAGCTCGCTTACTCCTCCTCTCTCACTCACTCATTCTGTTTCTCCTGCCACTACAGACTGCCCTTTTGTACTAGGCCCCTACATGCATTGCTGCCTTTTTCTGCCCACAAAGAATTCTGCAGCAGTCCCAATAGAGCTCCATTGAGCTAACTCACTCCCCCTGCCTCACTCGCTCGTTCTGTGTCTCCCGACGCTGCAGGCTGCCCTTTTGTTATGGGCTGCTGCCCGTGCTGGCACCTTTTCCTGCCCACAAAAAAATATGCAGCAGTCCTGACAGAGCTCAGTTGAGCTCGGTCACTCCCCCTCTCTCACTCACTCGATCCTAATCTGTCCCAAACACTGATTTCTGCCAGCAACTGTGGTATTCTGCGCCAGAAGCATGAAAACACATTTTGGCCAGGATGTGAAAAATGACAGCTGTACTTTCATAAGGAGGTGTGAAAAAATGCCAGTGTTGAAAATCTGGCATGAAAATATTACTAATTTCGAAAGTTACAAGGGTGCGTAGAAACGGCACAACGTACGCTCATAACACAGTCATTTTATGGAGTTTCATCACACAATTTTCAAAATAGGCATTTTAGGACCTCTGCTCATGAACAGTGTCACTGTCATTTTCTTAATGTGTCCTGAACACTGATTTCCCACAGTGACCATGCTATTGTGCACAGGAACTGTGAAAACACATTTTGGCCAGGATGTGAAAAGTGACAGCTATACTGTTGATAAGGAGGTGCGTAAAAATGGCAATGTTGAAAATCTGGAGTGAAAATATTGCAAATCGGTGAAGTTATGAGCGTGCGTAGCAACTACAAAATGAACGCTCATAAAACAGTCATTTTTTGGATTTTTACCTCCAGATTTGCAACATAGACTTTTTGAGAGCCCACTTCATGAACACTGGCACTGTTGTTTTGGTAATCAGTTCTGAAAGGTGATTCTATGCACTGACCAAAAAATCACCTTTCGGGATGGATTAATGGCATGACAGTGCATGAATTCATGAGGAGGGGGCCCAATAACCCCATGTTGAAAATTTGGTGCCAAAATTCCAAAAAATGCCTGAGATATACAAAAAAGTTGAAAAAGCCCTATTTATGCCATTATACAGCTTACCGGCATTTCCTCAGTTCACGGTCGGCTTTGAATAGTGCAGACGTGTCCCAGTCCACCGAAAATCATTGCACCAGACTCCTCAGGTAAGTATGGGGTGAGGGGGTTGTGGGAAGGCAGAGTGTGCAGAGGGTGGGCATGGGTTGTGGGAGGGGCAGGGAGACAGCGAGGACCGTTTTTTTTTTATAGTTTAATAAAGAAAAACATTGCTGGACTTTTTCAGGGCCATTTGTGGCACGCTGGGGTGGGCTCCCAGCTTGACAAGTATTTAGGGGCGGCTCTAGCTGATGGGGATTGGGCACCCCGTCGGCACAAAAAGGGGGTGCAAGAGTCATAGGATTGAAACCCTCAGCACAACTGTACTGCTTCTTTGGGTGCATTACACTAATGAGTAGTCCCCCATCGGCAACATGAACATACATGGCCACTGAAGCCGATGGAGATTGGGGCCCCTGTCAGCAAACAGAAACTGTTCTAGGGGGGCGCATGCTGCTGAGGGGGATTGGGCACCCCCTCAGCAGTGGGGGTTAATTAATATTGTTTGTGAACATGGCAGCAAGTCACCGCCATGTTCACAAACAATATTACACTTGGCAATGTTCCACCCAGTAATGACAGATTGCTCCTTCATTGCAGTGGAATGTTGATGCTGCAATGATGAGACGGACCCAGATTGCAGTGGCTGAAATGTTTCAAGGTGGTTGCATGTTGGCTGAACTAGTGTCAGTAGCAGTGTGCCATGGCATTGGGGAAAGCGGGCCAAGCCTTTAAAGGCTGTAGGGGCATTGGCCACAACAGTGCTGTGCTTCCGCAACCTGCTTCTGGCAAGTTGCCGCACTACGTTTCTTGCACATGAGCACAATCAACATAAAAATTATGCTATGAAATATAAAATTAGAAACAGCGTACATGTTCATAGTGAAATCATCAGCCATCTGACAGTTCATGAGCTCACTGAGTTCCACTCACCTTCCATGGCTCTGCCCTCATAACAATCAGTCAAGACTACAAAGCAAAATCCTGAAGCACAGTCATGTGTGTGGGCCAGTTGTTGTTAGTGTTTAGAGGGAAGTGGTTGAAAGAGTTTAATGGAAGAGACCTTGAATCAGTGAAAGAAAAAAATCAGCACTTCTAAATGCCATATAGGTCAGACAGAGGCTGACAGAAAATAGTTCAGCAGGGGAAGAAGGGTCATAGCATGAATTCCCCACCCAACAAAGTACTAGGTCATAATAATGAGAGTGGGAATGTTCATGCTGCAGGATGAGTGGGCAGTGATTCGCCCTTCACATGCAAGTGCAGTTCCATCACATCACATTACAGAATGGATGGAGAAGCAAATAATGAGGAATGTTTCACCTGTCTGTCCTTACTTCCTTGCAGACTCTGATAATTCCAATGCAAGTCATGCATTAGGCACTTGGATGGTTCATTTTTCTGGAGATACTGCTGACCTTTTGAGCTGCCTGCAATCTCCCAAAAAGGTTTTGTTGTGAGTCCCTTTCATGGATGTCCACTGGCAGCTCAGGCAGCAGAGTTCCAAACTACATTAATGATTTTTAGCTTGTAAAATGTTGTCATATATCTTGGTCCCCAACTCCAAAAACAACACTAACTTACCTGGGTACATCATTTGTGCCTTAATTTATTTCATCTTTTACTTGTTTAATTATGGTATGTACTGTTTCCATTTCTGTACAGTCCTGGTCCATGAAAGCTCTTTTGCCATCAAAATTAAGATCCTGCTTCTCCCACCTTTTGCAGAGCAGATATTCTTTCACATGGTAGTAGAGTAATTTTATATCAGTAGAGTGGGGGGGGGGTAGCTTAGGGCCATGGTTTGATGGCCCCATTAGTACATTCAGTTTTTGTGACATGGTCTGCTTCATGCCTCAGCTCCATCTGGAACTACATCTGTAATGGAATGAAAGGAGGTCAGGCCTCCTCTGCCTCTTCTAGACAGCTAACAATCTGATATTGCACCACCAGGACCTGGGCTCTGCATTTTATGCCCACTTTGTTTATTCCAATTCCTGATGATAAAGGAACAGCAGCATGCAGCTCATGAAGGCCATCGCCTTGCAGATCACATTTACCACATCCTCCAGTTGCGTAGTGCGGGCCTTCAACTTTTTAAAGTAATTTTTGATGTCAGCTACAATTTCATTTGATTCTTTGTAGCATCCTCATGATGTCTGCATTGTTTGCTGATTATAAAGTCTTTTTGGCTGGCTGATCATCCTCCTTGTCTGTGCCCAAGTATAGAGTCCAGTCTGAAGACCTAGATGGTGAGTTATTTAGGCATCTATGCTTTGTGTTCGATCCGGTCAGCTTGTACCAAGAGGATGGCAAATTCTGCTGTTGTTTGCTTGATCTCATCTTCCTCCTTTATATCAGAAAAATTTTGAAGGCTTCTCCTCAGTACTGAGTATGGGTTTTAATGGATTTTGGAGGGTTGGTGACTGGAGCTTAAACTCGAGCTGCTGGTCCCATTAGTGATGTCACCAGAAGTTGGAGCTGACTAAGGTTCTTTGTCTTCCAGATTTTAATTTATTAACTGTTCATGTCCTATCTTGAACAAACAGAAGTATCTCAGTTTACTGGGATTGGAATTAGTCTTATTTTAGCTTAAGGCTTTATTTTTTAACAAGAGAAAGAATGAAGATTTTTTAAAAAAGCTATGTGTTTGGTGTAAGAAACAGGTTTTCCATTCTGGTGATTCTTCTAATCAAATAAATGTCATATTCAATAATCCAAAACTGTGCACATTTCAATGTAATAAAATGAGGTTTTGTAGTTACTTGGACTTATATTTTGTTAGTCTTGCACAAGTCAGTGTGT
Source organism: Neoceratodus forsteri (assembly GCA_016271365.2). Classification (NCBI taxonomy): domain Eukaryota; kingdom Metazoa; phylum Chordata; order Ceratodontiformes; family Ceratodontidae; genus Neoceratodus; species Neoceratodus forsteri. Next base: position 1,378,033,852 of record CM028130.1, on the reverse strand, counting down.
TAAAGAAGCATGTTTAAAATTAATTAAAATCATATTGGTACCTGATTTTTTTTTCTAGTTTCCTATCAATGTTAATAGTTTAATGAACACAATACCAATGGTAATACATTCTGAGCTTGCATTGTTCAGCTCTGTATATTCTGATATTTTTGGCAATAGTTCTCTCCTGTGACTCTTCTTTTGAAATAACATCCATGTACTGTATTTATACAAACTATACAGATGTATTAGGGATGAAATCTTCCTTACCTGTTGCTGGCTACGGTACTTCTGAGGATGTCAGGTCAACTGAAAACTGAACACAGTTGTACCCACAAGACAGGAATTAATTTATCCAGTTATACATAGAAGGAATTTTCTTTAACAATATACCACCCTCAAAAAAACAAACAAAAATATAAATATCAGTCTTTGTAGCCATGTCTGGCCAGCATGACATGCCTGTGTTTTAAATATACGTAGATAGCTGAATTAGGTTGAGTAAATAGATGTGAATGAGGTAGGGGTATAAAAAGCATCAGTTCTTCCTTCTTGATTTAGAGAATGAAGGGCCACTGCCAGTCTTACTATGTTGCTTCTGGCTCCTCTGAAGCTCTTTTAAGTTAAAATGTCATTCCTGGTTAAAAAAATCAATTCTGGACCAACAAGTCTGTCTCCTGGGTTACAATCTGTACAGAGCAGATAGAGTATTCAGGGGAAGGGGAGTAGCTATATATCTAAAAACTAAATTCCCAGCAAATTTCTTAAGCAACCTTAGTAAGATTGGGTGGCAGAGCCTATACCTCACCACAACTTCAGATGAGACGGTCACAGTCCTAAATGAGAACCTCATCTGTGTAGTAAATAAACACACGCCGATCATTAAAGTCAGGATGCAGAAGTTCTCTCACCCCTGGTTCTCCCCAGAGCTCAAGTCTGCCCTCTCTGAGTGTGACAAGCTATGGGCAAAGGCAAGGCATACCAAGAGCACGATAGACTGGCAGGCTTTTCGAACCTCGAGGAATGCTTGTGTCAAGCTTATCCATTTTGTCAACGCCAATTACAATGTGTCCATGCTAGAACAGGCCAAGGGGGATGCACAGAAAATTTGGAAGACCTTGAAGTCAATCGAAGGTAAACCGGTGGCCTCACCCTTACCTTCTAAAATCATTAAAAGGAATGTAACCATTGAAGATAGTAGCCAAATCTTAGAAGAATTTAACTCTCACTTTGCCACCGCTGGACTGGCATTTGATTCATCCCCCTATGCATCAAGAGTGAATAGACAGGTTAACTCAGACCCCGACATATCCGCATCAAGCTGCCCTTTACGGCTCCACCCTATCAGCTTTAAAGAAGTGGAAGATGCCCTTATCAAGCTAGACACCAAAAAAAGTGCAGGAAATGATGGTATCAAACCTCTCTTCTTAAAACTCGGATTCCCCAATTTCACTGCCCCCATCCTCCATATCTTTAATCATTCTATTTCTTCCTCTGTTGTCCTGTCATGCTGGAAGCTAGCCCATATCCTTCCACTATTTAAATCAGGGGACCCTTGTGACCTAAATAACTACAGACCCATTTCAATCCTTCCAGTCCTCTCCAAAGTCACCAAAAATTGATCTCTGCACAACTAAAGCAACATATGGAAACCTTCTTGCTCCTGAACCCAGTTCAATCTGGTTTCCATTCTAGCCACAGTACTGTTACTGCCCTCGCCAAAGTGACCGATGACCGGATCACTGCAATGGATTCTAAGAAGATCACAGGGTCTGTCTTCTTAGACCTAAAGAAGGCATTCAACACAGTAGAGCATTTCATAATCTAATGCAGTCTTGCCAATATAGGTTCTACCCCAACGACCATACAGTAGTTCAGCAGTTATCTTTCAGGGAGGACGCAAAAAATGTACGCCAATGGTACGTTCTCCTCCCCTCTACCAATCACTAGAGGAGTCCCACAAGGTTCTATATTAGGTCCTATCTTCTTCTCCGTATACAGTAATGATCCTGACAGCCATATATCCCAATCAAAACTTCACTTCTTTGCTAATGACACAGTTATCTATACTTCTGTAGCATCTCTATCCAAGGTCAAGGAGATCCTTCAAGCGGACTTTGCCCAACTCAAAACTAACCTCTTGAATGTGGGACTTTTCCTTAATGCTAAAAAAACAAAGCTATGATATTCTCTCCCAATACGGTGCCCTCACCTACATCCACCATGTTGAATGAATTTCTAGTTACATCTCTAGGTGAACCCCTCGAAGTCACCCCGAAGTTCAAATATCTCGGGTTCTGGATTGACAATATGCTCACTTTCTCAGAACATATAGATGACCTTGCCAGAAGGTTAAAAATACAACTTGGCTTTCTGTTCTGAAACAGAATACTCTTCCCACTAGACATTAGAACCAGGCTTGTACAAGCCATGTTCCTCCCGCTACTTGACTATGGGGACATAATTTACACATCATCTACAAATTCTAATCTAAGGAAATTGGATGTCCTTTACCACCGGGCATTGTGTTTCATTATAAATTCCCCATTTCAGATGCATCACTGTAACTTATATTCAACTGTAGGCTGGACATCGCTCACTACCCAACGTATGCTCCACGCTGGCACCTGGACCATAAAACTCCTTCTCCACAAACTACCTAGTTACCTAACCTCCCTTATTCAGACTGCCCACAGAGTCTACTTACTTTGGAATTTAGACTACTTAGTGTTAAAGGTCCCATATACCTGCACCAATCTGGGCAAACGTGCCTTCTCAGTCACCCTCCCCACCGCCTGGAACCAGTTGCAAATATCTCTGAAGCTTCCCACGCTAGTCTCACCTAGCCTCTTCAAATTGCTATCCAATGCAAAAATAAAAGACGTGTGTAGCTGCCGCTAAGGCCTGAGCTGTCTTGGCCTATCTGTTTACAATAGTCCAAATTACAGGGACTTGCAAACTTGTTAGGCGATTGGACGCACTGTTTCCTGTTGAAGCACTTTAAGCATGCACTATGAAATTATTGTTGTATGTAGTTTCTGCCTTGTCTGTATATATGTATCAGGACCTCCTTGTGAATGAGCTTGCTCAATTGAGTTTTTTCCTGTAATAAACTTGAACTTGAACTCATTTGGTATGCTCCTTCCATTTTGAACCGTCTGTCAGCATTTGATAAATCAGCAAACAACATGAAGAATTTTAACATTTTGTTAGAAAAACTTTTATGAGAATGTAAATTCATGTTCTTGTAATGCTAACTGATCGTCTGGTACTTGTTGTTAACGGTAAGTGAATTTGTATTGTCTAGTATTGTTATTCAGTGTCAGGAATGACTGAAAAAGGGCTGTGCCCAGTTCACTTTCTGGTTAAACATAAAAAATCAAAACAAAAAAATCTAAATCTTTTTAAAATTTCCTTGGCCCTACTGCCTCCAGAAGATAGCAGCTTCAGTGAATCTAAATAGACAATGAGAGAGAGAGAGAGAGAGAGCACTATAATAAGTCTGCGATTGGAGCAAAGCTGAGAGAAGCAGAGAGAGAAAGAAGAAGGGAGATTAAGTAAGGACAGGAGAAAAGGAAACGAAGAGAAGGGGTAATGCAGGCAGGTAGGGTCACAGTGATATAAAAGCAAGCAAACAGAGACTGCCTTTCAAAGAACTCTGGTGCCCCACTCAGCATAGAATTTTTGCAATCTGCTGTTGATCAAGATACAGAGAAGAAAAGAGAAAGGCTTTGCAAATAAGAAAGTGTATCTCAATTGGACTGTCTGAAGAAGTTTCTTGCATGGAAATGTTTAATATAGGTGTGTGTATTATGGAGACACTACTGTGCCCCTATAATTAGGACTGACTAGGGTGTTTAATGTTTAACACCTTACTTTGAACCTTGATAAATTTGCTCTCATTCAACAGAATTGCGTGACATTTTGCATGTGTGGACTTGGGGGAGGGCAAGGTCTCTTGATTTTACAAGTCTCATGACAGCCAGATGTCCAGATTCTAAGAGCCGGATACTGCAAACAGTGAAAAATTATGGGGGTTGGCTGTTTTTTTCTCCCACCTACAGCCGAGATGTTTTGGAATTTTTTTCTGAGCATTTCAGAGCAGAAGGGGCTTGCCTTTTTTGGTTTGGTGAAAAAACATTATTTTGTTTCTGAGTTATAAGGATTTTAACTTTCAGTTCTGAGCATGCTCAGAAGAGTTTCATTTATATGGCTGATGCAACAGCAGAGTTTCTGGCTCACGACAGAAGAATCTTCTTTCATGAGCTGAGATCCTTCCTTACAGAGTCAACATTTTTTCTTCATATGGCAGCCATATTGCTTTTGATTTTTACAAAACAAAAATGTTAAAATTATATACCTGTATTTACAAACAAAAATACCTGTACCTGGGTAAACAGGACTTGTTTAGCTAGATTCTGGTATTAGCGTTTGCAAATATGGGTGGAAACATATGAACATATGAACTTGCCAGCAGATAAAGGCCTTTTGGTCTATCGAGTCTGCTCGATAGTGCAGCTAGCAGTCCTTATACTGCAGCTGCCCCTCCTTTCCCTCTCCCCTCCAGTGACCCTCCCCTTACTCTGTCCCATCCTTTTTGAAGCAGCCCACTGTCTTACAGGATACCACTTCCTCTGGTAGTGCATTCCACCCTGTCACCACCCTCTCTGTAAAAAAAAATGGGAAGGCCAGCAGGATGCTTGGGTGCATAGGCAGTTTGTTTTTTACTAGCAGGAAGAAGAAGAAGATGCTTCTGTTCCCTGTAGGTTCCTGAAGAGGCTACATTTAGAATACTGATTAGAGATCTGAAGTCCCCATCTGAACAAGGCTAGGAACCAGAAGGAGACAGTTTAATAGTGGGCAACTAAGACGATACTGGGACAGCAGGGGAAAACCTTTGAGGAGAAGGCTGACTACTCTTAATATATATTTACTGGAATCCAGACAGGAAGTGTGGGTGGGTGGGGGGGGTATTATAGAAATATTCAAGTTTTTAAAAGGGATCAACTGAGTGGATTGTCATAAATTTTTCAGGCAATCCGAAAACTCAAAACGAAGGAACACAATTTAAAGGTGGAAGGTGGAAATTCAGAATGAATGTAAAGAAGTTATTTTTTCACTGTGAGAGTGGTGGATAGGTGGAACTGCTTGCTTAGGATATATTACATTATAAAAGGGATAAGTAAATGGCTTGGTAACATAACACAAAGAGTCTGTATCAATGGCTACTATTCCACATTTAGTACTGTCACAAGTGGAGTACCCCAGGTATCTGTGTTAGGGCCAATACTATTTCAAAGTTTTATCTCTGACGTGTCAATAAGTAGAAAATTGGATTATGAAATATGCTTATGATTCTAAATTAACTGACACTGTATGAACAGAAATGGCATGGAATCAATTCAAGCTGACCTAGATACCATTCAGATGTGGGTAAACACATGGGGAATGAAGTTCAATATTGATAAATGCAGTGTCCTACACTTACTGTAGGTAACCAAACCACAAAGTACACTTATAAACTTGGGAAGTTAATATTAAACAGATTCAAAAAGAATGGGATCTGGGGGTAATCATATGTATATATGTATGTATGAGTGTGTGTGTGTGTGTGTATATACAGTATATTAACTGAATTCAACTGATCAGTATACTGCATTAATTGCATTAATTGCCAAAGCAAATACAATTCTATGGACAATCAAATGGAATTTCACAAGCAGAAGAGCCAAGGTCATTATGCTCCTTTTACAGTGCATACATCTTTTAGGTTACAGCAGCCAAATATGGTGCCCACTCAGTAGGAGGGAGGTAGACAGAGTGGAGAGGATACAGCACTGGGCCAAAAAAATCATCCATAATATCAGGAATTTCAGTTACTCTGACAGTCTCAGACACTTCAAACTAATGTCATTAGAAACTAGAAGGTGATGTGCTATGACATTATGCAAGACCCTTATCTAATAAACAAGCTACGTCTGAAATTTAAACATGATAACCTGGGTACCAGGGGTCATCCTCTACAACTGAAACCTCAAAAATGTAAGGTTAACAAAAGGAAGTGTTTCTACACACAGGGTATAGTGAACCATGAAACAAACTACTGTACCAATCAAGATAATCATCAATAAAGATAAAACAGAATTTAAATCACAATTAGATTAATACATTCTGGAGGGACACCATTTACCATACTATCAATGAGTGATAGGAGCTCATATGGGCAAACCACCTTCCACACTCCTTACTTTTTTAGTGTGATTTTAGGAAGGTGGTCAATGCAAGGATTATGAGAAGTTTGAAAAGATTATAGGACAAATTTAAGACCTTGAGGAGGACAACTACAGCGGAAGAAGTTTTGGGTAAGAGGTTGGATAGTGCCAAGCTGCCAATAGGGAACCTAGCCAAAACACAACATATACTAACTTGGTGGACCAGCATAACATTCTGTGGTGATTTGCATATGCAGCCCATGATGCTTTGCATTGTGTGGGCATGTGTGATTTTGTATTTTCTTGAAACTTGGCTTCCCAGCCAAATGCCCTTTGGGATAACCCTTGCCTCAGTGTTTGCGCACAGAGGTTCTTTGTCTTTTAAATAGTTTTTTATTTTAATGGGTTCACCACAACATATCCAAGACACACTGTCTTTAGGATAGCTGGTCCATTCCACTGGGGTGTCAAACAGACAAGGCATACTGATGAGTCCTGGTAGGACGAAACACATGTCTATGTCTTCTGTTAGCACCCATTGCAAACTGTGTGAGAGGCCTTTCAGCACCATGCAATTCTGCTTAAAGTTGGACCAGCATAACATTCTGTGGAGATTTGCATATGCAGCCCATGATGCTTTGCATTGTGTGGGCATGTGTGATTTTGTATATACTAACTTGGTAATATCTCAGCAGGGACATTGGGAAGACTGGCTGGACCACTGGTCTTTTCTGCTGGCACATTTGTTTATGCTTCTATGTTTCTAAAGGGGATTCTCTTTGTAAACTTGTATCAATATTACCAAACAATCTGGATAAATGAAGTCAGTTTATAAAGCATTTCTAAAATACCTGGTGAGATGCAAACATGTGATGTGTTTTTTTTTTTTCATTTATTATCTGACATTGTCTGAAATTATCCATGAACTGCTTATGTAACTTTACCAGGCCTTCACAGGATCTTTGTGGATTTCAGTAGTGTGACTTTGCATCCATCCTGATAAGATGCCAGCAGAACCCCTGTAAATGCCACTCCAGTATTTAAAGTCCACATTTTATCCATTGTCCTGATCCTTGGCCGAGATTTTTGGTGTAGGTCCTGACTTTTAACCTCTTCTAGGATGCCTTTGTATTCATTCTCTTCAGCTTTCTATACTTGATTTGCTTCTGTCAACATGGAGGACCTGCAGACTGATACAAAGTGGCCCCATTTTTTGCATTTATTCAGCAACTTTTACCATCTAGAACGCCAACATGCTTATTTCTGTTCCTGCTTCAGAGTTATCTATGTCTGTATCTATTAATCTCTCTCTCTCACACTCCCTCTCTATACCAACAAAAGTAGGGAAATGTGGTGTTATGGTTTTCAACCCTGCCTCCCCACCCTCACCCTCAAGCACCGAAAGGGAACAACATTATGGTTTTCAGTGTTGTCACTCTTTTCAAATGGGGGTGGGTGGTGGTTCTTGTTCTCAACCTAATGCTCACCCAATTGTGCTGTAGTGTTCAGATGTACAGAACTATATTTTCCAAAATGTTTCTATTAATCTGTACACCTTGCATGAAGAAAACAGATCATATTTGATCTTATTTGTGCATGGAATGGGGTGAGCATTAATGTTGAGAATCCCAAAGAACACCCCAACCCTGATTCAAAAAGAATTACGGCAGTGAAAACTGTATTTTGGTTCCATTTTGGTGCTTGGGAGTGGGGGCAGGGAGTTAGGGTAGGAAAACATTTCCCTACTTTCATCTGTTTAACCTTAACTGGTGCATTGACAAAGTTTTTTTTGCAATAAATTTCCTTACTTTTTGCAATAGAATTGTATCGTCATTCATGCAAGTCCCTTTTGGGACCTGCGTGAACACAGGCATGTGACTTCAGAAAGGGCCCTGCACTTCAGTCTCATCCATTCATGCACACAAGTATGCAGGTGTGGAAGTGCAAGGCCCTCTGGCCACTGTACTTCCATTCCTCTAGAAAAGCAAACTATGTGGTTCATTATAATTTCATTGTTGGTGGAGACAGATTTAAGATAGTTAAGGTTGCAATGTTGAGGTATGGTCATTTTCATTTTTTTAATTTTAATGTTTTTGATATGTGTATTTTCAGTAGGTACTTGTTTGGGTGTTGGTCTTGTAGTAGTTATTAACACATTTCCATTGATATATAGATTGTAATGATTAAAAGAGTTATAGCATGGTTAAGTGTCAATGACCCCAAATTAGTTTTGGGGGTATTATGTGTATAACTGGTAGTATTCCTTAAGACCATGATTTTGATATATAGATTATCCCTTAACCAATAACTTCCAATAGTTTTTTATGAAGTCCAAACTATCCATTGCTTAACCTGACACAAAATGGCCACCCAGCAGATAAATAGTTAAGTGCAAATATTGACAGAGTTATGGCTTGTTAAAGTTGAAACAGGGGAAACAAACTAAGTCCAAATTCTTTTTTTCATATGAAGGTATCCTTTTTTTGTGAGATTTTACATTCATATGAGAAAATATTCCTTCATACGGAGAAAAATATAAGAAAAAAACTATGTCCACATTTTTTTTCTCATGAAGCGATCTTTTTTCATATGAATGAAACAACCTCTTGTAAAAATATCCCCTCATACAAAAAAAGAATGCGGAAAGAAGCTTAAGTCCAAATTATTTTTTCATATGAATGGACCCTTTTCCATAAGGTTGTTTTGTTCATACAAAAAAGGATCCCTTCATATGTAAAAAGAATGTAGGATGAAACTAAGTCCAAATAACTATTTTTTCATATGAAGAGATTTTTTTCACATTGTCCTGTTCCTTTTTCACGTGTCTGTATGAAAAAAAAACATGAGACATAAAAATGATTTTAAAATGTGCTAAAAATACACACACACTGATGTGTCATTTCTCAAAAAAATAACTTCAGACTCCACCTAATGGAGTCTCAGTTAGCAAGATACATGTGTTGGTGTCTCTGCATGATAAGATTTTTATGGGTTTTAGCAAAAATGTTTTTGAAAAAAAAGAAACAAGATTCAAAGATTGTTTTTTCTCATGAAAAAATATTGCCTCAGTTTGACAATAATCTTTTTTTGTATGGGCCGATTTCTTTTTTTGTGCGGAACAGCTATACTCAAAAAGTACTGAGCATGCTCAGAACCAAATTGCAAGTCCTTACCACTCTGGAATGGATTAATATCTTTCACCAAACCAGCAAAAGGCACCACTCTGGAGCAAGTCATTTCTACCTTGAAAATTACAGATCAAAATTCCAAACTATATGGGTGCTAGGCGATGAAAAAAAAAAGATGAATACCCCCCCCCATTATTTTCACTTTTTTTTTTTACTACCAGATATCGAAATCCACATATCCAACTGGAATACTGGAATAAAACCTGGCACTTCAAGAGCCCCCCAACCCTGCATACTTAATTTCATGCAAATCTGTTGATGAAGGATGATGCTATTAAAGTTAAAAGTTTGGGGCTTAACCCCCATCCTGCCACCGACGAGTTATCTCGTCCTTGTAAAATGCAGTCACTGGTGCCGCCGCGAGTTATCTCGTCCATCTGTACACTTTTTTCCCCGAGCTCTATAACATTTGCATAAGTGCCTGTGTCAGAAATCTGCCCAGTGATATGCAAGGTAGGGAGTAGTGGCTTACTTGCACTGGCAAGCAAATCATCCAATCAATGATCCTGTTCGTTCGGAGGCATTTTTTATACAACATCCTGCTGTTCCTGCTCGCACTTGCTAGTTTCCTGTGTAGACTGCAGTTCTTGCTAGAACGTCCTCTATTGTTTCTCAGTGCACAGAAATCTACCAGATCTGAGAGAAGCTCTGAAATCGATCTACAGCTTTGTGAAGTCAGCAATCAAGCTTTGTTTGATCAGTTAGTATTTATTTATGATTTCGGCAAAAAAATGCATCCTCAGATTTTTTTTTTCAATGGTCTACTATGGGCACTCGTAACTACAGCAAAATACATTATTCAGAACATCAATTTTTTAGAAACTGGACCCTGGTCTTGTTCATTTTCTACTGTTTATGATGTCAATAGATAAGGAAAGGGTCACTGTGTATTGGGATATTTTTTTTCAGTCACGTCAATTCATGTTGAGTTTTGCCGCGTCTTTTTCTCCCCAAGCGAAGTATATGATGAGTTAGATCTGAACATAAGACAATGAAAGATTGTGCTCTCCCTGATCAAGTTTGATTTTTTTTCATTGCTATTTACTGCAGGAGTCTCTGGTTTCCTTATTTTTTATATCAAGTTCGATCTATGTAATTAAACAATTTGGGTGTACTCATGGATGCAGGATTTCATTTATTTGATCGTCATAAATATCTTACTTTTATTTTTTTATTATTGTATGCAGTTTAGTATATTTTTCATGCATTTTCTTGATTGGTTGGCGTTACTTATTTGGCGCAGAATTTGAATTGTGCTACTGTAATGCATTCAATCGGTACAGGCATGGGCTATAAGTAAGAACCAAAAGGAGCCTTCACTTTTAGATAGTAAAGTTGGTAAGATTTGTCAAAGTTGTGTAAAAAAGTTTGACCTTTGCTGTAATTTCCTAGTTGATCATTTCCAAGTACAACCTCCTTTATCCAAACACAGCAAGAGACAGTGATAGTGTTCGGATAAACGGGTGATTGCATTGAAGGGGGTCAAAAGCAAAAATGCGCCGAAGTAAAGAAAGATGATTTGCTAATTCTTTTGTTATAAAGGCACGAATGCTGCATACTAAGCGATGCCATAAAAAAGGCACAATTTGGCAAAGGCTGTATTGGTTCCACCAAGCTTGTCAAAGTCTGTAGCTTGGATGCTCGGATGCTAGAAAAGGACGGCTGAACTTCTGAAGCCAAACCCTTTGCCTTTGTAGTTGTATGTCAAGTGACCGCAGCTCGCCAAGAAAGTTAGAAGAGACGAAGAACGGTTTGCGCTCTCTTAGTCTCTGCCGGATGAATATTTATCAGTTTGAGCAAAATCTCAGCCATTCCAGGAGGTAGCTTGAGACATTCGATTCCTCTTGAGTCTGTTTTCGGTCCCCAAAAAACAGAAGTAGGAGTTAGGACTCCATACCGTACATCCAGTGAGTAGCGACCAGTCCCGGAAAGAATGAAAGGCTCGACTGATTACCTCAAGTCCCAGCCACAGCCGATGCCAGTATGAGCGAGGTGTTGAGGCAGCAGATCCGAGGAGGAATAGTGACCCAACGGAATCTTCGGTCGGTCCCGGGGATCTTGAGTTTCGATTCCCTTGTACCCCAGCTAAGACTGGGAGAAGTGTCCTGAGTCAAAACCAGTCCCAGTAAGCCAGTGTCCCTCCTTTCTGCCTGCTCTGCTCTCACCCGGTCTCTACTGCACACCGACCCTCCAGAACAAAGTATTCAGCAGTGCACAGAACAGTGAACAGGGTAAGGAGGATGTGAGAGGGACAGCCGACTGAGAGTAACGGGTGGTGTGTTGGGGGGACGGAAGGTGGTGAGGCCAGGGTAACTTGGTAAGAAAAGTCAAGGTGAGTGGGATTTTGCTAATCGTGGGGGAATGTGAGTGAAGTAAAGATGGCTAAGGCTGAGGAGATCTGGCCATTTTACCCTAACTTCCACAGAAAAAGTTTCAGGCTTCTGTGGTAGCTTTGTTATGTGATTTGCAATGAAATGGCAGGGTGCCCATTGTTTATATATGAAAAAGAGAGAGAGAAGGGATGCATGGGTTCCTGTTGCTAGCTGTTAAAGTATCTGACTAATAAAATGTGTTTGGCCTTTTTTATGTTTAGTTGATGCCAAGGACAATGTAAATATAGTGGTGCCAGTACTTGGAGAAATGGTTCATGACTTAACCAGCCATTTTTGGAGCTGTATTTTGGGGCTTGGTCATCCTCAATCAGTTAACTTAAGGATAATTTAGTGTCACTATTAGTTGCTGCATAACAGAGCAAGTAGTTCCTTGTGTGCTTCATGTGAAGTGAAAACAATATTTTCATATATACTGCTTCACAATTTGACGGCACATATAAGTTGACACCACTTTTATAATGTCAACTTTAGCAAAATTACAAACAATATTTTGCTGCTAAAATTGAAAGAAAATCATGTTCTGTGACCAAAATTAGGCACAGAATCTCTTTGTAGCCAAAGCAGGACACAAAATCCTGGAGGCAGTATAGTGCAATGGTTCAGGGCTCTGAGCTGCAAATTTGGAGTCCTGGGTTTGAATCCTACAGCCCCACTTGCATACTGTGTGACCCTGAGCAAGTCATTTAACTTCCTTGTGCTTCCAGGTCACACCTGGAAACAAGCCTTGGCTTATTGTGCCCTCCTGGTTAAACAATCCTCCCCAAATATGTTTTATAGTTGCAAGCCCTACAGATAGGTGGACCTTGCAGATAAGTCAAGTTCCTTCTTGAGGCCTCTTTTAGCACTAACAGCTAGACTTCTACATGAGTATATACAGTATGCACTTGCATGTCCATCAGTGGATTTTGCTAACAGTTAAGTGTGGTGATCTTTTTTCATCTCTAATTTTGCATGAAGCATGCAGGTGAAAAAAAGGTCATTGCTGGTGGCTGCAAATGCACACATAAATATAGTTTTAGGCATTAGCAGCCAATCAGAGTGCATTATAATCAAGATCTGTTTTTCTTCTGTTTTAATCCATTGAGAGGGCTTGCTGCTAATGTTGCAGTACACTCATGATCAGTCAGGCTTTCAGCCACTGTGATTACAGTGTCCAACAGACCCAGCACTTTCACTGCCCCTTCCCCATAAGAAACCAGGTAGGGTGCAGGGAAATTATGATTTTCCTTTCCCTAGGTTGAATCCAGTGAGAGGGCTTGTTGAATATGCTGCAGCATACAGATGGTCTATCTGGCTATTAACCACTGTGATTGAGAACAATCATAGTTGGATTATAGTGTATGGTGGAATGCTATTATGTATAGAAATCCATCCCTACAATAGAGCTGTTGTGCTGCAGTAGCTATGTCACCCTTCGTGTTGTGCTGCACTAGCTACATAGCTACTGCAACACAACAGAAAGAAACATTTGGAATGCCCACTGTCGCAGTTAGCAGTGCTGTGCAATTCAAATGACAGTTTGACAGTTTGCACAGTGCTCATCTGGAGAGAATGGCAGCTGCGGTATTGTCAAAGCTGTCAGCAAGGCATATATTTATCGAGCCATTATTCATGACACAAGCAGTTCCAATTGGACTAAAGTGAGATCCAGTATAGACTTAGCATGGCAGAATCATTTCTTTTAGCACTTTACCCTCTAACCCCAGACCGCTATTCAACTTTTTTCCCTTTTCTGTTTTGTTTCCTGCAGGGTCAGCTTTAGCCATGTGTATACGTTTGAAATTATGCATCTTCCATTGCAGTAGTATCTCAAAGACCCCGTTTATCATTTTTTTATTTTCTTTATTGATTAGCTTATTTTTGTATTTTTAAAGCTTTAATGTTGTTAACTGTGTGGTCTGTTTGTTTCAGTAAAGATGTTAAATGGGGACTTCTTTGGGACGCCAAGTAATGAAGATGTAGGGTCGATCAGCTCCCGCTGATTCCTCAACATTTTATCAGAAACCTTACCCTTAAGTTTCCAGCAGTAAATCTGTGTTCAGCGACTTACTGTCTTCATGGAGGCTTGGTCCAGAAATCGAGCGAGGCAATCTGATGCCCGCCGCTGCAAAGGAAGATGTGCCTACCAGGCCTCAAATACACCATGAGCCTGTCTTCTCAAGTGACTCCAAAGAAGAAGGGGAGGACTTTACGATAACATCCCGACAGTTATGTCAGGATCTCCGATGACTGACTAAAACATTGGACAGCATCAGCTCTGAGGTGAAAGAGAATAAACAAAAAATATAGCAACATGACCAACAATTACAGGAAATGGAGGTTTATCTCACTGAACAGGCTGAAACCCTAGATCTGCATAATGGGACTCTGATACAACTCCATGATTGTTCCCAGTTACTATTGGAGAAATTGGAGGATCTAGAGAACCGCTCATGCAGAGTCAATCTGTTAAACCTGGACAAGGACACGCCCTTAATCATCATTATAGCACGTAGGGCCCTGGCAGCACCACCGAGGATCCCAAGGCGAGGCCATGCTCAGTGGTAATGGCCTTCCTTGACTACTGCATGAAAGAGCTGGTACTATGCAAGGCCTGGGACCATTTGGAGAAATTATTTGGGGACACAAAATTATTTGTAGAGCCCGAGTATGCCCCAACTACTATGGCAAAATGGAAGCCAGTAGTCAAAGCACTACGCGCTAAAGGTTTGAAAGCACGGGTGGACTTTCTAGCTAAACTGAGAATCACCTCTGAAGCAGACTCTAAGATTTTTGACAGTCCTCAAGATGTCAAAAAATACCTAGCTTCCCTGGAAATTCAACTGGATGACTACATAGACCCAGGGGCAATTAGAGGCCTACAGAAGCATCTTTGGCAACTGGTGGGAGGGCCGAACCCACGTCCTCAAGCTGGCAAGCAAGCAGCCAATGGAGGAGCCGGCACCTGGTCCAGGATCCGTTTGACCAAGAGACCCCCCTATAAATGAAGCAAGGCAGCAGGTGACCCCGAAGATCACTATGGAGCTACAGGCAGTGAGTGAAGACCTCCACAGGAACGTTTTCTTTTTTTTTCTTACCTATTTGTAAGGTGTCTGATAGGCTTGAGCCTCACTGGGCCTACTGGGAGTGTTTGCTTTACTCATTTGTCTAGTTAAGTTGGATATCATTTTAAAAGGGTTGAGGGAAGCTAAATGTTTGGAGATAAGGAGGAGGAGAGTCGAAGGGTTAGGTATAATTTTGAAGATTCAGGGTATAGTAACCCTGAATTTAGGAGCCTACACAAATTGGAGGTAAATATATTCTGGTCAGATCCTAATGGAGGAAGATGTGCATTGTATAGATGGGGAAGGGATGAGTAACCCTGCCATACAGCTATATTGGGAGAAGAGGGAAGTGGGGCCAGTTAAAGTTTACTGCTTTGGTTCACTCAGTGAGGCTGCTCTGCAGGAGTAGGTTAGGAGCAGAGCAGCAAGGTGCAGGGTTTGTTCCAGCACCACCCGCCATCATAGGAAACCAAAAGTATGACGGGCTTAGTGACACCTTGGGAGTCAATGGGGAATGTTAAATCTGCTTTTGTTAGGAAAGAGGCAACAAGCAAGGTTCATGGAGTTGCCACAGTTGTTTTTCATATCCTCTAAGTTATGTTTAAGATTTTAAATTTTTCTTACTGCTCAGCCAGGTGTATCCATACCCCATTTTGCTAGTATACCACATCAGGGGTTCAGCTAATTTTTTTTGTGAAGTCAAATACTTCCATGAGTCAAAATCTGGAAGTCATTTCAATTTTTGGGAAATCAAAATACTTTCCAGATCCCACAATTTGAAAGCCAGTATTCTAAGAAGAATCGATTTATGGATGTTAGTATGAATATTAGTGGTAAATTACAATTTCTTTTAGAAAATCCATAATTTCTGAGCTTCTGTGCCTTCAGTTTGGGAAGTTATCCAGTTTTTTTTTACATATGGAAGTCAATGACTTCTCACCCTTGATTTTGGAAGTTTTTGCTTTATTTCTGGGAGTCAAATACCCTAAATGAAGTTAACTGAAGTCCTGCCACACATGGTATGTAAGGGAGGACTCAAGATTAGCAGCCTAACGGGCACAGAGCCTATGCATGTTCCCAGTGAATATATTAAGAATAGCCACATACAATTTTTGGGGGCTTGGTAATCCTGTTAATTGCACCCAAATTATCTGGGAACTCAAAAAGGCAAACATACAAGTGGCCCTTTTGCAAGAAACCCACCTCACAGCTGCTGAACATCTGAAACTTGCGTAGAAGCTGGGTGGGTTCCGTGTTTGCCTCTACCTATGCAGCTCACCCCCACAGTAGGGGAACAGCCATTTTGGTACATAAAGACTGCCCACTTGAGATAGAAACAGTGGAGACAGATCCTAAGGGACAATTTGAAATTATGGGCAGTCTATCAGGATGTTCCTGCCTAATAGTTAATTTGTATGTTCCAAATGAAGACAAAGAGGCTGCTCAGTTCCTTAAGAACACCCTGGGAGAGTTGGTGGATTTGGAGGGTAGGCTCTGCATCCTGGGAGGTGATTTTCACAGTGTTCTTGTGCCTTCATTAGATAAGGGGGAGCAGGGGGGAATAGGAGAAGCTGGCTGGTTCAATGTTGGCCAGGTACACCCAGTTAGCAGGCCTATGGGATGTGTGGTGGAATATGAATGGCCAAGCAAGAGATTTTACTCATTATTCTGACAGACATGGCTGCTACACAAGGATAGACATGCTATTCCTGTTGGAAACCTGGTTTTATAGTGTGCGTCCTGTGAAATTCTCATCCTCTGTCTTTCTTTTTTTTTTGCATTATTTGTTTATCCCCTACATGCCCTAGAGTTGCCTCTCCTTCGGGCTGCCATGGTCCCAGACATTCCCCCTACTATCCCCTTTCTGACCACCTACCTTACATCTGCAGCCTTCTGTGGGTAGCCCGTGTAACCCTTCACCAGA
The DNA here is from genome assembly GCA_016271365.2 of Neoceratodus forsteri. Lineage (NCBI taxonomy): Eukaryota > Metazoa > Chordata > Ceratodontiformes > Ceratodontidae > Neoceratodus > Neoceratodus forsteri. The sequence continues at coordinate 1,378,017,112 of CM028130.1, read as the reverse complement.
TAGGTCCCCACTCCTCTGAGGGGAAGACACCAGCGGAGGAACCAGCCCACTATTTCTCTTGGTCCCGGAGCTGCTGAGGTATTCTGTGGCTCTCAGGAGTCTTTGAGGTGCCTGGGGCTGGCTGTTGTCATCTGGCTAACTTCTGGAGCGGTTTTTCCATTTTCTTTGTTTCCCCTTTGCATCACTTCATGCAGTGCCTCCAATCTCCATTGGGGGCTGCTATGTGAGTGAAGACAGTCCCTAACCCACCCTAAGATAGGAGAGCAGTCTGTCGGACACTCAATCCTATCCTCCCCCTGCCGACCCCCGATGACCTGAGTCTGTTCCCTGAACCCGGTCGCTGGCGGGTCAAGGTAAGGCGCCAATGCCTCAACCCCTACGCCACTTGGCTGGCCCACTGTCTTTCTGACCATGCTCCAGTAATCATGAGGCTTGCTCTGGCTCCTGCTACACGTAACTCACATTGGAGACTAAACATTGGCCTGCTAAACTCCCCCAGCTTTAAAAGAGTTGATTGGGGACACTATTAAGATGTATGAGAGCCATAATATGAGCGGGGAGACTTCAGAAGTTGTGAGATGGAACGCTCTTAAGGCGATCCTACAAGGGGTGGTAACCTGGGTATGGCAGTGTTCTTCATCCCTTTGGTACCTAATAGAGGATGCAGATGTGGGCTTCAAACCTCTATACACCCTGGCCCTGACCAGCACTCCCCCAGACTTGGTTAGAACCATTAGAAACTGTTCGGTCAGACACAGCCTTCAGATTGTTTAGAAAATTAAAAAGAGCACTAACACTCCTGAAGGTCTGAGCTCTCTCCCTAATAAGACATGAGACAAGCTTCTCCTCCAATGCTAGATGCTGGTTATATGGCATTGGGAAGGCAGGGACCCTTGCGATTCACACAGTTTAGAGACTGGGAGGTGTATATCTTTTCAACGTGCAAAAGAGACGTTTGGCTGGTCGAATAGGGAATTTCTTAGGTGCATGCAGATACGAGACTTTATCAACTCAGACAATAATATTCATTACCTCACTAGGCAATATACAGGGTGGGAAGACTTTCTCTATGGGGCAGTCAGAATTAAGGGTCCTCACCATTATATCTCTAGCATATATAAGCACTCGGGGATCCCAGTGGAGGTTGCATTAGATTCATTAAGGGAAATCTGGGAGCAGGAGACAGGCCTCCAAATAGATTCGTCCATTTGGGGCGCAGATTGAAGATAGGATGGAAGGTCTCATCAGTCCCCATGGTGTGAATTTTTCTGGAAAATGTTGGTACTTTTTTAAATGCCACCAATCACATGCCATTATAGCACCTCATGCTCCAATATGTGCTGGAGGAACTGTGGCAATGTTGGCAGCCACTGGCACATCTTCTAGGGGTGTCCTCCTTTCCCTACTGGCAGCTGATTCAGCAGACCGTATAGGCTGTGTCCGGGGTCCTTCTTCCCTTACAGTTTGAGGAATGGGTGCTGGGATTTAGGCCATTAACTCCAGGGGTGACACTAGAAACATTTTGCTAAGCTCCACAGCTGTGGCCTTAAGTCCATTACTCATCAATTGGCTGAAGCCCAACCTCCCACTTTAGAGGAATGGATAGTTCAGATGAGGGGGTTATATAAATGGAGGCCCTTACCACCAAGTTATGCCTCATTTATGAGTTGCATGAACAAAGATGGAGAGCTTGGGAGGGATGGCTTGTCCAGGAACCCACTGACCAGATAACAATAGAGTGCATAGTTTGGTAGGTTAGAACTATACTTACATTAATTTTGTGTTCGGAGGTCAAGAGAAAGAATGGAGGGATACTAATAAAGGTTGAGCTGTGATTGAAGAAAATGTCATCTTTATTTTGATTGAATTTTGTTAATTAATTAACTTGTTCCTTGTGTATCTGGGGTGCTTTAGTCACAGAGTTTCCAGAATTTATTGTTACTGTAACTCGGCAATGATGAGACTCAAGTTGGAGACTAATTTATTTGTTTTATTTATTTATTCTAGGATTACAAGTACCTTTGAGCCAAGGCTCTTTTACAAAGGTTCCACGTCAGAAATAATAAACAACAAGGAAACAATAGTGAAATAACAGTAAACAATGCATGTACAACAGTGCTATTGAAAGGGGTCGATTATAGAAAGAGTAAGGGGTAGAGGATGAGGAGAAGTGTAGGTAGTTAACAGAGGCAGCTATAGTAAGATGGTGAACACAGCTAGGAAGCATATGCCCACAAGGAATGGGTAGGGTCAGGCACCCAGGGGTGGCAGAGAAACAGGGATGGGAGGAGAGAGGGAGGATGAAGATGCAGCCGGAGGCATTTGTCAAAAAATAAATGGGAAGGAGTGATAGAAGAGAAAAAGGAGGCAGGGTGGGGGGATAAGTGCTGTAATGGGGCAAGGAGAGACTAATGAGGTGGTATGAAGACCTGAGATTTGAAGTGGCGCTCAGGAGCTGGGGATGGGGACTGGGGGCCTGGGGTTAAGCAGTATGTGGTTAGGATTTAAGCTGTGTAGATCATCATCTAGGAAAGGCAATCACAGGAGCTAGAGGCAATGAGATGGGCCCGAGTCTGGTTTTGAACAGACCTAGTGTTGAGGAAGAGGAGATGGTGTGCTGAGACCATTCATCCATAGAGGAACCCTATAGGTGAAGAAGCATTGGCCCTACATAGTTGACAGTGAGGAACTTGTAGAATCTGGGTTGTCGAGCTCCTGGTGTTCTGTCAGTTGGTGTTTTGATGTAACAAGGCAGTAACACCGGGGGTGTGGAGGCCAAGGTTGATTTTCCCGCCATAGCAAATGTGAGATACTTTATACGGTTGGAGAGCTGGAGCCATCCGGATTGTCCATAAAGGGCCCAGGTGTTTCCCTGTTCTGTGGACTACTCCCTCCCACTCCCTCCTTGCATGGTGCACATTGATGCTCTGGTGCACGGCAACCCTACCAGTGTCATTCACGCTGGATACATGCATATCTTGGCTGCTGTAGTTCCTCCGCCTCCACCAGGGGTCACCAGCACACCGGGACAACCCACCCCATTCTGCCCGTGAGGAAAACACCACAAGGGCACTCATCCTCAACCTCCTTGGCTGAACCCCGATGGTCCGAGCTCGCTCCTGAACCCAGGTCACCGGCGTGGTGTGATGTGTGGCATCCAGCGCCTCAGCCCTCAGCACCACCAGGCCAGCATTTGCTGATGCTTTAAACAACCACTTTGACTACACTAAGATCTTCCCTTCAGCAGGTGGTGTCAATCACATCGCTCCTCCTATATCACCTGGTCACCCTCCTTTTACTTCAAAAGGACTAATACTTGAAGTTTATAGGTTGCCACAAAGGTCTTTGAATCCAAATCTGCAGGCATTGATTGTGCAGAACCTAGTCTCTCAAGACTGCTGCCTATGAGCAGGCTTCGCTATAGCCAGACTTTTCAACCTGTCCCTGAATAATGGCATTAGGAACATAGAAACATAGAAATTGACAGCAGATAATGGCTGATAGGCCCATTCAGTCTGTCCATTTTCCCTCCTACTGCAAAAGCCACAGACCCTGCTTGATCTTCGGCTTTACCTTCTCGCTCCTGTTGATAGGGTTCCTCTATGCCTATCCCATGCATTTATGAATTTCCCCACTGTGTTGGCCCCCACCACCTCTGCTTGGAGTCTGCTTCATGCATCCACCACCCTTTCTGCGAAGAAATACTTCCTCACATTACCCCTTAGTCTAATCCCTTCCAACCTCATGTCATGCTATCTTGTTCCCGAACATTTCTTTTCTACATCTAAATCGGGACCTGGGGGAAATTCTGAACAGTGAAAATAAAACCTTTCCTCTGGAAGCAGCAACACGAGGCATAGCTGCGGCTTGGAACTCGAGCTGAACTTTTCTAAAGGTACACTTTTTTTTTCTTTCTTTTCCCTCTCCATCTACCATTACAGCAATGTTGCAATGTTTGGTGGCACAGTTTGTTTTGGATGGAAGCAGTCCCACACATACTGCAGTAGTGGGGGTTGTTGGCTATGACCTCTTCGCACGACCTGCACTGATTGATCACTGGCAAGACTTTGGACAATTGATGTTTTAAATCAAACCACATTGATTGGAAACTTAATAGGAAATTTTCTTTAGATGGAAATCTGTACTTAAGGAACTGCCTACAGATGAGAATTTGAGATAGAAATGGATGAGGGAGAGGTTTGGTTTAGATTGAGGGGAGAATGATTAGTAAGTGCATTCCAGTGTTGTTCTTCAACCTACTGAATTTGGGTCCACTGACTAAGAAAACCGGAAAAGGTGCATGAATGGTTGGGGCTGCCACTTAGGCATACACTTGTGGTCCAGGAGGGTGAGTGAAACCAGCAGTATTATGCTGTTGGTTTAGAACTGAGGGGAGCTATGCCTCCCCAGATATGATTGCCTAAAGTTAAAGGTTATGAACAGCCCGGGAGATCACTGGTGATCCACGGCAAATTGAGGGTTTCAGTGTCTGGCAATTACCTCTGCTCTCCCATTGAGTGGTACGTTTTTCCATCCGATTCTATGGAATCGACCTACATATTGTAGGAGCTTGAGCCTAGGCTTGTTCCCCCCCCCCACAATAGCGGGGTAACCCCAGCAAAGAAATACACCTAGGAAGCAAATTAAAAGTGTTACTAGTTTACTGTTTGTTCAGTGTCATTACAGTATTTATTGTGGGTTGGTTAATAGGCACGTTTGCCTACCAAGTTGATAATATATGTGTTAAAATGGCTGTTTTAAATGAGATATGAGAGCTATAGGGGGAATGATGGAATTGGGGGATGAATTTGCAAGCAGGGCCTGCAAAACAAGGCGGTGGAAAATGTTAACATTAGCAAGTGCTGTTACCCCTAGAAATGGGTACCCTTAGGGTAACATACCTAAACGTTCAGGGAATAAACTCTCCAGTTAAAAAGGCAAAGATACTCAATTATCTAAACCAAACAAAGACCAATACCTAGTTTTATTCAGACCAGGAACATGAAAAACAGGCAAAGCTGGGTGGGAATGTGCACTACTCCTCACACCCCTCTGGTAGGCGAGCAGGGGTGGCAGTCTTGCTCCGGAAAGACTTGCCATTTGAGGTTCTCAGAAGTTAATGTACAAAGGGAGAGAATTGATGATCGCAGGTAAAACTTTTTCCCAGGTGATCCATATTATTAATATATACGCATCTAATAGGAATGAGCCACCTTCTTTTGTCCAGATATTTGAGAAGATAGTGGAATTGGAGGAGCCCATGATTCTGATTTTTGGGGTGGGGGGGGACTTTAACTGTGTCCCTACCCCACAGCTTGAACACTCCATCCCAAAATGCAACAAATAAAGGTATGAGCCGGACAGCTGGCTGGGATGAGTGAATCATCTCTAGTGGACGTCTGGAGAGAGTTAAATAAGACAGTAGAGGACTATTTACTCTCCAGCAAATTGTTTATTCCAGAATTGATTTTTTGTGTAGCAATCTGGACTTCTACAGAATCGCAGCCTGTGACATTCTCCACTGTTTGGTTTCTAATCCACCTGCTGTGATACTGACTTTGAAATTGGGAGACTGGAAACTAACACAGTGGAGAATTAACTCATCCCTGTTGGATAGGGAGGAATTCGGGAACTGCATGCAGGATATAATTAAATATTACTTGTTGCATAACCCGGCAGCAGGTCCAGACTCTTGTTTTTTTGGGACGGATTAAAAGCAGTGATGTCCTCTGCCTCCAGCCCTAAATGGTATTGGTCCAAGATCAAGGAAATACTTGGAAACAACAAGCCTCAGACACCTACAGATGTATATAAATGGTTCCCACTGTAAGCATCCCCTCACCATTGCCAATGCTTTTAACTTACTTTTTTCCTTGCTACCTTCTTCCTCACCCTCTGGGATCCAGAAACCCTGTCCTGTTGCCTCCTCCATAACCCCCTCTTTCCCCACCCTGGAGCTGGCCCCGGTCACATACCCTGAAGTCCAGCGGTAGCATGCTCATGTACGCAAATGACCTGGTGCCTTATTTCTCTTCTAAATCCATTAACGACATTAATCTCGATCTTTCTCATGACTTTAAATCCCTTCAATCTTGGCTTTCGGATAACCATCAGAGTCTAAACATAGGTAAAACTCAGGCCATGCTTTTTGGATCCTCTAAAAAGGTGCCCACTGAGGCCCTTAAGCTCCTTTTCCACTGCAATGATGGGACCACGGTCACTAACACCTTTACCTTCAAAATACCTCTGGGTTACCCTTGTCCCTATTATTGATTTCTCAGCTCATGTCAATGAGGTTTGCCGGGCTGTCAGTGCAAAAATAGGCACTGCCTAGCGTGTACACCACTCACTTACTCCATCAGCAAGACTATCGATAGATAGAGAAGTACTTCTCCCTCAGCTCCTTTATGCCCTCCCAGTTCTTTACCCTGCCAATGCCAGCGTGCTCTGCAAATGGGACACTTTCTACAATAAAATTTGTAGGTTCGCCTCATCTACCCCTCGCCTAACTAATCGGTGCCTACTTTTATTCTGGCCTAAACTGCCTGTCTCCTGAAGACCTCCGGGCTTATTCCCTAGGGTGTCTTATTGACTCCCTTACTAGACCACCTAGTCCGGCCTTTCTGACCAACCTGCTTAACTCTGGTCTCCCAATCCTGCACCCTCAGGTCCTCTTCTGTCCCAATGCTGTCTGTATGATCCTGTGCTACTAAAATGGGGAACAGGAGTCCTCCATTTTGCTCCTAAGTTCTGGAACTGCCTCCACTGTATATCAAAACTCCACCTCCACCTCGTGTTAAAGTGTTCGCTGTTCTCTCACTTCTACGTCTGGGAACTGCAAATGCATGTAGTTGAAACTGACTCTAGTCTCCTTTGGCCTAGGTCTATTGTATAACGACCTTATGGTATTTTTTTGTTGTCTTAATTGGTACACTTGATTTATCCTGATGTATTTGAACCTGTACTACATTGTCTGTAATATATTGTTTTAGGGACGTGGATATGTTGTTCAATCCACACTTACTGGCAGGTACCTTGCTACTTTAAATCTTGCGGAAGGTCTTCAGGCTGGCTCCTCCCACCCACCCAGGTGGTAAAACTCTGCTCCGCCCATGACACCAGATCTTCCTTACCGCTTGGAAGCTCAGGTTCCTCCTTAGCTCATGCTTTAGGCTTGATCCACACCTTCGTTAAACCGAAACTTATTCTAAAGTTTAAAAGACTTCGGTCTTTTTCCCTCATGGCTGCGATGGAAAAATCAACTCCCGGATTTCGTCGGTGCCCCTGGGAGCTGAAGATGTCCTGGACCAACCTACACTCCACGTGCGTTTACTGCCTAGGACTCAGACATGACTTGCAGGCTTGCAAATTATGCAAATCCTTTTCGGCTTCGGTCTTGCAGGACCGCACTGCCCGACTGCTTTTGGGGCGCCCTGATAAACGTTATTCTCCATTTAAGTCTAAGGAGGCCTGTTGGGTGGTGTCTGGTGGCGGGCTTGGCAGACCAGTTGGAGCAGATCGCCCTCGAGAAGGAGGCAGCCCAGGCTGCACCTTCATCTTCCTCTGTCGTGGCATTTATCCTGCTCTCCTTGGGCTCTTCTTGTACAGCTTCTTTTAAGGAGCTTTGCCAATCCCTCTCCACCAAGGGAGAAGGACCCTTCTCTCTCTCTCCTGTCTTCCAGGGAGTACATGTTCAGTGCCCTCAATGTCTCCTCTTATACTCGCTGACTGGCTTTCATCTTTGTTGCCTTCCTCTGGACCTTCTCCAGCAAGTTAATGTCCTTTTGTGGTGTGGCACCAGTACTGTACACCATAGTCTAGATATGGCCTTACCAGTGGCCTGTACAAGGCAGTACAACCTCCTCTCTCCATTACTGATCTCCCAGCTATGCATCCCAGCATCTTGTCTGCCTTTGCTGCTGCTTTCTTGTATTGCATGGAGTGCTTCAGGTCACTAGTGATCATCACTTCCAGGTCCTTCTCCTTCTCTGATGCAGATACACTGACTCCACACAGGTATACTGGCTTCCTGTGACTTTCTTGCCATTCCCACAGTGGGCCTACCTCAAACATTTTGAAGAGAGTTCCAAAGGCCAGGCTCGCTACCTCAAAGGAGTGGTCTCCTGAGGATTGTAGCCCAGCCCTTGGAACTGCTAGGGGGCCCTTGGTGGAGGAGTGGAGGAATGTACAGGTATGGCAGGTATAAGGAGGTCAGATGGGTAGCTAGGGCCGAACTGTATAGTGCCTTGCAGGTGGGCAAGCCCAGCTTGAAGACAATCCTCCTCCTGACAGGCAGCCAGTGCAGGTCTTGCAGTACCAAGGTTACATAACAGGACCTGGGCAGGCCTGTCAGCAATTTGACTGCCACGTTCTGCACCAGCTATAGTCGGCAGAGGATCCCTCCCACTGACCCCAAACCATAGACCATTACAGTTGTCCAGCCTGCATGTCACAAAGACATTCACCAGTGAGGGAAGGTCTTTTGGTGGAATCAAGGATTTAATCAGGGTGATGTTCCTTAAGTGATAAAAGACACTTTGGACCACAGACACCTGGGCAGCAAGTGTTAGTCTGTCATCCAGGAGGACACCCAGATTTTTCACCTTGAGAGATGCCATCAACAGAGTAGATCCGAGGTCCAAACCTGTTACTGCCCCAGAGGCATTCCTATCATGCCAGCAACCAGGCTTAATTACCAGTACCTCCGTATTGTTGGGATTCAGCCTCAGCCAGTTAGAGGACATCCAGTCCTGAATTTTGGTCATGCACTTGTTCAGCACTTCAATGGCACCATTAGTTCCAGGGGCAAATGACATATTCAGCTGGGTATGGTCTGCATAACAGTGGAAACCCAGACTTTACCATCATCTAAGCTCACCCGGGGCAGCATGTATACTGCAAACAGCATTGGCGAAAGGATAGAACCTTGAAGAACTCCACATGACAGGGTTTTCAAGGAGGAGGAGGAGAAATTCCCCATCATCACCTGTTGCCTCTTGTCAGAGAGATAGGACTCAAGCCATTGGACGACAGTTCCAATGAGTCTGTAATACACTCTAGGGTGATCAGGGAGCTGCTGCACAGAGTCCGGGCATGGGAGTCGGCATTGCTGCTTTGGGGAAGGGTCGTGGTTCTCCTGGTGCTGAAGGCCAACACCTGTGGGAGCTGTTGCACAGTGAGCCTGGGCAGGGGAGACAAGGCTGCTGCTTCGGGGGCAGACCGTGGTTCTCCTGGCCTAGGCAACCATTAAGGCTTCCTTTAGCTCAAGGGAGGTGGAGGGAAGTACAGGCCTGTCAGCCTGACATCGTGGTGGGCAAGGTGATGGAGGGCATTGTCAAGGAGAGGCTGGGGGAGGGATCTGTATAAATCACGACCCACTATAAGCTCACAACACATTCACATGTAAGGAAATTCCACTGTACCAGCCAAAAGGCTCTCTGATCACAATAAAACTAAGAACCTCTGCCTCAGTGGCAGGTAAAGATGGGATCAGTGGCCATGGTCCCACGACCTATGCTGAGAGGGTGGTGGAATTAGGGATTGTGCTGCCCAGGGGACTATTGGAGGCAGAGACTGTGGAGGGGTTCAGAAGGAGTTGGACAGGAATAGGGGAAGGGGTGTGCTGGAAAATTTTTTTTTTTTTTGTTTTGTGGTTGGGCCTGGTTTGGGAGGGTTTGTGTGAGTTGACATTGTCCACCAGTGAATGCTTAACTTGTGGTGGCACCTGATATGCAATAGGATGTTTTACTATCACACTTTGTCTTCCAGCAGGAAAGCTCCTGATTGGACATCTTACAGATCGACAAGAACATCTTGTAGAGGGTCCTGGTTCAAGCTTTTCAGAGATTATCGAACATCAGTTTCTTCATTTGTCAAGGTTAGTTCTATCCATTACATGTTGCGCCTGATATGGGAGGGAATTGGGGTACAACAGAACAACAGGGAATTATACAATTGTGGCAGTGCTTGGTTTATGAGGGTATTGGGAGGCCATTGATGTGGAAAAGTGAGGTTGTTACACTGTGTACAGGCAGGGTAGGGGGAGATGGAAAGAGTGAGGCCAATCTGGATCACATTACTATAATGAGAAATAATGCCGTGTTGGGCTCGAGGGCAGCCAACACAGCAACACGGCATTATTGGCTCAATGTCCGTGTTGCTCTTGCACCACGTGACATCGCATATGCCTATCGCGGGCGCCTCATAGAGGTTTCAATAATGTTGTGTTCTAAAGCAAGACTACAGTCTATGAAGATTGCCTCAGTCTCCGCCGCCTTTTCCTGAATCACTCTGCACTGTGCTCGTCCCAGTAGACATCACGCTTGTCCGTGTTAGAAGAAAGACATCAGCAGCTCGCCTCTACCGGTGATTAATGCCCGCTGGGAGTTGAACCTCCGTCACCTCAGCAACAACGCCTCAGCGGGCATTAATCCCTGGTAGAGGCCTCCTCTGCCGTGATTAATGCTACCTAACACAGGCTTAGTCCGGCAATGGCGACTGGTAAAATAAATATTTGACTTGTTTAGATGGGGGGAGACAGACTATTGGATAGAAAATATACATTTTTTCAGCAACAGAAATTAGTGGTAGGGTCTGGTAGGGAAGTGTGTACTGACATTGTACACGAGGAAATCGCTTAACTTATTTATTTGCTTTTGTTTACCGGTGCGCATACTAGAAAACCAGGTGTCTATTTTCAAATGCGTCCCAGGAGGGTTACAATGGAACAAAAATGATCATCAGGCATATACAGGGTTAACATACATCTTGGTTCAGGCACATATATAACATAAGAATAAGGTACACATATATTTTACTGTCACATAAATCACAAGTAAACTGTATTCTATCACTAAATGTGGTTTTGTGTACAGGCCAGGCAAATGACAGGTTGATTAAGCAATAGAGCATGACTCAAGGTTATGTTAATGGTCTGTTAATCACGTTCTAGGGGTGTACTGTGGCACGAGGTGTAGCCGGCGCTACATGCCCCCTACAGGGTGATTAAATGACCATTAACATAATCCCTGGGAGTGCCTTTATTTGCTATTATAATATAAATGTTTTTAAATAGTGTTAAACCCTGTTCAGCATTTGATTAGATTGTACATGTATGTTAATCAAAGATTAACATAGGGCTGATAGAATGTTTACAACCAATCAGAAAACTATATTTCTCAGACTCTTTTATAATTAAAAACATATTTGATTTTCACAATCGGGGGGGGGAGACTGGATGTAAAGAGATCTCTTACCTGGTACATGATAACCACTAAGGACCATAGAACAGAAAACAACTTATCTTACTTCGAGAGGGTTCCTGCAGTAGGTCTTCAAGTATAGGTCTGCATTTCCTGGCATCAGAACTGCACAGCAAACTTGTAGCTAGCAGTCGTCAGCAGGAGCCGTGCACCATCATCGGGTGGTGTGACGTCAGCGTGACTATAAAGGGGGGCAGTCCCTTGCCCGTCATCCAGTTCTTTCCCACCATCACCTTATTTATCCCTTTCAAGTACTTGAAGCTACCAATCATGTCCCTCCTCTCTTTCTCTCCATCTCTTCCCTGTCTTCCAGGGAGCACATGTTCAGTGCCGTCAACCTCTCCTCGTATGACTTGCCCTGCTGACCTGCTGTTATCTGACCTTGATTCCCTCGCTGCTGGATCTGATGACGGGGATGTATTCCAGACCCAGCTTTTTCGGACCTTCTTGTTCCCATTAAGGAGTACTTTGATTGGGAGTCTGAGGATTGGGACCCTATGTGGCAGAGGCTCGTGGAGCACCTGGATCTAGAGTCTATGTCCCCGGTCCCCATTCCTCCGTGGATCGCCCCCTTCTGCTGCTTCCCAGCTCACTTGTTGCTCCTTTTGTTTGCTTTGGCATCAGTCCCTCCCCCCACTTCCCTGCTTCTGCCTTGTCCTGTTTCCTATCTCTGTGATGTCCTCTCCAAACCCCTCTCCTACTTGTGCTGTCTCTTATCCTCCGCCACCACTTCTCCGTCCTGGTTAGTAAAGGGGGGCACATGAATGTAGGGTGGTCGAGTTAGGTACGAAGATTTAGGGTTGGCCATTGGTCTAGGTGGGGGTCCAGTGCCAGGAAGAGGGTCAGAAGGGGCAAGTGACAGCATTGAAGAGGGTCAACTAGGGGAATGTATTCAGATTAGAGTATGTGGAGTGGAGAACCATAGTAACTTTCTTGTTCTCTTGCCTTTGAATACCAATCTGATGCACTGGTTTGTTACTCCATTAAGGCTTCCTTTAGATGCTTACACTGTTCTTCCACTCCCTCCTGCCCCATTCTCTCAAGAGCTCTTTGAGACCTCTCCCATTTCAGCAAAGTCAGCATTTTGAAATCCAAAACCTTTGTCCTAGTATGACTTGAGTTAGTATCTATCCTTATGCTAAACTAAACTATATTGTGATTGTTGGATCCCAGTGTGGGGAGTTTGAGAGAGTGAGATTAACCACCATGTATATTAGGGTGCTATAGCACATGTTATCAAAGTACATGTTTGGACAATTTGACAGTCGAACTGTGATTCTGTGGTGGCACAAATTATGAAGGTGCATGTTGTGCCAATTTGACAGTTGCATGTTATCAAGTTGCATGTGCCAATTTGATGGTCTAAGTGAAAATTTGTGATTGCGCATGTTATCAAGGTGCATGTTGTGCCAATTTTTCAGTCGCATGGAACATTTGTGATAGCGCATGTTATCAAGGTGCATGTTGTTCCAATTTGTCAGTCGCATGGAACATTTGTGATAGCGCATGTTATCAAGGTGCATGTTGTGCCAATTTGACGGTCGAAGTGAACTAGATGCTTCATTTACAGAAGAGGTGCAAAGAAGGAATTCCATTAAAAGGGTCAGTGAATGAACTTAAATGATTGCCCAGGCAACAATGGGCCAGTGAACCAAAAGGAATATCACCTATCCAACCGGATACTACAGTCACTTGAAAATTGGCCATCTAGGCAGAGAGCACTAGTCTTTCTAATCATCTTTAAAAAACAAATTTTCTTCTATTTGTTAACTAATTTATTCCTTTATGTCACTATTAATATTATTATTATAATACTTCAACAGTAATTTTTCTTATGCACCATTACACTCTAATGTAGTCCGATGCACCAGCAGTATCTATCCACCATCGGTTTCTTATCTCATTACTGTATCTTTTTCATATTAACCTATTGTTGTTTCTCTTTACATGCCTGAACAGATGAGGACTCCTTCACCATCAGATAAGTATTTTTCTACTGTCAACATGTCATATATTAATAATTTATTAAGAACTATGGATCCTTTGTGACTCCATTCCTGTATTTTATTTTTCAGTACTGACGGACATCGTCCCTTCAAGATTCCTGCTTCGGACTCCACAGTATCCTGGTAAGACACTCTCCACATATTACTTGATTGTGTTTGGTATGGGAGGGGTTGCATGGGATATGTGTCCTATAATCCCTGATCTTACTTCGAGAGGGCTCTTGCAGTAGGTAAGTAAGCAATAATACCCAACAGGGTGGGCGGTATTGTGCTATACCGGACCGCCCAGGGCTGTAATGATGCCCAACGCTGCAGGCGGAGGGCCTTATAGCCCCTGGAAGGTCCGGTATAGCACAATACCGCCCACCCTGGAGGGTATTATTGCGCTTAGAAAATGGGCTATCTGTGGCACTTTTATATGGGATTAGAAAAAATTAAAGGCAAAATAAAAAATAGGGTAAGAATTAAGTTTTTTTCTTTGTCCTATAAAGTAGTGCCACCCTTTCTGGGCTATTCCATCCCCTTTGCCACTCCACAGAGCTTTTCTCTTGTTGTCATCTGTGCCAACCTCACCCCCAGCATCAGCTCCTCCAGAACAATACAGTTTATTATAAAGTCCCCCGTAGTCTCTTTTACATCGCTGTTTAGTGAAAAAAAAGTTTTCTGCCCTACTTACAGTCTTTTTCCACCTCGAACTTGCAACTGTTAGGCGCGCCCTACATGACTCTGCAATGTAAAGTCACAAATGGAGACCCAGAGGGATATTGTGGCACAGCATTGTTCTAAATGTTTCAGCCCCCACCACTTTCTCTGGCAGGATGTTCCACTTGTCCACCACCCGTTCTGTGAAGAAATTCTTCCTCACGTTTTCTCTGAATCATCCTCCCTCCAACTTCATCCCATGCCCTCTAGTCCTGGAACATCTTTTTCGCTTAAAAATAGTGCATTCCTGCACCTTGTTCCTCCCTGTAAGATACTTGTATGTCTCTATCATATCCCCTCTCTCCCTCCTCTCCTACAAGGAGTACATGTTCAGTGCCTTCAACCTGTCCTCATAGGTCTTGTGATGCAATCCATGCACCATCTTTGTTGCCCTCCTCTGAACCTTCTCTACCCTGTCTATGTCCTTACGTAGGTAAGGTCTCCAGAACTGCACCGTGTACTCCAGGTGCGGCCTCACTAGTGTCTAGATAGTTAATAAGACATTGAGGGTAGATAGACATTTCTAATGCACAGTCAGGGCTGCCAGAGGCACGAGGTCGAGGCCTTAGTACCTTCAGCCCCTGACCGTGCATTAGAAATGTCTAATGCACACCCCCGGAGTGTCTTATTGCACTTATAAAATGGGTAACTGCACTTACATATTTAGAAAAAAATAGTATCATACATTTTGTATAGATTTTAATAGCTTTATTTAATAAATATCCTTCCACTGCATAAAGTAGTTCATAGATCTGCATGTGAGAGAGGAAACAATAAATTATTAGAAGATATTTAAGTAGGTAACTGTTGAGATATCTAGTTTTAATAGTCAGATGGATGCCTGGAAATGTCAACAAGGTTCATTAGGATGAGTTGCTTGGAGAGTTCTCAGTGGGTTGAATAGGTGCTGGAGGATTGGGATGGATAGCTAGAATAAGAGAGAAAATGTACCACTTAGAAACCATTTAAATGCATAGAAATGAGCCCAGCAGTAATGTGTAATAATTACTTACTTGATTCATGGTTTATGAAGTTTATTGTCCCATTGAATGTGCAGTTCATGAGGTTGAAAGCACCCTGTTCATTCCTTGAAGCTTGGACGGCAGGTGGCACTGTGAATGCAGGCTGCATTGTGATCTGTGCATTTCTGGCAGCAGGAGTGGGAATTTCTTTTAGTTGGTCGCTTTTTGGTGCAAGTATGGTGCTCCAGCGTTTTCGGTCATCTATTGATGGGACCCAGTAGGATCGGAGACTAGCCTCGCTTCTATGTCCGGTAACGGACATGATCTTCTGTTTTGAGCCCCATCTGACATCAGTTGAACGGTCTGTAGCTCAGACGCTATGGTTTGTGTATCGTTTGGCAGCGGCTTCTCTACAAATTCGGCCATCATAGTCGATAAAAATTAATGCCCATCGGCTCTTTTGAATACCAGGTGGGTGTTGTATCCAGGAAATGTTGGAGCAAACGTTTTGGGTGGCAATAGAAAGAAGGAGCATCGGGAGGCAGCTTTTCTATGTATTTTCGGAGGCTGGAGACAGGGCACAGAGGAGATCCAGGAATTTCATACATACAGCCACGGTATGTTTCTTTGTTTATTTCATTGGGGTTGCAGTGGTTTTTTGTATGCTCATTGTATGACAACGTGGCATACTGGAGTCCGGACTCATCTTTTTTAATTATTATGCTGTCCAGCTTCATTTTTCAAGTAGTCCCTCCCTTACCGCTTCTGGCCATATAAGTCTATGTCCAGCCAGACTTTGGGACCTGTCACAGGCGTGGTGTTACGCACAGCACTGAGGAATTTCTGATAAACTCAAGGTCTGTTTTACTGATGGCACCATGGTGTTTTTAAGTGTCTTTTTCTATTTTTATGATAACGCTTCATTATTGCCACAAAGACAGTGTTGCTTGACTTAAACTGAGGGTCGCTTATGATATTGATATTTCTACCAACTGCCAGTGAGTTTAGGTGTCTGTTTAAAGCTGCGCGGATCCCTGAGAAACTACTGAGGGCATATTCTGAACCCGTGGAAGTGCGGACCTCAGCATAAAAACATCTAAAAATATTATTTAACTCTTCTACAGCGGTTGCCTTCCAATCTAGAGTTATATTTCTGGCAGACATCCAGTCGTTGAACACTTTGAGAGTCCAGGCAGTAGTTTTAATAGTGTTACTTTCATTTATGCCCTCTTGTATGCTGTCTATTTCTGTGGCTGATAAGTTGGCATATCTTTTACTCACTGTGTTTTTAATTTCAGTCAGTTCTGGTATTGGTGGCTGGTTTTCAGAGTCTTGTTCTTTTGAGAAGCTGTTTTCCATTTCTTTGGTTAAGTTTACATCAAAGTTGACTGCAAGATTCGTGTTCATGGCTAGTGAGATGACAGAAGTCAGCTGAGGGAAGAAAATGGCTACTGTTTGAAATGCCAACATTCCAAATGAGCATGTATATTAACAGGGACTTATTGCCTACTACTGTCCTGTACTTGTTTTTACCTGTGCATTAGATGGATCTAATGCACAGGTAACGACCAATCAAACGTCTTCATTTTTTTCTCCCATTTTATAAAGTGGAATTATGACCTCCCTTTTCCTGCTGGTGATGCCCCTGCCTATGCATCCCAGCATCCTATTTGCTTTACCTGCTGCCTTGTCACACTGTTTCCCTGCCTTGAGGTCATCAGAGATGATAACTCAAGATCCCTTCCTGCTTGGTGTATGCTATATCCTCACCCCCAACTGATATATTGTGCCAGGGTTTTGTGCCCCATATGCATTATCTTGCACTTCCTTGCATTGAATTTCAACTGCCAAACCCCTGACCATTCTTCAAATTTCTGCAGGTCCCTTCAAACAACATGAGGTCTTGCTATGCCTAGACTTCTGGTGGTGGTCCACAGTGCTTGGGCTGCCCAGAGAGGAGGGAGTTGGCCCGGTGTGGTGGAGTTCTCGCATCGGCGCTGTTGTTGGGGTTTTGTCTGGACAGTTTCAAACTGAAACTGTCAGATTTTACTCTGCCTCACTGAACAGTCGCCTCCAGAGATCTCTCCTTCAGCTCGGTTCATTTCTCAGTTCAAACGAGTTAATTTCGGTTCATTTAAACCGCAAAAGTTCCTAAATACCGCTATTTTGTTCAAAGCTCTATCTGGTAAACCGTAAGTACAGCTATCTTTACATTTTAGGGCTGTTAGATTTTAAATTTGTTGCGATACGGAAGCCTGAAGTGTGACTCTTAACAGATCTGACTTTCTGCCATAATTCCACAACCCCCAGCTGCCCATTTGGAGGCCTGTAAACACAGATGCAGTGCTGAGTGATCTGACAGTTGGGGTGTATGGGCTCGCTTTACGTGCCGACTTTCTCCGGTGTGTTAGATATAGGAAAATCACAGCAATAATCTGCCCCACATCCTGTGACCGGACATGTTGTCCTCCTCACCCTCCTTACAGAACCCGGAAAAGGCAGCAGCAATCCCTGGAAGCCCATATTCTGAAAAAGAAGAAGATGAGTTCAATGTAAAAGGAGCTCAAAAACCAAGGCAGGTGTCCACTTCTACTGTGCCCATTTTCTAAGCACAATAATTCCCTCCAGGGTGGGCGGTATTATGCTATACCGGACCTTCCAGGGGCTATAACGTCCTCCGCCTGCTGCATCAGGCCTCATTACACCCTGGGTGGTCTGGCATAGCACACACGCCCACCCTGTTGGGTATTATTGCTTACATATTCACTCAGTTCCCAGCCAGCGGAGAAATGTTATGCTTATGAAAGTGTTCATCACACATAGGTTGCACCATCTGGTGCTTCAATGGATGCTGCTGATAAAATCAGTTCATCATTTAAAAGATAATATATAATAATACATATTTTCACCTCACTTCTACTTGTACAGTAGTTATTTGTTCATGTAATATACTGTTAGTATTATGACATATAAAACAAATGTAATCAGAAGAACTGAGAATTGAATTCACAAACATAAACAATACTTTGGATGTATATGCTTTATTAATAAGACATAAAATTGGTTGCTTTTATCACTGAATTAAAATGTATGATGTGTTCTTGCAAATGTTTAAGGTCAATTTAATAACACTTATCCTGACTTGATCCCTTAGAGTTTTTGGTCATCATCTTCATTGGGACAGTATCTTAAAATCAGAAGAGAACAATGGTTTATTTTACATTTATCATTTCACTGACACATAGACACTTTTGGAACGTTTGACTTTTGATGGATATAAGCTGTACTGTGAATTGTTGATCCTAACTTGATATGTGAAGTTCTTCCTATGTTGTGATACTGCATATTGTATGGTTAATTAAAGTTGCAGTTAAAACAAGAAAGGTTTCAATTTGGTGATTTTCTTGACTAGTATGAAATACACTATCTGTTTATAACCAGGTAACATCAGGAGGCATTACAACTCACTGGAGGGTGGTAACATGCAGACTGATGTTATACAGTCATAAACCTATAGTGATATATTGGGGTTGACATTGTACACTAGTGAATGCTTAACTTGATGTTGCACCTGATACGGGATGGGATGTTTCTATTATCATATCACTGTGTCTTCCCGTATGTGTGAAAATGAGCTTGAGTATTCACGTTAAGATATTACATGTAACTCTTCAATATAACTTATTTTTTTTGTCTTTCAGGTTGATTCCTTGCAGTATATTTGGACATAATTCATCAGAACATAGAATATTTTGTGGCACGTTTGAAAATATAAATCAGTGCACAGTGGGAGTTGGGGAGTAGGTTTATTGAGCCAAACTGGTATTCATAAGGGCTTCAGTTTTCATATTATTGTTAGAATCACCCACAGAGATAACTTGCAACAATGATGTGTTTTTTTTTGTTTTGTTTTTTTTTCACTACACCTGACAGAACAATCATCATGGCAAAAAATGACTGCATTGATGTTTTGGCCGAGATCCAGATGTGTAGTGAGTCCTATTCTTAATCGCATAGTGAAGAGGATGTTGAAAAGATTGTACAATCTGGATCTGGTGGAAGTGCGGAATGAGTCTTCTGAAGATGAAGAAGTTACTGATCAAGATTACATGCCGGATGTGGAGCAGGAAGATCATGAAGAGACCCCACAACATCATAGTAGGTGCAATGCCCAAGAAGACACGTGGTAAAGGGCTCGGTCATCAGCAGAACAAAGCGTTAGAAGAGAAGACGAATGGGAAGAAGTGACAACAACAAGTGACAATGGACACCTATTCACTGCAACTTCAGGTCTCAAGTACCAGTCCCAGAAAGTCCACTTGGATTTGTACAACTGTTTTGCCTGACGGATGAAGATTTGGAGCTTATTGCAAGGGAAACAAATAGATATGCCGATGATTTCTTTCTGGCACATCCAATTGATGATTTGCCACCACATTCAAGGGCCAGGGCTTGGAAGATGGCTGACAAAGAAGAACTGAAGAGTTTTTTTGCATTATACATTGCGATGGGACTGGTAGTGAAGAGCAGTAAAGATGAATACTGGGGATTGGATGAAGTCACCTACACACCATTCTGGGGCAGTGTGATGGCAAGGAACAGATTCAACCTGATTTTTTCTTTTCTCCACATGGCTGACAACTCGAATTGGAAGCTCAGAGGGATGGAGGGATTTGATCAACTTTTTCACATTAGGGAGACACATGAGTGATTCCTGAAGAGATCACGAGAAACCTATCTTCCCAACTCAGGACCTTTCCTGGATGAAGGTATATGTCTGTGGAAGGAAATCTAAGTTACAGAACATTTAATCCACAAAACCAGTGAAGCACAGAATCAAGGTGTACACCTTATGTGAATCAAACTCGGATACATATGCAACTGGCAATTTATACAGGCAAAGTCGATTTAGGAACAGAGCAAAGGACATACATACAGAGTTTGTTTTGATCTTGTTAGAGAAGAACTGCAGGGAAAGGCTACAGGATTTACACAGACAGATACTACACTGGACCTCAACTCTACACAGATCTATTTTTATCTGGAGTTGGTGCAACTGAACTGTTATGCCCAACCGCAAGGGAATGCCTCCTAAAAATAAAAGACATAAAGCTGAAGATGAAAGAAAGGTTACATCAGGAAGACACCAATGCTCTGTATGAAGTGGAGAGACAAGAGGACATATACATGCTGTCAACAACATCAAGTACTGAATTTGTTGATACGGAAGAAAGGATTGGAAGACTGGGAGTCGATAAAAACCAAATGTATACTGGACTACAACAGATATATGGTGGAGTGGACAAAATGATCAGCTGGCAGGGTATTACAATTTAATCGCGATGCAGGAAGGTATGCGAAGGAGTTCTTTTATTTACTGAATGCCATGTTAATTCAGGGGTACATAATGTACAAGAAATTTTCCCCAGAAAGAAAGAAGATGACGCACTTGGAATTCCAACGAACTGTAGTTAAAGAACTTGTAATGACCAGCAAAAAAATAGATGATCTTCCACAGCATAGCCAAAAACGGCAATCGACAAAATTGGATCCATGCCAACGACTGCAAGGAAAGCACTTCCCATCAAAAATACCAAGAACACCAAAGAAGCTGTACCCTACCCGAAGATGTGTGGTGTGCACAAAGAAAGGGAAGCATAAGGAATCGACCTACTGGTGTGCAGATTGAGGCAAGGGCCTGTGTGTAGATAAATGCTTCTCCGAATACCATTCAAAGATGAAATACGGGATGCCCGGATCACCGAATACAAGCGATAGCGACACAGAATAGTAAATCGCTTGACAGGCGCAGATTCCTGGTATCAAATCGAGATGGTGGAAATAGTCAGCATTGCGTGTCCATTGGACACCATGGCATGTTTTATAGTTGCTGTTTTCCAGTGTGGGATGACATGGGGTGTCCTTTGGACTCCATGGAATGGTTAATTGGTATAGATTCCCAGTATCGAGACTGAGATGGCGGAGTGATCGAGATGTAAGATAGGTGGGAAATACCAAGTTCTGCATCCCAGAATGGACTGCACAAGACTTCCCTCTATCATAGTCATCATTGCGTGTCCATTGGACACCATGGCATGTTTTATAGTTGCTGTTTCCCAGTGTGGGAAGCCATGGGGTGTCCATTGGACACCATGGAATGGTTAATTGGTATAGATTCCCGGTATCGAGACTGAGATGGTGGAGTGATCGAGATGTAAGACTTCCCTTTATCATAGTCAGCATTGCGTGTCCATTGGACACCATGGCATGTTGGAAAGTTCAAACAGTGTGGAAGTATACAGAATAGGGGCTACTGTGAAAATGTTTGTTGCATATTGTCTATGCTACTAGAAGGGAAAAGGGGATTACAATGCCCAGAAAGCTGTATCCAGGTTAGCCTTGTTACTAACAACCCTGTCCTCCAGGTGGAGGCTCCTGTGTCAGTACACATGCCCTTAACCTGCAACTAGCCATGCAGGCAGGGGTAGTAGCCCTGAGATAGTGCCACCTAGGGGATACACAAGTGTGGATGACATGGGAAGGCTGAACAACATGTACTGCTTTATTCATGCTAGGTCATCAAACATGACTACTGCAAAATACCATTCCTATTTGGTAACCATCAGTTTCTCAAACCACCAATCACATAATGTTTCATGAGATCTTGTGCCGCAAATACACAATTTTGCTCTAGTGCCACTATTAGTAATCACTCTTGAATGTTTTTATTTCCTGAAGATACCAGACATGTTGTCTTTGCCAGCAAATGTCAGGAATTGAGCACTACTACCTGTCATAGATTGGATACACTCCGATGCTATAATATGTATGTTTTCTTAATTCAGATATGCAGGGTCCAGAGAAGACTGTATGGATCTGCGGACACTCCTTCATGCATTGGGCAGGGATTCGGGAGTGGTCTCGAACTGGGGGACCAGTGTTGACCTTCGATACTCCAGTCAATGTTCGTTGGTTAGGTGAGAGGGGTATGCGTTGGGATCAACTGGTGCCAATGTTGCGACAGGAGTGCCTGAGGGGATCCAAACCAGATGTCATCGTCATCCACCTGGGAGGCAATGATTTAGGATTGAAGACATCAGTGATGCTGCTTGAAGATGAAGGAGGACATCGCCTGATCAAGCACCGAATGCCAAAACCATGATCCTTTGGTCCCACATCATCCAGTCGGCAGTGGAGGAATGTTTCTGAT
Source organism: Neoceratodus forsteri (assembly GCA_016271365.2). Taxonomy (NCBI): domain Eukaryota; kingdom Metazoa; phylum Chordata; order Ceratodontiformes; family Ceratodontidae; genus Neoceratodus; species Neoceratodus forsteri. The sequence goes on along the minus strand of CM028130.1, from coordinate 1,377,994,971 downwards.
ACGAAGAAAATGGACAGAACAAGGAGAAAGATCAACACAGAGATGGGGCATTCATGAGGATTGTCAGCTGGCGTGGTCAACATGATGGCATCATGTCCTCTTCCCAGAACTGTATAGGCAGGATGGTGTCCACTTAACGGATCAGGGAGGATATGTTCTGCAGTGACATCAAGAGGGCTGTAGTCAATACTATAAAGGTATGCAATTTATAGATGCAGTGGCGGGGGAATGTACACTATATAATCCAATGGACTATAACTTTCAGGTCGTCATTGGTATAATGTCTTTAAATTCTGTGTTTCAGATTGGAGTATATAGGCTAAAAGTCTTTAAAAGCGAAGAACGATACAGATATAGCTCCAATGCCCTATCGACTGTCGTCGGGTCGTTTCCATATGACAATCACTGTAATCTATATACACAGTGCGTTAGGCTGAAATATGTCCCTGGCTTCAGAAATACTCTTGCAACAGTCAGAATGGGAAATAAATTGGAAATAATAAGTGCATAAGGTAGGTTACTACGTGATGTCACTAACGGTAAGTTACAGTTTAGCTTAGGTTTTGAGATGTGTGTATTGATGTACAGTATGTATTCATGTTTCAAAATTAATTCAGGGTTTGACCTCATGAAACTGCTAACAGTGTTAGTCCAGCTGGGTACCTCAACAGTGATTCACACTTGCTACCCATATCTAGCAAAAGGGGTGGTGTACTTTGTTTTTTTACCTTTATTTATTTATTTCTTTTTACCTTTGTCATACCAGGAGAGAAACACTGCAATGATGCTACATTACAACATTTTACATCTTGACTTCCTAAGATACTACTCAACTGATACTTTCTGGGATTACGGTAAGAGACAAACTAGTTTGTCTAACAGGCTATGGAAACCTTGCGGTGTTAACATAAATAGCCTTGTAGACCTACTAGTACGCATTGCACCACAACAAACTTCACCTTCACCGTCTCATCAGTTGGAATGAATTATAATGCATGGACTAGTTCTGAACACTCCAAGAGATGACTTCATGTGAGGGTGAGCTACATTACTTTGGTTAAATTAAATATCAGAATATGTAAAATGTTGATGCAATGGTGTAGCATAGGGTAAGATCAGACAGTTTTTTATCTACAGGTCACAAGTCTGAAGACGATATATAGAATTTAGAATAGGAAGGATAGGGCTTTTTCTCCACAGGTTTTAGAATAGGAAAGGATAGGGTTTTCTCCACAGGTTTTAGAATAGAGAAAGGATATGTTTTTCTACACAGGTTTTAGAGCAGGAAAGTATAGGTTTTTCTCCACAGGTTTTTGAATAGGAAATGGTAGGGTTTTTCTCCACAGGTTTTAGAATAGGGAAAGGATAGGGTTTTTCTCCACAGGTTTTTTGAATAGGGAAATGTTAGGATTTTTATCCACAAGTTTAAAAATAGGGAAAGGATAGGTTTTTCTCCACAGGTGTTTGAAACGGGAAAGGATAGGATTTTTCTCCAGAGGTTTTTGAATAGGGAAAGGATAGGGTTGTTCTCCACACATTTTTGAATAGGGAAGGATAGGGTTTTCTCCATAGGTTTTAGAATAGGAAAGAATAGGATTTTCTCCACAGGTTTTAGAATAGGAACGGAGAGGGTTTTTCCAATTTTGGCCATTACCATGTCTGATGGAATATTCTTTGTGTATGATGAAAAAGTTTCGCATCAGTGAAATGTGGAACACTGATGGTAAATGCTAATGGTAATAAAAAATAGTAAACTATTTTGGTTTCTTTCATACTGTATAGTACACTATATAAGATACTGTATGGTGGTCTAAATACACACCACTTTCGTTAACACCTTACTTAATTTGCTGTCCTCACTGTAACCGTGAGATACTGAAGAAACTAAGTCCATTTTCTATTAATTTTATAAAACTCATGGGTGACGTATATCTTGTATTTCATCTTTGAACCTCAGGGTGAAGGTGTATCATTGCTATGTATTGACAACCACCAACTATTTTATATAATGTATGGGGAAAAAATATCACAAAACATGGGACTAAGGCATAGTAGGATAGGGTAACATAAGAAAATGTTAATTATATAAGGGCAATACAGTGATCTAAAACATAATAGTATAAGGTAATACTAGATAGGTTTTTCCACTGTTCACTGCATAAATGCTGAGATAGATATAGGAAAAGACAGATCTTACTTAGAGGGTTCCATCAGGAGGTCATCACATATTAGACTTGCACCACTCCGGCATCGGGCCACACGGCAGACTTTTCTAGCAATACCTGAAGGGGGACCACCCGCCCAATGTCACGTGACCAACAGAACCCCTTCCAGTGCCAGGTTAGTTGTGCCGGTTTTCTCCAGGTTTTAGAATAGGGAAGGATAGGGTTTTTCTCCACAGGTTTTTGAATAGGAAAGGGTAGGTTTTCTCCGAGGTTTTAGAATAGGGAAAGGATAGGGTTTTTTCCACAGGTTTTTGAATAGGAAAGGTTAGGGTTTTTCTCCACAGGTTTTAGAATAGGAAAGGATAGAGTTTTCTCCAAAGGTTTTTGAAAAGGGAAAGGATTGGATTTTCTCCACAGGTTTTAGTACAGGGAAAGGATAGGGTTGTTCTCACACTTTTTGAATAGGGAAAGGATAGGGTTTTTCTCCACAGGTTTTAGAATAGGGAAAGAATAGGATTTTCTCCACAGGTTTTAGAATAGGGAACGGAGAGGGTTTTTTGCCACGTTTCTGGCATTACCATGTCTGATGGAATGCTCTTTGTGTATGATAATCTATACACTTGAAAAGTGTTGCATCGGTGAAATGTGGACAACTGATGGTAAATGCTAATGGTAATAAAAAATAGTAAACTATTTTGGTTTCTTTTCCTACTGTATAGTACACTATATAAGATACTGTATGGTGGCTCTAAATACACACCACTTTTAACACCTTACTTAATTTGCTGTTCTCACTGTAACTGTGAGATACTGAAGAAACTAGGTCCATTTTCTATTAATTATATAAAACTCATGGGTGACGTATATCTTGTATTTCATCTGTGAACCTTAGGGTGAAGGTGTATCATTGCTGTGTATTGACAACCACCAACTATTTTATATAATGTATGGGGAAAAAATATCACAAAACATGGGACTAAGGCATAGTAGGATAGGGTGACATAAAAAAAATGTGTTAATTTTCCAAGGGCTATACAGTGAACTAAAACATAATAGTAAAAGGTAATACTAGATACATTTTTGCACTGTTCACATGCATAAAGGCTGGAGGGCTGGAGATAGATATAGGAAAAGACAGATCTTACTTCGAGAGGGTTCCATCAGTAGGTCATCACATATAGGACTTGCACCACCTGGCATCGGGCCGCACGGCCGACTTTTCTAGCAATACCTGAAGGGGGACCACCCACCCAATGTCACTTGACCAACAGAACCCCTTCCAGTGCCAGGTTAGGTTGCGCCAGTTACAATGTTAGTGACCCTGCAGTGGGCTGTCTTGGTGCCGGACCCTCCCACATCTACAGAACGGCAGGTCCAACGTGGATTCATCTGATGCCAGGTCTGACATTGGGGGGCTTATAATCAACCCTGAACTGTCCCATATTACCCTTTTGGGTATCCAAGGGATCCCTACCTAGGGTGCTCCACTCCAGAATGGAGTCATTTGGGGCAGTTCTACCCTGGATTTTGCCCTTACTCCAACTACATGGGGTTTCAAGGGTAATATCCTCCACTGGACACCCTCCTCCTCCTCCTCCCCCAGTCTCAACACAGATCCACCTCCCAAACCCTGGCTACTTCAGATTTCAAGACCCTGATTCACTCTTGGTGGCAGGGGCCAGGTCAGAACTGGTTTCAGATCTGGAAACTAGGCTCCTGCAACTACAGATTCCTATGTCTCCTTCCTGATCAGCTATCTTGCAACTGTCAATGTCTCAGAGAAGACTCGGCAGGACGTTTCCTACCAGACTTTAGACATCGTCCTGTCAAGGATAGTGGACTTCATGATGTGTTATAAAATAGGGAAAGGATAGGCTTTGTCCAGATTTTAGAACAGGAAAGGGTAGGGTTTTCTCCACAGGTTTTAGAATAGGGAAAGGATAGGGTTTTTCTCCACAGGTATTTTGAATAGGAAAAGGGTAGGGTTTTTCTCCACAGGTTTTAGAATAGAAGTAGTTTGATACAGAATATGATTGAACGGTAGCCACCATCTTATTTTGGTCATGTGACACAGGGGATGTAGATATGGGTACAGTCTGGGCCTTCATTTACTCATTCACTTCCCTAACATGTAAAACAAGCTGCTTTTTCCTCTTCCTTTTTGAATTTATTGGCTTGTACCTCATGATGCAATAGGTGGACACCCCATTGACATGATTGGGCATACCATGGGTGGTTGGATATGGCACCACTTCTTTCTGCAGTTGGGTCTTTAATGAGAAATTAGGGATCAGAAATTTCATCCAAGCACCTGCAGATGTAAGAAAAGGTGTAATGCCTTGACATTTACCCTTTTATAATATAGTTATCCCTACAAATGTGTAACAGAAGCAGTTTGACAGAAAATGATTGAACAGTAGCTGCCATCTTAGTTTTGGTCAGTGATCAAGGGATGTAGATATGGGTACAGTCTGGGCCTTGATTTACTCATTCGCCTCATCATGTAAAACAGGCTACAACTTACTTTTACTTTCTGAATTTATTTGTATGCAACCCATAATGCAATAGGTGTGACCCTCATGTGCCAGCATGGCCTTCCTTAGGTGGTTGGGTATGGCTCCCTCAGCTATATGGTGGTGGGTCTATAATGTGAAATTAGTGATCATAAATTTCATCCAAGCCCCTGCAGATGTAAAAAAAATGTGTAATCCATTGACATTTACCACTTTAATAATGTAGTTATCACAATAAATGTATAACAGAAGCAGTTTGGTACAGAAAATGATCAAATGGTAGCCACCATCTTGTTTTTGGTCATGTGACGCAAGGGATGTAGCTATGGGTACAGTCTGGGCCTTAATTTACTCATTCTCTTCCCTGTCATGTAAAACGAGCTACTTTTTACTTTTACTTTCTCAATTTATTGGAATATAATCCATAATGCAATAGGTGGACACCCCATTGGTCAACATGGGTATATGAGGGGTAGTTGGGTATGGCACCCCAGCTATATGCTGGTGGGTCTATAAAGTAAAATTAGTGATTATTAATTTCATCCAAGCCCCGGCAGATGTAAGAAAAGGTGTAATCCATTGACATTTACCACTTTTATAATGTAGTTATCACAATAAATGTGCAACAGAAGCAGTTTGATACAGAAAATGATTGAACAGTAGCCGCCATCTTGTTTTTGGTCATGTGACCCAGGGGATGTAGCTATGGGTACAGTCTGGGCCTTGATTTACTCATTCACTACCCTGTCATGTAAAACAGGCTACATCTTACTTTTCCTTTCTCAATTTATTGGTATGCAACCCATTATGCAATAGGTGGACACCCCATTGGTCAGCATGGGTATACCAGGGGTGGTTGGGTATGGCACCCCAGCTATATGCTGGTGGGTCTATAATGTAAAATTAGTGATCATAAATTTCATCCAAGCCCTGGCAGATGTAAGAAAAGGTGCAATCCATTGACATTTACCACTTTTATAATGTAGTTATCACAATAAATGTGTAAGATAGGCAGTTTGATACAGAAAATGATGAAACGGTAGCCGCCATCTTGTTTTTGGTCATGTGACTCAGGGGATATAGCTATGGGTACAATCTGGGCTTTGATTTACTCATTCACTTCCTGTCATGTAAAACGGACTACTTTTACTTTTACTTTTTGAATTTATTGGCATGCACCCCATAATGCAGTAGGTGGGCACCCCATTGGCCAGCATGGGCATACCATGGGTGGTTGGGTATGGCAACCCGGCTATCTGCAGGTGGGTCTGTAATGTGAAATTAGGGATCCGAAAAGTCATCCAAGCCCCAACAGATGTAAGAAAAGGTGTAATCCATTGACATTTATCACTTTTATAATGTAGTTATCCCTACAAATGTGTAACAGAAGCAGTTTGATACAGAAAATGATGCAACGGTAGCTGCCATCTTGTTTTTGTCATGTGACCCAGGATGTAGCTATGGGTACAATCTGGGCTTTGATTTACTCATTCCTTCCTGTCATATAAAATGGACTACTTCTTTTTTACTTTTTGAATTTATTGGATGCACCCAATAATGCAATAGGTGGACACCCCATTGGCCAGCATGGGCATACCAAGGGTGGTTGGTTATGGCACCCCGGCTATCTGCAAGTGGGTCTGTAATGTGAAATTAGGGATCAGAAAATTCATCCAAGCCCCTGCAGATGTATGAAAATGAGTAATCCATTGACATTTACCAATTTTATAATATTGTTATCCCTACAAACATGTAACAGAAGCAGTTTGATACAGAAAATGTTTGAATGGTGTCAGCCATCTTGTTTTTGGTCATGTGACCCAGGGGATGTAGCTATGAGTACAGTCTGTGCCTTAATTTACTCATTCACTTACCTGTCATGTAAACAGGCTACATCTTACTTTTCCTTTCTCAATTTATTGGAATGTAACCCATAATGCAATAGGTGGACACCCATTGGTCAACATGGGTATACCAGGGGGTTGGTTATGGCACCCAGCTATATGCTGGTGGGTCTATAAAGTAAAATTAGTGATCATAAATTTCATCCAAGCCTCGGCAGATGTAAGAAAAGGTGTAATCCATTGACATTTATGACTTTATGATGTAGTTATCACAATAAATGTAACAGAAGCAGTTTGATACAGAAAATGATTGAACAGTAGCCGCCATCTTGTTTTTGGTCATGTGACCCAGGGATGTAGCTATGGGTACAGTCCGGGCCTCGATTTACTCATTCACTTCTCTGTCATGTAAAACAGGCTACTTTTACTTTACTTTTGAATTTATTGGCATGCACCCATAATGCAATAGGTGGACACCCATTGGCCAGCATGGGCATACCATGGGTGGTTGGGTATGGCAACCCGGCTATCTGCAGGTTGGTCAGTAATGTGAAATTAGGGATCAGAAGATTCATCCAAACCCCAACAGATGTAAGAAAAGGTGTAATCCATTGACATTTATCACTTTTATAATGTAGTTATCCCTACAAATGTGTAACAGAAGCAGTTTGATACAGAAAATGATTGAACGGTAGCCACCATCTTGTTTTTGGTCATGTGACCCAGGGGATGTAGCTATGGGTACAGTCTGGGCCTTGACTTACTCATTAATTTCCCCTGTCATGTAAAACAGGCTACTTTTTACTTTTACTTTTTGAATTTATTGGCATGCACCCCCACAATGCAATAGGTGGATACCCCATTGGCCAGCATGGGCATACCAGGGGTGGTTGGTTATGGCACCCCGGCTATCTGCAAGTGGGTCTGTAATGTGAAATTAGGGATCAGAAAATTCATCCAAGCCCCTGCAGAAGTAAGAAAATGTGTTATCCATTGACATTCACCACTTTTATGATGTTGTTATCCCTACAAATGTGCAACAGAAGCAGTTTGATACAGAAAATGTTTGAATGGTGTCGCCATCTTGTTTTTGGTCATGTGACCCAGGGATGTAGCTATGGGTACAGTTTGTGCCTTGATTTACTCATTCACTTCCCCGTCATGTAAAACAGGCTACATCTTACTTTTCCTTTCTCAATTTATTGGAATGAAACCCATAATACAATAGGTGGACACCCCATTGGTCAACATGGGTATACCAGGCGAGGTTGGGTATGGCACCCCAGCTATATGCTGGTAGGTCTATAAAGTAAAATTAGTGATCATAAATTTCATCCAAGCCCCAGCAGATGTAAGAAAAGGTGTAATCCATTGACATTTACCACTTTTATAATGTAGTTATCACAATAAATGTGTAAGAGAAGCAGTTTGATACAGAAAATGATGAAACGGTAGCTGCCATCTTGTTTTTGGTCATGTGACCACGCGGATTTAGCTATGGGTACAGTCTGGGCACTGATTTACTCAATCACTTCTCTGTCATGTAAAACAGGCTACTTTTTACTATTCCTTTTTGAATTTATTGGCATGCACCCCATAATGTAATAGGTGGTCACCTCATTGGCCAGCATGGACATCTCAGGGTGGTTGGGTATGGCACCCTGGCTATCTGCAAGTGGGTCTGTAATGTGATTAGGGATCAGAAATTTCATCCAAGCCACTGCTGCCATAAGAAAGGTGTAATCCATTGACATTTACCACTTTATGATCTAGTAATCTCAATAAATGAGTCACAAGCATTTTGACACAGAAAATGGCTGGATGGTGTCAGCCATCTTGTTTTTAGTGATGTGACCCTGGGTGGTAGCTATAGGTGTAATCTGGCCCTTGATTTACTCATTCCGTCCCTATCATGTGAAACATGCTACTTCTTACTTTTTCTTAATGGATTTTGTGGCGTGTACCCATAATCCAATAGGTTCTCTCCTAGGCCAGCATGGCCCTACCATAGTGGTCCGCTCTGGTCACTCATAATCTGTAGGTAAGAAACCAATGTAAATTTGTGTTTATATAAAGAATTTGTAGCCTGAAAGTGAAAATTAGTTACATTTTAGACAACAATTTTTATCAGTGATGCAACCGATCTTAACGTTTTTACAAACTTCAATATTTTTTGCGAATACAAATTCATAAAAAACAATCAATTCACTAAATAAACATATATATCTCAAATGTCTTTGTTGGAAAGCGTTATATTTTCACTTTGAATTATAGTTGTGTTAGTTTCTTACTACCCTGACAAAAAAGTTTACCAGGAATTAAGAAAATTATGTAATAACGTCATAACCGATAAGTGTACAAACCCAGTGAAAAAACCTCTGGCAGCAGGGATATGCAATTTTCAGAAAAACCTTGGCAGTGTAAGGGTTAAAATAGAAATGCCTACTGATCCCTAACTGTAGTGACACTGCCACACCACTATTTTATATTTATATATATATATATATATATATACACGTCTAGTGACATTTCTGTTAATCGCATCAACATTAGCAGAACCTACACTTTCTTTGGTATTGACTTGCATTAATTCTTGCTGGTGTCCTAGCACCACCTGTCTTGTGATCTTTGTGATTATCTTTGCCAATATAAGGTCTGGATTCAGTTTTAGCCTTTCATTTCTCTCTAATTATTACAACAAGCCTCTCATAAATGAATGTCCGTACTGTCAGTGTTCAGCTAGACTGTGAATTGTTACAATAAATGCTTCTGTTATCTCAACCACTTCCTGTCCTTGGAGATTAAATTAAGCCCTTTCAAATAAAATGTATTACCTTCCCACAAAATGGTTCTCAAATGCTTTTCTTACATGGTCGTATTTTCCTTTGTTCAGCTCTGAGAGGCACTGAGGCTAAAATATCATCAGCCCCATCATCCATTGCATATACCAGAGAACTGAACTGGTAAGGTTCAGGTTTGATATCTAACTCTGTCTGGAACCTGTCCCATCTCCTGAACTGTTTGGCCAGGCTTGTGTATCTGTATGATCTAGCTGTTCATGGGGGGGGGGGGCTCCATCTGAGAAACGTTACCTTTTTTCAGGGTCCCCAGTCTGGCAAAAATAGATTAAAGAGTTTGTATTCTGCCGGCAGCAATAGTCTGTCAAAGTATTGCCAAATCCTCATACTTTGAGAAGTGGTCAGTGGCAGCTAGCATAGTTATATCACTGTTTCCCAAACAAACAAATCTGTTGCTATCCTCTGCCAGGGTGTCACTGGCAATTGTGATGGATTATAGGCATTGCAATTTTGTATCGGTACTGTAAGCTCTGGAAAATCAAATTGTTCCATACAAGGGATTTTTTAACCATCTTCTAGTGACCTATCTCCTTCCTCTAATAAAAAGAAAAGAAAATACTGTAAATATTTACTTAATATATGTAGATTATCTTGTGGAAAGACTTCCAGCAACAGCTTCTGTTATAAATTGTCTCCTTTTAGTCCTAAAATATTCCCTCCTATATGTTGTCTACCAGTTTCTCCTGGAAAGTATTTCCACATCTTACTGCATGGCCAAAATGTCTTTGTGTGGGTTTGCAAAAAAATGTTGTAGGTGCTGTATTGGTCCTTTTAAGAACAGATCGAGAAACAAATGATTTGATACCTTTTATTGGACCATCATGTATATTACACAAAAGAACAAAGTGCTCTAGCTTTCGAACCAACCAGATCCTTTTTCAGAAGCTTTATGGCAATTATTTTGAAAAATCCCATACCAGATAATGTTGAAACAGAATTGTTCTCATTGTGCTTAATGATATGGCTTTAACATAAAACAGAAGATTATAAACACAGTATATCATCAGTGTTACCGCTCATAGTTATCATATCATTCTTCATAGTTTTAACAGAGCTCACATTTTAAGACAGCGTGCTCTAATGATAAAAAACTTATCCCAATGCTAACCCAAGGATATGCTATCCCAATGTTTTTTTTATCACTGGAATGCTTTCTTAGCATACTGAGACATTTTAAAATATATGTGAGAAGAACTCTCTGGTTGTTGATAATTATTGATAACCTTTGCCCTTCTGAGGCTTCTCAGTTAACAGCATACTGGTGTTAATTAGCTTCTCTGACGTAATCTTCTGTTATGTTTTCAATGTACTGTATAAGTTAAACCAATGAGAATTATTTCTGTTTTTTCAACATTATCTGGTGTTAGTAGTATGGGATTTTCAAAATAACTGCCATAAAGCTTCTGAAAAAGGACCTGGTTGGTTCAAAAGCTAGAGCACTTTGTTCTTTTGTGTAACATCCATGTTGGTCCAATAAAAGGTATCACATCATTTATTTCTGGATTTGTGTGGGTTTAGCTTTCTTTGCAACACAGTGTCTTCAGCAGAATACTGTTAATCACATTTAGTTAATATAATGGGTGATATAAAGAACTCAGTATCAGATTTTAAATTAAATTCTCTTTAGACACTAGTATCTGTGGAAAGATAAGATTAGTCTGAATGTTTTTCAATGGTACATCAATTTTTTTTACAACAACCTTTTCATTCACTTTTTTCATTTGTGTTTTAAAGAAACCGTTTTCTAACTTCATGAACACATTCATAGACAAATGTTTGTTATATAATATAACAACCATTAGAAATAATGATTATATGTTTCATATATGCTAAAAATGTTTTTAAATATACCAAAATTAGCACCTGTTTAGTATATTTAAAAAAATGACACAATGGTAAAATAAATGATGCATATATGATACATACATTGGTCTTAGAGGTGTCATATGTCTTTTCACACTTTCATATAGTATATTGAACACATTAGCAGAGAACTCAATATATGGCTCATTTACAATATTTTTTGTCATACGTGAATAATACAGTTTTTCTCATCCAGGATCATGTTCAGGGTTACTGAATGAACTTGGCTTTACATTGCTGCACAATACACCAGGGGGTATGTTTTTGTTATACTGTAGCGACAAATGTCTTTGTCATAAATTATGTAAACAATAAGACATGACAGGGCATTGGTTGCTTCTGGTTAAGGCATGTCCAGGTATGCAGTGAGGGTTACACTTGCCACTTAACTACACTGTAATTGCATTGTAACTACACTGTAACTTAATTGCAATTGCAGTGTAGCTGCATGCAACAAATATGTAACTGCAGTATAATTACTCTGTTGCATGTAATTAATGATTAGTTACACTGAAACAAACAATTAAAATAAGGTGTAACCGTAGTGAGGCACAAGATGCTTGCAATGAACGATTCTAAGTCCTTGAAGTGCGTTTGCACCAGACAACCAATTAACAGAAGTGTCTTATTGTGCTTATGATTAAACTCAAAAACAATTAAAAAAAGCCAATTTATGTTATTAAAAAATAATAAAACATGTTATTTTTGTGGAAAGTAAATAGCAAAAATAAGTCATTCCCTGCTAGTCAAGTATCTGTTATTCCACAAATTTGATAGATGGAATGTTTGTTTATTGTGGAATACTTGAAGTTAAACTTTTTCAGAATTACTCTTGCAGGATGTTTATGCCCTCACTCACAAGAGAAGCCTTACATGGAGCCACAAAATAACAGTCTCCACTGCATCTACACCATCTCGGTCATTTGTTAGCACCACAGTAGGAGGTGGCTAACCTCTACATACAAGCACAATCCAACAAATAGTGGTGCACAAAGAATCACAAAGCACAAATATATGCAGATTGCAGATTTTACTTAATTCAAAATGTGCATAATACAATGTGAGAGCAGGAGTTCTAGTAGCTACCCTTGAACTCCTGTGCTCACTTCGTATTATGCACATTTTTAATTAAGTAAAATTTGCAATCTGCATTTAATTGCACTTTGTGATTCTTTGTGCACCACTTTTTGTTGGATTGTACTTATAGGGAGCCACAATGTCACGTTTATCTGAGATAAGAAAAGCATTGGAATTTGCCTTGACAAGCAGGTAAGAATACTGTAGGACAGGGGAGTTTTCATAAATAATAAACACCAAGAATTTAAAGTGTCACCAGTACTTCATGTTGTAATAAGTATTTGTGGTTTTTAAGGAGGAGATCGTAACAGGAAAGAAAGTGTACTTATTTATTTTCTTTTTTATATATATATATATATATATAATAGACTTTTAATTTGTATGGCCTGTTAAAGTTTTTCACTGAGTAAAGGTGGCTGCCGTTTTTTTGTGATGGCAGTCAGGAATGAGTAAAATGGGTCATGAAGTCTGTATTTGATTTTCATAAATTCCAATCACACTGCTTTTACTTGTTCCGATCTATGTGTTTCTAGTGTAATAAAATTTGGGTCTCAGAACCAAATTTGTCAATCAGGAAGCAGGAAAAGTCCAGCATATTTTATAATACATGTATAATAGATATTCATTTTATGAAAGGCTGCATGTGCTATCAGTGTTGTCTACCACAACTTAAAGTAAAGTTCCTACAGTACAATACAGTTTAGATAATACATTTTTTACATGTATTATCTAAACAGTTGTTAGTTCACCATGCGTTATCTTGCAGAAAATGAAACACTCTTAAGAGTAAATGGAAACGTGTACACTCTCAGTTTGTTTTAACTCATCTCATGGGGTAGCAACTCATTTTGTTGTAATTATTAACAGCTCATATCAATCACAAAGCCTAAACAATATATAGCTGCCAAAGAGCTGAAACATCTTTCTGTTTCAGTACACAGAGAAATTGTTCTTTTGATAGCATGCAATATTTATACTCCTGCTGAGCTGTTTTCAAAGCATAGTTGAAAAATGAGTTATCTATGCTAGAACTGATATACATACTGTATATCTATATCTATATATATATATATATATATATATATATATATATATATATATATATATATATATGTATATATATTAGTATATGCTCTTTTGGTGTGCTTGCCTTGCTACAGGAAGGAAGAAACAATGCTGTGGAGTGCTTGGAACCATTGTAAAAGAAGTCAAATGGTGATCATATATAAATATATATATATATTTGGCTGGCAGTATAGCCTAGAGGTTAGAGTAATGAGCTGTGATTGAGCTTGGTACATTCAACAGACCAGACATGTGTTTGATTCTCACACCTCCACTTGCATACTGTGTGACTCTGAGCAAGTCACTTAACTGCCCAGTGCTCCCAGGTTGCCCCTGAAAATAGGCACTTGTGCCTAGTGGGCCTTACCCAGTTACCAAAGACTACAATATATATCATGGAGCATGTTGTATCATTAGGACTTCTTCACCAGGGTCAATATGTGTACTGGTCAAGAAATACATTAAAGGAAAACTGAAATTGGATAATTGCACCTTTGTAAAAAAAAACACATAGATAGATAGATAGATAGATAGATAGATAGACAGACAGACAGCCAGACAGACAGGCAGCTGGACAGAGTTATCTCTGAAAAGTGCACTAGAACCTAATCAATATAATTACTAATTAGAGACAATTCCATTGTACATAGTAACATGGGTCTGTCTGGTATGTTGGTGACCTGGGTTCACACCCTGAGCCCAGGACAGCAGGAACAGAGGTTAGCAGAGAGTGATGAAAGTCCTCAAGAAAACATTGCTCCCAGAAGGTGAGTGAACTACAGTGTAATTTGTTGGGTGACACCTTGGGTGGTTTGTTGGAGGTGTCACAGAGAGTGCTGGTGACTGTTCACCCTCTGGAAGTGCCACAAGGCTGCTGTGAGCCTGCTCATAGATTGAGTGGCTCAGGGGACAAAGGAAGGAAAAAACTCAGATGACAGGGTGCCCAGTTCTATACTCCACAGCACATTTCCTCTTCAACATTCTGATTGCAGTATGATGAGTCCCTCACCCCTGCACTCCAACTAGGGCCTGACCAGGTCACAAGGTGTACCTTATCCAAAGGGGTAAATCAAGGCTGCCCAAATACAGAAAGAGTTTGGGTCTGGGCAGGAAGGCTCATAGACGTGTAATATACATACTAAGATCAGGAATGGAATGCTGGTCTAGGGCATCAAATGAAAGGGGACCAAAAAAATAGAAAATTAATAAATAAATAATGCATTACATTTTCACAGTACAACAGCATTGTTGAACATGGAGTAGTAAATGAAAATTTTTACTGTGAGAGCTCTGATTCTAAGTCTTCAGTGCATTTTATTTGGAGAAGGTATTTCTTGATCTGGAACAAACAGCAACATCTTAAGACAGGAAAAACATCTGTACCACTACAGAGGATTGTAGACCTGCACATATTTCACTTCAAGAAATAGACTTTTGGGATTCAAGTTTCCCAGTCCTCAGTAAAGACATAAGAAACATAGAAAATATCAAAATAGACTGAACCTTTGAAATTATGAGGCTGTAAACTGAGAAAAACATATATTTGGCAGGATGTAGTACAGATGGTTTGGGGAAATGCACATTAACTTACTGTATGACTTACTGGTATGAAGATACTAAGCTAGGCATGCTGGCTATTGGGGCTTTAGCTGAGCTCTAACAGTTTTTAATCTTTGAGCTCTAAATTCAGAGAAAGTGAATCCAAAAGTAATGTTTTGAAAGTTTCGGAGTATTACACAAGGTCCCTGCACCCTAATTGGTACCTTCAGAGGTACACCATAGACAGCTAGCACTTAGGTATATGTTATACTAATATATAGGGCTAAGGGCATCTACCGTACAAGAGTAGATGTCAGGATATGAATGCATATTGTTGTAATACACTTTGTTTGGTAGTACATATATTCTTCTATGTATTTTCTGTGTATTTCCTACTTGTAAGATGCCAAGGCATCTGTGTCCTTGGATTCATTATGATATGTAAGTTGGCATTGCCACCTTTTGGTGATTTGTACTACTACACTGAGTTATGTAAGACTCTGTATAAGAACTCTTTTGTTCATAAACTGATGACTATACAAAATTGTATAATGTTATCTTGGACCATGGAGCCACCTCTAATTTAGCCAATAGGGCTCATCTCTGTAACTAGAAATGTTTCTAGCTTACAGTAACCATAGTAATTATCATAGATATATAATGTAATACACTAGTCTTGTACCTCGGAGATCCCAGGAGACACAGAGAAACCTCGAGGTATAGGGAATGCTTAGCACTGGCTCCCAGTTCGTATTGGTAAGAATTGCTTAGGGCAACTGTGATTTTATCCTTTTGGTAGTAATAAACTTGTTTATTACTCTTATGCAACTTATCTGTGATTACTTGCATTCCCTATATTGCCAAGAACCTGAAAGTGAGGTTTAGACCTCCTAACAAATTGGCGACCATGTGCAGGCGATATTTGGTGTTTTTAAGTTTTCACTTGTTGCTGAAACGTTTCCCCTTTCCCACTTGGACAGTAGGTGTACATTCCCGTATCACCTCTCCTGTTTTAAACCAGTTTGTAGTCAATTTCAAAGTCTGGCTGTCATCCTTTCGGGTGTGGTTGATGCCGACTCGACTCACTTCATTACAGCTTTGATTTGTAAGTCTACAACTTTTACAGTAGCCCGGCTATGTATAAAGTGCTCATGCTGTAGATCAATACACAGCACGGCGCCTTTTTCACAGCTTGATTTTTCATTCCCTCCCACAGAATGGCCACCATATCAAATATCTATGCAGAAATGAGACTCGATGTCTCAAACTTCCTTACCTCCCATGGAGGATGGGCTGACTTCACGCGGGACGCATGTCAATCCGAAAACCCTGTACTGGGGATTTCAACCCAGCACACGGAGACGAGACAATCAGCCAATAAGCGCCAAGCTAAATGGTTGATGGTCACGGCTCTTATGCTGCTCTGGAAGCCTCCGAAGTGAGGTTTTGAACTCTTGATCTGCAAACTTCATCTCTTAAGCAATAGATGGGTTTGCAGGAAACAGAATGTGTTAGACTGCAGCAGAACTTGGAGACTGAGCTTCAAACTCTACGGAATGAAAAGGATTCACTATTGCATCATTCAGCTCAAGCTGAAGAACAGGAACTTTGTATGTTGAAGCAGGAGTGTGAAAGTTTGAGACAGGATAAGGGACAGGCATTGCAAATCAATGATTTGCTAAGTGCTGCAAATGCTCAGTTGAGTGAGGAGATGGATGAGCTACAGGACGAGATGAACCAGGTACGTAATGACTTAGAAATGGCTGCTAGGGACAATCGTGAACTGAGTGCCATGCATAGAGTGTTGCAAAAGCAAAAGCAAGATGAGGTTGATATGGATGTTGCAAGTTTGAGTCATACTGAATGTCAAACTAAGATGGCAAAACTGCGCCATCAGCGGGAGGTTCTGGCTGGCCATGTTAAGGCAATGGGAGGCGTAGCTCCTGCCTTACATACATCATCTGAAGGGGAGTTATCAGATGATGACATCTCTCAGTACAACACCCAGTCACACCCCTACTATGGCCCAGAGACCCCACCCAGCCATCCACAACATGGCGAGTCCCTACTACACCCTCACCATGTCATACATCATCAACGTCGTGACGCCCATCATGGAAGACACCAACATGGTGGCCCCCATGATAGGGGGGGAGCAGGCCCAGGCCTGGTCCCAACGGCACCACCGATAGTTGTTATTAATGTGGAAGATAGGCAAGAGATAGAAAAGATGATTGAAACTGTGATAAGCAATGTACCTCTTCCTGAGAGAAGTAAACAGGCCATTAAAACCCTTAGGCAGCTTCTGCAGGAGGCTGGCACTCAGGAGGGTATTGTCCGCACTGCAGCTGAGGCTGCAGCTTGGGACACCCTAGACGGCACCCGAGACAATCTACCTCTGCCTGATCAACCCAGTAATCCCCTACAAATGGCCTACTCTGTTCAACAAATAGCTGACAGTATCGGTCGGATGAACCTGTCCGACAACCTCTGCTGTCACTTAAAAAAGGTGCGTTCTAATTGCGAGATGCTTAGCCTTGCTGCAGAATACCAGGTCCAAATACTATGTCAAACCATCGATCCTAGTTTGTGGGCCAAACTCCCCTATGTCATCCGTCAGGATGGGAATGCCACCTTTAATGAGGTTGCAGCTGAGCTCATTTCTGCTCACAGCCCAGGTGTAGTAGGAGTGATACTTGCATACCCTGTAAAGCAGAATGCAAAGGAAAGTCCAGCGACTTACCACCAGAGACTTTGGTTGGCCTACCGAGCAGGAAAGCACTTGGCACAAGAAGCTGCAGATGTAGATCTTATTGAATATAAGACCCTGTTCCTTAGGAACATGATTCAAGCAGTAAGAGAAAAGGTAGAGCCAACCACCTACCCCAATATGGATAGGTTTGCCGATATCCTTTGGAAAACTGAGAGAGTTTACCAACTCTATATCTGTGATCTGGGCTCTGGTTCCAAGAAAGTAGCCGCCGTGGAGCCCGCGCCGGAGGCCATGATGCACTACACTGTGGAAGAGCAGGCCCAACACTAACAGGCCCAACATCAACAAGCCCCTCCAGCTGATAACCAACACCACCAACAGACCCATCAACAACTGCAACAGCAACAGCAATCTGGTGGGAATCGGAACTGGCATAAGTATAAAAAGCATAAGGGTAAAGGAAAACCACAACAACAAAGAACAGGCCCTTCATATAGGGAGATAGCCAAAGAGAATCAGAAATTCCGAGAGCTCTTGGGACAAGTGCACTCTGTAGTGGATGCTGTTCCTGCACAGGCCCTTGCGGCAGTACAACTGGCAACCCAGACCCCAACAGTTCATGGGGACACTGGAGGTACAGGCCCTCAGGCTTATACAGGCCTGAACCCAGAAGATCCTCCCTATATAGCATCAGTGCAGCATGGTGAAGTGATTCACAAGAGTCAGGCCTAACCTCGCCATGCTCCCAGCAGTACAGATTGACAATTACAGGCCCCAGTCTGGATTGTAAACAAGCTGGTCTTGGATACAAATGGAAGGCCCTGCACTGAGGCCGAGGTCGGGGGCTGCCTACTAGTAGTCTTGCTAGATACAGGTGCAGCTGTATCTGTGTTACATGATGAACATCCAGACACATCCCCTTGGTCCACTGGATGGAGGGCCAACATGTCAGGAGTTGATGGTACTAGGCTACCTGCATACCGTTCTCTACTCCTACTGGTAGAGCTAGGCCATCTAAAGGCCTCACACACTTTCCAACTAATGGTAATGCATGATCATCCTAGTATCATAGGGACTGACTTCCTTGTACCACACGGCTGTGTGGTGTACCTAGCTAACTTGCTACTGATACAGATACAGGGTCAATACCATACCATTTTGATTCCTGATTCACATGTTGTGGCAACAATATCCGCCAATGACAAGGAGTATGATGTCATAGATTTGTTCAAAACTCATGAACTTTTCCCAAAGCTTCTCCCCATTTTGCAATGACATTTGGAAGCATTTGCAATTAACAAACATGACTGTGGCAGAATGCACACTGTCATCAAAGTGCCAGGCCCAGCACATGAGAGGCAAAGGCAGTACCCTTTTCCAACTGAGGCCTTGCCTTCTCTTGAAGAAACAATCAAGTCTCTCCTCAAGCAAGGAGTAATCAGAACTTGTGTTTCCACTGCCAACTCCCCAGTCTGGCCCGTGAAAAAAACCACAGGCACCTAGAGACTTACTACTGACTACAGGAAACTGAATCAGGTCACCCCCAGTTGTTCTCCAACTGTGGCATCAGCACCCGATGTGCTACAACTCTTGACTCCTGACCTGAAATGGTTCAGTGCCCTGGACATCTCCAATGGTTTTTGGTCATTACCATTGGCCCTTAAGAGTCAGTACAAGTTTGCCTTCACCTTTGAAGGAAGACAGTACACGTGGACTTGCTTGCCGCAAGGATTCCATAATAGTCTGTCCCTGTTCCATCTGCATATGATGGATGCCCTCGAGAGCTTCTCTACTCCCCAATGTCTCTTGCAATATTTGGTTGACCTATAGGAACAACATCTGGATCTCTTGGATGAACTACTGACTCTCATCCAGAGAGCAGGATTGAAATGCAATCCAGCAAAAGCACAACTGTGTTAGAAAGAAGTACTCTCTCTAGGTCTGAAAATAACTGACCAAGGTCGAAGCCCTACTTGGAAGAAGGTTCAGGGATTGCAAGACTTGCCATTGCCCACCAGCGTGGCAACTGTTCAAAGGTTTCTAGGTATGGTGAATTACTCGAGAGATTTTATTTGTGATTTTGCTCAGAAGGCTGCTCCTCTGTATGAGTTACTCAAAAAGGACATCCCATGGACTTGGGGCCCTATACTCACTCAGGTTGTGATGTCACTGAAGCAGGCCTTGGCCTCTGCCCATCTCTGGTTAACCCCAATCCAGCACTACCATTCCATCTGGAATGTGCCACCTCTGACATTGCCATGTCAGCAGTGCTGGCCCACAAGGTTCATGGCACCTTGAGACCCATTGCATATGTATCACAGCTCTTGAACCCAGTGGAACAAAAGTATGGCCTTCGTGAAAGGAACCTTCTGGACACCTATTGGGCTGTCAAGCACTTCCTTTCTATCATTGGGTACTCTCCACTGATCAACAACACCAACCATACCCCAACTACCTTTCTGCTCTCAGACAGAGTGAAGGATGGGTCAGTCTCTAACACCAGACTGACACACTGGTCACTTCTTCTCCAGGATAGACACATACAGGTGCAACTGACAAAAATTCCATCTATGCTAGTTCATGGACTCCTTTTTCAAGGAGAACCCCATGACTGTACACTGCAGTCACCTAATCTTCCAGATCCAGGTCCTTTCCTCCCTGCCACGCTACAAGTACTTGATAACACCTCTTTGTGTTGTGTCTTTACTGATGGTTCAACATCCTACTATCAGGGAGAACAAATTGCAGAGATGGGTATCCTAGTGACTTACCCTTATGGGAACACTGTCAAAATATCTAAGTGCTGCACTGTAGCATCATCACAATATGCAGAGATGGCAGTGGTGGCCTGTGCCCTCGAGTTCATCCAACATGGGACCAAGGATACCATTATCTTTACAGACTCTAACTGGGTTTGTTATTCTCTTACAGAATTTCTTCCTTTCTGGCAGAAGAACTCCTTCTTCTCCTCTGATGGCAGCCCAGTGAAGTACAAGGAATTGGTAATATACATATATTCACTGGCACAGAAATTTGTAAACAAACTCTGTGTACATAAATTCAAAGCTCTTTCTCTCCATGACCCCTATCATGCCTTCAATGACACAGCAGACACCCTTGCCAAGCAAGGGGCTCAAGGGGGGGAAGGACACCTGGATGATGGACCATCTAGAGGTCAATGCGGCCATACAGATTGCAGCACTCAGGAAGAAACCTGAACCTTTCTCCCCCTGGACCTCTCAGCAGCCCAACATGCTGATACTGAACTCATAGAAGTGTTCAGATTCCTTGACAAGAGTACCGAAGAGAAATTTCCCACACATAAGCCCTATTGGAGGCATGAAGATAAGTTACACTTGTCACCAGATGACAAGCTCATCTGGTACCAACCAGATGATTCCACCACCAAGTTGTGGGTGGTCCCCTGACACCTGAGATCTGAATTCTTGCACCAAGTGCATGATACACCCACTGGTGGACACCAGGGAGAGGAAAATATCCTCCAAAGGCTTAAGACCACCACTTGGTGGCCTGGTGTCACCAAAGATGTTAAACAGTACATAGACAACTGTCTCGTTTGTGTGCAAAACAACCCCATCCCTACCAAACCAAATGCCAAACTCTTACCACAATAACATTCTGGCCCTTGACATGCCATACAGATTGATTTTATCGGTCCTTTGACCAACGCCAGCAGAAATAATAAGTATGCTCTTGTGGTAACTGATCCTTTCTCTAAGTGGGTTGAAGCTTTCCCCACTAAGACATGCACGGCAAAGACTACTACCAAAGTCCTGGTGGAACAGATTTTCTCAAGGTGGGGCCTACCTCTCAAGGTAGACTCTGACAAAGGAACCAGTTTTACAGGTGAGTTGATAAAAGAATCCCTTGAACTCCTTGGAGTTCAACAGAAGTTCCACATACCTTACCACCCCCAATCCTCAGGTCAAGTAGAAAGAGCCAACAGATGGATTAAGCAAATGCTTTCCAAATTTATTGAGGACAATCCCAAAACCTGGGATTCCCTACTGCCATTACTCCTCATGGCAATTAGGGGTACACCCTCAGCCACTACCCAGCTCACACCCTTTGAAGTGATGACTGGCAGACAGATGACATTACCTGAACACCTGTTGTTTGACCTGCACACCCCCACTGCAGACCATGTGTCTGTAGACCAATATGTGGAAAAACTCAGGAAAGACCTCATACACACACACTTGTATGCTGCCAACTGCATCGGTAAGGCCCAGCAACAATCCAAGATACAGTTTGACAAACACACACAATAAGTGGATTGGCAGGTTGGAGATCAGGTAATGGTACTCCGATTTGCACATACCACTCACTCCTTCTCCAACAAGTGGGAAGGCCCCTACCCCACTGTCAACAAGCTCAGTCCAGCAGTCTATCAGGTTAAACTTCTGCATAACAATAAGTTGACTGACAAATGGTTACTTGCAAACCAGCTGAAACTGTATAAAGGAGCTTAACTACTTTTCCTCACCCCATTGGGCGGAATAGTACTAACATACTAATCTTTGGTCTTTCTTTTCAGATATACTGACAAGATGGCTATCGTGTTCCATTATCTCCTCATCTCAGGAGTTATTCCCTTCATCCAAGGCACGGTACCGAACCTCCTACGACACCTCGATCCTCCAGCACCTCCTCCAGAGGGAGTATCCATCATTATACAATGGGGTATAAAAATCCTGTAACCTTATTGGTTAAAACAGATCATATGAGTGTGGTAATTCTCCAGTATACCCACTGTAAAAGTTTTCTGTCACTATAAAAACAAAAAAACAAGTTGAACATTGTATAATAGCAATATACTATGACACTGAGTGGGTATATGGGTGGACTTACCACTTCTGGTGTGGTAAATCCACTAATATACCCACTCCTTGTCATGGTATATTGCTTAAATATACCTGATTGTCTGATCACTGTCCAGGAAGGTTCCGATGCTTACCTAATTGCCTCAGTTGTTGCTCCTGATAAATCTACCCTACAAATTGAATGGCAAACCACATCACAAGGACAAATTTTCCCTGTGGTCAAACTCTCCAAAGGAACTTTCCAGGGTTGTCCCAATGCTAAATTATCCCCAAATGATTCTCTGTCCTTGTTACAAACTGCCTTAAGACATTCTGGTTTGTACAACATTACTGCCTTAATTGTTCCTTCATACTGTAATTCTTTGTCTAAGGATTCTGCTCAACAAATTTGTGCTATGCACCACATGGCTTCTGCAGCCATGTACCTCTCTGTGTTACCTCCCACTGATAGACAGCTTTTGGAATGTCCATAGCATACCCCTGGTCCCCGTAGTGGTAAAACAGCCACTGCCCTCCCAGGTTCATTGATTAATAACTTACAGTTTATGCATATGCCTGTTTTGTTTAATCTTACTTACTGGAATATGAAAGAATTTGATATGTGTCACAACACTAACACTTCAGCATTTTATAGTTCATTATTGCTTGATAGTTTAGCTGCATTTCAGATTCGTACTCAAGACCCTATTGCCAGGGTCCATTCTACTGAACATAGAGGCAACTTCAGGAGAAAACCCACTCCCGATGATCTAACTCATAAACGAAAGACACGTGAAGTTGACAGTTCTGATGTCACAGGTGCAACAGGTACTGTCACAGGCCTTTTTGGTATAGCTATGTCTATTTGGAATAAAGCAGACATTGATGCTATCAAAGCTCATTCTTCCAAGTTCTTCACTGGTTTGGTTAACAATATATTACCCCCATTATTGCATGGTGTGGATGATCTTAGTCAGGAAGAAAGATACACTGTATACAACATGCACTACATTGCTAAGGCATTCACTGATTCATGTGATAAGATCAACTCACTCATACAACAAAACAATAAAGAAGCAGATAAACAATACATTGCTAGAGAAATACTTTGCTCTGCCTATGGCTCATACATCATCACTACCATCAACAATCTCTTCCGTCATCTAGAATCTGGAAGGATCTCTGATATCATACATGACAGACGCTTTTCTAAATGGTATTGTCCATGATGTAAAACCCCTGGCTGTACTGCTATGTGTATGCAACAAGCTTTAACCATTCCTCTCTCTACAGCTAGGAATTTTGGGTTTGTGACCAGACACCCTAATACTGGTCCTTGTTTTGCTGCTAAAAAATGTTCCATAACATATACTATGTATGTTTCTTTTACTGTCTCTGTACCACGTTTTGATCCCACTACAGCTTTGTTCAACAAGCTTGCACTGGTCCACTCGATCGGGCATTTGGATGAAGACATCTACAGAGAACGCCTGGATCTACTGCCTCTACTGGTTTTCCATCCTTTCTTTAACGCCTGGGTGGCTCCGCACACGGACTGCTGTGCGAAAAAGCAATACATTTACTTGTGCCATTGGGATGTATTTGATGTTATTCAACCTGTTTGTGGTTATTCTCCAGATTGCATTTATTGGACTTTCACCATGGATGATGACATCACTGAGAATGGCACTGATTCCTTGGATTCGACTCTGGCTCTGGATAAGCTCTACCAATCATATCGCTAGGAGGTTCATCGCCTGTCAACATAGATTTCAAAGAAAGCCTACACCTGCCCAGTCCAGTTGCAGAAGTGGAGACTCCCTACTGTTTGCTCTCAGTATAATTCAGATGGGGAGTACTGTGTGGTAACAAACTTTAAAAGCTATACTTATGGATCTGTTACATGTGTTATTGAATACCCCAATGTCTGTTTTGTCCCCCACCAGAAGACAATCATTGGACATACCATCATAACCCCCATCCCCCTGCTAGATGCAGACATCATTGATGGTGACCCAGATTATCTGCTCACTCTGTCTGAATACTTACCATATTTTAATGTACACATAGACCCACTAACACTTACATTAAAATCACTTTTAGACAGGAAAGACACACACCTCATCCACATCAGCAATAATATGACCAAGGCCAATGAAGCTATCCTCTCATTGATTAATGATGGTGACATGAATGATGCATTAACTAACACCTGGTTAGAGATTAATTGTAAAGGTTTTATTATTATACAAGCATTTTTAATCTTTATTTTGATTATTATGCTTTGCTGCCTATGGCACACACTGCACCAACACCATGAGCAGCTCGAGTTCCTTTACAAAGCTTGTGCGTCAGGTTTGTAAATGACCAGTGTTCCCTGGCCTTTCCCTAGATTTGCCTGTGTTGCCCTTGGAGGCAACAAGGGAGGGAATGTTACACGAGGTCCCTGTACCCTAACTGGTACCCTCAGAAGTACACTATAGACAGCTAGCACTTAGGTATATGTTATACTAACATATAGGGCTAAGGGCATCTACCGTACAAGAGTAGATGTCAGGATATGAATGCATATTGTTGTAATACACTTTGTTTGGTAGTACATATATTCTTCTATGTATTTTCTATGTATTTCTTACTTGTAATATACCAAGGCATCTGTGTCCTTGGAATAATTATGATATGTAAGTCGGCATTGCCACCTTGTGGTGATTTGTACTACTACACTGAGTTATGTAAGACTCTGTATAAGAACTATTTTGTTCATAAACTGATGACTATACAAAATAGTATAATGTTATCTTGGACCATGGAGCCACCTCTAATTTAGCCAATAGGGCTCATCTCTGTAACTAGAAATGTTTCTAGCTTACAGTAACCATAGTAATTATCATAGGTATATAATGTAATACACTAGTCTTGTACCGTGGAGATCCTAGGAGACACAGAGAAACCTCGAGGTATAGGGAATGCTTAGCACTGGCTCCTGGTTCATATTGGTAAGAACTGCGTATAGCAACTGTGATTTTATCCTTTTGGTAGTAATAAACTTGTTTATTACTCTTATGCAATGTGTCTGTGATTATTTGTATTCCCAATATTGCCAAGAACCTGAAAGTGAGGTTTAGACCTCCTAACAGGGGTGACATGACAGTACAGCCTCTTTTAATTCATGTAAGTGATTTTAGTTATATCACCAGTTGCTGCAGGTTGTACATACAATATTACTTTGGCAAGGTTAGCTAGTAAGGAGCATTAGGAGTGTGGAGTGACAGTCAAAGCATGACGTGAGTAAAGGCTAGGAGCTTTGTTATTGTTATTTTTCAGTTTCAAGTTTTTCTGCTTATTTCCAGGTGACAGTTACATTTTTCGGATACATTTTCTTGTACTTGTGCACACATGGTATCAGGGCAGGGCTGTGCCGTAGAATTGGTTCAGTCTCAAGCATCATCACATTAACTAGTCTAGCTAGATGGGATAGGGTCTGTTGAGGAGTGTGACTGTGCTATTTTCTTTTTTTTTTTTAATAAGTATATTTTATTGAACAATTTAATATCAGTACAAGGGGTACACATAGAGCAAGAACAAACAAAGACAGAAAATAAGGAAAAGCACAAATGAAAGACATAAAACAGATGGCCATATGTCCTTATCCCACCCAACCTCCTTCACCCACTCAGTCAGTGGAGCCTGCCACTCTCCTCAAGAGGTGGCCATCAGCAAGTACGTGGAGCAATATATATTAAGTGATGCCTTATCACAGTAGGCCCAGGGACCATGTGCACTTGTCAGATGAGGTCTGCAATCCTTATCAAGCTATACAGCTTTTCCTAGTGAGTATAAAAAAGCCATGTACCTGTGATGCAAGGAGGTAAACATTTTCTTCATGAGAAGAGCGTGCATAACTTCTGTGTGCCACTCCTGAAGAGCAGGGATAAGCATGTCCTTCCAGTGGCAGAGTATTGTTTTTTAACTGCAAGGGTAATTAACATAAAGTGGCATTTGCGCTGACCCAAAAGGTGTTTGATGACCAGTCCAAGTAAGCATTTCTTTGGATTGAAAGTGTTATGCAGGCCAAGAAGAGGTCAGGAAGTCAAGAGACTTGGAGTCAGAGAGACTGGGCCTTAGCACAGTCCCAGAGGATATGCTTAAGGGTGTCAGATTTGCACTTAGTACATAGAGGAATTGAGAACTTTCCAGGCATGCAGCTTTTCTGAAGTATAATAAATATTTTAGGGATTTTAGTTTTCATAGACCTGTAGTGATCTGTTTTGAGATATATATAGGAATTAAGACATACTGTCTTCAGATGTTCACTAGAAACACCCCAGGGGAGTGCTTGTACCCAATAATTGGAAGGTTTCCCAAATCTTTTGGACAACAAGTCACTGAGAGCCTTATACAAGCTGGAGATAGTGTGAAATTCGGTGGCATGTTGCACCAGCTTCGGAAAAACTGGAGATTTAGGGGTTCTAGGTAGTTGAGCACCTAGAGCTACAAACATGAAAAGATTGAGTTGTGAGAAAAGAGAAAGGCATCTTTCGGGGGCAGATGGTGAAAGGCCTGAAGACATATGCCAGTCTAGACAGTTGATGGTTTTACCGCCAGTACTGAAGTTATGGTTTTGCAAAAACAGTTGTTGTTGAGGTGCTATTAAGGGGTCTTTAGCAGTATGAGAAAGCTGAGCATAAAAAGACAAAGCGGTTGTGATGGGGGTTCCTTTCAGGGCTTTGGGTAAAGATGCTGCCTTTATAGAAAACAGGGATGAGAGCAAAAGGCTGTGTTGTGTCCAAAGGTGTGTTTCAATTATTAG
The DNA here is from genome assembly GCA_016271365.2 of Neoceratodus forsteri. NCBI lineage: Eukaryota > Metazoa > Chordata > Ceratodontiformes > Ceratodontidae > Neoceratodus > Neoceratodus forsteri. The sequence continues at coordinate 1,377,967,701 of CM028130.1, read as the reverse complement.
CCTTTGAGGGTTACAGTAATTGTCTGGCGCTGAAGAGGAAGTGCCCCAGTGAAGGTATTTTGCTCCCTGAGCAGCATAATTGTATAACAAGAAGTCTTAGAAGTTGAGGCCTCCACCTGATGTAGAGGCGGCCAGATTAGTATAGGCTCTTCTGGCATGCTTGCCTTGCTACAGGAATGAAGAAACAATGCTGTGGAGTGTTTGTAACCATTGCAGAAGAAGTTCAATGGTGAGCATGTTGAAGAGGTAGAGGATACATGAGAGAATATTCATCTTGATGATACTGACTCTGCTCCATAAGGTAAGGAGAGGTGAAAACCAACAATGAAGGTCATGTTTAATCACAGTCAATAAGGAGGTGAGATTTTCAGCAATCATTTGAAGTGGTAAAGTCAATATGCAGATGCCTAAATACTGAAGGGAGGAGGATGTTCATGTCAGACCGAAAGGAGCCAAGTCTTGCCACTGAACACTATGGTTTAGAGGACGAATAACAGATTTGAGTCTGTAAAAAGAAAATTTGCCAAAGTTGTGTATCTTGCAGAGGATAACCTGTAGAGAGCTAACAGGATCATTCAGTTGAAGCAAAATATCATCTGCATAAAAAGGGGCTTTATAGGTTTTCCCTCCTACAGGAATCATAGGGATCATAGTGATCATAGATTTATTATGAGTAAGGACAGGCACAAGCCCTTATACAGCTCGCCTTTTACTCAAAGGGAGTAATCCTTAATCAATTGTGAAGAGCAATATCTAGCTAGGCAAATTTTAAAGGCAGTCATATTGTTACTACCAACCACCTCTGGTGGATGTCTGTTCCACATTCCCACCAGCCAGTGACTAAAAAATTCTGCTCTTCTTTTGTTTTTATTTGTTAGCCCCTGAAGCTGCAAACCATGTGATATTTGAACATGTTCAGTATCTTTGCACATTTGTCCTGATGTTTCCCAGAGATAATTTTTGATAAAGTGTCTGTAGACAAAACATATCTCAGCTTAGTTGCCTATACCCAAGTGAGTACAGATCAGAGCCCTCAATTGATTGATAAAAACTTTGTTTTATACAGGTTGATTTCCTGGAGAAAGAACCCCCATTTACAATGAATTCCTGTGGATTTCCTAAAAGGTTGCATCTTCTATGACAACTAGACAATACAGGATCATGAAAATAAAATAAAAATAATACATATATAATATTCATAGAACAAACATAATAAAATCTAAAAACAAAACAAATGATCTAAAACATTGACATCGTAACTTCAAAAAATTGTGCAACTTGAGTTAAATTGGTGCAAATCAGCAATTTCAGTTACTTTGAGGGGTAATTTATTTCATTTTATAGACAAACTGTTCTGGAGTGTCACATCCCCCATCTTATTCATTATTATATTCATAGGTATCTTTACAGATGATTTCATTTTAATTTAAATGTATATAATGGATCTATTTCCAATTGAACCAGATGTATGCGGTTTGTTTTTTTGAATAAATTAGTCCATGGCAAACCATGGACCACAAATACTCCCTTTGTGCCACTGGATGTAACCAATCCAATTCTTGAAAAATTAGACAATGATGTACCCTATATCCTTTTTTTTAATACATATTTCCCCATCCCGTAATACAGTTGGTCCATTCTGGCCAAAGACTTCTAATTTGAATGTATATAAAGTGGAAATCCATATTCCAGTCAGGGAAATAATAATTCTTTGACCATTCTAATCATTCTGGTTGCCCTCCTCTAAACTCCCTTCAGTACTTTTATATCCTTCTTGTTAATTGGGGCAGAAAACTGTAAGCAGTACTCCAGATTTGGTCTCATGAGTGGCTTGTAGAGAGGAAGAATCACCCTTTCATCCCCGATGGTTATATGTCTAGCTAGGCAGGTCAAGATACCCCTAGCACTGTTGGCCTTTACTTGGTAGTTTTCTCTATTTTTGAGGTCCATTGTAATAATGATTCCTAGGTCCTTTTCCTCATCAGTGACTCTGAGTTTTTAGCTGCCTAAGAATATAATACCATGATATTTGAGTGACCTAGGGGCATAGCTGCACACTTGTCCAAGGTAAAGGCCAGCCTATGTTCTAGTGCTCAATAATCTATTCTATCATGTTCCTTCTGCAAATTTACAGCATCTAATTAATTTTCAACAGTACAATCAAGCTTGGTGTCATTCGCAGACTTGGACATCCAGACTTGATTCCCACTATTCACTGAAGCAATATAGGTGTTAAACAATACTGGCCCCAAAACCAATCCCTGTGGCAGTCCACTGGTGACCCTTTCCCTTTCTGACATTGTACCCCTGATATTGGCCATTTGTCTTCTACCTACCAGCCATGATCTAATCCATTTAATGATGTTAGCGTTTAAGTTGATCTTATGTAATGAATCAATTAGTTCTTTGTGTGGAACCTTGTCAAATGCTTTACTCAAGTCTATAAAACAGCACATCCACTGAGAGGCCCTAATCCAATTGTTCACTCACATTCTTATATAATTAGAGTGAGTTAGTTTGGCAGGACCTTCCTGATCTAAAGCCATGTTGTGATGGATCCCAACCACCTGATATTTATTTATTTATTTAGTTTTTGTTGACTAGGTAAGTGCACTAGACAAATTCTGTCTATTTTCAGGCATGTCTTGGGGGGGGATACAGATGAATGCCAATTGACTTTGAACCAGATTAAGCTGAAGCTGGTATTTTAATGAATGGGGGGGATTTGGCCAGGGCATTGGGGAAATTCCCCTGCTCTCCAGTAGCAGAACCTATGTCCAAGACGGCAGCCACAACCTTGACTGCTGTGGAGAAGGCTATGGAGGTGGGAGGCTTGGCCTCGGCTCCCACCTCTGTTTTGTTGGAGGCCTCAGGTGAATTCCAGAATATTGATGAGATGCTACCTAAGTATACTGATTTGGCCCTGCACCAGCAGGAAGCCATGCTTGAACCCTTGGAGATATCTTAAGATGAGGAGCCTGAGATTGTTGAGACTATCGCCAGAGCTGAGGAGGATTCCCACTCCTCTGATCTTAATCATGTAAAACCTGAAGAAAAAGAGATTCAAGAGCATTTAGCTCTGGAAGAATGCCAATTTGCAGTCACCAAAATGAAACTGCAGTGAGAACTCAGGAAGATTTGTGCTGGTAGTCAAAGTAGTGCTATTGCAGTGGCTGGTTGTGATCGCCGTCTGAACGTGAAGGAGAACTTGACTGGTGCAAGAGCACAACGTTAGGATCAGACTGAACTGACAGACGTTGCTTCTATGCTGACAACTGTGAGTAAACCTATTGCTATTGACAGTGATTTACCTTCTTCATTGCCAAATGACTCTCCTATTCCTGACTCTCTTTTTCTGCCTACCTGGACTGTGGAAACTGCACTGCGGGAGCAGGCTGGGTGCAGGAGAAAGTTGCTGAGCGGTGGATCTCCGGCTCTTCTCCTGTCAGATCTCCTGGTCCTAAGGACTTTCCAGAGCTACAGCATACACCTAACAGAGCTACAGCTCATATTGACCCCTTGTTGCTGATGGAACCGGCATTTACTCAGAACCCTGTTCTTCGGTTACCGACGGCTTCTTCCCCTAAGGCTCCCTTATCTGCTCAGTCCCCGGAGGATCCAGCCCCAGAAACTCCATTAAAACCCCCAAAAAGGGATGGTCAAAGTTGCACTTTCTCTTCTCTGTTTAAATTTCCAGTTCTAGCAGCGAAAATGCTGTCTGCCTTTCCTATGTGGGTGGTTTACCTGACCCTCCTGACCATGTGTATGTGGCACAAAAGGTTTTGAAGGATTCCTTGAAATTATTTTCACATTAAATATATGCTTCAGTTCACATTTTGGGTGAATCTACTATTGACATCAGTTTTCAGACATCTCGTGGATTGGAACATTTTTGGCCAAAGTACCAAGTTTTGAAAACTACTGCTTTGTGGTCCCCGTTTATAGCTATTCCTTTGACTAAACCTGCCTATAAAACATTACTATTTTGTTTAGGAATGAAGGTGTTGATATATCTGATGTTCAATACTGGTTGAAGCAGTGCTGCACAGTTTTAGGGCAACCTGAGGCTATCTTAGACAATGAGAACATTTGGACTGGGGGTGGAAGGTTAAGGTTTTGCTGAATCCTACTGAGTCTGGTACTGTATACCTACCTAATTATTTTTTTCATAGGTCAGGATAGAGGGGTACTGTTTTATCCTGGTCAACTGAAGGCCTGCTATCAGTGTGGGGACCCCTCTCACCTTAGTAGTGTGTGTGATAAAATTAAGTGTAACATCTATGGGGAACTTAGCCATGTTGGAGCTCACTGCTTAAATGAATGTAAGTGTAACCTCTGTGAAGAGGTGGGGCATACTTATAAAAATTGTCAGTGGGCTGCCATAATCAGGAGTTTCATGACGATGGAGTGGATCCGTGCTTTATTATAACCCAGGCACAGAAGGCCAGACCATGCACCAGACCCATGGTAGAACCTCCTATGGTCCCTCAGCCTGTGCCTCAGGTACCTGTTTCTGTAGAAATGACTGTTGCAGTACCTCCTCTGGCTCCTCTTTCTGAGGTCCCTCCTGCCCAGGCACTGCTCATCCCCGAGTCTGATAAATTTAATACAGTTGTTCCAGATATCTCTCCAGGTACTAGTAACATGCTACCTCCGAAGGGACCTGCCTTTACTGCTCACAGGCAGTTGACAAGAAATAACTCTCAGGCAATGTCTTCCTCCTCAAAGGCCTTGGAACCCTCCCCCATACCAGTGTCTAACACATATGAGATTTTACAACATGTCTCTGTTGATGCAGAGAGGAAGTCTGACTCTTCTTCCATTGCTTCTTCACACCCTGATGGTACCACTGATTCTGAATTAAAGATTGGTACTGGTCTCTCTCAGAAGCGGAAGGCCAGGGTAAAACTTAAAGGAAAGAAGGTAGCTGGGAAAAAGAAATCTTAATGTGTTATTGACTTTTGTTTTTTCTTATAACTCTTTTTCTAATGAATCATTTTGTCTGTCACACTATCAATGTGAATAGTGTTAAATGCTTGATTAAAAGACAATTGTTTTTTTCCTTTTTTTCTATTCCTACCATTAGGAATTTTTCTGTTACAAGGCACTAGGTTTCGCACGACTCATGAGATTCGTCAGGCACAAAAGGTCTGGTTACTGGGCCCCTCTTTTTAGTCTATCAGTCAGGACATGTGCTTAAGGTTGAGAATTTTGATAAATATCTCTGGGTTTTGTTTACTGAAGCTGTATTATGTAGCTCCAGGGAAAACACTCATTTTGGATTTTGTACTTGGGTCCTGCTCTTATAAGGTGATTAACATATATGCACCACAGACTAAAACATCTTGTATAGAATTGTTTTCCTTAGTTCACCCGTACTTACACACTTCCCTCCAAATTATATTTTCTGGGAATTTTAATTTTGGTTTAAGCCTTCGTGATAGTGCTTTTGCTACTACACATAAATTATTCTGTGATTCTCATGAATTGGTAAAATTGGTTCAAACCGCTCATCTTTGTGATGCAGACTGGCCACATGGATTGATTTTGTTTTTTTATCAAAAACCCTTCCTATTTTTTCTGCCACTGTGCAACCAGTGGCATTCTCAGATCATAAGTTGCTTTCAGTAGGAGTTGGGTTGGATGTGCCTTCAAGTAAATTACCTGGGCTTTGGAAATTTCACATCCCTGCTACAAGAGCTGAGATTTTTACAGGCCCTGCTATCTTTCATTCGGGCTTGATGATCTGTTTTTATTTGTTATGAGGACCCTATTCAGTGGTGGACAGATACGAAATGTAATTTGGTAACTTTTTTGAGAAAATATTGTCGTCAGAAAAGTAAACAGGAATACCTTGATTATTTACAGAAGAGGGTGCATTTGCCATCCCTGCTGACAATAGCACACATGACAGGGCAAAACCTTTCCCAGCAATTACACCTCATATAAGCTGACATGTTGAGTTACCAGTCCAGACAGTCCCGTCAACTATACCACCAGCATAAATTTGGTGTACAGGGTAAGCATTTTGTTATTTGTCCTTTTGAAACAAATTCACATTTAATTGCACAAAAACATATGTCCTGTCTTTCAGATCCTGAGGGCGATATGTATACTACACAGTTCGACATTTGCAGGATTGTGATGGATTATTCATCAGTCCTTTTTTCTTCTCTCCCTGACTCAGATGGTGATCCTGCTTCTCTTAATTGTGGTTTGGAAATTCCGATCCCTTCATAGGCATTCCTGGATAAGGCATGTTCTCTTATTACTGAACAAGAACTTAAAATGGCTGTTGGCTCTTTGCCATTGAATAAGACCCCAGGTCCAGATGGTCTTCCAAATGTGTTGGGAGAACACTTAGTTCTTGAACTCACGTCTTGTTTCTAATTCCCTGTTGTCCACTGAATGAGTACCTTTGGATTTTACAACGGGAACCCTAATATACATATATAAACAAAAAGGTGATGCTCATTTCCTTAAGAATTGGCATCCTTTGTGCATGTTGAATATGGATTTTAAGTTATTGATGAAAATTATGGCGAAAAGATTGTTGTTGATTGCTGAGGTGGTTATATATCTGGTGCAATCATGTTCGGTGCCTACTAGAAGGATCTCTGACCATTTAATATTACTTTGAGACTTGTTCGCTCATGGCTATGCAAATGTGATTTCGGGTTATGCTTTTTCAGTAGATCAGAAAGTGGCTTTTGATTCTGTTAGGCATGAATTCTGTGGGAGGCACTTCATTCTTTGCATGTGCCTGTAGAAATGATTAGGTGGGTCTGTGCTTTTTATAGGACGGCTACTGTAGTTCCGGTAGTGAATGGCTGGGTGGGTCCTATGCTATCGATTAAGAGAGGGATTCGTCAAGGCTGTCCATTGAGTCCCCGTTTGTATATTTTTTTTCTTGATGTTTTACTTTGTTGTTTAACTACTCACCCTCAAATTCAGACTATTGCCTGTCAATCACTGGTGATGCAATACAAGGTTATTGCATAAGCAGATGATGTGTGCTTTTTGGTGGCGGACGAAATTTCTGTCATTATCTCACTTGAGGTGTGTACTCAATTTGGGGGATTTTCGGGTGCAGTTTTACATTTTGATAAAAGTATGGGTGTCAGACTGGGTTTTTCTCAGGTTCCTTTGGGCCCTATTGGCCCCTTGAACTTCATTATGGGTCCAATTCAAATTTTGGGCATCTTATTTGGGGTCTCTGACTCTGATTTTTTAAATTGGGAGGCCAAGCTACTACAAGGCAAAACTAAAGTGGCACATTGGAATAGAGGGCAGGTCGAGAAAAAGAAGCGTGTCTTTTTGATCAAATCTTATTTGATCCCGACTTTCCTATATCTAAGTAATGTTTTTCCTATTCTGAAAAAATCGGAAACTAGTTTTTTCAGCCTGTTCTTTCAGGCTTTTGGGGGGAGCAGGTTAAACCCCATTAAGAGAAATGTGACTTATCTGCCATCACTGAAGGTGGTTTGCAAATGGTAAATCCTTTGCTGTTTTTTACAAGTATTTTTCTTACTGCCAACTTGAGACCTTTACTGATAAATACTCAGAAGAGCTGGGAATACTGGTTCTATGACTCTTGTCATGTATGGTTTCATCAATGGAAAAATAATTCTTTGACAATGCTTAGGCAATCTGAAGGTATAGTGACTTATATAAAACATATGTTTTTACGTCTGAAACAATGGAAGGTGACTACACAAATGGTGTTGAATTCTTTCCATAAGTTTTTCTATAAAAGTTTAATCTCGACTATTTGTGATGTTCAGCAGCCCCTCGACAGATGCCCTAGTAAGCATCTTCCTTCCCTTTTGCCCCTTTTGAAATGTAAGAGAGTGCTGGCCCATATGTGGGATTTCCACTGGCTGTCTTGTCATGAACGTATTAATGTTAAGGTGAATCATAAACATAAACAGTTACAGGAATGTTTTGTTCTCGACCATTATGTATTACTGTGCACAAAACTATTTCCCATTTATTTTTTTATTGTTCCTTTATTCAAGATTGGTGGTCTTTCCTGGCTAGGACATGGGCTGTTTCTTTGTTTCAGACAGTAACTTATTCAAATATTATGTATGGTGCTTTCTCTCAACAATGGTGTGCCTGTCATGGGGACACCCTGAATCTTGTTTTTGTGGTTATAAAGTGGAACATTTTGATGGCACGCTGTTTGTTTACTTTGCAACAAAAAGACTGTGCTTTTTTTGAGCTTGAATGTAAGATTGTAATGGATTTACGGAAAATTTATGATTCTGAATGTACTTCTTTAAGCAGAGATATGATTCTGGAACTTTGGACAGCTTTTCTTTGGATCATGGATTCTGATGCTGCAGTTACATGAATTTACCAAGAGCTGTTCTTTTTTTTCTCTCTTCTCTGCAGTGTTTTTTGATTGATTTTTTTTTTCTGTTATTGTTAATTATTCTCTTTTATTTTCCTTTGTAAGGTATACTTTGTATTTTCTTTTGTTTACTGTTGTAAGATTTTGTGTTTCAATAAAACTTTCCCCTACTCTTTCTGAGAAGTGCCATGGGATCTTTAACATCCACCTGAACTACCACCAGAACAGGCAGATGGAACCTCAGTTTAATGTCTCATCCAAAAGATGGCACATCAGTAGTGTAGCACCCTACCCTCTTGCTTCACAGAAGTGTCAGTACTGGGATATTAACCCAAGTGCCTGTTGTGGGGGTAGAACCTACAGCCTTCTGATCTCCCGGCCTCAGAAGCAAGTGTGCTACCTGTTGAGCCACTGACACTGACATATACTTTGATGGACTCCCATTGCCTCTTTAACAAAGCCCTCCAGCACCTTGCACATGACTGAAGTTAAGCTAACTGGTCTGTAGTTGGTAAAGCTCTTTATTCCCCTTCTTATACTGTATATGGGGACGACTATAGCATCCCTTCAGGCCTTCAGCTCCTCTCTGTCAATAATGATTTATTACATATCCTTGTAATGGATCCTGGTATTACATCAGCTACTTTTCCCAAAATTTTAGGATGTGATCTGTCAGAGCTGGGTGATTTGTTTCAATCATGTTTTGTCAATCTATCCCTTACATCTGAAATATTTAATATCAGCCTATCTACTGTGCATCACTGTTTGCATTGACTTCTATAAGAACCACAGTGCTTCCATTGAATACTGAGACAAAATAAATGTTTAATAACTCAGCTGTTCTCTTCTAGAATTAACATAAGTGTATAACTGTAGAAAGACTTCTAGTTATCCTTTATTTTAGTAACTAAGTTCAATTCAGACTTATTTTGCTCCTTTGTTGTTAATTTATTGCATTTTCTTGCTGTATGTGAATAATTATATGTATCTCACTAATTGTGATGTTTTAGCCTTTTTATACAGTTTCTTCTTTTTGTTGCTAATTCTAATGATTTTTCTTTTGTTCCAAATGATAAGAGGCTCCTGGTATAAGTTAAAGAGAAACAAGGAGAGCAGACAACCTTGGAGGGTAACATTCTTGAGAGAAAAAACAGAGAAAAAAACATTACAGCTGATTTTTGCCAAATGGCCAGAGTAGAGTAGATGAAGCCAAGTGATAAAGGCTGAGAGGAAGTCATAGTGATGTAGTAAGCAGAATAGGAAGGGCCATGAGATGCAGTCAAATGCTTTCTCAGCATCTATGGACGTGAGGACAGCTTGGCTCTCCTCACCACTAGATGCCAAGAGAAGGTGAAAAGCTTCCGGAGATGATCCGAAGATGTCTTACTGCTGAAAAAACTCACTTGTTCTGGACTGAGTATGGTGACCCAGACCTGTTGCAACCTAGCAGCTAGAAGTTTTAATACTATCTTCAGGTATGTGTTAATGAATGAAGGGGGGTGGTAGTTATGAACCTGGATAGGATCCTTCCCTATCTTCACCTGAACCAAGAGGGTAGCTTGTTGTAAGAGAGTGTCTAGGGATTGAGTCTGATGCTCATCAATGTACATATTGTACAATGGGGCAAAAACTCATCCTAAATGGCTTTATAAAAGTTTACTGTAAAGCCATCAGGCCCTGGGGCTTTGTCTGGAGCAAGTTCTAATGGCTTGCTACAGTATATCTCTGTGATAGTAATAGGATGAGAGAGGGCAGTGGGGTGGAAGACATAACTGTCAATGTTCTCCTCCACCAGAGAGGAAATGATGCACTATGTTTCTTGGTGGCAGAGGCAGGAGGTAAGGAGTTTACCCACCTTGTCTCCTTGGGAAATATAGAGGGTTTTGATCCAGAAGATTGCCAGCTTGGCATGGTCTTTATTACTAGCATTCAAAGATGATGTCAAGTTATCCCCATATGGCCAGTGGGGTAGCACTTGACAGAGTTTGTTCAATTTTCCAAATATGTATGAGGAGGGCAGAGGTATGTGTTTGATTCCATCATTTCTGAGTAGTGGAGAGGTGAATGAGTTCCCCTAGGACTGCAAGATTATACACACTCCAAAGGGTAGCTGCATCAGCTACTGGACACCCATTTTCCTGAATAAAGGTAGTAGTGAAATCTAAATATTGCAAGATAGTGGGATCTTTCAAAATGTGATAATTGATTTTCCAGGTTTCATCACACTCAACTTTGTCTGCTAGGGTCAGAGAGAGAGAGGAGCACAGGTGAGTGACCAGAAATAACTTGCAGGGAGAATCTCAGTGGTGTATAGTTGGGATAGAAGATGGAAGCTAATAATGATGTGGTCTAAATGGGATTGGGTGCCATGGGGAAGAGAAAAAAGATGAAGTCTTTTTGCATAGGGTGACGTCTTCTTTAGGGATTAATGCATTTTATGATGTCTTCCAGTTCTCAAAGGGCCTGCTGATCAGGGGTGAGACCTTTCTTAAGGGCTTTGGATCTGTCCGGGTCCCTGCCCATCATGACGTTCCAGTCACCTCCCAGAACAAGGGGGTGTTGTGACCATGCTGAGCTGTGCCATAGCAGCATAGTAAAAAAGAGAAGATCACTACTGTTAGCACTGTAGATGTTAGCCAAGACTATGGTGGTCCTGTCCAGGACATCTTTCAGTAAAAACCAATCTGCTACACAGGTCAGTAATTTGGTCCAGTAAATGGAAAGGGGTCTGTCTAGCAATTAGGATGGACACACTTGCTTTTTTGAAGTTCAGACCAATGCCATAAACTTGACCCACCCACCTTTTCCAGAAAAGGGAAATTTGTGATGCACATATTGTAAATGTATTTCCTGAAGGAAAATGGTTGCAGGATTATATTGCTTCAAGTGCATAAGAATCTGGGTGTGCTTCTGAGGAGAATTGGCCACTTTAACATTCCAGGTGAGAAAAATAATAGGGTTGCTATCCATGGCTGCCACAGAGGATCTCTGCAGTGTACAACTTAGCAGTAAAGCGAGAGATGCTTTCAGAAGCAAGACAGCTACAAGATATGCTAGAAAGGTGGATATCTCATGAACAGAAAGCTGTCCCCTGACTGAGCAGGGCCTTCTCCCCCAAAGCCCCCAGTCAATAAACAGTAACATAGAAACAAGAAACATGAGCCTCCCCACACCCAACGAGGGGGACCCCAAATGGGGCATCATACTTGAATCATAGAAAACAAGTCTAAGCCTGAACTATATGTCCAGTGATTGTGCTCCTGAGGCAGTGGTGGGTATAGTTGAAGTATAGTTGCAGGGTAGACACCTGCCATGACTACTGGCATATCAACTGGGGTAGACCCCCTGATCATGAGTCACAAAGGAACAGAGCCAACTACACTCAGAACATTTATGGTATAAGGACACCCACCCCTGCCCCACTCTGACAGGCCTCAGAACCAGCAGTAGAGCTCAGGTAAATTGTTGGCCAACTGTGGCTGCCAAGGTGCCCGGGGGACATTTATCCATTGGGACTCTACTGGTGTGTGCTTGATGGATCCTGACTGGCACAAGAGCTTGTGGCACAGTATAATATGGCTAGCATCCCTCCCACCCGAGGAAGGGCCCAGATGGGAGGAAGCTCAGGCCTTAGGAATACCAAATGTTGCATTATGTAGTGGGAAAGGGGAAAATTCTAAAATAGTTATACTCAGAAAGGTGAGAACAAATCTCTAACTTACTCTGCTGCACTGCTGCTCTGCAGGGGCAACTGACCTAAAAAAAAAGGAAAACAGGCATGCACACCAAGTGTAGAGTCAAGTTGCTAACTGAGTGCACTACAAATAGCAATACTGAAGTAAGCTGTGTAACGGTATAGCAAGAATTGTGGAAGAAAAACCACAGAACCTGATATGATTCCAGTCCTAAACATCAGATCAAAGCCCATGAAAATTGCATGAAGGTCAGTGGGGCAAGTCCAAATGAAAAGTGCATCAGCTCTGTAGTAGGTGCAATAAGCAAGAGAGTATCTCTCCTCCCCAATAAAGGAAGCCACCATGGGACATTTCAGCCAATGACCAAGGTCTTAGCACTGAGCCTCAGCAGTGTTCAGATCGCTGACTAGACCACAGGTGGAACTGTACAGTAGTCCCTGGAGTAAACTGGTCTGTGCTGAAATGGGAAGGCACAAGGCCAGGAGACTGTGGTCAACATGTCATGAAGGCACACACAGTTAAGAAGATCAAAGTCTCTGTCCTTGCTAACAGCCTGCAGTAGAAGCACAGAGCTCTATTCGCTTCTCTGTCCAATGGCGGTCTGGATGATGGGTGGGGGTTCCTATGGAAACATACAGAAGCTTGGGCAGCTGGTGAGGAGAGGGCAGGTCAAGACAGACTGGTGGGAAAAGCAGAAGCAGCAGCACCAGAAAGGGCCATGCTAATGGAACAATTAGAGAAGACGGCAGCGCTGAACTGTCACCAAAGCAGAGTCACTAAAAGACATGAGCTGCATACTCAGATAAAAGCTTATGTGTTTTTTATATGAAGATTAGCTCCACTAGTCAGGTGAGCAATGAATAAACAGTGCCCCAAATCCAAGGTCAAGCAATGGTCATTGTTTTGGCCCCACAGTAAGAAACTTAATTGCTCAGGCTGTAAGGCAAAGCACCACTTTGGCAATTAATGGTCCATAGCAGGGGAAGCTGCTTGTGTTGGCAGGTCAGGAAAGAGTGTGGGCAGAAGGGATGACAGTTTTTGATATGCAGCAGCAGAGTTAGAAGTGTGTTCACCTGAATGCAAGATGATAAGTTCACTGGAAATACTATATTGAATTTAATATGACCAAAATGTAGCAGGGCTGTGATGTCCTTATAGTCCCGTTGTTTCTCTTGGACCACTTGGCTGTGGTTTTCAAAAAGAAAACATTAATTTCCATTCCAGGCAAGAGAGCTTTCTGCCTGGGCTGCTGTATGGATTTTAATTTTATTCTGAAAGTTGAGAAATTTACATACAATCGCTTGAGGCCACTCTCCAGGCTTTGGCTGTGGGCGTAGGGTTCTGTGCTCCCGCTTGATGTGGTAGGTGGGTCCCATATCAAGCAGGCCCACAATCTGCTAGATCAAGTGGTTCACAAAGGCTACTGGATCCTTTCCCTTTTGCTCGGGGATGCAAACAATTAGTAAATTGTTGCACCTGTATCGATTCTCCAAATCATCTAGTTTGTCTTCTAGCTGTTGGACCATGCACCAGAGCTCTACGATAGTGCATTCTTCCCTAGCTGAACCATCTTCCTGGGAGCTGGCCCTCATCTCAACATCACTAATGTGGTGGGCTAGGGTAGCCAGGGAGGTCATGATGTCCTTAAGGTCTTCAGTGCCGACTTTAACAATTTAATAGACGTGAGCTCCATTCGCAGCTGCTTGTCAGGAGGGTTATCTTCAAGGTGTGTTTACTCACCTATAAGGCTCTACATGGACTAGGTCCTGACTACCTGACTGATCTTCTGACACTGGCTGCCTCAGTCCACTCCCTTCACTCATCATCCAGGGGCTTCCTTAAAGTTCCCAGGACTAGACTTAGGACTGCTGGCAACAGGGCATTTAATGTAGCTGACCCAGTCCTGTGGAACATGTTGCCATCATCTATCAGGGAGGTTCCATCGGTTGAGATGTTTAAGGGTGGTCTAAAGGCACATTTATTTCCTCTGGCCTTCCTGGACCAGGGGATTTGATTCAGCTGTTAAAATTTGCCTTAATGAGATATGCTGTTTTATTTTTATTTTTATCTTTTTGGTTATATATATTTTAGTGCTTTATGATCTTTATTGTTTTATTGTTTTATTTCCCTTGCTTATTTTAATGTAAGGTGCCCAGAGCCTCTTGGACTGGGATTGTTAGAAATAAACTTTGCCTTGCCTTGCCATTATGAAGCACTTGATGATGGAAGAGTCGGTATCCGTCCTTAGAAGCAGGAGAGCATGTGGGAACTGGTGGGGGCTGAGAGAAGGCCACAGAAGTGTTAGACTGCAAGGGCACCATTCCAGAGAATCTGTGGCAAGTTGTGCAATTAGCAGTTCAGAAAAATAAACTGCAGCAGCAAAAATGTTGAGGGAGGCTGCAAGGCGGGTGTCGAACAATGAAAACTATAAGGCTTTAGGTGTTACCGAAGCCCACTAAGACATGACTGCTTGCATCGGGTGTGTCACCAGAAGTCAACCGGTCTAATTTTCAATTACCAGAGATAGCCTGGAGGAGTGGAAGCCATTTCCCGTTCACTTGGCAGCTGTCTCAGTGAACCTGCATTTTGTTACCAATGAAAGTGGGTCTGGCTTCATGTGGCTAGTTAGCTAGTGGGTAAGAGCTTAAGCAACTACCGGTTGGCAGCCAGTATTTTCTATTAGAACTTTTTGGACTTCTGCGGCTACCAATTTTGCAAATGGACTTAACTCTCTTGTGTTGGATGCCAGCATCTGGGAAAGTGTGAGCAAGTCACTCTGGACATCATTTTGAGCTGTGGGTGGTGACAGAACCCTCAGATTCAAGTTTTCCTTTCCTGTCCTGTGAAACTTGATTAAATATTGTTGCAGGCTGTAGTAAGAGAACAAACAAAAGCCTTTCCTCTGCCCTACAGTCAAGGTTTATATTATTTCTCTGGTGAGATTAGAGACAATTACTTCATCAGACTGTTTAAGTTGAAAAGGACAAACTGTACTTACAGCCGATGGTGGCACCTAAGTCTGGCCATTCTTAATATGATTATTTTGACTTTGGATTTTCACATAATTTACATTTTTGTTAGCTTGTTCAATTGCTGTGTCAGTAAGCGGGTTGAGTTGGCATGGCTGGTAGAGAATAAGGATATTGATTGTGGGTGTGACTGTACTTATTTGTTGTTTAACTGGTATGATAGGATAAGAGAGTTTGTTTAGTAAGTGGAGTGGTTAGTATGTGCATGCTGGTTTTGTTGTAAAAGCTGTAGTTAATCTGGGAGAGGACAGGATTTATTGCAGTGGCATCATGTGTGCTGGACTAAGGACTCCCCAGCTTAGTTAATCTCTGTCCCAGCTGCTGGGCCTAACCCCTTTGATGACACCCCCATCATCAGTGGTATATGGGCACTGCAGGGACATGGGCATCTTTAGGAGGTGTGATGGTAGGCGCTGGGGGTTGAAGGTGCTTACTGAGGTGCATTATAGACCCGGTGATGACCAGGAGATGGTAAGGGGTAAAATGGGTCCAAGGGAGGTGAGATGTGACTGGTATCCATACCCAGGGCTCCCACTGGACTGAGTGGGCAAGTAGCTTTGATGCCATCAGTCTCCTCCCATCCACTGAGGGCAGTTTTCTGCTGTGCCAACTCAATGAAGAACAAGACAGCCATTATGGTTTACTTAGAAACATAAAAACGTAGATGTTGACTGCAGATAAGGACCACTAGGTCAATCGAGTTTGGGTGGGCCAAGTGGTCCTTATCTGCCATCAAAATCTATGTTTCTATGTTTCTATATGGTTGGTGGCCACCTAACTCCTATAGGAATCTCATTCTGCTGTGGACAGGTAACCTTATTATTTCTTACTGCAGGAATGAAAGAACCTTTGTTAAAAAAAAATACAGTTCAACATTTTTAGTGACGGGGAAAACCTTTATAGGACTACTGTTTCCTACTCTTTTATTAGAGTTAGTCTGTCTTCTGAATTCTTAAATACTGCTGCTGTCTAAACTTTCTAGATGTTGAGGAAGGAGAGAGAGAGAGAGTGAGAGTGTGCTTTTCTCCTCTAACTCCTCCTGATGAGCTGAAAGCCAAAGCAGCTGTCTTTTAAATTGCAGAATAGTTAAATAAAAATGAAAAAAAAATGATTTGAAAAATAAAAAAGTACTATTTCTTTATCTATGTGCACAGTTTCTTTTGGTTACTTTATCTCTGCACATACTGTAGCAACACTCACACTCAGGGATAGAGTGCAATGGAGTAGAAAAGCTGCAGGTGGGAGATTATTGATGACCACTCTCTCAGTCAAGCTACAAACTTACTCCTTGTCATCCCAAAAATATTTTTAAATAAGAAGAACAATGTATTAGTAACAAAAGGGACAGCTTATTTTTTTATCTCCAGCAAATGTAATTTAAAATAAAATTAGGAAGGGAGAAAAAAAATTTGTTTTCTTCTTGATTTTTTTCCTTTTCATTTATTTTACCACACCAGGGACAGAACAATGTGGAGTAGAACTATCAGAAGCGGGAGAAAATTGGCAACTGCTTCCTGTCATTTAACAGGCACACTTGCAGTAATTCAAGTTCTCCTAATCTCGAACATGCTTTGCTTTATTACAAATAAATACCTCTAAACAAAAAAAAGACAGTTTATCTTTTCACGGTCACTGTACTCTACTGTAGTATGCCTGATAAAACTAATTACAGTACGAGCAAAGTGGCTCAAAAATTGGGGTGGGGAAGAAATTATAAAACTAATAAAAACAATTTACTTTGGTGAGGCAGCTACCAGGAAACAGGAGCAGGGAGTTACCATTAGTTGTATATTTCTTCTTCTTGCTCCAAAGCTGCAAGTTGCTAAAGGGAAGTGCAAAAAAAAACTTCTTATACAAAAAAATTAATGGTCAACCTGGGAAACAGGGCAAAAGTTGAACAAGTGACTTACAGTATTGCTTACTTGCCCACAAGCTGCCAAACACTTAAATATATATTTAGTACATTTAGCAGACTCCTGTCTGCATATCAATATACACTAACGACTGGGTGCTTATGTGTAGCTACAAGGGACCAGAAACTAGAGGAAAAATAAGATAAAAGAAAGAGAGATAAAATGGAAAACAAAACAAGATTCACAGCTTGCCAATCTGCTTTAGAGGAGAAAAAAAATAACCAATAAGAATTATGATAGTTAAATGGAAAGAAGGTGCTGTTGCAAAAGACTTTCAAGATAGATCCTTTATAACATATATGCTATCACGATGGGTTGACGAGGGCAGAATGGCTTTGAGAACTCACTACGGTGAGTACCAAAGTGCAATTTCCCATAAGAAGGCAGCATTTCTGTACAGGGAAATTGTGGCAGGGTGAAATCGACCAGCTCAGCTCTTCCAGATAGTACACAGACTACTACATCAGTCTGTTTGCAGCCGGTAAGAGCAATTTCATCCACAAATTGCAAAGAGTTTGTTTTTTCCCAAACAGTCTACAGGGTGTCTTCAGTTTGGTCCTGTATCACCCTGACTGAGTTGTTGCAACCTGGCATGGTCAGGCTGGTAGCAGACAGGTGCCATCTGCCAGTCTGGGAATAGTTTAGGCCAGTTTCAGTGGAAGAGATGTGTGGGGTTATCTTGAAGCTGTGGCCCACTTTCTGTGAACTGGACTCTGGCCTTACACACCTTGTACTGGGTTGCATAGGGTTTCTAGGCTGTGTTTGCTGAGCTACTTCAGTACTCCTTTTCTGAGGGGAGTCTTTCACAGCACATTAAAAGCTGTGCTGGTTAGACCAGTCCTTAAGAAATCATCTTTGGATGCAGACTGCTTAGTGAATTATAAGCTGGTCTCCAACCTCCTTTTCTTGAGGAAGGTTATTGAGAAGATGGTGGTACTACAGCTTTAGGAACACCTTATATCTTTTGACATCTATGACCTTATCGAGTCAGTGTTTAGGTCAAGGCACAGCACTGAGACCACATTGGTCAGGGTGCACAATGACCTTCTTAGGGCAAGAGACAGAGGAAAGCTGTCAGTTATTGTACTGAGTGATCTCTCTTCAGATTTTAATACTTACAGACTATTGGTTGTTGCTGGATCAACACAGGGAGCATGGTGGACTCAGTGGTATAGTCATCAGCTGGTCTCAGTCCTTCCTCAGAGACAGGATGCAGAAAGTGGTGATTTGGAATTCCTCATCACTTTCAAAGCCCTTGCTCTATGGTGTGGCTCAGGTTTCGATCCTCTCTCCCATGTTGTTTGTGGTATTCATGGTGTACCTAGGAGGGGTCACTAGACGGTACAGTCTAGATTTTCATTGTTATGCTGATGATACGCAGTTGTACCTGTCTTTTGCACCCAGAATGTCTGATGTAGTCAAGGTGCTAAATCTGTGCCTAACCTAAATCCAGAACTGGATGTCATCAAGCTGGCGTTGACTTAACATAGACAAGATGGAGGTACTGATGATTGATCCTGGTAGCCAGTGGGGTGCAAAAGTTACTGAGGTGATGGTGGGAATAGTGTTTGATTCCTGTAGTTTAGTGACCTCTGCTAAGGTAAAGAGTCTGGGGTCACTCAGGATGAAAAGCTGACATTTAAAGCTCAGGTGTCATCTGTAGTCTGGAGTGGCTTTTACCCTCTCAGAAACATTGCCCAAATTATGATTTGGTTCCACTGGAAGACTTGCCATCACTGGTACATGCATTTGTCACATCCAGTCTCAACTACCATAATGCTCTGTACCTAGAGGTACATAGGGTTGTGCTACTCCACGTGCAGCCAGTTCAGAATGCAGTGAGCAGGTTTTTGAGATGCCATCCTAGATCCTGCAATATGGCACTGATATTTTACAAACTGTACTGTCTTGGCAGATCACTTTCAAGTTTGGTTTATTGACCTACAGTATAAGGCCTTATACAGATTGAGTCCTGACTACCTGAGATATTTCCTGACTCCTTACCAGGCCTCTTGCCCCCTCTGCTTCTCTGAAGTGTACCTCCTAGCTGCTTCCTGGGCAAGATTAAAATCTTTAGGTGACCAAGTTTTTGCGGTAGTGGCATCTGCCCTGTGGAACAGTTTCCCTCAATCTCTTCAGGATGGTCCCTTGGTGGAGGCCTTTAAAAGGGTCCTAACGTTTATTTATTTACTTACTTACTTACTTATTTATGTATGTATTTATGTATGTATGTATTTGTTGACTGGGTATAACCAGGTCGTCCTTCCCATTTCAGAAAGCTTTCAACTGTTCTTAATAGGCTACTGATATGATGCCACATAGGTTTTAGTTATTTGAAGTACAAAATGCATTTTTCATTTATTTATTGTTTGATTTTTTATGGATTCTGTTATTTCACTTCTTCTGCTTGCTTTATTTGTGATTTTATTGTACAGCACTCTGAGCCCTGGGAATAGGTACCATATAAATAAAATGATTACTTATTTAAGGAAGACATAGCCTTCTGAATTTAGTTTTGAAAACAAAAACTAGTATTTCTCATGCAAGAGATTTTGCTCAGTCATTGGTTCAGCCAGTTTTGAGCATGCAAACTGGGAGATCACTTTCTCAATTGCTGCCATGCATTTTAATTTTTCACAAAGATGACTTTTCATCCATGATAAGTTGGTAGCTCTGTAATTTCATGCTTAATGGGGATAAAGAATCTTCTAAGGCCTTTAAAATGTTATATGTTAGCACCTGGGGAAAAAGGATGCTGGCTGCAGAGCTAATGGTCTTCAGGGCATCTTCACAGTGCACTGTAGGCCTTCTAACTTGGGTCATAGCTGGCAGCAGCTGTGCACAATTTTTGATGACTAAATGTACTCAGCATATCCATGTGTCAACTCAGAGCTATGCTGCTCATTGTGCTAAAGGAAAGGAATGGTTCAAGAGAGGGTATCACACTATTGGACCTTCAGACACCACAGAGTGATTTTAACATGATGGAGGGAAGATGGTAACAGTGTACAATGTTAACAGCTTGCTACAGATGTGGTGACGGGGGACCAGAAGACACTAGGGAGTGCTTGGAATATGATTATGAAATAAAGTAAAGTGCTGGTACCACTGTACACAAAGGACTGCTTTCAACATGGCACAGTCTTTGCAATACAGATACTGCTCTTCAGTGTTGCTTTTTGGTGACTTGTTTGCATAAAGACATCCATTGCAACTGGATGTTTTTATGCATACTCCACCTTGAACTATTATGTTATCAAAGTTTTGCCTCCTGTCAAACACAGCCACAGTACTATGGGGTACAGGTCATCAACCCCCTAGTGAGTATACAAGGCTGGGAGGCAATTGATGGGGGAAAATGGTGATATTTCCAAAAGGGTTATCAGCAGTTTAGTAATTTTTATGCAAAGTGGGGCTCATGCTGGTGGTTGCAATATCTAAATATCATGAGCATCTGTTTTTGACAGCTGAGACCTGGATTGGTAATTCAGTGAGAAGGGGAAAATACTCCTCCCCTTTCACAAACAAAGGATGGTGGCTATGAGTGCATGCTTATTTATGTGTAAAGGATGAGTAGAGTGAGAAGGGTGGACAACAGATTTGAAAAGAAGTGCAAAGTTCTGAACTTTGCCTGGCGCACTTTATAAAATGTGAACAGTTGGCAGAATGGTCCACATTTCGCATACATTGGCAAAAGTGAAATTAAGCTACATTGGATAGCTTTACCAGGTTAAATATGAGTAAAAAATGCCTTAATGTAATTTATAAAGCTTTGGATTTTTTTTAATAAACAGTTTTTCTTAATAATATGGTATTATTTCCTGAATGGTGTGATACTGTTCTTCCTGGATTACTTACTGTTCCTTACTATTAATTTTCTGCCCCATTATCTGCCCTCCTACAGTGTGGCTGGCTGTCTGTGTTTGTCTCCATCAGCAGTTTAGGTTTTGTGGATTTTCATGTGTTTCTGCTTGGAGGAACTGGACTGTTCTTGGACATGACATCTATGAATGTTTCTTGGACTAAGAAACTGTAAAACATCACCACCAGATATTAGCATTCTCATCATAAATCAACTTTCTGGCAGCCATCAAAAGCAAAAGTAAGGTCAGTAAATCTGTTATACAAGCTCTGAGTTGTAGAGTGCTGCATTGAATCCACATTTCCATCTGACTTGTTCCTAAAAGATCTGTGCATGTCTTTGAGGTCTATTCACAACCATTTTGGCAAACAAAGGGAAGGCTCTAACACAGGATTTTTACATCCTGCATATGCACCAGGCCAATGTTCATCCCCTTCAGGAATTTAACACATTCTGGGTCTTTGATGTACAGTAACAACAGTTTACTGGAACCCAGTAGTTCACTATTTCCTGTGGATTTGATTATTTTTCATCATTTGACTCCTGGTACCTTGGACAAGATTGCTATATTACATATCCCTGAACATAACTATCTGCATGGTTTAATATTACTACATCAGGAATGCAACCAAACCCCATGAGCAGGCCAGGGTATACCGGGCCGAAGGGAAACGGCTAGAAATTTGCTACGATGAATATGTGCAACGTAATTCCAAAGATGCCTCAACTGCAAGTGTGGGCCGTACTACATAACCCTGATATACTTTGCTTGACTGATACCTGGCTATCCACCCAGGTCAGGGATAATGGGATAGTGCTCCCAGATTACAATACTTTTAGAAGAGATAGGAATGGGAAAAGAGGTGGTGGCTGTCTCATTTATTTACGGAACGCCCTACAAGGCATTGTGCTCCCCATCACAACCTGCAGCATTGACCATGCGCACCTTGCAGTTAGAATTATTTTTGGTGAACATAAAAAAATCTCTGGACATTGCATGCATCTACCTCCCACCGAAAATGGCCAAAGATGGTCTAATTAAACTACTAGGGTACTTTGCTGGCATTAACAACAACTGTGAGCTCATCGTGACTGGGGACTTCAACATTAATTGGCTCAGTAATGAATCGACCAACCAGAAGTATACTATAGCCAGCTCCCTCCTCACACAATTAGTCATGGAGTCCACTAGAATGAACCGTAAGACCAGTAAGCACATGCTCCTGGACTGGCTCCTTGCAAGCTCACCTGATAGTATTACCAATGTCTTGGTACTACCGGATTCGCTAAGCGACCACTCCCCTATCGCCTGTCTGTGGTCCAATAAATTCAAAAAAGTGCCACCTGTCTTTGTGAACAGCAGAAATCTCAGGAAAGGGTGGCTCTTAGCTTTCCAGGAGGCACTTTCTCAGGTTGATTGGTCCCCCTTAAGGTACTGCATGACCTTGACATAAACCTCCAGTACTTTATTGATAACTTTAGTGGTGTTTGTGACATAGTTGCTCCGTTCAAAAAAGAAAAACATACGGCCATACTAATGGGAGGATTACTAGTGAACTTTTAGATCACATGAGGGCAAGGGACAACCTTCGGTATCAAGCCAGGACCTCTGGTAAGCCCAGAGACCTTCAAAGTTACAGGGCAGCCAGAAACAAATACACACATCTCATCAGGAATGCTAAGGCTAATTTCTAAAAGGATCAATTGGAAAGAACCTGGGGTGATGGGAGGTAGTTTTGGGACAGTATAAAGGCACTCATAGGGAAGGACGACAAAACACAGCCATCACTGCTAAACATTAATGGCACAAATACCATGGACCCCCAGACCATTGCCAAAGAGTTCAACTCCACCTTCACGGATCTTAGCTGTGTTCTATTGGCTGAATACCTTAAGCATATCAAAGCTGATAGCAGACACCCCTCGGACATCAACTCACACCTTCAATTTTACTTCAAGACAGTCACTATCAAAGAAGCACTGGGTTGTGTTAAAAAGGTCCTGGGAAACACCAGAATGGTGTCTGACAACATTGACATGAAACAGCTGGCACTGACAATCAGTGAAGTCATCGCTCCCATCATTACAATTTTCAATAAATCCCTCTAGCTTGCCAAATTCTCTTCTTCTTCAAAACAAGTGCTGGTGATCCTGGTGCATAAGGGAGGCGATAGTTCATTGACCGCAAACTACAGGCTCATCTATATCCTCTACCCCCCACTCTAAAGCACTGGAAAGGATTGTGGCAGACCAATTTACTGACTATATTTACAAATACCAGCTGCAATGTCCCCAGCAGCACGGCTTTAGGAAACTCCACAGCATGGACACTGCACGGATGGAATGCACTGAGTATGTCCATAAGGCATTGGATCAGGGAAAACTGGTTGGTCCCATCTTCAATGACCTAACAAAGACATTCAACACTGTCTGACGCCCACTCCTCTTGTCTCAACTGCATGCCCTTGGTGTTTCCCCAAATGCTGCTCTATTGTTCTAGGACTATCTTACCTCCCGGTCTCAAAGGGTCAAGATAGGTCACTCTGTGTCTGCATCCAAGGAAGTCTCACTAGGGGTGCCTCAAGGGTCCATCCTGGGGCCGGTCCTTTTTAATGTCTATATAAGTGATTCAGCACTGGGCCTGGTCCTTTTTATGTTTGCTTGCACGCATGTGCAAGAAACATAGTGCCATCATCCGAGTTTTCGGAGGTGTGTCACCACCTCTTCCAATTCAGTCAGTGTGTTGGCAGGCACTGCCCCAGTCCACCAATGCATGCTGGAGCTGTCTAAGACAGTTTCAAAATGCAGTGGTGTACAGTTGAAAGGGGGAGCTATGCTTCAGTGAGCAGCGATCAGATATCGCCTGCTCATGCACAGCTTCCCCTACACACATACACACACATGCACACACACACACACACACACACACACACACACACATGCACACACATTGCATGCTGCCCACACACACACTGTATAGCCGACAGGGGTGCCCAATCCCCCATCGGCTGTGCTGCGCTCCCCCTCAAAAAGCCTTCCACATGCCATGTAGGTGCCCACTAGCGTGGCAAGTCATCATATAGCCCGAGAAAAGGTGTTCAATCCCCGTTGGCTCCACTATCACCCGAGTACCAGGTGCCACGCTGGGAGCCCACCCAGTGTGGCAACTGATGATATGGCCGATGGGGTGCCCAATCCCCCGTCGACTCCATGCCCCCCAACCAGCCATCCTTGTGCCACGCTGGGAGCCCACCCCAGCATGGCAAATGTCCTGCTTTATCATTTTGGTAAAAAAAAAACCGTTAAAATAAAGAACAGTCCCACGCAGTCTCCCGCCCCCACAACCCGCACCCACCCATTGCTCATCCTGCCTCCCCACACCCCCCTCACCCCATACTTACCTCTGGACCTCGGCGTGACAATCTTCAGTGGACCAGGAACCGTCTGCACTCTTTAAAGCCGACCGTGAACTGAGGAAATGCCGGTAAGCTGTATAATGGGATAGATAGGGTTTTTCAACTTTGTTGATATCTCAGGCATTTTTGGAATTTTGCACCAAATTTTCAACATGGGGTTTTTGGGACCCCTTCTCATGAATGATGTCACTGTCATGGCGTTATTCGGGCCCAAGGGTGATTTCCAGTGACTGCGTGAAATCACCTTTCAGCTGATTAATGAAATGACACTGCCAGTGTTCATAAGGTGGCTCTCAAGTAGCCTATTTTGAAAATTTGGTGAAAATCAAAAAATGACTGTTTTACGAGCGTGCATTGTGCAGTTCCTTCGCAGGCTCATAAGTTCGCGAATTTTCAATATTTTCACTCCAGATTTTCAACATTGCCATTTTACCACACCTTCTTAAGAGCAGTACAGCAGTCATTTTTCACATCTCACACAAAACGTGTTTCCGCCCATGTAGCGCACAATGGTGCAGTCGGTGTGCAAAATCAATGTATGGTACACATTAAGAAAATCAGAGTGATGCTGTTCATGATCAGAGGTCTTAAAATGACTATGTTGAAAATTTGGTGAAAAAATCCCTTAAAATGACTGTTTTACGAGCGTGTGTTGCGCAGTTCCTATGCACGCTCGTAAGTTCGCAAATTTTCAATATTTTCACTCCAGATTTTCAACATTGCCATTTTACCACACCTCCTTATGAGCAGTACAGCTGTCATTTTTCACATCTTGCCCAAAATGTGTTCCCGCCCATGTAGCGCACAATGGCGCAGTGGGTGTGCGAAATCAATGTATGGGACACATTAAGAAAATCACAGTGACTCTGTTCATGAGCAGAGGTCTTAAAATGGCTATGTTGAAAATTTGGTGAAAAAATTCCTAAAAATGACTGTTTTACGAGCGTGCGTTGCGTGGTTCCTACACATGCTTGTAAGTTTGCAAATTTTCAATATTTTCACTCCAGATTTTCAACATTGCCATTTCATAACACTTCCTTATGAACAGTACAGCTGCCATTTTTCACATGTCACCCAAAATGTGTTTTCGCACATGTAGTGCACAATGGTGCAGTCAGTGTGCGAAAGCAATGTTTGGGACAGATTAAGAAAATCACAGCTACACTTTTCATGAGCAGAGATCTTAAAATGGCTATGTTGAAAATTTGGTGACAAAAGTCCATAAAATGACTGTGTTATGAGTGAGCATTGCGCAGTTTCCACTCACCCTCGTAAGTTCATGACTTTGTAATATTTTCAGTCCAGATTTTCACCAGTGGCATTTTTCCACACTTCCTTATGAACAGTACAGCTGTCATTTTTCACAACATGGCGAAATGTGTTTCACACTTTCAGCGCAGAGATCGTGGTCACTGTGGAAATCATTGTTCGGGACAGATAAAGTAAATCACAGTGACACTGTTCATGATCAATGGTCCCAAAATGCCTCTATTGACAATCTGCTGTAAAAATCCCCAAACTAATTACATTACCAGTTATGTGTGTTGCACAGTTTCTATGCATGCTAGTGACTTCACCAGTTTTTTTTAATATTTTTACTACAGATTTGCAACATTGCCATTTTTTACACCTACCCATGAACAGTACAGCTGTCATTTTTTACATCCTGTTTGGAATATGTTTGCACCTGTGGTGCTAAATGCCGTAGTCGCTGTGCATAAGCAGCTTTTGGCTAACAAACTGATATTGCCACTGTTCATGAGGTGGGGTCACAAAAAAAACATGTTGAAAATTTGGAGTGAAAATACCAACGAATGCCTGAGGTATTACGGTTTCCAACCATAATGCCCATCCCCGTAGAGAATGACAGGCATCAAGGATGTGACTTGGGATTCTTGCCTGCAATGCTTATACCATTCCACACCCTGCAGCCAGTGAGAGGCATCAAGGTATGCCTTGGATTCTTTGGCCCCAAAGTTCACCCCATTCTCCTATACCGCACCCATCTCACCGTATTTCCTGATGGAATGGGGTGCGCATAAGGGCCAAAGACCCCAAGGCACACCGTGACACTTGTCAGTGTCTGCAGGGTGGGGTGTGGTGAAATGGCATGGCCGTTATGCCTGATGACCCAAAGGCACACCCCAATGCCTATCACTCTGTAGGGTGGTGGTGGGGTTGGCTACAGTTCAATACTTCACTGCCATTCCTATTAGGCAGCTCTGTAACTTCTACACTACCACTGCCAATGCCAGCAAGCAAACATTCGGCATTGACAAATGCTTGTTAATGTCTTTATAAGTGACATTGTAGAGGGACTGGAAGGGAAAGTATGTCTCTTTGCAGATGACGCAAAGATCTGCAACAGGGTTGATATGCAATGTGGGGTGGAAAGGATGAAAAGGGACTTGGCAAGGTTGGAGGAATGGTCAAATGTATGGCAGCTTAGATTCAATACAAAGAAGTGCAAAGTAATGCACCTGGGAAACAAAAACCCAGGAGAAGAGTACACAATGGGGGTGAGATACTGGCAGCAACAAAAATGTAAAAGAACCTAGAGATAGTCAGATCAGATGACTTAAAGGTGAACCAGTAATGTGAGAAGGCAGTAAGGAGGACTGGGGGGATATTGGGATGCACAGGGAGAGGCATCACCAGTAGAAAACAGGACATTGTTGGCCCTCTGTACAGGCAGTTGGTAAGACCACATCCAGAGTACAGTGTACAGTTTTGGAGACCCCATCTCCAGAAAGATATTGACAGGGTGGAGGCTGTCCAGAGGAGGGCAACCAAAATGGTGCAAAGTCTGCACCAGAAGACATATGAAGAAAGACTAAAGGAGCTTAAGATGTATAGCCTTGAGGAAAGGAGGGAAGGGAGGTCATGATAGAAACTTTCAAATACCTCAAGGGAATCAACAAAGTCCAAGAGGGTAGCATCTTTCAGAAAAAGAGATGTGCAAGATCAAGGGGGCACAATTTGAAGATAATGGGGGGGACAGCTCAGAGGTAATGTGAGGAAGTATTTCTTCACAGAGAGAGTTGTAGATGCATGGGACAGCCTTTCTGAGGAGGTCATGGAGTCAAAAACAGTGGGGGAATTCAAGAATGCATGGGACAGACATAAGGCAATTCTAGCGGGGGTAGGAGGAAGTAGGCTGTTGGTTAACTAGGATCTGCATCTTATCCGTTAGGTAGGGAAATGGACAGACTAGCTGGGCCAAGCAGTCCTTATCTGCCATAAAATTATATGTTTCTATGTTTCATTCTGAGTCCACTGCTCTTCAGCATGTTCCTGAATGACCTACCTGATGCCTGCACTAGCAAAGTCATTCTATACCCCGATGATGCTGTCCTATTTAGCTGTCACTCTTGCATAGAACACCTACAGGCCAAGCTACAATCATCCTTCCAGCAACTAGAGACCTGGTTCTACTCCCAAAGGTTGCTACTAAAGAACAAAAAAAACAAGACGATGCTCCTTTTTAGCTCCCAACTTAAAGGAGATGCCCAGAACTAACAATCACAAATCACCTAACTGACCCACTGGAACAGATTCGCTCCTTCAAGTACCTGGGTATCATTGTGGATGATGCCCTCTTGTATGTTGAGCATGTTGACATGGTGGTGAAAGCTGTGAACACTAAATTAGGGATCCTGTTTAGACACAAGGAAAGCCGAACTGCTGAAGTCCCCCTGCTCTCAGTATCCAGCTCTGTCCTCTCCCTGGTTGACTACGGGCTGGTGGTTTATGGCACTGCCACTGATATGGCCTTCAAAAGGGTTGCCATTGCCCTTAACAAGGTTTGCAGACTGTTGCTAAATGCTGACCACTTCATGCACACTTGTACCCTGTATGGTCTGGTCCACATATTACCACTTCAATCCAGAATCAGATCCCATACTTGCCTGCTAGGGAGAAAGACCATGCTCTCCCTAACTCCTACCTACATTGCAGACCAGGTAAAGGAAGCAAGCTCCAAATACAACACACGAAGAAGAGACAACATGGCTTGATATCCCATTTCGTAGAACTTCCCTAGGACAAAGATCCTTCATGTACCGAGCTCCACTATGGCTAAATGAGATCCCTGCTGCAGCTCTTAATACAACAAATGTTCGGTCCATTAAAAGAGAACTGAAGCAATACCTGCTGAACTCAAATGCCTGCGACTGCCTTACCTGAATCCATATCTTCAACCTAGATACTCCTTCTTAAACACCTCTGACTCCATTATCTGAGTCCATATCCTCAACCCCGGATACCCCCCCTCGTCTGTCTGAGCTTTCCTCCTGTTTTACCTACCCTGGACCCCATCTGCCATTCCTTGCCACCCTCCCAGTTCCCTCCAATTCCCTCCCCTCCATACTCCCTCAACACCTCCTCTTTCCACCCACTCTCACCCCTAAATAATCTCCTTTTCCCAATCCCTCTCTCTCGCTCTCTCTCTCCCATCCTCTCTCTCTCTCTCTCTCTAATCTACCCTTCATTTACACTCTCCCCCCCCCTTTCTTTCTCCTACCCTCTCCCATACTCTACTTTGACAGGCCCCCTGGGGCAGCTATGCTATAAGTTGCTATTTGGGAATCTCCTCCTGCCGTTTAATTTCAGCTGTCTAGGTTACTCAAATACATTATATATCTATTTTCTGTATTACATAGCACTCTTATGTTTTGTGTTAACTGTCAAGTGTTTGTTATGTCTCTGCTGTTCTACATCCTGACGTGAAACCTTTGTAAAAGAGTGTATACTCAAAGGTTCTATCTGAATTACCAAATAAATAAATAAATACAATTTTCTTTGCTTTACAGTTGTAGATTTTAATCAATTTTACTTGTAAAATATACAACTAATTTTTGGTTACAATGGTGTGTTCTTACTCACAATGTCAAAGTTTCATTCAGATTAAAATGTCCATGTTGAGTAGATTTTCAAACTTTATGACCAGTGTGGATAATCTAATCTGCTATTTAATGATTCAATGATAAACAGCTTTATAAGCAACATGTACTTTTTCTGGATTTAATTTTAGTGCTGTCTTTAAACTGGTTTGAAACTGCTAGCTTGTTAGAAAAGGATGTTGTCCTCTCTGATTTATCTGCTTATGAAAAATAAATCACTTAGTCGTCTGCAAGCTACAGCAGCTTCAGTATCATATCATGGGTAGATATCTACCTATACATTCTCCTTCAGATGAGTTGTTAAACTGTGATTCCTTCTGATCATATATGGTCACTGTCCAGGTGGAAGTAAAAGACCCCATGGCCCATATCGACAAAGAGTAAGGAAGTTTTCCTGGTGTCATGGCCAACATTCCCTGTAAATAAAATAGGTCCATGCTGCCTAACCCCCAGGATGCACCTGCAAGCAAGCTATTTTAGCTTAGTGTGCCTTTCATGGTCATAAATTCCAAATAAATAAGTAAAATGGATGAGGCTAGGGTGCTCCACACCATGGGATTCAATCAGTGGTTGAAAAACTGATGCAGAGCTCAGGGATTTGGCTTCATTGGGGACTGGGGGTCCACCTGGAGTGATACAGGCCTATACTGGCATGATGGTCTGCATCTGTCCAGGAGGGGAACCAGGATACTGGGTGATAGGTTTAAATGCTTCATTGGCAAGCATTTAAACTAGCCAAGGGGGATGCACAGGAAAGGATCATGGAAATTCTAGTCCCCCCAAAAAAATCAGGGTATTAAGTGAGGTAAACACCAAGACAGACTGTCGATAGGGAGAAGGGCAGGGGTAAATGGAGAAAATGACAAAGGCAATAAGGACAGGGATGGGGCAAAAAGGGGTAAGGCCATCAAGAAATGGAGGGTAATGAGTACCAATGCCCGTAGTCTGGGCAACAAGGTCCCTGAACTTGTGGCCTTGATGGAAGAGGGATGCCTGGATATAGAAACATAGAAACATAGAAGTTGACGGCAGATAAGAACAGCAAGGCCCATCCAGTCTGCCCATTTCTTTTTCGACCTTATGAATGTGCCATAGGCCTTTGCTCTGTCAATGGCCTATCTATTCATACTCATCTGTATTGCTCCCTTTTGCCTATCCCATGCGTGTTTGAAGCCTGCACTGTATTCATATCCACCACTTCCTGAGGTAGGCTGTTCCATGCATCCACCACCCTTTCCGTTAAAAAGAACTTCGTCACATTACCCCTTAATCAGCCTCCCTCTAATCTCATGCTGTGTCCTCTTGTCCTGCTATTTTTCTTATATTGAAACATGTTAGACTCTCTAGGGTATACATATTAAGTTCAGTTAATCTGTCCTCATATGTTTTCTGATGCAGTCCCTGCACCATTTTGGTTGTCCTTCTGTGGACTGCCTCAATTTGGTTAATGTCCTTGTGAAGGTGTGGCCTCCAGTACTGCATGCAGTACTCCAGATGGGGCCTAACCAGTGTTTTGTAAAGAGGGATTATTACCTCCCTCTTCCAAATTGTGATACCCTACTAATACACCCCAACATCCATCTAGCCTTACCTACTGCTTTAGAGGTCTGCTTGGATGATTTCAGGTCATCAGTGATGATGACGGCCAAGTCTCTTTCTTCTCTTGTGACTGCTAGCAACTCCCCTCCCAGCCTACAGGTGGCTTCAGGGGTTCTCTTCCCTATATGCATGATCTTGCACTTCTTCGCATTAAACCCCAGTTGCCACTCTTCCAACTATTTTGTTAGTTTATCCAGATCTCTTCTCATTCTGCCCACACCATCTGGATCATCTACTCTGTTGCAGATCTTGGTGTCATCTGCAAACAGACAAATCTTACCCTCCAGTCTATCTGCAATGTCACTGATGAAGATATTGAAGAGGACTGGCCCCAGGACTGATCCCTGAGGTACCCCACTTGTGACTTGCATCTCTTCTGACTGTATACTGTTTACCATCATTCTCTGTTTTTTGCCCATCAATCAATTTGCCACCATGTTGACCAACATCTGACCCACCCCAAGTCTACCCAGCTTATTAATCAATCTTCTATGTGGAACAATATCGAAAGCTTTGCTGAAGTCAAGATAGGCAACATCAACTGCTCTCCCTTGGTCCACCACTCTGGTTACTCAGTCAAAGAAATCTATGAGATTAGTTTGACAGGACCTTCCTTTTGTAAACCCATGCTGTCCTGGATCCTGTGCTCCTATGGATTCCAGGTATTGCACTATCCTTTCCTTAAGGAATGTCTCTATAATCTTGCCCACTACTGAGGTAAGACTGACTGGTCTGTAGTTCCCTGCTGCCTCCCTGCTACCACTCTTGTGGAATGGGATCACATGAGCCCTTCTCCAGTCTTCTGGGACCTCTCCTGTGCTCAGAGACTCACTAAACAGTTCTGATATCATAGCAGTCACAGAAACATGGTACACAGAGAACCATGACTGGGATGTTAACATACCAGGGTATACAACCTACAGGAGAGACAGGGAAGGAAGAAGAGTGGGAGGAGTAGCTCTCTATGTAAAGGAAGGGATAAAAGCAATGGAACAAAAGAGTAAACAGGGAGAAGAGGAGGCACTGTGGGTCACCTTAGAGACTGGAAATGGCACCACAATCTGGACAGGGGTTGTATAAATACCCACATGTCAGGGAGAGGGCATGGACATGGATATGATAGAAGGTATCCTTAGGATGGCAGAGAAAGGGGAGATACTGTTGATGGGGGATCTGAATATGCCAGATGTTAACTGGAGCACCTTTGCTGCAGCCACATCCAAGAGCAGGACCATTCTCGATGCCCTACAGGTGGCATGCCTCAGACAGCTAGTTTTGGAACCCACTCGTGAGGGAGCAATCTTAGACCTTGTACTCTCAAATGGGGATAGCGAGATAATCTCAGATCTAGAAGTAGGTAGCCATCTGGGAACAAGTGACCACCAAACAGTGTGGTTCACGATAAACTCAACTACAGAGTCAAGCCATACAAAAGTGAAGGTATTGGACGTTAGGATGGCTGACCTTGGCAAGATGGGAGAATGCCTTAGAAAAGCACTAGCAAACAGGCTAGAAGAAGGGGTGGAGCAACAATAGGGAAACATCAAAACTGCCATCACAGAGGCAACAAGCCTTTGTGTGAAGCAAATAAACAAATCAAAATGAAAGAAAAAGCCATTATGGTTCTCAAAAGAAGTGGTGGGAATGTTAGGGAGAAAAAGATAGCAATTAGGAAGTATAAGGAAACACAGAAGGAGCAGGACAGAGAACTGTACCAGTTAAGGCAGAAGGAAGCAGGGAGGGAAGTCAGAATAGCAAAGGCCCAAACTGAGGAAAAGATAGCCAACTCAGTTAAGAAGGGGATCCAACCTTTTATAGGTACATCAGGGAGTGCAGAAAGACAAAGGGAGGGATAGTGAGGCTGAATAGAAAGGATGGTGGGCGGGCAGAGAGGGACAGTGAAAAAGCAGGGATACTGAATGAATACTTCTGCTCAGTATTCACAAAACAGGAGTAGGGGGAGGTGCCTAATCCAATTAACAGAAGCACTCTGGATAGGGGGGTCAATCCCAGTCCTTTCACAGAAGAATGGGTTCTGAAAGAACTCCTAAAACTGAAGGTGGACAAAGCAAATGGGGCCTGATGGAATTTACCACAGACTTCTAAAAGGATTAAGGGGAGAACTAGTGACACCACTGACTACCCTTTTTAACAAATCATGGGAGGATGGTGTGGTACCTGAGGACTGGAGGAAGGCAGATGTGATTCTCCTTCACAAAAGTGGGAGCAAGATAGAGGCAGGAAACTACAGACCTGTCAGTTTGACCTCTGTGGTAGTGAAAGTGATGGAATCACTTCTGAAGGAAAGAATTGTTGAGTATCTAGAGGAAAGTGGGGCACAGGACCCAAGACAGCATGGGTTCACAGTGGGAAGGTCATGTCAGACAAATCTAATTGATTTCTTTGACTGGGTGACAA
Source organism: Neoceratodus forsteri (assembly GCA_016271365.2). NCBI lineage: Eukaryota > Metazoa > Chordata > Ceratodontiformes > Ceratodontidae > Neoceratodus > Neoceratodus forsteri. The sequence goes on along the minus strand of CM028130.1, from coordinate 1,377,934,512 downwards.
AGTAGTAGACCAGGGAGGGGCTGTCGACATGGCCTACCTAGACTTTAGCAAAGCATTTAACACAGTCCCACACAAAAGATTAATAATCAAATTAACCAGCCTAGGAGTGGGTCCCAGGGTGGTAGCCTGGGTAAAACATTGTCTGGACAACAGGCCACAGAAGGTATTTGTAAATAGAGTCACTGTGTAGAAAGAGGGGTTACTAGTAGGGTACTGCACGGTTCAGTTCTGGGTCCAGTGCTTTTTATTGTCTTTATAAGTGACATTGCAGAGGGATTGGAAGGAAAAGTATGCCTCTTTGCAGATGATACAAAGATCTGGAACAGGATTGATACACAAGGAGGCATGGAAAGGATGAGAAGGGACTTGGCAAGGCTGGAGGAATGGTAAGAAGTATGGCAGCTTGGATTCAATGCAATGAAGTGCAAAGCAATGCACCTGAGAAAGAAAAACCCAGGAGAAGATTACACAATGGGGGGAGGGGGTAGTAACAACAACAAAATTGGAAAGGGACCAGGGAGTAATCATATCAGATGACCTTAAGGTTAGCAAGCAATGTGAGAAGGCAGTAGGGAGGGCTGGGGGGATGTTGGGATGTATAGGGAAAGGCTTCATCAGCAGAAAACAGGAAGTTGTTATCCCTCTGTACAGACAGTTGGTGAGAACACATCTGGAGTACTTCGTTCAGTTCTGGAGACCCCATCTCCGCAAGGACATAGACAGGATGGAGGCAGTCCAGAGGAGGGCAACTAAAATGGTGCAGGGTCTGCAAGACAAGCCATATGAGGAGAGACTAAAGGAGCTTAATATGTATATCATTGAGGAAAGGAGGGAGAGGGGGGACATGATAGAAATGTGTAAGTACCTCAGTGGAATCAATAAAATCTAAGAGGGTAGCATCTTTCAGAAAAAGAGATGTGCAAGGACAAGGGGACACAATTTGAAGATAGAGGGGGGACGGCTCTGGGGCAATATGAGGAAGTATTTTTTCACAGATAGGGTGGTGGATGCATGGAACAGCCTTCCTGAGGAGGTTGTGGAGTCTAAAACTGTGGGAGAATTCAAGAATGCATGGGACAGACATAAGGCAATTCTTGTGGGGGGTAGGAAGAAATAGGCTGTTGGTTAACTGGGATCTGCAGCTTATCCTGTAGGTAGGGAAATGGGCAGACTAGGTGGGCCAAGCGGTCCTTATCTGCTGTCAAAGTCTATGTTTCTATGTAAAATAAATATGTTAAAAATATTTAGATTATATTAAGATTCAGTTGCAATTTTCTCACATTATTTGTTGGTCTGTGTAAAATTTAAGTTCCGATGACAAAATTCTTACATATTGCAAAATTCACTTCCTCAAAATTTTATGAAAATAGAACATTTTCAAGAACTTTCACATTAAATTGTAGGAAGTTTGCATGAATTGCAGATATATGTTGTAAACTGCAGAACAGTGGCCAGGTATTCAAATCCTTGCACCCGGTGCAAATCCGTAGTGCTGAAATAACACCAAATTTGCGCCGCACTGCAATATTCAAAAGTCCTTTTAGCACCGGTGCTGTCTGATAGCACTGATGATAAAAGTTAATGTACACAGGGGAGGGAGGTAGGGGAGTGGCAAATAAATGCTGGTGCACCAGCATATTCAAAATAGTAGTGCACTCTACAAGTTGTTGCACCACCGGTAGCACGGCGATAAATACCTACTGCAAAAAACATGCGGTAAGTGGTGGTGGAACCCGGAGTAATTAGAAGTGACACTTTGAATTACTACCATAGTAATTTGAAGTGTAACTTCTAATTACCACCAGGTCCAATCATGGAAGTCTAGTGTCTCCACCCCAATTGTATTGCCAATGGGGATGCCCAATCCCCCTGTTGGAAGCATGTATTCTCCCCTCCCCAACTCATGTGGCACACTGGAAGCCCACCCCAGTGTGCTCAAATGTCATATTACTTTTTTCAATAATGCCTTGCTGATGGGGGTGCTCAATCCCCCTATCAGCAGCATATATCACCCCAAGACATGTGACATACTGGGAGCCCACCCCAATGTGTCTACATATATTTGTTCACTGTTAGTTCCTGTAAATAAAGAAAACCATCCCCTGACATGGTATTTGTTTGTTTTTTTAAACCTGGAATAAAGAAAATGGTCCCTCATCATCTTCCCAGTCCTCTCTCCCCATCCCCACCCTCCCACTGAGTACCCACCTCCTCACCCCCTTTACCCCATTCTTACCTCAGGCAGTTGACACTGTCATCCAGTGAGGACCAGGACACATCTGCACTCTTCAAAACCGAACTGCAAACTGAAGAATCAAACGTAAGCACCATATAATGGCTGGCAATGTGGGGTTTGATTTAGGATTAGATCTCAGCCATTTCTAGGAATTTTTACCCCAAATTTTCAACATGGAGTTCTTCGAAACCCACCTCATGGACACTGTCACAGTCATTTTGTTACTTGGTCCCAAAAGGTGATTTTGCAGTCGCTGCACAGAATCACCTTTTGGGACTGATTATTAAAACAACAGTGTCACTGTTCATGAGGTGGGGTCCCAAAAAGCCCATGTTGCAAATTTGGTGAAAAAATTCCAAAAAATGACTGAGTTACAAGCGTGCATTGCACAGTTTCTACACATGCTCGTAACTTTGCCAATGTGTAATATTTTCACCCCACAGTTTCAAAATTGCCATGTTTTCACATCTCCTCATGAACAGTACAGCTGTCATTTGTCACATCCTGCCTGAAATGTGTTTTCGCACCTGTGGCACAGAATGGCATTGTCACTGTGCGAAATCAACTTTCAGAATGGATTAATAAAATCACAGTGCAACTGTTCATGAGGGGTCCCAAGAAATCTATTTTGACAGTTTGGTGAAATAGTCCAGAAAATGACAGGTTTATGAGTGTGCATTGTGCAGTTTCTATGCACGCTCATCACTTCACCACTGTTTCACGTTTTCACTCCAGATTCTCAACATTACCATTTTTCACACCACCTCATGAATAGTACAGCTGTAATTTTTCAAATCCTGCCAACAATGTTGTTCTGCACCTGTGGTGCAAAATAGCATTACAGTTGCAGAGAATTAAATTTCCACAGAGATTTGAAGGTTTTCTGTACTGGGTACATGTGGTGAGGTGATAAGACAATTATGTTGAACATGTGGTGAAATTTATTTAAGATGGCACAGTTATGACTATTTGTTGCGATTTTGCTACACCTGCTCGTAACTTTATGTGTGGAAGCTCAGGGGCCAGAGACACCTGTGTTTCCACAGATAGATGCATATGTGCATCTGTGGAGGGATGGAAGCACAGGGTCCAAAGGACACTGCGCTCCCACTTTGACATATAGACACTGTTGTACAATCTGAATGTGGGGATGGGGACCCTGCGCTCCCACAGCACAATGAGGATACAATTATACTATCTGAAAAAGAATGGACATTCATTGCACAAAACTCCATTAATACATCAGTTAGGGGTGATACTGTAGCAGCAAATGCAGGGAAATGACACGTTACGGTTTCCAACCCTACCGCTCCACCCCCACCCCTCCACCCTCCACACACCCACAGGCATCTGGGTGTGCATTGAGTTTGTTGGCCTAACTTTCACCCCATTCTCCTGTACCGCACCACCTCAGCTTGTTTACACATGGAATGGGGTGAGAGTTAGGTCATCATCCCCATCGCACACCCAGACGCCTATTGGTGTGTGGAGGGTAGAGAGGTAGGGGTGGAGTGCTAGTGGTGGGAACCCTGGAGGTGGGGCATTAGGGTTGCAAACCCTAATACCTCATTTCTCTGCTTTTGTTGCTATATTATTCACTCTAACTGACGCATTAACAGATTGTTGTGCAATGAATATATATATATATATATATAGTGCTGCGTCAGCATGTGGTCTGAAAGCAAAATAAAATAGTTATATTAAGTGCACGCTGAAAATGGAAAATAGAGTTAAAAAGCTATGTTTCGACCTTAGGTCTTATTCAGGAAATATCTAAAAGAGAAAAAAACAAAGTTAGTGGAGAGGGGAAGTAAAATAAGGGTTATATATGTGGGGAAAGAAAAAAATTGGAAGGCTCAGGGAGAAGTGATAAATGGCAAGATTATGAGAGAACCTGTGAAAGAAAAAGGTGATGATGGGAAAGACAAGGCATAAGAGGAGTGAATGAGCTAAAGAAGTCCCCAGGTGGGAACTAATTATCAGGACGTAGTAAGAAGGCTGAAAGGTGACAAATGTTGGGGGAAGGAGACAGAGATGGAGACATATGGTGAAAATGATAAAGAAATTAAGTGTGTACTGTTACAAACAGACTTTAGGGAAAGCAAGGGGTGGCTGAAAGATGTTAGTAGGAAATAAGTCTATCATTTAAACCAGAGAGCTCCTGGGAGCCAGGGCAGATGATCAGCTTGGTTTCCATGGTTTTTCTATGGTCAGAATCCCAGAAGCCCTGCTGAAGGACACAAACAGAAAGGTATTTGACACTGTGGTCCCTGGAGATAAAGTGGGATACAATGGGTTTATTAGTTTCTCCATTCCTGACTGCCCTGTAATGTTCCCTGAACTGGTCAGCAAGGCGTCTACCAGTCTCTCCGATGTAAATAGCTGAACACTTCCTGCAAAGAATAAAATGTACCACATTAGTGGAGGTGCATGAGAACTCCTTGGTAGTGTGAAAAACACCTGTTGGACCCTGAATTTCAGTCACACTAAAAAGAAATTTGAAGGTGTAGCAGTGAGTTCTGTTGCAAGGTTTGGTACCTGGTAGGGAGGAATTGTTAGGAGTAGGTAGGCTGCTTTTTACCAGGAGATTCTGCAGATTGGGTGGCTAATGGTAGGAGGCAAAAGGTGGTTCTGTAAAGGAAGCATCAATGTTGGGATCAGTTTGCAAAATAGGAAAGTTACTGGTGATGATCCTGTGATGAGAAGGTGTATGCAAATGGAAAGGAAGCACTAGTGGAATATGCCATTGTTCTTGCATGACAGTATCCTTCCTGTGGGGGTCAAGGTTACGGGGCATGTTACTGACCTGGGAGAGTGCTCTGTCCACTGTGCTTTTAGGGTATCCCCTATGCATTATTTGTGTCTGCTCAGCAAAATCATCCTCTTCACTGCATAACCTGCAAAGTCTAAGAAACTATGAATAAGACAGGCCATTCTTGACATGTTTAGGATGGAAGGAGCTGTGGAGGAGGAAGCTGTGAGAGTCAGTGAGTTTGTAAAAAACTGATGTCTATAGACCAGTGTTCTGTACTGACAGTTGGATATTCAGAAAAGGCAGAGTAGAGGAGGAAACTTCAACAGTGTATTGAAGGGAAGGATGGGCCATGGTAAACTTGTTGAGGAAGACTTGGAGGGTCTCTCTGGAGCAGGAGGTGGCCCCCACACAGTCATCTATGTAGCATTTGCAGAGTTCAGGAACAGTACCTGTGAATGAGAGAAAAAACTGTTCCTCCATCCAACCCACAAACAGATTAGTAAAGCTGGGACCCATCTTGGTATCCATGGCAACTCCACTGACCTGCTGAAAAAAAATGTTATTAAAAGAAAAAGCACCAAGTTGAAGAACAAGTTCTGCCAGATGAGTTAGTGTGTGTGTGGGTGGCTGCTGGACTTCCCGCTTATTCAGGAAATGCTGTAAAGCTGTCACGCCTTCATCATGGCAGATCACTGTGTAAAGAGATTTGATGCCCATGGTGAAGATGAGCTGATCAGAGCCATTGAATCTGAACCTGTCAAATAACTGGAGAGCATGGTTAGTGTGTTTAACATAGGAGGGAAGGGACTCAACGAGTGGTCTCATGAGGCTGTCCACAAATGCAGGGCTGTGGGATGTGGGGCAGGAGCAGGCAGACACAATAGGATGACCAGGGTTACCTGTTTTGTGGATTTTGGGAAGGAGATAGAACATGAAAGTCTGGGGATGCCGATCTATGGATCCACGACGGGTGCTTGACAAAATTTATGTAAAACGCCCCATCAGCGACACCAGCAGGTCGACCGCATTCTGCAGTCAGCTGCTGGTGCCCACAGGCTGACAGTGTTTTCTTTGGGGGGGGCTTCACCCCCGAACCACCCATGTGGGGGTCTGCACCCCCACACCCCCATCATAAGGATTATCAACTTCGAGTCAGAGCTGATTGGGGGGGGCGCAGGACACCTGACAGACAGCATCTGGTGCCAGCATGTTTCCCACAGTGGCTTGGCTATGTAGTCACTGTGGAGGATGTCGCTGGTGAAATGTCGCGTCGCGGGGAGGGTAACCGCTGAACTATGAGTCTCTTAGCAGAAGCAGGGAGCTTATCGTTTTCAGTAGCAGAGGTGATGGTGGTAGTGACTTCAGTCTGATAGTCAGCCGTGGGGTCCTGTGGAGGAGAAGAGTAAAACCTGGTGTCGGAGAGTTGTTGTGTGGCTTCAGTGATGTATAGTTTATTTTGCCAGACCACAACAGCACCTCCCTTACCAGCTGGTTTAATAACAATGTCATTCCATATACATATATATATATATATTATAGTGGCACGGTCGCACCACTATAGTTAGGGTTGAGCGGCCAGTTACATACTAAAGTCAAAAGTTTGGACATTAATAACTTTTGACCCATTCAATGGATTTGCCTGAAATTTGGTACAGGCATTGGGGTACACTAGATCTCTTGATTTGCCAAATTGCATTTCTGTCATAGTGCTGGCCTTCGTGTATGAAAGCGCTGAAAAATGCAAAATTATCCATTTTTGGAGGCACCTTTTGACATTCTTAATGTGGCCATGCACGGCCATTGCGTGGCATGCCACTATGCAAGATAGCTCATTTGAAAGAGCTTTGGTGGCCAAACATAGCCCTTTTTGTTTAGTGAAAAAATATTAAGGCATTCAAAAGTTATGGCACTTTTAAGTTCCCATTATAAGTCAATGGGAAAATTTATATGTATATCTTGTGATCAAAGAATGGGGGTTCTGGCCATCTTGTCCCACCTGGCGATCAAAGAATTTGCAGCCTCACAGTTCAAGAATCTTTGTCCCTGAGGATTTTCAAAATTCTTTGATCGCGAGGTCTGCCATTTTGTTTTTGATTTTTTGATTGGAAAAACACAAATATCTCAGCTCAGGGGTCACTTCTGAGGTAAAACTTCGATGGGTTTTACTCAGGGGGCTCTGCTCTATTGAGCCATGCCTTTTTGTTTCATCCAAATCAGTCAAAAAATAGAGTTATAAGCTTTTAAAATCTTAATTCGCAGCTCGCTAACGATCTTTGATCGTGAGCCTGCAAATTCTTTGTGAGATTCTTTGATTGCAATCTTGCATCACGACCTAAAAACACCAATATCTCAGCTCAGGGGTGGGCTATGGACACACATGAGGGTGGGTTTTGTTCAGGAGGGTCCATTCTATCGAGGCATGCCATTGGTTCAGTTCAAATAGGTCAATAATTCACATTTCACCATTTTTAATTCTTTGTTCGTGAGCCTGCAAATTCTTTGATCGTGAGCCTGTAAATTCTTTGATCGTGAGATTCTTTGAGCACGATTGTGCATCGTGAGAGAGGGACAAGATGGCTCAGTTTAAAAATCAATTTTCTCAGCCATGGGGTGTCCTAGGAAGTCAAATGAGGGTGGGTTGTACTCAGGGGGCTTCGTTCTGTTGAACCATGATGGTGGTATACCATCATTTCTTTAATTTTTTGATTTATAATATTTTTAATTTTTTGTTTGTGAACCTGCAATTTCTTTGATCGTGAGCCTGCAAATTCTTTGATCGTGAGATTCTTTGATCGCCATCTTTGATCGCGAGGGATGGACAAGATGGCCAGATTTTTTATAATGGAATAGATAGGTGAATTTTAGTAATCTTTCATATTAAATATCTCGGGAACAGTTTGGTCTTTTTACTTGAAATTTGGAGGGTGTTTATGGCATGTCCTGTAGAAGTGAATTATGATGTTCATGTGTGGAAGAAATTTTTTTTTGTGGCGATATTGAGTGACACACTTTACATGTTGCAGACAGTGTTTTGCTTGTGGTGGTGGCTTGAAATTGATAGGGTTCCTAGTCTTAGTGTCATGGATGTAGTTTTCAGTTTTTGTGTGTGTTAAATGTCAACAGGTGCAGAACTGTGCCAGTTTGACGAATGAAAATCTCATATGTTAAAATGTTAAATCTCGGACACGGTTTGGTCTTTTCACTTGAAATTTGGAGGGTGTTGACAGCATGTCATGTGGATAAAAATTACAGTGTTTCAGTGTCAAGAAGCTTTTTTTGGTGCAGATATGGTGTGGTGCAGTTTATGTTCTGCGGACAGCATTTTGCTTGTGGTGGTGGCTTGAAATTAATAGGATACCTAGTCTTAGTGTCATGGATGTAGTTTTCAGTCATTGTGTGTGTAAAATGTCAACAGGTGCAGAACTGTGCCACTCTGATGAATGAAAATTTCACATTTTGATATGTCACATCTTGGACACGGTTTGGTGGTTTTACTTGAAATTTGGAGGCTGTTGACGGCATGTCCTGTAGATGTTAATAGAGGTGTTTACATGTCAGACAATATATTTTTATGGACATATTGTGTGGTTCAGTTTACGTTTTGTGGACAGCGTTTTCTATTGTTCTACTAGATTAACATTTGTTTGGTGGCTGGCCTTGCTGTTGTCAATGTACCTTTTAGTCATTGGGGGTGTAATGAGGCCTGACACTTACAAGTTGGTGGGAGCCCGGGGCCCTTACCAACTTGAGCAACTTTCTACTTTTCTATTCTTTCTTAAAAAGTAAGGAAATTCTATGCAAAAAGCTTCATTAATGCATCACTTAGGGTTCTTCTACAGTGAAAAAAGCAAGGCAATTTGGGGTTAGGGTTGAAAGCCCCCTTGGACCCAGCCCACCCCAACCAACATCAGGGTGTGCATTGGGGTCGTGGGTCCTAACTCTCACCCATTCTACTATACCTCTGCTTCTTTACACATGTGATGGGGTGAGAGTTAGGGCCGACAACCCCAATGCACACCCCGATGCCGGTTGGGGGTGTGTGCTGGGGGGGTCCAAGGGGGGCTTTCAACCATAACCCAGAATTTCCTTGCTTTTTTCACTGTAGAAGAACACTAACTGATGCATTAATGAAGTTCAGAGAGTTGCCAGATGGCTCTCCATGAGCCCCAACTCTCTGGATCTTGGGGATGTGAGCATTCTGGCTGTGGGCGAGGGCAGCATGTTCACCTGCCCTTGCGACCCTCGGGGCTCACAGAAAGCCATCTGACAACTGTCTGGATTTTGGGGATCTGAACCTTCTGGCTGTGGGGGAGGGCAGCACGTTCACCCACCCTCATAACCCTCGGGGCTCACAGAGAGCTGTCTGGCAACTGTCTGGTTCTAGTAGTTGTTTGCTTGTGGTATGTGCCTGTTAGCTCTCCCAGTCATGTGTTATTCATCCTCCTCTCTCCAAGCCCTCCACCCGTTCTTCCCCCCTGCCATTTTCTAGCTACTGGTGCTGTTGGGCACTTGGTATTGCACATAGGAGGGATAGGGCAGGCATGGTGGGGGGTGCAGACACTGGAGAGTGAAGGAACAGCACTCTCATATAGGGTTGGTTAGGTCCAGAAGATGCCCTGGGGTGAAATGGAGCCTGAAATGTGGTGATCCATGTCTAGTCCCCATACCCAAGGGCACCATCTTTTTTGATGGGCAAGTGGCCGGTGCAGCCCAGGAACCCCGTCCAACCTGGGTGGTATTATGCAATGCCAGATCTGTTAAGAACAAATCTGCTATTATTGCCAACTTTGTTGGAACAGCTGATATAGCTTGCATCACTGAGACCTGGCTGGATAAAAATGCTGGCCCCATTTTAGATGCAGCAATTCCAATTGGGTACTCAGTTATGCACTGCTCGAGATTGGACCGCACGGCGGGTAGCACTCTATTTTAAGACTGGGTTGGGCCTCACAGGTGTACCAATAAAGGAAGCTGAATCCTTTAAGTGTACCTTGGTAGCTGGTGTGAGCTACAGGATAGCTCTCGTCTATCGTCCACCTGGGGATGAAAAGCAATTCCTGCAGGAAATGGCAGACTTCGCAGCCGACATGGCATTGGAGTCGCCTAAACTGATGGTTCTAGGTGACAAATGCCTGGGTTGATGAAGAACTCTCGCCTTTCGGTCAACACTTCCTCCAGCTGATGACATCACTGGGCTTCACACAGATTGTTTCTCCAGCTACCCATAATCATGGTCACTCTCTGGATCTGGTTTTCCTCCTGGGGATTAAGGCCTCTGATTTGGTAGAGGAACCTGTCAGTTGGTCTGATCATTACACAGTGAGGTTCAACTGTTGTGCTCCCCTTCGTAGGTCTGCCCCTGTGGAGATGGTCAGTTACAGCTCTTTACGGGATGTGTGCCCTGAAGACCTGATGGCAGTGATTGACCACTCAGAGTTTCCTGTTGCCAGCTCGAGTCTGGAGTTGATGGTTCTGGCCTATAATCAGGTAATTTTTTCAGCCTCTATTGATAGCTCCTGTCCGAGTTCGTCCCCTTCCACTTCACCCTCGGGCTTCTTGGTTTGATAGGTTCTTGAGGGAGTTGTGGCATTTGGAACGAAGGTTAGAACGTCGCTGGTGGAAATCTGCTCTGGAGGTCGACCGCCTTAGTTTGGTGAAGCATTACAAGCTCTACCAATCAGCAATCTCCCATAAGAAGGCAGAGTTCCTGTCCAGGGAGATCGCTGTTGCTCAGAATCGACCAGCCCAGCTCTTCTGAACTGTGGACAGGTTGTGCAAACCGGCCTGTCAGCAGCTCTGTCAAGCTTTTTCACAAAAAGAGTGTGATAAAATTGCTCAATTCTTTGCAAATAAGGTGGTAGACATCAGATCAGAGATCCACTTGGCCCATTCTATGGGAGACGCTGTTGGTCGGCGTTCGGTCGGGATACCTCGTGTGTTCTGGAGTACCTTTGACCTGCCCGAGTTTGACAATATTATGCGGATTGTCCAAGGGAAGCACCCTACATGCTATAGTTTAGATCCAGGCCCAACTTTCCTGATTTTGGGTTGTTTTGAGATCACTGGCCCGTTTCTGGCTTAAATTATCTGGTGCTCCTTGGAATTGGGTGAGTTTCCAAGCTCCCTGAAGGAGGCGGTGGTGACACCCCTTCTGAAGAAAGCTTCATTGGGCCCAGATATTTTTGCTGACTACAGACCGATCTTGAACCTTCCCTTTATAGGAAAGGTTATAGAGAAAGTAGTGGCAGCACAGCTGGTGAACCATTTGACCATCCATAATATCTATGAACCTCTCCAGTCAGGTTTTCGTAAGAGGCATAGTACTAAAACTGCTCTGGTTCGGGTGCTCAATGATATCCTAATGGCGAGAGATTGGAGAAACCGTTCTATTCTGGTACTCCTTGATCTCTCTCTGCAGCTTTTGACACTGTAGACCATGGGGTTTTGCTTGAGCGCCTGAGGTACATCTGCGGCTTGTCAAGTACAGTGCTCAGATGGTTAACATCATTCCTATCTGGTAGAATGCAGAGAGTTGTGTTGGGGATTTTTTCTTCCAACCCTTTCTCTCTGCCTTGTGGGATTCCCCAGGGCTCGGTGCTGTCCCCCATGTTGTTTGCAGTGTACATGCTACCCCTCAGAGACATTGTAAGACAGTATGGGCTGAGGTTTCACTGCTATGCTGATGATACCCAGCTCTACCTGTCTTTTGCTCCCGACCAGGTTAGTGCTTTCTCAATATTTAATAACTGCCTTGCTGAAATCCATGACTGGATAAATTCAAGCTGGTTAAAGTTGAATGCAGGAAAGACTGAGGTAATGGTAGTGGACCCTGGTGACAGGATAGAGAGGTTGAGGACTGATCAGCCCTCTGGTTTATTTGTGGGGGGCAGTCAGATAACTTACCCCAGAATGGGTGCATAACCTGGGAGTGGTACTTGATGACGGGCTGACCCTTAGTTATCAGTTGTCGGCAGTCATCAAGTCAGCCTTTTACCATCTTAGAAACATTGCCAGGGTGAAACACCTCATTCCATCCAGCGATTTACCTGTATTGGTCCACACCTTTGTGACCTCTATCCTTGACTACTGCAACTCCCTTTACTTAAGGCATCTTGGGGTTGCTATCCGCCGCTTGCAGCTAGTACAGAACGCTGCAGCCTGTTTGTTGACAGGGATGTCTAGAAGGTCACATATCACCCCTGTGTTGTGCAATCTGCACTGGCTGCCGATTCAGTGGTGGATCACCTTTAAGGTAGGTCTATTAATATACAAAGCCCTACATGGACTTGGTCCCGAATACTTGAAAGAGTTTCTGATTCCTTACAACCCTGTGCGACAGCTCTGTTCAACTGGTGAGGGGTTGCTGGAGCTTCCGAGAGTTACCTTGAAATCTTCTGGGGCCTGTGCTTTTATGTTTATGGCCTCAACCCTCTAGAATTCTCTTCCCTGTCAGCTTCGGAAATGTGCGACCGTGGGGAGCTTTAAGTGGGAACTTAAGACCTACCTGTGGAGACAAGCATTTTATGAATTGACATGAATGATATTACGATTTTAATGTTTATTTTAACTCTACTTTTTTTGATTTTATTGTTAAGTTTGTACAGCGCCTTGGTGCCTGAAAGGCACTTAATAAATACAGTTTTATTATTTATTATTATTATTATTATTAGGGGGATCAGTGTCCCTTTTTGTTCCACATTCACAGTATCTGTATCCCTCATGCCAGTGCTGACTGGGTGGGAGGTATTCACTGCATATGCCTGCTGACACCTATGGCCTGCAGCTAACAAACTGTTTCTCAAGGCTGGCATACAGGTGGAGCTGTGTGCACACCCTGGCCTTCAGCTTTCAGCCTGTATGTCCAGTCTGATGTAGAGATGGCACTGTGGGCACCATTCAGCCTGCAGTTTTTTACCGGTAGTTCCAATCTGACCTACAGGTGGAGCTGAGTGCACCATGGAATAGCACCGGGCAATCTTCATGCTAATGTATGCTAAGCAGGCCTTAATGAGATGCTAATGTGGCTGTTTGCACATGGATTGCCTAAGTAGGCTCATTTGCATAGGAGCTTTGAATATAGCAAACTTTTGCCCTGGGCTAATGTGCTTGGACTAGGTAATGTATTAGCACTGTGCAGTTGGGTTAGCCCCAGGGAGTTCTCTCAAAAGCATAGCACAGTTCTGCAGTGTGTGGCCTACATTATTGTTTGCAGTTGTTGTGCAACACTTCATTGCTATCACACACATTGTCCATCAACTTCAGCTCTGCCTTGCTCCGCCTCTTTGTCCACTGAGCTGCTGTTGCATTTTGCACTTCCCTGTTGCTATATTCAGAGCTATCTTATTTCCCAGGCTATTTTAGCACTGCACTCCCAACCCTGTTTGCACTGCTTCCTTTGCATTCTATATTCAGCAGATTTAGCCCCGAGGCTATTCCTTTGAATATAGCTAGCTACTGGTTCAGGGCTAATTTAGCACTCCATGCAGTACTAATTTAGACCCTGGGCTAAGTTTTGGATATCTGGCCCTAGGTCTCCTCTGAAATGAGTTATTTTTTCTGTACTCTTGCAACTAGAAAAATTGGTGTAATTGGGACTGTAACTTGGAAGAGTAGACACTGATGTAACTGAGAAATGTGACAAACAGTGACGTTAACATGCTGAAGTTGATAAATGAAGGGATTTTTGCTATTCACATTCTTTTGCATGTGCACTAACTCTGGCAGTGAGTGACAAACTTAACAAACATGCACAGCTACTAGAAACATTTTACATTGTATAGGACATCACTAGATAGTTATGTCACTCCCCAAACCCCCTGAGCTCCTCTGCTATTACCAGCAGAAGCAGAATTTTCCTCAGCATTGCTTAATTAAAGACATTTCTACAATGTCCGTCTCTGTCTTTTGTATGATGGAGAGACTTGTGGAACAGAAACCTTTTGTCTGGGCTGTGGAATTTGATGATGTAGACTGTTAGGGATATCTGTCATGGGTGCAGTGGTGTGATCTGCAAATATTTGTTCTGCTTGTGCAACCATATGAATAGGCCACTAAAGAGTTCAGTACTGAATCAGCAACACTTAGCATGGTCATTTAAATGGTGAGTCTACTTTAATGCCACACATGTTGTTATATATGATCTTCTATAGACAACCAAGAAAGCAGTGCTGACAGTGGCGGCAGCCTTGACTTAACTGGGCAATAATGTATGACAGGGCTGGCTCACCAATTAAGCAGTAGTGCTACAGCTTGTCGCACTAATGACTCTGATTTGGGATTGAGCTTTGGGCATCAGATGGTTAGCCAGAGGGAGGATCAAGCATCTGGATGACAGTTCTCCACTATCAAGGAGGAAGGTTTTGCCACCCAGCTATAGTACAACCCCAGGTGGTGGTGGGCTGGGGTTGGTGTGCCAGGGACAGATGCAGCTGCAGGAATAGGCAGAAGTTGTGAAACTCGGTCACAACAGGTGCAGGAGTGTGCCCAACATCACCAGGACATCACTGCAAGTCCACTCCACCTGGGGACTAGAAAAGCATAAATACAGGATTGGAATTATTTTAAGAAGTGGAGAAATAAATGTATCAAAATGATAAAGGTAGCAAAAAGCAGTTACCATAGGACAAACATTGATCAATCTAGGGACTCCAGACAATTCTGGCAACAAATAAAATGGCTTCAGAAACCAAGAAGTTCTAGGGCTCCAATAAATTTAGTGCAAGACAATGTTATAATAGGGATCAACAAAAAGTGGGCAGTATTCTGAATGATTATTTTCAGGCAATATGAGTCGCCTGACCAGTCACTCACAGGTGTGCACAATATAGTTCTGCAGTCTGACCTCTACACAGTGCTTAACTGCTACAGCTTTTGTAACCGAGTTCAACTACTGCAATATAAAACTATACACTATATACAGTAAAATAAAAAAACATCATACACAAAATATGCATGGTTGAAAATATTGTGAATGCAATGCTCAATATTTATTATATTTCATCTTTTTTGTTTGTTTGTTTTGTGATGCATATATTGTTTATCTTCAGAGGTGTATTACTATATAATTTGTAAAACAATGGTGCTATAGAAAATATAGCAATTGGTACAGAGGTAAAGCAGAGACTCAGTGGGTGGAGGGTTATATACCTTGAGGTAAGAAGTGAATAGCAATTATTACTGTAGTTCACACTGGGCCACGGGGGCTTGGTGGGTTTTGCAGATTCTGTCACAACACCACATACAGTAATCTATAGCAGATGCATACGAACAGCACCTGCCACAAGTAGCAACAATATTTTATATGTGGAGCCTTTGCAAAGGAGTCTTTGACTCAAAGGATTGTAATTCCGATTTCTTAAATAAATAAAATAAAAAAATAAATAAAATATTCATTGCTAACCACAAGGATTTTTTTTACCCAATTATTTATAGTCTGCTTTACCCCAAGCCAGTTACTAGGGAATAGTGAGAAGACGTTTAGGGGATGGGTGGGCTGGACAAAGTGGGAGATTGAAGGGGGGGGCAGATAGGAATAGATGGGTCGAGGAGATGCTCTGGGGTGAAATGGGATCAGGAGAGGGGTCCTCCTTGCTTGATTCCCATAACCAAGGGCTCCACAGATTGTGGGCAGGTACTGCGCTCCTCTCCGAAAACCCATCCAACTCGGGCGGTGTTTTGTAATGCCAGGTCTATTAGGAACAAGACTGCTATTATTGCAGATCTTGTTGCAACATCTGACCTGGCATGTATCACCGAGACCTGGCTGGATGAGAATGCAGGTTCTATTTTAGACTCTGCTGCTCCGGCTGGGTTCTCGGTGATGCACCGCCCGAGATTGGATCGTAAGGGGTGGGGGAGTGGCCATCTTTTTTAGATCAGATCTGAGTCTTGTGGAGGTGCCAGTGGGTAACACCAGATTGTTTGAGTGTATCCTGGCAGCAGGTGCAGAGTTTAGGATTCTCCTCATCTACCGTCCACCTGGTGATGGTGGTGAATTCCTGAAGGAGTTCACGGACTTTATCATTGACATGGCATTGGAGTCGCCCAGATGGTTAATACTGGGTGACTTCAATGCCTGGTTCAACGATGAACTCTCGCACTTTGGAAAGAACTTCCTCCAACTTATGTCTGTGTTGGGCCTGTCACAGGTAGTTACTGCGGCTGCCCATATAGGGGGACACTCTTTGGACCTGGTGTTCCTACTGGATTTGGATGTTACGCATCTGGGGGTGGAACCAAATGTGTGGACCGACCATCACACCATAAGATTCAGCTTTGGGGCACCCCCTAATAGGCCTGCCTCTACGGAGATGGTCCAGTATCACCCTTTAAGGGGAGTAAACCCAGAGGGCCTATTAGCGGTACAGGACCTATCGGGTGTTTCGGGTGAGAGCATGGGTCCAGGGGACCTTGTTCTTGCCTATGATAAGGCAGTGAGCAGGGCCTTGGAGCAAATTTATCCTGTTCGTGTTTGCCCACTCACTCAGCACCCAAAGACTCCATGGTTTGATGAGTCTTTGAACGAACTGAGGAGAGTGGGGTGAAGGCTAGAGAGGGCCTGGCGGAAATCTTGCTTGGATGCTGACAAACTTAGATTGATGGATCATTATGTTATCTATCAATCGGCAATAACCTATAAGAAGGCAGAATTCCTGTCCAGAAAGATTGCTGCTGCGCAAAACCGACCAGCTCAACTCTTTCAGACTGTTGACAGATTGTGCAATCCACTCTGTCTACAGTCTGGAAGAGATTTTTCACAAATAAAGTGTGATGAGCTTGCTCGATTTTTCGCTGATAAAATTGCCAGCATTAGGTCGGATATCAGCCAGGCTCACTCTTCAAGGGTTTGCGGTGATCGGCATGGGGAAACAAACACCTGTGTCACCTGGTTTGACCTTGGTAAGCCGGAATTCATGGATATTGTGAGGATTGTCTAGATTGTACGTCCAACCAGCTGTAGTTTGGATCCGGGCCCTACGCCTCTATTATTAAGTTGCATAGATACTATCTGTCCGACCATTGCTGAAATTGTTTGGAAATCTCTGGAGCAGGGGATCTTTCCTGATCCCCTAAAGGAGACGGTCATTCGACCACTCCTAAAAAAACCTTCATTGAACCCGAACTGCCCAGCTAACTACAGACCTGTCTCTAACCTGCCCTTTTTGGGCAAGGTTATTGAAAAGGTGGTTGCACTGCAACTGGATGACCACCTTACAAATTACAATGTCTATGATACTCTTCAATCAGGATTTAGGAAAAGACATAGTACTGAGACTGCTCTTGTCCGGGTTCTAAATGATCTCTTGATAGCGAGAGATCGAAAGGCTCGTACTATTCTAGTCCTTCTTGATCTCTCTGCAGCATTTGACACTGTGGACCATGGTGTGCTTCTGGAACGCCTGTGGTTCTATTGTGGACTGTCTGGTACAGTTCTGCAATGGTTTCAATCTTTTCTCACGGGGCGGTGACAGAGGGTTATCACCGGAATTTATTCCTCTGATACCGTTCTCCTGCCTTGTGGGGTTCCGAAGAGCTCCATTTAGGCACCCATGTTGTTCACTGTCTATATGCTGCCAATGGGAGACATTATTAGGCAATACAGCTTGGGTTTTCACTGCTATGCAGATGACACCCAGCTATATTTGTCTTTTAGTCCCGGACAGGAAGATGCAGTCTCTATACTTAACAGCTGTCTATCCGAGATCAAGGATTGGATGAGTGCCAGCTGGCTAAGGTTAAACCCGGATAAGACTGAGATGTTGGTGGTGGACCCAGGTCGCCTTGAGGTGGGTTGTAGGGCTGGGCTTCCTTCGGGCGTATGGATCGATGGTGCCCAGCTCTCAACCTCAGACCGGGTGCGTAGCCTGGGCATTATTATTGACGACGGTTTGACCCTGAAATTTCAGGTGTCATCTGCTGTCAAATCTTCCTTTTACCATCTTAGGAATATAGCTAGGGTGAAACACCTAGTTCCTCCGGCTGACCTTCCGACACTGGTCCATGTCTTTGTTACTTCTCGCCTTGATTACTGCAATGCCCTGTACCTAGGGCTACCGGGGGTTGATATCCGTTGCTTGCAGCTAGTGCAGAACAAAGCAGCCAGGCTTTTGACTGGGACATCTATGAGAAGTCATATTACACCTGTGCTGTGTGAACTGCACTGGCTGCTGGTTCAATGGCGGATCACCTTTAAGGTTGGGTTACTGACCTATAAAGCCCTACATGAACAGGGACCGCGGTATCTTCAAGATCTCCTTATTCCCTACTGTCCCTCTCGCTCGCTCCGCTCCACTGATGAGGTATTGCTAGAGGTTCCCAGGGTTCATTTAAAAACATCTGGAGCATGGGCATTTTCTTATGCTGCCCCTACCCTGTGGAATTCTCTACCTCGTCGGATACGAAGCTGCCTGACCGTTGAGAGTTTTAAGTTAGAATTAAAAACGTATTTATTTCAAAAGGCATATGGAGAGTGATTTTATTGTGATCTTATTGTGATCATATTGTTATTGTTGTTGTTTGTGTTATATGTATGTATTTTAATTGCTTTTATTTGTACAGTGCTTTGGCATTGAAAAGCGCTTAAAAAATAAATTTTTACTTACTTACTTACTTACTTTTTACTTTACTTACTTACTTACATGGGGAGCAAAAGCTAAACTGAACATATGGGTCCCAACTGGAAGCTAAACCAAAGTTGCCAATTGCCCATTTTTATTACCTTACTGCTCTGCTTGGGGAATACTTTTTGTTGTTTTTTCAGAACTCACTTGTGAACAGTGGAATAAGTTGATCAGCTGCAGAACTGCTATACTAAGGTGCCTTTATTTCTTGTGATAATCTTAACTAGAATAGAAGCACCTGGACAGTACCTGAGAGAGTGTGTCTGTTTCTATAGCAAAGAACCATTTGATCTGTTTCCAATTAAAGGAAAACTACCACATATCTTAATTACTCAGGGAGTGATGTTCATTGGAATTCACCCACAAACTATGGAACTGTTGTATGACCTACAAAACTGAACTTCTACTTTCAGTTTCAAGGCTGTTATCATGTGGCCTTACATTCCTGGAATATTGCATGCAGTTCTGATCTCTTCACTACAGAAAGGAACGGAAGTCATTTGGGATGATGCATTGCAGCACTACCAAAATGATGATCATTTTGGTAGGGTAAGAAAGTATGAGGAGTGGCATGAGGTCCTTAATGTGCTCTCCGTGATGGATCGGAGAATGTCTGTGTGAAGTACTGTAGATATGGAATGGAGTGGTTCCTGGAGAAACTGGCACTGTTTGTTCGTTGAACAATGTCATGTAAACATTTGGTTATAGATTAAAAATTAATACATTAATGATTTTTCAGTAGCCTCACACTCACTCATAGACCAACTTTATGAGATTGATTTAGGCACGCCAACCAAGGAGGTGCATAATAATCTGCAACTAGTGAACACACAACTTTACTCCAGAAAAAGGGGCTACATAAGCCTATAAAGATTTCTGCTTTCCAAGGGAATCACTACATACCATGAGTATTTCAGTTGGTCAATAGGTAAATTGTTGCATATTTGCATGGGGAGGACAGATGGACTTTGTGTCTGTTCTGACTCATATATTACTATCTACATATAATACACTGACATAACCAAGAGGGGAGACAGTACTGATGTAACTGACACACTGGCATAACAGGTAGGAGAAACATACTGGATGCAGACAGTACCTTAACCAGGACTAGACACTGTTGTAAGTGAATGTCCTTAATTGGGAGGAAAGACTATACTTTAACTGAGAATCTGCCTTATATGGGAGATATGCTGGTATAACTGGGAGGTGTCATTCCCTTAATTAGGAGAAGACAGTGCTGAGCTGTCTGTAACTGAATCACTGTCATACATAACTGAGAGAATGTACTGCTGTAACAGAAACACTGGCTTATCTGGAAGGCAGCACTGGTATAACCTGGAGAAGTGGAGACAGTGCCATAAGTGGGAGTAGGGTACACATTGCTTGACTTCTTCTCACACTAGAACAACTGAGAGGCACTGTAAAACTGGGATGAAAGATGTAAAAACTGGAAGATGACAGTAGCACAGCTAGGATTAGACTCTGCTACTTGAACACAGGAGGCACATTTTGATAAAAGCAAGAGATTCCTAACTAAACACATGTTTTACATAGGACCCTTCCCATGACATTTGGCCCTTCTTCCCTCATTGGTTATACAGTTCTTCCTACACTGAGTAGTACTGCACAAATGGTCACATGTTTAATATGCAGTTCTTTCTGCACAAATGTTCCCATATTTAAATGCACCAATGTTATCATGATTTGTATAGAACTGTTTGCACATTCAGTATAGCACTCCACCTACATCCACTGCAGAACTTGTCTCTTACCATATCCTGCTTACAAATCTTGCCACATACTGCATAAATACAGTGATCAGCGGTGTGTAAAAATAATAATAGAAGCGAAGGAGTTATCTTTGTTAATTCACTAAAAATACTACAAACAGCTTAATCTAGTTCAGTGTCAGTTGGTTTCAATCTATATCCCCCATCCCCAGGGGATAAGGTTGAAAATAAACAGAATTGCCTAGTCCTTCTCTCCTGGTCAACAAAAACTGAATGAATGAATGAATGAATGAATGAATGAATGAATGAATGAATGAATATGTATATACAAGGACATATTGAAGCTACTTGCATTATATTAAACAGAGTTGGATGTGGACACTTCTGCACTTTACATATTAGAAAACAAACCAGAACAACAAAATGAGAACGGGAGAACATGAATGAGACACGACTGCCAAACATTACTTGGGGTATTTGGGTGCAACAGGAAGTGTCCTACTTGCAGGCATATATATATATATATTGTTTTTTGTTGCTTCATATAGCATTTGGGAGTAAAATGCAGATCCAAATAGACAAAATGAGATCAGACAAGACAGTCTCAAATATCACTTGATGTACTGGAGTTAGTGGTCGGCGAAGTCCACAAAATTCACTAAGCGGAGAATTTCATGAATTGCCCTCATTACGTGTAGTGCAATTTGCAAAATTCACCATTTTGCGTAGCCTGGATCAAAGGCAAAGTGTGAAATTTTGCATGCAAAATTTCACACTTTCTTTCCACTTACACCCCACCAACCCCTACCCAATAGAAATCCCTGGTGGTCAAGTGCCCCCATCAGTCCCACTGTAAAGTACACTATATATATATATATATATATAAATATGTGTAACTCCCACCCAGGTATGCTGTTTCTATCTGACAGCACTACCTGGTGGGCTGGGTTCGGGGAGAAATATGTCACTCTGCACATTGACTAGGTTTGGCTACTCTGCACAGGGCACCCAAGTAACTCCGGACACAGGAAGGAATAACTGTAATGTCCAATACCAGAAGTGGGATTCTAAAGTGAAGTGTGGCTTTTATTCACATCCAACAGAATAAACAAAGCATAGATGGACCTCCACGGGGCTACACTCCTGCTAATGCAGATTTATGGAGATCAGAACACCTTCACTTTAGCCCTCAGGCTCTGCAACACACTGGGCACACAGCCCAAACTAGTATGCTGTTCTGGATTTTCCCTGGCTCAGCTCCCTTGCCAGCCCTTTGGACACTTTCCATATAGCATGGAAACATTTACTGGTGGCTCCCTAAACCAACTATGAATACTTCAGCTCCAACAGGAAATCTTCCTCATCAATACCACGTCTGGGTACTTTCCTCAGGCACTGGCCAAGTACCTGAGAGAAAGCAACAGGTGTCCCAAAGCAAACCCGTAGGGGTGAATATGGTTACTACTGATGGGGAGGTCTCCCACCTCTCACTCCCATAATTCATACCCAGCCATTTCTCTGGGCTGTAACACCTCATCCTTTAAAACACTTTGCTGTGTAGATTCTTTTTAAATGTATTCACATTCAATCTACTGTCTTTACATCCCATTTGTGCTGAACTTGAACATACTTAATAAGTGGCTGTGTCCATTACTCTAGACCCCACACAGATTTAAGCAGTCCAATCCTCACATCTTCCAAACTGTACTTGGCTGTTTCTTCCTGACCCCCACAGTAACAGTCACTTTAGTTTCATCTTAATTCAGGTGAAAACACATTGGCCCTTTAGCAGAGCGAACTCACCCCTTGGTTGCAGGTGCCCCACAGGCATTTTCTCCTCAAGGGAAATCTTGTCCAGTACTTCTGGTGCCTCAGCACAAACTTAAATCAGGCAGCTTCTTTTCTCCTTAGTCGGACCAGGGGGGGTTACCCCTGGAAAGAAGCTGATTCCCCCCCCCATCCTTGCAGGGATGTGGCCCTGAACCACTGAAAGTGGTCTCTACCACTTCAATGTGCTCTTCTTGTGTTCTTCAGGTGAGAACACACACCTATAAAACAAAAATAGCTCTTTGACAGAGCTTAGAGCTCTGAGGGCCTGCCTACAGCAGAGCACCTCTTCTACAGACTGCAACAGAACTGACTTTAAATTCCCCAACGTTCTACTCTAACCCCCAACTGCAACATTCTAGTGTGGCTTATGCTGTTGTGACAGTTCTAAAATGATGTCATCCTTCAGTCTCAGCTGAGACTGAGAACAGTGTGAGACAGTGTGCAATCCATTTAACTAGAGTTTCACAAGCTGCCTTCCCTGCCTACCACTAGGTCTTACTGGGATTCTAGTAACCCCGGGTAAAAGGGGGGTTACATAGATGAATAGATAGATAGATAGATAGATAGATAGATAGATTGATTGATAGGCATGTATACAATATTCGAGAGACTCATACCTATTGCACATTGACACCCTGTAACTTTCTGGTGAATTTTTAGAAGTTTCACATTACACCCCTACTTTGTAGTGCCATATTAGGAGAGACATTACACATAACATGACCCAGTTTGATTCCACTGTCTTCTTTCAGTTTTATCACAAACATCTATTTACCCTCTCAAATAGGGCTCCATTTTGTGACATTGCTGCCAGTCCCAATTTAAGTATTTAAAATACAGCCCTTTATTGTGCCCTAGAAACCCAACTGTTGTTAATGTGTTATCTAATTACTTCATTTTAGCCTCCCCAATAAACTCCCTGTACAGAATAAAAGTGTTTGCTTTTTATTAAATCATTTTACACAGCTGTAACATTCTTAACATGTGGTGTCCATCTAGTACCTCATCCTAAGCAGACTGTGCCTTTAATTTGCATGGTCTGTGGTCCAAAAGCATTATTGTGATTGTTAACCTTTTTTTTTGTTAATGACGTGCTTCCAAAATCTTGCAGTTTGTTTCAATTCGTTTATTTAGAAAATTCCCTTTTCCCACGGCATGGTATTCTCATGTCCTTTTGTGATTCACGTTACTACTGATTCTTCCACTGGCCCAGAATGCAGAGAACCAGAAATGCATGCCAACACCTTCAGTCATCAACCCATGGCTCTTTAAAGCCATGAAGCTGTGGTTCTGCATTCTTTTTACTGTTGCCTGCATTGTGGACAAGACATGTGGTCCTCTTGAAGTTTGGCGTTATGCACGTTACAGGTACTACAGGGGGCTATTCCCTATGCACTTCCGCTGCTTTTTTGTTCCCCAGTATGTCACACATCTGCAGATTGTAAAGGTACAAATTTGCTTTTTGGGAAACACAGAGACGTAGTCAGACCTTTTCTCATGGTCCTGAGATGCTGGGCTTGGAGATTGAAGGGTGGGGGTAGGGACAGGCAGAGTTGATTATAAAGTATTTTAATGTTGAACAGCTGCAGGTTTCCTAGATTAAATGGTTATACATGTACCATTATTCTATACACCAGGTCTCTACAGGGGATTATTTTGTGTGGCCTGGTCCCTGCAGGGGCTCGTTATGTGTGAGCCTATTCTCTGCTGGGGCTCCTTTAATGTTACTGCTGCTAAATAATTTATTCTGTACTGGGCAAAAAAAAAAAAACAGTTTTGGGGAGTACATCAATTGGACCTGGTCAATTCCGGGGCTCATTTTGTATGAGGTATCAGAACACCATAACTACTGTTTGGGAGAGTTATGTACTGGAAAATAAAATAAATGCAGTGTTGGGGTATTAAATGAATTGGACCTGGTCTCTGCAGGTGCTCATTTTGTATAGACCTGGTCTCTTTAGGAGCTTGTGTTATGTGGGAGACATCAGAGCACCATAACTACTTTTAAACTGCCTGCTTATCTGCTGAACTTAAAAAGGAATCCTGGCTAATATATTTGTTTTCTTTGTGCAGTCCTCTATGGTACTGCGGGGAAGGGGGTCTTTATAATACAGTACATTGTTTTTTTTTCTGTCCTATATACCGTGCCATTTATGATACTAAACTGACATGAAACTGAAATAGGACATGTTATGCAGTACACCTAAAATGTTGCTTATGAGTAAAGTCTGGGGGTGGTTTTAGGGGGCATGGACTTAAAACATAAACATGCTTACAAGGGGCTTAGAAAGAAAGGCCATAGGAGCATAATGGCACAAAGATTAAAAGGAGTTTAATGAAGAAAAAAAGAACACAAACAAAACCAAATAAAATAAAAATCACATTGTATACCATGACTCTGAGTTTCAGTGTGTGTTAATGTCCACTAGGGAATGTAACATGTGGGAAGTAAAAGTAATTGTTTGGTGTGCCCTGTGGCCTAGGATGGCATATGTGGGAGTAAATGTGACATAAATAAATGTTCTCTTACTAGGAGAGATGCATGTGGTGCTGTCACCCATTCACCCTCTGTTGCAGTAATATTACATAATGCTCATTGTTTTGTGTACTTTTAGGCTTGTTTGGCTGTTGTAGTGCATTTCAGTAATTGTTTGGGCCATGTGTTCTGTGGTAGTGCAAGTAATGTAAAATACTGTTTTTTTGTTTTTTTTTTTTGATAATGGGGAGTTTGCTGGCAGTGACTGCCAAAGCGGCACAGCTGGTTTTAATATTTTTGCATCACTTGTGTCTTTTTGTGCACTTTTGACCCTTTTGCTGTTGCAGTGAATCTTAGTAATTGTTTGGTATGCCATGTGCTGTATGTTAGGCCAAGGGCCTACCGCAGCATATCAAACAGTGCAATTCAGTCTGTTTCTGTAAAAACCTAAAGTGCACTAACAAAAAATGGATGTAAACTTACTGTATCTGATGGTGACTGGGTTGCAATCCCCACCATCAACCATATTCATTGTTTTTTTTGCACTTTTAGGCTCATTTGGCTGCTGTTGTAGTGTAACTCAGTAATTGGGCCATGTGCTGCATGGTATGCCTAAAACGGCTTCCATAGCAGCACAAATGAAGCAGGATACAGTTTTTTTTCCTTATTGGGATGATTGCTGGCAGTGACTGCCAAAGCATCACCCTTGGTTCTAGTTATTTTGCATTCAGGTTTTGGTGTGTACTTTTAGGCTCATTTTGCTATTGCAGTGATTCACAGTAATTGTTTGGTGTGCCATGTATTCCACGATAGGCCAAGGGCCTAACATGGCATGCCAAACAATTATTGACATTCACTACAATAACCAAAGAAGCCTAAAAGTGCACCACCTCCAAAAACACACTGGTTGCCATATGCATCTGCAGAAGGACCATGCTGTGGATAACGTGAGTAAGGATTCCACGGACGGGACCATTCAACAACAGGGAAGGGTTGTGTCTTCAATTGTGGCTGTAATTTGGGGGATGGCACCATTAGCAACAGGGATAATTGTGTGTATCTGTGCCATACAAGGGGACCATGCAAAATGGCCTTGCACAGTGCGCACACTGTGATTACAGGGCATCACCAATTTTCAGGTCCCTGACCCTTCATTTGCATTGCACCAACATCAGAAATCTCCTGGGCACCAACCTTGTTTGCCCACAATAATAGGGCTTTGGAATATGAACATCTGTGCAAAACTGGGTTTGTGCACAAAAACTAGACTTTGCACACGGGCAAACTTTTGAAGATCTGGCCCCTGAAGTTAGTTTTTCCTCTCAGTTTTATTTCTTAAAACACATTTTAAGATTGAAACAACCCACTCAAGGGTGTAGGTCTATTAGTAAGCAGTAACCCACTCCAGGGTATGCAATTATTTGGGATTAATCAATATACTGGGTGTATTGAAAGGCACGAGGCTGCTGGCTGAGTGTCCTCACAGCACCCGGGGTGTTGATTAATCCCCAATAACCACACACCCTGGAGTGGGTTATTGCATTTATAACATAGGGTGCTCTACAAACAAGGAGAAAGCAACATTAAGGGTTTTTTCCCTGTATAGAAGACAAAAAATTATTGTATCCTACTGCCTAGAAAATTAGTCCCCAACAAAACTGCTGTCATCCACATACAAATGTCAGAAAGAATGTGTTGCTATGCTTTTTCTGACATTTGTTATGCATGATATGTTTTCTGAGACAGTAGCTCTGAAGTGCAAGACATGGAGCTGCCTCTTGTCATGGTACAGACAAGGAGTCAGTACCTCGCTGGCATAGCTGCTCTATCTCTCTGTCTGTGGTTACATTAAGGTACGGCAAGCAGTAAACATTTTCCCCAGCAGTGCAGTCACACAGTCTGCCAGCCTGTACTCTACCAGTTAAGAAATGGCAACTAATGGGACTCAGATCCTACAGGTCTTGCTAACATTCTGTCTCTCTGTCCACTGGCATAAAGCTCACTCTCACAGCGTGACATTGTTGGGGGGGGGGTCCTCACTCCCTTTACACTGTGCCATCTAAGTTTATGGCACAACTATGGAACTACCCTATCAATCTGGCTATGCCACAGAAAAATGATAGCAGGGACCACACACCTCTCTGGGGGCAAGCTGATCGCAATGATTCTCAGAGTTCACTGGCATAGAGACAGCAAGAGAGACAAGTTCATTAAGTCAAGTTTCATTTAATGCTGTCCCCAGCTCCCACTCTCTCCCCTTGCTGCACATCTCTCTCCATCTCTATCACAATAGCACAGAGTTAAGACACAGGCATTCAGTAGTGGAACCGGGGGACTGCTGGCAATTTTCTGCTCACTCTCGTAGATGATGTCTGCTGCTCTAGCATTACAGTGACGGACTCTCACAGTCTCTTTCACTGTCACCATGTAAAGTGACACCGACAATTGCAGAGTGGTGTATTCACATGCTGTTCATGTTCCTTTTGTCCATGAGGAGTGGATGATGCTGTACGGTACTTATGTTGTTGTACTGCACATGGGATTCAGAGGAAAAACAAGATACAGGCCTAACCCATCTGGTACACTGAGCACTTGTCCCATAGTCTGGTGTCTGTGTGATCATGGACACAGTAATGCATGGACAAGTACTGTTTGCTGCCTGAATCCTTGGTACCACACACAGACAGGTACTCCAGAAGTTCTTCTTAATCTCTTTCTGTGATCTAAGGAGGGGCACTGTGAGGTCAACCAGCATGGCATAGGATATGTCCACAGAGAACAGAGGTACTAATGTTGAATGAAATGTTATGGTGCTTCTCTCTCTCTCTGTCCCTCAGGAAATCCCACACAGAACAAGAAAATGCCATATGCCACACTTCTGATCACTCACTCAGAATGTTTTAATGGCTGCTGGGCCAACACCAGTTTTCTGCGCTCTCCTCATCACAGAGAGATGGAAACAGACAAAAAATGTGGTTTTGCTGCGATGATCCCAAGGGCATGTCAGTGCATTAGAAGCAAGACTGCACACATTTTGAACACTGCAGCCACTGTTGCTGCACTGCCTGAGACCACAAGACAGGACGTGGCTCTCGCTCACTAATTGGGGGTAGTAATGGCAGCTCCACTGACTGGAATTTTGGCACAATAACGAGATCAGGAATGCAGCCTGATCTCTCAGAGGGATGGTTCACCACTAGCTGTGCATATATTGTGGATTAATCAATGGTCACCTGATGGCTCTTTACCAATCAGGTACCTGTCTTTCTCTACCTCATGTTATAAGTCACTAATACTCTTCTAGTGTTTTGCCTTTAGCCTTGAATATTACATGCAGCAAGGGCATGCATTACTCCCACACACTCCTATTCACCTCACTTATAGAGATATAGGTTGGTTTCCCTCTCTCTTATTGTGGGCTTAGGACCAGCTGGTATATGTAATTGACAGACCAGGTGAGATTCAATCCATACTACACTCTACTACACTGTGTAACGTAAAACATTTGTGGATATTTTATGCTAATATAATGTGAATACAGAACAATCTTCAAAATGTTCAAAAAATGTTATACCAAATATCCATAGTATGAAAATAATTTTTTGGTTGAACATTAGCAATAACTTTTGGTATGACTTAGTGAGACACTTGGTATGATACTAATACTACTGTTGTTCTGGTGTCCATGTTACTCATGTGACTTCTTGTGTCGTGTCTATGTTACTTGCGTGACGCCCTGTGGAGTCTGTGTTACTCATGTGACATTGTGTGGGAAAAAAATGCTTGTAAATCAAGTATAATTTGCTTTCTGAAAATTCAGTGATTTTTGTTTTTTCATATGAAGGTAACATAGTTGTGCAAAATAAAATGGGCTAGAAAACCAATGAAATGAATGTGGCAGCTAAACTTGAACATGTTCAGATCTGGGCATACTGCGGTCAAAAGACATATTGTGGCATAACTGCCAGCAAGTTAAGTTTAAAAAGTTAAATATTATGCTACCTAAATAGATACCATAGACATAGTAATATTTAAAAATATATGTTAGATAATATGGCAAATCTGCTGTCAAGGACACAATGTTACTCACATTACATTGGCCTTCTGGGAACTTCAAATCCCATTTTTTAGGACCTCTGAACTTTGAACTTTCTTTGTACTGGGGATTACAATTCTGCCACATCTACCCAATGTACACATAATCTGGTTATGACAACTGGCCCAAACAAATTTTGAGACCTGAATGTCACACTTTGTCTCTTGAGTAGCAAATCGGTACCTATATATATATATATATATATATATATATATTCTAGTGGCACTGTAGTGCCACTATAGTTAGGGTTGAGTACCCCATTTAAGGTTAAATCTGAAATTTGGCACCTTAATAACTTTGCCACTGTATGACAGATTTGCCTGAAATTTAGAATGCATGGTTTCATACCATAGATCTCTGGATCTTGCAAGTTGGGTTATGGTCAGATGTATGCTTGCAGAGCTACAGAGCACCAAATAATGCATAAATTATGGGTTTTTGCATGTTTTTTGCTCGCACCTATAGCCCGCACGGTTTATGCAGTTGGTCCAAAAACTTCAGGGAGCATGCAGCCTTCATCCCCAATGTGCCTTTCGAAGATTTCATGAAAAATATTAAATGGTTCAAATGTTATTCACAAAACACTGAATCCTATTATAGTCTATGGGAAAGGTTAACAAAATATGCGACAGTATTGCAAATGCAGTTTTTACTGTTGCAAATTACCCTCTTACTTTCGTGATTCAGCTATTTATTTTTAGGTTGATGGTCATAAAAATGCTTGGCATTTAAATTTGAGACCCTGTAGGGACACAATTCTTGTATTGTTCACCTAGTCGAGCCCTGAGGATGCTAGCCATGTCTTTTTTGGGGGTAAAACACCGCAGAAATGTTTTTTAAATTTTTGTAAAAAGTAGTGTCACGAAGTACTTTCGCATATGTGACACTTTCATAATTTTTTTTTTAAAAGTGTGGTGATTTGCAAAAGTAATTTGTGACACTATGTCCAAAACAATAGGAAATCTTTGCCACCCTGCTGTAAGACAACAGTTAGGTCTTTTGGGCTGAAATTTGCAGGGAAGAAAGCCAAACATCAAAAAGATGTGCATTTTGGTGGTTTGGTGCCATAATATAACATGGCTGCAAAGTTATGGCACTCTGAAGTTGATGATTTTTCCCATAGTATAACATTACGGCGTCCGCCACGCCTTTCGAGCCCGTGTCTCGAAAATGGTTCGAGATACGGACTTTTCATTGGAAGAATGCTTAGGCCCCCACTAGGGAGCTAAGTACAAAACTAGCTTGGAAACTCATAAATAATGTGAGATTTTATTTTTTTTTCTACGTTGTACGGTTTCTGAGATATAAGAAATTTAGTATTCCAAGTACTCATTTTCTGGTCCTAGGGCCATTATTATGCCCACATTCTTTGTATTTACTGTGCTTCTAAATGCACCTTTTAGGACACAAAGCGTGTGCATTTGCATTACTTTTACCATTAGCATTCACATTTACATTTCCGCTTGCATTCCCATCACAGTTTGCATTAATGTTTCCCTTTTCATCACTGTGTGCATTACCATTTGAGTTTGCATTACTGTTTCTTTTTGCATCACCGTCGGTGTTACTGTTTGAGTTTGCATTACCATTTGCATTTGCATTACCATTTTCGTTAGCATTTCCATTTGCGTCACCGTGTATGTTACCATTTGCGATTGCATTTGCATTACCATTACTGTTTGCATTTTCATTACCATTTGCATTACCATTTCCATTTCCATTACCTTTAGCATTTGCATATGCGCTTGCGCCTGCGTTTCTGTTGTCGCTTGCATCACTGTTTCCTTGTGCATAGCTGTTGCTGTTACCATTTGCATTTGCTTTTGCATTTCCATTTGTATTACCATTTGCATTTCCGTTTGTGTTACCATTGTGATTGGTTGGCATCTCATGGCACTCCAGACATTACCTCATGGGTTACAGCCCACCTGATAGGCTAATGATGCACATGACCCAGATCAGATTTCCAGTATATCCAGGTCCCAGGAACCCCTGCTCTCCAGTAGTAATTTGTGCATCTGAATAGGCAAGAAGCATCCAGAGAACCCCTGTCTGCTTATCTCTAAGGTAGGAATGTGTTTTATTCGGAGCATTGTTTGATTATGAGCATCTTATGTAGTATGAGCAAATGGCTTAAGTGAATAGCTTTATGCCTTGGAGTGAAAGGTGCTGGGTTTGAATCTCAGAAACTACATGATCGATTCCAGAGAGTTTTTCTGTTTATGAACACCCTGTGTAGAGTAACTCAAATTCAGTATCAATGGGAACGTTTGGATGAATTGAAGAGAAAGAATAGTAAAGGAGCCTTCAGCTCACAGAAAGAATCGTATTAAAATCTTTGTGTAAGGGCATTTCACCTTTCTCGCTTGCCTCAGCCATTTCCCGTCTGTAAGCGCAGCATGTGATTCCCTGGCGGGCCTTCCACGTGCCTCCAGTAGAGCCGCGGACGCCAGCGTTCCCCTGGCAGTCCCTCGCCACCATCGAGCGTCCGGCACCTCTACTCCCCAGCGACTCCGCGGTCTCACAAACCCACTCAAGACCGCTCCCCTACGCTGATCGCCTATCTTCCCGTGACTCATGGCCCTTCTCTCTACCGCTAGTTGCCTATCTCCCCCGTGACTCCGCGGCCTTCTGTACCTCACCGCGAGTCGCCCATGTCCCCGCGACTCTGCGGCTCCCTATTCAGGCGGTCCTGCCGCTGCCCTACCCGCGGCCGGTCATCCAGCCCGCGAATCGTCCTCCACCCTCCCGGCCACTCCCCGGCCTGTTTTCAGGCCCGCGAGTCGACCCTGTTCCCCACGACTCTGCAGGTTGCCCTGTCCTTCCCCCCAACCCCCGCAAATTACACGGGGATCCTACGAACTATGCCCGCCACACCGAGGGGCCAAGCCTAGGCCCACAGCCAAACAGAAAAAGGGGAGCCTACACAACAGGTCCCATTGCCACGAGGCCTTCTCCCAGGTGCGGCCTACCTCCATCGCGAGTTGCCTCTGCTCCCCGCGACTCCGCGATGACCTCTGGCATTCCTCGACCAAGGGGGGGAGAAAGTGAAGACACCAGAGATCTGGTTGGTTTCACCGCGAGTCGCCTCTGCTCCCCGCGACTCCACGACTCCTCACCTCGTCCGCACCCCACACAAGGCATACCTCAGGGGGTGAGACACCAGTGACAGGATGCAGGGTGGAATAAGGCACAGAGTGCTGACCTCTGATCGAGGAGCACAGCTTCTACCGCACTGGAGGAATTTCTTATCCTCCAGGCCCCTAACATACATCGGGGGAAGCCCTTGAACAGGCAAGCTCTCGCCCCTGCCTACAACGTGCCTGCTCGAGTTCTCCGGCAGCCCTGCTACGGCGGGGGGGCATTTATGGGGCAATATCCTGGCCTTGGCCACTCGAGGCAAAAAAAAAAAAATTTTTGGGTGATGTTCATTCCACTCGGGTCCCTCTTATAGCTACCCCAGTAGGACTCCACGAGGCCTCTGTCCGGGTACCTCCCACAGCGACCCTGGCAGACCCTGCGATCCCCATCTCGGGGGGGTGGCGGCCCCCTCCCACAGCGGGCCCCCCCCGAACATAACTACAGATCTAGGGATAATGCTTACGATTGAACGGTCATCTCCACCCTCACGGCTCGGGCTAAGGGCCCTCCCACAGCGCCCTTACCATTGCAGCCTTCTAACTTGACCTAGAGGGGAAAAACACGATATCCTTTTTCCCCCGCTCAGACCTCTCTCTCATCTTGCAGATGGTTAAGACAAAGAAGTGCAAAGCGTGCAACGCCGCCCTCCTCCCTCAAACTCCAGGCCCCCTATGTGCAGCCTGCCTCATGGACGACGAGCTGTCCTCAATGGAGAGAACCTCACCACTAGCCCCCTCTCTTCCCGGCCCCAGCAACTCGACGTGGGTGGATCCGGGCTTGCTTCTGATTCAAAACCAGCAAGCTGCGGCGGCCATGATGGAGAGCCAGCAAAACTTCATGCTGAAGATCATGGAGAAGCTGGAGGCTCTTACACAGAACAGAGTTAGACCACCCAGCATGGAGCCTACCCGTCAGAGAGACCCGCTAGAAGAGCCAACGGCACCGGAGGATCCACTCCCCAGCAATCCCCAAGACGGCAACACTGAGGAGAAAGAGAAGGAGGATGAGTTCGACGAGGAAGGAGAGGAGGAGGAGCACGGCATGGACTCGGACGCAGAGGATCTCGAGCTTCAGGCAACTCCGTCCCTGACTGCTAAACTATGTGGATTTGACACAATTCCCGGCCTCATGAAGGTCATCAAGGCCACCCTGGGACTGACCACGGAGGAGCAAGAAGGGGAGAAGACAGAATCCAAGCTAGACCCTATGATCCAGCTAAGGACCACCACCCCAGAGGCCTTCCCAGTCTGCCCGGCCATTGAGGAACTGATCCACACAGAATGGCAATCCACGGACCCGGGCAGAATGTCGAACAGAAGGAACTTACTTAAAATGTACCCAATTCAGGCCGACAAATCCAACACCTGGTGCAAGGCCCCTTCCATCGACCCCCAAGTGGCGGCCTTGAGTAAAAAGACAGTGCTGCCATGTGGCACCATAGCACTCAAGGACCCGACAGACAAGAAAGTAGAGGACATGTTAAAAAAGACCTTCGAAATCGAGGGTACCTTGGCCAAGGCTATGACAGCGGCGATCTACACCTCCAGGGCGCAGATCCACTGGTTGGAGGAATTGCAGGAACAGGCAAGCCCGAAGTCAAGGGAGGCTGAACTATTGGACTGCACCCTCGACGCAGCCAAGTACCTCGCGGACATGGCAGTGGACTCTCTACGCCTCCAGGCCAGGGTGACTGCCATCATAAATCAAGCCCGCAGACCCCTATGGCTCAAACTCTGAGATGCAGACTCAGAATCTAAGACTCTACTTCAAAATTTACCCCTCAAGGGGGGCCATGTATTTTGGGAAGGCCTACAGGCTTATCTTAAACAGAGGGAAGAGGGTAGGGACCTCCTAAGGAATAGGTCAAGACCCGCACACCTGCCATCTACTAGGCATGAATTCGGCCGAGCCAAGAGCCAGAGCCACAGGAGCCCTACTCACAAAACGACTCCTTCGGAGTAGAGGCACCCACATCCTCTCGCACCTCCACCTTCAACAGCTACAAGTCCCCCCTTCAGACCTCGGGTCAAAGTCTGGAGGCAGCGGAAGAAGGATTCAGGGAAAACAGTGACACCGTTCCTCACAGAATCCTCAATACACCCCAGTCGACCAGCGCTTGCCCTGTTAGCTCACGCTGGGGAGACCACCGTGGGACAGGTGGGTCCGGACGTGGTCTCCAAGGTGGTCGCTGATAGAGCTGACCCACCACTCCATACCCCAATGGTTCATCTCATCTCCAGTCTCCAGAAGGGGGCCTCACCACACCAGGTACAAGGTATCCTGGAGGATCTGATCCTGAACAGGGCCATTCAGCAGTCCCAGTTCAGGAGCAGGGGAAGAATGTTGTACTACATCTTCTTCCTAGTGCCAAAGAAGTCGGGAGACCTCAGGCCCATCCTGGACCTAAAACACCTGAACAAATGCGTGATCCCACGTCGGTTCAAGATGGAAGCAGTCCGATCCATCCTAAGGGAATCAGGGTAGGCGACTTCTAACTTCAATCGATCTAAAGAAGCCTACCTACATATTCCCATCATCAAGAACCACAGAAGGGTTCTCAGCTTCCACATCTTAGGTCAGCATTTTTCAGTATCGGGCACTCCCATTCGGCCTGTCCTCAGCCCCAGGGTCTTCACCAAGGTCTCCATCACATTGGTGGCCAGGCTCAGGGAACTAGGACTGGACATAGTCCCGTATCTGGACGACTGGCTCATACGGGCATGATCCAGGGATCAGGCACAAGCCCACACAGACTTCGCCGTACGGGCACTCAGGGACCACGGATGGGTGGTGAACGAGGAAAAGAGCCACCTCCACCCAACCCAGCAGATCGAGCATCTTGGGGCTGCCATTGACTCAGAAAACGGCTGGGCAAAACCGACCCCAGCACGGATTCGCAGCCTCCGGCACCTGGCTGGGCATCTAAGGTCACAACCGCGCACCACAGTAGCAGAAGTTGCGAAACTCCTGGGCTACATGGCCTCCTGCATCGATCTCATCCCGTGGGCCAGGTGGCACATGCGCACACTCCAAAACTTCATTCTGGCAAGCGGAGCGCCAAACGAGTTCAACTTGCACCGCCCGGTACAGCTGCCCGCAGGAGTGAGATCTTCCCTGAGGTGGTGGACCACCCCAGGAAATCTGACAAGAGGGGTCCCACTGGAAGCACCCCCTCTGATTCCCATTGAGATGGATGCGAGTCTCTCCAGCTGGGGAGCCTGCCTGGGAGACGAGTCTGCGCAGGGGACCTGGTCCCCGGCAGAGGCCCTACTCTCAATAAACGTACTGGAGATGAGAGCGGTGTTCCACGTGCTCCAAGCCTTCCGGCACCTCATACAGAAGCAGTCAGTTCTGATCAAATCAGACAACTGCGTGATGGTGGCATACATAGCGAAACAGGGGGGCACCGCGAAAGTGATGAACTGGGCCCAAATTCACCTAACTCACCTGGGGGTGGTCCATTTAGCTGGGAAGCTGAACATAAGGGCGGATTGGCTCAGCCGCCAGCAGATTCATCCCGGAGAATGGCGTCTGCACCCAGACCTTTTTCACCTAATTCAGATGACGTGGGGCCCAGTGTCCATAGACCTAATGGCTTCAAGGGACAATGCCCAAGTGGACAAGTACCTGTCCAGGTTCAGGGACACACACTCCCAGGGCACAGACACTCTGTCTCAGGAGTGGCCTCGCAGCGGCGCATACATGTTCCCCCCTCTACCTCTCATCCCTCAAGTTATGGAAAAGATCCAGAGATCTCGAGTCACTGTCATCCTGGTGGCCCCATACTGGCCCCGAAGATCATGGTTCGCAGCAATCACAGAGATTGCTCTAGCCAGCTTCCGGATCCCGACTCGGCCCGATATGCTGTCGCAGGGTCCCATGCTGCACACGGCCCCTCGAACCCTGAAGCTCACGGCCTGGCTCCTGAGAGGTAATGGCTATCGGCTGATGGGTACCACGAGTCAGTCATAGGCACGCTGCTCCGGTCTCATCGCGCCTCCACCACCTCCACATATGAGAGGCAATGGGCTGTCTTCGCGCAATGGTGCCACTGCCGGGGCTCAGTACCGGAACAGGTGGATCTCCCCACTATCTTACTGTTCCTGCAGCAGGGGGTGGATAAGGGGTTGGCACCCTCCTCCCTGAGGGTACAGCTGGCGGCCATAGGGGCGGCCAGAGGCCTGGTTGAGGGGCACCCTCCAGGAGCCCACCCAGATGCAATCCAATTCCTAAGGGCCGTGGACCTCATGAGACCTAGGGCCAGACCTGGGGTCACTCCCTGGCACTTACCCCTGGTATTGGACTCCTTAAGGGCTTCACCATATGAACCCCTCACCGATGCAGACCTTTTCTGGGTAGGCCTGAAGACCGCCTTTCTCATGGCCATCTGCTCGGCCAGAAGAATCGGGGAGCTGGGTGCACTGTCCTGCGCACTGCCCTACACCACCTTCACCCCCCAAGGGGTATGACTTCGGACCGTCCCGGCATTCCAACCGAAGATCTCCACAAGTTCCATAAGGGAACAGCCAATAGACCTACCCACCCTGACCCGCCCCTATCTCTCAGAGGAAACAGCCCCTGGACCCTCTAGACATCGGGTCAGCACTTTCAGTCTACTTAGCCAAGTCGCAAACCATCCGCAAGACAGAGAGACTCTTCATCGTCTCCAAGGGCCAACATCAGGGACTGGCAGCGTCTAAGACCACCATCGCAGGGTGGATAAAATGGGTCGTGCTCCACGCCTATAGGGAAAGACATCTGACCCCGCCACAGGGGCTCAGAGCACACTCCACTAGGGTGGTTTCCACCTCTTGGGCGGAACGAGCACTGGTATCCTCTGAGGACATCTGTAGGGCAGCCACTTGGACCTCCCTACACACCTTCATGAGGCACTACAGGCTGGAACAACTGCAGGATTTCAGACCGGTCTTCACCTCCCACGTCCTCGCGGCAGCCACACATCTCGGTCACTCCGATACACCTGAATCCCACCCGGGGACTTGAACTGCTTCTTATCTCCCATGAGGTAATGTCTGGAGTGCCATGAGATGCCAACCAATCACAATGGGTGTTTACTCACCTGGTAAAGGTGATTGTGTTGGTTGGCATCCATGGCACTCCAAGGACCTCCCTCGGGTATGATCGGAGCGTTCCACAAGAGAAGAAAAGGAGAGAAACTGGAGGTCCCTACTTCTTCAACTTGGTTCCGCTGCAAGTAAATACAAGTCAAACCTTGGTTTGAGGTAGTATGTACAGAATAGGCAATAAATTCAGGCCTCCGGCCCCATTATTGTACCTTGTCGTTGCATGTCTCATCCTTAATAGTCTCTATTGTGTGTTTTGCTTGCTTGTGTTCTACTTTCTTCCTTTCAGCTATGGAAAATTCAAACTGGAGAGCAGGGGTTCCTGGGACCTGGATATACTGGAAATCTGATCTGGGTCATGTGCATCATTAGCCTATCAGGTGGGCTGTAACCCATGAGGTAATGTCTGGAGTGCCATGGATGCCAACCAACACAATCACCTTTACCAGGTAAGTAAACACCCATTAGTGTTTGTGTTTACATTTGCACTTGTGTTTCCGTTACCGTTTGCTTAATCGTTTCTGTTTGCATCACCATATGTGTTACCATTTGTATTTACGTTTGCATTACCCTTAGCATTGCTGTTTCCTTTTGAGTCACCATTGGCATTACCATTTGTGTTTGTGTTACTGATACTGTTTGCATTTCCGGTACCATTTTATTAGCGTTTTTGCTTGCATCACCGTGTGCATTTAACATTTGTGTTTGTATTTGCACTTGCATTTGCATTTCCATTTGATTACCGTTACCATTTTTGTTTTCATTGCCATTTGCATTACTGTCTATGTTTGTGTTCACATTTGCACTTTCGTTTGCATTACCGTTTGTGTTACTGTTTCCTTTCGTGCCACCATTGGTGATGCCATTTCCGCTTGTGTTTGCATTATCCTTACCATTTGCATTTTTGTTACCATTTGAGTTACCATTTATGTGTGCATTTCCATTACCGTTACTGCTCTCAATACAGTTACCATTACCATTAGGGTTGGTGTTAACGTTCCCATTAGGATTACCGTTACCCTTCCCATTACCATTACTGCTAGTGTTACCATTACTGTTAGGATTATTACGCAAATTGAGATAGGGGAGCGTAGGGCCCTTTGGGGCCTATGCCCTACCACCACATACCATTCACTATTTATAGTGCACATTCTCAAAAAGAAGGCAAATTCACTGCAAAAAATTCCATTTAATACATCAATTAGGGTTGTTCCACAGTGACAAAAGTGAAGAAATCATTGTTAAGGTTGCCAGGAGGGCACTACATGAAGGGTTGGGGGAGGAGTTCCACTAGACACCAGGGATGATTTGGAGAAATGTATTTAAAGTTGCCAGTGGGACTCGAGTCCAAAGTAGGACTCACTGCTGGACTGGATGAAGCAAGCAGGGTGAGGGAGGTGCTAGACACTTTTGGGGCCAGTGATCGGAGGGGTGCGGGGTTCCATTAGACACCAGGGAATATATATATATATATATATATATAGACACATATATATATATACACACACACATACCACTGGGGTAAAAGCTCCCCCAGTGGAATAAACAGTGATATTTTCTCTGGAGTGAGGAAAAATACTGATAACATCACCAGAGTGAGGATATCACATTTATCCTCACTCTGCTGATGTCACTGGAGTGAGAACATCTGGACTCCAGATAGCATTCTAAAGGAAACTACTTCAAAAACTGCAACTTACTCAATTAGCTTTGCAAAACATTTTCAGCTGTGTCCCACTGAGTTTCTAACACTCCTAGTCCATTATTGTGCTGATCTCAGCCTCAAAACAACCCAAATTCTAAATGAAGCTATTATAAAGCAGTTTGTCTTTTTTCAGTGCTACCTACAGCAGTTTGTCTTTCTCAGTGAGCCTCTGAATCACTCAGTTAGCTTTGTAAAACACACTCAGCTGTGTTTCTCACTCCCAGTCCATTCAGAACACACACTCACACACACACCACACACAGAATGAGCAAGAAACACACAGAAACAGAAAAAAAAAGTTCCTAAAGCTCTCAGCCTAGTGGTATAAACCACACACACGCTGTGCTGATAATGGGATATGGAAAATATTCTCAATCCAACATCATGAGCTGTGCATTCTTACTCTGCCAGATTGAGAATATTTTCAATATCACTCTCCTACCCGTCATGTATCCTATATATATATATATATTTCTTTAAACTGGGATGGAGGGCACTAGACCACCAGGGATGAATTCCCGAATTGTAACATCTACTTGCTTGGGGTTTTTTAAGTGCAATTTGCAAGTCACAAATGGCAAATTTCAGGTAATTTTTAAAAATTGCACAAAGTGCTCAGTGGTGCGAAATTGGCGACTTCGTGTCAGTTTCACCTGCAGAGTAAAACTTTGCTGCATCTCTAATTGGAATACAGATGTAACCATCCTTTTTATTTATACAAACTTCTTTAAGTCACAGTCAGGGGGTATACAGTATCTTGAGGGTGGGGCAGGCATTGCAACAGGAGATGACAGCAAAGGAGATACTGTACATGTAACAGTAGAGTGAAAATTACAAATGGCAATCATTTTCAATTTATTGTAGCACACAACTGTGATATAAAGAAAGTACTACTGTAATAAAAAGAAAGCTGTATCCTTTGTATGATGAAGGAGAGGAGAGGAATAAATAGATAACAAACCTACATACAGTAGAAGGAAAACCTGTCTAAAATATTTTTGTTTTGAGCACCCAGTATTCCCACATTTTGTGCTTATTGCTAAACTCTTCCTGGCATACCTGTATACAGTTTGTGTATAGTCAGTGCACATATATTCTACATTCAGCGCAGTGATATTATTACATTCTGTATATAGCTAGTCCCATAATATTTGCACATACTGCAGATTATGAGCCTTTTGAGGATCCGTAATTCACATTTTATACCCTGTGCTTAACTGTTCTCATAATCACTACATATATATTTTTGCACAGACAATGCACAGATATTCTACAGTCTGTACAGTTATATTACAAGATTCTGTTTATAACAATTCCCATAATATTTTCACATACTGTAGGCTTTGCACATTTTGAGGAACCATTATTCACACATTCTGTGCTTATATTTGCCAGCATTCCATACACTTACTGTAGGTTTTCACAATCAATGCATAGCTATGACCACATTCTGTGCAGTGGTATTAGCATACTGCTGTACTCCTGTAACTCATCCCACATTACCTGCACATAACTGTTGACCATGTTTTCACCCAAACCCCATTTTGTGTGCAATTTCTCCTACATTCTGTGTTGGTTGCACATAAATTATCAACATTTTATTTTAAACAGCAAAATAAATTACCATATTTAAAACCAAACTATTTACACATGCAATAAACAACTCTTGTGTAACTGTTCACACATTCTGAATAGAGATCTTACACATAAATAATGCATTTAGAAAAAGTGGTGTGTAAAGAAAGGAAGACACTTGGTTCCAAGATCTGTGCTTGCAAAGGTCAGTAAAATGCATTGCTTTGCTGTAAGTTAGTGAATGCTGAGAAATTCTGTGAATCATGAATTATATATCGAGGGAGCACTCCCGAACAATCAGCATGCTCCTTTCCCCTGCATGTGAGGCACCCTTATTCTCAGAAGAGCATCTCATGTGCAGATGCTCTGGAAACTGACACATTCTGGAAAAATTGTTTTTTATGTATTCTTCATCACTGTCAATCATTAATATATTAATACATCCTCCATCACCACTTGCTCCTGTATTAGTGTGGTTTCACTTGCCTTCAGCTTGAGCCAAAACAGCTCAGCTTCACTTCGCTTTTCTTGCTTCAGCCGAAGGCACGTGAAATCACTCTTATGCAGCAACAAGTGGCTCTGGGGGACATATTAACATATACACTTGCATGTGTTGAAATGGAATGTTGGCCAACGCAGGGCATTTACAGATGGGCAAATAGTCCAGGGCTGGCAACGTGAAATTATAGAAGAGCAAGAGGTAGGTATGTGATAAAAGAGTGTAAAAGACATTTCAAAGGCAACAGGAAATGCAGTCACTGTAAGTATT
The DNA here is from genome assembly GCA_016271365.2 of Neoceratodus forsteri. Lineage (NCBI taxonomy): Eukaryota > Metazoa > Chordata > Ceratodontiformes > Ceratodontidae > Neoceratodus > Neoceratodus forsteri. The sequence continues at coordinate 1,377,893,493 of CM028130.1, read as the reverse complement.
GTGCTGTAGTCCAGAATCCAACTACTTTTTAAAGCCTCAAAATTGTATTATGATGAACATAAGACAGTTCTTTAACTGCAATCATATCAGCAAAGTATATCAGGCAACATGGGTTTGCTAGCTCTTCTTTATTAGCAGAACAAAGCATACATGTTAAGAACATATTGGGGAACACATGAGGGTTATTGCACAGGGCAGTAGAAGGGATGTCACAGCAGCCTATGTGTTGGACATGGTGGGTACACACACGCTGTATTTGTGGGCATTAAACAGATATATTTTGGCAGATAGGGATTGATGTCAGCAAGATGTTTGCTAAAGGGAAGTCAATTGGATGTACCAATTAGGGGCTTCAAAATAGCCTGATCTAAAGGACCAGATCAAATTGGCATCCCTTCTGTTTTTTTTTTTTTCCTAACTGATTTGCTTATGTGTTTCAGATTATTGCCACATGAATTTTAACATACTAAGGTTCATACTAAGGTCATAAAGGAGCTAGGAGGCGAAGTGCACATGAATGCTCCTGTTGGTTCTAGTTACTGTAGTGTAATAGTTTACCACCTATTAGTATGTATCTATCAAGTCATGTCTTAAATTCCCTTTTATTTCTACTAATAATTATACCTATAGGCAAATTAGTACATAGATTGACAATTCTTAATGTATAAAATAATTTTGTTTTTGTGGTCTTGAAGGCTGTTCCCACAATATGTAATGGGTGACCTCTGGTTTCCTTATCTGATGATTTAAACTGTATCCCCATTTCAACCATGAGGTATGGGTAATTTATGATGTCAAATAATGGAAGGAGGTCACCCCCCATCCAGCATATTTTTGATGTCATAAGGTGTAAATGCGTTAATCTATCCTCAAATGTTTTATTCTTTAAATATGGTATATTCTTTGTATATCTTCTTTGCACATTTTCTAATCTTTTCCTCTCTGATTTCTTTGAGGGGCACCAGAGCTGGGAAGCATACTCCATGTGGGGCCTGATAAAGGCTCTGTAAAAGGGCAAAAGCACCTGTTCATTTCAATAAACAATATTTTTCTACTTGACCAAATTATTTTCCTAGTTTTAATTATTTTTTTATTTATTGAGTTCTTGGATTACACCTGTGAGTGATTGCTCATTTATGGGTTCCATGTCAGTTACAATGACAAAGGTACATCAAAACAGTAGTACATGTTTTAGACAGAGTAACAGTAAGATGCAGCAATACCGTAATACATTTTTAGGCAGAGTTCCTATAATGAACAAACCAAATTTAGGATCATAGGCAGCAAGTAATTTGCCTGAGTCAAAGTTAGGACACCCTACTGGGTTGCATGAGAGGAGATAATAGTAGGAGGATAGTGGTAAGGGTGCTAGAGGGTGGGCAAGGAGTGGAGGGAGTATACAGAATAGGTGGGGTAGAGATGGCAAAGGTTGTGAGGTAGGCTGGTGACCTGAAGTGCTAAGTATACGTAACATCAGACAAGTAGGTTAGACATAAGGTAAGAATATTACGGTGCACTTGAGGCACAGGAGGAGTGTTAGTGGAGGTAGCCACAGCTGCTGGTTAGATAAGGTGCTGTCATAGTTTGTATTTGAAAACACTAATAGTTGCAGCACTGGAAATGTCAGGTGGTAAGACATTCATCCAGTGAGGAGCATGGTAACAGAATGCGCATTGTGCCAAGGCAGTGCAGAGTCTACGAATTTTGTAGATTTGGGTGGTGGAGTTCCTTGTGAAATGGGAGCTTGAGTACATGATTAGGAGTTTCTGGACCCCTGCCAGTAGTAGTCTGAGAGAGAATTTCTTGGCAAGGAGGCAAGATTGATATCATATTCTTTCCTTTAGTTGGAGCCAACTGGCCTGTGAGTAGAGGTCACAGGTGTGCATGAGTCTTGTAGCACCGTGAGAAGGTAACATGCCTTATTAAGCATGATGGAAATGCATTGTAGGGCAGTGTCGGTTGCCGATCCATAGATAGTCAATTCATAATCAACAAGGGAGACTATTGAGCTGTTGATGGCCAGATTCAATTCCTCATAGCTTAAGCAATGTTTGTGGCAGTAAAGCATCCCTATTCTATATTGATAGCCTTTGCAGTGATACCAATGTGTTGGACATATGACAGAATGGAGTCTATTATGATACCCAGGTATCTGAAAAACTGGACGTGCTCCAGGGTGTCACCGCTTTCATTTCTGAGCACAATGAGTAATGCTTTGAACTTATTCTGGGTGCTGGAGTACAACATTGTCTTTGGCTTTTTACAGTTCATGATTAGTCAATGATCCTTAAATCATTTCTCTGCGGATGAGAATACCCTTTGGAGTACTGCTGTTAGTTGTTCCAGATGGGGGGTTCTGGTGAAGATAACCACATCATCTGCGTAAAGGAGGATCTGGGTCAGACAGGAAGCCAGCAGTTGGTTAAGAAAAAGACTAAATAGAAGGGGACCCAGAATTGACCCCTGTGGGATCCCAGAGCAGACAGGTCTGCTAATAGAGGTGGTGTTTCCTAGCCTGACCTTTTGCAATCAGTTGTAAAGGTAGCTGTTGAACCATGAAAAGGATTCTAGAGGGAGCCCAATATCAGACAACCAATTCAGAAGGAGCTCATGGTGCACCACATCAAAAGCTTTTGATAGGTCAATAAATGTTGCTCCTACCAGAAGGCCTTGGTCTAGGGAGTGGTGGCTATAATCTGTGAATTCAAGTAATGTTGTGATGGTACTGTAACCTTGTTGAAAGCCATGTAGTTCAGGACAGAGGAGTTGGTACTGGTTCAGAAACTTGACAAGATAATCTGCTACAATCTGCTCTAGAGCTTTGGAGGGGGAGGGAGGAGTATGGAGATACAGTACAGCTGTAGTTGTTATGTAGAGTCTGATCACCTCCTTTGTGCACAAGGGTTACTGATGTCAATTTTCATCACGGGGGAACTTGAAGTGGCAGAGAGTGAGGTTTATAATCTTAATGAGAGGGACGAGGACTTCCTCCAGTGCCATGCTGACTAACTTAAGGTCCAAGGTATCTCCGCTGTGTCTTGATTTTCCCAGAGTTTACCCGAAGTACTTTCTTGCTTCAGGTTCAGAGATTACCTTGAAATGGAAGAGTGATCTGTTGGAAGGTGGTTACTGGACTGTGTTAGAATCATCTGGGATTACGGGATTAAAACAGTCTGCTGGTAGTACACTGCTGAGATCTGTGAACATATCATTAAGCGTGTTGGCAATTGGCTGCTGGTCCAAGGATAGTGCACTGTCAGCAATGAGTATTGATGGGCATTTTTGGGCTCTTTGCCAGTTATGTCATTGAGATTATCCCAGAATGACTTGCTGTTGTTCCAGGAGCTGGAAAGGGCTTCCTTGTAGAATACGTTTTTGGCATTTCAGATGGCTTTTATGCACTTATTTTGGGCTTGTTTGTACCTTTGGATGTTAGTGGTGGTACCGTGTGCTCTCGCAATCTGCCAGAGGAGATCTCTGGCATTGAGCTGATCTAGTAGGTCTGGAGTGACACAGGGATTGCAATGCCCTTTTATTTCCCTTGTCTTTACTGGGGCATGCTAGTCACAGACAGTGTTGAATGTGTTTATGAAGTGGTGAAGGGCTGTGTCTACATCATTGACCTCATTGAGATCAGTCCAGTCAATGCCCTGAAGCTATTCTTTTAGCAGTGCAAGGTGACTTTTTAGTAGAACATGGTTTGTAATTATTCTGGGAGGTGGCCTGCAGCAGTTGTAGGACCAAGTACAGGTGACAGGGGAGTGGTCGCTCAGTGTATCAGTGAGAACAGCAGTATTGGTGATGTGGGCAGGTTGATTGGTGAGAACCCAGTCCAGGAGGGTGCTGGTCCCAGTTTTGTAGTTAACTTTGGTTGATCTCTTAACCATTTGAGAGAAGTGGACTACAGATAAGGCGTCCTTGATTGAGGTAGCAGAGGGGGAGAGGCAGTTGGTATTGAAATCTCCCAGCATTATGATTTCTGTGTTTAGGCTCAGGGTGTCCACATGATCCATCAGGTCACTGGAGCCAGCCTTGAATAGTTTCGGTGGGATTAGACAGAGAGAACCATCAGTGTCCTGTTATGGGGTCCCTGCAGAAGTTTTATGGTCAGAACTTGGAGGTTGTTGGCACTGGTGGGTGCGGCAAGTATGTAACCTTGAACGGGATCCCTAATGTATAGGGCAGAGCCCCCATCACTTTTTGATTCGGTCCTGTATGAACAAGGTGTATCCAGGCAGTGTGATAGCAGAGTCCGGTACCTTGGGGGAGAGCCAAGACTCTACTATAGAGAGTACATCTGGGTTATGCCAAGTGACAGATACTTTCAAGCTGTCCATCTTTGGGAGTAAACTGCAGATATTTATGGAGGTAAGAGTGAGTCCTGTTGTGTTGTGGGACTGGTTTACACTGCGTGGTGGTGGGCCTGGGTTCGGGTTCCTGAGAGTAGGAGAAGGAGCAGCACCAGGCAGGTGAGATGTTTAATAAGATCTTGTTATTCTGACCCCTTTTTCTCTTGCTGGGTACTGGCACTTCAATTATGTTAAAATGCATCGCAAAACCTGGGAAAAAGGCCACCAGGGAGGGGTCCTTTAGCTGAAGATCTTGGGTCCATGATATATAATCCCAGTGCATGTTGAAGGCACATTTGTTACATGATGTGATGCCATATCGTTGTAGCACTGTTGTCTCGAAGTGTGGCTGTGCGGATTGTGGGAACAGTCTGCCAGAGGGGTCTGCGAGAAAGATTAGGGTGCGTAGGAAGATGCCCCCTACAGTCCCAAGAGTCAAGTGGGACATAGTTGCAATTGCTCTGGAGTCAGAATGGGTTAGTTCAGGGCAGAGTATTCTGGATAGTAGTAGGAAACAAGCAGGCGGGTGGGGGCTGGCGGCTGCAGCCAACCAGCAGAGAAATGGGGCTAGAAAGACAATAAGGGGAATAGGGCAAATGAGAGTGTTAGGTCAGTTAGAGAGAGCACGGAGGGGTTTTGAAAGTGACTGGATGTAAATCAGTGCCACTTTCCAAGAGGCAGATGTCTGGTCAGTTGAGAAGGGTCAGAGTGAACACAGGTTCAGGAAAGGTGAGTGATAAAGGCTTAGAAGCAGTCAGAAGTTACAGCAGAAGGAAAAGCGCCGAACGGCAGCTGCCGGCAGGCATTTAGGATTGAGAAATATTTTTTAAAACTCTAGCAAACACTATAGTGTATGAATCTTTAGCAAATCTAAACAATACAGGCAGGGAAATGGTACACTTTCAAGCTAACAGCTAAGAGGCTAGAAATTAATACATATATTAATAATAATAAGCACCATATCACCAAAGGAATATGGGCAGTGAAGAGCGATTAAGGGGGGCATATAGTTAATAATGAAAGATCCTCTTTCTTCAGTCACACTGCAGAAAAAAAAAAAACAACTAAGGTCCCTCTAGTGGCATATCTTTATAATCTGTTAATGGGAAACTTGTGCTGTTTCAAGTTGTGTGAGATACATATACCAAGATCTTTTTCACTCCCAGCTGATTGCATTTGTCTCCCATTTCGGAAATTTGCATGTTGAGGATTTTTTTCCCCAGGTGGACCATTTTACACTTTTTCATATTTAGTTGCATACCCCATTTGTTTGCCCATAATGTTAATTTATCTAAGCCCCTTTGTGTATCTAAGAAGTCAGACTGTGTTCCACAGGGCCCCCCTAAGTTAGTGTCATCTGCAAATTTAACTGACCAGCTTAGCATATCATTAGTCATACCAGATATAAAAATTTGGAATAACGATGGCCCCAATACTGATCCCTTTAGGACTCCACTAGTCACCATGCCCATTTCTGATTGGTATCCATTTATAATCACTCCCTGGGATCTCTCCCCTAACCAGTGAGCTATTCACTGTATAATGTTAGAATGAAACTTAAAATGTGAGAGTTTCTCAATAAGAACCCAGTGAGGCATCAAATCGAAAGCCTTGCTAAAATCTATGTATGCGGCATCACAGGGTATTGATTTATCTAGTAAATTACTTATCTTTTCGTAAAAGCATTTGAGGTTAGTAGTTGTGCTTCTGCCCTTCCTAAAACCATGCTGTTCTGGGTCTATTGTAAGTACTTATTTAGTTATTATGTATTTTATCAGAGTTTCTAGTTCTGTATATATAGTTGATGTGAGACTAATGGGTCAGTAGTTATGTTTATCCTGTTTGGGTCCTTTCTTATGAATTGTTATAATGTAGGCTGATTTCCAGTCTGACTGGACATGACCCCATTTATAGATTTTCAAATAATACTTTAAATGGGTATGCCAATAGTCCACCATTATGTAAAGCATCTGGCCTGTTATTTCATCAGGACCAGGTGATGTTTTTCCTTTTTGTTTCAGTAGGATGTTTTTAATATCTTCTAAAGAACATTGGGAAATAGTGTGCGATATTTGCCATGTTGTCTGCGTTGTTTTACCAAACACTTCACAGAAGTGTTTATTTTTTTTTATATTTAACTTGCTTTTTGGCCCTCCATTGTCCATCAGAGCTCCGCCCTGGTCATGGTGCCCCCGAGACTCCACCACCTAATGAGCCTCTCACTCCCCTGGTCACTCCTGGCTTACCCCCCAGGAGGCAGGGCATGACACCGTAGGAGGCACCAGTGCCATGGGACCATATCTGATTGGGGGAGCCCTTGGCCAGGCAGCTGATCAAGTCTCGGGGGCAAGGCGTCATAGAGACGTCTGACAGAGAAGGATTTTTATCTCTATAGGCTGGGGTGGAGACATGCAATGACGCTGGCGTCAGTCGGTCCAGTGCCCTTGACTATGTGCCAATGCTCAGGTGAATGCACCCATCTGCCACTAGGTGTCACTCCTGCACTGAGCACAGAAACCCCCGGAGAAGGAGAGCAGTCCTATGGATGCTCAACTTCTCCTCCCAGTAAACCCTCCGACAACCTGAGCTCATTCCCGAACCCAGTTCACCAGCTTTTGCAAGCGGAAATCCAACCACTGCGCTGGAGGGCTGGCTTACAGAGGTGTTTATTGAAAACATCTGCCATCACTTGATTTTTCTGGATAGTTATCCCATTAGTTATAAGAGGTCCAACTTTGTTCCCTGTTTTTTTTTTAAATTCACATATGCAAAAAAAGTTTGCTGTTGTCTTTATTTGCATGCTGTGCTAAATTGTGTTCATAATTTTTCTTTCATTTTTAATGGCTTATTTACATTTCTTCTGTATAGTTTTAAAAGCTTCCCATGTATTCTCATTTTTATTTGTAAGATATTCTTTATAGAGTTTTATTTTTTCTTTAATAAGCTACTGATTTTTGTTAAGCCATTTTGGTTTAGGTCTCTTATTTGTATATTTATTTACACAGGGTATATGATGGTCAGTAATGCTTAGCATCCTATTCTTTACTACTTCTCATATGCCGTTTGTAGCCTTATGTACAAATTCCATATCCCAGTTTATATCTGAAACTTCTTCCAAGATGTTTTTTATATTGGCTTTACCATACTGAAGGACCATTGTTTACCAACACATATGCTGTGATTGAAGTAAAATTTAAATTAAACTTTATTATGTTCACCATTACCTATTGGTGGGCCAACTCTGCATTCACAAATATCAATATGGTCAGTTCTCATTATAATATCTAGGATGTGATTACCACAAGTTAACTCCTGAATGTGTTGCACAAGTTGGGTTTTACTGCAAACATCTAGCAAGGATTTACTGCATGCATTTCTTGATGTTCCATCCTTCCAGTTAATATCCCTAGATTAAAATCCCCATTATCAAGAGGTCCAAATTTGTTTGCTGTCTCAATTTCTGTAGAAGGACAATATATATATATATGTATACACACACACACACACACACATATATATATATTAGAGGCAAAAACTCAGTTTAATGCATTAGTTAGGGTTGTTCCACAGCGACAAAAGTGAGGAAATTCACTGTTGGGGTTGAAAACCCCTTGGACCCCGCCCACCCCAACCGGCATTGGGGTCGCATTGGGATCGTCAGCCTAACTCTCACCCCATGACATGTGTAAATCAGCAGAAGTATAGGAGATGGGGTGAGAGTTGGGACCCACAATCCCTGTCGCTTTTAATGATTGAAAGTGGTCAGGGTTTTCAACTAACTGTAATTCCTCACTTTGCTAACTAACTATCGATAGAGATTTTGCCTCTATTCCCTTCTTTTGAGAATGATAATGAAATAGTGACTGTAATGCGGCGGCGGGGCGAGGGCCCTTTGGGCCCCGGCGGCTCCACATATTGTGGCATAGTAACAGGGACAGCAGCATGAAGCAGAAATGCTAACAGTGGTGCACATGGTAACACAAGCTACGAATGAGAGACGGAAGAAGTGCTTACATGGTGGCGTGGGGAATGGTCTGCCATGTGATGTGTTGTCACATAGTAACATGGTACCTGTAAACAGAAATGTCAATGGGCATGGTGATGTAAGTGAAACAGTAAGATAAACAGTACTGTGACAGAAATGGCAAAAATAACAAGCATAACGCCAAATGAAAGCATAAAGGTTAATGCACATGGTGGCGCAGGCGTCAATGGTAAGTGAAGCGAGTCGGATCCATAGCGGAAAGGACAACAGTAACAGTAATGTAAAGTGCACAGGCTGGTTTTCCAAAACCTGCATTGAAAAGACAGTGAGTACAAATAATGTATGCAAAATAATGAGTATCAGTACGCAGAAAATGAGATCTTGGAATACTAAATACATTATATCTCAGGAACCGTCGACGTGAAAAAAATTTAAAAGTTATATTATTTACAACTGTCCTAGGCTAATTTGTATCTTAGCCCCACTTTGGGGCTAAGAAATTCTCTGACGAAAGTCCGTATCTACTTCCGTTCGAGATACGGGCCCTAAGATAGGGCGAAGCATGCATGTTATCCTATGGGAAAAAAGAAAAGTTGGGACACCTAACTTTGCCTCCCTAATGTTTTTCACCAAACTACTGAAAGGCACATCTGTGGGCTGTTGGCTGTCTTCCCTTCAAACTTCAGGAAAAAAGACCAAACCGTTATTTTGCAGCAGGGCTCCAAATGATTTCTGTTAAGTGTCGGGCGCCATAGTGTTATTCTATGGGAAAAACCATCAATTTTGGAGTGCCATAACTTTGCCGCCATGTGATATTTTTTCACCAAGCTACTGAAAGGCACATCTGTGTACTGTTGGCTGTCTTCCCTCCAAATTTCAGGAAAAAAGACCAAACCGTTATTTTGCAGCAGGGTGCCAAAGGATTCCTGTAATGCTTCGAGCGCCGTAATGTTATCCTATGGGAAAAACTGTCAACTTTGGAGTGCCATAACTTTGCCACCATGTAATATTTTTCAATACAACACTGAAAGGCACTTCTGTGAGATGTCGATACGTTCCTCAAATTTCAGCCCAAAACTCCAACGGTTATTTTGCAGTGCAGTGCCAAAGAATTGCTGTCATTCCCACAGACTAGAAAATTACTGTATGAATTTGCAAGCTTTCGCAAAAATTTACGCGACACTTTAAATGAAACAGTAATTTGTTAAATTACTTTTCAGAAATTTGAAAAACATATTTCTGGGGTGTTTTACCACAAATAAAGACATGGCAAGCATTCTCAGGGCTCGACTAGGTGAATACAAAAATTAGATTGCTAGAGGGTCCCAAATTTAAATGCCAACCATTTTCTGATCACCAACTGAAAACAAAATGGTCGATTTGCAAAAGTAACAGGCCCATTTGCGAAAGTAAAAATGCATTTGCGAAAGTGTTGAACTTTTTGTTAACTTTTCCCATTGACTTATAATGGGAAACTGTTTTTTGAATAACTTTTGAACTGTTTAATATTTTTTCATGAAATCTTTGAAAGGCACATCGGGGACCCTGGCTGCACGTTTCCTGAAGATTTTGGGCCGGTCATGCAAACCGTACGACCTGTAGGCGCGACCACAGAATTCCAGAAAAGCGTAAACGCGTGCACAGATCACGCTTAATAACTCCGCAACCGTATATCCGATCAGTACGAAACTTGGCAGATCCCAAGGCCTATGGGTCTTGATCACACATTCCCAATTTCAGGCAAATCCATCAAATGGTTGCAAAGTTATTAAGGTGCAAAATTTGGGGTTTAACATGGAAATGGTCCTCAACCTAACTATGGTAGCACTACTGTGCTACCATAATATATATATATATATATATATATATATATATATATATATATATTATGGTAACATGAGTAGTGCTACCATGATTGGAGTTGAGGCCATTTCCTTTAAACCCAACATTTGCACCTTAATAACTTTAGTAAAAGCATTTGAGGTTAGTAGTTGTGCTTCTGCCCTTCCTAAAACCATGCTGTTCTGGGTCTATTGTAAGTACTTATTTAGTTATTATGTATTTTATCAGAGTTTCTAGTTCTGTATATATAGTTGATGTGAGACTAATGGGTCAGTAGTTATGTTTATCCTGTTTGGGTCCTTTCTTATGAATTGTTATAATGTAGGCTGATTTCCAGTCTGACTGGACATGACCCCCATTTATAGATTTTTCAAATAATACTTTAAATGGGTATGCCAATAGTCCACCATTATGTAAAGCATCTGGCCTGTTATTTCATCAGGACCAGGTGATGTTTTTCCTTTTTGTTTCAGTAGGATGTTTTTAATATCTTCTAAAGAACATTGGGAAATAGTGTGCGATATTTGCCATGTTGTCTACGTTGTTTTACCAAACACTTCACAGAAGTGTTTATTTTTATATTTAACTTGCTTTTGCCCTCCATTGTCCATCAGAGCTCCGCCCTGGTCATGGTGCCCTGAGACTCCACCACCTAATGAGCCTCTCACTCCCTGGTCACTCCTGGCTTACCCCCCAGGAGGCAGGGCATGACACCGTAGGAGGCACCAGTGCCATGGGACCATATCTGATTGGGGGAGCCCTTGGCCAGGCAGCTGATCAAGTCTCGGGGGCAAGGCGTCATAGAGACGTCTGACAGAGAAGGATTTTTATCTCTATAGGCTGGGGTGGAGACATGCAATGACGCTGGCGTCAGTCCCGGTCCAGTGCCCCTTGACTATGTGCCAATGCTCAGGGTAATGCACCCATCTGCCACTAGGTGTCACTCCTGCACTGAGCACAGAAACCCCCCGGAGAAGGAGAGCAGTCCTATGGATGCTCAATTCTTCTCCTCCCAGTCGGCCCTCCGACAACCTGGGCTCATTCCCGAACCCGGTTCACCAGCTTTGCAAGCGGAAATCCAACCACTGCGCTGGAGGGCTGGCTTACAGAAGTGTTTATTGAAAACATCTGCCATCACTTGATTTTTCTGGATAGTTATCCCATTCGTTATAAGAGGTCCAACTTTGTTCCCTGTTTTTTTTTTTTTAAATTCACATATGCAAAAAAAAGTTTCGCTGTTGTCTTTATTTGCATGCTGTGCTAAATTGTGTTCATAATTTTTCTTTCATTTTTTAATGGCTTATTTACATTTCTTCTGTATAGTTTTAAAAGCTTCCCATGTATTCTCATTTTTATTTGTAAGATATTCTTTATGAGATTTATATTTTTTCTTTAATAAGCTACTGATTTTTTGTTAAGCCATTTTGGTTTAGGTCTCTTATTTGTATATTTATTTACACAGGGTATATGATGGTCAGTAATGCTTAGCATCCTATTCTTTACTACTTCTCATATGCCGTTTGTAGCCTTATGTACAAATTCCATATCCCAGTTTATATCTGAAACTTCTTCCAAGATGTTTTTATATTGGCTTACCATACTGAAGGACCATTGTTTACCAACACATATGCTGTGATTGAAGTAAAATTTAAATTAAACTTTATTATGTTCACCATTACCTATTGGTGGGCCAACTCTGCATTCACAAATATCAATATGGTCAGTTCTCATTATAATATCTAGGATGTGATTACCACAAGTTAACTCCTGAATGTGTTGCACAAGTTGGGTTTTACTGCAAACATCTAGCAAGGATTTACTGCATGCATTTCTTGATGTTCCATCCTTCCAGTTAATATCCCCTAGATTAAAATCCCCCATTATCAAGAGGTCACCAAATTTGTTTGCTGTCTCAATTTCTGTGAGAAGGACAATATATATATATATGTATACACACACACACACACACACACATATATATATATATTAGAGCCAAAAAACTCAGTTTAATGCATTAGTTAGGGTTGTTCCACAGCGACAAAAGTGAGGAAATTCACTGTTGGGGTTGAAAACCCCTTGGACCCCGCCCACCCCAACCCGGCATTGGGGTGCCATTGGGATCGTCAGCCCTAACTCTCACCCCATGACATGTGTAAATCCCAGCAGAAGTATAGGAGAATGGGGTGAGAGTTGGGACCCACAATCTTTGTCGCTTTTAATGATTGAAAGTGTGAATCAGGGTTTTACAACTGTACTCCTCACAATAGGCTAACTAACTACGATAGAGTTTTGCCTCCATTCACTTCTTTTGAGAATTGATAATGAAATAGTGACTGTAATGCGGCGGCGGGGCGAGGGCCCTTTGGGCCCCGGCGGCTCCACATATTGTGGCATAGTAACAGGGACAGCAGCATGAAGCAGAAATGCTAACAGTGGTGCACATGGTAACACAAGCACGAATGAGAACGGAAAGGGTAGCGACATGGTGGCGTGGGGAATGGTCTGCCATGTGATGTGTTGTCACATAGTAACATGGTACCTGTAAACAGAAATGTCAATGGGCATGGTGATGTAAAGTGAAACAGTAAGATAAACAGTACTGTAGACAGAAATGGCAAAAAATAACAGAAACGCAAGCGCAAATGAAAACATAAAGGTTAATGCACATGGTGGCGAGGCGTCAATGGTAAAGTGAAGCAGGTGCGGATCCATAGCGGAAAGGACAACAGTAACAGTAATGTAAGTGCACAGGCTGGTTTTCCCCAAAACCTGCATTGAGAAAGACAGTGAGTACAAATAATGTATGCAAAATAATGAGTATCGGCGCAGAAAATGAGATCTTGGAATACTAAATACATTATATCTCAGGAACCGTACGACGTAGAAAAAAAATTTAAAAGTTATATTATTTACAACTGTCCTGGCTAATTTGTATCTTAGCCCCACTTTGGGGCTAAGAAATTCTCTGACGAAAGTCCGTATCTCTTACCGTTCCGAGATACGGGCCCTAAGATAGCGGCGAAGCATGATGTTATCCTATGGGAAAAAGAAAAGTTCGGAGCGCCATAACTTTGCCTCCCTGTAATGTTTTTTCACCAAACTACTGAAAGAGCACATCTGTGGGCTGTTGGCTGTCTTCCCTCCAAACTTCAGGAAAAAAGACCAAACCGTTATTTTGCAGCAGGGCTCCAAATGATTTCTGTTAAGTGTCGGGCGCCATAGTGTTATTCTATGGGAAAAACCATCAATTTTGGAGTGCCATAACTTTGCCGCCATGTGATATTTTTTCACCAAGCTACTGAAAGGCACATCTGTGTACTGTTGGCTGTCTTCCTCAAATTTCAGGAAAAAAGACCAAACCGTTATTTTGCAGCAGGGTGCCAAAGGATTCCTGTAATGCCTGAGCGCGTAATGTTATCCTATGGGAAAACTGTCAACTTTGGAGTGCCATAACTTTGCCACCATGTAATATTTTTCAATACAACACTGAAAGGCACTTCTGTGAGATGTCGACTGTGTCCCTCAATTTCAGCCCAAAACTCCAACGGTTATTTTGCAGTGCAGTGCCAAAGAATTGCTGTCATTTCCCACAGACTAGAAAATTACTGTCGCAATTTGCGAAGCTTCATAAAATTTTCACGACACTTTATAACAGAAAGTAATTTGTGAAAGTATTTTTCCAGAAATTTGAAAAACATATTTCTGGGGTGTTTACACAAAATAAAGACATGGCAAGCATTCTCAGGGCTCGACTAGGTGAATACAAAAAATTAGATTGCTAGAGGGTCCCAAATTTAAATGCCAACCATTTTCTGATCACCAACTGAAAACAAAATGGTCGATTTCGAAAGTAACAGGCCCATTTGCGAAAGTAAAAATGCATTTGCGAAAGTGTTGAACTTTTTGTTAACTTTTCCCATTGACTTATAATGGGAAACTGTTTTTTGAATAACTTTTGAACCGTTTAATATTTTTTCATGAAATCTTTGAAAGGCACATCGGGGACCCTGGCTGCACGTTTCCTGAAGATTTTGGGCCGGTCATGCAAACCGTACGACCTGTAGGCGCGACCACAGAATTCCAGAAAAGCGTAAACGCGTGCACAGATCACGCTTAATAACTCCGCAGCCGTATATCCGATCAGTACGAAACTTGGCAGATCCCAAGGCCTATGGGTCTTGATCATACATTCCAAATTTCAGGCAAATCCATCAAATGGTTGCAAAGTTATTAAGGTGCAAAATTTGGGGTTTAACATGAATGGCTCCTCAACCTAACTATGGTAGCACTACTGTGCTACCATAATATATATATATATATATATATATATATATATATATATATATATTATGGTAGCACGGTAGTGCTACCATAGTTAGGTTGAGGAGCCATTACATGTTAAACCCAACATTTTGCACCTTAATAACTTTGCAACTGTTTGACTGATTTGCCTGAAATTTGAATACACAATCAAGACCCATACGCCTTGGGATTTGCCAAGTTTTGTACCAGCCGATATAGGCTGTGAGCTATTACATGATCTGCACACATTACTTCTGGTCGCGCCTACAGGTCTACGGTTTACTCGACCAATCTGAAATCTTCAGGGAACATGTGGCCAGGGTCCCCGACGTGCCTTTTGAAGATTTCGTGAAAAAATATTAAACGGTTCAAAAGTTATTCAAAATACAAGTTTCCATTATAAGTCAGTGGGAAAAGTTAACAAAAAGTTCAACAGTGTCGCAAATGCAGTTTTTACTTTCACAAATGGCCCATTTACTGTCGCAAATCTGCCATTTTGCTTTCAGTTGGTGATCAGAAAAATGCTTGCCATTTAAATTTGGAACCCTCTAGCAACCTAATTCTTTTTGTATTCACCTAGTCGAACACTGAGGATGCTAGCCATGTCTTTATTTGGGTTAAAACAGCCCAGAAATATGTTTTTCAAATTTCTGGAAAAAGTACTTTAGCAAAGTATTTTCACACTTGCGACACTGTCGAATGAATTTGCGAAAGCTTTCACAAATTGTGACAGTACTTTTCTAAGCTGTGGGAAAATGACAGCAATTTTTTGGCACCTCGCTACAAAAGAACGGTTTGGTATTTTGGGCTGAAATTTGGAGGGAATGCAGCTGACAACTCATAGATGTGCCTTTCGGTATTTTATTGAACAAATATTACATGGCAGCAAAGGTACAGCACTCCAAAATTGATGCTTTTTCCCATAGGATAACATTACGGTGTCCGACGCATTGCAGCAATCCTTTGGCGCCCTTCTGCAAATAACGGTTTGGTCTTTTGGGCTGAAATTTGGAGGGAAGACAGCCAACATCCCACAGATGTGCCTTTCAGTAGTTTGGTGAAAAAATATTATAGGGAGGTAAAGTTATGGCACTCCAAATTTCTCTTTTTTTCCCATAGGATAACATTACGGCCTGAGTACAAAACTAGCCTGGAAAGTGATAATTCATATGACTTTTAATTTTTTTTTTCTATGTCGTACGGTTCCTGAGTAAGGATATTCCAACTCCTCATTTTCAGCTCCGAGAACCATTATTATGCATACATTCTTTGTACTCACTGTCTTTCTCTAAGCAGCTTTTGCGGAAAAGCAGCCTGTGCTCTTACATTACATTACATTACTTAGAATCTAGAACTCTGAGCTGAGTGGATGTGCTTGAGAAGAGCTCCCAAAGCTAAGTGCTTTTTGCTATAATTTTCGGTTTAAAAATTGTTTTGTTTTACGTAAATTTAGGTGATTGTAAAAGACAACCCTGTAGGCTCCAGGAAGATATAAAATTTGTGTGGTAGATATTCGTTGGAAGTCAGAAGGATCAACACATTTATTTAGTGTGATCTTTCTACTCTGATGTGGTTAATTTTAATACTATAGTTTAAACCCTTTCTGTATGTGCCTTTGGTGGTGTATGATATTGAGAACCTAAGTGTCATTTGTGGGTATTCTGTCTGTTTTAGCAGGTACTTTATTGTCTCTGTTAAACAACTGAGTATACCTATTGCCTAATACTTTATAGTACATTGTATCTTTTTGCGCAGTCTCTGATTTTTTCTTCTTTCTCCAATGTTTTAGAACTGTTTAGTTATTGTGGCAGAGGTGTGGTACTGTGTTCTTTCTTGTAGTTCAAGGTGCTTTTGGGACTGCTGATTTCTACTGGTTTAAAAGATTACATTTTTGTTTCTATTTTAAAAAAAGCTACATCAGCTTGGTATGTTGTCACCTGTTTGTTGTTGCTAAGTAGCAGATGTTTTTGCATTGTGCTCTGGTTCTGTGATAGAATCTGTATTAGTAGAATGTAGATTATTGTGATTGTAGTTACCTTTTGATGGTAAGGGTAAAGAGCTGAGATACAAATGTATGTATTTTTGAATGTTATAGAAGCCAGAAGGGGAAGGAAGCATATTCAATTCAATGTTTTACAGTAACTGGTAATTGCCATTTTTCTTTTAAACTTAGATTGTGGGCTTTTAGTGACACTGTACTTTCTTTGTTGTCTTTACTTAGAATTGTTTTTGGGCCGTTGAAAATTTAAAACATAGTGGTGGTGTATTTCTTTGCTGTCTTTAATTGCTGTGAATTTTCACCCCTCCCCTTCCCCCAACTCTTAATTATATGCCCTGTTAAATCTGATTGACAGGAGCTAAACACAGGGTATAGTAAGGGGTGTGGAATAGGAGGGGCATAAGGGTGAAGGAGCCCACCCTCAGCATGACAAGTGTTTTGATTCATTTATTTATTTCTTGGTTTATTTTCTTTTTTTAAAAAGAAAAGTACATGAGGATCAGTGGCAGGATTTTTAGGACAGTAAATTAATAAAAAGGGAACTAGGAGAGCTTCAGTAGCAGACAAGTACTGGAATAGCAGTATAATTGTAGTATAATGTGGGTAGTGGTACAATGCAGTGGCTGTGGGGCAGCCATATTCAGGCAGACCTTCTGGACACTGAAGTGCTGCCCCATCTACATGCATCTCTCTGGACTGCGGGATGAGGTAGCCAGACTCAGAGCAGAAGTAAACTGAGTCAGGAGTACCATTACCCCTATCCAGAGACCACCCAGTCCAATGCAACTGCCTCAAAGGATGCCAAGAACGAGGAGCACTTGGATGACAGTGGGCTCAGGGAGGGTTAGAGCGGTCAGGCAGAGGCACATCCCAGATCCTATTCCACTCAAGAACTCATATGCCACACTGGCAAATGGGGACAACCAAATAAGGTACCCAGAGAAGTGGAAGGAAAGGATGTGGAGGTTAGCCAAGGAGGTGACCTCAGCGGGAAAGCAGTGGACCCCAGAGGAGGAGGAAGTGAATCTTGGTGGGGGACTCCATCATAAGAGGGATCCAGCTAGGAACACAGGAGGGGGAGGACAGGGAGGTGAGGTGCCTACCAGGCGCCACGGCATGGAGGGATGGAAGGAAGATCCTGGGGATCACTGAGAAGGCAAGATGGGAGGGTGAGCTGGATGTCATTATTCACCTAGGTACTAATGACCCGGCAAATGGGAAGCCAAAGGAAGTTCAGGAAGAGTTTAGGAAATTGGGGAGGGGTCTCAATCAAGTAGCTACTTCTGTCACTTTCTCAGAAGTACTACCTGTGAGAGGCAAGGGAGAGCATGGGGTGCATGCACCAGGAACTTTAACTCATGGTTGAAGAACTGGTGCTGTGAGGAAGGGTTTGGATTCATTGGTGACTGGGGACCCACCTGGAAGGATGGAGATTTGTTCAAGCCTGACGGCCTGCATCCATCCTGGAGGGGAATCCAAGCACTCAATGATAAGTTTAAATGCTACATTGACAAGCATTTAAACTAGCAAAGGGGGGTGGCAGGCCAGCAAGGAGGGTACCTACTTGCTCACCCCCCACAGCTAGCAGTGGAACCAGTGAACCAGAGGAGTTGCTGTCTCTACAAAGCAGTGTGCAAAAGATGGAGATTAGCACCCAAGAGGTGGCTAGGCATAAAAGGGGCAAAATTCAGCAGAAGGGCAGACAGCAAGGAGAACCAGGGATAAAGGACAACCAAGGAAGGGGCTGGAGTAGAACAGAAAAACAGTCTAGGGAGGTCAAATCATGGAATGCCATGTGTGCAAATGCCAGGAGCCTTAGCAACAAGATGGAAGATCTGGAGGCTGTCATGGTGCAGTCAGACCTGGACATTGTGGCCATCACTGAAACTTGGTATAATGATAACCGTGACTGGGAGGTGGCCATACCTGGCTACAACACATTCAGAAGAGACAGGGCATGCAGGAAGGGAGGAGGAGTGGCACTGTATGTGAAAAATGACATAAGGGCCACACAGATCCAGGAGGAACAAAATGGGGGAGAGATACTGTGGGTTAAGCTGGAGAAAGGAAATGGGGCCAGCCATCCGCTGAGTGTGGTCTATAGATCACCAGCCCAGGAGGAAGAAACAGATAGGGAGCTGATGCTAGCCATCCAAAGGATGGCAGACGAGATGAGAGTAGTACTGGTTGGAGACTTCAATATTCCAGATGTGGACTGGAGCATCCCAGCAGCAGCATCAACTAGGAGCAGATTTATCCTGGACTCCATTCAGGGTGCCTTACTCAAGCAACTGGTCATGGAACCAATTCGGCAGAAGGCAATACTGGACCTTGTGTTCACAAGCAGGGACAGTGTGATGGGGTAACAGTGGGGGAGCACCTGCTGAACAGTGACTACCAGTCACTGTGGTTTAAAATCACAGAAAGAGCAGAATCAAACCACACAAAAACACGTATCCTGGATTTTAGGGGGGCAGACTTTGGGAAAATGGGGAGATACTTGAAAGAGGCATAAAGGGGAATGGGGCAGGAATCAGGGGTTGAGGAACAGTGGGCAGTATTTAAAATGGGGATTACAAGAGAAACAGAATTATGTATTAAGCAGGTTAGCAAGAGGAAAAGGAAGAGGAGACCATTATGGTTTTCCAAAGAGGTAGCAAAGAAAGTGAAAGCCAAAAAGACTGCATTCAGGCAATATAAAAAGACACAGGCAGACGGGGATAGGGAGAAGTACAAGGAGAAGCAAAGGGAGACAGGGAGGTCAGTAAGGGAAGCCAAAGCTCAGACAGAAGAACACATTGCAAAGTCAGTGGGTAGAGGGGGCAAAACCTTTTACAGGTACATAAGTGAAAAAAGAAAGGCAAAGGGAGGGATACTGAGACTGAAGGGGGAGGATGGGGGCTGTGTGGAGGATGACAACAGTAAAGCTGACATATTAAATAGGTATTTCTGCTCAGTCTTTTCTGAGGAAGAGGAGGGTAATGGGTCTGAATGGAGTACAAAGGGTGAGAATGGTGCAGAAATGGACACAAGTCCCTTTACACGTAAAAGGGTCCTGAAGGAACTGGAAGTAATAAGAGTTGATAAAGCAATGGGGCCAGATGGGGTGCACCCCAGGGTCCTTAAAGAACTAAGAGAGGTGGTGGCTGAACCTCTGGCTATCCTGTTTAGCCGATCACTCTAAACAGGGGAGGTACCCAAAGACTGGAGGATAGCAGATGTAGTCCCCTTATACAAAAGTGGGAACAAAGAGGAAGCGGGGAACTACAGGTCAGTCAGCCTTACCTCAGTAGTGGGGAAGATCATGGAAGCACTACTGAAGGAGAGAGTGGTGGAACATCTGGTTGTCAATGGACTACAGGACCCAAGGCAGCATGGTTTCACCAGGGGAGAGTCATCGACCAACCTCATTGAATTTTTGACTGGGTGACTAGGGAGGTGGATCAGGGGAGGGCAGTGGACATGGCCTATCTGGACTTCAGCAAGGCCTTTGACACTGTCCACATAGAAGACTATTGCACAAACTGGGGAATATGGGTGTGGGCAGGACAGTAGTGTGGTGGGTAGGTAACTGGCTGGGCAGCAGGACACAGAGGGTGGTGGTAAATGGCTGTCACTCCACAGAGGAAGAGTGACCAGTGGGGTACTACAGGGATCAGTGCTGGGACCGGTTCTATTCAATATCTTCATCAGTGACATTGCTGGGACCTAGAAGCAGAATTTCACTGTTAAGCTGATGACACAAGCTCTGTAACAGAGTAGACACACCAGAGGTGTAGACAGAATGAGAAGGGACCTGCAGAAACTTGAAGAATGGTCAGGGGTTTGGCAGTTGAAATTCAATGCAAGGAAGTGCAAGATAATGCATATAGGGCACAAAACCCTGGCAAAATATATCAGTTGGGGGTGAGGATATAGCATGCACCAAGCAGGAAAGGGATCTTGGGGTTATAGTCTCTGATGACCTCAAGGTAGGAAACAGTGTCACAAGGCAGCAGGTAAACAAATAGGATGCTGGGATGCATAGGCAGGGCATCACCAGCAGTAAAGGAGGTCATAATTCCTCTATACAAGACACTAGTGAGGCCCCACCTGGAGTACACTGTACAGTTCTGGAGACCTTACCTCGTAAGGACATAGACAGGAGTAGAGAAGGTTCAGAGGAGGGCAACAAAGATGGTGCATGGATTGCATCACAAGTTCTATGAGGACAGGTTGAAGGAACTGAACACGTACTCCCTGGAGGAGAGGAGGGAGAGAGAGGGATATGATAGAGACATACAAGTATCTTACAGGGAGGAACAGGGTGCAGGAATACACTATTTTAAGTGAAAAGATGTTTCCAGGACTAGAGGGCATGGGATGAAGTTGGAGGAGGACAATTGAGAGGAAACGTGAGGAAGAATTTCTTCACAGAACGGGTGGTGGACAAGTGGAACACCCTGCCAGAGGAAGTGGTGGGGGCTGAAACAATCACAGGATTTAACAATGCATGGGATAGACATAAAGGAATTCTGGAGGTCAGGGGTAAGGGGCAACAGACTTCTTGGAAAACATGAACTGAACTTACAAGCTCAAATGGGCAGACTGGGTGGGCCATAGGCCCTTATCTGCCGACACTGTCTATGTATCTATGTTACTGTTACTGCTTCCGCTTGTGGTTCCATACCCATTTCACTTACCATTCCCATCTACGCCACCATGTGTGTTACCCTTTGCGTTTTCATTTGTACTTGCTTTTGCGTTGTTTTTAACATTTCTGTCTACAGTACTGTTTCTCTTTCTGTTTCGCTTTGCGTCACCATCTCATTACCATTTTGCATTTGCAGGCACAATGTTACTATGTGACAAGACATCCGCATTACATTCACTATTTCTTGTTATCATTCTCAAAAGAAGGAAAGTAGAACAAAAAACTCCATTTAATGCATTAGTTAGGGTTGTTCCACAGCGACAAAGTGAGGAAATTCGGTGTTAGGGTTGAAGCCCCCTTGGACCCCCACCTACACCACCACCCGGCATTGGGGTGCATGTTGAGGTTGTCAGTCCTAACTCTCACCTCATTCACCTATACTCTGCTTCTTCACACATTTGATGGGGTGAGTTTGGGGCTACAACAACAGCACCCCAGTGCGGTTGGGGGTGTGGGCAGGGGGTCCAAGGGGCTTCAACCCTAACACCAAATTTCTCACTTTTGTCACTGTGGAACAACCCTAACTAATGCATTAAATGGAGTTTTTACTATATATATATATATATATATATATCTTTTGGGTAGTTTGGTGGATGATATCCTACCACTGTTACAAGTGGGTCCTGATTTTTCATAGTTGTTTTGACCCAGATGATTCTGTTTCCAAATTGTTATGTTTTTTTATTTTGTGTGATGTCTGTTGATAAAAGATTGTTATTTATTAACAATGCTACACTGCCTCCACTTTTGTTTAATCGATTGCATGTATAGCAATTATACCTATCTATTTTCAGGTCCCATGCTCCTTTATCACTTATCCAAGTCTCTGTAATGCCAATTATATCAATGTGTTCATTATGTACTACTGCTCTTAGTTCATCTATTTTACCCTGTAGACTTCTGGTGTCAAATAGTAGTGCTAGTAGCATTTTTTGTATACTTTCAATTCATTTTGATAAGATACTTTTGAGCGTCTGGTTGGAAATACGTTTTTCATTCCCCCATTACTTTCAGTTTAAAGTTAGGTTAGTGAAGCCTTCTTCTAAGTTTAAGGTAAGTATCTGTGCCCCATAGTTATTTTGATGCAATCCATTTCTTGAATACAGCTCAATTTTTTGATAAAACATATTCCAGTTGTTGATAAACTCGATATTATTCTCTTTACACCAGTTGCCAAATCTGCAATTAATTCTGTATATTGTTTTATTTTTTTCTGGATGTGCTCTAGAAATTGGATGTATACCTGATATAGCTACCTTAATAGGCTGCTGGAAGATTAAGAACGCATAGGTTTTTAGGACAAGATATCTTGTCGGCGGCAGCCTAAGGGTTACTGTTGGGTGCTTGTAATTTGCACCATATATTGAGTAAATCATAACATATATCTTTTTCATCATATTTACCGATGTTGTTTGTACCTACATGAATTAATACAGATGATTGTGTTGGAATGTGTAGATTGTTAATGCTCTGTAAAACATAATTTACTTTGTCCCCAGGGAAGCATATGACAGTGGTATTTTGGTCATCCGGTTTGCATAAGTGGCTATGTAGAAATCTTAAAATCGAGTCTTTTATCACTAGCGTTTGAGGATTTTTTTTATCCCCAGTTTGTTGCATATTATCAGTATTGCAATTGTTTTTTTTAATATGGCATATTTATTTTGAGTATGGATTGGGACATTGCTGTTGATAATAGCTCTCCTATCCTTTTTGCTGTGTCTCAGGTTCACATAGTACCATTCATCCTTGTTTTGAATAAAGGTTTTTTTATTTAGATTCGCTGTACTTGGGCTAGGGTTGGAGTCCTCCTGCTCCAGTGTACACTTTCTTTTATCATAAGGTTTCCCAATAGGTTGCTTATTAATATTCTCTATGAAGGTTTCCATCCTAACAATCTCCATTGAGGTTTTTAGTTCTCTTTTAAGATCATTGGTTTCGCTCCTAAGAGTGTTGTGGGTGGAGCATTCAACATGTTTATTAGTGTTTATAAGTATGCTGGATTGGAAAGGTGCATATGTTTTACATTGTAGACATTCAAACAGGGATCCTTATTTAATCAGAAGCTCCAGTATGGCCTCAGTTTGGTTAATTTTTATTACCTAATCAGCACTTATTTCTAAATGACTCCTTGCTGTACTTATGATGTTCATTATAGCCTACTCCCTCCACTCCCTCGGCAGACTGCCCATCGCTTGCCTCCACTCACTTGGGCTTAACCTTTTATCAGAGTTGGACTGGAACTGCTGTTCCAGTACTTCCAGTTTCACGCTGTTTTAAAACTAAAATATTTCCAGCAAAATCCCCTTTAGTACAAGTATTTCATCCTTAAAAGGACTCAATATTGTAGTCGGGACTATAATGTTTATTTAAAAGTACTCCCAGGTAGTTCCAGTCACCACAGACTTAGAGGGGCCAAAGTGCAGGGAACCTGCTGCCTACTACCTCAACTGCTTTAAGTGAAGTTAAAAAACCTCTCCTGTGAGGTATCTGGTAGTGAATACAATTTCTATACCTCCTAGAGGTTTGCAGTACATACATTGGAATATAAAGAAAAATGACAATTTCCAGGAGACATGTCAAATTAGGAGCAACCTCCATTAAGCCACTTGCTAATTGGATTAACAAAAAAGAGTACTCTGATAGTGTCTCACAAAAAAAAGAGTTTCTGTGCATAAATTTTAGGTCTTGTGGACGTGGGCAAATTAAATAATTGCTTCTTGCTGAGCTAGAGAGTGGTGAGCCCCTTTAAAACAGAGACTATATAATGAGTACAGTACCTGTAGATAGAGTCACCCATCTTGACAAAGTGCCAGGGAGTTGAAGTCATGAAATTTGATGGGTGCCAGGGGCTCACCTCACACTGAGTAGTCTCTGCTGATTGTGTCATTTTTGTGTAATAAAATAAAACAAATCTTTGAAATGCAGGAACAGTGACTTCCCTTGTACTCAGAGTACTGCATCCTATTCCCCTCTGTGCTTCAGTGGATCTGAGAGCATAATGCTTGAACTGAGCAGCCTTTGTTTCAGTGAATCATATCTCCAAAGAAATGCCCTGGTGAGTCATGCATGTTGCATTAAAGCTTTGTGCAGACAAACAATGGACAAAGCTACAATAAGATGAGTCAGACAGCTAATAACATTAACAGAGGTGAGTCTTGTTCTTTGTCTAAGATGTTATTTTAGAGGAGTGTTGTTAGTAATCCCTTTGCCTCTGGTGAAAGTGTGAGTGGAAGCATGAGGCAATTATAAATCCTGAAAACCCCCTCATAATTTAAAAGAGCATATGAAAAAGTTGCTATAACAGCTATTAGGTTGTTTTGGCAGTAAGAAACTTTGGGATCATATTTTGAGGGTACAGAGAGTGCTGAGAGGGTTGCGACTATTTAACATCTCAGCCTTTGGAAAAAAATTGTGATTGTTTTATGAATGCATGGAGGGAGGAGCTGCACAAGGGCTCTCTGGGTCTGACAGCTTTTATCACTCATGAATATAAGCAGTTACAAGAGGAACTGGCATCACATTTACAAAGACCCTGGCCAGAGCCAATAGGGCTGCCGGTGAGGAATTTGGGCCAGATTGGTTCCATTGTAGGTTGGTGGTCCCTTGTGAAGCACCACAACAAACAAATTGACAAACACGAGTGATAGGAAAGAGAACAAAGCCAGAGATCAAGTAGGGTTTGTGGTTTCTGCAGCAGATAGTGAAAATGGGCAGACTGTCTGGGCCTAGCGGTCCTCATTTGCCATAAATTTCTATGTTTAAAGTGTGGTTCTTGTGATATACAAAATGCAAGGATCCTGATAAAAAAGTGAGATGCTATCATATGGTTAAGTTTGTTCATGTGACTATGATTGAAAGAAACTTAATGCATAAAAACCTGATTAAACAGTACCATCCAATAGCCTCCTTTGTAAAGCAAAGCAAAATAATAAAGAACTTATTCTCAGAATGCTCCTTTACTCAGAACATTGAGGCTATGTCTTAAGCGTATTAAGGGAGCCTCTTGTGTGAAGTCCTCAGGATGGATGGATTGTTTGCAGCCTAAACTCCCTTCCACAAGGGAAGTGTGAGGCGGGAATGCAGCAGTTGGTGTTCATCATCATCATCATCAAATATTTTCTTTGGCAAGCACAGTGCCAAATATCTCTTATATTAAGAAGGAGGTGGCACTTGAAATCATGGTTGGACAATTTTAAGTCTTAATTAAGTTACTATATTAGGAGGAATTGCTAATAATGGAGCTGAAGCTTTTCATAACTAATGGGAAAAACCTTTTGATACACTCATAATGATGTCAATAGAAATACTGTGTAGAAGAAATTGCGTAAAAGAAGTGCATATAATAAGGTAGTGAGTCCTAGAGGTAGGGAATAATGACATGATATATTTATGAATATTGTATTATAATTTGCTAACTGATATTAAAATAAAAAGTTCTTTGACTTTTGAATTAAGTTCCATGGATCTTTAACTTTCACCTGGACAACCAGAAAATATGGACAGAAGGGACCTTGGCTTAACATTTCGTACAAAGGCTAGCACCTCAACATCAGTGTAGTACATCCCATACCCAGGTGCTACACTACAGCATCAATACTGGGTATTAACCTGATTTTCTGGTGTGGGGCACCAGCTTATGTCCTTCTTGTCCCAGAGGCAAGCATGCAAACTATTGAGTTAATATCATTAAATATCTAACAGGTTCATAGAAACAAGGAATAAGATATTGATGAGAACTGGATGGCCCCCTAAGGCCCACCCCTTTCACAAATCCAAAGCCAGTGTTCATTATCTCTGCATAGGTGAGAATAATGACAATTATACAATGGCAAGAAAATGTCCTGGACTCTGATTGGTCAGTGTGTGCTTGAGACAGTGATGTTATTACACAATAACATCACTGTGCTGATTTTATGGATGATTGTTATCAGCTACTTTTTTTTTCAGAAACAAAGATACACTGCCTCACTAAAAATCTACTAAAAACATTTTTATTTTTTGTTTTCTATAACATCGAGCCATTGTATAATTGCAATAAGGCACTCCAAGGTGTGTGTTATCGTGTAATAACATCACTCCTGGGGTGAGGTAGAAGCCAGGCGAAGCTGAGTGCTTCAAGCCACCCCAGGAGTGACGTTATTACACGATAACACACACCTCGGAGTGCCTTATTGCTTAATTAACCATTCACTCCAGAACAAGAAACAAATTCAAGTTACAAAAGAGCAGTTTCATTGTTCCTCCATTAAGGGTCTTGATCACAACCATGAAAGAAAATGGAGAAGTGGACTGGCATTAGGTTTCAGAGCTATGATTTGAATTTGCCTCAGATTAGTAAGTGTCTAAAATGTGTATTTAATTGCTGCAAATCAGAGACCACCACAATAGTCATATCAAAATTAAATGTATTGAACAAACATATAAAATTCAAGTATTTACAATATTACGTGCAAACTATATACAAGGTTGGGGGGGCCACAAACAAGGTGGGGGTGGGTAGGGGGCAGGGGTGGACAAATGGGATGGGAAAGGAGGGGTGTGAGGGTGGGTCCAAGGGGGTAGGGGAATACAGGAACTGATTGATCCCTAGCGGGAGCACCTCACCCCACTCTGACTCCTCTGAGCTCTGTGCCTCCGCAGGACCCCAGTGTCATCTATCCATCTGAGGATGTCAAGAGAAGCCCTTGCCACCAGGAGTATCTCCCGCAGCACCTCCCATATTTCCCATAGATGGCATGTACCTATGCAAGGGAGCACAGTCAATAGGTGTGAATGCAAAACCCCATACAGCCGGCCCACTGTGCATGGCATACAGCCATGGGACATACCTCTGTGATGGTGTGTGACCACCCGCAGTGATCACATCCACATAACCTGCCCACCCAGGCACAGACAGCCATGCGGAATGCTGCACACACCCACCGGCCAAGTCACACAAAGCACCACCATGGCCATTTAGTGACATGGCTATGTGGTGCAAAGGCAGTGGCACAACCATGTACCTGGTGCACGCATGGACCACCATTGAAGCACTCCCAGACATGCATTGCCACTGGACAATGTTGACTGTAACAAGTCGCGTGCATGGCAGTGGTGTCGATGGATGGTGGTCATGCCCCGCTGCCCACCCTGTCACACTGCATGCAATAGTAATCATGGATGTATGGCACTCACCTTCATCGGGCTGGTCCAGAGGGTGGTGAGGCCCCTCGCCCCGCCTTGCTGCACCCTGCTCTTCTTGTCGCCGCTCTTCACAGGCACGGTGGTGTTCCTCCGGGCCTGTGGGGCAAACATGGAGAGAGGAGGATCAGTACAATCCCATAGCAAAGTCCCCCAGCCCCCAGGTGTGTGCCCTCCCACACAGCCAGACCCACCTACCCCACACCCTGTGAACACCACCACAGCCAACACCGGTCCTCCCCCATGTGCTGGACACATACAACACTGTTACCCATATGGAAGATAAAAGTGTGTTGACGTAACCCCTACCTGGCCATGTACCGTGCTTCTCTAGCACGTGCCACTGGCGATGCTAGTAGCTCCGACTCCCTCCGCCGCAGGTCCCCGTACTGGTGGCGGCACTGCTCGGTGCTCCTCCCCCGTCCTGTGGCCTCTTCGAGTGCAGTGGCCACCTCCACCCACATCTGGGTCCTGGACCTGTCCAGGGGCACCTCCCCAAACAGTGGCCAATGGTGTGGCTCCACAATGGCTACTAGGTTGGCCAGCTCAATTGCAGACCACTGGGCTGCCCTCCTGCATGCCATTCTCGCTGCTCGATATGGCAATATGGCACTCTGCAGCACGGCTCCACACGTGCAGATGCTGCACGGTACAGCACTGCCATTCCCTATCACGCTGTCACCGAACAGCGCGATAGAGGTGCACCCATGCCTGACGCATGGCGCCTAGGGGGCAAATGTTGGGCACAGGGTCATGGGTCTCTGGCACATGGACACGCACAGTGCCATTGGAACCCAATGCGTGTAGCGCGATTGGCTGCCTGTGTGCCACTGCCATTAGCGGCCTACTGTGCAGTTGGCCCAGTGTGCCTATGATGGCCCAGTGCCACAGCTCCATGTAGTGACCATCGCTATAGCTCCACTGACACAATGGTGGCCGTGCCCTGCATTGCCTACCGTGAACAGCACATTATCAGTGTGGCAGATGCCTGCGTCAGCAACCCGGGCATGCGCAGTGAGGTGTGTACTACGCATGTCACAGAACTGCGCCATTGGCTCAGCACGTTCAACACAATTACGCAAAGTGCAACAACGCGATATTCAGCTGTCATATGCAAATCATCTAATCAGCCATTCAATGGCGCAGCACTGCAATTTGCATCTACTTAAAGTTGCGCCTCGCCTCATTTGCATGGGTTGCTCTATAAAAGTGCAACATTGGGTTGTAGTGGCCATAGTTGGTTACTGCAGTCTATTGGTGAGTTGCATGCTGTCTGGGAGTGTGGACTGTGGATTTAGGGACATGCATGGGACTGCACAGTCACAGGTAACAACTGCCATTCTTACGGGCTAGATAATGACCGAGCAAGTTGTTGGAGAGGAGGAACACAGTGGTGGGAGGAGGAGGAGGAGGAGGAGGAGGCCTAACTATACCAAGGCCGAAACCAAAGCCCTGTTTGAGGCCTACCTGGATCAGGAGCCACTTCTCAGTGGATGGCGGGGAACATCTCAAGCCCATGCTGCTGCCTGGGAGGAGGTGGCACGTGCTGTGAACCTGCATGGCAGCCACCAGCACTCCGTGCAGGAGTGTAAGAAAAAGATGGGCATGGACAGGAGGAGGATAAAGGAGAAGGTGGCTGCCATCAGGGCAGCATGAGCTGCAACAGATGTGGGACAGCCGAAGGTGGTACAGCTGACCCCAAAGGAGGAGAGGCTTGCTGGAAGCATGCAGCACAGTGCCATTGAGGGTGTTCCGGGTGGTGGCTTCCAGACGGTTGGTGGCCCATCACTGCATGGTAAGTCATGGTCTGTCTGGGGGCAGGGTAGGTCACATGCAGTAACGCAACTTTTCTTTCCCTTACAGATCCTGAGCATCTGCATGGGTCAGCGGTGGTGGGCCTGTCTACTGAGGACAGTCAGCTGGAGATGGAGGAGGGCCCATCCACCCCCACGGGAATACGTGGATCATTGCAACAGTGGGGCCGCCTGGCTGTCCACACTGATGTCGTTGTAACAGGTGTGGAGGAAGCCCTGCCTGTGTCCCAGCATGCCATCATCCACGAATGCCAGCATGCTGTGACTGGGGCCGGTGCAGAGTCCGTCACCAATGATGATGACGCTAACGTCATGGGCAGTGACACGTGTGTGCCACAGGATGGCCACACAGGAGGGCACTTCACACCCATGGCTGTGGGTGGTGCTGCCATGGAGGACTGTATGTCAGCACAGTCCCAGCCTGTGCCTGTCAGCACCAGTGGGGCAGCACTGGTGTCTGTTCAGGACAGTGGGACTGTTGCAGCCACTGCGGCAGCACCAATGAGCCCTGGGGAGCAGCAGCGGGAGGGGCAGCATCAGCAGTCGGCCAATGGGCTTGGGGGTACAGGGTTCAGTGGCGGCATCTGTGCACCACCTGTGGACATGCCCAGACCTGGTCCTGGTGCGCAGCACCCACCCTCAAGGGGTGCTGATCATCAGGGCCATGCACACCCTGAGGGACAGGAAGCTGAGGAGACAGATGACCTCTTGTATGAGCACACTCGCCTACTGCAAGCATCAGTCCAGCAGCAGATGCGGCTTGTGACGTCAGTGGATGTACTGCGTGTGGCTCTGGAGTGGGCAGAGGAGCATCGCAGCAGGGACACTGCTCTGATCCTGGCAGGGATGGACCGGTTGCGGGAGGATGTGACCGCTGCCACTGACAGGCATGCACAGGCATTCACTGCTGTCATGGCCACAATGGGCACACAGTCAGGTGCCCATGCATCGCAGACACCACACAGTGCACTGTCCACCCCCCGTTCCCAGTGTCGTACGACTCCCACCCTGTCGACACCGGGTTCAGCTGTGGGCATCCCGAGCACTCCTGGCGCAGGCATGTTCGGTGTGCTGCAGACCCCTGCACAAGCACGGTCGCGTTCATGCAGTGGAACCCCTGGGGGACCATCGGTGCCACCCCATGATGCCAGTGGTCAGCCTATCAGTGCTGGCGGGTCTCAGCGGGGCAGCCCATGCATCCGTGGTGGCCGGGGCACTGTGTCGTGTGACTGACCTGTCTCCCAGCGTGGCTACTGTCTGGTGCTGCCCTGTGTGCATTGTGTGTTTCAGTGGGCAGTGCATGGGTGGGTACCCAGCCCTGCACGCGGACACACAGTCCACCTGCACACCCTCCCGGCTGCTGTCTGCAGTTGCATGTGCATGATGATGCCTGCATTGTGCTGCTCAGCATCTGACACACACACATGGACAGGCAGTGGGCGTGGTGGCCTGTGGACATGTGTGTTGCAAGGATTGGCGTTCTGGGTCGGTGTGCCTCCTGCCATCTGTGCAATTTTGGTGCATTGTGTGTGTGCGTGTGTGTGTGTGTCCATCCACATGGCATGTTAATCCTCACCCATCCCTGGTTGTGTGTGTGCTTCTGTGCCCTGCCACTTTCCTTGATGGCATGCACTCCTGGTGTGTGTCCATGCGAGTTTGTGGGTTGTGCCTTAGCCACTGGTGGTTGCACATGGCCTCATGACTTACCTGGGTTGGCTGAAGTGCTCCTCTGTGATGGTGTCCCGGTGCAGCTGTGCCAGCTGGATCAGTCGGGGTTCCCGTCGGCCAAGGGGGGGCTGCTCATCACCATCATCACCGGCGTCCTCATCGTCCCCATCACTGTCCCCCTCTTCAACCTGTACAGCTATCCCACATTCATTGGCCATGTTGTGCAGGATGCAACAGGCCAGGAATAGCCCGCAGGTCTTTGAGGGACTGTACTGTAGGGCACCGCCGGAAGTGTCCAGGCAACGGAAACATGCCTTCTGCGTCCCGAACACCCGCTCGATGACATTACGTGTGGTGGCGTGTGACTCATTGTAGCGTTGCTGCGATGGGGTCGCAGGCCACCGGTAGGGTGTGAGCAGCCAGGGATGGAGTGGGTATCCACTGTCACCTGTGTGTAAAGGGTGGAGGTTAGTTTGGTGATCAGCATCGCCCTGCTCCTGGCCATGTAGGCCACTACCTATGTCACCTCTGGCCATGTCCCCCCAGGCCCTATGATTGTCCGTGTGGTTTGCATACTTACCCACTAGGTGTCCAGTGGGGATGTCCCCACTCCCGAATCTGTGGCACAGTGCCGACTAGTGCCAGATGAAGGCATCGTGTGCTCCCCCAGGGTGCATGGCACAGACACTGATTAAGCGCCACCTGGCATCGAACACCACCTGGCAGTTGATGCTGGCATAGCCCTTGCAATTGATGTATGGGGCCCCCTCAGGGCCAGGTGATGTGTGTATGGCCACATGGGTGCAGTCTATTGCCCCTAGCATGCCAGACATATGTGCTACCCTGTGGAACTCCTGTATGTTTACTGTGTGTTCTGCCGGTGTACTGGGGAAATGGATGTACTCCACAGCATGTGGCAGCAGTGCGCTGAGGAACTGGGTGAGGTGGCGTGATGTGGCTGACTGGGTTATGCCTGTGGTGTCCCCCATTGGTCTCTGGAAGGTACCCATGGTGAGAAAGCACATGCAGGCTGTTACTTTAGTCTCCACTGACAGGGCATGGCTCCGTCGTGTGGGTGCCTGCATCACATCACTGCACAGCTCACAGAGCTGCCTCAGAATTGTCCTATTCAGGCGGTACTGGCCCACAATCTCAGTATCAGTGTACAGCTTGAAGCTGGTGTGGGCTCGGTACTGCCTGTTGGGGGCATACCACTGACGGGCCCTTCCACGGCCATGCCCCCCTGCTGCCCACCTTCTCACCCCCCTCATAACGGCCTCCATCTGGAAGGTGGCACTGGCCATGTCCCTGGCTTGTGTTCACCCCCTGTCAGCTGTTACTGTATTCCCCCCGCTGTCCTCCCTGCTACTTCCCCTGCACTGGGAACACATGCCTGTGGTGGCCTCTGTGCTGTGTGGCACTTCCCCCTTCTGCACTAGCTGTGGCTCCCCTCACCTTCCCTGTGCCTGTGTGTTCAGGGTGCCCTTTCCCTGGCCTGCCCTGTGTGTCCCTTCTGCCCTGTCTGTCTGCCTAGAGTTCTGCCTCATGTGGCTTCCCTGTAGTGTTTTTGTGCCTCTCCCTTGCTCCTTTTTATTTTGGCTCATTTTCACTATGGCGCAACTTCCGCTTGCTCCCCTATAGCGCATGGCACAAGTCGTAGAATATCGCACTGCGCCATTTATGCATGGTTCCTCCTCCTTCGGTTGCGCATGCCTTGATTATCATTGCTCTGTTGCTCAGCATGATTTCTGGGGTGCAACTGCCTCCTGCTGAATATCGCAGAATGGCGCAATTTCGGACTTGCATAGGTGGAACCCTATTGCGCATGGCTCAACTCTTTTGACTATCTGGGCCCTTGTGTTTATCTGTGCAGCTTTTGGGGAAAAAAAGTCTGTGCATTTTCGTTACTGCTACAGTTAACGTTTTCACTTGTGTTTCCATTACCGTTTGTGTTAGCTTTCCCGTCTACCCCATCGTGTGTGTTACCCTTTGCATTTTCGTTTGAGCTTGCATTTGCGTTACTGTTAACATTTGTGTTTCCATTACTGTTTTTGTTTACATTTCCTTTTGCGTCACTGTGTGCATTCCATTTGCATTTGCTTACACGCTTCCGTTTGCATTTCTGTTTGTGTTTGAGTTTCCTTTGGCATCATCATTGCTGTTACCGTGTCTGCATTTCCAATTGCATTGTCATGACTGTGCGCGTTACTGTTTGCGTTTCTGTACACGCTTGTGTTTGCATTACTGTTTTCATTAAGGTTTGTGCTTGCACTTCTATTACCGTTTCCATTATCGTTTACGTTTGCATCACTGTGTGCATTACCATTTGCGCTTGCATACGCACTTCCATTTGCATTTCTGTTTCCTTTGGTGTCATCGTTGGTGTTACCATCAGTGTTTGCATTTCCAGTTGTTTACCATGACCATGCGCGTTACGATTTGAGTTTGCTTACACTCTTGCATTTGCATTTCTGTTTTCAATAACATTTGCACTTGTTTTTCTATTACTGTTTCCATTACCGTTAACATTTGCATCACCACGTGCGTTACCATTTGTGCTTGCTTTTGCGTTACCGTTACTTCACTATTTATACTGCACAGTCTCAAAAGAAGGGAAACTCATGGCAAAAAACTCTGTTTAAAGCATCAGTTAGGGTTGTTACACAACAACAAAAGGAAATTCAATGTTAGGGTTTCCCCTTGCACCCACCTCCACCCTCCCAACAGGCATCGGGTGTGCTTGTGTCGTTCCCAACTCTCACCCCATCTCCCATACTGCACCACCTCAGCTTGTTTACACATGGGATAGGATGAGAGTTAGGACTGACAACCCAACGCACACCATGATGCCTGTTGGTGGGTGGGGGTGGGTGCAAGGGGTGGGAACCCTAACATCGAATTTCCTCACTTTTGTCAATGTGTAACAACCCTAACTGATGCATTAAACAGAGTTTTTTGCCATGAATATATATGTATATATTTATATACATATCTATATTATAGTGGCATGGTAGTGCCACTATTGTTAGGGTTGAGTACCCCATTTAAGGTTAAAGTGTGAAATTTTGCATCTTAATAACTTTGTCACTGTATGATGGATTTGCCTGAAATTTGGCAGCACAGAGCGGTTCCACAGATCTCTGGATCTGCCAAGTTTTGTAATGGTCTGATATACAGTTGTGGAGTTATAAAGTGACATTCCATAGCACATTTATGCTTTTTTGTGCATTCTTTGCTCACACCTACAGGTCACATAATTTGCGTGAACGGTCCAAAAACTTCAGGAAACATGTGGCCAGGGTCTCAAATGTGCCTTTTGAAGATTTCATGAAAAAATATTAAACGGTTCAAAAATTATTTAAAAAACAAGTTTCCCATTATAGTCAATGGGAAAAATTAACAAAAAGTTCAACAGTGTTGCAAATGCAGTTTTTAGTGTCGCAAATGACTCCTGTAGTTTTGTGAGTCAGCCATTTTTTTTCAGTTAGTGGTCACAGAAGTGCTTGCCATTTAAATTTGGGACCCTGTAGGGACACAATTATTTTTGTGTTCACCTAGTTGGGCCCTGAGGATGCTAGCCATGTCTTTTTTTTGGGGGGTGGAGGTTAAACACCACAGAAATATGTTTTTTAAATTTTTGTAAAAAGTAGTGTCTCAAAGTAGTGTCACACTCACAACACTTTTGTGATTTCATTTGTGAAAGTGTCGTGATTTGTGACACTATTTTGCAACACTATACTCAAAATAACAGGAATTCTTTGCCACCCTGCTACAAAACTACGGTTTGGTCTTTTGGGCTGAAATTTGGAGGAAAGAAAGGCAACATCCTACAGATGTGTCTTTTGGTGGTTTGGTGACAAAATATTGCACAAATGAAAAGTTACAGTGCTCCAAAGTTGACATTCTTTCCCATAGACTAACATTGCGGCATCCGCAGCACCTTTCAGGGCCCATATCTCGAAAACTCTTCCGAGATACGGACTTTTCATCAGAAAAATGCTTAACCCCCCCACTAGGGGGTGAAGTGCAAAACTAGCCAGGAAAGTCATAATTTATATGAAATTAAAAAAATTTTTATGCGTAGTATGGTTCCTGATATATAAGCAGTTTAGTATTCCAAGTGCTCATTTTCTGCTCCGAGGCCCATTATTATGCATACATTATTTGTATTCACTGTTTTTCTCTATGCAGCTGTTGGTGCAAAAAATATGTGCGCTTTCGTTACTGTCACAGTTATGGTTCCCACTTGCGTTTTGGTAACCATTTGCATTAGCTTTCCCGTCTCACCACCGTGTGCATTACCCTTTGCCTTTTTGTTTGCGCTTGCATTTGCGTTACTGTTACCATTTGCATTTACATAACTGTTTCTGTTTGCGTTTTGTTGTGCATCACCATGTGCATTACCATTTGCATTTGTGCACTCATTCTGTTTGCGTTTGCATTTCCTTTAGTGTCATCATTGCTGTTACCGTTAGCATTTGCGTTTCCTATTGCGGTACTGTGACCATATGCATTACCATTTGTGTTTCCGTATGCACTTGCGTTTGTGTTTCCGTTATCATTCAAGTGTACGCCACCATGTGCGTTACCCTTTGCATTTTCATTTGCGCTTGCATTTGCGTTACTGTTAACATTTGCATTCCCATTACTGTTTTTGTTTGCATTTTGTTTTGCTTCACCATGTGCATTACCATTTGCTTTTGAGTATGCGCTTCTGTTTGTGTTTCTTTGGCATCATCGTTGCTGTTACCATTAGCATTTGCATTTCCTATTGCTGTTCGGTGACCATGCACATTACCATTTGCATTTCTGTACGTGCTTGCATTTGCATTTCCATTTGCATGACTGTTACCGTCTATGCCACCATGTGCATTATCCTTTGCATTGTTGTTTGTTCTTGTGTTTATGTAACTGTTAACATTTGTGTTTCCCATTACTGTTTTTGTTTGCTTTTCCTTTTGCATCACTGTGTGCATTTCCATTTGCATTTGCTTATGTGCTTCCATTTGCATTTGCGTTTCTGTTTGTGTTTCCTTTGGTGTCATCATTGCGGTTACCGTAACTGTTTGCATTTCCAATTACATTACCGTGCCCAGGTGCAGTATGGTTTGCGTTTCCATACGCGCTTGCATTTGTGTTTCTGTTTTCATTAACATTTGCACTTGTGTTTGAATTACCATTTACGTTATCGTTTATGTTTGCATCACCATGTGTGTTAGCATTTGTGCTTGTGTTTGTGTTGCTGTTACTTTACTGTTTATAGTGCACATTCTCAAAAAGAAAGGAAATTCATGTCAAAAAAAAATCTGTTTAATGCATCAGTTAGGGTTGTTCCACAGCAACAAAAGTGAGTAAATTTGATGTTAGGCTTCCCACCCTCCCTTGCACCCAACCCCGCCCCCACCAACAGGCATCGGGGTGTGTGTTGGGGTTGTCAGTCCTAACTCTCACCCCATTCTCCTATACTGCACCACTTAAGCTTGTTTGCACATGGGATAGGTTGAGAGTTAGGACCAACAAAATGTGGTCCATGGTATCAAATGCTGATGACAGATTGAAGAAAATGAGAATTGACAGCTCCCCTCAATCTCTTGCCCTGAGGAGGTTATTATGCATCAGAACTAGTGCCATCTCTGTGCTGTTCCTTGTCCTAAACCCAGACTGGAATGGGTCATAGATGTCAAAGTTCTGTAAGTGTTCTTCAAACTGCAGAGCCACTATCTTGTCAACAACATTCCCTAAAAATGAAAGGTTGGAGATGGGTCTGTAATTCGCCAGGGCATCAAGTAAGAGAGATTTGTTTTTTAGAAGTGGCTTCACCAGCGCCTCCTTCAAGGCATCTGGAAAGGCACTTCTGAAAGTGAACACCTGGCTATCCTGGTGAACAGTGGACTGATAGACTTGATGCAACCCACTAGGAGATGTATTGCACCAGGGTCTAGTTCACAATAAGTGGGCCACAGCTTCAAAATCAGCTTAGAGACTTTGGCCACCTCCACTGGCCAAAACTCCACCCAGACAATGGGAGCCCCCATGTCCACCCAGATCCCACCCTGTAGGATTGATCTAGACACACTGGCGAGATCCTGTCCCGAACTGAGATACCCTGTCAGAGGAGAACAGAGCAAACTCTTTGCAAAGTGCTACTGAAAAGGCTTTTTTTGGCTGTAAATGGACTGGATGAAAAAGCCTGTCCACAGTCTGAAATAGCTGAGATGGTCTGTTTTTCCCTACGGCAGTCTCCCTGGACAGGAACTCTGCCTTCTTATAGCTGATTGCCCTTTGATAATCAGCATAGTGATTTCTCAAAGCCAGTCTATCCTCCACTGACTGAGTCCTATGCCAGCAATGCTTCAGCCTTTGACCCATGGTCTTCATTGTCTTGAGAGCCCCTATTGTACTATGGGGGTCTCAGGTGAGATGACTTGGGTCATATATGGACTGGTGCAATGGCATTGTGTGCCCTGGAGAAAGCCTTATTATAGGTTGCCACAGCTTCATGCAAGCCAGCCATATAAACAGCACTAACACCAGAAAAATCAACTACTGCCATCAGTCCCTCTGGGGGCAATCCCCTTAAAGGATGATAGCTGATCATCTCAACAGAGGAGGAACCATCAAGGGGGAACCCAAATGCAAATTTCACTGTACAGTGATCAGACCAGGTGACCCAATCAGTCCCAACGTCTGTGACCTCAAGACCCATTGAGAATACCAAGGTGTGGCCATGATGGTGGGTCACACAGGCAACTGCCTGTGCAAGGCCCAGCAATGTCATCAGCTGGAAGAGGTCAGAACCAAGTTGTGAGGATTCTTCATCAACCCAAGCATTGAAGTCTCCTAGAACAAGCCATCTGGGTGACTCCAACACCCTGTCAGTGACGAAGTCTGCAGTTTTCTGCATGAATTTTCCACCTGACTCTGGAGGGAGGTAAACCAGGAGAATTCTGCAGCCTGCACCTGGACTTCCATGCACTGCCACACATTCAAATGATAAGGTAGAACCAACCAGGTGTACAGAGAAATTCAGGCTGGATCTCAAACAGATGGTCACATCGCCACCCCTGCAATCTCTCCTCAAGCAGTGCACCACACAGTACCTGTCAGGGACTGATGCCTCCAAAACTGGACCTGTATCATCCCCCAACCAGGTCTCCATGATGCACACCAGGTTGACCAAAAAAATTAAGTCCAACATAATTGCGGTCTTGTTTCTCATCAACCTGCTGTTGCATAACACTGCCCAGAGAGGATCAGTGAAGGCTGTAGGCCCTCTAGCTGCCTACCCACATGGTCTGGTGGAAACCCTAGGAACAGAGACCAAACATGTTGGGCCTCTTTCAAGGCTCCATTTCCTCCTGGGATGCATCCTGCTCCTTACCACCCTAATCCCTCTCACCTTTATTAAACCCCCATGCCCTGCCACATACCTCCATGCCCCCCTACAAATACCCACTTCCCTACAATGCATTATAGAAACAGCCGGGAGGGTGAGATCACAAAAGGGGTGGAGGTCGTGCAGCAGGGCTCCTGGGTAACTAATTTGGAGAGGTCTGAGACTCCTACACATATGTAAAACCAACTAAAACCACCTAAACCAAAATAACACAATGGGGCTTGTCATTAAAAGGCAGGCCAGGTTGTCCAATGATCCCTGCCAGAAATAAGTGCATAGAAGAGGAAAGGGGGAGGAGGAGGGGGAGGGAACAGATGTATAGTGGGGGAAGGGCCTGATGACCTCACCAGGCAGGAAAGGGTAATATAACAAGGGCAAACCAGAGCCCCAGTGATTGGTTGGGGTGGATCCCAAAGGGGATCCTGACCAGGGGCCTATCAGGGGTATAAGAAGACAGGGCTCAGGCAGGACAACCTCTTTCACAGGGAATTTTTTTGACTGAAGATCTCAGCACTTCGTTTGGCAAAATTTTAAGTAAGCACATGGGATGACTAGTCCTGGAGGTCATGTTGGGCCCTGTGAGAAGTCTTATTGGTGATCAAGTTATCATGGCATGTTAATTATATAGAGTGACTCACTGGAGCTATGGCTGTTTGGGTACAGTCTGTTTAAAGTTAATCTGTTATGTTACACTGGTTTTAAAATCGGATACAGAGATGGTTGGCTGGAGAGCATGAGGCAGATAGCCATGTGAGGCTTTGGCTCAGCAGACGGTGAAGGCATGGAGCTGTTTTTTGCATAAGCATGTTGCAAGGCCCCAGGAATATGTAGCGTGGCAGTTTAGGCAGTTTTTCTGTGCCTGGGACTTTTGTTTTGGAAGGTTGGAGGAACAGTTGGCAACAGAGAGCATGAGGCAGGGCAGCAGGGAAAGCCATCATGGTGTTGCATGGTTTGCAGTATGGTTAGGAGTGGGTGCTGGGCCTTCTCTCTGCCTCGGTGTTGGGCCCACATCCATTGGAGGGTGGCGCGGTTATGGTCATGTCCCCTTTCTTTTTTATAAAAAAAAAAAGAAAAGAAAATAGAAAAGGAAAGTAAGCTAGTGGTAAATAGGGAAGCCCTAGCATCTATGGAGGAGCAAATGAGTGTGCGCCAGGCATTTATTTATTTATTATTAGTTTTTGTTGACCTGGTAAGTGCACTAGACAAATCCTGCCTATTTTGAGGTACGACCCAGGGAGGGGGATACAGATGAATGCCAACTGACTTTGAACCAGATTAAGCTGTTGGTGGTATTTTTAGTGAATGAGGGAATTTTGGCCATGACATCAGGGAAATTCCCCTACTGCTTGGCCAGTAGGGGGACTTGCTGTCGACTGACCACAGGATCAGTTGGTGGCCTGCTCTGCTGGAGGATGGATGGTGAGGAGCTACTGGAGCAGCCGAGGGCTGCAAGTGAAACAATGAGTATGGCTGTACAAGAGGACATCACCCTGAAGAATACTGAAACAGAAGATGTGGAGTTACTTGATTCTCTGGATAATTTAACGGATGCAGAAATGGTGAGCAGTAGCTTGGCTACAGTACAACGTTTACCGGAGGCGAGGAATTTACAATTAAAATTGGAAGCATTACGTAGAGAACAGAGGACTGTAGTGGAGCAATTGCAAGAGTCAAATAATGTGGAATCTATGAAGCTTACCAAGTTAGAAGACGTTTTGAACGCTGTAGCAGATGTAACCCTCCCTGATCAAAGAGAATCTCTACTGGTCTGCCGTGCTTACAGTACAATGGAACATGAGGTTAACAGAAAAAAAGATACACAAGCTGTGGCTGGCAGTTCTTTGGGAGTAAAATCCCTGTGCAGAGAACCAGCAGAGAGAACAGCACACAAGAAAAATGCACCTTCTGATTACAAGTTGCATGACAACATCCAGGAGGAAAAGGAAGTGAGACAGGGGAACGGTTTCAGTGACGCACAGAACAGTCCGGCAAAGAAATCATCCAGATTTACTTTTCGAGCTACTACTGGGCTGCGGTGAGAGTACTACACCACTGAAACATTGTATTTTCAAACTGATCCCGGACACAGGTTGGAGTGTCGGAGTTTTCTTTTCAAAGCGACAACTGGATAAGGTAGGAGAGGAGGAAAGGAGAAAAGAATGGCCTTGACATTTGCAAAAGACATTTAGTATTACCTATTGCTGGGATAGGTGAGAAGTTACCAGGAAAGAGCAGTGTGGGGAAAGGAAGTTCAAACTAACGCTGAGACTGAGCCTCTCAATGATGAGAACTGGTCCCACAGAGAGCTCTTAGTGAGGCTGGTTGGACTTTGACAGTGGGGCTTGGAAGCCCACTCTGATTGGGACCCAAAATTAAACTTCTCCCAGAATGAACCAGCATGGAGACCCAAGCTACAAGACATTACTGTTTTAAGTGGGGTTAAAGAGGTGGTGGGTGGAAATGAGGAGACTATTCCTTTTAGGTTTCATCTCCTGAACGCAGGACAAAGCCGCGCCTGTCGCCGAGTTACAGGTAGAGGCACAGGACCAGAGGAGGAAAGGGGAAGAACCATTGATGTCAGAATTGTTTTCAAAATTAAGCAGGATGCTGCACTGCAGAAATGGCGCTCGCTATAAAGGAGGTTTAGAGGTTAGACCCTGATAGACAATATGTTGGTAAATGTTTATTGAAAGATTCTTTGCACTTCTCCAGGGAAGTGTTTGCATTTATTATATTTCTGGGGAAGACAATTTTGATGTTAGTTTTGTTCAGCATATGCTCTTGACCTTTTGGGAAAGATATACTCAGGTTAAGTTTTCCCTTGGACACCCTTTTAGTGATACCGTTAACAAAACCTTTAATAAAGTATGCAACTGTTATGTTTAGGAACGAAGGGTTCATATTGATGATATTACTTATTGGTTAGGCCAAAATGCGAGATTTTAAGTTCCCTAGAAGCAATTCTGGATGCAGAACAATTTTGGACAGGGGCTGGCGGTTTAAAATTAAACTACGATAAACAGCTGCAGGAATTGAGCATATCCCAATTCCTTTATGTTGGGTAGGGACAGAGGGTATGTTTTATGCTGGGCAACCTCGGGCTTGTTATAAATGTGGTGCTAAAACTCATTTATCAAGTTCCTGTGACAAACCAAGATGTGATAACTGTGGAGAAGTAGGACATATTACTTTTCAATGTGCTAACGTCACAAAATGTGATCTCTGTGATGAGACAGGACATGTGTTTGCAGAATGTACATGGGCAGCCAAAAATAAAGAGTGTTGTGGTAATCCAGACCTATTAATACAAAAGCCCAGGATTTGATAATAGGGAAGGTCATGTGGGTCACGAGCAGCCAGTTGGAAAAGTACCTTCTGTTATTGAAGTGAGGGAGATGTGGTAGAGGTGGAAGATTTAGTAGTTCTTGACAAGGAGTCTTGGAACCTACTGGGGTAGGAATTTTGCCTGAAGAAGAAACAACCAAAGGAGTCTTTAGGGCACCTGTGGTGTCTGCAGTTGAAGGTCTTCCAGAAATATTAAGGGCCTTCCACAGCAGTCTGCTATGAGTGGGAAATAAGTAATTCTTGCCTTGCTATCAAGTCCGTGGGGAATCGGATATGGATTGCCCAGATAATGATTCGCAGCAGGCGTTGGATAGTCCACCGTCCCCATTAAATTCAGGAGGATTATAAGGGAAAAAGAAAGCGACGGAAGAAAGATAGGTGATGGGCTGGAATTGACTGTACCTGATGCACTTTAGGTTGGTTCGTGAATGTTCATAGTATAGTGAATTATAAGAGACGACAGATAGTTTATGACTTTGTTCATGCTAATCAGATTGATGTCTGTTTATTACAAGAAACATGGATGTATACTATGGAACAAAACCAGGTGTTTTCAACGGAATGGTGCTGGGGCCGTCTCGTATTGGTCCTTGGCCAGCAGTCGGCAGATGGCATAGGGTTTCTTACTCAGATGACTTCTCTTTAATTAAATTGATGGATCTAATACCGGGATGGTTAATGATTTTAGATGGTTTGTGGAAATCAAGATTGTGCCGGTTTATTAATGTCTATGGTCACAGCTCAAGGCAGAAAGGGTGGCGCCTGTAATATGATACAACCTTATTTACTGACCTCCTTTGAGGTGTTTTTTGTGTGGGATTTTAACTGTGCATTAATAAATGCTGGTGATTCTATGGTGGGAGTAGGTAGGAAATTTACTGTGATTCCAGGGCTTTATACAAACTGGTACACTCAGTGGGTTTAATAAATGGGAGTGTAAACAAAGCTCAGGGCCTAAATTTACTTATAAAAGGAACCGGTTTACTTCTACTATAGATTATATTTTTATCTGACAAAATTCCCTTTACATTTGAAACATGTCCTGTCACATTTTCTGACCATCTCTTGTTGCTCTGTACCGCTTTCTCCTCATGCCAGACTGATAGGTAGGTGGGCTAGATGGAGTTGAATCTTCTATTGTTAAACTCTGGAGGTACGGGATAGAGTTCAAGCATTGCTGATGGCAAGGCTTTCAGTAGCCTTTTTATATGACTCAGTGGGTGAGTGGTGGAAAGATTCTAAGGACGACCTTTGTCACCTATTAAAACAACAAGGGAAGGTTAAAGCAAACAATGATTTTCTCCAATATTTGAAATTAAGACAACAATTATATTATTTATTTTCAGTAGCCAATACTTCTACTTTGGATTATAGTTCACAGATTAGATCAATAAAAGATCAACTCCTAGAGGTTCAGTACAATAGGGCTCGGACCCTTACTGCTCTTCTACAATATGGGGTGAAGAAAAAGCCGGAGGGTGATCCATATGAGGCCTTTAAAGTTCATACACAATCTACTACCTTAAATGCCCTACGGAATAAGGTGTGAAAATTGGTACAGGTTCAGAAGTCACTACAACATATTATTAAACAATTTTTTCTGGATTATGAGCCAGTAAGGGCTCAGAATGATCAGGACATTTGGGACTTTCTAAACCGGATTGAGGTACCCAGACATGTATTTGATACATTAATATTGATACAGCCTATCACTACACAGGAAATAATTACGCTATTAAAATCAAAATAAGGGTACTTCTCCTGGAATTGATGGTCTGACAACAGATTTATATAAAGCCTTTCCAGTGGAATTTGCAAATTGTTTAGTGTTAGTTTTAATGCTTTTATGGGACAATCAGATTTTCCAAGTTGGTTTGCAAGGGCTGTTGATTTTTACATAAAGTAGGTGATACATTTGACTTGAATAACTGGAGACCAATTACACTATTGAATTCCGATTATAAACTCTTTATGAGTATTTTGAACACCAGATTAAAACAATTTGCTGTCAAAGTTCTTTCCCCATTTCAGTTTTGTGGAGTACCTGGGAAAAAAATATATCAGGCTCATATGGTACTGAGAGACATTGTGGAGATAGCCGGTTTTCAAAGAATTTCAGGATGCATTGTCTCTGTGGACCAGATGAAAGCATTTGATAGAGTTTACCATCTATTTTATTTGCAACGTTGAGACATTATGGATTCGGAAGTTTTCTTAACCACCATTCAATCAATTTACAATTCGGCTATTACCCACCCAGTGATTCAACTGGAGATTGGGAAGGGTTTCACGTTCGACAGGGTACGTCAAGGTTGTCCATTGAGTCCCTGTTATATGCTTTTCATTATTGATACTTTAATTAGATCATTACCAAATCCCTCGTGTGTGGGGATAGGTTGGGCTGCTGGTGAAGATAGGTTGTATGTGCAAGCTTATGCGGATGATTTGTGTATTCTTTCTGATAGTACACAAGTAAGCATTTTTTGATTTTATGGATGATTATGCTTTGCTAGCAAATTCTACTATTAACAAGAATAAGAGTAAAGGTTTGTTTATAGGTACAGATGGTCTCCCAGAACTCATAATACAAGGTATTCAGATTTTTGTGACCCATAAAAATTCTAGGATTATTTTACGGACCAAAAATGTACCAGAACTTAACTGGGGATTAGCTTTGACTTCAATAGACAAAAAATCCAGATTTGGAAACAATGGAAATTGGATAAAATTAAACGGGTCTCAATCATTAAAAATTTAGTATTCCGAAGTTATTGTATACAGCACTGATTTTTCCTTGCCACTGAATTTGGAAACCAGAATATATAGCTTATTTTTCAGATGTTATGGGGTAGTAGACTTAATCCAATTAAAAGACAATTTACATATCTAGATAAAAAGAAGGAGGTTTAGGAATGATAGATCCGTTATCTTTTTTCTACCCTATTTATTTCAACAAATGTAAAGTTCGGTTGGGGTACCCACGGAAAGATGTGGGATGCTACATCGCCAGGTAATGGGCAGTATTATGGTTGTTGGATGAGAGACCCCAAACCTATTCCTAAGTTGTTTCTGCCGACATATTTTATACCTATTGCAAAAAAAGTATTTAAATGGGGGTTGGTAGCACAGGTGGTTAAAGTAAGTACGGGTCCACAGTTATACAAATCAGTAATGCTTCAACTGTATCCCAGTGA
Source organism: Neoceratodus forsteri (assembly GCA_016271365.2). Taxonomy (NCBI): domain Eukaryota; kingdom Metazoa; phylum Chordata; order Ceratodontiformes; family Ceratodontidae; genus Neoceratodus; species Neoceratodus forsteri. Next base: position 1,377,848,723 of record CM028130.1, on the reverse strand, counting down.
ACCAGTGTTTAAGAACTGTCATCTACGGTGTGTGGATACAGTTTTAAGTAAATTAAACAACCCAAGGTTACCTACTTATATGTGGGAAACGCTTATGGCTTATAATATGGTCGAATTGGAGTACGGGAATCCAAGCATAAACCGATACAAGACAGAAATTGTCCATTTTGGAGTGTGTGGACAAGAAACGGTTGATCACTTTCTTTTAAGTGTTCTTATGCTGTTTCTCTGTGGAAATTCTTGGCAGTACAATGGAGTATGAAATGGTTAGAATACATGGATTATGATACATTGGTACTGGGTCATTCTCCACAGTTTCGATTAATATATCATGTTGACACTTTACAAATCTTTTGTAGCACATTGATATACTACTTGTGGCAAGCTAGGTGCCAGTGGTGCTATATCAGAAGTTGATGCCCTATGACAATGTCCGGAGGTTGATTCACGGGCAATGTACAGGATTTATGTTCAAGACACAGCATTCTTCTCATCAAGGAAGGTGAAGGAATGGTGGAAAGGGTTTTTGAAGTTTATTAAATATAAATAAAAAGTTAAGTAATGTGCCTTTGTTCACCTATGGCTGAGTGGGTTACATATGGGGAGAGGTCATGATTGTTAGTTGGGAGTATGTATAGGATAGTATTAGTTAGATGTGCAATGTTACATGATAATAGAAACTTTTGTTACCTAATATTTGGGGGGTTTATTATATATATAAAAAAAAAAAAAAAAAGGTTTCTTTGTGAATATATGGCGGTAATGATTGTTTCAATTTTTTGATTTCAATATTTGTTAGTATAGTTTCACAATATGGGTATTTATTACATGTTTTCTTGATATACAAGGGTTTGTGGAGTGAATCTTACACTGTATGTAATTTTTGAATTTTGATGTTATTCTAATAAAATATTCCCCTACTCTTTTTGATAAGTGCCATGGGATCTTTAACATCCACCTGAACTACCACCAATCCAGGCAGATGGGACCTCAGTTTAACGTCTCATCTGAAAGACAGCACCTCAGAAGTGCAGCACCCCTCTCATGCTGCACTACACTGTCAGTACTGGGATATTAAGCCAAGTGCAAGACCTGGGAACTGAACCCACAGCCTTCCGATCTCCTGGCCTCAGAGGCGAGTGTGCTACCTACTGAGCCTCTGACACTGACTTTGGCATGGGGAAACAGGAAAAGGAACACTGAAAGCAGGGCAATGATAGCGGGTGTTTGGGTAGGCCTGTGAGTGTAGGCGAATATGAGAAGCAAACAGGATGATGCAGAGCCAAGCCCAGGTGGGGGCAAGGCGTATTGCTGTGTTTCACGGGGATTGAAAGCTGAATGCAGTTGGTGGGGGAGGTAGGCAGCAGTCAAGGCAGTATCTCGTGGGCCAGAAGACCATGTGGGGGCCGGGACAAGGAGTGTCCTGGTGCCTGGTGTTTTTTCTGTTGTGCAGAATGCAGAGTTAAGGAGGGGGGCATTTGAATGGGGGGTTCTGGACAAATGCAATGGGCAGGGAGGCCCTCTGTGATGTTTCCATGGCCATTTTGAGTGGCCCTTTGGGGTGTCTGGACAGACAAGGGGAGGCATGGAGTAAATGGGGGTGGGGTATGAAGCAGTATGATGCAGGGGGGGATAGGAAGCCCCTGAGCATCACCTCACATGAAGGGAAATTTCAGGAGTTTGTCCTGCTGCTGTGGGATCAGAAAAAGGAAGGGCAGCGTGATATGGGGACCACAGTGGCGGTTGCAGAAGGCCACGGCGTGCGTGAAGGATGCCAATGGCAACTGGGGAGTTGTTGGAGAAGCCCTGGAGGCCGAGGGAGGTGAGGGAACCCCCAGAATCAGGGAGGCCTTCAGGACAGGGGTTGTTTTCTTGAGTGCTGGCAGTGCAGCATGGAGGTTAAGATTACTGCCTGTGCATACTGTGGGGGGAAGTATCAGGGGGATCAGACCCCCTTTGGAGATTTTGGCAGGAAGGAAGGCCAATACTTAGTGGCTGGAAACCATGGTGGCCCGTGTTTTGGAGTCGAGGTCACAGAGCACGCTTGGGAGGGACCACAGAGCAGGCCAGGCCAAGAATGGATCGCTCGATGGCCAGCGCGAGCCAGCAGCCCTAGTAGCTGGGGCACATGGTGGGGGCCTATGGCAGGGCAGGCTGAAGGTAGGATGAGGCCAGGGTGGGCCTCGCAGCAAGTGCAGGGGAGTCTGTGTGGGGCAAAGGGCCAGAAAAAATGTGGCTGTGTTAGAGCCAGGACATAAGAGCAGGGTGTGGCCTGCTGCTGGCTAAGGGACACATCTTGGTGGGGCAGCATAGGGCAGGTGTACTACCCGGGGGCAGAAGCAAGCCTGGGTGAGATGCCCAGAATCTCACTTGAACAGCTCAGGTCACTGGTACCGGGCCTATATGGGGCACCGGGATGGGGGGATAAAAACAAAAGGAACAAGGAGGAAGGGAACAGCAAGGGTGCATGGGACACAGAAGTGGCAGACATATGGAGGGGGGCCATGAGCCAGGCTCGGGCTCATGCTCGGAGTAAGGGGCAGGGCAACATGGCAGCCACCACACCCTGGCACAAGGGAGTAGAGTTGATGGGGCGAGTCTAAATATTTTAACCTTTCACCCCCCCAGATTGCAAGGACAGAGGATCAGGCATGGCACCAAAACAAGCCCAGATGACCAGTGAGACGATGCTGCAGGAGGCGTCAGTCCTGATGGGGCAGATGTTGGAGCTACTAGTGGTGGCAAAGAAGAGAGAGGCAGAGGAGGACATGCAGAGGAAGTGCAAGGAGCAGGAGGAGCTCCCGAGTAGGGGTGGAGGGGCCAAGAGACCCAGGCGAGAGGCCCCAAGTATGGCACCGATACCAGTGCCCCTGCCCACACCAGAGCCGGATGATGGGAACTTGGATGGTGGTAAGGATGATGTGGATCTCTTGGTTGAGAATGGTTTAAAGGATTACCTCTAGGGGCTGTTGGGAGACAGGGGGGAAATGGAATTGAGAGGATGGATCAGGCAGTGCAGGCATTAAAAGGCAATGGAGCCATGCCAGAAAAAGGGGGTGAGGGACAGCAGCAAACAAAAAGTTGTACGAAGGTCCCCCAGGGTGTTCAATCAGGGATCACGTGCCAGTCTCAATCAAAGAAAAAATTTGGAAAGGAGAATATATCCACATTTTTTGGCTTATGGATGAGGACACAGCCACAAAGTACGAACGGAAGGAGGTGGTAGGAAAGTCAGAAATGGCAGAGGCACTGGCGGTGGTAGGCCACGAGGCGGAGGAAGCAAAGTATAAAGTGAAGACCACAGAGAATTGGCAAGGAGAGGCATCAGCAGCAGAAAACAGGAAGTTGTTATCCCTCTGTACAGACAGTTGGTGAGACCCCATCTGGAGGGGGAAGTGCCTAATCCAATTAACAGAAGCACTCTTGATAGGGGGGTCGATCCCAGTCCTTTCACAGAAGAAAGGGTTCTGCAAGAACTCCTAAAACTGAAGGTGGACAAAGCAATGGGTCCTGATGGAATTCACCCCAGAATTCTAAAAGAATTAAGGAAGGAACCAGTGAAACCACTGACTACTCTTTTTAATAAATCATGGGAGGATGGTGTGGTACCCGAGGACTGGAGGAAGGCGGATGTGATTCCCCTTCACAAAAGTGGGACCAAGACAGAGGCAGGAAACTACAGACCTGTCAGTCTGACCTCTGTGGTAGGGAAAGTGATGGAGTCACTTCGAGAAAGAAGAATAATTGAGTACCTAGAGGTCAGTGGAGCACAGGATCCAAGGCAGCATGGGTTCAGCGGAAGGTCATGTCAGACGAATCTAATAGATTTCTTTGACTGGGTGACCAAAGTAGTAGACCAGGGAGGGGCTGTGGACATGGCCTACCTGGACTTTAGCAAGGCATTTGACACAGTCCCACACAAAAGATTATTAGTCAAATTAACCAGCCTGGGAGTGCCTGGGGTGTAGCCTGGGTAAAACATTGGCTGGACAACAGGACACAGAAGGTAATTGTAAATGGAGTCCATTCTGAAGAAAAGGCGGTTACCAGTGGGGTACCACGAGTTCGATGTTGGGTCCAGTCCTTTTAATGTCTTCATCAGTGACATTGCAGAGGACTGGAAGGAAAGTATGCCTTTTGCAGATGTCACAAAGATCTGCAACAGGGTTGATACACAAGGAGGCGTGGAAAGGATGAAAGGGACTTGGCAAGGTTGGAGGAATGGCTGATGTATGGCAGCTAGGATTCAATGCAAAAAGTGCAAATAATGCACCTGGGAAACAAGAACCCAGGGAAGAATACACTATGGGTGGGGAGGTAGTAACAACAACAAAACAGGAAAGGGACCTGGGGTAATCATCAGATGACTTCAAGGTTAGCAAGGTGTGAGAAGGCAGTAGGGAGGCCGGGGTATACTGGGATGTATAGGGAGAGGCATCCGCAGCAGAAAACAGGAAGTTGTTATCCCTCTGTACAGACAGTTGGTGAGACCCCATCTGAATACTGTGTCCAGTTCTGAGACCCCATCTCTGCAAGGACATAGACAGGATAGAGGCAGTCCAGAGGAGGGCAACTAAAATGGTGCAGGGTCTGCAACAGAAGCCGATGAGGAGAGACTAAAGGAGCTTAATATGTATACCCTTGAGGAAAGAAGGGAGAGGGGACATGATAGAAACTTTCAAGTACCTCAAGGAATCAACAAAGTCCAAGAGGGTAGCATCTTTCAGAAAAAGAGACTTGCAAGAACAAGGGGACACAATTTAAAGATAGAAGGAGGCGGTTCAAGGGCAATGTGAGGAAGTATTATTTCACAGAGAGGTAGTAGATGCATGGAACAGCCTTCCTGAGGAAGTTGTGGGGTCTAAAACTGTGGGAGAATTCAAGAATGCATGGGACAGACATAAGGCAATTCTTGTGGGGGGCAGGAAGATATAGGCTGTTGGTTAACTAGAATCTGCAGCCTATCCTGTAGGTAGGGAAATGGGCAGACTAGATGGGCCTAGCGGTCCTTATCTGCCGTCAAAGTCTATGTTTCTATGTTTCTAAGGTGGGTTTATAAGATATAGTACATTATTACTGGAGAAGCAGCCAGAACTTGCAATCCCCTTGCTGACATATACGTCCATTATTAGGGAGGCATACAAGGCAAAGGTCAGGTATGGGTGGCTCAAGTATGATGAGGCTTTCTGGAAGCAAATGGCAGAAAAAGGGGACCTGAGGTGGGATTGCACCCACTCAGAATTGTGGGTGAGGACCCTCTCTGGGGAAACGGGAGGGGCGGTTGGAGACCAAGCAAGGCAGAACAATCCAGGCACAGGGGCAAAGGCATGTTGGGGATATAACAAGGCCACCTGCACATGGGGCAGCTGTAAGTTCCAGCATGCCTGCTCAAAATGCAGGGGAGTACACCCGTCCTCCAGCTGTCCGCAGAATGGGGACTGAGGGGGTCAAACTGGAGGGCAGTTTCACGAGCTGTCCTTTCAGAGTGCCCGAGGAATGCAGAGCAGGGGCCATGGGTTCAGCCACCGGAGGCAACATAGCACCCCCAGGGGATGGTGGTAGCGGGGCAAGGAGGGAAGGGTGGGGATATGTGCTGGTGTGGACTCCCATTTTCCTATCAGCTGTGGAGGAGTGGACCACAGAATACCCAAATAAAGGGGCAGGTGAGCTTCTTCGGGTGGGTTTCTGGACGGGTTTCCTACTGGGGTTTCAAGGGGGGGGATAGTACATGGGCCAAGAATCTGGAATCAGTAAAGGGGAGAGAAGGGATAATGGGGGCTAAGATAGAGAAGGAAATCATGGCAGGCTGGGTGGAGGGCCCATTAGAGGGCTCTCCGTGCATGCATTTCCAGATTTCACCATTGGGCGTGGTGCCCAAGAAGGTGGAAGGGGAATTCCATTTGATGCATCATCTATCATACCTGGAAGGCTTATCTGTGAACAATGGCATTCCAGACCACCTTAGGGTGGTATTGTATGCCTCGTTGGAGCAGGCAGTAGCACTAATTAAAGCAATCGGGGGGCATGGCTGGTGAAGATGGACTTTGAGTCAGAATTTCAGCTCTTGCCCGTCAGGCCAGCAGATTGGGATCTGCTGGGTTTTCAATTTCAAGGTCAATGTATTTTGATAAATCCATGCCCATGGGGTGTTCAGTGGCCTGCCCCACATTTGAGATGTTCACTACCTGGATACAGTGGGTTTTCGGGGTTAGGTATGGGCAGAGGAGGGTCATGCATTACTTGGATGACTTCCTTCTCATTGGGGAAACAAGAACAGAGGCGCATAAAATGCTAAGGGATTTCAAGAGCATATGCAAGCAGATAGGGATCCCGCTGGCACTGGGCAAGACAAAGGGCCTGGCTCAGAAGTTGGAATTCTTGGGCATAGAAGTGGACACTGAGGAGGGTTGTTTTTGGCTGCCCAGGAGCAAAGTGGCTCAGGTAAAAGGTTTACTGGCCCAGGTGGGGGGGGAAGGGTGCCACTGGTACAAATACAGCAACTGCTGGGACACCTTAATTTTGCCTGCAAGGCCATCAGCCCAGGCACAGTTTTTACAAGAAGAGTAGAGAGGGCCATGGGAAAAGCCAAGTGGCTGCACCATTGGGTGGACATCTCTAAAGGGGTTTGGGAAGACTTTGGAGTGTGGGAGGAGTTTCTCGACAGCTATAATGGGGTGACATTTTGGCAGAATGAGTGGGAATGGAATACAGACCTGAAGATGTTCACAGATGCCTCAGGTGCCCTGGCCACAGAGGCAGCAGAGAGAGGGGCTGCAGTGGCAGGATTACAAAGGTTGGGGCATTGGAGGTCCAGCAGCTATAGGAGGTATGTGAGAAAATAAAGACAACTCACACTGTGTATTGTGTTTCCATGGCAGGTTCCAAGAGAAAAATCTGGGTAGTGGGGTATTCCTTCATGTACTGGGCTGAGAGGTTTGCAGTAGCCACCTCCAGAGGAGCAGAGCTGAGATTTAACACAGAGCATACAAGGGTGCTATGGAAAGGCATTAGGGGCATGAAGTGGGCACAGCTCATGCCTTGGATGGAGGAATTGAAAGTGCAATTGGGCACCCCGGATTGCATTGTGTGATACATCTGGTGGGGAATGATTTAGGGAGCCTGCCATGGGGAGTATTATGACAAAACATCATGGGAGACTTGGAGAGATTGAAGGGGTGGTGGCTGAGGGTATCAATTGGGTGGTCCGATATCACCTCCTGGAGGGTGTGGAGAGGGGTTCAGGATGTCAGACTGATAGAGAAGGTCAGGAAGCATTTGAACAGGAGGGTAGCCAGGATGGTAATAGAGATGGGAGGCATTTACCTGCAGCACAGGGACATTTCTTTCAACCAACCGGCAGTGTTCAGGATGGATGGTGTCCACCTGTCAGAGTTTGGGATGTGTCTGTTCCTATGACCTACTGGGGAGCTAGTGCACCAGATGGCCAGGAACGGGCTTAGATACTAGCACATTAAGGGAGAAGCCCTACGTCCATCGCAAGCTGGAGGAGGGTCAGTGGAAGGAAGGAAAAGGGAGAGCGGGGTTGGGGTGGGGGAAAAGGGGGGAGGGGGTAGGATACACAGGCTGGTGACAAAGAACCCAGACATGGTGGTAAAGTGGGGAGGGGGATAGGTCCAGGCACCGGATTTAGAAGTGTCCTGGACTTGAGGGTGAAAGCTCGGGGAAGTGGAACGGCCTGTTTCCGGTGTGGAGGAAGGGGCCGGATTCACAGTGTCCAGGCCCTAATAGCAAGATGGAAGAAATGACCAGAAGAAGGACAGAGGCTGGAGCCAGAAAAATTGGGAAAAGAATGTTGATATAAATTGAATTGTGAATTCAAAGTATATGGGTTGTAATATAGTCCTTTGTGCCATGAATAAAATTTTGCAAATGAGCAACCAACAAATAAACTGGTGTGGTGTCCATCATTTCTGTCAGGGATTCAGGAGACAATGGGGCTTGCCATTAAAATGCAGGCCAGGTTGTCCAATGATCCCTGCCAGGAATAAGTGCATAGAAGAGGAAAGGGGAAAGGGGAGGGAACAGAGGGATAGAGGGGAAGGGGGCCTGATGATATCACCAGGCAGGAAAGGGTAATATGACAAGGGCAAGCCAGAGCCCCAGGGATTGTCTGGGGAGAGAAGTCCAAAGGGGATCCTGACCAGGGGCCTATCAGGGGTATAAGAAGCCAGGACTCAGGCAGGATGACCTCTTTTGCTGGTAATTTTCCCCACCCTCCCATCCTTATTAAGGAAGGTGTCGGGGGGGCAGATACTGCACAAAGGTAAGGAAAAGTAGGCAGGTCACGCCCATAGGGGTCCTGGGGCATGGGGCCAGAAAGGTGGTCACTGCGGGGAGGCAGCAGAGAGCCAGGGGGCTAGGGCAGAGTCTCCTGACAGGGAGGGGCATGTATGCCCATGGGGGGGTGAAGGAAGGAAAAGGGGGAGCAGGGGTGGGGAGAAAAAAGGGGGGAGGTGGTAGGATACACAGGCTGGGGACAAAGAACCCAGACATGGTGGTAAAGCGGGAAGGGGGATAGATCCAGGCGCTGGATTCAGAAGTGTCAGGGCCTAGAGATCGAAAGCCCGGGGAAGTGGAATGGCCTGTTTCTGGTGTGGAGGAGGGGGCCAGATTCACATTGTCCAGGCCCTGAAAGCAAGATGGAAGAAATGACCAGAAGAAGGACAGAGGCCAGAGCCAGAAAAATTGGGAAAAGAATGTTGATGTAAATTGAATTGTGAATTCAAAGTATATGGGTTGTAATATAGTCCTTTATGCCATGAATAACATTTTGCCAATGAGCAACCAACAAGTAAATTGTTGTGGTGTACATCATTCCTGGTGAGAATTCAGGGGACAATATCACAATTCTCAGTTATAAAATCCTACCTAATCACAGTCACCATCCTTACAATAAATACAATTTAATCCTACTAAACATTCACTACCATACAATCATACACTATGTAATCCCTTCCCTTCCACAATCTTCCCACAACCAAAGACTTTGAAAAAATATTATAAACAATTTAAAAGAGAATCCTATATTAGTTTGAGTTCCAGAGGTACAAAACTATTTCCAGGAGAAGTTCAGCAAGTTAGTCCAAGAAAGGGGAACAGATACCAAAGCCTGACAGTGCTCACCACTGCCAGAATGAAAGGGCCATGCAAGTCAGGCTTTTGGACTGTTCTCTTAGAAAAGTCTGATAGCAATCCAAGTCTGAAAGGTTTTATGAGTGGTACTCTCACTACCACTCACTTTAATGCAGAATACGCACGGATAAGTCCAGAGACCGGGGTAGGCTGGGGTGGGGGGATCCAGTCCAGCATGGTTCAAAATCACAGCCGCCCAAACAGTCACCATCTGCTTCCATGACCGACAGGAATTACTCCCAAGAGTTGGTAACTGTCCTTGAACAGCTACCGAACTCTGGGATTGGCACTCAAACAACTGCTAAACCCCGAGTCAGTCATGAATCTACCATCCACCGACCAACCGATGTTGCCCAAGTTACAAGACCCTCTAGGCCCCCGGTATTGACCGGCTCCTGAGATTGTTTCTCCAAACAAAAGAAATGACTGCAGTTTGTACCAGTCCTCAGCCAGAGCATACAGTCTTGTATTGTCTCTTCAGCTACATGCCAAGATCAAAACTCATCCTCAATGGGACTGGCTCACGACCGACTCCACACAGATTCCACCCCTCTCTCAGCCAAACCTTCTGCAAGCCTCTCTGCAAATGTTTCTTACAGAGAGTGCCTCCAGCAACAAATCCAGACACCTTCCAGATGGGACTTGACCCCGATCAGACTCCTTATGATTGGCAGATGAAGAACACTGAAATAGCACTAAGGGGTGCTGACAAGCATCACAGCAGTGCCATGACAAGTAATCAGTTACCCCTTGTCCTCTGAAACTCGAGGTAAAATGGATTCTTTCCAAAAAATAAAAAAGTTAACTCCTGCTCCAAAACTCACCAAGTCACCCTAGCTGCTCTTACCCACCCAGTCTAACATGCTACCTATTGTACTTACTCTCTAACTACCAAAACTTCAAAATAACACACTTTGTCAGACCATTTGACAAAGCAACTCACTAACTAAAATAGGATTCTCCAAAATAGGATTTTCCTGAATATTTAAAATTCTCCAAACAGATAACGAAAGTGGAGAAATAATGGGGAAAGTCTGTGCTAAGCATTAGTGAGCACAGAACGATGGCTGCCCAGCCTGGTGGTCATCTTCCCTCATCACACTTCAAGGAGGATAATATCTATGCAGGCTGTAATCCCTGTTTTGACAAAATTGAAGTTTGGTGCAGGTTCATTGATGCTATTGTAACGGTATGGATGGGAACTGAGGCAGGACTGTTGATTTTGTCAAGTATCTGGAAAGTAATGTACCATTTTTATGTTTGCTTGTGTGCATGCGCAAGAAACATGTTGTGGCAGCTTGCTGGAGAAGACGTTGTGGAGGTGCGGCAGTGTTGTTGACAATGCCGCCACTGCTTTTTGGGGCTCATCTGTGTGTCACCAATGAAGGAGTACTCTGGCTATGACAGTAGTCTGCAAGCATGCCACCAACTTGAAATAATTTTGCCACTGCAATGAGGGAGCGCCCCCTCATTGCAAAGCGTGCTTTGCCTGGTGTAAAGTTTCAATAAACATTGTGGCAGCTGTCACTGTCCACCTCTCATAGTCCCCAGCAAACCAACTTCAGGGTGCCTAATCCCTCTGTCAGCATGCTCCTTCCCCAGTTCGTTTTCCAATGGGGGAGCCCATTCCCTGTCGACATATGTGCCCCTTTGCTGTGTTTTGTCTGCCGATGGGGGTGCCCAATCCCCCTCTGCATCATCCCCCTAAACACAGAGATGCTTGCCAATGAGGGGCTCAGTTCCCATCAGCTTCAATGCCCTGTCCCCAGTCTACCAAGGGGGTGTGCCCAATCCCCCTAGGCATCATTCTTCCCAAACACAGACATGCCTGCTGACGGAGTGTCCAATCCCTGTCGGCATGTTTAACCCCCCCATTGTGTCAGCATTTTCCTGCCCCTGCCCTGCCCACATTGTGTGCTGCACTCGGAGCACACCCCAGTGTGGCTAACCTGACCCCCCCCAAACTCTTACAACTGCAAAAAAGGAAAACTGTCTGAGGTGCTTTTTTATTTATTTTTTTTAAACCTGAAACACAGAAAATGGTCCCTCACCATCGGGTCCTCTCCCCCAACCCGCACCCATTCTCTACACACCCCACCTCCCCGCATTTCCCCCTCATCCCATACTTACCTCCGGAGTCCAGTGCAGTGATTTTCAGTGGAGCGTGAACACGTCTGCACTCTTCAAAGCCGACCGCAAACTGAAGAAATGCCAGTGAGCTGTATAATGGCATAAATGGGGGGGGTTCAACTTAGGTGGATATCTCAGCCTTTTTTGTGACTTTTGGCTCCACATTTTCAACATGGGGTTCTTGAGACCCCACCTCATGAACTCAATCACTGTTGTGTCGTTATTCGATCCCAAATGGTGATTCGCAGTCACTGTGCAGAATCACCTTCTGGGACCAATTAACAAAATGACAGTGTCATTGTTCATGAGGTGGGCTCCCAAAAAGCCTATGGAGGAAGTTTGTTGAAAGAATTCTAAAAAATAACTCTGATATGAGCATGCGTTATGTAGTTCCCACAGCAAACTCATAACTTCGAGAATTTTTAATATTTGCACTTCAGATTTTCAACTTTGTCATTTTTCCACACCTCCTTATGAACAGTACAGCTGTCATTTTTTACATCCTGCCCAAAATGTGTTTTCGCACATGTGGCACAAAATGATGCGGTCACTGCGCAAAATCAATGTTTGGAACAGATTAAGAAAATCACAGTGACAGTGGTAATACCGAGAGGTCCCAAAAAGCCCATGTTGCAAATTTGGTGAACAAATAAAAAAAAAAAATGACTGCGTTACCAGAGTGCATTGCACAGCTTCTACGCACTCTCATAACTTCACCAATTTTTTATATTTTTACTCCAGATTTTCAACATTGTGATTTTTGCACGCCGCCTTATGAACAGTACAGCTGTCATTTTTCACATCCTGTCCAAAACATGTTTTCACACCTGTGGCAAAAATGGGCATGGTTGCTGTGTGAAATCGAAGTTCGGGACAGATTAAGGAAATCACAGTGCCACTGTTCATGAGTGGAGGTCTCAAAATGCCTATGTTGAAAATGTGGTGTAAAAAATCCCCAAAATAATTGCATTGCAGGTGTGCGTTGTGCAGTTTCTAAGCACGCTCGTGACTTCACCAATTTTTTTATATTTTCACTCCATATTTTCAACATTACCATTTTTTTACACCTTCTCATGAACAGTACAGCTGTCATTTTTCACATCCTGCCTGAAATGTGTTTTTGCACCTGTAGCACCAAATGGCACAGTCGCTGTTCAAAATCACCGTTTGGCTAACAAACAGATAGTGTCACTGTTCATGTGGTGGGGTCACAAAAAGCCCATGTTGAAAACTTGGAGTGAAAATACCAAGAAATGCCCAGGACATTAGGGTTTCCTACCATAACACCCTACCCAGTAGGGACTGACAGGTGTCAGGGGTGTGACTTGGGATTGTCGACAGTAATGCTCATGCCATTCCATCCCCATACCCACCCTGCAGCCAGTGACAGTCATTGAGACATGCCTTGGACTCTCCAGCCTCAAAGTTCACCCCATTCTCCTATACTGCATGTATTTCAGCATATTTCCTTATGGAGTGGAGGGGTGTAAAGTCTGAACACCCCAAGGCACACCTCAACACTTGTCGGTGTCTGCAGGGTAGGGTGAGATGAAATGATATGAGCGTTATGGATGATTTCCCAAAGGCACACCCCAATGCCTGTCCAACTCTGCAGGGCAAGGGTGGGGCTGGCATCAGTCCAATACTTCACTGCTACTCCTGTCCTGCATCTGTCTAACTCCTGCACTTCCAATGCTAATGACAGCAAGTAAACATTTGGCATTGACAAATGTTTGTTCAGGTTTACAACACTGTGGGGCACCAATGGGATACATTTTTTTGATCTGAAGATTGTAAAAGAGGCCAGTGGAGATGTAAGCACGATCCTTTACAAAAAAAACACTAACTGTAGCACATTATTGGTAGCAAATAGTTGCCACCTGAGATACACTGTAGTAAACATTCCTAAGGGCAGTTCATTGGAATCAAAAGAAACTTCAGAAAGCTGGAAGACTATGTGTAGTAAGTGAATCAGTTGGGGGTTAGATTAAGAATGAGAGGCACAGTGCATGTGTCATCTTCGAAGCAAGAGAAAAAGTGAACACTGTAGTAAGGGAATCTCTAGTAATTCCAAAAGCAGATACAGTGCAAACCTCCTATAGATTAAATGTTGTCACCATTTTTTCTAGTGAAGCCAAAGTAGTACAGGCAATCATCCATAGGAACTGGAATGTTCTCAGCATGGAACCACAACTTTCAAACTGTACACAGGACTATGGCAGAATGGTTTTCAAGCGTTATAGGAATATTGCTAGTGCATAGTGACTAAGGGCAAGAAAAGAAGACTACGAGGCTTCCACCACTGCCCAATGGCAGCAGGAAATGTAGTCACTAGTGCTGTACATAATGCGGAATTCTGCTGGTGAAATTAATATGGAGTGATCATTCCACTGGCAAAGTTTCCACCAGAATTTTACTGATTCTTCTGCAGAATTCCACCTGCTACTATCTGCGGAATAATATTCTGCAGAACATAATTTTTTCTGTAGAAAATAATTCTGCAATGATTTCAGCAGAAAATATTGAGCTGTCTGCGGAATACAATTCTGTGGAAATGTTGCAGAAAAACTAATTCAACATTTTTTGGCCATGGAATCCCACCATTCCATTTCTGACAAAACTTGGCAGAATTTCAAAAATTCTTCAAAATTTTGTTCTGCCAGAAGTTGAAAATTCAGCACAGCACTACTAGTTACTATAAGTTCTGTGCTGTAGTCTAGAATGTAACTACTATCTTCAGTCCTAAAACTGGTAATGCAATGGACATCAAACAGTTCATTAAATGCAATACTGTCAATGAAGCTTACCTGGCAAAATGTACTTGTGGGGTGTTCTTCATTGGCAGAACAAAGCATAAATTTAAAGAATGTATTGGGGAACACATATGAGCTATTGCATAGGGCAATAGAAAGTATATCCTAGCAGCCCATGTGTTGGACATGGGGGGGGGTCCTTACAACCACATGTCTGTGGGCATTTAATGGGTATATGTGGACTGATGGGGGGATGATATCAACAAAATGTTGGCCAAAAGAGGATCCTATTGAATATACCAGTTAGAGGCTTTAAAGTAGCCTGGACCAAATGACCATACTGAGTTGGTTCCCCATCTGTGACTGTTGTTCTAACAGATTTGCTTATGTTTTCCATATCATTGTCACCATGAATCTTAACATTTGAATATGTAGAAAAATGACAGTGAGAGAATTAGTGGTGTTCTCCATTAAATAATTTGCAGTTTCAGCCACCAAAAAATAGTAAATCAAGATGCACTCAGGTAGTGGCTCACATAAAATAGGTTTCTGTGCATAGATTTTAATCTTTTCTATCATTTTTGTGCCTGTGCGTTAATTATTTATTTAGTTAGTTTTTGTTGACCAGATAAGTGCACTAGAAAAATTCTGACTATTTTCAAGCATGACCTGGGGAAGGGGGATACAGATAAATGCCAACTGACCTTGAGCTGGATTAAGCTGTTAGTGGCATTTTTAGTGAGCACCGGGGAAATTCCTCTATTCTTTTCGAGAAGTACCATGGTATCTTTAACATCCACCTGAACTACCCATCAGAACAGGCAGATGGGACCTTGGTTTAACATCTCAACTGAAAGATGACACCTCAGTAGTGCTGCACCCCCCCCCCACCGGAGTGCAGCACACTCCCATGCTGCACTACAGTGTCAGTATCAGTATTGAGATTTAACCCAAGTGCCCGGTGTGGGGACAGAACCCTCAGCCTTCTGATCTCCCAGCCTCAGAGGCGAGTGTGCTACATGCTGAGCCACTGGCAGTGACATTAATTTGCTTCTTGCTGACAGATAAAGTTGTCTACCCTTTAAAACAGAAACTATACAATGAGTACCTGTAGGGGGAGTCACCCACCAAAACAAAGTGGAAGGTGAAGAACATTGAAGCTCAGTGGGCTCACTTTACATTGAAGTAGTTTTCTGCTGATTGTGTCCTTTTTGTGCAATAAAATAAAAGAAGTATCTGAAACACAGGAATAGTGACATTCCTTGTACTCTTTAACTGAGTGCTGGATCCTATTCTCCTCTGTACTATGCTGGGTGTTTGAGCATCTTGTTTGAACTAATAGGCCTTTGTTTCAATGAGTACAACATGTCTGAGTCAAAGGTAACACCTTCAGTCAGCATATGTGCTAATGGTAAAATCGACAATAGGTAAGAAGGTAGGAGACCCTTAACATGTTAACCCTGGAGAAAGGTATTGGGCACTGCTAAGATATCTTTATCAGAAGATCTATGTTTTCCTCATTATTAAGTGTATAAACCAGATAAACCAACTGCAGATGTTTTATCAGGTGCCTGTTGCATGCCATGGTGAGTAGCGAGCCAAATGAAGGCAACACACCATGAAGACTATGTTTGTAAAATTATTGTGTAAAAATATGGAATAAGAAGACTATGCTATAACGGAGTCCCTGGAAAAGCCAAGAAGAGGATATACTTTTAATATTAACTAGCAGGTGACTAAGACAGAACCAGTAGGGGGCAGAGGTATAAGAGCTGAAATGAATGAGAGACAATCGGCTACACCATGGCTGAGGATGGTAATGCACCAGTGCAGGGTGGACTAGGAGAGGAAGTCAACCCCAGCCATTTGTTGGCTGTACATTTCCATGCAGGAGAAATCACCAATCTGGGGAACTATTTTAGAACACTTGGATTGTAATATGCCACACACTACTTGCCCCTCCTGTAGGTTTAGGAAATGTGTAGCCTCAATATTCTTTCTCACACATTTTGGGAGCAGCTCAGTGTTATCCTGACATAAGGCTGTCCTTTTTTGGATGGTATATTAACACAATTGTGTGTATTAGGTCCCTCATGCCTTGCATGTAGAAATGCATATAAGGAGGATAACAATGTACAAAACCTTTGTTCTTGTTTAATTTTTAAGGGGAGCACAAAACGAGAACAATGAAAGAGACCAAGCTCTGTCCATGTGTAAGATAAAGTACATTAGAGGAATGGATTGACATATCAGTCACATACACATAATGTATGAACAACATGTCCAAGCACTCTTTGGGATAAATTTTTTTATTGGGGAAGTGGAAACTACATGAAAATAATATGTACAAAACCAAACATGGCAGAATTGGTATACTAGATTTGTACTTTAGAGCAATATAAGGTGAAATGACCAGTAAGATATCTGACGAAATGAACTGAATAAGGACAAAAAAAGTGTTGATTGTAGATTGCTAGTGATGGTACTGGTGGTAGTAATGGATGTGGTGGTGTTCGTTGTGGAGGAAGCACTTAAGGGAACAATCTCAGGAATGCACATGACCCACAAATATACTAATAATTGAGACCAAATTGGTAAGAGATTGATGAAGGTGAAGGAACTGTGATAATGGGGTTACTAGTGATGGTAGTAGTTGTGGTAGTGGCGGTGGTAGCAGTCAACTGATCAAACAAACAAATGTCCTTCTGATGTATATTCACCATCAGATGTAAACCCTTTTCCTCATCCATACCGCCCCCCCCCCCATCCTCCAGCCTAGAGCTAGCAACAGGTCACTAAGGTGGAATAAAGCACCTGTTCATCTTACTACAGTACATAAGAAATGATCTATGTTAGAGTCAGTCATGCAGGTGTGAGGGTGGGCTGCAATGTCACATGCAGCACTGGACCTAGGGTACATTGGGTATTCTAGTGAAATGGTTGCCAGAGCAGACCAGACCACAACCCTATGTTACCTGTATGACTGAAATGGGTCATCACCTACAACAGCATTGTTTGCATTCCTCATATACAGTAGATACTCATCTTAGTCAAAGCAGAAATTTGAAGTTGGGTGCAGCATTCTGGTTGTTGCCAGGAAGATACTCCCACCTGTTGCAGTATTGACCACAAAGGAGTAGAGGAAGGAGAGGAGGGTTTTCAGGGAAGTGATTGGGGTGTACATGACTGAGTATGAGATTATCTTGGATTTTGAGGCTCAGTCTGGATAAGCATGCATGTGATACTTTTCCATGCAGATGGATCACACAGTGATTAAAAACAGCCTTATCCCCTGGCAGCAGTGCCACCACACTATGCTTATAGTGTGAATCAAGAAGGCTAACCTTCATGGATTCATCAGTTGTATTATTGTAGCAAACATAACTACCCACTAGGAGTGGCATCATCTGATTAATGACCTCCACCTTAACTTCATCTGTGGCCACTTTAAGTTGCACACTCACATTAAACAAAGCCTAGCTCCATCCCCATTGCAAAATTATGGTTTGACTAAGGCAAGCATTCTCATCTCTGACAGCCTGAGTCACATGCTCGATTGGACATGGGATGTCAATAGTGCTGTCCATTAGTTTCCATTGTGCTGGCATCAAGACATGCCCTTCTGAGTCACAGGATTATAGAGTTGCATCACAAAGTCATTTATATGCTTATACTGCTTAAAAGGCTCTCATCCATATTCAGGGTGGAGTTCCACTAGGAGGCAAAATCCTGCTTTAGATGGTGCTGTGGAACTCCAGATAATGCCTGCAGTGTACTAAGCTCCAGTATGTTTTTTAATGATCTGCTGATATGGTTGCAGATTTTAAGGCTGAAGGCCAACATGCTGTCCATTTCCTTAAGATTCACAAAATCTTTCTCTATTAGGTTCAGAATATGAACAAACTACAGAATACAGAAAAAAACATCATTGTTAATTGCTTTCACCACATAGGCACCACTGTCATTAGCAATAAAATACAACCAGTGTGGCATTAGCCGCTCAGTGTAACTTTCAGTGATATTGACTGATATGTGATCGATTCATACTCTGTATGCTGAATAATGCATGCTGATACACACCATCACTACTACCACGTAAGGTTGTTATATTGCATGCAGAAGACAGACAGGGTGAGAAAGTATAAATCACTAGGATGTGGACTCAGTGTGCAGTAACACACATGCTGTAAACCATACTGTGGATCTAGACGCACAGGTCCACATATCTGTTATGAAATGTACTTTGTCACAGTAGAGTGAGCCAAAGCATGTGAAACAGTGGCATAGAGGGTTTGGTAGAGCTCATGATGTGTGAACCATGTATACTCTGGAGACTGAATGCTGCATGCTGATACACACCATCACTACTACCACATAAGGTTTTTAGATGACATGTGGAAGACAGACAGGGTGAAGATGCATAAATTACCAGGAGATGTGCCCAGTGAGTTGCAGTGCACATACTGTAAAATACACTGTGGATCCAGACCCATAGATTCACATGTCTGTGGTGAGATGTATTGTGTCCTGGTAGAGTGAGTGAAAGCATTTGAAACACTGCAGTAGCAGGTTTGGTAGAACTCTAGCGCTCCTTTGGTGGACTAATAGTTTGTATTTCAGTACAGATTTCATCATTTGCTGTAAGAACTCCAGTTCCTTTGCGAAAGGAATACTGTATGACAACAGATCCATGGCTACCAAAGTGACACAGCAGCATTGAACTATCTGGTGATAGGGTAGATCTGGTGGTACATTGAATATGTGCTAAAGGCTTCATTAGTATTTGGTTTCTTAGTTGCTTCAGGCAGTAGTACTAATTATAATGGTTAGCTTTGTGTGTTTAACCCCCTCCTAAATGTCTGAGGGCTTACATCTTTGCTTCCTGCCACCATTGTTTCTGCTTAATTTTTCCTCTGATGACAGACTGAGTTGAGCAGCTGAGGGGAGTGAAGCAGAGCCAGAATAATTGTTCAGTACCCAGGGATGTCATGCCATGAGAATTTCTTGGGGGGGGGGCACACAATCCAAAATTAGTGTAAGAGTAACATTAAATTGTACTTTTACAGGCTTGTTCAGCTTAAAAGGCTCTACTCTGATGTGAATTAAGGAGAGGGCATGTCCCCCCTCAGACTCTATGGGCATGAGATCTCTGTCAGTGCTCTCTCCACCGTTAGTGCCGAGACTCCTGACACACATCAAATGTAGCTCTGCTGCCACTGATGAAGGAGCACATTGGTGCTCATGACAGTTGGGGACTCACCCCAATCACTGCCCTGAAACATCTAGACTACAAAGCAGGACCACACTTGCACAAACTGGAGGCACAGATAATTGTGTTAGGACAGAAACCCTTAGAAATAATACTTTGGAAGTCAGCTGAGCTCATTGGGCTATAAATCTGGCAGTCATATTAGCCATCTCGGATCCCTGGTAGGATTGTGATGGGATTCAGAGGGTAAAAGCAAAAACAATTATACTCCAAAGCCTGTAGAGGAAACCACAGAAGGCTCATGGCAAGAGGAGGACTTCAGTGTTCACCCAAAAGCAAGACAGTCAGTCACGCATTGAGTGACAGAGGGACAGACCTCCCCAGAAGACTGACGGAGGGAATTGGACAGTTGAGAGGCTGTCTAGTGGTATAAGGACTAGAGAATGTTAAAGCATATACACAGTCTGCTGGAGTCTGCTATGATGTGTGAAGAGAATAAGACCTCTCATCTGGCAGAGCAAAATGAGAGCTGCTTAGAGACTAGGGAGAGAAGTGTGATTATATTTCCAGTGAGGAGGAGGCTGCAGCTTGCAGCACCTAAGGAGAGAGAAGATGATGTCTGCAGCTGATGGCCTCTGCCTGTTAGGGTAAATCCATCTGCAGCTAATCTTTAGTGTGCAGCCGGAGACTTTTCCAGAGACAGACCTGAGGACTGGGTTTGATTTAATCCTTTCCTTCAAAAGGACCTTGTTCCCAATACCTCACTAAAAACCCCATTGTATTTGTCTGGAATCTTGTGTTGCATGCATGTTAGTAGAATTCTAGTAGTTATCTTTTTGGGGTTAATTGTTATTGAATTGTGTGGGAGCTGGAATGCCTACCTTGCTGCCGCTAGTTGCTTTAGTTTCACAATAACAGATGTCCAAAAATTTAAATGTTCAATGCAGCTTCTGCAGGAAATACATAATCCTCAAAATCTTGTTGAATCAAAGTTTGTAATCTAGCTTTTCAGTCGTTACTTCCCGAATATCAGCTTAAACATTTCAGACAAATGGCTGTAGCTAAACATTTATATTTCAAAAGCAGGCAGATTAAAGTTTTTGGAAATTATTCTTATATTTAATTCCTTTATGTGTTAATCAAGGGCATGTACATTTTACATTCATATACATAATGAATGATCAATGAATGATAAAACAAAGTATCTGTGACCTTTCACCTCTATAAGAAATATACAGTTTTATATTCATAAATAGTGCAATTCCTGTAATATTCTTCACATAGTTCCATAATCAAAGTTTATATTTTGGTGATTTATTAATATATATTGAGACTTTAATTTCTAACCCAATGATTAAAGCTTTACGTACAATATTAAGCAACTATGCAAACATGCATTTTGAGCTCACCATGACCCAACTCCAAAGGACCATCTTCGTGCTGGTTTGTCTTCCTTCTAGTTTGAGATACAGATTAGGAACATTGATGAGTACTGAGATGGATGAAACACAAGTCTGTGTCTTTTGTTTTCAACCTTTGCAGAGTGTGTGAGAAGCCATTTAATATCATACACTCCTGCTCAAAGAAGAACCAGTCAAAATTCTTCCCCAATGATTAGCTTACACGTTCTAAGACATTATTGGGATATCTGTGATTTTGTGTTTTCATATTTACATATGCTGTATGTCCCTGTCTGATGTTGTAAAATGTGTAACTTAGGCAGGCATGGGATTGGAAAGAGTTACAGGAGACCAATGTTTGTAACTTTACCTAAAAATAAAATTAAAGAGACATAATAAAAAGTTATGGCAAAGACTCTTGGGTAAGTTAACACATTTTGTATTACTCATAAATCATTCTGACATGGTCCAGAGATAATGGTGGGTGGAATGAATCAAGTGTCATTAATTTGCCTGACCTGATCAATCATCTTTATAGAATGACTTTCTTTCTGAACTGATTAGGAAAGCCATTGATAATTTTTAGCTTTTTGGGGAAGCATAGACAGTTTTAGCTGTGTGAACATTACAGTACTTACATTATTACTACCTGAATATTTTGTAGTAATGATTATTGCACAGCTAGCATGTACAATCTAAAGACTAAATATTAAACTTTATAACAGCGGATGGTTCAAGTCTCAAAAATGTTTGTACTGTAAACAAAATTTTAAACAAATCCACATATTCATTTAAATAGTACTGAGGTATTTTTTTTTTGTAGTGTTGCATGAAATGGGACGTAGTTATCAACAGATAAACACACCACTAGGGTACTGGAAGGTAAGAGGTCTAGCCAAATATATTTAATCCAATAGGTTATAGCTGTCTCAATAAAAGGTAACATAAACACCCCCTGCAGCAAGGGTGAGAGGAGTGATTCAATGGCAACACTGGTTCAGTTTCAACTCTGAGCCTGAAAATGTGGTTCTGCTTTGTCAGTTCTGTACTGGATCACTACAAGAACCTGAAACCCATTTACCCAACACACTGTTGTCTGAGCCCAGAATCCCAAACCACAAAATTGCGACAGTGGGATTTTGCACCCCCCCCCCCGAGTTTGTTATATTAATTCCAGGGGGTGCGGTTAGGGAAGCCCCCCAAAACATGGAAAACAAGCAAAATCACACTCTGTATTTTGCACTCAGGATTCTGGGATCAGGCAACAGCATGTTTGGGAAGCTGGTTTCTTTTTCTAGTAGTAGACCCATTCTGTAGTACCCCTTTGGCTTCCAATGCAGTAATTAGCATAGGGTAAAATAAACAATGTTTGGGGAAGAAATCTTGGGATCAGCAATGAACATTAATTACTTTAGCTTAATTGTGACAGGTACTGAAGGCATGCATCTGCTGTGGATTACTATGTGTGGGATAGGACTCAGTCTACAATGCATGCAACTCCTTTATCTTTGTTCAGCACTGTAGTATTAGTTAGAATTTATTGCTGAGCTCAGTGCTTACCCTAAGTAGTTGCTGTTTTACCACGATGCCAATATTATTAGCGATACCTATCCAAAACAAAGTTATGCATCCAAGAACAGAAATACACATTAAAAGAAAGTAAGGTCAACAGACTGCATGAGGTCACAAGTCCATGGAATTTGTGAATCTGCATTGTGATCACTGTTGACTTGTTTAGTGTCAGTGTTGCACAGCAGGATGGATGTCTTATTTCATTGATAATGACTCATTGTGAGCCACACATCACATCTGATCATTTGGAGTTTGCTGTTGATAACAATGTACATTTTCTACTACCTTGAAGAGAACATGAGGTGGTGGTGTGTGTCATAGTTCCTGCGCTGCCTGTGCTGCTGGGACGGATAAGCCAGACTGTGCTGCTACCAGTGCCAGTGAAAATCCAGGGAGACTTGACTGCAGGAGGTATAGGAGTGGGAATAGCTGCTGATGTGTTTTGTTAGACATAGGAAAATGTAAGTATGGTTTTAAATCCCACTCAAAGTTGAGACCTTTTGGTGAAAGTAACCCCAGATAAAATATCTAAAAGCTCTCTCACTGAAGCAGTTTTTTTCTGTCTGTTAACCCCCCCCCCCCAAAAAAAAATCTGATTTAACATGTTCAATGTCCAAAAACTTCAACAAATCAGGGTTACCATTGTGGAAAAGTAAAAAGTGTTATCCCACTGGTGTATCAAATTTCTGATTTTTTATGCCCATAATATGCTCCTGTATTCTCTGGCATATTGGTCTGACCATTTTCCCAACATACATTCTGAAGCATGGGCACCAGAGGGCAAAAACTGCAGACTGTGCTGAAGTAATAAATTCACAGATGTCTACAGATTGTTCAGTTCCTTGCAGTTTAAATTCTTTAGCCTGACTACAGTTCACACAAACACTGCATTTGCCACATTTGTACATTCCAGCAGGCTTTACAGGTAAACAGTTCTGAGCAGTTGGGTGGCTCAGTATTTTAGTGAAACGACTAAGCACAATTTGAGCTCCTATACTTGGAACTCTTTTGAATGAAATGATGGGGGTATCTTCCACCACTGTTTTGAGTTGTGAATTACTAGTTAAAATAGATCAAAAGTGTCTTACTACTGCTCCTATCTGACCTGCCACATTGCTGTAATCAGTGAAGAAGCAGATTCTTTCATCACTTTTATCATTGTGCCTGTCTTTTGTCGTCAATAACTGTCACTTCTGCACATTAACAGCCCTCTGGTATCCATCTTCAGTATCACATTCCTTATATCTTCTTTCCCTAAAATGTTTCTTCAGTTTATCAGTTTGTTCTATAAATGGTACTTCATTAGAACAATTCCTTTTCAGCTTTATGAATTGTCCATAGGGAATCGATTTACAGTAACAAGAGACTCTGGGTGGAAACTTAGAAACATAGTAACATAGAATTTGATGGCAGATAAGGACCACTTGACCCACCTAGTCTGCCCATTTTCCTACCTAACAGATAAGCTGCAGATCCTAGTTAACCAACAGCTTACTTCCTCCTACCCCCCACTAGGACTGCCTTATGTCTGTCCCATGTATTCTTGAATTCCCCCACTGTTTTTGACTCCACGACCTCCTCAGAGAGACTGTTCCATGCATCCACAACCCTCTCTGTGAAAAAATTCTTCCTCACATTACCTCTGAGGCATCCCCCCTCTATCTTCAAGTTGTGCCCCCTTGTTCTTGCACATCTTTTTTTCTGAAAGATGCTACCCTCTTGGACTTTGTTGATTCCCTTGAGGTACTTGAAAGTTTCTATCATGTCCCCTTTCTCCCTTCTTTCCTCAAGGGTATACATTAAGCTCCTTTAGTCTTTCTTCTTATGTCTTCTGTGCAGACCCTGCATCATTTTGGTTGCCCTCCTCTGGACAGCCTCCACTCTGTCTATGTCATTGTGGAGATGGGGTCTCCAGAACTGCACACAGTACTCCAGATGGGGTCTCACCAACTGTTTGTACAGAGGGATAATAACTTCCTGTTTTCTACTATTGATGCCTCTCCCTATGCATCCCAGTATCCCCCCAGCCTTCCTTACTGCCTTCTCACATTGC
This sequence comes from Neoceratodus forsteri, assembly GCA_016271365.2. Classification (NCBI taxonomy): domain Eukaryota; kingdom Metazoa; phylum Chordata; order Ceratodontiformes; family Ceratodontidae; genus Neoceratodus; species Neoceratodus forsteri. The sequence continues at coordinate 1,377,824,453 of CM028130.1, read as the reverse complement.
TTGCCCACCTTTAGGTCATCTGATATAATAACCTGCAGGTCCCTTTCCATTTTTATTGTTGTCAGTATCTCACCCCCCATTGTGTACTCTTCTCCTGAGTTTTTGTTTCCCAGGTGCATTACCTTGCACTTCTTTGCACTGAATCTAAGCTGCCATGCATTTGACCATTCCTCCAACCTTTTCAATTCCCTTCTAATCCTTTCCACTCCATCTTGTGTATCAACCCTGTTGCAGATCTTTGTGTCATCTACGAAGAGACATACTTTTCCTTCCAGTCCCTCTGCAATGTCACTTATAAAGACATTAAAAAGGACCAGTCCCAGTACTGAACCCTGCGGTACCATGCTAGTAACCCTCCTTTCTTAACTGTGGACTCCATTTATTACCACCCTTTGCATCCTGTTGTCTAGCCAATTTTATATCCAGGGTACCACCTTGGGACCCACTGCAAGACTGGCTAACTTGTGTATTAATCTTTTCTGTGGGACTGTATCAAATGCCTTGTTAAAATCTAGGTAGGCCATGTCCACAGCCCTTCCCTGGTTTACTACTTTGGTGACCCAGTCAAATAAATCTATTAGATTCATCTGACATGACTTTCTCATCGTGAATCCATGCTGCCTTGGGTCCTGTGCCCCACTGGCCTCAAGGTACACAACAATTATTTCCTTCAGAAGTGATTCCATCATTTTCCCTACCATGGAGGTCAAACTAACTGGTCTGTAGTTTCCTGCCTCTGTACCGCTCCCACTTTTGTGAAGAGGAATCGCCTCCACACTCCTCCAGTCCTCAGGTATCACCCCATCCTCCCATGATTTGTTAAAGAGACTAGTCAGCGGTGTCACTAGTTTTACCCTTAGTTCTTTTAGAATTATTGGGTGAATCCCATCAGGACCCATTGCTTTGTTCACCATCAATTTTATTAGTTCTTTCAGAACCCTTTCTTCTGTAAATGGACTGGTATCAACTCCCGCCTTCAGAGTGTTTCTCTTGTTTGGTTTAGGTACCTCCCCCTCCTCTTCCTTTGTGAATACTGAGCAGAAATATTCATTCAGTATCCCTGCTTTTTCACTGTCACCCTCTACCCACATTCCTTCCCCTTTATTAAGCCTCAGTATCCCTCCTTTGGTTTTTCTTCTTCTAATATACCTATAAAAGGTCTTATCCCCCTTCTTAACAGAGTTGGCTATCATTTCCTTGGTTTGGGCCTTTGCTATTCTGACTGCCTTCCCAGGCTCTTTCTGCTTTAACTGATAAAGTTCTCTGTCCTGCTTTTCTTCTTAACCTTCCCTGCCACCTCTTTTGAGAACCATAGTGGTTTTTTTCCTTCGTTGTGCTTTGTTGATTTGCTTTACACAAAGGCTTGTTGCATCTGTGATGGCTGTTTTGATTACTCCCTATTGTTCCTCCACCCCTCCTTCTTGCCTGCTTGCTAGTGCTTTTCTGAGGCACTATCTCATTTTCCCAAAGTCAGCCATCCTAAAGTCCAATACTCTTGCTTTGGTATGGCTTGATTGCATGGCTGTGTTTATGTGAACCACACTGTTTGGTAGTTACTTGTTCCCAGATGGCTACCCACTTCTAAATCTGGGATTCTTTCTCCATCCCCATTTGAGAGTACCAGGTCTAAGATTGCTCCATCCTGAGTGGGTTCCAATACTAGCTGTCTGAGGCATGCCCCTTGTAGGGCATCAAGAATAACCCTGCTCTTGGATGTGCCTGCAGCAAAGGTTCTCCAGTTAACATCTGGCATATTAAGGTCCCCCATCAACAATATCTCCCATTTTTCTGCCATTCTAAGGATGCCTTCTATCATTTCCTTGTCCATCCCCCCCCCGAGATGGGGGTCTTCACACAACCCCCATGCGGATTGTGGTGCCATTTTCTGTCTCCAGGGTGACCCAGAGTGCCTCATCTGCTCCCTGTTTACTCTTTAATTCTGTTGCCTTGATCCCTTCCTTTACATAGAGAGCTACTACTCCTCCTCTTTTACCCTTCCTGTCCCTCCTGTAGATTGTGTATCCTGGTATGTTGGCATCCCAGTCATGGTTCTCTGTGTACCATGTTTCTGTGACTACCTCAATATCCAGTCAACCCTCTTCCATCAAGGCCACTAGTCCAGGGAGCTTGTTACACAGACTATGGGCATTGGTACTTATCACCCTCCACTTTTTGATGGTCTTACCCCTTTTAGCCCCATCTCTGTCCTTACTGCCATTGCCTTTTTTTTACATTTACCTCTGTCCTGCTCCCTAATGACTTCTCTACCTTGGTGTTTTACCTCACTAATTACCGTGTTTTGTGGGGGGAGGCTGGGATTTCCCCTGTTCCTTTTCAGTGCCTCCCCCCTTGACTAGTTTAAATGCTTGCCAATGAAGCATTTAAACCTCTCACCTAGAATCCTGGATCCCCCCGGACAGATACAAACCATCGTGCCAGTATAGGTCTGCATCCCTCCAGGTGGCTCCCCAGTCCCCAATGAAGCCAAAACTCTGAGTTTCACACCAGTTTTTCAACCATTTATTGAATTCCCTGGTGAGGAGTACCCTAGCATCACCCTTGCCATAGACAGGCAGCACCTCTGAGAAGGTTACTGTATGCGCTACTTGTCTGAGACCCCTCTCCAACTCTACAAACTCCTCTTGCACTGCTCTGATCCCATTCCTAGCCAGGTCATTTGTCCCTAGGTGGACAATTCCAGCTCCCTCCCTCGTGCAGCTGCTCCCATGATCCTGAGGATTCGCTTCCTGTCCCTCCAAGCCATGGTGCCAGACAGGCACCTTACCTCCCTCTCCCCTTCCTCACCCATTTCTACCCCCTAATGATTGAGTCCCCCACCAGGACTTGTTTCCTTCCCCTGTGGGGTCCCATGCTACCCTCTTGTGGGTCTCCTTTGTGAATGTTCCCAGCATCCTCCTTGGTCTCCATTTCAGGTGCCTCCATAGAGGAACCACTATCCACCAGAAGAGCATATGAATTGTGGAGAGGCACAGCTGGAGGGATGCAACTCTGTTCCACCACCCTCTCCCTCCCTGAGCCCACCCTGGTCCAGCCTCTCCTCTTTCTTGGCAACATCTGAGGTAGTGGCATTGGCCATGGTGGTCCCTGGGTGGGGGAGGAGGTTTCACGAATCCTAGCCAGGTCAGCCTGGAGATGGGCAACCTCTTCCCTCAGAGCAAAGAGGTGCCTGCAAATAGGGCAGCATTTCAGCCTCCAGAATGTCTCCTGGAATGCTGCCACCCCACAACCATTGCACTCCACCACTCCTATCATGTCTTATTTTGTATCCCCTCTCCTGTTTCTCTGTATGCTTACTCTCTCCTCTCCTTACAACTCTCACCCTTCCTGTTATGGGACAGCAACTTCCTATATTCTTCAGTAGCCTCCTTCTTCCTTGCTCAGTGTCAGACCACCAGCAGTTGGGGGGGGAGTGAGCTACTTTTTTTCCTTTAGGGTTGACAAAACCAATGTTTCTCTATGATCCTTTTCTTCCTACTGCCAAACAGGAAGTTCCTGTTGTCAGTCAAATCCAGCGGCTACAAAAGTAGAACTGGCTTAGGAGGGTGGCTGGAGGGTGGGATGGAGGCAATTAGTAAGAAAAAAGGCTAGCATCAGGAAGTTGTAATTTGAGTCACCTGCTTTTATATTGTCTAAGCCACACCCCCAATTAAGCTCTCACTCCTCCTACTGATTTAGAAAAGTAACTTGATACAGTACCCTTCCCAGCACAGAATACACACTGACTTTCTTTCTTTTCTTTTTTTAACCTTAAATAAGACCCCTTCTACTTCTAATAAAGTATCTGTCTGCTTAATCTCAACAAACACTGACTCCTGCTGAGATATAAGTGTTAAATTAGCAAGACAATGGTAGTTTCCTTTAGTTAGCTGCTTTCTGCTCTACAAGCAAGGCTAGCAACAGGAAGTTTTAATTTGAGTCACTTGCTTTTATATTGTCTAAGCCACACCCCCAATTAAGCTCTCTCTCCTCCTACTGATTTAGAAAAGTAAGTAGATATAGTACCCTTCCCAGCACAGAACACACACTGACTTTCTTTCTTTCCTTTTTTTAAACCCGAAATAAGACCCCTTCTACTTCTAATTATCTGTCTGCTTAATCTCAACAGACACTTATTCCTGCTGAGATATAAGTGTTAAATTAGTAAGACAATGGTAGCTTCTTTTAGTTAGCTGCTTTCCGCTTTACTGTCAAACTGTCAACATTTAGGACAGCATTTGTATCTGTACTTTTCCTAAAGGTTTTAGTTTCCAGAATTTGTCCATTCTTACCAGAGAGGGTGCTGTCCAGAAAGTCTAAACTGCTGTCATTAATATGGGCAGTAAAACACAAACCAAAGTCACTGGTATTTAATCACTTAACAAATTCCTCTGCCTGTGACTTGGCATCCTTCCACACACAGACCATATTTTCAATAAAATGAAACCATTTGACAATGTGGTCAGCATAAGGGCTGTTATTCCTGCTATGAATCAGAAACTTCTCCCAGTACCCCAGTAACAACATTTTTCTATATAATTTAATAAAGCTTTTTCTCTTTTGCATCGAAGTGTTGCAGTGGCACTGTATTTCTTCTGAGTGTGGGGCTACTTTGACTGGAAGAGAGGTAGACAGCCAAGAAACTACAAAAAATCAAGCATGAGTTGGGGAAATAGGAGGGAAAGAAATCAGATGGCTCCAATTATTCTAATAAGAAGAAAAGTATGTTCAACATAGGAGTGACAGTTGGTTCTAATATACTGAACTTTGAGCAGGATGCAGTGTTCTAGTTTTATATTTCTACTCTTTGAAATGGGTCACTGTGGACAGTATAAGTTGTTTGTTCTCCTTCCTCCTCCAGATATGAACATTTGAATGACTCAGTGCCATGTAAATCTAAAGACTTGCATTAATTGATGATCAGATATAGATTTAAGACTTTCAGATATAGAGAACTTTGGATTTTTGACATGAAAGTATTTTGTGTTTCTAGGCTGGCTGTGGGTAGTGGTTATGGAAGATAAAGATGCTAACATACTTATGTTGCATTCTTTATCTCAGCTAAACTAGTGGGTTCCTGCCATCCCCCGTTCTTGAAACCTGTGCTGCCTTGTGGATGCCAGGTCACACAGTGCATGCAGTGGTTAGTTGACCACTTTGGAAGTCACATGGTATGTTACTGCTGAGGATTATTCTTTATAATGTACAATTTATTACTGGCATGCTAGTGCCAGTATAGTTAGGATTGAGCAAATGGTTCTATGTTAAACTCCTAACTTTGCAACTTAATAGGTTTTGCAGTGTTTGACTAAATTTGTTGATATTGTCCATGTGTTGTCTAGAAGGCAATGTCTAAATATGTGAAAAGTTGTTATAGCAGCTTGTACAGTTTCTGAGATCCACATATATAATTTTCCTATAGACATCTATTTTTTTTCTACACAAAACATTGGTTTTTGGTTTTGCTCTCATGTACGGTAGACATGTATTTTTTTTTAAAAAACTTTCAGTGTAGAAATGTGCTATGCCAAGGTAGTGTCTTTGGAAGATTTTGTGAAAAAATATTGAATGGATCCAGAGTTATAAGGATTTATATTGTTTTGGGCTGTTCTGAGCATGCTCAGTGTGTTTTTTTTTTTGGGGGGGGGATAATGTTCTGATACAATGCAAATAAAAAATGCCATGTCACAGACCGCTTTTGTTTTATCATCACTTGCTTCTCATGTGACCAAAAAAAAAACATGATGATGTGTCATGATGGCTGCCATCTTGTTCACCCTCAAAGTAAAAAACATGGAAAGTACATAAAAATTCTGTAATAAAAAAAAATACACTTGAACCTAGCAGAAAAGGGACCCATTTAGCAATATTCTGGTATTTGCTTTTCAAAAGAATAGCCAGAAATACCTTTTCTGGGTACCCCAAAATCCCGGGTGCCCAGCTTAGTGAGAGAAGCTGTTGACCTGCATTTTCTTTAAGATAAGTTTCTTGAATGCTGAAATTGCAGCTGCAGCCGTGCTGCTGGTTTCAGCTGAAACAGTGAGCTAGCGACACCTCATACTGTCTATCTCTGTCTTTCTCTGTACATGTCTGTCTGTCTATCTATCTATCTATCTATCTATCTATCTATCTATCTATCTATCTCTCTCTCTTTCTAGCTAGCTAATTTACATTTTTCTTACCAGTGCCAGGGTGCATTCCCCAGTACTGCTTCTTTCTCCCCCCTCCCATCTGTCTGTCCGTCTATCTTTCTATCTATCTAGCTAAAAAAATTTCTTAAGCATGCTGGGGTGCCCACCCCCAGGACTCCTTCTTTCTCTGCCTTCTGCTCCAGGTTGCCTACCCCTTTCCCCAAAGTTAATATTAGTAGACAGGAGTACCCACCCCCGTGCAACTTCTGTTGACCACCCTCCCCTGAAGGTCACCTGTCCCTCCTTCTAAATATGTACATGATGGCACTGGGGGGGCACCCCTGGTGCTACCAAACACTAGCCTGCCACTGGGGTGCCCAGTTCCCAGTGTTAGAATATGTCCCCTGAAATAAAGGAAACAGTCCCTCGATGATTTCTTTTTTAAACCTATACAAAAGAAAACAATCCATCACCAATCTGACCACAATCATAAACACACCCCACCCACTTTACCACACTCTACCACTCAGCACCCACTACCCCATAGCACTGCAAACTACCACACACCACCACAGACACCCTCATTCACCTAAACATGTCCCATTGCATATTGTAGATGCACTCTGCAATCAAGGACATGTCTTGCTGCTGGAACTAGTGACTGCAATATGAGAAAATCAGGTAAGTGTGGTTTAATTTTTTCAATGGGTTTTGAATGTTTATTCATAGCTTTGTCATTTTTAAATATTTTTACACCAAATTTTCAACATGGCCTTTTTGGTACCCCGTCTTATGAACAATGACAGTGGAGTTATTCTAATCTGACCAGAAATGTATTTTTGTGGTCACTTTGCAAAATCACATTTTGGTAGGATTTGAGAATTTTCACCTGGCTTACTCATGAGGTAGAGTCATAAGAAGGCTAAGTTGAAAATTTGGGGTCAGAATATGTAAAAATGACAAAGTTAAGAGCGTATATTGAATGTTTTCTATGCTGGCTCATAACTTTGGTAATTTTCACTATTTTGATCCCAAATTTTCACATAGCCATGTTTCACACCACCTCATGAATGTGCCAGCTGTGGTTTTTCAAATCTGAGCTGAAATGTGTTTTCACACCTGTGGTGCAGAATGATGTTTCATTGGGGATTTGAAAACTTTCACCTACTGGGTTCATGAGGTAGGGTAATAAGAAGACTATGCTGAAAATGTGGTGTACACATATGGTAAAATGATCAAGTTATGTCAGGCCCAGTGGAGTAGAGGGCTGAGGTGCTGCAAAGAGTCTTACCTCTTCCACATCAGTGACTTGAGTTCAGGAACAAGCTTGTGTTGTTGGGGGTTGGCCAGTGGGAGGAGAGATGGGAGAAGGCATGAGGAGCCAGTTGGAAGCTCTCATCTCTTGGATCAGGCAGGCAATCCTTCCATTCTCTTGACTGCCACCAGATGGAGGTCTGGTGGCAGTGCCAGTGCTTAGGTGGCTGGTGTTATGCCAGGTGGGTGGAATGGGGATGGCAGCTTTGGAGCACATGCATGCCTCCATGTGCATTCATGGCCATGTTTACCATAGTCCTTGGGGGCAAAAACTGGAGGAAAATAATGGGAGGATAGGCTTTCCCAATGCACCATGACCTGCCCTGCCATGACAGCAGAAGGAGGAGGAAGGACAAGAAAAGGTATGAGGCCAGTTGACAGCAACTGGAAACAGGGCTTATAGCCTGCCCTGTCCCTGCCATAAGAACATTAAAACAAATGACCAAGTTATGAGTGAACATTGCAGTATTTCAATGTTCACTCATAATTTTGCTAATTTTCAATATTTTAACTCCAAATTTTCAACATTGTCATCTTTCCATACTACCTCATTAAAGTAACAGGTGTAATTCTTTTAAATCCTGGGTGAGATGTGTTTTCTCACTCATGGTGTGAAATGACATTTTGCACAATATACTACAAATGCCACATATCATCCTTATAAGGTAAGTCATGAAAAATATTTTAACACTTTGGGGTCAAATTAAAAAAATATATAATTATTAAGAAACTTTGCATATAGTGCCAGTCTTCACCCCGGCAGGTATGCTTTGTCATCACCCTGTGCTGGTAAGCTGAGTTGTAGGGCAAGTTCAGTGACCCAGCTACATGGATTGAGGGTGCTGAGATGGCACTGTTATGCAACACCTACCCCAGCCTGAGAATGAATTCTGCAGTGTTGCCCACCCAGGGTACCATTATTCAGAAATGTTGTGTGTAGTACCAGCCTTTATCCAAGCAGGTAGTGCTTTGTAGTCCCATTCTGGTGAGCTGAGTTCAGGGATGTGCTCACTGAGCCAGCTAGAGATGGTAAGGCTGGGGGGATGGCTCTGTTATGTGACATCACCCCCAAGCCAGGGAAAGGAAGGTGCAGGGTTTCCAGCATGGGCACAGATTCCATAGAGTGAAGAGAACTCTTCTTTTGAAATAGGGCCCTGTACCTCTGCACCCTTGGTGGCTAAGGGCCCTGTGCATTAGCTGAGAGATGGACTCTTTGCCCAGTATGTCTGCATCTTCAGCAACATGGAAGTGCAGGGCATGGAGAGCATTGTACTTCTTCAGGCCACCAGACAACCCCATGAATGCTTGACATCCATCAAATGCCCTGAATTTCCATAGGTGGACAGAGTCTTCCTTTGGCAAAGGTCTTAGTGGACCCTACATATCAACATCTGTTCATGCAGGTCCCATTGTGATCTGCAGGTATATCATGATATGGGGCACTAGCAAGTAGGCACCTGCTGAAATGGTGACCCACTTTCAGCTAGTGCCCCGACGGTGGGGGTGTGGAGTTGGTGACCAGATGGGGTGGGTCGTGAAAAGGTGACAGGATGTCAAGCACGTATATGTGTGCAGGGGGTGGGAGTGAGCCCGATGATTGTAGGGCAGGAGGGCATGTGAGGGGTGGTGCTGCGTGTTTCTGGTGAGCTGGCATCATGGCATGGTGGGCTAGGTGCTGGCTTGGGGTGGCAAGGATGCAAAAAAAAAATGTTTTTTGCACTGCATTTCCTTACACCGGGATTCCACATCACTGAAATTGAATTTCAGTGATATGGGGTTGTGATAAGGGCATTTGGCATGCCGAATTCGCCCTCATCACATAGAACCTGATCTGCATGAATGAAGATACAATTCCACTATCTCAAAAAGAAAGGAAATGCCTTTCAAAAAACTGCATTAATACACCAAATAGGGTTCAAGTTCATGACACAATGGTGTGGAAATGTTGCATTAGGGATTTCAAACCTAATCCTCACCCCCAAACTACATGCAGCAAAATTAAAAAAATATTAGGGCTGTGGATCTCCAGAGACTTGGTGAATCAGTGGTGAGGTGTTCATTTGGGTTGTCAATCCTAATGCCCACCCCCTTCCCTGAGCAAACAAGGTCAGACATGATCTCTTTCTTCAGAAAGCTACAGTACAACATATTCTGTTGGTAAGATATGGAAATACATACTTCTCTACCTTTGAAGAGTGTATCATTGTGAGGCATTGGCTCAGAGCTGTACCTTATGATTCAGACAGGAGGTTATGGGCAGAGCAGGAGAGGTGAGCATTAGGACTGACAACCCCAAGGAAGACCCCATCACTGATTTGCCAAGATTCTAAAGACCAAAAATCCTAATATTTTTTTTCCTTTTGCTGCTGGGAGGGGGGTAATGGGTTTTAAACCTTAATAAAGTGTGTGCTTAGTAGTTCAGTTGGTTAGAAACTTGTTTTTGGATGAGAAGGGACTTGGCAAGGTTGGAGGAATGGTCAGAAGTATGGCAGCTTGGATTCAATGCAAAGAAGTGCAAAATAATGCACCTGGGAAACAAAAACCCAGAGGAAGATTACACAACGGGGGGCAGGATAGTAACAACAACAAAAATGGAATGGGACCTGGGGTAATCATATCAGATGACCTTAAGTTTAGCAAGCAATGTGAGAAGGCAGTAGGTAGGGCTGGGGGTAGACTGGGATGTATAGGGAGAGGCATCACCAGCAGAAACCAAGAAGTTGTTAACCCTCTGTACAGACAGTTGGTGAGACCCCATCTGGAGTAGTGTGTCCAGTTCCGGAGACCCCATCTCCACAAGGACATAGACAGGTTAGAGGCAGTCCAGAGGAGGGCAACTAAAATGGTGCAGGGTCTGCAAGACAAGCCACATGAGGAGAGATTAAAGAAGCTTAAAATGTATACTCTTGAGGAAAGGCGGGAGAAGGGGGACGTGATAGAAACTTTTAAGTACCTCAGTGGAATCAACAAAGTCCAAGAGGATAGCATCTTTCAGAAAAAGAAATTTGCAAGAACCAGGGGACACAATTTAAAGATGGGGGCAGTTCAGGAGCAATGTGAGGAAGTATTTTTTCACGGAAAGGGTGGTGGATGCATGGAACAGCCTTCCTGAGGAGGTTGTGGAGTCTAAAACTGTGGGAGAATTCAAGAATACATGGGACAGACATAAGGCAATTCTTTTGGGGGAAAGAAGAAATAGGCTGTTGGTTAATTAGGATCTGCAACTTATCCTGTAGGTAGGGAAATGAGCAGACTAGGTGGGCCAAGTGGTCCTTATCTGCCATCAAAGTCTATGTTTCTATGTAATGGCACATTTCTTCCTATTTCGTGGCATTAACTTGGACCCTAACTGGTACATCAGTGGAGCTATTTGCAAAGAATAAACATATAGACAAACAGTGCATCTATATTTCTTGCTCAAAAATGTGTTAATACACCAGTTAGGGTTCAACTCAGAGCAACAAAAGTAGGGAAATGTGTTGTTAGGGTTTCCAACCCTAGCTACTTATCTCTCCCACCAAGCAGCAAAAGGAAAAGTCCATACAAGCAACCACAGACAGCCATCACCAGGTAAGACAAACAACATACGACTTTTCCACATGACACAAATGCAGTAGCACTAATGTGCTACCTTCATAGATTAGTATCTGTGACATGCACAATGCAAGACATTCACACTCACTTACAATTGCAGATAGAAATCCAGGATACTCAAATTACAAAACTGCTTCTGTGTGCAAACACAGATATAAGTTCATGATACCCAGATTACAAGAGTTCTTTTGTCTGCAGAAGTACAGGTCCAAAAGGGTCCATGCTTCCATAGTCTCAGGTATTCATGCAGACTGTAAGACATACACACACTTGATTGACCTTCACTTTTGCAGCTGCAAGTGTAAGACATACAAACTGACCTCTTGCTGCAGAAGCATGGGAACCACAACATCCATGGTATCAAAACTACAACAGTATTTTTGTCTGCAGAAGCACAGGCCCTTGAGGGGCCTGCACCTCTTTAGCCAAATGTGCAAGACATATACACATACTTTTGGTTCCAGAAGGGCAGGCGAAGCTATTAAGATGCACATTTATGGGCTTAACATTAAACACCCTGCTCAACCATAACTTATGGACACTACCCCATCCTTGTAGTATATATATATATAAATATATATATATATATACAAAATCACACATGCCCGCACAATGCAAAGTATGCAGCCGCTGATGCTTTGCATTGTGTGGGCATGTGTGATTTTGTATTTTCTTGAAACTTGGCTTCCCAGACAAATGCCCTTTGGGTTAACCCTTGCCTCAGTGTTTGCGCACAGATGTTCTTTGTCTTTTACATATATATATTTATATATTTATAAAACAGGTAGGGAAAATGCTGCACTTTTATTGGATGAAACGCATCACATGACCGTCGTATATCAGAGCACAACCACACACCTGCACTTTTACCCCACTCCCAAAAAATGTTGAGATTTTATAAGATAGATAAACCACTGTGAGGTGTGCGGTCACGCTCTGATATATGCATGCTTGGGTGGTTGATGCACTCACCTGCAGCCTTGTGCATAAAAATGCACACCAAGGCATGCATATATCAGAGCGTGACTGCACACCTCAGAGTGATTTATCTATTATATATATATATATATATATATATATATATATATATATATATATATATATAGATATATATATATATATATATATATATATTTATATTATACCTGCACGGTAGTGCAGGTATAGTTAGGGTTGCATGGCCACTTCTATGTTAAACCCAACATTTTGAAGCTTAATAACTTTGCAACTGTTAGTCCAATGTGCCTGTATGTTTACATGCCCATTGTGGTGTTATAAATCTCTGGATCTGAAAAGCTTTATTCTGATCGGATTTACAGATTCTGAGCTATAGAGCACCAAAAAGTGTGAAAAATCCTCTCTTTTTTTGCATTTTTTCATCATCCATTTTTTCCACGTGGTGTGTCCATTTGGTGTGAAATTATGTTGGGTAGATGTATACTGGGTCAATGGGATGCCTTTTGAAGATTTGTTAAAAAAATATTAATCCGTTCAAAAGTTATGCCATTTTTCATGTCCCATTAAGGTCTATGGGAAAATTTATAATGTGGCTCGAAAACTTTCACGGCGACATTTTTTTCGTTTGTGCTCTGGGAAAATTCATTCATGCTGCTGCCATTTTGTTTTCAGGTAGCGAGAGACAAAAAATGGTAGAACTCAAAAAATACTTCCCCTTTTGAATACCACCACTTGTGTTTACCGAATCGGGCCATGAGGAACACGTCCCTGACATCAGTTTTTGTCAATATGGTCTGAAAATATGTTTTTTTGATTTTTGATTGAGCTTCTTAAATTTTGATCATGCAAACATCGTTTTCGCGCACAACAATATTCTCTGGAAGCACGAAAACAATCGCACAAGCATTTTTTGATGCACGGCACCATCCTATTAAAATGAATAGGGGTGCAGTAAAAAGTTTGGCATTTCCTTGCAACAAGGTAAATTGTGCTTTTTGGCTACAATTTACAGGGAAAGAAGCTGTTGACTCATAGTTGTGCCTTTTCCTTGTTTGGTGAAAAAATATTAAGTGGTTCTGTAGTTATAGCTTTTTGAAAATTGAGGAATGTCCTATAGGATAACATTGCAGCACCTACGGCATCTTCAGACACCTGTACAGTATCTTGAAAATGGTTCAAGATAAGGATTTTCATCACAAAAATTCTTAGTCCCCTGCACAGATGTAGGTTGGAAAGCCATGAATCACATGAATTTTGAATTTTTTCTCTACCTTGTATGGTTATTGAGGTATTTGAAAATTAGTATTCCAATGGCTAATTTTCATGTCCGTAGGCCAGTATTCCGCCTTCAAAGTTAGCACCCACAGCACTTTTTGGTTCCCATATCTTGGAAATGATGTGAGATATGGATTTCATTAATCTACCTTATGTGGAGGTCACACTGTCATGATTACAACGGTACTTGAATATTTTTCATAGCTGCTATGGTTGCTGAGATATTGGCAAATTAGTGCTACAAGGGTTCCTTGCCTTATAGGGCTGCTGTATGGCTCTGTAGTTATGTGTAAGTGGGAGTGCAGGGCCTGGACTGCCCGTGCTCCCACAGACTTATATCATTATGCAGAAATGGGTAGCTTGGTGGAAGTGCAGGGCCCAAAGGGCCTCACATTCCCACCAACATGAGCTATTTACTAGTTATATTACACTTTTCCAAAAAGTAAGGAAATTCATTGCAAAAGACTTTTTATAATGCATCGGTTAGGGTTAAAGCAACATAAATGGGGAAATGCGATGGTAGGGTACAGCCCCTAATCTCTCCACCACCTCACCCCTCATCCTCCACAGACCGAGAGACGCCAGTGTGTGCCGTGGGATCATGAGGCCTAACTCTTACCCCATTCTCCTTTACTGTAACATGTCAATCTGTTTACACATGGAATGGGGTGAGAATCGGGTCTCGCATTCCCATTGCACACCCCAGTGTCTGTCGGTCTGTGTCGGATGGGGGTTGGGTTCGTGATGGGGGTTAGGGGCTGTACCCTAACTTCTCATTTCCCCACTTTAGCCACTTTATCGCTAACTGATGCATTAAGTGAAGATTTTGCAATGAATATATATATATATATATATATAGTTATACTATTGCGCTGTGACAGCCCTTACACTGACATCCCTGACAGCAACAGACACAATGCCGAGTGCTGGCACTGTACTGTCAGGGATGTCAGTATGATTCAATCGGGGGGCTGCACTCCCCAAACCTCCCCATATGTGGGGCTCTGCTCCCCCATCCCCCAGTCTCTAAATATCTAGCTCTGAGTCTGAGTTGGACCGGGGGAGGGATGCAACAGTGGGAGCTGCACCACCAGTTTCTGCTATGTCCAGCACAGTGACTCACCACATTCAGGCAAATTCTGTCGCTATGCTTGATGTCGTGGTGGTGGATTTGACCTCGTGTCAGTACACCATAAATATATATATATATATATATACACATATAGATATATATAGATGTATAAAAATCCTATGCCTTGTGGTGATCCTGAACTAAGTTTATCATAATTTAGATTGTGTGATTTTATATTTATTTATAACATGGGGATCAGTAATTTAGAGAATTGATTGGTCAGTCGAAATCACGTGACCGTTGATTAATTCTTCATATTTTAACACAAAGTGGATGCGGTAAAAAGTCGCAGAGGTTATTATAAATGTAGTGGTCGGCCCTTATTTACGAGCAGTCTCAGCAAAAATTTTAAGTAGCCATATTGCTCCACAAGATAGCGAGAGAACCTACCCACCCATCCACCCAATGGACACTGTCAGTCCTAGAATAAATTTCAGAAAGAGACAATTCAGTGCTAGCAAGTAACCATAGAAAAGTACAGAACCACACTTTAGGCACAGAGAGAAACCATAAGATATTGTGTAGAACAGTACGATCGACTGACCTTAAGGAACTAATCCTCCGTGTCCTATTACATGCAGCCTGCATCACAGAAGATTAGGTAAAATTCTGCAAATTACTGATCCCCATAGTCTGTAAAGCAACGTGGTCACCAGGGAAAAAAAAGAACGTTATTGCTGTAATACCCAAGTTGAAAAGGTGTTTGGGAACTAACACAGAGCAGCATTTTCGGGGGGGGGGGTAATGTGGACGCTCAGAGGAGGACAGAAAACAGACGGGCACAAGAGAGAGGAATCACGGAGTTACACGGTATGCAAGGGAGAAATCTGTAGAGCAAACAGCACAATTACAAAGCTATTGTTAACAGAAATGTGCAGGACACAGGTGAAAAAGTGCTATGCCATGGAAAACAGTACAGCAGGAATCGAGATGCCAATGTATGTTAATATTTCAATGCTTGTGCTGATGAGTTAGTCTGTGCAGCACAGGAATACACAGTATAACTTTGATGGCAGGAGAAGTTCTGTTGTTGTCTGTCTCCCTCCTTCTGTACTGTGTGGCCCGGATATTCAGACTGCGCCAGGCTGTGGCACAAGCCTGGGCACTGCGCAACTTGGCTACGCAGGGGCGTTGACAGTGCGATATTCAACGGAGCTGCACCATGGCACAGCAGCATTGAATATCGCACCCTGGCCACCCGCAGTGCACATGGCGCAGTGGCCAGAGTGGAGCTGGGGGATGCGCTAGCGCAAGTTCCGTTGCGCTAGGTGCAACAACTGTGACATTCAAAAGTGCACATGTAAATGGGGCCATAATGTATGCAAGGCACAAATAGGGCCATTTACATGTCATTATGGCACAATTTGCATGCAGGTGCGCCAATCCCCGACAACTTGCACCTGGCGCCCTGCCAGGCTGCAGCTGTCGGGGACCGACACCCCCTGTACATCGTGACAAAGTACCCCAATGCCCAATCGTGGGCATGTGTACATGTTAAAATACATCCAATATCCCTGGTGGTCCAGTGGACTGCTCGCAGCCCAGTCACGGGCATATGTTGTAATAAAATGTGTCCAATATCCCTGGTGGTCCAGTGGACCGCTTGCAGCCCGATCGTGGGCATATGTTGTAATAAAATGTGTCCAATATCCCTGGTGGTCCAGTGGACCACTTGCAGCCCGATCGCGGGCATCAGTACAAAAACTAATGCCACACCAATCCAACCCCGGTGGTTCAGTAGAGCCCACCGAGTTGATCCTCTATCGCTCATCTCCCCCCAGTCAGCGGTGGAGATAGCTCTACTTCACTTCTGTTGCCCCTCCCACTGACTGATTTATACGTGGTGGTATCTCATTGGTCCACAGCGTGAGCCAATGGGCTCAGACTTAGCGCATCATAGGTACAGACATGTGAATGGATCCATTCACATATCTGACTGGTGTAGAGTGAGTATGGGCCGCATGCCCATTAGCTCATGCCAGGGACCAATGGGCATACAGCCCTACCATATGGTGTCAGTTGGTGGTAGCGGGCAGCAAACGGTGAGGAGATGCCACCGCCGGCGACTGGGGGAGTCAGTGGCTCTGTGGGCGGGTGGGGAGGGGGTACCGCCAGACCACCAGGGCTGGATTGCGTGGCATTAGTGTTTTACTGACACCCGCGATCAGGGCTGCTGAGCGGTCCACTGACCACTAGGGATATTGGACACATGTTATTACAACATATGCCCTCGATTGGGTATGGGGGCCGCTGCCACGAAGATGCAGCTGGAGCTCTGGTGGCCACCCACAGGTGGCAGCT
Organism: Neoceratodus forsteri; assembly: GCA_016271365.2. Classification (NCBI taxonomy): domain Eukaryota; kingdom Metazoa; phylum Chordata; order Ceratodontiformes; family Ceratodontidae; genus Neoceratodus; species Neoceratodus forsteri. The sequence goes on along the minus strand of CM028130.1, from coordinate 1,377,807,752 downwards.
GCCATGTTGCACCCTGCAATACGGCAGCTCACCTGTGGGTGGCCAACTGTTGCCCTTTTTTTGGTTACCTGTGTGCAGCGCAGAGTTGTGTATGAGTTGGCTCAGCACATCCCGGCTGAATATCGGGATGTGCGGAGCATGCATGGGCATCCCCCCCCTACCTGCACTGCATACATTACTGATGCACTCTGGCACATCGGGATTTGTGCCAGGCTCAATCCCCATTTTAATATCGCACCAGGGCACAACCCTTCTGAATATCCTGACCTGTATGTGCAATGTATGTAACAAATGCAAAGTAGCAAAGGGAGATGAGTGTGCCCCTTGATACTTCTATATTAGCCTGTTTACCACAAACTTCAGTGAGAAGCACTATTTTCCTGTGGCAGAACACACATGGATGTGGTACTGAGGCCAAAAGTAGTGGAGGAGCACTAAGTAGTCCCCATGATTTTTATCCTGTCAATCCACCAGTTTTTCTCCATTTCTCTCAATATGTGGCCCATGCTATAAGCACAATAGCCCACTACAGGGTGGGTGTTTATTGGGGGTTAATCAACACCCGGAGCACTGTGAGGACACTTGGCCTGCGGCCTCGTGCTTCACAATGCACCCGGGGTGTTGATTAATCCCCCAATAAATGCACACCCTGTTGTGGGTTATAGCCTACTTATTTTATCAGGGAAAAAAACTCCACTGAGCAAACCTCATTTACAAAGAGGTCCTGGGAAGGACAGACAAAAATGCAATAGTTTAGAATCATCAGAATTACAGACAAAAAGGAAATTCCTCACAAGATATAATATCTAATACATATACTCATAAATAGTAAAGTAAATGCAAAAATGAAATACAATGATGTAAGAAGAAAAAAGGCAAGCAGAGATGAGTCATAATTAATTCAATACTAGTTACAGATTAATGTTGTAATGTTCAGTAGTTTCCTTATTATAAAGTGCATCATCCATTTGGTTTTGGAGGATCTCTCTTATGAAAATGTACCTGCATTCTACAAGTTCTACAGTAAGATAAGGGATACTGGTAAGCTAATAGCCTGGATGGTAAAAGAATTTGTAGCCCTTGATGTAAATATATCCCTGCAAAGCTCTTATGTAGCATGTCTTTTTATCACCATACTGTTGTATTGTTCATGAAGTATTTTCCTCAATGTCTATTGCTAGGGAAGGGGTCGAAGGCATTCTTGGTAAGAGGATTATATTGAATTAGTGTGTATTGCTAGCCTTACTTGAGACATAGTGTGAGCTGTCATGCTTGAAAAATCATAAATAACATTTTAAGAAATCCCCATCATTCATGGCCTTCAGTATATTAATCTCACTGTCCTTTACAAGCGTTCCCACATTCAGATTGTGAGGGTATATCCAGATGTCCAGCATGACTGGATGAATCGTAAAATGTTTCTCCCACTGCACTTTGTCATTATGTGTCATTATGATGACACAGTTCTCTATACCTCTGGTCCTGCAACTGCATTGATGAAGCAAGACTTTTAGAATGTTATGTGCTGGTTCCAGTCCAGACAACTTCAGGTCAATACACACACACACAAACAAATTGTGTCTATAAACTTTGATACCAGTCAGAAGCTGGTCTGGCTTGTCACCCTCCCCATCTTCTCCACACTGGATAGCACATTACTTGAAGTAGTCTCAACTTTTAAGTACCTTGGTGTATGGTTAGATAGCAGGCTTGACATCTCTGCCCACACTGATGCCATCCATGCCAAACTCCACCCCAAACTTGGTGCTCTCTACTGCAATAAGGACTGCCTTTCTCTGCAGGCCTGCCAGGAGCTGGTCACCAAAATGGTTCTACTGGTCTTCGACTATGAGTATGTGGTTTATGGCACTACTCCCTCCACCTCCTTGCCAGATTGGACACCCTCTGCAATGCCTTCTGCTGCTTTGCTACCAACTCACCCTCTTATACTCACCATTGCTCCCTTTACTCTTCCCTATCCATCTTCCCTGTCCCCTCATGTTGCCAGTCCCATTATGCTTCTCTCATCTCTAAATACTGGTTTAGGTCCCTCCCTTATACCTCTCCTCCATCCTCTGCTCCTACTTCCTGCCCATGGACATTCTTCCTTCCCCACCCACACTCCTCAACTGGGAAATCTGCTTTCTCATACCACCTTCCCTCAATCTAGGACCAGCAACCCTCCTCCATCTGTCTCTCCCCTTCCCTTCCCTCCATTAGATGCCAGCTAACACCCCCCACTCCTACCAACCCTCTTTCTGGACCCTTTCTTACCCTTGCCTGGCTTTTGACCACCCTTTACCTCTCTTTCCCCCAACTTCATTGTTCTGGCAAACTCAAAGTTTATCAACTTGTTTTGATTCATACTTTCTGCACCAGCTCAGTCTCCCTTCAAGCTGGCACAATGCACTTTGAGTTTGCCCAGTTTGCACAGATGATTTGTATGTTAATTCATTTGTCCTCCATATGCAATGTTTTGCCATTTTGCCTGTACTGCACCCAGATTATGGTCTTTATGTCATCCTCTTTGTAACCATATCACCTAACTGATGGTATTTTGTTTGTAATTGTGCTTCTCCCCTTCCTTGATTGCACCTGGAAATGATCCCTGTCTTAGTGTGCCTCCCCCCAGTTACCAATTTTAAATCAATCAGTTAATCAATCAATAAAATTATAACTGACACATTAAGTAAGGCAGTTCATCTATTGGTGTGCCTCTGTGAGGATGTCTGCTTCAATGTAACTCCAGCAGGGGCTGGTGGTGATAGAGGTGGGGAGGTAATGGTGGTGATGCTGCTTGATGTGGAGACATCTTAAAAGGTAGTGATATGTAGAAATTATTGGCTTGCAGTTCAGTTCCAGATATCCCTTGTGAAATTCCCATGACCCCCTCTGCCTCCTTCAGAAGTGTTACTATCTGTGTGCTTACAGACTCGTACATACTAGGGGGACCATGCCTGAAACACATGAAACATGATGTATTTTTGTATTTTGGCTTCAGCTCATGTTACAGTTGTCAAAAGCCAGTGTCCTCTACATTGGACTATGGCTGAAGCTCAAGGGCCATCATCTCCTCAATCAGTTGTGTGACTGGGACAGAGGTTGAGTGAGCTGTTGGCAGTTTGGGGTGGGCATGAAATGACTCGGGCAGTGTTTATTTTGTTGCAATAAATTCTGGACTAGTGCTAGTGAGACATACATTACTGGGCCTGGTTGCTAGTGTGTTGAGTGGTGCTTTTGAAGTAGCACCAGTTCCTGCATCAGTTGGCTGCTGTGGCTGTAGCTGCCATGGTGGCTGCATGCAGTGAACAAACCATCTTATCCGACCACCCATGCCAGACTGTCCCTGCTGCTAGCCCATTTTACTCGAGTGGGGACTGGAAGTAGATGTGTCTGTTAGGAAGATGCCATCGTCACACTTTAAATGCTCAACCATGACACTGGTTCTCAACGTCTCAGTAGACTAACCCCATATTACCATTTTTCCATATAGATTTCAACATGCTGTCTGTTGATTTGAATAATTTTTAGTAAAGTACACCCACATTGCTTGTTGAGCTACATGACTGAGCTACTGGGGTTATTTGAGTGTAGTACGGCAGTAACTGTAAGATGATTGCATTTTTCTGACATGTTGGATTTCTAGTAAGCCCCTACCTTGAGTACTGTGTCCAGTTCTGGAGACCACATCTACAGAGGGACATAGAGTGGAGGTGCTACAGAGGAGGAAAAGTAAAATGGTGCAGGGTCTGCATCAAAAGCCCTATGAGGAGAGAGACATAAAGACCTAACTATTTGTACCCTGGAAGAGAGGAGGGAGAGGTTGATATGGTATAGATCTTTAAATACCTCACAGGGGTAAATGAGGTACAGGAGGGAATTATTTTTTAGAAAAAAAAGGTACTCAAGCACAAGGGGGCATGAATTGTTAAATGTTTCTCCCACTGAACTTTGTCATTATGTGTCATTATGATGACACAGTACTTCTTCACGGAAGGAGTGGTGGATTTCTCAAACAGTCTTCCAGCAGAGGTGGTGCAGGAGAAAACAGTGGTGGGTTCAAGAATGCATGGGTTAGGCATACGGGAATCTTAGTAAAAGGAGGCGGGGGTGGGTAAATTAGCTGGAAAAAAAGTAGGATTTGCAAAATACTATAGGCAGGGAAGTAAATCGACAGATTAGGTGGGCCAAGTAGGCCTTATTTGTCAGTAAATTCTATGCTTGTTTTCTGCTGTTTCTCCTCTTTTCAGCCTCTACTTCCCCTTCCCAATGCCCCTCCATCTCAGTCTTGCATGATTTGCAAGACCATACCTGTGATTCAGTGGGGCAGTAGTCAACACTTGCCATGCACACCCACTGAGTATTGCAGAAGTGCACATGACCTAAACATCATTTGGATATTCATCCTGTGCTGCAGCTTCATGGCTACTAACTTTTCTTCCCATCCTCTTCCTACCTGTCCTTATCCTGTGGCTACTATTCTAGGCATTCTTCCTGCCTTCCTCTCTTTCACAGCTGGTTCCTCCTGCTGTCATTTCACCATTCCTACAGATGTTTCTGTCTGTAACTGCCTCCCTGCTAACTGAACTCCCTGTGGTCCTTGACTCTACCGCCACTGCCACCTCTTCCACTTCCAGGTCTCCTCCCCTCCCCCCACCCGCTGTGGTCTTGCCTGTGTTGGCCTGACCTCTGTGCTTTGCTGCTCCTCCTGCCTGGCATTCATGAGTTGTAGCCATTTGTTCTAATTTTTTTCTCCCTATGCTGCCAGTCTCATTGGTGACATCACTTCCTATCTGGTTTCTTTGTTGTATAGCTGCTGCATCCTGCTGCACACCAGTTGCTGTTGCTGCTGCTGTAGATCACTGTTCCTCAGATCCTGCTCTACTCACTTTTTGTTCCTTGAGGCTGCTGGCTCTGCAGCTTTTCTTGGCAGCTTTCCTGCCATACTCCAGTAGCTCCATGCCTTACCTCCAACTCCCCTGCCTGCCCTATGGTCTGCTTGTCCATTCTTCATTCTGCTGTGTGATCCTCCTGCCATGTAGCCCTGCTGTCCCCTCCTGCTTTGCTCTATGGGATTTGCTGGTTTATGCCCTGCTGGACCCTGCAATGGCTAGGTTCCCACCATTTTCCTGTTTTTCCTGCTGTGACTTTGGCACACTTCTTGTGTTATTTCTTTCTAGACTTTCGATCTGTTGCTTCAGCCTACCCATCAGACTACATGACCCAGGCAGTAGTCCAGTCGACTCGTTGGGGTTTAACTTTAGTCCTTATCAAACTAGTACCATACCTATCATTTCTACTTTACCTATTACTTTTAGGCATTTTTCCCATGCCAATTGGGCACATGCCCCAACAAAAATCAGGCACTTAACCCAATGACAAGTGATCACACAAACTAATGACAGTAAGACATATACACACTTATAGCAATCAGCCACATGCTCCACCAACTATCGGGCTCTGTCCAAACAACTGCCCCACAAGGGCTAACTACACTTTCACTCTCTGTTGCTTTCTACTGCAACAAACCAAGCCCTTCATGAATTTGGTGTCTTCTTATTTCCATGAGCCTTGTTCTTCAGAGGAGAGTATTAGGCCTGTCAAGCCTAAAGTGGCTGTTTTTTTTGGCATCTCTTTTTTCCTGGGGATTTCCCTATCCCCAATTGTCTGACTCTGTCCATGTGCACCTAAAAAATGGAGCCTCTTCATTTAGTGACTAGTTTGGCTGCAGGACCATCTCCTGCAACACCTTTGTCAGGGTGGAAGTCTCTGCAAGACAGAAGGAGAAGCTCTCTTACTCTTTAGCTTCACAATAGAGTGTTGCAGGTTCAGCTTCATGCTTGTAGTTTAATAACAGTGCATTTTTATTTATTTGCTTTTGACAACTTGATAAGTGCACTAGACAAAAACCTGCTTATTTTCAGGCACAATCTGGGAGAGTACATTACAGGCAACAAGAACATTACAATAAAAAGGATTTTGTACAATGCAGGGAGTTACAGTGGTAAATGATTAAATGCAGTAGAGCAGCAACAGCAATGGCAATAGACAGATTAGCAGAGGTATAACTTTGGTACATACATACAGTTTTGGTATTTAAAGACAATAGTACAACAATAATACAACAGATAATCAGGAGTACCAAAATTAGGACTATGGTACAGTACAGGCAGTTACAGTAATTACAGAGCAGTGGAGGCTAAGATCAGGACATTAGTGTATGCATTAGATTACAATGGCCAGCAGGGGCAGGGTTAAGAAAACAGGTACAGGCAAAGGAGTAAGACAGACTTAGGAGGGAGAGTAGGTAGTAAGTGTCACAAGTACCAGCTTTGTTTTAGAGCAGAATAATTGTAAGGAACAGTGTTCAGCAGCAGGAGGGAACTGAACAAGGTAAGAAGGATAGGGTAAGGGTCAGGTGCACAACCAAATGTCTAAGGCTTTCAGGTACCAAAATAGTTCTTTTTTGAATAAATTGTGGGATTTGGAGACCCTAAGGTGTTAAGGTAAGGAGTTCCAAGTTTTTGGGGCAAAGTGGACAAATGCTTGTTCTCCCATCTTGGCTGAGCAACTGGGAACTACAAGGAGGGCATGGATAAAGGATGGAGGGATAAAAAAAAAGTATTTGATCCCCAGAGATTTCCTTTACAAGTGGGCTTTTCCAGTCCTCCATGCTGAAGTTCATAAAAGTAATTAGTGTTCACTAGAAAACAGAAATAAACGACAGCAGAAGGAGACCAAGGGTCCATTGAGTCTGCCCATGAAATGGCCAGGACCTAGCAATTGTCCTGGGGGGGCTACCCCCCACCCTAAATTACTATATACTTGCTTTAATGTCTCAAAGTTGTGCTCTAGCTCTGTTCCACCTATGCTTGAAACTTGCCACAGTCTCTGCCCCACCCTTTCCACCAGCAGACTATTCCATGACTACACTACTCTTTCCGTGAAGTAGTATTTCCTTAGATCCCTCCTGAAACTCCCCCTTTTCAGCTTCCATTCATGTCCTCTAGTTGTTGTGCTGATGCCCCTATGGAACAGCTCCTTAGTGCCCGGTGCTTTGTTTATGCCTTTTAGGAACTTGAATGTTTCTATCATGTCACCCCTCTCTGTCCAGGTTTCCACTGAGTACATATTCAATGCTGCTAGCCGTTCCTCATGGGGAGTCCTTGCAGACCCTGGATCATTTCTGTCCCCCTCTTCTGCACTGATTCCAAGCTGTCCCTATCCTTCTTCAAGTGCAGCCTCCAAAACTAATCACAGTCCTCCAGGTGTGGATGGATCTGTAGAGGGGGATGATCACTTCCTTCTTCCTGCTATCAGTCCTGCCTAAACACACCAACATTTTGTTTGCCCTGCTGTATGCTTTATTACCTCGGCTCGTCTGCTTCATAGTGTCTTTAATAATGACCCCCAGGTCCCTCTTTTCCTGTGTGGTGCTCAATTTAACCCCATTGAGCCAGTATTCCATCCCTGGTTCCCTTTACTGAGATGCATCACTTTGCACTTTTTTGCATTGAATTTCAACTGCCAGATTTGACCACCTTTCCAATTTTTGGAGGTCTTCTTATAGGTCCCTAATATCTTCAAGAGTGTAAACCCACCATCCAAGCTTGGTGTCTTCAGTGAACAGGGCTAGCTTACTCTGGATACCACTGCTGATGTCACTGATGAATATGTTAAAGAGAACAGGGCCCAACACAGATCCCTGTGGAACCCCACTAGTAACCGTACCCACGGTTGACCTCACCCCATTTATCACCACCCTTTGACTCCTGTCTGTGAGACAGTTGCCCACCCATCTGACTATACTTTTTGTGGCCCTATGTTCTCCAGCTTCCTCAGCAGGCGCTTTTGTGGTACAAAATCAAATGCCTTGTTGAAATCAAAAGATAGACGGTCCACTGCATGTCCCCTATCCAATTCTCTTGTCATCCAGTTGAAAAAGGGATCAGATTTGTCTTTCAAGACCTTCCTGACACAAATCCATGTTGTTTGGTGTCCTAGAGCCCATTCACCTCCAGGTATTGCACATGGTCTTGCTCAATCAAGGTATCCATTAGTTTTCCCACGGCAGAAGAGAGGATAACCGATCTTAATTCCCCACCTCTTCCCTGCTCCCCTCTTGTGAAGTGACACTACTTCCACAACCCTCTAGTCCCTCAGAACCACTCCTTTACCAAGTGATCTGTTGAATAAGTGTGCCAGGGGACTGGCTAACTCTTCTGCTATTCTTTTAGTTCTCTTGGATGCAACCAATCTGGTCCCTGTGCTTTGTCTGACATGATAGTGATATTCTGCTGCATGAGTTGAGTTTCAGATTGGGACTCTCCCTCCTCTTCCAAAGTAGCTGTTCAGTACTATGGTCTTCATTCTCTCCTTACCAGAAGATGATATTCTGTTGGTTTTGATAATGCCTACGTCTTTGACTTTTTAAGCTCTTTCCCTATAGTACCTTTAGTCAAGAGACCCATGCTCCTGTGTCACCTGTTGTGGTGGAAACCTCCTCAATTGGCTTCCAGTGCAGCTACTACCATGAACAGGGTGGTAGTTTCCTTTAAACAGAGAGAGCACACATACCAAACATACAGCACATCTTACCAAAAATGTCAGTCCTCCTTACCAGTTCAGTTGCTTAAGCACTATATTATGTTGCACAAGCATTCGCTGAATTAATAACTAATCAAGCAATTAACCATACTAGCTTCTCTATAATTAGTTGCCCACTGACCCAATTAATTGCAAGGCTATGCCAGGGATTCAGAGGGGTATTGGGTGACATGTGCCATACCCCTGCACCGAGTGCTTAATAAGCATACACGCCATAAGTGCCTTTCAGATGCTTATATTATTTTGCTCCCATCATTCTCCTATCCTCCTCCTTCAATGGGGGACTTGCTTCTTTCCTCCAAGTCTTTTTTCTCTAAGGTACTTTACTATTACCCCAGGGACATGTGGCTCTGTGGTACCTCAAGTGAAGAAATGCTCCTCAATAGGGTTCCTGTGTCAATGGTACCACAAACAGTATAATAATTCCTCCCTTTGGAAACAGAAAGCTTGAAAGGACACATAGACAATACAGCTTACTGATTATCTCAGTCCTTACCAGTTAAGCTGCATAAGAACTATTATTACATTGCACAAGTATTCACTGCAGTAGCTATTTAAGAACTCAGCCATAGTAGCTTCACCATACTTAGTTGTCCACTAATAGAGTGAATCTTCAGCTTTCTCCTACCAACTGCTACTTCCTCCTCATGTGTTTCTGCTCCCCCTCTCCACCACCTAACTGTCATACCCCCTGCTCAAACAGCTTCACTTCCATATGCTCCTCACTGACACACTCCTCCACCATAAGCTGCTTTGGGGATGGTATTATTGGCTGGTTTTGATAAAATTGTGTGGTTGGTATGCATTGCCCTACACCAAACAAATCCACTTTTTCCTTGGGTTAGCTGTATTAGTGCAGGGCCCAGACAACTTATCAATTGGCCTCGTCTCAGAATTACTGAGCAGCAGCACTGTGCTTGGTGCTCTTACTGCTGCTGATTCCTTACTTGAGACTATGGGCTTGGGGGGAGGCATAATATAGTGCTTCAAAGCAGACAGGCAATCTTCAATACCCGTGGAGCAGAGGTGACTCTGGTGGTACTGGTGCCACTGGCACTGGTAGCTGGTGTTGTGTTGTTTATAAAAGATGAAAGCGGGAACTGCCTTTACAGACAAAGATAGATCACTTATACCCCAAGGGTAAGGGGACCTCAAAGTACTTGGAGGAACAGTTGGATACCTGTGTTCTTCTGATTTGCTCTTGGTGTTTACATCACAGACGTAACTGGTTTATAATGCTGCTGCATATAGTGGGTCTAGAACATGTTGACTTCTGGCAACTAATAAACCATGGTTTCTTTGGATTAATAATCACATTCTCAGCCTTTGTCCCTCTCTTGGACTTATAGCCCCTACTCCACCAATGACTCACAGTCCCTGTCATGACTCCTTTTCCACCACCACTACTTACAAAACTGATACTTAGTGGAACTAGTGTGGTGGGACCTTTTCCTTCTACACCACACAACAGCAGACATCCACACACACATCCCTGTCAACTTGTTCATTGATACACCCTCGTCCTCCACACCTATGAATGTAGTGTTTTATTGCAGCAGCCTACTTCATTTAACTTTTACTCACAGGCAAAAAATATAGAACTAGAGAAGGATGTTTGCCCCACACACCACCAGCAGTCAAATTATTAATCAAATAAATCCTTCAAATTCCACCCTGTACCTTTCCCTATCTGGTACATTTACTCTGCCCTGCCTGTATTGCAGGGGACAAAAAAATCTCCGTGCCCTCAACACAGCTAGCACTTACTTAAAAATATTAGTCAAATAAATAATTTACAAATCCCCCATACACTTTTCTGAGTCTGCTAAATTCACTCTGCCTACTATTATTGCAGGGCCTGTAGCTGCCTGAGCAAGCTTACATTGGGTCTCTCTCCTTTCCTCTGCAGCACAAATCACTAGCCTGCCTACTGAAACAACAGTTAAATGCAGTGAACATTAGAAAAGTGGGATTATCATGCATGATTCTGTGATGATTTTAACTGTTTTCTGATCAAAAATCAAAGTGGACATTGGCCCTTTTTATTCCCAGAGAAGCAGTATTGTACTTATAACAAAAACTTTGATTAAAGCCAACATGCTTGTGCAGCCAGCAATTAACTGAAAGACACATGAACACACACACAGATATGTACATGTGCGCACACACACACACACACACACACACACACACACACACACACACACACACACATTCATGCAGGAAGCTGGACTTACATTCATCAGGCCCTGTGCTCATATTTCCCTGGCTACATTTAGATGAATAGTATCTTGCTCTAGGAAAAGACCCTGGATTTTCTAATTATGGATAACTAGATGGCTTGTTGATCTCTTTAAAGAATTGGAGGGCTTTGTCTGTGACTCTTGGGGTAGTAGGTGACTCACCCTATGCCCCCACTGATCAGTACTGCATTTAAACCATGCACACCCAAGTGTCCTTCAAATGCTTAATTTGTTGAAGCAGACACTTGGCTGCTAGTTCACCCACCCTTCCTCCCATCGTCTTTCTCCTTTTGCTGGCATCATGGCTGCTGCTGTGTGCATTTCTGCTTATGTTTCTGACCTTTCTACTGTAACTCCAGCTTCATTTCTTCAGCCATTTTGTCAATGTTGACGCCTTTTATCTGCCTTCTGGAATATGGTTATGTGGTTCTCATCTCCTCCATGACCATATGCCACCAGCCTTTCTGGGTGTCTCTGGTGACTTGGCTCTCTGTGCTACTTGGCCTGCACTTTTACCCACTGAGGTGTCTACTCCTCTCTTCTGGTTATTTGGCTGCTGCACCTTTACTCCCTGTTTTGGCCTCCCCCATCGGCCACTGCTGCCTGCTTCCACCTTGCATCCTCTGCTCTTGCTGCTGCCTGTTGGTGGCTGGTTCTGCTGCTGCTCTGCTTGGCATTCCTGTGGCTGCTACATGCTCGTGTTATCTCTCTTCCCTTGCCTGATTATTGTCTCCTCATCCCATCTTCTTCTTCTGATATTACCCTGCTGCTGACTTTGCTGTTCCTCATTCTTGTGTCTCCTCCTGCCTCAGTCCCTGCTCTCTTTGCAGCTGGTCCTCTGGCCTGCTCTTCCTTCCTCTTCTGCCTGCATCCCTTTTCTGGCTGTCATCTTTTACCTGCTGCCCTTCAATTCCCCTTCCCCTGCTGCCTCCCCTCCTTGATAACTGGCCTCACCCTTGGCTGGTGATTCATCTGTTCTCAGTTGCTCTTTATGGACTTCAACCATTTTCTACAACTACAAGGTATTATGCCTCCTTTATGTTACTACCTATTCAGGTAGTCACCCTCCTTACTTTACCATCTACCTATCCAGCCTTCACCACCTCATCAACTAACTTGCCTGAATTGTGCCATCTTATCTATTCCTCTTCAGCTTCAGTCTACATCTGCCACTCGGGACTATGAGATAATGGCGAACGCCTAAAGGCGAAAACCGTTATAGCACAGTCAGAGTGCCAAAAACCTTTTCAGCACTTTGACAACCCCGGCACACAGGACAATGGCACCAAGAGATTTTTTAATGCTTTCTGTGGGGAAGGCTGTGCCCCACCCACACCCCCACTTGAATAAGGGGGTCACTTCCACAATTTCTCATTTAAGGATTCTCAACACCAGGGATGTGTATGTAGTGGGTGAAAGCATTAAAAATAGAAGGTTTGGGCCGGATGCAAAAATCGCACCAGCACCTGGACCCAACCTGGTACCTCACCCACCCAACCACTAGTCAACCCCCAACACCATGATGCAGCTCAGCCATCCACCACAGTGCCACCACCTACAGCCCCTCTGCCCCCTCCCAGCCCACACTTGCCATGCTCGCTCTCCCATGTGCACGTACACATAGCGACATCCTGCTGCCCAGTTCACCCACCCCCTCATCCAGTCGCCCCCCCCTCCCATCGCCATGAGGGATTGCGCTGGGAAGGAGTCGCAGTTATGGATGGTACCCTTTCCCATGTGCTCACCTTATGGGTTACCCTGCCACTCAGAGGCTATCTTATGGGCCATGCTGGGATTTAAGCCCATGAGGTCAACAAGCTCAATCTGCTTCCTGAAGTCTGAATTCAAGGGTGAGACTGTCCACAACCAGGGATCATTTAAAGTGTCAAGATCAGGTCAGTGGTTCCTCTTATCTGTTATCATCTTTCCCCAACCTTGAGGGTAGGACTTTTGTCATGGGGCCACTTTTGCCAAGCAGATGGACTTTGTGGCATCTTGTGGTGTAGTGCATATGACTTTCTGCTTCTTAAGGTTTGAAGCCTCTCTACCCTTGACATTCTTTGGCTGTGCAGATTGACTTGGCAGCACCACATCTCTCAAAGCAATCCTCCCTGTGTCTGCCTATGGCTTGCTGAGTCTCACTCCATATCCTCTTTCTTTTCGTTCCTTTGTCTATATCAACAGTAATATGTAAGACCTTCTCTTTCAGGTCTGAGGTCAGGCAAAAATCATCCAGGAGTGGCTTCTCTCCTGTACATTGCACCTTATGGATGGGGCTCTCTTCACAGGATTTGAGAGCCACCTCTGCCTGTGCACATCAACTCAACAGCACCTTACAGTGTTATCCTCCTAGCAGAATAAGGTGAGAGCCTTTACATCCAAAAGTTCTTCTGAACTGGAATTCAAATTCAGCAGTGATCCAAAACATCATAATTGCAGCCCAATGCAAGAAGTATGGCAACTAAGGTTTTGGTTGCCAAGAAATTTAATCTTCAGGGTTTCTTCCTCTTCCTAATGCTGAAGGTCATAATTTAATATTAATTAAATTTCCATGGGGATTTGGAGCTGATTGGTGATCTACTCTTCAACATGGCATTCACTTGCTTATTACATTTACCCCCTGTTCCAGGCTATATCTCTTTTCTTTCATGGGAAGTAAGTGTTTGTCTGTTCATTCATTTGCTCATTTAAGCCTTTTTAATGTATTTATTTCTTGAATTTTGTTGACCAGGTAAGTCTACTGGGCCTCGGAGAATCCCTTTTTCAGTGCTGACCCGGGATTAGTCATATACATTTGATACAGGAAAGCATATAAATTTATACGAAACAGATAGTGGGTTGGGAATTTGCAAAGACAATGTATCAGTCCAGGTTAGCAATAAACTTACAAATGGTAATGCAGTCTAGATACAATTCTAATTAAGTGCTATACAACATACAGGTGGGAGTACCTCATCCCTGCAACACCTCTTGGGTTGAGTCCATATGTCATGCAAAAATGGTGGTAGCTCCTGTAGTAGGTGAAGTGAGAGCATAAGTCAAAGTTACTATTATTTTGCTCAAGAAGTCTAAGTACATTACCACTGTCTGACCACCTAAGTATCCTTAATTACATAATTTGCCTCACTCCATCCTTTCAACCCTAAATTCTATTAATCCTTCCCTGTATCCTCTAATTATTCCTACAATAGCAGCCTGATAGAGCATTGACTTGAAGAACTTTGCACATGGTTTCATGGGGCAGTGGGCAAGTCATGCCATACTCCCACCAAGCAGTATTTACCGCACATGCCCAAGCATACTATGAATGCTCAGTTTGTTGCATCTTCTTTCTACCCCATCCCCTCTGGCAGTGCCTGTTCTTTAGGGATGGGTAGAATTCATCTTCTGCTGAGCAAAATGATGATTCTGCTTCAATGAAATTTCATATTATCATGAACATTTTGTAAAAGTATGCTGAAATTTTAATTTCAGTTATTTCATTCTAATTTTAAAAATACTTGTCTAAATTGCACCAAATTTAGTCACAAAGAAACCTAGAATGTGGCCGCAGGTAAAGGCCTCCTGGCCCATCCAGTCTGCCAAGCCCCATTTGATACTATTGTGATGACCCTAATGACCATTTGCAACCTGTTTTTCCTCCCCTTTCCACTTTCTCCTGTCATTGTCAGGCCCTTGTGCTTATCTAACCCATGTCTGAATCCAGTCCACACACAGTTTTTGCCCACACCACCTCCGCAGTAGGTTGCACTTATCCACCACTCTTTCTGTGAAAAAGTGCTTGTGGGCATCCCTACTGAGCCTTTCCTAAGCCAGCATTACAGGGCTCCATCTTGCATTTATGTTTGTACTAAGGGTGAACAGTTCATTGTATTTCATCCAGTTACTCCAATGGAGATATGCATACATTTCAATCACATATCCTGGCTTCCTTCTTGTCTCCAAGGGACACATATTAAGGTCACTCAATCTCTTGTCAGATACTTTCTCCCACATTCCATGGATCATCTTGGTCACCTTTCTTTTTACAGCCTGTATGCTATGACAGCCCATCCACAGATGTGGGCTCCAGAACTTTACAAAGTACTCCAGGGGATAGGGAAGAAGAGACAACAAGAAACAGAAAAAGCACTTCAGCAGTCCTGAACTGATGAATGTGCCATTATACCCCCTGAGGAAGAAGTCTTTGTGCCTCAAAATGCCAGGGCTTGTATGCCAGCTGTTAGGTTTTTCATGTTAGTTTCTACAAATAAATTGCACAATCATCAATTTGAGGCCACTGGATTGCTTGTTCTTCTTGCTGTTTCTTACCTTTCAAAGCAACTGGTCACATTGCTAGTGCTATCAGCTTTTTGCACTTTGAGGGCAAAGCAGAGACCTGTACAGGGAAAGGATCACCTCCCTGCATCTACTACGGATCCCCCTTCCTGTGCAGCACAACAACCTGCGGTCTCCTCCATTGCCTGCTGCAATGCATTATAGTTTCAGGCCTTCCAATGCTAACTGCCAAAATTTCACAAATAAATACAACATAAAATTATTAAGCCCTTTGAATTATAATTTACTTAACCAACTCCCTTCACACTTAACAGTTTCTAACTACCTTTGAAACAAATTGTTTAGCTGCTGTATTAGTACTTGTAAGAACAGATCCAGAAGCAAATAGTTTGATACCTTTTATTGGACCAACAAACATGTTATAAAAAGAACAAAGTACTTTAGCTTTCAGCCCAACCAAGTCCTTCCTCAGAAGTTTATGACAGACACCCTGAAAATCACATACTATCAACACCAAGATCATCCATAAAACAACAGAAATAATTCTCATTGGTTTAAAATACCCATTTAAATCATAACTGAAGTTTGCATCAGAGAAACTGGATAGCACCAGTTTGCCTTAAGCTGAGGAGTCTTTCAATATCAAATGTTAACAGAATGAGTACTTCTAGCAGAGAGCTTCACTAACATAAATTATGAATGTCCTAGTGTGCATGAGAATCCAGTCTCATGAAAAGCAAAACCTTTGGATTCTACACTCATTTAAATACATGTTTCGCTGAGGAGCCTTTCAAGGTCAAATATTCCCAGA
Organism: Neoceratodus forsteri; assembly: GCA_016271365.2. NCBI lineage: Eukaryota > Metazoa > Chordata > Ceratodontiformes > Ceratodontidae > Neoceratodus > Neoceratodus forsteri. Next base: position 1,377,791,813 of record CM028130.1, on the reverse strand, counting down.
ATAAGATAAGAACACTTCCAGCAGAGAGCTCCACTAATATTTTTATTTATTTATTTATTTGTTATCTAAGAAACACCACTGAGAAGAAACTAATTCTATAGGTTCCACGTCAACGTTAGGACAATCAGAGTACAGACAAAATACAAGTACTGTTATACAGGTAATATTGCAAATTCAGTAACAAAGCATAAATAAGACAAATTTTAAGAACAAATAGTTAGGTAAACAGGCAGAAAAAGTGCCTAGGGAAACTGAAATTGCCTACACTAGGGCTGGTTAGGAGAACAAGATGCATCAGTTCAGGGAGGAAGGGGGCAACAGAGGATAGAGTCCAGGGTGGAGAGTTGTAGGGGAGATAGGGTAGTAGCAATAGTAGAGCCTCGAGGTGTGGCATGTGCCAGGAATTAGAGGGATGATCAGCCTGAGATGGGCCATGTCAGGGTATGAGGGGGAGTGTGAGTTAAAACAGGGTAGTGGTGGCTTATAAAGCAGTTACAAGAAAAGGAGGGGCAGTAAAGAAGGGGGGGGAGTTTGGAGGTGTGGGGCTCATGGAAGGGAGCAGGGGGAGGATGAGGCAGTTTAGGCCATGGTCAGGTGAGAGCATCTGCATGGACTAGTGAAAGCAGTCACAGCTGGCTTTAGCAGCAAGGTAGCTCCTGTGCTCATGTTTGAAGGTGCCTATCTTGGTTTCAGAGAACAAGGCTGGAGGAAGATCATTGATCCATTTGGGGGCATAGTGGGCAAAGGCTCTTTGACCTAGGGATGTGTGACACTGGGGAATATTAAGGTTCATATTATCTGAGCATCTGGTCGGGCAGGTACTTTTGTGGAGGGAGAGAAGCTGCTGCACTCCTGGAGGCATGTGGCCCAGATTAACCTTCTTTGCCAAGAGGCAGGTTTGACATTGAAGCCTACCTGAGAGTTGAAGCCAGTTAGCCTGGGCATACGGATCGCATGTGTGTGTTAGCTGTGTAGATCCAGTTAGGAGGTGACAGGCTTTATTTAATGTGACTGTGATATGATGGAGTGCTGTGTCAGTTGCTGCAACATAGACTATCAATCTGTAATCAAGCGACACTTTAGAATTAAGTATGGTTAGGTTTAAAACCTCCCGGGTAAGACTCTTCTTGTGCGTGTAGAGCAGGCCAATGTGGATGTTGACAGTATTGGCAGTTGCAGCAATGTGATTAGCAAATGACAAGGTACTGTCCAGTATGACACCTAAGTATATTAAGTTGTTAACTAGTTCTAGCAGGGCTCCAGCCTCATTTACTATGCTAAGAGGAAAGGTGCGATGTTTGTTTTGAGGATTATAAAACATCATAGTCTTGGTTTTCTTGTAGTTCAGTATAAGTTTGTGGTCCTTGAACCATTTCTCAACTAATGAGAAACTCTCCTGGAGCTTACACTCAAGCAGCTGAGGGTCCTTGTCACTTGTGAAAAGGACTGCATCATCTGCATAGAGTTTGGTTTGGCAGCAACTGGCAGAGGAAAGTTGGATTAGGAATATGCCAAACAGTAGTGGCCCCAGTATAGACCACTGGGGCACACCAGAGAGGACTGGTCTGCTATCTGACAGTATGCTGTCAATCTTGACCTGTTGAGACCAGTTGGTGAGTTAACTTTGGATCCAACTAACTACATCCTGTGAGAGCCCCAGGGATGCCAGCTCTTCAAGCAGCAGGACATGGCTAATCATGCTGAATGCTTTTAATAAATCAATAAATGTTGCACCACTGAGAACTCCATTGTCAAGAGAGTTATGGATGTACCCAGTGAACTCTAGGAGGGCAGTTGTGGTACTGTGCCCTTTGAAATAAACCATGCTGCTGTGAACACTGTAAATTATACTTTTCCAGGTATTCAGTTAGCTGATCTGCAACTATTTTTTCTAGAGACTTAGACAGTGGCAGGAGAATTGAGATGGTTCTGTAACTTTCCTGTAGCACTCGGTCCCCACTCTTGAAAACAGGTGCTTTCCAAGGTTGTGGGAATTGGGTAAGTCTAAGCAAGATATTGATATGTGCATTAGAATACCAAGAATGGAATCCAGAGTGACTGCAATGAATTTAAGGTTCAGGGAATCTCTGCTGAAATGTGACTTGGCTCAAACCTTTAGGAAGTATTTCCTTGCTTTGCTTGTGGAGATGGCTTGGAAGTGGAATGGAGGGTGAGAGGGTGACTGGTTATCAGATCTGGTAGACAGATGGGGTCAAAAGGAGGAAGAAGTCAGGAGTGAGTACACTACTAAGGTCAGAGAAGGTATTATTGAATGAGTTTGCTATAATACTGTGATCAGTAGTGGGTACACCATCCATGCTAAGCATTGATGGTGTTGTCGTCTGTTCTTTCCCAATGACTTCACTGAGGTTTGCCCAGAATTTCCTTCTGTCACTCCAAGAGTTGTTAAGGGCTTCCTTGAAATAATTATTTTTCACTTATTGCATGGCCCTTGTGCAATTGTTTCATGCTTTTTTGTACTTTTGAATGCCCACCTGCTTACCCGAGGCATGGGCTCACTGCCACAGGTGATCCCTCATTTTCATTTGTTCTAGGAGGTCCATGGAACACCAGGGGTTTTCACAGTCTTTGACTTTACTTTTCTTGAGTGGAGCGTGCTGATCACACATGCCATTAAAAAGTTGGATGAATTGATCAACAGCTGTATCTACAATACTGGAGAAGTAGACACTATCCCAGTCCAATCGTCCGAGGTCAGCTTTAAACAGTTCAAGATGTCCTGGCTTTAGGACTGTATTAGTAACTGTTCTTGCTGCAGATCTGGAGAAGTTGTTTGCCCAGTGGGACAAGACAGGTGAGTGGTCACTGTATGCATTCGGCTGAACTGTGGTCTGAGAGATTTGTTCAGGCTGATTGGATGGGACCCAGTCTAGCAGAGTAGAAGTACCCGTCTTATAGTTCATCCTGGTAGCTGAGGTAACTAGCTGCAGGAGTTGCAGTGCAGAGACTGCAGCCATATATGGGCTAGCAACTGGGGAGAGCCAGTTGACATTAAAGTCACCCAGTAGCACTATTTCTGTATTGAGACTGAGTGTATTGAGGCAATTCATTAGTAAGTCAAGTCCTGGGGTTTTCTGGCCAGGAGGAATATATGCTGTGAGAATAGTGAGAGTTTCATTGAACTTCTTGTGAAGTATTTTAAGAGCTATAGCTTGCATGCTGGGGCTAGCCTCAGGTAGTATAAGGGTGTGTGCCTGGAGGCTTTCTCTGATCTAGATAGCACATCCACCCCCACATTTGGATAGTCAATCTTATCTGTATAAGATATAACCTGGGTTTTCAATAGATGCGTCCTTTACTTTCCGGGACAGCCAGGTTTCAACTACTGATAGAATATCAGGATTATGTTGCATTACCTAGGCATTCAAACAATCCATCTAGGAAGGAGGCTGCAAATGTTTATTGAGCCAATGATGAACTGTCTTTTGCTGTGCAGTGGGGTAGCGGAGGTCAGTGGGTGGCTAGGGTTGTGGTGGATATTCCCAGATAACAGTAATAACAGGAGTGCTATGCAAAAGAGGTATTCCTTAAGCTGCTTGTAGCTAACTTTGTTTACCCTGCCATGGTTTTGGGGGAGTGAAGTTCTTCCATGTACATTGAAGATCCCAGGGAAGAGACTAAGTGGGCACAGCCATTGTAACCTCTGCCACTTGGGACTGTTTGCTAGCAATATTTTGGGTGGTAATTGAAAGCTGCTTCTATGAGACAGTGTAACCCTACTGTAGGGACTGAGAGGCAGATCACTCAGTGACAACACTGTAGGTACTTGGGGATAGTTACTGAGGTGCTGTGAGCATGTAAAGAGGGTAAGCAGCAGGGCAGCCCTCAAGGTCAGGGCCTCAGGATGGTACATAATTGTTGGTTTAATAAATTGTGCCTAGTAGCTTCAGTGTCCCTTTAAGTGGGAAGACTGTGAGAGGAGCCATCCCTAGACTTGTGCTTCTCCTTGATTTGAGAGATTTTAGAGGAGGGATGCAGGAAACACTACTAGGAAGTGAGAGGAGGTGCTTGCATCTGGGGGTCGAGAATTTAATAAAGGCTGTGGGGAGGGGAGGGAGATGTGCCAAAAAATCAGGTAAAGAGAGACAGTTAAAAAAAGCAGTGTCTGCTATGTATAACGGGCGCCAAAAGCATGAATTCAAGTAGCACTGTAGCGGCCAATAGGCAGTTAGCTACAGTGTCGAGTGTCCAATCAGGTGTGCAGCTTTCAAGCCTAGCAAGTTCTGAGGTTTGTACCTGTAGGCAGGGGCTGGTGGCTAAAGCGGATGAGCGTGGCCATCCTAGATAGTATCACAGCTGGATGGAGAGAGGTGGTGCACAAGTGTGGGAGGTAGGAGAGGGCTGAGTTCCATGACTGGAACTGGAGCACTGGTCAGGCGGTCCCTGGAGGTCCATGCAGCTGGCTTGGGAATTGGCCGTGTCCGCTCCTGCTGCCGAAGCACCTGCTCAGGAAAAGACAATTTGAATGTCCCAGTGTGTTTTGAGAATCCAGTCTAATGAAAAGCAAAACCTTTACATTAAATACTAACTTAAATACATAAATCTTAAGGCCTTCAGTGCTGTAATAGGATTTTATACACAATAATACCAATTGTCAATATAAGATCCAAATAAAAAAAAACTTGTCAAAGACCCCCAAGTAAATGAGACCATGCGTCCTGTTATGTTCAGAGTTCAATAATGTGTCAGTGTACAATAAAATGACTATATGTACAGAAACAGTTTAAGGAATCTGAATAAAACTATATGGAACTGAACTCTTCCTCCCGGGGGGGGGGGGAGAAGATAACTAGTTAGAAGGAAGAATATATACATTATATTAGTGAGTCAAGAGTCCTAATACAACATCATATACATCAACCACTGCAATATTTACCCAGTAAATAAGATTATGCATTCTAATATGTGCAGAATTCAAAATGTGGCATTATATAATAAAACTACTATATGCACAGTAACAGTCTAAGTAATTTGAACAAAAACTCAATGGAATTAACCCCCATCCCCCCCTCTTTTTTTGTGATTTGTATATTGAAGTGTCTACTGATTACTGTATGATTTCCCTCCGGGTAGGGTTAGTTACATAAAGGAAAAACATTTGCAGATACAGTACCTAAGAGAACAGCAACTAGTTGTTTACAGATATGACAACACACCATTAGGGAAATCATACAGTAATCAGTAGACTCTTCAATATACAATCACAAAAAAAGGGATGTGGGGTTAATTCCATTGAGTTTTTATTCAGCTTCCTTAGACTGTTACTGTACATAAAGTAGTTTTATTATAAAATGTTACATTTTTGAATCATGTACATACTAGAATGCATAATCTTATTTACTTGGGAGTGCTTGACAGGTTTAATTCCACTGGGTAAATATTGCAGTGATGGTGCAAATGATGTTGTATTAGGACTCTTGACTCACTAATATAATGTGTATATACTTCCTTCTAACTAGTTATCTTCCCCCCCCCCGGGAGGAGGGGTAGTTCCATTGAGTTTTTATTAAGATTCCTTAGGCTGTTTCTGTACATATAGTAGTTTTATTATACACTGACACATTACTGAAATCTGAAGATATTGGGATGCATGGTCTCATTTACTTGGGGGTCTTTGAAATGTTTTTTTATTTGACTCATACTGACAATTGCTATTATCATGTATAAAATCCTGTTACAGCACCAAAGGTATTAATTTTTATGTATATAAGTTAGTATTTAATGTAGAGGTTTTGCTTTTCATTAGAGTGGATGCTTAAAACACACTAGGACATTCAAAATTTATATTAGTGGAGCTCTCTGCTGGAAGTGTTCTTATCTTATTCTGGGGATATTTGACCTTGAAAGGCTCCTCAGCTAAACATGTATTTAAATGAGTGTTGAATCCAAAGGTTTTGCTTTTCATGAGACTGGATTCTCATACGCACTAGGACATTCATAATTTATGTTAGTGAAGCTCTCTGCTCGAAGTACCCATTCTGTTAACATTTGATATTGAAAGACTCCTCAGCTTAAGGCAAACTGGTGCTATCCAGTTTCTCTGATGCAAACTCCAGTTATGATTTAAATGAGTATTTTAAACCAGTGAGAATTATTTCTGATTTTTTATGCATGATTTGGGTATTACTAGTATATGATTTTTTGTGTGACTGTCATAAATTTCTGAGGAAGGACTTGGTTAGTCTGAAAGCTAAAGTACTTTGTTCTTTTTGTAACATCTCTGTTGGTCCAATAAAAGGTATCAAATCATTTGCTTCTGGATCTGTAACTACCTTTCAAGAAAGTTATGTAAGCAAATATTTGGACAACTAGTTACACAGGTGACCAAGACCTAAGCAGAGAAATATGTTCAAAAAATTTGGAAAAACTAATTTGCCAGAATTTGAGCCCCTATATATTCAGTGACTTATCCAAATGTCAAAATAACATCCCATCTCTACAGAACTCCGGACAAACAGTTAGTATAAAGTTTTAGATCTCTGTCTGCAAGAAAGGCTGAGTTATGAACAAGAAAAGAATTTCACAAAATGTAACAAATCTTTAAGAAATAAAGCAAAACTTGGAAATGTATTTCATGAAAATTTCACTAAATATTTATTTGGTACTATCTTTCCTTAGGATGTTGGCCTTCTTCCCTATGGTACCTTTGGTTTAAGGGGAACTCATCCCTGCAGCACCTTCAGGGGTAGAAACCTCTTCAAGGGTGTTTCTGTGTTTTGCAGGTACCCCTAAAGGGTGGTAAGCCCTGAAGTAGAGGCAGTGAGAGCATAAGTCAGTTACAATCATGTTGCACAAACATTCTATATATCACTGACAGATTACTTCAGTATTCTTAATCATGTCATTTGCCTCCCTTCATCATTTCATTCCTAAACCTTACCAGTCCTTCCCTATGTCCTCTGAGTATTTCTACATAAAGATCCTAAGAGGGAGCACAATGGTAGACAGCACACCTAACTCCCCAACGTGCTGATGTTAAACATATGCATAAAAAAATTAAAAAAGAAGCAGTGCACACACCAGGGTCAGTATAAACTATAATTTATGAAGGTGCAGCAAGAAACATGGAATAGCAACCCTAGTTCTTACTCCACCTGGTGTGTGTGTGTGTGTCTGTGTGTGTGTGTGTGTGTGTGTGCAGCTTCTCTTGATACAGAAGGATCCTGATGGTCCACTGAATCAGTGACTTCAAGGGTCATAATTTGGAAAGCCTGTAAGAATATTATCAGAATCCAGTTACTTCATATATTTGTAGTAAGAAGGAACTACAAAGGGTGACACATTGGCAATAGTTTCCATAGCATTACTTCTCAAATATAATTTTAAGCCTTTACTAAATCATTGGAAAAAATCTATAGCCTCCACATATAGAACATATTATACAGAAGATTGCATAGTAAAATAAGGGATTTAACATATATTAATTACACATGCTATATTGCAGTTGTTGTCTCCAAAAACTATAGATCTTCCACATGTATTTCATAGTAGTCTGTCACCACTTTTTTTTTTCCGGACAAGTAGTAGAATCCCAAAAGTTTTGCAAGTGTGATAGGTGTAATATACAGTAAAACAAATACAGAAACACAGTAGTTTAAAACCAGAACCAGCTCCATTCTGCCCCCCCCCCCATAAGCAGGTATTAATTTTCTAAGCAATTTTTCTCATCAAACGTGTACTAATTTGTTGTAGAATTTTCATTTTCAAAAAGGTTTACAAGACATATTATACATCCATAAAATCTGTATCATATATTTAACCAGTCAACAGGTAGTATACAGGTGTATATTTCCAACAGAGAATAAGGAGAGGAGTGGTAGGAGGAGTAGGGGAAATGGTAAGAGAAAATGAGAGGGAAGAGAGGGGAGATGGAGCAGGAGGAGGAATCGGAGTAAAAGAAAACAGGGGGGGTGGGGTAAGAACAGGCAGCAAATTATTCTCATAGAGTTGTACAGGTAAGTCTAACTGTTAATACGGACAATCAGGAATGTCAGATAAAAGGTACAGAAATTAGTTAATATCTAATCTTATTCCTCTTGGAAAGAGTACAGGTAGAAAACACTGGGGCCCAGATATTCAAACTGCGCCATTCTGAGGCGCAAGCCCCTGCGCTGCTCAAAATAGTTGCACAGGGGTGTGGCCGGGGCGATATTCAAAGGAGTTGCGCTATTGAGCAACTTTGAATATCACCCCCCAGCCACAGCCACTGTGCATGGCGCAGTGGAACTTACGCCACTGCTAGTTGCCAGAGTTGAGCATTAAACTTGCGGTGTCGCAAGTACCATTGCGCCATGCGCAAATTTCTGATATTCAAAAGGTGACATGCAAATGGGGCCATAATTTATGCAAGGCGCAGGGGGGGCCATTTGCATCTATTTATGGCCCCATTTGCATGCCATTAGCATGGAGGTGCGCCGATCCCCGAGGACTTGCGCCTGGCCGCCCTGCCAGGCAGCAGCCGTCGGGGACCGACGCACCCTGCAGCCCGATCGCGGGCAGTATCTCTGTGTATACATTCCCCCCACACACAGATCCTGAAGCCCGATCACGGGCATAAAGTAACATGACCCCCACACATTTCCCGATGCCCGATCAAGGGCATAAAGTAACATGAACCCCCAGCCCACACATCTCCGAAGCCCGATCGCGGGCATAAGTAACATGAACCCCCGCCCACACATTCCGAAGCCCGATCTGCGGCAGAACAGTGTATCAACCCCCAGTGCCCGATCGCGGGCAGAATGTAAACCCCCAACCCAATATCTCCTGGTGGTCCAGTGGATCGTAATGCCCGATCACGGGCAGAATGTCAAGTTACAACCCCCAAACATCTCCCTGGTGTCTAGTGTCCCCCCACCCACGAAGCCTCCTCCACTCGCTCCCTGGCAGCTGGCGGGCTGCAGCATCCCACCCGCCTGCCGCCCTACATCGCCGACTGATTGTTCGGTAGGGTTGCACCTGTTGGTAGAGCTCAGCCAACGGGCGTAGCCCATACTGTAGCATGACAGTTCAGATTTGTGAATGATGTTCATTCACAAATCTGGACTGTCATGTACGGTATGGGCTGCATGCCCATTGGCTGTAGCTCTGCACCACTGGGCTTGCAGCCCTACCGACAGTCAGTCGGCGGGCGGCGGGCGGCAGGCGGTGGGATGCTGCCGCCCGCTGCCAGAGGGGAGCGGGTGGAGGCTTCGGGGTGGGTGGGGGCACTCAGACACCAGGGAGATGTTGGGGGGTTGTAACTTGACATTCTGCCCGCGATCGGCATTACGGTCCACTGGACCACCAGGGAGATATTCGGGTTGGGGGCTTTTACATTCTGCCCGCGATCGGGCACTGGGGGTTTGATATACGCTTCCGCCCACGATCGGGCTTCGAGATGTGTGGGCGGGGGTTCATGTTACTTTATTGCCCGCGATCGGGCTTCGGAGATGTGTGGGGTGGGGGGGTTCATGTTACTTTATTGCCCGCGATCGGGCTTCGGAGATGTGGGGTTCATACATTTTATGCCCGCGATCGGGCTGGTGGGGGCACAGGGACCGAGTTTGGGGCCAGCTAGGTGGCAGCTGCTGTGTTGCGCCCTGCAATACAGCAGCTCACCTGTGGGTGGCCCTCAACTTGATCCTTTTTTTTTTTGGCCTGTTGTTTGCAGGCGCAGGTTGGGGTTGCGTGACATACTCCTGCACAACCCACTGAATATCGGGTTGCGCAGTTTATGCATGGTTCCTCCCCCTCCTGTTGAGCATGCATTCATTTGCATTGCGCTGTTGCGCAACCTGTTGTCAGCGGCGTAACTGCCTTCTGCTGAATATCGCAGAATGGCGCAATGTAGGACTTACGCATGCGCAACCCTTTTGAATATCTGGGCCTGGATGTTTATGAATGTGAGGATATTGGCAGAAAGGGGTATACTGCAGTGCTCACCAAGATCGTCCATGGAAATAACAAACTGTTGTACTCACCAGGGCAAAATCTCCCTCCCAGTCGATCATCTTTGCTGGACATAAGCACACCAAGCATATTTCCTTGTATTTAGACAAGCCAATCAAGTCCCCTTTCATGGCCTCGGGAGAAGAGTTGGGCAAAAGTGTGTATATGCTCTGCAAAATTCAGACTGAACCTAGGGCGGAAACAGATACATACCAAAGCTTAAGCTCTTAAATGAAATATTTTATGTTGTAGATAGAAAGAAAATCAGGTGTACAGCCAGATATACCTGAGAGTAGGGGTTGGACTTATACTAACCAAAACCTTAGCAAAGGATAGGTGTGAAGTGCCTCTCAAAACATTAAGCCATCTGCTAACTGTCCACGTTCAATCCTCATTGTATCCAGCAAGGTATGTGGAAGTATTCATCCTACCCCCATCTGAGGTTGTACGTAGTTAAGGTAAGGTGACTAACAAAGTCTGAATGTAGGGATTTGAGATGTTTGAAGATGGGAAATTCTGTCTAGCTTGGTCAAGGTCAAGAGGGACATCAATATCTCTGGTGTTGTGGGGACCAGGGAGGATCTCCATTTGCAAAGAATGGTTCTCTTAGTTTGCAGAGTCAGCAAAGCAAGCCACCTATACACCTGTGGTGACATCTGAGGGAGATCACTGCGAATTCCCAAGAGATAGAAAACAGGGCTAAGGGGAATCTGCTGTTGTGTTACTCTAGAGGCTAGAGTCTATATTTCTCACCATAGGGGTTGAGTCTTTGGACAGGATCATAGTATGTGTAACAGATCCTCCCCCCGGTTTCTGGCATCTCCAACAGCAGTCAGACTCCAGTAATTTGGCTTTATACAGGATTGCAGGAGTTCTTTACCAAGAGTGGGCAATTTTATTTTGAATCAGTCTGGATCTGGCATCTTTAAACCAGCTATGTGTATCTTTTCAGGCCTGGTCCCAAGCCCCAGGTGAGATGTGGAGTCGCAGCATCTTCTCCCATTTACATTTTGCCTCCTCAGATTAAGAAGGAAGGGTATCCCTAAGTTTGGCATATATACGGCCTGCTAGCCCCTGAGGTGTTGTAGCCAAATGTTAAGGTCAGAGGGTTTACCATGGGTCAAGGTAGGGGACAAAAGATGTCGAGTTACATCTCTAAATTGGAGATATTTCCAGAAATCCATTTGCAGAATTCCCCATATCTGTCGGAGGGACTGGAATGTATGGAGAGCATTGAGGTTTGGGACCATTATATCCTCCATTTTGGAAATGCCCAACTTCACCCATTGTTGCCATAATACTACAGATCCTTCTATAGTAATGGAGGGATTTTGCCAAAGAGGAACATAGGGGAGCAGGAGAGGGTCCATTTTCATCTTCAGATGAGTACTAAATCAGTTAGCTAAGGATATTTCCACCGTAGGCGTGCTATGATCTGTGTCAGGTCTACAGAATAGTCCAACTTTGGGACAGGCTTCTGTTATGAGAAGTGAGGAAGGGTGAGCAATTCCCGTAATGTCCAGTTCGAGTTGTACCCATTGTGGGGAAGGGAGGAAAGGGAGGAAGGGGGGCACATCCACTTAACCATTTGGGCCAGCACAAAAGCCCGGCGGTATCCCTCTAGCCATGGAAGATTCCAACCATCTTGCTCCCAGTGAGACCTAAGTTTGGAATGGCTGTATCCGGGTTTAGATCCTTCCAAGAGAAAATCCCCAACTAACTTATTAATGGCTCTATGCCAGTGCTTAGGGAGAGGAACAGGCAAGTGCATAAGGAGGTAAAAGAGTTTAGGGGCAGATATCATTTTGACGGCCACAATTTTCCCTGCTAGGGTACTTCTGAGGAGTTTCCATCTGTCAAATTCTGTCTTGATGGAGGAGAGGAGGGGTTGTATGTTAGTCTGCCATATTGTATCCAAAGACGGGGTTAAGACAATTCCCAAGTAAGTGATTCCATTAGGAGCCCTTAGAAGGTCGGCTGCATCTACCACCTGTAGTGTACAGTGGGTGCTAAGGGGGAGTACTTCAGTCTTATTCTGGTTCAGTTGTAGGCCTGAATATCTAGAAAAGGCATCCAGAAGACTGAGCAGGGGAGGGATGGTGTGATGGGCATCTGCTAAGAGAAGCAAAAGGTCGTTGGCATACATTAGAGTTGTGTAACTTACGTTTCCCACTGTCAGGCCGTTTATATCAGGGTGGTTTCGTACTGCTGTGGCCAAGGGTTCAATTGCCAAGAAGAATAGGAGGAGAGAGAGGGGGCAACCCTGCCGTGTGCCTCTTTCCAGTGGGAATATAGGGGAAAGTGTAGAATTTGTATTAACTTTGGCCGAGGGGCCAGCATATATAGATTGCATCCTAGAGAGAAATTTATCTCCTATCCCAAAATGCATAAGAACCATATCAAGATAGTCCCATTCTATTGAATCAAATGCCTTTTCGAAGTCCACTGCAATGGCAGCAGCTGGTATTGGAAGTAACTTGGAAAAAGGCATCAGATTCATGAGGGTTCTCAAGTGGTCTGAGCTGTGACGACCCGGTATAAAACCCACCTCTGAGGGGTGTATAAGTCTGGGGAGTAGGGGACTAAGTCTAGTTGCCTGGATTTTGGCGTACAGTTTGCTGTCAAAATTAATGAGAGAAACTGGACGGTAACTTCCAGGGTTAGTAGGATCCTTGCCCTTTTTAGGAATGACTACAATAGTTGCCTCCCGCATGGAGTAAGAGTACCCTTAAGCTCTATCTCCTGGAAGACTAGGGTTAAGAGATGGGAGATAACCGAGGCTAATGCTTGGTAAAAATCTGCTGTGTAGCCATCGCTACCCAGAGATTTACCCTTTTTCAGGCCGTGAATGGCTGCAGATACTTCTTCTCTGGTAATGGGGAGGTCCAGGAGCTGTGCTTGCTGCAGCTGCAATCTAGGCAGGTGCAAGGTATCCAAAAGTGATTGGGTCTCTCTATTTGGTTCTGTGTGTGTGGAGGAATAAAGTAATCTATAGAAAGAAGACATGGTGTTATTAATGTCCTCTGGGGAAGTGCCCAATGCCCCTTGCTTGTTCTTCAACCCCAAATATATCTATTGGCCTGCTATGTTCGTAGTTGGTATGCAAGTATTTTGCCCCCCTTGTCACACCCTTCCCAGAAGGTATGCCTTAGGCTAAGAATGGCTGCTTCAGCCTTCCTATTAAGAAGCTGGTTAATTTCAAAATGCAGACCTAGAATGGTTCTGCCTGTAGGGGAGTGAATGGAGGAGGAAGGCATAGACTTAAAGATGTCTTCAGCTGCAGCTAGCTTCTGTTCTAAGGTAGCCAACTGATGTTCCCTTTCTCTCCGTTTAGCCGCTGCAAACTCCATGATACTACCAGGCATCGTGGCCTTAAAAGCTTCCCATGTGGTGCCAGCTGAGGTGTCTGCTATGGGATTTTCAGCTAGGAAGAGGGAGGCTTCATTCCTGGCCTATGGGATAAAATCTGGGTCTCTTGCTAGGAGAGGGTCTAATCTCCAATGTCTGGGTGGGGGAGCTACAGGGTCCCACTGTATAAGGAGCTGAACCGGGGCATGGTCGGAGATAGTTCTAGGAAGGATTGTGACAGCGAGGGTTTTCGATCTTATGGTGGGTGAGCCCAGCCAGAAATCCAGCCTACTATATGAGGCATTGACTTCTGAGTGGAAGGTGTAATCCCTTGTTCTGAGGTGAAAAAGTCTCCATAACTCTGTAAGCACCTGATCTGAGATCATTTGAAGGACAGCCTTCCCACTTCTGAGGTTCACTTCTCTGCCTCTATCGTTCCTATCTAGGGGAGGTACCAACATCAGGTTAAAGTCCCCACCTACAAGGAGGGGACAATCTGGGGGATTAAGCTCCAGGATCACCTCCACAAGATTGTGAAAAAACTGGGGAGTGTCTTCATTGGGGGCATAGAGATTGCATAATGTAAGTGGACCCATGGGAGTATGGTATGTAGCTATCACCCATCTGCCATCCTGATCTAAAAGTGTCTGCATTAGTGTCCAGGGGAGAGACTTATGCAAGAGAATTAGGACACCATGCTTCCTGGTAGGGGCATTAGAATGAACCTGCTGGACCACCCATTCCTTAGTCATACATGTATGGTTGTCCCCTGACAGTTTGGTTTCTTGTAGAAAGGCAACTTTGGAGTGCAAATGTTTCAAATGGGTCAAGACTTTCTTGTGTTTCACCGGGGAATTCAGTCCTCTGACACTCCAGGTGTGAAACACAACATCCGTCATTTTGGTCTAGTGATTACTCAGGGGGAGTAGGAAAGCTCAGTGGTGTGTACAGGGGAACCACTCCTCCTTTATTGAAATAAGAAACAGAAGTATACACCAAGTTAGCTAGGTGTTACTATACTCCACCTTAAGGGTGAGTAGGAGCCCTGTATCTACATACTATGTCTACCAATCTAAACTACTTAACTTATCAAACAAAACACACTAAAAGGCACGAAGGGACTTAACTGGCTGGGGCCCCAGCCAATGGTATGCCTGATCGTGTTGTGGGACGTGGAGCGAATAGAGCACCAGTGAGGGAAGACTACCCTACACTAAAAGGAAAATACCGAATTTATCCAGTACAGTACTGTTAATATAAACAAGTGGAATCTATTGGGAAGCCATTGCCCAGAGCCTTTCCAGGATATACAGATATATTCCAGCCTGTAACCCCCCTACTGGGAGTTAAAGAGTGCCCGATAGGTGATCCCTGATTTTATATCTAATTGTTGGCTGGCAGAGAGCCCTGGCATCATGGTGAGAGTACGGGATCCGTATTCCAGGGGGTGTAATGTCCTATCTACCAGGGTTCTGCTGGTGAAGGAGATATTCATTCATCCTTCTTAGATATGACTAGTACCTTTACAAAACCCATCCATCTTTGAGACTCAGGGTGAATGGGAGGGGAGGAGGAGGAGGAGGAGTTCTAAAAGGAATCTAATGAGAAGGGTTTGAGGGAGTAATCATACTGTCTATTAAGCCCCAAAGATTAGGAGGACAACCTTTAACAAAGCGAAACATCTTATAGCTAACATTAAAGTACATTGTCTATGATGTAAAATGTACTATAGGTGGCCTATCCAACTAACAGCGTTATCTTCCAAGCCAAAAAGATTAGGCAGAGAACCTTTAACAATACCAAACATCGTACACTAATATCAATATACAGAATCTGTAATATAGAATATGTATCTCCAAGTGGAGATGTCTGAAATTGAGAATAAACCTGGTCTGCCCGGCTCAGCTTTTTACAGTGGAGGGTTGTGTTACAGAGGAGATGGGCTCATTGAAGCCCGAGGCACCATACTGCAATGTCCGTAACTGTCTCCCACCCTTCTCTACTACCCGCAGTAAACAGTATCTGACTATCAGGCACAGTATAGAGTTTAACCACGCTTAGCCCTCAAGCTGGGTGAGAGTGGTTCATTTCAACAGGGCAGTTTCCTTTACTACACCCTGTGCTAGCAGGGACTGAAGAGCCTGCATGCGGATATGGGATCTGCTGAGGATACAGTATGCGCTCTATCGCATCCATTTAGTACCCATACAGTTCTTCCCCCGCACAATGGCTTGTGGAATATAAAAATAAAATACAAGGGGGGAGTTTAAAATGGTCTGCTGTAACCGGGCAGAAATATAACCGCATTTACACCTATGTCTGAGCATTTAAACAGCATACTTTGCAAACTTTACTATATAATTAGCCTAAAGCAACTGCCAACTTAACATTACGGTATAACCCATTTGTTATGTACCTCCAGGTGTGACGTCTAGGGGCAAAAATGAGGCCTGTTCTAAGTCAGCAATGGTGATGTACTGAGTGAGCTTAAACTCTTAACTCCATGCCGTACCAGCCTCAATTTGTTCCTGCTATCCCCTTCCCTTCTAATCTTCAAAACCCTGAGACACCTGCCCCTTGGTACTTATCTGATTTTCAGCTCTTATGAATGGATGGTTAATCAGGGAGTTCATCCTGGGTGCATTTGTTGTGGTCCTGCAAGGCTAAGTTCGGTGCTACAGCTTGGTGGGGAGCCAGGAGCCAATGATCATTAAGGGCAGAGCAGCGACCGTAGCAGAGGCCCATGTATTGTGTTCATCCCCGGGGTAGCTTCTATCAGGGGCTGTGCGGTTGATATCCATCTCCTCCTCTCGATCGGCAGCTGGCAGGTCTCGCAATGGGGAAAAGTGATTTTGAGCAAAATATAGGCTGACATATTCTGTTTCGGCTGTGTCGGCTGTGAAGAGGTTCTGGTCCTGTTGGTCCAAGGAGTGTATCCTCTCCTGTGGATGGTCGTGCCTGAAGTGAGGCGATTTTGGCAGCCTTTTCCTACTTTTAGAGTTTCAGAGTTCCAGAACCATGTGAAGGGTTGTGGGGAGTGTCACTGTTGTGGCTTCTATCCTTCCTTCTGTCTGGGTGTGAGAAGAGGTGCCCTGGGCAGCTGCCGACCTATCTGTAATGAAGGCCATGGCAGCATCTGGGGAGGCAAATTGATGTGTAGTCCCATTAACCAAAATCTGCAGGTTGGCAGGGTAGCGCAGGGTAAAGGGGACTTGTAGAGCATGCAGCTTGTGACGGACTTTGGTGAAGGCTTTCCGTTTAATGGCTAACTCCTTAGAGTAGTCTTGAAAAATCATGATCAAGTGATCCTTCCAGCGGAGTTGCCCCAATTCTCTGGCTCTAGCTTGGATAGCTTCTTTTTCAGCGTGGTTTAGCATATGCACTATAAACAGTCTAGTTCTGTCCTCCTGCATAGGTTTGTGCTGCAGTGAGCGATGCGCCCATTCAATTGTGACCCTCGTGCCCCTAGGAAGTTGGAGAATCTCTGGGAGCACTTGCTGCAGAAAGGATAACACTTTCCCACCTTCAGAGCCCTCCGGAAATCCAAGGAGCTGCAGATTGTTGCGGCAGTTCCTAATTTCCATATCCTCATTTGTCATGAAGAAAACTGATTTGGGCCACCTGGTCAGGTATAGTAGCACAGTGCTCTTGCAGTATGTCATCGTGGGCTGTTTTTTTTTTTATTCCACTCGGATCACTCTTGTATCTAATTGTTGCATTGATACTGCAGTGGTATTCACCACTAAGGTTAAAGCATTGATGCTGGTGATGATAGAGGTGAACATGTCTCTGACTGAGGGTTCTTCCCCTCCCGAGGCCGAGTGCGCCATGTGGCCTAGCTGTGTAAGTGGCTTCAGAGCGGACTGTCTATTACTGTATTAGTCCTGTGTCGGATTTTCCCTGTGTTCAGCCTGCAGTTAATGGATGATTTCAGATCACCACTTGACTATATATTTCCCGTCGAGACTCACAAAGACTGTGTTTAGTTGGGTTCTAGGCTCTTAGGCAGAAGGTGCTATACAATCAGTTTGCCATCTTGGTTGGTGGTTGGCCACGCCCAAAACGTGTACTAATTTACAATAATTCTCAACCTCTTCAAGCCAAACAGAAAACACTTGGATTTTCCACAGTTGGTAGAGTATAAGGTTTGTCTATGCCTCCACTTGATAGGTTGTGAGGCCACCCTTGACCCCACAGTTTGAGAAATACTACTGCAGTGAAAGACATCACCTCTGACCATGCACTGGACACAGCACCTAATTCTTACACCTACCACAGTCTGAGGATCTCTGTGGCGGTAGAAGGTATCCTATAGACATGACCAAACATCATTATGAAGCAAAAGAGTGAAGCTAGCCTATTATTTGGCTTTTAGACTCAGAAACATTAAGCAGACAGCACTGTACCCAATCACTAGAGAATAAATGGGTTCATTAACAGTAAATAACTAGTGTTTGTGAAACTTGGAAACATTGTGAAAACAATAAATGATATGGAGTAAGTAGAATCCCCATGTGTAACTGGACAGTTTCCTTTAGAGGTTGACTTTACAAGTAAATAATGCAGTGCAGTCTCAGAGTTCAGGAGTCAAGTAGTCTAGACAATGTTAAAAGGGCAATTAAATCAATTGAAAATACTGTGTATAAGGCACTGGGGACTGGTGGCTGCAGCTTTTTACAATACCAGGAATTAAGTTCTTTGCACCCTTCTTGCTATTGCCTGTCAGTTCTGTTCTGCCTGAAGGACATATTTCTTAGAGTTCCATTAGAAACAGAAACATCATTATAGTAAAAGCATTTTATACAAATGTTGATGCTTGGATTCTCATAGAAATGCCAGGAAGTAGGCAAGTGATTTGGATTATTAGAACTATATAAAAGATAGGCTACCCTCAAATAATATTAAGCTATAAAGAGTAAAGTCTCATTTATTTGTATTTGTTACTTCTGTAAGTTGTACCTCTGCCATCTTAGCTAGACATCATTGTAAAAGAAATGTGTTTCTCAAGAGTTTTGTCCAAGTGAAGGTAAATAATAACTAATTATTCTTATAATTTGGGTGACTAAAGACAACTCAGACAATCTATAGACAGTACTACTTGTAAAGAACAGGAAGAAATGTGCAAAACGTGTGGCATCTTCTTAAGTTAAAACACACTTTGGACCTGATTATATGCCAAACACATTGCAGGTCCTCCACATCACATGGGGACTGTTATGATTAGCACTGAGGTCTGCTGAGCTGCTTCCACCTGTGTAGTGTCTCCACTTCACATGTCTATTCCAACTACTGTACATACACTGTAGCTAGGAGAGGGAGAGGCAAGGCTTGGTTTGCCTATGCCTGCATTCTGGAATCCAAGCACTGCCAGGGTGGTGACTCCTAAACTCTTTTTTTATATAAGAAGGTATTTATTAGGAATGACATACAAGAAAACATCATGCAGGAAAAATCATAACAACTACCTGTACTATACAAACAGATATAAGAGAAGAGCACATATTTACAGATCAATTATATCAATACAACTATTATAAATAAATGTTAAAATTAAATTCCAATAAACAGCACAACAATATGCTAAGAGCAACAACAAAGAAAAATTATACCTAGGGGATCATAGATAATAACAACTGTAATTATACTCAGGTGATTGGAATAAAACCAAAACTAGTTGTACAATATATAAAAAAAACTGTTCTATATAGTATTCAGAAATAATAAAAACAAGAAAAAAAATGAGGCCGGGATCCAGAACTGGGGGAGCCACAGAGGAAAGCCGTCCATCCCAACAGAAAGTTAATACCCTCAAAGGACAAAATCAGGATCAACACTTACTTACTTAGGATCCATCATCTCCAAATTTCATCAAATGCAATTAGATGGTTCAAATAGGCATAAGTACATCATTCATACTTAGAAATAGTATCAACAAGTGTTTCCCAGTGCACCACCTGCAGATTGTGAGGCTGATGCCATAACTTAGTAAGTGTTTTGGGGCACAAATTAACAAAATTAACAAAAGCTTTAACTGCCTACCCTGATACAGAAAACTGGCCATAGGAACATGTTATAAACCTAGTTCAGGGAATAAGGGGGAGGTAACATTAAATATACACACTATCACCCTAGAAATCCCCATCCAAAATAAATCCAAGCTAGGACATGACCAAACAACATGGACTTGGTCAGCAGAACCTTCACCACATAGCCTCCAGCAAACCCCAACAGTAGGGCTCAAATAAAGAAGAGAGGAAGCAGGGGTCTCAATGAAGTGCAGTCTACATTTCCATGCAAACTCCCTATGCTATGGTGCCATAAAAAGCTTATACATAGACAGAGCATATTTCTCCCTCTGAGAAAAATCACACTCCATCTGTAAATCCACCAGCCACTGCTGAAAAATCTGGACAGTAGATTCGGTGGTAGAGTAATGAATTGTTGAGTAAATCATACCAATCAAATGGTCCTACAATTCTCCAACTTAACAAGAAATAATCAGGGAGAGCAACAGCAACCTAATACCAGAGAAAAGCCTGGACCAATGCTGGGAAGACTGGAGACAGATCCGATGTTGCAAATAACAATAATGATCTACAGGGGGTAGGTTGTACATAACCTGTAAGTCTGCAAAAGACTGAAGCTTTTTGGAATCAAATAACTGGGGGACATAATGGTAATGCTGCAATGAGAAAAGCATCAGCCTTCAAAACTCGAGT
This sequence comes from Neoceratodus forsteri, assembly GCA_016271365.2. Classification (NCBI taxonomy): domain Eukaryota; kingdom Metazoa; phylum Chordata; order Ceratodontiformes; family Ceratodontidae; genus Neoceratodus; species Neoceratodus forsteri. The sequence continues at coordinate 1,377,771,795 of CM028130.1, read as the reverse complement.
ACAAACCCTATGCCAAACAGTCAATACCTCATGGGGTTCATCAGAAAAAATGAGTGAAGGGGGTATAATGCGGAGGGTGAAAATAAAGTATGTGGCTAATATTGTAAAGGTAATTTAAAGCAAATTCAATATCCTTCCAGTGCACCTGGAATAAAGAAGATATCCACAAATATAAAATACACAGCTGACAGGTGATAGCATTCTGTTGGACGTCTGGAAAATTGATTCCACATGATCCACAGAAAGAGATAACAACGCTGCCCGAATCCGAGATTTCTTCCCTTTCCAAATAAAATTCAAAAACATCCACTGCCAAACCTGAGAATAACACAAGGGGGGAAGATAAGGAAGAGTCTGCAAAAAGAACAGTTTGTGGGGAGTACATTAGACTGAATAACCTCGACACATTGAAAAATAGACAGGGAAAGAGTAGACCACCGGGCAAGATCCTGAGCAAGTGCCTCTGTTAAAGGTTCATAATTAAGCAAAACAAGGTGATCTAGATTCTGGGGAATTAAAATCCCCAGATACTGGAGGCAGTTCATATTCCAACAAACAGAGTAATGGTCATGAATGATATCTAGGGGAGAATTATTACAAGATAAGACTTCGATCTTATCCTTATTAAGACGGAAACCATCCAAGTCTTCAAATGTGGATAAAATATCAAGAGTGGCCATTAAAGAAGAAGTGGGGTCAGTAAGAGTTAAAAGAATATCATCTGCAAATAATCTAATGTTATGGTCCTGCCCTCCTATGGGAATCCTGTGAATGTTAGCTGCCAGACAAATATGAGAAGCGAGAGGTTCAATGTAAAGCTCAAACAAAAACTGGGAAAGAGGACAGCCTTGTCGGGTGCCTCATCCCCAAAAATTAAAAAACAGAGTAGAATACATGCCATTAACCCCAAACAAGGCATACAAAGGGGAGTAAAATTGCTGAAGCATTTTGAGGAATTCAGTTAGAAAACCCATCACTTGCAGTGTAGATCACAAAAAGGGCAAGGAAACTTGATCAAATGCTTTCTCTGTAACCACGCAGCTTGGACCAGAGGGATGGAATGCTGCTGCGCATATTATAATAACAAAACAGTGAACCGAACATTGTCATGCACCTACTGCTTGCTGAGAAAACACGCTTGGTCCAGGTCCAACAAGGAGGGGAGAAGGCCTTCCATAAGAGAAGCCCAAATAGACATAAAGAACTTATAATTGGAATTCAAAATAGAAATTGCAAGGTAAGAGGAAGGAAGAGTAGGATCTTTCCCTGGCTTTGGTAAAGCTGCAATAATACCATACTGCCAAGAGGGATGGGGAGCATTACCCTCTTAGACATAATGAAAAAGACAGACCAATAAAGGAGCAATCAACCCCTTAAGAGAGGGGTACATAAAAAACTCCACTGGGAAACAATCAAGTCCTGGACATTTTCCCAACATAGTGGCCAATATACTATGATGTACCTCCTCAATAGAAATAGGGGAAAGGAATGCTTGGGCTTGGTCAGAGGAAAGGGACAGAAGAAGGGCAGTAGACAGAAAAGACCGTATCCGACTTTCAGAGGGACATGAAGAATCTGGACAACATATAGAAGAATAGTATGAGTAAAAGATAGAAGGAATATCCTCTCCATGGGCAATGCAGCAAGCTTTAGGGGAGGGATGACATTTTGTGACCATAGCAGCGTCTCGATGGATGTGAAGATGTCAGACCAGGCACAGTGCACTGTGTGGGCCCCCTTCATAATAACGTTGATGCAGATAAAACAACGCATGCTCAATCTTCTTGTCTAGAAGATGTTGAAGCTGCCAGTGACTCTTGAACCCTTGAGGAGGTAAGGTTATGCCCAAATGAAAGATGCCCCATTATCTGGCATTCTAAAAAATATAATAATGAGCTGAGGGATGACTTTGCAATCTGGTGCTCACTTTCCCCAGTGGAAGAGGATATGGGAGTCCTGAGATTCCATAGGTTATCCTGCACCATCCAGATCAGGAATACACTAAATACAGCACCCAGGCTTGTACTGTACTTGAATGCTGCTCTGTCTTGCTGATCTCTGTCCAATATCCCACACCATGAAGAGGCTAGTTGACCAGTGCAAAATGACCACTTACAGTATGTATGACTTCTGTAAAATAAACTGTCTTTCAGAATTAGGCCTTTTATCTGGAAAACAGAATAGAACAGTGTGGAAACAACTGTGAGGGTATGTATAGGATTATAATTTTTAAACTGTTATGCACTACCGCCTACATTAAAATCCAATAAATTTAAAAAACATGTGATTTTTTTTTTTATTTTAACACCGAGCTAAGCATGCAATGGTGTATCTTTGGGGACTAACATAAAGGTAGAGTGCAATCTCCTCCATAGTTCCCATTACTTTAGTAACATAGTATTGTAATGATGAAAGGAGCTTCAAAACCATCTTGTCTTCGCCTCTTGCTGCACAGCAATAACTATACCTAATTTGTGTAAGGACACACATCCAAGCTTACCGGTTGGAATGATACACATAATTATACTGTGTAACCCTCGAATTGCAACTCCCTCAGGAATCTGTATAGTTCTGCTTTAAATGCCTTCCTCTTCCTCATGGGGTAGGCTACTGACCATATTGGACATCCACTGTGTTGCAAGGCTCTGTTTGTAACATTTCCATTTATTCTGCACCTTCTCAGTTTCAGTACATGCCATTTGTTTCTGCCTCCAGGAATCAGCTCAAAAATCTGTATGCAATACACAAAATGGATGACATCAGTCACCATTTGTTTAGTTACAAAAACAAACTACAAACAAAACATGTCCTCTTACTTCATTTATTGCAGATAGTGTCAAACACAGGTGCAAGAAAACAGCAATGTCAGAAAGTAAAGAGCAATGGATGTTTCTGCATCGACCTACTTAAGGTTTCACCCCATCAGTCAAGTGCTTTGTCAGAGGTAGTTACAGCCAATCTGTGAACTCATATTTAAATAATAGGCATTTACATATTCATGTTTGAAGGGCTAGGACCGGCTGAACAGTGTGTTTGAACTTAGCTAAGTGATTGATTAACAATGCAGTGATTACAACACAACAGCACCTCCAAGTGACTAAGGATATTGAAAAACAAAGACATTGTTTAAAAAAAAGTCCAGTCATGGTATGGTTACTGGCTATTTTTATCTGTTTGGATCTTTGCAGATATGGAGCTGGTCTTGTATGCTGTAGTTGTGAAACACTGCATTGAGGATCCGCTGGGTTGGACTGATGAATTGAGGAACAAAGAAGGCTTTTTTGGACTTTTTTTTAAAACACTGCCATCATTTGTCTATATCCTTAGTCACCTGGAGGTGTTGTCACTTTGTAGTCACTGCATTGTTAATCAGTCACTTAGTTCAGTTCATATACACTGCTCATTCAATCCTACCCCTGCAAATATGACTCTGAAAATGTGTATTTTTTAAATATAAGTTCATGGATTGGCTGTAGCTACCTCTGATGAAGCCACTGACTGACTGGGGTGAAATGTTCAGTCAGTGGGCACAAGAGCATCTGTCACTCTTTACTTTCTGAAGTTGCTGTTTTCTTGCATCTGTTTTCATTGCTATCTATAATAAATGAAGTAGGAGGACAAGTTTTGTTTATGTTGCCATTTTTGCAACTAGACAAGTGTTGAGTCCCATCCTCCATTTTGGATCCAGTGATCTCCTTATAGACTTGTCACCATGATTCCTGGGCTCCCTACTACCAGCTTTCCCATCTATATAGAGTACCCTAGCTACCCCACTTAGCATTCACAAAACTGTAATTATTCTCTTATCTATGCAAAATATTTTGAATATTTCCAATCCCTCATCATAGCTCTTGTCTACTAAGTCACTAATCATCTTGATAACCCTATGCTGGATTATCTCCTTCAAGCTTTTCAATGTATTTCTGTACTATAGTGACAAGGAATTAATGAAGTACTCCAGGTGTGTTCTATGTGTGTGTGTGTGTGCCTCCCTTGACTTATTCCTTAACTCTCATAATGCATCCAACCCTTGCATTTAGTTTCATGATTGCAGCATCACACTACCTATATGATTTCAGCTTACTGGACACAGTTACTCATTTTCTTGGTTACACTTTAATCCGCTGTTGCACTACACCGTGTACAGTATGTGCAACTGAGATTCCTTGGCCCTCAGTGTAATATTTTGTCCATCCCACTACTGCTTTTTAAATATATCTTTAGAACTCCTTACCAGATAAAGGACAGGATGAAAGGTTTTTGGATTTGGTCCCAAACAACATAGTATACTAATGCATGCTGAGAGAACTGGCAGAGGAGCTTGCAGAACCACTGGTGGACCTGTTCAATAGTTCACTGGAGTTAGGCATGGTAACATAGGATAGGAGAATGTACATATGGTGCCTCTCCATAAGAGCAGTCCCAAAGATGACCCAAGGAATTACAGACCAGTCAGTCAGCCGTCACTCGTGCAAGCTCATGAAGATCATACTTAAGGAAAGGTTGGTAGACTATCTAGAAGGGCATGGCCTTAATGATGCAAGGCAGCATGGGTTTATTGGAGGGAGGTCGTATCAATTGACTCTACATGACTTCTTTTACTGGGTCACCAAAACAGTAGACAAGGGCCAGGCAGTGGACATCCTCTACCTGGATTTCAACAAGCCTTTGACTATGCACCCAACAAGAGGTTGATCAGGAAGTTGGTGGAGCTCAGAGTTGGGGAGAAGATGACCAGATGAGTGGAAGACTGGCTGGGGAACAGGACCCAGAAGGTGCTGGTGGGGAAAGAATTATCTAGCACCAGGAAGATCATCAGTAGGATGCCACAGGGCTCACTGCTAGGGCCAGTGTTGCTTAATGTCTTCATTAATAGTATTGGGGATGGCATTAAGGGCAAAAAGTGCCTTTTTTGTGGACAACACCCTGTGCTGTAGGATGGTGGACACAGCAATAAAGATACAGGACCTAAATGAGGATCTGAAAAAACTTGAGAGATGGTCCAGGATTTGGCAGATTGGATTCAATGCCAAGGAATGCAAAGTTATACACATTGGAGCCATGAATCCCAGGACAGAGTAGTACCTGAGAGGGGTCTAGCTATCTTCCACAAGGAGGAGAAGGATCTGGGAGTTTTGATCACTAGTGACCTGAAGCACTCCATGCAGTGGAGGAAAGCAGCAGCAGCAGCAAGAGCGAATAAGATGTTGGGATGCATAGCCAGGGGATCAGCAGTAGGGAAGAGGAGGTTATACTGCCCTTGTTCAGGTCACTGGTGAGGCCAAATCTAGAGTATGGAGTACAGTACTGGTGCTCAGACCTTGAAAAAGGTATTAATCTGCTGGAGACAGTCCAGAGGAGGACAACAAAGATGACTGTGGATCAACAGGGTAAAGCATAAGAGCAGAGGTTGGGGGCCTTGAACATGTACTCCCAGGAGGACAAGAGGGGGAGAGGGGACATGATTCAGACCCTCAAGTACTTGAAAGGGATAAATACGTGGAAAAGGAGGGTCTTGTTAAGCTAAGTGGCACCTGAAACATGAGGGGCACAGTCTTGAGCTGGGGAGGGCATTTGAAGGGAGGTTTTGAAGCACTTCTTCACAAAGAAGGTAATGGCCAGTTGGAATGCACTACCAGAAGAGGTGATCTCATTGAATATGGTGGGAAACTTCAGAGAGGCTGGGATAGACATAAGGGGAAAGTAAGGTTCATGGGAGGGGCAGATGGAAATAATGGAAGGATCAGACAGGGGGTCAGAGTCAGTAGCTTAAGCTGTGAACGCTGCAATAGGAGCAGACTAGACAGACAAAATGTTTTTGTTCTGCTGGCATCTTCATAGGTTTGTATGCCACATATGAACATACGAAACTACCAACAGAAACAGGCCTCATGGTCTGTCAAGTCTGATTGCACAGTCAGCCCCTAATATTGCAACTGTTCCCCTCCTCCTCCCTCACCTTTACCCCCCCATGCACCCTGTCTCATGCTCTTTTAAAACTACCCACCATCCTACAGGCTACCACTTCCTCGGGTAGAGTGTTCCATTGTTCCACCACTCTTTCCATGAAATAATGCCTCCTCATCTCCCTCTGAAATCTTAGACCCTTCAACCTTAGACTGTGCCCTCTCATGTCCCTTCCCCATCTCAGCTCAAATAGCCTTTCCATGCTCATTTTGTTAATCCACTTCACGTATTTAAAGGTCTCAACCATATCCCCCCAATCCCTCCTCTCATCTAGGGTATAAATATTCAACTCAGTCAGCCTGTCCTTGTAGGATTTGCTCTCCGGCCCCTGGATCATCTTTGTTTCCTGCGCTGCACCCCCTCCTGCAATCTGATATCCTTCTTCAGAAAGGGACACCGTACGTATGTTCATTTTGTTCATGTTATTAAACTGTGCCCTTCTGTTCCTGACTTATTTTTTTACAGAGGCTCTAACAGATTTGTTTTTTCAAATGTAACTGTAAACATATACTTTCTTCCAGCTATCTTGCAACTACATAAATGAACTTGGAATATTATCCTAATGTGCATACTGATCTGTGTTATGCCTATACACAGAAAATAATCATGCACAAATGTACATATTTTCACACATAATTTTGTCAGCCATCTGTAGTTTAGTTAACCAACAAATTCAGAGCTTATTTCCAAAAATAACACATGTTGGCTAGAGCTAATGTGATTGCATATGTAGAATTTGAACAGAGACACATACACACAATATATATGCAAACAGTCACAATGCAGTATTTCTTCCTGTACCTGTCCCTTCTTGCACACTTGCTCTCATACATTGGTCGTATGATTTCTATATCTCTTATAGGTTCCCTTTATCAATACAAGGCAGAGATCTAGGAATGAACTACATTTCAAGCACTCTGACTTCTTTCATTTGTGCGATGAGATTTTCTGGCATTATGTTTTCTGGAAGCAGACAGAGATATGTTAGTAACTTGCTATACTGTCCCCATAAGCAAAACTAAGTCACAGATAGGTTTTAAGTATTTTATTAGATTTATATAATGAACATACTTGTTCATAAATCATGAGAAAGACAGCACATGTATACAGAAACAAGAACAAACTGTGGATCACCAGAAAGAAAGAAAAAAAATATATAGTAGTCTGTAAGCCATAGAGCTATCAAAAAAAAAAAAACTAAAATTGATTCATCTTCCAAAGTTTTATCTCCATAATGAATAGCCTTTCTCTTTAACTAGTGTCAAAATGGCGGATGCTCTGGCATGCATTTGTATGTTGTCTTGCATGCAAATGCAAACAACGTATTGTGGTAGCTTGGAATAGCAGGTTTTGGAGGTGTGGTCATGTTATGGCCAATGGCGCCACTGCTTTTTTAGGCTGGGCTCTGTGCCATCAATGAAATAGCACACTGTCTATGACAGTGCTGCAAAAGCATGCCACCAACTTGAAACAATTTTGCCGCTGCAATGAAGGAGCAACCCGTCATTGCAGGGTGTGCCTTGCCTGGTGTAACATTTCAATAAACATGGCAGCGGCTGTCACTGTCTGCCTCTCACAATCCCAAAAACTGACATGGGGTGTGCCCAACCCACCTGTTGGCATGCCCCCTGTCCAGTTCATTTGCCAATGGGGAGCCTGATCCCCATCAGCATGATGTTCTTCTGACTGGATTTGTCTTCCGAGGGGGTGCCCAATTCCCCTTGGCAGCATGCCCCCCAAACACAGACCCATTTTCTTTGCTGATGGAGTGCCCAATCACCGTTGGCTCCAGACTCCCCCAAAACACTCAGGTGGCACACTGGGAGCCCACCCCAGCATGCCAAAAAAGAAAACCTTCCCAAAAGCTTTTCTTTTTTTAAAAAACATATAAACAAGAAAATGGTCCCTTATTGTCTGCGATGCCCCCTCCCCCAACCCACACCCACCCTCTGCTCTCCCACCTCCCTACACACCCCTCACCTCATACTTACCTGTGGAGCCTGGTGCGACGATCACTGGTGGAGCGGGAACATGTCTGCTCTCTTCAAAGCTGACCGCGAACAGAAGAAATGCTGGTAAGCTGTATAATGACATAAATGGAGGGAGGGGGGTTCAACTTAGGTGGATATCTTGCCCATTTTTGTTACTTTTGGCACCAAATTTTCAGCATGGGGTTCTTGGGACCCCACCTCATGAACTCAGTTACTGTCATGTCATTATTTGGTCAGAAAAAGGTGATTTCATGGTCACTGCTTGGAATCACCTTTCAGGACCAATTAAGAAAATGACAGTCTCATTGTTCATGAGGTGGGCTCCCAAAAAGCTTATGATGTAAATTTGGTGAAAAAATTCCAAAAAATGACTGTGTTATGAATGTGCGTTGCACAGTTTCCATGCACGTTCATAAGTTTGAGAATTTTTAATATTTTTACTCCAGATTTTCAACATTGCCATTTTTCACACCTCCTTATGAACAGTACAGCTGTCATTTTTCACATCCAGCCCAAAATGTGTTTTCGCACATCTGGCGCATAATGGCACAGTTGCTGTGGGAAATCAATGTTCGGGACAGATTAAGTAAATCACAGTGACACTGTTCATGAGTGGAGGTCCCAAAATGCCTATTTTGAAACTTTGATGACAAAATTCCACAAAATGACTATGTTATGAGCTTGCATTGCACAGTTTCTATGCACATTCGTAACTTCAAGCATTTTAAATATTTTCACTCCAAATTTTCAACATTGACATTTTTGTACATCTCCTTATGAACAGTACAGCTATCATTTTTCACATCCTGCCCAAAATGTGTTTTCGTGCATCTGGCGCACAATGGTATGGTCCTGTGGGAAATCAATGTTTGGGACAGATTAAGAAAATCATAGTGACACTGTTCATGAGCAGAGGTCCCAAAATGCCTATGCTGAAAATCTGGTAAAAAAACTACAAAATTACTGTGTTCCGAGCATGTGTTACGCAGTTTCCATGCATGCTTTTAACTTTGAGAATTTTTAATATTTCTTCTCCAGATTTTCAACATTGCCATTTCTTCATACCTCCTTATGAACAGTACAGTTGTCATTTTTCACATCCTGCTCAAAATGTGTTTTAACTCATCTGGCGCATAATGGCGCAGTCACTGTGGGAAATCACTGTTTAGGACAGGTTAACAAATTCACAGTACCACTGTTCATGAGCAGAGGTCCCAAATGCTTTCATGAGGTGGGGTCACAAAAAGGCAATGTTGAAAATTTAGAGTGCAAATACCAACAAATGTCTGGAAGTTAGTGTTTCTAACAATAACGTCCCACACTGTAGAGACTGACAGGTGTCAGGTGTGTGCCTTTGGATTGTCGGCTGTAATGCTCATGCCATTCCAAACCCACCCCCACCCTGCAGTCAGTGACAGGCATCAAGGTGTGCCTTGGACTCTTTGCCTCCAAACTTCATCCCATTCTCATATACTGTACCGATCTCAACATATTTCCTTATGGAATGAGGTGAGCGTAAGGCCAGATGACCCCAAGGCACAACGTGACCCTTGTCAGAGTCTGCAGGGTAGGGTGAGGTGAAATGGCATGAGTGTTATGGCTGACAACCCAAAGACACACCTCAGTGCCTGTCAGTCTCTGCAGGGTGGGGTGGGGTTGATGGTTCCATACTTCACTGCCATTCCTATTATGCATCTATCTAACTCCTTCACTACCAATGCCAATGCTATCAAGACAACATTCAGCATTGTCAAATACTTGTTTTTTATTGAAACACACTTTCTAACAGGTTATGCATAACAAAATATTGAGTATTTTCCTTGCTAAACCTGTCTGAGACACTTCATCTACTACACCTTAACAAGAGGTCAGGAGATCAGCAGGGCCAAGAAAAAAAAAAGAATCAAGTCCTCCTGACGTTACACTTATGTTAAGAGAAATTAAGAAAAGAAAATACTGATAGGAATTGTGACAAGTGTGTCACACCAACATATAATACATTGTTTGTCCCCGATTCCCCACCAGAAATGAATCACACTACAACTTCTGACTTTGAATGCTTGCTGACAATATTTATTTAAAAGGCACATGTTACATTCTTTGCATCTCATTAAATAATAGAAACACACAGTACATTTTACAATCAGATATATCAGTCTATTTAGACATATCAGTCTATTCTGGAACTAACAGTCCAGGTCTTCCTCCTTGCCCATCTTCTCTCATCACTCCTTCTTCTGTTTTGGATGCTCTTCGGGGTCCGGACACTTTGATCTGGCTCCCCCTCCATCACCAGAACCAGGTACCAGACTCTTACCTGGACTCCCTTCTAGGTGTGAACATGGTGATCTGCCCCTAGCTCTATTCCCTTCCTCCATTTACTCCCATGCCTGGGTTCCTTTGTCCCCAGCATGTGGTGCCTACCCACCACTCACCTCTTCCTACCCCCCTTTTTTCCCTGCTTTTACCCCTTTCATCCTCCTTTCTCCCTTCATCTGCCAGTGGGGCTCTACCTCACCCCCTGGCCCACCAACTGCCCTCTGCAGCTCACCCAGACCCCTTCTGGGCCCCACACCAAGGCAACCGTCCTTCTTTTGCCTCCCTTTACTGTGTGCTTCTCTTCCTTTTCCAAAACCACTCCTACCCCAGAGCGGGTGTGTGGGAAATTCAAATCAGCAAGAAAAGAGGGCTCTCCAGGGGTACCTGACCTTATTAAGTCCCTAAGGACCCCAGCTCAGGACCCCTATAAACCCCTCCCCTGGCCAATGGCCAGCGAGTTTCCTTACCCTGTCACATGACCTTCCTTGGCCCTTCCCCCTCAGTGATGTCACTACCCTAGCCCTGCCCCCCTCCCCCTTACGTCCATCTTATGATTTCTGGCTGGGTCCCTGGGACAAAATGGCTTGCCCTTTATAGGCAAGCTTGAATATGTACACATCAAGACCAATAAAGACAGACATGTACAAGCAGACATGTAGAGAGATAGAAAGGCATAAACATATGAGTGTGTGCACACACACTAAAACATTTCACAAAATCACATTTCTTTTTTTAATTCTGACTTTCATGGGTTTAAGGTATCAAAGAGATCCTTTGGTCAACTGGATATAATTTCTTTGGGATCTGAAAAACCATACTATCCTGGCTACTAGTTTATGGAACTGGGATACTAGTGGGCAAATAGAAAATGTATTGAAGCCTTTTTGGTGTGGAGTGCTGTGGACCCTCTGTGGTGCCTGTGTGATATGATGTTGAGTTGATGCCAAAGTTGAGTTCTGGAGACCTGCCAGAAACCAACATTTGATTCTGGTAGGGGTGGGGGTGTCCAACGTTTCCTGCCTTCCATTAAAGTGTACTGGAAATTTGTGTTAATTGGCTGCTGCCTTTAATTTACCTGTTTACAGAAACTAAATGTATACCTTCATGTAATCCATGCCTAACTGTACCAGAATAACTATACCAGAATAAATGTTCATATGAAAACATATTTTGCATTGTGTTTCTTTTATGTCCAAAATTCAGTAAAGTTCTTTTCATGGAACCAGTAATTTGGAGCTTTCTGTATGTCACAAGAACAGTGCTGAGAGTTCTGTACATAAACTGTGACAGTTAAAACTGTAAATTGTTGCTTGTATGAAAAGAACTGCAAGGAATGATGCCAGTGACAAGACAATATGTAATACAATTGTTCAAATACATTTTTTTTTCAAATACAGTTAAACATGAATCATTTGGGGCATACAAATGTTTTTTCTGAAAATAGGAAAATTACAAAAAGATGCCAATAATGCATGCTGTAATTGCCTGTCCTCTTTCAAGATGCCCCTTGGTGTTTCAGATTTACAGTTTTCTGATGCACCTGAAAACATTTTCAAGGCTGCTTATTGATGCAAGTAAATTCATATATATATATAGCACCATAATGAGATTAATGACTTATTTTTATGTTACTTCCATCTATGGATCTTTAGAAAATGGGTAAAGATAATTCTCTCTCCTGATTGGCTGAGATACATTTTTAGGTGGGCATCTATCAGACAATAGATGCCCAGCTAAAGATAAGAGCCAGGCTACAGTGCCCCTTCACCCTCTGAACTATCCTAGCACCCACTCTGCTTCCTAATTGGCTACAACGCAAACTTTTTATTTCAAATTCATCACCATTTTATCCCCTCATTTAGCGAGAGAGCTACCAAGATCCCTTTCCATTCAATCCTTTACCCACCCAGTAATGTTTAAAAGAAAAATGCACAGCAGTAGTTTCCCTCTTGTCCCAAGTCAGTTGACCTTCTGTAACAAACTGTTACACACATAAACCACAGGCTTGCTTTTCGGCTCAGAAGCTGATCATCACCACTGGCAATAATATCCCGAACAGTGCTGCTGTGCATGACCCACTCCTCGCCCTTGGTCCCACTCGAACACAGCACCCAGCAAATGAATAAAACAAAGTCAAACCTTTGAGATTGTGGGAGAAGAGGGAGCCTTTTTATATCTTATACAAGATGAGCTCTCCGGTTGTTATTACCCCTTTGCTAGTTCAAATTGGAGAGCGATCGTGATCAGACTGACAAGAGTGTGGTCTCTGTGTTTTTTTTTATTTTAATTGATTTTTCTGGAGAACGAGCAGCTGAGGAACTGGGCAAGTGCCATCAGCAACTGTACTGTCAGCACACACCTGCTGCTGCAGCAGCAGTCCCCACCACCCTCCTGCCTGGTGCAGCTCGCCAGCTCCTCCACTGCCGCCTCCCCCTCCTCATACCTAGGCTCCATGTGCCTACCGAACCCGTTCCTGATGCTGCTCTGCCTGGCCATGCTGTGTTCGTACCACCCTCCCAAGCTGCTGCTGTACTGCCGGTCACCGGGTGCTGCGACAGGTGACCCACAACACTCTGGTCATGTCACCGCTGATGCCTCTGGCCCCCTCATTACTGTGTTGGTTGAGGTGGAAATACTTTATGCTCAGGAAGCCAGAAAAAAAGCATGCCCCTTTTTTATTATTACCAGATTGCAATGCAGCATTTATGAATGAGCTTGTCATGAGTGTGCAAAGGGATAGTCATTCATTCGCTGAGGAGACTGTTTGTACTGTACAAATAAGACTAGGTGTCTTGTGTCAGAACCGGCCATGAAATCACTGGCATTTTCCTGATTTATCATACCGCAGATGGGTGTCCATCTGCGGTAGGGTAAAGAAAGAAAATAACACTAGTGTCACACACAGTAGCGTTCCTTGAGATCACGTATACTGTCACCACTAGCAACCAACATCAGCCAATCATAAGCTCAACTTTCAGAGAGCAACATACATTCTTAAACAGAAGCACACAATTTTAAATAGAAACGGGCACAAAAAGGCAACAAAAAGTAAAGCATAACAATGTCAGACTATTTGGCAGTTCAGTTTAATTTGACAGCAATGTCAACAATAGATACAATGTTTTCCAGCAGCACAGAGGGATCACCTACAAAACGCAAACAGCAAGAAAGAAATGTAAGTGAGCGCTTTGCTCCATAAGGGACACCCAGCTAGACAAAATAGAATGTGATAGGTTAGAAATAAATACAAAGAAGAACACCAAGTGGTCAGTTGCAGTATTTGAAGAATGGGCGGTACAGAGTAGAATAAACATAGACTGGCATAATGACACATTTGAACAACTTAATAGCCATCTGCGCAAGTTTTATGCAGAAGCCAGGACTAGCCAGGGGCAGCAATACTCTGTTGCTGGGTATTTTGCATTAAGAGCTGGGATAAACCATCACCTTAATAGCTTTGAAGTAGCAAGAAACGTTAACATAAGTGACCCCCAATTTAAGTCTTCAAACAATGTGCTGCAATCTGTGTTAAAAAAACTGAGGAATGCACAGAAAGACATGTCCAGTTACTACCCTGCCATCTCATCATCAGACCTACAGAAACTAAGAGCATGTGCTGCACTATCACCCAACACTGTGCCTGGTCTTGTAAGAAGGGTATGGTTTGATGTCCAACTCCATATGGCAAGATGTGGCTGAGAGGGACTACGGGACCTAAAGTTGGCTTCCTTTGAGATAAAAACAGATGACAGTGGCACTAAGTACATAACTCTAACTCACAATGCAGACACAAAAAACCACAAAAACCCGACTGAAATAAATAAAGAGAACACTAGAGGTTTTATTTTTGAAGACCCAGAGAATTAATTTTGTCCAGTGAAATGTTTCCTGAAATATTTATCTAAAGTTCCACTGAATGCCAAAGCTTTCTATGTACACCCCCGTAGGTGTACCCAGGATGTCTTAGACACCCAGTCTTACTGGTATACTACTGAGCCCATGGGCAAAAACTACCTTGGTTCCCTGATGAGCAAAATTAGGAGTGAAGCCCAGCTGTCTCAGAAATATACGAACCATAGCATCAGAGCTACAGCTGTCCAGCTCCTCTCTGATGCTGGTCTGTCAAATCGAGAAATCACATCAGTGACTGGCCACAGATCTGACACAAGTCTGTCTACTTATTGGAGACCCTCTGCAACTGATCATAAACAGTGGAGCTCTATACTAGGAAGTAGTAACAGCATGCCATCAGGTAAGGTCATACATCTTAACATGTAACTCCCTTGGTAAATGCCACTGTAAATATTGTAAATATCTTCCTTCTTTTAATGTTTAGCTATCCAAGTAAGTACTATCACACCTTCTCAGCAACAAAACAGGACAGAAGACCAGCAAGAAAAGAAGACTGAAAACGTAGGAAACACAGCTGGATGGAAGGAAAACCAAACTGAAGATAATAAACACCTTGCAACTAACAGCCTGTCAGGTCAGAGTGGCTTAGGAACACATAATTTCTTTAGTCCAAGATCCTGCACTTTCAATTGTCCTTTCAACTTTATTACCTATAACAAATAATGCACTGAATAAAAACAAAAGTAAATTCTATTATCTGATTGATCCCATAAAGGGACTATTTTTTCTCTTGTAATATTTTTTATCAAATAAAATTGGTTTAATTGTTTAAAATTAAATACGTGTCTCAGTGCATTTATCTATAAAGGTTGTACATTTTCTAAGCGTAATAATACCCTCCAGGGTGGGTAGTATTGGGCAATACCGAATTACCCAGGAGGTGTCAGGCCTCATTATGCCCCTGGGCGGTCTGGTATTGCCCAATACCGCCCACCCTGTCGGGTATTATTGCTTGCAAATAGAATGGCAGTGAGGAAATCAGCTCCCACAATAGCAGACATTGGCCTTTTCAAGACACTTTGGGCCAGATATTCAAAACTTTGCCCCGGGGCAAAATTAGCACTCCCCAGCGGGCAAACTTAGCCCGGGAGCACAGAGCAAGCTATATTCAAAAGGAGTAGCCCAGGGCAAACAGCTACCGAATATATCATGGTAATGAGGCCATGCAAACTGGGCTGGGAGTGCAGGGCAAACATAGCCCTGGAATAAGACAGCACTGAATAAAGCAACCAGGAAGTGCAACCCACAACAACAACATAGTGCACAGCAACGTGAGGGCAGGTACAGACGAACTACGTGGCCAATGTGTGTGCCAGCAAAAGCATGGACCCAGTACAGCTGCAGGAAGCAGCAGATGTGAAAGAACAATGATCAAAACTGTATAATATTCCCCGTACCGTTAGCGCTGCGCTAACACATTAGCACGGCATTAGCTCGGGAGCTAAGCAGTTAGCCTGGTGCAAACACATTTGCCCGGAGCTAAAATGTGCCATATTCAAAAGTGCCATGCAAATGAGCCTACTTAGGTAGTCTCTGGGCAAACACCAGATTAGTATCTCATTATACCCTGATTTGCATGCAGTTTGCCCAGCATTACTGCAGGGTCCCACAGAGCCACCTGTAGATCAGTCTGGAAGTACAGGGGCTGACCAGATCCAACCGCAGCTTCACCTGTAGGTCAGTCTGGCAGTGCACGATGATAGCTGCAGGCTACATGTAAACAGTACAGCATAGCATGGCATATTGTACCCCAGGGGACAAGACAGCATAGGCACAGGTGGTGGTGGTGCTGCATGCAACTGTCACACTGTAGGGCATGCTACAGTGCACAGCAGAAACTACAGTAGCAAGGGAGCCAGTAGTGTGTGGACACAGCAATGCCTATGGTGTGTAGGGCAGTGAGGATGACTGCACTATACACAGTGAGAGGCCCAACCTGTGGGTGTTTACTGACACTGGACATTACTGTTACACTGTTGTGTGACCCACAGATGCTGTACCTGTGGCATGGATGCTCACAGTGACATGTACATTTCTGGCTTTGTGTGCTATGGCAGTTGTACAGCTCTGCGGTATGTGGCTGGGGAAGGGGGCATATATTATCTGAAAGGCACACTGGTGTTGGGGTATTCCCAATACTGGTCCATGTACACTGCATGATGTGTCCCAGCCTTGTGGCCACACCTGGTCTGTAGCACAGCCTCGCCACCCATACATGCTCCCCTCAACATCCTCCATGCCCACAGTGCTGCATGTGTGTGCTGGCATCTGTTGGTGTCCACAGAAGTGCGGTCCGCAGGTGTGTGCTGTATGGCCACACTGCCATGCTGTCCACTGGTGGCAGGGTCACCACTTACTGCCTGGTATGGCTGGGACTGGTGGCAGATGATGGCATCATTGTGATGCCATTAGTTAGCAGCATGCTTCCTCTATGCTTGGCTTTATCTATGTGTCATATTTATTTGTTAGGGTCGTGCAAAACCCGTGCTAAACCCGCGCAAACACCGCGCAAAGCCATGTGTCGCCATGGCTCTTTGTCAGGGTTAAGACCAGCTTTCATTGGGTAATTGTATCAGGCGATGCTATGGGTCGCGCTATGTCACGCTAAACACCTTAGCACAGTGCTAGTCGCTGAATATAGCATTGCACCTGTATTCATGTCAGTTTGCCCCTTGCATGCATTATAATTTTGCCCGGCGCTAATGCAGTTTGCCTGCGCTATTTGGCCTTTTGAATATAGCAGACCCGCGCTAATCCCGCGCTAACCCTGCTCAAATGTTTTTTGCCCGGCACAAAGTTTTGAATATCTGGCCCTTTATGTGCATGTCTGTCTGTCTTGGGTTACATTTTTTATATATATTGAAGTCTTTCTCATTCTGTATGCACTTTGGGATTGTTTTAAGGACTGTGACATATATTACATTTTTTGTACCTTTGTTCTGAGCTGACAAGCTTGATACTGCTGCTACAAAATCAGATACAGCTGAAAGAATAGCAAGACAACCCTGATTTTTCTCTCTTTTGTTACATTCACAATCATACTCTACATCTATCAAAAGGGTTTTATAAAAATGACATGAAATTTTATATGGTTTATATATAAAAACATGCAAAAATGTCCCATATTTTGAAGAAGATTACTTCAAGAGGGTATCCTGGTATTGGTAATTTACACTTTATTTTGTATTGGTGAAAACAATAATGCAAATGTCATGACAAGTATTGTGTCATTGTTTCATTTATTCTTTCACACTCATGTTTATGCCCAACACAATGATGTTAGAACTATTAAAAATGATCTGACTAGGTAACTCAAAAACAAGCATAGTAACTCATAATTTGTTTTGCATATTTAAGATATTTAGATAGCTATCATGCACTGGGCATGAATTAAACATTTTACATGTCGTGCAGAAACACCAGGAAATGTACTTCAGCTTGACCACTGTGGTAGCGAGGATTCTTTATAACAGATTTAGACAGACAACTGTAATACAGTGCATAAAAAACGCATATTCTGCGTTTGTCAATTTATTGTCCAAAAAGCAAAATAAAGAAAATAAAGGATATTTACAAAAAGGAAAATAAGAGGGTGTTAATTCTTCACACCAATGTAAATCATCAGGACATCATTCTTCTTCCATTAAGCATCAAATCAAAAGAATTCTGAGACCTTCCTTCTTGACAGTGTAAACCTCCACACTCAGCTCTTCTTAGCTCTTGCTCAGTCTCTGATCAGAAAGCAACTGACCATCTTCCATATTCTCTCTCCTATCTATCTCCCTAGCCCTCTGGTGGACAACCTTTTATGGCAGCCTGACGTGACATCAGAGGTCAGATGACAACATCAATTAGCAGGAACACTTTATTTTTAATCTCTAAATTTCATAAAACAATGTCCTAGCCTGCCTAGCTTAATGCAAGTCTCTATGTTCATCATGCAGGCTCTTAAGGAGTCTCTCTTCTGAAAAAAAAGGCTAAATAAATCCTTAATTACAGGGCATGACATCACACTTGGGAGCTGACTCTTCCCCTACTGTGATATCACTGACTGCTTCTCCCATAAATACAGTCAGTTCAGGAGCTGCCAGCCCTATAGCAGGACCTCTGGAAACATCATCAGGTAATGACCCTTTTTCTTTTATTTCTGGCTTATTGTAATATTTTAAATCAGAAGAAAAATATTCAGTAGCTATCACTAGGCTTGAAAAATGTAAGCAGAAAAGGGCGCGCTCCTTATCTGTTTACTCTTGCAAGCACTAGGAACCTACTGCTTTTTAAGAGAAATAAACATTTTCTGTACCAAACTTAGCTTTGTAAACAGCTGTTGGCTGAAAACTTTCAGCCATCGGCTCCCATTTCATTTTAGCCCTGTTTTGCTTGACAGCAAAGCAAGCTTCTTTGCTGTACCTGATACCTGCAGCATTTCTTTATATGGGCATCACAGGTGTTTTATGTACTTA
Source organism: Neoceratodus forsteri (assembly GCA_016271365.2). Lineage (NCBI taxonomy): Eukaryota > Metazoa > Chordata > Ceratodontiformes > Ceratodontidae > Neoceratodus > Neoceratodus forsteri. The sequence goes on along the minus strand of CM028130.1, from coordinate 1,377,753,143 downwards.
AACTCCTCAGTTTTTCTAAGGGAGTGTTTTCTCAGGTTTCCCGACTGAGTTAGCTCAGTCTACACACTTGCTGCAAGACACAGGAGCATGAAACAACAGGGTCAGATTTTGTACATTCTTTGTAATTCTGCATCCACTTCAGAGCTATGTCCTCTTTATAAGAAACCATTCCTGGTGGTTAAACAATCATTTCAAAACACACATCTGCTGGGACCAAATTCAACATACTGCTAGCGCAGCAGGAACCACTGCTCTTTTTTAAGGCACCAGTTATTTTTCAGAGCTGCTTTTAAATGGGAACACAGGCATTTTAACAAATAGGGGATAGAAAAGAATAGAAAATAGATATCAGGTTGGCCACCCTGATAGGGAAAAGAAAGGATAGTCAGAAAAAAAGGAGAAAGGACAGAGTGAAATAGAACACCTAAGGGGATTGCCTGTTTTAAATCCTCATTCTGGCACAACCACCCTTCAATGGCAGGACATAACTTTTAATGTTTATATGTGCATCCATGTACACCAAACATTTTGTTATGAAGAACCACATTTCAAAGGTGTGTCACTGTTGAGTCAAATACAGCTCAAACCACAGTGTGATCAACAGTGACAGACAAATGACCAGCCACTCTGATCATGACACTAGTCAGTGCTTGCTGAGCTGAAACTTCATGTAGTTGAAAGGACAGAAGTGCTCTTATGAGGAACAGCATTGAAGCTTACATTTGCATGGAGCCACCCAGAAACCAGCAGAGCCTTGTCTTATTTAGCCATGCTGAAGGGGGTTACATAAGTAAAACCATGCTGGGAGAAAGTCAGCAGCTGAGCATTGTGAAAAAATCAATCTGGCACTTACTCCGGTGATCAGATCATAAATGGCACACACAAAGTAGCAGTTACCTTGCCCCCATTATTTTTACGCAGGACCAGTGTGATTCCCTTTCCCTTATTCAAACAAGTCCTCCTCCCATTGCAAAGCTGGCACTTTTTCCTGAGAAGGGAAAGGAGTACAGAGCACTCTCTTTAGGTGGACAGCTAGTGCATTATACAAACAGCAGTCCCCAAATGACTTACCTTCCTCTTGCTGTTGAAAGCCGCATCCCACTGACCCCCAACTGCACATCCTCTTCTTTTCTGCTGCCGCCACCACCCATTGCCACTGCATCAGTGCTGGCCTCGTAGTCTAGGCAAGGATTAATGAATGCCCAGTCCTCCATCTCAGCCTCAGTGCGAACTAGCAGCTCCATGTGCTTTGACGTGTTCTATCCCATGGTCACCATGCATGCCTGGCTGCTTACTCATGCTCTTCCAGGCTCCCATTCTGCCCATCACAATTGGAATCGAGTCACATGAGAGCTCATGTGCAGACCTAGTACACCCCCCATAACAGCCACCAAAATGTGGGGGAAGGCTTGAGAAAAATGCATTGGGGACAGCTCAGAATCAGGAACGCACATCTTGTTGGCTACCTGCCGTATATGGTATGCATCTGTGAGACACAGATATGAACGTACAGCAGCATAGCCCACTTACAAAGACATAACAAAAACACAAGCATGCACATACAGTAGTACTACTGACAGATCTCAGTCTTTCAATGAGAGCTAGGCTCATTCAGACCCAAATCTTAAAACTGTGAGAATTACAAAGCAATTCAATTGGTTTCTCTCTGTTTTAATTGCACTCTTAAAATAGAGGCTCATAATGCATTTCAATGTATTTAATTACTTTGTCATCATGCTCACAGAGTTCTGCCTGTTTGTCATTCAGCACACTACAGTGCAATACATATTCATAGCTGTTGAAAGTGTATATACTGTCACAATTGTGAAGAGCAGTTCAGTAGCAGGAGCTGATACTGTTTGCAACAAGATGATTGAAAAATCACACTCGGTCAAAGAAGCTTGTACTACTTGTGCAGTCACAGTCAACTGGGGATTTCATATGTTAGTCAGTTAAGACTATTACAGTGAACTGAGGCTCTCTTAGCCAATCATATTCCTCATGTGTCATTATTTGGGTACTAAGGCACTGGCTCAGCAGATTTACACATTAGGGAAAATGGTATATGAATATCTGCTGGGCCATCATCTTCCTTCTCAGAAACTGAGAGTCTATGACATACTTTGAACTTGGATCCTAGCTTGGATCCCAGTTTTTACCCCACCTACATGTGGCAGGAATCCAGTCACAGCCTGCAGTATGTTCCTATGTTCCTGCACAAAGCAGTGTGAGCCCTGAATTTGAATATCTAGAAATTGCAATGGAGTTTATTCACCTGGTAAAGGCAGTTATATAGGCAGTCTTTATTGTTCTCTGGAAGCAGTTACCAATTGGTATTCCCCATATTATCTGATGGGCTGATACATGATCCAATAAAATGTGTGATGTTGGTGGCTTCTTCCCCCGCTATGCAGAAATTCTTCTGCTGAGTTCTTCCAAAGCATATCTGCAAGAAATACACTGTAGTCCTCCTATTGTAACAAGCTGTATTACTTTATTAGCAGTGGGCTTATCTACGCACTGTATGAATGACTGTATGTAAATCAGCATTGTAATAATACCCAATACTTAGGTGTACATGTATACATATATGTGTTTCCAGACTGTCAGCTACTTCCTCAGTTGGGATAACTGTCACACTGGGAGGGCTGCAGAGTACTATAACAGATGCTTATGTAATCAGGCTTTACCAGGTGGGGAAACTCTATTACATCACTCACTTTTTATGGTACCTTGGAAGTCCTTTCCAGTGGGACATTTGTAGCAGTGACTTGAACTTCATGGTAGGGTTAGAGTCCAGTGTCTTCCCTATAGATGTGTACTGCCTTGAAAACTGATTGACCAAAATAACCCTGCTTGGCTAACATGACACTTGGCTTATAGTGCATGGTGAAAATATGGACAGATGCTCGCATGGGTCTCTGTGTCAGCTTCTTATTGGAGGGTGTTTGTGTCAGACTGTCTTATTGGGGGATTCTCTGTGGTCCATATAAATTGTGACACTGATGCATGTTTGCTGGAACTGACTTAGCGTCACTTGACAAGCTTTTAACCAGCACTATATGTGTGCAGAATGGAGAAGCTCAGCAGCCAATATTATTAAGTTCGTAGGGGCAGGGCACTGGACTTTGAATCTGGTGATTTGGGTTTAAATCCCACTTCCCCTCAAGTCATGGTCTAGAAGATAAGAAGGACATGGATTCTAGCCCCACACCAGGCACTTTGGGTAATTCCTATAACTTACATGGTAGCTGCACTGTTGAGTGGCTTTCCTTCAGATTAGATGTTGAACCATGGTCCCTTCTGGCAATTACTGGTCATAACACTTATCCAAGAAGAGTAAGAGAACTGTATTAAAATATAAAATCATATAAACATTACATTAAAAATACATACACTGTATACAATCAATCATATTGTCCAGTTCCATTTCAAAAATTACAAACAAACATAGAAAAACACTGAGACAGCTACTACTGCCTGAGTGAAACATGAACAATTGTCTGTGAAATTAACAACAAATACAGTATTAATATTGTCCATACTGCCTATGACATGCAATGACATGAATTCCAGCAAGCTTGAAATGGTACAGAATCACATTTCTTAACTTCAGCTTGATATACCTTTTGCAATGCCACAAAATCATAAACACTACAGCCTCAAGAGAACAAAGCTTTTGTTGAATTTGTAAGGAACAATGAACCTGCCATAAATAGTATCTACAGCATACAAAAATCTGTTGTAATGTGAAAGGATGAAACTTCTTCCAGATTCCCCAATACAGACCTAAAACTGTTACATGATAGATCACATTCTTAAATAGTGGTTCTTTTCACATACTACTCAGATACATCCAAAAAGAAATTGCAAAGGGGCACTCAGAAAGGAGATGACTTTGAGTTTCAGAAATATTTACACATTCTCCTCTAGGACAGATTTTCTTTCTATGATTGAAGGAGTCACTCACTGGCATCCTTCCATGGAGGCTCAACTATGTTATGTCTACCTTTTCCTCAAGATACTTTTGTTTTGCAACTGTCTCATTGCCTCTTTATCCCTTCTTGATACACATAATGTTATGGTCACAGAAAAGGAAAAACTAGTACACAAAATATCAGCATATAATTGTTTTCTAGTCAGAGATGTTACTTGGGTCAAATGTAACTTTTACCCATTGATTGTTTTTCAATGCATAAACCCCATATCATGGTGCAATATGACTATGAGCATTTATCCTACTTACCCATGTCCCAGTTTGCCCTTTACTCAAAAATGAAGTGATCCAATCCACTATCAAGGACCTCAATATTTTTCCTGCTTCTCCCAGGGCTACTGCAAAAGTATAATTAATAATTACTAAAGAGAACATGAAAACAAGGGAATTCACTACACCTACCCATCCATCTTTATAATCCTTGTATGTGACTTCTCGTTTATAATGGGGTTTAATCGGTGCCCCCTGAGACCTTGAAAAGTAAACTATAAATTGTCACTTTCAGACATTTAGGCAGTGGAAAGATCATACTAATATATAGAAGCAAGTAAGCAACAGAGTTTTAATTAGGTAAATTCTCTTTTTTTTTATAGTGTTCTATTTTTCCACTTTTCTTTCTGTGTTCAAAATACATTCTATCCAATTATTCATACTCATACCATCCATATCTGTTCTGACCCCTAGAGTCTTAACTGGTCCCTCATTGATCTTTACCCCAGCAACACACCCCAATTTCCTCAATTCATCATTTTAACCTATTTCAATACCAACACATTTATTGTAATTTATCCTGCAACCTGTGAAAAAGCTGCAGCTGTGTACTGAATAATCTGACCAGCAATATTCCTGTGATTCATTGCATGTTTGTTCTAATGAAATTACTACCACTGAAATCTTTTACAGTGCTAACAATTTAGAAAACAATTTTCAATCAGAATTTAATAAGCTCAAATAAGGTCAAGGCCCTCCAATTACATATTTCAGACTTTTCTACTTTTTGTGAATAAGAATCAATATTGCTTTCTGCATGGAAAGTGGTAAAGAACCTGTTTCCAGAATTTCATTGTACAAAATTTGTAATATGGGAGGAAAATAGCATCTAAAGGATTGATAAAACTATATGTGAAGGCCATCTGATCCCGAGACAGTATTATTCCCAAAGTGAGCTACAGTATCGCTCACTCTTCTTCAGAGAGCAGCATGTGACTAGAAAACGTGTTCCAAAATATGAGAGGGGATCCAGGGGGATATTCAAGCCATTGAATATCTGGCCGTCATCACTTGAATCTCCCTGTACACAAAAAGATCTTCAAAATGTGACTGCACATTCTCCAATATGGCTTCTAAGACTGAAACTATCACCCCATCAGATTTCTTTCTGACCTCTGCCATGAATTTATTTTCTGCTCTTTTTGCAACCAGAAAAAATATCTAAGGACTGCACCTTTTCTTGGGTTCAAAATTTCAGTTCTTGCTCTAATGAAGACAATCTATTGTATTAGAACTTTCTAATTTCTTCTTTTACATTAATGATTTGTTCAGATAAATCAAAAGCAGGCACCTAACTTTGGGAAATGAGACTATGCAATTTTGACCTAAGAGTTAAATATTGCATATATGGATTGATATGTCTCTTAAATCCCCTCTTCGAAAATGTAGATGAAATTCTTTTTTTGAGTCCTCCCACCATTGTTCAACAGTGTCATATGATGTAATTATTGAACATACAGCTCTAAAAAGATCCAGCCATCATATTTCAACTTCCATTTGCTCTGCTGCAACATTGATACATTTAGCCTCCAAGGATTTGTTTTAGCTGAAATAGAGTTCCCTATGGAACACAGACTAAGAATAGTCAGATGGTCTGAGCATTCAATTTCTATTGTTCTAACAGAATGTACATTCAATGTTGCCAAGAGAAATAAAAAATCTGTTCTGGCGGATAGGGTTCATTTAAGAAAAAGCAGTCACTGGCCTCCTTTTATCCTGAGCCATGGCATCATGCAGAGCAGCAGTAAGAATCATTCCTTTCAAATAAATCACATCATTATAAATGTTTCTTGTTTTACCTCCTCTATCTGCTAAAGAGAGCCCACAGTTAAAATCCCTTCAAAAATAACCAATCTGCTTGTATGCATTACGGGTGGATACTTTTAAATAAAGTTATTCTGTCTGCCTTAGAAAAATTGGGAATATTTTTAACAAGTCTCAGTTTCTTTCCTGCTTGTTCTATATAGAGTATAAGGGCTTTCCCAGGCTCAATTTTCACCAGCCTTTGTACTGAAAAAATAACACCTTTGAACAATATAAATACAGCATCACACTTTTCAACCCCCCGTGACCCAAATGAGGCCCCACGAAACCACAGTTTCTTAGCTGTTGATATTTCATACAATGTTTCTCATGTCCTCTAAGAAAATATGTTTGCTGGTAAAGTGCCTAAAATAGCCACTTTTGTTAACCTTTTCTTATGTGTTCTAATATTATTAACATTCACTGGGACTAGTGAAATTGTAACCCTTCTACACATTTTAAATTATCAAAAGGTGGGGGCAGTCTTTGCCACCACACATGTCTATGACATAGTCCTCCATCTACTGTTTTCAGCAACAGATGTTTCCTGGGTGGACTCATCCCGGTCTGAGGAGTGCCCTGGGACAGAAGATGCTGCTGAGAAATGTTCTGAATCTGCCTCATCATCATCCATGTCCCTCCATTGCTTTGCTGTGGCAAGGGCTGCATATTTGTTTTGTGTCTTTATCCCAGAGGTTCTCTAAGGTTTAGGGTTCTCTTTCTTATCTTCCTCATTTTCTAAAGGAATGTACAGTCATGTCAGCATCCTCAGAAGGACAAGGAGGTGACATTTCTAACTGTGGGTCTTCTTTATAGAAGCCTCACTTGAAAGAGCTCCAGATGGGGATCCCCACACACTCAGTAATCCCTCCCACTGTAGGAGCATTCACTTTTACATTAATCTGAGAACTTGCACCCTCCATTTCCTGCTTTCTGTCTAGTATGTTAGGATCTGTGTCACTTCTAGACAGTCCAGTAGCCTCCTCATTAGCAGTTTGCTCTGAAAAAGCTTCTTCCTTCCTATTAGTCCTTGATGTATTGAAAATCTATGAGTAGAAGCTTCCAGTGCCCCTTTTCTCTGCACTTTTCCTTTTAAATCATCTTGATTCAGCCCTCCACTTCTGTTTTGAGAGGCCCAAGAGCACTTCCTATAGGACTATCCCCATTCCTGATACAAATTGCATCAAAAAATAATAGGACATCTTAGGCTAATATGCCCTTACTCAAAGCATAAATTGCATATTTAAGAGCCACGTGCTGCACTTAAGTGTCCTCTTGACCCACACTTTTGACAAGTATGGGGCTGGACATGGTAAAAACATACTCCTCTGCCCATCCCTAAATAAAAACTACTTCAGAGGTGACAAATTCCTGTGTTTGTTTGTCTCAAATGATCTCTGTATTTCCTGCCCTCCCAATCCACACTTGTTCCATGTCAATAATCAGAAAAGGATTTTCTAAGACCTCACATCTTTGTTTTAACAAGTATAAAATGTCTGAGACCTAAACACTTTCATTTCTGAAAAGAATTGTGATGATCTTATTAGCTGTCTTAGATGGGGGATCACTGTAAATGGGGCCCATAAAGCAAAGCTCTTTAGCTGCTCATACTTCGACCGAAACCTATCTAATGATTCAGAGCTTTAAAACTAATATTGAACACAGTTTCCCCAGAGACATGAATTACAGCATATAATTCAGCAGAAAAAAAATCCAACATTTTAGCAAATTTCTTATTACATAAATTCTGTGTGGGGGAAGTTCTAGACCCCACTATATTTCAGTCTTAGTGCATTATGCCTCGAAGCAGGCTCTCCTTGAGCAGCAAAAAGTCTTATAGTCTAAAAGTCTGTGGGGTCTCCTAAGCCCTAGAATGTGGCCAGAATACAGAGTCAGTATCAGAGGCATCTGAAATATCATCATCAGAGTCTTTTTGAGAGGTCGTATCCTCCTGTTGTACTTATTCTGCAGACACCAACCTAGGGGTGGGGGTTACTGGGGTCTGCCACAACACTGTCTCCTTCCATATCCTCAGGCTGTAGCAAAGGAGACTTTTGTGGTCAATTATGTTCAACATTTAGAATACTTCCATGACCAGGACATACTTCCCCCTTTCTTCTGTACATGCAGTCAATCCCTCTCTGCTTGTCAAACCAGTTCTTTCAGTTATATTTCCCTCCCTTCTATCTGCAGGTATTGTGGAGGAAGTACTTACAGGTACTTCAGACTTATTGCTCAGTACCAGTTTATCTGAATCCCCTGGAATCAATGATTTCCCATGTGCAGCTCAAATCCAGACAGGGCATAAAAACACTGATTCTACAGACCAGCTCTTTGAATGTTGTTGCTCAAAGCCTGCTCCTTTAATTCCAGCAGGGCATCCCCAATTAACTCCAGGGTGTTTTGTTGCTTTCCTCACTCCTCCAGTGGTTATTTTTCTTATCCAGCCCCAAATCAGTATCGGCTAGTGTAGCATGCCCTGTTTGTTTCTTTAAAGGCACTTTTCCAAGGCAGATTTTTTTTTTTGCTGCCTTTCATCTCCTCAGTCTGCAGCAGCAACAGTGTCCTCCCAAAGTGACCATAAAACTGCGGCTTTAGAAATGCTGTCTTCAGAAGCAGCAACTGAAGAAACTCCTTGGGGCTGTGGAAGACCAGGTTGACTTACTGAGTTGCAGTGCAGTGTTATGTCCATGTTTTGTCAAAGTTCTACTTGTTGGCTATCAGCCAATTCTTCTGATGCTTGCACATCACTCTTTATTATAGGCAGCAAGCCTTCCAAAGTTTGAGACACAGTGTCAGAATTTCTCACAGCACCCTCTGGCTATAATTGGGCCATAGATAATGTCTCCTTCTCTATTTGAAAATGGGCTCCTTCCTCAGCCAATATATACTAAGTAGTAGCCTTTTCTTCTTTTCCATAACTTTTATAGCTTTTCTTCTTCTGCTACTCTCAAATTCTGTTGTGCAGCATTACCAGCTTCCTGCACCAATTGGACCATTTCTACTTCTCTCTCCAACATACCGATGTCCATATCTAAAATAGCATTCTTCCAGATTTTGACCGTTGGAGAATAGGTAATGAAGGAAAAGGTCCACTCCCCCATACCTACTCCATCCTCAACTCCACCTTCCAGAGTGTCCATCTTGGTAAACAGGCAGATAGCCAGAGGTTCCCATTACAGGAGAGATGGGGAATTTCCCACAATGTCATGGCCACCATTCAACCTGTCAATAAAACAGGCCCATGTAATTCATCCTGCAGTACACACCTGGAAAAAAGCTGTAATAACTTAATGTTCCTTTCCTGGTCAAATATTACAATAAATAAATCATTTCTACTGGGTCAATTGTTAGGGGAACAATGTATTATATCTGGAGCATTGTCTGTGTCAGTTTGTCTTTTAGGGGGCTGTTGTCTGTGTGAAATGACTGACACTGTAGCTGCATAGCTGAAGGGCTATCCTTCAGATTAGATTTTAAACCAAGCCCCCCTTCTGCCAATCACTGGTCACTGTCCGGGTGGAATTTAAAGATCCCATGGCACTTATCAAGATGAGCAGGGGAATTTTATTAACAAAAGATATCAAACAATACAGTTCAATTCAGATTTAAAAAAATCATGATACAGGTGTATACAGATGATTAAGAAAATACTCTGGAAACCTGAACACAGCTTATGAAAAACATTAGGATTTAACATGCGTTTATCCACTGCACACAGTTTTGAAAGGTATTCCATGGCTATGAGGGCAACCACAGCAGGAGGAATCCATTTGTGCTGCATCGTAAAGGTGCCGCTTGCCTGCCACAGGTAATATTTACAAACTGCAAAACAAATCTGCAATACTGGAACAAAAAAATAATTCCAAATTGACGAAATATGTTTAAAATAACAATTTCATAGGTAACAGACGAAAAGGAAGGAACAAGCCACATGATGCTTACTTGTTTCCAATAGGCACAACTAGTATGGCAATCAAAAAGAAAATTGGATTGTGTTTCAAGGATATTCAAACATGTCGGTCAAGGACAAAACTGCTCTGTCAGAGTTTGGTGCTTCAATGAATCGCAGACAGCCTATTTCCCATATTAGCTAAGCCATAAGATGTCCCACATATGAAAAGGAATCTTACGGTTAACCAGTTGGGATAATGCTTATCCTAAAAGAAGAAGGGGATAGAATTGAATCTTGGGGGGGGTGTAATTGTGTTGCCGATGCCTCTCTGAGGGAGTCCAGCACAATCATTGAATGTCAAACACCAGGATAACAATTTCTTAACTGAAGAAAGAATATATGATGGGCGTACATGATGGTAGTTCTGCCTGAATCTTCGAATAAGGATGGCAGGTGGAGTAGCAAAAAAAGGGATTATCTAGTCTGATACCAAAGGAATACAGATGGTGTTGGTGTTACTCAAAAGGGGAGTAACATTACTAGAGAAAAAGACAATGTAGTAAAAGGCTAGGGGCTGACCATATGGAGGCCTCCTCTATTCCAAGGCTGGCAAGTAACTTCCCATTTATTAGGGTTGAGATGGGAGTCCCACAGTCCTTGAAAAAACAAACTGAACAATCTCTCCATCAGGGAATAGGGAGGTTGAACCACGCCACTAAGGAACGTAAAGCAAGGAAGCAACAGTGTCTTTATTAAATAAACTTGCTTAAATTTTGCCTGTGCACTGTGTTTCCAAGCTAATAACCTCCTTTCAGCTTTATAAAGACAGGTTTCCCAACTAAACATATCAACATCAGGTTGGTTAAAGTAAATGCCTAATATCCGAATGAGGTCATTACATACAGCAATTCCTTCGATACAAGATGGGAGGTCAGGTGCAGGAGAGCCAACTGGGACTGCCACACTTTTAGCATAATTAATAGTAGAGCCAGAAACCCAAGAAAACATCTGTAAGAAGGAGGACACAATGACCCCTTGTATACTATCTGAAAGAAAAATGCTGACATCATCTGCATATGTTAGGACTCTGAAATCCATGGCATCAAGGTTGAGAGTGATGCAATGGAGTTGCAAGGAATATTGTATGAGGTGCAAGAGAGGGTCTATGGAAAAAACATACAGCACAGGGCATGGGGCAACCCTGCCTGATGCCCTGGTGGAGTGGGATGGGTGTGCCAAGGTGAGAGTTAACATAAGGGATGAGGCATGCTGAGGTATAAAGTAAAGCAATCCAGGTAATAAAGGAGGGAGGGAGTCCATACCAACATAAGACATCGAAAAGGTAACAATGGGCTATGAGGTCAAATGCTTTCTCTTGATCCAAGGAAAGTGCAAAACCAGAATAAAAGCTTCATTTACCCCATTCAAACAGTTGACAGGTGATGATTAAATTATCAGAGATCTTACATGTGGGAACAGCACAACTTTGGAATGGGGATGGTAGAACTTTGACTGCAGCGGAAAGGTGAGTGGCCAACAGGCAAGCGAGGATTTTGTAATTGGTATGCAGGAAGCACAAAGGTCTCCAGTTTTTCAAAAGTGTTCTGTTGTCCTTCTTATATAAAAGGATAAGTATGGCTTGGGACAAAGTGGAGGGAGGCATTCCAGTTGTTAAAATCTGATCAAACAAAATAACCAACGTAGGGCCCATGTAATCAAGAAACATCTTGTAGGCAACGGGGTGGGTGGGTGGGGGCTTCTGTGCTGGGGTGCTGTTATAAGGTAAACCCATATGGTTGTCAAGACTTCTGAGATGTGAACAGGACTCATCAGGGAGGCTTGCAGGAGGGAACTAAGTGCAGGAGGGAAGGGGAGGGGCAACTGACTGATCTTGGATGATGTGGCAAAAGGGGTACCGAAGGTGTCCTTGATATGGGCATGGACGTGAGACAAAATCTTATCAATATCAGACTCTGGAGGGTCCTTCGATGCCTGATGGAGGGACCACATGTGTCATCTCTGATGCCAGTCTGAGCAGGCTTTATACATATCCATAGACTGGTTCCTTCCTTGTGTACCAAACATACTCTCCTGTGCCAAGGACCTGGCCTTATCATATTGATAGTGGACTATTTTTTATTTGACTATTTCCATATCGGCATAAGGTACAGGCCACATGTGTGCATGCAGAAAATCAGGCCATGCAGATGAAAAAGAAGATTTAAATATTGTAAATATCTGAAAGTTATCCTCCCTAAATATATCAACATGTGGAAACCTTTTATAATGTACGTGAAACCTAGGGAGGGAATCAGCTGAAAAAGCTCCACTTCACTTTTGTAAACCCTCCTCTCATGTTTGAGTCTGGAGCTGGGGTGGAAGAGACACTTTATGTTGTTCTGGGGCTCCTGTGCTAACAGCAATTTAGAATATTATGAGTAATTGCTAGTTTATTCACTGACGATCTCTAGATAGCTTTGCTTTGTGTGTGTTCTCTTGTATTTTTTAGTTCCTGACTGGAGGAAAGTGGCCCTGGACCATCTTAGAACTCTACGGTTGTGCCAGCAATGTAGGTATCATCGAGAATAGTCCAGGTATGCCAATTTATATGGTATTTACAGGACATGAATACCAGCGGGTATTACTCCCAAGTGTTACTTCCTGGCTGGACAGATGTTGTTCGTCCATCCAGGGAATAATACAGTTCTTTTGTTGTCCACTTGTTTAGGCTCTGCTCCTCAAGTTATTGTAAGTCTGTCCCTCTAACTGTATTCATACAGAAGTATTTAAGAGGTCTGTAATATTATTGTTATGTATGCGACAGCTTTATTCTATGTAATGCTCGTTAAAGTCAAATCAATAAAAAACTTATTAACCGTAAATATCTGGAAGAGCTTAGATGCCATGCTCAGTGTTGGAAAAAGCAGTGAAACTTTTTCTTGGCATCCTCCTACTGTACCAAACTCCAAAATCTTCATAAGTACTGAGGACAGTCAATCTGTCAAAGAAGACCTGGAGCCAATCATCGCAGACAGATGGGTCTGCCAATACAAATGTTTTGAACCTCCAAGGCCTGCATTGGGTGGAGACAGAAGGTTCCAAAGCAGAAGTGATATAGACAGCCATATGGTTTGAGAATTCTACAGGAATGATTTGGGAAAGGGACACCAGTAGACAGTGGGATAAAAACAAAAAAAAAGATATGAGTCGGTAAAAGACCTTTGTTAAACATGGGGCTGGGGGTGTATTAGATGTACATTGGCTATCCTGCAAGTGAGCTGTAGAAACCATGTCTCAGAGGAAATTCAAGTCACAAAACAGCTTTGACATAGGACCTCCATCGTCTGAAATACCAAACCCACAGTTGAAGTCACCACCCAGTATAACATGCTTGGTAGTACAGAGGAAAGGCTGAATGAGTCTAAATAATGCCTGTCTTTCAAACTTCAGTTGGAGAGCATAAACATTAATAACACTGAGGGGAAGGAGACCACCAAATTCAGTAACAAGGCCCTTCCAGGAGATATATTAATAAGCCTCCACAATTTAAAGTCAAAGCCCAAGAAAAGAATGACCACCCCATCACATGTGTCAAGGCCCTGTGACCAATAGGATAGGTCAGACACCCATAAATACTTGGCAGCAGATAATTCAAAGGCTGTTTTGAGGCAGGTGTCTTGTAACAATAGGATGCTGCCTGGGAGAGTGCGGAATATGGAAAAATTAAGCATCCTTGTTTGGTGGAACTTAATGCTTTTGACATTTAACATCAACGCAGAGATAGGGACCTGATGGAGGAACAGTTAGAATTGCAGGGGTATGCACCACCACCTTTCCCTGTTTGTGACTGGTTCTATTTCTCACACACTTCACAGATTACTCCTCCTATTGGTCAGAGCCACCTCCTTCATCTTCGGTGTGTCTCTCTATTGGGAAAAGGTGACCAGAGCTGTGTAAGCATTACTAAAAAATATGTATGATTTCTTTGATAATTTTGCTTTACCTGTGAATCTCTGGGTTTTTTTTTTTTTTTTTTTTGAGCCAGGAGCTGGACATTTTTAGTTTCCATTGGGGCAGGGGAAGGGAGTATTGGGGCAGAAAGATCCTGACACACAGCCAGGGGTGTTGGTGGCATAGGGAGAGGATCTGAGGTCATGGGGGTGGGCCATGTCCACAACTGGGTCAGGGCCAGCCGAGGAGGAAGCAGTGGGGGGTAGGCATGCTGGAGTGGTATGGCCATATTCCAAACAGCTGCCGCAGCGGGCCTCTTCACAAACAGAACTGAGGTGGGTATGTGACCCACACTTGCGGCACATCTGGGGCTGGCCCAGATAGAAGCAGATACCTTAGTTTCACCCAATGTAGAAATTGCCAGGCAGGTGGGTGATACCAGAGGCGGTCTGATGCAGTTTTACCTTTACCTTCTAGCCCCCCCGTCCAGACTTCTCGGTATCAATGATGGGGTTGGGGGCATCTAAGACTTCACAATGTTTGAAAAGTCAGTGCAAAACATCTGTAATATTGACACATTCATTCCTAAATAATAGGGTGACTATTTTAAAAGCAGTTATAGTTAAAGGTATGGCCAAAAATTGGGACCACAGAGGGGAGGCTTTGATTCTGTGCAATTTAAACCAGAAGTAGTCTAATGAGGAAAAGGTACAAAAGCTTTGGTAACCTGGTAAGGCCCACTAGGCACTGGTGCCCATTTTCAGGGGTACCTGGGAGCATTGGGGAGATTAAGTGACATGCTCAGAATCACAGAGTATGCAAGTGGAGGATGTGGGAGTCAAATCCAGGTCTGGCTGCTGGATGCACCAAGCTCATTCATAGCTCACTACTCTAACCTCTAGGCTATACTGCCAGCTTAAGCTGAATGTTTCCTCACCAGCAATCTGAATGACCGCATACAGGTCTGCAGTAAAACAAAAATTGATTCTGTTACTTTATGGATAACTTAAGTTCTATCAGGGAGCAAGTCCATTCCCCCCTTGTAGCATAACCAGACCACATTTTGTCTCTGAATGGGGTCTCTGGGCAGAGAGAACAAGTCCGTCATCTTAAATGAGCCTGCTGTACCATCTGGGAATGTGGTGGTGGGTGCAGCTCCTGCATGGCAGCCAGTGGAGGAATCATCAAACAGAGAGGTCTGCCCAACGGATGTAGAAATGACTTCTGATTGAGGAGGACATGATCTCAACAGGGGCTGGTTGCCAGAAGATCCAGACAGTGGGGAGACAAGAAGGGAAGTGTCCAAGCGAGTATGTTGAGGAGCCTTTGTTGTGCAATAGTGCTTATACTGTTCTAGTGGGGTCCAGGAGACTCCATCAACTGCCTTGATTCAGCCTGCAGCAAGAAACACTGCTTCCGGATACCATTTCTGTAAATGTTTTCAGGTGACAGTTTCTGCTACAGGGGAAGCAGTTATAGGAGCAGACACCTTTAAGATCTGAGACATAGCTGGTGAACAAAATGAAGGACCAGGTAAGACTGAGATGCAGGCTTGTGTTCTGGGGTAGAGTTAGCTGACAACACTGTCGGAACTGCAAAGTCAGAAAAAGTGTCTGGTACAGCAAAGACCCATGTCAGTGTTGGAAAAAAATCTTGGGACAGAGCAGGAACATCCAAGCAAGGAATCCGTTCCTGTGATAAGACAATACACGCTGGTAGCATGGGTAGAATAAGTGGGGAAGCAAGTGAAGCAGGAACTGGCAATAGTGACCCAAAAAGAAAACACTCAGGAGTAGAGTCTGAGGCAATCACAACATTAGGTCTAGTGTGGGCAGCAGACTGTCTGGCAGGTAGGTTATTGTCAAGAAGAGGAGGGGAAAACATTCCAGGGGTGGCTGGAGAACTGCCAGACCCTCTGGGAAGGTAATAAGAAGCAGTCACCAGTCGGTATTTCTTAAACACGCCTTCTCTTCTTTAGCAATCATCCCAAGTAGGAGGCGTTTCTTCTTTACAAGTTCTCGATGTAAGCATCAGTCAGCATCCTGTACAGTAGATTTGGATGTAGCACGATAAGAACTAGAAGGGGCTGTAATCAGTCCCAACATGTTCAATGTGGTAGGCGGTTCACTGTCCAGTGAATTCAAAACAGAAATACAGGGAGCCTCAGGAGAAGCAGAAATGGGGGAAGAGGCTCTCTTCCCTGCGTCCTGTACAAGAGTGCTCACAGCTTCTGTAGGAGTAGCCATCTTGGCAGAACTCCAAATGGCCAAGGGACCCTTACTGGTAAGAGTATAGTAGTTACCCTGGGTGTCATGGCCAACATTCCCCCTGAGAATGAAACAGGTCCATGTAACTCACCCCAGGACACACCTGGAAACAAGTTGTCACAGCCTCATCTGCCTTTCCTTGTCAAATATTTCAGTAAATAAATAATTTCACTGTGCTAGTTGTCAGAGGAATAATCTATCTGGAGCATTGTCTATGCCAGTCTGTCTTTGGGAGAGAGAGAGAGTGCTATCTGTCATCTAGTCTATGACATGGCAGAGCTTGAATTGGTTCTTGTACGAAGGATTCTTGGCCCCAAATCCATCCAACACACTATCTTTCTGTCCTTTTGGCCATGATGGAGTTATGGTCTTGCTTGAGGTACTACCCACACAGCTGAATAAACACATTTGTATGTGCTATGTTTGCAGCACGGCACCCCACCCAGAAGTTACAACTGCTTGGTAAGAACATGTGACTGTTGGACCTGAGCAGAGACAAGTGCCACTATCCACCCTCTTGGCACTATGGCCCACAGTATAGAAATATGTTGCCATAACTTTATTAAATAGTGGGGTGAGTGTACAGCACAAGTGCCTGGTTGGGATGCTTTAAAGCTCTATTACATTGTACACAAACATTCGGCATTGACAAATGTTTGTTTTTATGGGGATCACTCACTGAGCTCATTCAAGCTATTTTACCTGCAACAGCTAATCAGTGGTGTTGAAGATGATGATTTCCTCAGACTGCACATGTTTTGGTGCCATATCCTTTGTTGTTACCAATTCAAAACTTTGGAACAACATACTAGCCCACATACATAAATGCCCAGTTGCCCTCATCTTTTGGTGCCATGTACCGATCATAACTGCTTCAAAGTACTGTATGTTCCTGTTCCTGACCTCAATTTTAACTTTACCCTTTTCTGCCTACATTTGTCAGCTTGTCACACTTAGTTACTCTGTTGTCTGCACTTTTATGTCTCCATCAGTTTACCCTTTTGACACTCCCCTGCGTTTAGGCATGTGCCTTGCAGTTCTTTCTTTCTTTCTTTCTTTCTTTCTTTCTTTCTTTCTTTCTTTCTTTCTTTCTATCTTTCTTTTTTTCATTTTAGCCTTAATCACAGTTCACTGAATGGAATTATATTGACTTGTCCTCTGAGCTCTGAGGCTCTGGAGGCTCATCCAAGGCCGCTAACCCTGCCACAAAAATGTGGCAAATGCCTTATCCAAACATCACATATCATATTTTGTAAGTCCCATTGGTAACATCTGCATCAGATAAAGTAACCAAGGCAACACATTCATTTTGATAAGATTAATGTGACCCAACCATGAGATGGGAAGTGCTATTCAGTGCCTCAATTCTCTCAGTATCGTGTCTATTAGAGGAGTATAATTTAATTGGTAAAGGGAGTCTAGGGTCAGGCCCACATGTATTCCCAAATATTTAAAAGAACCATTAACTTCCCTTAACCCCCACATATTATTCTTGCTTCCTTCAAGTGGTCTCCAAGGGCCAATATTTTCAATTTTTCTAAGTTTAATTTGTAACCAGAGAACACAGCAAACTCAGAAATTATCCTTAACAGTGCAGGCATAGATTGGTGTGGTTCTGAAACATAAAGCAGCTGATCATCTGAATATAAAGTGACCTTATGATGTTGCTCTGACCTTCTACGCACTCCCAATATATCAGGGGCCTCCCGAATACAAATGGCCAAGGGTTCAATTGCTCATGCGAAGAGGAGATGGGAGAGGGGCCACCCCTGCCTAGTCCCTCTAAAGAGGGGGAATTTGTCTGTGAGTGTTCTATTGATCAGGATTCTTATACTGTGCCTGTACCATTCCCACAAACTCTTCTCCAAGCCCAAACTGCTTTAGTAGTTTAAACAAAACTCCATTCTATGAGGTTGAACACCTTCTCGATGTCCATGGATAGCACAGATGTGCGCCCCAGATGCCGAGAGACCCCCATACCACATTCAGTAGCTTCCACACATTGTGGTAAGAAAGACGTTCATGCACAAACCCAGTCTGGTCTGGGTGGATCAGGCTTGGCAATAGCTGGTCTAGATGGTTCACTAGGATTTGGGCTATTATTTTAACATCACAACTGAGTAAGGAGATCAGGCAGTATGAGGAGAACTCTGTTTGGACCTTCCCTGGTTTTAAGAGGACACAAATAACCACCTTGTAACATGTTGCAGGGAGAATCCCTTCCCCGGAGCTCTCGCAGCAACTCCCACAAAGGATCAACCAGAGAATCCACCATGGCCTTGTAATACTTGGCCATAAACCCATCCAATCCCCCAGCTTTTCCCTTCTTCAGGCTAGATATAGCCCTTCCAATTTCTTCTATAGTGACCTCTGCCCCAATCCCATGCAGTGAGCCTCCAAAAGACTTGGCAGGTCAAACCCATCAAGGAAGCAGTGCACCGCCTCAAGTTCACTAGCACATTCAGCTGTATATAGACTTCGGTAAAAGTCCTGAAACATCCCTCTATTTATTTATTTAATTTTGTTGACCAGGTAGGCTCACTGAGACTAGAAGTCCCTTTTTTAGGGGTGACTCGGGGGAGGAGGGATACAGATGGTAACCACTGAAATTGAACCAGATTAAGCTATTGGAGGTATTTTAGTTAACTGGGGAAATTTGGCCAGGACACCGGGGAAATTACTCTACTCTGTGGCAGGGGGCACTGTGGTGCCTGCTGCAGGATGGAAGACTCCAGACAGGAGGTGGCTGTGGAGGAGAAAGGATATGCTCTGTCCAGAGCTCCTGTGGATCTTGTTCACCGATCTCTGGATTTTGACCAAATTGAAACTAGCACTATACTTAATGAAATTTTGCTTTGATGGAGGAGTAACAAAATTTACCATCTGCTTGTCATCCTACCTGTCCTGAGATCGATGCCCAAGTGCAGATTGAGGTAGACCAGCCTGATATGCCTGGAGACAACACAACAACTATATCTGAAGAGGAGTTATGTTTACAACTAGAATTAGCAACAAAAAAAAAACATGACATCAATATGATTAATGAAGCAGAGTCTGACTTTTTACTGCAAAAGCAACGTTTGGATGTGGAGCGAAAATGAAAGAGGCCCATTATCAGCCCAGAAAGGGCTGTCAGCAAGAAAATTCTATTGACGGATGTACAGCCCACTGAGACAGAGGAGGTTCCAATGTCCCAGAAGATTTTTTACGATTCCCAGGATATACCTTCTACGAGGGACTGGTGTCCTAAAAATGCTCTTCAGAGAGCTGGATGGCTCTTTTAAAATTGCTAGTGGATTCTGAACCCTGCGATTCCTTTGCCAGGGAGTCCAGAGGTGAGGGGTGTGGCAGCAGATGTTGCACCGGACAATCAACTGCAGGTGTTAGAGAGCTCAGAGGTGCATGGAACTCCTCTGGTCAGTACTGTATCAGACACAAGGGCCCAGACCAGTACTGCGAGGGATGACGGGGAACCATCTTTTCCTCCAAAACAAGGAGTTATTGATCCGGATTTCAGATCAGTGATGATGAGATGGACACTATACAGCTTACCCCAGGTATGATTCCAAGCACCCCAGTAAATATTGTGGACAGTTGTATTGAAGGGAAAGACTTGTCAGTGCCTTTGGAAGGTTTGACAGGATCCCCAGATAAAGTTAAAGCTGCTACCTATGCTAGCTTATTCCAACAGCCCCCTGAAGCAGCAAAATAAAGTTTTGCGGTTTGTTTAAAGTATAGGAGGTGGGGGTTTATCCCAACTACCTGACAGAAATTACGTGGGTACTTATTTGATTAAAGATTCCCTTCACTTTACCCCTGCAGGGGTTTATGCCTTTATTCATGCCCCAGGGGTTTATAATTTTGAAATCAGTTTTTGTACTAAACAGCTGTTAGATAAATTCTGGAATCTTTATTATTCGGTCCGAGATTCCCCCCTGTGGGTTCCTTTTATTGCCATTCTGATTACTAAACCCACTATAAAAACAATAGCAGTCTTATTCCAAAATGAAGGGGTTTGTGTGAGTGACATTATTGTTTGGTTGGAAAAGAGGTGAGATCTGGAAGATAATCCGGAGCCTATAATGGATGACAATGGTTTTTGGACTGGTGGTTGGAAGTTTTGTGCTCTTCTAAAGCACACTGACTGGGGCACTCAACATCTGCCAAATTATTTTTATCTGAGCCGTGACCATGGGACTTTGTTTTATCCTGGTCAGCTCAAATCACGTTATACCATTGTGGTTCCTTGACTCATTTGAACACTGATTGTGATCAGATTAAATGTTTTTTATGTGGCATGCTAGGCCACTCAGGTAATGGTTGTACGGTCCCCCCCCACTTGCAACCTATATGGTGATGATGAGCATTCATTCAGATCATGTCCTTGGGCTGCCAATAACTCAGCTGACACTGCTGAACATGATTTTTATTTATGGAGATAACAGAGGGCCTTTCAGGCTTCCCGTCCAGGTGCAGATGATTCTACACCTAGTTTTTCCATACCTAGGCATGATATTGTTGTAGCTCCCATGGGAGGTACAGTGCAGGAGGAAGCTCCAATCCTTAGTCTGGCACCACTTTCTGAGAGACCAGAGACTGCCATCCCTGAGGAACTAGTAGTTGATATACCCCCCACCCTCGCCCACCCTCACCACCTAGTCAGCAGATAGCAGGGGAGTCAGAATTTGTTACTGTTCTGGCAAAATCTTCCAAGTCTAGCTGTTCCCAGAAGAAGAAGGGCCCACCTGATAAAGGGGTGGTTATTGAAAATAGGTATGAATTGTTTTGGAGCTGGGATAAACAGATGAAAGATGATGATTTGACTTCTTCATCTCATCAGCCTCAGGATAACCCTGTAATGAATATGCCCATCCACATAGAACCCCTGGTTTCCCTAAAAGGGAAATGGCTAACTAGGTCCAGCTCCAAGAATCCCCCCCCAAAAAAAAATAACAAATGAGTTCTTACATCCCCTTCGGTTAGCAAGTTTGAATGTTAATAGTGTAAAATTAGTGGGAAAAAGATCCACAACCTTTTCTTTTTTTTTTTACAGTTAAACTTTTTTATTAATTTTTCATAAGATATACAGACAAACCTCTTACAGTACAGTACAATGTGAGGATTTTTTTTTAAAGAAATTGAAGCAGCATATAATAAGAACATTGCTACAATAATACAAGGAGCTTTTGGTTTAAAATATAGTAAACAATACAGGTCATATAATTAGCATATACTTGACATTTGTAGTGAACTTAAAGTGGATAGTATGATTAGATACGGTTTATATTAAAATGTTACATAATTATATATGATGCTGCAAAAGGGAAAAAATACATTCGTAAAAGGATTGTGGAGTAATAAAGAATGATTGAGAACAGAGTATAGGAAAGAAAAGATATATAAGAAAGTTAAGAAGAGAGAGAGGGAAACTATAAAAAGGGGGAAAAAAGGTGAGACTACAATGATGTATCAGTAAAAGGGGAAAATCCATATATATTAAGTCCATACATTGGTGTTGGAAGATTTAGTTGATTCCAAAAAATTAAAAAAGCCCTGCCAACAATTGTTATATAACATGAGTTGGTCTGACAAGATATATGTCATACGGTCCAGAGAGGCATATTGCAATAGTTGGTTAATGATACTGGGAAGGGTAGGGATTATGTTGGATCTCCAATGCATGAGGATTGTGCGTTTAACTTGAAGGAAGAGTATATTTAACCATCTGCTCTGCAAATATGAAATTTTTTAAGAACGGTGATTAAAAATACCAAGAATGCAATGTTTAGGGTCCAGGGTAAAAGGCTGACCTACCACTTTCATTGCAAATCTGTGAGTACAGTGCCAAATCTTTTGTATGAGGGGACAATGCCAAACGATATGCAATAAATCCCCATTGGGGGAATTGCAGTGCCAGCAATTGTTATTGTTCAATAAACCCATTTTTTTGTAATACAAGAGGAGTTCTGTACCACAAATGAAGGATCTTGGTTTGAATGAGGGAACTGCGTTTATCATTAAAAGATTTGTGACAGGAGAGCCAACATCTGGACCATTGTGCATTGGTGATATTATATTGTAGCAAACTACTCCATCTGTTTTAGCATTGACAGAGTAGTCAGGAAGGATATCACAAATATCTTTGTAAACAGTGCTATTTAAATTGGATGATGTTTTATCCATTTAGAGATGTGCTTATCATGCAGAGAATTGATAGAGAAGGGTGTGAGGTAAGAGTTGCATGCGGTACGAAGCTGTAGATATTTCCAAAAATCCTGATGGGGAAGATTCCATATGCCTCGTAGGTCAGTGTAAGATTTTAACTTTAATGACTTGGGTTCAAGTATATCCTGCAAAAGAGAATACCCTTATTTTTCCAGGTATGACAAAAAATGGGGTGATTATCAAGAGATGTATGGTGGTTACCCCAGATGGGGGTGTAAGCTAAGGGTTTGGGGTTAGATTTAATATGCTTGTGAATGATTTTCCAATAGAATATAGAAGCAGCTATGGTAGGGTGAGACTTTAAAGAAGAGGTAAGGATGTTATAAAGGAAAGAAGTCACCACATTACCAGGACATAAGCCACCTTTTGACCAATGGGATCTAAGTTTATTATGACTAAATCTAGGTATTTTGCCTTCCCAAATGAAGCTGCCCATAATTTTGTCTATTTTGGTAAGAAAACTAGAGGGATATTGGAAAATAGGTATAATATTTTAGGAGTTATAGACATTTTAATGGAGGAAATTTTACCATTAAAAGAAAGTTCAAGTAGCTTCCATCTATCAAGTGTTGTTTGGATACTGGTTAACAGAGGGGAAAGATTAGCATCCCATAATTTATTCAATGTCGGGGTGATCCGAATGCCAAGATAAGATATACCTTGGGGGGCCCAACGAAAGCCTAATGAGTTGTTCATGAGGGGACTACAAAGGGTATTCAGTGGTAGTGTTTTGGATTCGTTAAGGTTTAGAGCTAGTCCGGAGTGGGAGGTGAAGTCATTCAGTAGTTTAACTAAAGGTTGCCCAGAACTTTTGAGGTTTTCAAGTAAAATAAGGAGATCATCTGCATATGAGAGTGATGTGTAGTGACAGTTACCAATAGTAATGCCTTTAATTGTACCGGATTGACGTAGGGATGCAGAAAGAGGTTCCATGGCAAGTATAAACAATGAAGGCGATAAGGGGCATCCTTGTCTGGTGCCTCTTACTAAGTAAAAGAAGGGGGACAAAAATAGAGTTCGTGAGAACTCGAGCTGAAGGGGAGGTATACAATAATTGAATCCAAACACAAAAATTATTTGTAAAGCCAAAATGAGATAGCACCTGATATAGATATTCCCAATTGAGAGAGTCAAATGCTTTCTCAAAGTCAATGTCCATTGCAGCTGCAGGGGTTTTAAGAGTTTTTGCTTTGTGACTTAAATCGAGTAATGAGCGAAGATGATCGGAACTGTTTCTATTTTTGATAAATCCTGATTGAGAAGTATGGATGAGTTTAGTCATTAAAGATTCTAAGCGGAGAGTTAATAATTTGGCAAAAGATTTTTCCATCAGTATTAAGAAGTGAGATCGTCTATAGTTTGAAGGAAGAAAAGGGTCTTTTGTCTTTTTTTGGTAAGACTGTTATAATGGCTTCGGTCATTGTGCAGGGAGTTTCTTTATTAAGGTTGCTTCTTGAATACATTGACTAATACAGGACAAAGAGTGTCAGATAGGGTTTTATAAAATCAATAGGGAACCCATCACTGCCAGGTGCTTTACTATTTTTTAATGATGATAAAGCAGTTTGGATTTCCTGTAAAGTGATTGGTTTATCAAGCATAGCTTTGTCCTGAGGGGATAGGTGGGTTAGATTCAATTTTTCCAGAAAATGTTGTATTAGGTTGGGATTTGTAGTATTAGGTTGCAGTATAGTTGATGGTAAAAGGATTGCATAATACGATTGATTGAAAGGTTGTCTGTGTGTGTCTGACCTGATGGATCTTTTAGACCTGCTATATGTCTCTGCATCTGTTGAGTTTTAGCTGGTAAGAGAGCAACTTTCCACATTTATCCCCTTGTTCCCACTAACCGTGTTTAATCCTAAAAAGGGCAAGTTCAGCTTTCCTGGATATCAACTCGTTAATTTTAATCCTTAATTGTAGAATTTCCAGATGAAGCTGTGAATTATGATTGGGTTTATTTAATTTATAGTATTGGGTTTCTTTTTCTTTAAGGGATTTTTCTAAATTAGCTAATTGTTGTTCTCTTAATTTATTTCTATGCACTGCATAACTAATAGTTTTACCTCTAATAGTGGCTTTTAATGCTTCCCAGATAGTACCTTGAGACATATCTGGAGTATCGTTAATAGAAAGAAAATCTTGAATCTGGGTTTTAATCCAAGGAGTGAATTCAGGGTCTCTGAGTAAAAGTGGTCTAAATGCCAAGATGGGGATTTAGAAGAAGGTGGACCCAGAGTAAATGCAAACTGATAGGGGAATGATCAGATATAACAATAGGAGAATCGATGTATCAATAATTTTTTCAGTAATGAGGGGAGAAGAGAACTAATAATCAATCCTACTTTATGATTTATGTAAAGAGGAATAAAAGGTGTAATCTCGTTGTCTGGGATGATGTAGTCTCCAAATGTCAGAGAGACCTAAATCCTTCATAAGCATTGATAGAGCATTAATACTACGGGTGGGTATCATGTGATGAGTTACTTCTATCTAAATATGCTTGTAGTGCTAAGTTAAAGTCACCACCAATAAGAATAGGTGAATTATTTTTATTATTAATCATAATTTGTTGGGATAGATTATGGAAGAAAATGGGTGAATCAAAGTTGGGTGCATATACATTCACAAACATAAACAGACCTGCTGTGGTGTTTAATAGGGTTATAATCCACCTACCATCCGGGTCTCTAATGATTTCTATGGGGGGCCAATTAAGAGATTTATGTATTAAGATAGCAACCCATGTTTTTTGATGGAGAAGATGACATATACTTGACCGACCAGTCCCTTTTAAGTCTGTCGACATCCTCTGATAAAAGTTTAGTTCTTGAAGAAAGCAATATGTGTTTTATGCTTTTTAAGATAGGTAAGTACTTGCTTACGCTTACAAGGCTAGTTGAGTCCCTTGACATTCCATGAATGTAAGATTAGATCACCATGGCACTAGGATATAAGGTAATTAGTTACAAATAGGAATGAGGGACTCAATACCATTAATTTGGAGGATGTCACAGATTCAAAAGGTAAATATATATAATAAACAAATGTATGCAGGGCCCTTAACTTGTATGGGTTCGAGATGATTGAGTATTTGTATTCATTTTGTCTCGCAAAGGGAGAGCATAGAGATAGGAATATCAAGTAATTAAACATTAGAACCAACAAACGTTAGTATAAACTCAGTAACAAGAATATTAATTTGAAACTTTTATGAAATACAGAGCAATAAGAGTCAGTAAATATACCAGGACTCTCACTCTACACTACTAGGCGTGTAGAGTAATTAGTGAATCTCAAGATACGGTTTACCCTATAATCTTAAGATATCAAACTTTATATAACAGTATATTAAAGAAGTGTAATTGAGATTTGTGCTGAGGTAATTAAAGCATTACCCTGGAAAAAAACAAAACATCATTCTACCAAATAAAAAAAGATAATTATGTAATAGTGTTAAATTCCAAACATAAGGAATTAGCTTGGACCTAGCAATAAGTCTAATATTAAATAAAGTATACCAACATGATGGCAGATAATGCTGGAACAGTGTGAGCCAGATAAAAGGATGCCCGATGTGTATTTATCCACATAAGCTAGGTTAGGGAATGCAGTATATACTACAGGTTCATAGTGCATCAGTGTATTGTGGAATCATTTTTATAAGTTCCAATGATTTGGAAGAAAATGGGATGAAGAATAACGTGAAAAGGCAGAAAAACTCAATGTATAGAAATACAATTAGAAGCATACTTTGGTGCAAAATCTGTGAGATACAATGGGAATGCACCTGATGCACTACATACCAGAAGTGATGCAAAATAAATATTAAATAAGTAAATGATTTTAGAGTATTTGTCTAATCATCATCTACATTCCAAATGATAGGATTTATGTGGAAAAATGCTATAATAGTAGGGGTTAAGGGCACACTGATATGAAATACAGAACTCTATATATGTATGTATGCATCTGACTACATGGTGGCGCTTAAAGCTTATGAAAAATTAGAATATAAATAGTAATTATATATACTAATGTCTGGCACCACGGATTAATTAGAAGAGATCTTACAAACATTGTAATATTTATTCTTTCTCTTATTTTATTTTTTTCCATTGAATACATTGAGAGTAACTCCCGCATGGATTAAATACCTTCAGTGTCAATTGGCTCACCTCCCACAGACAGATACAGGCTTCTCAGCAGCAATAGCGATTTACTGCATTTAAGTGCTCCAAACCTGTTGGGTGCGACAGAGACTGCACTTTGAAATAAATGTACTGAAGGAATCGAGTGAGGTGGTGTGAAGAGGAGGGATTCTGGTGAGAAACTGCTACACCACATCTAATTATGGGCCATAGTATTTATTACAATTTTTTTTTTCTTCAGTGGGAAAAGCCTCAGGTAGCCTTGCTCTTCGATTTTCTTCTCCTTTTCTTTTTGGGTGGTTCAGATGATTTAAAGGGAGAGCTGGACACAAGATCAGCCCAGGAAGAATCAGGAGAGTCATTACCCATTGAGAGCTTCTTCGGGTCTTTGGTAAATGTGTCGGATACAGTCTGTCTCAGATTCTTCGTAGATGAGTTCAGATCTTCTTGGAGCAGATCTTCTTGGAGCGGGGAGAATTTGTTAGACAAGGTAAGAGGAGTAGAAAAACTGATGTGACGTTCCACATGGGAAGCTGGAGAGGTGGAAATATTATTTAAACAGCAGGTATTATTATTTAGAGAAGAACCAGATGCTTTTTTTTCTTGTATGCGTGTGGAGCTTCTGGCAGGAGCTACAGTGGCAGATATGATGGCTGCAGATTTCAGGGACCTGAAGGACAGTTTCAGCAGGAAGGGCAAGACATTGTAATTATGTGTGCTTGTGCTGGAGCAGGAACGAGCTGCATTAGCATCGCAAGGCAATGTAAGTGCGGGCTGTGTCCAATTCAGAAATTCAGAGAGAGATTCTGGGGTAATGAAATCTCTGGTAGAATCATTCAAAAAAAGACGCATCGTTGCAGGGTAACGCAGTGCACTTAATTCCACGTTGATGAAGGATTGTTTTAATGGGGTTGTAAGCTTTTCATTTGTTAGATAATTCTTTAGAATAGTCTCTGAAAATTAGGATTCTGTTTTCTTGCCAAGTAAGTGCACCTAATTGCCTCGCTTTTTGAAGAATCAGTTCAGTATGTGCATGGTTTAGAAATCTGGCAATGATGGGCCTGGGTTTCTGGTCGGGTCCAGGCCTCGGATTTAAGGTGCGGTGAGCTCTCTCAATGGTTAGGTCTTGGCCGGCTGGTAATTTGAGCGAAGAAGGAAGTACATGAGTTAGAAGAGCACTGGTATCTCCTAGTTCAACACCTTCAGAAATTCCGAGAAATCTAAGGTTGTTACATCTGTTTCTATTTTCAATATCATCTATTTTGTCCTGAAGGTTCCTAATAACTCTGTCCTACTCCCTGATGGTAGCCTGTAATGTGTTACTGGAATCTTCATTTTGAGATGCTTTAACATCAGTAGCGCTGATTTTTGATCAAGTACCTGCATATTATTGATATTTTGTTGAGATGCAATTTTAATACATTGATTTCATTTATTAGTTGCTGAAACCTTTCCACTCTATTAAGAGAACTGTTATGTGGAGATTGGTCCGCCATTATTGTAGGCCTTAATAGAGAAA
The DNA here is from genome assembly GCA_016271365.2 of Neoceratodus forsteri. Taxonomy (NCBI): domain Eukaryota; kingdom Metazoa; phylum Chordata; order Ceratodontiformes; family Ceratodontidae; genus Neoceratodus; species Neoceratodus forsteri. The sequence goes on along the minus strand of CM028130.1, from coordinate 1,377,725,065 downwards.
TTGAAAAGCTGTAGATAACTCGTTCAGTAATTATGAGGCAATAAAAATACTGTACCAGAGCTGTTCTGCGATGTACATATAGTAAGATCTCAGATGTTGGTGAAGGTAGGAAGTCTGGAATCTGTAGCATGGATGATGATATTTGGTGAATCCAGGAAGATGAAGAATCAAGCAGCTATCTCCAGCACAGCGCCCCCACAACCTTTTCCACTTTGTCCCAACTGTCTTATGACATTTTCTGTTTGCAGAATATCAGATTACACTCTATAGCTGATATAGACTCTTCGACACATGCCTGGGTTTATGGTGATTCTTATTGGTCCATTGGGGATGATCAATGCAGTGGTCTTGGAATATGTCTCATGACTTCAGGGATTAAGGTTGCTATGATGATTGATGTTTCCCCCGGTATGATCATGATTTTGGACCTATGTTTCGAAGGAACTGAGTTTTGATTAATAAACTTTTATGGTCCTCAGTCCAAGGTTTCCAGGACTGATTTATTACAACTTCTTCAGCCTTATTTATACACTGGGAAATAACTTTTATTCAGGGAAGACTTTAATATTGGTCTGCACAACTCTGATAGGACTGTACCCCAAAATAAGATGTATTGTGATGTCCATTTTTTGAGACAATTGATTGTAAAATCTAAATTGAAAGATGCGCACGGGTCCTTTTGTAGGACTCCACCCCTTACTTTTTTTAAAGGTAGACTTTCTACCAGAATTAATAATTGGTTTGTCTCCAAATTACTCCCAGTATCTCATATCGAGACTCTACCAGTGGAAACCTCAGACCATGTACTAATTGGAATTCATGTGGCTTCATCCCCTCCTACATCTTTAGGGAAAGGGGTGTGGAGAATGAATGTAAGTCTGTTATTAGATCCAGAGGTGGAGCAGGGCCTGTCTTTAATATCCAAAGATAGACAATCTGTATTTTTTCTTTATGACTCTCTTTGGAGTGGTGGAGGGACACGTAAATCTGTATAATGACTTATTTTCAGCATATTTCCCACCATAGACAGAAAACGAAGAAGTATGCTTATAATCAGCTTCAGTCCAAACTGTATGACTTATGTTCTATGCAGGTGGCCATGGGAACAGATTTTTCTGTGCAAATAGCAGCACTAGGCAAGAAATGTTTTCTTATCAATATAACTGATACTCGTCTTTGGAGGTGGAGCAGCATTTTGGAATGCAAGGGAGGAGAAATTAAACTAATCCCTTTTAGATTTGGCTAGATTGGGTAAGAGATCCATCATGGCATTATGGAATAAGGCAGGTGACACTGTGTCAGATAATGGGGGTATATTGAGGGTGATGGAGGATTTTATCGCAGACCAGCAGACTGGGGGATCCTGACATTTCTAAACTTGCACAAATACTGCAGGCAGCCCATCTGCCTAAATTAACTCAGGACCAAAAAAATTTATTGATTGCACTGATAGAACAATGGGAAGTTGTGGATATAGTTTTGGGATTGAAAAAATGGGGTGGCTCCGGGGTTGGATGGCCTCCGAGGGGAAGTCTATAAGAGGTTGTGGGAGTTCCTGCCTGAGGAATTGTTAGCCATATATCAATTTATGTTGACAGAACTGTCTCTGATTCCCCAGATATAAGAAGGTTTGTTAACCTTTATTTTTAAGAAAGGAGATAAAGATTCCCTGGAGAACTGGAGGCAGATTACTTTGCTTAATATGGATTCCAAGTTGCTGACTAAGCTCCTGAGTAAAAGGCTTCCTGCAGCTTTAAATTCTATTATTCATGAAGGGTAAGCTTGTTCCATCCCTGGTAGGAAAATCACAGATAATCTTTTTCTTATTAGAGAAATGATGGACAAAAGGAAGAAGGCAGAGTTGGTGGGCTTTCTGATTTGTATTGACCAATCACAAGCCTTCATTTGAGTTAGTCATGTTTGGTTGTGGGAGGTTATGAGATTCTTTAATTTCTCAGATCAATACCTAGATTGGGTTAGGTTGATCTATGAGGGACCATTCAGCTGACCCTATGATAATGGGTGGATAGGGAAAGCATGCGGGATTAAGGTAGGGGTTAGGCAAGGTTGCCCCCTTAATGCACTACTTTATATCTTATCTTTGGACCCACCACTGTGGCTTTTGTTATCTTCTGGTATTCAGGATATTAAATGTGGTCCCTATACTCAGCTAAGGATGTTAACGTATGCAGATGACACAGTTCTGGTTGTAGCAGATCCTGTTTCAGGTTCTACAGCCATAAATTTGATGAAGTCTCTAGCTGAAGGGGTGGGAGCTTGGTTAAATTTAGAGAAAATTGTTTGCCTTTCACTTTCCAAAACAGTTCCATTGGGTGCTCAGGTGGCTTCTTTGCCAGTAGAAATGGAACTGTGTAAACTCTTGGGAGTATATTTTGGCCCGGTGAATCTAGCTTATTTTAATTGGTATTTCCAGATCAATATTGCCAAATGGAGGGTACAAAATTGGAATAAATGGCATATGGGGATGCAGAAGAGACTTTTTTTGATTAAAACATTTTTAGTCCCTTTATTTTTATTTTTGAGTTATGTTTATCCTGTCCCGAAATGTTTGAAACTGCTTTATATTATTGTTTCTTTTCCTGTCTCTGGGGTAGCCGTCTGAACCCTGTTAAATGTAATATTACATACTTCCCACTTAAGGAAGGAGGTTTAGGGATGATACAGCCTGTTGTCTTTTTTTTTGAGTATTTTTGTATATGCTAATATTTACCCCCTTTTACAGTCCAGGAATACTTGTTGGATACATTGCGTGTACCCGCAATCGGATGAAATTATAGGCCAATGAAAAATGAATCAATTCACCCATGAAAAGAAAAGGGTTATAAAGTTAAATGACTCATGGACATATGGTTTTGATTATATAAGGAAATGGGAGGTGTCAGTCACTCAAGTTCTGATCCTTCCAAGGAAATGTTTGTATTCTTCCATTTTATGCGAGTATTTTTCAGTTTCCCCATTTGAAAATTCTTCTGTTGTTGAGCAAAAGAGTATTAGTCTTCTTCTTACTGAACCATATATTCCACTTAAGATGAGAGATGGGGTATGGTTGGGGGTGCATGGGAAGATAAATGTGAAGGGAAACCAGAAACATAAAGAATTTAGTGAATGATATTGTCCCAGGGATTCCTGTAGTGCTGTGGTGGAAAGTATGGACCATTTATATTTTGAATGCCCATACATCATATCCTTTTGGGCTGAAGTTGAAAGGAAATGGAACCTCCAGTTGGGGTTATCACCTTCTCTTTTGTATAGAGGTTTCATGACTCCTAGATGGCAACCTTTTTTGCATAGCTCTATCAGGTTGATAATGGCTGCTTTCCTATATTGGATTTGGCAGGCAAGATGTAGATTAGTGCTTCAGAAACAATTTATATTGGTTACAGAATTATTTCAAATGTTTAAGACTGATTTGATTAACATTAGATTAACTGAGGAAAAACTGTATGGAGGATACTGTGTGGCACCAATATTGCGGCTCACGTCTGTGGCTCTTCTATGTCCCAAAGGTACGATACAGGATTATTTGATGTAATAGTGACTCACCTGGTATTGGTTTTGCAAGTTTTCCAGTAAACAGGATTGATTAGATTATGTATGTATACTCCTAATTTATTTGTCTGGTCTGTGCCCTGGGAGGTAACTTATCCTTCATGATGATTTTTCTCTGCACTTATACCTTTTCCTGTGCACTATATTCCCTGGATCTGGTTATCCATGGGTTCTAAGGTGACATTTTTCCTTTGTTTTTTTCCCTCAGATGTTATGAATTCTGACTGTATGATTTATGACATTCCTGTTACTGGTTTTGTTTACACCAGCTTTGTATTTTTCCTTTTGTATGATGTACGGTAATACTGTTATTATGATCTATATTTGATGATTTCAATAAAATATTCCCCTACTCGTAGGTAGATAGCACTGTATGCTTGTGGATGGCCACTTTCCCAGTGCTGCCAATGGAGATGGATGCACAGAAGGCATGGGAGATGGTCTCCTCTTCTTCCCCTTCTAATGTAGAGACCTGTAAGTTTTTCGATGCTCATGGCACTTTAGATATTAGCAAAGAACTGGAAATCATACCTGTAGTGGGAACTTTAGCCCAAGCAGAAACAGCAGTGCAAGTAGAAGAAATGGACACAAATCAAGGGATTGCCTATCAGCAAAACACTGTAGATGCAGACCACACTGAAGAGCTGGAAATGCAGCTCCATACTGAAGAAATGACATTTTGCAAATGGCAGGCTGAGCTGCAAGCCGCAATAGCTTTGTGAAAATCCTCTACAGCTGCTATCATGATGCAAGAACTGCAGCGGCCAGAAAATGCAACTCTGAAGGCCCAGCTGCAGACAGCTGATGTAGCTGGAGCCACACCCTTCACAGAACTTCCAGACCGAGATGGATGCACTGCCTTGCTTATCACAGAGACAAAAACCACCAAGGACTTTCAATTTCTGGCAAGTACAATGGCAGTGCCGCTGTTTATTTTCCAATGGCAGAAAAATGTGAATACAGCTGCAGGGGTCATGCCAGGAATGGCAAGTATGGAGGGAAATCTCTCTGGTCTAAGATGTGACCACACAACATTTAATGACACTAATTCTGCCTGGTCAGTTGAATCTGCACTAATGGGAGCAGGGTGGGAGCGATGTCTTGATTGGCAATGGGTATCCAGCTCCTTGACACTTACTGAGTCAAGTTGAGAGGAGCTAAAAAATGTGTTGAGCCCCATAGAAAGATTCAAATATTCAAAATGGAGCAAATCGAGGACAACCAACTGACAGTACAAAACTCCCCCCTGCATCTCCCTGAGAGGTTGCAACTCACGCAAAACCCACTACTGCACCTGAAAAATAATGCTGAGCCCATACTAGCTCCACAACTGGATAATCAGGCTGAAACCTTACTGCCCCCCCGAACAGGCCGCACCTGAACCCACACTGCCTACTAACACTGACCATGTACCTGGCACCGCACCTGAGGGCCCTCAAAACAGAAGCAACAGCAGATCATATGCTTCATTTTTCAGAGAACCATCCTATCCAGCTAAATGCCATAATGCGGTGTGCTTAACATATAAAGGAGGCATGATCATTTTTCTGGATTGTTTGTTTGTAGCCAAAACCTTACTTAAAGGCTCCATGCAATTTACAGCTGTAGAGATATATGCTCTTATCCACATCTCAGAAGAACAAACATTCAACATCAGTTTTAAATGTAATAGTGGCCTACAAAAATTCTGGGAACTCTTCCATACCTACAAATCCACACCCTTGTGGGCAACATTTGAAGCTGTACCACTGACTAAGCCAGCTATAAGAACAATAACAGTCCTCTTTTGAAATGAAGGAGTCAGTATAACTGACTTGATCTATTGACTGGAACAGCATTTCTCTGTTCTGGGTCATCCTGAAGCCATACTTGATGAAGAAAAAATATGTAACCTTGGACGGAAAGTTTTTATTGTATTACCTACAACAGCTACTGGACTGCAATACCTTCCTAACTGCTTTTTTTGGGGGTGGGGCAGGGGGATCCTGTTCTGTGCAGGAAAACCCAAAGCTTGTTACAGGTGTGGGGAAACTGGTCACATCAGTAGTTTATGTCATAAATTGAAATGCACCTTATGTGGGGAATTGGGTCACACTAGTGGCCATTGCAGGAATGATCAGATATGTAATCTTTGTGACATGAAAGGCCATTCCTACCATACCTGCCACTGGGCAGCCCACACTTAGCCCAACCAGATGGACAGTGATCAACAAAGAATTATGATTGCTATAGCACAAGGCACTAGAGGCAGATCCTTCCCCTCAATGTCTAGCCTCCGCAGCCTCTGACCCTGTGCTCAGATCACCTGCTACTCACATGGCCGAGATTGAAGAAACTTCTTAGCCTCTCCCCTTAGAAGAATCTGCACCCACACCAGTAACTGCTATTTTTCCTAAGTAAGTATTACTCCTAGATACAGGCACAGCAATGGAGCCCTCTATGCAGGCAGACATGCCTCCTCTTCCCTAGGTACACAAGGAACCAGAAAAAATCCAAAACTTCTGCTAGTCAAAGACAGACCAGGGTACAACCAATCCCCAAGATACTTAAGACCATGGGGATCCATTTGGTCAACAGATATGAGGTCCTTACTAACAACCTTGATGCCTCAGGGAAAGAGTCTGATGATTCCTCTGTATGGTCTTCCCTCCCTGAAGTTGCTTCAGATAAAGAGGACCCCTTCCCCTTGGACTGTCAAAAACCTCCTGATAGCAAAATTCCATCTAAAGCAAAGGCTAAACCCAAATGGTATCCATTGATAATAGTGCCAGAATATGGGTGATTGTCAAAACGGCAACCCAATATTTGGCGCTATTGGAATGGGCTACCCACAAGGGTAGTGACTGGTTCTACCATGAGGGTCGGGGAAAGTAACAGGAAAAAGGGAATGATGAGGGGAAGAGGAGGTATGAGGAAGAAGGTTATGTACAGGAACTGTCCCTACTACCACCAAGCCAGCTGTGTGGTGTGGTGGTGAGGGAGGCTGGCTCTGGCACAGCAGGTATTGGGTTCAGGGCAGGGGACTGGAGGGACTAAATTTTGCCGCAGGCAGCGGCTCCTGGGCTTAAATTTTTTTTTCTGCCAGATTTTTGCCCCCTCCCCAACATGCACCTCCTGAAGTTAGGAATTCTAATTCTGGGGGGTGCCCCGGGGGGCACAGCCTCCCCCCCCACAAAAACACTTCAGGTTGCTGGGTTTCGGTTCACCAGTAAGAATATATCGCCGATTTGTTTTACGGCAATATAGACTCACCATAATAGCAGTTGCCATTCGGTGATTGCTATTATGACAAAGAACTAACTCAAACACACCAGACTGACCAGGAGCTCAAAAAAACAGCCACCTGAGGTGGATGAAACTAACACTCCCTCTTACATATGAAGCCGCACATTCCTGTATATACCTTCAATGCCAATAGCATAAAGAATCATAAGAAGAAGTCATCAGTCTTTTATTATTTAACATCCCTTAAAGAAGGTATTTTCTTCTTACAGGATACTAGGCTGCACACACTGACTGATCTTAAAACAACCATTTCACAGCAGTATGCTGGCCTCTCATACTGGTTCCTAGGTCCTGATCCTTGTTCAGGAGTTGCTATTTTATTCCTGAACATGTCCTTCCAGCTTATAAAGCTTAATGATTTGGCACCAGATAGGGCTCTCCTTTTAGAAATCAAAATCCACAATATTTTATATAGATTGATCAACACATACAGCTCACACCAAGGCCAAGAGGGTTGAGTTATTTTTTTTTTGTATTATTTCTTTATGCTCCCACCCACACCTTAGCAGGCATCTCCTTCAGGCCCCACATGGACCTTACTCACTCGACAAACTCCAACCTCACCACCCCACATCACAGCCAGCCCAGGCAACCCCGATGTATCCCTGCATTAGGCAGGTCCCTTACCTTTGTAGGGAAGAGCCTGTGTGGCTATACCAATGCTCATGTGTGCTGCTGAGGTGGTGATAGGGGTCCAGGAGCTCCGTAGTGAGGGTCTGGGAGGCTGGCATCCGACCCAACCAAAGCACCATTTTTCCATTTTTTTTTCCTGAGGAGTGGCATGCCACAGACGTCATGGCTTGCGCCAATGTCCACCACTCCCCCTAGACATCTAGGGCCTGCTGTCTTGCCATGCCCCCTGCCTCCACCGAAAGCCAGCAGGCACCAGGCCATAACCCCACCCTCACCACGGAGAAGGTGAGCCATCTCTGGATGCTCCAGCCTTCTCCCCCAAACCAGCCGTCCGCCGTCCCAAGTCTGTTCCTGAACCCGGGTCGCTGGGGTCGTAGACGGAAATCCAACCTCTGCGCTAGTGAGCCAGCCCGAGTTGAGTTATTTAAAAGACAGTAGCCTTATCTATACTCCTCACAGAATGTGACCTTTGGAGGAGATTTTAACTGTGGCTTATCACTCTCTGACAGAGGTAAATATACTAAAACAAAAATATTTTTTTTCGACATGGTATATCTGAAACAAATGATACTATCTACCAATCTAAAAGATGCTTGTTTCACACATACAGGTAAATCGGAACCCACTTTTCAGAAAGGCCATCTGACCACAAGGATTGATTATTCTTTTTATCACATCTTCTATGCATATTCATATAGCCCAGGTACTTGTGACTGAATTTTCAGAACACAGAATTATACAATGAAACATAGGAAAACTCAACAGAGCCCCCTATGGTACATGGAAACTTAACTCTTCCCTGCTTCTGACTACAGGTCTACAACAAGAATTAGGCTTTTTTATAGAAGCTGGAACATTTGTGTATGTTTTTTATGAGAACTCAGCGATATGGTGGGAAGACACCATTTCTGAAGTTACAACTTTATTAAAAACATTTAGTAAGAACTCTAGAAATACTACATATTGACAATATTTACAGCATAACAGCAACTACAAAAAGTTTTATCACTAGCCCACACCACAGGACATGACTTTGGCACACAGATTAAACATATTAGACACCAGATGATACAATTCCATCAGGTCAAAGCTCAGAACCTACAAAATCAACAGAAATTTGGGACATTAGGGAAAAAGGAATATGCATGCCCATACGAATCTTGCCACAACACCAACAAGCAGAAACAAATAGGAGGTTTACTAGATGCTAATATACAGGATGTGATATATATTGTCACCCAGCATGTACAACAATTGTTTAGTGAGGGAAGGAAAAATACAGAGAATTTAGATACATATTTATTATCCACTTTCAGCCCTAAATGTACTCCAGATCATAAGAATATGCTAACTGGCCCTATCCAACTGGCTGAAGTAGAGTTTGCTATTGCCTCTCTCTCCAATTATAAATCACCTGGCAAGGATGGCCTAACAAGCACATTTTATAAAATTATAGGTAAAGAACTCCATCAGGAATTAGCTACAGTATTTACATACATCTTACTTAATCAAACTCCTTCCCTTAGAATGGCCAGCGACCAATTAGTCTTTATCCACAAAAAAAAGGAGACAAATGGAACATCCAGAATTGGAGACCCATTTGTCTTTTAAATATGAACTTTAAGATACTAGCAAAAATTCTAAACACAAGACTGTTAAAAACAGTTGGCCTGGTGGCACTGAGGGTTGAGGTTATGGACACGACATCTCGCACCATGCCGGCAACCTGAGTTCAGCAGCAAGCTCGGGTGCTGGAGGTTGGCAGGGGAGGGAGAGGATTGAGCATCTGATGGACTGCTCTCCTCTCTTGGGGGTGCATTACGGCTGTCCAGCATCCCAGCGACCTCCGATGGAGATCGGGGCACTGCAGGATGTAGGACCAAGCATGTAGGGGAGCGTGGCAGATGCTGACAGGGTTGCTGTGCACCATGGAGTCACTGTATGCCATGCTCGGGGGGGGAGAAAGGAGCTCATGGGGAACTAAAAAGGAAAAACCCCTTTAGCCTGGATAGGTGATGGCCCCACAGTGCCTGGCCACCACACGCCCAACTCTGGACCTCCGCCTCTGTCCCTTTGGTCTCCTTGTAGACCAGTGGGGTAGGGTCCCATGGGGAGAAAGTAATGTCCTTGTAGAAGGCAGGGGCCACAGAGAGTGGTAGAGTGGTGGGTGAGTTGGGAGCCTCAGAGAGTTAGTTCTGGGATTACCAGAGGAAATAAATAGAATTGACAAAATAAATTACTGTTGAAAACAGCACAGTATCTTATAAGTATCTTATAAGTCCTGCACAGACCTGTTCTGTACCAAATAAGAAAATCTCAGACCATCTAATCTTATTAAGGGAACTTTTTGAATTAGGCCAGAGGGAGGCACTATCAGGTATAGTTCTATCTCTAGACAAGAGGAAAGCCTTTGACTCCATAAATCACGATTTTCTATGGGCAGTTTTAACATTTTATGGAATACCCCTCCAGTTTATGGTCTGGATTAGAAGCTTATATAAACAAGCTACTGTAACACCTATCATGCAGGGATGGAAAGGGCCAATGATTCTAGTACAAAGGGGTGTTTGGCAAGGATGCCCTATGAGCCCATTGCTCCATGCATTTTGCATAGACCCCTTACTATGTAACCTGAATGAAGCACCAGCAGTACACAACATATCCCTACAAGACTCTGACATACCATTCTCTGCTATTGCATATGTTGATGATTAATGTATACTGACACAACATAAATCACCTGCAGAAAAGGCACTACAGATCTGTGCAGATTATGGTTGAATTTCAGGCACCACCTTAAATATTGATAAATGCATTGGAACATGTTTGGGTGATATCTGCCACGAATTATCCAGTATAACTGGTATCAAACTCACTAAAGAACCCAAAAAAATATGGTACTGAGCAGGCTGACAGACTAAACTGGGAATCTCAACTGCAGAAGGGCCAACAGTCAGTTTCAGGATGGAATAGGTGGAAACATTGTAAAATGAAAATAATTTACTTAATTAAAACTTGTTTTGTACCCCTCTTTCTCTATATAAGCAATGAGTCCCCCCCAAAAAAAGATTAGAAACCACTGTTTTAAGTATTTTCTTTCAAGCAGTTTGGGGTAGTAGGCTCAACCCACTGAAAATAGATATTGCATACCTTCCAGTTGCCTCAGGAGGACTATGGATGATACATCCCATCACTTTCTTCTATAGTATATTCCTGATTACTAATCTAAAACCTCTTTTAGTATATACAGGACAAAGTTGGACTAAATTGTTACTGTCTTTACTGTACCCCATGGTTCATCCAAGAATTGGAATAACACATAAGCATGTAAACCCTGTATTGTTCATATAGGTGAGAAACAATGGAAGGTACCAAAGAACCAGCCAATTTAGAAGGCAAACAAGCTCACCAACTTCTAAATTGAGGTATGAGCACTTAAATTAATTACTTTAATCAACTTCCAAGTGGTGTATTGAGCTAAAAGAAAGGAACACGGGAGACAAAGCAAGCATACTAGAGGGAATATTAGCATGGTGAATGAGAAATTATATCAATAGATAATGAGGTGAGGGGTGCCAGAATGCTAAGTGAAAAAATGGAACAGGCTTATAGTGGTAGTAATTTGAGGTAGGGAAGGAAGAATGTAGCACTTTTGATGATAAATCCATCTTTACAAAGTATGATTTTTGTAGAAAAAAGATAGAATATGCATCGAAAGCATCAATAGTGTTAAGAAATTAAGAAAAAGACAGCTGCCGGCCCTATCAAGGCTAATGGGCAGGTACTGCATGATGAGGCACTAATTTCTGAAACCCTCAATATATTCTTTACAAACCCAGACAAACATAAGGCAGGGTCCTTGGTGCCCAACAACCAGTCTGTTCCTCTGGTTCCCCCAATTCTTCACCGCCCACTCTTTCACTTGCGGCTGGCAAAGGTAAATGAGGTCCTGGCTATCCTAAAAACCCTGAAAACAAGAGGTTCAGGAGGCCCGGATGGAATCAAAGCTAGACTGCTTAAAGACGGTGCCTCAGCACTTGCAAGACCGCTCACCTGGCTCATCAACAGGTCCTTACTAGAAGGATATGTCCCAGAGCTGTGGAAGCAGGCTCATGTGGTCCCAATACACAAGGGTGGGCCTGTGGAACCAATTGAGAACTACAGGCCTATCTCATTGCTGTGTACCCTGGCAAAAATCCAGGAGAAACTAGTATATACCCAACTTAGGGAATACCCTGAGACACACATGCTGATGTCCCTGTCTCAATATGGCTTTAGAGCCAAACATGGGACTGATACAGCCTTAACTAAGTTCTCTACTGATGTACTTAGAGAAATTAACTCTGGATCCAACATAGGTGTGGTTTTCATAGACCTTTCCAAGGCCTTCGACCTGGTGGATCACAGACTTCTACTCCACAAACTCATCCACATAGGCCTGGACACCCATACCCTTAAATGGGTGGAAAGCTACCTCTCTGGTCGCACCCAAAGGGTCAGGTGGCAGGAAAAACTCTCCAAACCACAGTCCCTAAAGGAGGGTGTCCCACAAGGGTCGATACTAGGGTCCCTAATGTTCTCACTGTTTGTAAATGAACTGCACAACCACTGTGGGAACAGCAATGCAATCCAATATGCGGATGATGCTGTTATTTACAAAGCCTCAGACAACCTGGATGACCTAGGCCCATCCCTCCAAAAGGATATCCTCTTCATGGAGGAATGGCTCACCATGAACAAAATGGTCCTAAATACCAATAAAACCAAAGCCATGTTGTTTGGCCCTAGAACCCTTGGACAAGACAGATCACAATTACTCCAAATTATGTCCCCTGAGGGCAACAAACTGGAAGTAGTCTCCTCGACAAAGTACCTTGGCCTTACCCTCGACCAAGGTCTCACTTTCAAGCAACATGTAGACCAAGTTACCAAAGTAATCCATACCAAACTCGGATTACTGTATCGGCTCAGGGAACAGCTGACGCTGGAAGCTAGGACTGCAATAGCTTCTAGTGTCCTACTCCCAACGCTAACATACGCTGCCCCGGTCCTTCAGGGTGTTGCTAAACTGGAGTATGGTAGACTACAGACACTATACAATAAGGTAGTCCACTTTGCCTCCTTATCCCACTCAAGGAGCCACCACTGCGAGGCACTAGCGGGGCTCAATTGGCCATCCTTTGAAGCTCGCCTCAGGTACCCTGTACTCTGTCTGGCGAAAAAGCTAATCAGCCCTATGCCTCCCCCGAGCCTCGACGGACTCCTAACAGTAAAGAGAAACATGCGTAACCTCAGGTCCTCAGGCCAAACACTACTAGAGGTCCCAAAGGTCAGGACTAAGGCAGGCTGCAAGTCCTTCTCACACGCTGCCCCCTCCCTGTGGAACAACCTCCCTTTGGAGGTGCGAGAAACCCCATTGGTACCGTGCTTCCGCACAAGACTCAAGCCCCACCTGCTGTCAATAAGTAAATGCCTATGTTATGGTACCTGACACTTCAATAATGACCCTGTGTCAGATCTCTCTGCCATACTCAAATCTCTACCCTCTGAACAGTTAGCACTTACTCCTCCTCACATTCACAGAACCTATCCTATGACTCTTAGATGTATGTTACCTAATGAATTTACAGTACTGTCTCATTCCTTTGTATGTTTTGAAGCATGAACAAATGTACAACAGACTATTAGTTAGACATATACAGCTCATAGAAAAGAAGGCTCTGTCTCATGGATTTGTAGACTGAAGCATACTGTATACCCACAGCCTGTATATGTATCACTGTCTTCTATTTCATGTACTGTTATTTCCCGGGTTGCCCCTGAAAAAGGGACCTCCGGGGCCCAGTGGGCCTACTCGGTCATCAAAATTCAATAAATAAATAAATAATAAATTATGGTGCTAAGTGTGTATAATTGATATGAATACAAAAACAGTGAATCAAAACTGAATGTTAAAAAAGGAGATAAAAAATAAAAAAAATATGTATTTCTTTGTAGATAAATAAAAAAAAAGAAGACGTTTGAAAAAGCACATAATGTGCGAAACATCAGGGCAATTAAAAGGAATTTTAATAAAGCTTTGAAGAGTAACAGTCCGAGTGGAGTATTTTGTTTCTGCCCCCCCCCAACTACAATTGAGAATACATGTGATATCTTTCAGGGGGAACAGACAAAGGCAAAGAAAGATCCATTTCCCATGGCAATGAAGTAATCCACTTCACAACCTTTCTGAACCTTTCTTCTTTGCCAAACACATTATCTTCAATCTCTGACACACCTGTGTAAGGAGAAAAGAATGCCTACTAAAATGTGGGACTTCCATTGGCTCAGTTGCCATGGGAAAATTAATGTGAAAAATAACCACAGACACAAACAGATTGAGGAAAGATACTGTAGTAGACATTAATGTGAACAAGAATTAGATACTACGGCCCGTCGACGCAGTGGTGGGATTTCCACTTGCGACGCCGGCGACCCGGGTTCTGGAACAGACCCGGATCGCCGGAGGGCCGGGCTGGGGAGAAGGACAGAGCATCCCACGGACTGCTCTCCTCTCCGGGAGGTGAGGGCAGCAATCGGGTGATTGCAGACTTTGGCGGAGGTTGGGAGTGCAAGCGGCTGACGCTTGCAGTTCCGGGAGGCGGGCGGATGCTGGCGCCATTGCACATCCCCGCCTCCCAATGAAAAAAAATGGTGGAAAAAGGAGGCGGGCAAGGACCACCGAGAATGAAGCCCTTCCCGGAGGACCTCAATTTGCCAACGCCGCTGCGGGTCCCCAACTAGACAGTAGCCCGTGGCTACCAGGAATGGTGGCCACGGCCCCGCCCTCCGGGGGGTAAGCTGGGGGTGACTGAGGGACCCTGGCAACAATAGGTGGTGGCGGAGGACTCCGGGGGCCGTGACCAGGGCTGAAAGAAGACGGGGTCCTGCCAAAAAAAAAGAATTAGATACTACTGAACATCTTTTTTTCACCTGCTCTTTTATTAAAGGCTTCTGGAGCCAACTATCACATACATGGAATGAACCATAGTTTAAAACACTCAGTTATGAAGCTTTCATACATGGCCATTATACTGGTCAAGCTCTTAAATGGAACAAGAGTACAATACACCTAGTGCTTCTAGTAGTTAAATGATATATCTGGAACAGTAGAAGTCTGTTTACACTGCAACAGAAACATATTGACCGTAGAGAACTAATTTCTAAAACTGAAAGTGAGTTACAAGCAATGTATAATGTATAATTCTGATGCAAGACAGCTGACACAAAGGAACCTTAGAAAATAGGTAAAGTTATTTGAGGTTTCTGATTGGCTGAGGGACGTCTCTAGGTGGGCATCTATTAGGCAATAAATGCTCACCTATTAAAAGTACCAGCAAAGCCAGCCCCATCACCAGAATCTTTGTGCCCAGCAAGCTCTCCAATTGGCTAAAACCCCTTGTTTCCTTTTCAAAATATCCACCATTTTTTTCTCTCGCTTACCAAGAACTGACACCCAATGCCAGTCCACAACACGTTTTCTGTATGCAATTGTAAATGTAATCAGTACCTCTGCTGCCTTTCATGGCAAATTAAAAAAAAAACACACCTTCATTTTCTACGACCTTGACGTCGTCTTCCTCTTTGCATGCACTGCACAGCCAAAACTCCGTAAATCACAGTCTCACCTCATGCTCAAGCAAGTGTCCCGACCACATCTGTGGAGCCATTCCTCCACATTCAAGACTCTTGCAGTTTATTAAACCAAAGGAAAAAAAAATCTTTTACACACAACTTCATGGAAACGGACTAGGAACAGAAAGCCACAGTAATTGCCCATAGCGGGTGTGATGCATGCGGACATACTAAATGGACTAAATGGACTATACAGATACAAACATGCATTCCATCATAGTTGAAGATTCCACTCTGCCTCTGGATTTCAAAGGCAAGAATGGATGTCTGTATCTGTGCAGTTTATTAATAACAAACCGGATATACACAAGCACAAAGTACTACACATGGGGCATAATAAAAAAATATCCCTTTACTGGCACACGTACCATTAGAGGGACTACTTTACTAATAAATGACTTAAACTTCAGTTTCACTCTCATTTTTTATTTTTAATGTTTTGAAATCCCATGTAAACATACCACATGTGGCCCATTTTCTAAGGACAATAATACCCTCCAGGGTGGATGGTATGGGCTATACCCACCCTTTCAGGGGCTTTAAGGCCCTCTGCCTGCAGCGGTGGGCCTCATTATGCCCCTGGGAGGGTATAGCCCAATACTGCCTACCCTGTCAGGTATTATTGCTTGCTTAATGCACACTGGAAAAATATGCCTTGGGTAACTGATTCAGATGCTCCAATAACTTGAACCTTACCTGAATGCTTATAAGAGTATAGCTCTCTGTCTTAAGATGTGTTTTTTTTTCCTTTTTAAAGAGTTTTTTTCATTTCATGATATTAGACCAATGCTTAAAGCAGATGATTATGAATTGTTTTCCTATTATTATGATACTGATGTAAGCTTTTTTTTTTGTTTCCTTTCTTTTTTCCTTTTTTGTTTTTTGTTCTACATTATCCCTATAATAATGTAATGTGTTGAATTATTCCCCTTTTTCTTACTTTGGAATTGTCTTTTTGGTTTATGAGGATATTATATTGTACAGAGGACATGAGTATGTAAATTTGTGTGATGTATCTCATTGTTTGAATTATATTCCTTTAATAAGCTCCCCTACTCTTTTTGAGAAGTGCTATGGGATCTTTAACAACCACTTGAACTACAGTACCACCAGAACAGGCAGATGGGATTTGGTTTAATGTCTCATCCGAAAGATGGCACCTCAGGAGTGCAGCATCCCCCCCCCCCCCCACTAGACCAAGGCAAAGCATTCGACAGGGTTTACCATCCTTTTATGTTTCAGACCCTAAAGCATTGTAGGATTCCCATTAGTTTTATAAATTGGATAAAATTGTTATATTCATTAATGACAGTAAACCCAGTTATTGGAGGCAGTATAGCGCAGAGGTTTAGGGCTCTGAGCTGCAAATCTGGAGACTTGGGTTTGAATCCCACAGCCCCCACTTGCATACTCTGTGACCCTGAGCAAGTCACTTAACTTTCTTGTGCTCCCAGATCACACCTGGAAACAAGCTTCGGCTTAGTGTGCCTTTCCTGGTTAAAGAATTTCCCCTTTCCCTTTATTGAGGGACAGATTACCCCATATATAAAAAATCTCTACAGGAGTTAGACAGGGATGTCCCCGAAAGTCCACTCCTTTATATTTTCTCCATCAACCCCCCTCCTTAGAAGATTATACAATTCTCCAAATTGGCAAGATCTTTCAGGTGAAAGAGTTTAAGACCTCGTGAAAGTACAGGCCTATGCAGATGATATCTGTTTGATTTTAACAGATATTACTCAAATACCTCTGATATTACAATAATTTCAAGATTATGCAATAATATCAAACTCTAAGCTGAATATTGTGAATTGTAAAGGGCTTTTTATAGGCCATCCCTGTCCTATTCCAACAGTAGCTCAGGGGATACAGATTTCAACAGAACCAATTAAAATTTTAGGAGTAATCTTTGGACCTCAGAACTGCCCACAAGAAAATTGGGATGTTGCTCTAACTGGGAGTAAAATGTAAGGTTCAATGATGGACAGGGTTAGAAATTCTCAACACTTAAGAGAATACATATCATAAAAAGATTTATAATACCATGTCTATTATATGTAGCAATGATTTCCTCAACTCCAATATCTCTGGAGACAAGATTTTGTATTCCTGTTTCTTCCAGATGTTGTGGGGAAGTAGGCTTAACCCCATAAAGTGGTGTTACAGATACTTACCAAAAGTGCAAGGAGGTCTGGCGATGGTGGATCCCATAACTTTTTTCTACTCTCTTTTCTTTTCACAGACCATCAGAATAGGTCTGCAACCTACTGATACTTTACAACATTACTAGGACATAAATAATTTAAATGTTTTCTTCCAAATTGGGGGGGGGGTCTCTCCCCTCCGAAAACGTCACCCCTATTGAAACTCCCAGAGTATTTTAAAACCAGTTTACAGAAATTACATAGATGAGCTATATCTAAAAACTTAATTTGTCAAAAATCTTGTCCCCAATTGTAAAATGTAATTATGGCTAAATTTCATCCAATAGAACCAGAGTTCAAAAATTGTCCCCCACCCTTAAGAAAGAAAATGCTGCAAAAATTGAATAATAAAAAAATTTCTGTGCATATGTGGTAAATACTATGGTTATCGGCTTATGGAAGATTAAATGTAAAGGGAAACTGTAAACATAAAATGCAGGAAGAGTGGAATTGCTCTTACAATTAATGTCAAGCCATAGAAGAAACTATGGAACATTTCTTCTTCACATGTTCCTATGCAAAACAACTATGGGAATTTCTAGCCCTGAATTGGAACCTAGATTGGTTAAAACAATTGGATTATGAAACCCTTGTAATAGGTGACTGCCCTCATTTAGGCAGTAAAAATGATATGGAAACATTAACAGTATTTTTTTGTTGTCTTAAATTTTATTTACGTCAAGCAAGATGCCAGTGGGTTCTACAATAGAAATTGATGTCTTATGAAACTTTCAGTGTGCTGATCACTCAAGCAATGAATTCTATATATATTAAGGATGAATCTATGCTTACCTCTAACAAGGTACTCAAATGGTGGAAGGGGTTTGCAATATTTATAAAATACAAATAAGGAAGGTAAGAGTGTAAAATATGTCTGCAGAACAGGTTCAAGAGACTCACAAAGGTGTATATAGGAAAGGGATGATAAGAAGGAGAGAGATAAGAACTCAAAACAAAATATGTACAGCATGATATAAAATGCATAATGGTTTTATTTTTTTGAAGTATGAATTTAGGAAAGAAAAAAATGTTTTTCCTTTATATCTTCTTTAATTGATTTATTTATGACTTTTGGAAAAAAGTGTATTCTTATGATTATTGAGTTTCTAACAGATTGTATATGAGTGTATTTGATGTTTTTATTTCAATAACAATCCCCCTACTCTTTTCAAGAAGTGCCATGGTATCTTTAATGTCGACCTGAACAACCATCAGAGCAGGCAGATGGAACCTCAGTTTCATGTCTCATCTGAAAGACAGCACCTCAGGAGTGCAGCATCCCCCTCATGATACACTACAGTATCAGGATTTACCCCTAGTGCCTGGTGTGGGGCCAGAACCCACAACCTTTCAATCTTCGAGCCTCAGAGGTGAGTGTGCAACCTCCTAAGCCGCTGACACAGTCCTTTACCCCTCATCAAAATCACCTGCCCATTTTTAATCACTGATATATAGGCGGGTGCTCCTTTCCCCCTTAAAAGATTAACCAAAAAGGGGCCTAGTTTATTACCCCACTCAAAAAGTTGTTTACTCACAAAATATCATGCCGTTCAGGATTCCCCAACCAAGAGTAAACTAAGTGCTTCCCTAACCACGTTTAGCTGTTTCAATATAGCCCCATCTTGTCACACCGCTGCTTGACATTCCAGCTCCTTTAATTGTTTTTCCAATGTGGTTTGCTTTTCTCATTTCTCTTTTTTTATATTTGGAGACATAATTAATAATGGCTCCTCTTATATAAGCTTTTCCAGCATCCCAAAATATTGTCATATTCTCAGCTGAACCATAGTTTGCCTCTTTATAAATCTGCCATTGGTCCTTAAGATAAGTGCGAAAATCCTGTTGTGCTAACAGGCAATTGGGACACTTCCAGGCAGGCAGTCAATGCCTCTCTTCCCCCTGTGCTAAGGTAAGACCCACCACAGCATGGTCTGAAATTACAACAGAACCATGCCACACCTTTACCAGCCTATGGTATTGTTCCTTGGGCATATAAATATAATCCAGTCGGGACCATGTTTAATGGGGATTAGAATACAATGTAAATTCCTTGGCCCTCGGGTTTGGCATCCGCCAACTATCTACAAGGTTTAATTCACAAATCCCCACCTGCCATTGTGCAATGGCATTTCTGTGTTGGCCCCTCCCCTCTAAATGATCTCTCTCAGGGGTCATGGTGCTGTTAAATTCCCCTCCCAATATTTAACCCGGAAATTGCTTTCATGTTATAATATCCAAATTGCCTTGATAAAATGTGGGTTCTAATACAGCCAGAGCATAGACGCTGGCAAACGTGACCTGTTCCTCAAAAAGTTCACCCTCTAAAAAAATATAACGCCCCTCGCCAGGATCGGTTACAACTCGTCAGACCTGCAGGGGTAGATGCTTAAGAATTAAAGCTGATATGCCTCATTTATGTGAGATATAGCAAGCCGAACAGCAGGAACCCACCCAACTTTGGATTCATTTTGCATGTTCCTTATCTGTAAGGTGTGTCTCTTGTAATAGTGAGGACCGTAGACTGGTCATAAACTTAAGAAAAGACTAAATTAATGATCTTCTCTCACTGCCAAAACAAAGCAAAAAGTGCACCTCTTCGCATCATACCCAGTACCCAACACCCCCTTGAACAGGTATCCAACTACAAATATCTTGGACTTACCCTCAACTCGGCCCTTACCTTCCATGACCACATAAACACCTTTGCTGCTGCAACAAACACCCAGATTGGACCCCTTTACTGACACAGGGACTGCCCCCCCCACACCCTTAGGCTTGCCATCACCTCATCAATACTGTCCTTAGTGGACTATGGGCTCCCTGTATATGGTGCAGCAGATAACTCCACACTCCAGAAAATCCAGGTCTCCCTAAACAAGGCCTGCAGGCTCCTAACTGGTCCACCTAGGCTTACTCACACCTGCTCCCTCTATACCTCAGCCAATCTTCTCAACCTAGATGAAAGGCTCCTCTACCAGACCTGCATATTGTGCAAGAAAATACTGCTCGGACTCTCCCCCCCCCCCGGGGTCACTGCCTCTCTTCATCCTGCCACACCCACTATCTCCACCCACAACTCAGAAAAAGCAGCACTAATTGTGCCCAAGGTAAAAACTTCCCTTGCCCAAAGATCATTCTACTACAGGGCTTCTACATGGTTTAATGCACTCCCAACCACCATCACTAGTGCACCCAAGATTGCCCACTTCAAAACCACTCTTTGCAACCACCTCTTCAATATCCACTCCTGTAACTGCAACTAACATTTCACTCTCTCACCCACTCTAATCCAAATTCTATGACAAATTCCATTATGGATTGCAACCTCCGTCAACAATACCAAACCCATGAATAGGACTGACTACTCTGTTTAGATGCTTTCTCATGCTAATAATGTCTTTCTGCTGTGATGATGTAAATAGCGTCATCCAAATACTGTAAATAATGTCTGAAAGTATCTACATCCAAATACTGTAAATAATGTCTGTAACTAATGTCTGTAACACATGCTTAATGTAATTGTTGTTATACCCTGTCTGTATTTAGTTTCTGTCTTACATGCGACGAGGTACCTTTGTAAATGTGCCTCTGGCTCAAAGGTTGTAAACCCGATATATCAAATAAATAAATAAATAGTGCAACCTGGGTGTGTTGGCTTTTGAGGGCTGTAAGAATACATAGTTCTTTTGATTGGTGATGAGAAACCTCTAACATTCCATGATATACTAGTAGTATTATGAGGCATTCCCATTATATAAACCAAGCAGAAGCTTCCCTATATGGTGCCCCAGTCATCACCTAGCACAGCCACAAACATAATCCCCAGTTTCCTAACAGCAATAATCTAGAAAGAGAGAATGGACCAAACCATGCAACTAAGCAACAATAATAACCATAAAGAGTACTAAACATAATAACAGGTGTCATTTCCCCAACCCTCCTTCCCTACCAACAATAACAATACTACACAAATACTCCTACATACTAACAGCCATATAAATACCCTCTTCACTGTTAAAGCTACTCAAAATCACTGCACAATAGGCAGTCAACAATAACCACACACAATAGGCAAACTCTCCCCCATCCCCCGAATCAAAATTATTGTACAACTAACATTGTACAATAAATATCAACACTAGTAGCTAAAGCGGGGTAAAGGCATGGGGTCACAGGCCATCTCCCCCACCTCACAACAACACATTTAAGGGGGGGGTGAACTTTAACACCCCAGATAGAAGCTCAGTTGCAATATTTGTTTTCCCTAACTTCTGTCTTGGTCTGCCTTACATGTTCTGAACTATGATGTTCGCCTCTTACAGCCCTTGTTCTTGGTAAGTGGGTGCAAATGACCAAGCCCCCCCATTCCCTTTTCCCCATCCCAGCAACCAGCAATGAGCACAAAGTGAGATTGGGTAGGTCAGCAGCAGGAAACCCCACTCCCAGACCCACCCATCCCTCTCCACTAATATCCAACCTGCAAACAAAAAAAGAAGAAAAAAGGCTCCAAAGGCAAGGCAGTCACCCCTCTGCAAGCACTGCCAAGAAGCTAAGCTTGTCAGTAGACCCTCAGTTCCCCCATGAGCACTCCAAGCTAGATGAAGTGCCTGTATCATGTGCAGACCCCAGTGGACCCCCCATTGTTATACCACATCTGTTCCCTAAATCTATCCCTGAGGTTCCAAAAGACATTTATAATTTTCCCTCTCTTCTGTGTTCCTGCCCTTCTAAAAATACATATATATATTTTAACCTCAGGTGCACGCAGTACCCACATCTCTTCCCATATTAAGTCCCTCAAATAACACAGCAGATATCAGGCACTGTATGCAGCTCAGGCTCTGTAGCATTTAAATGCAACTCTCATCAAGGAAGCTGAGCAGAAGATGTGAGAGGTGGCTGCGCAGGCTTTAATACTAACACGTGATCCCCAACCCTGCCCCCAACCCAGTCCTACCTTAATCTATTGGATGCCACCAGGAAATGTTCTTAGATATTTTCTGAGGTGATCAACATCAAATAAAATGAGGAACTCAGGGCAGCAAAGGCATCTAGGTATACACTAATGTGTACTGTATCTCTCTCCCCAGATCACAGCACTGACTTGTCCATGGACTCCAGAATGGCACAGCTATTTCCAGGTGCCAGAAAAAGTTTCATCAGGATGAGACATATTTTTCAGAGAAGACTGGGTGATGATCGGTGACACAGTAAACCAATTAGAGATAAAGGGAGGCTTTCCATGGTGCCAGATACCAGCAGGAGAAAAGGATCAGGCTGATAATGAAGTACGTACATATTCAGTGTCCGTTAAAAGGCAGGTAAGCAGCAGGATCACAGAGCCAATGTCTTCTGCAGCTCCTGCAGGAATACCAATGCCTCTCAGAAAGTAAAGGTGGCTCCTTCATGTTTTATTTTCAGGAGGGCTAGAAATTAAAAAAAAAAAAGTCTGCCTTGAGATCTCGCAATTTATTCAACATTGGGTAGAACGCTGTTCTTTTTTTCTGCAATCTCAGTGAATAGCCTTGGAAAATACAGAGGCTATTCCCCTTGTAGGTGAGCTCTTTTATGTTACAATATGCATTCAATATCATTTGGCTGTCTCAGAAATTATGAAACCACATAACGATCTGTTGGGGATGCTGGTCAACTGCAGGTTTGGGCATCACAGCCCAATGCACTCTCTCCAACTTATAGCTCTCTCCTTTTGGCGATAATCCCAGTAAGGCAGCCAAAGTGGATGCACAGAAATTCTCAATTCTGGCACCTTCTTTGCCTTCTGGCAACCCTCTAATATAGAGAGATTTAAATGGCAGTGATAGTTCTCTTGATAATCAAATAACTGTTTAAATTCTTCCAGCTCCCACTCCAATCTGGCCACCTTATCTGGGATGGGAGTGGTTACATCCTCTAGGGATGAAATCTGAGTCTCTACCTCTGTAAGCCTGGTGGCATGGGTGGCATTTTGTTCTACAGTTTATTGCAATTTATTTTCCATCTTTTCTAGACAAGGGTTCAGTGCAGCTAAAACTTGTTCATTCACCTCTCAGCCGAGAGCAGATATTTTGGCTGCTGAGAGTGAAATCTGGCCTCCGCTTTCTGACCCAGTAGTCTTTTGCTGCTTCTTTGTGGATGATGATGCTGTTCTCTGCGATTTACCAGCATTTGGCATGCGATATTCTTCTACTTTAGTATTTGACATGATAAGAACATGTCAAAACCAATATTAGTTGCTGAGAAGTAAAATTATTAGTTTAATTTGCTCTGGCAGGACAGCGTTCAGGTTAAGCACGTCTACACTCGATGCTGCTCATTGGTGCCCCCCCGACTTTCATTATTAATGATGATATTTTTGGTGATTTTTCATACTTGAACTTGATCTCTAACAATGAAATGTAAGGATTTTTTCATGATCAGTCATGATAAACTCTCATTCATTTTGGCTGGGTAGTGCCATGTATTATGTAGGAAACATGAAGAAAACATTTTGCTTGTTGTCTCCCTTGCGCTTCATGAGTCACATCATGTGAACATCATGTGGTTGCCAAAGTTTTGACTGTGCCACATCATGTTACATCATAGTGTCATTTTCATCATAGTGTCATTCACTGTGGAGAAAATAAGAACAAATCAGGAGGAGAAAGAGATACGGGTGGGGGGGTACAGACAAAGGCCCCAACATGCATTACACATTTAACTTCTGCAACTGGTAGTGACAGAGATGGTCATGATGAGAAGGGAATGGGAGTCAAAGGGCTATGAGGACATAGACTGAGCGCATGGAGGTACAGTCAAAGAAACCTTGGTTCAGTAATCCACCAAAGTTCTACTCCCATTCCTTCTAGCATCCTTTCAAGGTATTCCAGTGCATCTAATGACACCACACTGTGTAATCCAGAACCACACTGTAGTTTCCACTTCCTACTCAAATATTACCAGTTTTAGTCCCACTTCCTCTAAATGAGAATGAGACAAACATATCCATAAAAATTGTAAAACCAAGCACTTCCTCAGACATTGTACAAACAATATATAACAGCAGGTGCCACAGCCTCTTATGCACAGAAGGGGACAAATACTAGTCTGCTTAGAATCACTGTATGTTACCCCCAATAGTATGCAGCAACACCACTCACTCATCTGATTCCTCATCTGCTGTGTATGAGAAAGGTGTCTACACCTGTAGGTGTATCATGCATGTGGTAAATGAACTCTGTTCTGAGCTCCTTGGGGACCACCCACAATTTTTCATCCCCAGAGTTGTGCAAAACTAACTTCTGGTCTACAGAGAGCATTAGATCTTTGGAATGTCTCTTGAAGGGGCTTACCACTGACATTCCCTTCTCTGTTTCTTTGTAGAGGTACTCATATACTTCTTTGATTTGAGGATCTGCCGTCTGTGCTGCGATCAGATCCATTGGGGGTGCTTGGGCCCTCTTCTGTGCAGCTACTTTGTGGGCCCCACTCTGGGTCTTGGTAGGGGATGGCATTGTCCATACTCCCCCCCCCCGAGCACCGGCTTTGGCTAAGGTGTCTGCTCAATCATTGTACTCACTAACTGTGGTAGATTTGGTATAGGCCTTTACCTTCTGGATGTAAAGCTTAAGGAGGAGTTTTTCAGTCAGGCCTTCAAAGTAGTGGAACAAATCCATATGTTTAATGGGGGTTCTGTCTGAGGAAGCATAGTCATGGGTTCTCCAAAAAGAAAGGAACTCCATCAGATAGTTGCATACCCATGCTGAATCAAAGAAAATGATGGTGTCCTCCTCCTCTTTACACCTTGGATGATTTCCAGAGTGCAGGCAGTGGCTACCAGTTCTGCATACTGTGAGTTGTGCACTGCCTGCATATCTCAGTAGTGTCACCATTGAAGCAGAGGACCAGAATTCTGAAGCCTGCCACCTGTTGTGTTTCTTGATGAAAGGATGAACCATCAGTAAAGATGTGGCGTATGGCTGTACCTGCCAGTACAGAGCAGTGGTGGGCAGAAAAAGGCTCAGTTCTGGTAGAACGGGTGGTTCCAGGTTACACTGATGTGATTCTCCTTGGTAAAGGAGCCCATGTGCCAAGACGGATGGCATCTTTGTGGGGTGTACAGTAATGTCTCTGTTTTGTAGGAGGAGTGACCAATATGTAAGCCTTGTATTAGAGATGTTACCATCTTTAACTCTGTCTGATAGCATAAAATTGGTAGGGGTGTGATTGCTGTGCAATATCACAGGAGAGAAGCCTATGATGTATGTGAAATGTTTGACAACTCAAGCTGTGGCAAGGACGTTCATCTCACAAAGAGAGTACTTTTGTTCCACTGGGGTGAGGACTTGGGAAGCATGGGCAATATGCCTTAATGCTCCATGTACCTTCTGTACCAGTACTGCAGACATTGCTGTGTCTGTGGTGGATGTTTCCAAATGGAAGGCAATTCTGGGTTTGGATTGATCAAAGCTGGAGCAGAGGCCAAAGCTTACTTCAAGGATGTGACAGCAGCAGTATGTTCTTGGCCCCATGAACAAGGGAAAGGGAAAGGGAACATTGTTTAACCAGGAGTAGCACACTAAGCCAAAACTTGTTTCCCAATGTGAACACAAGGAAGTTAAGTGACTTGCTCAGGATCACACAGTATTCACCCAGGTCTCCAGATCTGCAGCTCAGAGCCTTAACCCACTGTGCTATGCTGCCTCGCCAAAGAACATCCTTTTTCAGTATCTCATACAGGGGAGCGGCCTTCTGTTGGAAATTACAGATACAATATCTGGAATAGTTAACCATGCCCAAGAAATGCCTAACAGTTGAAATACTCATAGGTAAAGGTAAGTCTTCAATGCATTGGACTTTGTCCAAGGTGAGGCTCCTACCCTCAATGGTAATGCACAAGCTCCAGAAAAAGATTTCAGGGTAGCAAAATTGTGCTGTTGCTGGGTTGCACTTGAGGTTTGCTTTTTGCAGAAGTGCAAGGAGTTCCTCTAGAGTTGTAGGTGTCTCTCTAGGTCTGCTGTGGCCAAAAGGAGGTCAACCACATACTGCAGAAGGCATTCTGGGGAAGAAAACCCCTTTAAGGCATCCTTCATGTGAATGAGAAAGAAGGAGAGGCTATTGTGAAATCCCTGCAGGAGGCAGGTCCACATGTACTGGCAACCCTCAAAGGTGTATGCAAACTTGTACTGACACTCAGGGGACAATGACAGTGACCAAACACCATTGAAAATGTCCAGGGCACTCAACCATCTGTGTTCAGGCTTGAGGAGCTTGAGCACATCCGGGGCCCCTCACACACCCCACCCCGATCCTCCACAGACTGACAGATGCTGGGGTGTGTCACTGGGGTCATGAGGCCCAAATCTCACTCCATTCCATGTGTGAGCATGTTGACATGCTACAGTAAAGGAGAATGGGGTGAGATTTAGGCCTCATGACCCCAGTGACACACCCCGGCGGCCTGTCACTCTGTGGAGGATCACAGTGGAGTGTGTGGGGAGTTAGGAGGTCAACCCTAATGTCTCATTTCCTGACTTTTTTTGCTTTAACCCTAAATGAAGAATTAACACAGTTTTTTTGCATAGAATTTCCTTACTTTTTGAAAAAGTGTAAAATTAGTAGTAAAAAACACATATTGGTGGGAGCGCGAAGCTCAGCTCCCACCAAGTTGCCAATTTTTGCATAACAATATGCATCTGGGCCCACGCTCCCACTTCGCAAAGCTACAGAGCCAAACAGCAGCACTATAGGGCACCAAATCCTTGTAACAGTAATTTGTCTATATCTTGGGAACCGTAACAACTAGGAAAAAAAATTCAAGTGTCATTGTAACCATGACAGTAAGTAGATCATGCCACAGTCAATGACCAAACCCATATCTCACATCATTTCTGAGATATGGGCACTGAAAAGCACTGGACAGGCACTCTTTGAACCCTTGCGACAGCAATTTCACAATATCTCATGAACCGTGCAACGTACGAGAAAAATTCCACTGCAGGCTTAATCTATTATTTCACATCTTTTTTCCACTGGCATAGATCACCCAAAGGTAATCTAAGCCACCTGTAGTGAAAAGTTTGTATCTCACTTCATTTCCGAGATAACGGCGCCGAAAGTCATAACACAGACTGCAATGTAATCCTATGGGAAAAATGTCTTTTTTTTTTGAGTTATTTAATGAGGAGTAGCACACTAAGCTGAAAGCTTTTTCAAAGGTGCGACCTGGGAGCACAGGGAAGTTAAATGACTTGGTCAGGGTCACACAGTATGCAATTGGAAGCTGTGGGATTCAAACCCAGGTCTGGTCTGCTGGATGTCACCAGATTGCAGCTCAGAGCCATAAGCCACTGCACTATACTGCCTCTCAAAATGTAAATTACATCATTGAATATCTCTGCAACCAATTAATTCCCCAGCACCTTTGCAGGATAGTTCACATCTCTATGACATCCCCTCAACACCCTGCAAATTTCAAGTAAAAAGACCAAACTGTGATTGAGATATGGTCATCCCAATTTGGTCCATCTGGTCTTTCCTAGGGCCATCTGGTCTTTCTCATAAACATTGCAAAAAATACATTTACATTTTCCCATAGGATATAATGGGAATTTCAAATTGTAATAACTTTTGAACAGATTAATATTTTGTCACCAAACAAATAATGGCATATTCCTTGGCCCAAGCTCTTTCTACATCCCAAGTTTCAGACCAATAGACCACATGCTGTCTGTGCAGTGCCACAGACAACAAATGCACAAAAGTGGTGAAAAGTGCATTTTGTGGCTCTTCACTGTGCAAAAATTGTATGTCCGACTGAAACGCAATTTAGTAAATCAAGAGATCTACCATACCAGACTTTGCATTCCAAATTTTGTGCAAATCCATTGAATGGTTGCAAGGTTATTAATGTGCAAAATTTGAGGTTTAACATTAAAATGCCTGTGGTGTCAGCGTGGCTCAGTTGGTAAAACATCCGCCTCTGGACCAGAAGATCGTGGGTTCTTGTCCAACACTAGGATTGGACTTGCACCTAAATATTGCTGGCATCCAAGTGCAGTATTGGGGGGTACTGTACTGCTGGGGTGTGCCGTTCTTCAGATGAGGTGTTAAACTGAGGTCCCTTCTGCCCATCCTGGTGTTGTCCAGGTGGAAGTAAAAGATCCCAGGGCACTCTTCACAAAGTGTAGGCAAACATTCCTGGTGTCCTGGCCAACATTCCTTTTCCCATAAACCAGTTCATGCAATTATCCAGGCTGTGTGTGGGTGATGATGTGCGATATGGCCCCACCACACATTCAGTCACTTCACTACCAGTCTAGCATTGCTTGTAAAGCGCTTTGGGATACTGCGTATGAAAAGCGCTATATAAATGCTGATTATTCTTCTTCTACTCAACCCTAAATATAGGGGCATGACTGCACTCCTAAAATATATATATATATATATATATATAATTTTAAAACAGTAAAAAAAACATCCTAATGAGGGCAGACTCAAACAGATGTGCATGTTACAGAATTTTTATTTATTTATTTAATTTTGCTATTTGTGGGCACAAAAACATCTTAATTAGATATGTTTTATGAAAATGTGCAAATTAATAGCCTTTGAAGCACCAAACTAATTTTCACCAAACTTCCCCAAAAGTAGGCTATATTAGTATTACTACCTATATGTTAGGGTTGAGTTAGTGTTTGTGTCAAAAATGTGTTTTTGTCACATTATGACTCAATACTCTTAGCCCATGGGACTGTGACATTCTGTGTGTACAGTTTCAATCCTGGAAATAATTATTTTGCAATTTTGATGAAAACTGATTTGGTTATCCAAAAGTTTCAAATTTGTAAAAAGTACATAAAAATTACAAATTAGTATTTTCTGGATCTTGTACAGTAAAAAACAAAATATGAATCTTACTGGTTGGTTAGACCTTATCCCAGAATAGGGCCATTTTGTGATTTGAAAACTACATGTGTTGTAATTTTTACGTCGTAAGGTTTTAAATTCCTATTCAAGTGCAGACCACTTGTAAAAATAACTTAAAAACACAAACATCTTTCTTTCTGAGTTGAAGCTGTACTAGAATAACAACTTTAAAATCTAAACATAAAAAATACTTATCTCTAAAAGTTGAAAATCATGTGGTTTGACTTATCTTTAAAGGTTGACAGTCATGTGATTCATTTAAAGACATGCAAAATGTCTTAAAAATGAATTACATTTAGGCTGGGATATTCAAAGCAGTTGCACATGGCACAACTGAGTTGCGCCGGCACAAGTGCAGACTTGTGCCAAGGAGCGATATTCAGCGGGAGTCTTTGCACAGCACAAATCCCATTGCACCAATGCACAACTATAATGAATGCAGGCGCAAGAGCAGGGGGCGTGCCCGTGAATAGTCAGTGCAGTACGATATTCAACCGTGGAACCATGACACAAGTGAGGAGCAAAACCTGGATGCGCTGAGCAGACTTGAGCTTATAAATACAGGGCACAAGCACACAGACAGCACTGATGCCAGGTGAAAGGGGGGAGAGAGAGAGAGAGAGAGAGAGAGAGTGGCAAGAGATGTGGGACAGACAGACAAAAAGACAGAGCAAGGGAGACAGAGCCAGTGAGAGACAGAGAGACTGTCACAGGCAACCAAAGTGGGAGAGGGGCAGAGGTGGTAGTGGAGGGTGAGCCTGGGGCAGAGAGAGTGAGAGGGACAGGCAGGCACAGTACCACGCAGTGCACCTAAGTGGCATTCAGCCCACAGCAGCCGACTGCCCAGGGGGGAGACAGGACATTAGGGGCCATGGATAGTGTGCCCTTCCTGATGGAGGCTATGATGAGGGGTGCGAGGGGGCAGGAGGAACAGCGACGTGGCAGAGGAAGGGCCCATCAGTGGTACACCTGGAACAGGTGGTACCATGCCTGCACCACCTTTGAGAACTACACAGACATGTAGATTTTGGTATGGTACCACCTGAACAGGGCCATTCTGAGGCAGCTCTGTGATCTGTGCAGTGAGGAGATGCAAGCACCCGCAAGACGGAGCCACACAATGTCTGTGGAGACAAAAGTGGCAGCTGTCATGTGCCTGCTCACCACAGGCACCTTCCAGAGACCAACAGGGGACACCACAGGCATAACCCAGTCGGCCACATCACGCTTCCTTACACAGTTCCTCAAAGCTCTGCTGCCACATGCTTCAGAACACATCTATTTCACCAGCAGACAGGCAGAGCATACAGCAACCATGCAGGACTTCCACAGGGTAGCACATATTCCTGACATGCTTGGGGCCATTAACTGCACCCATGTGGGCATCTGCACACCTCCTGACCCTGATGGTGTGGTCTATATGAATAGGAAGGGGTTCCCTAGTGTGAACTGCCAGGTGGTGTGTGATGCCAAGGGGCACATCACCAATGTCTGTGCCACACACCCTGGGAGTACACATGATGCATTCATCTGGCACAGCTCTGCACTGTGCCACAGGTTTGAGTGTGGGCACATCCCCATGGGCCACCTAGTGGGTGAGTATGGGATAGGTAAGGGGTGCAGAGCAGACCAGGCCATGGGATGGGGAGGGCAGGGTGGGTGTGCTTGCGAGGGCACCAGGGACAGGCAAGGGGCACAGCAAAGGATGACACAGGGCTTACCATGTCATTATCCACACAGGAGACAGTGCCTATTCACTGAGGTCCTGGCTGCTCACCCCCTATCGGCACCCATCATCCCCAGCAGAAGAATGCTACAATGAGGCACACACCAGCATGCAAAACATCATGGAGTGTGTATTTTTGATGCTGAAGGCATGGTTCCATTGCCTAGACAGGTCTGGCAGTGCCTTACAGTACAGCCCTTGGAAAGTCTGTGGCCTATTGCTGGCCTGCTGCATACTGCACAACATGGCCACTGACCGTGGGATAGCTGTTGAGGCTGATGTGGGCGACAGTAGTGGGGACGATGAAGGCAATGGGCTGGAAGGTGGTGGACAGCCCCCCCCACGGGTGGAGGGATCCCTGGCTGCAAAGGATGGCATGGCAGCATCGAGACATCATCGCACAGGTGCACTATGGTGCACTCAAGTAGGTGGTGCCAAACCCATGCAAAGGCCACACACACACAGGTACAGCACACAGGCAGGGGCATGCATGGCAATGGGCATGCACACACAGAGGTGTGGTGCAGGGGTAGGGGAGGCAGTGGCACACATCCACACACAACTGCGCACAGCATCACACAGCAACACACACATGCACCCACATGCCCAGGCACTGGCAAGTGGTGGGGATCAGATGCATTGCACCAGTGCACAGGTGCAACTGGTGCAGAACTGCCCTCATCACGCTCACGTCACATGTGCTAGTGACCGGGCAGGCATGCACACAGGCAGCATGCTGCATGACACACAGTGCCACACCAGTGGTATGCACACACACATGCCACCCATGCATGCACGGGGCAGCAACTGCAGACTTCAGTCAGGACAGCACACACATCAGGGCCAATGCATGGAACCATGACCACCGCGGCCACAGGGGTGGCCGTGCTGGGTGGCTGATGGGCAGCCACAGGCTGCTCATCAGCCACAGGGGGTGTTTGCAACAGATCCCAAGGGGTTGAACTGTGGGACCATGACTGGGTCCACCGCAATAGTGTGTAGATGCCCAAACAGGTCCTCCCCAGGTGTTCCTGGGATGCTGAAAGCAGAGCCCAATGTCAACAGTGAGGGTGTCGCCCTACTCTAGGATTGTGGGGTGGACAGTGCACTGTGTGGGGTTTGTGGTGACTGGCCATGCCCAGTGGCAGCCAGCAGTTCAAGGCCATCCATGATCGCATTGGCTATGCGATCCTGGGATGCGGTCGTGTCCTCCCACAAGCGCTGTATAGCCGCCGGGTTCTGCACAGTGCCCCTCTCACACTGCTTAGCCACCTGGCACACTGCCGCACACAGTGCACACACCCCAGCAGCAAGCAGAACCTGTTGCTCCATGGAGGCCTGCAGCAAATGGGTGTGCTCTGACAATGGGTCTGCACCCTGGGGAACCTGAGCGGAGCGCTGACCCTCCTGCAGTGACCAACCATGCTGCACAGTCCCCCGCTCAGGTGGACACTGCACAGTGGGGTCCTCATGGGCTAAGTCCCTATCAGGTGCCCCAGCAGTAGACCCCATGTCGGGCTGCCCTGTGGCCCCTGCTGCCTGCTGCCATTGCCCATCCAGCCACTGAATGGTGCCCAGTGCCTGCATGGCCACACCACCACCATATGGGACAGCTGTGGCAGTGCACACAGCAGCACCCACAGTGGTGGTGGGCAACTGTTCCACTACTGTCAGGCCACTGGGCGCACTGCCTGTGTTACTGTCTGGTATGGGTGACTCCCCACAACACCACCAATGCTATCCAGGATTATGGTCAGGTCATCATCGGTGTTGGACCCTGCCCCAATCAGTGTCTTCACGGAGAGGACGCTGAGACTGGCATCCTGTAGAAACACATCTAGGGCCTCATTCTACCTCATGCCCAGCACATCCGTCTGGACAGTGGTGGTATGCTGCAGCCAATCAGGCCTCCGGATGCCTGTGGAGGTGCATGGCTGGTCCTCCAGGGCTAGACCTGCCTCCATGACTGCTGCTGCTGGTGCCCCATCCTCCACATGCAGGCATGCTGGTGCTGAAAGAGAAAACAGGTATGTCAGTGTTGCAAGGCCCATGAGTGACTGCCCCCCAACACAGCCACTGCATGCTGTGCGTGCCCGACATACATACCATGCAGTGATGGGCTGCCACCCGTCTGGAATCCTCCACCTGGCACACCATCCACGGTGCTGTGGCGCATGGTGGCTGCCACCAACTCTTCCTGTGCATTGAGCTGTGGAGCATCAGCTGACCCCCCTCTGGTGGCTTTCCAGGCTGCACAGATGGCCACCACCTTCTCTTTGATTCACCGCTTATCTGTGCCCACCTTCTTGCGGCACTCCTACACTGACTGCTGGTGGCTGCCCTACTGGTTCACACATGCTGTCACCTCCTCCCAGGCCCCAGCCCTGGCCTGTGGTGTGCACCTGGCACCACTCAACAGTGGCTCCCTTTTGAGGTAGGCCTCAAACAGGGCCTCTACCTTTGTGAAATTGGGCCTGAACTTTTGAGCAGGCTCATGCTCCTCACCCTCCTCACATTCTGACATGTTGCTACCTGTGGACATGGACAGCACAGTGTGTCAGTGTCAGCAGCACTCTACTCCATCCCCCCTGCTGTGCTGGCTGGGTGCAGTGTGGCCCAGCAGCATGCACAACTTACCTCAGATGGTTGTAATACTGGTCCATGGCCTGTGCCGGTCCGTGGCGCTTTTATAGCGCAATGCATGCAAATGAGCATTGGCACAATGGTAATGACATGCTAATTTCCCCAGAGCACCACTCATTGGCTGATGAGCTCATTTACATGTGGCAGCTGAATATCACAAATTTGTTCCATGTGCACTGAGATGGCTCCAGAGTAAGTCATGGCACAATGCTCAGGCATGTGCACTGTGCAGGACCACAGTGTGCATGCACCAGTTGGTGTGCTGCCACCTATTGTGCACTGTGTGCCAACTGCGCAATAGGGACCATGGCACATGGTGCAGCATGCCTGCTATTGTGCACATGTGAACTGTGTGGTGGATGCCCCCTGACTCCTTGTCTGACCCCCTGACCCCTGGTCATACCCCTGCCATGTGCCACATCTGGCTACGACCATGTTGCGCATCTCCAGCATTGCGTGATGGGCGGACACTGTGCATGCACTCTTGCATCATGCATCTTGCACTTGTTGTGCACACATGCATCGCTGGCCACCATTTTGCTTCCCCACATTGCTGTTGGCACTATGGCACAGCATGGTGTTCAGCGGGCAAGGAACTGGTCCCAGGTTGAACTTGTGAACCTGGTGGTGTGCGTCCAGCCACATGCCCCACAGCTCTTTGGACAGGTGCCCCTGCAGCAGCCAAGGGTCACAGTGTGGTAGAGGATTGCTGACAGTCTTCTGCAATGTACTGAGGTGGCCAGATCAGGGGAGAAATGCTGCCACAGGTTTAGGGACCTTGTGCAGTGGGACTAAGAGCACTTGCGATGGCTGCAGGCACATGTCTGGCAAGAGGCTGTGCCAAGGCCTGGTAAGTCAGCCCATTTTGCATATGTGCCCTATTGCTGTACTGTGGTGTTGGCTAGGCTGCCTGGCATGCCCTGCAGAGGGGTACACTGTCATCATGAGCATTGCAGAGTGGTATTGCCAGCTGCAGTTTGCGTTGTGATACAGTCGAGCAAGCCATGTCGGGCAAGGGCACACTCTGTGCACAGGGGTGGGGGTGGTGGGCAGATGCTATGGATGATTCCTGATGTGTACCTGTATTTGTTCCATTCCCAGGACCTGAGGATCACTGCCATGCAAGGGCAGAGGGAGTGGTGGGAGCAGCACAGCAGGCTGCAGCGGGCCACAGAGGCGGTGCAGGAGCAGAGCCAGCACCAGCAGGGCTGCAGAGGGCAGGTAGGCACTGTTCTGGTCCTGTACACTTTACATGGGGGGGGCAGCAGGGGAGTGGGTGCAGGTGTGGCCACCTGTGCCATGTACCGTGGCAGCTGTGTGTGTCACACTGTGCATGGTGCATGCCACTGTGGACTGGCTACTGCGCACATGTGCCAGCTGTTGGTGGGGTGGGTGTGTGTGCCCAGCTGACACTGTTGTTGCTGTGGTGCTGCTGGTGCACTGTGCCATGTGACTTTCATTGCCCAGTTGGGTGGCCATTGTGCGGTGGGGTCCACCTCTGTCCTATGTAATGGTGTACCGAGTTGTTGGCAGGTGTTGGCCCATTCCCCTGTGGATGGCTGTGGCGGGCACTCCAGAGGTGTGTGTTCTCGGTGCCCATTGCACATGGGTGGGCATGGTACCTAGGGACATTGCACTGATCACCTGTCCTTTCCCTTGTCATAGGTGCCCAGCAGAGAAGACAGATGCCACTGTACTGCTGGCTGCTCTGCCAGATGATACTTGTCACATCCACCACCATGGAGGTGGTCCTGCAGATGCACCACCTGATGTTGGCAGACTGGAGGCAGAGAGGGTGCCAAGGGCAGCAGGGCATGGTGGCCATTAGTTTATGCCCCAGCATTCCCCTGTTTCCCCTGCTGTACCTCCCCCATCAGTCCCCCTTCCCACTCTACAGTCCCTGTTCTCTGTCCCCTTCCCTCACTTTCCTACCCTTTTCCACCCTCTTGTTCATGTACATAGTTGTATTGTTAAAGATATATTTTGTGATGTACCTGCCTGTGTCAGTGTCTGCTTTGCAGGTGGTATGTGGAGCCATGTGGCAGTGGCACAGTGTATGTCTGTGTGGAGTGCATGTGTCGGTGTGCATGTTGTGCATCTGCGGTTCACTGCTGTGTGCTGGGGTGTGTCTCACTGCGGTGGTGTCCTACCCCTTGGTCAGTGGCTGTGCCTTGGGGTGCCCATAGGGTAACTCACAGGGGTGTGTGGCATATGTGTGCTTGGCTGCATGGTCCTGGGTGTGGATTGCTGTGGTCTGGGAGGGTGGGGGCACGGCCTGTGGCCTGTGAGGGGGGACTCCATTGTTGGCCCTCCATTGACCATTGGTGCCACCTGTTGCCTGCTATCTGGGCCACCATTGTGTTCTGGGGTGGGGTGTCTGGGTACCTGTGTGTACCCTGCTGGTGGTGGCCTCCAAAGGTCTGACACTGTACTTCCCTGGTTCTGTCCCTGGGTCTGTTTGCTGTGCCATGCCCCCCTCTGTTGCTCTGCTGCTCTGCTCCCACAGTTGCCTGGGACATCTCTTTCTGTGCAATGGCACAGCTCTGTTTGCGCCACTGCACATGTCTATTTGCGCCATGGTGCATCTCTGCCATATTCAGCTGGATTGTGCTGGCCCAGTTTGACATGCACAACCTCTGAATATGGCACTCATTGCACCATGGCGCATCAGTTTTGCACTGTGCCAGACTTGAACCGGCCTTTGGCGCATTTCTGAATATCTGACCCCTAGTGTTTATTTTTCAGTTTATGATTTTATTAACATATATCTTTAAAACACAAACAGTAACAATTCATAATAATTACAATGAGGTGCACAGTAACACAATTAAACAGTTATGGATTAAAATGCAGGTGTACTGAAAGCAGTCCAAAAAAGGGGGCCCTTAAAGGCTTCCTTAGTTATGCAGAAAAATAATCAAAACCATATGATATAGCAATATTTAACAGAAAGCCAAAAAGAAAAACTCCACATAAGTCAATGTGGTATACTTTTCAGACAGTTAAACCTTAAACAGTCAGAGATGACCATAGTATAGCCGTTGTCCCCCAGCAGAGGGCTTGGCATGCCCACACTAGCATGACAATAACCAGTGGATTAGACAGGAAAAAGGAGCACATTAACTCACACCAGTCCTTGTCACCAAGGAGTTGAATTAGGCAGCCAGCAAGCATTGTATTTCAAAACTGAGTCAAAAGAATTTGGGGAGAGCCTGTCCATAGCTGCTACTTGTGTGAGGCTACATAGTAGTTCTTGGTATGAAGGTATATTATCCTGGGTTCACCACCTGCAGAGGAGAAGCCTCTTAGCCTACATGCCTAGTAGGGACAGCCATGAATGCCAGTTGGACTGGATATTAAGGGCTACAGAGACCATACCCAGAACAGGAAGAAGTGGTGAATGAGGTATAATAGTCAGAGATATGCAAAGTTGGAAAAATTTGCTTTGCAGATTAATTCACACATTTGCCTCATTTTGTGATTAATCCACCATGCTAAGTCAGAACGTTGGGTTGAGGTGAAGACTCTGCCAAGATGCAAATTCACAACTTTGCCAGTAGAGTGAGGGAACTCCACCAGCAGAGTTCAAACTTTGCATTTTGCATGGTTGTTTTTTCTAGTGTCTAGTGGTCCCCCCTCCCATGCTGATGACCATCCCATGTAGAATAAAATTCCCTAGTGTCTTGTTGTCTATTGCCCCCCCACCGATTGCTGGCTCAATGTAAAATTAAATTCCCTGGTGTCTAGTGGTCATCCATTCCTCCACCAATCACCAGCCCAATCTAAAATTAAATTCCTTGGTGTCTAGTGGTCCCTCCCCAAAGATTCCCAAACTGATGTAAAATCATATTGCCTGGTGTCTAGCTGACTCCCCCACTGCCCCACCCTGGGAGGTAGTGCATGACCACTCTGCTCCCCCCATCCTGACTCCAAGCGGGTGACCAGCACATCCTTCACTCTCCACCACAGTCATTTGCCGATCAGAGCTGTAAGTGAATGAGCACATACTTGTACAAGCACATGCCCATTCATTACCAGTGCGTGCTCATTCATTGAACTCTTTCAGCTCTGTCAGCAGTACAGACAACAATAAAGGGCTATTCTAGTCACCATCAGGGGGTCAGAATGGGGGGGAACAGCATGGTGGACACCCACAACACTGCCAACAGAGCTAAATGAATGAGTGCAAGCTGGCCTGTTTGTCAATGAATGACTGTATGCTTGAACAAGTACATGGTCATTCACTGACAGCTCATTTGGGTGGGTGGCCATGGTAGAGCACAGAAGGCTGCGCCAGTTGCCAGCTCAGGATCACGTGGGGGGTGGGGTGGTGGGGCACCACCTGCTGGGATGTGGGGGTCTGCTAAACACCATGGAATGGACAACCTTTAGAAATAGGGGATAGAGAGGGGGTCTGCTACACACCAGGGAAGTATAATTTTATTCAAAAATCTGTCCAGCGAGCATCAGGTGACCACTAGACACCAGGGAATTTAATTTTTCATTGGGCTGGTGATTGGCAGGGAGGCCACTAGACACCAGGGAATTTAATTTTACATTGGGCCAGTCATTGGTGGGGTATAAAACCACTAGACACTATGGAATTTTATTTTACATCGGGTTGGCAATCAGCAGGGGGGGCAGCTAGACACCAGGGAAAGATCGATGAGGGGGTGCCATTTGTAACTTTGTCTTGCTTTTGGAGTATGGGGGTTTTATAAGTGCAATTTGAACTTAAAAAAAATCAAGGCAAAGTTATAAATGGAGAATTGCCTATTAATAAGGAAAACTTCATGAAATGATCTTTGGAGGCAAATTTGTCAACTTCGCCAGAAATTGGCTGATGAATTAAAACTTAATTGCATCTCTAAGCATAGTATGGTGCACCTCCTACCACAGATTGCAGACCTTGTCCCAGAGAGGTTGAATTGAAGGATAGGACTGTGGCAGGATAAAGCCATACCTTATTGTTTTAATCATATTTTATGTTATTTTATGTATATAATGCATCAGGGATGCCCATGGTGGCCCAGTCTAAATTGCAAGGGATCATGGGAAGAAAAAAAAAAACATGAGCCCTAAAATTATGTAATCCCTTGTTGCTGGGC
Organism: Neoceratodus forsteri; assembly: GCA_016271365.2. NCBI lineage: Eukaryota > Metazoa > Chordata > Ceratodontiformes > Ceratodontidae > Neoceratodus > Neoceratodus forsteri. The sequence goes on along the minus strand of CM028130.1, from coordinate 1,377,686,318 downwards.
AGAAACTGTTAGCTGCTTAGCCAGGGACAGGAGTTTGATTAAACCATTTAAAAGAAACAAAAGGGATAATTAAGCATAGCTGGGTGGCCAGGTATCACAATTTGCTTGTGAAAGGCCGAGACCTCTAGAGGAGCCGAGATGTCTGAGGACCTTTTGCCCTGAGAGGTCTATCCTGAGTTAATCTAATTACAGATGAATGGACTAGCATTTAGGTCAATTTCTGTACTAGGTTTAGCTTAATTACAGTCATTAAAGGAAGGCTAATGCTAGCCCAAGGCTGGTTCAGACTGGCTTGAAGCAAAAAAAAAAAAAACTCTCTCATGCTGAGAGCTGAACATTTTTTGTAAGAAAATATTAAAACCTGCTTAGTTGCGTAGCCATGGAGACATAAAGCTGGCCAACCACAGGGCAAGCCAGTATCCACTGGACCTGCCCTTTGAGAACCCCATAAAACAGGGGTGCAGGACTTTCTCAGAGCCTTTTTGCCTTTGGCTTCTGCCTGCTGCCTTTTGCCTTTTGTGAAAGAAACTGCACTTGGGACTGAGGGAGCAGAGACATTTCTTTTTAAGACTTTTCTCCTGGACCATAAGAGCCAAGATTCAGCTACTTTTCTAATGACACTTTTGTGGTAGCACCACAAAAGAGCGTGTATTATTGATAGCATCAATATGAGTGACTCAATAATACTGCTGCCATGTAGAGCGAGTAGTGAAAAGGAGCTATTCATACTGAAAGTGAGTGTAGTATTCAGGGATATGTGCTACACTCACAAGCAATGAGGATAAAAGGATTATTTGGTCAAAGTTTGCTGAGCTGGCCATGTGGTGTAGTGGTTGAGCCACTGTCCCTGAAGCCTGAGGTGCCGGGGCACATATTGTTTTTGCTTTCAGGGACAGTTTCTATTAATTTCTAAGTCCGCTCCCCCTGGAGTTCAGAATCCTTTTTTTGGGGGGTGCGGGGGGCAAAGCCCCCCACATAAATAATGAATTACTGTATATTTTTAGAGGACCATTGCTGTTTGCGGCAGTCTCTCTAATGGGAAGTCACCCTTTTGTCGTGGGCAATTCTTTCCTCGCTTTAATGAGTGGCACGATAAGGGACTCACCCTTGACACATAAAACCCACTTTTGCACTTCAAATTCAGTGACCAAAGACTTGAGGTAGAACTTTCAACCAAGAATTTCACAGTTTAGGTTTTTATTGTATACTTCCATTTTCTTTTTCATATCCCGTAACCAATGTCTAAAATGATCTGTCTTTAAGATATTCACTGTATTTAATAATTAGTAAAGCATTTGACTTACTTTGAGATAATTCTGCCAGTGCTTTTTGTGTGTGTTGGCTTGGGAGTGTTTGTTAAAACTATACTACGCCTGTGTAACTTCTTAAGGGCCAGACACTACTGAAGTAAAGTACCACAAGGGATTCCATGGACAAAGGAAGGGCAGAATATGAAAGGTCTCAAGAAAGGGTCTATGGGGGTTTGAACCAGTCTCTGCATTGATGGGGAAAGACATATATAGGGTGTTTAGGGCATTCTCTGAAGGTCTATACACACCTGTGGCTTTCTAGTTTATTGTGCAGTGGCTGAGAGGGTTCTATTCTAGGAATGCAGACTCAAGACTGTACTTGCTCCCCCTCACATGGAGAGAAGGAGCCCTGGGATCCTCTTGCATACATTCAGTTGTGATACAGCAAGCTTTCTAAAAGGACAGAGGAGGGGTATCCCTGACCCTGACCACAATGGGATTCATTGTAGCCCAGGGAATTCCTGCCTCACTGGAGTGGGCTTGTGACATGGACTACAGTAAGTACTGTATGGTCCCCCAGGTACCACAGCACCAGCAGGCATCTGATGGCAGGAGTTTGAGTTTATGGATCACTGCAGTGGTCCTGTACCAGGAATTTAAAATCTTGTTCTGTATGAGCTTAATGCATGCATCTTTGAAGGTTTTGTGGTAGGAAACCCAGTGAGCATCCCGGTCATGGTCCGAGATGTGGGCAGTAATCATGGCTTCCCATCTGGCCTTGGATTGAGCAGACTGACTTGGGATCCTGTTATGGATCTCTGCATATATTTTGCCTGATAAATCTTTAGTAATGGATAGCCACTAGCAGAGTGGTAGTCCAGTGGTCAACAGCCAAGATTTGTTCTTACGTATGCCTTGTGCTGTACTATAAAGCTGAAGGAGCTTCCAAAAGTCTAACTTAGGGATATCCCATTGATTCTACAGGTACCTTGGGGACATCCCATTGATTCAGCAGTACCTGATTGGTAATCACCATATGGGTGTGTGGTGTCAGAATATCCTTTAAAAGGAACAGTTCCTTTCTTCTCCGTGTATGCCAACAAGTTTGCATGTTGTCCATCTGGAGCAGGGGGTTGTCCAACAGTGGAATATATTCTAATGGAAGGAAGGATGACCCTAGCCATTTGAGAAGTTTCTCTGAGTAAAGCAGAGAAGGGTATATGGTCAGGTCAGATTTAATTTTTTTCTTGGGGAGCACAGGAGCAATGACAGCAATTGCCTTGGGAGCTGTGCAGCTTCATTGTCTACCCACCCGGGGCACCGGCTGTCCAGCGATCAGAGCCAGTGGAGTGTCTGAGTTGTGCAGTTGGCCAAGAGATAGCCCATAGCCCAAGGGAGGTTCCAGCCACCATCTGTTCAAGAGGATCAGAGCTTGTTTTTGCTATGATGTATATAGGAGCAACTTAGGGCTTGATTAACAAAACTACGATTTTGATGCAGAGTGACTGCATCAAGCTGAATTAATGCAAGGGGCACCTTGCATCAACACTTGCAGAGTTTCTGATTCTTGAAAGCTGGCTGCAGCAAACTGGGGACCCTCTGTGGCAGACCTGCCATACTCAGGTGTACGCTGAGGACGGGGGTGCACCAGTGGACTAGGGAGCTTAGGAAGATATGAAAAAGCCAACAGATACAGGCCAAGTGGTCTATCGCATCTGCTCGATTGTGCAGCTCGCAGCTTAGACTACTGCTGCTGCCCCCCACCCAGTGATCAACCCACATCTTCATTTCATCCAGCTGCTTCCCTCTCCCTGCTCAACTTCCTCCCTACTAGTATCTTGCCACTGACCCTATTCCACCCCCTCTTAGAGCTCCCCACCAATTTCAGAGATATCACTTCTTCAGGCAGTGCATTCCAGTTTCCAACCACTCTCTCTGTGAAGTAATGTCTGCTCATTTCCCTCATGAACCTTCTCCTTCCAACCTCAGACTGTGCCCCCTAGTGATCCCCTCTCCCTTTAAATGAAACATGCCCTCAGTACTAACCTTGTTCATGCACTTTAAGTACTTGAAGGTCCTGTCCTATCACCCATTTCCCTTCTCTCCTACAAGGAGTACATGTTGAGCTCTTTCAACCTATCCTCTTAAGGTTTCTCCTCCATTCCCCAGAGCAGCTTTGTTACCCTTAAATGGTATTCCAACATTCAGCAGGATCTGCCAGGACATAGACCACCCAACAGGTAGCCTAGGTGCCCTTGTGCCATCCCCACATACAGTGCAGGCGGGACAGGGGATGGCCCAGTGCTGGCAATGTGGGCAGCTAAGTGATCAGCACTGCTGAGGACTGCTGCTGTGCATCTGCATGCAGACTGCACCAGGAACGGTGCCACCCAGACCCCTGATGTCTACCCTGTCTGCCTACTGTACCTGAAGCAGGCATGGCTTTTGGCAGCACTATATAGGTCCTGAGCATAGCTCTGTTCCACCCTGCCTGTTCCTCCTCTAATACTGTGGATAGCATTGTCTCCCTGAGACTTTTGCATGTCCCTGTGCTGTGCAGCGGGGTTGGCGATCCATGCCACCCTGCTGCACCCTCCGCCAAACTCCTCCCATGCACCAAAGATGGGGCACATGAATCAGCTGCTGCAATCAGTGGGTATTTGTCACCAGAAATCTTCCCATATTTGAATCAGGCTCAGAATCCCAGGTACAGTGAGGATCATCACAAGCTGCCATTGGCGCAGCTTGCGCCAATCTGAGAATCAAGCCCATAGTATTTAAAGTAGGATGAAAAATCATTGCCACTGCTTCAAAAAATGTCAACATGCACGTTAATCATCTCAGTGCATGCATAACAGAGTATGCACATTGCCAGACACAACAGAGGAAAAACCCACTGAAATAAATATATTCAAGAATATGAGTAAAAAAATGTAAAATGCATTGTATTTTTTCTTTGAGTTGTTTGTTAGTTGCTTGGGGCATTGTATAAAAATTATCAAGAAAAATGAATAGTCGGAAACTAAAAAAATATTAAACATCACAAAACCTCCGTCCCCTGAATTAATGATCCTTGGAATGCATACTTTTATCCTTTTGTCATCCACTCACCTCGTGTACTGGCTCCTGGCAGCATTAATGGAGTCCAAGTGCTTACTTCTGATGTTTGGAGGTTTCCAGCCCCACCCATTCCCTGCTCACATGGCACACTGCATTATCTAAATTGGCCCTTTATGAATGAGTGTCTTCTACTATTATGGTAAACTGGATAGCTATGATGAGAAATGGGACCCTTATTTGACTTTGCATTTTTGTTCTGTTCCCTTTCCTTGATTTGTAATCCTCCTTTACATTGATAAGCTATGATTCTTTTTTTTCACTTTTGCATGTTAATATATGTAAGTTCCTTTTTTTTCTTATAACTGGTTTACTTTACTGAATTTGTTAAGGAAACCAATAAGATTGGCTTCTGTTTTGTTTACATTCATGTACGTTGCTTCATTATGAATGTGGTTGCTATTATATTGCTTTACTGTTCACCATATGCTTTTCAGTAGGCTCCTTCAATTATTGTATATAGTTTGGATATTTTTAGCATTTAGTTTGTATTTTGGTGTTTTTTCTTTTTGTCTGCTGAAGGTTGTTGCTGAGTATATCATAATTTTGTAAACATTTTCTTTTTTTTTTTTGTGTAATATTTTTATTTGCTTTTCCAGTAAGCTACTATATACAATCAAATACATAACTTATTCATCCAGCTGTCGCCAATATATTCTGCAGAGGTCAGTCTCTTCACTTCATTCCACACAATCTTTCGGTCAGAGTCTACAGAATTGCATTACATTAAATTAAACAGGTTTAAATTTATATCAAATAATATATTATAAAATTAAATAAAATCCAATCAAATCAAATCAAAGCAAAGTGCAACCAATGTACTCATGCATAATACATCCAATCTTCTACTCCTTTCAATCTTTTCCATATTCTTCTATCATTCACTTTTATCCTCTCTCTTAATCTTCCTTCCCATATTCATTACCCTTTCCTTCGCCACTTCATCTTTACTACTTTCAAGTACCTCTCTTCACTTCATCCTTCCCTTTCTTATCCTCCTGTACCCTCCCATAACATCCAACTTTCTTCCTCAATCAGGGAGGCCAAGAACGGGGCCCAGTGTCTTTCAAATCCCTCTTCTCTTCCTCCCAGCACATACGTCAACCTCTCAAGCCCCAGTGTCTGTAACACCGTCCTCCACCACCCTTGCACTGTTGGTGCAGTCTGCGAGACCCATGTATTCTGAATCCCATGTCAAGCCAGGACAAATAGCACCCTAATCCACTTAGGAAGCAATACTCATTCCTCCTCTTGCCCATTCTCCACTCCAAATAAACATCCCAAAGGGTCCATTGGCAACTCCCTCCTGGCAATCCTTTCCACTCTATTCACCACCTCCCTCCAATATTTTTGCAGTATCAGGCATTCCCAGAAACAGTGCACTTATGTTTCCCTTTCCGAGCCACACCTTCCACATAAGGGTGACACTTCAGAGTGCGCCTTATGTACAATTACTGATGGTAGATATACTCTATCTATGAATTTAAAGTATGCCTCCTTATATTTGTTGCATATCATTATTCCAGAGTGCATCTGAAACAGTAATGTCCAGTTCTGGTCCCATATCTCCCTCCCAAGGTCCCTCTCCCACAATTTCCTGGTTCTTAATGTCCAGTCTGGTAATATAGCCTTTCCTCTTTTAGCAGCCCGGCCTATAAACCCCCTTTCCTGCTTTTGAGCTGCATATATCATCCCCTGTACCAGATCCACTTCATGCAGCCCTTTGTTTTCTTTTCCTAGGCTTCCCATATATGCCCTGGTCTGGAAGTACCGGAACCTATCCCTCTTATCCCTTCCTACCACTTCTTGTAACTCCTGTAATGAGCAGAACAGTCCTTTCACCAATAGATGTCCCAAACATCCTATTCCCTTTTGCTCCCAATTCCCATAGCCTATATCCTCCATTCCTGGCAGGAAATAAGGATTCCCCGCCACCAGCAACAGAAGTGTCTCTTTCCCTTGTATCCATCCTTTCCTCTTTAGCACTTTCCAGGCCAACAATACTTGCACTACCATGGGATTAACTTCTTTTCCCATCTTATACCCCCTTAACCCTCTACTGTGGAGGTATGCTGTTAATTTTCCCTGTGCCTCTCACTGTTTCAATTCCACCCATCTGGCCACTTCAGGTTTACGTACCCAATACACCACATATCTTTGTTGTATAGCCAAAAAGTAATTTTCTAAGTCTGGAAAGTTTAAACCCCCTTTTTCCTTGTCTGTCTTTAACCTCCCCAGACTCACCATCGAATGTTTCCCTTTCCAAATAAAAGCAGTAAAGGCCTTCTCCAACCTATTCACATCCTCCTTGGACAGGCCCAGGTGCAGCATTTGTAAAAGATACAGAATCCTAGGCAGCACATTCATTTTTATTACATTAATTCTGTCCAACCATGACACGGGCAAATGTGTCCATCTTCTTAGATCCGTTTCTATAGTTTTTATCAATTTAGTATAATTTAAATTATATAGTGACCCCAAGGATCTAACCACCTGAACCCCTAAATATGTCATACTCTCCCCCACCACTTTGAGTCCCCATTGTTTAATCTCCTTACCCGTCCCCTTAAACCACATAACTTCTGATTTTCCCAGATTAATTTTATACCCCGAAAATTTCCCAAACTCCTCTATCAAGGCCAAAAGTGGAGGAACCGAACACCTAGGATTCTTCATAAACAACAGCATGTCGTCTGTGTATAGTGCCAATTTCTGTTGTGAGCTACCCTCCCCTCTCACTCCCTGTATGTCCCTGCTTTCTCTAATTGCCACCGTCAAAGGCTGTATTACAAGCCAAATAATAGTGGGGAGAGCGTGCAGCCCTGCTCTCGTACCTCTCCAAGTTAAAACCTCCGACCTGCCCCCGTTTACAACTATCTGCACCCTGGGCTTTCTATACATCACCTTTATCCAACCCAGGAATGGTTCACCCAGACCAAACCTCCCCAATATTTCAAACAAATAGTTCCATTCCACCCTATCAAATGCTTTTTCTGTGTCCATCGAGAGGATCCCTATATCTTCCTTTCCCCTTCCTGCTCTCCAAAGCACATTAAGTAGCTGCCTCATATTATGATATGACTGTCGTCCTTTAATAAACTGCGTTTGGTCCGGGTGAACCATCCCTGGTAGGATTTTCTCTAATCTACTGGTGAAAACTTTAGCCATTATCTTCAAATCACAATTCAACAGTGATATTGGCCGATATGAGGCGCACAGGAACAGATCCTTTCCCTCCTTTGGTATGAGGTATACACTAGCATCATAACATGTATCCAGCAAGCTAACCTCCTCCATCCCCTCTCTCTGTTGGAACACTCTGCACAATACCTTTGCGATTCGGGCCCCCATCAACTTAGAATATTCCACTGGATACCTATCCGGACCACTAGCTTTCCCTTTCTGCAACTTTTGGATAGCTCTCATCACCTCCCCCTCCGTTATTGGTTTTCCTAACCTTTCCCTCTGCATCTGTGTGGCTTTCGGGACTCTAATTTTCTCTAGAAATTCTAACATCCTTTCCTTTGTTCCCTCATCCTCTGCCTGGTATAATTTTTGAAAAAAGGCCCTAAAGGCATTCCTTATCTCCTTTTCTTTACTCTGTAGGGTACCCTTTTCATCTCTCACTCCCATAATTCTATTCATCCTTTTGTGTCCCTTTATAAGACTGACCACCATTGGTCCTGGTTTATTTCCCCACTCCAATATATACCTTCTGTTAAACAAATTAGGTCTCCCTGCTTCTGACCTTAGGTGCGCATTTAGAGCCTCCCAAATCACCCCCAGTGTCCGAACGGCATCCCCCTTTTCACCTCGGGCTCTCTTCTCTAATTCCTTTAATTTACTTTCTAGCTCCTTTCTCTGTGCACATCATTTTTTCTTTATACGGGATACATATTCAATAATTACGCCCCTCATAAATACCTTGCCCACTTCCCATAATATGTTATTCGAGGTTCCCTCCTTATCATTTGTTGCATGAAGAGATCCCAACTATCCTCCAAGTGTTTTCTAAATTCCTCATTCTGGGCCAAGTAAGTGGGGAATTTCCATGCGGGAGGTGTCCCCTGTCTTTCTCTGCCTTGTATTTTCATTATCACCATAGCATGGTCCAAGATATGTATTGGGCTATGCTGTGCCTCCCACACCCACGCATACCATTCCCTCGTGGCATGCATATAATCTATCCGCATCCATATTTTATGGGGGTTCGAAAAAAAAGTATACTGTCTCACTCTCAGGTTTGCTGTTCGCCAAACATCCACCATTTCCAACTTCGCCATTCCCTCTTGCCATTGTTGCATTGCTCCTGAACTTCTCCCTTTCCTCTCGGAATGGTCCATTTTTGGATCCATAGCCCAGTTCAGATCCACCCCCCCCCCCATTATTAGTCCTGGGATTTGCTCCCATACCAATAAATCCAGCAAAGAGGCATAAAATTGATATTCATATACTGCTGGGCATATACTGATCCCAAAGTGATCTGCTCCCCATCCAGGGTTCCCGCAATAAAAATATATCTCCCTTCCTTCGTATCCCTGATTATTCTCTGTACCTCTAGGTTCAGCCCTTTATGTATTAATATTGCAACTCCTCTTTTGTGCACTGAGGCCGAAGCCGCATAACATCTCCCCACCCATCCCCAAGCCAATTTAGCATGCTCTACTTCTGTTAGGTGCGTTTCTTGTAGCAAAGCAATATGGGCCCCCCCTCTTTTAAGGGCTGTCAGCAGCATAGACTTCTTTACTGGATTTGTAATACTCTGGACATTCCAGGTAATTACATTAACATTCTTGCTAATCACCATTCACGTGTACTCCTCTTTTCCCTTTCATCATCATCTTTCCACCAATAGCATGATAATTTATATATCTAACTTCGTTGGTTGCACTTTGTTCATAATAAACAAAAAACCTTAATAACAACACATACAATTTCAGTAACATTTTGAACATATAACTATGTACATATATCCCCCTACCTTTCTTTCCTCCCTGACCCATTACACCCCCCACCATATCCCCCCCTTCGCTTTTCCTCTATTGATTTCTTTCCCTCCATCTTCCATTTGAGCTCCTCCCCCTTCCACTTTCTGCTGCTCCCTTTGTTCCTTGCTACCCTTCTTCCTCCCATGCTCTCCCCCTTCCTTTCCACCTTGAAATACCCATCCACCCAATTCAATCCTTGTCTTCCCCCCCTCCCCCTGCACACTCCCTCGATCCTTAGACACTAATAGTCTCCCTGACTCAAGTGTCTGCTTCATCCCCAGGTACTGAATCAGGTGCTTCCATGCTCTCCCCCATGGCCATTTTACCTTTGTGCCCCTTGATATCCATCGCTATCCGCTCCCGCATTTCTCTTCTCCATGCCCCCCCAGTTCATTGCTGCCCCATCCTATTCCCCTTCAGATTCTTCGTTTTCGATTTCCCCATCTCCATGCTTTATTTCCTTCCCCCCTTTAATTTGCACCACATATATGCACCAACTGGTTGAGGGTATCAGCAAGGGCTAGCAGGGAAAGCAGGCCACACCTAAAAAACAATGCACTAAGCCCCTCTCCCTGCCCGCCCTCCTACCTGCACCCAGACATTGTTCGAGACAGTTCCTCTCATCACTGGGCTTTTGGCTTTCTCCCTCGCATCCGGATATATCCACCACTTAGTCCAGTTCCTCTTCTTGCCATGTCCTTGACCTCTGCCTCTGTCCATTTCCTCCACGTCTCTCTCCACCATCTTCTGGGCGCTCCGGCATTTTTTGTCCTGTTCCTAGTCCTCCAGTCCTTTTCATATGTGGCAGTGTCCTCATCCTTTCAAAGTCTCCCTCTGTCTCCTCCAGCATGAGCTTTAACACCAAAATAAGAGCTCCAGAACCAAACATAAACGAGCAATCTTCCGCATTTACATTCCTGCTCCATCTCTCAAGTCCCAATACAGAGCTCTCAGCTCCATGTCCCAGTTCTTAAGATGAGTCTCAGTGTAGCTTTTGTCTCAAACTCCTCATGAACTCCTCCACTTTTTCCACTTCCCAAAACGAGTATGTGGCACCTTCATGCTTTATTTTTAAAGTAGCTGGGTATATCAGGAAGTTTTCCACTTTCAAGTCATGCAGTTACTGCATAATGCTATTGAATGTCTTCCTTCTTTTTAGGAGCCTGGCTGAATAATCCTGTGGCATAAATAGCTGATGGCCTTCATATTCCACCCTTCCCTTCTCACGGTACGCCTTCAACATAAGTTCTCTATCCTGGAAGTGGTGAAACCTGAATATTATCTGCCTCAGCGGCTGGACATTCGGGGGTTTGGGCATCACGGCCCGATGGGCCCTCTTAAGCTTAAATTTACCCTTCGCTGGTTGGAGACTCAGTAGCCCAGGCAGTACTTTTGAGCAAAATTCCAGCACACTTGCCCCTTCCATACCCTCCGGTAACACTCTCAATCTTAAATTCAAACATCTGTGATAATTTTCCTGATAGTCAAACGCATCTTTTAAATCGCTCAGCTCTTTCTGGAGTGCCCCCACAAGCCCGGGAGTCACCAGCAGCTCGTCCTCCATATGTGAGATTCTCTCCTCCATCTCTGTCATTCTGCCATCCTGCACCGCCTGCTGCCCTTGTATCTCCTGCAATTTCAGGTCAAGTTTTCCTTCGAGTTTAATTAGTCGGGGCTCCAGTGCTGCTATAACCTGCCCCATCACCTCTCTCTCCCAAGGGCCACAACCTCAGCTGCTGATAAGAAAACTAGGCCACCACCATCTCTCCCTTTCTTTGCACTTTTTGCCGCTGTCCTCTGGCTCTTAGAGGGTCCCAATACCAAATAGTTATCCATTCCAAGTTAGCACACCATAGGCTGCATGCTTTCCACACTTTTGGACACTTTTAACTTTAATTTTTAATATTTAAAGCCGCGATGAGGGAGCAGCGCGGAAATTCGTGTCTGTTCAGCTAGCTGCTCATTAGCACCCCCCCCTTGTAAACATTTTCAATGAAAAGGTTCATATTAAAAAAAAGTCGCAAGATGTGAAACCCAGTGAGGAACATGACTGAGGAAATCCATTGCATAAATTTTGTACTACAATTTAATTCATACACAAACACAACATTATGAAAGTTATGCCTTATTTTCTGCCTTGTGCAGGTCCTAAAAGACCCTGTGCAAGTAAGGTTAGGACTCACCTCCTGCATTGCATGGGCCCTGTGTAAAACAGGTAAGAACATGCCTGTCATTTTCTGCATGGCTTGAAGGGCCCTTGTGTCCTGCTTGCAGAGAAAGTTTGGCATCTCCACCTGCCTAAAGCAATTTTGAGAACTGTTTTCTCAAAAAGTGAAATAAATCATTGCAAAAAAACAAACACTGATGCATACATTATGGTTGCATAGCCCTAAAAGGATAGAAATGTTGTGTGTTTTTCTCAATCCTACCTACCACAATCCTCCACAAGCCCCTTCCCTTATGACCATTTATTATGCATACACATATATTATATCATACTAGTGGTGAATAATTTGGGTAATGAAATCATGATATTTCAGGTTATATATTTATTTTCACTTGCAACATATTATTTAGCTTAGAACACATGTTATTTAAGGTAGAACATGTTATTTTCACCTAGAACCTGGAAACAGCACACAGAGAACAATGTCATGGGTACAGACTTTGCAATGAAAAGAAAGGACGTTTTATGCTAAAACATGGAAAACCACTAATTAAAACATTAATAACAGAGTGGTACTGTACACGGTATTTCAAATGCATAATGGACAGCAGTGGAATAATATGTTTATACCCATATATGAGTGGTAAGACCTTCAAAAAGAAAAAAACTCATGGTTTTGCCACTCACGAGTCATGGGTGGTATCACTTACTAGTGGAGAAAAATGTGTTATTCCACTGTAGCCAGTGATGTATTCCCTACATTATTATAGTGACATAGTAGTACCCTTGTATTAGGATTGCGTAAGCAGTTTAATGTTAAACCTTGATTTCTGTGTCTTAATAACACAGTCTTCCTTGGACAGAAAATGAGGATGCAGCAGAAGCTGATGCATTAGGGATTAATTCCATGTATTTTGTTAGTAAAATAAGTATTTAACTTAACAGTTCCAATTTTTATCCAGTTTTTGCATGGCTTTTTGTTTGCTTATTATGTCCCTGAATAGAAAAGCTTGAGATGCAGCATACACATACACTAGTCCACACCAGTGTATTTGTACCTTGCACATTTCAGAATGGTTAGTTCATCAGTTTAAAAGTTCTAGAAAGTTGATACCTATCCAAAAAGGTGGGGTTTAAGAAATGTTTCTTTTTTCACTGTTAATACAAGGGTAGAGATGCAGCGAATTTACAATCCGATGGTAAGCGTGTGAGCGAAGTGGGCGCCATTATCACTCCGCTACCGGAATAGGCAATAGCAAAGTGCTCACTCTGCCTTGTCATTACCACTTCGAGTTGAGGCAGAATGACAACGCGAAGTAAGGTGTAGTCTTTGATTTCAAAGGACTTCACGTTCCTCATTATGATTCTAAATGATCCACTTGGTGTTTCAGACTTGGCAGCCCCCCACACATCAGATGGCTTACAATACTGTAAGTCACATGCTCTCTAGCCAGGCAGGAAGGAAGTGAGTCACACAGACAGTTTCACTTTCTCCTGTGCAGACTGAGAGAGAGAAGTGTGGACTAGAGAGAGGAGTGTTTCGATTGCTGATAGTTTGAGATCAGAGTGAGGAGGAGAGTTAAAGTTTGATAGTAATAACCCAACATCTTTTTTAAAAGCTAATTTTTTTTTTCTTTTCTGTTCTGTTTTTTACTTAATTTGTTCTTTCTGTAAATTTTACTTTTCTTACCCCTATACTTACTTAGTTGTTTGTCTGTGCATGTGTGTGTGTGACTGAGTATGTGTTGTGCTTGTGTCATGTGACAGAGTAGTGATTGCTCGGACTGAGGGAGCACAGTAGGACAGATGGAGCAGGGTGAAGGAATGTCTGGGGCGGGGGCAGCTCTGGGAGAGCGTGGTAGTACGCGTCATACCATGCGCCTGCGTGGGGGGCATGGTGCCCATTTGTGTTGGACCGCTCTAAACTTGTGAGTGTCCAACCCTTGGAAGCAGGACCAGAACCACCTCCTGACTCTGAGGCAGTTCAACCACCACCACCACCACCAAGTCCAGCACAAGGTCCTTTGGAGCAGGATGTGCCTGTTCCCCCAGGCCCAGGTGTGGATCCCATGAGTGTTGAGCAGTGTGAGCAGCCTACTGACAATTCATCTGGCCCTCCCCTGCCTGTGCCTGGTCCTCCCTGCACCTCCATTGTTTGGCATTTTTTTGACTGTGTCAGGGGGGCAGCAGTGTGGTGAAGTGTCACCCATGTGTGGTGGAGGTGCACCGTGGCCCCAAGGGGAGTCACCTGGGGACTGGGGGCCAGTGCACCCGTATGCTTAATCACCACCAGATGGAATGGCAGGCTGCCACAGAACGGACCATGTTTGCACCTGCTGACTGTTCCATGGCAGAGGGTGCCGCTGTGCATAGCTGAATCCCTAAGAAGGGGAGGGCCACAGCAGCACCTGTTGCTCCACCAGCACCCCCACCACCACCACCACCAGTAGGTCAGCCTGTCGAACAAGTGGACACCAGAGAAGTGAGTGTAACACTGTCTGACTTGGCAGTTCTCTGGAGTGCTGTTATGGAGAACAGCGAGAGGATGAGTGAGTGGAGCAGCAGCTGGATGACATAGAGGGACATCAGCTTCAAATTCTGTCCATGCTGGAACTGCTGCTGGATCACCATGGGATCCCACATTAGTTTTGTTTCCTCACACCATGTTCCCCCTCACACCTCCCTTGCTGTGTCATAAAATGTATTCCTCCACCATCCCTGACCCTTGTATGTAATTATGCCCTTTTTTGTTGTCTTCCATATGCGTTACACTTTGTATTCTGGGCCCCCTTCCTTCTGTTAAGTGTCTGTGTGTGTGTGTGTGTGTGTGTGTGTGTGTGTGTGTGTGCGACGCATGCGCTGTTTTGGTGCCTCATTTTTCTGCATCTGCAAAAGGCATCTGTCTTGTGTCCAGAAAATTGACAAGTGGTAACACAGTAAAATGACAGTGTTTCAGCACATACAAACTCCTCCAGAATTAATGGTGCACTCAGTTATGTGCACAAAAGTGGCACAGAGTCCCAGATTTTTTCTGCAGTCCCAAAATGCATCCTCCTTGTGTGCAGAAAGTTGACAAGTAGTAACAGAGTGAAATAAGACTATTTTAGCACATACAAAGTCCTCTAGAATTAATGACACACTCAGTCATGTTCACAAAAGTGGTACAGAGTCCCCAGATTTTTTCTGCAGGACCACAATGCATCCTCCATGTGTCCAGAAAATTGACAAGAGGTAACAGAGTGAAACGAGACTGTTTCAGCACATACAAAGTCCTCCAGAATTAATGGTGCATTCAGTCATGCGTGCAGTGGTGGCACAGAGTTCTCAGATTTTTTTCTGCAGGTCCAGAATGCATCTTCCAAGTGTCTAGAAAATTGACAAGTGGCAACAGAGTGAAATGAGACTGTTTCAGCACATACAAAGTCCCCCAGAATTAATGGTGCACTCAGTCATGCGTGCAGTGGTGGCACACAGTCCCCAGATTTTTTCTGCAGGCCCACAATGCATCCTCCTTGTGTGCAGAAAATTGAAAAGTGGTAATGAAGTGAAAAGGGACTGTTTCAGCACATACCCAAGTATAAAATGATGACTGTGAGGTTCGTGTTGCTGGTCCAATGTGTTGTGTGAGACGATTCCACCAAATGAAATGTGATCATCTCAACCTGATTGAAAGGTGCCCCTTGGATGTACACTAATAGTAGCCTTGGTGAGTAGATATATATAATAGCTATATGGTTGTTTATTTTGTAGGTGATGATGAGGGGGGTTGAACTTGACATGGACATGTACTCATGCTATTGTTCTGCATCACACAGGTGACTCATAAACTGTTGCTGTGCACATTCCAGTGCTCGATGAGAATTTTTTGCACTTAAATGGAAATGGATAACTCTCAAGCACATGAAGGTAAGTATTTCTTTTTTTGGGGTGGGGGGATCATATTTTCAGTTTTAACCTTTAACAGTTAAAACCTGCCAACATTAACCACATTATCATCCTTATAAAGAAAACTGTCCTCACAGACATTGATGTCTGAAGTCTGACCACTGGGACATTCTTTCTCCATTGTGTCATTATCTACATCAGTGGTGGGCCGTTTCAGGCAGCCATTGCCAGTGCCACCAGGATGCTCCATTTCCACATCAGCAAGACCACCATGACTAGGCCAGGGTACGAATACCGAGGTTGCAGTCTGTGCTGGTATGTGCCTCTCATTCACTTTAATGAATGTTAGCAAACTAACATTTGCAGGAGAAAGGTTTGTCTGACAATCCCTGACTATTGCACCTGCTGAGCTGAATTCCCTCTTAACACTTACACTGGAGGGTGGGCATGTGAGGTACTTCAGTGTCACTGCAGTCAGCTTTGAACATTCACTGACCTTTCCACTCCAGTACAAAAGAGGATCTTCACTTATTGTCAGATGCCTGTTTTCAGACAAATATGACTCAGCCATTCTCTGTGCCACACTAAGTCCAATTGTTAATGCATCAGCCTGTTCCCCAGAATCACTGATTTCACAAATACCCACTTGGGACAAATCCTCCCAAAGCGGGTTGACGCCAACCACTTTGGATGACAGACCACCTGGAACTACAGTCCCCTTACCCTTGCCTGATGTTCTTGCTGGTCCTCCAGCTACACCTTCAGCTGGATTATGATGCTGAGGTTTGTAAATCTTGGCACGTGACGTCTGTGCCCCATGAACCAAGCGAACCAGTTGACCACTGATATTTTTTACCTGTTCAGGCCATCCGACCAGTACTGATGCAATTCCACGTTTGTATCGTGGGTCCAGCATTGTTGCCATGGCAAAGTTGTCACTATGCTGAATGTTCACAATGTGACGATTCTGGTCGAATACTGTCAGCATGTGTTGCAGCAACATACTGCTACCATCGTCTCCGGCAACATCAAGGCTATGCTGTATGTTCACCAATGTCTGCCTCAGCACCTGCAGCAGTGGAATTAATTGGCTAATCGAGGCAGACTTGCCACTCACTGCCTGTTCGGCATGTTCAAAAGGCTGCAAAATTGTTATTACAGAGTCCATGAGGCACCACTGTTCCGTCGTCATAGACATGGAGGCCCCAGAACTGTCACAGCTACTGTGCATAACAAGATATTTGGGGATGGCTTTGTATTGTTCATACAACCTCTCTGCCATGTATAACATGGAGTTCCATTGGGTTACAACTTCCAGCTTCAAGCGGTGCTGAGGCAGGCTGTTTTATATCTGCAACTGCCGCAGTTGGTCATGGGTCTTTCCAGATCTTGAAAAGTGAGAGCAGATACGTTGTGCATTGGTCAGCATTTCCTTTATGTCAGGGTGCTGCAGAAACTCCTGAATCACAAGATTTAAACAGTGGGCCATGCATGGAACACAAAAAAAAACACCATTCATGATGCATTTCACCATATTTGACCCATTGTCAGTTGCTATGAACCCAGCTCTCTGGGGCAGAGGGTGTAGCCATCTGTCAATTTCAGTCAGTACCATGTCCAATATGTTCTCACCAGTGTGTGAACAGGTCACACTGTGCATAGCAATTGTTGCATGCTGGGGAATTCCAGAAAGATTGCTGCCACGACAATCCACCTTCCTGCACTGATTATTCACACTACCAGCATCACAAACAACCCCAGGCACCTGCGCCCAGTGTGCAGTTATACACAGATATGAACTCCCTGCTGTTTTGCCACTTGTCCACATAGCCATACTTAAATGGATGAATGGAGAAGAGGAATGTTGAAGGGCATGTCTTACTGAGTCTGAGACAGTGCAGAACAACTCCGGAACAGCATGGGTAGAAAAGTATGTCCTGGTTGGGACTTTCCATTTTGGACAGGCATGGCAGCAAACCACCAGAACCCAGAATTCTCCACAGAGGAGAAGGGCAAAAGATTGATTGACAGCATTTTCACTACAGCAGCATTAAGTTCACGTGACACTGTATGATTGGGGGGTACTTCAGCTTATGCGCAAAAACACTCTGTAACGTGGGCTGACTTAAACATTTTACACGGGGTGTGTTGTTGGTCACAAATAGTTGGGCTTTGTGATGAATGCCATTGGCAGGGGGTGGAGCATGGACATTTGATGAAGAAGATTGCACAGGTGATGATGACAAACCCAGAAATTATGTTATTTTTCCAGATTTGCCAACCGGGGTTGATGTACAACTTGCACTAGACATACTGCATTCACCACCACCACCACAAAAACTGTTACTCTCACCAGCACTGGACAACATTTTAAAGTCATTATGGTCCTCCACCTCATCATGCCTGTAGTAATCCTCTGCTCTTATTACCACACTATTGCACACGTTTAATTTTCTACTAGGCTTAACAGTCATGGAAGGGGATAACATGCTGGCTATGGTTGCCACCGGTGATACGGGTAAACACCCCAATCAGGTATTAGCTGCCAGCTTGTGGAGGGTCCACAGAGCCAAGTGCCTATTTTTAAGATGCGTATGCTGTCCTCCTGTCCCAAGATGGCTACCCTTTTTACCTCGACTCACACGCACATGGCAAACCTGGCAGATTGCAACTGAATCATCATTTGCATCTTGAGCAAAAAAATCCCAAACAAGGGAGTGTGATACTCTGCTTTTAACATGTCCATGATGATGTGGCTTATTTAAGTCTGTTATTTTAAGCACTGAAGTGGGGGGGCACGTGATGTTTCTGGCACTGCACACCTGGACAGCAACTGACCACCACGACTACCTATCATATTGATTACTGGGTTGTCATCATCATCATCATCAACTAAAACTGGTAAATCACAAGTTTTTACAGCATACAGATTCAGACACTGCCACTTTTAATGTATTTTTCTCCAGTTCCCAACTGGGGTCAATTACATCATCATCATATTCATCAACGTTACTATCACACACATCCATGTCTTCTGCTTGGATGCTAACATGTGGACTGCATGTTGCAACAACAGCAACGTCATCATCATCAGCATCATCACATTCATCATCAGCATCTACACCACCATCACCTGATATTTTTTCACCACACTGTGAATCACTGCATGGACAATGCGTGACGTTAAGTGCCACGGTGGATGGAATATCTCATTGTATGCTATCGTTGACATAATCATCAGAATCAGGTTCAGTTAATGGGATGTTACTGGGAAGTATGACATTATGTACGCTGTCACTCACTTGCACTGCTTCACACTCAATATGTTTGGATATGGTACACTGGTTGGAATTAGAACTTGATGCAACAATGCTAATACTACCTCCACCACCACTAACACCAGTAACACTAACACAACCGCTGGAAAAACATCATCTCCTCCATCATCACCTCCAACTATCAGTGAAGCTACTGACTGGGCTGTAAAAAACATTGCAGAAGAAATAACTTTCCTCACATCAGCAATGCACTTCTCCATCCGCTTACTACTACCACGCCCACAGACCCTCTTACTGCCAACATTGCCATGGCCAGAAACAGCTTTACTTGCATGTCTCTTTGCAGGCATTTTGGGGGATCAACCACAAATATTATTACCAAATTCAGATTTTGATATGTTCACTTTCTGACTGGAGGAATGCTGGCTGGATGTGAAGCAAAATAAGCAACTGTGGCTTCAGCAACAGATAAGAGACTACTGAGTTGTGACACTGTCACGGAATTAAAACAACTCCAGTAACCAGTGGTGCTGATGAGGTCACAAAACAATCCAGTATGGTAAAAATTACCTTTTCAACGTGGAGGTGGGGGGAGCACTGAATACAGACAGTGCTGATTTTTACGGCACTACAAGCAGCAAAACTAAGAACAGAGAACACAATCGCAGTACAAAATCAGGCCTCTGCAGTGGATAGCAGGTTCACACTGCTGCACTTAGTTGCACTTACACTAGTCTGTGTAACAAATTTTAAAAGGTTTACTATATTTGATGCACGCAACACTGCACACACAACACAGAACACTTTGTGTACGATGCTGAACGAGGAATGCGATGCAAATGCAAAAGTTCAGTGTGCTGCCACTTAATATGAATTTGTAATTTAAACAACCTGACCTTATGAAATGCTGCACCACATTCACATGACAAACAGCAAGAAAATTTGTACTATTACTGACAATTTTACTATGTGTACAGTAACACAGTCAGTTATATAACAAAAATATAACCAAAACACAAAGAAATCACTAGTTCTCCAACTTAAATCTACCTACCTACACACAGATATGCCCCTCCCCCACACAGCACACTTCACTGTCTTTCACCACACACACTCAATGTTGTAAATTAACATTCAAAATCCACACACAAACAAAAACACTTGATGATGTGTGCACAGGAGGGTTTCCTACAATCAGTGAACTACAGTTGGATCCCAAAAAAAAAGCAAAAATGCTTTTTGAACAGCTTTTTAAAAGATTTCTACAGAGAGCTATCAGAGGGCACTGTCTCCTACTCCTTCCTACTCATACTACCCCAAACTGAGGCTGTGCAGATCAATATAGAGCCCATGTGACCTGAACTCCCGTGAATCACTGCAAAATCAGCCTTCGGAGCTCAAAAACAAGGTGAAGTGAGGTGAAGTGAACTGCCACCAATGCATTTCACCTTAAAAATTGAAAGAGTAGTGACCAGTGGAGGTGGAGTAACGTGAAGTCGCTATTCCCAATGCACTTCGCGTTCCTTATTATAGCGCGAAGTACTCCGCTTCGCATTGTGGGGCACTCCGTAAATCCGCCTTCATGGAGTGGATTGAGCCCACTTCACCCCACCACTATACAAGGGCAGCAGAGAGTTGAAACCAGAAACTTGAGTTTGGTCCTAGAAGGATTCTTTGATCAGTGGCTTTGCTCAGACATTTGTATTAGTAAATTATTTGGAAAATAAAGTGGCATTTTTGTGCATGCACAGTTTGTTTTTCAACATTGTCTTCATAACTGTATTTCTGCATAACTACAGAACATCATTAACATGCATCAGAAACTTATTTTGTGCATTAGAACCTCTGTTTTCACAATCATTGGCATTCATGAAAGTGGGGGAAACAAGACAAACCTGTGTGCAACAATAACAAGAAAATGTGTTGCAAGTTAAGTCAGAAACCTACTGTACATGGTTTTTAGTGTCGGGTGTAACATGGTTAATTCTTGAAATGATTATTTAAAAACAACATTAAAATAATTATGAAATTAGGTTCCTGTGAGTCACAAAAGTAGGCACTGCTTTCATGAGTCATGAACCTGCTTTCATGACTCATTCACCCACATTCATGAGTCTTAGCGGTAATAAAAGTGGGGAAAGAACAGAAAACTTTGTGAAACAAAAAAACAAACAATCTTTTGGAAATTCAGTCCGAAACTTGTGTGTTAGAAAGTGTAGGGTGTAAGGCTAATTCTTTGTTCTGTTGAAAAAAACATTAAACGATATTTCTTAAATTACTAATGAAATGAGGATGTTAAGTGCCACGAAAACAGGGTCTATATTTATGACTTGAAATCCAGTTTTTGTGACTTACAAACCTGTTTTTGTGAAATAAGCCTTCTGCTTTTATGATACTTATAGATTGATTTGCAGGATAATGTGCAATGCAACTTACAGAATTGGAGCAACATGTGATGATGCAGTTGCTTTACGTGTAGCCTGCAGGCCCACTCAATAAGTTCACTATGGGTCTTTCACCATACATGTGATGATGCAACTTCTTTGTGAGTGGCCCACAGGGCTACTCACAAAACAAGATAAAGGTCTGGTTCAGGCAGCATCTTTATGTATCTGCTTCATGTGTGGCCCACAGGGCCACTCATGAAGTAAGCTTAAGGTCTCGTATAGGGAGTGTCACTATGGAGCTGCTTCATGAAGCCAGTTGTGATACAAGCTATAGGTGTGGTAAAGTGAGCATTGCTATGCAGTGTTCATCATAGTGTGTAGGAAAGGCAAGATGTAAAGGTGTTAGTTGTTATATATGTTTTTTTAAAGGTTAGGAAATTAATTGAAAAAAAAAATGACTAAACCTCCATTAGAGCTGAAACACAAAGAATACAAAGTAGGGAGATGAAAAATTAGGGTTCAAAGTCCTTGGAACATTGAAGAATCAGTGGTGTGGTATTCCATGAGATTGAAAGGCAATATAATGCAGTGTTAGCATTACTATATCAGCACTGTCTTGGTACACAAAGTACTGTAGATAACACACCACTGCTTGCACAGAAGGTGCCGATGTTAGGGTAATGATTGCACTGGGTCACGTGATTATTCAAACTCTGAGGGCAATATGTCACAAATTCTATTTGATTTGCTTTTTATGTGTCTTGTCTTGATGCATCCTTTTTAGGGGGCTATTTATTATCTAATTTGAAAATATATGGGTGCAGGGAGCATATGGTAATTGTCATGGAGGTAAAGAAGAAACTACTGGGGGTATAAGCCTTCAGGCTGGCTATGCTCTGAATGTTTACTACTCTGTCTCAGCTATTGCACTAGTTTAGTTTAGTAGTTGCAGACTCGTACGCCATCATAAAACACTCATCCCCAGCAGTGGCACATTAACACCAGCTGCCACAAACAAGCTGGAATAATAAAAATATTAATCGCTGATCTCAAATATTTTATTGCTCCACCTCATCTGTAGTCTGCTTAAACACATGCCAGTTATTGCATTGGGAACTGAAGTGGTTCATTTGAGCTCCTGGGGTCCAAATTAAAGCTGAAACAAATCTACTAATGGCTAGATTCTCTCACCTTAAGAAATACAATATATTTGCAGTCTTGTGTACGGTGAGCCACTGCATCATTCATGTAAACAAAGCTGTTGTATCTTTTCCTTACATTGAACAAAACTGCAATATATGAAGAGACTAATTTCTGAGTCATTGCTAATGTCATACCTCTAAAACAAACTGGTAATTTCAGCAAGCTCTCAGCCATAGATAATTTGTTAATTTAGGCACTGGAATACAAAGTCTGAACAACAATGCAGTAGGGAAGATTTTGACAGATAAAAATATTTGGAGACTCAGGGCTCAATTTTCAATGGAAAAACTTTGGTGCATGGTGCATGCACCAGACAGTTGTGATACAAGTGGCAACTTGCATCAAAGTTTGCAGCAATCCTAATTTTTGAATGCAGGCTTTTATCAAAATCAAGATGCCATGCTCCAAAGCTTCCCTTTGTCACCCTTATGTCAGAAACACCTGTGCCCCAGATTGCAATGGTGTTTGCACCAAGGCAGGGCTGCGCCATTCACTTTCTTGGGATTTTAGAATCCCAGCCATGGTTGCAACAGGGGACTAACTCTAGAACAGGCAGAAGGTGGTCTAAGGGCCCTGCACCACTGCCAGGCAGGAACATGATGGGGTGCCTGCAAAGAGGGGCTGGGGCAGAGGGAGCAGTGGGAGAACCATAGGGTGTGAGGGGGGCATAGCAGCACTGTAAGGATATTGCAGAGGCACCCCAAGGAAGTGCCATTCTCCATAACACTGAGCAGCATAGGTAGAGGGATGGGCAGTGATGGAGCAATATCCGGACCCCAGATGGAAACAGGCCTGGCACTTACCCCAGAGGACCCACAGACCCTTACATGTGGTGGGTGGTACCGGCAGCATGTTGTAGGTTGCAGGCAGTGAATGGATATATTCCCCAGACACCACAATAGTCACCTGGTACATAGCCCCTCCCCCCAGTGGCAGAAGATGGATGCCCAATTACACTTCTGGGAACTGTGGCACCTGTGGTGCAGTTGCCAGGCATGTTTCCATCTGGAGTCTGGGTTATTGTCCATCGCTGCCCACACCCCTCTACCCAAGCCAATTGGCTCTGTGTCATGGAACATGGCCCCATTGCTTGGTGTCTCCTCAATATCCTCATACTGCCAACATGCCCCTGTTGCCCCTATGGTTTCCCCACTGCTCCCTCTGACCTGGTCCCTTCTTTGCAGGCATCAAAATCTCACCCACCTTCGAGGCTTGACTAGGGTTGTGCCTCACAGGGGGTTGCTTGACAGGACCCTCTGTGATACTTCTCAGGTGGGTCAACTGTTTAGTGCAGCCCTGTGGCTGTGGCAACTCTCACTACTTTGGTGCAGGGACCCCCACTTTTAAAAAATATGGTGCAGGGTTCCTGACACACCTGGAGTTTGGCACAGCAGTAGATTGGTACAAACTGTGTCGATCTAAGGGCCAACCAAAAATCAAGCCCCAACCTTTTTTCAACCCCTGAAATGTCTAATATAAAACATCAAGCTGAGATCTCTTCATTGCAAAACATGTATTATTTTGTCTCTTCTTTGATAGTGATGTGACTACCCTGGCATAGTTTTAGAACACCTTGTTGTAGTTGCTTTCTTAACTCTTCCTATTTCTATAGTACTCCCTGACTTAAACATATTGTGGAACGATTCCCTTATCTTGAGCCAGTAGTCTTTTTTACCTTTTCATCCTCTGCACACAGATGTAGAAGTGTGTACCCAGAGTAAGCAATGGCTTAAAAACTCATTGGAAAAGAGTTTGGCATTCTTGGCTCTGATCACTGATTTTGGTTACTCCTACAGTCTGATATCCACTCTACTGGTAAGAACTGTGTGTAGAAATGGGCTGGCCAACAGACATGCCAAAACTGCAACATTTGCCAATAATCTTGCAAAGCAAGAAGTTTTGAGTGTTCTAGAACAAGCCAAAAAATTGAGCTCAGAGATTTGGTCACATGTACAACAACTTTTGTTGTATATTTTTACTGGTGTACATGTAACTTGCTCTATGTAGGGAGAACCAGCAGAATGTTAAAGGAACATATTCAAGCGCATATATGGTCTATTAAAAGTATGAGACTAGACACCACAGTTAGAAGGCACTTCAGTGAAGTTCACAATAGTGGCCCTAAATACCTGAAATTTAGTAGCTTAGAGACTAAAGCCTCCACAGTGGGGAGGTAACAGACTAAACATTTTGCTAAAAAGGGAGAGATAGTTGATGTTTAGATTAAAGACTATGAATCCTAAAGATCTAAATGAATTTTGGGATCTAAAGCCATTTCTTAAATAAGTAAGTGATATTCTGTGTTGGTTTCTTCAGGAAGTTGCGGACTTCGTCATCGACATGGCATTTGAGTCACCCAGGCGGATGGTCCTGGGTGACTTCAATGCCTAGGTCAATGACAAACTCTCGCAGCTTGGACAACACTTCCTTCAGCTGATGACATCTCTGGGCCTCACACAGATAGTTTCCACTGCTACCCACAAACACGGTCACTTTCTTGACTTAGTCTTCCTCCTGGGGATCGAGACCTCTGATTTGGAGATGGAACCAGTCGATTGGTCCGATCATTACACCTTGGGGTTTAGTTTTAGCACCCCCCTCCTTAGGCCTACCCCTGTGGAGATGGTCAGGTATCGCCCTTTTTGAGATGTAAGCTCTGAAGGACTGGCAGTGGTACTTGACCTATTGGCCTTCCCAGTGGCAAGCAGTGACCCAGAGACTCTCGTGGTGGCCTATAACTTGGCCATTTAGGTGGCACTAGATGTCATTGCTCCAGACGAGTTTGCCCTCTCCCCCTTTGCCCTTGGTCCCCATGTTTTGATTGGACTTTGAGGGAGATGCAGTGACTAGGACGAAGGGTAGAGCACTGCTGGTGGAAATCTACTCTGATGCTGGCTGCCTTAGATTAATGCATCATTATCAAGTCTATCAATCCACAATCACCAGTAAGAAGGCAGAGTTCCTGTCCGGGGAGATTGCGGCCACTCAGAATTGACCAGCTCAGCTTTTTCGAACAGTAGACAGACTGTGCAACCCAGCTTGTCTACATGTTCAGAAAGCTTTTTCACAAATAGAGTGCGTTGATCTTGCTCAATTCTTTACGTCTAAGGTGGCCGACATTAGGGCAGTACTCCAGCCGGCACACTCTATGGGTGGTGCTGTGCTACCCCTCAGCTTTCCTGGAGTACCTTTGACCAACTGGAGTTCATGAATGTCATGGGGGTTGTCCAAGGTGCTTGTCCTGTATGCTGTAGTTTGGATCCTAGACCAACTTCCCTGATTTTGGATTGTCTTGATTCTACCGGTCCAGTCCTAGAGCAGATAGTCTGGTCCTCTTGGAAACAGGTGAGTTTCCTGGCTCCCTGAAGGAGGTGATGGTAACACCACTCTTAAAGAAAGCTTCCTTGGACCCAGACTGATGTGCAAACTACAGACCAATCTCTAACCTTGCCTTTTTAGTGAAGGTGATTGAGAAAATAGTGGCTGTACGGCTGGAGAACCATTTGACCATCCATGATATCTATGAACCCCTCCAGTCCGGATTTCGTAAGATACATAGTACTGAGACAGCATTAGTTCGGGTGCTTAATGATCTCCTGATGGCTAGAGACTGGAAAAAACATCCCATCTTGGTTATTCTGGATCTCTCATCAGCATTTGACACTGTGGACCATTGGGTGCTACTTGATCGCCTGAGGTTCATCTATGGAAGATCTGAGTGGGGAGAGTGTGGCAGCAGGGAGACCGTGTGCTGAACTCGGTGGGGAGTAGTTAAAAATAAAATTAAGAGAAATGGGTTAGGGATAGTCCAAGGAAGTAACAGTGTGGGTCATGCACTTGCTGTAGTTTCTGGAGCCTAGACTGAAAGGATTGATGTACTCGAGAGTGTCATTTGCTTGGTGTGCTACAATCAGACACAGATGCATCAACACTGTTCTAATTCTGAATACAAATTGTGGTTCTTCGTACTAGGAGGCCTGGGTTGGGAAATGGGTTGGGGGTTGATCTTGGAGTTGGGTCTTCTGGGGGACATTTGAGCAGGGGGGAGGTCATCATTTGATGCTTTTCATCACTCAAACTGGGCACACCACTAGTCTCCACATGACCCAAACTGTTTCCTCAGGTCACTACTGGTCCACAGGAGAAGGGAAGGGAAGGAGGAAGGGAGACAGGCTTTGTGCTTAGACACTGCCAATTTTTAATTTGCAGGGTCAGAGTTGGAATGGGAACTTCCGATTCCATATCTGATGCTGCTCCTGTGCCTCAGTTGGAGGTGGAACAGAATAAGAACCAAAATCAAAATGTACAAAATCCAACATGGTGCCAATGGAACAGGTTCCAGAGAATCTGGGCACCCCTAAGAAATACTCAGACCACAGTATGTGCTCCGCCTCTGCAACATTTTCAGGAGATCTGACAAACTGAGAAACAGTAGACATCACAGGATCACCTAGTGTGATCATAGTGGCAATATTCATATAAGCTGAAGTAACAGGTTGTCTTTCTAAGGTTTCAGTGGCACGGGTGAATAGGCCCACATTGGCCATAGTGGCAGGTGTTATAAGTGCAGAAGTAGCCGGGGTAGTCATACTGGCAGTAGATATGGAAAGGATTTTCCCAGAGGTGGTAATGGTTTTGACAATAGATGTGATAGGGGTACTATTGAGGGATGGGGATAAACTGGTGGTAGTGGGATTAAATAGAAGTGTCACTCCGCATGTACTAGTTCATGTTCCCCTGGCACCATTGGTGGTACTACTAGTGCCATTATATTAAAAGAGAGTAGCACTTGCTAAACAGCAAAACAAATCAACCCCACTAAATAGTTTACATACACAAATAAAGGCAGCATCATGAAAAACTGAACACACTAGCAGGAAGTGTGCTAGTGATGAGCTAACCAGGTATTGAGAGCTGCAGGCAGTGGGAGTCAGCCGACTGCCTTCTTAGGTTGCCAAGGTAAAAGTCGAGCCCAGATGACTCACACAATACAAATATAAATTAAACAGTATACAGCAGTGAAGTGTAAGTAAGCAGTAAGCCACGTCGAAGGTGACATCTAATGGGGAATTAATGCATGGTTGGGAGGGTTATGGCACGAGACTGAAGGCCGAGTGCCTACAACGGCCCAACCATTCATTAATTTCCCATTAGATGACACCTTCAGAGTGGCTTAATGCTCTTGTAGCATGGTTTTGCTGAAGTTCTGGTTACTATAAGTCTTGTTTTGATTATGTGAACAACATCATGCAGAGATTGTTTTTATATTTAGATATGTTTACTGCACTTTCTCAACCTTACTGACACTGATATTTATATGCTGATGTAGTGAAAACAATAGCAAATATTATTAACGAGGAAGTGTTTTACAACATTAATTTTCAGAAGCAGTCGAATGTGCACGGCAAATATTTTTACAGGCTCTGTAGGAGGTCCACAATCTGCTCGTCTATCGATTCGGGCACAGTATCTGGCACTGTTACTATTTTGCGTATTGCCTGACCTTTGATTTTGGTGCAGCACCTCCCACCAATGTGCCTCACTGCCATATCTCCTCTGTTCCTTTCGGTCGTCCTTCGTTTCATCCGTCACAAAATCTGTGCGGTTTTGCACTCCTTCGCCCACTACGACCTGCATTCCTAGTGTACTGATGGAGATTTAATGTGGCATGGACTGTTAAGTACTTAACATTAAAGGGCGAACACAGTTCCACATGCGGTGCATGTACTGGTGTCTTGTGCTCCAGAACTGCTTGTGTGATACTTCCACTTTTGTACTGTGTGCCGCTGCTTATTGTGAATCTCCTTCGGTTCACATTTTGTGTGCCTCCTTATTTCTGTGCATTGTGCCACTGATGGGATTATTACATAACCTGTCTCACACTTATTTTCTTATGCTGGTACACTTTTGATTTTATGGTGATATTCACAGGCATTTGGGTGGGTGGGTGGGTGGGTAGGAAAGATAGGCACTGTGTCCTCAGTGTTAACTATTGCTTTCTGTTGTACTGCTTTTTCCCATGTGTGGAGTACTATGGTAGTTCACTTTGGGGATGGCATTATTGCTAAATTAATGCCATCTCCAAAGTATGCTGTGTGATGCTCTCCCTCCAATCAGTGCTCTTGGTTCACTATTCTAGATCTTTGCCATGTTAAAATTAGGAGACACTATTTCACAGAGAGTGTGGTAGCAAAATGGAATGCCCTACCAGAATGGGTGGTATCATGTAAATCTGTGAACAATTTCAAAAGGGTATGGGACAGGGAACTTGGGAGAGTGAGGGTGGGGGAGGTGGGGGTGGCAGTGGGATGACAAATGGGAGGATGTGTGGGGCAGCTGCAAACTAGGGGTGCTAGCTGCACACTTGAACAGACTTAGATAGACCAGGTGGTCTGTTTCTGCTGGCACATTTGTATGTTCGTAATTAAATATTATACTGCAGTCAAACCTAACTAAATGAAAATGTAATACTGATTTCATTTAAGCTTCACACCCAAACACACGCACATATGCACACACACACGCACAAAATGTGCATGGCCAGGTGGTGTGTACCACTATCCTACTCTGGCCACTTCTGTGAGCTGTGGGTTGTGGGGGTCAACTGACTGGTCTCTGAGGTTGCTCAGGTGGTACCCAGGCTAAGGTTCCACACACAACACAAATAATTAAATATTGTACATCAGTCAAGCCTGACTAACTATACTAATGATATCATTTGATCATCGCAAAAAGAAATACACATGCAGGCAGGCTGTACATGCTGCTAAACTGATATGGCCATTATTGTGAGCTGTAGGTGGTGAGAGTCAGCTGACTGCCATCCAAGGTCCACTGAGGCTGAACCCATGCCCGGATTCCACACACAACTACAAAAATAATTAAACACTATACAGTACTCAAGTCTGAATTACTGTACTACTGATTTGGTTTGAGCATCATAAAATGGAATGCACGTGCAGGCACGTGGTTCATGTTGCAAAGCTTACTCAGGCACTATTGTGGGCTGCAGGCAGTGGAAGTCTGCCTGCTGCCTTCTAAGGTCTCCTGTTGGAATCTGAGCCCAGATTTATTACACACAACGAAGACAGTTTAACATTACAAGACAGGCCTCACTTGTAGTACTACTTCAAACATCTAGTCCTCTAAAATCACACAAATTAAAAAAGTCAGAAAAAAACCCTTCCCAGTGAATTGACACTTACAGTGCACAATACGGAAAAACAAAGTGGTTTTATATATTTTTTGCTTCAAAAACACAAGTCTCTCAGACACTTGTTTCAGAGTTTTTACACATCCATCTTCCTGCTAGTTCAGCAAGTGTCACTGTTACATGTTTTTGGCTTCCAGTGAGATTCAGAAAATGTTTAGTGACTGGCCAATGAAGTAACACAAGCTATTGAAATCCTGACAAAGAGTAGGTCCTGAATAGCTGCCAAATAGTTTCATTATTCCTTTCTTGCATATGAATTATTAATGCTGCATTATCTGTGGTATTTGGGAAATAATATTTGGTACTCACACACATCCCTAAGTAGACTGATATTAGGGCCAGGTATATGTAACTAATAAAGGTACTGAACAAACTGATCTGAATTAAAAACAATTGAGGAAGGTTAGTTACATGAAGTCCAGGGATACCACCTGCCACGTACTGCTACTGTATTTGTCAGATGTCAGGAAAGGGGGCTTCAATGGAGAATCGTTCATGTTAAACAAGACACTATCTACTAGAAATGCACATCTGTTAGGTGGCTGGCTGTATACTGTGTCCTATAACTATCCAAATAAAGAGTAACAGGCCATTGATATTTTTGTATGTCATGTTTAACGGGACTGGTAAGGTTTTGTTAAATGGTTACACCATGGTGTTTAGGATGAAGTATTGTATTAATTGTCACCTTGGCCCTTGGGTTCTGTTTTGGGGAAGTAGGTCCCTAAAGTCTCCCTGGGCTGAATTTAGGAAAGGATACCACTAACATTTCTAGTAGTGTCTTTCCCTCTGCTGGTGACCAGACCTTGCCCAATGCAGGAAGGGGGCACCTGGTTACAGACTCAGGTTTCAAGTTACCTACTGCAATAGTAGCAGTGGTAGTAGTCAAGACAGGAAGACAAGACCTAGGACAATCAAGCTTACTTGCAAGCACTCAGCAAAGGAGCACTGCATACAGCACAAGCCATCTGGCAGACATACAGGTGGATGTGGAGTCAGGATATTTTGGACTTCAGTATCTGCAAGCATTGTGCCACCTTGAACTCAGCTGCAGAATACAAGAACTGAATGGCAAGCTGCTTGGGCACAGTAATGCTTATGGCTCTGGACTGAAATCCATACACACTGATTATTCCAGGGGTGGCTTTCATGCTGTCCAGTTGTGCTCAGGCTACCATGGCTGTTGGGGCTGATAGCCACAGTATACTGTACATAGTGGCTCCCCATGCCCAGATTAGCATACAGTATCATACAGGCAGTCTGGACAGGGAGTTAAGCAATGGTCCTTATATGTTTATGCATATTTATGAGATGCTGCCGCCCCCCCCAATCCATAGACAGACTACCGCTGACTGCAACCACAAGGGAAATGAGTTCTGTATCTCACAGTTGGCAGGCTAGAGTACTTCAACCAATATTTCTTGTGGAGTGGCTTGAATTCCTGAATCTAGACCCCTGTTTGCAATAGTGAGATACAGCATGTAGAAAATAATATCTGATTCCCTCAGGAGGCAGCACCACTATCCTGTACAAGACAGGTCCAATGCCCCTTATACTTATGTACACTTTGTGACAGGACCAGCACATTGCCTGCATGGGCTTGCATTGTAGGGGTGCTGCTCATATAGAAATGTTGCCTGAATAAGTCAAATATTAACTTTAGTGATCTTCTGAAGGGCTAATAAAGCAGGCTTTGAAAATCAAGACCTAAACTGGTCATGTATATAGAAATTGGATGTCACATGTGAAACTATCACATATACAGCACCTATATAATCGAGCGCTGTTATCTCAGTTTCATATAAATATACCTATATGGTGTTATGACTAGCAGTCTGATTATAACAGTCTAACTTCATGTATATCTAGTGTCTGGGTATAGGTTCTGAATTCATGTTGATACAACTAAAAGAGAATTTAGTGCAGTGGGAAGTTAGTAGTACACTGTATTAAAAATT
The DNA here is from genome assembly GCA_016271365.2 of Neoceratodus forsteri. Lineage (NCBI taxonomy): Eukaryota > Metazoa > Chordata > Ceratodontiformes > Ceratodontidae > Neoceratodus > Neoceratodus forsteri. Next base: position 1,377,654,872 of record CM028130.1, on the reverse strand, counting down.
GGAATCTGAAAAGAGATAAAAAAAAAGTGGGCTTAATTGATGAATGTTGAGTGCCTGTGCTTGGTGACTCTGCAAGTCTGGTACATATGCACTTGCTATGTGGAGATATATTAATGAGCTGCAGCTCTTCACCAAGATATTAATGTATACAAGCTCAATGCCATATGTCGAAGGTTGGTTCATGCCAGCCATTCACCATCACAATATAAATGAGAGAATAAGATTTATAAGTTGACTATAGTATCCAAACTTATGATCGCTAAACAAGTCTTATTTCCTATACTGAAGTACTTTAATATTATTCTGTACAGTACTAGTATTACCATCATATGAAAATACTATCCCATGTTCAGTAAGACATTAGTAATAGCATATTTGTTTTTACATCCATCTCCATGGTTTATTGATGCCTTTTAGAGAAATAGAAAGTTAAGTTATAAATACTGCAAAACAAGGACATAAAACAAGTATCATGCTACAACAATACATGAAACGGTTTTGCCAATCAAAGTAGGTTAAATAGAACAGATAACATTTCAGTCTTGATTTAAACAAAAAAGGCTAGGAGGCCTCCCTTAGGTCCCAAGGAAAGGAATTCCAAAAGATCAGGGATATGAAGAAAAAAGTCTGTTTGCCAGGTTGTTTAAATCTTGACCTCTAGGGTACTTGTAGATTGATTTTCGACTTGCCCTTGAGCCCTCAACATTGCCTCATGCATAGCTCAGTGGTTGCTTTGCTTCGCTTTGATGGTATGAAAATGTAACTCTTTTTACTCATCTATCTATCTATCTATCTATCTATCTATCTATCTATCTATCTATCTATCTATCTGTCTGTCTGTCTGTCTGTCTATGTGACACCTATTTAACCAGTAAAGAAGCAAAGCTGGAGGCTCATTTCCAGATGTGAAATGGGATTGTCTTTTTTTCTTCACTATACCCTGAATATACAAACCCTATTGCCCCTTGGCTGTGTTAACACAACAAAATGTCTTATTTCAGAGATATCTTTACTCCCTTTTATCAGAATTTAATTTACAAATACAACTCATTTAAAATTAGTTTTTGGAAATGCTCCTTTTTCAGTTTTTTGGTTCCACACTGTTAAATCCTTTTGATCTTCCTAACTGCTTGAATTATAGTGCTGCTGGTTGTCAAGGAGAACTACAGGAAGACACTAAAGAACTGCTGACACCTCAAGGAAAACTTTGAAAAACATATAATTTAGGTGAACTTCAGCTTACATTTAGTATACATTCTATAGATTTCTCCTCCTCATTATTTCTTACTGAGTAAATTACCATGAATACATGATATTTATATGTTAGAGTTCATTTGCCTCTATAGATTACTCCCTACTTGAAATCATAATGCTCTGGTTGTGACATCACAGTATGTTGCCATGGGAGTAACTGTAATGTCACAAGCAGTGTATTATGTCCTCAGGTAGAGAACAAGCAACAGGAATAGATGAACTATTCAGGAGCAAATGAAACCTGGATGACATGTCACAAATGGGCTACTACCCCTGCCTTACATGCCTGACCAAGGCTGAGAGGCCTGGGTTCCTATTTCTGATGTTAAACTGGTTCTTTCCCATAGATAACATTATAATGCAGTGCCTCCACCCAGAGTATTACTTTAAGTGGTCTAGAATAATACCTGGTAAAACTCCCTGGGATGCTGTACCCACCCACAATACCACAATGTCACCCTACACATGGATTAAAAGCTAAAACTCCACATTTCAACATCTCAAGAATTAAAGGCTCATCTAATAACATGCTCATGATATAAGATTTATAAAAAACAGTTAACCAACATTTATTTACAACGGGTGAGGGTTAGGAGTGGGTAAATGGAATTAGAAGTTAAACAACAGATTTGATTGGCATTGATTTAAATTGGCAATCTTGGCATTGCAATCAAAAATAATCTTTTTGCATTTAAATCAAAATAGCTATCACAGTGGACACCCACCAACCTTCTGATGGTTTCAGAGTTAACTGGGCTATCGAACTAGCTAGCTGCATAGATGGCAGGTACTTATTTAATGTCCACACAGATACCAGTCCCCAGTCCAAATAAGGACCCCGCAGTCCTATACCTCTGGGTACCCAGTACTGAGTAATAAAGTTGCAGGCCTGATGTAGTTGCAGCTGAGTTGGCCAGAGCTGGGGCCCTCAAAGGAAAAGCAGATTAGCATCCTTTCTTTAGGTTAATTTTAATAACTCTGGCTGATCTTGAAAAAATTCAATCTTTAATCTTTAACATTCTAGACTTGACATATGTACCTGGCAGAAATAGGAATAACTATTTACAGTTTCTCTCAGGGTGGCAGAGATGGCTCCAGCTACTCATGGTTTGGACATCATCATAAGGTGTAGAAAAGCTTTAGCTAAGGTGCAGGTAGGAGCTTTGGCTGACCTGTCTTTTACCAGACTCTTGCAGCTTGCAAGCTGGAAAACAGCTCTCAGCTTCTCTTTTCAGTCGCTCATATTTCTAGGCTGAAGTTACAATCTGGTTTCTTTCTGGAAATAGACCAGGCTGGGACCTGGGCTAGCATGCATCACACCCCCACATTCAGGCTATGCCCCTAAAGGGGAAGCGCATATGGCAGTGCATAGCTGGCACACTACCAGGCTGACTCCCAGACCAGTCTTAAATATAGTCTCTTACAGATTTCAGGCAGTTTAGGTACTTTGGACACTCTTGCATCTCACCAACAACTGCTAGCATAGGATCCATGGTCCTTTCACCATAGGATGCAGTTCAAAGATAAGAGGTGCATTCCCAACCTCAGGGAGCACCCAAATTAAAGTACAGTCCATCACTGATAAATAATTCTCTTTTCTTTCATTCAGCCAGTTAGGCACAAGGTTTAGCACAACTGGTGGCTTTCTCAGAAGTCAGTCTTTTAGGCAAAATCTCTTTCTTTCTCCAAAAGCAGAACAGGAGTTTAAGGCATGACTACTAACCAAGATAGCAGAAGAAGCTTCAGGCATGGCTCCCAACCACTTTAAACACTTTTCTTGTCAGCAAAGTTGGTTCACTGTAGCTTCTCACAAGCTCAAATCACAATATCAAAGTCCCTCTTGGCCAGCTGGCATTTGCAGCTCCAATTGAACATTTACAGAGTCCTCACAGGCAACTTCAGGAAAAACTCCAATCTCAGGACACCTACCTTTCATTCCTGTAGGCACACAGTCGCATCAGGCATTCAACAAAACTGGTCACTCTTGTAACAAATGTCCACCCTATCCTTGCCACTGATCAGATCCAGGGTATAGACAGACAACTTACTTGTACACTTGGTAGAAGCTTACTCACTTAGAATTAGATGCAGCTTTGTCTTAGCTGAAATCACAGGCTTAATCAACACTTTCACTGCTGAGGCAGAAATGATTCTTGCAGCCCTCTCACAACTGCAGGTAGGCTTTTTCAGCTCTCTCACAGCTGAAGATAGTTCAGATTTTATTCACTACATTTTCCCTAAAATGTGGAAAGGCAAAATTCTAGCCAAGGGGGACAATGACTGGCAATCTGCAGGCCAGTGACTCCCAATTCCTTGCAGCCACATTTTCCTCTCAAGGGGAAAAAGCCCCCATCCCATGCACAGGAGCTCCCACTGAACTGACTAGGCCCATTATCATTAGAAAGGGGCCAGAGCCCCCCTCCCTGTGGAGGGGCTTTCACTGAACTGAACTCAGCCAGAAAAGTCTCTAGGGTTTTGGGAGCTCTTTGAGGCACTTGACTGGCTGATTTACTTGACTGTCTCAAAAATGAATATTCATTGAGCCTCCTTGATGCCTGATAGGCTCCCTGTTTAGGTGCCAAGCATTGTCCCAGTTTATTTCCCACCATGAGTCTTTGGCACTGTCCCAAAAGTCTCTGAAGCTATTCCTGGCTTTCAGACTGACTGACAGTCTGCAAATATGGCTCCTTTTATACACAATGTTTTATGCAGCCCATCATATTCCCAACAACAAAGTCCTGATGCAGCCAGTACATTTACTCTTTATAATCAGCAGCCCCACTATTTCAAAGCATTAAATTTGCCCCGTCAAATACTATCATTACTTAACACGTTTAAACAGTCCTACGCCTGTTGCTGCTGCCGAATTACGGTGTCCCTAGGCATCAGACAGACATCTCATTAATATGTATGGGCTCCTATTTAATATTCATTAGCCCAATATATCAGCACTTCTTAGCAGTGTTTATTTACGACATACTGAGGGCTCTCTTGGCCCTTGATTAGGTCATCGGTCCCCACTGTGCCCCTTACTGGGACCAGGATACCAGAAAGCTATTCATTGGATTGCAATCACATTCAGAAATTGGAGCACACTTCTATGCACTGCCACTGGCTGGCCACGACAGGTATGGGAAAAATTCCAGTGGCCCCACAGTTGCTCTGCAATCCCATTATAGGCAGAAATAAAGACTGGGGCTATTCAGGGGCCTTTGGGGCACATAAGGACTCAAGCTGTGGAAGTGAACCATGGTGGTAAAATGTGGGACCAACAGGTAGAAAAAGGAGGCACTCCAGGGAATAGGACAAAAATAAGGTAAGTCCCACAGGGGGGTTACACAAAGATCCTGTTTGCATGCAGATGACCCAAGTAATAAGTAATGGTGAGTGGGAATACAGAACTAATATGAAGTATAAGCTGAACTGGGTCTAAACATTACATTTTGTTAAAGTTCTCCAGAAGGCATCAGCTGCTCTTTGAGCTCCAACAACTGCACAGATCGGGGCTTCGGTACTCAGATCCTCCCACAATATTCACCATACTGATTTTTTACCTTGTTACTCATAAAAATTGTATAATGCTCCATTCCAGCCAGCATCTTGTAATACCACTGTTCTGACCCCTCGAGATTGCACAGCTATTAATATAAGATGACACACCTTTGCTCCTTCTCAAAGGTGCCCTTATGTATGGAGATTTAATATTCCCTGTATCTCCCATGCCTGGCTTTATTTTTACAGACTTTGCCTAAATGCCATGTGAGAATGTGGTATTACAACGCTGAAGCCTGGGAATGAGGGAAGTGACAAATGCATGTCACAGCACAGTATAATCTCAGCTCTAGCCAAGGTGACTAACTTGAACTGGTTAATGAAAACTTTGTCTGTGCAGTTTTCTTGGACTTAAGCAAGGCGTTTGACACTGTTGATCACAGCCTGCTTCTGTTTTCCCTCTAGAATATTGGTTTGGATTCCTTATCCCTTAGATGGTTTGCTAACTACCTCTCCGGCCGACTTCAGCAAGTAAAGGCAAAAGGGGAAGTTTCTCCATCAAAACCCATGCTGAGGGGTGTACTGCAAGGCTCCATTCTAGGTCCTTTGCTCTTTGCTATTTATATTAACAACAGAGATGCCTCCATCAAAGAAGCACAAATACACCTATTCGCGGATGATACAGTGTTTACGCTAGTAGCCCCACCCCTGATACTGCCTGCAAACCCTTCAAAATGAATTAAATCTGCTGCAGCCTCAGCTTATAAACCAGAAGTTACTTCTAATTGCAAAAAAAAAACCAAAGCAATGTTCCTCTTGCCATTTCTTCATGTAATAAATCCTGCTACTTCTGGGAAGCTCCCTCAGAGTACCACTATCCTAGGTGAGCAGTTGGAATACAAAGTTCAAATATCTGGGGGTCTGGTTAGATCATAGACTCTCTTTCACTGACCATTTAAAAGAGCTGGCAAAGAAACTTAGACAAATACTTGGTCTGTTCTATAGGATCAACAATCTCCTCACAAGAAACGCTAAGCTGAAACTGGTTCACACTACCTTTCTTTCCTTACTAGATTATGTAGACTTCCTATACAGTTAGGGTCCTGCTGGTGCATTAGCCAAACTTGACACACTTTATCATAGAGCTATAAGATTCATCACAGGTCTTCCATAGTCAACCCATCACTGCACCCTGTATACAGCAGTGGGATGGTCATCCCTTGGTTACAGACGACCGGAAAACACTGCGGTTTGGATCTACAAAGCTGTTATAAGTAAACTGCCCCATTATATCTCTGTCTGTTTACCGTTTTGCACTCTTGGAAAGTATAACCTGAGAAGTACCTCCTATATATTCCGATTAACTTGTACTGAGACCAGTCCTTTTAAACAGTCCCACTTAAACTTCAAGACGAAGGAAATAACTCTATTTTTCTTCTGTTTACATCTGAATGGCAGTGAAAGTGCCTCTCTGGTCCCCCTGGTAGTGAGAGTGCTCGGGTGTTGAATGATAAATTAAAAGTAAAAAGTTCCTTGGGCTCAGGAAGTGAGAGTACCTGTGCTCTATTGGCCTCCCTAGGCTGTGAGAGGGCCTTCGGTGGCTGAAGATTTGTTTTGTTTTTGTATTTTTCATCAGAAATTTCATATTTTTGGACTTAAGTTACAGTTAACATTTTGTTTGAATTTTGATTATTTACATTAATATTTTTCTTTTCTTTTGTGAGGGTAGGCATTTGGGGTTATTTATTTGATTTTATAGTCTTTTTTGTAATAGTTGATTATTGTTTATCTGGGTTTAGATTTAGGCTAAATTTGTAGTTTGGGGTTGTTTATTTATTGGGATTTAGTTAGCACAGCAAATATGTGTTGGGATGGTATTAGGACGGTCAGGTATTACTCCCCCTCCAGGCTCAGAGACCTCTGTCCATTCTTTTGTCCTCCCCTCTCACCAGAGGTGAATAGACGGTGTAGGGCTCTGGGGGTTACTAGGAAAAAGGGGAGGATGAGGGCTGGGCCTGGAGAGGGATTGGAAAGGAGTGGGCGGATAGGGATAGTAGGGACAAGGAGACGCCCTGGGGTGAAATGGGTCCAGGAAAGGGGTTCTCCCTGGCTGGTTCCCATACCCAAGGGTTCTGCTGGTAGTCAGCAGGTAGCACAGTCATCCTCGGATGCTCATCCTACTCGGATGGTGTTATGCAATGCCAGGTCTATTAAAAACAAGACCGCTATTATAGCGGATCTTGTTGGAACATCAGACCTGGCGTGCATCACCGAGACCTGGCTAGACGAAATGCTGGCCCAGTTTTGGCTTCAGCAATTCCAGCGGTGCCGGTGATACACCGCCCTAGGATGGATCGTAGGGGCGGGGGTGTTTCCATCTGTTTTAGATCAGAACTGGGCCTAGTGGAAGTACCAGTGGGAACTACCAATTCCTTTGAATGTATTATGGGCGACAGTGTGGGACACCGGATTCTTCTCGTCTACCGTCCACCAGGTGATTGGAATGTTTTCCTGCAGGAAGTCACAGACTTCATTGTTGACCTGACATTGGGATCCCATAGATGGTTGGTTCTGGGAGATTTCAATGCCTGGGTCGATGATGGTCAAGACTTCCACCAGTTAATGACTTCACTGGGCTTCACACAGGTTATTTCCTCCCCGACCCATATTGGAGGTCATTCATTGGACTTGGTGTTCCTACTGGGGATGGAGATATCCGATCTGGTGGTGGAACCAGTCGGATGGTCTGACCATAATTCCATTGGGTTCAGTTTTGGGGCCACACCTAGTAGGCCAGCCCCTATGGAGATGGTCCGGTACCGCCCTTTGAGGGGTGTTTCCCCAGATGGCCTGACGGCGGTGCTGGACCTTTTGGGTTTTCCGAGTGATTGCATGGACCCAGGGGACTTGGTACTTGCCTATAATAAGGCAGTAACAGGGGCCCTGGATTCCATTGCTCCTGTTAGTGTTTGTCCCCTAACTCTTCGCCCTAGGTCTCCTTGGTTTGATGAGACTCTAAGAGAGTTGAAGAGAGTTGGATGAAGATTAGAGAGATGTTGGCAGAGGTCAGGCTTGGATTGTGACAAACTTAGTTTGATGGACCATTATGTGGTCTATCAATCAGCAATCTCTCGTAAGAAGGCAGAATTTCTGTCCAGAGAGATTGCTGCTGCACAGAATAGACCAGCTCAGCTTTTCCGGACTGTGGACAGATTGTGCAATCCAATCTGTCTTCAGCCCAGAAGAGCCTTTTCTCAAGAATGGTGTGAGGAGCTTGCTCAATTCTTTTCAGATAAGGTTGCCAAAATCAGGTCCGATGTCCGCTTGACTCTCTCTAGTGGGAGTTGTGATCGACAGGAGATGTCTGACACCAATGGTCATCAGATTATTGCGTCCGACCAACTGTGGTATGGACCCGGGCCCTACACGTCTCCTAGTGGGCTGTGTAGATAAAATCAGCCCGGTCCTGGCTGATATAGTCTGGAGGTCTTTGGAGAGGGGGATTTTTCCAAATTCTCTGAAGGAGGCCATGGTTCAGCCCCTTCTTAAGAAGCCCTCCTTGGACCTGGACTGTCTGGCTAACTACAGACCCGTCTCTAACCTACCTTTTGTGGGAAAGGTTTTTGAGAAGGTGGTCGCGTCGCAGTTGGATGATCATTTAATCAGCCACAATGTCTATGATTCTCTCCAGTCTGGATTTAGGAAGAGACATAGTACCGAGACGGCTCTGGTCCGGGTACTAAATGATCTCCTGATAGCGAGAGATTGAAGGACCTGTTCTATCTTGGTCCTTCTTGATCTCTCTGTGGCATTTGACACTGTGGACCATGGTGTGCTGTTGGAGTGCCTGCGGTGTATCTGTGGACTGTCTGGTACAGTCCTCAGTTGGTTTCGATCCTTCCTCGAGGGTAGGACTCAGAGGGTAGTGTCTGGGAATTTTTCCTCGACATGATTCCCCCTATCCTGTGGGGTGCCGCAGGGCTCCATTTTGGCACCCATGTTGTTTGCGGTGTACATGCTGCCATTGGGATCGATCATTAGGTGGTACGGTTTGAGTTTTCACTGCTATGCAGATGATACTTAACTGTACATGTCCTTTGTACCTGGCCAAGATGCCACCTTTTTGGTTTTTAACAACTGTCTTGCCGAAATCCAGGACTGGATGAATGTGAGATGGCTGTGGTTGAATCCAGAAAAAACTAAGGTGTTGGTTGTGGACCCAGGTCTCCAGGAGGCGGGCTTGTTGGTGGGATCTCCCTCGGGCTTATGGCTTGGGGGTGTCCAGCTAACTACCTCAGACCAGGTGCGGAATCTGGGCGTTGTTTTTGATAACTGTTTAACACTTAAATCACAGGTGTTGGCAGTTGTCAGGGCCTCCGTTTACCACCTGAGGAACATTACCCAGGTAAAGCACCTGGTTCCTCCCTACAATCTTCCTACTCTGGTTCACGCCTTCATTACCTCCTGTCTTGACTACTGCAATTCCCTTTATCTTGGGCTACCAGGGGTTGATATTCGCCGCTTGCAGCTAGTGCAGAATGCGGCAGCCAGACTATTGACTGGTTCCTCTAGGTCCAGTCATATAACGCCTGTGCTCCGCAGACTGCATTGGCTGCCAATATGCTGGTGTATCACCTTCGAGGTCGGTTTGCTGACCTATAAGGCCCTACATGATCAGGGACCTGGCTACCTGAAAGATCTCCTTTGTCCCTACTGTCCCCCCCTGCTCTCTCCGATCCACTGACGAGGGATTGCTAGAGATTCCCAGGGTTCGTCTGAAGACCTCTGGGGCCAGATCTTTTAGTTTTATGGCTCTGACCCTGTGGAATTCTCTACCTCATCAGGTACGAGACTGCCTGACCATCCAAACTTTTAAGGGAGCACTTAAAACATATCTTTTTAAACATGCGTATAATGATTTTTAAATGTTATTAAGTTTGGATAACTTTTATTGCTTTTAGTAATATTGTTTTATTTTTTATTATGTGATGTACAGGTGCCTTGGTTCTAGAAAGGCGCCTTTTTACAAATAAAGTTTTGATTGATTGATTGATTGATTGACATTTACTTATATGTTTACAAGGCAAAATCACGCATTGGCAGAGCAGCCATTAACTATGTGCTTCCTCAAATGTGGAACAAGCTGCAAAAAACTTTTAAACTAACTCACCCCATCAGCTTAGCAGCTTTTAAATCACTATATCTACATCGTAACAAGGAATCATGTACCTGTTTCCCCTGACTCATGACTCTCTAAAAAATCCCAGTGCACTCCGAGTTACCGCTGTTATAGGGTTGGTTACATCTAACAATCGGCTCTTTCCCTCACCCCTTTCTTTTCTCCACATCTGTCTTTTTCACAATCCATTGACCCTGGACCCAGCCCTAAATTCTAACCATTTTGTCCCTCTCCTATCCCATCGTACCCTCTCTAGGTCGGAACCATCTAATCTCAAGCTCTTGTGGCTATCTATACTTTATGCATTCTTGCATATTCCCTAGCCTCTGCCCCCTGCCTTATCCTGCTGGTAACACTGACCATCTCGAATCCCTCCCTTCTAAAAGTTACAGACTAACTTAGCATGTGATACTTGACCCTTACATTGGATCACTATATGTTATTTTACATTGTGTTTTGTTTTGTTTATATTTGGAGTATCCTTTGACTTGTATATTATTTACATGCATGTAAAATTGTGTCTTATTTAAAACCTGCTGTATCTTCTGACCTATCCATATTTTACTGTCAATGCTTCCTGATGATACTTATTGCATGTACTGTATTTTGTTGTATTCTGTGTATAATGTTTTTTGTTGACAAATCCATGTCCACCTCAAAAATGAGCATTGCTCAATGGTGATCTCCTGGTTAAATAAAGATTTTGATTGATTGATTGATTGATTGATTGATTGATTACATGTACCAGTGATGGCAGGTCTTCAGGTGGGATCAAGGTCTCAATCTAGGTGGTATTTCTGAGATGGTAAAAGCCATTCCGGATAACAGCTGGCACCTGAAGCTCGTCTGTCAGACAGTTTTCCAGAATAACATCCAGATTCTCTACCTTTGCAGAGGACAGCAACCCTGAGGAATCTAGCTGAAGGTCAGTCCTGTATCAGTGAACCCCACACCTCACCTTTGATCAGGTTCCATCAGTTTCATCTTGTCTGGGTTCAGTCTCAACCAGTTTATTGACATCCAGTCCTGAATCTCGGTCAGGCACAAATTTGGCACCTCAACAGCATCTGGAGTCCTGGATACAAAGGACACATACATCTGAATATAATCAACATGGCAGTGAATACCCAGACTATATCATCCAATGATCCCTTCCAGGGACAACAGATTCACCCTAAACAACATGGGGGGGGGAATCAACCCCTAGGGCACAGCACAGAGCCAGTTCCTAAGAGCAGAATACAATAATGGCAGCTGTCAGGGTAAATTAGTGATGAATAGGGAACAAGGGCATTGTTAGACCTGTTCCTCAGGGAGTCCTTCCCCCTGATGATGTAGTAGGGTCCCAAACCCAAACTTAAAGTCAGTGCTATTCATTCTGCAGTCCCTATTCAAAATACTGTACCTCTAATCCCTGACTTTTGGGGGCTCTGGTTTAGATTCTATGACACTCTAGCATGGCATCTGATAGGTAGGACAACATGGCATATAAATGTGCATGTAGAATAAGAAGGATAATAGGTTGCATAACCCAGAAACTACTAGGTAGATCCCCTGGACAAGGACATTAAAGAAGCAGAGAATATCTCTTCACCTTCCAATGAGAAAGTTAAATCCAGTTTCAGACTAGACCATGAGACCATAACACAATTATCCAGTGACCATGCAGGCAACCTAACATGCATAATCAGATATAGCTGGCCATTATCAGTAGAGGGTGATATGCACACTCCAATTTTTCAGCAGAGGGTTATTGGAGGAAACTGTGGTCAATCTTTTTGGTGTGAACCAGGGAACCATATCATTCACGATAGTGCAGGTGATAAAAGCATTTTTGCCCTGGGATAATTATCATATAATATTCTTTACCCACTCATATGACAGCACAAATGCCAAGCTTTCTTTGACATTGCAGGAATTCCAGAGGGCTATAGAGAAGCTGACTGCATTTATATTGTGTACTGTGCAAATTACCCCATTAAGTAATCCTAGTATTTTGAATGTTAGACTAGCTGACTCCCTGTAAACAAGCTGTATCTTTCTCTGTGATCTATTTGATGTAATCACTGTAATGTCTGTCTGTTTATAACCTATGTGATGTGGAAACTTTGTAAATGAGTCTGTGACTCAAAGGTACTCTCCAATTCTGTAATAAATAAATAAAATAAAATAAAAATATATCAGTCAGATCTGGAAATCACAATAGCCACGCATACAGCAATAGGAAAGTTGAATGCTGGAACAACAATGGCAGGTTTTGGGGATTTCCAGTTTCTGCTGATGGTAAAAGTGTACTGATGTTCTGGGTCACCTGATGGCAGCTTGAGGAGCGACAGCATCCCTTCACTGCTCTATACCCCTGTTTTAAAATTTGTATCATATTATTCTGAACATCGAGACACTGTCATTTAAATTGTGTGTTACCTGATCTGGAAGATCTGCGGGGGCAATTCGTGCCGACAATTGATGGAGATATATATATGAAAAAGGCTCCGCCGCACCATTCTCCACCACCATCCCTAGAGAAGGAGAAGAAGAAGGCCGCTAAACAGCCTAAGCAGCAGCAACCTGGCTCGAGTAAGTCCTAGCCAACCACGACCATGCTCTCGGAGGAGAAATTCTTAGAGTTCATGCGTCCGTTACAGGAAAAAATTTCAGACATGTCAGAGGACATCCAACAAATAAAAGCCTCTGTTCAGTCGCTTACCATCCATGTTGGGGACACTGAAGTAAAAATGAGCTTCTTAGAAAAAAGGCATGACAAACTTGAGCTCACTGTAATGCAGTATAGCAAGAGACTCAGGAATCTGGAGGAGAAAGTGATTGACCTGGAAGGCAGGAGTAGGAGGAATAACCTTCTTATCATTGGCATCCCTGAGAAAGAGGAAGGGCCCTCTCCTATAACTTTTCTTCAGACATTATGTGAAAAAATCATTGGACCCTCCCCGAATGGCCCCACATATATCATCAAATGGGCTCATTGGGCTCTCCGCCCTCCTCTACCCCCCAATCCTCCTCCTCGCCACTGATCTTCAAGCTGCTGAATTTCTTAGATAAGCAGCAAATTCTCTCTAAAATCTGAGATGTGCAAGACCTTCTCTGGGAAGGTAAACATATAAGGATCACCCAGGATCTTCCACAAGCTGTTCGGGCCAAATGGCAGGAGATGCACCCAACGGTATCAAAGCTAATCGCCATGGGAACTCCTTACCAGATGAAATATCAGGCGATGCTTCAGGTTAAATCTGGAGAGTGGTGGTTATCCTTTGAATCCCATGAACAGGCATTGGTAGAGTTGAAGCAGCTTTTCCCTGATCTGTTTAAATGAGGACATATGATGAGCAGCTGATTTTCTTCCAACTTCAAGTTATTTTGTATAACTTCATGAAAGGTGTCCGATCGGTGAACTTTGTGACTTGCCTTGATATGGGACTGACTCCCAGATATGGGGCTAGGAGCATTCTGATCTGATTAACTTCATGATTCTTTCATTTGTTAAGACTCTAGCTTATATGCGCCTTATGGGGCATTAACTTTGGGCTACATTTTGTTCCCCGGATAGCTTATTTTATAGTTTTGCAGTCCATGGTAATTGTATGCCCAATAACAATGGGTCTTACCCTTGGGAGCGTTCTCTCTTTTGCTGTGGATTTGCTTTTGTTTCTCAGTGACCTCTCTCTAATCATTATAGGGGGAAATGCTGATAAATATTCACACAATTTTTCCAGGTTTATAATTCAAGGCACTATTGTCAGATTAGGGCTAAAATGTTACTGTTTAATATTGAAGTTAATAGTTCTGTCTCTGTTACAGTGGGGGTATGTTCAGAGCTGGGGGGGGGGCTGCAGTTATGGCGTGAATCAATCCTGTGCAGAAACATCACTCAACAAGGTAAATGAGTGGAGCAGTTGCTAGAACCGGGGGTTTAAAGGGGAGGCTTCTCTTTTTTTCTTGGGGTGTTTGATTAACAGTGATTAGATAACCAATAATCTTTTTTCTTTTTCAATTATTGTGGGGGAATTCTAGGACTGGGGATGCTGGGACATTTGATTGTTTTAGTTTTGACCAAAGTGCCCTGTGGGTTGGTAGGATTTCACTCTCAGCCCTGCACTAAAAGACCACTGCCTTTAACAGGGTTTAAAGTACTTGGTAATGAGTGGACCTTACAAACTTATTAGCTGGAATGTGAAAGGTGCACAAGACTGATGTAAAAGACAGGTGATTCTCAGGCACTTGCTACACCTAAAAGCTGGAATTGCCTGCCTTCAAGAGACTCACCTCCCATGAGATAAGGTGGGTGTGTTTGCTAGAAGTTGGGTGGGTCAAGTGTATGGGGCGGGTAAACTTACGAATAGCAGGGAGGTGGCAATATTAAGAGGGAAGAATATCCCCTTCCAAACTTGAAAGGGAAGTCTGGGATCCCGATGGAAGATATGTTCTACTTCATGGCCAGTTGGAGTCCCAACCTGTTTTACTAGGGGCAGTATATGGTCCAAATTCTGATTTGTCAAGTTTCTTTACACAATTGCTTAGTAAAATGGTATCCGGCACACCCACCATAACTATATTGGGAGGAGACTGGAATACTGTTCTTTACCTGTCTCTGGATAGATCTGACCACCAGAAACAGGGGGTCACTTTGTCCCAAAGAGCCCTGCTAGACCTTATTAGAGGAATGGATCTTGTCGATATATGGAGGATATTAAATTCAGATGAACGCCAATATACTTTTTTTCCCTCCCACATAGATCCCTATCAAGGATTGATTTCCTCCTGCTTAGCTCTTTTGCCTTGCAGGGAGCGATCAATGCAGAAATACATGAGAGGGTCATTTCTGACCACTCTCCAGTTTCCTTAATTTTCCTATTGGGACCTGGCATTAAGAGGGATACCCTATGGCGGCTGAACGCCCAAATACTTCAAAACCCTGCCACTTTGAAATGCATTAAGGACTTTATTTCTAATTTTTTGATGCACAATAAGGGCTCAGTAGTTAAAGTTGATATCGTTTGGGCAGCTCTGAAATGCTTCCTTCATGGGGAATGTATCCTGTTGACAGCCACTAGGCACAGAAAATTCAAATCCCGTCAAAATAAATTGAGTGGTGCAATTTGGACCCTCGAATTGAACATTAACCACCATTTCCCGGATGCAGATTGGCCCACTTTGTATAAGCTACAAGCTCAATACTCAGAACTTAAGTTCCAACAAGCAGAACTTTCCCTAAAATGTACTAAGCTTAAATACCTTGATATGGGGGAGAAAGCTAGCAAACTGTTAGCCATTAGGCTTAAACAGAGTGAATCCTCTCACTTTATTTCTAGTCTATGCCTAGACAGAGATAACCGAGTAGTCACTTCCTCCAGAGACATAGTTGAAATTCTCTGGACCTATTATCAAGGACTCTATGCAGTCCATCCAGAGGAGAGACCTCTTGACTCTGATATTAATGAGTATCTTAACTCAGTTGACTTACCCATTTTACTTCCCTCCCAAGCTGCTTTACTAGAAAATCCGATTAGGGTGCAAGAGACCCAATTGGCAATAGAACAGCTCTACCTAGATAAATCCCCTGGCCCAGATGGGCTTTCCAATAATTTGTACGAAACCTGTTTACCAGAGCTTGCCCCCTCCTTACAGAGGTGTTCAATTTCTGGTTCTCTGAGGGTCCTTCGGAGCAAAATTTCTTTAGGGTTCTGATTACCCTTCTTCCTAAACCAGGTAAGATCCCTTATAACCTGAAAGCTATAGGCCTATATCGCTCACAATACTGATGTCAAAATTTTAGCTAAAATCCTTGCAAACAGGCTGGGACCAGTACTACCTTCCTAATAAGCAGGGAGAAAATTGATTTCACGGTGGGAAGATCCTCGGCAGATCATACATGTAAGTTAATGCATATTCTCTCAGAGTCCTGGGATGCTGATCAGCCTACAGTCCTCGTATCCCTGGACGCTGAGAAAGCATTCGATAGGGTCTCCTGGAATTTCCATTTTTTAACCCTAACTCACTTGGGTCTGCCCAACGGCTTTCTCAAATGGGTAAGAGTACTCTATCACTCCCCCTCAGCTCAGATATGGTGCAAAAGCACATTGTCCAAGCTCCTCTTACTGCGAAGGAGGACTAGACAGGGCTGCCCTCTGTCCCCCTCTGGTTTTTGACCTCTATTTAGAACCTTTGTGCAAAAATTGATATCTTCTCCAAAACTTAAGGGAATACTGATTGGGGGTCAACGTTACACCCTTTCTGCTTATGCAGATGATTTACTACTGCACTTAGAAGAACTCCATATTAGTGACCCCTCCCTCCTGGAAGAGGTTACTGTTTTTTCCTAAAGTCTCATACTACAAACTCAACATATCTAAGACCAGAGTCTTCTCCCTGAGTAGTAAGACCCCTAAATCCGTGCTGAATCACCAGGAGTTAATATGGGACTCCACCTCACTTTCTTATTTGGGAATCCAGATTACTAGAGATCTTCCCACCATGATTAAACTTAACCTTACGGATCTCTTGAAAAAACTTAAGGCTGATTTTGATAGATGGCGTAATCTCCCGCTTTCATTGTGGGGAAGGATTAACACTTTTAAAATGAACATACTTCCTAGGGTATTATACCCTCTGAGAATGTTGGGAATATTCATTCCAAAAAAATTGTTTGCTAAGTTAGAATCTCTCCTAGCTTCCTTTTTGTGCAAGCGTGGGGTGGTCAGAAGGCTTTATTTAAAACGTACTGCCCCAAAAGCACAGGGTGGGCTGTCCTTCCCCTCCTTCTTTGGTTATTACGGTGCTCAACATCTAAGCAATATAACTTTCTGGTCAATGGAGATGGAGACTGCCGAACCCCATCGATACCTTCCAATTCAGCTAGAAATTGAGGCCTCCCTAGCATCCCAGTGTCATACCACTCTCTTGTCTCTTTTATATATACTTCCCAGATCATGTCCTAAATCATTAAGACACATATCAATTGGTTGGTCAATTAAAGTCTCCCATCAACTGCAAACACATTTATCCTATAAGTGGCATACCTCACCAGAGCAACCAGTTCTGCTAAACCCCCATTTTAGGATTGGACACAAACCTATTCCAATATCCTTTTGGCCCCCATTGGCACATACTAAAGTAACTGAGCTCTACACCGAGGGCTCCTTTATTACACTTCCTAACTTCCAGCACCTGGTTCAGGATGCCTATTATAATGTCATTTAAATACTGGCAACTTAAAGAGGCAATTAAATCCTATTTGGGACCTCTGGATTTCCTAGGCCCCTCTTCTGACAATATGCACCTTCTCCTACAGAGAGAAAGAGAATCCCATGCCATCTCAAAAGTCTACAAACAAATTCAAGTCCTAGATAGCAAGTTGCCACAAGGAATTTGTTACTATTGGGTCCAATCCTTATCCCTGGGTGCAGACATATCTATGTGGAGGAAATCATGGCAAAACACTTATAGATTTATCAAACAAGATAGGCTCCACCTCATTCAATTCAATATTATGCATAATTTATATGTTACCCCACTCAAGCTATATAAGGTTGTCCACCTGCCTTCCCCTATTTGCTCTAAGTGTTCCTGTCCTCTTGGCTTTCTATGTCACATGATTTGGTCATGTACAAAGTTACAACATTTTTGGCAAGCAATTAAAAGCTTGTTAGATCCAATTTTGGGTCTGGAATCTCTTTTAACCCCTGAAATATGCCTACTTTACCTATTTCCTAGGGGGGTACCAAATAGTAGTAAGGCCCATTTAGCCCTGATTTCCTCCACAGCTAAATTGATCATTATGAGGCATTGGACAGATAAGTCTACACTATCTCTTTTGGAATGGCATAGGGAGCTCCTCTTTGCTCTCCAGTTGGAGAAACACATCCTATCAGTGAACAAAAGGCTGCACCTTTACATACCCAGATGGGGCACTCTGGAAGCTTTGATCTCCAACTGGAAACATTAATTGTTCTGATGGCAATATGGCCTTATAATTCCTATAGGAGTTGATGTCCTATGATTCCCGGTCCAGGTGTGGGTTGGAGTGGTTTTATTGGGGTGGGGGTGGGTAATGTTTATGTTTCTTTCTTAATCCCTAGTCCAGTGGGCTTATTCACCTCTATTACAGGCTCTATCTTGATGTCACATTTATTAGTGTATGTAAAGATGTATTATAGAGCGTGATATGTATAGTTTTCTTTGCCTGACACTTAATCTCCTATATGTATTTTTTTTGGTTTTTTTTTTGCCTTCTGGATTGTACATGAGAAATGAAAAACTGAAATAAAGTTTATTGAATTATAAAAAAAAGTGTATTGATGTTGTGGGGCTGATTGTCATACATATGAAAGGGGGGCTTTGTGGATGGGGGTTGTTATGGACTGAGAGTTGCCAGACACTTGTTGTACCATTGGAAATATGATCGGACCAAATGATTGCCGATAATCAACCTGTCACTTGTAGTCCAGGTGTAAAACTAGCATGCAGAGTTTTGCCTCTAGCAGATGAATTTCTGACCATCTGGGGGCAGCAGGGATAGTGCTCCTACTGTAAGCCCATGGTCTAATATCTTCTCCCCCATGGGATTTAGGGAATTTTTAATATTTTGGTGTTTATTACTGCAGATGGCAAACATTTGTTGATGCTGCAAGGCTGAATGTGATTTAGTTTAAGTGAGGTCAGGTGGAGTAAGGGCTTTGTTAGAGATCAAAGACTGTGACGTGGCAGCAGCTTGCTGCACCATTGGAGAGATTACCAGCCTACATGACTGCCTAGTGTCAAACAGGTGCTAGCAGTCTGGGGATAAGACTAGTTTGCAGATATCTGCCTGTAACAGTTGAACACCAGAAAGGGCAGGGGCCTCAGTGAGAGAGATTTTAAGCACATGGTCCAGTAAAATTTTCCTTTCCACATGATTTGGGGGATTCTCAGTTGTGCTGTGTTTATTTCTGCTGATGGTAAAAGTGCATTGTTGCTGTAGAGCTGATTGTGATGGAGGGAAAGGGAGGCAGTGGATGGAAGGCTTGATGGGCATCAAGGGGTGCAAGTTGGTGGTCACTTGCAGTGCCATTAGGGAGGAAACAGACCTTATGGATATTTAGCACTAATCAGGTATTAGCAGTCCTGTATTTCATCCCATAGGCATCCACAACCCACAGCATAAGGGTGACAGAGTAAGAAGGTGGCATGGGCAGGGGTATTTGCAGGTAGTCTGCAGTCTGCATGGTACTCTGTTCATGAAGCCATGGGAACAGAGGCAGGGAGATAAGTACCAAATAATGGAGGGGGAGATATAGGAGAAGTTAAAATGACTAGAAGCCAGAGGAATCTAGACCTCAGGAGTTATTCTTCAAGGCAGTGGATGTCTATTAGCCCCTGATTACCACACAGGCTAGCTGGCCAGATGACTGGATGGTAGCAGGCAGGAGGGAGGAAGGGAGTCAAGCCAAAAATCCAGAGTGCAAGCATGAGTCCCGGACTGGTGAGTGCGAACTGCTTCAAACCCTTGGCTAAGGCTGATCAACCATCAATTCCCCTTGAGGACAACACACCAGTCACCAACCAGACACCAGGGACAGCCATCAAGGCAACAACTTGGGGGAGGTCTGAGGCACAAGGGTGCAAGATGTGTGCCATTGGTGGATGAGACTCAATTTTCAGGGGGACAGAGAAAGTGGTGTGTGGTGGTGAACTGGGAAACTGAGGCAGGGTAGTCAGATGTCTTCCAGGAACCTCAACTAGAAGATACATTAGTAAGCTTAAGAGTATAATCAGGCACATGATTAGCATATAAATGTGATTATCCACTTAGGGACAAATGATTTGGACAGCCAGGAATTAGAAGTAGTACAGTAGACCTTCTGTAATTTAGGGAAGAAACACAGGGCAACATTGGCATCATTGACCTTCTCCAAGGTCCTGAAGGTGTGGGACATGGGGGAGGAGAGATAGTGAAAAATAGTAGAATTCAATTCATGGCTGAAGAAGTAGAGTAACGAGGGAAGATTCAAATTTATAGGGGACTGACAACACTTCTGGGATTGGAGATTGTTCAAGTGGAAAGGCCTCCATCTGAAAGTGAAAGGGACTTGTGTACCAGGGCAGAAGTTTGATGCCTTCATTGACAGACATTTAAACTTAGAAAGGAAGACTATGACTGAGGTTTCCTCAAACAGGGTGAGGTTGGTAGGGGATCTAGCTAGTACTCCACCAAGAAGGAGGAAGCAGGACATCAAATGAGGGTGAAAGGATGAAAGAAGAATAAGGGAGCCATGAAGGGGTAGGGTTGGGCAAAGGAAAAAAACAGAAATCAAGGGGGAATAGATAGAATTGTAACAAACCTCAATGCCAGAAGACTGGGGAACAAGATATGTGACCTGCAGGAGCTAGTCACAAAAGCTGGGGCTGATATTTTGACAGTCACAGAGATGTGGTCTTCATAAGACCATGATTGGGTTCTAGCAGTCCTGGGTTATAATCTGCAGCATTTGGAAGTGAGCAAGGTGCAAGGAGCTGAGGCAAAGTGGGATGCCACCAAGGGTACAGTCCTAGGGGTATCAGAGAGCTACATGAGGATGGTAGGCAAGGCCAGGAAATTAAAGAAGCCTCTGGTTCAACAGGGAGGTTGGGGAAGCTGAAGGCAGAAAGAAGACAGCCTTTAGGGCATATAAGAAAGAACAGTTGTAGGAGAGTAGATCAGTGTATGAGGGCAGCCAGAGGAAAGCAGGTGTGGCAGTGAGGAGAGGCAAAGCTGAGGTGGAGCTCAAAATTTTACAGGAGTCAGCCAGAATGATAAAGTTTGCTGTTGGTATGTTAGAGAGAAGAGGAAAACAAAAAATGGATATCAAGAGGCTGAGGAAGGAGGGATAATGGGTAATAGTTGTTGCTGGCAAGATGGATGTCCTAAATGAATACTTCACCTCAGTAGTCACAGTAGAAAATGAGGGATCCCTTTAGGAGTGTTTGGACCACCCACCAGGGAAGGCAGGAGCATGGGAACAGGAACTGGACACAAGCCCCTTCACTGAAGGTAGGGTGTTAGAGGGGCTATGGGAACTGAGAAAAAGGCACCAGGCTGCGCTTCACCCTAGGATACTATGAGGTGGGAGAGGTTCTAGTAGGGCTGCTAGCAGATCTGTTCAATAGGGTAGTTCCCTGACCAAAGGGGTAGTTCCTTGGGAATGGGGGGAGGCACATGAGATCCCACTGCACAAGGGACAGAAAAGGGGTATCGAGGTACTATAGGTTGGTCAGCCTGATGTCTATAATTTTGGAAACTGCTATAGAACATTATTAAAGAGTGAATGGTGGGATTCCTCATGAGAAAGAACCAAAGTGCGGGAGGCAGAATGGCTTTTTAAGGGGGAGGCCATGCCAAACAAGCTTCATTGACTGTTTCAGTATGATATCCCAGGTGGAGGATAAGGGTCAGGCTGTAGATATCATGTTCATGAACTTCAGCAAGGCATTTGACTTGGTACCACATGGGAAGCTGGAGAAAAAGTTCAAAAGTCTGGGAGTGGGGACAGCTTAGTTAAATGAATTAGAAACTGGTTAAAAGACATAACTCAAGGGGCCATGGCTTCACTCCAACTTTGATGGCTGCCTGACTGCGGACCTTTGTAGACGTGGGGATCGCTATACATGAGATGCACCTTCAAAAAAATGAATATTTACCAGATATACACAGAAATTGCACCAACTATCTCTCTGGAAGACACCCAGTAAGAAAATATCTCTCCCGGCTGCATTTTCCAACTGCTACAAGCTGCTGACAGACACCGGCACCTTGCTATGTCGCAGGATAGCAGGCCTGAGGCACCTGGAAGCCTCACTACACAGCAGATTATGGAAATGTTCACAGCACTGATGCAGCGAATGACCAAGGTGACTATAGCTTCAAATAACACCACCTCGGCCATACAACAAATGGACTCCAGATTGTCCAAAACTGAAGCCCAAGTCAGCCAAAATTTGGATAAACTTGACTCTCTCATACGCTAGTTCAGGAACAGGAGTGTACTATCCACAGCCTGCAAAATGAAATGGATGATATCGAAAATGGAAGCTGCTTTAATAACCTCTGCATCCTGGGCATACCAGAAGGGGTTGAAAGGAGGCAACCAGTCAATTTTTTATACAGTGTTCTACTGGAGATCCTTAGGCACAATCTTCCACCACACTTCAGGACTGAAAGGGCCCATAGAACTTTTAACCCTAAACTGAAACCCGGTGAACAGCCTAGGCCCCTGATGGCACGCATTCTCAACTTTGCAGACAAGGAATGGGTTTCCTCTAAAGCACAAGAGCTTTGGGCATTGTCATGGCAGGGCCACAAAGTCCTGATATTCCAGGGCTACTCCAAAGATCTGACTGCTAACAGTAAAGCATACACTGAATGCCGCCAACTGATGCATGCCAAAGGCATCCAATTCATATTACTTTACCCCACTACGATGCGGCTGGAGGTCAATGGGGTACCTATGTCGTTTGCCACCCCCAAGGCCCTCAGAAAATACCTCAGCAATGCACCGACTAGCAGCACTACCCCTGGCCAAAATAAAATCCACATAAAGGTCAGTATGACAATGGGGAACCCACCACTTCTGTACTGAGCACAGATCCTGGGAGTGGATATCAGTTCCAAGGCCTGCCAGCCAGATCTCGGAAGTGCCAGCAATCCGGGAAACATGGTAGAAGGAGTCATCCGTATGATCGAGTAATGGAGCCAGAATATCAAGGACCCAAAACGGAAGACTTCACCCTTCAGAAATTTGCTTCACCGAAATGATATGCAGCCCTAATACCAGAAGATCAGTCTAATACAGCTGAATTTCCTGAATATCCTGAGGCAGAAATGGTGCAAGAGGCCACAGTGTCTGAAATTGCATACACCGATACAGACGTAGAGAAGCCCAATGATGCACACATCTTCTCTTCAGCCCCAGAAGAAGAATGTGGACACTCAGACATTATCACAGATAGTATGGCACCCACACCAGTGCTGCATACCTCATCTCACCATGTGGAACCCCACACGGCCGGAGACAGATAAGTGTCCCTTTGGTTTTTTTCTGAGGGCACGGTAGGGGCTGGACATTTTGGAATGCTCCCATTTGTTTAAATGGGAAGGTTTATGTTAGTCTCTCCTCTGCTTTTCTGTGTCCTGATACCCCTACCTTGTCGCCTGGGCAAAATATCCGGGACACTGAAATGCAATGTTTGCAACTATAAATAGAAATTGCTGATGTATATAACTGTAAACTGGATAGTTATACATTTTACCCTATCTCCTCAGCAGCTATTCCTCTCTAACCCCACTTATAACCCATTCGGGAGGGACGCCTAGAATGGAAACCCCTTCCCCTCCCCATATACTGCCAAACAATAGTTAAAGGATAGCTGCATTTAACATATGGGAGACTCAAAATTTCAGAAGACCCATAGTGTCATCATTATTACACAGATTTCTTATTCACCCCCTTTTCAGGCAATTGATAGTTTGATAGTTTGAAACAGACAGCAGAATAGGTGCATCCTACTAACCTCCTTGTCTCTGTACAATCCCCCCCCCAGGGCCAGCCCAGTACAGTGCTGGCATCACAACTGATTTTGGGTCTCTTTCCTAAAGTTGTTAACTTAGGATTCCTCCATTAACCCCCCCCCCAATGGACAGCTGGTTGGAGCCACTGGAGGAGTACTACTCCTTACTCCATAGACCGACTGCTACCAATGCACATATTAGTGCAGGGTTTGTAGACAGTGTTTCTGTTATTGGTTTTATATTAGAGTTATTGTTTTTTTATGCACAACATGCTGTAATCTCTTTGCTAACTCCACTTTGCTATACCATCAATTTCTGGAAGATTTCACTTAATGTATTAATACTTATGATCATCTGGGATTTTTGTCAGCTCTTGTCTGGTGATTTTGACCCTTGGAGCCCTTCAAGTTTTTTGAGCACAAGTTTCAATATTTCCGTGGACCCCGGGACTATGACTGATATATCCTTCATAATGTGGAATGTTAGATGTCTTAACACCCTGGTGAAATGAAAAAAAGTGCTGACACACTTGAAGAGACTGAAGGCTCAGGTCGCATTCCTGCGGAGACAAAACTCACCAAGCATGATCATGCACAATTGGTGAGAGACTGGGTGGGGCAGGAGATCCACGCAGGTGCCCCCACCAAAAAGAAAGGTGTAACTATTCTGCTACATAAAGCTTTGCCATGGAACATAGTACAGAGAGTAGCTGACTCCCAGGGTCGTTGGGTCATGGGTCTAATTGCCACCCCGACTGGTAATCTTCTTCTGATCAACATATATGCCCCAAATGAAGATAACACCCTCTTCTTTGTCAACCTAACTGCTAGGATAGAAGCTATTATTGCTCTAGATACCCCTTTCATAGCAGGTGGAGTCTTTAACCTTACTCTGATCCCCATTCTAGACAGGAGCGATTTGAGCAAAGAAGCTCATACTGGGGGTTCCCAAGCTGTCCACAACCTATGTTCGGAATACCAATTAGTAGATATTTGGCGCCTTACACTCCCCAAAGAACAGGATTATATGTTTCATTCTGGAGTTCACAGCTCCTTTAGCAGGCTAGATTTTTGGTTGATTTCACAAACCTTAACACATTCGGCGATCACCTCTAACATTCTCCCCATGATCATTTCGGATCATGCCCCAGTCCAACTAATTATAGCGTGGGGTGATCCAGTTCCCAGATTCTTCTCCTGGAAGCCTGACCCCTGCTCATGCAGGACCCAAACTTCTTGAGCTGGGCTAAATCCAAAACTGAACTTTTTTTGCTTGAGAATCCCATCTCAGATACCTCAGCACAAAACACTTGTGAAACCTACAAGGCCACAATGAGGGGGAAATTATAGGGTATGCCATTAACAGAAGAAGGGATAGGGGAAAAAGAACAGACCAGGCTAGAAGGAGAGCTGGCCATAGCTGAACAGGCCTTAAAAACCTACCCATGCCCCACCTCGCAATCCCATATAGGCAGACAGGTGTATCCCTTAGACTCAGGTTAAACAAGCTCATATCCTGGAAGGCTGATTTAGCCATGCTGAGAGTCTGGCATACCTACTGGAAGGGTGGAGATTAATGTGGGAAAATCCTGGCCTATCAGATTAGGCAGCAACAGGCCACTAGGTTTATTACTAGTTTAAAGACCCAGCATCAGGAACAATGACATCCAAGGTGCCTGAGGTGAATAAGATCATGACTAACTTTTATTCTCATCTCTATACCTCATCCCGCCCAGGCGCACACTCTAATACCCAAGCATTTTTAGACCAATTAACCCTCCCTACAATGTCTCATGACCAAAGAGGTAGATTAGATGCCCCCTTCACTGCCCAGGAAATAACAACTGTCCTACTGCCTCTAAAACTGGGAAAGGAACCTGGAGGGGACGGATTCCCGGTGGAATTCCTACAAGCCATGGCCCCACTATAACTCCCATCCTAGGACAAATGTTTGCTGAATATAAGGACAAAGGAGTGCTGTCCCCCTCCCTTAGAGAAGCCACCATAACAACTCTACCTAAGAAAAGTAAAGACCCCACTGCCCCCTCCAGCAATCACCCTATTTCCTTAATAAATTCAGACAGTAAGCTTTTTGCCAAAGTTTTGGCTAACAGTTTAAGCTCTCTTCTCCCTTCTCTGATCCACCCCTCTCAAGTAGGTTTCATCCCAGGCTGATATAGTACCGACCATACCTGAACCCTTCTTAATCTTACTCATATAGCCAAACAACTTAGTACCCCATCAGCCGCCTTGGCGATTGATTTCAAAAAGGCATTCGACTCAGTAGAATGGGACTACCTGCATACTGTACTGGGCCATTTTGGCTTTGGGCCACAGTTTCTGGCTAATATTCAGGCCTTATATACACTTCCACAAGCTCGGGTCAGAACCAATTTCTCACTGTCCGATCAGTTTCCACTTAATAGAGGCACCAGACAGGGCTGTCCTCTTTCTCTCCTCTACTTTTTGTTCTGGCAGTCAAGCCCTTCGCTTCCACCATTTGGCAAGCTAAAAATATCTCAGGGATTCAGCTGGAAGTCTCCTATTTTACAACCTTGATGTACGTGGATGATCTGCTAGTGACTCTAGCAGATGTCAGCACTTCCATTCCTCCCATATTATCCCTCCTGGATCGATTTACACACATCTCAGGACTAAAAGTCAATCAAACAAAAACAGAAATCCTACCTTTTAATTCAGCATGTCATGAGGGCTGTATCCCTCACACAGGCCTTAAATGGTCCCCAACCATTATTACTTACCTAGGGATCAAGATAGGTGCCAACACTGATAAATGGTGGGATAAGAATTTGAACCCCTTGCTAGCCGAATGCAGGAGAGACCTGGAATGCTGGACTCGCCTACATCTCACTATGGCTGTGAAAATTGTAGCTTTTAAAATGTCCATGGTACCAAAAATGTTCTGTGTCCTTTCCCACATCCCCCTTTTTCTTCCCCGTCACTGGTACCAAAAAATAGTCAAGGTAGGCTCCTTTCTTTAGGTCTCCTCCTGGCCCCGCTTTTGCCAGAATGCTCTTAGGGCACATTGGAATTGGGGGGGGGGATGGGGGCTCCCATGGATAGAAGGCTATAAAATGGCATACCAATGTTCCCAAACTTTGAAATGATTCCAGCCTGTATCTACTAGCGCCCCTCAATGGCTAAACATAGAACAAATGATCAGCCATACATCCAAGTTAGCTTCTTTATTGTGTCTTCCTAAAAGCCCCAATCTTTTGAAGCATCCCACTATAGGCCCCTCTATCCATTACTGCATAGTAGCCCACAAGAAGCTTTAAAAACAACCACACCCTCTGTCTTACACCCTTCTATGGCATAACTCTCATATACTGTACAAATAGGTGGCCGCCCAGTATTCTGGCAGTCCTGGTATGATAAGGGTATACACTTCCTTAGTAATCTTCTGCTCCCCAACACTGGGACAGTTGTGACTTTTAAATACTTACAGGATCACTGGGCTCTGCCTACCTCAGACTTCTGGTGCTACCTGCAGCTAAGGGATGCAGTCCAATCAATTCTAATGCAGGGTAAACTCTGAAAGGCTGAAGACTCTCCCATTCGGAAATGGATCCTTCAGAAAAGAGGAGTAGCTGGAGTCATTTACACCTCACTAAGAAACACCTTAGCTAATCCAACATCCTCACTCAAAGCTAGATGGGATGAGGCCCTGTATGTTCAAATATCCAACAGCCACTGGAGAAAGTGCTGGAACACTGCCCACACTGCATACAGGGACACCCGTCGTAGACTGATTCAAAATAAAATCATGCATTTTTGGTACTGAACCCCCACGGTCCTCTATAAGGCCAAGGTCCTCCCACATGACAAATGCTGGAGATGCCTCCAGCCAGGAGGTGATCTCCTTCATGTACTATGGGAATGTTCCTTGGTAGCACCCTTCCGGATAGCTATAGCACAGTTAGCAAGTCAAATCCTAAATAAGAATATTGCACCGGTGGCTCCTCTGATGCTGCTCGGGCTACAGCTCACTACTATACCTCTCCCTTCCCCCCCAATTTAAATGGCTAATGTTATTATGCATGCAGGTGAAGCACTCCATTCTATGTAACTGGAGAGGCCCTTTACTGGCAGATATCATACCTTCTCTCTCATCCTTGTATGAATTAGACAGATGTTCCCATGTACCCTTAGGACAAAGGGACAAGTTACATTTGTGTTGGGCCCATACATGGCATACTTAGACCCCAGAGTGGGAATAGGGTCAAAACCTTTTGTTTTCTCCTGTTGAAGATCCAGGATTGTCCTATTGACCTTTCTCTGACCAGCAGACTTATAATCTCTTTTGCTTTAGATGCAGCTATTGTTAATGGACATTTCTGCTAAGATATGCTTACAGCAATTGTTGTAAATAGTTGTCACTAAGACATTTTAGTTGACAGCTGATTTGATATCCAGATATATACTGTAGTTAAATATCCTCATTATCTTAAGTCCTGTTACTTTGTGGTACTCTTTTTTCCTCTCATTATAGAATGGGACTTCACCGACCACTGGAAGGTATCACTTTCTGAATACTGAAGCACTGTCTAACCTCAGCAACGGTACCTCCTACTTGGTCTGGACCATAAACCTTTGGAATATTGAGATATTTCTCCTGTATAGCCAGTGGAAAGTGCAGCTCTCTGAACTTAGGTCTTGTCAATCAGCGGCAGTACCTCCTCCTGGTCACACAGTGCCTCATACTGAAGGTAGGTCCAAGTAAGCAATAATACCTGACAGGGTGGGCATTATTGGGAAATACCGGACCGCCCAGGGGCGCAATGAGGCCTGACGCTGCAGGCAGAGGGCCTTATAGCCCCTGAAAGGTCCAGTATTTCCCAATAATGCCCACCCTGAAGGGTATTATTGCGCTTAGAAAATGGGCACAGTAGAAAAACAAAGGAATTAAGAAACATTTGATAACAAAATATTAATTTGTATTAAGTTTTGTAATTAAATAGTTCCTCTGCCTATACTGAAATAGAGGAACTTTGTCCTAATGGAGACACTGTAGTTTTAAAAAAAAAAAAAAAACAGGTTGAAAGGATGAGTCATCAGGTCGGGACAGTACTGAATGGCATTTTATGTGTTTTTTTTTTATTGTGGACATAAAGAGAAAAAAATGAAAGACTGCCTCTATAGATGTGTCCTGAGTCGGCTTCTACACTACCACTGAGCACATGGCATGTAAGCACTAAAGACTGCTTTGAAAAAAAAAGAAAACTGTTTTTTAAGAGGGGGAAAAAGAGTGGTCTGCAGAAGGAATTTACGAGTGGTGGAGTTGGAGTAGTGCTACCAGGAAGTGTGTCAGATACACTTGAGGGGCACGCTGAGACACGGCTGAAGGGCGATTTGTTGGGTCGGATCTGCATTGAATGGCTTCAACCACCACCGTGACTTCCAGAAAAATAGACAAAGTTGTTTCTTGTAAAGTCTCCCAAACCAGGACACACAGACGCTGCTGTATTACTTACGGCAGCTTCAGTTTATGTTTATTTGGTATCTAGTGGTAGGCAAGAGGGATTTGTGAATGGTGTAGTAGTGCTTCCAGGAAATGTGTCAGGTACACTTAACGGACACGCTGAGAAAAGGCTGAAAGGGTGAGTTGTCAGCTCGGGACTATACTGAATGCCATTTTACATTTTTCTGATTGTGGACGGAAAGAAAAAAAATAAACATTTTTCCATGGATGTCTCGAAAGAGTTGTACATTGCCGCTGAGCACGTGGCGAGTTAGCGCTAAAGGTTGCTTTCCAAAAAAAAAAAATTTTAAGAGGGGTAAAAGTACTGCTCATTGTGGTTGTCAGTTGGTAGGCGCCACTGTGGGAGTTGAGATCGGCAAAAGTGGCATGCTGTGTAATGTTTGGGGTGAGGGGTCACAGTCGGTCTGTCTATCGAGAGTCACAGATGGCAAAGCAGGGATCCAGAATCTGTCAGGTAAAAAAGAGACTAGTGTATTTGGAGAATCCTGCTGGGAACAGGGCGATTCTCTTGTTGGGGTTTGCTGGCACAGAAGTAGGGAACCATGGAGGTATCAGTGTCACTCGCTTAGCGAGAGGAGAAAATGGCGCAGATTTCAAGTTGAATAGGGTGGTTTTGCCCAATGAACAAGTAGGGTGGGCACAAGGATAGCTTAGGTGGTGATGGAGTCATGTGACTGGCACTTTTTATTTGCTGGGCATCTATTGAAAGTTAATGTACCCCCCTGGCAGGGGTACTAGCCAATCAGAACCCAGCAAATAAAAAGCCCATTTTCTGACCTGTCTTATTTTCTTCAGACTGCAGAAATGACATTAAATATTTAGTTTTAGACCCTCTGATGCAATGTATATAGCTGGGAACCCAGTGGTACAGTTACACACTTGGTTGCCACTGGTATGCTGGTATTATGATCACAGACTGCAGATGTTTTGTATTATGTTTCTGACTTTTCTACTTATTAGTTCTGTAAATATGTTCCATGTATATGTTTATTCTGCTTTCTTTTCTAAAAAAATAATAAAACATTTAACAACAAAAGACATAACTCAAAACCGGGTGGTGAATTGTAGCCCTTCGGGGGTCATAAAGGTGACAAGCAGAGTACAGTGGTCAGTCCTTGGACCAGTACTGTAAAATACATTCTCTGTGACATAGGAGTGGCTGGTAAGGTGGATCTCTTAAATGAATACTTCACCTCAGTATTCATGGTGGGAAATGAGGGAACCCTCCCATAGTGTTCAGCCCACCCATCAGGGAAGGCAGAGGTACAGGAGCAGGAACTGAATATAATCCCCTTTATTGAAGGTATGTTGCTAATGTGGCTCAGGGGCCTAACAAAAAACAAAAGAAAAAAAACAAGGTACTGTCAAACCATCAAACCAGTGAACTCTGATTTTACGGGGAGCTCAGGGAGATGAAGTCTAGGGGTCGGAGGTTAGAGCACTGCTGGGGGAGATCTAGGACTGATGAGGATTAACTGGTTTTCAGGACTAACTACAGTGAATATCAAGTTCAAGTTTATTGTGGGAAAATTCCATTGAGCAAGCTCATTCACAAGGAGGTCCTTTGACAAAGACAGGTAGTTACAGATTGCATAATCGAAAAAACAGTGCAAATTCAAGTACAGAATTATGAGTAAGCATTAACATGTTGCATAAAAATGACAATGACATAGAAAAATACAAGTACAGAAAAAAAGCTGCAAAGTGCCTGTTTTGAAGTATCAAGGCAGCTAATTTCTAGGTAAGTAAGATGAAGCAGTGGGCTTGGGTTAGAACAGTGAGGTAGGATTTAGAAGCAGCTGCACATATCTTTTATTTTTGCTGTAGCCAGCCTTTTAAATAGGCTGACAGGGACAGTACCTGGAAGCTTCAGTACGCCTTGGAGCTGGTTCCAGATAGTTGGGAGTACGCTCTATATGGCCCGCTTGCTGAGTGAGGTGCGAGTTCTCATTACACTGAGGAGGAGGAGGTCAATTTTCCTAAGAGAGTAGGTGCTATGGGAAATACAGAAAAGGATTGTGAGATAGTTTGGGAGCTTGTTCAGGAGTAGCTTAAGAGTCCAGATACCAGAATGAAGCATGCGTCTAGTTAAGAGTGATGTCCAGCCAGTGGGTAGGTACAAATCGCAATAGTGGGTTTGGTAGGGTAGATTTGTCATGAACCGTATGGCGCGGTAGTAGAGGACATCTAGTTTTTTGAGTCCTGATGCCGCTGCGGAGGAATAGATTAGATCTCCATAGTCGAGTAGCAGCAACAAAGTGGCCTGGACCAGCCTAGTTCAGGTATCCAATGGAAAGAGGGACTTGTTACAGAAGAAGAAACCTAGCCTAATTTTTAGCCTCTTTGCCAGATCGTCGAGGTGGTCATGAAAGGAAAGCTTGTTGTCTAGCCACATACCAAGTTGTTTGAATTTGGAGGTGATTTCAAGGGGTTCACCTAGGGAGGTAGTGATGAATTCTTTGTGTGTGTTTGCAAGGGAGGTGGAGGTGGTGTTTGGGGCAAAGATCATGGCCTTAGTTTTCTTGGCATTGAGGAGTAGTTTGCCATTGATTAGGTTGATTTCTAGTTGTGCAAAGTCGGCTTGGAGTGCATCCCTCACTTCAGCCAGTGTAGGTCCTGATGTATACAGTACAGTATCATCAGCAAAGAAATGCAGATGTGACTGGGATATATGTGCATCAAGGTTATTGATGTACAGGGAAAAGAGGATGGGACCTAATATGGAGCCTTGCAGGACTCCCCTGACAACTGGGAGGGATGCAGAAAAGAGGCCACCAGCTTTTACTTTCTGGGTCCTTCCAGATAGGTAGCTGGTAAACCACTGGGCAGCAAGGGGGGGTAGCGCCTACTTTTATTAAGCTTGAGACTAACAGATTGTGGTTGACAGTGTCAAACGCTTTGCTGAGATCTAAAAAGACTGCACCAGTAACTTTCTTGAAGTCTATGGCTGTGATCCATTCATTGGTAACTTTGGCTAGAGCAGTGACTGTACTATGGTTGGGCCAGAAGCCAGATTGTGCAGGGTTGAGGATTGAAGATGATTCGATATGGAGTTTCATTTGGGAGTAAACTAGCTTTTTGAGGACTTTGGAGAGAGAGGACAGGTAAGATTGAGATGGGCCTATAGTTGTTTAAGTCGCATGGGTCCCCTGACTTGAATAATGGGAGGATGTGGGCAGATTTCCAGCAGGAGGTAACAATGGCAGTGGAAATGGAAAGATTGAATTTGTGGAGGATAGGGGTGGTGAGGTCGAGATAGCATAGTTTAAGAAAAAAAGGTTCTAGACCATCGTCCTCTGCTCTTGTTCAAATGTCTATGTTAAGAAGTGAATGTTTGACTTCTTTATAGCTAAGCGGGCACAACTGGAGTGGGCAGGTCGAAGTTTGTGAGTCAATGTTATTACACTCTTGGTTGCTACCACAGGCTGCATAAGGCAAAGACTCAAAAGCTAGGCCAGCAGTTACAAAGTGATTGTTTATTTCCTTGAGGATTAGGCAGCTGTTTTCCACAGTTCTACAATTGCTGAGGATCTTCAGAGGGATGGAGGGGGCTATAGGCCGACCTTTGATGGACTTGAGTGGAATTCCCTTTTGCCTTTTCAAGGATGGAGACATAATAGTTGGCTTTGCTTGTACAGATTTGTTTAACGCAAGTGTTTCTAGCTGCACTGAATGCTTGCCAGTCAGCTGGGCTTTTGGATTTTCTAGCCTTAGCCCACAGTTTATCATGGCATAGCAGTGTAGCCTTGAGAGCTGATATAAACCATGGGTTGGATGTTTTACGCACCCTGACTGTGATCAGAGGGACATGCTTGTTGGCCAGCATGGTGAGGTTCTCGTTAAGGACAGTGACTGCCTCATTGATTGTTTTGACAAGGTAGAGGTCTTGCCATCTAATTTTGCTCAAGTCGGATAAGTAGTCCGATGCATTAAACTTGCAAAAGGACCACTTAGTTATTAATGTTGGTTGCTGTTGGGCTATAATTTGTGATCTTGTACAAACAACCACCCCATGATCACTCATGTCATTGTGGAAAACTGCAGAGTGAAGAATTTTGTGGAGATGCGTAGAAAGTATGACATCAAGGAGACAACTGTTGTCAGGATTGGATGTATCGATTCTAGTGGGTTCACCGACTAACTGGACTAAGTAGTCTTCGTCACAGAAGGATTTCAGGCTGTGTGACTTTGGGGTAAGCCAATCAATATTAAAATCCCCAAGTATTGAAGTTTCAGTGTTGGTGGAGGCAATTAAGGATTTAAGTATGGTGGGGATGTCAGTGACACCAGATGGGGGGCGATAATCACCAATACTAGTGAGGCATTCAGTGGATGGAAGTTGTAATTTGAGAGATACGATTTCATACTCCTTAATTTTAGATTTACAGTGAATATCACTGACTGTAAACTTAGATTTAGTGTAGATGGCCACACCGTCCCCTCTGGCTTCCCTATGTGCCCTGTGCAGACTGTAGCTGGGAAGGGAGACTTGTTGATCACTGTTTGACTTTTTGAGCCAAGATTCGGTTATAATAATGAGGTCTGGCTCAGTATGGGCAGCCCATACTTGGAATTGATCAAACTTTTTTTCGAAGCTCAATATGTTGACTAACATTAACTTAAGTCCGGGTGCAGATACAAATTCTGCAGGAGATGCAAGTGGTAATGGGGGTCCAGGGTTTAGCTCCACCAGACCCCGAAGTAGTTGAAAAAACAATTATGACCAACTTACACACATTATGACTGATTTTTTCAACTGATTTGAAATTTCTGACTTCAACTAACTGAAGAAAATCCAACCAATTTTTTTAACTTTCACCATCATTGGATTTTATTATGTAGTAGTTTGTCATACTTTTTTAACTTTGTATCTTTGATTTATTAAAATTTAGACTATAGAAGTTAATAAAATGTATGGAAAAGTATCCCCCCACCTTGAAATCAATGGTACGCGTGCACACGCACTCTTCACCTTCTGACATCACAAACCGGGGCTGCGTGTGCCTATGTGGGGGCATGTTGGTGGGTTAAGGACAGGAAGTAGCTCTGTTTTTAGCATTTGGGATTTAGCAGCATTATAACTTCATAAATGGGCAGAAACAAAAGGAATTTATTTATGCCCCTCAACTCTGGGGCAGGTGAGGTATGGCATATGTTGGAGGAAGCTGCAACTAGGCAGCAGCTGCTAAGAAGCTGGCTGCTCTTTAAAATGCAAATACAAAGTGCAGTGAAACAAATCTACACACAGTAGGGACCCAGTAAAGCACAATAACCAGTTAAAACAATGACAAAATAAATTAAGCCTCTGAAAGTAACAAGCTGAAGCAGGGCAGCAAAACAGTATACAATATAGAAAAACAAGCAGCGGTAATACTAGTGACTTAGAAAAAGAACTGTGAGTCTAAAATACAGTGTAGGTAGGGCCTCTTAAAAAGACCTACCATGCTAAACGAAACAGCCCCTGCACCTGATATATAGGTGCTGTACCTCATGGGGCTGCTTCTAATATACAGCTTGCTAAAAATAATAACTTTAGTAAAAAATTATAAAGCTCGTAAAATGACAAGATGAATAAACTTTACAAAACACATCTGAGTACATGCTGAAAGCTAAAACAATGCAGAAACTGTGTCAGAAAATGTTTTGTAATATATGGATTATTAAAATAATGGTATCCTAAAGCATACAAAAAATTCCCTGTAATACACTGCTGCTAAAGTGATAATAGTATCGTTGCCAAGTGATAATACTATCCTTCACAACTCGTAATACTATCGTTCGAGCTCTGAATGATAGTATTATCACCAAACCAGAACAGCACAATCTCAAAACCCTCCAATGCCATAGACTTAATGCATAGAGACATACCACAAATTGTGCCTCCTCATTAGACATAGTGTCTCTGTGGACGGGCAAAACAGTTAGAAAAAAATGGCATCTGTCTCTCACTTAGCGAGAGAAAATGATCCGTTTGCTGTACTGCCGATTCTTTGCTGCACAACTGTTTGGATAATCCTGCATACAGCAACGCAGGAAATCAATGAAAGGTAGGACTGCCTAAAAAAATAAGTAGCTCAACAGAGACACCGAGTGAGCAAGAGAGTGGGCAGGTGGGTGGGGGGTGGAGATGGAGAGAGTCAGTCTGACTCCTCCTGTGACGGACACCTGCCCTGGTGTCAGCACCTCACAAACTGCAAAGAAAACTTGCATCCATGTACTACAAAAAAAATAAAATAGAAGTGTCTATAACTGGAATAATACCATCTAGAGGTTCTGGGGCGAGGAACCTCTGAGAGCTTAAGCTCTTGAGGTTCTCTTGTCCCCAGAACCTCTCAATGGTATTATTCCCTTGTACTAGACACTCGCCTATCTATTATTCTATTTTTAATATGCATGAGTTTTTTTTTAGCTTCAGATTTAAACTTTGGATACATCTCAGTTCTGATATACCATACAGGAGGTATTTCTAGGGGTCCTCCCATAAACTGTTTTTAGTCTCACAGATTCTATGACTACTAGTAAACTAACATATATTGATGGTTAGCTCTGGTTGTAAAAGGGTACCTTCTAACTTCTGTGGGGTGTTTAAAGAGACTTACCAGCCTCGGGCCCTGCACCTGATATATAGGTGCTGTACCTCATAGGGCTGCTTCTAATGTACAGCTTGCTAAAATTAATAACTTTAGTAAAAAATTATGACTCTCGTAAATTGAGAAATACTGACCCAAGGACTTCCGTTTCCTGTGAAAGCACCGCTCCACAAATTTATGACGTGATGCTAGGGAAAACACAGGGACAAACTCCCTTCTACTCTGTGGGTGGCACCTTTTCAATCTTTTTTTTATTATAATGGTCATTTTGTCTTAAAACATGGACACTGGTCAACTAACGAGGCCTTTGTTAGTCAACCAGTGCCCATGTTTTATGACCAAATGGCCATTATAATATAAAAAAACAATCAGAAAGGTGCCGCCCATAGAGCAGAATGGAGCTCGTCCTTGCACATTCCCTAGCATCGCATCATAAATTTGCAGAGTGCTGGGGCAGAGTCTGGGTGGCACCAGAAACCGGAAAGTCCTTGGGACCTGGTATTTCTCATTTTACGAGTGTTACAATTTTTTAACAAATCAAAATTGAACACCCCACAGAAGCTAGAAGGTACCCTTTTGCAAACAGAGCTAACCATCAATATATGTTGGTTTACTCGTAGTCATAGAATCTGTGAGACTAACAACAGTTTAAGGGAGGATCCCTAGAAATACCTCATATATGGTATACCAGAACTGAGATGTATCCATAGTTTAAATTTAAAGCTAAAAAAAAAACTCATGCATATTAAAAAACATTTTCTGACACAGTTTCTGAACTTCTTTTGGCTTTCAACATGTACACTAATGTGTTCTGTAAAATTTTATTCATCTTGTCATGAGGACTTTAATATTTAGTCTATCTGATTCCTACAGTGGCAAACAACAAACATTTTGTCCATTGGACCCAACTGACCATGCTCTACGCTCTGGCCTCCTACGGATCTGGGAACTCAACAACCAGCCACCTGCACCTGGCCTGCCCCTCGACTTTGTGGGGGAGTCTGACTTGCTCACAATGCCACCACAGTCAGAGAGAGCCCAGCTGGGCCGCCAGCAGTAGATAGATGATGATTGAGCACCTTGGCTTTTCAGTTCAGCCCCCCCGGGCCCCACAGCCTCCAAGCCCTAAACCAGCCAGCCAGACAAGCCTGCCAGGCACACAGCAGATACACAGACAGACTGAGTAGCCTATGAGAGACCATCCTCCTCCTCCTCCTCCTTCCTACTGCCCACTGCCCAGCCCTGGCAGGCCTTACATACACATCCCATACAGTACCTTGCTTACTGCAGTAGTAGCCTGTTGCCAGTTAGGTCAGGTATCGGGTGATGATTCAGTCATCGTTGGGTGACTCCATGGCTCAGATGGATGCTGCTGCTCTCCTTGGTGGTGGTGCCAGTGTTGTTTTGCCGCTGTGTACTCCCTCCTCTCAACCCATGCAGTCAGTCCCCAACCCAGACCCACATACCCACTTCAGTACTCCGCACAGTGGAACTAGTGCACCTACCACTCCTCCTCTTTGCCGACTCTGAAGACCTGACAGACTGAGTGAGAGTCGCCCAATGGGCCAGGTCGACAGCGTCATGGGCTGATCCCAACCACGACCAGACCACTGACTTGCTGCCTTCACACGATTGCTGCCTGGCTTTGCTGGAGGACTTACTGGGACCTGCACAGCCACACACTAGTCTCTCTCCAGGCACTTGACACGTCAGGACAGTGGACACATTGAACTTATTTTTAAATTAAAGGCTGAACTTCCAAACTTCATCCCTGCAGAAAAACACTGCTCTCTCTGTTGCCCACACATCAGCACAGCTGCCTCCTCTCCTGACAGTCTCCTTTCCTACCTAGGCATGCTCTCCCTGCCACCTCATGCAGCCAGTCACAGACACTCTCAAGCTCCTGACAGTCTCCTCTCCTACCTAGGCATGCTCTCCCTGACACCTCCTGCAGCCAGTCACAAACACTGTCAAGCTCCTGACAGTCTCCTCTCCTACCTAGGCATGCTCTCCCTGCCACCTCCTGCAGCCAGTCACAGACACTGTCAAGCTCCTGACAGTCTGCTCTCCTACCTAGGCATGCTCTCCCCGCCATCTCATGCAGCCAGTCACAAATACTCTCAAACTCCTGACAGTCTCCTCTCCTACCTAGGCATGCTCCCCCTCCCACCTCATGCAGCCAGTCAAAGACACTCTCAAGTTCCTGACTTCTCCTTCAATCTCTTCTAATTGGTGGATGCTTCATGCCCAGGAGCCAGGGGTGCTTTTTAT
The DNA here is from genome assembly GCA_016271365.2 of Neoceratodus forsteri. Lineage (NCBI taxonomy): Eukaryota > Metazoa > Chordata > Ceratodontiformes > Ceratodontidae > Neoceratodus > Neoceratodus forsteri. Next base: position 1,377,617,050 of record CM028130.1, on the reverse strand, counting down.
TGGCTGTAAGGCTCGGTGCTAGCGGTTGAGGACCATTAGATATTCGTGGCCCCCCTGGCCCTCCTCTTCCCCCTCAGGAAAGAAAGAGAAAACACACTACAGTGCACCACAGAAACAAACCTGGATGGGTCACGGAATCGACAACTGCACTGGATTTCAACTCCACTATTTTATGACTACAATCCAGTGCAATTGCAACTAATTGCAACTGCATTGAAATACAACTGACTATTTCAACTGCCAACGACTGTTCTGGGGTCTAAGCTTCACGTTCTCCACGTTACCTGAACAGAGAAGAAGCAAAAAGAAGCAGTTTCTTTATCCAGTTTTTGCAGAGTAGGAGCATTTTTTCCTTTGCAGCCTTCTGCAAGGTGATGATGGGTGCAACGTAATGCTAGGGTGGCAGTGAAGGGAAGCTAAGGAGAGTGCTCTGATTGACATATATGAAGGGAGCAGAAAGTGTAAGGGTGAAGGATTTGGGCTGAGGATAAAGGGGGGTGGACATATTAAATAAGGGGAGGTGCAGTGGAATGAGGTTCTGGTTACAGGATTGGAAATTTCCAGAGTTGGACCTGATCCTTGTTCTTTGTTGTGGTGAACTGCTATGGATAATAAGATGGTTAGGAAGAAGAAAAGGCTTGAGTATAAGGAGCGTGCCATGACACCGCAAATACAAGTGCCAGGAGAGTTATGGACACTGTCGGTTAATTGGATAGGAGAAGACAGGATTAGGTAGAGTTGTGCCTGCCAGACACAGCAAGCCTGGTGTGCAGATCAGTAGCTCTAAGGAGGAGTAGAAGCACACAGAAGGATTGGGTAGGAACTTGGCCTGGTGTGGCCAATCAATCAGTATCAATCAGTAGAAGAGGGAGGGGGCAAAGACTGATGAATAGTGATAGACTGACCACACAGTAAGTGAAATGAGACAGGAATTGTATTGTATTGTATTGTATTGGTTTGGATTGGGTAAGTGTGCTTATAACTGGGCCCTCTAGTGGCTAAAAGATATAATCTGCTAATGGAAAAGTCAAGCAGGGAGGTTCTGATGCAAGTTTGGGGGGGCACTGCAGCAGCCTCAATGGAACACAGAGGTCAAGGGTGCAGCCCACAGACTTACAGCTCTAAAAGAAGGGGCACAAGGGTCAGGGCAGATAGCATTACACTACCTTAAAACCTGTCTCAAAACTTAACTCAACTCTAAGAAATCTCTACATCAGACTAAACATAGTGAGAAATCGAAGGATGATCTCCCATAAGAAGGCAGTATTTTTATTCAGGGAGATTGTGTCAGGGAGAAACAGACCAGATCAGTTTTTCTATAATGTAAACAGGCTAGTCCATCAAGTCAGTCTGCAACCTGTTAGAACTTTTTCATCTGCAAAGTGTGATGAGTTTACATGGTTCTTCTCTGACAGAGTGTCTTCTATATTGTCTGGGTTCTTCCCAGCCATGCTGTTGCGGCTTGGCAGAGGAGAACTTGTTGTCAACATAGGCACTCCTCCTGTCTGGGAAGAGTTCAGGCTAGTTTTTGTGGAGGAGGTTTGTGGCATGGTCTCTGAGCTGCAGCTCACCTGTGGTGAGTTGGACTCTGACCTAACATGCCTTCTGGTAAAATGTGAGGGGGTTCTGGGTCCATTGTTTGCTGAGATAGTCCAGTGTTCCTTCTTGGAGCAGTCCTTTTTAAGCACTAGAAGCGTTGACGAAGCCCTTCAGAAAAAACATTGCTGGATCCAGACTGCTTGGTGACTTTTTGACCAGTATCTAATCTATCCTTTTTGGGTAAGGTTATTAAGGCAAGGGCATCATTCAGAGGTTGCTAGGAGTTGCATTTGTGACCTATATGACTTTTTTTGACCCCTATGTTCTGTTTGTGATGCCTGTGGTTTTGGGGCTGCCACCTGTGCTGGCTGGCTCACATGTATTCTGTTTTTTTTGTTCTTAACCATTAAATTGCCTGGCTGTAAATATTTTGTTGCCTGCTGGTTCCTTTGTGGCATTCTTTTCCTCCACCCCCCCACCCACCTGTCAGCATCCAGTCACCCTCCAGTCCCAAGACTTTGACAGTTCCAACCAATTGTGTGAAAGCTTTTCCTTTTTTGTAACTTTGAAGAGTGAGGCGCTGTGTGTGATGCAGTGTGCAGTTCCATTCTGGCTGCTGACCCAAACTCTGCTCTCAGCAAATTTCTTTATATAGCAGAGAACTCATGAGTTATTGCTCTCCATCCTGACAAACCCAAGACAGAGGCAGCTCACTCATCCATCCATGAGACACTGAGGGAAAGAGCACCCGAGGTAGCTGATGAGCAGGAGAGGCAGTGGCCCACAAGAAAGTGTCTTTCTTTCTGCAACAACACATCACTATTACTGCTGGCTGTGAACCAAACTTGTGACTGATGGAGAGGGGTAGCACCGAGCATCTGGCTACACTCAGAGCCAAGTGATGCATTCAGGAAGGAGGGGTTTGTGAGTGACTAATGAGAAACAGAGATGGTCAGTGAGTCTGTCTTTGTAGAGCCACCCAAAACTGAGGCAAAGTTCCCCAAACAGTGCTGAGCAATGGAATGGCAGGGAAAAAGGAGACCTCAGACCAGAAGGGAAGGGAAGGAAAAGAGAAAGAATCCCCCCATCCAGAATGGAAGGTAGGCTGTCAGATGTGCTGCTGTGAATGAGGAAGCAGCATAAAAGAGACTGTGTGTAGCAAGGCATGGGGGCTGAGTCTCTCCAGTCTGTTAAAACACACACAACCCCAAATGTTCCTGTTTATTTCCTTTCCCCCTCCTTCACCTGCCTCAACACCCAGTCAGTCAGAATGAGTAGCAGTTCACGTAGATTGTAAAGGGCATTTCAGTTACAGTCCACCTACCCAGTTGTGTTTACTTTATGGAGATGTGATTCTACCCACTGTCCCACCTGCCCCCAGTGTATTTATTCCTCTTTGTATTTCCCAGGGATGGAGTTGTTCAGAAGGACTCCTGGGCTATAATTTTTACACCACCTACTTGGTGTATTTTTCCCTCAGTATATCTCTACGGCTGGGACTGTGAAGTTAACAACAGGGCAATAATCTGTTCCCTTCCCGATGTGGATAATTTGGGGCTGTGTAAAATGAAGAGGCTCCAAGGGACATAGAGAGACAGAATAATAATCTTTAAATTTCAGAAAGGCCTCCTTTCCTCCATGCCCCCTGCCTTAACAGACGTGATTGTCTTTTAATACTGGCTTGCTGAGGAAAACCAAAGCTCTGCTGTCCATCACAGGGGGAGGCTGGTACTGTATAAAGGATACTGCTTAGATTCAGGAAGGGTTTTGAGTTCCTTTTTTAAATCTGCAATACATTAATATTTATTTTATTTCTTTTAAATTCCTCTGATTTTAATCCATTCCTGATCCAGCACTGCCCATAATGAATAAAACAAGAAGAGTCAAATAAACTTTAAGAGATACTCAGAAATTTTAATATGCACTCAATTTCCTGTGGCCTACATTTCCCTTCCCCCAAGGCTCTACCTCATCATTTTCACTTTTGTATGGCTGCATAGCAAGAGTTATGCTGGTGTATTGTCAGCAGAAGAGGAGAGAATATAAGGGGTCTGGAACAGGGGCTGGAGGCCATACACTGGAGCAGGTGGCTAGGCTATGGAGAGGGTGGTTCTGACAACATACCAGACTATGGGATCTCTGGGAAGGGGGAGTGTTCAACTTACTGAGCATGGAAAGGGAATAACAGGATAAAAAATGCTGTTTCAAATGACCTGCAAAATGCACCAGAATGCACCAAATTAAAAACATTTTCTGGGGGCCTAGGCAGCCCTCAGAACCCCAGCCTATACTATGCATTTTTTTTATTTACACTTTATTTGGCTGTTTCTCCCTGGTGGCTGCCATCCGCTTGACCTCCCAGATCCATCACCCAGTTCCTCTGGGATCTTACATTAGGAGCCATCCTTGCCACAGGATTCACTATCTGGCCACCAGTGCAGAGCCTGCAGGAGGTCAATCCTTCATTCACCACTGTGGGAGTCTTTTTCCTCCATTTTCTCCCAATCATCCCCATTACTGGGGCACAACACAACAGCGCGTGTACATGGAAGTGTATACACGTTGCAGAGTGCTTCAGCACCCGCCCTTTCATTGGTGCCCCTCTCCCATTCTACCCCCAGGCCTCCACCTGGGGGCAGTCATTTGGCTGAGCTGCAAGTCCCACTCCCCAGGAAATGAGAACTGTCTTTTGGGCACTCAATCCTCTCCCTCCTCTGCCGACCCCCAGTGACTCACTCGCACTGCGAACATGGGTGACCGGCATTGCAGAAGGTAAGCCACTGATGCCTCAGCCCTCCATACCAGTGGGCCAGCCCCTGTAGTTTAAATTTTTGATCCTTTTATTGATAGTCTTGCAGCCCCTTAAGTTTTAGCAAAATGATGCCCTGTATTAAGCAGATGTTGGTGCAACAGCTTCAGGCATACCTCATGGCCTTTGACATCGATGATCCATTCCCATCTAGATTTTAGGTCAAGGCACAGTACAGAAACTTTGTTGGTCAGTGTACACAATGTCATTCTCTTAGGGCGAGAGATAAAGGGAAATGGTCAGTTCTGATTCAATTCACTCCCTCTGCAGCCTTTGACACCATGGACAATGGCCTGATGTTGGATGACCTCACAGAGTACAGGGGACTTCTCAGCACTGTCAGCTCATTTAAGTTCTTCCCCAGAGATAGGATTCAGAGGGTAGTGATGGGAAAATTCTCTTTACTCCCAAAGCCCCTGATCTGTGATGTACCCCAGGTGTAAGTCTGCTTGCCTATGCTGTTTGCAGTCTATAGGCTGTACCTTGGAAGGATCATGAGAAGGTACAGTTGGGTTTTCACTGCTATGCAGATGATACCCAACTGTATCTATCATTTGCACGAGGGACACCTGATGCAGTGGAAATGGTGAATTTGTGCCTGACTGAGAATCTGGACTGGATGTCATCAAACTGGCTTAGACTCAACCCAGATAAGACAGAGGTGCTAATGACTGAGCTTGATGATAGGTGGCTTGCAAAGGCAATCAAGGAGGTGCCTGACCTTGTGCTTCATTCACTTGGTTAGCAGCCTTCACCAAGGTGAAAAAGCTGGGGGTCATTCTGGATGAACAGCTGACACTCGAGGGGCTGGTGTCCACAGTAGTCTGGAGTGGCTTTTACCATCGTAGAAACATTGCCTATATTAAAGTCTTAAATCCCCCCCCGGAAGAACTGCCATCCATAGAACATGCATTCGTGACTTCCAGGCTTAATTACTGTAATGCTCTGTAAGTTGGGGTGGTAGGAGGTATGCTGCAGTGCCTGCAGCTAGTGGAGAATGCAGTGGCTAGATTATTGATGGGCCTCCTGAGGTCCTGTCATGAGACTCTTGTCCTGCGTTACCTGCACTGGCTGCCATTGAAGTGGCACATCACCTTCAAGGTCACTTTGCTGACCTGAGAGAACTCCTGATCCCTTACCATATCTCTCACCCCCTCTGCTCCCCACAGTGGGCTCCCTTAGTGCCACCACAGTGAGGCTGAAGAGATCTGGAGAGTGTACCTTTGAGGTAGCTAGTTCCACCCTGTGGAACATACTCCCAAGATCCCTGAGGGAGGCTGTCTTGGCAGAGACATTTAACAGGAGCCTTAAAACCTACTTCTTTTGGGGGAGTGAGGGCAAGACTAGCAGCTAACAGCACTCAACATCTCTCGCAGGAGCTCCACACTGCTTCTGCTCATTTTCTTATTTTTTGACTAAGTGCAAATTCTGCAGAAATGGATAACAGCATCATTTTCCTCACCTCAGATTTCCCCATGTAGCTGCGTTTTCTGATTTTTTATTGTCAACTTAGGACTTTGAAAAATGGGAAAACCCAAGGACATGCAACAGCAAGGCTAGCCACATGGTGCCGAAGGAGAACCCTCAAACGCTGCAGTCATGAAAGAGGTCAAGGACCTGGAATCCTTTGTTAAAGAACTTGATAAAAAGGTGGACAGTTTCACCTTGAGGGTAACAACAATTAAAATAAAGCTTGACTTAGTGGCCATGGAGTTGCAACAGTCAAAATCTCTGGCAGAGAAAGCTGTAACTGCCACCATTGGACTTAGTGCAAGAAAACCAACTGAAATGGTACTTACCTTGCTAGTGTCAGAATACTGGGTATATCAGAGGAGCAGGACAACAGGACCTGATGGCCTTCATCTCATCAACTCTCCATGCTACAATCGGATTTTTGCAAGAGGGAGCACTAATCAGGGACTATGAAATGAATCCACGGCACCAACCAGCACAGGAGGGGATTCCTTGGGCCATTCATCTGGTCACATTGGGATCCACTGTAAATGAAAAGATCCTGTAGGCAGCAAAGGATAGTCATCTGGTCTGTACAGCTCACAGATGGCATGAGAATATTTTTATGTTCCCGGCCTCTTCTTTGAGACCTGAAAATAAAGGAAATCATTTGATGCCATCCAGTCCGAACTCAGACAATTGGGGATCTATCATGTTTTGCTATTCCCTACCAAGCTCAGACTGTCTTGTACTGGTAAGACTTATCTATTTAACAATCCCATAGGGTTGGGGAAGAGACTCCTTAATATAAAAGCAGACTTTGATAGTTAAACCACTACTACAGAAACTGAGGATGTAGGAGAATCATGTCTGACGGTTATTTTAACCTGCTACTTTGGACTGTTGCTGGAACAAGTTCTTTTTGCTTTTTTCTGAAGTAGCTGATGCCATTATTATCTTTATAATGGTCACAGGCCGAGTGGTGGGAACTGACTGTGGGTATGTGTCACCCTTAATGCAGATGTCTGGTTTGGCGGTGCTTGGGTAAGAGAACTAAGGCAGTGTCTGAGAGCCATTGCTGGAGACCAGTGTCTCAAAGATGGCTGCAACTACATTGTTTCATTCACATGGTGTACCACACACCCCATTGGCTAAACCCCACATAGAGCTTTAGTTTGCACAATCTGCTCACTAGTCACATGCACCAGGGCTGGTGCCAGTAGTTACTGTGTGAGTACAATCACCATTTTGCATATTTTGTCTTGCTCTGGGGGGTGCTTATTACTTTTTCTAATGTCTGATTTGTAGTGTAATCATTGAACTCGATTTAGCAGAGATACTGAATCAATACGTTAGCCATATTTTTTCTCTCCTTTTCCACAAAAGGACTTGATTTTTCCATACATAGATGGACTGTTATATTTGTAATATATACTGTTGTTCACATTTAGCTGCTGCAGGTGGAGTGAGGTGGAGGACATTGTAGTCACTTATTGGGACATCGGGTTGGTGTAGACACCTCTATGTTGGGTTCACACTGTTAATTTGTTTTAATCCTAACTGCTTTGACTTGCTATAAGTTTGTGGTGGTCTAGTGCCCCCCCACCCTGGCAAGCAGTACTCCACCACCCTTCTCCCCCATCCCGATCCCCAACCAGCGACTGGCACAGCCCACCACACACCAACATGGCCCGACGTTGACTGAGCCCTCAATAAGCACCTACTGTATTCAGCACTCGCTCGTTGACGGACAGCTCTGTGAATCAATGAGTGCCTACTGTATACAGTACGCACCCTTTGAGAGCTCAGTTGATAGCTGGCTGTGGTTGTGAGCAGTGGACTGTGCCAGTCACCGGCTCAGAATCAGGATGGGGGACCGGAGTGGTGGGGCACTGCCTGCTGGGGTGGGAGGGTGGGGACCACTAGACAACCATGGATTATAGCATGTTTTATATGGGCAGATAGGAGAATTGGGGCTTGGGTGGGGCCTATAGACCACCAGGGACAGGAATTATTTACATTATAAAGGGTTCAGAGATAGGGGGACCACTAGCCACCAGGGAGAGGGATTTATTTCTCCACATCAGTATTGGATGGAAATTATTTTATTTACATGGAAATCAGGGATCAGGGGATGACTAGTCACAAGGGATGTGGATTTATGTCTCCACAAGGAGATTAAACAAAAAACATTTATAAGGGGATTGGGGATGGGGGGACAGCTAGACCACCTGTGACTGTATTGGTCTAAGAGCCGCCTGACCGGGTCAGCAGTTTACGGCAAACCTTTTGGGTGTGCCCGCTCTTTTGTGCACAGGCATCTTTGGTGAAAGCTGCTGGATTTTGCTGCCGGGACCCTAGCCAATATAAAATCAGGTGCAGGGTCCCTAGAGCACTGGGAGTCAGTGCAAGCTGCCATTGGTGCAGTATGCGCTGACCTTTGAGAATCAAGCCCCAAGTCTTTTTCTGCTTGAGAAATGTATTTCTGTAAAAGTTTTCTGTTTCATCCTTATAGAAATGGTGTGCACTGCTAACACGGGATCATAAATGTTGTGTCTTTATATCTAGGATCATTTTAAAATGCATTCTTCTGGCCAAAGTATGCTACAGGATGTATTCAAAGTGCACAGTGCTCCTGATTGTGTTCTGCTGGATATGTTCAGTACACTGTACATGCACACAGGGATTAATGTGCTTTGTATATTCTCAAGGAATGATCATCCCTTGCATGTGATGCAGGCTACCACTTCCAGTTGTATCTCCTCACACCCTTTGGATCATCATTAAACGCTTCTAAGAGATACTACAACATAGCTCAGGCAGCCACAATGGTAATCATACAGAAGACATTATACTAAAGAAGCAGTTCTATTGCCTGGACAACTCAGGAGGTACATTGCTATTCACTTTTAAGTCAGGCTCTGCATAGTCACAGCATGTGCCATATTGCATAATGTGGCTGTGTCAAGATGCCTATTATACAATACTGAAAGGTTTGAGTCCTCCCTTTCCTACCCTGCAGGCATACATTGCTATGGATTTACAATTATAACTATGCAATTACAGGAACAACCCTTAACCAAGAGGAAGAAAACATGAGAGAAGACTTGCTGGACCTAATTGACGTGGACAAATATATCAAAATATATCAAAGGGAAAGACTGCAAAAATTACGCCTGACATACACAGTTAGGGAACACATAAAACAGACAAACAAAGTTACTGGAACCATCCAGAGGGATCCATATGATGTCACTGAAATAAACAGAATACATTATTGTGCAGCGAGACTAAGAACAAATAGAGCAGTGCCAAAAAAGCAAGGAATGAAGAACAAAAAGAGAGGGAAATTCAGCATACCACCATGGAAAAAGTGGATAGAAGGGACAATTATGGAGCTAAGATCAGAAGTATCACTGCTGGAGAAGTTTAGAAAGGGTAATAGATCAATGAAAGTCATCAGGAAAGTGGATGAAATCAAAGAAAAATGCTGTATTAAAACAGATCAGGACCTAAATTTTACCATCTCAAATGACAAGCTTAAGATCTCTGCTCAAGCCGAGAAGCTCAGGAGATATGTAGAAAGGAACAATGAAAAAATGCAAAATAGATGGTTTAGAGAAGACCCGAAGAAATTCTATAGGGAGCTGGGAAATAAAACAGCCAACATAAAAACACCATCAGTAAAGAAAGAAATTGAGGAATTCTGGAGAAGTATTTATGAAGACCCAGTTGAACATAATAGGGATGCAAAGTGGATACAGGAAATAAAAGACAGCATTAGAAATGGTACTACTAGAGATACGGAGTGGCCTGACGTAACAGCTAAGGAGATAGAAATGAAGATAAGGAAGGCCTCCAACTGGAAAACCCCAGGTCCAGATGCAGTACCCAACTTCTGGCTGAAAGTACTAACATCTTTGCACCAAGATTTAGCTACCTCAAAAAAACTATTTATACGCACATCCTGACTTGACACCCATCTGGTTAACGACAGGGAATACCACACTTCTTATTAAATCTGAACCTGCTGGTCTCCCCAAGAACTATCGCCCAATAACCTGTTTACCAACAACATATAAACTATATACTGGAATCGATGCAGATAGAGTCTACAATCATTTAGACTGCAATAAACTCATGGCAATAGAACAAAAAGGTAATAAAAGAAAATCATATGGCACAAAGGACCATCTCCTGTTGAACAAAGCCATTATGGAGAGCTGCAAAAAATGCCGAAATCTTAGTGTAGCATGGATTGACTACAAAAAAGCATTTGACAGTATCTCACACTCCTGGATCACTGAGTGTTTACGGATCTACAGGATACATCCCACACTGATAAACTTCATCACAACAACAATGACAAAGTGGCAAACCACCCTGCAATTAAATCATGAGAAAGGTCAAATCACCATCCCAAATATAAGTATCCACGAGGGATATTTCAAGGTGACTCCTTGTCACCACTTCTGTTTTGCCTTGCCCTCAATCCCTTGAGTAGCCTAATCAACAGCCTAGGCTATGGATACAGCTTGAACCCCAGAAACAAAACAATCAACAGCTAACATCTCACCTTCTATTTGTAGAAGACCTAAAACTTTATAGTTCATCTGACAAACATTTGAAAGAACAACTACAAATTCTTAAGACCTTTTCTGATGACATACGGATGACGTTTGGCCTAGACAAATGTGCCAAAGCAACATTTGTAGCAGGAAAGTTAACTCATAAAGAAAACATGAATCTGGCGGAGGTTTGTGACATAAAAGAACTTGAGCAAGAGGGAGTGTATAAATACCTGGGAATAGATGAAGGAGCAACAGTACAACATGAACAAATGAGAGTAAAAGTAAGCAAGGAATAGTTTAGAAGGTTAAAGCTAATTTTGAAAACTGCTTTGACAACATGAAATAAAGTGCAAACTATAAAGCAACTCGCCCTTCCAGTGATATCATACAGCTTTGGTGTGATAGACTGGCTACAGAAAGTGTTGAACCAGCTAGATATAAAAACAAGGAAAATGTTTCATGCTCACCAATTAATATACAAAAATCAGTGCATGCCAAGATTGTACATACCAAGGGCAGAGGGAGGCATGGGCCTCATTGAGATTGATTACACATATAGATCCACAATAGTGGGGCTACATACATACTTACTGACATCCTTGGACCCAAATATAGTCAAAGTCTTGCATTATGAAGAAAATAAGCCTAAAATGACTTCACTCATCAAATTAGAAGAAGCCTTCAGAAGGGTAGCAGATTAATGTCAATCCACAGGTAGATAAGGAATTTTCAGCAACAGAAAACGCAAAGAATCAGAAAAAGGCGTATAAGGATAAAGACCAACAGAAAAGAAAAAACAACTGGAAAGTCCATAATTATAGTGGAAAATACAGGGAGCTACCGGAGCAACCACAGGTCGATCAAGCCCTGACCCATGAGTGGTTAAAAAGAGGTGAATTTAGGCCATGAGATGAGAGACTAATAATGGCAGCCCAAGATAGTGGGCTACACACAAGATGGTTCACAAAATCCATAGAAAAAACAGGAGAAACAAACAAGTGCAGGTTCTGTAGTACAGAAATAGAAACAGTTGTGCATCTCATGGCTGGATGTGAAGTACTCATGGCAGAAGCCCTGTGTACTGAAAGACACAACAATGTAGCAAGATTGATCCACTGGAAACTGTGCAAACACTATAACATACAGGTAGCAGAGAGACACTGGAAACATGAACCACAAAGAATCACAGAGAATGAAGAAGTAATGATCACATGGGATCACCCAATACCAATAGCCAAGAAAGTGGAAGCAAGAAAACCCGATTTTGTAATACAAGAAAAGAGAACCAAGGTAGCATTACTGATAGAAATAGCCACCCCTAGTGACTACAGTGTGCTGCATACAGAGAGACACAAAATCATGAAATACCAAGATATGCAGTCAGAAACCAAACTGATGTGGAATAAGGACACACAAATTGTTCCAGTAGTGCTTGGAGCAATGGGACTAATCAAAAAGAACTTTCAGGCACATTTAAATATGCTACCAATACTTGTGACACCTTATGAACTTCAAAAGGAAGCCATTTTGGGGACGTTGCGTGTGCTGAGAAGAGCGCTCTCAGCAAACATCAAAGATTAATACAGTACTAATTTCTTGAGTTTTGAATATGCCTTGGCTAAAGAATGGGGTCCATTCTTGCCACGGTATTAGAAATCCCTAAACATTTGGAGACACTAACCCCGGGGGAGAGACCATAATGTGGCTGTGTCAAGATGCCTATTATACAATACTGAAAGGTCTGAGTCCTCCCTTTCCTACCCTGCAGGCATACATTGCTATGGATAACTTGAATATATCAAATGTAGTACTGGGAGGAACTGTAAGGTAGGTCACTGTAGAGAGGTGGTTCACAATAATTGGCCCTAATGATGCACATGAGACATGAGTGTTACTACGAAACCAGATTCAGTTTAAAGCACCTATACAGTAGGTGCACCACACAAGGATTTATGTGGAGGTTTAACATATACAGATTGCTTGGGTACCTAGATATAGTGGCACCAAATAATTGCATATGGGCATTGGGGCAATGATCAATGTCTCAATAGTAGACATAATATACATAGAAACATAGACTTTGACGGCAGATAAGTACTGCTTGGTCCACCTAGTCTGCCATTTCCCTACCTACTGGATAAGCTGCAGATCCTAGTTAACCAACAGCCTATTTCTTCCTACCCCCCACAAGACTTGCCTTATGTCTGTCCCATGCATTCTTGAATTCTCCCACAGTTTTAGACCCCACAACCTCCTCAGGAAGGCTGTTCCATGTGTCCACCAACCCCTCTGTGAAAAAATACTTCCTCACATTACCCCTGAGCCATCCCCCTTCTATCTTCCATTTGTGTTCCCTTGTTCTTGCTCATCTCTTTTTCTGAAAGATGCTACCTTCTTGGACTTTGTTGATTCCACTGAAGTACTTAAACATTTCTATCATGTCCCCCCTCCCTCTCCTTTCCTCAATGGTATACATATTAAGCTTCTTTAGTCTCTCCTCATATGGCTTCTCTTGCAGACCCTGCACCATTTTAGTTGCCCTCCTTTTTTTTTCTTTTTTTCCCCCCAATTGTTTAGCCAGGTGAGACACACTAAGCTGAAAGCTTGTTTACAGGTGCAACCTGGGAGCACAGGAAAGTTAATTGACTTGCTCAGGGTCACACAGTATGCAAGTGGGGGCTGTGGGATTCAAATCCAGGTCTCCAGATTTGTAGCTCAGAGCCTTAAACCACTGCGCTATACTGCCTGCCCTCCTCTGGACTGCCTCCATCCTGTCTATGTCCTTGCAGAGATGGGGTCTCCAGAAGTGGACACAGTACTCCAGATGGGGTCTCACCAACTGTCTGTACAGAGGGATAACAACTTCCTGTTTTCTGCTGGTGATGCCCCTGCCTATAAATCCCAATATCCCCCCCAGCCCTCCCTACTGCCTTCTCACATTGCTTGCCAACCTTAAGGTCATCTGATATGATTACACCCAGGTCCCTATCCATTTTTGTTGTTGTTACTACCTCCACCCTCATTGTGTACTCTTCCCCTGGGTTTTTGTTTCCCAGGTGCATTATTTTGCACTTCTTTACATTAAATCCAAGCTGCCATACTTCTGACCATTCCTCCAACCTTGCCAGGTCCCTTCTCATCCTTTCCACGCCTCCTTGTGGATCAACCCTGTTGCAGATCTTTGTGCCATCTGCAAACAGGCATACTTTTCCTTCTAGTCCCTCTGCAATGTCACTTATAATGACATTAAGAAGGACTGGATCCAGTACTGAACCCTGCTGTACCCACTAGTACCCCCCTTTCTTCAGAGTGGACTCTGTTTACTATTACCTTCTGTGTCCTGTTGTCCAGCCAATGTTTTACTCAGGTTACCACCCTGAGACCAACTCCCAGGCTGGCTAATTTGTTTATTAATCTTTTGTGTGGGACGATGTGAAATGCCTTGCTAAAGTCTAAGTACAGGTAGGCCATTTCCACAGCCCCTTCCTGGTCTACTACTTTGGTCACCCAGTCAAAGAAATCAATTAGATTCGTCTGACATGACCTTCCTGCTGTGAACCCATGCTGCCTTGGGTCATGTGCCCCCTGGCCTCTAGGTACTCAACAATTCTTTCCTTCAGAAGTGATTCCATCACTTTCCCTACCACAGAGGTCAAACTGACAGGTCTGCAGTTTGCTGCCTCTGTCTTGCTACCACTTTCATGAAGGGGAATCACATCCACCCTCTTCCTGTCCTCAGGTACCACACCATCCTCCCATGATTTGTTAAAAAGGGTAGTCAGTGGTGTCACTAGTTCTCCCCTTAATTCTTTTAGAATTCCGGGGTGAATCCCATCAGACCCCATTGCTTTGTCCATCTTCAGTTTTAGGAGTTCTTTCAGAACCCTTTCTTCTGTGAAAGGACTGGGATCGACCCCCCTATCCAGAGTGTTTCTGTTAATTGGATTAGGTACCTCCCCCGCCTCCTCTTTTGTGAATACTGAGCAGAAGTATTCGTTCAGTATCCCTGCTTTGTCACTATTCCTCTCTGCCCACCCACCGTCCATTCTATTCAGCCTCACTATCCTTCCCTTTGTCTTTCTACGCTCCCTAATGTACCTATAAAAGGTTTTATACCCCTTCTTAACCAAGTTGGCTATCTTTTCCACTTGCAGCACATCCTCATGAACTGGAGTGTTGCGTATCAGTGATGGGTGTGCTGGGCATACTCTAATCTGATTTCATCGCATGCTGTGTGGTAGCACTATCAGGGCCCGTGCTTGGTGCCATTGTAGAGTTTGGGCCCACTGTAGACCTTTTCAAAAACCTCCTTTGTCTGACAAGCCACTGATGGTTTATTGGCCCTTTGTACCATTAACTGTGTGAGTGTATCCACAGAGTCAGTAAGACACTTCATTAAGGATGCAGTAGAATGCATATCTATGGTCATAGACTCAGGAGTTCAGTCTATGCTGCTCAATTTGTGTGGCTGAATGTTTCCAGGTTCCTGATCACAATGTCCTTATTGGATTGTAGGCCACAGTCTGGGTGCTAGCTAGGTGGAAGGGTGTAGTCTGTATTTTTTTCCCCTCCTCATGCCCTATAAATCCTACTCACTCTTGCTGTTTTCTGTATCTTGTCCACTGCCCTCCATACTGTCTGTTTCCTCATGTGTGGGTTCTATGGTGGACATGAGAATATGTATCTGTTATCATGGTGGGCACACATGTTATTTGCCACATGTGGCATGGGTGCCTTTACCCTGCAGAATTTCAGCTCGATCATGGTCACTGTCTTTATCTGTAGAATCATGACCTAAGGGATAACCATAGCAGTTAAGAAAAAAATGGGGCTTGTTGTGCATGCATTGTGTCTACAGGCAACAGTACATGACCTGTAGCTTTCCCCGACAACCCACCATAAAGGCTTCAGCAGATGATGCTGCACAAAGCTCACCCACTATCAGCTTTCCCTGACCACCCACCCCAAAGACTTTAGCAGACATGGCCACTGCTGCATGGAGCTCACCAATTAACAGCTTTCCCAGACCACCCACCCCAAAGGCTTCAGCAGACATAGTTGCTGCCACATAGTGCTTACCTGCTAACAGCTTTCCCTGACCACCCACCATAAAGGCTTCAGAAGAGGTGGCCGCTGCCGCATGGAGCTCACACATTAACAGTTTTCCCTGACCACCCATCCCAAAGGCTTCAGCAGACATAGTTGCTACCACATGGATCTCACCTGCTAACAGCTTTCCCTGACCACCCATCCCAAAGGCTTCAGTAGACATGGCCGCTGCCTCCCAGAGCTCACCCGCTAACAGTTTTCCCTGACCACCCACCACATAGGCTTCAGCAGACATGGTCATTGCCGCATGGAGCTCACCCACTAATAGTTTTCTCTGATCACTTCCCCAAAAGGCTTTAGCAGACACAGCCACTGCCAAACAGAGCTCACCCATTAACAGCTTTCCCCAACCACCCAACTCAAAGGTTTCAGCAGACTCGGCCTCTGACGCATGGAGGTCACGCTCTAACAGATTTCCCTGACCACCCACCCCAAAGGCATCAGCAGATGTGGCTGCTGCCACACAGAGCTCACCCGCTAACAGCTTTCCCTAACCACCCACCCCAAAGGCTTCAGCAGATGTGGCCACTGCTGCATGGAGCTCACCCATTAACAGCTTTCCCCAACCACCAACTCCAAAGGTTTCAGCAGACACCGACGCTGCTGCACTGAGCTCACTCACTAAATGCTTTCCCTGACCACCCACTACAAAGGCTTCAGCAGATGAGGCCGCTGCTACATGGAGCTCAACCATTAACAGCTTTCCCCAGTCAACCACCCCAAATGCTTCAACAGACACTGTAGCACGAAGCTCACCCACTAACAGATCTCCTGACCACCCACCCCAAAGGCTTCAGCAGCAGTGGCCACTGCCATATGAAGCTCACCAGCTAACAGCTCTCCCTGGCCAGTCGCCCAAAGGCTTCAGCAGACAGGGCCACTGCTGCATGGAGCTCACACATTAACAGCTTTCCCCAACCACCCACCCCAAAGGCTTCAGCAGATGAGGCCGCTGTCACATGGAGCTCACTCACTAACAGCTTTCCCCGACCGCCCACCATACTGGCTTCAGCAGACATGATTGCTGCTGCATGGATCTCACCTGCTAACAGCTTTCCCCGAGCACTCATCCCAAAGGCTTCAGCAGACGTGGCCACTGCCACACGGAGCTCACCCATTAACAGCTTTCCCTGACCACCCACGCCAGATGATTCAGCAGACGCTGCCACATGGAGCTCAACTATTAACAGATTTCCTGACCACCTGCCCCAAGGGAGCTCACCAGCTAACAGCTTTCTACAACCACCCACCCCAAAGGCTTCAGCAGATGGTGGCCACTGTCACATGCAGCTCACCCATTAACAGCTTTCCACAACCACCCACCCCAAAGGCTTCAGCAGAGATGGCCACTGCTGCATGGAGCTCACCCACTAATAACTTCCCTAACCACCCACCCAAAAGGCTTCAGCAGACGGTGCCTCACGGAGCTCACCTGCTAACAGATTTCCTGACCACCTGCCCCAAATGCTTCATCAGATGTGGCCGCTGTCACATAGAGCTCACCAGCTAATAGCTTTCTCCAACCACCCACCCCAAAGGTTTCCGCAGATGGTGCCACTGCCACACGGAGCTCACCCATTAAAAGCTTTCCCAGACCACCCACCCCAAAGGATTCAGCAGACATGGCCGCTGCAGCACAGAGCTCACTCGATCACAGCTGTCCCAAACCACCCACCCCAAAGGCTTCAGCAGACATGGCTGCTGCCTCATGGACCTCACCTTTTAACAGCTTTCCTCAATATCCCACTACATAGGCTTCAGCAGACATGGCTGCTGCCGCACGGAGCTCACCCACTAATAGCTTTCCCTGACCACTCACCCAAAAGGCTTCAGGAGACACGGCCACTGCTGAACAGAGCTCACCCATTAACAGCTTTCCCCTACCACCTACCTCAAAGACTTTAGTAGACTCGGCCTCTGATGCATGGCGGTCACCCTCTAACAGTTTTCCCCAACCACCCACCCCAAAGGCTTCAGCAGATGTGGCCTATGCCGCATGAAGCTCACTCACTTACAGTTTTCCCTGACCACCCACCCCAACGGCTTCAACAGTTGTGGCTGCTGCCACATGGAGCTCACCTGCAAACAGCTTTCCCTGATCACCCACCCCAAAGGCTTCAGCAGACATGGCTGTTGCTGCATGGAGCTCAGCTGCTAATTGTTAAGTGATACTCCAGCCTGGAACCGTAACACGCGGTGTCTGCTAGAGCTAGTCCCCACCACCGCATAAGTGCAGAGGCTGTCACACCCACCCTTGTCCTGCTGTATTCTTATAGGATCACTTGGTCATGTGTTCTAGCTCCCTAAGTGCCCATTAGCACATTATCAGCTCTCCCCCCTAAATGCAACCAACTACCCTGAACATCCTTCAAACCACATAGTTCCCTAAATGTAAGGCAAGCCCTCAGTCCTGAAGCACTACCTACTCACCTATCCTGGCCACCTTTCCTCACCCTCTCCTCTGCCTACAGCAGCTACCCTACCTATCACTCTTCACCCCCCATGCCACTCCATTAAAATGGTCCCATATATCACATGCCTGCTGCTCCTGCTTCTTGCATCTCCTGCCCCCTCTCAGCACCCCCTCACAAAAAACACCTTCCAGAAGTTGATCTTCTTTTTTTCACCTGCCCCCCCACATGCTCACCATTACACAGGCAACACCCCACCCCATCCACCCAGGACTCATCCCTGCCACCCTCACAAAACACATATCCCCTTCTTCTCTCCCTTTATCACCCTTGCAAAGCCTCCTCTTCCCTCTCCCTACTGTTCTTATCCAAGAAACATCTTCTGTACTCTATTCTCCTCCTTCTCCTGCTAATCTCCAGTGATATTGAACTTAATCTTGGCCCCCTCTCCCCCTGCCCCCCACCAAGGGCCTCCAAATTTTCCACAACAATGCCTGAAGCCTGCTGCCCAAAATGGATGCCCTAAATGTCTGGCTGAACTGACCCTTTCAAACATCACACTTTACCGCCAGGACCATGGAAAACTGGGAGGCGGTGTCACCATGTGTGTCCATGGAGATATGGACTCAATTAAGCCACACAAGGGAAGAGTATTAGATTTCAGAAGGGCAGATTTCACTAAAATAGGTAGATGTATACAAGCAGTCCTGGGGAAGGGAGATGTAATAGAGGGGGTGGAAAAACAATGGGAGAAACTGAAAGGAGCCACAGTGGAGATAACAAACCAATGCTTTAGGATAGTGGCCAAAGGGAAAAGAAGAAGGAAACCACTATGGTTATCCTAAGAGGTGGGGACAAAGTCAGGACTAAAAGGCTGAGTTTCAGGAAATATAATGGGAACCAAAAGGAGGAGGACAGGGAGGTGTACCTTGAATATCTAAGGGAAGCAGGGAAGGCTGTTAGGAGGGTGAAGGCACATATATCAAATATCAGGAAGTACTCTGACATGCCACTGACTGCAACTGTACACTCATTTTTACAGTATGTGTACTCTGACAGCTGAAATTGCAGCAAGACTTTGCAAAGCAGCATATTGCTGCAGTAAAAAGGGTAGACGTCAGCCACCAGTGGAGTAAAACCAAGCTTCAGTTGTATTTTTACACTGTGCAGACATCATTTGTAAGACCATGCTCAGGTAGCCATAGGACAAGAAAACCAGGCTAGGTTGTCTGATGCATAAATAATTATTTTAAAAAAAATGGTAAAAGCACTCCACATACTTTGCTGAACATTTTCAAGCTAGCCACACTCTTTATCAAGGTATTCAAGCCAAGATAAAGAGTGTGGTTAGTTTGAAAACATTCAGCAAAATATGTGGAGTGCTTTTACCATTTTTTTTAATAAATTATTTATGCATCAGACAACATAGCATGATTTCCTTGTCCTGTGGAGCTACCAGGGAATGATCTTACAATTTATTTTGCTGCAGTAAGTTCAATGTACCTCATGTAAAATATATTCATTTTAATGCACATGTTAGGCTTAATGTGTCTTATGTAAAATATATTCATTTTATTGTACATGTAAGGTTTAACAAAATTATTAAGACCTGGATTTTTACCATACATGTGTTAATAGCTGATGTCTTGTTTGTAAGATATAAGACACATCCTGGGATATATTAATGCATTTATGAAACAGGTAAACTGATATACTATTATGTTCCATTTTGGGGTTAAGATGTCTATATCATCATTGAAAGGAAGTCTAAAACCTACTGTAGAGACATCTGTCTGTTAATGTCCATCATTCTTATTTTATGATGACACATTCTCCATAATCCAAGGATTTATGGGTGGCCAATGGGGCTCTTTCCACAAAGAGAGAAGAGACTGAAGGATAGAGGCAAAAGAAGGAATACAGAGTACTAGGAAATTTATGACTTCAGAGCTTCTAAGACAGAAAACCAGGAAGTTTTAAATATATGAATTCCTCCATACATGTTATAGTGCATCCATTTAATTATTGAGGAATCAATCCCCAGATCTGAAAAAGAAAATTGTGTGAAGGTAGATTTCTATCCTTCCAGTGTTGTAGAATTTTTTTTTTTCATTTATCAATAAAAGACTGATAAGACCCATTATTTGTTCAGGTAGATCTAGGCTGTCCATAAAAAGAGAATAATAACTGGCTTCCCCTTTTTCCCATAGGGAAACCATGATGTAATTTGCTGTTATAAAGGAGTGTTTATAATGGCAAGCATGCACATGATTTCCCTTGCTGTGCACATGCTCAAGCAGCAGCACAACCAGTCGAGATCGCTCACCGCTTCCATCTCGCCCAAAACAGAACCATCAGAAGAACTCAGTGGTAAGTTATTTTCTTTTCTTTTTTCCCCATATACCCTGGAAACACACAAAGACCTGCACAAAGAAAAAAAATAGGTTTAAAATACAGCAAATCTCAGTACCGGACTAAAATAAAGCCGAACCTAGGATACACTGGAAGCTCTTTATTTTATATAATTGCTGGGGCGAAAAAGGGAAACCTGCAATTATATAAAATGAAATATGGGGTAGTGTGTTTAAACTCAAAGTTTACACACACCCTCAGGGTTAGATGCTAACATAAACCCCTCAAGCTTTGCTCTCAGGGTTTGTGAGCATCTTACCCCTCAGGTGTGTGTAAACTTCTCATTACACCCACCATGCCATATATTATTCTATATATAATGCCTGGTTCAAACTGGAAGCTAATGCCTGCGATGTCTGAGATGAAATGTAATAGATTTTTCCAACAGGGGAAGAGAACATGGCAGGTTAAAACATATGCATTATTATGCCTTTAGCAGTCAGGCACCTTGGGCAACAATCTTGTATAGACTTGTTAAACTTATTCAGTCTTTCCAGTGTGCAATAAACTTTGTGTACAGTGTTAAACTGGATTTGTTTAAGCTTATTATTCTGAGAGACATAAAAATGATGAAAGAATATTGATCCTTTCATCATTTTTCAGAGTCATACCTGTATCCCTTTCCCAAACCCTCTTCAAAAATTATAGATCTATTGATATTTTATTTCTTATGTGTGAGTAGACTACTCCAAAATATTTTCAAAGGAGAGCTGAATAGCTCAAATAATGCTTCAAGTGGGGGTCAGTAAAAGTTTCTTGAAGTTACCTATGTACATTTTTATAATTTCTCTAAGATGAAAATATTTTATTAAATAGTCTGGGTGATTCAACATTTTAGGGGGTTGTTCAAAAGAAATAAGGGAATTGCCTCTGTACACATGTTTCACAACCATAATGTTCTGTCCCACCTAAGATTTAAGAATAATTGATACAAGTAGATGAGGGTCATAAAATATTGCCCTAACAATGTATTTACTTATTGCCATACCATGACTGTGTTTTTTGTGAACTGAGAGTAAATTTCATGAACACCTTTCTTGGTACAATCAAGCTTTAGAGATGTTCTAAGTGTCTTGCATGGTAGAAGCTGAAATTCCATATAGGGCCATTTTGAAGGAGAATTGAGATTCTTAAGTCAATGATAAACTAGTTCTCTTTGAGTAGCTGGATAGTACTATTGCAATTTGATAGATCCATCTCCTCCTCCTCTTGTTAGCAATATAGTTTTTCCCAGCATAACCTGATTGAGAAACTATTTAAAAAGTCAATTTTTTTGTTGTTAAAAACAGGACAGTTTCTTTTGTAAAAAGCAATTACTAAAAAGTATCATCTTACCACCTGTCAATGATCTGTCTTTCATGGAACACAAGCATTCAGACTTCTGTAGAATTCCTGTGGCAAAATATTTACTTCCTTATACACAAAAGAATACCTAATATGGAGCCACGGTCTCAATCGTATCTGTGGCAGAATAAGCAACAGAGATTGGCCTGGTAAGCTGGTAATGATAGAGGGGAATTTTTGATGGTCATCAAAGACACATATGGAAATAAAACTATGATTAATACTGCATTTCAAATGTATGTTTGTAGGAGGGGATCATGAAAGAAAATAAGAGTTTATTTATTGATTTATTAAAATGTAAGGGTGAGTTGTTGATGTTGTTTAATGAGTAAAGGCAGTAGTTATGTTTGTGATGGTAACAAGGGGTGTATAAAGTGGGTCATGAATTCTGCATATGATATTTTCAGATTCCACTGCCTGAACTTGCTCCAACCTGTGCATTTCTGGAGGATTAACATATGGGTTTGAGAACTTATTTCACTAATAAGTTAGCAGGGCATTTGATTATTTGCTGGGAAAGTAGAATGCCACACTTCTAAGCCATGTGAAGATTCCTAAAAAGCATCAAATGTAGAGTGCATGGCTGCCTTATTTTGTTTATGAAGGGGGAGGATTGAAATGTAACTGTTGTTGAAAGAATAGACTTCTGAATTGCTTTTTGGACTCTTGAATTTCAGACTCCTTGGTATGGAAAAACTTACACAGTGATTTCCACCTGACCTATTACTATTAAGGCTACTATGTGTAAGTGAAACTGGATTTTTCTGTTATCATATGACTAGCCACTAATGATATTATTGATGCTATAGATAAATGATATCTCTGGAGAGCTTAAGGTTACCTGACACTCATGTACTGGGCAGTTGTTATAGGGTAAAGTGTATCATTTTACAAATAAAAGGATATTTTGATAGGGATCATTAGAACCAAGTGGGAATGACAATAATATTGATCCAGTGTTTTAAAATCCTGATAATCAGTCATTGCATCAGTTGTTGTCTTATGGGTATAGCACCATGGTTTCTGATTTCACCAAATAAAAAGGATGAAAAAGACAAACACTCATGATAAATGCAATTAAAGTCTAATATCACAAAATGAAAACAAACATAAGTGTGCCTAAAGTCAAGTGATATATTCAAATAAGTACACCACAGACCAACATGTTACTTCTTATGTATACAATTGTTTTTAGGGATTCCACTACTTAAATACATGCATTATTTTCCCAAGACTCAGACCTAAGTGAAAGATAAACAATGTTATTCACCCATTGGGTAAATAACACTGTTTATTTTTCACTTGCCTTCATCACAGTCAACTTGATTGACAGCCCATTCCGCCAATCCCACAATGAATCTGTCCTCAATTGTCACACAGAACACAGACATTGTACACATAGAACATGCAATGGTCTGTGTTCAAATATGCCATTAATTTCCATTTGTGAGGTAGTGGGACTTTCATAACTCATTCCTGGCTTCACCACTCGTGAGTTATTGTCTCACCTTTGCACTCATGGAAATAAATAGCACATTTGAACACAGGCGATCATCTATGTATTTTAGTCAAATAAGCAGACATAAATCATTGAAACCCATGGAAGGCTAACAGTGCCCTTCTATACTATTCATGTAAACTGATGTGTGTGACTTGTTAATTTATAAATTACTATTCTCATTCCTGGTGTATCATCCTTGAGTGAGCCTATACCATGATATATATTCCTGTATGTACTGTAAGTAATTTTAGGCCCTCCTTGAAAGAGTGAATTTTGTTCTGGTGGCCTACAGTACCAGGTTACAAAAAAGTAATTAATAAATACTAGAAAGAATAAGCAATGTTATCAGTCTACGTTATTAATAGATTATAACAGTATTTCTGCCAGAACTCATTCAATAATGCAATACTTGCTGTACTATTGTTCAGTGAACTCTAATTAGCCATAAGAAAATGCATACAAAGGTATATCAAAATACAAAACTTAAATCTAAAAAAATAGATTTCCATACTATAATTCATACATATCTCCCCAATGCAGAAAAAAAGCTTGCAATAGGTTTCATAACAGTTAGTTTTCTGAATCAATGCAATGCACAGCACTCTGTATGCAATTATTTAACTTCAAATGATTTAAAAATCACTGGGCCATACAAAGCCAGCTGTAATTATTGTTAAGATAAGTTTATGATTGATTTTGTCATGTCTGGGATAATGGGGTTTTGTAGCCTTGCAGAGACTGAGATCTAATCTTCAGAGATTTTCTTATCTCACAATTACTGTTATCGGATTTAAGCAGCACAATCTTTATTTGTATTTGAGCATGGCAACACATTGTAATTTAAATTCAGCCCTTCTTGACTATGTATAAATGATATTCAAGAGCTTGTTTTGTAATTTTTTCAAAGTTTTTAGAACATCAGAAAGTATTAATACACCACATGAAGTAAGTAAGACTATTTACTTAAAAGGTGTTTGCACTTGGAAAAATAGGAAAATAACATTTGAAAATGTGGCCCCACAAAGTCTGTAGTCCATCAGCAGCTTCATATGAAACTATAATGTAGTGTGCCTGTTTTAGGGCTGACATATTACAGCTGAATCTCATATGACTAGTTTAAAAAAAAGAGTTGTCATTATTTCTTTAGTCTCTCTCTCTCTCTGTCTCTCTGTCTCTCTGTCTCTCTGTCTCTCTCTCTCTCTCTCTCTAGGCTATGGTTTCCTAATATTACTAGAAGTGCCTTGAAAAGTTACTTGCATTGTCTAGTCATCTAGGTTACTAAAAGTGCATGAGCTATTGGGTGTTTTTAGCTTTTGAAACTTGCTATGCTGTATTTCATTAGGTTAGCTACTGTATTTGCTTATTAAAAAAAGAGTACTGAAGCTCATCATTTTAAAATGTGTAACACTACAAGGGAAAGAACAAATAAACTGATATGCACCAGCACTTTACTATACCCACAGTGACTGACCATTGCAGAACCTGTTTTATTATAGGAGCAAGCTGACCAGATGAAGAGGGTTATGCCCTTTTTCAAATAGTGCAATGGGACCCTATTGTTTATTGCTTATTAGATTTATTAAATATCCATGAAACCTGCTTCTTGTACACAGGCTCAATATGTTTTTTTTATAGCTTTGCACTGTGAAAGGCTTAACAGCTAAGCATTGGCATAAGCTCAGTACCATTGATTAAATACTTCAACTTTAAGTCATGGAGAATATGTTGTTTATGTTTATTTTATCAGATTTGTCAGTATTTGAACATGGCTTTCATGGCATATAGCCATAATAATATTAGGAAAAGATTAATTTATTTGGCTAATACAGAAAATTCTTCTTTTAATTTGTCTCTGTTTAATCGCTTTTATTCACAACTGACAGAGAAGAAAAATGCTATGTCTTTAAAAAAGCATAACGATAGTGTCATACTGACAGCTCCTATTTTTGACAAAGTACAAAAATAACCTTTACCTCTGTCATCTTAGCATAATGGATGAGCTTCTGTTAAAGAGTATATTGCAAAACTAAATGTAAATGCAGCTGAAAATTCAGTACTGACATTTCAAAGGATATTTTGTCCCACCAAAGCATAGACAGCTATTGTCTTTTATCAAGTCTCCTGTCACTATTGCTGATTAAATTATAAACAATGCATGTCTTTTGGCAGAGGCCAGAGGATGGAAAGAAGAAAGTCAAACCAAGTATAATATTATTTCAAATATCTTATCATTGGCACTTTTCTCTTCTGGCATGTCATGCTCACATAAAGAAATGAAACAGAACTGAATCATGGCAGAATTGATCCAGGTCATGGGGAGGAGAGGACATATCCTCCTCCACACCTAATGTTTATGAAAAAATTATACAAGTAGTACAATCCAAAAACTTAATATAGTAGCATAAATTTGAATACATCTGTTATTTTCCAAAACTTCATTGCTATAAGGCCACATATGTCACTCAAATACACAATAGTGATACTCTTTGTCATATGCAATTACTCATCAGTATGGTATGTGACTGCTGAAACTTGATTACACTGTGCAATGTTCTTATAATGTTAAGCACAATCATTTTAATATTGATATGGGGTTGCAAAGAGTGACAGGTTCCTTACAGTCCTATCTAGACACATCTCTTGAAGTTTATTGATAACTAATGTTGAAGACCTGGAGCCTGCTATGTGTGCATAGGTGCTAACCTGGTCTTTGCCAATGGAAACCAGGGTTTGTGCTGGAGCCCCACATTCTGTTGTGTGGGCAAAGTGGGTTAATGCCCATGCAAAACATAATGTATGTATGTGTGTTATCAAAGGTAGGGGCATGGCCATGAATATGCATGTTACCCCCGTTCAGCGACACTGCACTGTGCAAAAGGATTTAGCATGATCCTTTTGAGCAACACAAATATCACCTAACAAAACTCTGACTCATCCCCAGGCAACCCTATCAACTGCCAAAGGTAATGTGGCCACAGAGCTTGTTGGCCACTGGGGGAGCACAACTGCCCCTGTGGTCCTTGGCAACTCCCCCACACTGATCAGCAGCCCTGTAGGTAGAAGTAAATGATCTGGTGCTAGTGGTGCCCCACCACCGATCCTCAGCCCTGTAAATAGAAGTACGTGTCCTGGTACTTGTAGTGTTCCCCCCTCTGATCCCCAGCTCTGTAAGTAGAAATATATGCCCTGGTGCTAGTGGTATCCCCCTCCGATCACTAGCCCTGTAAGTAGAAGAACACACTCTAGTGCAAGTGGTGTCCCCCCAATCCAAATCCTGACATAAAATTGCATATCTCTGGTGGTAGTGGTGCTCTACTCCCTCCTATCCCAAATCCAACATAAAATTGTATATACCTGGTGGTAGTGGTGCCCTCCCTCCCTCCGATCCCAGCCATAATGTACAATTATATATCCCTGGTGATAGCAGTGCACCCCCCGATCCCAGCCCCGACGTAAAAATGTACATCATGTCACTCTGCCACCCTTTCCTATAAAAAATGCATGCACTTCCTGCCAGTACATATGGCGGCCAACTGAGAAGCGGTGAGGAGGGCTGTGTCAGTTGCTGTATGCACCCACGGCACCACCGATGAGGATACGGTGAGTGGAGGGGTGCCCAGTGCCACAGATGGATCCACAGGATGCCAGGGAGGTGTTGTTTGGACTTGGTCCACGTGAACCTTCAGCAAGATTTCACCACTCTCCAATATAACCTCATCAAACATAAGCTTCTCCTCAATGCCAAAAAGACTAAAGCCATGATTCTCACACCAAAGTCTGCCTCTGGATCTACACATATCTCCCAGATCCTAATGCTGTTAGATGAACCCATAGAAATAGTTGATACTTTTAAATAGCTAGGGTTCTGGTTGGATAATAAGCTCAACTTCCTGTGCCACCTACATGAAATTTGGAAGAAACTAAGGCAGTGATTAGGCCTTTTCTATTGCCTTAAACATCTGCTTATCTTAGAAGCCAGGAAGAGGCTAGTACAATCCACATTTCTACCTGTACTGGACTACGCTGACTTCCTCTACAGTCATTGCCCCACAATGACGCTCAACAAACTTGACACCCTTTGCCAACGGGCCGTAAGATCTATCCTTAACTTATCTTGTCACACTCACCACTGTCTATTATACCAGGAGGTGGGATGGCCCTCATTCTCAACCAGGAGGAAAAGAAACGCTCTCCTTTGGATGTTTAGAGCGCTATCCAATAATCTCCCTGCATACATCTCGTGCTTCTTTGAATGTGCCAAGGGATCTTATGGATTGAGACGATTCTTCATGATTTGCTTCCAGATCCTTAGAGTGAAAACAACCTTTGGTTTGGCAGCAATCAGTTTTTCTCTGCCAACACTTTGGAGTACTATGCAAAAATCTTTAAAGCTTTCCACGCTCCTTAACATTTTCACATTCAAAACCCTGATAAGGGACCTGTTCAAGGATACATGCAACTGCTTTAGATGACTCTTTACCTTAGCCTGGTCCCTCCCACAAACCTTACACTCTGACTGTCACCCCCCTCTTAGCAATGGATCCCCAGCACTTACTAGATCTTTTATCTCCCCTAAACTCAGTCTTTCTAATCTATTCCCCTTTCCTAGCACACTCTCACTCCCTTTCTCCTCTCTTATCCGCTCTTTCCCCTCTCTTCTTGCTTTTAGTAAAAAGATACTAGCCTCTAATTAGTGGTAACAACTAGGATGGTAATCTTTACACTCCTGTAAACCATGATGGAAATTGTTGTATGTAACTATGTTAGACCTTATATATATGCCTCATTTGGCCTACACCTGTTCACTGTTGCTACATTGATGGCTACCATATCTGTACTATGTTATATTCTGTTTTTTTAGTTTTTTTTGCTTACTGTATTTTCTGTATTGTACTGAATTAATGTCCAGGACCACCTTGAACATGAGCTTGCTCAATGGTGATGTATGCCCGGTTAAATAAAGTTGATTGATTGATTGTACATCCAGGCCGGCGATTGGGGGGAGTGCACAACTACCACCAGGGATATAATAATTTACATCAGGCTGAGCAAACTTTTTCTTCTGCCAATGGAATTCTGGTGATGTGCTGATGGTGAAATTTAGCCAGAATTATAATTTCTGTTATTTCCATCTAATTGAAAAAGTGAGTGTCCAAATTGCACCACAATTGATATACTGACTGTTCCAGTGCAGATTCAGATGTGTACTGTGTGTCATACCTCTGTATTTAAAAATGACTGAGTTGTAAGCCTCAAAACATTTGGACAATTTAACTTTACAGGTAACAACCAAGTAAACTAATAATGTTCATCCCAATTACACCACATTTGGCATAGAGACTTTACCAATGCCCATACATATGAGTGCCAAGTTTAAAATCTCTATCTTTAAAGGTGATTGAATAATAAGCCTCCAAACATTCAGAAATTTAAAAATTACATTTCCCAGTTACATAAACTGCTGAAGTATAAGTCCCTGTAAATTTAAAGGTATAAAACAGAATATCATAAATGTTATTAGGTTCACTGACCCTAAATATTTGGCTTTAAGGAATCCCCCATGGCCCAGAATCACGTGTCATGCTGCCATGCCCATGACTAGAGATGCAGCAAAGTTTTAATTCACCTAAGAATTTTCAGCGAAATTGCCAAATCGTCTTCAGTGGGTGATTTCATGAAATTGTCCCATTCAGTAAAATATTCACTATTTGTAACTTTGCCTTGCTTTTTTAATTGCGAATTGCACAAAAAAAAACAAAGCAAGGAGAAATTAGAAATGGCAAACCCCTCCCTGCTGGTCCGATCCCCCTCTATTCAATTCCCTGGTGTCTAGTGGCCCCCAATTGCTGCCTAATTTAAATGAAATTATTAATTCAATCCCTGTTGTCTAGTGTCCCCCCAACAGATCACAATTTGCCGACCTGATGTAAAACTAAATTATTAATTCCAATCCATGGTGTCTAGTTCACCCCCCCCACTGTGGATGCCAACCCAATGTTGAATACAATTATATTTCCTTTGTGTTTAGCAGACCCCTCTCCCTATCTCCATCCCTAAGTGTTGTCAATTCCCTGGTGTCTAGTGGATCCCCTAACCACCCAATCAGGTAGTGCCACACCACCCTGCTCCCCCCCACCTCAACCCAGAGTGGGTGACCGGCACAGCCCTCCACTTTCCACTATGGCTGGCAGCATGGCTGAGCTGTCAATGAATGAGCGCATACTTGTACATGCACTCATTCATTGACAGCCAGGCCAGATTGTGTTCATTCATTGAGCTCTTTTGGGTGGCACAGACAAGAGTGGAGGGCTGTTCCAGTCACCTGTGGGGGTCAGGATGGAGGGAGCAGTGTTGTGGACCACATGGGGACCACAATGCCACTCATACCATCCTGACCCCACGCCGGTGACTGGGATGGCCCTGCCCTCTTGTCTGCACCCCCTAAAATTGATCAGTGAATGAGTGCAAGTTGGCAATGAATGAATGCATGCTTGTACAAGTACATGTTCATCCATTCCAGCTCAGTCAGGCAGCTGGCCATGGTGGAGAGTGGAAGGCTGAGCCAGTGCCCCCCTTGGGTTTGGGGTTGTGGGAGCAGGGTGGTGGGGCACTACCTGATGTGGTGGGGGGTCCACTAGACACCAGGGAATTAACAACATTTGGGGATGGGGATAGGGGTCCACTACACACCAAGGAAATATAATGCTCTTCAACATCAGGTTGGTGATCAGTGGGGGAGTGGGGGGACCACTAGACACTAGGGATTGGAATTAATACATTTATTTTTACATTGGGGTGGTGTTTGGCAATTGGCGGGGGGATCACTAGCCACCAAGGATTGAATTAATAATTTAATTTCATATCTGGCAGCAATCTGCCGGGGAACTTTTCACAAAAGATTAGAATTAATAATTTAATTTTACATTGGGTGGGGATCAGCGATCTGCGGGGGGGGACCTCTAGACACTAGAGATTAGAATTAATCATTTAATTTTACATCCAGCAGAGATTTGCAATCAGCAGGGGGGCACTAGACACCAGACAACTTTTTTTCTATGTGGGGTGGCAATCATTGGGGAGGGACACTAGACACTAGAAAAAGAACTCCACAAAATGCAGAGTTACCAAACTCTGCTGACGGAGTTCAAACTCTGCATTTTGTGGAGTTTTTTTGGGTGGGCCAAGTTGGACTTTGAACCAAGATGAACTTCACAAACTGAGGAAAATACACAAAAAAATTCATAGAGTGAATTTTCGCCACTTCACCCATCTTTACTGATGACCTGGGTTCAGAAGCAAGTCCAAGAAGTTGTGTCAGGAGGCTAGTCATGGCTAAGACTTACAATTTACATAACTAGTACTTCTCCAATTAGCAGTCACTATTACTTTTCCAAGAAAGTATGCATCTAAGTTTTCAGTTCCCTACGTTCTGATAACTGATTTATTGAAGTCTGTTGTTTATTATTGTATTTTAAATATTTACAGTTTAAGTTTTTTTTAATTTTGTAAAAGTGCTTTGATATGAATGAATTGTGCTTCATATAAATAAAGATTATTATTTTAAGAAATGTTCATATGAATATTAAATTACCAGACTTTGAGCCCCTACCTCCTCCTCTATCTTTAATCCAAATGTTATGACATTTGTCACACTTTTAAGACCCATACCATCCAATAAGCTTGCTATATTTCTGACCTCTAGCTGCAAAATAGACCAAGTTATAACCAAATAATAATTTCAGAAAAGTCACCCCAAAATCATGACATTCTGAGAAAACGCATGGAATTTCTTGAAAATTCTGAAAATGCTAAATTTGATAATTTCACCCAGTTCTAGTCACAGGAAAGGGTAGGGTAGACCTGGGCAGACTGGATGAACCAAAGGTCTTTTTCTGTTGACAGTGTCTATGTTTCTATGAAACTCACGGTTAGCTAATTAGGTTACTAATATGTACCCGCCAGATCTACAGGTAGCTACTAGCTGACTTTGCCTGCAATCTAGCTTCCTGCTCTGCATGAAGGCATATTACATTCAAGTACCATGCCAAATTACAGCCCACTAGCTGCCACATAAAGAGTTATAGCCAATAAAAGAATTTTGAGAAATTCAAAAACATTTGCACATTTTCATGGTATGTCATGAAAATTCTGCAAAGTTGGAATTTGCTAGTTTCACCCAGCTTTAAATTTTATGCCACAACTGGGATCAGAGAGAAAGAGGGTAAGAGGTAAACTACAATCTCCATAGCTCCATGGACAGCCTGGCAGAGGCAAGATGGTGGATGGCCACACAGAGTTGTATCCATTGTTGCAGGATGCAAGAGGTTTGCTTAATATTCACAGACAGGAGGTTTCACACACCACACATGCACACTATGAGCAGCTGCCACATGAGGAATGGCAGTGAGCCAGTGAGTGTGTAAGACAAGAGGAGTGCCACCACTTTGTGGAAGGGGAATAGAGTAGCAAACTGAACATGCACGTTACAGGCAGCCACCATCTTATGTGGCAATGGGGTGGTAATTTATCATTGGCGTGCTGGCAGGGGATGGGTAGTGAAGAAGTGAAGGTGCAAAGGCAAACAAACTCACAAATGGGTAACTATTCCTTTATATCAGGCAGTGACTGAAGAAGAGAATGGGAGCAAAAGAAATCAAAGGGAAATAATAAATACTAAGTTAATAGTGGAACCAAGCATAAATAAAGGATAGCGTTTTGATAGGAGTACAAAGACAAGGTATTTTGACAGTGGGATATGGTCCAGATAGAAAGAGAGACATTATGCTCCTGCCTGTTTATTTTGAGTCCACTGTCCTTTTAATACAATTGGGAAAGCACTTTATTTTATGGCATTGCATAGTTGTCTGTATAATGTGCAAATCTAGCTAAGCAGTATCTCATGGCAGAAATGTCTATTGGGAGCAGAACCAGTATGGGGGAAGGCAGTGGGTTTAGTGGTAGTGCTGAAGGGGTAGAACAAGGCAGGTGGCTTGGCAGTGAGTAAGAATGGAATATAAAGGAGTTGTACAACAGGAATGCAGACCATGATTAATGCAAGGTTCCAGTTCATAGCCAAGGGGTTAATGATCAGGGTGAGTCAAGGGGAGTTGGGCACAATTTAAGATCAGTACTAAAAAAAAAGAAAAAAGGAGAAATATATAATAATAATAAATAAATAAAAAGCAGTGGACATAAGCGCTATTGGCAGAATAGTGGTTCAAATGGGACAGAGAGAGATGGCAGCAGGATAAGGGGAAGGGAAAATGGCAAGCAGCCACGTGGATTACTAGCAGGGTTCACAGACACCAAGGGTTTGAATGTCATGGTGGAAGGAGGGAGGTGCACTAAGTCATGGATGAATGCCAAGGGCAGTTGCCATGTTGGTTAAAGCAATGAGCCAGAGCACATATGTAGTGAGAAAGGGCACCACCATTTTAGTAAGGTGGGCTAGAGAACACACAACTCAGGTGGGTACAGTAGTCGCCATATTAGACATGGCGGAGAACCAGTGCACAGGTGCAGGGAATGCCTGGCTGCCATTTTAGAGGAGTTCAAGTGTGGACTACCATGTTAGGAGATTACTTGGCAAGGGAAACATGGATAAAAAGAGCAGAAGAAGGTATAAGGGCATATCTATCAGATTTCATTGTTATAATTGTGGGGGTGAGGTAGGTTATGATGTGGGACTATTTTCAAATAGTTGGTAAATGTTGAGTTTATGGTGATCCTGTGTTTTTTTTAAGTATTTTATTGATTTATTTATAATACATGTTCAAAAATGCAAAAATACATTCAGTTCTGAAAAAAACCTAGGGGTAATCCATTCTTGTCTATACTTTAAATATAGTAATAAATCTGAGCCTAGGGGTAATCCATTCTTGTCTATACTTTAAATATAGTCATAAATCTGAACAGCATATCATCCAGAAAGTAAAAATATACTTTATAGGGGAAAATAGAAAAATCTGATTTTATGTATATGTAAAATGGATCTAGGCATTTTTTGGGAGTTCTGAATTTGATTAAACATGTTGTGTATCATGCCTGTTATAGCTGAGGCTGAAATGGGTTTTATTACTTCTTCTGCATCCTGGTACAAAGCTTTTGTCTGGAAAAATTGTGTTTAATATTTTTGACCATTTGAAATTGGATTGCACACGGAAGTGTATAATTTTTTTAAAAATTGGAAAAATTCTTCAGTAATTTATTTTTGGTCCAATAAAATCTGACCCTCCTAATTTTTAATAGTTACAATTTCTGCTTTTTTTCTGATACATTTATTCTTTGGACCAATAGTTTCCTGATTTTTCCACTATTAGTTTTCCAATATCTATTTGTCCTTTCCCAGTTTTGTTTTACCTTTAATATCTCCGTTGAGTCTATTAATTTCTTCAAATTTTGGTATTCTGTTAATTTTTTATTGTCTGTATTCTTCACTGCCATCTCCAATTATTTTAAGTTTTTTTCTCTACTTTATTTAACATTAATTCCCAATTTTTAGTCCTCCAGGGGGCCTCAGAGATGACAGATTCTCGAATAGTTGCTTTTAGGGCATCACAGCATTCAGTTATGTTTCCTTGATTAACCTGGTTATCACTAATAAAATATTGAATCAATGTTTTAATTTATTTAACAAATTTATCATCTGATAACAAAATATTATTACATTTCCAGATGTGATTCTTGTTGCAAATTTCTGTGATTAAGTCGAAAAGGACCAGATTATGATCAGTTATGAAAAGAGATCCAATATTTGTTGTTAAAGCATGACACTTAACTAATAATTCCCTAGAGATAAATATACAATCTAATCTAGAAAGTTTTGTGGCATGCTGATCGATAAGTATAGCCTGTTTCTTTGCCATGTGTCATGCACCAGGCATCTTCTAAATGATGTGGACATATGAAATTATGTAACAACCAGGATTTATATTTATCCCAATGTAAAACTTGAGAAGACTTATATAGATTTGTCTCTAGAGTAGTGTTGAAGTCTCCTCCTATTATAATATAAAAACACTTACAACTAACAATCTATTGACTTCAGCCAAGAAACTCCCATATCCTGCAAAGGGGGCATAGACAGAGCCAAAGACTAAATCTATCCCATTTACCTCTATCTTTACCAAAGCTATTTGGTCTGCTGAGTGTGTTACAGAGTCTATAATTTTACCTTTGAAATTTTTACTGAATATTATTGCCACCCCTGCATTTCTTTTCTTTTGGCCATCAGAATATAATATATTCCCACCTATTTTTCCCTTAACCTTTGAATCATTTTTTTCATTCAGAAAACTTTATTGAACCATACATTTATCGAGTTTTAGATTTTTTTTTATTTTGCTTAATATTCTATACCTTTTAACTGGAGAATTTACCCCCATTAACATTCCCAGTGTCTCCTCTTATTGGTACTAGCATTCATTTAAAAATACATAAATACTGCCATAAAAATATTGATTGTGCCTTGTCTAGCCACCCCTTGCTGTGCTCTATGTTGTATGTTTTTTTTCTGTCCAATAAAGAAAAGGCTCCTATCCTTCTTCATGAACTTTTCCCCTCTTAATCTTATGCCCCTCCCTGCCCCATGCCATATAGATCCATGTCTGGCATTCCCATCTAGTTACTTATGTACAGCCAGGACTAGCCTCCTCTTCTTGTGAATATGAACAGATTTTATTCCTCCCCCGATGCGATTTTAACTCACTCTCTAAATTGTCATCAATATCCCTCCTAACTTAACCATGGCCATATGCTGTGAATAGATTAGGAAGATTAATTTTGAGGTATTGTATGGCCTATGTAACATTGCTGTATATCAGTGTTTGACCATACAGTAAATCCTTCAGTTTTGAGGGATAGATCACATAGGCTTTAACACTCCCCCTCCACAACACTTGTTGAGCACTTAGATATTGCTTCCTTTGTTCCCATAAATTCTTGAAAAGAAAATCATGTTTTAAATAAACTGAGTGGTCTCTGAATTTAAATTTAGTTGAGCTATAAAATTCTTGCATCACTTGCTCTTTGCCTTCAGAATTCAGTAATTTAACTATAGTGGGACAGGATGTCCCTTCCTTTCCTTTTTGATAGAGCCAGTATGCTCTGTCAATGATAGTAAGTTCCTTTTCAGGTCCTAGTAAAGAAGAAAAAAGGTCCTTGATTGTGTGCAATAATAAACATATTTTTCCCACTCCAGAAGAAGTCCAAAAATCCTAATGTTCCTCCTTTTGGAACAATTCTCTTGATCGTCAACCTTGAATTGCAGCTGCTCTTTTCTTTTGTGTTTGGATTTGACATCTTTTGATAATGGGCTCAACATATCTTCTAACTGAGAATGCATTTTTCCAATTCTTTAATTCTTTGTATTTATTGCTCTAATTTCAGTTCCATGCTTGTCATTGTGGAGTTTAAGTTATCAAGTAACTCAGGTAATAGCTGAAGATTTTGAATTGATTGTTGTAAGGTATTAAAATTATTAATCAGTTTTTGTGCCCATACAGGTGAGGCATCTTCTTTTACCTCTTCTGTAGATTTTTCAGACCCCATTTGTTCATTTGAAGTTGTTCTTGATCCCTTTTCAGAGGTACTGTTTAACTGAATTTCATTTAAAAGCATATCCATCAGTTCTTCCCCCATATTTGCAGGGCTTCCTCCCTGGCTAGTCCACACATTTCCTTTTTTTTCCTATCTCCTGTTTTTTGTTGGTCTCTGATTGGAATTTGAGTCCCTGTTAGAGTAATTTGGGTATGCTGGGCTGCAACAATTCTTAAAAGGTGATAGTAGTTGTTTAAGTCTTTTCTTGCCTGAGTCAGGTCATGGGGATACATTTTGTTCTGGGTTATTTTGTGTTATAATGGCCTGATCCATCCCTTTAGATGTAGCTTTCTTCCCAAAATTTTTAAATATTTTTGCAAGCCTTTTTTGTTGTGATGCCTTATCTCAATTCTTCAACGTAACTGGTGTTCCTTGATTTAAATTGTGGATTTTCACTCCGGTAGTTTCTGTTGAACTGTTGTTAATTTGTCCCTGCATTAAATTCAGATTTCACTGCACTAGTATTTTTGTTTCAGTTAGGCCCATTTTAATCAATTCTTGAAATTTTGATACTGGATATAATAAGTTACACTCATACTTGAAGTGTCGTATTAATGTTTGACCCAGCTTCTCTTTCCCTCAACGTCAGGTGCCCCAGCAAACCAGTTGTGAAAGACTGGTGCAATGTGAGCACACACATATATATATATATATATATATATATATATATATCTATATATATCTTATAGGGTGTGATCGGCTCCCTACAGTTAGGTCCCAAATGTCACTTCTATGTTAAACTCAAAATTTACACTTTAATAACTTCACAACCATTTAACCAATTTGAATGAAATGTTGCATGTGCTATCAGGGACTGAAGATCTCTTGATGTGACAAGCTTCATTCCAGACATATATGTGGGTGCGGAGATATGGATGACAAAAAATGTGAAAATTACCATTTTTTGTGAAATTTTTTGTGCAAAAACAGTATGAAATTTTGGTCTCAATTTTTTAGGTGGAAAGGTCTTGGGACCCAGATATGCCCTTTGAAAGTTTGGAGAAAAAATATTAATCCTTTCCAAGTAATTACATTTTAAAGTTTTCTATTATTTCCTATGGGAAAAGTTAGATGTTCAATACAACGAAGGATTCTGTGTCACAAAGAACAATCCTTTGTCATAAATGGGGAATCTTTTTTCATGATTTTTGCACTTTAATAACTTTGCAACTGTTGAACCAATTTACGTGCAATTTTGCATGCACTATCAGAGACCAAAGATCTCTAGATGTGCCATGATTAATTCTGTTCAGATCTGTGGGTGCAGAGATACAGAGTGTTATTATAGGGGCACAGTTGCACCTCTATAGTTGGGGTTCAACCTTCACTTCTGTGTTAAACTTAAAAGTTTACACTTTAATAACTTTGCAACCAGTCAACTGATTTGCATGAAAGTTTTAAAACACCATCAGGGACCAAAGATCTCTTGATTTGCTAAGTTTCATTCTGGTCAGTTATGTGGGTGTGGAGATATGGAGTGTTAATATAGAGGCACAGTCGTGCCCCTCTAGTTAGGGTTCAATCTTCACTTCTATGTTAAACTCAAAATTGTGCACTTCATTAATATCACAACTGTTCAATCGATTTACATGAAATTTTGCATGGACCATCACGGACTAATGAACTCTTGATGTGCTAAGTGTCACTCTATTCAGATGTGTGAGTGCAGAGATAGGGAGTGTTATTGTAGGGGCATGGTCTCACCCCATAGAGTTCAACTTTTACTTCTATGTTAAACCTGAAATGTTGCACTTTAATAACATCACAACCATTCAACTGATTTGCATTGAATTGTGCATGAGTCATCAGTGACTGATGTTCTTTTGATGAGCCATGTTTCATTCCAGTCAGATGTGTTGGTGCAGAGATATGGCGTGTCAAATATATGAAAATTATCATTTTTGGTGAAATCCTTCATCACAACACTGCATTAAAATGAGTTGGAATTTTTTCTGAAATTTTTAGGGTAGTAAGGTCTTGAGTAATTATGTACCTTTTGAAGGTTTGGTGAAAAAATATTAATCGTTTCCAGAGTTATTAATTTTTAAAGTTTCTCATTATTTCCTAAGAGAAAAGTTAGATGTTCACCCTGAGAAAAGATTGTTTGTCACAAATGGGCAATCCATTATCGCAAATAGGCTATCCTTTGTCACAAATGGGGAATCATTTTTCGTGTTTTTTGTACTTTAATAACTTCATAACTGTTTACTTTTATTTGCATAAAATTGTGCATGCTCCATCAGGGACCAAAAATCTCTTGATGTGTCAAGCTTCATTCCAGTCAGGTATGTATCTGCGGAGATATGGAGTTTTATTATAGGGCCATAGTCACTCCCATATATTTAAGATTCATCCTTCACTTGTATGTCAAACTCAAAAGTCTGCACTTTAATAACTTTGAAACTATTCAACTGATTTGCAGGAAATTTTGCATGCACCATACAGGACTGATGAGCTCTTGATTTGCCAAGTTTCATTATGGTCAGATGTGTAGGTGTGGAGATATGGAGTGTCACAAAATGTGAAAATTAAAAGTTTTCGTGAAATTCTTTGTCACACCACTGCAGAAATATGTTGTGGAATGCTGGTCTGAAATTTTTAGTATAGAAAAGTCTTGGGTCACAGATGTCCTTTTTGAAGGTTTGGTGAAAAATATTGATCAGTTCCAAAGTTACTAAATTTTAAACTTCCCCAGTATTTCCTATGGAATAAGTTAGATGTTCACCTCAACAAAGGATTTTTTTTGTCAAAAATGGGTGATCCTTTATCACAAATAGGAAATTCTTTGTTGTAAATGGGACTCTTTTTTGTGCTTTTTGCAATAACTTAGCAACTGTTCAACTGATTTTCATGAAATTGTTCATGCACCATCAATACCAATGATCTCTTGATGTGACAAGTTTCATTCTGGTCAGATGCATGAGTGCGAAGATATGGAGTGTTCTTATGGGGGCGCAGTCACATCCCTGTAGTTAGGGTGCAATCTTCACGTCTATGTTAAACTCAAAATTTTGCACTTTAATAACTTTGCAATGGATCAACTGATTTGCATGAAGTTTTGCATGAGCCATTAGGGAACAAAGTTCTCTTGCTATGGTAAGTTCAATTCTGGTCAGATGTGTCAGTGCAGAGATATAGAGTGTAAAAAAAAAATATGTATATTCCATGTGTAAGGAAGCTGAGATGGAACCACATAGGCAAATGGGATGAGCATGTGGGTTGACAACCCTAAGATACACCCCGAAGTCTTTTGGTGTATGGAAGGTAGGGGTGTGGTGGAATGGGCTCGTAGGGTGGGTGTGTGGGATGGGGTGCTAAGGTTGGGAACCCTAACATCATTTTTTTCATACTTTTTCACTGCAATATGAACCCTAAATGATGCATTAACATGTTTTTTGCAATGGATTTCCTTACATTTTATAAAAGTATGACCATGGCCGTGGTTGTTTATGGGAGCACAGGGCCTAGAGACATTGTAATTAACCTTCATCTCCCTGTTGGAGTGCAGGGCCTTCCCATGTTCCATAATTTTCCTTTTTTTACAGTGAGGGCATAGGGTTCTTCAGACCCTGCACACCCATCCCTCTGTAGATATATTAGCAAATTATCACCATAGCCAACTGAATACCCCAGGACATGTACCTGGTAGTGGGCTCCCTACTGGTGGTGTGCTCCCCAGTGTCCCACAGCACTGGGGGAGGACATAACTGGGAAACTGGGAGAGTGGGCTCCCCAGTGTCCCACACTGGTGGGGTGGTTATATTCCTGACACAGGAATTGGGCACCTTGATATCAGCAAAAACAATTTTTTTGCAAACAAATATTTTGGGACACTGGGAGTGGGCTCCCCAGTGTCCCACAATTGGCAGGGGGCTTCTACCACTGACAACGAGATTGGGCACCCCAATGTCAGCAGAATCTTTTTTTATATAAAACATGCCTCAGCCCCCTTGGAGGCAGTAAAAAGATAAAAAAATATTTTATTAGGTAAACACCAACAGGTGTTTGCCTAAACGGAGGCTGAGGAATTTGATTCTGGGGTCATTTTGGTCCAAAAATGCCCCCATGTTTTTTTTTACCTGTGGCCATATATGTGCCACAAATTGCAAGCATTTTTTTGCTGGACACTGTGGTTGTTGTACAACATAATGGGATTGTGTGACAATTTGCGGCACAAACTCTCATTGTTTTGCAAAACAACAACCACAATTTACAGCACAAATACAGGCGAGGGAAAAATTAGCATATTTTGGGGCATTTTTCTGTAAAACTGATCCCAGAATCTGATTCCTCTGGCCCCGATTAGGTAAACAAAACTGTTGGTGTTTACCAACTTCAAGTATTTTTTGAAATATTTGATTTTGTTTGCCTTGCTAACTGAAAACATGTTGGCAGATTCTCTGCAAAACTAAAGTGCTTTCATGGCATAACATTTAAACAAAGCTGCCAGCTAACTTTTCCCCTAGGATATAATGGAGAACTTTGAAACTTAATACCTTTTGAATGGATTAATATTTTTTCACCAAAACCTTTGAAAGGCGCATCTGTGATCTAAGCCCAACACCTCCCTAAAAGTTTCAGACAAAACCCCCAGGTGGATTCAGAGAAACAGCATGACAAAGTATTTGCATAAAAATGGTAATTTTCACATTTTTTGACATTCAGCATCTCCCCAACTGCACATCCAACTTTAACAAAATTTGGCACATCAAGAGATCTTTGGTACCCAATGGCACTTGTTAAATTTTATGTGCATTGGCAAATAGTTGTGAACTTATTAAAGAGTAAAATTTGGAGTTTAACATAGAAGTGACTGTTAAACCCTAACTATACCTCACCAGTATAAAACAAAACATAGAAAGTACTACATAAACACAGGCAGCTAGGGAATCTAGGTATTGATATTGTATGTATGGAGAATACTGATAAAGTTTTCTGTTTTCTGAGTTTTGCAGGCATGACGTCTGAACAGTGGAAGACCATTGATCAGGCAGAGAAGGCACAAGTTCAAGTTTATTCACCAGGAAAACTCCATTAAGCACGCTTATTTACAAGGAGGTCCTGTGAAGGACAATGTAATACAACCAGACATAATACAGTGACATGTTAAACAATATAATTTCCAAAAAGAATATAGCGTACAAAAGAGATAATTGATTACAAGTAATATAATACTCTCTTTACAGCATATATCCATGTTTTTCACCACTCGCTCTCAGTGTGAGTGGTATCATTGAGTCACACATATTGACGGGCTCAATAATACTCGCTCATATAACATGATACCACTGAGAGGTAGCTGGAGAGCCAGTTTACTGAGTGGGTATTTAGGCTGTGTTCTTTAAGTCTGAGTTGCAGGAGATCTTGGACTACAGTGCCGAAGGCTTTGCTTAGATCAAGAAAGATGGCTTTGGTGGAGAGTTTGCTCTCTAGAGCGGTGATCCAGTCGTTGGTCACTTTAGCCAGTGCTGATACCATACTATGATTTTGTCTGAAACCTGATTGCAATGGACTGAATAAGTCTGAAGCTTTCAAGGTGTTCCTGTAGCTGGGTATTGACTGTTTTTTCCAAAAGTTTAGATAGAATAGGCAAAATAGAGATGGACTTATAACTGTTTTGGTTGCATGGGTTACCTGATTTAAATAGGGCAGTACATAGGTGATTTTCCAGAGAGACAGGGCTGTTCCAGTAGAAAATGACAGATTGAATAGGTGTGTTATGGAGGTGACTACAGAATAGTACCCTGGTTTTAGGAAAGGGGGTCTATCAGCCCGCTGATGTAGCTGTTGGATTTCCGCTTGTGGTGCCGGCAACCCGGGTTCAGGAATGGACCTGGGTCATCAGAGGGCCAGCCAGGAGGAGAAGGATTGAGCATCCCACAGACAGCTCTCCTTCTCTGGGGGGAGGGTGCAGGAAGTTGCTGGAGCATGAGGGACCCCTAGCAGAGGCCAAGGGCAGCACAGCAACTGACATCAACATGGACTCAAGGAGGCGGGATGGAGGCAGGCATCATTGCACATTTCTGTCCCCCGCCCATGGGTGAAAAACTCAAGCCTGCTTACTGCCTCTATGATGCCCACCCCCTGGCAGCAAATTGGCTCCCTAGGCTGACTCCCATGCTATCCCATTGTTCGTAGTAACTTAGCACCGGTGGAGACTTCCAGTTTGGTGAGACAACACATAGCGGCTGACTAAGCTCTCGCCGCAAATTCCCAGGGGTAAAATCTGCCAGATTCCATAAAGATAATAAGATTTTACTCTGCAATTTATGAATGGGGTGTGTTTGTTAATGAGATTCATATTGGTTGAGTTAAAGATGTCAACATTCAAAATCTCCCCCTTATCCCTGACTGAACATTTTACCTTCTCTATCATTTTCAGCAGTGAACCAGGGTAAGAGACTTTTTTTTTACTCTGCAATTTATGAATGGGACGTGTTTGTTAATGAGATTCATATTGGATGAGTTAAAGATGTCAACCTTCAAAATCTCCCCCTTATCCCTGACTGAACATTTTAACTTCTCTATCATTTTCTGTGGCTGACTGATTGTGAATAACTTGGGGATTCTACAGTTTATTCCAGCTTTAGCGATGAGAGAATGGAACCACCTCAGATCACACTTGGTGAGCTACAGGCCTCACTGTCGGCTCTCCTCTCGGAGTTTCAAACTTATTGCACCGAGTTTAGGGCTGACCAGCAAGCTCTAAAAAATACCTTGTCAGCTCTGGAGCAGAAGGCAGCAAAACTTGAAAGTAAATTGGGGGAACATGATCAGAAAATCCACAAACTACACCAAGTTTCTGTTAAGTTGCCCAGAGATAACATTGATCTGCGAGAGAAACTTGAGGACCTGGAAAACCACTCAATGCAGTCTAACATTAGAATTTTTGGGGTCCCCAAGGGAATGGAAGCAGGAGACCATAAAGCATATACTGAACACCTCTTTGATGAGGTCTTAGTTCTACAACATCTCTGTGTCTATGACATAGAGCGTGTACATCAAGCTCTTACCCCCTCAAAGACCCCCAAGCAAGACCGTGCTCCATTGTCCTGTGCATGCAGAATTTTTTTAAAAAGGAAGAGATCATCAAAAAAGGGTGGAATCTTAAGAAAATCTTGCTGGATGGTGTCCATAGAATTACCTTCGAACTTGACTTTTCCCAGGCTGTGGTGCAGTAATGGAGAGCGATGTACACAACCAAAAAGAAACTGTAGACACCTAACCTAAAAGCTACAATAATCTTTCCGGCTAAATTAAAAATATGGCTTGGGAACTCTATAAAAGTTTTTGATATGTCGGATGAGGTGAAGCTATACTTACAACAAAATAAACTGCTCCCTGCGCAAGAGGATATGGAATCAGAGACTATAAGGGAAAAACGTGCTCATCTGTCGCCGAGTAAATCTTCTCTGTCCCTTGCCCACAAGTGCAGTAAACAAGCTAAGGCTTTGAGGGATATAAGGACGATACTCCAGGACTATGCATACCATCCTGATAGCTCACCTAAACCAGCAGCGCAGGTCTCTCAGGACTGTGGAGACACCACATTAAAGGTATAGAGTCTTCTCATATAGCAGCATCTTCCTGACTTGTCAGCGGCTCCTATGGATTTTTCCAATTTTTAGGATGCTTAGGCTTGAGATGGAATTAATCTCCCTTTTGCTGTCTGCTGAGTATCCAGAAGGAGGATGAGAGTTGGAGGACGCTGGCACTTTTACACTCACGGCCTGGGCAGCTTGCCTATCCTTCCTTCTGGGCCTGCATTACCCAGGCTTCTCTGTGCTGACTGCCAGGGCAATCTATGATACTCTTGAAATGAGTTCCTAACCTCCTGATACAGGGCTTACTATGTTGGGTACAATCTCCACTATTCCCCTCTATTCTTCTGTTAGAGCGTGATGGAGGATGAAATATGTACCTGGGTGAATATTTCTCCACGCATCTCCTCTGTGTGACTATTATGTGCTATTTTCTGTGTCTGTGGAAGGGTCCTACATCTCTGATTGACTACATCTATATTACTTATACCCTACTATTTATATCTGATCA
This sequence comes from Neoceratodus forsteri, assembly GCA_016271365.2. Lineage (NCBI taxonomy): Eukaryota > Metazoa > Chordata > Ceratodontiformes > Ceratodontidae > Neoceratodus > Neoceratodus forsteri. The sequence goes on along the minus strand of CM028130.1, from coordinate 1,377,573,253 downwards.
TCACTGAAGTGGGCGCACTCAGTACTAATCAGTGGATTGTGGCCTTTTTTTTTTCTTTCTTTCTTCCCCTCCTCCCTATTCTCCTATTCCTTTTTTAAGTTCAACAAAGCTGATTAGCAGCACTGGATGCAATCTCCCCTATTAATTAGATCAGTCTTTACCCCAGATGGGGAAAACCTACTGTATATTGGATTCTCATCCTCTTAGAAGGTGTTTCTATGGGGGGGTTGACATGTTGACAGGACGAGGGATGATTGGAGATGATAGTGTGCTGCCATGCAAGACAGAGTGGAGAGTATGCACCTGTCTTCTTTCCCCCTCCACCTCTTAATATTACCCTCATACCCAGTCCTTATTATAGTACTGGCATTTACCTCCACTTCATATACATACTCAGGACCCCTTTCAAGAGGTAAATAATTACCCCTGAGAAGTGGGCATTTATTCTCTTATCCTGCTTTAATACTTTGAGAACATTTAAACTAGCAAATGGGGAGAGTGGTGCAGCACCCCATACGTCGAATGGGAAGAACACCCTTCCCCCCTCAGTTAGTGGTCAAACAGGGATTCAGCATGTTTGCAGTTCATTTGCATCACCAGGTAAGAAAAAATGTCCGTCTCCCCATACAACACACAGGGGAAATGCCACACCTCACCCAACAACTAACACACCAAAATCTGGCCAATTTAAAATCAAATACACAAATGCTCACAGCCTGGGAAATAAGATCCCAGACCTGCAGGCACTAATGTCAGAGGCTAAACTGGACATAGTAGCAATTAGTGAGACGTGGTTCACCAGTAACCACACTTGGGAGACTTCAGGACCTGGCTATGTACTGTTCAGAAGAGACCGAGGTACAAAAAGGGGTGGTGGAGTGGCCCTGTATGTCAATGAAAATATCAAAGCTACAGAAATTCAGAATACACATAAGGAGCCAGAAGAACTGTGGGTCACCCTGGAAACAGGAAATGGGACAGCCATAAGAACTGGGGTTGTCTACAGGCCCCCAGACCAGGGGGTGGACATAGACACATTACTGTTAGAAGATATACAAAACATGACATCTAAAGGGGAGGTTCTGATAATGGGAGACTTCAACATGCCAGATACAGATTGGCCAATACCAGCAGGAACATCTGCCAGAACTGGACACATGGTGGATTCCCTGCATGGGGAGGGCCTCACATAACTGGTACAACAACCCACAAGAGACAGGGCTATCCTAGATCTAGTACTGACTAACAGAGAAGGGATCACAGATCTCTAGGTAGAAGGTCACTTGGGGGCCAGTGACCATCACATGGTATGGTTCAGTTTGGCCACTACATCTAAATCATCCCATTCCAAGACAAAAATATGGGACTTCAGAGGAGCTGACAACAGAGTTAAGCTAGCCCTGGCAAAAAGAAACACAGGTGAGGGGGTACAGGCAAAGTGGGCAAGCATTAAGAATGCAATACTTGAAGCAACATCCCATTGTGTTAGAAAAGGAAGTGCAAAAGAAGAAGGAAACCACTTTGGTTCTCAACTACAGTAGCAGAAAAGGTCAGAGCCAAAAGGCTGGGCTTCAGGAAATATAAGGGAACACAGCGGGATGAAGATAGGGAGGCATACCAAACTGCCCTAAGGGAAGCAGGGAAGGCCGTAAGGCAGGCAAAGGCCCAAACTGAGGAAACACTACCATGGACAGTAAAAGAAGGTGACAAGACTTTCTATAGATACATTAGTGAAAGGAGAAAGTCCAGAGGGGGTATTGCTAAGCTCAAAGGAGAAAAGGGGGCACATGAGGAGGAGGACCCTGTAAAAGCATCTATCCTAAATAGATACCTTTGCTCAGTATTTACTGAAGAGAAGGTAGGGCAGGGCCCACAGCTCAGCACCATGGACACAGGGGTGAGGGAGGTGAGCACTACTCCCTTCACAAAAGAAAGGGACCTACAGGAGCTCGATAAGCTCAGAGTGGACAAGGCAATGGGACCTGATGGCATGCATCCCAGGGTACTTAAGGAGCTAAGGGTGGAACTAGCAGAGCATTTAGCAGAACTGTTTAGTGAGTCTCTGAGCACAGGAGAGGTCCCAGAAGACTGGAGAAGGGCTCATGTGATCCCGCTCCACAAGAGTGGTAGCAGGGAGGAGGCAGGGAACTACAGACCAGTCAGTCTTACCTCAGTAGTGGGCAAGATTATGAGACACTCCTTAAGGAAAGGATAGTGCAACACCTGGAATCCATAAGGGCATAGGATCCAAGACAGTATGGATTTACAAAAGGAAGGTCCTGTCAAACTAATCTCATAGATTTCTTTGACTGGGTAACCAGAGTGGTGGACCAAGGGGAGGCAGTTGACATCGCCTACCTTGACTTCAGCAAAGATTTCGACACTGTTCCACATAGAAGATTGATAAATAAGCTGGGTAGGTTCGGGGTAGGTCAGAAGTTGGTCAACTGGGTGGCAAACTGGTTGACGGACAGAAAACAGAGAGTGGTGGTAAATGGTATACAGCCAGAAGAGATGCAAGTCACAAGTGGGGTACCTCAGGGATCAGTCCTAGGGCCAGTCCTCTTCAATATCTTCATTAGTGACATTGCAGATGGACTAGAGGGTAAGGCTTGTCTGTTTGCAGATGACACCAAGATCTGCAACAGAGTAGATGATCCAGATGGGGTGGGCAGAATGAGAAGAGATCTGGATAAACTAGCAAAATGGTCAGAAAAGTGGCAACTGGGCTTAGAAACCCTGAAGCCACCTATAGGCTGGGAGGGGAGTTGCTGGCAGTCACAAAGGAAGAAAGAGACTTGGGCATCATCATCACCGATGACCTGAAATCATCCAAGCAGACCTCTAAAGCAGTAGGTAAGGCTAGGGGAATTTTAGGGTGTGTTAGTAGGGGTATCACAAGTCGTAAGAGGGAGATAATTACCCCTCTTTACAAGACACTGGTTAGGTCCCATATGGAGTACTGCGTGCAGTACTGGAGGCCACACCTTCACAAGGACATTAACCAAATTGAGGCAGTTCAGAGAAGGGCAACCAAAATGGTGCAGGGACTGCATCAGAAGACATATGAGGACAGATTAACGAAGCTCAATATGTATACCCTTGAGCAAAGGAGGGAGAGATGTGATATGATTGAAACATTCAAACACCTTAAGGGCATTAACCATGTGAAAGAGTCTAACATGTTTAAATATAAGAAAAATAGCAGGACAAGAGGACACAGCATGAGAATAAAGGGAGGCCGATTAATGGGGAATGTGAGGAAGTTCTTTTTCACAGAAAGAGTGATGGATGCATGTAACGGCCTACCTCAGGAAGTGGTGGCTATGAATACAATGCAGGGCTTCAAACAGGCATGAGATAGGCATAAGGGAGCAATACAGACAAATATGGATAGATAGGTCATTGACAGTGTTAAGGTGTGTGGCACATTCATAAGGTAGAAAAAATGGGCAGACTGGATGGGCCTTGCAGTCCTTATCTGCCATCAACCTCTATGTTTCTATGTTTCTATGCAACGCCATTTGGTGACTTGTTTTGTTTTCTACTCTTTACTGGAGCTCTCGAACAAGAGTCCAGGGAGTGCCCAGTCAGCCGGAGGGGGGAGCCCCCCAGGATCTGGATTCCTATTTGGAGCACTGCAATAAATTGCTCCTTACGTGGAAGTCATTCTGGTTGGGTTGTATTCATCTTAGTACTAAGTTTATCTATTAGTTTAATGTTGGGCTGTTGTCAATTGTGTCAGTTACTTTGTGCAGAACTTAAGTATGCAGCTTCATGGTTACAATTGAAATGCAGCCTGGTGGGGGTTGGGGGTACCAGGGATATGGCTCCATTAGGAGGTACTGGGGAGGGACAGGGAAGGGGCATGACATTGTGGTCCTGGAACTTGAATGGTATCGCCACCCAAATTAAGAGACAGAGGTTATTCAGAGATATAGGGAGGGCTAACCCCAAGTTTGTGTTTCTCCAAGAGATGCACCTTAGCCAGGCTGAACATGCTGAGCTAGGGGCCATAAGAGGATACCAGTTGGTTTGGGGCATCCTCGTATAATAGAGGTAGAAGACGTGGGGTGGTGATTCTAATACATTCCAGAATCACGTGGTAGACTTTGAAGGTGGTCCAGGACCCAAAGGGATGTTTTATCTTGGTGGTGGGAACACTTGCAGGATGAACCTACATACTGGTATCCTTGTATTTACCACCAGGGACCCAGGCGGTGGAGTTGAAAAGGTTTTTTCAGGTTTTGGATCAGAACACCCAGGGCTCCCTCATTATTGCTGGGGACCTGAACTTGATGGTTAACCCTTCTTTAGATACAGAATGCCCGAATAGAAGCAGATATACCCCCCTTAGGAAACTGGAAAACTGAGATGCGTAAAAGAGACCTGTATGACACATTTAGAACCCTATATCCCAGTGCTAGGGAATATATGAGCTACCCCCAAAATACCCAGTTTGCTGCCTGGCTAGACTATGCTTATGTATCTAGGGACCTTATAGGATCTGTGTCTGCAGTAACAACCACCCCAACCCTGCTCTCTGACCATAGGCCACTACAGGCCAGTATAGATTTGGGTATCAGTTCAGATTGTTCCCCATGGAGACTAAATGTTATGCACCTTGCATCCCCTTAGGCTTGCGACTTTATTCAGCAACAAATTCAAGATATCCTTGACCATAATGGCCAGGGACATACCCCAGCAATATTATGGGATACTACTAAATCTACGCTGAGTGGTGCATTAATTGAATGGGATACTAGGATAAAGGATAGAGAGCGTACAGAGAAGGAATTGGTACAAGAATTGGACCATCTCCAGAAGCTCCCTAAGCATATGCAACCACTTTTTCATCAGCAACTTCTCTACATCAAAAGCCAGCTTCAGGGGATACAGGATCAGAAACTCCTAGCCCAACTCTATTATCTCCGTAGTCTAAATCATCAGGGTGGCCCCACCTCTGTGAGACTCATAGCTAGAAAAGTCAGAGGGCAGAGAATTCTTACCAGAATCCCCAAATTATGGTCTGCTACCCATGGTAATTTGGTGAGCCTTCCTTCCCAGATACGTGTGTTTTTTCAGGACTATTACTCACGGCTCTATCAGGCCTCTAATATTGCTGATCAAGAGGTGAGGCTGACCTTTCTCCATCGATTAGGCCTTTTGACTTTAACTAGGGAGTGCTAAGCAAGTTTACTCTCTCCAGTTACTAAAGAAGAGTTATCCCAAGCTATTAAGAGTGGAAAAACTAGAAAAGCACCTGTTTTTTTTTGGCTATCCCATAGAGTTCTATCAGGTTTTTTGGGAGGAACTTACACCCCACCTATTACAAGTCCTAGTATTGGTTCAGGAAGGGGGGATCCACCTCCCTCTTGCAAGACCTCACTGCTAAACCCTATCCCCAAACCTGGTAAGGACCACACCAAACCGGACTCATACCACCCAATTACATTGGCCAACGTGGATTACAAGCTGTTTATGGCAATGCTGGCACACAGGTTAGATGAAATAATGCCCCTTATTATACACCTTGGCTAGGTAGGATTTATCAAGCAGCATCAGGTGGCGGATGCTATCAGCCGGACTTTGCTGGTACAGCAACTGGCTGTTCACTCTCTGGAGCCCACCCTATTTCTTAGCTTAGATGCCCGCCAGGCATTTGATGTGGTAGAGTGGGCTTTTCTGTGAGACGTCATGAACACTATGGGGTTTCCGCATCAATTCATATATCAACTTAGGTCGATATATGAATCGTCAAAGACATACTGTAAAGTGATGGGAGGGATATCACAGGCTATTCCAATCTGCCGAGGGACAAATCAAGAGTGCCCCCTTTCACCTTATCTTTTTGCCATCTATATCGAACCATTAGCTCAAGCTATTCAGATACCTCAGGGTATTAAGGAAGTTACTATCCATGGTGCTCCACAGAAAATATCTTTATATGCAGATGAGATACTGCTTACCTTGTCTGACCCATCTGCCTCACTCCCTGCAGTTTGGGCCCTCCTTTCCAGGTCTGGGGAATTCTCAGGGTATACCCTGAACTCTAATAAAACAGAAACACTTTTGTGCAATTATTCCCCTCCCAGGGATTTAAATTACATATACCCATTCAAATGGTACTAACTTAAATTAAAAAATCTGGGTATACACCTCACCAGATTTCTTTCACACTTGGACATGGATAATTTTGAGCACTTCACACTCCAGTTAGAAAATTTGATTGGTAATTGGAAGCTGAAGGTGGTCCCGATGCAAGAACGAGTTCTACTTGTTCATCAACAATTACTATCCCGGGTGCACTATCTGATCCAAACTTTAGCTATACCCCCACCAAGCTGTTATACATGGACATGGAATAAACTTACCAGAAGACTCATCTGGCTGGACAATCCCCCTAGGGTATCATTAAAACAGCTACAAGCTCCAAAAAACAGAGGGTGTCTTAATCTCCCCGATTTTGAAACTTATGTTAAGGCTGTGATGCTTCATATAGCTCTTCTGTGGTTCACAGCCCAGATACATGCAATTTGGCTTGGGATTGAATCCACATTCCTAGGGGATATCATTGACCCAGTCTTAATGGCTGGTGTGCCTCCACCTCAACACCTTCCTAAACCTACCCAAATAATCTGGAAAGCCTGGCGTAGGCTTTTCCCTTCCCTGATACCCCTTCGGTATATCTTTCAATTCTGTACTTTCAGGAGTTTGGGTCCCCAAGGGGATAGACAAATAATACAGGCTCAGATGGCTGTGTTCTCTCTTTTTCTTGCTCCCTGTACCTAACTGACCTCCTAATAATACCTTTAAACAAGGTATAGGGGCCATGTGGGATACTCAGGGTGTCATTTTACCTGCATAAAATAGGATATCTGACTTGTTCATAGTTGGATAGGTAAACTATCTTCTTCTAGTTAGCCTTATTGCTTTCTTCTTTTTGGAGGCTTTCACTTGTTATTACAATGTAGGGTTTGGCAGGTCCACACTTAATGGTTGGGGGTTGGCATTGGATATCATGGGGCCACCTCTTTAGGACCTGTGAATGCAGGGCGGGATTCTGGATAAGCGAGAAAGGCCTGTAATGTCAGAGCTTAGCCCTTGAGTGGACGGGATGATATAGGACATTGTTATTCAAATATGTGTGACATGCATTGTTCAATATTGGGAAGATGTACTGGATTATGTGATACTTAATGCTTTTTGCCGGCATACATTCTGGCTATCTGTAACACTCTAATGCTATACATTCTGTATGCTGAAATATCTTCCTGAATAAAAAAAATAAATAAAAAAAAAGTAGTGCTGGCTGCCACATCCCCACCCTGGGGGCCATGCCAGGGGGCCTTGGAAGAGTGGCTCATGTGGGGATGCCACAGCTGAGGGGGTCAATGACCAGGCAGATGGCCTGGCAGTGGGTCAGGCACCAAAATGATTAAATAAAAAAAAAAAGGAACAAGGGGTCTATGCCATCAGCACCGGCACTCTTTTTTGTATTCAATTTCAATAGCAGTTCCTCTACTTGTTTGAAAGTTATGAGGGAGAGACAAAAGTAGTCCTGATTTAGCAGGTCATTTAGAGCATCCTTTGAAGTGGGGCAACCTAGGAGTTTTATGGCTGGGGAAGAGTCGAATTCTAGTCCCTCTGTCATGAAATGTGAATTTAATATTTTGAGAATTGTGCTTCGATCAGAGGATGTAGACCCTTGGGTGGTAATTTTAATAGGAATTGAAGGAGGGACTCTGTGACCCTCAACAGATTTAATAATTTGCCAAATTTTTGCTGAATTAACCTTTGTACCTTTAAGGGGGTTCACGTAGTAATTGACTTTAGTAGTTCTTATAACCTTTGTACAGGCATTTTGAGATGTTCTGAATGCCATCCAGTCTATAGGGACTTCAGTACTTCTGGCTGTTTCCCATAGTTTTTCTCCCTGGGTAAAGGCTGTTTTCAATTCAGCAGTGAACCAGGGTAGGAGACTTTTTTTTACTCTGCAATTTATGAATGGGACGTATTTGTTAATGAAATTCATATTGGTTGAGTTAAAGATGTCAACAGCCTCATCCACTGATGGGTCTAAGTAAAAGTTTTGCCAGTTTATACTCCTAAGGTCAGGTAAGTATTCCTCTAATATATATTTTTGAAAACTTCATTTAGTAATAAATTTGGAGCAGGAGGTGTGTTTTTCCAAACTTCTTATGCAGCCAACTATAGTATGATCACTTAAATCTTTATGAAACATGGCTGTACATGAAATGTTGTGTGGCCTATTTGTGAGGATCAGATCTAACATGAAGCTTTTGGTGTGTTTTTTATGTTGATTCTGGTTGGTTCAAGAGTCCTTGTGCCTTGTTCACTATGACATTCCATTAGTGTGAGATAGAGAAAAAAAATGAGTGTGAGAGTGAGAAGAAAAGTGAGACAAAAATAAATGTTATTTGTTTATTTAAAGGTTTAACTAGGAAAGCATGCTGCACAGATTACTGCTCCATTCCAGATGCATCCTGGGGGCAGGGGGAAGGGAGGAATACATACATAATACATAGTCCAAAAAATCTAGTGCTAAGATATTGCAATGTGTAGTGCATCAGGCCTAAGAGCAAGGCTATGACAATGAAATAAGCAGATACATCATATAAATACAAACACTACATACAGTGCTATATACAGTCTCACAGTGGAGTAGACAAACCCCAGGTGCAAGAGCTAACATAGGTGCATGTGCTGGTGGAGAAGAAATGTGCTTTGAGAAGGGAGTTGAGTTGTTGACTGGAGGAGGCATGACGAATATCCATAGGAAGGGAGTTCCATAATTTAGGCATACAATATTTAAATGCAGACTGGCCTGCCATGGTGGACATGAGCAGCACAGACAGGAGACATGGGTCGTTATTCCTAAGTATGTACACCGGGATTGTGGATGCAGATAGGACAGAGATGAGATATGGAGGGAGGGACTGGGCCCGAAACTTAGCTGTGATGCTAGCACAGTGGGGGGTGATGTCAGTCCTAAAGTGAGGGGAGGTCCATGGTCTGGCAGAGGACACAGTGATGGGTGATGGGGGACAGTCAGGAGCAAAATGACAGAAAGAGTGGAAGAGAAGGTCCAGTCTGGCTAGGGTGGACTTTGAGGCGGCACTGTAGACTACATCACAGTAGTCGAAGATAGGGAGGATCATCTTCTGAACAATTGTTCGGCAAGTCAGCAGTGAGATGCAGCCATGGTTACGGTACAAAGTGCTCAGCTTGGGGTGAAGCTTTTTGTGGATGTCATCAATGTGTGTGGCAAAGTCTAGGTGTTGGTCGAGCCAGACCCCGCGATATCTGCAGGAGGTGCAAGTCTCTATAGACGTTCCATCCAGGGTGTGGAATGTGGTGCTGGAGAGGAGCTGAGATAGTCTCTGGCTTGTGCCAAAGGCCATTGAGACAGTTTTCTTGGTGTTGAGAAATAGCTGATTTGAGCAAACCCAATGCTGGACTTCACTGAAGTCCTGCTGAAGTCTTGTCACCACATCAAGGGTCGAGGGGCCAGATGTATACAATATTGTATTGTTCACATACATGTGAATGGATGTGTGTGTGCACACAGTGGGCAGATCATTGAGGAAGATGGAGAACAAAAGCGGGCAAGGACAGAGCCTTGGGAAACACCAGTGGTAACAGGGAGGGAGGCAGAGGTAGTACTGCTTACCAGATAGGATCTGAACCAGCTGGTGGCCTCACTGGAGAGGCCTATGAGGGAGAGCTTGGATAGGAGGAGTGAATGAGAGACAGTGTTGAAAGCTTTAGCCAGATCGACAAAAATTGCTGTGATGATGTGGTCTCTATCCATACCATTGAGGATGGAGTCTATGAGTCTCAGGAGAGAGGTGGTGGTGGTGGTGGTGGAGTGAGACTTCCTAAAGCCAGACTGGTAGGGTGTGAAGAAGAGGGAGGAATCAAGATAGGAGGACATTTGTGAGAAGACAAAGTGTTCCTGGATTTTAGCCAGTATAGGGAGAAGGCAGATTGGGTGGTAGCTCCAGGAAGGGGATGACTGTGGCATGCTTCTTAGATGGGATGGAGGTGAGGGAGAATGAAAGATTATAGAGTGATGCCAGAGGGAATGGAGATGGCTGGAATAGACAAGTAGAGCAATTTGGAGTCTAGGCCAGTGGGGCATTTGCCCTTGGAGGGATTGAGAGTGAGCAGGGCTTTGTAGAGTTCTGTTGAAGTAATTGGATGGAAGGTCAAGGCGGGGCCATGGGGAGGAGCTTAATTGGTGGAGGGGGGAGTGGGATTGGCTGTATGGGGGAGAGAGAGGACTGAAGTGCCAATGTACATTCTGTGAAGAAGTTGTTGAAATGAGAGGCCACATCAAATGGCTCTGTGACCGTGGAGCCACCTACATCTAGAGCAGGGGTTGGGGGTCTGAGAGGGGGGGAGAATAGTGATTTAACCACTTTCCAAAATTTAGCAGGATGGCTTAGGTTGGTGAGGCGGGTGGCTTTGAAGTAGTTGGCTTTTGCCCTATGGATTTGTCTAGTACAAGCATTGAACAGAAAACAAATGAACAGTCAAATGATAAGGAATTAAATATCATAAAAAAAATCAAAAAAGCTAAGAAACTGTTTTAAAATATGTTTTTATATTTCTTTTCTGTCACTAAAGCTGTCAGGCTCCTGGCTCCTCCATTGACTCACTCACAGTGAAAAACTGTGAGCAAAACTGTGTTACTCTATAGAGGTATGCACCATGTGACCGGTAGAAGCTCATCCATGTGACCTTGTTTACGACCAGCATTATTTTGACCAAACTTTGCCTAAAGGCACCAAGGGCAAAGTTACAGATGAATTTCCTAGCCAAAGTTACAAAAGGCAAATTTGGTATTAAAGAAGAAAAATGTGTGAATTTATTTGTAAAGGTAGATTTTGTGAATTTGCTTTTAACTTCACCAGCAGATTTAAAGTATTGAAACTTCATCAGTACCAAGGAGATGAGCAGAGGGCCTTGATGACCCTCAATCTGATGCAACAATCACTTGGTGAGTGTTGACAGGGAAAAGGTGTGATATGGGTGGGGGTGTCACTTACACCAGGGGTGCATTGTTGATGTTTGGTGGGGGAGCATAACCCATGATCAGTTAGTTTACATATGAGACCTGCAGCAAATGGGGTGGGGAGGCTTACCACAAATGATATGACATTATGAACAATATGTGGACAGAGGTGTGGGCAGCTGCAGTACAACAGGCATAACTCGCTGATATGCAGGAGGGACTCCCTCATATGCACTGGCGCAATGTTAAGTGTGGTGCCATCTCACTGCTGGGTTTGTGCAGTGCTCTGGGTGCCTCTACATATGGCACCACCCAGAGGGTTGGCATAAATACAGAATATGTTACTATTTGGTATAAGGGATCTGCATCATCTTTGCAAAGAAGTGAGCTCAAAATGGTCCCGTTTCCTCTATATACATTATTCCCTAGTGGTCTAGTGTCACCCCCACCTGAAAAGCTCCCCACTCAGTCCACCTACTTATATCCCTCCAACCCCAGCTCCTCCATTAGCAGGTTGTCCAGAGCTTCACAGAGTTAGATACAGTGACTGGCGTAGCCTTCTTGTCACCTCCACACAGCCAGGTAAATGAGGGATGGGATGTACACAGCACAGGCATGGATTTTGAATATCAGGCCCTCTCAGATTAACATTGTTCCTCAGTGTCATGGTTATTTATCTTCAATTTCATAATAATCCCACACAGACAAGAAATTCAACACCTATTCCCTTCACATGGTCAGCTCAACAATTGTCATTTACCATACCATCTTTTCATCCTTTCATGTTTCATTATTTATTTAGTTTTTTCCTCACTCATTTTACTAACTGCAGCCAACTGCTTTACTGATTGCAACACCATGGCCACTAGGTATACGTAGAAGTGCATAGGGCCATATTAGCTGTTCAGTCAAGTCTGGAATGCTGGAGAACACTTAAAACTAACATTCAAGCATTCAATACCCACACTAGATGTTTGGGATTGTGCTGCATGTACTGTGGCTGAATGGGTATATAAAATCAAATATTATTAAAAACTTCAAGTGACAGTTTCAATCTATCGAATGACAGCAAATAATGTTACATTTCTATAATACTTTACTCACTGTTATTCAAAAGGTGTCACTTGAGAAAATCACACATAGAACAATATTAAGCACCTGCTATTCCAGGGGCACTCTACTCCGAGCCCCATATCCATTGTTCTACCAGTTACATACCCACCTTCTCCCTGGCCCTGCCCATCCACTCAGTAATCCTTCTCCACCAGTAAATGATACTGACCCAAAAGAAGTAAATAATGAACTGCATGCAGTATTACAAAGGGAGACTGGGAAACTGGCCCACACTTCATCACCTCTCACTACCTCAACCCAGGCAACCAGGAACCGTCTGAGTGACAGAGAGTACACATGCAAAAGACACATCTGTGGCATTCAGACAGCTACAGGATAAGGCAACAAGTATTTTGGGTATGTGATGGTGGTCATCTACAATACTACATACAGTCAGTAAAATACAGGCTGTTGCTAGGCAACTCAGTGACACTATGGCGTCATGCTCTTGCATGGAATTGGGTGTCACATCACCATCATCACCGCTACAGCTAGGTGAGAGGGAAATACACTTTCAGTTGCCATTTACAGTAAATATGAAGAACACTTTTCAAATATAGCAATTTAAAGGAAAATTCTAAGAGGTTATTCATTAAATAAACTGTGCTTTTTACTTGTACATGTCTACCTAAATGGATCATTAATCCCTTCATCTGTGAAGCTGGTCACATCCTTTTAGGGAAGGAAGGGATTGTAAATTGGTCCGAGATGATGGGCAAATGATCCCTTCCACTTTTCGGTGTGTTGACCCTGCTATAAGAATGTTTGTAATGTGTGACCATGGTGGTCACAGGGGTACACCTCATTAAACAGAATGGGGTTATTTTTAAACCATTAATTCTATATGGTACCACAGCATTACATATACATGAATGCATCCACTTGACTATCAATGGCCTTGTTAGTAGAGTGGCTGTGTTCATGTATAATTATATTTATTTATTTATTCGTTGAAGTCTTAGGTGACACCTGTGAATGGATGCTCATTGAGAGGTTCCACGTCAGATATATTAACACAAGAAGACACAATATAGTTACAGTAACTTATATATACAGAGTACAAAAAATTCAGCAGTACATGGGTGGCAATGACAAACAGTTCACAAATTGTGCTAAGGCATTGTACATTGTATGCCAGCATCCTGCGGAAAAGAGAGAGAGAGAGAGACAGAGGTAGATTGTTAGGGTGAGGTAGGGAGGGGCAGGGAGGGACAGTGGTAGCTGGGAAAAGGAGGGCAGAGGGAAGGAAAACAGTCAAAGGGTAGGGGGTGAGAGGCAAATGATAGGGCAAAGGGTGTGGGAGGCAAATGCTTGGGCAAAGAATTAACCTGGCTGGCCAGGAGTTGGAAGTGCTGAGGCAGACTAAAGCTGCGAGCACAGACTAGCAGGGACACCTACAGGTACTATTGTCAGTGAGGTGCTGACAGAGTTTGAACTTAAAGGAACCAAGGGCTGTGGCTCTGGCGATGTCAGGTGGCAGACCATTTGCCAACAGAGGGGTCCAGTGAGCAAAGGATCACTTGGCCATAGTTGTGCGGCACCTGGGCACATGGAATACTTGTGTAGTCAAACTCCTGGTGTGCCTGGCATGTATAGGTGGTGATAGAAGGCTCAGAACTCCTTGAGGAAGTAAGTTCAGTGAGACCTTTTCTGTGAGTAGGCAGGTTTGATAAAGTATTCTGTCCTTCAGTTGAAGCCAGCCCAATCGTGCATAAAGCTCACAGGTGTGGGTGAGTTTTGGGGCATTAGTGAGCAGGCTGCAGTCTTTGTTTAAGGCTATTGAGATGTGTTGGAATGCGGTGTCTGTAGTGGAGCTGTAGACATCTAGGCCATAGTCAATCAAGGTGATGAGTGAACTGTTAATCGCCAAGTTCAGAGCTTCACAGGTCAGGAAATGTCTGTGCCTGTAGAGGATACCAATCCTGGTGTTAAAGGCTTTGGCCGTGATGTCAATATGCTGTGTGTAAGACAGGGCAGTGTCCTGTGTGATTCCCAGGTATTTGAAATGTGAGACTAGTTCCAGGGTGTTACCAGAGTCATTCTGAATTGCCAGGGGATAGCCTTTTATCTTGTTTTGGGCAGTGGCGAAGAGCATGGTTTTGATCTTTTTATAGTTCATGACCAGTTTTTGCTCTTTGAATCATTTTTCAGCCACTGTGAAGACACTTTGGAGGTCATATTCCAGAAGTGCGGGGTCGAGGTTGCCAGTGAAGATCACCGCATCATCTGAATAAAGGAGCATGTGGCTATTGCAAGCAGGGGGGAGGCTGTTTAGGAAGACACTGAAGAGTAACGGACCGAGTATGGATCCTTGTGGTACTCCTGATCTGACAGATTGACTTTCTGCTGTTATGTCCTCGATCTTTACTTGCTGTGATCGCAGGCTAAGGTACCTACAACACCATGCTATGGTTTCTTGGGCTAGCCCTATTTCCGAGAGCCGTTTAAGGAGGAGGGCATGATAGACCATGTCAAATGACTTTGATAGGACAACAAAGGCCGCCTCTACAATGTGCCCTTTGTCATGAGCAGTATGTATGAATCCGGTAAATTCCAGGAAGCCATGATGGTGCTATGACCAGCTCAGAAACCATGCTGTTCTGGGCATATGAGCTGATATTGATTGATGCACTCCACCAGCTGATCAGCCACAATCCTTTCAAGGGCCTTGGAGAGCGGGGAGGGGGGAGTATAGAGATCAGCCTGTAGTGGTTTTGAAGTGACCGGTCACCACTTTTGTGTACCAGGGTGACCATGGCAGCTTTCCAGATTTGGGGAAGTTTGGAGCGACAGATGGATTGATTACTTATCTTTGTTAGTGGACTAAGTAGTTTGCCTAGTATTAGTCGAACAAATTTTAGGTCCAGAGAGTCCCCACTGTGCATTGATTTGCAGAGGGCTTTTTCAAGGTGTTTTCAAGCAGCGGCTTTGGAGACCAGTTTGAAATAGAAGAGTGGTTGGTTTGGTCATGCTGGGGTCTCCTCATTGACCCCTGGAACAGGGGTATTGAAGAAGTTTGTCGGGAGTATACTACTAAGATCCAAGAAGGTGAGGTTCAGAGAGTTAGCGATGAGCAGAGGGTCCAAGGTAGGGACGCTCTCAACATGTAGCATGACTGGAGTTATTTTAGGGTCCTTCCCAGTGATATCGTTTAGATTTACCCAGAATGATTTGCTGCTATTCCAGGTATTAGTGAGCGCTTCCTTGTGAAATTTGCTTTTTGCCTCACAAATTGCCTTTGTGCACTCATTGTGGGCCTTTTTATACCTCTGGATGTTAGTTGGTGTGCCATGTGCCCACGCTGTTTGCCAGAATTGGTCTCTTGCATTTAGTTGTGCCAGTAGTTCCAAGGTAATCCAGGGATTTATAGGTCCTCTGTTTTTTCCCTCTGTGAAGGCAGTGAGTTTGTCACAGGCCACATTGAATTTTGAGATAAAGAGATCTAGTGTAGTGTCAACATCCGTGGCTCCATACAGATCCGACCAGTCCTGCTGCTTTAGGTTGTCCTTTGGCTGCAGAAGGTGGCCCTTTAGGACTAGGTGTTTTTTTACAGTTCTGGCAGGGGGTTTGTGGTAGCTATTGTTCCAGAGAAAGCTGATGGGATTGGTCACTCAGTGAGTCAGGGAGCACAATGAGATCTGTAATGTGAGAAAGGTGGTTCAAGAGAACCCTGTCCAGAAGTGTGCTGTTGCCCGTCTTGTAATTGGTTCAAATCAGTGCATTCACCAGTTGGGAGAAATGGATTGTGGCAAGGGTAACTTTGATGGTGTTTGCAGCAGGTGAGACCCAGCTGATAATAAAGTCTCCCAACAGCATTGTTTCAGTGTTTAGGCTCAGCGTACTGATGTAGTCCAGTAGGTTATTGATGCCAGGCATGGTCTGTTTAGGTGGGATGTGTACAGACAAAAAGGGTGAGTACTCTGTTATGTGCTCCTAGCATTAGTTTGAAGGCTATTACCTTGAGATTATCATTGTTGGGTGGTAGGGGTATGACATATCCCTGGAGTGTATTTCTGGTGTAAATGACACATCTTTCACCTCTTTTCGAGTGCCAGTCCTGTCAGTACAGGGTGTAACCAGGCAGGAATATGTACTTTATAGAATTAACAGTTTAGAAATAACCCCCCTATTCTATTAAAATGGAGTGTGCCCCTGTGTTCACCATAGTTACCATCACAAAATAGGTTAGTGTGGGAGTGTGGCAGGCGCAGGCCAAGCGAAAATCGAAAAGGATCAGCTTGCCATCATCTTGAGCCAATCTATGATCCCTTCTTTCCTGAAGACACTTCAAGGGAATCAGGTTTAGGTAGGCTAGTAGAGGGAAAAAAAAAAAGCTTATTTTCAAGAGTGATCTTGGAACATTCTTGTGAACCATTTACAATATCTGACAGTTTTGTTATTGATGGATTGATTGGTGGTTTGCTCTGATTATCTAGATATACCTGGCCTGGCTGGCTGGCTGAACCTGCTATGAGCAATGATAAAGGATAAGCTACACAGTATATTGATTATGTGCTAAGGCTGGTGCTGCTATCTTCTTCTCTGTATGTGTGCTACCACCTACTGATAGTCACTTTTGCTCCCTGATGCTGCTATCCCTCATTCTGCCTACCATCCTGTGATGGGAATCCATTAGAAAAATACTTATTACTCACACTTTTCTTGCACAACCATCACATGACATTCACATCAGAAATAGAAACTGAAGTAACCAATATAAACTGCAATAAAGTTTAAATTTATAGCACTGCCATTACACCCAATCCATCTGAACAAGGCAGAATGTCAGTATCAAAACCACATTTTTTTACTGCTACACATGTCAGTCTATGTGAAGCCATTAATATTTGTAGAAAGCTTTAAACAAATAAAAATAGAAAATGATGGCAAAAAAAATGACCAATGGTCCATCTATTCTACACCAGACCCAATCACCAGCACTCTACCATACTTCAATACCTTTACCAATACCTTTTATCAATATGGTGCTTGTTTCTACATTATAAGTTCTCATAAGTCTTGTTTTACTACCCTCCTGCAGAAACTGCACTTGAGCCCAAGCTACAAACAGGGCTCAGATAAGTTGATCAGTACCACTTCCACCACAGAGGATATGTTAGTTTTAGGTGGCATTGTCTCTTAGCCCTCCTTTTTATGGTGATTGCGCGCATGCACAAGAAACATGTTGCGTCAGCTTTCTCCACAAGCAGGTTGAGGAGGTGTGGCACTGTTGTGCCCAATGCCCCCACAGTCTGCAAAGGCTTGTCCCCCATCCCCCAATGCCGTGGCACACTGCTGCCGACACTAGTTCAGCCAGCGTGCCACAACCTTCTAAAAAAGTAGTCGCTGCAATCAGGGGCCGCCTCGTCAATGCAGCATCAGCCATCCACTGCAATGAGGGAGCGACCTATCATTGCAGGGCAGGATGTGAAACCCCTGATATTGTTTGTGAACATGACAATGGGTTGCCGCCGTGTTCACAAACAATACAACCCCCTCCCCCCACCGTGTTTTCTTGCTGATGGGGGCCCATATCCCCATCGGCTTTGTTGCCCACGTGTTTCTGTTGTTGCTGACGGGGGAGTCCAGTCCCAATTGGCATTCTGTAACCCCCTCCTTTTGTTCCTGCTGATGGGGTGCCCAATCCCCATCGGCATAATGGCTCCCCGTTTTGTTCCTGCCGACAGGTGCCCAATCCCCATCAGCTACTGCTAGCCCCCAAACGAAAGCCTCTGCTGGCATGCTGGGAGTCCACCCCAGTGTGCCAGATGCCCCTGTGAAGAGAAAAACGGTCCCGCGACTTCTTTGTTTTTTTCTCCTGAAAAAAGGGAAACTGTCCCTTGGCGCTCGCCCTGCCCCCCACCAGCAACCTGCACCCACCCACTGCGCACCCTGCCTCCCCACACCCCCCTCACCCCATACTTACCTCTGGAGCTTGGCGTGACGATCTTTGGTGGCCCGGTAACACGTCTGCACTCTTCAAAGCCGACCGCAGACTGAGGAAATGCCGGTAAGCTATATAATGTAATAAATAGGGTTTTTCAACTTTAGTATATCTCGGAATTTTTGGGAATTTTGTCACCAAATTTTCAACATGGGGTTTTTGGGACCCCTCCTCATGAATTCTTGAACTGTCATGGTGTTAATCAGCCCGGAAAGGTGGTTTCGTGGTCACTGTGAGGAATCACCCTTGGGCTGAGTAACGAAATGACAGTGCCAGTGTTCATGAGGTGGGCTCTCAAAAGCCTATGTTGCAAATTTGTGGAAAATCCAAAAATTACTGTTTTAAGAGCTGCATAAATAGCAGTTGCTACATAAGTCATAACTTCATGAATTTACAATATTTTCACTCCAGATTTTCAACATTGGTATTTTGTCACACCTCCTGTGAGCAGTATAGCTGTCATTGTTCACATCCTGGCTGAAATGTGTTTCGCACTCCCGCGCAGAATAGCATGGTCGCTAAGGAAATCAGTGTTCAGGATAGATTAGAAAATGACATTGACACTGTTCATGAGTAGAGGTCCAAAAATGCCTATGTTGAAAATTTGGTAATGATATTCCATAAAAATGACTGTATATAGCTTATGCTATAGTTGGCACACGCTTCGTGAACTTCAGTAAATTTATAACATTTTCACTCCAGATTTTGAACATTGCCATTTTCCCAGACCTACTTATGAGCAGTGCAGCTGTCATTTGTCCCATCCTGGTGGAAATGTGTTTTGGCACTACCAGCACAGAATAGAGCTGTTGCTGTGGGAAATCACTGTTCAGGACAGATTAAGAAAATGACAATGATACTGTTCATGAGCAGAGGTCCTAAAATGCCTATGTTGAAACTTTGGTGATGATAGCCCATCAATTGACTGTGTTACAAGTGTGCGTTGCACACTTTCCATGCACCCTTGTAACTTTGCAGATTTGTAATATTGTCACACCAGATTTTCAACAGTGCCATTTTTTCACACCTCCTTATAAGCAGTATAGCTGTCATTTTTCACATCCTGACTGAAATGTGTTTTCACAGTTCCTGCTCAGAATAACGTGGTCACTGTGGGAAGTCAGTGTTCGGAACAGATTAAGAAAATGACAGTGGCACTGTTCATGAGCAGAGGTCCTATAATTCCTATGTTGAAAATTTGGTGACAAAACTCAATAACATGACTGTGTTACAAGCGTGTGTTGAACTGTTTCCATGCACCCTTGTAACTTCGCAAATTTGTAATACTGTCACGCCACATTTTCAGCAGTGTAATTTTTTCACAACTCCTTATGAACACTGCAGCTGTCATTTTTCACATCCTGGCTAAAATATGTTTTTGCCCTCCTGCCAGACAATAGCACAGTCACTCTGGGAAATCAGTGTTTGGGACAGATTAAGATCGACTGAGTGAGAGTGGGGAGTGACCGAGCTCAACTGAGCTTTGTTGGGACTGCAGTGGATTTATTTGTGGGAAGAAAAAGGCCCCAACACAAGAGCCCAGTACAAAAGGGAAGTCTGCAGCACTGGGAGAAACAGAACCAGAGATCGAGTGAGGGAGGGGGAGTGAACGAACTCACCGAAGTGCTGTCAGGACTGCTACGGATTTTGTTTGTGGGCAGAAAAAGGGGTCAGTTCAGGCAGGGGCCCACTACAAAAGGCCAGCCTGCAGCAGTGGGAGAAACAGTGCAAGCGAGTGAGACAAGGGGACTTAGTGAGCTCAACAGAGCTCTATCAGGACTGCTGGGATTTCTTTGTGGGTAGAAAAAGGCACCAATGCAGGCAGAAACCCCGTACAAAAGGGCAGCTTGCAGCGCCAGGACAAACAGAATGAGCAATGAGAGAGGGAGACTGAGCGACCTCAAAGGAGCTCTGTCGGGACAGCTGCAGATTTCTTTGTGGACAGACAAAGGTGCCAACGCAGCCAGGAGCCCCATAGAAAAGCGCAGTCTGTGGCGCCAAGAGAAACAGAACAAACGAGTGACAGAGTGGTAGTGAGCAAGCTCAATGGAGCTCTAGTGTGACTGCTGAAGATTTCTTTGTGGGAAGAAAATGTGGCAATGCAGGCAGGAGCCCAGTACAAAAGGCCAGCTTGCAGTACGGCAGAAACGGAATGTGAGAGTGACAGAGGGGGAGTGAGCGAGCTCAGTGGAGCTGTGTCGGGACTGCTTCAGATTTCTTTCTGACCAGAAAAGGCCGCCAATGCAGGCAGGAGCCCAGTACAAATGAGAGATGAGAGAGAGAGAGAGACTGAGTGACCTCAACGGAGCTCTGTCGGGACAGCTGTGGATTTCTTTGTGGACAGACAAAGGTGCCAACGCAGCGAGGCGCCCCATACAAAAGCGCAGCCTGCAGTGCCAGGAGACACAGAACAAGCTAGTGTGGGAGGGGGGAGTCAGTGAGCTCAATGGGGCTCTGTTGGGACTGCTGCAGATTGGTTTGTGGGCAGAAAAAGGCAGCAATGCATGCAGGGGCCCAGTACAAAGGGGCAGCCTGCAGCGCCGGCAGAACAGAATGAGCGCGTGAGACAAGGGGAGTGAGCGAGCTCAACGCAGCTTAGTCGGGACTGCTGCAGATTTCTTTGTGGGCAGAAAAATGCACCAACAGAGGCAGTAGCACAGTACAAAAGGGCAGCCTGCAGTGCCAGGAGAACCAGACTGAGTGAGTGAGACAGGGGGAGTTAGCGACCTCAATGGAGCTCTGTCGGGACAGCTGTAGATTTCTTTTTTTTTTTTTTATTCAATATATTTTAATTACAATGCCACATTACAAAGAAATTACGACCTTGACCAGGCCTTTACAGGAAATGAACAAGCATTTATCTCAATCATTTGTATATTAAAGGCCTGTACTATATAAATGGACAATTACAGCAATGTCTTTTGACATTGTCTACTTAAACAACATTATCTAATCCTCACCCTAATCCCTTACCTCCCCTCCCAATATACATTTATTTATTGAAAGAACCACAAATATTCCTTGTAAAACTCTAAAGGTGACCCAGGTTAAGGAAGACCTTTCCACCTTGGTATATTAAGTTTTACAAGTAGCTAAAACAGCATCTAGGAGGCCACAGCTGTGGATTTCTTTGTGGGTAGGAAAAGCCACCAACATAGGCAGGAGCCCAGTACAAAAGGGAAGCCTGCAGTGCCAGGAGAAACAGAAAGAGTGAGTGAGAGAGGGGCAGTGAGCCACCTCTATGGAGTTCTGTCGGGACAGCTGCAGATTTCTTCCTCAGCAGAACAAGGTGCCAAAGCAGGCAGCAGCCCAGTACAAAAGAGCAGCCTGCAGCACCGGGACAAACAGACTGAGCCAGTGACAGAGGGCCACTGAGCGAGCTCAACAGACCAACACAATCAACATTCGGCATTGACAAATGCTTGTATTCTATAGTCACACAAGCAAGGGACACTCATGAAAGGGACAGCTATGTAGAACAGATGAGTTTTTCTCACTTAGTGCTAGGTGACATCCATTGAAATATTTGCAGTTTCTGTAGCTGCTGTCAGCACCGCGAAGCCCACTTCTGACACCTCAGTTACACCTCACAGTGCCAAATTGCAATCACACTCAGCATTACTTCCTGATGTAGCCCCAATTACCTGTGATCCCTACAGGTCCATACTAAGCTTGTTCAAGCCCCAGTCTACCCCAGCATAGACACTGGGAGGGAAAAGTCATTGAGAGGAATCTGCCCTCACTACCAATCTCTGCTCCCTACTTAAAACTACTGAGATAAACAACAGAAAAAAATGTAAAGGATCTCAGGTAAGCCATATCACAGTTAACATGTCACAATCTTCTCTTTATTGTGTTCAATATAATTAAGTTAAAAGAAAGTTAGCGGCAGAGTGAAAAGGTACAACCCCCCCACTCCCTGCTGTACTATCACAAAAAGTCTTCATCATTTACATGCACCCTCTACTACTTATGATCCTGATTCCTGTGGTGGGATGGTATGAAGTCGTGGTGGACCACAAGCCCCCAGTGGTTGTACCATCCAGACATATAGTATATAATTAGAGGTTTTACAGGCTCTAGACCATGAGGGATATGGCCGAGGCTAAGAGTTCACATTAGCAAATTGTGCCACACTATGCTCCCCATGGTGTATGGTGTCCCTGTTCTTTTATGTCAGTAACTACCCACCATAACACAGGTAGGATGCAGAAAGACTAATTCACCACCAGCAGTCTGCAGTAGCAATCACATGAATATTATAAAACTCCCCAATCACTGTCATTTGTCTGTACTAGTATCAGCAGTAGCCAGCAGTACTTTGAAGTTAACATGCAAATTAAGCCACTACCACACCAACAAACTCAGTTTGCAGCAGTAACAGGTGCTGAGCAGAGCATCATCACAGCATATCACTCACCAAAAAAATCACCTTCAGCATTTCAACTGCACTTGACTCTCTCTCTCTCTCTCTCTCTCTCTCTGTCTTCTTGTCTGCACAGTCATATTATTGTAACTAGAAGAACTGTTTGCAGCAGGAAGCAGGAAGTGTTAAACAGAGGGGCATCACATTAGCACAGTTAACCATAATCCCCCGACAAAACAAAACCCCATCTGCAAGCAGTTTTACTGCAGTTGACTCTGTCTGCATTGCCAGGCCCACACAGA
The DNA here is from genome assembly GCA_016271365.2 of Neoceratodus forsteri. Lineage (NCBI taxonomy): Eukaryota > Metazoa > Chordata > Ceratodontiformes > Ceratodontidae > Neoceratodus > Neoceratodus forsteri. Next base: position 1,377,550,487 of record CM028130.1, on the reverse strand, counting down.
CGTAATATGGATATGGACTTAAACAGGGAAAACATTGAGAATAAAATCATTTGCGACAGAACTGCTGGGGAGAGTGAAACCTGAAACAGAGAGTTGATCAGCTACCTTTCTTTCCATACCTCAATGCTTCAATGCTGTAGCCTGCACCTTGGTGTGCAGGTCAGTGTGCCCCAGTCTCAGAGCACTTGGTTCTGCTGCTGGTTTGCTTGTTCAGTGTCTCTGCTGTGTTGCTGTTTCCAGTCTGTTTCAAATGCTGACAGGAAAGTTTTGTGTGGTGTGGCCAAGTTGATCCAACTGAGACTCCGATCGAGAAGTGGCTCTCCTCTGTTCCATTCCTCCTGTCCCCTTCTGATCTGCTGCCTCTGGCTGGTCTATGTGACACTGACATGTGACCCCTGACTCCCTCCCAAGCCATGACCATCCTTGACCTCTCTATTAATATAGTCCACTTCCTCTTTTTAAAATGTACACCTGAGTGCTGTGCCAGGTTAAGCCCAGCCTGGTGTGCCCAAAAAATACCCAGCTGGCTGGATGGACTGGAGAAGTACTTATTCCAACTCTCGACGTCGTGGGACCAGCAGTCCAGTTTTCTAAAAAAGTTCTGTGGATTGTCCCATGTCCACTCAGTAAAAAAAGATAACAGTTATGCAAGCTATATATCCTATAAGTTGCTGTTCTTCATCAAACAACAGCCTACCAGGCTGGTTCTCTCGTGTGTGGTCACACAATTCAACTCCTTCCACTTTTTCTGGAGCTCCAGGCTTTCTGCACACTAGGCACACTAACCGTGCACTGAGAAGCAGATGGCAACAAACTACCTCAGTTCTAGGCACATGCATGCGCAGCTAAATTTAGCAGTGGCCAATCACACCAAATCAGTTAGTGCCAGTCAGCAAATACCAACCAGTTTTCACCACAGGGGGTAGTGCACATGTCTCTGGGGCCCATTGTATGATCTGAGTGTGACCGAGGTTGGGAAAGGCATCAGAATTACCTTTTTTTTATTTCTTTAGGAGTCAGCCACATGGACGTGGTTGACTCGATCCCCCCCACCCCCGAAAAACACAACCTTCTCCAACCACCAATCAGGTGCCAACACAAAAAATAATGAAACACACACACACACACTAAAACAGCTGACAGATGGGCCCCACAAAACTAAGAGACCAATGCATGGACATAGATTGCATTATTGTAAATGTGGCCCTGATTGCTTAGAGGGCTTCTATCTAGGAGAGGGACCTGTCATTTATTGTGCAGATTCCCTATTTACTCCTGCCTCCACAGGCCTAACCCAAAAAGGGTGTAATTCTTCCCTTCATTTGCACCTCCATAGGCCTACCTCAGATAGGATGTAGTATCTTTCCACCCACTTGCCTCTAAAGGCCTACCTTAGATAGGGTATAGTACCTCCCCTTCTACCTGGCTCTGCAGGCATACTCCAGATATGGTGTAGTGCCTTCCCTCCTACATGCCTCTGTAGGCCTACCTTAGATAAGGTGTAGTACCTTCCCTCCTACCTGTCTCAGCAGATCTACTTCAGATAAAGTGTGTTGCTAGTTCCTTTTTCCCTGTCTGCCTTTTCTATCATCCTCTGCTATGACCTTTTCTCTTTGACCTACTCCCCAGTAACCAAACTTGGGCAGTATCCCATGTGGTGCCCTGTGGATATCCCTGCAGATACACCCCTCCTGCTCTGTAGTCCTCACACTCTGGGGAAACTTGCATACTTTGGTATCACTGAATCCACCAAGAAATAAGTACTAACAGCAAGTAGCCTTTCAACTGTTTTCAATCGCATGTTCCAAGCACTCACACACAGAGCCACTGTTTTTTTTCAGTGAATTCCTGCACCCCATCCCTCTGCTCAGCTAGGGGAAAAAAAAAAACAACAAGCTGCTACAGCCAGCCCATCGGTGCAGCAGCTGGAATTCCATTTGCGACGCCAGTGACCCGGGTTCGGGAACAGACTGGGGTCGTCAGAGGGCTGGCCAGGGGAGAAGGATGGGACATCCTCTGGACTGCTCTCCTTCTCCGGGAGGAGGTTGGGGAGAATGTTCATTGTTCATAGGACCCCTGACGAAGGCAGGGGGCACCACAAGCAGCTGGTGTCTGGATGCTTCAGGGGGTAGGGCGGACATGGGACATCATTGCACGTCCCCGCCCCAAGAACAACAGGGGGAAAAATCACCATGTCCAGCGTCTTCATGAAGCCCCTCTCTCTGCTCCTTTATTAGCTACCAGGCTGACTCTCCGACCTGACCAATGTCCACAGCACCTTGACCGGTGTCGCGCCCCGCACTGGGGGGCAAGCCAAGGGGGCAATGGAGAGTGTGGCTTATATGGGAGTGGAGGGCAGCAAGGACCGTGACCAGGGCTAATAATACTGATGCTGGTCATGGACAAAAAGCACAGTAAATAAAACAAAAAAGCAAGCTGTTGACAGTTACAGTGTTTGTGCATAGAAAATTGCTGTAAAGTAAACGGTTGGTTACACTACTATTCATACAGGAGAGGCCAGCCCCCAGTCCACAGCCAGATCATGTCCAACAAGAACAAACAAGACTTGGAGTTTTGTAAACACTAGTCTGAAAGTGGTCTATTTGCTGTTTGTAATAATGTGCTCCAAACATGACACAGAGTTGCTCCCTTTTTTCAACTAATCCCTGTTCCTCTCCCCCTACCTACTTAATACCCCCTCAACAAACTGTTAACAATTACAGCACTTGTGTCTAGAAAATTGCTACGAAATACAAATTACCTTCACTATGAAATGCTTTCTGGGAGCCCCATGAAGTCAAATAGTTACTGGTTGCTTAACTTCTTATAGGAGATGTTGGATATGGGCACCTTTAAGTGTTGAACAAAATACATCATTTTGTCTTCAAGCACTCAATTCTCTTTACTGAGGTAATTTTCAGACAAAATTTAGTTGTACAGAGCACAAGTCACTGGTTCTATGGACCACACTTTATCCAGTGATGAACAATAGAGCACAGTAGTTCCTAAACCTTTCCTTATTTCTGTAGCCCTATGGTTTGCCAGCCCTTGGACAGTCACCTGCTGTAAAGATTTACATTCCCTTCCTACTTTGAGCAGCTTACAAAAATCTAGAACTCTTCTCTCTACTTTTTCTTGTCCCATAGTAATGATGAGCCATGGTATGCCAGGATGGTGTCAAAATTCAGGGTGATTACATGTTCTCTGGGCCCACTCGGCTTTTTCTGTCTCACAATTTCCTGGTGCCAGTTATCTTTTGGCCACAGCCATATGACTATGTATAGCCTCACACACTGGCTTGATGGGCAGTAGGCTGCCCAAAACTCACACTCTCAGAATGGCATTCCAGCAGGTAGGCCATGGGTGCTGTTCTCTCTTTTGGGTGATTTGTCTTCCCACACCTTTTCTTGAAGATGCCTTCACCCACCTTATTTCTGCTGCTACTTGTAGTACCTGTCTCTCCATCTTCTGGTGTTCTCAATGGTTTCTGCACAAACATCTCTGAGATGGGCCCTCCACAAAGATGCTCATGAAAGTTCAGGGGAACCCACCCTCAGGTACAAAAACCATCAGGGGATGTCCCTTGAGGGGCACCCGCTGGGGTTATCACACTCTCCCAGTGGTCCACCTACATACTGGGCTTCATCTTCTGATCCCTAATAAGGGGAAAAAAGATCAAGGCCTGTCCTTGATCTATGGAGGCCTCACAAACTTATTTCATAGAAATATAGAAACATAGAAAGTGAAAGCAGAAGGAGACCATATGGTCCATCTAGTCTGCCCATAGGCCTACCCCCCTCCCTTAACTGCTGGTTAGTGTGGTGGTGCCTTTGTACCTGTCCCAAGCGTCCTTGAAACCTACCACTGTTTTTTCCCCCACCACTGCCTGAGGAAGGCTGTTCCATGCATCCACCACCTTCTAAGTAAAAAAAAACTTGCATGTATTAACTCTGAATTTGCCCCCCTCCCCAGCTTCATGTTGTGCCCCCTAGTGCTTACTGACTTGGAACAGTTCCTGAACCTGCATCTTGCTTATTCCATTTGGGAATTTGTAGGTCTCAATCATGTCTCCTCTCTCCTTCCACTGCTCCAAGGAGTACACATTCAGGTTTTGCAGATGCTCTTCATAGTTTTCATTCTGTAGGCCATGTATCATTTTTGTAGCTCTCCTTTGCACTGTCTCCAGTCTGTTGATATCCTTTTATAGGTGCTGTCTCCAGAACTGTACGCTGTACTCCAGGTGTGGCCTCAACAGAGATCTCTATAGTGGCAGGATGACCTCCTTAGGACTGCAGGTAGGCGGAGCCTACAGCTCTCTTGCATCAGCTCTAAAAATGAGCTACCGGATTCAGACCATGGAACACTTCTTTTGGAGTTTTCGAATTTTCCTTCCACTTCTTTGCAGCCCTTCAAGTTAACCCTTGCTGTGCTGCAGACTGAACATCTGTCCAGAGCTCAATCAAATAGATTCATTCTTTGGAGTTTTCAAATTATCTTTCTACATCTTTGCAGCCCTTCAATTTAACTCTTGCAGTGCAACAGACTGAACATCTGTCCAAAGCTCAATCAAATAGATTCATTCTATTTCTTTCGGCATCCTATGGATTAAGAAACAAATGTTCTGGACAATCACCTCTCCTCCCCAACCTTGTAGTGCTTCAGTGAGTACAAGAAACACATTTTCTTTTAAATCCAACTTGGTAAACAGCATTTTTTAGAGCTAATGCAAGAGGGCTGCATACAACCATCTTGCTGTCTGTAGCTGGAAAAATGGAGTATCATGGCACACATTTTTGGAGTTTTCAGTGTATCATTGTTTAGCCTGCCAGTTAAAATACTGTCTTGTCTCTGTTGAGTAGACTAATTCCAACACTATTTTCTCAGCTTTTTTTTTATTACAATGTGACTTGCTATCTTTGGAGACTAATAATTTACTGACATGACTTTCAACAGATAACAGCATCTAACAGCAGAGTAGTTTCAAATTACATTCTTGGTCATCTCTCCCAGTGTGTGTGTGTGTGTGTGTGTGTGTGTGTGTGTGTGTGGCAATGACTTACAGTATTTCCTCTGAAGAGTTGGTTTATGTTAACCCTTTCTGGACCTAATTAATGACACTGGAAATCTCATTGTTTATTGAAATCTAGGATTACAAATACCTTTGAGCCAAGGCTCTTTTACAAAGGTTCCACGTCAGAGGCAAGTACAAAACAGTGTTGATACACATCAAAAACAGTAGTCTTAGTACAACAATATACAATAATTTGAGACAGGAACAAATAATGAAATGATACATAGACAATTCAAGATGGAGATAGACCTATGGAGAGACAGTAATGCCTCGGTGGGGAGGCGGGCAGCACAGAGAACAAGGGGGAAGCAAAGGGAGAGGAACACAAAGATGCAGCCAGAGGCAGTTGTCAGATGAGGGGAGAGGGTGTAAAAGGAGAAGGTGGATGAAGGGGAGGAATTACGGGGGATGGCAGAGAGAGGTGATAGGTTAGGATAGGTGGAAGGGGAGATGGATAGTAAGTTCAATTGGGGTACGAGCTGCAGGGAGGGGGGAAGTTGAGGAGGTGTCAGTGGCTGGACAAGTGAGCTCAAGCGTAAGTGTAGCAGTTGCAGGAGCTAGAGGCAATGAGATGAAGCCGTAGGTGAGGTTTAAAGGTACCAATTGTAGGAGCTGAGGTGATGTCAGGGCTAAGGTTATTCAGCTATAATGGAGCAGTGTATACAAATGCTCGTTGACCCTGAGCAGTGTGGCAGCAGGGGATTTGAAGGAGTTGAGTTTTAGCCCCCCTGGTAATCTGCAGGTTGTTTCTGCTGTTTTGGAGCAGGGCTGTGACTCTTGGTGGTGCAAGGCCAAGGCTGATTTTCTTAGCCATTATGCAGGTCAGGAACTTTATGCAATTAGAGAGCTGGAGCCAGTGGGTTGGAGCATACAGATCAGAGGTATGTGTAAGTTGGTGTGCCCCAGAGACTAGCCGACATGCCTTATTGAGGGCTGTTGAGACACACCTGAGGGTAGACCTAGTGGCAGAGACATAGAAGAGAAGGCCGTAATCAATAATCGAGACCACTGAACTCTGAACGGCAATCCTGAGAGCTTGGGGTGTGAGATGTTGTCAGTGCCTGTAGAGGAGGCCAAGGTGAATATTTGCTGCTTTGGCCACACTTTCGACATGAGCCTTGTAGGAGAGGTTGGAGTCGAGCAGTATCCCGAGGTATTTAAAGGAATGGACCTGCTCCTGGATAGACCCTTGAGCAGTGGAGATAGTTAGGCTGTGAAGCTTGTGTCTATTTTGAGAGCTGCAGAAGAGCATAGACTTCGTTTTCTTTTGGTTAAGGATGAGCTTGTGGTTAGAGAACCACTTCTCAATGGCACTAAAACCAGTCTGGAGATTTTATTGTAGTGATACGGGATCTCTGTGGGATGAGAAGATGACTGCATCGTCAGAATAGAGGGATGATTTTCTCCGTGGAAGACTGTGGGAGGGAATTAAGAAATAGTCTGAAAAGTAGCGGGCCAAGTATGGATCCTTGGGGAATTCCGGAGTAAACTGGTAAGGCATCAGAGAGAGTAGAGGAAATTTTTACCCTTTGGGATCCGGTTTTCAAGGTAGATTTTGAACCACTGTGCTGAGTCTGGGGAGAGTCCAATGTTTAGGAGCTGGTTGACCAGTAGCCGATGGTGAATGGTATCAAAAGTCTTAGAGAGGTCGATGAAAACTGCACCAGTAAGGAGACCCTTGTCTAGGGAACTATGTACAGCACCAGTGAATTCAAGAAGGCAGTGGAGGTACTGTGTCCCTTTCTGAATCCATGCTATTGATCACACAATAGATTGTCTTTGACAAGATGGTCGGTTAGCTGGTCTGCTACAATGCGTTCAAGTGCCTTGGAGAGAGGGGGCAAGATAGAAATCGGGTGATAGTTAGCATGTTTGGACTTATCACCACTTTTGTGGATTGGAGAGACAGTAGCAGCTTTCCATCTGTCCGGGAATTGACTGGTGCGGAGAGAGAGATTCAGGATTTTGGTTAAGGGACGTAGGACTTCCTCAAGAGTGAGCAGCAGTAACTTGTGATCGAGGTTATCACCACTTGCTCTGGATTTTGAGATGGCAGCTGTGATGTAACATTGTGCTTTACACAAGTCGATCTGCTGAAAGTAGAAGTTGGGGTTGTTTACCTTGGAAACATAGGTAGTTGGGGAACAGTTATCATCATTAAAGAATTCAGGGGGGAGGACAGCACTGAGATCAGTGAAGGCTGTGTTAAAGGTGTTAGCAATTGTCATGGAGTCCAGTGTGGTGGCACCGTCAATGATCAACATAGCTGGGTTTTTTTTTTTGGTTGCATTCCTGTGATTTCTTTGATGTTGTCCCAGAAAGCATGACCATTTCCCCAGGTGTTTGAGAGAGCTTCGTTGTAGTAGGAGGTTTTGGTAAGCCGGATGGCTTTAGTACAGGCATTTCAGGCTTGTTTGTAGTTTTGAATGTTTGATGGCTTGCCTGTGGCTTGGGCTACCACCCAGAGGTGGTCCCTTGCTTTTAATTGTGAGAAAAGCTTGGAGTTTATCCAGGGGTTGATGAATGCTTTGATTTTACATTTTTTAGCAGGTGCATAGTGGTCACAGGCCTTGTTAAAGGTGGCAATGAAGAGGTAAAGGGCCACATTGACATCAGCTGCATTGTAGATAGGTTGCCAGTCTTGAAGGCTCAGGTAATGTTTGAAGTGGGAGAGCTTCCCACGGGGAAGGACCCTACTATGTAAGATAGAAGGAGGTGGCTTGAGGAATTTATTGGACCATTTGCAGATGACTGGGGAGTGGTCACTGAGGGAGTCTGGGAGAACGGAGGTATGAGAGATACGGAATGGGTGAGTTGTGAGTACCCAGTCCACTAGAGTACTAGTGCCGGTCTCGTAATTAGTTCTAGTAGGGGTGTTGACCATCTGTGTGAGGTCTCATGGTTTTATACTTGTAGGGAGGGTAAATAAATGCTAGGCAGCTAATGTTTTAGGGGTTTTCAGATGTTGCAAGGGGCATCCTAGGGAATTAAAAAGAATGATAGCGGTGTCAACTGCAGTGTTCCCAGATTGAAACAATCATTTCCCTTTAGGGCGTCCTCCTTTTCCCTGTATTTACTGGGACAAAAGTCCTGTACATTTTCCTGTATGCTCAAATCAATACATGTAAGCAACTGACTTCATTATGCCAGTCAGTAAAATCACTATATCAAATGTTAAGGCTGTTTTTATTTATTTTAAATGGCAAAACTCACCTGCAACATATCACAGAGGCTCTGGAAAAATGTTGAAATATCTCAAGCTTTGCTCTCAATGTTCACATATCTCTAGAACCTCTTGATGATATTATAGCATTGTTACAGTGTACTGAAACAGCTTGGTAGCCTGGCTGAGATGCAGTGTGTTATATTCAGTGAGGTCATACTTTTATCCATTTTGGCAATGTACTGACACAGGATATCTTTGATGAGATGCAGGATCTCATTTTCAGAGGGTTCCTAATTTTGCCTACATCTACAATGCACTGATAAAGTTAATCTGGCTAAGATGCAGTATCTCATTTTCAGTGGGGTCTTACTTTTACTGGTGCCAACCTAAACTATGTATATGTGAGTATGGCGCATATGTAGTCATATCAGTGCTGCTATGTTATGGCTGATTACAGGGTAAACTGCGTATGCACAAGTATCATGCATGCTCAGTTCTGTAATCACAACAGAATCAGTTGACTCTGGTGCAGAGAGAGCACCACATATTCTTTTTGATGCTCTTGCCACTCCTAAAAGCTGTCCACAGCCATATTGTCTCAGTGCTGACAAAAGCTAAGGGATAGAAACATAGAAACATAGAAGTTGATGGGAGATAAGGACTGCATGGCCCATCCAGTCTGCCCATTTTTTTCTACCTTATGAATGTGCCATAGGCCTGCACTCTGTCAATGCCCATCTATTCATACTCATCTGTATTGCTCCCTTATGCCTATCCCATGCCTGTTTGAAGCCCTGCACTGCATTCATATCCACCACTTCCTGAGGTAGGCTGTCCATGCATCCACCACGCTTTCTGTGAAAAAGAACTTCTTCACATTACGCATTAATCAGCCCCCCTCTAATCTAAGATGATGATGGGCAACATTGGGGACCACTCTATTGTCTTCATGTGCACAGACTCTATTGACAGGTCATTTTAGAAGGTCATCACCTTCTGGGACAAAATATGCTTCCTAATGTTACCCCTAAACTTGCCATCTGTGACCTTCAGAGCACGTCCCTGTGTCCTGCTGGAGAACATATCCATATGTTCAATCCTGTCAATACCCCTGAGAATGGGAAGACTGAGCTCATGTCCCATTTCAGCCTGCTGTTTCACAGGGACAAGCAAAAAGATGAGGAGCACCCACATATGCAGAAAGCACCAGGACCACAAAAATATTATTCAAAGTTCTTTATTAAACTAAAGTGCATACTGTACCCACACATAGTGAGTATAAAAAAGTGGCGTCTGAGCCTTTCTGCAAATAACATTTCTCCTGACCCCTGCCGGCATCATTACAGTGATTCACTCTGATGATGCCTGTCGAGGCTGGACGTCATTCAGGTATTCAGTCGTCTTTTATGCTCACTATGTGTGGGTGCACTATGCACTTTATTTAAATAAAGAACTCTGAATAATATTTTTGCAGTCCTGGTGCTTTCTGCATATGTGGGTGCTCCTCATCCTTTTGCTTGTTTCATTTTGTTTTTTCATTGCTGAGCACCATATTACTTGTCCTGCTGCTCCAAATCCATTTTGCTTTGTTCCACAGGGAGAAGATGGTAACAACTACTAGTATACATACATGAGGATATTATCTGTTAGATCCTTACAGGTATTCCTGTTTTGAAAATGCAGCTTCCCCTTAACAGTGGTTTCTAAACAGAAAGCCCAACAGCAAATGTATTTTTATTTTTAGCACTAAACACATTCTCTTCATTGCTACAGTAAATGTAAACACCGGAGGGAATATGGAGAAACTGATAGAGGGAAGCTTACAAAGGATGTCAGTTGGCATTTTATGTGACTGTATACATACGCAGAACTAAAAAAATGCCACATTAATTCACTGCCACTAAGCAAGTGTCAGATGGGGGTTTGTCAACACAAAAAGGGGGGCTTGGTTTGCACTCAGAGAGGTGTGAGAAGGTCAGTTTTCCTATGTGGGGCAGTGACCCACAGGGTGTAACAAGTTGGGGTCATTGAAAATATGATAGATCATAATGGTCTACAGAGCCCATTTTCTTAAAGCAGCAGTTTTGTCATCAAAGAAGAAAAAAGGTGGGTCGGAATTGACAACCATCTGACATTTTTCACAATGCCCCACTCAAAAATGAATACAGACACAATTTAACTTGTTGCACTATAAGATCACAACAAAGAATTCAGCATCTATGCCAAGCTGGTGTTTCTCTGCTTGACATATGTGTTGCATTCTTTCTGCAAGAACATTATAGAGTATAGTACCACAATACATTTTCTTTACCTTATCCTCACTTCCATCTGAATGCACCCTAACCCCATTTCTGCCCTGATATCATGACATTTAGGGCTTGATTAAGTAAAGCTGTATCCACATTTCCTCCCTGTGGACCAAGTTAAACTTTTTCAATGCCAAAAAAAAGACTAGCAATGCATTCCATGGCTTTGAATACATTTAATATGGGGTGGTATTATACTTTGCACATTCTTGTGTTCTATAATTCTAGTATGTTCATCTATTAAAACAGCACTGCAACAATCTGGTGAAAAATTTGACCTATGCTTTTTTATGCTATTTTAGATTGCCACTTACCTTCTGACTTGTATGAGACCCTTCTTTCCACAGTTTGAGTCTGCTTTAGTACTTTTTTTCATGTCTGAAATAATAAAAGGAGCACTCCTTTTAACCCTTGCTGTGCTGTGGACTGATATATCAGTCTAAAATTCCTGTACATTCTAATTCTTTCAGCAGCCTATGGGTTAATACAGTGCAGACCAGGTCTTAATCAGTATTTTCAGCTGTTTTTGTCCATCTGTTGTTTATATATATATCCATTCTGTTGTGACTAAAATTAGTGACTATGCAGCAGGCAATGCTCTCTGACTTTACAGAACAATAGTTGTTCAAAAACAGCTACAAATACTGATGAAAACCTGGTCCCAGCCATATTAAAAGGAGTGCTCCTTTTATTATTTCAGACATGAAAAAAGTACTCAAGCAGACTCAAACTGTGGAAAGAAGGGTATCATACAAGATAAGTGATAAGTGGCAATTTAAAATAGCATAAAAAAGTATAGGTCAAAATTTTCACCAGATTGTTGCACTGCTGCTTGAAGTTATGGGGCTATGTTGAATTTTGCAAATGCAGGCTCATAACTTTGGTAATATTCAATATTTTTTACCACAACATTTCAACATAGTCATTTTGGTACAGCGACTCATTAATGTGACAGCTATCATTTTTCAACTCCTGCCCAAATGTGTGTTTGTAGCCCAAAAGTTGATTTTGCAGTCCCTGCATGACATCACCTTTAGACAAGGAGTTGAACATTTTCTCTGCCCTTCTTTATGATTCAGTTTAATCACATGGCTGTGTTGAAAATTAGGTGTAAAAATATAAAAAAATAAATAAAAAATTGTCAATATTTTTTAACCCAGATTCCTCTCCTGCAGCCCTATTGGCTCTGGCCAGAGGCTGTTTCAGCTGGTGATCCTCCCTCCCTGCCTATGCAGCCCAATATGCTATTAGCCCATAATGCCACTTTCTCACACTGTTTGGAAATCTTTAGGTTATGCATTATAATTATTTCCAAATCCCTTTCCTTTTTGGAAGATTCCAGTTGTATTCCTCCCAGTTAGTAGTCCTCTCCTGGGTTGGCCCTTCCTCGGCGCATGACCATGAATTTTTTTTGGCATTAAACTTTAGTTGCCATGTTTCTGACCATTTTTTCAGAGCCTCAAGATTGGCCTTCATCTTTTCTACCCCACCTGGAGTGCCTACCCTATTGCTTATTTTTGTGTCATCTGCGAATAAGCTTACCTTCCTCTCTAGTCCCTCAGTTATGTCACTAATAAAAATATTGAATAGGATAGGGCCGAGTACTGATCCTTGTGGCACTCCAGTATCTACTTATCTTTTTTCTGAAAGTGATCCATTCACAAGTACACTATGTGTCCTTCCAGTGAGCCAGCTCCTTAATCATTTCACTACTTTCTGTCCTACTTCTATTCTGTCGAGTTTGTTGAGTAGCCTTCTGTGTGGGACCGAGCTGAAGGATTTGCTGAAATCCGGTATACTATGTCTACTGCTCCCCCTTGGTCTATTATTTTAGTCACCCAGCTAAAGAAGTCAATTAGATTGGTTTGGCATGACCTTCCTGTTGTAAAGCCATGCTGCTTTCTGTCTACAGTAATTTGTTGTTTTCTTCTAGAAATGACATAATCCTCTCCTTGAGCAGGGTTTCCATTATTTTACCCACAATTGAGGTTAGGCTTACTGGTCTGTAACTGTTTGCACTTTCCCTGCTTCTGCTTTTGTGCAGAGCAATAACTGTTGCCTTCTTCCAGTTTTGAGAGACCTCATCCAGCTTGAATGACAGGTTGAAAAGATCAGCCATGGGCACTTCCAGCTTGTTTCTTAGTTCTCTTAGTAATCTAGGGTGAATTTCATCTGGTCCCATGGCCTTGTTTGTATTGAGTTTCTCTAGTTCCTTTAGGACCCTTTCTTTTGTAAAGGGACCCAAGTGTATTTCGACTCCTTCCTTGTTGTGTTTCACATTGCTGGGTCCGCATCCTTCCTCCTTCTTGGTGAATACAGAGCAGAAGTAACTGTTGAGGATTTCAGCCTTGTCCTTGTCATTTTCTGTGATCTCCCCATCCACCCTTGTGAGTCTAATAATACCTCCTGATGTCTTTCTCTTCTCACTGGCATATCTATAAAATGTCTTGTCACCCTTTTTGATCTCCTTGGCTATCATCTCCTCAATTTTTGCATTTGCTGTCCTGATCACTTTGTTTGCTTCCTTCTGTGTCTCCTTGTATTCTTCTCTGTCCTTGCTGGATCCAGTTTGATTGTATTTCCTGAAAGCCATTCTTTTCTCCCTGACCTTAGTAGCTACATCTTTAGAAAACCAGAGTGGTCAGGGACGAGGCACGTGATGGCCGCCTGAACAGTCATCTTTTCTCCTGCTCCCGCTACACTCCCTAATTAACTGCTTTTTCAGAAATATCTTGAACTGTACTAAGTCAAAACTGGCTTACCCCATGTTCAAGAGGTTGCCTAAATCATTGAGGAGTCAAAAATACATTGGCATGGAATCCGAAATGTGAGACAGTTTACTTCGCCATATGCCACCAACCCCCCCGACCCAAGACAAGAAACCTAAGCGACCTAAGGCTTCTACTACTGTGGCACTGGAAGACTCTAGCACCCAGGCTGCTCTGACTGAAGAAAAATTTTTGGGAAGGCATTGCTCTTTTGAAAGAAACTTTGGACACTCTAGCCACTTCTATCTAAGGCATAACTGTTTCACTGGCATCGCTGACAGAGCGCATGTCAGACAATGAAAGCCGTATCTCCTCCCTTGATGACTGGTGGGCATGGACTGACCCTGAACTAACCCAGCTCTGGCACCGCATCAAGGCCATGGAGTCTAAAATGGAAAACCTCGAGGGGAGGTCGAGAAGGAATACTTTGTTGATCTTAGGTCTCCCTGAAGGGGAAGAATGTGCCTCGCCTATTCTTTTTCTCCAAAGATTATGCACTAAACTTGCAGGACCTTCCCCCAATGGTCCTGAATATGTGATTGAGTGGGTCCACAGATGTCTAAGGCCCATTCCGCAACCTGGTGCTCTTCCATGGCCTATAATTTTCTGCCTCCTGAACTTCAGGACAAGCAGCATATCCTGAGTAAAATCCAAGATTTATCTGAGCTGCTGTGGGAGGGCCAGAGGATCCGAATAACTCAAGATTTACCGAAAGCAGTGCGACAGAGAAGAACCAAGTTCCAACCGATAGTTGCAAAGCTCATTGCGGCCACGATCCGGTTTAAAATGAAATATCCCGCAATGCTTCAAGTAGTTTATTGGGATGTATGGCACAGTTTTGAGTCTGCTGACAAAGCCACTGTGAGTCTAAAGGATCTATACCCTGACTTATTTAGTGAATTCACTGGGGTTAGAAGTGTTGGGCACCCACTTTTGGGCTGTAAGTAATACAACAGTGTAAATGTGGCGGGCAACACCCTGAACTGTCCTTTGATCTCAACTGTTGCGAATCTCTAATATAGGTCCTGGGCCCTCCTTAGATTGTGGGCTGGAGCTCTGATTTTTTGATGCCTTGCATTTGTTCGACTTCGATTTCCCTGTGGTCCCCATTCTGTTTGCCTGCCCAGAAGAGGCATGCTCCAGAACCAACTCCGGACTTCTGTTGGTGATAGCAAGGTTTGTCAACATTTTGTGTACACAAGCAGGTTGAGACTTAACTCGGTTGCTGGGAGGTCCAGAATTATGATTAACTCAAACCTCTTGGAGTAATCTTCAACTGAGATGGTCCGACTCAAGCCTGATATGGAATCCATTGCATCCGAGAACTGCCTCACTTTGAGCTGTCCCTCAATGTCTCAGATCTCTCACTGGGAAGTAAGGCATAACTTTTGAATCAGTTGATTAAACTACATCTTGTATCCTGACCACACACAAGTGTCAGAGAGAGAGACAATATGGTCTTTACCCTCCAGTTACTAACCGGGGCAATTGAAGCATACAATATACTGAGCCATTTTCCCAATGCAATATGTGGCAAGCTGCAGTGCCTGGGTTATAGAACCCCCTCATACATTTGCCATCCAGATATACAGTCAGATATAAATTCTGCAGTCATCCTGTGGAGATTAAATAATAAACTACCTGCCAAGCCCAATTTGTCTATTGTTTCAACTGAAACATGCACCATAAACTACCATTGGTCTCTACTAGTGACTATGAGGGGGCATTGACTTTAGAAGTGGCTGTGCAGAGTCTCAACCATTGTGTATGCAGCTTCTCAGAGCTCTCCAGATGAAAAACTCTTGGAGGAAGACATAACGTGGCTCCTGGTTTTACTTGGGTACACCCCTTTACCCCAAGGAGAATTACTGTACGTAAATCTCTATAATCTGGACCATTTTCTGGAGCCCATTACATTAATTACCCTATTAGAGGTTCAATGGAGCACTAATTATTGGTTTTATTTTGCTTAAAATCCCTCTTTTACCCCGTACCTACTCCCTCAAATTGAAATGCCCCTGAAGACTGTAATTCCCGGTGCAGCCTTACAGCTTCTTTCATCTATCCCTAATCATCTGACATTTACTGGGACAATACACTTTTCCTTTAATAACTCCTAATAACTATGTATCTAAGATGATTTCAACAAAGTTTCTGCGATATTGCGTTATAGAATTTAATAGGATCTGTTTGAAATTTTCTGAAAGTTTAGAACATTAGGATGTTTCTGATTTAGTAGATCATCATTTGGCTGGGGGAGGGGGTGGAAAATTGTTTGGGGGGGTAGATATCATTGCGGCCAAGCACCGCTAAGTATTCTGGTAATTTAAACCAGAAATTAGAGGAGTGTGACTTAGTTTTGTTTTCTTTTTACAGGGAAAGGTTAATAAGATGAACGTTAATTTGATGGGTGAGGGAGGAAAGCGGGGAGGTGGGCAGGGGGGGGTTCAGATACCACATCAAGTGTCAGTTTAGGGTTAGTTAAAAGCTCAGGACTTGGGGATTACTTACATAAAATAGATACAATATGAAGTACGTCTCATGGAATGTGAAAGGAATACGGTCTACTTACAAGAGATACCAGATACTGAAGCATCTGCAACTGTTGCAATGTCATACAGCCTTCCTTCAGGAAACCCATCTATTGGCCTCAGAGCATCTTTTCCTCTGTCGTCAATGGGTGGGTCAGAGTTATACAGTTGGGAACTCCACTAACCAACGAGGAGTAGCTATCTTTCTTTCTAGAGGAATACATTTCCAATTAATTACAGCTGTTGAGGATCCTGAAGAAAGGTTTCGCTTCCTACATGGTACCCTGGATCATACTGAGCTGCTTACAGGATGTATCTATGGTCCAAATACTCCGTCACCTTAATTTTTCCTGGGCTCACTAAATGTCATCTCCCCCTTTATACACCTTCCCGTAATTATTGCTGGAGATTGGAATGTCACTATCCTGCCCACTTTAGACAAATCGAATGGGTGAACCACCAGACTTTCCCTGACACAACGGGCCTTAGAGGAATTCAGAACCATGGGAGGTCTTTGTAATCCCTGGAGAATCTTTCACCCGACTAGTCATAAATACACTTTTATTCCCCAGTTCATAAATCTTTTTCCCGGATTGACTTTTCTTAACTAGTACCGAAACCCTACCGAACATACTTGATACTGGGATATCCCCTAAAGTTTTGTTGGACCATTTGCCAGTATGGCTCACTTATGTTCCCTAGCCAATTATTAGGTGAAATAAAATATGGAAACATAATACACAACTGCTTAAAGAACTCTGGGTCTTAGACAAATTGGGTACTTTCATCAAGAATTTCTGGTTGACTAATGCAGGGTCTATCCTTGAATTAGATAAAATCTGGGGAGATTTAAAATGTGTACTCTGGGGACAGTGTATTCGGATTGCCTCTGTCCAGAAAAAGAAAAGAGAACTATCTCTTCATTCTCTTTCGGCACAGATTGAAGTACTAGAAAATGGTCCATTTCTAGATACCTCAGAATGAGATCAGATAGAACTTACCAAATTAAGGTACCAATACAAAAAAAATGAATATGCATTACTAAAATTACACTCTACCTATATAGATCAAGGGGACAAAGCAGGACATTTGCTAGCATTACAGCTCAGGGAATAGAAGGCCTCCCATATCGTGAAAGTCATTTCTGCCCAGTTAGATGGTATACTCAAAACCTCTCCACCAGACATAGTCGAGGAGTTCGACAGGTTTTACTCACAGCTATATAGCCCCTCTCCAATATCCCCACAAAATTGGAAACCTGAGAATATCTGGAGAATATTGCATTCCCTCAACTATCCCTTGAACAAAAACACTTTTTAACCCTCCCTATATCTCATCAAGAAATATTAGATGCCATTCAATCTCTGGCATCAGATAAATCCCAGGGGCCAGATGACTTTCCTGTGATTTTTTATAAATCCCTTGCTGAGGAATTGGTCCCCGTCTTAGCCCAAGTTTTCCACTACCTGTGTGAGTCAGGTATCTCTGACCCTTCCCTTTTGTGGGCTTTTATAATTGTCTTGCCCAAGCCTGACAAACCCACAGATAATGTAGCCCACTATCACCCTACATCTCTTATCAATAATGATATGAAAATCTTTGCTAAGATATTACCCAAGAGGATAATGCAAGTATGGGAAGGAATTATAGGCCTCGAACAGGTGGAGTTTATGAAAGGGAGATACTCCTCAGATCACCTGCACAAGTTAGAACATGTCTTCTCCATGTCCAGAGACTGCCCTGACCCTATGGCTCTGGTATCTCTGGATGCGGAGAAGGCTTTTGACTGGGTACAGTGGGATTTCTTATTTCTGGTCCTGGAGAGAGTTGGCTTCCCTGAAACCTTCATTCAATGTGTACAAATACTCTATACTGAACCAAAAGCTAAGGTATACTGTAATGGAGTCCTCTCCACAGGCTTCTCCCTTTATTCAGGTACTCGACAGGGCTGCCCTCCCCCCCCTTTTGTTTAACATTTATCTAGAACCTTTAGTCAGACTCCTGAACACTTCCCCATCTGTTCAAGGTATCTATCTCGGTCCTTTTGAAGTTAAAACATCAGCATATGCAGATGATATCCTGGTCCAGCTATCTCACCCTACCATCTCACTACCAGAGGCAATTAATATTATATCCCTTTTTGGTAAATATTCTAATTATAAACTAAATTTAGATAAGACCACCCTCATGCCTTTAAATCATCATGTCAAGCATGTACCAATGGGCATAAGATGGACCAATAAGCTCACCTATCTTGGAGTCACTCTTACGCAAAGCCAATTACTGAGACGTAAACTCAATTTAGATAGCATAGTTGTTTCTATTTCACGAGACTTACAGATGGTCTATACTGCATCCATCTTTACAGGCCCAAATAAATGTGATTAAAATGAATATCCTTCCTCAAATCTTTTATCCTCTTCATATGCTTAATCTGTATATCCCATCTACATGGTTCAAAAAACGTCATGCTCTTATTTCTTGTTTTCTCTGGAAAAAGAAGTGTCCACTTACATCATATATTAAATTAGGATCCCCAAAGAAATTGGGAGGAATCAAACTACCCAATTCATACTTACATAACTTAGCTAGTCATATTTCAAAATATGCCAGATGGCCTTTAACCCAGATATCTCTGAACCCTCTAACATATACACCTATATGGTTGCAGATCCAAAGGACCTTGATTATGTCATCAGGAATCTCTGTAGAATCCATTTGTTTTACTTCCCCATGCAGATTACCCCTTCAACTAAAAAACACAGCCATAGATACATCCCTCAAGGTACATTCTCTGCTTTGTAGATCCATGCAGAACAGAAATATCCAAGATATGTCTCAACCAATCTATGGTAACCTTAATTTCAAACTCCAGGGCCTCACTATTCATATACCAGAATTAAAGGGGAAATGCATTTCTTATTTTCTAGCAGAAGGGAAGTTACTTGAAAGCCTCACTTTACTACAGCAACTTGGGCTTCCACGTTCACAAATTTTTAAGATCTACCAGATCCGTCACATGTTATTAGAGTGGTTTGGAGCAATAGCCTGGGTCACCAACCAAAGAGATTTTCTTTCATCCATCCACTCTCTTGTGTGGCAACCCCATTCAGTTTCACAATTAATGACTTTTCTCTTCCCCTATATTTACCCAAACATAACTGGTGGATCCCATTACTGGGACAAGGCACTTCCTACTTTGCTCCAAGGATGGGACCGTACCTGGCTTGACCTACACCAATACCTCACCAACAATAGGCTACGCATGACCCAGTTCTATATTCTCCATAATATCTACTTTACCCCATTACATTTACATAGGACGGGGAAACTTCCCTCAGCAACCTGCTCTAGGTGTGCATCGGCTGAGGGCTTATTGTTTCATATCCTGTGGGAATATAGTAAAGTAACCTGGTTATGGGAAAGAATTAAAAATACAGTTGATCCCTTATTGGGACTAGTGGAATATTTCTCCCCAGACATTTGCATTGTGAGATCCCTTTCACTAATTCACATCGGAGAAAAAAAGGTTCCATATTTCCTTAATTTCTTTAATGGTTAAATGCTTGGTTCTGCATCATTGGCTTGACCAGAATGAAATCTCAAATTCAGAATGGCTAAATGATATAATACACAGTCTGAGAATCGAGCAATCGATAGCTACCCTCAGGAACTGTCTTCAGTCATATGATAAGAAATGGAGTAAATTAGAAACACTCTTATTGTTGCAAACAACTCCAACAGTTGATAAATGATAGCCCTTAATTGTCTTGCAAGCACTTTTGAGTTAGTATGACATATCCTGATCAAGGTAAACCACATATAGCTACTTTCCTTTTTCTTGGTATCTGAAGTGGAGGGGGAATGAAGGGTAATGGGATGGGAGGCAGGGTGGGGATATTAGTGCTTACTATTTATCTTTACTACACATATGCTTACTCTGTAATTATGTCTTGTATCTTCTTGCATTGTTTAATTGTCTCGATCATACAAGCTAAACTAATAAAGATGACTTAATTTCAGAAAAAGAAAACCAGAGAGGTTTTCTTTTCTTTTTAGCTTTGCTCACCATTTTTATGCAATGGTTTGCAGTATTTAGTATAGCCCTTTTGAGCTGTATCCAGTAGTCTTCAACATCTTTCAGCTGAGTAATGTTAGCCAGACTCAGCTTAAGACTTTACTTCATTTTTGAGAAGCTGCTTGTCTAAAGTCCATGACTTTTGTTTTGGAGTGCTTTGTGTCTGTTTTTGTCTTGACCTGGAACCACACTATACAGTGGTCACTGGTCCCCAGGTAGCTTCCAACCTCTACCTCCGTGATATTGTCCTCATTTGTTAGTATCAAGACAAGGGCCGCTTCCCCCCTTGTTTTGTCCTTTACAAGCTGTTTGAGGCCCGATACATGCAGGGCCTCTCGCTTCATCTGCATTTTATTTCCTTGGCTCCCCGGTGACTATATGCACATTGCATGTAATTACTTGACCATATTCACCTTGTTAAGCCTTTTATGTTGTATAGCCACTTAAAGTATGTCACCACACGAGTATGCACTGATTTCTCTTAAATATTTGTACTGATGTAATTTGTGCTTATATTTTGTTCTAATTGTATCTCTCTATTGTATTGATGTTTGTTGGGTTTGCCACCCTGGTGGCCTTGGTCACAACTGAAAATGGTCCTCTGGATTAGTTTGCTGACCCGGTTATCAAACACATAAATAAATAAATAAATAAATAAATAAATAAATAAATAAATAATTGCTTCTGGTTGAAATCACTGTTTGTGTATCCCAGTTTACGTCAAGTAACTTGAAGTCACCCAGTGCAATCACCTCCCCTTTGTCACTCATTTTGTGTATGTTTTCCAATATTTCCTTGTCCCACTACATACTTGTGCTGGGGGCCGGTAGAATACTCCTACCCAGGTTGTTGCTCCATTGTTTGCCTCTAGAGTGACCCAAAGTGACTCTGTTTCGGTATTGTCATTTTGAGTCATAGTAGTTTTTATTCCCTCTCTTGCATACATAGCTACATCCCCCCCTTCTACCAGTTCTGTCTTTCTGAAATAGACAGTATCCTAGTACAGTCATGTCCCAGTCATGGTTATTATTGAACCATGTTTCTGTGATGGCGACCCATTCCAGATCTGCTTCGGCGATGAGGGTGGTGAGGTCTGCTAATTTATGTGTCAGACTCATTGAGTTTGTGAAAATAAACTTCCATGCATAGTCACCCCCCTTTTTGGTGCTCTATGACTGTTTAAACTATTTGTTGTCTTGACCTCATCTGATAGGTTGATTTCCTCCTTTGCATTTGTACCCCTGATTTGTTTGTATTTTTAGGGAGAGGTAGCAGATCCATATGCTGCTGCTGTCCTATCCCCAGTGTTTAATTTAAATGGTTTTCAGCTACTTCCAGTTTCTGATCAAGATCCCACATTCTTTCCTGAGTGAGGTGCAGACCATCAAATCTGAAGAGTCGTCTGTCCCAGAAGTCATTCCAGTTTCCTATGAAGATGTGCCCCTTTTCTTGGCACCAGCTCTGGACCCAGTTGTTTAGCTCACCAGTTTGCTCTTTCTGTATTCTATCCATATGGTCTACTTTCTGCTATTCTGGGAGGACCTCAGAGAAGGCAATGTTTGAGGAGTGGGAGGACAATTTCTCACCTAGGCGAGAGAGGTGCTGTTTTGTCTCTTCGATCATCTAACTTCCCAGATCATTAGTACCTATGTGGTACCTATGTGGTCTGCTGTCTCTCAGTCAGCGTGGGCTAGACTGATGATGAAAAAGCAAACAAGGAAAAGCCACACTGAGTAAAGAGGCTGGTGCTCTATTAATAATAAATCAAAATGAAAGAAATCAAGCACCCGGCCAGAGCAGACTCAATATACAAAAATATTTTATTTAATATACCACTGTGTAAAATACTTGGCTATTCATCTAACTGGTGACAGGGTGAAAAAATACAATCTTACGTTTCACCAAGCAAACTGCCTAGCTTCATCAGAGATGGTACGAGTATGTAACAGGTAACTATTTAAAGGCAAAATCACCACGTGCAAAATGCAGAAACAATTAAAAACAATGATGAGACAATCACTAAGCACTGAATTCCATTAGTACTAGCATATACTCATTAAATAGAGACACATACATTTAAAACATGGCAGTATAACCTCATTTATTAAGTATAGCTACAATCACTCTATTTGAGTGTGATAACACCAAGTTTATATAATTTAAAGTCACTTAATGTGAAAAGTAACAGTGCTTGATTTAATCAATGTACCTCTAAATCAAATATTTGCCAAAAGGAAACTAGATGTCTTTATTGCTAAAAACAATTATTTAGAATTTACAACTAGTTTCATGGTCTAGAGGTTAATTAAAAGTAAATCAGATGGTTCTCAGATTATTATACCACAGGTTAAGCACTTATGATGGAAACAAAATTCATAGAAATGCTGCTAGATCTATATTTTTATTTAGGCCCATACCTTCTCTGGATCTTAAAACAAAGATCCAAAAACTTTCTCTTTGTCCAATAAGCTGTTATAAATTACCTCCTCTGGGGCTCACTGAAACTTTTTCCAGACCTACAAATTTGATATTCTGAACTAAGTTTGGATTCTTTCAACTCTGAACAAGTTGCAGTATGGCATATGTCATATCCAATTTTGCTAGTGCTCTAATATGTTCACTAATCCTAACCTTAAATTCCCTCACAGTTCTTCCAATACAAAAAAAGACATAAACATTGTAGTTTATAAACTACTGATGTAGTGTTACACAATATCAAATCTCAGATCTTAAAAATTTGTTTAGTCACAGGATTTTCAAACAGGTCAGTAACAAGTATATAAAAGCAAAACTTACACCGTCCACATTTCTTAGTACCACTAGGTGGTGGAAGTTGCCACATGGTATTTGATTTCTGTTCTACTGGCAAATAAGACCTCACTACTTCAACAGCAATTATTGGTGCCTTTATATACACCATCTTTGGTCCGATGCCAACATATTTCTTCATATCTGGTTCTATTTGCAACATCCCCCAATTACTCATTAATATCTGTTTCAACTGTTGGCTTTTAGTACTAAAAGCAGTCACACAACTTATTTCCTGATATTTATTACTAACCCAAATATTTTTGGTTTTTTGCACTAATGTATTTTCTCGGGGTATAGTTGCCATTTCCTCTACTGCATGTTTAATAAGGGAATGGCCATACCCCTGCTATTGAAACCTTTGAATTTGCAAGTATCTCTGTATCTCATAGTCTTTTGTTGTTGTACAGTTTCTAAGGGTCCTAATCAACTACCCTTTTGGAATGTTGTGGGAGACATGCCTAGGATGAAAACTACTAGCTAATAATAAGCTATTTCTCTTGGTAGGCTTATTAAATAGAGAGGTGACTATATTGCCTCCACCCATTTTAAATAATCTGAGGTCCAGACAAGAAACCTCCTCATTACTCATATGTGCTTTACATTTCAAATTAACATCTGTGGCATTGAGCCAGGAGAGAAATTCTCCAAATTCTTCAACAGAATCTTTCCAAATGACAATAACATCATCAATAAAACAACACCACAAATCCAATTTGGAAAAATATGGCTTGGTGGCATTGCTTCTAACCCAATCCATTTCCCGCTTGCCTACATATAGGTTCACATAGCTAGGGGACATTGTTGCCCAAATGGTAGTCCCCTTAACTTGTCTAAAAAAGGACCCCGGAAAAGAAAAATGTTGGAACTTGGAACTTAGTACTAACTCAGCCAGATTAAGTAAAAATGAAGTAGGTACTATATGGGGGAGTTCATGTAAACTCAGAAAATATTTGAGTGCCGCTAAACCACCAGAAAGTGGAGCATTAGGATATAAAGATTCTATATCTAATGTGGCAAACAATCACCCATCATCCATTTCTATATCATCAAGGATATTAATATGTGTAGTATCCTTAAGGTATGAAGGAAGATGTTGTACAAGAGGTTGCAAAAACATATCTACAAACTGAGACAAAGGTTCTGTGAGCAATCCATGCCCAGAAATAATGGGTCAATCAGTAGGGTCCACAGGATCCTTGTGAATTTTTGGCAAACCATATATAGTAGGGATCTTAGGGTCTGTTATTACTAATGCTCTATATTGTGCTTCAGAAATATAGCTGTTAACAAGGCCTTCCTCTAGGACACCATTTTCAATTTTAATTCACTAGTGTTATTATGACAAATGTTTTGATAAAAAGATGTGTCACATAATTGCCTGGTAATTTCTGAAACATATTTGTCTCTATCCATAACAAATATTGCACCACCTTTGTCAGCACTTTTGACAACTATTTTACTATTTTCAGATAACAGTCTAAGTGTAGCTTGTTAATTTTTTGAAATGCAAATAACAATGCAAATTAGGCTGTGCAGCTAACTTTGCAATGTCAAACTCACATTTCTTAACAAATCATGACATATCTGGACTTAAAGGGGGAAAATAGTAAGATTTCAGTTTAATAGAAATGTGATGTTTAATATCAATAATACACTCTGCTTCTGTAGAATCAGTCCCAAAAATTGTTTGCAACATGATTCTTCATGCAAAACAATGTCAATCTACTATAGTCTGAAAATGGTCTATATCAGTGGTAAGGGAAAATGTAAGTCCTTTGTTCAAAACAGCTTCTTCATCCTGTGTATTGGTATAACTAGACAAATTATTAACAGCTGGTTTTAATGGTAAGCGGGTTAGTGTCTGTACCCACATTGCCCTCTTCCATGTCTTCCCCCCTTCTCATCCTCTTTTCTGAAAAGTTGTGTCCTGAAAGCGTGTTCTCCTTAGACTGTATCGCTGGGTGGAGTGACTGGATGACTGTGGGGGTGGGTGTTGTGTGAGGTGATCTGGAAAAACCTCTGTATCACTGTCTGTATCACTAGGTCTTGAGGTATAATCCAAAATAGTTGCCCCATCACTAGGTTCCTGATTTCTTAAAATAGATTTCAATGGCCTGGATTCTGTATTAGGAGAGGTGTTCAGTTAAACCTGTTCAGTCGACAATTCACTACCACTATTAGAAGTCCAGTCAAATACCCGCCTCCAAATGATAATCATCCTCCTCTCATTTAAACTTTTTCTGTTAAGCCCTTTTTTAACTGACTATCATAACGGGCAACTTTAGCAAGCAGCTGTTTTTTTAGTTTCTCAAACTCCCCAGGATCAACACACTTCTGTAGGTCCCTCTCCTTAATAATAATATCAGCAGTAATGGATTCTCTTACTGGCAAAGCATGCTCAAAAATAAGTTCTATCGATTCCAAGACAGTTTCTTTCATTAAGGTCCGCCACTTTTTCATGAATAACGGGTAATCTGTTCCATATGCTGGCTTGTTTAACACTCGTAGACCTCACAGCACTCATTTGACCGAAACATATGGTTCCAGAGTAATTTTGTGCCAATGCATTCATCTGCCTTTAAGCACTAGTTTTTCCAGTGCTCTGTAGAGGACCTTACTAGAAATAATGGGAATATCGACAATAATGTCCTTCTTCGTGGAGAGTAAGGGGTTTCCATCTTCCAGGTCTGCAAAAGCTGTAATGGCAAAACTTATCATGGAACCCATTGCACCATCACCATAGAATTCAATAGCATTGTCTGCCATGTTACATATCGACCCCGTCGCTCCGTTAGTGTCCGTCTGCATATTTTGCCAATTACACCATTCGCTACCGCCGTGTATTTATTGGGAGAATGTAGTTACTCAGAAAAATGGCACCTGTGCAAAAAATACCAGTTTACACACTGAATGTTGCTCTTTTACACCTTGACTAGGTAATGAATGTGGCTTTGGTAAATATGTAAACAAGCAAACAAGCAAAAGCCGTGCTGAGTAAAGAGACTGGTGCTCTATTAATAATAAATCAAACCAAAAAAAATTGAGAACCCCGCCAGAGCAGACTTGATATTTAAAAATACTTTATTTAATATACTAGTGTCTAAAATACATGGCTATTCACCTAAATGGTGATGGTGAAAAATACAATCTTACATTTTGCCAAGCAAACTGCCTAGCTTCATCAGAGATAGTATGACTATGTAACAGGTAACAATTTAAAGGCAAAATCACCATGTACAAAATGCAGAAACAATTAAAAACAATGATAAGACAATCACTAAGCACTGAATTCCATTAGTACTAGCATATACTCATTAAATATGTATGTGTCTCTATTGTTTGCTTGTTTATACGTTTATCAAAGCTGCACGAGTTACTTAGTTAAGGTGTCAAAGAGCAGCATTCAGTGTGTAAACTGTCATTTTTCTCTCCAGTGCCATTTTTCTGAGTAACTACATTCTCCCAATAAATATATGGAGGTAGCGAACAGTGTAATTTGCAAAATATGCAGACGGACACTAACAGAGTGACGGGGTCGATATGTAACACGGCGGACATTGCTAATGAATTCCGTAGTGACTGTGTGATGGGTTCCATGATAAGTTTTGCCATTACAGCTTTTGTAGACCTGAAAGATGGAAACCCCATCTCTCCACGAAGCAGGACATTATTGTAGATACTCCCATTATTTCTGGTAAGGTCCTCTGCAGAGCACTGGAAAAACATGCTTAAAGGCAGATGAATGCATTGGCACAAAATTACTCTGGAAGCATATGTTTTGGTCAAACGAGTGCCATGAGGTCTACGAGTGTTAAATAAGCCAGCATACGGAACAGATGACCCATTATTCATGAAAAAGTGGTGGACCTTAATGGAAGAAACCGGCTTAAAATTGATAGAACTTATTTTGGAGCATGCATTGCCGGTAAGAGAATCAATTACTGCTGATATTATTATTAAGGAGAGTGACCTACAGAAGTGCATTGATCCTGGGGAGTTTGAGAAACTAAAAAAAAAACAGCTGCTTGCTAAAGCTGCCCGTTATAGTATTCAGTTAAAAAGGCTAAACAGAAACAGTTTAAATGAGATGAGGATGATTATCATTTGGGGTGCTCATTTGACTGGACTTCTAATAGAGGTAGTGAATTGTCGGCTGAACAGGTTGAGTCGACCATCTCTCCTGATACAGAATCCAGGCCATTGAAATCTATTTTAAGAAATCGGGAACTAAGTGACGGGCAACTATTTTGGATTGTACCTCAGGACCTAATTATACAGACAGTAATCCAGAGGTTTTTCCAGATTGCCGGACACAACACCCACCCCACAGTCATCCAGTCACTCCACCTCAGTGATACAGTCTAAGGAGAACACACTTTCAGGACACAACTATTCAGAGAAGAGGACGAGGAGGGGGGAAGACATGGAAGAGGGTGAAGGGAGTACAGACACTAACCCCCTTAAAATTAAAATCAGATGTTATCAATGTGTCTATTTATACCCTTACACAGGATGAAGAAGCTGTTTTGAACAAAGGACTTACATTTTCCCTTACCACTGATATAGATCATTTTCAGATTATAGAAGATTTACATCGTTTTGCATGAAAAATCATGTTGCGAACAATTTTTGGGACTGATTCTACAGAAGCAGAGTGTATTATTGATATTAAACATCAAGTTTCTATTAAACCAAAATCTTACTATTGTCCTCCTTAAGTCCAGCTATGTTATTATTTGTTAAGAAATGTAAGCTTGACATTGTAGCTTTAGCTGCACAACCTAATTTGCATTGTTATAATAATTGTTCAAAAAATGAACAAACTGCACTTAGACTGTTATCTGAAAATAGCAAAATAGTTGTCAAAAGTGCTGAAAAAAGTGGTGCAATAGTTGTGATGGATAGAGACAAATATGTCTCTGAAATTAACAGGCAATTATGTGACGCATCTTTTTATCAAAAAATGTGTCTTAATAACACTAGTGAATTAAAATTGAAAATAGATAGTGTCCTAGAGGAAGGCCTGGTTAACAGCTATATTTCTGAAGCACAATATACAGCATTAGTAGTAACAGACCCTAAGATCCCTACTATATATGGTTTGCCAAAAATTCATAAGGATCCTGTGGACCCTCCTGGTCGACCCATTATTTCTGGGCATGGATGGCTCACAGAACCTTTGTTTCAGTTTGTAGATATATTTTTGCAACCTCTTGTACAACATATTCCTTCATACCTTAAGGATACTACACATATTATTAATATCCTTGAGGATATAGAAATGGATGATGGGTGGTTGTTTGTCACATTAGATATAGAATCTTTATATACTAATTTTCCACTTTCTGGTGGTTTAGCGGCACTCAAATATTTTCTGAGTTTATGTGAACTCCCTCATATAGTACCTACTTCATTTTTACTTAATCTGGCTGAGTTAGTACTAAGTTCCAACATTTTTCTTTTCCAGGGGTCCTTTTTTAGACAAGTTAAGGGGACTGCCATGGGGGTAGCAATGGCCCCTAGCTATGTGAACCTATATGTAGGCAAGCGGGAAATGGATTGGGTTAGAAGTGACACTACTAGTCCATATTTTTCCAAACTGAATTTGTGGCGTCATTTTATTGATGATGTTATTGTCATTTGGAATGGTTCTGTTGAAGAATTTGGAGAATTTGTCTCTTGGCTCAATACCACAGATGTTAATTTGAAATTTAAAGCACATGTGAGTAATGAGGAGGCTTCTTTTTTGGACATCAGGTTATTTAAAATGGGTGGAGGCAATATAGGCACCTCTCTATTTACTAAGCTTACTGATAAAAATCGCTTATTATTAGCTAGTAGTTTTCATCCTAGACATGTCACCCACAAGATTCCAAAGGGGCAGTTGATTAGGATCCTTAGAAACTGTACAACAACAAAAGATTATGAGATACAGAGAGACTTGCAAATTCAAAGGTTTCAACAGCGGGGGTATGGCCATTCCGTTATTAAACATGCAGTAGGGGAAGAGGTAGCAATACCCGAGAAAAGACATTAGTGCAAAAGACAAAAAATGTTGGGGTTAACAATAAATATCAGGAAATAGGTTTTGTGACTGGTTTTAGTACTAAAAGCCAACAGTTGAAACAGATATTAATGAATAATTGGGGGATGTTGCAAATAGAACCAGATATGAAGAAATATGTTGGCATTGGACCAAAGGTGGTGTATAAAAAGGCACCAACAGTTGCTGATAAAGTAGCGAGGTATTATTTGCCAGTAACACAGAAATAAAATACCATCTGGCAACTTCCACCACCTGGTGGTACTAAGAATTGTGGAAGGTGTAAGTTTTGTTCTTATATACTTGTTACTAACCAATTTGAAAATCCTGTGACTAAACAAATTTTTAAGATCTGAGATTTGATATTGTGTAACACTACATCAGTAGTTTGTAAACTACAGTGTTCATGTGGGTTCTTTTATATTGGAAGAAATGTGAGAGAATTTAAGGTTAGGATTAGTGAACATATTAGAGCACTAGCAAAATTGGATATGACATATGCCATAGTGCGACATGTTCAGAGTTGTAAGAATCCAAACTTAGTTCACAATATCAAATTTGTAGGTCTGGAAAAAGTTTCAGTGGGCCCCAGAGGAGGTAATTTAAAACAACTTATTGGACAAAGAGAAAGTTTCTAGATCTTTGTTTTAAGATCCAGAGAAGGTATGGGCCTAAATAAAAATATAGATCTCGCAGCATTTCTATGAATTTTGTTTCCATCCTAAGTGCTTAACCTGTGGCATAATAATCTGAGAGCCATTTGATTTACGCTTAATTAACCTCTAGAGCATGATGCTAGTTGTAAATTCTAAATAATTGCTTTTAACAATAAAGACATCTAGTTTCCTTTTGGCAAAAATTTGATTTGGAGGTTCATTGATTAAATCTAGCACTGTTACTTTTCACATTAAGTGACTTTAAATTATATAAACTTGGTGTCATCACACTCAAATAGAGTGATTTTAGCTATACTTAATTAAAGAGGTTGTAGAGCCATGTTTTAAATGTATGTGTCTCTATTTAATGAGTATATGCTAGTACTAATGGAATTCAGTGCTTAGTGATTGTCTCATCATTGCTTTTAATTGTTTCTGCATTTTGCACGTGGTGATCTTGCCTTTAAATAGTTACCTGTTACATAGTCATACTATCTCTGATGAAGCTAGGCAGTTTGCTTGGCGAAATATAAGATTATATTTTTCACCCTGTCACCATTTAGGTGAATAGTGATGTATTTTACACACTGGTATATTAAATAAAATATTTTTGTATATCGAATCTGCTCTGGCTATGTGCTAAATTTATTTCATTTAGACTGATGATGCAATTATTATTACTGAAACTCTTCCCTCCCAACTTCACTCTGACACCTGGCCCCAGAGTGCTAGTCTCAGTGGGGACATATAAGGTGAACTATCTCTTCCCCTACTGGTAGGAAGGGTGTTACTGTATGAAATGATGCAATAAGTTATGAAACAAATGCTTGCCATATTTCACTATGCCCTGGGGTCACTTTGTTACTTCCTTTTTTGGACCTTTTTAATGATTAGTGGCAGTTTCCATATCACTCCTTTAAATTTATGTCTCCAATGAAATTTGTATGGTAACTGCTACATTTGAATGAATGGCTGATGCTTTAAGAATTAGGGTATAAAAAGACAATGAAAGTTGGTCAAAACCTCACCACCTTAAGAAAATGTATCATGCCTCAAAACATATGGGAGTCTGTTGGTGAGGAGTCCCTTGGCATCTACTGTTTCTCAGAACCAAATATTGACTTTTATAAACTTTACACTTATGTTATGCACTTTACTTCACTTAGTGATACTTCAGTAAAAGATTTGCTGATAGCAAGGTGGGATGTTATGAACTTTTTGTGATAATTCTGTTGGGGTGGAATGTCGCCTATGACAGAAGCACTGCATATGCAGATTATAGTTCCAGAAGGTTGCACATATGTGCAACCACCACATTCTGGAACTGTGACTGCTGCAGGAATCAGCCCATGGCATAGCACCAAGTACATGGTGCTGTGCTATGGCCCATACCCTGGGCAACTGGTGCTACTTACGATGTTGTCCCACTACTCCCCCACCATATACCTTTAAAAGCCCAATTTTGACACCATATTTTTAAATACTGAAAGTTCCTCACCAGTCCTCATGGGTGGTCCAGTGACTGATGTCCCAGTCCCCATCTCCATATGTACTCCCCTGGTTCCATTGTAGCCATTTTCCAGCCTGTCCCTTTCTGACTGTGTGTTAGCAGCACTGTGGGCCACCTAATCCTTCCTCTGTTGGACCAAATGTTCCAGTTCACATGGCATTGACCCCATGAAAAAACACTTTCTGAAATTCTTCTGCCAGTGAGGTCACTGCACCTTATGACTGTGGAACAGTGAGTGGTAGGTAACCAGTGTGCATGGCACAACATGTACTGAATCCCACATCACTGGTGCTCCCACTGCTGTATTCCCTGCTCAAGTACAGTACACTGACCTGTTTGCTAACTCTATTATGTTATTGCCGAAAGGGATGCAATGCAGTACTTGGTACAATGTGTTCTTTGTGACCACTTTGTGCCACTAACTAGCAATTATGGATGGTGCCCACTTATTTGTTTCTTTTAAAATTTGTTTTTTTCTCTTGATATCATGACACCAGACTCATTGGACCCTAACACTCATGTCTGAATAACCTCCCTAAAAACAACTGTAGAATGGACCCACATCCTTCTCAGAAGATGCCAGCATTCTTCCTATACTGGACTCAGTGAGGTGGGGAGCGGGTTGTAGCCCGGTCCCACTGGTGCAAGAAACCAGCAGCAGTAATTGCCACAACATTTTCTTCATTGCTGTACTATTTCTCCTCACTCCCACATCATTGGCATAGGCATAGCTCAATCAGTGACATGCCAGCCCCCACAACACACAGCGCACACTTCCCAGTGTTTTCATACTGTCATGCTCCACCCCTGATTGCTGCCACAAGCCATTTAGTCTCCATTTCCCATCACATATTTTATTTTTGGAGGCTTCATTGTTCAATGTCTTGACCCTGGATCTTCAGTCTCTGCAGCATTTCTTTCATTTTTTGTTTGGGGTGGGAATACATTCTGTCATGTTTGGTCCATTGTTCTGGCTACAAAACATTTATTCTCTAATGTTCCTCCCTTTTATTTTTGTTTGGTGGGATGGGTAGATTCTTTCCCTGTATTCTACCCTTTAAAAGACCATGGAACATTCTGGCTCCACTGCCCCCGCCCCAACAAAAGAAAAAAAGAAAAAAAAAAGAAAATAATGGAAGTTATTGTCGTGGGAAAATGTTTTTAACAAGACAGAAAAAAATTGATTACCCCACCCACATACAAAAAGGCTTTATGGCTATTTTTGTCTCATTTTGCTGACTGCTTTTTGCTGCCTGATAATCTGCATACCTCAGATACCTTATCACCGGCAAAGGCTTTCTCCAGTACTGCAACAGACAAACTCAAGGTACATTTTATTTCTTATTCATTCTAATAGGACTATTGAAGAGCTCACTACCTTCAGGGTTGGTTTCAAAAGATTGGATGATAATGAATGTGGTGCTACTCCAGAAGGGAGGGGGCAGGGAAGAACTGTAAATTACAGATCTGTCAGCCTTACCTCCATTATAGGTAAACTGATGGAGACAGTGGTGAAAGGAGACCTAATGGACTATCTGGAGAGAAATGAGATAGCTAAGCTTATGTTTGTGGCAGGGAGCTCTTGTCAGACCAACCTGATAGTATTGTTTGACTTTGTAACAAGGGCAGAGTATAAGAAATAAGCACTACATTTACTCTATTTCAAATTCAGCAAGGCATTTGACTTGATGCCACACAGAAGGTTGGTAAAGAAATTACAGGATCTTGGGGGAGCAAGGAACATAGTTAAATTGGTGGGAAATTGTTTATGGAGTAGAGAGTAGAGGATGGTGGTAAATTGGCTCAAATTGGGGTAAAGGGAGGTCATGAGTTGGGTACCACATGGGTTAGTCCTGGGACCTGCCCTTTTCAATATGTTCATCAGTGGCATAGGAGAAGGAATACAGGACAAGACGTGACTCTTAGTAGATGACACTAAACTCTGTTGAAAGGTAGACAGTGAGGAGGGGGTTATGGAGTTGCAGAGGGACCTGCAATGGTTATAGGATCGGCCCAAGATCTGGCTGTTGAAATTCAACTCCAAAAAATGGAAGGTGATGCACATAGAAAACTAGAACCCCAGGAAGAATAATGGATGGTTGGAGTTAAACTGGTCACTTCTTCAAAGGAAAGGGACCTGGGGGTCATCATAAGCATTTCCCTAAAACAAAGTAGCCAATGTAGCAAGGCTTACAGCAAAGCAACCACCATTTGGGGATGTATTGGAATGGGTTTTGATAGCAGGAGGAAAGAGGTAATACTACGTCTCTGTAGATTACTGGAGAGAGCCCATCTGGAATACTGTGCTCAGTTCTGGAGTCCTCACGTGAGGAAAGACAGAGACAGAGCAGAGACAGGGCACCATAGATAAATCAATGAATTCAAGACCAACATGATGGACCCTATGAGGATCAGCTTAGGACACTGAACATGTACTCGCTGTAGGCCAGAAGAGAGAGAGGGGTATGATACAGACCATTAAGTTCCCAAAAGGAATAAACAAGGTAAACTGTGAGGAACTGTTTAGTAGGAATAGCAGGTCAAAAGCAAGGGGACATTATGTAAGCTGTTGTTGGTGGTGGTGGGAGATTATGGAGGGATGCTAGAATGTTTTACTTTACCGATAGAGTGGATGTGCTATGGAACAGCCTAACAGCAGAGGTCATGGGTACAAAAGCCATTAATGGGTACAAGCACAGATGGGACAGAGTAAAGGGCTTAATAGTTTCTCAGGAAGTTGGTAGTAAGGCAGGGAGTGATGGGGGGGAGGAATACCCCATCTGGAAAATAGCTCACAAGGTAGAACAGGGTAAAACTAGGCAGACTGGATGGACCAACGGCCTTTTGCTGGCAACATTGTCTATATTCTGTATTTCTATATGTAAGGGTTTTTTTTTGCCCAGCTTGTTGCACTAGACGATAGATGCCTACTTTAGGCATAACCTGACAATTAAGTTTCAGGGATGGACATATTTTCACAATTACAAAATGGCCCTGGTATACAATGAGAGTTAGTTTTTTACTTGTGCATCCCAACCCAAAGTGCCTGTGGTGCAGTTTCCAGTTTAGCAGCTAAGGGTGCATTTCTCCAGCTGTTAGAAGCTGGGGGGACATGCAGACCCAGGGATGGTGGTGGGGTCCCTTGGTCTGTTTGGCACTGGTTCCCTCCTCTGCTGATCTCCGGAGGCTGAGGCCTTATTAGGGGTCTGATTTCAGGGACAGTGATGGCCTGTTGGGAACATAACCTCAAAAAGGGTCTCCTTTTGGCTCCAATCAAACTGTCCTGTTTTCTGTAATGGCAGAAAGTACAGCTAGTGGTTTGTCCTGGCAAAGGACTCCTGCCTAAAGCAAGAGTCCTTTCTGTGTGAGTGGAACCAAATCAATAAAGCTGATGCTGAAGATCCACCCCAAGCAAAGGAGAGTCCTGTTTGGTTGGTAAGTCATTCTTTGCTGTGAGCATAACTGGTGCTGACTTCAGCCCCCGTGAAACGTGGGGCTTGGGGCAGACTTTTGAGGTAGTGGCATAAACATCAATGTTTTATATGTCTGTGCAACTGGAAGGCTATATCCCTTTTTAGCCCCTATACCAGGCAACACTGGTACTCCTCTGACATGCAGGGATGGGAATGGCCTGATCTGCTGGTTACCCTTGTAGCTATTAGTTGGGTACTATTATGTAACTATATATATTTCTCCTCACAGTTAGGTATGTCTCCCCTCCCATCTCTTTATTGTCTCTAGATTGACGCCAGGTACTCTAGGAGCAAGGTATCCATTGTATTCATGCGCAGACTGAAGTCATTTTTGAAGCATGTAGTTTTAGCGGTGATGCCTTCCGGTGGGGGTGGGGGGATGAGTGTTTTACGGATTCTATACACTGTGAATGTGTCTGATCTATTTGGGATATCCGATGTGTTCTGTTCGGATCTGTTTTCCACCTTGTTGTTATGTAAAATGAATAAACAGAGAATTTCAAAAAAAAAACTATATATATTTCTAAGGGTCTTCAAAAGTAAACAGTGAAATTTATAACTCCAGTGAAAGTAATGATATGGGCTGGGGCAACTGATCCACTTAAGATAATCAAACCTGTAGCCAGCTGGAACAGGACATGTACAGCAGCTGTGACTGATGTTAATTTAAACTGGGTCAGTAAGTGGGAGCTGCAGTGGCAGTTTCCCACAACCTCAAGCTTTGTACCCCTGCTTCATTATGTAAATGTTTGGTGTTTTGGAAAGTAACTTCTGCCTAAAGTGTCTGCCCTGTGTCCAAGTGCTTCCTGCTAAAGGATACAGTGTATAATATGCAATGCAAACCTGCTACCACAAAACTGAAAGTAATGTTCTGGTTTACAATAAAAATTAGTTAAGGTCTGCCCCATGTTGCCTTGCTGGCACCAAATATTTACAGTATAAGTGCAATTTAAATCTAAATCTGCTTTTTGACCAACCAATATATCCCCATTTTACCCCTGGGGTCAATGGGCAGAAGAAGAGTGGAAATGTCTTGTTTCTAAATTACTAGCCATTCCCAGAACAGGAGGAAGAACTGAAGTGCCACATATTGTATGCAAGGCACACCGGATGGTTGGGTGGCAGGGTAGCCATAGGTCTTCCCAATTCATGCACTGCTGAGGCCACCAAGCAAAGAAGGTAAGCAGTTTTATCATTGAAGGGAACAGATTATCAAGCTGGCCAAGCAATGAAGTGCCATTCTGCAATGATATTTATAGCCACCTTCAGTCCATGCTCTGTTTCTGGGGCAGGGTCTAGATTCCAAGCCTGGGAACTCTGCACAAGTTGGAGGTTCATTGTCAGTGACTTCCATGAAAGAGGGTATAACCAAGAATGAATTAATGAGGCATATACCAAAACCTTGTATACTGATTGGGCAACATTACTAATTCTAAAAAGTGAAACCTGTAATTGAGCATGTTCAAAGATGCTTTGTCACTGAGTATAGTCCTCTGGCCAGCAAAGCTGGTAGCATTATATACCAGTAATGGCTGATTATGAGAAGTGATACTACTCTAGACACATCTGTTGGTGATAGGCCTCAGATATCTTACAAACGGTAAAACTTTTATGAGACTCATTGGTCCACAGCCAATATAGGCAACCAAAATCAGGCATGGCTATTTGTCATGGCTCCCTGTCAGGACTTCAGGGATGTTTAAGTGTTGGAACTGCATAGTTTGCCAGTTTTGTAATCAATCCAAACCATTCTCTTTACCAAATCTGAAAACAAAAAAAATAAACAAAAAAACAACAACAAACAGTATAGCTCAGAGATTTTATTGCCTGCTCCACTAATTTCACTGTATACATTCTGTGGTGTGAGTGCAATTGAATCTATATTCTACATACTATTGAAAGAACACATTTTGAAGCTTGTCCAGAGTATTAGAAATCACAACTAGGGATGGGTGAAATTTAGCTTCTGCAAGTGGAATCGTCTCGAAATACTGATTTCGTTTCTGTGAAATTTGGTGAAATTTCTATGGATATTTTGTGAAATTTTGCCCAAATTGCAATTTAGGTTATTTCCATTTCAATTAAAAAGTATTTATTCAAATTATACCACATTTGGTATGGTGACTGTGCCAATTACCATACAGACGTGTACTAAGGTTTAGAGCTCTGTCTTTAAAGATGGTTGTGTTATAAGCCTTCACATTTTAGGAAATTTTAAAGTTACAGTTAACAACTATGTAATTTAAAACTGTTTATTCAAATTGCACCAAATTTGCTATGGTGACTTTACCAATGCACATACATATGTCTGCCAAGTTTCAGAACTCTAGCTTTAAAGGTGATTGTGGTATAAGCCTCCAAGAGTTTGGAAATTTTAAAATTACATTTTACAATTACATAATCTGCTAAATTTTAAGCCCCTATAAGTTTAAAACTAGAGAACGGAATATCACCAATGTTGTTAGGTTCACTGACCCTAAATATTAGGCTTTAGAAAATGGGCAAACTCTATCCTAGATGCTAAATGGCTGGAAGCGCTTATCTCCCAGTCTGGTATGAGACAACAGAGACCAGGAAATAAAAAATATAATAATAATAATAATAATACATTTTATTTCTCACAAGCACATTTCAGCCATCAAGACGCTTTACAAAAATATAAAATATCTTGATAAAATTCAGAACAAACAGTAAAATAATCAGAGGATCCAAAGTTTAAATGGTGCCAGCAAAGGCATGGCACCATAAATAGGTTTTCAGCGCCTGTTTAAACCCCTCCACAGTCATGCACTTCCGAAGCTGATGGGGTAGAGAATTCCAGAGGGACATGGCTGTGTGCATAAATGCATGGGCCCCTGAAGATTTCAAGGACACCCTCGGAATCTCTAACAACCCCTCGTCAGCCAAATGCAACTGTCGCACCGGGTGGTAAGGTACAAGGAGCTCTTTCAAGTATTCACGGCCCAGTCCATGTAGAGCTTTATAAGTCAGTAAACTGATTTTAAAGGTGATCCACCACCTAATCGGCAGCCAGTGCAGATCGCGCAGCACAGGTGTAATATGGGAGGACCGGGAAACTCCCGTCAACAATCTTGCTGTGGCATTCTGCACAAGCTGCAGGCGGTGGATATCAATCCCAAGCAGCCCTAACTACAGGGAATTGCAATAATCTAGGTGTGAGGTCACAAAAGCATGGACCAAAGTAGGCAAGTCCTCGGATGGAACCAGGTGCTTAATCCTGGAGATATTCCTAAAATGATAAAAGGAAGTCTTGATGATGGCTGACACCTGAGCTCGTAAAGTCAGCCCGTCATCAAGCACTACCCCCAGGTTTCACATCTGTTCAGAGGACAGGATCAGAAGGCCCCCAAGAAAAAGTCCAGAGGGCTGATCAGCCCACGACCCCTCTATCCAGTGACCCAGGTCCACTACCATCACCTCTGTCTTTCTGGAGTTCAGCTTTAACCAGCTCGAATTCATCCAGTCCTGGATTTCAGCAAGGCAGGAATTAAATACAGAGACAGCTCTATCCTGGTTGAGGGCAAAAGACAGGTAGAGCTTGGTATCATCAGCATAACAGTGAAACCTCAGCCCATACCGTCTTACAATGTCTCCGTGGGGCAGCATATACACTGCAAACAACATGGGGGACAGCACTGAGCCCTGTGGAACCCCACCTGGCAGGGAGAATGGGACAGAGGAAAAAATCCCAGACACCACTCTTTGACTCCTGCCACTAAGGAAAGCTGTAAACCACCTGAGGACTGTTTCTGTCAGTGAACAGATAGACCCCAGATGTCCAAGCAGCACCCAATGGTCTACAGTGTCAAAGGCTGAGGAGAGATCAAGGAGCACCAAGATAGAACAGCTTCTCTGATCTCGCGCCATCAGGAGATCATTGAGCACCCAAACCAATGCCATCTCAGTACTGTGCCTCTTTCGAAAACTGGACTGGAGAGGTTCGTAGATGTTATGGATGGTCAGGTGGTCATCCAGCTGTACTGCAACTACTCTCTCAATCACCTTCCCTATAAAAGGAAGGTTTGAGATTGGTCTGTGGTTGGCAGAAATATCCGGGTCCAAAGAAGCTTTCTTTAGGAGGGGGATTACCACTGCCTCCTTCAGGGAGCTTGGAAACTCACTGGATTCCAAGGAGCAGTGGACTATCTGCACCAGGATCAGGCCAATCAAATCCCAACAACCCATAATCAAGGAAGTTGGGCCCGGATCCAAACTACAGCACATAGGGTGCATACCCTGGACAATTCGCATGACATCCACAGGTTCAAGAAAGGCAAAGGAACTCCAGGAAGTCAGAGGTGAGGCGACCAAGCACCGACCATCAGCAACCCCACAGTGTGGGTTGAAAGAATTTCTGACCTAATGTCAGCAACCTTATCTGCAAAGAACCAAGCAAGTTCATCACACTCTACTTGCAAAAAAGGTCTTCAGAGCTGCAGACAGGCTGGGTTGCACAGCCTGTCCACAGTTTGGAAGAGCTGAACTGGTCAGTTCTGAGCTGCAGTGATCTCCCTGGACAGGAATTCTGCCTTCTTATGGGAGATTGCTGATTGGTAGATCTGATAGTGCTCAACTAATCTAAGGTGGTCAGCTTCCAGGGTGGATTTCCACCAGTGCCGCTCTAACCTATGTCCTACTCGCTGCAACTCCCCCAGGGACCCATCAAACCATGAGGCCCGAGGGCGAAGGGGGAGAGGACGAAAATGGACAGGAGCGATCAAGTCCAGGGCTACAGAAATGGCCTTATTGTAGGCCACCACTGGAGTCTCTGGACTTGAGCTAGCCACAGGAAACTCCAAGAGATCAATCACTGCTGCTAGGCCTCCAGGACTCACTTCCCGTAAAGGGTGGTAACTGATCATTTCCACAGGGGCAGGCCTTTGAAGGGGGGATGCAGAAATTGAACCTCACAGTGCAATGATCAGACCAACCGACCAGTTTCACCTCCAAATCAGAGGCCTCAATCCCCAGAAGGAAGACCAAATCAAGAGAGTGGCCATGTTTATGGGTGGCAGCGGTAACAACCTGCGTGAGGCCCAGAGATGTCATAAGCTGGAGGAAGTGTTGTCCAAACTGCGAGAGTTCATCATTGACTCAGGCATTGAAGTCACCCAGTACCATCAATCAGGGTGACTCCAATGTCATGTAGGTGACAAAATCTGCTACTTCCTGCAGGAATCGCGTCTCATCCCCTGGTGGACAGTAGACAAGGGCTATCCTGCAACCTACACCAGCCACCACTGTACACTCAAATGATTCAGCCTCCTCAACTAGTACACTCATGAGGCTCAACTCCGTCTTGAAACAGACCGCCACCCCCACAATCCAGTCTCGAGCGGTGTATCACCGAGTACCCGGCCCACAATTGCAGCATCCAAAATGGGGCCAGCATTTTCATCAAGCCAGGTCTCGGTGATGCAAGCCAGATCAGTTGTTCCAACAAGATCTGCAATAATTGCAGTCTTATTTTTAACAGATCTGTCATTGCATAACACCGCTCAAGTTGGATGGGTTTCGAGGGCCACCTCGGCTACTTGCCTGCCACAAAAGGCAGTACCCTTGGGTATGGGGACCAGACAGGGAGCACCTCGTTCCAGACTCCATTTCACCCCAGGGTGTCTTCTAGGCCTAACCACCTGAATGTGAGAGGTGCACTCGTTCATCCTCCAATGTCCACCCCCCACCCCCACATCCCCTCTTACGAACAATACCTAGCGCGCGCAACAGTACTGGTAAGTTAACCACAGCAGCGGAGGGGGAGAAAAGGGGTGGAGGGCGCAGAGAGTGGAGGACGAATAGTGCACCACGGGGGAAAACTTTCACATTTCACAATCAAAAATAATATTAAATGCACACTAATCAGGCACCCAACCTAAAAGACCCCTGAAATTACAATAGTAAAGTTAAAACAATACCCAGTCAACTAAAAAAACAATAAAATACCTCCCACCCACCCCAAACTATTTAAA
The DNA here is from genome assembly GCA_016271365.2 of Neoceratodus forsteri. Classification (NCBI taxonomy): domain Eukaryota; kingdom Metazoa; phylum Chordata; order Ceratodontiformes; family Ceratodontidae; genus Neoceratodus; species Neoceratodus forsteri. The sequence goes on along the minus strand of CM028130.1, from coordinate 1,377,510,084 downwards.
TACTTAAATCCCAAATTAAAACAAGTCTCTGTCACCTCATATCGTTCTGAAAACGAATGGACAAATTGAATATTCAAAACAGTAACACCATCATATTTTCTTTGTCTCACTTATCGAGTGAAAGACTCCCCCCTGCAATCTTACTTCAACTGTCACTCTAAAAATGTTAAAACAAGAAAATATTTAAACTGCTTTTTCTCACATTATTGTCACACACTACAACTGCCTTCTGCTAAAGCAATCACTCTACTTAATCACAGCATTCTACCCCGCTCCAACCCCGACAGAACGTTAGCTTCACAGCAGTCACCCTTACTGTATGCACATAAGTTTTGTAAAATGAAAAAGTCACCTTTTTTTGTTGTGCCAATAAAGCCTGTACTGAATCCATCTCACACTCTCCCCCCAGAGCACTCGGTCTCTCTATTGATAGGCATTCGGGTGGGTGGAATGGCAACGGGCAGCCAGGATCCAATCAACAATGAACAGGACAGCTTAAAAATGAATGGATAAATAAAACTATAAAGACAATGGCTGAAGGGCAAAACCTTTTTTTTCAGTTTATCACTCACTTGTCATTCCCCACACCCCCTGGACCATATTTCCAAAGTACGCACCATTTGATATAAAAAGTAAATACTTTTATTTATATGAATATTTTTTGTCACAGTTGCCTGACAAGTGATTCACAAAACTTTTTTTTTTCAGCATCTCTATTTATACCTGTGTCACTAGTAAACCGCTCCACAATTAGCCTCTCCCACACATTGGAGTGGCATGGCTCTGCCCCCCAGATTTATGGAACAAATATTACAAAATGCAGATATATGTACCATTTTTTCAGTCAGACTTTCCTTTTTCCTCCCAGCTTGATCAAGTTCCTCGACAGCTCCATGGTGCTACAACTCAACCGTAGATTTCCAGCTCAAACCCAGAAGCTACAATACTACACAGCAAAAGCCTTGAATAAATTAATAAATAAATAAGTAAGTAAATAAATAAATAAGTGGAAACTGTTTTGCCAAATTTAACTGTATGTGTGTGTCTGTATGTGTATAACCATGGCAACCATCTCCAAAGTCACTCATTTTAATGCAGGTGCAGGAATTATTTTATTGCAAAACTTACTTTAAACTAATTTTTCATTAACAAGATTTTATTAAAGTTATTTTGTTTTTACAGTGCCCATTTTCTAAGTGCAATAATACCCTCCAGGGTGGGCAGTATTATGCTATGCCAGACCTTCCAGGGGCTATAAGGCCCTCTGCCTCTGGCATTGGGCGTCATTTCACCCCTGGGCAGTCCGGTATTGCCCAATAAAGCTCACCCTGGTGGGTATTTTTGCTTACTTAAGGCAACCCTCATGGCCCAGCATGAGAGTGTTAAGCTGCCTTCCTGATGACCCGGGTTTGGAAGTGAGCCTGGGAAGTCATGTTGAGAGGTAGGTCATGCCTAAATCTTAGAATTTAGATAACCAGTACTTCTATGTTTAGTAGTTTCTATGACTTCCATAAATGTATGCATCTAAGCTTTCAATTATCTAGTTCCAAAGGTGGCTAAACTATAAGCACAGAAATATTTTCAGAAATGTTCACATGAATATTAAATTGTCAGACGCTGAGCCTCTGTAACTTCTCCATCCTTCATCCAAATTTTATAATACTCGATTAACTTTTAGGGCCCAAACCAGACAGTTTGCATGCCACATTTCAGATCTCTAGCTGTAAAGTGGACTGAGTTATAGCCAATTAAAATATTTCAGAATTTGCTATGTTCACCTAGCACTAATCACAACCTTTAAATTATGGTAGGTCAGCGCTTTCACAAAGCACACAATGGTAACTCCAAGTCTATTTGTGCTAACCATGGGATGGGGGGGCAGACAGAAGACTTCTTCAAAGGAAAACCTTTTGGATATTCATGTTTAACAGCCCCAAGCCCTATGGACATAATGCAGACTGGGACCGGAAACCATTTATTTGACTCTCTGAATGGTCTGGTACTTGCATTATCGCGTCCCATTAGGACACAACATCAATGCCTAGTACTCGGTAATTTATGTGAGTTTGCTGTAAATTTATTTGATCATTCCTTTTCTGTCTGTATTTTTATATTTTTTAATATTGTTTTTACTTCTCTTTAAACTATTCTTGTTCTTAATTCACATATCTTGGTTCCCAGTCATTCCTCTTTCTCTTCAACCCCCAGTTTCCCACACCGCCATTATAACGTGTACCCACATCGCCCCAGCCTTTTCCACCCCCTCCAACCCATGTACTATTCATCTGAATCTATCTTTTTCTGTACCCCATAATTATCTTCCTCCATATATGACAGTTTTTAATATAATACATCATTACTCCTCTTGGCATTCTGATTTGCATAATGTATTTATATTGTATCAATCAGGTACTCTGTGGACAATTGTCCTAGTACCAAAGTGTTTCTATGGTTGTACATTTTCCAACACCACCCTGTTTACGTTTTCTTTCCAGGCAAATGGTTTGGTTTGTTGAGACGGTGGATCCCCAGCCACAGTGTCACTGCTTAGGAATTGGTGTGGTCACATGTCTTTGCAACACTTCCATTTGCTCTGCAATCAGTTTGTTTGCTCAGCTGTGTGATGTTGCCAAAGCATTGAACTTTAGGATATCTGCTGGATTTTCATTGATCTAAAATTTGCCATTGCTGTTGCTTACAGGTGGAGTTTTTAACCCTATATTTTTCATAATTGTTCCTTGTTGCCTTTTACACTTTTAATTATTTATACTTAATTATTATAACAACTGTGGCTTTGGGTTCATGTTCTAGTATTTCCCAGTACCTGCACTTGGTGTATTTAAACAATGTTTTTTTTTTTTTTGTTTGCATTTTGAAAATGTATTATTTCAGGTGATTGGATTACAGGTGCCCACTAGATATACCTGGTGTTCTATTATTAAACATCAATATAGCTTAAACTTTGACATCATCAGGTGTGTACTATTTATAGTGCATGCTCAGCTTGTTTTCCAGACCCCTGATGAAGTTCTAGCTAGTGAAGCACTGGGGAACCTCCACAGTGGGCTTAGAAGTCTGTCCTGTGTTGTGTTATGTGCACAATAAATTTCATCCTAGCACTTTACTTGAGTGTCTGTTCTTTTTGTGTGCACCACAGTCCTGCCTAGGGGTGGCTGTCAGTGAGGCTGGGCCATCTTATACCTCTTGACATGATAATCACTCATGAGAGTACTGTTCTCCTCTCCTCAAAATCACCACAACAGGGACCACTAGAGTGCAGAAAAAGGAAGCCTGGCTACATGTGCATCAACAAAATAAAACATTTTTGTTTATTTGGTTTTGTTTTTTTTTATATTTGTTGACCTGGTAAGCCCACTGGTCCTAGAAGTCCCTTTGAAAATATTCAAATGTGTTATTATTTTTGTTTGTTCTTTAGCACATCTTCAAAGAACATCTGCTTGATGAAAATGCAGTTCTCTGGATGATGGTATGAAAGCTTGAAAGTTGATTGGAAGCCTTGTGTCACTGAACAGCAAATGGGAAGGGATGCAACATCGTCCCAATATACCATTCTCATTGTTAAGTGGGAGATGGTTTTCTTGCAGCCTTTTTAAGCTGATGAAAGCCACTGTACTAGATGTTGGACACATTGTGGCATTAACTAGAATAGCCACAGTATGTAGACTGTCAGGACTGTTCTGCACTAAATATTCACCTCTCCTTGACTGTTCCAATGCTTTGATAGTGGATGAATACTGGAGGCCTACCCTTAACAATACCCCCTACATATGCAAGTGTATAAGTGTATGATATGTACACATCTGATATGTGTGCTAGGACTGTAGAGATGGTGTTGGGTAGGGTTTAAATAGGTTGATGCATGTTTTATGCTTGAATATTTTCCCTTTCAAGACACAGTTTCATCAATGTGAAATACCATGATAAAGAAAATACAAACTGAACAGGAGGATGTTGGGATAGTGTTGTTAGAAAATTTAAACCAAGTGTCACCTGAAAAAATTGTATTGTTTTTCCACAATCCAAAATCTGGCTGAATTCAATGTATCTGATTGTCACAAAATTCTCTTTATTCCTGCAAAAATGAATGGTGAGAAGTGTATATAGTTCTAACAGTTTCTTTTGTAGGAAATACTATATTCAGCCTTAACTTTGCAAATTTGTTTTTCCACTATTATTGTGCAAATTGTTATACTGTCCTTGCTTTTCAGCTAATAGTGGTGGCCAACTGATTAAAATGCCTATGAGGCAGCAGGATTATGATGAAAATGCATTTTTAAGAATGCACAGTACAGTGAAGTCCAAGCTCCAATACCCATTTGGAATCTATTGTCCGTGTATCTAAGAATGGTGACTGTACTGATTAGATTGCAAGCATGTATCAACTTACCCTTGAATGTACAACATTAATGGGTCTAGAATGGCCTATATGTTTTACATCTACATATTTGTCTTCTATAAATTTACATATTTTCCTAGTGTGTGGATATTTACAGAATACAAATTATTTTTTTTTTTATTACTGCAAACTCATCACAAATTTCAATTTGCAAAATAAATCTTGAAAAGATTCATAACCAGAAGAGTGAACTTTATAAATGTGGCATCAATTGTGAACTCAAACCATTCCATAAATCCCTAAACAAGGCTGTTTTTATTCTTTGTTTTGAGGATCCTTCCCCTGCTTACAAGATGAGGAGATCTACTAATAGAATCTAGAAAGACAACTCGTTAAGGTTGATATTGCTATATAAAGAAGACATCACGATCAGTGGTATTCGGCAGAAAAGCAGTTGATGATCAACCTAAACATATTGTATACGTCAGACACCAGACATAAGGAAAAAGAGAATTATTTATTTATTTATGTAAGTATGTATGTATGTATTTATTTATTTATGTGAAATGTTTCACCAGGAAGTACATACTGAGCTATAATAGTTCATTTCCAGACGTGTCCTGGAGGGGGAGGAGATACAAAGGAGGGTGCAAGAAACAAGCATTACAGGTATAAATATACAGAAGCATGCAACTTAAACTAAGAATGTATACAGCTGATTAATAGAGTCAAAGTTGCATATACATATATATATATATATATATATATATATATACACCAGAGCAAACTATACATTTCAGATATACAGTGCAAACACAGGCTTTATCATAAACACTTGATTTACAGTGAAACCAAATGCAAATGCACATGAAGTGCAAAGTTATACATTTCCATGATGGAGAATTTAACAGGTAAAGTTCTATAGCCAACCAATTTCTTTGTAATTTGTACAGTCACAAGCTTACAAATATGGGTCAGCTAGAGGAGATGAGGGGTAGGAGGGAGGGAGAAAGGTCGACTAAAGGCCTGCTCCTCTTTGGAATGCTAAGAACCCCACAAGGGGACAGGCAACAGGCATGAGAGGAAGGAGTGATCAGACTGGCTGGGCTGTGTGGAAGGGAAAGAGAGAGAAGAGCTAGTGGTGGAGGATTATGATTATGGGTCAGCTAGATGAATTAGGGGTAAGAGGGAGAAAGGTCAGCCAAAGGCCTTCACCCCTTCAGGATGCTAAGAACCCTGCAAGGGGACAAATAATTGGCATGAGGGAAGAGACTGGTCATGATTGGCTGGGCTTTGTATAAGGGGGAGTGGAACTAGGGTAGGAGGGGTGAATTAGGTGCAGTTGCAGGAAGGTGCTATGAAATGTTGAAGGAGGAGAGATAGGAATGGGGGTGTCTGAGTGGAGCGGATTTCTAATTGAAGGGAGTTTCAGATACCTGGGAATTGAAAAAAGAAGGCATCCTGCCCTGACATGGTTCACCAGAGGGGGAGGGGGGCACTGTGGGTGGAGTTATGGAGGGTGTAAAGGGGGGTGGGTGGGACAGAGATGAGGGATTGCAAATAGGATGGCAGAGAGGCAAGCCAGTACTTCCCAATTAAAGTAGAGCTGTGTGCAAGGTGTCTGGTACTTAGGGAAGGGAAGGAGAGCAAAGTGCAAAGGTCACAGGGGTGAGTACAAGGTGGACAGCCAAGATTGATACAGCAGAAGTAGTTGAAAAGAGTGCTCAGTCTGGATAGGGTGGACTTGGGGGCAGAGTTGTGGACTACAGTATGGTAGGGTTCTTAAACTTCAGACTACGAACAAAAAAAAACAATAAAGAAATAAATGAGCTCTCCTCGAGCTCCAGAATGACTTCTCTCCAGTGATTCTGTCACAGTGTAGAATACTTTAACCAGTACAATTTTCTACCAACTTCTGTGATCTCAGACCAACCTCTCAGGACACTCTCCCAAGATGATCTGACTAACCATAGCTCAGTGGCAGATTTATAGTGCAGTCCTCCTATGACACCAGTGTCAGCTGATCTGCCCCTTTTCTAATACAGGAGAATCTGGCTAGTACAAACATATGGGGGATCAGACTGACTGTATATTCAGAGGGAAAACATACAACCATAAGGAGTTATTTCAGTCTTCCTTTAACACTCTGTGACTGAAGCTGTTGAGAAAGACTTCTTAATTACTTGTAACCAAGAAAACTCCGCCCCTTTTCAGCTGAGTGACAGCTTGGGAGTTTCTTATATAACAGCCTCATCATGGGGCTGCTGGCTCCTAGAAGTACATTTTTGTTTCCAAGAAGGCTTAGCTCAGGTAACAGCACTTTCTATATAGAATACTAAAGGAAACACTCCTATATTTAGTTTCTGCATATTAGTTATTTCTTCTTTATGGTGTTTATATACAAACTGCTTTAAAAAGACAAATCACAAGACTGTATTCAACACACCTGACGGCTGCAATTTCAGGCCATTGGAAACTTTTATTCACTGCTTCATATTTCTGCAGGACACATAAATTTATTACATAAGTTCAGCCTGCACTGAAAGTCAGGTTCCTTGCTACTGAAACACCTCTCTTGCATGTTTCCTGTCGGGAGGCATGAGTCAGGGAAAGTGACAACTTTCACTTTCCTGGCTCAAATGTGCCATGCTGCACACCTGACTGTACAATCAGTCACTCTACCTCCTGCTCTGCTGCTAGGAAGGGTGACCACAGTGCTCCCTTAAAGCTACCCTTGCAGAAAAGGACACTAAAACAATTGGCTGCTAAATACATTTCTGGAAGCCGAGTGCAGCTTTTCAAAGGGGATACTCGCTTACTGCCTTTCACTCCAGGGCACTTTCTTTAGCGCAAATGCACATTGGGGCACATTTTAAACAATAAATAACACAACTGTGCCCAAAAAGACATCATCCTGTCTCTGACTAAGCATTATATTAAATTCTTTAATGGAGCATACCGTAGTAAATAAGGACACAAACCAACTCTGTGCAGATTATTTCTGCTAATAATTATTTAGTCTTTATTCTTTATGTCAGTTTACTATTATAGTGCTCATTCTTATAAGGGCTTATGGAAGGGGAGGAAAAGGAATACAATGAGGGAATAGACAAGGGATGAGAGGTACTATTATGGGTGGCCTACCCATAGTAGTAGAAAAATGAAAATCAGTTATTCAGAAAAATTTAGAAATGCTACTGCAGTGGACTGTAGGGGTACAAAGAAAAATGCCATAGCCTTATGTCCAACAAGGGGGCAATCTAAACTATCACATACAGTATGTCTCAAAAATCAACGATGGGGAGAATCATCTTTTTAATGTTCTCTTTCTGAGCTTGCAGTGGAAGGCAGCTGTGGTGTTTGTACAGAACACCAAGCTTGGGGAATAGCTTTTTGTGAATGGTATCCACATGCACCACAAAGTACAGGTTCTTGTTGAGCCATAGTCCGAGGTATTTGAAAGATGAGACATCTTTCAGTATGGAACCATCAATGGTGTGGAAGGAGGGAATGGCATCAAGCCTGGTGCCAAAGGTCAGGGAGACCATTTTTTTGGCATTTAGGGAAAGCTGATTTGAGCAAAACCAATGCTGTGCATTGTTGAATTCCTGCTGAAGGCTGGTTGTCACCTCCAAGGGGGAAGTACAAGAGGCAAATAATATGGTATCATCTGTGTACAAGAGGATACTGGCAGACAAGCAGGTGTCAGGTAGGTCATTCAGGAATATGGAACATAGAACTGGACCAAGTACTGAGCCTCGGGGACAACAGTGTTGATTAGAAGAGGGGAGAGGATAGAGAGATACTGACCCTGACAGCCGGGGACCTGCCCTTGAGGTAGGACTGGGATCATCTGGTGGTGGAATCAGTGAGACTGGCTGCAGGTAGCTTGCAGAGAAGAAGGAAGTGGGCAACAGTGCTGAAGGCTTTGGCCAGATCGACAAAGATGGCAGAGGAGATGCATCTTTCATCCATGCCTGAGAGAATGGTGTCAGTGAGCTGATGTAGGGAGATGGTGGTGGAGTTGACCTTATGGAACCAAGACTGAAAGGGTGGTGAAAAAGGAGGACAAATCAAGGAAGGGGGAGAGTTGCATCAGAGTCAGGTGATCTTTAAGTTTGGCCAGGACTGGAAGTAGTGAAATGGGATGAAAGTTGCCAGGGTTGGAGGTGTTGCTGCCTTTAGGAAGGGGGACAACCATGGTGACCATCCAGGTGTCGGGGACAGTGGTGAGTGAGAAGGATAAGTTCAAAAGAGTTGCTACAGTATTGACAATAGTGTAAGCTGAGAGGTGAAGCAACTTGGGTTCGAGACCATCAGGGCTTTTGCCCTTGTGTGGAAGTAGGGCTAGTAATCCTCACGGTATGTCATTGGGGGAGACAGGTTTGGAAGAAAAGCATGAGTTTGAAGGGATCCGAGTGGATGAGGTTGTGAGGGGGCAATGGGGGGCAGAGAAGCAAGGAGGGAGGAGTAACAGATGGTGAAAAAGGTGTTGAATTCAGCCGCCATGGATGGGGATTGGAGACAGTGCAGTTTCCTACCTTTAGAACTGGAGGGGGGATTGGGCAGGGGGTGAGAATAAAGCAAGAACAACCTTCCAGAATTTGGAAGGATTGCTCAGATTTTCCTGAAAGGAGAAGTTGAAATACTCGACCTTGGCAAGGTGAATAGCCCTGGTGCAGACATTGTGGAGGGAGTGATACTCGTGCATGTTCTTAAGGCCTCCAGAAGCTTTAAACACCACCATTGCCTGGCCTTCAGCATGTTGACATGCTAGTAGCTCAACAGAGACCCAGGGGAGGTGGTTTCCACATATCCTTGTCTTCCTAAGTGGGGCATGGCAGTTCCAGACATTTAGGAATTGAGATCTGAAGAAGCTCAGGGTTGAGTCTACTGAGGAAGCATTGGCAATGGGTGACCAGCCGGTACTGACAAGGTCATTCTGAAGGGAGGACAGATCTAAGGAATGGAAGGAGTGAAGGTTGAGAACAATTGAAGGGGATTTCACCCGATGGATTTTCTGCACACAGTATACTATATGGTGATTGCTGAGTGCATCCAGTAGTATACCTGAGTTGATGACTCAGTGTGGGTGAGACATCAGTACCCAGTCTATTAGTGTATGTTGCTCTGATTTGTGATTTAGCCACGTAGGAACTTTGAGGAGTTATATTAGATTTAAGGACAAGATTTGATTACAGATTTTGATCTGGGGGCTGGACAACCAATAAATGTTGAAGTCCCCTGAGATGTAAAGCTCACCAAAGGTGGTGAGGGGGTGAGAGAAGAAAGGAGGTCAGTGATAGATGATGAGGAAGAGGCAGGAAGGCTGGTTCAGCAGTAGACTCCACCCACAAAGATGGGAAGAGAGCAGGGTAGGGATAGTTTTATTAACAACAGATGATAGGCAGAGGGGAAGGCAGTGGAGAGGCAGACTGAGAATTGGAGAGAGGAGGATACATACATAGCCACTCCTCCACCCCTGGATGATCTGTCCTGTTGGATGATGGAGTACCTGGGGATGTCAATGGCTGAGTCAGCAATTTTCAAGCTGAGCCAAGACTTGGTGATGTTGAGGACAGAGGGTTTTAAATTAATCATAAGGGGTTGAAGACGGTCAGTTTTTGGTGAGGAAGCTTTTTATATATAGATGGACTATAGGTAGACCTTTGGGCCAATCGAAGTGGGAGGCGGGGAAAGGTTCAGGGTTGGATTCAATGTTGCCTGCTGTCAGGAACAGTAGTACTATAAGCAGTTTGGTGAAAGTGGACAACCGTCTCCTAGGCAAGGATGGAAGGTGAATGGGAATGGGGATGGGCAGCTTAGTGGTGCTGCTGTAGTGAATATTAAATGTTCAGAGGGACACCAAGTGAATTCATGTTGAGAGAAGGATGGATGTTCCTGAGTGCTATGGATAGTGGTGAAGGGGGGGTGGCAGGAGGATGGGAGAGTGGGGGAGGAGTAAAAAGGACAGAAGATAGAAGTTGGAGGGGTTGTGGGAAGGGAGGAGGGTGGAAGAAAGTAGTGGTGCGTAGGAAGGGAAGGGAAGGTAGGCAAGGATAAGGAGGAGCATGGTGCCGAAGACTGGTAGAAATAATAGAATCCTACAGGTATTTCTTTGCTCCCCAATAATGCAGAGGGAAGATGCAAAAAAGCCTGAATCAGCTCTCAGAGGAACACTCCCAAGATAAGTAAATAGATGGATAAATACATTAGTCAGCAGGCTAGATGCAGCTACATGAGTGCTCCAAGGGTTGATGAAAGGGGGTGGAAGTTTAAAGGTAGCTAAAAACATAGGCTTATTGTTCCCTAATTATGGCTAATACTGCTAAGTATAGCACCAGAGTAAGACAATGAAAGATCTTACTCAGCAATGTGAGTTTGCAAAACGTGCAAGGGAAAAGCATGGACCTGCCAGACAATATCAACTTGCAAATAATGTTAGTGAAGAAATCCATCAGATTAGAGTTAAGAAATGCAAAGGTGAAGATGAGTTGTCTTTGCTGAAAAACAAACAGAAATCATCAGACAGAAGGCAGAATTTCACTGTTCGCTGATGACACAAAGCTCTGTAACAGAGTAGACACACCAGAGGGTGTAGACAGAATGAGACGGGACCTGCAGAAACTTGAAGAATGGTCAAGGGTTTGGCAGTTGAAATTCAATGCAAAGAAGTGCAAGATAATGCATATGTGCACAAAAACCCTGGCACAATATATCAGTTGGGGGTGAGGATATAGCATGCACCAAGCAGGAAATGGATCTTGGGGTTGTCATCTCTGATGACCTCAAGGTAGGGAAACAGTGTGACAAGGCATCAGGTAAAGCAAATAGGATGCTGGGATGTATAGGCAGGGGCATCACCAGCAGGAAAAGGGAGGTCATAATTCCGCTATACAAGACACTAGTGAGGCCCCACCTGGAGTACAGTGTACAGTTCTGGAGACCATACCTACGTAAGGACATAGACAGGGTAGAGAAGGTTCAGAGGAGGAAACAAAGATGGTGCATGGGTTGCATCACAAGTCCTATGAAGACAGGTTGAAGGAACTGAACATGTACTCCCTGGAGGAGAGGAGGGAGAGAGGGGATATGATAGAGACATACAAGTATCTTACAGGGAGGAACAGGGTGCAGGAAAACACTATTTTTAAGCGAAAAAGATGTTTCAGGACTAGAGGGCATGGGATGAAGTTGGAGGGAGGACGATTCAGAGGAAACATGAGAAAGAATTTCTTCACAGAACGGTGGTGGACAAGTGGAACACCCTGCCAGAGGAAGTGGTGGGGGCTGAAACAATCACGGGATTTAATAATGCATGGGATAGACATAAAGGAATTCTAGAGGGCAGGGGTAAGGGGAAACAGACTTCTAGGAAAACAAACTGAACTTACAAGCTCAAATGTGCAGACTAGGTGGGCCATAGGCCCTTATCTGCCGACACTGTCTATGTATCTATGTATCTATGTACAGATACTTGTCTGAAAAGGCAAACTCTTTTTAAAGGAATTGTGGGATAACAGAAAAAAATAGTACACAGGCATGAATAGATATTTTCTTTTAATCTAGCTATAGATGTGCATCATTAGATGTTGAAAGTACTGTAACTACACAATGAATACTTCAAATGATTGTTCTCATGTGAGTGCAACTGAATAAGATTGTATTCGTTTTCAAAATTATGAGGCTGCTTGAAATGTAGTGAGCCGTAACAGCACTGCAAAAGAGCTACATGCGATTAACCTTTCCCATGTGACAAGGATAGAAGTTCCAAGTAAAAAACAATTTGACTTGTAAATTCAAACCACTGAGAATTCCAGTTCTAGTGAATACATTACTGCCACACTTGAACAAGAAGGGAACAAAGTCACTTGATGTTCATACTCAGACATATGACACATTGCAGATCTTGGTACCAAGATCTCTGTGTACCCACAGAATATTGAATTTTATTTTTATAAAGTAAACAACCATGACATTGTACTAAAGTTGAGTTCTTATGAACAATTTAAATCTGTGGGATTCTAGACACAAACAGTGGTAGCCAACACCATTAATAATAATATCACACAGTGACATCTGCATTCGAACTTGCATTGTTATATATTTTTGCATTGCACTCTTGTATTGAAAGTTTGAGTGTTCCTTACTTTCAGCGGTGGCCACCAAATGTCACAATACAGCAGTTACACAATGCATAAGTCAATCCTGAGTACAGTCCCAGGCAGCAATATGCAAACACATCAGGTACACCAGGTTTATATGCCATTCCTCAACCATACTGTACTGTATCTCTTAGCTGGCACTGGTGGAGCACTGGGAACCCTAGCATAATACTGACATGAATTCCACATACAGTAGCATAGGTCTTTCATGCTAAAAAATAAAGGGGTCTGTTTTGGAGCCTCATCTTAAGCCTTTAACAAAAAAAAAAAACAAATTGTGCTTGTTTTGTTTAGAATGAGATGTTCTGCTTCCCACCCTGCCATTTTTTTTACTTTAAAAGCAGTGTGCAAAATGCACCTTCCTAATGGCATGAAACTGACAAAATGATGTTTAAAACATGTCCTCAAGTTAGTTGGTCAGGGTCAGACTGGGATAGAGGGGGCCCACCTTGAAACATGACACAGAGGCCAGGTACCCAACACAGGGTGAAATGGGTTCACTCTTATTTTTTTTTTCAACACTGGCATTCAGGATCATTAACTCCAGCAGTAATGGAGACTGCATGTAACCTGTAAGAATTTTGTTCATATAGACTCTGTTTTAAATACTAAATCCCATTCTAATATTGTAGTAATACAAGTCTGGCTAACTAGCCAGATATACCCAATAACTGGAGCTCTGTTGCAGGAGGAAAACCAAACAGATTTTAATTCATAAAAGGATTTAGCACAGCAGTGTGCTACCCACACTAAGCAGACAATATTTCACGCTATGTGCTCTATCAATGCCGAGAAAGCACATAGCATGAACTTTTTCTGCCTGGTGTGAGTAGCACATTGCTGTGTTAAATCATTTTATGAATTAAAATCTGTTTTACCTTTGTCCTAAAAATGAGCTCCAGTATTATAGTTGGACATGTCTGGCTAATGAGCCAAACTTGTATTACTATAGTTTGAAGGTATGTGATGGCTCATGCAGCACCATCTCAGCTACCTGATGATTTTGAACCCATTCTATTATTTTTCTTTCTTTACTGGCTTTTTATTGAAACTGCTGGTCCTTTCTCATTCACTTGCTGGTGTTAAGTACCACTTTAGGGTTGCATGATGATTTCTATGCCCCTTTCTCTAGTGTGTGAATCAGAAACACTCATTGAATTCACTAAAAGGCCAATGAAGATGGAAAAAAAGTTGGAATGTAAATCGTTTTTTGACAAATGGATTCTACACAAAATATAAAAGCAGTTCTCTTTTAACATAACTTTTACATTGCTTTGTCTGTCCTGACTGAATACTTTTCCATTGAACAATATTGCATATTAATGAGTCAGGTTAGTTAACATAAAATAATGCAGCATTACATTAAAATAATATCAAAGTTTTCCTGGGTTGCACCACACACACACGCACACATTCTATTTCACTAGGTTGTTTTCACATGTATGACAGATAATAGTATTAGCATTGTCTCCCTTGCCAGGCTCAGCTTCAAGGGATTTCTTTTTTAAATAAACTTTGCAATTCTTACCTGGAGTTTTCTTTCTGTCTTTGAAGTATTAACAAATAAAACAAGCATTGGCCAATTCAAATCATGTTTACATGCTTGTGTTTGCTTAGTAGTTGTTGCGTGTAGATAGCATTGCAGTTAAAATTAAGAAATTAATAACATAGGTTTTAATAATGAAATTGCCATGACTGGGAAATTAAGAGGTGCACACTTCAAGTTGTTTTCCCAGTTTTAGAAGAGCATTTTTATTACCCCAACATGTGAACATGGCAGATGCCATTTATCAAATCCAAGTCGAAACACGATTTTGCAGAATGACTTCTAAAACAGGGTTGGAAGGGACATTTGAAAGTGACACCTGCTATGTTCTTGAGGTGCAGTTAAACATGATTATATTGAAAATGCAGGTTGAAAATATAAAAAACATACAATGTTTTGAGTAAGTGTTTAAAAAGTTCAACATTTAATAATAGCTTTCTTGTTTTTTGAGATTTCTTCTTCAAATTTTCAACATAATCATTTTATTACCACCCCCCCTCCCCCCATGTACCTTATGAACATGACATGTGTCAGTTATGAAATTCTGGCTAAAACATCATTTTGTGGCACACACATAAAAATGTGTTTTGAGTGGGATTTGAAGAACCACATCTGCAATTTTCATGAGGTGGAGTAAAAAATTATTAGTATGTTTAAAGCTTAAAGTGAACATTTCAAAAAATAGCAAAGTTATGAATAACTGTTGAAAAATGGCAATGTTTCTTCATACCTTTGTTGCTTTTTGAAAATCTGACACCAAATTTTCAGCAAAGATTTGCCCCCTCTTATGATCAAGTTAGGCGTCATTTTTTAAAATCCTGTCCAAACAGTGATTTTGCAGAGTAACTTCAAAAACTGGTTTTGTAGAGGATTTGAAATATTACACCTATGTTGTTCATGTCATGGGATACAAAAAATAGTTATTTTGAACATCTGGTGCAAAAATGATACAAAATGATAAAGTTATGAGTAAAAGTTGAAAAACGCATTAAAAGGTCATTAATCGGATTTACCTTGTTTTCAGTCAGCTTGCGGTTGGGCACCATAGGAAGAGGAACTTTGCAGGTCATAGACAAGATTACCTTGTGGGACCCAAGTTAGGTTCATTAGAAACTGGGTAATTGTAGGGTGGTGGGTGCATGGGGGGGGGTGAGGGTGAGGGATGGGGTCGGGGGTTAGAAGACCTTAATGGGTGATTTTCTCTTTTTCAGGTTAAAAAAAAAGGAAATGACAAGGGGTAGTTTTTTTTTTTTTTTCAGGTACTTGATACTGGGGATTTGTCATCCAAGTGTCAATGTGTTGTTTGCTGGCACACTGGTGCTACATTCTGTTACAGGGGTGCTGTTAGTCAGCATTGGTATTTGGGCAACCCAGTGTCAGAGTGTGTTGAGGGTATTGTTTGTGCGTGGGGTGTTTGCTGGCACTAAAGACTGGGCACCCTGGAGTTGGACTATTTATAAAAGATGGATTGGTCTAGAGTTGGTGAAGCCAACAGTGGCACTGAGCACCCACTGCCGTTAAAGTTATAATACTGCTGGGTTCACTGTCAGAGAGGAATTCCAAAGGCAGGGTTGAGCACCCATTACCAGCAATGTTATTTGACATCTGGGTCAGGCAGGAGATGGAGGAATACTGGTGGCAGAGATGTTTCCTCTGCAGCGAGCTCCACAGTGCTTCAGTGGTGCTATACAGTGCTTTGTTTTTGAACTGGATGTTGACATGTCAACCACAGACAGGAAGTAGCTGTGGTTATTGTGCAACATCTCTTCCATTGCAATGATGCCAGAGAATCAAAGCACTGTAAAGCCCCAATGAAGTGGAAAACATTACACAACAAATGTTGGCTGTAGAAAATTCAGGCTGCATAAGAAAACCCACTTCCACCTTGCATTTTCCAGCCTTGTGATTGGCCAAGTACAGTACATCAAGCAGTAGGAAGGCAGAGAGTAAGCAGAACTGAGGAGACTGGGCACTCAGAAGCTATTATAGATGGAGAAAGAGCAAGCTCTCAAAAGACCTCTTGCAGCTCAGACCAGCCACAATGTGTTTGCTAGCTTTTGGCAAGATAACATAAAAAATAAAAGTCTTGCACAATTATATACAAAGTAAAAAAAAAAAAACTATTTTGTATTTGATACAAAAATTTGGGGGCACATATATTTACTGAAGATCATTTGTTTTTACTGTAATACAAGCAGTTCTAGCAAAGACAAATTCTTGTTAATTATTTTGTAATTACCTCAAAACATTGTTGATTCAGCTTGGACTAAAAGGAAATTGTTCCACTGTGAAATGATTAGGAATTCACATGACCAAATATCCAGAAGACATGATAAGTTGATGGTGTGCAGTTATGTGCATCATGCACACCAGTCCCTTGCCCTCACCATCATTTCCTCATGCCAGTGGATGGCATCATGCTGGCAACTGGTATGGAAATGCTGATGGGGTATGGGGCCATTGTGCATTCTACCAGTTCCTGGCCACCAGTTGTTTGCATTCTGCCCCCAGTATCCCTTGGCATTACCTAATACCAGTGAAGTACACCACGACCCCAGTCTCCTGCCTCCACATCACCTCAAGTAATGCTGGCAGTGGTGGAGCTTGCTGGTGGTATAGTGCACACCACCAGTTCCACTCTGCCAGTACTTTGCACCATGCCATAAGCCCCAGCCTCTCATACTATCTCTGGAATGCAGATGATATACTACACCTCTGTATACTTGTCAAGGCAGTATCAGCCAATAGCCTCCAGACCTCCAGGGCAGTGCTTTTGCTTTACCATCTACAGCCACTCCTTATCCATTGAAATGACCATGGCATGGCCCTAGACACCACCTTCATCTGTATGGGATGACCCCTCAAATGTGCACACCACAGCAAGAGATAAAACTGGTAGACCCAGGCAGAGGGTGTGCAGTACATTGTACAAACCATTAGTCCTTGGCCACTGGTGGGGTGTACCATGCCATCAAGCTCACTGCACGCCCACCCATGGAAGGTACTGGGGGGCATAGTGCACACTACTGGATCCAATCCACTGGTGGAGTGCACCATGTTCTCCACTCCCCTGCTCCCTGGCTTTACCTCATTTCACTAGTGTTCCCCATACAGCAACCAAAAACAATATTACATTTTCAGTCCACTTCACACATTACTTTGCAAGCAGTCTGCACATTGTATTAATGTCCATATTGCATCATGGCTGCCTCCAACTGTACTTCTTAGGCCCCATACACCCCAGCCATGTCCCACCAGCATGAGGTAGGGAGCATAGTGCACACCACTGGCATGAACTAATGCCAGTGTTGGAGTGGGCTTGGGGCATGGTGGACACCAATGGTCCATATCCACTGTGTACGTGTGCCATGTCCACCTTTCACCTGCCACTCAGCTTTGTGTGGCTCAAGAATTTCAACATCATACTGTGAGGCAACAGTATTTCCCTGTTTTCTCCTTTCTTCTTAGGACATTGATCGGTGGCTCAGTGAAAGGCATACACTCAGAGCAAGCCTTGCATGCAACAGCTAATTGGTATTCCCCCCCCTTGCAATAGTGCCGATTGCACAGACACCTGTGATCACTCAGGTGGGTGTAATACAATGGATGCTCTTCCCCTCCACAGAGAAGGAGTGCACTCAATGGATACTCTACATTCCCTCCCTTTGCTGGCCCCCAGCATCCTGGGCTGATTTCTGAACATGTGTTGCTGGCAAACAGCAGCCCTGCAGAGCAGAAATTTTATATAAAGAAAAATGGATTCAGAGAATCACATCCAGGACCATTTCCAATCAAGGCTAACCAAAGCCTTAAAACCTGATGTTCATACAACTTTTTGACCCTTAATCTGAATGTTTAGAATAGTAAATGTAGCAGCTAGAGTTGCATCAGGATAAGCAATTTCAAATTAAGAGCCTGCTATGAACATATAACTACTACATGATTTAATTAATCTTTTGGTTTTTCAGACATTACAAAATTTTCAATTGACAGTGAAGTGGCAAAAGGATGATGAGATCCATCAACTTGCAGTTGTTTGATTACCTGACACAATGTATTTGTGTTATTACCAGATCAAGAAAACTGAGTCTGAAAAAAATAATTTCTTAGCAAGTCTAATTGATTAAGGTTCATCTATTCTGAGTGGCATGAAAAATGTTCTATTCAGAAGCCAGTTTCATTTGTGGAGCAGCACGCTTGCTTTATTATTAAGCTTAACTTAATTTGTCAAATCTGTGTTAAACCAGGTGTAAAACTGAGTCTTATCCCTTACATACTTTTGAGGGAGATGAATATTAATGATGGTTAAAATAAAGGAGATTTAAAAAGGTCCCATGCTTCAGGCCCTGTAGGACAGATGGTGAAGTAATGCAAATCAACTGAAGATACATTGTAAAGGAAATGGCTGATTATTAAGGCATACAGTATGTTGGTGCAGTAAAAGGTATCAAGCTATCTAGTGACTCCAGTTTTCAAAGGACCGATATGGCATGAGACTCTCTTTCCTAATTCAGTATATGAATAATTGCTATAACATGGAGTGCATTAATCAAAATGTGTATATGTTGCAACAGAAAACTCTAAGGTGCTGTAGTCAATATTTTCTTGAGTGGATTTGATTGCTAAAACTTTCTTTTAAGCAAGGTTTTTCCTTAACTGCAGAATATTAAGTCTGAATGAGCTAATGAAATCTTCTATCATGCCAGAGTAGTAAGTAAAGTACAGTTTGTACTGAAGTTGTTGGGCAGTCAATCCATTGATCCTACAGTACTGTAGCTAATGAGCTGAAAATGAGTTACAACAAATATAGATAACACTAATTAACTGACAAGAAAAAACTGTTTGAATCCTTTTGACAACACAGCTAGTCAATTTATTGTCAATGCTTGCCATAAACACATTAAATTCAGAATGCACTGTACTCAGACCAAATGATAACATATGCTGGGGTGAAGAAAACAAGCATTTGTCAATGCCAAATGTTTGCTTGCTGGCATAGGC
This sequence comes from Neoceratodus forsteri, assembly GCA_016271365.2. NCBI lineage: Eukaryota > Metazoa > Chordata > Ceratodontiformes > Ceratodontidae > Neoceratodus > Neoceratodus forsteri. Next base: position 1,377,491,015 of record CM028130.1, on the reverse strand, counting down.
ATTGGTAGTGAAGGAGTTAGAGAGCTGCATAATAGGAATGGCAGTGAAGTATTGAACTGAAGCCAACCCCACCACCACCCTGCAGAGACTCACAGGCATTGGGGTGTGCCTTTGGGTCATCAGGCATAACGGCCACGCCACTTCACCACACCCTACCCTGAAGACACCGACAAGTGTCACGGTGTGCCTCGGGGTCTTTGGCCCTTATGCTCACCCCATTCCATCAGGAATTATGGTGAGATGGGTGCTGCATAGGAGAATGGGGTGAGCTTTGGGGCCGAAGAGTCCAAGGCACACCTCGATTCCTCTCACTGGCTGCAGGGTGTGGAATGGTATGAGCATTACAGGCGAGAATCCCATGTCACACCCTTGATGCCTGTCAATCTCTACAAGGTGGGGCGTTATAGTCGGAAACCCTAACACCTCAGGCATTCATTGGCATTTTCATTCCAAATTTTCAATATGTTTTTTTTTGTGACCTCCACCTTATGAACAGTGGCAATATCAGTTTGTTAGCTGAAAGCTGATTTTGCACAATGACTACGCCATTTGGCACCACAATCTTAATCTGTCAAGAACACTGATGTTGCACACCGACTGCCTCATTGTGTGCTACATGCTCAGAAACACATTTTAGGCAAAATGTGAAAAATTACAGCCATACTGCTCATAAGGAGGTGTGGTAAAATGGCAATGTTGAAATTCTGGAGTGAAAATATTGAAAATTCGAGAACGTGTGAGCGTGCGTAGGAACAGCGCAACGCATGCTCATAAAGTAGTCATTTTTGGGAATTTTTTCACCAAATTTTCAGCAAAGGGTTTTTGGTGGCCTACCTCACGAACTGTGACACTGTCATTTCATAAATTGGTCCCAAAAGGTTGTTCCGCGCAGTGACCTGGAAATCACCTTTTGGGCCAGATTAACATAATGACAGTGACAGAATTCATGAAGTGGGGTCCCAAAAGCCCCATGTTGAATATTTGGTGAAAAAATTCACCAAAATGCCTGAGATATGCATCAAAGTTGAAAAAAAAAACTATTTATTCCATTATACAGCTTACCGGCATTTCCTCAGTTCGCAGTAGGCTTTGAAGAGTGCAGATGTGTTCCCTGTCCACCCGAAGATAGTAGCACCAGACTCCAGAGGTAAGTATGGGGTGAAGTGGGGATGTGGGGAGGCAGGGTGCGCAGTGGGTGGGAGCAGGTTGGGGGAAGTGGGTCAGGACAGTCAGCTAGAGAAGCTTTTTTCTTGCAAGTTTTTTTTTTCCTTAGATGATGCAGGACTTGTGCCACGCTGGGGTGGGCTCCAAGCATGGCAGCTGGAAGGCTGTTTGGGGGCAGTGGAGCTGACGGGGGATTGGGCACCCCCATTGGCCATATGGACTGTTGCCACACTGGGGTGGGCTCCCAGCTTGGCACCTGGAACTCTGTTGGGGGGGGAGTGCAGAGCTGGCGGGGATTAGACACCCCCATCAGCCATATAGTGTGTGCATGGGGGGGAAATGCATGAGCATGCAATATGTGTGTGTGTGTGTGGGGGAGCGTATGAGCACACACTATCTTATCTCTGCTCACTGAAGCGGAACTCTCCCTTTCAACTGTAGGGCACTGCATTTTCAACTGCTGTCATAGACAGCTGCAGCATTCATTGGTGAACTGTGGCTATGCTTGCAAACACACTGATTGAATTGGAAGACAGGGTGCCACACCTACAAAAAGTTGGATGATGGCACTATGTTTCTTGCACATGCGTGCAAGCAAACATAAAAAAACACTGCTGATTCAGAAGCTTGGACTAAAAGGAAATTGTTCCACTCTGAAATGATTAGGAAGTCACATGACCATATATCCAGAAGACATGATAAGATGAAATTATTTGACAATGTTCCAGTTTCTAATAGAGTAGAATGCTATAGAGAGGGGGTCTATTAAAATGAATGTGCTGGCTTGCTTACAGTATTTCTTCCACTTTAATAACATTGTTTCTTAATACAGTATGTTGCTTAGAATTTTAAAATAGTAAGCTCAAGTATTACAGTATATAGACTGGCAAATGCCAATGGTGAGAAAAAGATAAAGTTAAAAACAACAAAAAGAGGAAGATGCTGTTTTTACTTGGGTTAGCTTGTAGCAATAAAACCCTACAGAAGAAAATATATTGGAATTATATCACATACTACTGGCTTCCCCATTTTCTGTAGATAGTCTGTCACACAAATTCGGCACACATTTTCCTTTTGGGATTTGAACCATTCAGTATTTTTGGAAAGAAGTAAAGAATCCTTTTCAACAGGCTGTGTTGACTGCTTGGCTGTGACCTATAGAATAGGATCCAAATGTTGGATGAAAGTTAACTGATATATATATATATATATATTTTTTTTTTGGGGGAAAAGGATCTATAGAAGAACATGGAGAAACTTTGGGTGCTGATCAGTGAGTCTGCTGTAAGATGCAGATAAACAAATGTTTATGAGGGAATTAGCAAACATCTCAACTCTGTCTTGTGTTGCCCTACGGTGACACAACTACTTTCAGCTTATATGACATATAGTACCACATCAGGACCTCCCACTTGGCATTAGCTCTCCTACCCAGTCAAATATGTACAGTTAACTACAAACATATCCTTCTGATTATCAAAAACCATTATCAGCAACATCTCTAATTACTGTATGACATCAGTGCCACTGCTGTATTGGCAAGTTACATATTCATGCCATGATGGCAACAGAGGAAGAGCAGGGATGATGTATTGGCCTAGCAGAAAAAACAACAATTAATACAGCTAGTAGCACCAAAGGCTAAATGAATTATTACTGTATGTTCTCTTTATATTTTATTCTGTTAAACATGCCGAAGCTTTCAAAGTTCATAACAAAAAATGCAATAAATATTTTCTTAAATGTAGCAGGGGGTGGTCAGATTTTGGATTGTAAATATGGAATCATTGTATTCTGAGTTTTTTTCTTCAGAATTTGGAATTTAGGAATTCAATGACAACAATCTGAATCCTGAAAAAACATCTCAGATGTGGAATAGGAATCAGATTAATCAGATTCTGATTCCAATTCTGTATCCAAGTGTAGTAAAGTCCCATTTCCTCCCCTTACCTGTGGCTGCTGGAGTTCTCTTTGTTGATAGATGAGGCCTGGGTCAGGCAGCTGTAGTGGCAGTAGCAGTCTTGAGGCTCTTTACGAGACAGCTTTGTTCCCTCCTGATGTGAAATACACCCTATATTAGGTTTCATACTATACTAAGTAGTTAGGAGCTTTAGGAGCCCTACATTAGGCCCATAGCTGCTCCTGTCCTCTTTACCCTTAATATGTCAGTTTGTGCCCGCTCAGAATGTGGGAGTCCAGATTTGCTTTAAACTGGGCCCTGTTTTTAGAGCAGATAATCTCCTCTGGTAATCCATTCCAGGGGGCAACCACCCTCTGTGTGAAGAAAACCTTTCTCCTATCTGTGTTGCATTTAATGTGTCTCAGCTGGAGAGGGTGTCCCCTGGTGCCCTTCTAATTCTTTTTAAATTGCAGATTTAGCTCATTGAACCTATAGTCATCCTGCATTATGTCATAGCACATTAGTAAGTAATCTTTTACCCGTCTCATCTCCAGGGGCATCAGATTCAATCTGCTAAGTCTTTGCTCATAGGGCTCCCCCCGTAAGTTATGTATCATCTTTGTGGCCTGCCTTTGCACCCTTTCTATCTCTGCCACTGCACCCCTGCCTATGGGTCCCCTGACCTGGGCTTCATACTCCAGTATTGATCTAACATAGGCTCAATACAGTGGCATAATCACTGCTCTCCTCTGGCTTCTGAAGTTTTTCTTTATATTCTATAGTACCCTTTTTGCTTTTAATATTTGATTGTTACACTGGGCCTGTTATTTAAGTTTATGGTCCACCATTATCCCCAAGACCCTTTCCATCTTTGATTTTCTCTGAATTTTCCCATTTATAGTATAGTTTTGCTCTAGGTTTCTATTTTCCAAATGAATGACTCAACACTTGTCTATGTTAAAACACATTCCTCTAGCACTTGCCCATCTATAGATGTCCTCCAGGTCTTTCTGAATTGTTTACACCCGCTTTGGTTGTGTTACTACTCCTACCAATTTGGTGTCATCTGCATGTTTACTTATCCAGTTACGTATTCCTCCCCCCATTTGTGCCATAAATATTCTGAACAGCGCTGGTCCCAACACCGACCCCTGCAGGACCCCACTTGTCACAGGCACTCCCTCTGAATAATAGCCATTTATACACACTCTCTCTGTCCTATCTGTAACCCACACCTGTATCCACCGACTCGCTCTATGATCCATACCTATATCTATTAGACAGCGTAATATTTCTATATGAGGAACTTTATCAAAGGCCTTTGCAAAATCAAGATATATACAATCCACCGCCTCTCCCCATCCAATGCTGCAGACATTTTCTCATAAAAACATAGCATATTTGTTACACATGACCTCCCCGCCACAAATCCTTGCTGCTCACAGTCTATCTGACCAGTTTCTATTAAATATGTATCTATTACATCTTTTAAAACCAACTCCATCAATTTGCCTGGTACCGAGGTCAGGCTTATGGGCCTATAGTTTGTGTGGTCTGCTCTATCACCCTTCTTGTGTATGGGTATCACACTCAAAGTTAACCAGTCCCCAGGCACTTCCCCCCTCTCCAGTGACTACAGGAAGATAAGTGTCAATGGAGTTGCGACATTTGGAGACAGTAGTTTAAGGATGTTGTTTGAAATGTTATCTGGCCATGCTGAGGTCGTATTCTTTGAAGCTTTCATCTTTTTTATGATGATGTTTAGTGTAATCATTATGTTTAATTCCTTATTTGGATTAATATTTACCAGTCCTTGGGATTTTGTGGAACACACTGTGCTGAAATATCTATTAAAAATGTTTGCACCTTAGTAGGATCTGAAACTAATGCTTTACCCTCTTTTATAGTGCACAAGTTATTATTTGTTTTTCTTAGTGAATTAACATAGCTACAGAAATTTTGCATATTATCCTTTTTGGCTATAGAGGCCAGTGTAAATTCCATTCCCCATTTACTTCTTTTTATCATTTGCTTACACCATACCTGAGTTTGTTTATATTTTGTCCGAGTATGGGAATTTTTGTTTCTTTTAAAGTTTAAATATAACTGTTTTTTTTCTTTTTTAAAAGTTTAATTATTGTGTTTGTAAGCCACCTTGTTTTTTTCTCCTATTATTATACACTTTCACCTTTTTAATGTGCTCATTACATATTTCAAAGATATGGTTAGTAAAGGTACCCCCACATTTCTTCTACTGATTTATTTGCTAGTAAACTTCCTCAATTTATGTTATCTAAAGCCTTCAATATTCTTGTTGTCTGCCGTATTTACCCTATAGATTTCTCTACACCCTTTGTTTATAGGTATATACTGCTGAAATGTGAACTGCACCCCCATCATGGTCACTATTTCCTAATGGTGCCGTCGTATGGCATCCTGTAACGCTAATATCTCTTACAGTCATTACTAAATCCAGAATGTTTTTACCTCTGGTTGGGGTTTTTACATGCTGGGCTATATCCAGCTCCTAACAGAGTTCCAAGAATATTTTACTTTGAGCATTTGTGGGCTGCTGGCTATCCCAATTTATGTTATTATAGTTTAGATCCCCCCACAAATATGACTTTACCCATTTCACATGCTCTTGTTAATTCTGTGTTTATTTGATTTTAGAGTTCTGTTGTTGTGCCTGGGGGACTATAGCAGACCCCTACTAATACATATTGGTTTATGCATGAATCTATCTGGAACCAAATGTTTTCTGTACCCATTATGCCTAGTTTAACTTTATTTGTAACAGCTTTTATTTTATTTGATATATATGCTGCTCTCCCCCCAGCTTTCCCTCCCTGTCCCTATGAAATAGTATTTATTTATTTAGGATATCAGAATTACAACCCTTTGAGTCATAGACTCATTTCCAAAGGCTCCACATCAGAATAAAGCATAGACATTCATGCAGTTCATACTTAGAATAACTGTGGGTAAGCAGTCATACAGAATATAGGTACAATACACCATGTTTAATGTTTAGTATCCCATACGTATCCCGGCATTTCTTTTCCCCATTAATTTTGGCCTGACCACCATTTCGGTGATGAAGACCATCTCTATCTCTTGTTCTGCACTCATAAGTGCTTCCAGCTTGTCCCTTTTTTATTTAGGCTCCATGCATTTAGGAGTATACAGTAGATAGCATTTTGGGGGGCCTTTGTCTGTGTGGTAGTTTTTATTTTCTTCCCAGTTTAAATCGATCCTTACTCGTTCCTTTATTGATGTTGCTAGCATTTTTGTACCTTGAGCGTTTAAGTCTAACCCATCTTTTTTGTACAGACTATTATTGTTAGAAAGATATTCCAGGTATCTGTATAAACCAAGCCTCTTGTTCCACACCTGTTCTATAATCTACCATTTATTTTTTGTATAGTACTATTTTTATCAGGGTTACATCTATAAATTGGCAGTATCCTGGATATGATTGGTTTTAGTCCCCCTGTCAGTATAAGATCCACACTATCTAAAATCTCCTATACTATGTCCTTTTTGTGCTCTCTCCCTACTTTATTTGTCCCTACATGGAGCACAATTACCTGCTTTTTGAGTGTCTTTGCAATTAATTTTGGCAGTTTCTGTTTTACATCTTTTACTCCTGCCCCAGGCAAGCAGTTTACAGTCATGCTTGTTTTGCAATCCATAGTTAACAGGCTGTCTGTATTTCTTATTGTAGAATCCCACATCACTAATATTTCAGTATCTGATGTAACACTATGTGGTTTTACATCCTGAACTATTTGTGGCATAATTGTTTCAGTGCTTGATTCTGTATCTGTGCTAAGTGAGGAGTATCTGTCATACATGGTCACCTCTGTGGCTCCAAGTGCCCGTCTCCTCTTTTTGTAGGGGGCCTTTGTTATGTTTGCCCAGCTACCTGAATCCATTTCCTTAGTAGCTGTTGCCCAACTATACTGCTCAGATTCCTCATTAGCACTTTCATTAGACATTGTGGGAGGGCTATTATGTACTACATTTGTAGCTACTGTAGCTATTGATTTATCAACTTCCTCAACTCGATTTGAAAGAAGAGGGGCATCAGCCCACAGCCACTTCCCCAGTTTCACTTTCAATACTTAATTTTCCCCACATTTGGCACATACAAACAGAGAGGTTTCACCCCTGGGGAAGTTTTAGAGTATATCCTACATTGCACATATCTTAACAGGTCCCTTTTTTGCAGAGTGCCTCTAGTAGCTGGTCTACAGTTGCTACTTCCATGTTCTCCATTTCTCTATATCTTTCTGTAGTATCTCTATATTTTGGCTTACCCTTTATATTTGTTGTTTGGTCCATCCTATCCACCTGCCACCGTTCCCACAAGACAAGCAAGACATGCAACGCGTATGCTCATATGCTTGCAAAGCTCATGTTGCTCACTCTGGATCCTTCTTTTAACCCCCGCAGACCGGAAGTGCATCACTCCCACCTGTGATTTCCTTTACAAGTTTAAAATACTATTTGTTCCAAAAAAAAAAACAGTATTTCTTAGTAGTGCAGGTTTACAAGTCCATTAATCACCTTCTCGTTTATAGGGATTCAAAAAATATGTCACATTCTTCCCCTCTGTAGTTCTCTCGAGTGACCGATGGAACTACGGCCAACCTCTCTCAATTTCCTGCTTCCTGTTTATCAGGTAGCCTACAGTACAGCCCCAATCCGAATTTTGTTTTGTTTATTTTTACTTTTCAGCATTTCTACAGGCTCATGCGCCTTCTTTACTTAGTAGGTCTGTTACCCTATTACCTGCAATAAGCCTGTGATCAATTCACACCCCCCATCTGAGTCCTCTGGCACTCTTATTCTCTGGCCCTCCTAGACTGAGACAGCCCTCCCCCAAAAAATATCATAGGCAAAGTAGACAGAATTTGATAAGCCGTTGCACCTCAGAATGCCAATGATCCTCAAAGTCCTCCCTCCTTCTTTGACTAGTCAATCCATCAGAGTATGGTTAGTCCATTATCCCAACTCATAACTTTATTTTATTTTTAAATTAATCTAACTATGCCCTCCCAGCTCAGCAGCATGCACTCTCCTTAATGCCACACTGTCCTTCCTTCCCAATAACATAGAAACATAGACTTTGATGGCAGATAAGGACCTCTTTGCCCACCTAGTCTGCCCATTTCCCTACCTACAGGATAAGCTGCAGATCCTAGTTAACCAACCGCCTATTTCTTCCTACCCACGACAAGAATTGCCTTATGTCTGTCCCATACATTCTTGAATTCTCCCACAGTTTTAGACACCACAACCTCTTTTGGTAGGCTGTTCCATGCGTCCACCACTGTCTCTCTGAAAAAAATATTTCCTCACATTGCCCCTGAGCCGTACCCCCTCTATCTTAAATTGTGTCCCATTGTTCTTGACCATCTCTTTTTCTGAAAGATGCTACCCTCTTGGACTTTGTTGATTCCACTGAGGTACTTAAAAGTTTCTATCATGTCCCCCCCTTTCCTCAAGGATATACATATTAAGCTCCTTTAGTCTCTCCTCATATGGCTTCTCTTGCAGACCCTGCACCATTTTAGCTGCCCTCTTCTGGACTGCCTCCATCCTGTCTATGTCCTTGCAGAGCTGAGGTCTCCAGAACTGGACGCAGTACTCCAGATGGGGTCTCACCAACTGTCTGTACAGAGGGATAACAACTTCCTGTTTTCTGCTGGTGATGCCTTTCCCTATACAACCCAGTATCCCCCCAGCCCTGCCCACTGCCTTCTCACATTGCTTGCTAACCTTAAGCTCATCTGATATGATTACCCCAAGGTCCCTTTCCATTTTTGTTGTTGTTACTACTCCCCTCCCCTCCCCATTGTGTAATCTTCCCCTTGGTTTTTGTTTCCCAGGTGCATTATTTTGCACTTCCTTGCATTGAATCCAAGCTGCCATACTTCTGACCATTCCTCCAACCTTGTCAAGTCCCTTCTCATCCTTGCCATGCCTCCTTGTGTATTAACCATGTTGAAGATCTTTGTATCATCTGCAAAGAGGCATACTTTTCCTTCCAGTCTCTCTGCAATGTCACTTATAAAGACATTAAAAAGAACTGGACCCTGTACTGAACCCTGCACTACCCCACTAGCAACCCCTCTTTCTTCAGAGTGGACTCCATTTAAAATGTCCTTCTGTGTCCTGTTGTCCAGCCAATGTTTTACCCAGGCTACCACCCTGGGACCCACTCCCAGGCTAATTAGTTTGAGTATTAATCTTTTGTGTGGGACTGTGTCAAATGCCTTGCTAAAGTCTAGGTAGACCATGTCCGCAGCCCCTCCCTGGTCTACTACTTTGGTCACCCAGTCAAAGAAATCAATTAGATTCATCTGACAAGACCTTCTCACTGTGAACCCTTGCTGCCTTGGGTCCTGTGTTCCGCTTTCCTCTAGGTACTCAATTCTATCCTTCAGAAGTGATTCCATCACTTTCCCTACCACAGAGGTCTCTAGTTTCCTGCCTCTGTCTTGCTCCTGCTTTTGTGAAGGGGAATTACATCCACCTTCCTCCACTTCTCAGGTACCACACCATCCTCCCATGATGTGTTAAAAAAGGTAGTCAGTTGTGTCACTAGTTCTCCCCTTAATTCTTTTAGAATTCTGGGGTGAATTCCATCAGGCCCCATTGCTTTGTCCACCTTCAGTTTTAGGAGTTCTTACAGAACACTTTTTTCCTGTGAAAGGACTGGGATTGACGCCCCTATCCAGAGTGCTTCTGTTAACTGGATTAAGCACCTCCCCTTCCCCCTCTTTTGTGAATACTGAGTAGAAATATTCATTCAGTATCCCTGCTTTTTCACTGTCCCTCTCTGCCCACCCACCATCCTTTCTATTAAGCCTCACTATCCATCCCTTTGTCTTTCTACTCTCCCTGTTGTACATATTAAAGGTTTTATCCCCCTTCTTAACCGAGTTGGCCATCTTTTTCTCAGTTTGGGGCTTTGTTATTCTGACTTCCTTCCCTGCTTCCGTCTGCCTTAACTGGTACAGTTCTCTGCCCTGCTCCTTCTGTGTTTTCTTATGCTTCCTAAATACTATCTTTTTTTTCCTAACCTTCCCCACCACCTCTTTTGAGAACCATAGTGTCTTTTTCTTTTGTTTCTATTTGTTTATTTGCTTCACACAAAGGCTTGTTGCCTCTGTGATGGCAGTTTTGATGTTTCCCCATTGTTGTTCCACCCCTCCTTCTAGCCTGTTTGCTAGTGCTTTTCTAAGGTGCTCTCCCATCTTGCCAAAGTCAGCCCCCCTGAAGTCCAGTATGCTCACTTTTGTATGGCTTGACTCTGTAGCTGAATTTATCATGAAACACACTGTTTGGTGGTCACTTGTTCCCAGGTGGCTACCCACTTCTAGAGCTGGGATCCTCTTGCTGTCCCCATTTAAGAATATGAGGTCTAAGATTGCTCCCCCAAGAGGGGTTTCCGAAACTAGCTGTATGAGGCATGCCACCTGTAGGGCATCGAGAATGGCCCTGCTCTTGGATGTGGCAGCAGCAAAGGTGCTTCAGTTAACATCTGGCATATTCAGGTCCCCCATCAACAGTATCTCCCATTTCTCTGCCATTCTAAGGATGCCTTCTATCATATCCTTGTCCATTACCTCTCCCTGACAACGGGGTCTGTATACAACCACTATGCAGACTGTGGTGCCATTTCCAGTCTCTAAGGTGACCCACAGTGCCTACTCTCCTCCCTGTTTACTTTTTTGTTGAATTGCTTTTATCCCTTCTTTTACATAGAAATCTACTCCTCCCCCTCTTCTACCCTCCCTGTCTTTCCTGTAGGTTGTGTACCCTGGTATGTTAACATCCCAGTCATGATTCTCTGTGTACCATGTTTCTGTGACTGATACGATATCCAGGCATCCCTCTTCCATCAAGGCCACAAGTTTAGGGAGTTTGTTGCCCAGACTAAGGGTATTGGTACTCATTACCCTCCATTTCTTGATGGCCTTACCCCTTTTTGCCCCATCTCTGTCCTTATTGCCTTTGCCATTTTCTCCATTTATCCCTGCCCTTCTCCCTATCGACATCTCTATCTTGGTGTTTATCTCACTTACTACTCTGATTTTTTTGTGGGGGCTAGGATTTCCCTTCTCCTTTCCAGTGCCTCCACCTTTGGCTAGTTTAAGTGCTTGCCAATGAAGCATTTAAACCTATCACCTAGGATCCTGGGTTCCCTCCTAGACAGATGCAGACCATCACACCAGTATAGGCCTGCATCACTCCAGGTGGACCCCCAGTCCCCAATGAAGCCAAAACCCTGAACTCTGCACCAGTTTTTCAACCACTGATTGACTCCCATGGTGTGGAGCACCCTAGCCTCATCCATGCCATAGACAGGCAGCACCTCTGAGAAGGTTACCATGCATGCTACTTGTCTAAGGCCCTCCCCAACTCCACAAACTGTTCCTGCACTGCTCTGATCCCTTTCTCAGTCAGGTCATTTGTCCCTAGGTGGACAATGACATCCAGCTCCTTCCCCCGTGCAGCTGCTCCAGTGATCCTGAGGATTCGTTCTCTGTCCCTCCAAGCCACAGTGCCAGGCAGGAACCTTACCTCCCTCCCTCTCCCCTTCATCCCCCAGTTCTACTCTCCTAGCAATAGAGTCCCCCCCAGAAGCTGTTTCATTCCCCTGTGGGGTCCCATGCCACCCTCCTGTGGGTCCCCTTTGTGGAGGTTCCCAGCATCCTCCTTGTTCTCCACTGCGGATGCCTGCATAGAGGAACCACACTTTACCAGAATGGCATATGAATTGTGGAGAGTTACAACTGGAGGATGCACCTCTGTTCCACCACGCTCACCCTCCCTGAGCCCACTGTGGTCCAATAACTCCTCTTTCTTGGCAACTCTGATGCACCAGCAGTGGCCCTGGTGGTCCTTGGGGTGGGAGAGGAGGTCCCCCAAACCCTGGCCAACTCAGCCTGGAGATGAGCAACCTCCTTCTTCAGCCCAGAGAGATGCTTGCAGATGGGACAACACCACATCCTCCAGAACATCTCCCAGAAGACTGCTGCTCCACAGCCACTGCAGTGCACCACTCCCATCATGTCTTATTTCTTGCCCCTTAACTGTTGTTTAGAATATTTACTCTCTTGTCTTTTTTTTTTCCTTACTTACTTACTTACTGCCTCTGTGCCCTTTAAGCTCCTGTTCAGAGACAAGACATTCCTATATTTCTAAGTAGTCTTCTTACTTGCTCAGAGTCAGATTTCCAGCAGCTGGGGGGGGGCTGAAAGCAACTCTTTTCGTTCTAGGATAGTGAGTCTTTTGTGGCTCTCTGATCATTCACTTCCTGCTCCCAAACAGGCAGTTCCTGTTGTCAGTCAAATCCTGTGCCTCTAAAAGTAGAACTGGCTTAGGGTGGGGGGCTGAGGGAGGGAAGGAGGCAAAATAGTCCCAGTAGAGAAGTGTAGTTATGACAGCAGCTCCTTCTTTGTGGTGTCCTCTGTCTGTTTTCTGGAAGAAGCTATCTAGGGCAGTGTTTAAATCTGGCTTTAACCTGGCTTCCTTCTAGCTAAGCCAGTCCCACACTTCACAGATCTTTCTACACTTAGTAATTGCACAGATGGCTATTCCTGTCAGCCACCAGAGACAAACACCTAGATAACAGCAGAGATAACAATTCACTTCAACCAACTCAGACAAACACACAAACTTTTTTTTTGTTTTGTTTTTACCCTAAATTGAAGGTCCCAATAGTAGAGTTCTAGTACTTTAGTCCCAATAGAGAAGTATATTTATAACAGCAGCTCCTTCTTCTCGGTGTTCTCTGCGTGTTCTCTGGCAGAAGCAATCTAGGGCAGTGTTTAGGTTATTTTCCCAGAGTTACCTAGGAGGTAGGTGGCCAAGCTAAACAAAGCCCTGGGAGCAGACTCTGCCAAACACATATTAAAAGACACCTGGTAGAGCCTGCTCACTGGGCTTTGCCTCTCTTGCCACCCCACCTCCCAGATAACTCTGGTAAAATTACAGAGTGGGAAGGGAGAGCAGTGTGGCATCACAGAGAGTGTGCACTACCGCTCTGGAAGTGGAGTAGTTCAATTAATTAAAAAATGAAATATGATTATGGTTCAGGGGTGATGGACTCGTTGAGGTCTGATGGACTAACTAGTCAAAGGAAGGCTGGAGAACTTCTCAAGGATCATTAGCATACTGAGTAGCAGCTGCTGTTCAATGTCTATCTACGTTTTTCCTTAATTAAATGTTGTTGAAATTTTATAAAAGATTACATAAATAATACAGCATGAAATGAACGACATGCAAAAATAAAGCACAAAAATACAAAGACATTCCTAAAATGTCCTTACTCAGCATCACATAAATTCAGAAATTCACTCTTTCTGATCATTACGTATTATGTATTAACAAAATAAGACAGTATTATTTAAAAATCAACAACATTATGTCAGTACTCTAACTAAAAAGAGAAAAGGAAGGAAACACAAAAAAAAAGAAGAAAATAGAGCAGTATAGCTCAGTTGTAAAACACTTCATATTTGTAAGAGTATTTCACATTAGAACCTTTCTTGTTAATCTTATGTAAAATGACTTAGCCAAAACTCATTGACAACCCTCAGAAAAGTAAGGTTTTCCACCTTGTTTTAGTTCACTTGTGGACTGCTTGGACCTACTCTGCCCTCCCTTCTGCGAAAAGCCAATAAATTGTTCCCTATTTAGAATAAAAGTCACATCTATGTAAGCAATAATACTCAACAGGGTGGGCAGTATTGTGCTATACCAGACCACCCAGGGGCATAATGAGGCCCGACACCACTGGCAGAGGGCCTTATAGCCCCTGGAAAGGTCTGGTATAGCACAATACCTCCCACCCTGGAGAGTTTTATTGCACTTAGAAAATGGGCACTGTAACAAATCAGTTGAATAAAAAAACGTTGTTAGAAAAATTAGTTTTAAATGAGTTTTTTTATAAAATAGTTCCTATGCTTGTTTTAGAAAGATTTGCCTTGGAGCCAGTTGTCATGGTTACTCGTCAACAGAGGCACACACACACCCAGACACACACACTCACACACACTCACACACACACACTCTCACACACACACACACACACACACACACACACACACACACACACACACACTCATAGAACTGACTTGTTACCTTGGAGAATGTTTGAGTGTCCCCACTCTTCAACAGTCAATGACATATAGGCTATGATCTGTATTTTTGTTGTTGTATATTGGTCTGTCAGTCCCCCACCCCCACCTTCATAGTGAATCATGGTCGGCTGGTGAGAACAGACAGTTTCAGGACACATCATAGCAGGTTCATTTTAACTTTATTTACATTACTTTATTGTTCATTTCCTTTTAAACTATGAGCTTGACAGCGGGCAACTAGCTGAAGGCATGAGAGAGCTAATGGCTCTGTGACACTTATGCGGCAGTGGTGCAGAAGTCGGCATAATATGGAGAAATGCAGGATTGCTGTGTCTTTGTTAAAACAGATAGGAAAGAACAAGTGAGATGCAGTGTGGCATGAAGAGGTGGAGTTATGGTGCTATGGAAGGAATCATTCGACAGCATAGTAGATAAGTATGCAGTGTGTGATCATATCATTTGTGGCTGTGCACAATGGGATGCCATGAGCAGCACTGAGTGGGACATCTTCAGCGATCAGCTTGGAAACATTTTTTTCAGGGTACTCATTGCTTTTATTTAAGCTGGCAGAGTGAAAAAAAGTTGCAGCAATCTTACTTTGGCAGTTCTAAGTCTAGTTGATGAGGGAGGGTCTCTCACTCACTAAGCAAGACACTAAACATGGTAGTTATAGCCTTTTCAACATTCTATTGGCCCATGTATTTTTAGAACACTATGAGACAACTGAGACTGGGACTAGTTATTTCCTGGTCTCTGTTGCCTCATACTGGACTGACTGGTTAGTGAGTTTAGCCAAACAGAATTAAGAATGAACTTTGCCCATTTTGTAAGTTCAAATAGACCATGTGCCAGCTTTCCTAGTCTAATTGCATAATGAGGTTCAGATTTCCTGTTCTGCTCTCTCTTCAACCCATACGTTTAATATATTGCTTATAATTTTCACACCTATAAAACAAAAAGTATACATCAGTTCTTTAGTCCAGTGGAAATTTTCTTCAAAGTGACTTAACATGCATGTTTCTGTATTGATACTATGTTTAAGTTAATGTTTTTGCAAAAATCCTGACGCTTGTCCTAAAGATTTCTGTAATGTGTACAAGACTAAAACATCTGTATGATATCGCACTTTTCCTCATCACATTTTGAGCATCTATCATTTTGTTTAATTCCCATTTTATATAAGTGACTCAGTGTATAATTGGATTATGGATAGTTTTGCACTGTATCAGATTTAGGTTTGTGATACTTAAGGCTTTTAAAGGGACACTGTCTGCCTCGCAGTTCAATTTCTTGTCATCTATGACCAGTTTTCGTCCAGGCACAGACTTGTCAATATAAGTCTGTGGAATGCCCTTATATATAAAATCATTCAAGATTATTATGTTTTTAGCCATTTTTTTCAAAAAGCCCAGATTGAGCATTCTGCTTAGATTCAGATGCTGCCCAGAAGCAGATCCCCCACCACAAACACATGTCTGGCTACATCTCGTGCATGAAGCTTTACAAATTTTCCAGCTGCATGTAACTAAACATATAATCCAAAAGAGAATTCCCTCCATATAATATACTATAGTTTCAACTGATGCATATGTGTAGAATCTCAGCTCTGTTTTCCAAACTGGTTTTTTAGCACTATCAGTGTTCATTTTAGTAAAAGAACTATAAACTATTATACAGAAGGGAATACTTTTTTTGGACTACCATATGTTTAGTTAAATGCAGCTGGAAAATTGTTAAAGTTTCATCCATAAGTTGTGGCCAGACATGTGCTCAAGGTGGGGGATCTGCTTCTGTGCAGTGGCTGAATGTGCACTGACTGCTCGAGCCAAACATTCAGGCAAAATGACTAAAAAGGTAATAATCTTGAATTATTTTATATATGGGGCTTCCACAGGCTTAGTTTGACAGTCTGTACCTAGAAGAAAGCTGGTCACAGATGATTAAAAATTGAACTGCAAGGCTGGCAGTATTCCATTAAGGAAATAAAAAAGAAAACACATTTTTTTTTTCAGTTCCAACATTCTCTTTCCTTTAGAAAAGTTGAGACAAATTGTTATGAGTTAACACTGTGAAGCTTTTCACATCTTCTATCTTCTATCAGAACTTCTATTTACTTTGTCTATGATTTGGGGGGGGGCACAGATGAGGGGTTCTGGAGGCTAAGCATGCTGGGGATATGGTGAGGGTGGGGATTTTAGACCATTCAGAGGAGAACAATCGAGTTGGGGCTGGGGTACATCATTTTTGGGCCAATAGACATTTATTTATTTTTATAACTTTTTTGGGGGGGCCCCTTCCAGTGCTGGTACCTCTGCCTGGTCACGGCCCTCGCCAGCCCTCGTTGCCCACATGAGCTGCTATTCCCCACGATACCTCCTGGCTTTCCCCCCAGGGCAGGGTTGCGGCACTGGACCCGAAGCTCCACAGACTATGGGATAGGTCGGGGGAGTCAGACTGGGAGTAATTGTGGGCACTGTGAGGTGGGTGCCATCTAGGCGCTGGAGCGGTGATTTTTTCCCTCTGTAAGGAGGGTTGGGAGCGTGCAAAGACACCTGCATCCCTCCCGCCCCTCAGGAACTTGCTGACACCAGCTGCTGTGGCACCCCTAGCCTCCACCAGGGGTCCCTCCAGTACCGAACATGCTCTACACCCTGCCTTTGGAGAAGGAGAGTAGTCCATGGGACACTCGATCCTTCTCCCCCGGCCGGCCCTCCGACGACCCAAGTCCATTCCCGAACCTGGGTCGCAGGTATCACAAGCAGAAAATCCAACCACTGCACCAGCAGATCAGCTTACTAGTAGACATTTATGAGATTGCTGCTACTTAAAGAGCATCACTGATGGCAGTTGCTACCATTCACCAGATGACCCAAACCGCCACCCCAGTACTACAGGAGAAAGTAAGGGTATGATACGTACATACGAACATACGAATGTGCCAGCAGAAACAGACTACCTGGTCTAGCTAAGTCTGCTCAAGTGTGCAGCTAGCACCCTTAGTTTGCAGCTGCCCCACCCCCCCACCATTTGTCATCCCACTACCACCCCCCACCTCCCACCCCTCACTCTCCCCTGTTCCCTGTCCCATGCCCTTTTGAAACTGTTCACAGATTTACATGATACCACCCATTCTGGTAGGCTTTCCATTTTGCTACCACCTCTCTCTGAAATACTGTCTCCTCATTTCCTTCCTAAATCCTCCCCGTTATTCTTAGCGCATGCCCCTGGTGATCCTCCCTTCCTTAACTTAAAGACCCCATCTGCCCCATCCTTATTGATTCCCTCAGATACTTGAATGTCTCTATCCTCCCCCCCCTGTTCCTTCTATCCTCCAGGGTGTACATTTCCCTTCCATTCCACATATCATCTTTGTTGCCCTCCTTTGCACTCCCTCCAGTAGCCTGATATCACGCTTTAGGAATGGCCTCCAAAACTGCACACAATACTCTAAGTGCAGCCTCACCAGTGACCTGTAGAGGGGCAAGATCACCTCTCTTTGGCTGGACAAAAAAACCCTCGCTATGCACCCCAGCATTTTGTTCACTTTTTGCAGCCACTCTCCTGCACTGGGCAGTGTTGTCCATGGTCCCTTTTATCATTACCCCTAGGTCCTTCTCCTCCTCAGTGATCCCTAGCTTAACCCCTCCAAGCCAAGATTCTCTCCTTAGGTTTTTCACCCCAAAGTGCATAACCTTACACTTCTTTGCATTGAACTCCAGCTGCCACCTCTCTGACCAGTCCTCTAGCTTGCTTAGGTCCCCCTGCAGCTGCTTCCATCCCTCTTCTTCATTCACTACTGCTCCGATTTTGGTGTCATCAGCAACAGACTTATCTTGCTCACCACCCCATATGCAATGTCTGATATGAAGAGCCCAAACAGTACTGGCCCCAACACAGAGCCGTGTGGCACCCCACTCATCACAGGCCTTGGAGTTGAGAGCTCCCCTCTCACCACCACCCGTTGCAGCCTCCCACTCAGTCAGGCTGTACTCCAGTTCATCATTTTTGCCCCTACCCCTACACCAGTTGGCTTCTCCCCAAGCCTCCCATGGCACACAGAATCGAAGGCCTTGCTGAAGTCCAAGTAAAGAACATCCACTGCATGACCCTTATCCAGCTCACCTGTCACCCAGTCATAATATTGTATCAGGTTGGTTTGACAAGACTTCCCTGAAACAGACCCATGCTGCTTCACATCCTGGAGGCCATTGTCCTCCAGGTACGAGATCAGTCTTTCCACTAGTATTGTCTCCATGAGTTTGCACACTATGGAGGTGAGACTTACTGGGCAATAATTACACAGTTCATCCCTTGGTCCACTCTTGTGTAATGGTACTACATGTGCCATCCTCCGTTCCAGTGGCACACATCCCAGCTCCAGAGAAGTGCTATACAGATCTGCCAGCGGCTCCACCAACACCTCCTCCACCTCTGCCACCTCCCTTAAAAATTGTAAGTCCTCATGGAGGGAAATGGAGCTTGTACTGGTAGCCTGGTACTTTATAGGGTCAGAGCTGGAATTTTGGATTCACAAACTCCAAATTTCTGAAATATGACATGATGCAGATGGAACAGATTCCAGAGAATTCAAGCAACCCTAATGTAAGATATGTACTCTAGGTCTGTTTCTGAACAAGCTGAACATGTTTCCCTTTATTGAGCTTAGCCACCTTATCTAATCTCATTATTTTTTTTAAACTGAAATTCTGTCACAACAGTCTCTCAATTTTGATGACTTGCCTGTGTAAATGTTCCTCATAGCCTAACACCACTATCCCTGAATCATCCTAGCTGTTCTCTCCTGTGTCCTCTAAATTTCTACAATGTCTATTTTGTACTGTGGCAAATCTATTTCCACACTGTACTCCAAGTGTAGCCTTACCAGTACTCCATAAAGGGAAAGAATCACATCACTCATATAATGCCTCTTTTGATGGGTTCTATGTCATATCGGCAACTGCTGAAAAGCGATTTCTGTTAGGGTGACAACACATCACCAAATATAAATTTCGGCAATGTGCCCTCCCAGTGTACAGCAAAAGGGTGCTGAGGACTTATCATTTTTAATGTTATGCAGGGAGCTGCACCCCCCTAGTATAGGATTCAACTCCAGGGGGAATGAGTGTCGGAGGGTGGTGCAAATCTGTGAAAAAAAAAATTCAGGCCAGGTGCAACAAAATGTATCTGCGCCTGGACCCAAACCCAGCACCCTGTAAACCCCAGCCCTGAACCCACCCAACACGCCATGGTGGCAACTTGGCAGCTTACTATGTTACCACCCCTCAAAAGCCCTCCTCCCATCCTGCGCCTCACTGAATGTGCTCACCCCCCGTGCATGGGTACCTGTAGCGACATCCTGTCACTATATGTGTGAACCCCCCCATCAAGTTGCCCTCCCTGGTATGTAGCATCAATGACATGCGCCGTGATTGAGTCACCATTTTTGTATGTGCTCAATCGCAGTCGCCCATGTCATAGGTTACCTTTTGATGCAGTCAGCATTGTCTGCCATCTTTATCACCAACGCACATTGATATGACAGCTTCAGTTTCCCAATGATATTGATGCCTATGTCTTTTTCAGTGAGTACATCTGTTAGTAGTTTACTCTTTAAATTATACATATAGTTATAATTTGTTGAGTGAAGGACCTTACCCTTGTGCACATTAAATTTCATTTGTCATGTGATTATTTATTACCCAGTACATTTCATTCATTTTGCAGATAGTTTTCCTCTCTACTAGAGCCTAATGAACCACACTTTTGTGTCATACATACATTTATTTACCTTACATGAGACTTCAGTATCCCAGCCATCAATAAAAATATTTGGCAGCAGGGATCCCAACAAAAGTATGAAACAGCAGGGGTCCCAACTCTGATCTTGAGGGAACCCCGCTGGTGCCTTTCTCCCAGTTAGACATTGTCACATGTGCTAGTACCTATCAGTGTGAACAAAATATCTTTATATTATGATTGTTATGGGTGGTGGTGCAGCAAATGGATGGGAAACTACAAGGAAGTAGCTAGAGAAGGCACACACTAGGTGCAGGAATGGGTGCCACTAAACATGCCAAGGGCTGGAAGCAAAGGAAGACTCCAGGCTGACCTGGCTAGGATTCATGAAACCTCCCCCCCCCACCCAGGGACCACCAGGGCCAATGCCACTACCTCAGAGGTTGCCAAGTAAGAGGAGAGGCTGGACCATGGTGGGCTCAGGAAGGGAGAGGGTGGTGGAACAGAGTTGCATCTCTCCAGCTGTACCTCTCCACAATCTATTCACTCTTCTGGTGGATAGTGGTTCCTCTATGGAGGCACCTACAGTGGAGACAAAGGAGAATGCTGGGAACCTTCACAAAGGAGACCCACAGGAGGGAGGCATGGGACCCCACATTTTTTATTTTTTTTTATTTTTACCAATTATTTTACCAGGTGGGACACACTAAGCTGAAAGCTTGTTTGCAGATGCAACCTGGGAGCATGAGGAAGTTAAGTGACTTGCTCAGGGTCACACAGTATGCAAGTGAGGGCTGTGGGATTCAAACCCAGGTCTCCAGATTTGCAGCTCAGAGCCTTAAACCACTGCACCATACTGCCTCCACATGGGAAGGAAACAACTCCTGGTGGGGGACTCAATCATTGGGGGGTAGAAATGGGGGAGGAAGGGGAGAGGGAGGTAAGGTGCCTGCTTGGTGCCACGGCTTGGAGGGACAGGAAGCGAATCCTCAGGATCGTGGGAGCAGCTGCACGAGGGATGGAGCTGGATGTCATTCTCCACCTAGGGACAAATGACCTGGCTAGGAATGGGATCAAAGCAGTGCAAGAGGAGTTTGTAGAGTTGGGAAGGGGCCTTTGATAAGTAGTGCATACGGTAACCTTCTCGGAGGCGCTGCCTGTCTATGGCAAGGGTGATGCTAGGGTACCCTCACCAGGAATTCAATGAAAGGTTGAAAACTGGTGTGGAGCTCAAGGTTTTGGCTTCATTGGGATTGGGAGCCACCTGGAGGGATGCAGACCTATACTGGTGCGATGGTCTGCATCTGTCCGGGGGACCAGGATCCTAGGTGAGAGGTTTAAATGCTTCATTGGCAAGCATTTAAACTAGCCAAGGGGGGAGGCACTGAAAAGGAACAGGGAAATCCCAGCCTCCCCCCACAAAACATGGTAATTAGTGAGGTAAACACCAAGGTAGAGAAGTCATTAGGGAGCAGGACAGAGGTAAATGTAAAACAAGGCAAAGGCAATAAGGACAGGAATGGAGCTAAAAGAGGTAAGGCCATCAAAAAGTGGAGGGTGATGAGTACCAATGCCCATAGACTGTGTAACAAGCTCCCTGAACTAGTGGCCTTGATGGAAGAGGGTTACCTGTATATTGTGGCAAACACAGAAACATGGTACACAGAGAACCATGACTGGGATGTCAACATACCAGGATGCACAATCTACATGAGGGACAGGGAGGGTAAAAGAGGAGGAGGAGGAGGAGGAGGAGTAGCTCTCTATGTAAAGAAAAGGATCAAAGCAACAGAACTAAAGAGTAAACAGGTAGCAGGTGAGGCACTCTGGGTCACCCTGGAGACAGGAAATGGCACCACAATCTGCATGGTGGTTGTATACAGACCCCCATCTCAGGGGGAGGGAATGGACAAGGAAATGATATGAGGCTTCCTTAGAACTGTAGAAAAAGGGGAGATATTGTTGATGGGGGACCTGAATATGCCAGATGTTAACTGGAGCACCTTTGCTGCAGGCACATCCAAGAGTAGGGTCATTCTTGATGCCCTACAGGGGGCATGCCTCAGACAACTAGTATTGGAACCCACTTGGGAGGGAGCAATCTTAGACCTGGTACTCTCAAATGGGGACAGAGAAAAAATCTCAAATTTAGAAATGGGTAGCCATCTGGGAACAGCGACCACCAGTGTGGTTCACGATAAACACAGCTATACAATCAAGCCATACAAAAGCAAGAGTACTGGACTTTAGGAGGGCTGACTTTGGGAAAATGAGAGAGTGCCTCAGAAAAGCACTAGCAAACAGGCAAGAAGGAGGGGTGGAGGAACAATGGGGAGTAATCAAAACAGCCATCACAGAGGCAACAAGCCTTTGTGTAAAGCAAATCAACAAAACACAACAAAGAAAAAAAACGCTATGGTTCCCAAAAGAGGTGGCAGGGAAGGTTAGGGAGAAAAGGATAGCATTCAGGAAATATAAGGAAACACAGAATGAGCAGGACAGAGAACTTTATCAGTTAAAGCAGAAAGAGGCTGGGAAGGCAGTCAGAATAGCAAAGGCCCTAACCAAGGAAAGGATAGCCAACTCCATTAAAAAGGCGGATAAGACCTTTTAAGGGAAAATGATGGAATCACTTCTGAAGGAAAGAATTGTTGAGTACCTAGAGGCCAGTGGGGCACAAGACCCAAGACAGCATGGGTTCACGATGGGAAGGTCATGTCAGATGAAGCTAATAGATTTCTTTGACTGGGTGACCAAAGTAGTAGACCAGGGAGGGGTTGTGGACATGGCCTACCTAGATTTTAACAAGGCATTTGATGCAGTCCCACACAAAAGATTAATACACAAGTTAGCCAGCCTTGGGTGGGTCCCAAGGTGGTAGCCTGATAAAAAATTGGCTAGACAACAGGATGCAAGGGTAGTAGCAAATGGAGTCCACAGTGAAGAAAGGATGGTTACTAGCGGGTACTGCAGAGTTCAGTACTGGGACTGGTCCTTTTAATGTCTTCATAAGTGACATTGCAGAGGAATGGAAGGAAAAGTATGTCTCTTTGCAGATGACACAAAGATCTGCAACAGGGTTGATACACCAGATGGAGTGGAAAGGATGAGAAGGGACTTGGCAAGGTTGGAGGAATGGTCAGATGTATGGCAGCTCAGATTCAATGCAAAGAAGTGCAAGGTAATGCACCTGGGAAACAAAAACCCAGGGGAAGAGTATGAAATGGGGGGTGAGATACTGACAACAGTAAAAATGGAAAGGGACCTGGGGATAATTATATCAGATGACCTAAAGGTGGACTAGCAATGTGAGAAGGCAGTAAGGAAGGCTGGGGGGATACTGGGATGCATAGGGAGAGGCATCAATAGTAGAAAACAGGAAGTTGTTATCCCTCTGTACAGACAGTTGGTGAGATCCCATCTGGAGTACTGTGTGCAGTTCTGGAGACACAATCTCTGCAAAGACATAGACAGAGTGGAGGCTGTCCAGAGGAGGGCAACCAAAATGGTGCAGGGTCTGCACCAGAAGACATACGAAGAAAGACTAAAGGAGCTTAATATGTATACTCTTGAGGAAAGAAGGGAGAGAGGGGACATGATAGAAACTTTCAAGTACCTCAAGGGAATCAACAATGTCCAAGAGGGTAGCATCTTTCAGAAAAAGAGATGTGCCAGAACAAGGGGGCACAATTTGAAGATAGATGGGGGACGGCTCAGAGGTAATGTGAGGAAGTATTTTTTCACAGAGAGGGTTGTGGATGCATGGAACAGTCTCACTGAAGAGGTCGTGGAGTCAAGAGCAGTGGGGGAATTCAAGAATGCATGGGACAGACATAAGGCAATCCTAGTGCGGTTTAGGAGGAAGTAATCTGTTGGTTAACTAGGATCTGCAGCTTATCTGTTAGGTAGGAAAATGGGCAGACTAGGTGGGCCAAGTGGTCCTTATCTGCCATCAAATTCTATGTTTCTATGTTTCTAAGACACAAATAGTGCACTCTTTAGGTGAAGAAAGCATAGTCATTGTAATTTCCCAAAACATGGATGTTGCCTTTGACAACTGTTGACAGTGGTCCAAACATCCAGTGAAAGAGACCAGCCATTAAAACCTAATGCTAGAGAAAAATGAAGCTATACTAAGTGTCTGACAAAGTTTCATTTTGAAGTAGTCATGTGAATTTCATTATTTGGCAGCACTTTCATATATCAAATCTTACCTCTTCCAAGCAGTACACAGGAACACTGAACCACAGATGGCTGTAAAATGATTAGATGGCTGTAAAATGATCAGAGTTGTGGCAAGGGTGGTAGGGTCTTGAAATCAGCTTCATGTCACGTAAACAAAATTGGCAGTTACAAAAAATGACATTACCTTTTTGCTGCAATCTAGCCACACAATGGTGTTTGGAGGGTAATAGAAATGTGTCTCAAGGACTTACTGGAAAGAAATTTAGAATACAGTGCGTGTATTTTTGTGAGTGTGCCCTAATGGAATGTTTTTTTTTTTTACAGCACATAACTTCAATTCCCATCAGCCAAATTCAATTACAGAAAATTCTCTAAAATTGCTTATTACTCAAGACATGTTTTTATGAACCCAAGATTCTTTTCTAATGGATTTTGTCTGCTCTGATTGCTTCTTCCTGCTTTAAAGTTGATAGGAGATGTTTTTTTCAACTTAGGATGACCTCTGGTTTTCTTGTTAGTGTCTATCCAATATTCAGATATGTTTTAGACTTTTTTGTTTAACTATCCTGAAGTAATGAAGAATGGAATGTCCTGCATTTATTTATATTCCTCTCCCTTCTGACCTCCAGTGAGTACATATTCAGGGCCTCCAGCAGATCCTCATAGGATCTGCCCTGCTGCCTGTCGATCATTTTTGCAAACCTTTTCTATATTGCCTACAGCTTATTTCCTTTCACAGTTAAGGACTCCAGAATTGGGCAGCATGTTCCAGATGTGGCCTCACCAGTGATTTGTATGGGTGCAGTATCACTTCCCTTCTCCTGGTATCAAACCCCTTCCAGTACATCCCTGCATCATTGATGCCTTAATATAAGTAATGATGCCTAGAGAGTGGACTCTTCAAAAATATGGAGGAAGCAAGGAGACCTCAGCTC
Source organism: Neoceratodus forsteri (assembly GCA_016271365.2). Classification (NCBI taxonomy): domain Eukaryota; kingdom Metazoa; phylum Chordata; order Ceratodontiformes; family Ceratodontidae; genus Neoceratodus; species Neoceratodus forsteri. Next base: position 1,377,465,933 of record CM028130.1, on the reverse strand, counting down.
TGATAAGGCAAGCTAAAATGTGATGCTTTTTACCTGACCAATGGAGGTGGTCACTTTGCCGAAGTGGTCAGGCTTAATCATGGTTCAGCTGGATGATGACAACCAAGAGCCCCTCTGAAAAGTATGAAAAGTAAGAATATTAGAGTTAATTTGGAAAAAAAGTGCAGACTTTGATGCAGCAAAATGGGGGGTGGGGATAAGGCCCTTGTACCCTAACCATATGTTTCTGTTTGGTCACACACCAGGAGCCACCACACTAAATGTATTAAATTGTATTGTAAATACAGGGGTTGAGCTTGAAAAACTTTTATACTGAATTTAGTTTCAGCTGCCAGATCTTTGGCCATTTATTCAGTTTTTCCAGATTCCTCTGAACTGCCCTCATCCCTTCATCACTGTCCATCCTGCTGCAAAGCTTTGTGTCATCAGCAAAGAGGCAGATCTTGCCTTGAATGCCTTCCCCTTTGTCACCGATGAGCATATTGAATAGGACAGGTTCCAGGACTGACCACTGTGCTCCTTGCTCATGACGCCCATCACCAAATTTGACCCAGTTTACTACCACCCTCTGCTGCCTCCCAAGCTAATTCCCCACCCACCTGACTAAACCCTTCTCTACTCCTATGTCCTTCAACTTCTTCAGTAGCATCCTCTGGGTCACTTAATCACAGGCTTTGCAGAAGTCAAAGTAGATTACATCTACAATGTTCACTTTATCTACCACCTGGGGTCCCAGTCAAAAACCAGTATCAGGTTTGTCTGACACAAACCCTTGCTGTTTGCTATCCTGCAGATCATTTTCCTCTAAGCAATCCCCCAAGCTTTTCTTTACAAAGGTCTGTATCAGCTTACCTACAGTGGAGGTAAGACTGTCTGGTCTGAAGTTGCTGGGTCCTCCCTGTCCCCCTTGTAGAGGCAGACCATGTCCACAGATCTCCCATACTTCAACACCACTCCAGACTCCAGGAAGTCATTAAATAACTTGGTCAAAGGTTCCTTTAACTCCAAAGTCAGTTCCTTAAGTACACTTTGGGTGAAGGCCACATGCACATGATGTTTTATTTACCCAGAAGGTCTCCTGCCCTTTTTTCACCCATTCAGCTATGATCACTATGCTCCCCATTTCCTGTATCTCCCATGTGACTGCCTTGACCCCACCATCCTGAACAGACACATTATCTTCCACCATGAATACTGAACAGAAGTAATTGTTTAGACATTGACTTTCTGCTAATCATCTTTCACTACCCTCATCTAATGTAACAATACACCTAGCCTTCCATTTCTCCTGAATATACATACAGATTCTCTTCTCACCCCCTTAATGCCCTCAGAAATATGTAGCTCTTCCTGACCACCACCTAACTTATTTTAAGCTGCTCTGATATTCCTCCCATTTCTACTCCCATTTGGCTACCATGTACCTTATGAAGACCTTTTTTGCCTTTACAACCTTCCTTGTCTACCTTGAGAACCAGATTAGCATTTTGTAATTCTTTTTGCGATCTTCCATGTACAGGTGTTGATCACCTCCAGAATTGCTCACCTGATATTTCCCAATTTTTCTCTACCCCCTTGATGTTGTTGACAACTACTAAATTTTCCTTGATCTTTTCTTGTATCTAGTGAATATCAGTCTTTCTGGGGTCCAGAACCTTTGCCTGCAAGGAGGGTTGTTATTCCCCACTGCCAATTCAAACCACATAGAATTGTGGTCACTGGACTCCAAAGGTTCCCCGACTGCCACCCAGCCCTCACTTCCAAATTTGTAAATACCAAATTGAGAATGGTGACCTATCATGTGGGATTCTTGGCCAGACACACCAGTAAGCAGTCCTGCATCAACTCCAGCAGTGCCTGGCTCCTGATGAGCTTGGCCTCCAGGGAATCCTATGTCTGGCAGTGTAAGATCCCCCTAAATCTCAAGTTCCTCTTTTGCTACCCTTCTCCTAATTGTTAGGTATAAAGACAAGTAAAGGCCCTTATAGAATCAGAAGACACATGAAACAAGACAGTCTGAAATGTAAACCAATAAATAATGAACATCTTAAATAAATAATGAAAGTCTTAACTGAAGTAAAGTTAAAGGTGACAATATTAGGAAACCTTTTAAAACAGTATAAAACCCTTTCTGGTAATAAAGATAGTTTCCTCCAAAGTTTCGATAAACTTGTAATATTGTAGATTATTTTTTCACATTAATTTTAAAGTTTAGGTGCTATTCATTCTTCAGTCTCAAGAGCATTAATAAATGATAAAACTTTAATAAAAAAAAAATCCTCAGGGTACAATGTCCCATTGAAGTCCTTGAGTATAAATAGATTAAACAACCTATCATTTGTTGTACATAAAAGCTTCATTGTGCATTAACAACCTTGAAAAAGACAAAGCCTTTTAATTGAATTTTTAAAACATTGTTTTATTCTTTATTTTTTAAATTAAAATGTTTTGAGAGCATGTATCTGGACTAAATATTGAGCTAAGCTTCTTTCAGGTTTGTACACCTATACTTTCCCTTCAGAATCTAGAATGAGCAGCTTATTTGAAAAAAGCTAAAAATAGATTAAATTAAAAAGAGAATCAGACAGAAGAAAATACTAACATAAAAGTGCTAAACTAAAGGTTAGATAAACAAATAAATATAGGAAGAGATCTGTGGAGGTAGGAAATTCAATTATTAGATTCATAAGTAAGGCTCTATGCAGAAATGACCATACAACCAGGATGGCATGTTTCCTCCCAAGTGCAAGGGTCAAGGATTTCACACCTCAGATGGATAGATTGGTAGAGAAGTTATAAGAGGAACCACTGCGTGTTGCTGATGCAAGCATTACCAATATAGAAAAATACAGGCCAGCGGTCTTCTAGCCACATTATGGGAGAAAACCCCAGATCAGGACCATTCTGATAGTATTATCAGAAATATATTTTCCATTTTTTCATTATTTAGACTTGTTAGCTGATGAGCATTAATGCTCATTTTCATGAGCGACAAGTACAGTATATAAATACAAACAACTTAGTCCATACAGTAACAAACAGTTAATAAATATATCTACAAAATACAATGAAATTGACAACATGTACAAGACTGTTACGTACACGAGCATTCATTTTTTTTTCAAGAAGCTATTTTTTGACTCTCTCTTTAAAAGTTTTAATATTTGAACAGATTACAATGTCACTTGGAAGTGAGTTGTTGAAGGCAGGGATCTTGAATGATAGAGATTTTTGAACAAAAGCCTTTTTTAAAAAGAGGGATTTTGAAAACAGTTTTACCTTTGAGATCTTGTACTCTGCCCCTATTAAACAATGATGTAACTGCTTGAGGTAGACATCCAATGGTTCTTTTTAAAAACATAATACCCATATTTAGACTACATCTGTTTTCCAAAGTAAGACAGCCTGAGTCTTATACGAAGTGTAAAGGTGAGTTTTCCTTGGAAGATTAGCAATAATACTGAACACACTGTTGAAAGTAACCCTTCTTAGTTTAGATATAACTCCAGGGGTGTAGCCAGGAATTTCAAACTTGTACTCGACAAATGACGGCACTGTGCCCCCCCCATGAAGGCAGTGTGGCCCCCCTTACATAGAAACAAACTGAATATGTGGTGCCACACTACACAACTGATCCCACCCCCACAGTCAAATATGCATTAAGTCAATAGTCATAGTAGGAGTACAATGTAATAGGTTTACATTTTATCCTAACACACACAAACAGAAGTTGTCTGGCTTTTAGTTGCAATGTTTATGAAACATTGTGATATGCCTCTGTACCACATCAAGGTAGCCAAGACTGACAGAGGTCTATTCACACCAGCACTTCTGCATGCATAGGAATCTAGCCAATAGGGCCTCTGCCACACACACACACACACACACACACACACACAAACACACACACACACACACACACCCCACCTACACACACACACACACACACACACACATGCACACACACACACAGTCTCTCTTGTAAAGGATAGAAAGACACCATCCACAGTGCACTCAGGAGGACCCCACGGGAGAAAAACATCCTCACCATACATACAACAAGCAACCATTAATAGTAAACACACCTCCCAAAAAGCATTCATGCACACTCAGTCCTTCTGCCAAATACCACAGCCCACACCTGTAAAGAGGTACAATGTATGTAAATTGTGTTTTCTATTTATTAACAGTTTTGTAACCAGGAAAGGCACACTGAGTCAGGGTTCATTTCCAGGTGCGAATGGGGGGAAGTGGGGGGAGCAAAGATTTACAAAGTGAATACAAAAAACACAGAAAACGGAATATGCAAAATCACTAATAATGCAAATCAGCATTAAGGCACAGTAAGATGAGTACTATGTCACAGACTGACAATGATACTGTACATGGCATGGGTGCAGGATGCATTTTACAATGTAAATTTCACTGGTTAAGAGGGGTTAGAAATCTACAACTATCACAGTAAAAATCACAATAACAAAAAGGGCTACAGTGGGGTACATGGTGCTTGGGTATGATTATGGTACAACCACCTAAATCCCCACACTAGCACCTAAATCCCCAATACTTGCCCAGTCAAAAATACACTTATTTACATAAACAGATATCCAAGTTTAATTTATTCTTCAATCACTAATTAACATCATTCTTTTCTTTGTTCATAAATCCACAATTCTCCCATTTATTGTCTTCTTAAAACATAGTCACTTAAATTCTTTTGCCTGCCTCACCACCCAGAAGTTCCTCTATGTGACTTCCTCTTTGTCATTTCTCTCTTTTCTGGGTACGTGTCTACAGCCAAGGGGTGATAGGAGTTGGAGGTATGGGAGGTACATCCAAGGGTGCCTCTTCCCCAGCCTGCATGTACACCAGTCCAAGGTCCCCCCAACCTCTTTTCCAATTGCAATTCTCCTACCATGCACTGCCATCCACCTTTGGTAGTCCACCACATTGGTTCCCTTCTAACTTCCACTTATCTTTCACCTGTTGTCTCCTTCTTTGACCCTTTTTACATGCCTCACCTTCTATCTGGTCTTACTCCTCTTCTTCTTTCCATAGGGCACATAATAGGGCAGGTGGATGGGCAAATTCTTGGAAAGCAAGGAATGAGGGCTCCCTCACCCTTTTTTAAGCCCCTTTTGCTCACCCCTCTCTAACAGTCAACAAATAGTCCAAAGCCACCCAAACCACAAGGACAGAGTAAGACTTTCAGCACATTAACAAAAATGAAAATGAATGGTGTGGCCTGAAAGGTTAAGTTCAAGAAAGCCAAAATCAACCTAAACCATTAAATTTTGGAGCCGACCTTTGCACAAAGCATTCCCTATGATCCCAACATGAATCAAAGTCTGATATAACCTGTTCAGTGTCAACTGGAATGTCCTCATGAATATGAAGTAGTGCCAAAGCAGCAAGTAGGTTCTCTCCCATGCTGTTTCAAAGACAGGTCTTCAGTTTTCTTAAGTCGCTGAATGAACTTTCAGCTGTGACAACACTAACTGGCATAGTTGCCAAGATAGATAATGCAGTATTTTTATTTGGAAACAGCAAGGGATTTAAATGCTGTATAGCACCCACAATTGTATTTGGGCATCTCTCAATTGGAGTCTCCTTCCATTTTTTGCTCCACCTTGCAATCTCTTTATTGAAGTCATCTACACTAGACATGTCAGTCTTGTATGCTGAATAAATTGCCAGCACCTTCTCTTCCCCAAAGGAAGACTTCAGATTCCTTGGAATCACACACCGAGCCTCAAAATGGGGCTGCCAGTCCAGAAGCTGTCCATTTATCTCAGATAGTACGTGGTCTAGGAATGGAACAAACACATTCCTCCTGAAGTGCTGTTCCAGATTTGTAGCCTCAGTGTTGCTGCGCTGTGTCTGACATCCACATATTCATGGGACAGCTTCCTCAACTCCAACAGAATCTACAAGGAATTTAGCCTCCACATACAATTCATGGAAGGTGTCCTTAACATCTTCCCTTATCTCTGTCAAGGTTTGAACTAGTAGATTAGTCTCATCTGCTACCTGAATCAAATCAATGTCAGCACTTAGTATTTGTAAAGTGGCTTCATGAATGCAGAATGTATTCAACAGCTACAAGTGTTGCAATAAATTCAAATCTGGTGATAGCTGTCATGCACTGGTGTGCTTCATTGTCAAATTCACCAGTCTTCTGCAGGTTACTTGTGACAGCTACAAACATTTCCTTGAGCCATGCCAAGGAGTCTGCCTGACTCTTCCATCATGTATTTACCACCACAGGAATGGCTGTTGTTCTGTCCTGCAGGTCAACATCATCATAATCATAATGATAGTTTGGCAAACTTCTGAATTCCTTGAGCTCAGCTAAGTATTCTTCCTCTTTGCTGAACTTTTCAGTATACTAACCACCTTCTGTGCTGTGCTGTGTCAAATATGTTGGCAACAGGTCTCAGAGAAAAGGAATGCACAATGGCAGTGTTAAGACTGTGTGCCTTACAAATAGTGTAGAAGGTGCCTGGGACAACTTCCTGAATGAGTACCTGCACCCCATAGGACCATCTACTCATATTGCTTCCCTGGTCATATCCTTGTCCTCTCATCAATGCTTTGTCAAGCCCCCAAGCAGTTAAATGGTGTAAAAACAGTTATGAGAGTCATTTGCCAGTTGTATCTGTAGCCTCCACAAATTCAACAAAATCTTCATGAATCTTTACTTTTCTAACCATCCCATGATAGAAACATAGAAACATAGAAACATAGACTTTGACGGCAGATAAGGACCGCTAGGCCCATCTAGTCTGCCCATTACCCTACCTACAGGATAGGCCGCAGATCCTAGTTAACCAACAGCCTATTTCTTCCTACCCCCACAAGAATTGCCTTATGTCTGTCCCATGCATTCTTGAATTCTCCCACAGTTTTAGACCCCACAACCTCCTCAGGAAGGCTGTTCCATGCATCCACTACCCTCTCTGTGAAATAATACTTCCTCACATTGCCCCTGAACCACCCTCCTTCTATCTTTAAATTTCGCCCCTTGTTCTTGCAAGTCTCTTTTTCTGAAAGATGCTACCCTCTTGGACTTTGTTGATTCCACTGAGGTACTTAAAAGTTTCTATCATGTCCCCCTCTCCCTTCTTTCCTCAAGGGTATACATATTAAGCTCCTTTAGTCTCTCCTCATATGGCTTCTCTTGCAGACCCTGCACCATTTTAGTTGCCCTCCTCTGGACTGCCTCTATCCTGTCTATGTCCTTGCAGAGATGGGGTCTCCAGAACTGGACACAGTACTCCAGATGGGGTCTCACCAACTGTCTGTACAGAGGGATAACAACTTCTTGTTTTCTGCTGATGATGCCTCTCCCTATACATCCCAGTATACCCCAGCCCTCCCTACTGCCTTCTCACATTGCTTGCTAACCTTAAGGTCATCTGATATGATTACCCCAGGTCCCTTTCCTTTTTGTTGTTGTTACTACCTCCCCACCCATTGTGTATTCTTCCTCTGGGTTCTTGTTTCCCAGGTGCATTATTTTGCACTTCTTTGCATTGAATCCTAGCTGCCATACTTCTGACCATTCCTCCAACCTTGCCAAGTCCCTTTTCATCCTTTCCACCTCCTTGTGTATCAACCCTGTTGCAGATCTTTGTGTCATCTGCAAAAGGCATACTTTTCCTTCCAGTCCCTCTGCAATGTCACTGATGAAGACATTAAAGGACTGGACCCAATACTGAACCCTGCGGTGCCCACTAAGTAACCCCTTTCTTCAGAGTGGACTCCATTACAATTACCTTCTGTGTCCTGTTGTCCAGCCAATGTTTCAGGCTACCACCCTGGGTCCCACTCCCAGGCTGGTTAATTTGACTATTAATCTTTGTGTGGGACTGTGTCAAATGCCTTGCTAAAGTCTAGGTAGGCCATGTCCACAGCCCTCCCTGGTCTACTACTTTGGTCACCCAGTCAAAGAAATCTATTAGATTTGTCTGACATGACCTTCCCACTGTGAACCCATGCTGCCTTGGGTCCTGTGCTCCACTGGCCTCTAGGTACTCAACTATTCTTTCCTTCAAGTGACTCCATCACTTTCCCTACCACAGAGGTCAGACTGACAGGTCTGTAGTTTCCTGCCTCTGTCTTGGTCCCACTTTGTGAAGGGAATCACATCCGCCTTCCTCCAGTCCTCGGGTACCACCCCATCCTCCCATGATTTATTAAAAGAGTAGCCAGTGGTTTCACTAGTTCCTCCTTAATTCTTTTAGAATTCTGGGTGAATTCCATCAGGACCCATTGCTTTGTCCACCTTCAGTTTTGGAGTTCTTGCAGAACCCTTTCTTCTGTGAAAGGACTGGGATCGACCACCCTATCAAGAGTGCTTCTGTTAATTGGATTAGGCACTTCCCCCTCCTCTTTTGTAAATACTGAGCAGAAATATTCGTTCAGTATCCCTGCTTTTTCACTGTCCCTCTCTGCCCACCCACCATTCATTCTATTCAGCCTCACTATCCCTCCCTTTGTCTTTCTACGCTCGCTGATGTACCTATAAAAGGCTTTATCCCCCTTCTTAACCAAGTTGGCTATCTTTTCCTCAGTTTGGGTCTTTGCTATTCTGACTTCCTTCCCTGATTCCTTCTACCTTAACTGGTACAGCTCTCTGTCCTGCTCCTTCTGTGTTTCCTTATACTTCCGGAATGCTATCTTTTTCTTCCTGACTTTCACAGCCACCTCTTTTGAGAACCATAGTGGCTTTTTCTTTCATTTTGATTTGTTTATTTGCTTCACACAAAGGCTTGTTGCCTCTGTGATGGCAGTTTTGATTATTCCCCATTGTTGCTCCACACCTCCTTCTAGCCTGTTTGCTAGTGCTTTTCTGAGGCACTCTCCCATCTTGCCAAAGTCAGCCCTCCTAAAGTCCAGTACCCTCACTTTTGTATGGCTTGACTCTGTAGCTGAGTTTAGCGTGAACCACACTGTTTGATGGTCACTTGTCCCCAGATGGCAACCCACTTCTAGATCTGAGATCCCTCACTGCCCCGTTTGAGAGTACAGGTCTAAAATTGCTCCCTCACAAAGTGGGTTCAGAAACTAGCTGTCTAATGCCTGCCACCTGTAGGGCATCAAGAATGGCCCTGCTCTTGGATGTGGCTGCAGCAAATGTGCTCCAGTTAACATCTGGCATATTCAGGTCTCCCATCAACAGTATCTCCCTTTCTCTGCCATTCTAAGAATGCCTTCTATCATATCCTTGTCCATTTCTTCCCTGACATGGGGTCTGTACACAACCCCTGTGTGGATTGTGGTGCCATTTCCAGTCTCCAAGGTGACCCACAGTGCCTCCTTTCCTCCTGTTTACTCTTCTGTTCAGTTGCTTTTATCCCTTCCTTTGCATGAGAGCTACTCCTCCCCTCTTCTCCCCTGCCTGTCTCTCCTGTAGGTTATGTACCCTGGTATGTTAACATCCCAGTCATGGTTCTCTGTGTACCATGTTTCTGTGACTGCTACGATATCCAGGCATCCCTCTTCCATTAAGGCCATCAGCCTGGGAGCTTGCTGCCCAGACTACGGGCATTGGTACTCATTACCCTCCATTTCCTGATGGCCTTACTCCTTTTGCCCCATCCCTGTCCTTCTTGTCTTTGTCACTTTCTCCATTTACCCTGCCCTTCTCCTATCGACACCTCTATGTTGGTGTTTGCTGCACTTACTACCATGATTATTTGGGGCTAGATTTTCCTGCTCGTTTCAGTGCTTCCCCTCAGCTAGTTTAAAAGCTTGCCAATGAAGCATTAAACCTATCACCTAGCATCCTGGTTCCCTCCTGGACAGATGCAGCCCATCATGCCAGTATAGGGCTTGCATCACTCCAGGTGGACCCCAGTCCCCAGTGAAGCCAAATCCCTGAGCTCCACACCAGTTTTTCAACCACTGATTGAATCCCATGGTGCGGAACACCTAGCCTCTCCTATGCCATAGATGGGTAGCACCTCCGAGAAGGTTACCGTGCGTGCTACTTGACTAAGGCCCTCCCAATTCCACAAACTCTTCCTGCACTTCTCTAATCCCTTTCTTAGCCAGGTCATTTGTCCCTAGCTGGACAATGACATCCAGCTCCCTCCCTGTGCAGCTGCTCAGCAAGCCTGAGGATTCGCTCCCTGTCCTCAAGCCATGGCGCCTGGCAGGCACCTTACCTCTCCCTTCCTCCTCCCCAGTTCTACCTTCCTAACAATGGAGTCCCCCACAAGGAGTTGTTTCCTTCCCCTGCAGGGTCCCCTGCCATGCTCCTGTGGGTCTCCTTTGTGGAGGTTCCCAGCATCCTCCTTGGTTTTCACTGTAGGTGCCTCCATAGAGAACCACACTTTGCCAGAATGGCATAGGGTGTGGAGAGGTACAACTGGAGGGATGCACCTCTGTTCCACCACCCTCACCCTCCCTGAGCCCACTGTGGTCCAACCACTCCTCTTTCTTGGCAACCTCTGAGGCACGGCAGTGGCACTGGTGGTCCCTGGATGGAAGAGGAGGTCCCAAAATCCTGGCCAACTCAGCCTGGAGATGAGCAACCTCCTCCTCAGCCCAGAGAGGTGCCTGCAAATGGGACAACACCACATCCTCCAGAACATCTCCCGGAAGACTGCTGCTCCTCAGCCACTGCACTGCACCACTCCAATCATGTCTTATTTCTGGCCCCTTAACTGTTTGCAATCCTTACTCTTTCCTCTGTTTTTTTTTTCTCTCTCTCCTTACTTTCTGCCTGTGTGCCCTTTAAGCTCCTGATCATCCTGTTCTGAGACAAGAATATCCTATATTTCTCAGTAGACCACTTACTTGCTCAGAGGCAGGCCTCCAACAGCTAGATGGGGCCAGAAAGCTACTCTTGCCCTTCGAGGATGGTGGGTCCTTGGTGGTTCTGTGATCACTCACTTCCTGCTCCCAAACAGGAAGTTCCTGTTGTCAGTCAAATCCTGTGCCTATAAAAATAGAACTAGCTTTGGGTGGGAGGGAAGGAGGGCAATATAGTACCAGTAGAGAAGTTCAGTCACACAGCAGTCCTTTCTCCTGGTGTCTTCTGCCAAGCTATTAGCTGAAACTTTCTAAGGCAGTCTTTAATGTAGCTTCCTTCTAGCTAAGCCACTCCCCTACTTACCAGATCTTTCTACAAGTAATTTAAACCTCACAGCTGTTAAGTCCTTTCAGTCACCTGAGATTTACACCTAGATAACTCTTTAGATACCCATTCAGTTCAGTTAACCCAAACACACACTTTTTTTTTGTATGTTTGTTTTTTTACCCTAAATTAAAGGTCCAAATACAAAAGTTCTTCTACTTTAGTCCCAGCAGAGAAGTTCAGTCACACAGCAGTCCTTTCTCTTGGTGTCTTCTGCCAAGCTATATATGATGCACATATCACACAGTAAAGGATATCTGTTCCTTGAAGGAAATATCTGTGGTTCCATTGGCTATCAAACTGAACCATCTGGCATTCTTTTATAATGTAACATTTTCTGCTGGATCTACCATACCATTAGAATGATTAGTTCTTTCTGAACTTGAACAGATGTGTACCAAGCATTTCTTGGTGCCTTATTTAGGTGTTCCTGCAAAGCTTGATACAATGCAGCAAAGTGTTGCAGAATGACATTAATGCTGGCCCTTCTGCTTGTCCCTCCTCTCAGTGCAATGACATGTATTCCACACATCAGGATGACAGTAATAATTTGCTTCATGGCATGGCATGTTCGTTCCTGTACCTTTCTGTCAGAGTCACATAGTGCCAATACTGCCGTCTTCACCTTGCTGTTGCAAACCCCAATGAAAGCTTCTACTTTGGAGACAGCATCAATATGTTCTTTTGAATTTGTATGTCACTTTAGAATTTTATGACAGTTGGACCAATCAGTCAACAGCATGGATACCAATATAGAGGCCTTGTTTGAATTGTTGAAGACAAGGCAAGGGCAACAAAACACACCATCCATACTTTTAAAATATCTTGAGTATTTGTAGTCCATCAGAAGCTTTGGACTGAAATGGCATGACACCTGCCTCCCTCCAGTTTGCGCATTTTGTTTCAGGAATGCTAAGCCATGTGGTGGTATCCATTGTTTGGTGCGTATGTCCTTCCTTTCATTGTCACCCAGCCAGTGGCAATTGTAAAGGCCGATATCCATGTCATCCTGTAAATGCCTCTCTTGTCTCTCAGTTCTGGCCTCTGCCATGTTCGGCTAGCTCATCTGGGTGGCCACATCCTGCTGGCTCATCTGGGTGACCTCTGTGGTGAGGTACCTCACTTCTAGCCCTTCTCTGTAAATATAATTCTGTTGTTTATATGTTGGGTTTTTTTGTGCAGTTCCATGTATATGAACATGCCAGTGTCATCAAAGGCACATAGAGAAAAGACTGGATTTTGTTTTTTTTTTTAAAAAGATGTTGACCTTCTTTTAACCTGAAGGCCAGCCTTGCTTGCCAGAAAAATTACATGTTATTGTCAAAAAGCTTGTAGATAGCTGATCAAAGAGTCTTCATCTAAGTTAACTACCAAAGGGAAACAGAAGTAACAAAATGTCAGGAAATAGCCCTTTGCACTTCAAGAAAAAGCATAATGCTTTAATCCCAGGAAACTGTTAATAGTATACTTTATTTTGTGAGGTAATAGGAAAGAACACATCCTTCCAGCATACCTGCATGAAATTCCATTTACAGGAGTTATGATTGTAAAACCTGGGTTGACTATGGGAATCTGACTCATCAAAGGTTATCGGGGAAAATAAGATTTTGGGGAACAGCAAGATTGCAATCTACTGGCCTAAAAGTTGTGAGATTTTCACTCACTATTTCTAGGGGAAACCAGAGGTATAAATAAGCCCAGCTCAGGGCATATGAGACACATTTTCATCTGGACACTCTGCTTGACACATACCAGAAGCCAAACTATTGCAACCCAGTGTGGCTGCCAAGGACCAAAGGAAACTGAAAACCTTCATCCACTATTTCTGGACTTCAGTTTACTGCAGATATAAGGTAGACTTTTTAGCTAACAGTTTTAGTGCATTTCACTGTACATTTTTCCATTTTTTTGTTTAGGTATACTGAACCCCAATCTGGTGTATGTTCTTTTTAGTTATAATTGTATTTATTTAAGTATTTTAGTAAAACATTTGTTTTTCTAAAGAAATTCTGCATGCGTGAGCTTTATATATATCTGTGTGTGAATTCAAAACAGTATTGATAATATGTGACAACTGTTAATTGTTTAGAAGGGTCACCAATAGCAACCAAATTGAAAAAGGGTCTGTAAGGGATCTGGAAAGATAGGGAGAATACCAAAGTGTCAGGGATGAGTCTGCAGGGAATTTGAACCAGGCTGCTGCAGATCCTGTAGGGAGCAGGCCAAATCAGGCTTACACTGCTACCCAGAAGGGAATGTAACGCCTGGGTCTTCCTCCTTTATGTAATAGCAAAAGAAAGGGTTCATATTTGGCCACAAGACTTGAGACTGGTATTTTTCCCTTATCCAGAGCTAGAGAGACACCCTGAATCCTTGTGGCAGTGGTGAAGTCATGACCTTGGTGAGCATTCAAAAAGGATGAGGAGGGTATCCTTCTTCCCCCATCATGGATAGTATTTAAGGGTGGACACTGTCAGCTCAGTGGGCCCAGCCACCAGGACTGGGTTTGTGACAGCCACATCTGGCTGCCTTGTCTGGGTGGCTATATCTGACTAGCATGTATGGATAGCCACATCCGGCTTGCATGTCTGGGTGGCCACATTCTGCTGACATGTCCGGGTGGCCACTTCCCTCTGGCACGTCTGGGTGGCCACATCCTGCTGACATGTCTGGGTGGCCACATCCTGCTTATTTCTTGTATGCATTGCCACATCCTCCTGGATCATTGTCTGCACCAACACATCCTCCTGGCTCATTTTCAATGATGTCTGAGAGACTGAAGTCCATGTCTTTTCTGCTGCATCCTTCCTCCTTGTCATCTCAAAACCTGAAAATGGAATATCCATGCCTACATCCAAAATGGCCTCTGCATCCTGCCTCACCATCTTCCTACCAGCAAGCAGAACTGCCTGTACTGCTGCATCCTATCTCACCACCTCATGCATCTCAACAGCTTGCCTTGGTGCTTCAAATAGTGCTGAGGTCTCAGCAACTTTGCCTGTAGCACCTCTACTATGGAAAATAAAAAATTAATATCTCTACATGATGTATATTGTGCAAGTCAATATACTAAACTTGTATTAGATGAAAAAGAAAATCATCTTAAGAAACTGAACATGGCTTTACACAGCTTTTGCATCTCCTCCACTTGAGCACTCTTGGTCTTTCTGAGCTGAGCCTGACTGCTGTTTACACTTGACACCACTGCCCTCCATTGTTACTATGGATTATTGAAGACTTTGCTGAAATTCTGCTTTTGAGTTATCTGCACCTTGACGCTCTGTCACTCTCTATCCGCACCACAAAAAGTTAAAGCCTGAGATGAACATACAGAAGAACATGTGCTTGCCATCCGAGTTTGAAAGTCAAGCAACACTGTCAACTTTATTGTCTATTTTTAAAGTGTATGGTTGAAAGTGCCTGGAGCAAGCAAAATAAGTGCTACAAATAATCATAAAATGCACACAAATTACCCCAGATCATCACATCTATAAAGAATCTGTATGTGTTCATTAAGAATAACCCACTCAATTAGCCCACAAGTTATTTAAGTACTGTAGTCTTTACTGCTCACTAGATAAGGAACATTACTACATATCACAGTTATGCTGTACTAACATTTACTCAAAGCTAGATCTTGCTGAATGTATGGTCAAGGATACATCACTGTCACATAGGAAAGGAGGCACTGTTGGAAGGAGAACAGCAATAAACCATGCTAAAATGTATATTCTAAACCCAAGAGACAATTAGCACCATAAAGCTAAAAGGCTAATGTAGAATAAACAAGCATTTGTCAATGCTGAATGTTGTCTTGCTGGCATTGGCATTGGTAGTGCAGGAGTTAGAGAGAGATGCATAATAGGAATGGTAGTGAAGTAGTGAACTGATGTCAACCCCACCCCCACCCTGCAGAGACTGACAGGTATTGGGGTGTCTCTTTGGGTCATCGACCATAACACTAACGCCATTTCACCTCACCCTACTCTGCAGACACTGACAAGTGTTGCGGTGTGCCTTGGGATCTTCAGGCCTTATGCTCACCCCATTTCATAAGGAAATATGCCAAGATGGGTTCAGTATAGGAGAATAGGGGTGAGCTTTGGGGCTGAAGACTCCAAGGCACACCTTGATGCCTGTCACTGGCTGCAGGGAGGGGGTGGGGGTCGAGGTGCTAGCAGAATGGCATCAGCATTTCAATGGACAATCCCAAGTCACACTCTTGACACCTGTCAGTCTCTATAGGGTGGGGCATTATGGTTGGAAACCTAACACCTCTGGTGTTTGTTAGTATTTTCACTCCAAATTTTCAACATGGGCTTTTTGTGACCCCACTTCCTGTACAGTGGCACTATCAGGTCATTAACTGAAAGATGATTTTGCACAGGAAATGCGCCATTCAGTGACACAGGTGCAAAAACACATTTTGGGAAGGGTGTGCAAAATGACAGCTGTACTCTTCGTGAAGAGGTGTAAAAAAATGGCAATGTTGAAACTGTGGAGTGAAAATATGAAACATTGGTGAAGTCACGAGGGTACGTAGAAACTGCGCAACACACGCCTGTAACACAATTATTTTGGGGATTTTTTAAACCAGATTTTCAACATAGGCATTTTAGGACCTCCACTCATGAATAGTGTCACTGTGATTTTGTTACTCTGTCCCAAACATTGATTTCCAACAGTGATCGTGCCATTGTGCACCACATGTGTGAAAACACATTTCAGGCAGGATGTGAAAAACAACAGCTATACTGTTCATAAGGAGGTGTGAAAAAATGTCAATGTTGAAAATCTGGAGTGAAAATATGAAAAATTGGTGAAATCACTAGCGTGCGTAGAAACTGTGCAAACGCACGCTCATAACACAGTCATTTTTTTGAATTTTTTCACCAAATTTGCAACATAGGCTTTTTGGGACCCCACCTCATGAACAGTAGCACTATCATTTCATTAATCTGTCCTGAAAGATGATTCTGCACAGTGACCGTGAAATGACCTTTCGGGACTGAATAACAAAATGACAGTGCATGTGTTCCTGAGGTGGGGTCCCAAGAACCCCTTGTTGAAAATGTGGAGCCAAAATTCATAAAAATGGCTAAGATATCCACCTAAGTTGAAACCCCCCCCCATGTATGCCATTATACAGTTTACTAGCATTTTTTCAGTTCACGGTTGGCTTTGAAGAGTGCAGACGTGTTCCCACTCAACAGAAGATCTCAGCGCCAGCCCTCAGAGGTATGTATGGGGTGTGGGGTGGCGTGGAAGAATAGGGGTGTGTAGAGGGTGGGTGTGGGTTGGGGAAGGAGGGTGCCGCTGACAACGTACCATTTTCTTTTTTTCAGGAAAAAAACAAACAAAAAAGGACACTGTTTTCTCCCTTTACAGGTTAAATAAAACAAATGTTGGGTGCACCGGGGTGGTCTCCCAGTGTGCCCCATGACTTTAAAAGGGGGGGTGATGTTGGGCCACACAATTGGGGTGGGGGCAGGAACATGTCACATGGTCACTTTCTGTTAAATGGAGGCACACTGGGGTGGGCTCCCAATGTGTCACACAATCTGTGTGTGTGTTTGTGTGGGGGGTGGCGGACATGCCAACAGGGGGATTGGGAGCCCCCAAAGTCGGCTTTGTTTTGGTATTGTGTGGTGGATGGCAGCAGCTGCCACCATGTTTATTGAAATGTTACACCAGGCAAGGCACATGGGGAGGCGTGTCTTCTGTGCCGCTGCATGACGAGCTTGTCTCAGATTGCAGCGGCACATTTCTTTCAAGTTGGTGGCACTTTGCAAACTTGTGTCACTGCTACCATGCTGGCTCATTGGAGAATGAGGGACACATCTTTTAAAGTGTGCCCTGAATTCGCCTGCACTGACACACCTCTGCATTTCTCCTACTACCACAAAATGTTGCTTGAGCATGCACAAGACAACGTAAAGAATCACAGCAGACAAAGGGAAGGCCACACTGTAGGACTACGCAACTAATCAAAATAGTATGTTTTTGTAAATTCTGACTGACTGTAGTACTCTTTATAGTGATGCTGACAAAAGCAGCACTGAATGAATGCAAACATTTCCAAATATTATGATGAAAGTACAACACTGGCCTGGGGGAGGGATGCTAAGCACAAGAACCCCAACTCTACTAAAAATCCCAAACTCCTCAAAAAACAAATATTCAGAACATGTCAGTGTCAAAGAAAGACAGAAAAATAAAACAAACAAAAAGCATTTTTGAATTGTTAACCAGGCACACATTCCTTCAAGCATGAGTCAGGCCATGTCTGCCTCCCCAACCCCCCACCATGTGTTTGCTCGCATCATCCAATTTCTGAAATGGCTACAAAAGGAACGTAATGGTGCATCATCTGTGCTGCGTTTGTTGAATTTCACTTTAAAAAACTAACAGAAAGGGATTTAAAGGGAAGCTAGCAAAAGCAGCACTGAGTGAGTACTGTACAAACATTTCCAAATATTATGATGAAAGTACACCACTGGCCTGGGGGAGGGAGAACGAACACAAGGAACTCATGAGATACAAACTACCAATCAAACATCAAAGTGCAAAGAAAAAACAATTAAAATATTTGTTTAAAAACAAAACACAATACCTTTTTTTCCTGAAATGATCTGGCAATAAACCACACAGATTGGGAACCTGGACAGTCACAGACATTGAATGTAGCTGATGTTTTGTCTGTGCCTCAGTCAGTGCTCAATATTTTTAGGTGATACTGCTCACTGAACTCTCCTTTTCCAAGTCAAATGCACTGATAAAGGGGGCATCCAGCATTTTTATAGACCAGGTAGCCCCCCTTCCTCGCAGTTGACTCAGAAACTGTAAACTCTAGCTCCCCTCCCTCCTCTACTGCAGACTTTAGAATTGTAAACCTTAGCCCTACTCACTTTCTGCAGAAGATTTCCCTCCCACCTGTCCCTCTTTAGATTCTGTTGAGCCTGATACTCCTGCCCCTGGCTAGTATGCCAACTATCCTACCCTTTTATGTGTGTTTATTCTCCTATTCCTTCCACAATACTACATACATATGCCCCTTCCCCACTTTAAACAGCTACACAAGCTAGTACTCCTGTAACTAAGAACAGAGGTAGTGGACAGGCGGAGGCCATATTCAGAGTCCCCCTGTGTGCCACGTAATAGACAGCATAAACAAGCAGAACATACCTCTGTTCATTGCACCTATTAAAATTAAATATCCCACATGCACAGCCCCCCCACAATATTCAAAAACATTAACACTTTTAAACAGCCATAGGAGTGCTGTTTAGCACCAACAAATCCCTACCTCTCATGAGGGGTCATGGTTCCCCCCAATCCCCTCAGTACCATTCCCTGTCAATTAATTCAGCATATATTAGTGAGTACACTGCATATGTATGCCGACGTCAATGACCTCGTGGCAACTGTTGCGGCTTACCAGGTTACAACTCAAGTTTACACCTTGGGCTTGATTGTCAAAGAGCCCTTTGATCATCAGAATTTGAGGCAATCTAAGGCTGTGGCAAACTCCATGTGTGTCAGGGACCCAGTGCCCAATTTTGTGCAATCAGAGGTCCCTGCACCAAAGACCCTAGAGTTGCTACAGGGGTGCACCAAAAATGAGGTGCACCTGTGGAGTTTGTTGAAGAGATCCTTCACACACACAGCGCACAAGCCTACATGACCTGCGGGGGGGGGCCCTGGATGCAAGGTCAGGAAGGGGGGTGACTGCAGGGGCACTAAGGATGCCATAGGGCATGAGAGAGGCATAGTGGTAGATATAGGGAGCGGAGGAATCACCTGTCAGAGGTGCCATTGGGAATATAAGACAGCCAGGGAGACCAGGTAAGGGGCTGGCATCGCAATCCGATTCTGACATGGCCCCAGCTGAAGGCATCCATGGCACCTGCTCCACAGGACTGTGGGTTCTAAGGGGCAGGTGCCAGGGCTGCTTCCACCTGGGGCCATGTCATAATAGGGTGGTGATGTAAACCACCCCTACCTGGTACCCTTGACTCTCTTATACACCCAATGACACCTCTGCCAGGTGTCTCCTCCACTCCCTATATCTATGCCTTGCCTCCTTCAAGCCTAATGGCACCCTCAGTGCCCCTGCAGCCCCATTCCCCACCTTCCCAGCCCCAAGCCAAGCAGTGGTGCAGGGAATTTAGACCACCTCCTGGTTGATCTAACATGATCCCCCTGTTGAAGCCATGGTGGGGACTGCAAAACTGCGGCAAAGTGGATGTTGTAACCCCATCGTAGTGCAAGCCCTATTGTGATCTAGTGCACTTGGATTTTGGTCTCAAGACTGGCACTATACACTCTGGCACAATGGCTTCCCTTTTCGACACAGACCGTGTTCAAAAATAGGGATTGTCACATCTTTTGAAACAAAGTGCTCCTGGCGTCACGAAGGTTTTTCTTTTATATCGACATTCTTTTATCTCCTACCTCTGCAGACCAGGCTGACAGATCATCTGGCCAGTGGAATCAGCACCCCCAGACTTGGTCTGGTCAACAACACTCTTTCCTCCACACAGGCAGGCATGCAGTATCCCCCCCATGGGGACCTGGATCCAATACCTGGGGGGGCGCACCTCTCAGGTCCAGGGGTGCAGCGCATGGACATCAGCAGCCACAACCACCCTGCAATTTTCCAGCTGGATTTTCTCCCCCTTGGAGCCAGATGTGCAATGGAGTCAGTGCACTACGTGCTGCCGCCTGCCGTGCTCCCACCCTCAGCTGTACACTGCTTCTTGCAGTGTCCCTGACTTCTGCCAGTTGCCACTGCAGAGCAATGTAAACCCCTTAACCACCCCAGAGGGAGAACTGTCAAGGGATGCTCAATCCACCTTCTCCCCTGCTGACCCCCGGCACCCCAAGTCCATTCCTGAACTCAGGTCGTTGGCATGGCTCGAGGTGTGGCTTCCAGCGCCTTAACCCTCAGCACCACCAGGTCATCAGCATCACTTATGTTTGATGCAGCACCTTATGTCATCCTCAGGGCTTCAAAAATCAAGCTACTTGAGTCTAGTCAACACACATCAGGTGTCAGAGGCAGGAAGGTAATCAATTGTGGATGCCTCCAGCCTTAGGGAGGGATGCTATCTCTGTTGTACAATTGCCCCCTAGAGGCGGCATGGTGGTGAGGGTTGCGTGGGAAATATTTTGTGTTCCAGGCATTCCTAGCAGCAGATGTGAGCATGCATGCTTGGGACTAAGGTGGAGGAATCAGTACCATGGTACAAATGTCAAACTGTGCCCCGAGGCTAGGTGGTCCAGATATCTCCTGACCTGCTGCATAGGACAGAAGACCACAGCAGCACATGCTCTGATACAGTGGAACGTGTTTAGGGAAAAAATTATAGGTAGGGTTAACAAGTTAAAAATCTCCCCCTGCCCCAGACATAACAATTGTTTCTGTCCTGCAACACCCTTAGGCCAGTCTCTTTTGACGTGCCTGTCTCACTTTCCAATCTTGAAGACTTCCATGCGGGGGGAGCTCTAGCCGCTATGGTCCAGATGGTCTAAGCAAGGCAATGTTTCTTAACTGAGGTCAAAAGCAAAATCTTCTGCAGCCAATGAGCTATTTCAAGCCTCAATTACAAAAGTAATGAAATGGAAAATGTCTTACCTTAAAAAACAATGGAGATACATATGAAGTGAAAATACTTCAGGACCTGATTTACTGTAAACTGTGTGAAAAGACATGTGTTATATTTAGGGGGGATGGGGATGATGCCACTATTAAATTGTGGTGGTTGAACTTTGTAGTCACCAAGATTTGGGTCTTCAGAACCACTGATCTAAGGTAGCTAGGAGGCCAAGATGTTGCACAGCAAAGGAGAAAAGGGTGAGAGGTGCAGGAGGTTCCTCTGGTAGCATGGCTTCAAAGATATGTAAGCAGTTACAACACTAGCCCAGAAAAGAAGAAATGGGGGCAATAAATATGAAAAAATAAAGACACCATGCTGACATGTAAATCGGCTTCTGCTATGGTTGATAAGGCCCTATGCTGGTCAAGGCTTGGCAAATGCACTACACATGAATTGTTGGTCTATGTAATTCCTCTCTGGTGGCATTCATGGTCCCCAATTACCCCCGTATGCATGGCATTTTTAGTTATATATTTATTAAAAATAATTAAATTCTGGAAAGACCTTATGAGAATGTCTCCTTTCTCAAGCTGCCTTGGTTGAAGTGAAACAAATGTTACAGCAAATTCATATCACTGTCACTGTCATTGTCATCACCACTGTTATTTTTAATTTTTTTGTATTTAATAAAAGGCACACTGAGTTGCGACAACTCATTTCATTGCTTCTAGGGGATGTTACACAGGTTCCTGTTTTATACTGACAGTCAGGGAGTACAGTATACTATCAAGCACTCTGGAGGAAGTCCCCTACACACTTATGATAAGTGCCACGTGATCGTTAACTTCCACTCTCTTCTCTGGTATTTTAGTTTGACAAGATTATAAGATCATGCCATATTTTTTAATTAGGCACGTTTTCTCCTAGTTATCTTACCATGTGTATAAGAACATGGATACTAGTCATTTCTGAAAAAAAAGTTAAGCTAAGTCACATTTTAAAATCGTTCAAGCCACTTCATTGATCTATTCATCTCACATGACCACTGTTTACACAGAAACATAGAAATTGTAGCAGATAAGGACCACTAGGCCCATCCAGTTTGCCCATAAGCCCTACACTAGATTACAGCCTTTGACCCTACCTGGTCATTTGCTTTTCACCCCTCCTTCCCACCTCTAAGGTTCCCTTATGCCTGTCCCAGGCATGTTTAAATCCCTCCACTGTGCTCGCTCCCACCACCTCCTGTGGCAGACTAGTCCATGTGTCCACCATCATCTCTGTGAAGAAACACTTCCACACATTTCCCCTTAACCTACCCCCTTTCAATTTCATATCATGCCCTCTCGTTCTTGTACTCCTATGTTGGAAGATGTCTTCCCCTGCATTTTGTTTATGTCCTTAAGGTACTTGAATGTTTCTATCATGTCCCCCGATTCCTCCTCTCCTCCAGTGAGTGCATATTGAGGTCCCTTAATCTCTCCTCATATGTTTTCAGGTGTAAGCTCTGTACCATCTTAATTGCCCTTCTCTGTATTGCCTCCACCCTGTCAATGTCTTTACACATGTGTGGCCTCCAGAACTGCACACAGTACTCTAGGTGAGGCTTCACCAGTGTTTCATACAATGGCATCACTATCTCCCACCTTCTGCTAGTGATACCCCTGCCATTATAGAAACATAGACTTTGACGGCAGATAAGGACCACTTGGCCCACCCAGACTGTCCATTTCCCTACCTATTGGATAAGCTACAGATTATAGTTAACCAACAGCCTACTTCCTGCAACCCCCCACTATAATTGCCTCATGTCTGTCCCATGCATGTTTGAATTCCCCCACTGTTTTAGATCCCACAACCTCTCCAGAAAGGTGGTTCTATGCATCCACCACTATCTCCATGAAAAATAATTTCCATACATTACCCCTGAGCCATACCCCCTCTATCTTTAAATTGTGCCCTCTTGTTCTTACACATCTCTTTTTCTGAAAGATGCTACCCTCCTGGACTTTGTTTATTCCCTTGAGGTACTTAAAAGTTTCTATCATGTCCCCTGTTCCTCCTTTTCATCAAGGGTATACATATTAAGCTCTTTCAGTCTCTCTTCATATGGTTTCTGATGTAGACCCTGCACCATTTTAGTTGCCTCCTCTGGACTGCTTCCATCCTGTCTATGTCCTTGCGTAGATGAGGTCTCCAAAACTGCATGCAGTACTCCCCATCAAACCACTTGAAACACAGTTATACAGCTAGGGCATAGCAATGCTGGTACAGAGAGATGTTTGGCAACAGGAATAGATATAGTAATTAAGCAGTTCATTTTCCTTTCCTGTGATGTCTGTGTACCATCAGCTGGAGAACTGCTGCGATGATGAGTTGATCTTCAATATCTTCATCAGTGACATTGCAGATGGACTGGAGGGTAAGAGTTGTCTGTTTTCAGATGACACCAAGATCTGCAACAGAGTAGATGATCCAGATGGGGTGGGCAGAATGAGAAGAGATCTGGATAAACTAGCAAAATGGTCAGAAGAGTGGCAACTGGGGTTTAACGCAAAGAAGTGCAAGATCATGCACATAGGGAAGAGAAACCCTAAGGCCACCTATAGGCTGGGAAGGGAATTGCTGGCAGTCACAAGGGAAGAAAGAGACTTGGGCGTCACCATCACCAATGACCTGAAATCATCCAAGCAGACCACTAAAGCAGTAGGTAAGGCTAGAGGGGTGTTGGGGTGTATTAGTAGGGGTATCACAAATCAGAAGAGGGAGGTAATAATCCATCTTTACAAGACACTGGTTAGGCCCCATCTGGAGTACTGTGTGCAGTACTGGGGCCCACCTTCACAGAACAGTAACCAAATTGAGGCAGTCCAGAGAAGGGCAACCAAAATGGTGTGGGGACTGCATCAGAAAACATATAAGGACAGATTAACAGAGCTCAATATGTATACCCTAGAGCAAAGGAGGGAGAGAGGTGATATGATCGAAACATTCAAACACCTTAAGGGCATTAACAAGGTGAAAGAGTCTAACATGTTTCAATATAAGAAAACTAGCAGGACAAGAGGACACAGCATGTGATTAGAGGGAGGCCGATTAAGGGGTAATGTGAGGAAGTTCTTTTTCACAGAAAGGATGGTGGATGCATGGAACAGCCTACCTCATGAATTACTAAGTAAAGGAAGGAAACCCTTTGAATATCTTAAAACAGATATCAAGCAGCATGTTACTAAACTAAAATCACAGGTGCAGAAAATTACAACTTTTTTTGCACTGCTGCTTTAAGCAGCTGTTCCAATAAATACAAGTTCAGTGTAGTTTAATGAAAGTCAGTGTTTTCAAATGTTTGCCTCAATGCTACATTACTCCACTGTACTGTACCTCTACCAGAAAGCCAAGAGCATTATTTTCTATGGTTTGGGGAAGTTGCTGTTTCTGATAGTAGTAATCATCACACCCACCATGACCAGGCAGATCCACACTCGTAACTTGACTGATGTTTCCATTCCAATCATCCTGACCATCGCATCAAGGTTCTTACTTGCTACAGTACACAACACATGGCATCCATGAAGGACAGGAATTCAAGCAATGAAATGAAGAACTTTTTGTAATCAGCTGTTCAGTGGCAGACTCATTCTGTAACAGAGAACAAGTCTGCCACTGAACAGCTGATTACAAAAAAACATTATCCATTGCTTGAATCCCTGTCCATCATGCTTGGATGGCGACCCATATGTTGTAGTCTCTGGCTCACCTCCACCAGGGAAATCTGCTATAGATCCATGCAGCAGAGTTGAGTTTGAGAGTGGACAAAGGCCGGGTAGTGGTAATAAAAATAGAAATGGGAATGATAATGATGCTGCACCAGCACAGTCCCACCATTACTGGGAGGAATGTAAATCTGCAGATGTGGCAGCATTACTGCTTCATTCTCAGGAGGATTCACAGTCTCAGCAGGAAATCAGATTCAATTTAGAATCTGAGCTTGACAGTAGCACTCATTCTAATATAGAGGATGAAGGGCCTGAAAACAATGAGGATGATCTCAGTGTTTGTAGTGATGGTGGTGGTATTAATAATCGTGTTACTGTTAGTAAAAGGACTATGGGTGATGGATTTTGAGCACAAGGACATAGATCACATGACACCCAGTGAAACTGATAGTATTAGTATCGAGGAGGTTGGTAGTGGTAATGGTGACCCTATTACAGACCCCAATTATCATCCTCCCCATGTTCCTGTGAAAATTATCCCTACTACTGCCCCAAAGTTAAAACCTGTTCCAGTACGCATTGTAAAACAAGTGACTGACCAACAACCAGCAGCAAATATTGATACTGGTGTTTCACAGAAGTGGCAGCAGCAGAACAAGCAGTAGTAATAACTGCAGCATTAGCCAGTCTGCCCCAATCCAATGTGTGCACCCTATCCAAGAAACCCCACCTAATGGGGAAATCTTTAGTGTGGGATTTGTTTGTAATGGAGAACACTGACAAAAAGCACAGTGATCTGCAAAATCTTCAAATCTAAAGGCAGCAGAGACAAAGCAGGGTCCCATTTAGGAACCACTGGTATGCATTCCCACATGCAGACCAAGCAAAACTTCAGCTAGCAGCAGCATAAACAGCAGTCATCAAATGTCCCACACCACTCTCTTCCCACAAGAGAGGAGATAGAATATGCTGTTGAACTGCTTTTCCTCCAAAATATAAGTTTCACATTCAAGTGATCAGAAATCTTCAGTTGTTCATCATTTTGTGCTTCATCCTCTTTTTCTGAATGCTGTCAACAGAGTAACATTTCATCAAGTTCTCCATCTCAGCTAGCCACACCAAACTCATGGTCGGTAATCATGCTGTAAGTCTGAGACAACCCAATATCAAACAGGCACTGAGTAAATATTCCAGGTACCACCGGAATCACCCTGTCAGCAGACAGTTAAATGCAGCAGTGTCAGAGATGCTGGGAATTGATCTTCTTCCTGATTTGTGGGAAAACCAGGTTTCGTACAGCTAATGCAGAAAGTTGTACCATAATGCCAAGTACCAAGTCATATGTATTTCTCCACAAAAGTAGTGCCAGAGCTGTACAACACCCTGTACTGCACTGTCTCCCATGTTTTGTTGCATTCTACTGTCAGCACTGTACATCTGACCACAGATATGTGGACCAGTCGTCCTGGATCCACAGTGGCTTTTATGTTAGTCACTGCACACTGGGCACACATCCCAAGTGTTTATGGAATGTCACCATGGTCACACAATGACTGCCATTTAGGAGCATCACATGGTGGTAGTGCTGGTGTTTATCAGCATGCTATATTAAGCATACAGAGTGTGCATGGTTCCCACACAGCAGCCAACAAATTAGAATGATTAAATGAGACAACCGATGGATGGCTAAAACCACACAGCTTGGCAGCATCTTTCTTTGCCAGTGTTCAGGGTGCAAATGCTTTCAAAGTCATTAATGATGGTGGGTTTAATTTCGCATTGTGTTTCCACATGTTCTGAACTTAATTGTGTGCGAGTTTCTGAAGCATGAGGCAAAAGATAACATGCTGGCAATCAGCCGTAAAATCTGCTGACACTTCAGCTGATCATCAAAGACTCAATGTGAGCTCAGTGTTCTTCACAGGACCTGTGGGGTTCTACAGCACCATTTAAAACAGGATGTCTATACCAGTTAGAACTCCACACTCTACCTGTCTGAGCAGCTTTTTGAATAGTACAGTCCATCAATAATTTCGTTATGCAGCTTTGTGTCCCAGTGTCTCAAAAGGGCATGTTTCTTATACCATCTCAATGGAGGCTTATAGACAATGTAATTCAGATACTGCATCTGGCGGAGCATGCCACTCAGGCTGTCAGTGTTTTTTTTTAACTGAACATGCTTTGCTAAGTTTCAATTACAAAATACACCATTAGAACCATTCACTACAGAAAAGGAATCAAGACAGAAACAACAATGCAAATGAAAACACACATAACACCATCCTCATATCCTATCCCACCCCCACCCAACCCCCAATCCCACCACCCTGGCCAGGAGGAGAGGCATTCTCTGGCTATATCTATGAGGAAAAGGAAAACAGAGTGAGAAATGGAAATATAACCCAGAGAAACCTATTAACCATACATATGCAAGTCCATATAGAAATATAACAATATGCAAAAGAAAACAAAGCATAATTTATATCTTTGCTCAAATCCCCCAGCTGAGAATCTTCTATTCAAGAAGGAGAAATACTCATTGTTAAGAGATGCAAGGTCCACAAACAAAAAGAGCCAATGGGGGCCATATCTAACCACTAGACCACTCCAAATGGGTAACGAAGTGTAAAAACCCCAGCTATAAAATTAGTAAGACATATAGCGATTCCCAAACATTCTTATACTTATCATGGCGATCTACTAAACTGGCAATAATCCCTTCTGCCTGCAAAGTGAATAGCACTTCTCTGTACCATTCCAAATATTGGGGAACTAGTGAATTGTACCAATGCCTCAAAATAACTTTCTTAGCTCAAGCAGAAATGAATGACATGTGAGGCTGCTGATTCCCAATTGAAACATCCTCAAAGACCCCTAATAAACACACTTCCAGATGAAAAGCCAAATCTAGGCCCAGCAAGGGATCCAGACGTTGACGTATGGCATCCCAGAAAGGAATTACTTTCTTGCAGGTCCAGAAGACATGCAATAGTGATCCTTGTTCCGCACCATATCTGCAGCAAGTAGAAGTGGGTGTCCGACCCACTTTATGCAGTTTAACCAGTATGTAATAAAGATTATGGTAAAGTTGAAACTGCATAAACTGGTACCTGTCCCACTTTACATATGTGTAAGTGCTCTTCCATGATTTGGTCCAGTCATATGTCCCAGTTGGGGAAGGGAGCACCTGATCCCAATAATAAACCATTCCAGAGTCTTTAAAAGAATGGATCTCATAATATTTATTATAATAAAAGGATATCACATGGGGAGCAGCAGTATTTGTGGCCAAACTAAGAATTTGTGTCCCATATAGGTAAGACCACACCCCATTCCAAAATGATGGACTAATAGATGAGTAAGTTGAAGGTACTTGAAACATCCTAAAGAAGGTATCCCATACCTCTTTTGGGCTTCTAAAAACAGTAATAATTTACCATCCTGTAAGAGACACTCTACCCTACTAACTGTGGCATAAGGCAAAATCTTCCTAGTAAGGAGACAGCCAGCAATTTTGAAGTTCAGGTTCCCCAGCAAGGGTAGCAAGATATCCCTAGTGAGATCTAGCTTAAGAAAAGAACATAGCTGTTTATGGGCCTGCATCGAAATGCCCATGAGGTGTTCAGCAAAGTTCTGGGGATTTTTTTCCAGGGAACATATAGCAATGCCTTGAGATCCAGTCCCAGTTTAGAAGACTGATACTGTTCAATATCTAGCCATTGGGGGACATATTCTAAGGAAGAATCCTCGGGGACTGACCTATACCATTGAAAGTACCTAGAGCTGTGTATTTATTTATTGAAACCAGGAAAGCACACTGAGCAACAGGTTGCTCATCTCCCAGTGTGACCTGACAGAAGTGGTACAATAGGGATGAGTCATTTTACATTCAAGTTACAAAGATCAACATAGCATACAATTAATTAAGGCAGTTGTTACAAACAGTGTTGCATACATATGTAATTTGTGAGAACAATTAATAAGTGCAATGGTAATAAGTGAACAAGTGCTATTGTGAAATAATGGGTAAAGGAGAGCGAGGATGAGATGACAGATAGTGCAGAGTCGTGTCCCAGAGAGACCCCTTCAGGATGCGGAGAACCCTGCAAGGGGACAGGGGACAGAAGTAGTGATTAGAGAGAGATAAAGAGAGGGAGTAAGTGTGATTAACACCTAGGAGAGGAAATAAGGCCTGATCCAAAAAACAAACCCTTCAGGATGAGATGAAGTGATTGTAAACCCTCCTGCAGTTAGGTGTTGTAATTATAGAGGATAGTGAGAGGGAGGGAATGAGAAATAACACCTGAGAGGGATGAGGACTGATCCAAGGAACCCTCCAGGATGCTGGGGACCTGAGGGATCTGGAAGGCCAAGGATAGGTGAGCCAGGGAAAGAAAGGTGGCAAGCCTAGGTACTATAGGACCCATTCAGGATGCTGAGAACTCTGCAAGGGAGTGAATGCTAAGAAAAAGGAAGAGAGTAGGGAAGGGAGAAAGGTGAGAACTATCACCTAGGAGGCTAGGGTCAGTAGAGGCAGTAGAGGCATTGGGTAAATTCTGAAGGGGACAGACTGAGTTGGTGACCTTCAACACCTCTATATTTAGGGCCATTAATTTGACCAATGCTGTCCTGGGTGGTTTGCATTGCCACAGAAACTAGAGAGTGTTCTATGCACCAAAGCAAACCAGCCGCTTGGTAACACCTGAGTAAGCATAAACAGTGGATAAAGGATTCATGGAAGTCCATTCATTTTTATTATATTAAGATGTCCCCAAAGCAAGATGGGTAGACGTTTCAGTGGTCCAGATCTCTTTTAATTTGTTCAGCTACCAAATCCAAGTTATACTGTTTCATTTTAGGGGAAAGGCTAAGATAAATAAGATATTTAAGTTTGTCTTTAGTCCAGACCAGCCAAAAATGCTCTACACTCACCCTCCTGGTCACTGCATTCAGTGGCATGACTTCTGTTTTGGCTAAGTGTAATTTATAATTGGAAAACTACCAAAATGTTTGATAATTTCCAGGGCCACAGGCAAGGAGGTATCAAGATGAGTAATATGCATAATACATTGTCTGCATACACTGATAGCTTATATTGAGTTGGACCTACAGAGATACCTAAAACGTGAGGGCCTTATTAACTTTCTAATTAGGGGCTCTAACAACAAATGAAATAGAAAAGGAGAGGGACAACCCAGCTTGGTGCCCTGTTGCAAAGAGATCCGCTCTGATAAGACCCCATTACACAGTATAAGAGCTGAAGGGCGGGTATAGCGTATCCTGATCCACTAATTAATCTCTGGGGGAAAATGATATTTGGGGAGTATATTAAACAGATAATCCCATAAAAGTCTGTGAAACACCTTCTCTTCATCCAGGGAGGTCAACACCACAGGGGTAGAAGACTCTCTGGATGTGGGGATAAGATGAGAGAAACTTTCTTAAGCGATCCGCTTACAATCTCCCTGCTACAAATCATACTTGCCCCCAACTAATCAGGGATCCCCAGACTCAATTTAGCCAGATAGCCAAGACTTTAGTAAAAATCTTAAAATCAACATTAATAAGTGAAATTGGCCTTTAATTAGAAACAAATTGGGTGTCCTTCCTAGGTTTAAAAAAAACACACTATCAGAGCCTCAGTCAGGGCAAAATCAGAAATACTGTGTATGAAAATACAATTAAACATATTGAGTAATATAGGGGCTGATAGAGATTAAATTTTTTTAATAAAAACTAGGAGCATAGCCATCTGGTCCTGGGGACTTATCAGGAGCCAAGGAGTTGATAGCAGAATCCATTTCTTGCAGTGTTAAAGGTGTTCGTAAAACTTCAGTTTGGGCCTCTGACAAGTGGAGTAAGTCAAGATCCTGTAAGAATGCCTCAAATTGAATTTGACATGAGGGTTTCAACATAAGGGTGTATAACACCTTATAAAATGATTGAAATTGGACCACAATGCCCCAGGGTGAGGTGATCAACTGGCCAGAGTCATTGTGCAGGGAAGAGACAATTCTGTCAGCCATTTGTGATCTTAACTGTAGAGCCAAGAGCTTTCCCACTTTCTCGCCCAGATAAAAATGTCTAACTCTGGTCCTCAATAGTAGATGTTCAGCCCTTTCACCCAGAGTCTCATTATATTTTGCCCAAAGGGATTCCAGGTGCTCCCAATCTACATTAGGGACATCAGTTAGAGCTGCCTCTCCAGAGTTCTTATCTGATATAGGAGCAGTGAAGTCTTCTTTGATTTTAACTTTTTATGCATGGAGTTCAATCATATCAACGCACCCCAAAGGCACACTTTAGAACACCCCATAGTATATCCAGTTTGTGAGTAGAGGTAGAGTTGAGATCTAAAATGAACTGATAAAATTTGGGATATGTTCCACCATTTATTTCAATTTTAAGATTTGATTGTTTAATCTCCAGATTTTATCCATCTCTAAGGTAAGGAGAAACCTCAGATGGATAATGACTGGATGATGATATGACACCACCGTAACACTGTAATGGCATAGAGGAATACCTGAAAGGTACTAATCCTCAGCAAAAAAATGAATCCTGGAAAACGAATCATGGGGATGGAGGAAAGGAGTATTTCTGTAGCTTCAGGTTAATGACTCTCCTGGGGTCAACTAATCCCAAGGGCCCCCAGGGCTAATTGACCTGGATTTAGGCCCTGATGGTGTTTACCAGTCCTATCCAATTCATTGCAGAGGACAGTATTCTAATCACCCACAAGAAATATAGGTGGGGAGACCCAGGCAGCAGTAGTTTAAGAAGAGTAGAAAATAACCCAGGATCATCCACTATGGGGCCATAAACAACACCCAGAACTACCTCTGAGTGACCTAATAGTGCCCTCAAAAAAATAATGACCTTGGGGTCCGCCAGTTCCTGTAATATCTGGAAAGGGACCTTCCTTGCCACCAAGATGGCCACTCCTGGTTTATGGGAATCCATCCAGGTTTCAACACCTGTCCCACCAAGAGCACTGAAGGAGCAAAACCTGGGTGTGGGGAGATAGGTTTCTGAAGCAGATCAATATTGACCTGCAATCTATGTAACTGCAACAGGATTTTTGATCTCTTTATGAGGAATTGAGCATTTTTAACATTCCAGGAACAACAACGGAAACCAGAAAACATCATACATGGCATATTACTACCAAATTAATAAATCAAAAAACATAACTATTTCATTTAATGGACCCAAAAACAAAAACAAAATCTCCTCTGGAGCTGCCTCACCCTCCCTTGCCAACCACTCAAACAACCCTCTCCCACCCTCCCATTTCTCCCAAGACCTTTACCATACCATAACAACCCGCCACACCCACTTCTCACCACATGGTGCATGATGGCTTCCAGGAACTTGGTTCCACCTCCCTCTAGCCCCCACCCCCAACCTCAGACCCAGCAAAAGGAAAACAGAGCAATTTCCTCCTGACTAATTTTCTAAGGGAGGCTGTGTTTATCTGTTCAGATTATACTGCCCAGCGATAAAGAACAGAAACTATACAAAATCTATAATCATTAGTGTGTGGGATATTCACAATTATACAATGGCTAGAAAATTTCTGGTTTCCTGATTGGTCAGTGTGTGCCTTGGACAGTGATGTTATTGAACAGTAACATCACTGTATGAAGTCCAGCAGACACATCACCTTCTGACACAGACAGAGAACCTCCACCAGCGCACAAGTTATCACGGCTTTCAACTTAAACTTTCACTGCTAACCTCCCTCCCAGCAACTGCTTGTCTTGCTGTAGTGCAGTCACACCAAACAGCAAAGCTCAGGCTCTAAAGTTTATTTAATGTACTAAATTTTCTCCTTGAAGTGAACGCAACATTTTTTTCCTGAACAAGTGGCTTCAGTAAACCACGCTAACCGTAACTACTGGTCGCACGGTTCACTGAAGCTGCCCACTTTAGCAAGAAAATACTAGTAAGAAAGTTTCAAATGAGACCCTTTGCTCCCAGTCAACCAGTCACTGTCTAGGTAGCACAAAATAGTGTTAGTACTGAAGCCGTCACGGCTTC
Source organism: Neoceratodus forsteri (assembly GCA_016271365.2). Classification (NCBI taxonomy): domain Eukaryota; kingdom Metazoa; phylum Chordata; order Ceratodontiformes; family Ceratodontidae; genus Neoceratodus; species Neoceratodus forsteri. Next base: position 1,377,433,429 of record CM028130.1, on the reverse strand, counting down.
ACACATTCTTGCTGTCCCCTGTCTTCCTCCCTAGTCAACCCACATAAAAAAAAGAAAGCATGGCAACCAGCAGGAGTGCATGTGGTGTTTAAAACCACCATGCTCACTTACTGATTGACTGCTCTGTCCTTTGCCCACTCTCAGGCAGTGTATTCTTCAAAATTGCACCTGTGAGAAAAATAAAACTGTAACTAAATGGGGAGGGACACTCAAATTGAGAGAGGGACAAAACACAGACAGAGGAGCACAGATGTGCATAAAGCAGGAGCACCACCTACTGCACAAGGAGAGAGAAGCATAAAGCAGGAGCACCACCTACTGGACTGATTTATCTTCTATTTCAAATAAATGCTTTCATATAAAAAAGAATAAAAATGTAATAAAGAAAAACAATTAAAAATAAACTTTGTAATACTATGTTAAAGAGAGCCATTGTATAATAGCAATAAGGCACTCCACAGTGTGTGATATTGTGTAATAGCATCATTGCTCAGGTGGTGGAAGCACTTGGCTTTGCCTCGTGCTTTAACCCACCCGAGGAGTGACATTATTAAAAAATAACACACACCCTGTGATGCCTTATTGCTTAATTATGTAAAGGGACAATGGTCATTCAAGAACACTCTCATGTTATCACCCTTACAGTTCTAACCTAAAATAATTAAAGAAAATGTACCCTGTAACATATTAATATATGACCCTAGTCCCTCACACTAGCTAATAAATAAGAGAAAACAGGCACCAATGAAAAAAAGGGTGGCAAAGGAGGTAAAAGGAAAAAGAGAAATCCCACAACTGATCCTGGGATTCTGCATCCCAAAACCACCGTGGGACTCGTGTGTCTAAAGTTTAACAAGAATGAGAAAATATCAATAACAACTTCCATCTGCAAACAGTCATTAGAAATTTAAATTAAAGTAGACAACAAGTGGAACCGCTCCACTTGTTGATCCCATAACTGCATTCCCTAGATACCATCAACAAATCTCAGGCAATCAGCTATACATAAGTAATTACAGCATATAACATAAAACCTGAAAAGAAAAGTGAGGCAGTCCAGGGATTACATCCTGCCCTGTAGACTTTATCTTGGTATAATTCTAAACATAACATCAAACACTAGAAGTTGAAAAAGTCCAAAACAACCAAGAAATAGTGCCCCATATTCTAGCAGGGGAATCAACATGACACTGGTAATCAGTTTAAAACCAAAGAAAAAGAAATAAAGAATAATCTACTTTCCTGGATGTGAGGGAAGGTTCCACAGTGACTGAGAATCCCAGTCCAAACAGCAATCTCTCTGTGGTCCAGGTGTAACCAGGAACAGTCTCAACAATTGGCTGAGCACAAAAGAGAGAAAAAGGAATGGCAATCCAGAAAAAAAAAGTGGAATATCGCCAATCCAACGAAGGCAAGGTGCTCCATATTTACCATTTCCAGGTGATCCCAGGAAATCCAAAGGGTGTTGGCACCAGGTGCATGAGCGTACTCAAAATCCCCTTCAGTAAAGGATCCTAGATTGAGAAAGGAAGGTGGATCGAATAGGGCTGCTTCTCAAGTTGATGCGCCTGATTGGGTTATCCTATGGTGGTATCAGAATGACTGAGGACAGGGCGCTAGTTCAATATGAAATGGTCTGCCAGCAACCTTCAAAGAAGTAGAAGGTATAGACCACATCTAGAGAGGGGATCCTAATTCGGCAGTCGAGCCAGGTTTAGCAGAGGTCACATCCAGACAGTTGCTGTGCAGTAACCACGATTGGCCCTAAATCCTGGTTTGGTAGGGATCCCAGATCGAGAAAGAAAAGTCCATCGAAAAATTGTCCTTCCACAGTCTCCCCTCCTTTTCTGCCTGGTTGTATCTCCCTTGCAGGGTTCTGTGTCATCCTGAAGGGGTATACATCTTGGCTCATTCTCTTCTACCCCTCTTCCTTTCCCCCCACTTTGCAGTCCTGACCCCCTGGCAGGGTTCTCTGGATCCTGAAAGGATATAGATTGTCTCTCTCTCTCTTTTTCCCCCTCTCCCTCTCTCCCCACTTTCAAATCCATTGCCTGCCCACCTCCCTTCTTTCTTATCCTTCCTCTCCTCCTGTTCCCTGCCCTCTCTTCTACCACCGGTCCTTTCTCGCCCTTCCCTTCTGCCTGGTACTAACCTCTTGCAGGGTTCTCAGCAACCTGGATGGGTTTAGAGCTTGGCTGTACCTCTCTCTCCCTCTTCCTTCCCCATCCTCTGCCCTTCACCTGTCCACTTCCTCACTTATCTTATAACTGCCTTCCCTTGGGTATAGAATAGCACGTTGAATCTTGTGCTCAGCCGACTACTTCTAGTACTTCAAATGTGTTATCCATCCTCTAACCTTTACCCTACTTGATCACCTACTCTTGGGTTGTTGCAATGTATGCTATATCCGAATGTGTTTTGTTTACCCTGACTGGTTGGTCAGAGTTATTGTGTAATTGCATTACACTGCTTTGTTTTAGAAATTGTATAAAACTTGTGCTTGTATTGTTATGTGTTTGCTTGTTCTCCCAACTCTTGTCCCCCTTCCCCTGGACGCTTTTGGAAATGAGCTGTTTACAGCTCATGTTGTCTTTCCTGGTGAAACATTTTCCAAATAAATAAATATACCAGGCACCTATCCTATGACTAGGTGAAGGAGCAGCAGAATGAAGACTATATCCATGTTTAAATAAGCCAGTTAGAGGGTCCCCAAAAAAATAAAAATAACATTGTTGTCCACTGCCAAAAGAAATACTGGGATTCTCTGATCAGGACAAAGTCAGTAGGGCAACAAAAGCAGAGCATTGCATTGCAGTATACATTTCTATTTTGGAATGGGATCCTACTACAAAGCAGATGCCAATAAGCCCATTTATCATTACTGCCACCACAACCAAAACAAGATTGTTTGTCAGAATCAATTGGGCATGAGGTAAACTAACATTGTAAATATAACCAAACTCAAAGGCCCGGATATGCAAAGGGGTTGTGCCTGGCGGAACAGAGTTGCGCCGGTGCAACCCCATATTGAGCCCTGGTGTGATATTGAAAGGGTTGCCAAGCGAAAGCGCAAATCCCGATGTGCCGGGGTGCAATATAATTGTATGTGGTACAGATGCAGGGAGCGTGCCCATGCATATGCAACACATCCAGATATTCAGCCCAGGATGTGCGGTGCATATGGTGGCGCAGCCCCACAGAGGTCCTCATAGGAGGGCTCAGAGTTGAGCTGTGGAAGAGTGGAAACAAGTCCTGGCCACCCACAGGTGGGCTACTGTATTGCAGGTGCAACACAGCAGCCGCCAGCCATGAGTGGCCACCCACCCACCCAGAACAATGCCCACAAGCACACATATCCCCTGGTAGTCTAGTGGCACCCCTGCAGCACCAGAGTCCCCGATGAATATAAGATATGTCCATCCCTGGTGGTCTAGTGGTCCCCCCCACCTGAGTCCCCAATTCCTGATATATGTATTTCTGACCATCCCTGGTGGTCTAGTGGAACCCCCCACCTGTTGCCATGATCACGGTAAATCCCGTAGATTGATTCCATGGTGATTCAGTGGCACCCACCACCCCTGCCACCCACACAGGACCCCTTGCCCACCCCGCCCCCCCATCACCGGCAGGTGCTTGCATCCCATCCACATACAACCCAGCAGCCTGCCGAATGAGAGGTACAGTATAGGCTGTAAGTCCATTGGTCCCCAGTGTGGACCAATGGGCTTGCACAGCATACTGTACTAGACAGTCCCAAATATGTGAATGAAGTCCACTAGACCACCAGGGATGGACATGTATCATATTTATTGGGGACTCGGGGACTTGGGGGGGCATTAGACTACCAGGTCTTTGTGTCATACATATGCCGTGAGTGCGACTACGGGAAGGGGGATGCCCCAGGAACCCCGCTGCACACGTCGTGCTGTGCAGGACACCAGGTGCAAGTCACTGGGCTGTCCTGAGTAAGGCATGCAAATGGGGCCATAATGACATGTACCTTTCATATATTAAGGACTCATTTGCATGCCCCCTGTTGATTATAATGGGTGAAGCACCTAGTGCAACTGCACTTGCGCCTGGCGCATCCCCGTGCTCCCTATCTGTGACTTGTACCAGTGCAGTACCACTGCACCATGCACAGTATGTGCACTGACCATGCCATATTCAACAGTGCGGCGCCATGGCGCATCCCCATTGAATATTACCTAGTCCTAGCCTGGTGCATCACAATTGCACTGTGCCCAGGCTTGCGCCACTGTCCGGCATAGTTTGGAACATCAGCTTTAGAAATGGAACTCAAAAACTCATGATGGAGAATGCCACTATGGAGTTGCAGCCTGCGTCAATTAAAACTCAGTGGTCCTTAAAGAGGTCAGGCAACAAATCTTTCAATGCCCAGGTAGCTTGCTCGCAGAGTCCCAAGATTTCCACGAGTCCCCAGTTAAGATCCAGAGCTGGGAGGGATATAGAACCTTAAAATGAAGACCAGCTGCCAGCACTTTAGTTATAATAGGATGAGAAGTGGACGGTACTGGGTAAGTCCTGTACAGTCTGCAGTCTTGTCCCCTCTCAGGCAACTTCTTGCAGCTCCATCACATTTCATCTGTGGCTCCAGCCTTCTAGATCTTCTAATTTTGCTTCCATGTGGGTTTCATAAGTTTTATAAGTTAATTCAAGCTGAGAGACTTGCATCCATAATGCTTGCCTTGTTATAACACTAAAATTTAGTAGTTTTACAAAAAAAATGTTTGTCTAAGCTTGTCTTAAATATATCGATGCTTGAACTACCCACCACACTTTCAGGCAAGTTGTTCCATACTGACACTACCCTTACAGTAAACCAGTGCTTCCTTATGTTGGTATTCCATTTAGGCAATATAAATTGCAATGTATGTTTTCTGGTACTAGAACATCCTGTTTTATAGGTCATTTTCAGGTCAGCTCTCAATATATCATCATGTGATATTTTATACATCATACAAAGATCTCCCCTTAATCTTCTATAATGCAGTGAGTATAAATTTAGTTTAGTTAATCTCTCATCATATGGTAAATTTTTTAGTCCGAATACTGATCTAGTCGCTCTGCGCTGCACAATCTCTATTCTTATAATGTCCTCTCTGTACTGTGGGGACCACAGCTGCGCACAATATTCCAAATGGGGCCTAACCAGGGCCTGATAGAAGGGCATGATAACATTTTGGTGTCTGCTAGAAATATGTCTCAAAATGCAGTTCAGAATCTGGTTAGCTTTTTTAGCTTGTTGTTTGCAATGTGAATTAAACTTTACATCAGATGTAATTTTGATACCTAAGTCCCGCTCTTCAGATGTTGTTAATAAAGTATTGTTCCCTATGCTATAGGTATGATTATTGTTTGTTCTGCCCAAGTGCATAATTTTGCATTTGGAGTTATTAAGTTCCAATTTGCTAGCTTTCGTCCACTCATATACTTCATTTATAGCTTGTTGTAAGGAAAGTGAATCGATCGTAGAAGTCACTGTGATGTCTAATCTGCAATCATCTGCAAATTTTGAAATCCATATAGAAGGATTGCTAAATGTAAGGATGAAATATAGATATTAAAAGACAAGGGCCCAATACCGAGCCCTGCGGCACCCACTGGTTACTGCAAACAACTCGGACATCACGCCTACCACCACCCTCTGTCTTCTATCGGTCAGCCAATTAGCCATCCATTTCACAATGTTATAGTGAATGCATATTTTAATCAGAATTTGTATTAGTTCTGCATGTGGTAATTTGTCAAAAGCTTTGGCAAAATTCATAAAAACCACATCCACTGGTTTGCCATGGTCCAATTCTGAGTTAACATTTTCATAAAAGGATAATAAGTTTGTTTGGCATGATCTAGACTTAATAAATCCATGCTGTACAGGATCAGATAAATTGTTTAATGAAATATAATCAATCACAAGTCCTTTAAAATGCCCTCCATGACTTTGCCCAGTAATGATATCAAACTAATGGGTCTAAAGTTAGCTGGATCAGATCTAGTTCCCTTCTTGTGAAGGGGAACAACCAAAGCATTCCTCCAGGCTTGAGGAACCTCAGCTCTATCTAGGGATGTTTGGTATAAAAAACTCAATGGCTTAGTCAATTGATCAGCAAGCTCCTGTAGAATTCTTGGGTGAATATTGTCTGGCCTGAGATTTATTGATGTCTAAATTAATCAATCTGTTTTTTACCTCCGTAGATGTTATTTTAATAGCCCCAGGTGCAAATGTCCATTTTTTAACAATAGCAGGTGTATTACCAGGATTAAAGACTGAACAAAAATAATTATTTTGTGTGTTTACTAACTCTTGTTCAACATAACCCCATTTTTGTCATTAAAGGGTCCTGTTATTGATTGTTGATTTTTTTTTACGATTTATAAATGAAAAGAATGATTTTTTATTGTCTTTAATCCTATTGACCAGAGTGAACTCCATTTGAGCCTTTGCTTTTTTAATAGTTGATTTAACCAGTTTAGCACATTCCTTATAGGTTATGTAATTCTTCAGGATTTTTTCTTTCATATACTTTTTAAATAATTTATCCTTACGGTTAATCAAGTGTTTAATTTGTTTATTTAACCAAATTGGACTTGATTTTGTGCCTCACATTTTGGATTTGTTAATTGGGATATATAGGGTAATTAGTTTATTGAGCTTATTTAGGAGTATACTCCACATATCCTTAGTATTCTTCCCTACAAAGGCCTTATACCAATCCCACCCTGTCAATGCTTGTCTAATGTGGGAAAATTTGGCTTTGGCCAAGTTTAATTTAATAGCTCCTTCAGGTTTATAGTTTTTTGTTTTTCTAATGTCCCCACTAAACAATAGACTTGAATGATCACTGTTACCCAGAGGCGGGATAATCTGAACCTCGCTTATTAATTCACTCATATTTGTTAATATGAGGTCCAGTATTTTATCACTTCTGGTATTCTCATGAACTAATTGCACCAATCCTAGCTGATCGAATGCATCTAAATACATTTGTTCAGTTTTATTGCTTGCTTTAGTTACTTGCCAGTCTATATTAGGAAGATTGAAATCGCCAAACAATATTAAGTTGTCTTCTGGGTTCAAATTGTTAAGCAAATCCAAAAAGGCAACATCATTAGTATACGAGTTAGATGGTGGTCTATAAAGTAGGCCAATTATAATTTTAGGGCCAATAGAAGGAATTAACTTAAGCCATATAGTTTCTGCTTCGCTGTTTACATAGGGCAATTGTATACTATTTATGCTATTATGTACATATATTGCTACACCCCCACCCTTTCTGTAAGATCTAGATTTTTGATATAAATTGTATCCTGATATTGATTTCTCCCAAGTGTCCTTAGTATCCCACCAGGTTTCTGTAATACAGGCTATTTGTATATCATTTGTTGCCATAAAATCTTTGAATTCGTCATATTTATTTAGAAGACTTCTGGAGTTTATAAGTATTGTTTTCCAACCTTTGTAATTATTTGGATTTAGTGTTATTTTAGAATCAGAAAGGCTTGCTAGAGTGGACTGCCCCCCCCCCTTGCTCCAGTTTAAATGAAAATCAATCACTTTGTTCAGTTTTCTGCCCAGAATCCTGGAGCCAGCTAAACTAAGGTGCAAACCATCTGATTTAAATAAGAATTTATTGCTAAATGTTATATCGGTGTCCATATAACCTACATTTTCTTTGATGCAAAAACTCCTTAACCAGTTATTTATTGTTTTTGATTGCTATATTTTTATAATTTAGATACCCATGTGTTGGTAATATGCTTGAAAATATTAAATCTGCTCCCTTTTGTTTTATTTTTGTTTCATGGTTTACCAGTCTGGGTCCAGTTTATCTCTCCAATGCTCCAACGAAAAAGATTGTGCTTCCACATCCCCCACTCTTTATCCCACATCATTAATGTCCATTCATAGAGATTTGAGCTATCTTTTAACATCTTGTAAGGCTTCTTTGAAGGGTGTAATTCCTGCCAGAAACCACTCTTCTGCTAATTGCCTAGCAGCCAGTGTAGGAGCTGTTGAGTGGCCGGGCCCCATCACTTGGGCCTTTGATCACTTCGAAGATTTGTCAAGGGTGGTGGGTGGAGTGTGTTTAGGAGGCATTGTACGCATCTCAGCTTCCATCTTTTCACTAAAGTTGTTGTCCGTAATATGCTTAGAAGTACCTCTATCTGTAGATGGGGATTAGTTGCAGAAGTTCTTGATGCAGTTATCAATTTAGCTGGGTTTTAGACTTAGGAGGCAGGAGCTGATGTAAGAAGCAGCTACCTAGTCCTGAGCATCACATGACTCCTCCAGGCTGTCAGTGCTGAAAATACCTACCTTCATCAGATAATGTCCTTGCTCCAGGTCTTGAACCAAGCATTGGTTAATGTGTGTGAGCAATTTGATGTGGCTGCAGATGAAATGGATGTGGACCTTATATATCACATGGTCAAGCATTTAAGCATTAAAAATGTGTCTGTTATAGAAATCAATTAGAATCATACATGATGGCCAGCTTGCATGATAAAAACATGGCATTGTGGCACTTCTGTAAGGGAGGGCAGGGCTGATGTAGATCACTGTTTATTGAAACTGCGTGAAAAAGTCCACAACAACATACTGAAGACAGAGGCCAGTCAGACACAGAAAAAGACTAAGAGTCAAAAATAGTTACCTTCAGCAACATCCTTGTCCTCAAAGTCCTCCTCTTCATCTTCCACATCCTCCAATCTATTGTGGTCAATACTTAAACAGGTAGGAGTTTGTGCCCACAACAACCCGAAAACAGCAGCCAGTACAGATGTCAGCTGTTAATGTGGTCAATGTCTAGATGGATAATACAGAGCAATTTGGTGTGGATGAGGACCCATTGATAGCATACTGGAACATAAGGCTGCATTGTGGCCTTCTCTGGCTACAGTCACTGCGGAATATTTGACATGGCCTTGTTCTGGTATACCATCCAAAAGGGTATTCAGTGCCACAGGTGCCCTTGCATTAGACCATCATGCCTTCCTGTCTGACTTCAGTGTAGAGAGGCTGACATACATAAAAAATTATCCAACTTTTTATTTCATTTTAGTGATCTGCTGCTGGCACTGGTTTACTGAATGAGGAAAGGAAGATATGAATGAGGAAGCAACTGAGGATATGCATTCTGATGGTGAGGATACTTTAGAAGGAAAGCATGTTTACATGAGCAGATTAGTACCACCACTACCAACACCAACACCAAGATTACCTCCACCACCAGCTGCATCACCACCAGATCATTAATTTTTTCTAAAAGCGCTAAATATCAACAGCTCAGCACAATGTTTTGTCTGTCCTGTTGCATCCAGTGCTGGGTGTTCCTCACTCTCATTTATTCATTCCTTTACTGGGACCACATTGCCAGTATGTATACACCATATTAACACCATTGTTGGATAACAAGGACAAAGCACAATGAGCACATTCACCAGTAGTATTATTATTATATATTCTGGACTTTCTCCACAAAAGCAGCAGCACATGCACTCTGTTATTGTTATTTTTTGTTTTCACCTGTATGGTTATGTGTGTTATAGTGATGAAATTGTCAGTGTCTCACTGTCTACCACAAGTAAAAAAGAAAACTTTTTTTTAAGAAGAACAGTCAGCATAACTGTGAGACAGCACATCACAAACAACTGTATGGACTGTGGTCCCAATGTTCATTATGTTTGAACCCAAAAAATGTTTTATTACTGATTACTGCAGGACTATATCTATTATTATAAAATGGGTAAGAGAGAGCCTGCGTCCTGATTGGCTAACAAATACCAGTAGCTTTGTTCTTATTAGTGCATATACATGACAACTGGTAGTTGTTATGCCATGCAGGACTCAGTGCAGCCAGAGATCCACGCCTGTCAGTTTTGAAACAACATTTTCTGGTAGGCTGTCCCACTGACCACTCTCCTCACTTTCATCTCCTCACTCATGGATTTACTCACAAACAGCCATGCTCCTTACCTACAGCTTCCTTTTGAAAGCCGCGCTTAAGCCGGAACACTATCACCACTCTGACTGCCAAAGCTGTACAGAGCCTATTGGCCAGCCACTGTAAAGTCAGGGATGTAAAGTCAAAACAACGTTTTATTAAATAAACTGCCTTCAGTCACAACAATGAGTATCTGCATCTACAGACCACTCCTCATGGTGAAACCTGAAGTCGTTCTACCAAGCGTCTGAAGCGCCATTAGATGGAGCAACTTAAAAGTTAATGACAAGCTGCTCAACACATTGTGAAAGATTTCCCTGCCATTTACATAAACTAAAGCACTTCTTTACACCTTTGTGACCTCTGTTTTAAAAAGAATAGTTTTTCCCCGATCCTCACTCTCACGCAGCACCACCTCGCTATTGCTCAAAGCTCTGAATGAATGGAGCAAGTTCAAACCAATGAAACAGTAATTAGAGAGGGGAAATACATGCAATAATGAGGGGGTAACCTAACAAATGGGACATTTAGCTAGCAGTGCTGGAAGGAATAACACTAGTAGGGAGGAATACAGAACAAATCTAAGAGTGCAGATGCCCTCTACTGGCTACAATTAATTGTACACTACAAATCCATTACTTTTACTATAATTGGTGGACTATTTTATATTAAAAAGCAAACAGAACCCTACTTTAAAAAAAGCTTTTTGCATCAGTGTTGTTCTTTTTCCTTAATACTAAAATAATTACTTGTGGGACCCATTTTTTTATGTGGAATAAGACACTCCGAGGTTTGGTTTATGGCCTGATAAGAGCACTTCCCAAACAGAACCCTACTTAAAAAAAAGATGTTTGCATCAGTTTTGTTCTTTTTCAATAATACTAAAATAATTACTTGTGGGACCCATTTATAAGCGGAAAAAGATACTCCGAGGTGTGGTTTATGGCCTGATAAGTGCACTTCCCAGGTGCTAAAGGCACTCAGGCCATAAACCGCACCACATTGTGTCTTATTCCTTACCTATATTGTTTGATGCTATACTTTTGTTGACTCCCATGATATTTGCCTTTACAATAAATCCTTACATCACCAACTCTAAATGTCAGTGCTGTGCTACTGCTGAGATATTCAGTAGCATTCTTAGCATTTTATAATTTGTTACAAAATTTAGTTCAGGTGTTTGCCTTTCCTGCTGTTCTCTTGGGGCAATTGCAACAGCATTAATTAACAAAAGATCAGAGCTTATAAAAATTGCAACATTCACTGCAAGCCATATTTAATCTCCCAGCATTGACATCAGCTGTATGTCATTCCTTAAATTCTGATTACATCAACTATAAGCTTGGAAGTCTTATCAATGAGCAAGATTCCAGCATGCACTGTACTATAAGGAACACTAATGTAAAAATAAGCTTATATTTCTGCACACAAATGCAAATTGGGAATGGCAGGACAAACTTGTGGGTGACTTGTCCTGAATGATCATCTTTACCTCTTATCACTGCTCAAAATGTCATAATATCAATGGAATGTGCACTCAGAAAACATATGTATTCGTTTGTTACAAATATTGCAAACACTCTGGACAAGAAAATATGGATGTGAGCAACACCCTGTGCCATATCACCACTCAAAATGTCATAATAACAGCACAAGCATTGTGAACGCCGGTGCATACTGAATTTGGGCAAATGCACCATGCTGATATGCTGTGTGCTTGCCACAAACCTTTCAAACACTCTGAACAAGAAGCATGGGTGTGGTATCATCACTCAAAATATTATAATAACAGCACAAACATTGAGAAAACCTGTGTGTACTGAATATGGCAAAAGTGACAGGTGTAATTGTTTCTTTATGTTGTGTGCTTGCTACAAATACTGCAAACACTCTGGACAAGAAAGATGGGTCTATGCAGCACCTTGTGCCTATACCACTCAAAATTTCATAATAGTACAAGCATTGATAAAACTGGTCCGTACTAATATTGGTAAAGCATCACAGTCATGCCCACAAAGGCAAGGGTCCTGGATTTTGGGAGGGTAGACTTTGCTAGGATAGGGATAGGCTTCAAAGAAGTCCTGTGAGGAAGGAAGAAAGGGGTGGGGTTGAGGAGCAGTGGGCACACCTAAAGAGTGCCATACTGAAGGTGACAAATCAGTGCATTAGGCTAAGAAACAAGAGTAAGAGAAGAACAAACCACTATGGCCATCAAAGGGAATGGCAGAGAACAGACTTCTAGGAAAACATAAAATGAAATTACAAGTTCAAATGGGCAGACTGGGTGGGCTGTAGGCCCTTATCTACTGACACTGTCTATGTATCTATGTAAAATAATGGTCAAAAAGGTAGCTTTCAGAAAATACTAGGTGTCACAGAAGGAAGGAGATAAGTTGGTGTACCTAGATAAACAGAGGGAAGCAGGGAAAGCAGTTAGTAGCGCAAAGATGCAAACCGAGGAAAGAGTAGCATTTTCAATAAAGAAAGGGGAGAAGATATTGTATAGATACATTAGTGGAAAAAGGAAGGTCAGGGCTGGTATATAAGGTTCTCTCCTCCTAGTCTCCAGCGAGAAAATATTCAAAGCTTCTAGAAGTCCCTCATACAAGAGCCCCTAGAGGCCCTGGATCATCTTGGTCAACCTTTTCTGGACAACCTCCAGCCTGTACTTATCCTTCATAAGATGTGGATTCCAAAACTAGACACAGTGCTCCCAATGAGGTCTTACTAGGGACCTATAGAGTGGGAGTATTACTTCCCTGCTCCAGATATCAAATCCTTTCCAAATACACCCTAGCATTCTTTTGACCCTTCTGTAAGCAGTACTGGTTGGCCTGTTTCAGGGTATTTCAAATAATGACTCCTAGGTCCCTTTCTTCCTGTGAGGCACTGAACCTGACCCCGTCTAGCCAGTATGCAGTCTTTGGGTTCCCTTTACCCAGGTGCATCACTTTGCACTATTTTGCATTGAACCTCAGCTGGCAGACTTTAGACCATCTTTGAAGTCTCAGCAGGTCCTTATTTTAGGTCCCTAACTGCCTCCTTGCAGTCCACCCTTCCCTCTAGCTTGGTATTTTTCACAAATAGGGCAAGTTTGCCCTGAATACCACTATAAATGTTGCTGATAAATGCATTAAACAGGACTGGCCCCTGCACTGAGTCGTGGGGCACATCACTGGTGAAACACAGGTGAGGGGGTACAGGCAAAGTGGGCAAGCATTAAGGATGCAATACTTGAAGCAACATACCATTGTGTTAGACAGAAAATGAAGTGCAAAAGAAGAAGGAAACCACTTTGGTTCTCAAATACAGTAGCAGAAAAGGTCAGAGCCAAAAGGCTGGCCTTCAGGAAATATAAGGGAACACAGCGGGATGAAGATAGGGAGGCATACCAAACTGCCCTAAGGGAAGCAGGTAAGGCAGTAAAGCAGGCAAAGTCCCAAACTGAGGAAACACTAGCACGAACAGTAAAAGAAGGTGACAAGACTTTCTATAGATACATTAGTGAAAGGAGAAAGTCCAGAGGGGGTATTGCTAAGCTTAATGGAGTAAAGGGAGCATGTGAGGAAGAGGACCCTGTAAAGGCATCTATCCTAAATAGATACTTTTGCTCAGTATTTACTGAAGAGAAGGTAGGGCAAAGCCCACAGCTCAGCATCATGGACACAGGGGGGAGGGAGGTGAGCACTACTCCCTTCACAAAAGAAAGGGTCCTACAGGACCTTGCTAAGCTCAGGGTGGATAAGGCAATGGGACCTGATGGCATACATCCCAGGGTACTTAAGGAGCTAAAGGAGGAACTAGCAGAGCCATTAGCAGAATTGTTTAGTGAGTCTCTGAGCACAGGAGAGGTCCCAGAAGACTGGAGAAGGGCTCATGTGATCCCACTCCACAAGAGTGGTAGCAGGGAGGAGGAGGGGAACTACAGACCAGTCAGTATTACCTCAGTACTGGGCAAGATTATGGAGGCACTCTTAAGGAAAGGATAGTGCAACACCTGGAATCCATGGGCACAGGATCCAAGACAGCATGGGTTTACAAAGGAAGGTCCTGTCAAACTAATCTCATAGATTTCTTTGACTGGTAACCAGAGTGGTGGACCAAGGGGAGCAGTTGATGTCGCCTACCTTGACTTCAGCAAAGCTTTTGACACTGTTCCACATAGAAGATTGATAAATAAGCTGGGTAGGCTCAGGGTGGGTCAGAAGTTGGTCAACTGGGTGGCAAACTGGTTGATGGACAGAAAACAGAGAGTGGCGGTAAATGGTATACAGTCAGAAGAGATGCAAGTCACAAGTGGGGTACCTCAGGGATCAGTCCTGGGGCCAGTCCTCTTCAACATCTTCATTAGTGACCTTGCAGATGGACTAGAGGGTAAGGCTTGTCTGTTTGCAGATGACACCAAGATCTGCAACAGAGTAGATGATCCAGATGGGGTGGGCAGAATGAGAAGAAATCTGGCTAAACTAGCAGAATGGTCAGAAGAGTGGCAACTGGGATTTAATGCAAAGAAGTGCAAGATCATGCACATAGGGAAGAGAAACCCTGAAGCCACCTATAGGCTGGGAGGGGAGTTGCTAGCAGTCACAAAGGAAGAAAGAGACTTGGGCATCATCATCACTGATGACCTAAAATCATCCAAGCAGACCTCTAAAGCAGTAGGTAAGGCTAGGGGTGTTAGGGTGTATTAGTAGGGGTATCACAAGTCGTAAGAGGGAGGTAATAATCCCTCTTTACAAGACACTGGTTAGGCCCCATCTGGAGTACTGTGCAGTATTGGAGGCCACACCTTCACAAGGAAATTAACCAAATTGAGGCAGTCCAGAGAAGGGCAACCAAAATGGTGCAGGGACTGCATCAGAAGACATATGAGGACAGATTAACAGAGCTCAATATGTATACCCTTGAGCAAAGGAGGGAGAAAGGTGATATGATCAAGGTATTCAAACACCTTAAGGGCATAAACAAGGTGAAAGAGTCTAACATGTTTAAATATAAGAAAATAGCAGGACAAGAGGACACAGCATGAGATTAGAGGGAGGCCGATTAAGGGGAATGTGAGGAAATTCTTTTCACAGAAGGTGGTGGATGCATGGAATGGCTTACCACAAGAAGTGGTGGCTATGAATACAGTGCAGGGCTTCAAACAGGCATGGGATAGGCATAAGGGAGCAATACAAATGACTATGAATAGATAGGCCACTGACAGAGCAAAGGCCAATGGCACATTTATAAGGTAGAAAAATAAATGGGCAGACTGGATGGGCCTTGCGGTCCTTATCTGCCGTCAACTTCTATGTTTCTATGTTTCTATGTTTCTATGTCAACTTCTATGATCTCACCTTCTTCTGAACTCTCGCTTTTAACTACCACTCTTTGCTTTCTGTCCTTGAGCCAGTTTCCTACCAATGTGACTATGCTCATTACTGCACCCAGGTCCTCCAATTTTTTCAGTAGATGGTTGTGCAGCACCAAGTCGAAGGCATTACTGAAGTTGAAGTAGAGGCGGTCCACTGGGTTGCCCCTGTCTACCTCCCTAGTCATCCAGTCACAAAATATAATTAAGTTCATCTGGCATGACCTTGCTGCTATGAAGCCATGATGTCTGTCATCTTGAAGACTGTTCTTTTCCAGGTACTCTACCAGATCTTGTTTTATTAAGGCTTCCATTTGCTTCCCTACTACCAATGTAAGGCTAACTGGACTGTAGTTGCCAGCCTCCTCCCAGGACCCTTCTTTGTGGAGGGTACCACATCTGCTCTTCTCCAGTCACTTGGCTTGCTCCTGACTGAAATTAACTGTTAAACAAATGTGCCAAGGGATCAACTAATTCTTCGTCAATTCCTTCAGCACCCTGGTGGCATTCCATCTGGTCCTGGTGATTTGTCCTCCTGAGTTGCTCCAGGGCATTGCTGACCCTGCTGGTGTTGAATGCTGGTGACTCCATTCAAGTGATCCTTTTGTCAGCTGCCTTGATGCCACTTTCTGGAATAGGGTTGTTGTGCTCCTTAGTGAACATGGAGCAGAAAACGTTTTTCAGAACAGTGGTCTTTTGTCTATCCTCCTCTACGATTCTGTCACCTTCTTTAAGTCTAACTATCCTTCCCCTCTTCTTCCTTTTTTTCCTTTATACTGTTTAACGAAAAAAAAGTGTTTATTCCCTGTTTTAAACCCCTCTGCCAGCTGAAGTTTGGTCTCAGCCTTAGCTGATCTGACCCTACTCTTCACTTCTTTTTCTTCTGGACGTAAACTTCTCATTCACTGTCTCCTTTGTTTCTTGTTTTTTTTTTAGTTGGAGCATTGACTAGTTGTGTGAGAAGACAGTCTTGTAAGGCATCTACCACCTTTTGACTTCTAGAAAAAACAGCTGCTGGGATGCTCCAGACCACATTGGGCATGTTCAGGTCCCCCACTACCACTCTATAACTCTTTTGTGTTACAGCTTTGATTTTCCCTATGAGCTCCTCACCTCTGCCCTCAGCTTGTCATGGAGGCCTGTATACCACTCTGACATGGACATTTTTTTCTGCTGAGCTGAGTTGCACCCACGGATTCCACACCTCTTTTTTGTTGATTTTGACTGAGATGGCATTTATTCCATCTCATACATATAGTGTGACCCCACCCACCTTCCCTCTCTCCTGTTTGAAGTTGAAATGGCTTGGAACCAAGAGGTCCCAGTCATTTTTCACCAAGGCCCAAGTCTTAGTGATGGCCACTAGGTTCACATGCGACTCCACCATCATTGCCTGCATGTCACTTATTTTGTTACCCAGGCTTCTGGCATTGATGCACACCCCTTTCCATAGACTGGTATCTGCTTTTCCTACCTCCTTTTGGTTCTGCCTGCTGGTCTGCCGCTGCATTACTCCCATCTGATCCCTTGTAGTCTCCTTCCGTATCCTACGTGTTCTCCTAGATCATGGAGAGAAATTCCTTCTTGTGAGAGTGACGACTGAGTTCCTATCTATAGTGCAGTCTCTTGATAGGTTCCCTAGCATTTGACCCCCACCACCACATAGTTTAAATGATTGAGATGAACATTGAATTTCTACCCAAGCTCACGCACCCCTTCCCTGGATAGGTGAAGTCCATCAAATTGGAAAAGCTTTCTCTCCCAGAATTTACCTGATGAGCCTAAGAAGTGATATCCATTTTCATGACACCACCCCTGTAGCCAAGTGCTGAGTTCCTCGATCTCCTTGTTTCTGATCTTATCTGTGCAATTCGCTTTGCCCCACACTGGGAGGACCTCTGAGAATGTCAGGGACATCAGTCAAGACTCCAGCTGATTCCCCAGTATAATGAAGTAATGCTTCATCTCTTCCAACATCAGTCTCAGGATGTGTTGCCCGCACTCAGGAATGTCATTTGTGTGGGTTTTTAAATGTGAATTTTAATGGAAAAATGGAACACAAGTTGGTGGAAAACAAAACAATGATTTTCCCTCATGAAAAAAGATTGGCCCCATATGAAAAAAGATTCTTTGTCATTTCATACAGCTATTTTGAAGTACTTACAGAGCATGCTCAGAACCATTTTTTTTTATTTCAAAACTGAATAACTTTGTAATGGATTAATATTTTTTTCACCAAACAAGCAACAGGCACATCTCTGGGCCAGCCCCTTACTATCCTGAAAATTTCAGAACAAAATTTAAAGCTGTCTGTGTGTTTTTTTGTCTTTCCCAAGTCAAGCCTGTAAAAGGGACATGTGGCCCAGTGCTTTTATACCCGGTTAAAGTTTTAAACAAAATAAAGACAAATTCAAAGAAATCCTGCTCAAACCAATAGGAAAAAAAACTAAAAAAAAATTCACTTTTTTTTTCATTATTGAGATCTCGGCAACCACACATCCGACCAGAACAAAATTGTGCACATTTAGCACCTGCCACACAAGACTAAGCATGGAAAATATTATGCAAATCTGTTCAATGGTTGCAAAGATATTAAAGTGCAAATGTTTGGGTTTAGCATAGAAACCCCTGTTCAACACTAAATATAGTGGCACTACTGCACTACTATAATACAAAGTTCACCCCATTCTATACACTATTGAAATATATACACCTGTGTCAATCACATCTGAGCTTTTTTGCTACAACAGAGGGGAGAGCTTTATGAATGACAACACCAAGAAAGATTTCACCCCACTTCCTCCCTAAATGGTTCATTAACACAGTTTTTGCAAAGAATTTCCTTACTTTTTGAGATATTATAATCATATCTTCATTTGCTTGTGGGAATGCAGGAACCCATCCCTCAATAGATGCATACATGTATGTTGCTGTGGCAGCACAGGGACGTCCGGGCCTTCTGCTTACATTTGTTGCACAGTAGCAAACAAATTGTCAGAATAGCTTTATTACCCCACCTCATGAACCCAGTATTGAAGATTTTCAAATCTGTGCCAAAACATCATTCTGCACCACTGAAATGTGATTCCATGCCACAGGTGTGAAAACACATTTTGGACAGAATTAGAAAAGTGACATCTGTCACGTTCATGAGGTGGTGTAAAAAACGGCTATGTTAAAAATTTGTGGTCAAAGTATTTAAAATTACCAAAGTTATGAGCGAGCGTAACAACATTTCAATGGATGTGCATAACTTTTCCATTTTTACATATTTTTTGACCGCAAATTTTCAACATACCCTTCTTATGACTCCACCTCATGAACATGAGTGGTGAAAATTTTCAAATCCTGCCCAAAAGGTGATTTTGCCATGTGGTTGCGAAATCACCTTTTAGGACTGATTTGCATAATTTCACCACCATTGTTCATGAGGTGGGCTTTAAAATAGGCATGTCCCAAATGTCAGGTCAAAATATGCCAAAATGACAAAGTTATGAATATTAGTTAAAATCCCCACTGAAATATATTGAACTGCAGTTACCTTAGTTTCTCAGATTGCAATCACCAGTTCCAGCAGCAAGACTTGTCTTTGATGGTGAGTGTATCTTTGTCCTGGGACCTGTTCAAGTGAGTTAGGGTGTGTGGGGGTGGTGGGTGCTCAGTGGGAAGTCTGGGTGTGGAGGGCGGGTGTAGAGGGTCAGACTGGTGAGGGACCATTTTCTTTTTTCATGGGAAAAAAATATTGAGGGACAGTTTTCTGTATTACATGCTATAGTGTTATACAGGGGCAGCAATCAGAGGGCAGGGGTGCCACTAGACACCAGAGAAACAATCATAAATATGGGGACAATGATTGGAGGGCTGGGGGTGCCACTAGACATCAAGCAAAACTTTAGAAATTATGGTGATGGTGATCAGAGGAGTGGGGGTACCTCTAGACACTGGGGAAACATTAAACAATATGGGGATGGTAATTGGAGGCTGGTGGGTGCCTTTACACACCGGGGAAATGTTACAAAATGACAGCAATCAAAGGGTGTGAGGTGCCAATTGACACCAGGGAAAAAAGAAGGACTTATGGCTTGTTAAACATGACATGTTATTGGGATCCTTTTGTATGGTTGAGTTCTCTTCATTTGACCATGAGAAAAAGCAAGAAGCAAGTCACGAAAAAGGCTGTAAAAATAAAATAAACACACACACACACATTTGGGAAGGGGGCATTTTACATAAACTAAATGCAGAATCCATCTAATGGAGTCCTGAGGAGCAAGATACAGTATCTCTGTGCAGCATATCAGTTATTTTTTTTTTTTTAAGGAGGGAGACAGAAAACAAGATGGCGGCATACAAAAAAAGTATTTTTCCTCACAGAAGAGGATTTGCCCATATGGAAAATTATCCTTTTTCATATGATCAAATTATTTTTTCATTCCCAATATCTATCTTTAAAGTACCTACTGAGCATGCTCAGAACTGAACTTCAGAAAAAAATAATAACTTTGAAATTGATTCACATGTTTTGACCAAACCAGAAAAAGGCACATTTGCAGGCCAAGTCCTTTCTACTGGTTAACATTTCAGATAAAAAATTCCAAACAGTCTGGGTGCTAGGGGTGGACAAAGAAACAGCAAAAAATCCTGAAAAAATCACTTTTTCACTATATGGATCTCAGAATCTGCAGATCTGATCATAACAAAAGTTGGCAAGTTAAGAGATCTACCCCACCAGACCACGCATGCAACATTTTGTGAAAATCCATTGAGCAGTTGCAAAGTTATTAAAGTGCAAAATGTCAGGTGTAACATTAAACACCCTTCTCAACTCTAAATATAGGGGTGTGATTGTGTCCCTATAATACACACACATTTCACCAGTTGATATTTTCTAATAATTCTGTTTAAAATGAACTCTGTCCTGAATTCAGATAATTTTTATTTGATTACTTAAATTCAAGCTGTACCCAGACTTAAAGGGACACTGTCAACCTTTTTTGCATCATATTATTTTTAGGTAAAAACCCACATTTTATGATTGCTTATGTTCTCTAAAATTCATTGATATTGCTGGTTATTTTATCTGCCTCCTTGTTTATTAGAACCGAAATGCATGGTAATGCATAGCCATGCTCAGCTTTGTTTTGCTTCAAATCATGGAACTCCTCTTAGTGCACACTTCCTGAACATTAGAAACACCTCAAACAGTGCAGCCACTCATAAAACAAGAGTCTCCACTACTCCCACTGCATAATCAGTAGCTAGATTGTGTTGGGGTATTCATGAAGTCCAGGAAAGATGCATGGGCTGGCTCAAGAAATGT
Source organism: Neoceratodus forsteri (assembly GCA_016271365.2). Classification (NCBI taxonomy): domain Eukaryota; kingdom Metazoa; phylum Chordata; order Ceratodontiformes; family Ceratodontidae; genus Neoceratodus; species Neoceratodus forsteri. The sequence continues at coordinate 1,377,412,785 of CM028130.1, read as the reverse complement.
AAACAAACACTTTTGTGTGATAACACCAGTATGGTGGGAAGTCAGTTTTTCACTTTTAAAAGAAAAAGGGATCTGAATCAAATTACTAGCTGCATTAATAGTCTCTATAGAATGTGAACAATCATGTAATGCATTTTTTTAAATAGAGACACTTTGAGGCCTAAGGAGTTGACAGTGTCCTTAAGCACTTATTTTGTAATTTACTTCTCTATTTTGTTGCCTTATTATATAAATTGTTTTGAGTATAGTGTACAGCATTGCAGTATTTATCTGTATTATGATTGTGCTTTAATTAATGTTATAAATATTGTTTGTTGGAAAAGCTTTTGAAGCTGTTCAATAAAAGAACATTGAACCTTGCAATTCCTTCATCACTTGTTTTGCAATTTTGATTGACTATCCCTAAGGTTGCTTTAAGTTCTGCCTGCTTTCACTGATTTATTGCAATTTACTCTTCCTATATGCAACTTTTTGCATATTGCATTATTCACACACTTTGATCTTTTCACTTACTGCTACACTTTTGTCTCTGTGGCAGGCAGTCTTGCTTTAAGAATATGTTGTTTAAGGTTGGTTTAATTTTGCTATACACTCGTGCTTGTGAGCTTGGTTTCTGAATGTAATGGGATGAAAACTCCTTTATCATTTTAAAATCTTCCCTATTCATAATCCCAGTACATAGCATTCCTCTAGGGTGTCCCCAGTTCTATCCAATACTGAATCAGATGATGCTATGTTCACTGTTGCATAGTGTTTCTCAAATTTCTCTGACAAGGTCATTCTTTATTGCTAAGGATTGTATACAGTGTGGCTTGTTCCCTAGGGGTTCCTTTAGCATGCTGTGTCAGGTAATAAACTCAATAAGATCCCCCAAACTGCCTACTGTGAGTTTACTTAGCTGTTGCTTCTTCCAAGCCTATTTCTGAATAATTGAACTCCACCATCAGAAGCATACTTTATGTCTCTTGTTGCTTGCATTCCTGATCACAACTTGAAGTTTGAGATCCTAGGTATCTTTCTGCTCAGGTGGTCTGTAGCATAGACAGATTGCAGCAGTGTCACCTCTTCCATGACATACTCTGAGCCAGCATGTTTTAATCTTCATTTTGAGTTCCTTTATTCAAGTCACTTGAAATCAAATGACCACTGATGCATAGCAACAGTTCTCCTCCATTTCACCAGGCCTATCTGTCCTGTATAATTAGTATTTATCTCCATTCTCCACAGGGCATCATCAATAGACCATGTCACAATAATTCTCTTTATTCTTTACTTTTTCTGACTTACCCTGAAAATGTGTTTGAAGGTAATAAATATAGGGTCAGAGTAGGTAAGGATCTTTGTGCTCTGAGTCACCATGCCATAATGAGTTGTATCAGAGTTTATAGCCATGAACTATTGTACTAGGTGTTGCAACTCTTGGATAAAATGTACTGTTAAAAAAAAAATCTGTCCAAAATTCCTAATAGAAGTTAAATGATTAAATGTTAAGTTATAATGTGCTTATGAGCTGCAGTTTTAATGAATGAGGCCAGCACTCAAGTTAACCAAACATCTCTTCCATATGAGCAGACACAGCTGTAGGGCTATAGGACTAAACATGGTATTTTGCATTTTAAACATTAACTCTGACAGTAAATTAATTGTCCTTGACATTTAATATTGCTGATTTACTAGTTGTGTGCAATATGGACATTATAACATGACATGCATATTTTTTGACAATATAGCAGTTAAGCAAACACACATGTAAAAATAAAATGAACTAAAAAGAGACTTTGTTGGTAACTGTTCTACATGGAATCTCAAGAAAGGTTAGAACTGTAAATAAATACAATCCTTTATTAACATTTATTTAATGCTATAGTATTTTGTCTTTGGATGCCACAAATCTCCTTGATATTTTGATATCCAAAATATTTAAGACCAAACATTTAAAGTATGGTGCAGCAGAATAATTAGTACACTGCCCTAGCAGAGATATGGTTGTACATGCCTTGAACACATGGTTGGTAGACAAAGCACGTACAGATATGTGGATGCAGTAGTGCTGCACAAAGTGACAAGACACAGTACACAGCCTGCTGCTGACAAGACAGACACCTGAGAACAAAGGGGTTTGCATATGTCAAATGGATTAATGTCTTTGCTCCTGACTGCCATATTCAAATGCCAACATGGTGATGACCTCATAAGGCATGCAAGGCAATAAGAGGCCGTGCTTAACAATTCCTCTGTGCCTTTGTATGCATGGAAGCATTGCCCAGAGTGATGTCTAGTGCCCAGCACCTCACCTAGTCCATCTTAGAAATAAATTATAGTTTCTCTGGACTCCCCATCCTCACTCAGTCCTTGTCAGAAATAAATGAAATGATGCATGTATGTCCTAGTCCAGTCCAGTGGTTATCAAGCCCCAAATCCTGGTGGCTAAAGGCCTTAAAGTGCAGCCACCAGAACTTGTTGGTAGCCACATTCCTTATTTTTTTACCTTCAAATCCCTCATATATACTGGACACCCTGATTTAACACTTTTCATTTCTCAGTGTATGCATTAAATTAAATCCCTAATATAAAGTATTTTCACTTGAAATGTATCTCCATATTTTTTAAGGAAATAAATTGTCCATTCCATTACCTTTATGCTCAGTGTTCTAAGGAGCTCCGTGGTCTCACAAAATTGTGTTGGTGGCCTCATTTTAGAAATGCTAGTGCAGTCCACTCCACTCTCCTTATCCAAAAGGTTTCCATGAACAAGAAACACCCTCCCAACACCACTTACCACTAGTCTGTAGCAGATGACACTCAACCTTCTCCTCCCACCACTGTGGCTGGCCTTAGTATGTCCTGCAAGTCTGGTTTCACTGACATGTCACATGACAGCATTGTCTAGTGATATACTCTAGGTCTTCAGAATGGTCTTTCAAACTCACTTTTGTGTTTGAAGGGCAATCCAACTAGACGTTTGTTGATGTGCTGTTTAACGAGTCTGTTGATACCGGACTTGAGAGACTGCTGGTGGCCAGCCATCGTGGTGAGGGGAGGGAAAGTGTTGACCACTGTGGTGTGTGTTATTAGTTCAGAGGGAGATGTGATGTTAAGGGGGAGGGTAGAACACCCTAGACCACCAGAGAATCTAGTTATCATTTCCTTTACTTCAAACAAAGATTGGGTAAAGGCTGAGAGGGTACAATGGACTACAAGGGCATACTGACATTTGGTGGGAGGGGGACTGAATGTATTTTGTTTTAACATACATAGCACCAGAAATGGCATGGGGTTGGAAACAGGCAACACTGTGCACTGTGCTATCGTTAGATTTTCAGTGGTACTGATTGGCACAGCATTGCCACCCTGTTTGGGCTACTGAAATCCAATATGCCAGTGCATCCATATACTGCACCAATGGCATGGTTTGCATAGGTGCTAGATATCAGTTAGCTTAACCATGTAGTCAGTTTTGTGCTACACTAACTGTGAAATTCAGTTTGGTACTGCATGCTCTTCCATACACTGGAGCATGCAAATCATAGCTAGTGTGGCCACTGACCTTTGAATATCTGACTTTTGGAGTCTTATTTTTAATATTTAATGTAACAGAGAGTTTAACACTCTTATGATCTTAATTGCTTTCCATTTTTTCCCTATATGATATTTATTAAGTTTTTTTAAAATAGATTTTACAATATGATGCAGTAGCATTATAAATCTTAAACAATGAATAATAGGTAGAAAACAATTTTTTTATTCTTTTGGTAACTGGGTAAGGCCCACTAGGCACAAATGCCTGTTTTCGGGGTGACCTGGGAGCACTGGTAGTTAAGGACTTGCTCAGAGTCACACATTATGCAAATGGAGGTTGTGGAATCAAACCCCGGTCTGCCAGATGTACCAAGCTCATTTACAGCTCATTACTCTAACCTCTAGGCTATACAGGAAGGACAGAGAGAGTAGAAGAGGAGGAGGAGTAGCTCGCTATGTAAGGGAAGGGATCAAAGCAATGGAACTAAAGGGTAAACAGGGAGGAGAGGAGGCACTGTGGGTCACTCTGGAGATGGGAAATGGCACCACAGTCTGTACGGGTGTTGTATAAAGACCCCCCATCTCAGGTGGAGGACATGGACAAGGAAATGAGGCTCTACAATGCTGGTTCGATGACGCATTTGTCAACCGGCATCACAGTGTTGGGAATTATGTTGACCACAAATTGTGGTTTACTTAATTCCCAAATGTCTCTCAGTCCTTGTTCATACTGGGAGGATTTTCCCCTGAACCCCCCATGCAGGGGGCTCTTCCCCCACACCCTCCATAATATTTATAATCAACTCCAAGTCAGAGTTCATTCAGCGGGGGGGTGCAGGACTGGGAGACAGTATGCCCCTGTCTCAGGCACACCAACACATTGAGCTGTCAGGGAGCTGTCGATTTCATCGACAGCGATGTAGGTCACTGTGTTGGTGTCGGTGTACAGAGGGTATACAAGAAAAGGATATAGGGCATCCTTAGGATGGCATAAAAAGTGGAGATAGTGTTGACGGGGGGACCTGAATATGCCAGATGTTAACTGAAGCACCATTGCTGCAGTCACATCCTATAGTAGGGTAATTCTTGGTGCCCTACATGTGGCATTCCTCAGACAGTTAGTCTTGGAACATACTCAGGAGGGAGCAATCTTAGACCTAGCACTCTCAAAAGAGGACAGAGAGGATCTCAGATTTAGAAGTGGGTAGCCATCTGGGAACAAGTGAACACCAAATAGTGCGGTTCACAATAAACATAGCCGTAGAGTCAAGACATACAAACATGAGAGTACTGGACTTTAGTAGGGCTGAATTTGGCAAAATGGGACAGTGCCTCAGAAAAGCACTAGCAAATGGGAAAGAAGGAGGGGTGTAGGAACAATGAGGAAACACCAAAACTGCCATCACAGAGGCAACAAGCCTTTGTGTGAAGCAAATAAACAAATCAAAATGAAGGAAAAAAACTCTCTGGTTCTCAAAAGAGGTGGTGAAGAAGGTTAGGAAGAAAAATATAGCATTCAGGAAGTATAAGGAAACAGAAGGAGCAGGACAGAGAACTGTACCAGTTAAAACTGAAAGAGGTGTGAAAGGCAGTCAGAATAGCAAAGGCCCAAGCTGAGGAAAAACTGCCAACTCACTTAAGAAGGGAATAAAACCTTTATTGGTACATTATGGAGAAAAGAAAGACCAAGGGAGGGATAGTGAGGCTTAATAAAGGGAGGGAGGGTGGGCAAAGGGTAATAGTGAAAAGTAGGGATGCTGAATTAATACGTCTGCCTAGTATTCACAAAAGAAAAGAAGGGAGGTACTTATTCAATCAATAGAAACACTCTGGATGGGGGGGGGGGTTAATACCAGTTCATTCACAGAAGAAAGGGTTCTGAAAGAACTCCTAAAAATGAAGCTGAACAAAACAATGGGATCTAACAGGATTCACCCCAGAATTCTAAAAGAACTAGAGGGAGAACTAGTGACACCAGTGACTACCATTTTTAACAAATCATGGGAGGATGGTGTCATATCTGAGGACTGGAGGAGGGAGGATGTGATTCACCTTTCACAAAAGTGGGAGAAAGCAGAGGCAGGAAACTACAGATCTGTTAGTTTTACCTCAGTGTTAGGGAAAGTGATGTAATCATTTCAGCAAGAAAGAATTGTTGAGTACCTAGAGGCCAGTGGTGCATAGGACCGAAGGCATCATGGATTCACAGTGGGAAGGTCATGTCAGATGAATCTAATAGATTTCTTTGACAGAGTGACCAAAGTAATAGACCAGGGAGGGGCTGTGGACATGGTCTACCAAGACTTTAACAAGGCATTCGACACAATCCCACACAAAAGATTAATAAACAAGTTAGCCAGCCTTGAAGTGGTTCCCAGGGTGGTGGCCTGGGTGAAAAAATGACTGGACAACAGGACACAGAGGGAAATAGTAAATGGAGTCTACTCCAAAGAAAGGTGGGGGGATTACTAGCAGGGTACTACATGATATTTACTGAGACTGGTCTTTTAATGTCTTTATAAGTGACATTGCAGGGGACTGGAAGGAAAGTATGCCTCTTTGCAGATGACACAAAGATCAGCAACAGGGTTCATACACAAGGGGAGGGTGGAAAGGATAAGAAGGGACTTGGCAAGGTTGGAGGAATGGTCAAAGGTATGGCAGCTTGGATTCAATGCAAAGAAGTGCAAAATAATACATCTGGGAAACAAAAACTCAGGGGAAGCATACACAATGGGGGGAGGGGGTACTAAGAACAACAAAAATGTAAATGGACCTGGGCTTAGTTATATCAGATGACCTAAAGGTAAGCAAGCAATGTGAGAAGGCAGTAAGGAGGGCTGGGGGGATACTGGGATGTATAGAGAGAGGCATCACCAGTAAAAAAACAGGAACTTGTTATTCCTCTGTACAGACAGTTGGTGAGACCCCATCTGGAGTACTGTTTGCAGTTCTGGACTACCCATCTCCACAAGGACATAGGATGGAGGCAGTCCACAGGAGGTCAACTAAAATGGTGCAGGGTCTGCAACAGAAGCCATATGAAGAGAGACTAAAGGAGCTTAATATGTATAACCTTGAGGAAAGGAGGGAGAGGGGAGACATGATAGAAACTTTCAGATACCTCAATGGAATCAACAAAGTCCAAGAGGGTAGCATCTTTCTGAAAAAGAGATGTGCAAGAACAGGGAGATACAATTTGAAGATAGAGGGGGGACGGCTCAGGGACAATGTGAGGAAGTATTTTTTCACAGAGAGATCATGGACACATGGATTTGCCTTCCTGAGGAGGTTGGGGTCAAAATTGTGGGGAATTCAAGAATCCATGAGACAGACATAAGGCAATTTGGTAGGTTTAGGAAGAAGTAGGCTGTTGGTTAACTAAGATCTGCAGCTTATCCAATAAGTAGGGAAATGGGCAGACTGGGTTGGCCAAGCGGTCCTTATCTACTCTCAAAGTTTAAATTTCTATGTTTTTACTGCCAGCCCTTAATACTTAAAAGAAACAACTAAAATACTAATAGCTACATTTCATGTTATAGTTACTATATAATCCGACTTAAAAAAAAAAGAGTATTACATATATAACCTTAATCAGTACAGGTAGAATTTACATGTCAGATGCATAGGGGAAGTGATAGGAGGTGCACTTTTTCCATTTGGATTCAAATTCATCCATTGGTTGAGCAAAATAAGTCAAATAATTTTTCTGTTAGTATGTGAATCAGGTTTTTTGTCAGTTTTTTTGTAGTTAACAACAAGGAGCAAAGGCACATTCCAGTGTGTTCTAAAACATATCTTTTATTGCAAATATTTATTATTGCTTGAATTTTTTGTGATGTTTATTCAGTTCTAATGTAGAGAAATAATTGAAAATAAATACTTGTAAAATTTTGCTGACATCTTGCCAAGTGATATACCACTAACTTTTTATCTGTGGCAATTCCATAAAAGATTACATAGATTTCCAAGTTGGCTGCATTGATGCTAACATTTTTCATCTGTCTTAAAGCTCATATTAAGTAATCTTAATAGGGTCATATATGCTCTAGAAATCAGTTTATAGTATGCTGTATTTTTGGTTTTTGTTTTTTGCAAATTAGTGTAATTAGCCTTTTGTCAGGTTTGTTCCCATTCGTAATTATAATTTTTACTGCTTAAATTTATCCAGAATGTATTTACATTTCTATTAATCCTTTCTGCACCCTTGTAGTACATTTCCTTAATAATGTTCTATAAATAATAAGGTTCATTTTATTTCTGTGTCGATGAGTTCTTTCCAATCTTCAATATTTTGATAACCAGCATGATTTATATATTTTTTTAATTGTTGTTAATATTTTGTAATTCCACCAAGTAGTTTTTTTAATCCTTACAATTGTCTAATATTTGTTGGGTATAGAGACATTTTGATTGATTATCCAGTACCACCAAGTAATTACATCTCTTCTTAGCTTTTTAATTGGTTGTTTAGTGGAATGCTTTATTATCCCTTTAGGTTCAGTACCTATTTTCATGTAATGGAAAGGTATGGATTCTGTTTTGTTTAAATTCTTGCTGTAGCTTTTGTGAATTCACTAACTATTAATTGTTTCTTTTTGCCAATACACAGAGTATGACATAAAACACTAAAATAATGTGTATTTGCTCCCTAGTCTTTGCAACAAAACATTAACTGGATGTTCTTGAGTTTCCTGCATGAGTGCCCATTCCCATGCAAGAGAAGCTTTTGTAGCTTGATAATAAATTTAAGGGTCATGGCACCTCATTCCACCTTGATCTCTAGGAATGAACATTCTATTTGTTTCATACAGACAAGCACAGTAAATGATGTGAGGTTTGTATATTAACCATAAAAGAAAAGTTAAAGTGTATATTAGGGGACATGCTTGATGATGGTAGTCCAAGGTGTGAATTTTGAAATACAGAGGCTTTAATGGGAGACTCAAAGAAATTGCCCATAGGAGTCAGTTACTCCCCATCAAAACATACTGAGGATGGTTTATTAGCTGCTTGTACTTACTGTACAACATTTAGGGCTTACAGTGAGGTTTTAATTTTGGGCAATATTAATATAAGCTGGCTGGATGACACAAAATTATGTGTATCATATGGTGTCCAAGCCTGACCTGTATCCAGTTATGAGTCACAACAAGAACTAATTATAAAACAAAAGTGGACTGCATTATGGTCAGTAATTTGATGAAGATAACTTACCCAAGAACCCTGTCATACAGTTTTATTGACCATTCTTCACTGTTTTGCAGTTAGCTAAATAAATTGCCAAAATAACAAGCTAAATTACATTTTGTCAGGAGCTTTAAGAATTTAAATATTACAACTCTCAGGGTAAAGTTGAAGCATATAGAGTGATCATTTCTAGATGTCACACCAGACATTGATAGCACTTTACATTTTATGTATGTATGTATGTATGTATCTATATCATCTATCTATCTATCTATCTATCTATCTATCTATATATATATATATATGTGTATATATATATATATATATATATATATATATATATATATATATATATATATATATACACACACACACATATATGCGCGTGTGTGTGTGTGTGTATATATATATATATATATATATATATATGTTGGACCAGCATGACATTCTGTGGTGATTTGCATATGCAGCCCATGATGCTTTGCATTGTGGGGCATGTGTGATTTTGTATTTTCTTGAAACTTGGCTTCCCAGCCAAATGCCCTTTGGTAACCTCTTGCCTCAGTGTTTGTGCACAGAGGTTATTTGTCTTATATATATATATATATGTATATATATATATATATATATATATATATATATGGACACCTCCATGGATGCCCTGTCATCCCCTTTAAGCTCGTCCATTTATCAGAAGCAAACTTTTTCCCTTCATAAGTGGAAAAAAATTAGCTTATGAGACACACACACACACACACACACACACACGTGATACAGTAATGAATAAAACAGAGAAAACAAACAAAACATCAAGAAGTACTGGATACCAGAACTTTTTATGATTACAGCTCCTTTTTGTAAAAGTGTGTTTGGTTTGGTTCTTGATTTAATCTTTATTTAATTGGTGAAAGCAACACACTGAGCTTTAATTAAAATCACTAATCTTCACTTAGCAACTTTTGAGAGAGAGGAGTTGGGCAGCTGTAAAGCTTTGACAACTTTTATTTTATCACTCAGTTGTTGCTTGTAGATGCCATCCTGCAAATCAAACACACTCCAGAGAGACACTAAGCATACTCCAGAGAGATGCTAAGCAGGTGGGAATTTGAAACAGTTTAAATGCAGGCCACTTAATGTGCACTTAACAAGGTGTGATTACATTTTCAGCATCTTTTCTTACACCTGTGACTAGATAATCATCCTAATTAAGTGACAGGACCATCCCAATTAAACAGAAGCTGGTCCCATTGAATAACAATGGCCAAAAATCCATGCCATGGGGGATCATCCCAATTAAGTAGATGTCCCCTTTAACTGCGTCCCCTTTAAATGGCTTCTACTGTATATTAAATGCAAAAACCTACATTATTGCACTAGTTAGGCTTGATATCATGCCTTTTAAAGTATGGAAACATTGTGTTGGGGTTCCCAACCATAACACCCAACCCCAACCTCCCTCACCCAAGCATACTACCCCATACCGCCACTCCACCCTCCACACATTGAGAGGCATCGGGTGTGCCTTGGGGTCATTGGCCCCAATGTTCACCCCATTCCATAAGTAAATAAGCTGCAATGTACCCTAACGCTCACTGCATTCTCCTATACTGTGTCCATCTCATCTTATTTAGTTATGGAGTGGTGTGAGTGTTAGGGTCCATCTCAGCTTATTTACTTATGGAATGGGGTGAGCATTAGGGCTGATGACTCCAAGGCACACCCTGATGCTTGTCAGTGAGTGGAGGGTGGAGTGGTGGGGTGGGTTAGTACAGATGTGGGGAGTGGTGGTAGGGCTGTTATGGTTGGGAACCCTAACACGATAATTCCATACTTTAAAAGGCATGATATCAGGCCTAAATAGTGCACTAACATAGTTTTTGCATTTAATTTCCATAAATTTACGACTTGAAAAAATTTGGAGTGAAAATATTTAAAATTGACGAACTTACGATTGTGCATAGACATTTTCAATGACTTCACGTAACTTGGGTGTTATTTGGTATTTCTGCATCAGATTTTCAACATGGGCTTTTAAGGACACCACCTCATGAACACTGGCAATGTCATTTTGTTACTCAGTCCTGAAATGTGATTTTGCACAAGGACAGCGCTATTCCTTGCCAGAGGTGCAAAAACACCTTTTGGGTATGATGTCAGAAATGACAGCCATGTTGTTCATGAGGTCATGCGAAAAAATGTGTATGTTGAAAATGTGGAGTGAAAACATTAGAAACTGGCAACATTATGAGTGTGTGTAGGAAAAAGTCAACAAAGGTGTATAACTCAAGCATTTTTTCACATTTTTGCACCAAATTTTCAACATGGGCTTTTTGGAATCCCAACACATGAACAGTCATTTCATTACTTGGTCCATAAAGGTGATTCCACACAGTGACAGCAAAATCACCTTTTGGGACTGAGTAACAAAATGACAGTGCCATTGTTCATGAGGTGGCGTCACAAAAATCCTATGTTGAAAATTTGGTGAAAAAATACGGAGAAATGGCTGAGATATCCACATAAGTTCAAAACACCATTGACAGAAATTATACAGTGCTTACCTTGATTGTTTAGTTCATGGTTCGGCATTGAACAGGGCAGTCATGTCCCAGTCAACAGAAGATGACAGCCGCTGATCTCCTATGGTTAAGTCTAGGGCAAGGGTGTTGGGTCTGAGTGCTCAGTGGGAAGGTCCAGATGGGGAGGGGTCAGGAGATGATGAGGGACTGTTTTCTTTTTTCCAGGATTAATAAAGAAAAAAAAAGATGCTGGGGGAACAGTTCTCTTTTTTCACGGGATAACAAAAATTATATTTTGGGACACTGGGAGTGGGCTCCTCAGTGCCCCATAGTACTGGAGGGGGGATTGTTAACAAATGCCTACATGGGGATTGAGTACCTCGATGTTGGCAAGTACATCGCTAGACTATTTTCTTTCTTTTTTTAGTTTAAAAAATATATATAATAATTCTTTGAGAACACTGAGAGTGGGCTCCCCAGTGTCCACACATCAAAAGTACTTAATTCATTTCTCTCACAAGGAGGAGAAAGAACATGGTCAGCAGCATAATGTGTTTGATATAGAATCCCACATTGCAGCTGCTCCTGCAACATGGGATCCTTTGTCATGCTAAACATCTATTTTTTTTCCATAGGAAATAATGGAAATGCAAACTGAAAAAATTGAAACAGATTAATATTTTTCCACCAAACCTTAAAAGGCACATCTCTAGGCCAAGGGTTAGCTCAGAAGCTTTAGTCATTTCTGAGATACAGGTGGACAAAGTGCCAAAGGCCCAAGCCTTTTGTATTTTCAACACTCTATATCTCAGACATGGCTAAAGTTACTGAGACAAAATTAAACACATACAAACACTAGCCAAGGCAATTATGCATGCTAAATTTCACAGAAATCACTTTAACCATTACAAAGTTATTAAGGTCCAAAACTAGCCATTTAATATTAAACATCCTCATCAACCCTAACTATACTGATGCTATTGCACCAGTATATATATATATATACATCCATCGATATAGTACAATCGTATCCATATCTTACAGTTGAAATGCAAGGTCCTTCACACCTTGCACTCCCTTCCCTACTTCAAGATAGTACAACAATGTCCATATGTCATGGTGAGAGTGCAGGGTCCTTTGGACCCTGCGCTCCCATCCCTCCACAGATGCACCTTTGTATCTAGTTGTGAAAACACAGGGTCTGAGGCCCGCATCCACACATTTAGTTATGAGCAGGCATAGCAAAATGCAACAAATAGTCATAACCATGCCAACTCAAAAATGTTCACCCCAAATGTTCAACATAGTCTTCTTAGCACCTCACCACATGTACCCAGTACAACAAACTTTCAAATCCTCATCAAAATGTAATTTCATGCAACTGTAACACCATTTTTGAGCCACAGTTGCATAAAAACATTTTCAGCAGGATTTGAAAAATAACAGCTGTACTATTCGTGAGGTGGTGTGGAAAATGTCAATGTTAACTGTCTGTAGTGAAAATAGGAAAATTGGCAATGTTATTAGTAGTTAGGTCATCGTGGCCCAACTCTCACCCTATTCCATGTGTAAACCAGCTTACACACTACAATATAAGACAATGGGTGAGAGATAGGTCTGATGACCCAAATGGCACATCCCAGCACCTTTAGTATGTGTAGGGTGGGGGCATCTGGTGGGATGGGGTGGGATGGTAGGGTGGTAACCCTGAGGTTGGAGCGTTAGGGTTGGAAACCCTAATGCCTCATTCCCTGCTTTTGTTGCTGTGGTATTCACCCTAACTAATGCATTAATGAAGTTTTTGCAAAGAATTTCCCTTCTTTCAGTTAGTATAAATGTATCCTCATTTTGTTAGGAGTGCAGGGTCCTTTGGACCCTGCACTCCCATCCCTTCATCAAGATAGTACACAGTATCCATATGTCCTAGTGGGACGCAGGGTCCTTGAACCCTGCACTCCCATCCTTCCATCCAAATAGAACAACAGTGTCCATATGTCATGGTGGGAGTACCTGCACTCCCAACCTTCCATCCTGATAGCACAACAGTGTCCATTTGTGAGGGTGGGAGCGCAGGTTCCATTGAAGCCTGCACTCCCATCCCTCCATCCAAATAGTACCATAGTGTCCATATGTCTTGGTGGAAGCACAGGGTCCTTTGTACCCTGCACTCCCATCCCTCCACAGATGCACATATGTATCTAGCTGTGGAAACACATGGGTCTCGGATCCCTACACCTCCACATGTTAAGTTATGAGCAGGCGTAGCAAAATTGAAACAAATAGTCATAACTGTGCCATCTCAAATAATTTTCACCCCAAATGTTCAACATAACTTTCTTAGGACCTCACCACATGTACCCAGTAAAACAAACTTTCAAATCCCAGTCAAAATGTAATTCCGCATAACTGTAACACCGTTTTTGCACCACAGTTGCAGAAAAACATTTTCAGTAGGATTTGAAAAATGACAGCTGTACTGTTCATGACGTGGTGTGGAAAAGTGGCAATGTTAAAAATCTGGAGTGAAAACAGGAAAAATTGGCGATGTTACAATCGTGCATAGAAACTGCTCAATGCACACTTGTAACGCAGTCATTTTTTTGGAATTTTTTCACCAAATTTTCAACATCAAAATTATGGGGCCCATCCTCATGAACAGTGCAAATCTGATTTTGTTAATCCATTGCAAAAGTTGATTTCGCACAGCAATCATGCCATTCTGCACCACTGGTGTGAAAACGTGTTCCAGGCATGATGTGCAACATGACAGCTGTACTGTTCATAAGCAGGTGTGAAAAAATAGCAATGTTGAAAATCTGAAGGGAAAATGTTTTCACCAAATTTGTAACATAGACTTTTTGGGACCCCTCCTCATGAACAGTTGCACTGTTGTTTTGTTTCTTGGTACAGAAAGGCGATTCTGTGCTGTGACCATGAAATCACCTTTTGGGCCCAAAAAACAAAAGTTCCAGCGTTCTGGAGATGGGGTCCCAGGAACCCCATGTTGAAAATTTGGTGCAAAGATTCCTAAAATTAGCCAAGATATCAGCCTAAGATGAAACCCTCCATTGAGTCCCATTATACAGTGCTTACCCATTTCCTCATTTCACAGTTTGGCTTTGAAGAGTGCAGATGTGTCACAATCCAGAGAAGATCATTCTCCCAGCCTCTGGAGGGTAAGTATGGGTGTGGGGTGCAGATAGATGGATATGCAAAGGGAGGCCGGGGATGGAGGAGGGAGATGGGGAGATGACGATGGACCGTTTTCTTCATTACAGTAAAAAAAAATACAAAAGACTTTGAGGGATGGTTTTCTTCATTTATTGAAACTGAAAATAAAAAAAAAAAACAATTTGGGCACACTGGGGTGGGATCTCAGTGTGCCACATAAGTTTGGGGGGGATCATACTGACAGGGGGATTGAGCACCCTCGTTGGCAATAAAATTGGGCTGAAGGATCATTGGACATGGGAAGTCACCATCCTGGTATCAGAAAGGGTTAAAACTATTTTTAAATAGATATACATATATAGCGGCACACTGGGCTGGGCTCCCAGTGTGCCAGAATGCTGGTTGGGGGATACACATCAATTCGACAAAGGGATCAGGCTCTCCGATGTTGGTGGAGGGGCCACAGTAGTTCAATACAGGATCCTGCATCAAAATGATCACAAATTTCAATGTAGGATTCTGAATCGAAGAAAATACATTGGGGAACAGTTCTCTTTTCCCTCAGGTTTTAAATATTAATGTCAGGCACACTGGAGTGGGCCCCCAGTGTGCCAAATATGTGTAGGGGATATGTACCAACACGGGGATTGGGCACCCTGTGTTGGTTGGATAAAAAGCAATTTGTGCACAGTATGGGCATAGCGATTGGGCACCCCATATCGGAAAGCAAATTTGCCGCACAGTGCTGTAAAGTACTTCGATACAGGATCCTGCATTGAAATTATGGAAAATTCTGATGCAGGATTGTGCATCGAAGAAAATACCTAGGGGACAGTTTTCTTCTTTTTTCAGGTTTTTAAACAATAAATATATTTGGGCACACTGGGGTGGGCTCCCAGTGTGCCCAACAACCGTACTCTATTATGCGAACAAAGCAGTTGGTCATCTTTGACTCTGCAGCTGACAGCATGAGTTCCAGTGGTGGCTGCAGAAGTCAAGAAAATACTGCTCTTCTCATATAGAGAACAGCTTACAAGCCATTCTCTGTATAACCTGGCACCCAACATAGAAAACTTGTTTGATGTCAGCTTAAAACACCAAAAAAGCATCAGAATACACATGATTAGGTTATTTTAGCTGTTTTCTGATTTTTTTGTGTTTAAACATTCGTAGTTCAACATCCTCGCTAAGCAGGAAAACAAGATGGCGGCCACAACAGAGCTCTATCGATTGCAGAACTGTGAACTGTGTAGAAAATACCAGCATTCTTTGCAAAGAAGCTGGTATTTTCACAATACTTCTAATGTTTGAAAATAAGCTGGTATTTTTCTCACAATACTCCTATTGTGCGAAAATAGTATTTTTCGTACCTGACATTTACATTTTCCCTTAGGAAATAATGGGAAAATAAAAAAAATTCATAACTTTTGAACAGATTAATATTTTTCCACCTAACCTTCAAAAGGCACATCTGTGACACATAGACTTTCCACCCTTAACATTTCAGCCCACATCATACTGCCATTTTTGAGATGCAGCAGTAGAAAGAAATGTCAAAAAAAACAGACTTTTCTATTTGTTTCAACACTTTATATCTCAGAAACTGCTTGAAGGATTCCCATGACATTTAGCAGCTCAAGAGACCTACCCCTAGATATTATGCTTGCCAAAGTTCATGCAAATTCATTGAACAGCTTCAAAGGGATTAAGGCTCAAAATTTGGATTTTAACATAGAAGAACAGTTTCACCCTAACTATACTGGCGTGACTGCACAGGTATAATATATACACAGTATATATACACTTTTAAAAAAACTTCATTAATACATCAGTTAGGGTTGTTCCACAGTGACAAAAGAGAGGAAATTTGATGTAAAAGTTACCACCCCTACCACCCTACCCCCACCCCATACCTACCAACATGCATCGGGGTGTGCATTGGGGTTGTCGGCCTAACTCTCACCCCATTCCATTTGTAAAGAAGCTGAGGTGGTGCAGTATAGGAGAATGGGGTGAGAGTTAGGCATGATGACCCCAAAGCACACCCAGATGCCTGTTGGTGGGGTTTGGGTTGGGAAGGGGATGGGGTGGTAGGAGTGGTAAACCTAACATCACATTTCCTTTCTTTTGTCACTGTGAAACACCCTAACTGATGCCTTAACAAAGTTTTTGCAAAGAATTTCCTTTCTTTTTTTAAAACTGTAATGTAAGTAGTAATAAAAATGGGTGGCTTGGGCCCCGAGCTTCCACCAAGCTGCACAAGCATGGCAAATAGTATGTGTGTTTGTGGGAGCATGGGCCCTCCAGGCCCTGTACTCCCACTTACTGTTAAGTATTGTTCCATATAGCAGTCGTATAAAGCAAGTAGGCATAGTTACACTAATGTCTCTATATCTCGTGAAGCAGTCACGCTGCAAAGCAAAGTTAAGTGTAATCGTAATTGTGAAAGTCAGTAGTTGTCACAGCAATGCAGTGACCAAACACATGTCACTCATCAATTCCCTATTATGGGCACCAAATAGTAGTGTGAATGTCAACTGTGAAGGCACAGCAATCATCGAAGCACATGAAAATTTCCACATGGGATAGTAATTCACAAATATCTCAGGAACAGTACATGCTAGAAAATGAATTCTAATTTTAGGGGTGTCATGGCTTTCTAACCTAGTTATGCAATTAGCCCAAGGGGCTAAGAATTTTTGTGATGAAAAGTCCGTATCTCAAACCATTTTCAAGATGTGTGCCTCGAATGGCATGACGAGCACCGCGATGTTATCCTATGGGAAAATTTCTTAACTTTGGAATGCTATAACTATGGCCCTGTTGAATGTTTTCATACCAAACCACCAAAAGGCACACTTGTGGGAGTAGGCCTTTCCACCATGAAACGTTCAGGGCAATAGTGCAATCCACACTGCCAAAATGAGGAGACAAAGAAAAACCTGCATCGCAGTGTTATCCTAAGGGGATATTTCCAAATGTCACAATGCTGTAACTATGGCCCTGTTGAATGTTTCTATAGAAAACCAGCAAATAGCACATCTGTAGGGGTAGGGCTTTGCACCCTAAAAATTTCAGGTCAATACCACAATGAAGTGACAAAGAAAACGACTCACACAATGTTATCCTAAGGGAACATTTGTAACTTTGGAACTCTATAACTAGGGACATGGGGAACGTTTTCAAAGCAAACTACTGAAACGCACATCTGCGGCTTTAGGGTGTGCCACCCTGAAAATGTCAGGACAATATCACAATGCAGCTTGCCACAATCAAGTAACAAATAAAACAGCATTTCAGAAAATGTGGTCGTGCAGTGTTACCACAGTCATTTCAAATATGATCGCGACACTCCTATCTTTATAATGGGAATACAACCGTGAACGTAAACAATGTATTTATTTTATTTGTTTATTTATTTCATCTAGGATTACAATACCTTTGAGCCAAGGCTCTTTTACAAAGGATCCATGTCAGCATGTGCAACAGTCATCATATTTCGTTACAAACGTATAGTCATTGACTTACAGACATGTAATAACCAGTACAAAGACATGAGCTATGAGCAAGACAAGGGAAGGAGGTGGCTGGGCGGGGGAGAAGAGAGGGTAGGAGATTGAAGG
Organism: Neoceratodus forsteri; assembly: GCA_016271365.2. Taxonomy (NCBI): domain Eukaryota; kingdom Metazoa; phylum Chordata; order Ceratodontiformes; family Ceratodontidae; genus Neoceratodus; species Neoceratodus forsteri. Next base: position 1,377,394,763 of record CM028130.1, on the reverse strand, counting down.
GGGTAGGAGGTGCAGGGATAAGGGGGAGTACAGGAGGTGGTTGGGGCAGGGGCAGGAGTGGAGATACGGGGGGAGGTGGGTGAGGGTGGGAGACAGTGTAGCCAGGGGGGCCTTGTCAAGGGAATACAACAGGTAAGGTGGTAGGGGTGCAAAGACTGATTGTAAGTGCTGGGGCATGTGCAGCTGGAATGGTGAAAATGTTAAGATGGGCAATTATAGGATACAAGCAGTGAGAGGCACAGCTTGGACTTGAAGAGGGTGAGTGTTGGAGCGGTCGCTATGTCGCTGCCAAGAGAGTTGAGCCAGTTGGATGCCCGATAGGTGAATGATCTTTGTCCTTGGGTCGTGCGACATCATGGGATATGTAGTAGATGGGAATTGGATATCCTTGTAGTGACGTTCCTATGTCTAGGCTTAAGGAGGGCACAGACACCAGGTGGGGCAAGCCCCATTATAATTTTCTTGGCTGTGATGCAGGTTTGGTATTTTATGCTTTTGTCCAGTTGAAGCCATCCAGATTGGGAATAAAGGTCACATGTGTGGGTATGGCGATGTGAGCCAGTGATGAGACAACAGGCCTTATTCAGGGAGGTCATGATACTTTTGAGAGCAGTGGTAGTTGCAGACTCATATATGATAAAACCATAGTCTATGATGCTGATGATGGAGTTTTGGATGGCCACTGACAGTGCTTCTGGGGTTAGGTGTTTCCTGTGCTGGAATAATATGCCTAATCTCACATTGGCAGACTTTGCAACATTGCTGATATGGACAGCGTATGAGAGGTATGGATCAAGGGTGATGCCGAGGTACTTGAGCGATTGTGTTCTGTCTAGGTTGGCTCCTTGTTAGGTTGCAATGAAGAGGAGGAGTTATTTGTTTTTGCTGTGGGGGCTGCAGAAGATCATAGACTTGTTTTTTTTCTGATTGAGAAGGAGTTTATGATTTAGGAACCAGGTTTTGATGGAGGAGAAGGCCTACTGAAGTTTATTTTGTAATTGGATTGGATCAGGTTCCGAGGTGAGGATCACAGCATTGTCAGCGTAGAGAATTATTTGTTCTGGGCAGCTGTCGTGGTAGTGAGTTTAAGAATAGGCTGAAGGGCGGGTACCAAAATGGAGCCCGGGGGGACTCTCAAGTGGACCAGTCTAGGGTCCGAGAGTGTCTCAGTGATTCTTACTGTTTGGGGCCGTTCTTCAAGGTAGTTCTTAAACCAGCCGACGGAGTCAGTTGACAGCCCAGTGTTCTGAAGCTGGACAAGCAGGTGGCAGTGACTGATGGTGTCAAAGGCTTTAGTTAAGTCAATGCAGATTGAGCCTAGTAGTTCACCGGAGTCAAGTATGTTGTGGATTGCGCCGGTGAATTCAAGTAGGGCTGTGGAGGTGCTGTGACCTTTGTGGAACCCGTGTTGTTGCTTGCACAGGATGCTGTACGTTTCCAGGTATTCTGTGAGCTGGTGCGAGACAATGCATTGCGATTGTATTTTTTATGGTCGTGCATATTGTCGCAGCAGTTTGTTATAGTATCACGATCAAAAAATGGCAAAATGGTGGAAAAAATTTGAAACCACATTTCCAGACCTGCTGGTGAAAAACTAATGCCAGATTCCTGTTCCTCAGCCCTAAAGATATATATATATATATATATACACACACACATATATATATATATATATATCTATATATATATATATATATATATCTATATATATATAGATATATATATATATAAAAACTCATTAATCGTCAGTTAAGGTTGATAGTACAGTGACAAAATATTGAAAATTCGATGTTAGGGTTATTATCAACCCTACTCTCCACACATCAACAGGCATTGAGGAGTGCCAAGGGGTTGTCCGGCCAACTCTCACCCCATTCCATTTGTAAACAAGCTAACATGGTAGAGTATAGGAGAATGGGGTCAGAATTAGTCCTGAGGACCCCAGGGCATGCCCTAATCCCTGTTGGTTTATGGAGTAGGGGGTGGGGTGGTAGGGGTGGGAACCCTAACATCAATTTCCAAACATTTGTCACTGTACTATTAACCCTAATTGATGCATTAATGAGTTTTTATTGCAATGAAGTTCTCTTTGAGAAAGTGTAATGTAACTGGTAACTGGTATTTGGTTATGGGATATGATGCCCATTTTGCATAATGGTATGCATATTTAGGAGGCAGGCCTCTGGGCCCTGCGCCCAACCACATACAAGTACAAAGACATACCGCAGCCCTAGAGTCATAAAAAGGAACCCTTGTAACACTAATCTGGCAATATCTCAGTAACCATAGCAACTATGAAAAAATTCTACTGCAGTTGTAATCATGATTTGAAACCTCCACGCATGCTTAGCTGCCCAGAGGAAAAATCCATATCTCAAATCGTTTTGAGATACAGGTGCCGAAAGGCACCTTGGGCACTGTAATTTTATCCTATGGGAAATTTCTCAACTTCAGAATGCCATAACTGTGGAAATGGTGTAAATGTTTTCACCAAACCTTCAAAATATGCATCTGTGGGGCAAAGGCTTGCCACCTTGCAAATTCTAGCCCAATAGCACTAAGATTTAGGAGCAGTGAGGTGACAAAGAAATGGTGTTGTTCAATTCAGTAGTAGAGCAGTGGAGAATGGGAAAATTCAGAATCCATGGAATTTCAATGAAATTTTACAAAATTACATAACATTTCGTGGAATTTTGTCAGAATTCCACAGAATGTTTAAAATGTTCTAATCTGAGTATAACTCAGCAATCATTCAAACTAGAGGTCTGAAGTTTGTCACATACACTTTGGTGGTCAATGACCACAAACATGCCAAATATCATGTAAATTGGTAGGATAGTTTTAAAATTATAGTTGGTCAAATGTTGTCATTTTATTGTTTGTGCAAAATTTCATGAACATTTTTATCTGCATATACCTTCACCATCTATTGGGTCAGATGATGTTAAATTTGGCATGCTTTTGATGATACATGTTCTACAACGTACCAGATTTCGTGACAATATAATGCATCGTCTCAAAATTATATGTGCTCAAAATCTGTCATTTTATTTTTTTCAGTAAATTTCATGAAAAATTGTCATCTGCATATAACGCAGGCTCCTTCAGAGCTAGACATGTGTAAATTAGTACAGATAACCTTTTTGCAATGATTATATAATTATCTAAATATGAAAAGAATTAAAAGATGTTTAAGTTACAAGGGTTCAACACTGTTTTATGTAAATATTTGCAATACTTTGCGAAAACTATCCAAAATATGGATGTTTGTAACTTCTCTGCTCTTGCATGCATAGAGTTAACATTTGCCATGCATATCCATAGTCCATGTAGCCTGGTGTCTAACACAACTGGACAAATTGGTTACAGTTTTAATTTTGCAGAAGAAAAAAAAATATTAGACATTTTCTTCATATTTATGATAGCATATTCTGTAGATGAAGCATCCAGAATTTTTTTTATGGAATTTAACATTAACAATGCACATATCACTACTTCATTAGATAATCTGGGCTGAGTTTTTTGTAGTCATGCTGTTCCTCACTGGGTGACTATTCCTCCCCTTCTCTTTTGGCATAGTCAGATTGACTCAGTAGAAGTACTGATCACACTGATATCCTCTTTGTTCTTTAAAGTGAAAAACTCCCTTAAAACATGAGTCACCTACTCCTTTTCCTATCGACCTACCCTACTGGAATAGCCAGAATTCTTTCTCCCTGCTGCCCAAGACATTGTCTTCCCTCACTACATCTTTTTGAGTACCTCTGAGTCCTAGACTTGCATGTACACCCCTATCCTTTCATTAGATCCCCCCCCAGATAAGGCTGAGTGAAATTAGAAAATTCCAGTTTTATGGAATTCTTCATGAAATTCTGCAATAGTCACAAAGACTCATGGGATTTGACTTTAAGTACAGATGCTATTTCACAATTTTCACAGCAAGTAATTAATAAAATTGACACACACAGTTTTGTTTTAGAAAATGATCTCAGAAAATAAAGTAATCTGATTAGCTGAGAAGCCAAATGCAGATTCATTTATTTTTTGATAGAGCCCACTCAACAAAAAGTGCTAATTTGTGGTGCTCCATTACTTGGAATATCATTGGACATCCCGAATTGCCAAGAAGAGCAGCCGCCATCTTTATCCTCTATAACGGATGACCGAGGAAGTTGCACTCCACCCCAGTCTACACTCCCCAGTGTTGCCATCAACCCACCACAAAACCAGTAGTTCTGTTTCGTAATGGAACCCCAAATATTTTTTTTTTCTGCCACGTTACCTACAGTTTTTTTCCCCCGTGAGTATCTGTCATAGCTCCCTCAACATCCTGTTCCAGTTCTGAGTACAGACCTCTACAAGTTGCATATGCAAAAAAAAAAAAACTGAAGCAAAACTAAATAAAAAACAAAACTGCACACATCTAAACTCAGGGACACAGATTATTTTTTTTCCACCACACTTCAAACTGCTGCCTCCACTCCTCCATCTGATTTTCCCCACTCGTTAAGCTAGCCACAAAAGTAGTGGCTAGGCCATTCTCCTCCCCTAACCCAAACATAAAAAATAAAGCATTTTTGGTGACATCAAAAATCCGCAGTCAGCCAAACCTGCTTTCTGATAACAAAACTGCATACTGTGTGAAGTCTGTCAGCACGTTATCTCTGCCACTGCAACCGGGCATGAGAGCAGAGGCATTTTCTTAGCTTTCCATACCCCAGATGGACTTCCATCTGTGGTACGGGAAATGAAGAAAAATACCAGTCCTCTACTGCACAGTATCGGTCTCAGAGATAACATGCTGCCAGACTTAAACCATTATACAGTTTTGCAAACAGAAAGCAGGTTTTATACAAACAGATAAAAAAAAGCCAAAGAAACACAAATAAAGGTTTAAAATGTAACCAAAGCTTTTTTAATGAGTTAAGGAAAATCCTTGCCCCCTTAAAAGGGACTATTTTATCTCTAAACTTAAGAAATATGTTATAAAAAGTGAAATAAATGATTGTTATATATTATAACTTCAAAAAATTGTGTCTGAGAGTGTCTTTCTATTTTCTAAGCACAATAATACCTCCAGGGTGGGCAGTATGGGTTATACCGGACCTTCCAGGAGCTATAAGGCCCTCTGCCTGCGGTGTCAGGCCTCATTACACCCTTGGGTGGTCCAGTATAGCCCAATACCACCCACCCTTTTGGGTATTATTGCTTACATATGGTCTAAGAACCTGCCAAATTAAATTGTATTGCATTCTCTACTTTTAAAGTTTCAGGGTCTTATAAATTTGTAGTTTACATTCTTGCAAAATTCTTTTTAAATGCTGTGAAAGTTTTACTTCTTTTAATTGGAGTCCCATTTAAAGTTGAAAATATGAACTTTCTCAGAAATGACCACGTGGTATAGTAATTTAAATGTTTCAACTCAGGTTAAATTTGGATAAGTAGTTTTCAAATTAGAGGGAACTAACTGAAATTTAAATGTTGGCAACATGTTTGGCAGGCTGTAATGCATTTCTATTTAAACTAGATATCTGAAACTATGTGAATATACAAATCTAGTAATAACCAGTATACCTGGCATTTTTTATAATATTTTAATGAATACTGTCAAAGTTATACTAAAAGTACCAAAATCCAAATTTTGGCAAAATATTTGGCTACCTATAACTCAGCTCCAATTAAATCTTGAGCATATATGCATTAAATGTGCTTCTAAATCCTGATATTATGGAAAATGTGGAAAGAAATTTTAAAATTATCTCAAAATAACTGAAAATTAAATTTTGAATAAATGTGTGTCCATCATAACTCCACACCCTTTCAATCAACAACTCTGACATTTAGTACACTTTTGTAAGCAATGGGTACTGTGTACATTCCAAATCTGGTGTTAATTGAAAGCAAACTCTTAAAATTATAGTGAAATAACTAAAATTTAAAATGTGCAAAATTTGTGGACTGCTCATGAAAATTCTGTGGAATTTCATCGAATTGGAATGGTCATTCTGCAGGCATTCCATGGGCAGAATTTTATATTCCACACAGATCTATTCAGTAGTGTAACAAATTGCCACAGTTTCGCAAAATTTGCAAAGAATGGATGTGACAGTGTTGCAAATTGTGAAAGTGCTGCATCTGTTCTTTTGCAGTTTGTGACAGTACTGGGGATCTGATGCTGGAAAATATATTTCCTGGCAAAAGTTTACAATTCTAATGCCAGCTTTGTTTTCATCATGCCCCGATTAGGTACACACAACTGTTAGTGTTTACCTAGGGGAAGTCAAATTTGAACTACAGCCATTTTCCTCAGCCGCTAACTGAAAACAAGATGGTGGTAGCACGACATTACTGAGGGTATTTGCAACAGTAAAATCTACTGCCGGCAGCTTTCAAGAGGCACAGCTTTTTTTCCCTTTGACTATAATGGGAAACTTTAAATTTAAATAACTTATAAATGGATTAATACTTTTCACCAAAATCTTCAAAAGGTACATCAGTGACCCAGACTGCATATTCCTGACAATTTCAGAAGAGGTGGACAAACCATTTGGGCTGTAGCCCTGAGCAAAGAAATGGCCAAAATGTGTATTTTGCTTGTTTTTGTCACTCCACAGCTCTGCAACCACACATCTGACCGAACAAACTTGCCATATCCAGAGCTCTATGGTACCTGACCACATGCAGATTCACAGACAAATCCATCACAGGTTGCAAAGTTATTAAAGAGCATAATTATTGGTTTAACATAGATGTGAGTAGGAACCTAACTATAGCTGCACTACCATGCAGCTATGATATATTATTCTTTGCAAAAACTATGTTAATGCAGACATTTGGGTTGCAAAAATGCAAAGCGTACAAAGACGGGAAATGAAAAAACCTTAGGGATTTGTGTCTCTGAAATACTGGCAAATCAGTGGTGAGGTTTAACTTGGGGTTGTCAACCCTAATGCCCACCCCTACTTTGGAGCAGACAAGCTCAAATGTGATGTAGTGCCCTGTGTGAAGAAAATTCTGACAGATTATGTTGGCCACACTGTAGTACTATGAGGCATTAGGTTGGAGCTGAATCTTGTGCTTTGGACAGGAGGCTATGGGCTAGGGGGATGGACATTAGGATTGACAACACCAAGTAAGACCCCACCACTGATTTGCCAATACTCTGGAGACCCAAATCCCTAATGATTTTCATTTCCTGTCTTTGCACGCTTTGTTTTTACAACCCTACTGTCTGCATTAGCATAGTTTTGCAAAGACTTTCCTTCTATTTGTGATAGTTGAACTGTATCCTAATTTGCAGAGGTCCCTTTGAGACCTGTGCAAAATGTGATGAATACAATATTGTAGACAGTTCCTGAATTGTATCCTCATTTGCATAGGTTCCTTGTATAGGGCAAGTTCTAGGTACTATGTGACACAGCTGTCTTTAATAAATGACAGCTGTGTTGTATAGTCTGAAGTACTAAGTACTGTTCGACACAGCTGTCGTTTATTAAAGACAACTGCATCATATAGTGCAAGTACTAAATACTGTATGACACAGTTGTTGTTTATTAAAGACAACTGTGTCATATAGTGTAGTACTAAGTACTATATGGTACAGCTGTTTTAACAAATGTCAACTTTGTCATAGAGTGCAAGTATTAAGCACTATATGACACAGCTGTTCTAATAAATGACAAATGTTGGGGTGTGCCATCCTTCAGATGAGACATTAAACCAAGGTCCCTTCTACCCATCCTGGTGTTGTCCTGGTGGGTGTGCTGGTGGAAGTAAAAGAACCGAAGACATTCTTCCCAAAGAATAGGGTACATTCCCAGTGTCCTGGCCAATATTCCCCTTCCCATTAAAAAAATATTTCATGGAATTGCCGAGGTTGTGTGTGGGTATTGATGTGCCATATGGCCACCATTACACATTCAGTCACTTCACTACCAGTCTAGCATTGCTTGTAAAGCACTGTGGGACACATTGTGTATGAAAAGCACTATATAAAAGCTGATTCTTCTTATTCTTCAACAGTGCATCACAAAGGGCAGTATAGAAAATCCAAGATTTCAGGAGCAAGTTAAAAGGCAAAAGGAGAGGTGCTAAAGGAAGCAGCATTTAAAGGCAGAGGAGTTTTAAAATAAACAGAGATAAACTGTTGATACAAAAGGCAGCTTCTGTGGAGTAATTGTACTGTAAGAATGTGCTTTTCTTTTTTTGTCTGTTCATTGGGACTGATTACTTGGGTTTGCAGTTGCTTCCTCGTGACTTATAGAAATACTGGCAAAAGTCAAGTGAAAGAAGGAAAGAACACACCTGGAGTACTGTATGTCATTCTCACCAAAATATGAAAATGATACTGCATCTTCCGAGAAGGATGGTTGGCAATTAAAATGAATATGGTGTCAGGAGGTTAAATTATAGTGAACATGCAGACATGACTACAGTTGGTATGTTCTCCAGAGACAAACAATAAGAGGAGATGTAATTAAAACAAATTAAATAATAGGAAAATGGGGTTCAGAAAAAAAACAGGTTGAGCATGTTCAGTGAAGTCAATGTAGAAAGCAAGCCCTCAGCATTAGAAGTATGCCACGGATGAGTCATCACCTGCATGTGGGATTTGTGTGTGCAGAACACAGTCACAATGCGGAACTGTCCGAGTTAGTTGGTCTTATTTGTAGTAGCACACAGCTGCAGTTGTCATCTCTGTCCCAATCCTGAGACTGCTACAGGAATCAGCCACCCACCCACCTCAGTGAGCCTGCTGTCATTTGTGATGACAGACTGACACTTACCTTACTGTCACTGATTTCAGTAGCTAGCAGCCTGCCTCACCATCCTGTGACATTCCAAGAATTGATTGTCAGAATTCTGGAGTTGACACTCTTCACTGTTTGTACAGCCTGTGGTGGAAGGAGGGTCTGACCAAGCAGAGCTAGCAAGGACAGTAATGTCAATGCAAAATTGCCAAAAGGATGTTCCAATCCATGGTTGGGATATATGTCATATAGCCACTGCTCAAAATGTACCTTGGTGCTGCTTGTTGAAAGGGTTGCGGAAGGATGTTGTGATGTCAGTCTGCTGTAAATTTTATTTATTTACAGTACACTGTAGTCCCGTCTTGTCTGATCCTGAGACTCACAGTAGACTCGCAAAGTCAGACCCCCATTCACTGACTGGACTTCATGCAGCTTTCTAACCTGTGCAGGATTCAGTGAAGAAGCAGAGTGGAGGAAGGACAGTTTCACTACAGTGTTGTACAGTGAAACTTGCACTATACGATACAGTAGTGGGACTGTGCTTCTTCTGCTCTGCATCATTGAATCCTGCACAGGTTAGAAGGCTGCAGCTGAAGTGCAGTCAGTGAATGGGGGTCCAACTTTGCCTGTTTGCTGGCAGTCTTGAGATATGGAGGTAGTGTGCTGTTATCTTCTGTTGACCATTACACATCTGCACTCTTCAAAGCTAAACCGCAAACTGAAGAAGAAAACTTAGTGCCGTATAATGTATTTAGTGGAGAAGAGCCAGTTGCATTATATGAGCAGCTGTCATTTTGTAAAGGACAGCTGTGTCATATAATGCAAACTATGTGGGTTGAAATGTAGGGTGGCAAGCCCTTGCCCCAGAGATGTGTCTTTGCTGGTTTGGTGAAGAAATTGACACCTGTTCCATAGTTACAGGGCTCCAAAGTTGTAACTTTTCTCATAGGATAACAAGGTGACTTCTATGTTAAACCCAAATTGTTGAACATTAATAACATTGGAACCATTCAGTAGCATTGCATGACATTTGGCATGCATAATGTCTATGGGAAGGTCTCTTGACCTGTCATATTTTGTAGAATTCATTGTGTGGTTTCTGTGATACAGAGTGTTGAAAAATAGAAAAATCTGTATTTTTTGACATTTCTTGGTCCACCTGTATCTCAGTAATGACATTAGGTTGTGGTCTGAAATTGTCAGGGTAGAAAGCCTTTGCCTCACAGATGTGTCTTTTGAAGGATTGGTGAAGAAATATTAATCTGTTCAAAAGTTATTACATTTTAAATTTTCCCATTATAGCCTGTAGCAAAAAAATATGTACTGTATGATCTAAAAGTGAAAGCAGGTATTTATTTATTTATTTAAGAGATTTACCAGAAAAGGCATACTGAGCAGGGTACTGCTTGATTTCAGATGCGCCCTGGGGGTAGGGGGTTACAAGGATGTAGTACATAATACATAAGCACAATAGAACATACATAAATTGTTGGTATCCAGCAAAGGCCCAAGGGAATGGGTGAGGTAACTGAGGTGCATATGGAGTTGTACACAGAGTAGAGTAGTACAGGCAGTTTTTACAGGCAGTGAGTACAGTAGCAGTATTTACAGGCGGTGATGCAGTAGCAAAAATAACAGCAATTACATAGTGAGATTAGATTAACCTACTAGATGGATTTAGGTGAGAATATCAGACAGTAACAGAGGAGGGTCAAAATACCAGATGACATATGGTACTAATTTAGAAAAGAAAGAATGGGGCCCAGGATAGCTAATAGGAATTTGGCAGTGAGTTCAGCGATGGGGAAGGCATAGGCAGTTGGTGTCGAAATGCGTTTTGAGGAGGGCATTTCGATGTGGGGTACTGTTGGTGTGTCTGATGTCGGCTGCTAGGGAGTTCCATAATTTGGGGAGTCTGAAACTGAAAGCAACCTGACCTGATCAGGTGGATCTGTGGGGAATGTGGAGAAGTCTGGAGTCAGAGATCCTGAGATCGTGGTAGGTGGGTGGTGGGGTTAGGGTTGTTGATAGGTAGGAGGCAGCGGTGTGACCAGAATTTAGTAGTGATTCTAGTGCAGTGCAGCAATTGCAGATTTTGGAGAGATGGGAGGTCAAGGGATTTGTAGAGGTCGAGTGGTGGTGTCTGGCGAACAATCCAAAGCGAACCTGGCAGAAGGAGTTGTAAATAGGGTCGAGCCTGGCTAAGGATGTTTGGGGTGGCCCCATAAATGACATCGTCAGTCAAAAATTGGAAGGATCATTTTTTGTATCATTTCTTGCCTGGTTTGTGTAGGGATGCAGAACTTGTTCCGATAGAGAGCTCCCAGCATAGGATGTAATTTTTTTTTTGCAGAGCCTCAACATGAGTAGAGAAATCGAGGTGCTGATCCAGCCAGACGCCAAGATAACGATATGAGGAGGTGATCTCAAGAGGGGTCCTATCCAAGGTAAAGAAGGTGGGCGCATCTTTTAGCCGGGTTAGCTTGGCACGGGAGCCGAAGGTGAGGGAGACAGTTTTTTTTGAGTTTAGGAATAGTTGGTTCTTAATGAACCAGTGTTGGATGGTGTCAAAGTCCTGCTGCAGTGGCTCCAGATGGGCCAGAGGCGAATATCACCATATCGGCTGCATACATATGGATACCAGATTGTGTGCAGACAGTAGGCAGGTCATTAAGGAAAATTGAGAAGAGCAGCGGGCCAAGTACAGACCCTTGAGGTACACCACTGGTGACAGGGAGGGGGGAGGATAGAGCTGTGCCGATGCGGACTGTTTGAGTTCTGTCGGACAGGTATGACTGGAACCAACTGAGTGCAGCCATCATCAGACCAGTTTGGGCAAGTTTAGCGATCAAGAGGGGGGTGAGATACTGTGTCAAAGGCTTTTGCTAGGTCTATAAAAATAGCTGCGGTAATGTCCCCATTGTCAATGCCTGTAAGGATGGCGTTGGTGAGGCGAAGGAGGGATGTGGTGGTAGAGTGTTTTTTTCTGAAACCAGCTTGAAAAGGGATGTAGAAGGAGATTGAATCAAGATAGTTGTGTAGCTGAGATAGAACAAGGTGCTCTTGGATTTTCACAAGGATGGGGAGCAGAGATATAGGCCGATAGTTTGAAGGGAGGAGGGTCCTTCCTTAGGAGAGAGGAATGACCGTGGCCTGTTTCCATTGTGTAGGGACAGCTCCAAGTTTAAATGACAGATTATAGAGCATGGTTAGTTGTAGGCTATGACTGGGGCAGAGAGTTGGAGCATTTTTGAGTCTAATCCTGATGGGCATTTACCTTGGTTGTGTTTAGAGAGTGCAGGATTTTAACACCTGGTCAGGGGTGACTGGGTGGAGCGAGAAGGAGGCCTGGGAGGTGTTAGAGAGTGGGGGTCCTTTGGAGGTCGGTGAGGTTGGGAGGAGAGAAGCGAGGCAGTAGCGGTGGAGAAGTGGGCATTAAACTCTGATGCAACCTGGCAGGTCATTTACGATTCTGCCTGCTAAGTTGAGAGTGGGGTGGTGGGTTGGTTTGGCGGAGTGAGGAGGATTTTATGGATTTCAGAATTGAGATGGTTGGGTGTGTTTTTGTTAAATGACAATGTGAAGTAGTTTGATTTGACTGCCGTATGAGACATGTGCAGGCATTTTAGAAGGACGGTATTGTTGTTGTGCCAAGTGTGAACCAGTGGTCTTGAAAAGTTTCCAGGCCCGGTCTCTGGCATGGAGTTGTTCCATGAGTTTTGTGGTTACCCATTGTAAGTGGGAGCCCCTGACTCTGGATCTCTTTAGTGGGGCATATATGTCCCAAATTGTGAGGAATTTTGTAGAGAAGTAGCCCAGGTCCTCGTCCAAGGAGTTGGCGCTAGGGATAGGAGACCAGTCTATGGTGGAGAGTGTGTTTAGAAGTGCTGGCAGATCCAAAGATTTGTAGGCTCTGCAGCACAGCAGACGGGGTGGGGGGGCCGGAGGATGGAAGATTTTACGCACAAAGTAGATCATGTGGTGGTCACTAAGGGAGTCCAGTAGGAGGCCTGCTTTGAGTATCCTGTGTGGGTGGGTAGTGAGTGCCCAGTCCAGTAGTGTGTGTTTCTAGATTTGTGGTTTAGGCGGTGGGTTCCCATTTGCTGGTGTAAATTTAGTGCACTTATCTGGCAGCGTGCCTTGGATGCAGCACATCCCAACCAGTTAAGATTGAAATCCCCGAGGATGTGGAGTTCACCGCCTTCAGTGAGGGTCCTCAGGTTGCCTAGGTATTCAAGGATGGAGATTAGCGGTGTGTCTGGTGGGCAGTATGACCCAGCTACGTAGACTGTAATAGAATGGGGCAGGGGGATTTTGATCAGGAGGGACTCAATGTTTATTGAGGGCATAGGTGAGGAGATTACTGTAAACTGGAGATTTGAGGTGACGTACATGGCAACGCCGCCACCTTTTTTTCCCTGCCTGTCTTGGCGGATTAGAAACCGGGAATAGAGAATTCCTCGTCCCGGTGATGGGGCTTCAGCCATGACTCTGTGATGATTATGATGTCTGGGTGCAGGGTAAGAACAGTTGTTTGTAGGGTAGCAATTTTATTTAGGATGCTGCATATATTTAGGTGCACGATTTTGAGACCTTTTGGAGGGGTGTGGGTTGAGCTGGTGGTGGGGGAGCCATGGGTGCCTGTGGCCCTGGGTTCTGTTCGACGTCCCCTGCTAAGAGTAGCAGGAATACCAGGGCATTTCTTAACTGGCGCATGATCTTTAATGGTGCGCCCCTTGGGGTATTTTGAGATGCGGGTGTTAAGTTTGTCTTTGTGGCTTGGAGGATTGAGGGATATAGGGCAGGTGCAGTACAGTGGAAAGGGGGGGAGGATAGAGGCCCCAAGTGACCAATTTTGCCCCAAGTAAAGGTAGTGCTTAGGTGGAGCAGAGGAGGAGTGGGGTGTAGGTTTGAGAGAGAGGGCAGGCAGTGGCACAGGGTCTGGTAGGGTGGGTTGATTGAGGGAGGGAGGGAGGATTGGGCTATGCAGAGCAAAGTAATAGTAGCAGTGAGGAACTGCATTTTTTTTTTTTGCTTTCAGTACCAGTAGGATTTCTTGTGTGCAGGAGGGAAGACACGGACTGCTCAGCAGTGGCCGCTAGTGGTGGAGCAGTATAAGGGACTAATGGTAAAGTGGGCTGATTGGTTCACGAGGTTTGGGCACCACTATATAAAGAGAAGCTGACCAAGGGTGGTGGTGGGGACGGTGGGGAGCCTGCGCGTAGCGCAGGTGGGGCTAGAGCTCCTCCAGGCACTGGGAGCAGCTGCAAGTGAAGAGTCCTAGGGCTACCTGTTGCGGCGTGGTCTGGGGGGGATCTGAAAATCGCCTATCCAGCGGCTGTGGGGAGGGCTGTGGGGACTCCTGCTCTCACAACCTCCATGTCTGCAGAAAGGAAAGAGAAGCACGTGAATAAATAAAGGTGGGAGCAAATGGAGGAGGAGCATGTTAATTCAGATGCTAATTTTGTTTTTTTTCTTTTTGGGGCAATTTGGAGGAGAAGGAATTTCACTGCAGCTATCCGTGTACTCCAAAACTTGCTAGTGCCTTTTAATAAAATACAGACAGATATGCAGGTCTACTGATTCTACCATACAGCATTAACATTTAGAAATTCAGCAGTCCAGTTTGTTTTTGGTCTGTTTTTCCCGTCTACACTATGCAGTAACACAAAAGTTCTGTTCTGTAGACTGGAGGCAGAGAGATGTGGTACGCTCGGTGCACGCCAGCCAATTAAATGTACATTGGAATTTCAAAATCAAAAAGGTGCCAAAAGCAACAAATGAGCGGCATGGCAGAGCTCCTCCAAGCACTGGGAGAAGCTGCAAAAGAAGAGACCTTGGGCTACCTGTTGTGGCGTGGTCCGGGGGGTTCCGAAAATCAACTATCTAGCGGCTGTGGGGAGTTCTGTGGGGACTCCTGCCCTCGCAACCTCCACGTCTGTTGCGGTGTGGTCCGGGGGGGAGTTCCGAAAATCGCCTATCCAGCGGCTGTGGGGAGGGCTGTGGGGACTCCTGTCCTCGCGACCTCCACGTCTGTTGCGGCGTGGTCGGGGGTTCAGAAAATCGCCTATCCAGCGGCTGTGGGGAGGGCTGTGGGGACTCCTGCCCTCGCAACCTCCGCGTCTGTTGCGGCGTGGTCCGGGGGGGATTCTGAAAATCCGAAAATGTATACAGCCCTCAAAAATAGTTTCTTTGCCATGTCATATCAAGAAAATGGTTAGGACTTTTGGGCTGAAATTTGCAAGGTGGCAAGCCCTTAAACCGCAGATGTGCACTTTGCTAGTTTGATGAAGAATTGGGAACCGGTTTCATAGTTACAGCACTCCAAAGTTGCACATTTTTCCACAGGATAGCATTGTGGTGCTCAAGGCACCTTTCAATGGCTATATCTCAAAAACAGTTTGAGATATGGATATTTTGCCAAGTGCTTAGTATACCTTTATGCAAGTGTGGAGTTGTCCAGGCCATGAATACAACTGCAAATGAATTTGTATTGGAAAGTTTCTATGGTTCCTGAGATATTGCAACTTTTGCTGCACAAGAGTTACCTGGAATGTTTCAAGGCGTGTGCTATGTCTCTATATTTATGGGTACAGGCCCTGTGCACCCATATTTGAATGCCATTGTGCAATAATGGGCATTACACAGTAGCTCCAGCATGGAGATGTGATATCATTAAAATATCAGTGCACATATGTACAGATGGAAGTGCAGGGCCCTCCCTCATGAAAATCAGTGATAATTACAAAATGTATGCATAATGGGAGAACGTGCCCTGTGCTCCCAGCACCACATATGAGTAACATTACACTTTCTCAAAAAGAAGGGACATTCATTGCAAAAAACTTTGTTAATGCATCAGTTAGGGTTGTCATTACAGTGACAAAAGTTTGGAAATTTAATGCTAGGATTACCAACCCTACCCCCCACTCTCCACACATCAACAAGAGTCATGGTGTCCCTTGGGGTCACTGGGCCTAACTTTCACCCCATTCTCCTATACTGTACCACTCAGCTTCCTTACAAATGGAATGGAGTGAGAGTTAGGGCCATCAACCCTAAATCACACCCAACACCTGTTGGTGAATGGAGAGTGGTGGGAGGAGGGTAGGGTTGGTAACCCCAACACTGAATTTCCAAACTGTTGTTGCTGTAATGACAACCCTAACTGATGCATTAACTAAATGTTTTGCAATGAATACATATATATATATATATATATATATATATATATATATATATATTTATGCAACATGTTTTGTGAAAAATCTACAGATAAAAAGTAGTATCTCAATCAGGCAGTGGAGATATCACTGATACCTCCATGTTCCTATATGTCATAGTGATATCTCTATGTTCCTATGGCACCACAATCCACATGAAATGGCACCACAATCTGTACAGGGGTTGTTTACAGACCCCCATGTCAGGGGAAGGGAATGAACAAGGATATGATAGACGGCATTGTCAAAGGGTCTGGAGATTCAATGCCAGCCCTATCTTTTAACTAGCAGGTTTTGACTGTTGTTTCCAGACTTGCCCCCTCATGTGTTTGCCCCTTGTTCTTGCGTCCTTATTGTTCTAATGTCTGTATGTGCATAGACTGGCCACCTATGCGATTTGTTTTAATTTTTGTAGTGTCTGTTATTTATGTTGTCACTGTTTTCCCTCATTTTGCAAGCCTGGAAATAATATGCACCCATCTGGACATGCTAGAATCTTTGATTCAGTTCTGAATGAAAACGTGGCCCCCCTTTAAGATTGCCAGAGCATGAAGAATGCTTAAAAATACTCCCTTCACCTCTAAAAGGCTTTAAAAGTAATATTTCATGCCCAGAACAGCGTTGGACATGCTGTATTTAACTAAAGATCCAGCGTTTAGTTAAAGCGCTCCTTCACAATGTTTTAAAATAAGCTGCATGAACGTGCGCGCTATCGTGCAGCTCGTAAATGCCGCGAGTGCTTTTTCCTCGCAAAAAACTTCCTTTTTAGGAGCCACTCTGTTCCTTTCAGTGCTAAAGCACTTTCTTGCTTGCAACTTTTGTGAAAATTGCCCCCTTTTCTGGATATGGCTGAACTGTGTCTCTACCAGCCATAGTCCAACAACCAGCAAAGCGTTTTTGTTTCTCCCCTGTATATTCAGTGCAGCTATCAGTTGTTTGTATTCAACTATCCTGGCAATTGTAAACTGATATTCAAAGGAATGAACAATAAAAGCAAGGAAATAAAAGAAAGGCTTCATTACCTGGCATATAGAGATATATTAAAAGCCCTCCTTGGTAAACCTTCCCCTAGGAGCCGGCCGCCATACTGTTGCCAAATTTATACAAAGGAGATACAAAGGAGGGGCTTATCCTACAAACACTATTTTTACAGCTGAAAATTAATAACTGACAACTTTATAACTACTGTATAATCATAAGAGTATTAAGGTGTGTGATTTATAAGCTTTGAATAACATAAAAGCCTAGTTTGTACAAAAGGTTATTTGTTCAATTGAGTGATGGAAATTTCAACCAATCAGAGGTTGTTCTAGCCTATATATTGCTAGCATCTCCAGAAAGAGATCAGATGTAGCTGAAGGGTTGGAGTGTCTACACCCTTAACTAGTGCTCTAGTTATGCTTCCACAGAAGACTCGCTTGACCTGTTCTGTTTGCTGTACAAAGGAATCTGTGATATTGTGAGCCATTTTATGTTTGATTTTGACAAAACAGTCTGCTTTTTTATTTTATTATATATTACTTTCATTTTTGGAACTCTTCAATAAAGTTGCTGCTGAGATTCAACAGAAGAACATCACCTGTGTTTCTGTCCATCTGTATCCCACAGCCTCTTACAGACATACTTAGGATGGCAGAGAAAGGGGAGATACTTTTGATGGGGGACCTTAATATGCCAGATGTTAACTGAAGCACCTTTGCTGCAGCCACATCCAAAAGCAGGGCCATTCTTGATGCCCTTCTGGTGGCATGCCTCAGGAAGCTAGTTTTGGAACCTATTCATGAGGGAGCAATCTTAGACCTCGTACTCTCAAATGGGGACAGTGAGAGGGTCTCAGATCTTGAAGTGGGTATCCATTTGGGAACAAGTGACCACCAAACAGTCTGATTCACAATAAACTCAGCTACAGAGTCAAGCCATACAAAGAGGGTTCTGGACTTCAGGAGGGCTGACTTTGGCAAGAAGGAGAGTGCCTTAGAAAAGCACTAGCAAACAGGCTAGAAGGAGGGTGGAGCAACAATGGAGAATATCAGAATTGCCATCACAGAGGCAACAAGCCTTTGTGTAAAGCAATAAACAAATCAGAACAAAAGAAAAGCCACTACAGTTCTCAAAGAAGTGGTGATGAAGGTTAGGGAGAAAAAGATAGCATTTAGGAAGTATAAGAAAACACAGAAGGAGCAGGACTGAGAACTGTACCAGTTAAGGCAGAAGGAAGCAGGGAGGGTAGTCAGAATAGCAAAGGCACAAACTGAGGAAAAGATAGCCAACTCAGTTAAGAAGGGGGATAAAACCTTTTATAGGTATATCAGGGAGCATAGAAAGACAAAAGGAGGGATAGTGAGGCTGAATAGAATGGATGGTGGGTGGCAAGAGTGACAGTGAAAAAGCAGGGATACTGAATGAATACTTCTGTTCAGTATTCACAAAGAGGAAGTAGAGTGCAAATCCAGTTAACAGAAGCACTCTGGAGGGGTCGACCCCAGTCCTTTCACAGAAGAAAGGGTTCTGAAAGAACTCCTAAAACTGAAGGTGGACAAAGCAATGGGGCCAGATGGAATTCACCCACAATTCTAAAAGAATTAAGCAGAGAACTAGTGACACCACTGACTACCCTTTATAACAAATCATGGGAGGATGGTGTGGCACTGGAGGACTGGAAGAAGGCTGATGTGATTCCCCTTCACAAAAGTGGGAGCAAGACAGAGGCAAGAAACTACAGACCTGTGAGTTTGACCTCTGTGGTAGGGAAAGTGATGGAATCACTTCTGAAGGAAAGAATTGTTGAGTACCTAGAGGCCAGTGGGGCACAGGACCCAAGGCAGCATGGGTTCAGAGTGGAAAGGTCATGTCAGATGAATCTAATTGATTTCTTTAACTGGGTCACCAAAGTAGTAGACCAGGGAGGGGCTGTGGACATGGCCTACCTAGACTTTAGCAAGGAATTTGACACAGTCCCACACAAATGATTAGTAGTCAAATTAACCAGCCTTGGAGTGGGTCCAGGGTGGTAGCCTGGGTAAAACATTGGCTGAACAACAGGACACAGAAGGTAATTGTAAATGGAGTCCACTCTGAAGAAAAGGGTTTCTAGTGGGGTACTGTAGGGTTCTGTACCGGTCCAGTCCTTTTAATGTCTTTATAAGGACATTGCCGAGGGACTAGATGGAAAAGTATGTCTCTTTGCAGATGACACAAGATCTGCAACAGGGTTGATACACAAGGAGGCATGGAAAGGATGAGAAGGGACTTGGCAAGGTTGGAGGAATGGTCAGAAGCATGGCAGCTTGGATTCAATGCAAAGAAGTGCAAAGTAATGCACCTCAGAAACAAAAACCCAGGAGAAGATTACACAATGGGGGGGAGGTAGTAACAACACCAAAAATGGAAAGGGACCTGGGGTAATCATATCAGATGACCTTAAGGTTGGCAAGCAATGTGAGAAGGCAGTAAGGAGGGCTGCGGGGATCCTGGGATGTATAGGGAGAGGCATCACCAGCAGAAAACAAGAAATTATTATAACCCTGTACAGACAGTTGGTGAGACCCCATCTGGAGTACTGCATCCAGTTCTGGAGACCCCATCTCCACAAGGATATAGACAGGATGGAGGCAGTTCAGAGGAGGGCAACTAAAATGGTGCAGGGTCTGCAAGATAAGCCATACAAGGAGAGGCTAAAGGAGCTTAATATGTATACCCTTGAGAAAAGGAGGGAGAGGAGGGACATGATAGAAACGTTTAAGTACCTCAGTGGAATCAACAAAGTACAAGAGGGTAGCATCTTTCAGAAAAAGAGATGTGCAAGAACAAGGGGACACAATTTGAAGATAGAGGAGGGATGGCTCAGGGGCAATGTGAGGAAGTATTTTTTCACAGAGAGGGTAGTGGATGCATGGAACAGCCTTCCGGAGGAGGTTGTGGGGACTAAAACTGTGGGAGAATTCAAGAATGCATGGGACAGACATAAGGCAATTTTTGTGGTGTGTAGGAAGAAATAGGCTGTTGGTTAAATAGGATCTGCAGCTTATACTCTAGGTAGGGAAATGTACAGACTAGATGGGTCAAACGGTCCTTATCTGCCATCAAAGTCTATGTTTCTATACGTCATCACAAGCAAAGTGAAACTATTGAAATGCTCTGTTTGTCCACAACCTACACTCCCTCCCCCCACCATGGTAATATCTGGTTGATCCTACCATCATCTTTTCAAAAAAAAGTGTTTTTTAAATAAAACTTTTCTGGTTGCTGCTGCTGTTTCCCCCTCATCTTAGTAAAGCAGTTTCGCTTTAGGCAAAATATTTGTAGCGTGACTAAAGAGGTACTAAAATAGAACCCGAGACAGAATTAAAATATGCAGCTTCCTGTAAAATGATAGAAAAATAGTACCTTTTTGTAATGTTTCTTCGTTTATATTTAAAACCATGTACTGATAGTCGAAACAGGACAGTGACAGTGATTTGCAGCTTCTCTGAAAGATTTTCAAGCTTGAGCGAGTGTTGCTATAGCAACATTGCTATATCAACACTCGCTAGAGCTTCCAATCCCTTCAGTGAAGCTGCAACTCAATTACACACTCTCCTCTTTTGCATATCAGTACACTGGTACACTGTTTTCAATATAAATTAAGAACCATTACAAAAAGGTACTCTTTCATTATCATTTCATGGAGAAAATGCATATTTTAATCCTCTCTTCAGTTCTATTTTACTACCGCTTGGTCAAGCTACAAATGTACTGCAGGAAAAGTGAAACTGCTCTACTAAAATGAACATAAAACAGCAGAAACATCCACACAACATTTTTTTCTTAAATAACTATTTTCTAAAACCGACACGTTGTTTCTTGTGCTTATACAGAGACTGTCCACGTCTTCAAACAACAGATACACAGCATAAGCAGTGAAACTGCATGGCAGGATTAACCACATAAGTTTTGGTTTTTACTACAACAATTTTTTTACCAATTAAGGCACAATCAAAGATGCTTAGGGGTGGGGTAGGATAACAGGACACATCTCCTGCCTCATAAACGACATATGTGGACAAGTCTGGTAAGCAGAAGATTTACTGGGTTCTCTTGCGAA
Organism: Neoceratodus forsteri; assembly: GCA_016271365.2. NCBI lineage: Eukaryota > Metazoa > Chordata > Ceratodontiformes > Ceratodontidae > Neoceratodus > Neoceratodus forsteri. Next base: position 1,377,373,707 of record CM028130.1, on the reverse strand, counting down.
GCATAGAGCCAAGAACATATGTATGTATGTGTGTGTGGTAGCAGGGGAGCTACAGCCCAAAACATATATGGCCCAAAACACATGTTGTATCAACAGAACATGACATGGTCTGACTGAAGATATCATATTTATCTTCACTAGAGGCCAATAACATCAAAATATCATTGGCCTCTCATGAAGACAAATATGATATCTTCAGTCAGGCTATATAATATCCTATATATATATATATATATATATATATATATATATATATATATATATATATATATATATATATATATATATATATATATATATATATATATATATATATATATATATATATATATATATATATATATATATATATATATATATATATATATATATATATATATATATATATTTGTGTGTGTGTATGTATATTGAATAATATACTCCTGTTCATTCATTATTTATGAATGAGCACCAGACTGAACAGTTAGATAACCGAGCAGCTTCTTTATTTAATGAAAGATAAAGACTAGGACTGGAAAATTTGGAGGCCACTGGGGATGGGAGGTGAGATGTTAATAATCAGTTACAAGACCAAAAGGAATAGATGCGAACCCATGGTGAAAATGGCTAAAATAAAGTATTTTGAGGATAAACAGAGTTCTATAAAGAAAGAGTCTGCAGATATTTGGGGTTCAATGACAAAAAGTACAAAATCATTCAGCTGGGACATAGAAACCCAATGGTTGAGTATAGGATGAGAGGAGGTTATGCCACCACTAAACAGGAAAGAGACCGTGGGGTTATTATATCTGATGACATCAGTGTGGAAGAGCAGTGAGGCAGCATAGTGGGAAGGGCTAGTGGGACGCTGGGGTGCATAGGGAGAGGTATCTCCAACAGGAGGAAGGAGGTAGTGATGCCAGTGTATCCCTCACCAGCAAGAGTATTGTGTCCAGTTCTGGAGGACACACATCAGAAAATACATAGACAGGGAGGAGGCAGTCCAGAGAAGGGCAAGTACAATGGTATATAAGTTGCATCAAACGCCTTATGAGTAATAACTTTTGGATCTCAAAATGTACACCCTGGAATAGAGGAGAGAAAGAAGGAACATTATAGAGACTTACAATTACTTCACAGAGGTGAACATGGTAGAGGATGGGAGTCTCTTTCAAATGAAGAAGAGCACCAGAACCAGAGGGCATGCAATGAAGCTGGGGAGGGTAGTTAAGGAGGGTTGTGAGGAAGTACTAGTTCACTGAATGAGCAGTTGACACTGGAATAGACTGCCAGTAGATGCAGTGGAGGTGAAAACAGTACAGGGATTCAAGCATGTATGAGACAGATTTAGGGTATTATTAGAAAATGGGCAGGGAGGAGGGAGGATCACCAGACACCAGTTGGGGTCTGTAGAAATAGACTAGGAAGTGAACTGGGTAGACTGGGTGGGACAAGCAGTCCTTTTCTGCTAACAAATTATATGTTTCTAATAAGAAATGTAACAAATTTAGATAATTTTTTTTCCTAAAATCATAATAAACAAATTTGGAAACTCAACCCCTCCCCCTCAAAAAAATTGATATTGCTAATTGTTTTAATAGCTATTTTGGTTACTATGAGTATGCCTTAATCTATTAAAAGATTTACAATACTTTGAGCCTCATCATTTTATGAATTTGGAAATCCCAATTAAACTGTTTGTAGTTTTTACTTCAAGAAAAATCCATAAATTCCACATTGAAATATTTACAAAAACTGAACTATAGTATCAGGATTGTGTCAGATGGATGTGACATGGGTATTGTAAATTAAGTTAAGGAAGAAATTGCTATCCCTCTGGAAAAAAAAATCATCCCTTTGCACTGGCATAATGCCAGCCTTATGGAATTTTGTTGACATTGTTCCAGTCTATAAACAAGGATGTATGTAGAAAACTTTAGACATATTGCACTGCTGTCCCTTTATCCAGGTTGCTCAAAAGAGTAATGCACTGTCAGCTGCAGGATTATGTCAATAAATAAAATCTGTTGCATCCCCAACAGCCTGGTTCAGACAGCGCCACAGCAACATTGCACCTTTATTGGCTTTTACTGATTATTTGTACTCTTCTATTGATTCTGGTTTTTCTTTTGGCTCAGTTTTTGTTGACTTTTCTAAAGAATAGTATTTATTTATTTAATCATAAGTTATTGTTCACTAAATTGACAGTTATGGGACTGTCTGAACCTGTCCTGAATTGGTTGGCCAGCTACCTGGACAGATGAGAGTATAGAACAGAGGTAGGAGGAATGTTCTCGTCATATACTGTAGAGCAACCAGTACTGGGGTTTCACAGGGCTCAGTTCTGGGCTCCATGATGCTCAGACTCTTTATTAATGATATGCCAGATACATGCACTGAGTTGTCTCTGTTATTATATACAGACAATGCTGTAATATTCATTGCAGTTAAAGATGTTGCTAATACAGTAGAATGTTTACAGAAAGTTTTTATTTCTTTCCTAAAGCCGTAATTTGCTCTCTGACTCCCCCTCCCCCTTTGCAAAACTTCATTAATACATCAGTTAGGGTTGTTCCACAGTGACAAAAGAGAGGAAATTTGATGTAAAAGTTACCACCCCTACCACCCTACCCCCACCCCATACCTACCAACATGCATCGGGGTGTGCATTGGGGTTGTCGGCCTAACTCTCACCCCATTCCATTTGTAAAGAAGCTGAGGTGGTGCAGTATAGGAGAATGGGGTGAGAGTTAGGCATGATGACCCCAAAGCACACCCAGATGCCTGTTGGTGAGGTTTGGGTTGTGGTGGGGATGGGGTGGTAGGAGTGGTAAACCTAACATCAGATTTCCTTTCTTTTCTCACTGTGAAACACTCTAACTGATGAATTAACAAAGTTTTTGCAAAGAATTTCCTTTCTTTTTTTAAAACTGTAATGTAAGTAGTAACAAAAATGGGTGGCTTGGGCCCCGAGCTTCCACCAAGCTGCACAAGCATGGCAAATAGTATATGTGTTTGTGGGAGCATGGGCCCTCCAGGCCCTGTACTCCCACTTACTGTTAAGTATTGTTCCATATAGCAGTCGTATAAAGCAAGTAGGCATACTTACACTAATTTCTCTATATCTAAGTAGGCTTCACGCTGCAAAGCAAAGTTAAGTGTAATCGTAATTGTGAAAGTCAGTAGTTGTCACAGCAATGCAGTGACCAAACACATGTCACTCATCAATTCCCTATAGGGCACCAAATAATAGTGTGAATGTCAACTGTGAAGGCACAGCAATCATCGACGCACATGAAAATTTCCACATGGGATAGTAATTCACAAATATCTCAGGAACAGTACATGCTAGAAAATGAATTCTAATTTTAGGGGTGTCATGGCTTTCTAACCTAGTTATGCAATTAGCCCAAGGGCTAAGAATTTTATGATGAAAAGTCCGTATCTCAAACCATTTTCAAGATGTGTGCCCGAATGGCATGACGAGCACCACGATGTTATCCTATGGGAAAATTTCTAACTTTGAATGCTATAACTATGGCCCTGTTGAATGTTTTCATACCAAACCACCAAAAGGCACACTTGTGGAGTAGGCCTTTCCACCATGAAACGTTCAGGGCAATAGTGCAATCCACACTGCCAAAATGAGGAGACAAAGAAAAACCTGCATCGCAGTGTTATCCTAAGGGGATATTTCCAAATGTCACAATGCTGTAACTATGGCCCTGTTGAATGTTTCTGTAGAAAACCAGCAAACAGCACACCTGTAGGGGTAGGGCTTTGCACCCTAAAAATTTCAGGTCAAAACCACAATGAAGTGACAAAGATAACAACTCACACAATGTTATCCTATGGGAACATTTGTAACTTTGGAACTCTATAACTAGGGACATGGGGAACGTTTTCAAAGCAAACTACTGAAACGCACATCTGCAGCTTTAGGGTGTGCCACCCTGAAAATGTCAGGACAATATCACAATGCAGCTTGCCACAATCAAGTAACAAATAAAACAGCATTTCAGAAAATGTGGTCGTGCAGTGTTACCACAGTCATTTCAAATAAGATCGCGACACTCCTATCTTTATAATGGGAATACAACCGTGAACGTAAACAATGTATTTATTTTATTTGTTTATTTATTTATTTCATCTAGGATTACAATACCTTTGAGCCAAGGCTCTTTTACAGAGGATCCATGTCAGCATGTGCAACAGTCATCATTTTTAGTTACAAATGTATAGTCATTGACTTACCGACATGTAATAACCAGTACAAAGACATGAGCTATGAGCAAGACAAGGGAAGGAGGTGGCTGGGCAGGGGATAAGAGAGGGTAGGAGATTGAGGGGGGTAGGAGGTGCAGGGATAAGGGGGAGTACAGGAGGTGGTTGGGGCACGGGCAGGAGTGGAGATATGGGGGGAGGTGGGCAAGGTTGGAAGACAGTGTAGCCAGGGGGGCCTTGTCAAGGGAATATGAGAGGTAAGGTGGTAGGGGTGCAAAGACTGATTGCAAGTGCTGGGGCATGTGCAGCTGGAATGGTGAAAATGTTAAGATGGGCAATTACAGGATACAAGCAGTGAGAGGCACAGCTTGGACTTGAAGAGGCCGAGTGTTGGAGCGGTCGCTATGTCGCTGCCAAGAGAGTTGAGCCAGTTGGATGCCCGATAGGTGAATGATCTTTGTCCTTGGGTCGTGCGACATCATGGGATATGTAGTAGATGGGAATTGGATCTCCTTGTAGTGACGTTCCTATGTCTTGGCTTAAGGAGGGCACAGACACCAGGTGGGGCAAGCCCCATTATAATTTTCTTGGCCGTGATGCAGGTTTGGTATTTTATGCTTTTGTCCAGTTGAAGCCATCCAGATTGGGAATAAAGGTCACATGTGTGGGTATGGCGATGTGAGCCAGTGATGAGACGACAGGCCTTATTCAGGGAGGTCATGATACTTTTGAGAGCAGTGGTAGTTGCAGACTCATATATGATAAAATAATAGTCTATGATGCTGACGGTGAAGTTTTGGATGGCCACTGACAGTGCTTCTGGGGTTAGGTGTTTCCTGTGCCGGAATAATATGCCTAATCTCACATTGGCAGACTTTGCAACATTGCTGATATGGACAGTGTATGAGAGGTATGGATTAAGGGTGATGCCGAGGTACTTGAAGGATTGTGTTTGGTCTAGGATGGCTCCTTGTTCAGTAGCAATGAAGAGGAGGAGTTTGTTTTTGTTGTGGGGGTTGCAGAAGACCATAGTCTTGTTTTTTTTCTTATTGAGAAGGAGTTTATGATTTAGGAACCAGGTTTTGATGGAGGAGAAGGCCTACTGAAGTTTATTTTGAAATTGGATTGGATCAGGGTCCGAGGTGAGGATCACAGTATTGTCTGCGTAGAGAATTATTTGTTCTGGACAGCTGTCCGGTAGTGAGTTTAAAAATAGGCTGAAGAGGACGGGTCCCAAAATGGAGCCCGGGGGGACTCCCAAGTGGACCAGTCTAGGATCTGAGAGTGTCTCAGTGATTCTTACTGTTTGGGGCCGTTCTTCAAGGTAGCTTTTAAACCAGCCGATGGAGTCAGTTGACAGCCCAGTGTTCTGAAGCTGGACAGCAGGAGGCAGTGACTGATGGTGTCAAAGGCTTTAGTTAAGTCAATGTAGATTGAGCCTAGTAGTTCACCGGAGTCAAGTATGTTGTGGATTGCGCCGGTGAATTCAAGTAGGGTTGTGGAGGTGCTGTGACCTTTGTGGAACCCGTGTTGTTGCTTGCACTGGATGTTGTACATTTCCAGGTATTCTGTGAGCTGGTGCGAGACAATGTGTTGCGATTGTATTTTTTATGGTCGTGCATATTGTCGCAGCAGTTTGTTATAGTATCACGATCAAAAAATGCAAAATGGTGGAAAAAATTTGAAAACCACATTTCCAGACCCGCTGGTGAAAAACTAATGCCAGATTCCTGTTCCTCAGCCCTAAAGATATATATATATATATACACACACACACACATTATATATATATATATATATATATATGTATATATATATAAAAACTCCATTAATGCATCAGTTAGGGTTGATAGTACAGTGACAAAATATTGAAAATTCGATGTTAGGGTTATTATCCAACCCTACTCTCCACACATCAACAGGCATTGAGGAGTGCCATGGGGTTGTCCGGCCCAACTCTCACCCCATTCCATTTGTAAACAAGCTAACATGGTACAGTATAGGAGAATGGGGTGAGAATTAGTGAGCAACACCATTTCTGTGTCACCTCACTGCTACTAAATCTTAGTGCTATTGGGCTAGAATTTGCAAGGTGGCAAGCCCTTGCCCCACAGATGCATATTTTGAAGGTTTGGTGAAAACATTTACACCATTTCCATAGTTATGGCATTCTGAAGTTGAGAAATTTCCCATAGGATAACATTACAGTGCCCAAGGTGCATTTCGGCACCTGTATCTCAAAAACGATTTGAGATATGGATTTTTCACTCTGGGCAGCTAAGCATGCGTGGAGGTTTCCAAATCATGATTACAACTGCAGTAGAATTTTTTTTCATAGTTGCTATGGTTACTGAGATATTGCCAGATTAGTGTTACAAAGGTTCCTTTTTATGGCTCTAGGGCTGCGGTATGTCTTTGTACTTATGTGTAAGTTGGAGCGCAGGGCCCAGAGGGCCCGCACTCCTACATATGCATACCATTATGCAAAAATCGGCATCATATCCCATAACCAAATACCAGTTACCAGTTACATTACACTTTCTCAAAAAGAAGGGAACTTCATTGCAATAAAAACTCCATTAATGCATCAATTAGGGTTAATAGTACAGTGACAAATGTTTGGAAATTCGATGTAAGGGTTCCCACCCCTACCACCCCAGCCCCTACTCCATAAACCAACAGGGATTAAGGCATGCCCTGGGGTCCTTGTTCAATTCAGTAGTAGAGCAGTGGAGAATGGGAAAATTCAGAATCCATGGAATTTCAATGAAATTTTACAAAATTACATAACATTTCGTGGAATTTTGTCAGAATTTCACAGAATGTTTAAAATGTTCTAATCTGAGTATAACTCAGCAGTAATTTAAACTAGAGGTCTGAAGTTTGTCACATACACTTTGTTGGTCAATGACCACAAACATGCCAAATATCATGTAAATTGGTAGGATAGTTTTAAAATTATAGTTGTTCAAATGTTGTCATTTTATTGTTTGTGCAAAATTTCATGAACATTTTTATCTGCATATACCTTCACCATCTATTGGGTCAGATGATGTTAAATTTGGCATGCTTTCTTGATGATAGATGTTCTAACAACGTACCAGATTTCGTGACAATATAATGCATCGTCTCAAAATTATATGTGCTCAAAATCTGTCATTTTATTTTTTTCAGTAAATTTCATGAAAAATTGTCATCTGCATATAACGCGGGCACCTTTGGAGCTAGACATGTGTAAATTAGTACAGATAATCTTTTTGCAATGATTATAGAATTACTTAAGATGGAAAGAATTAAGAGATGTTTAAGTTACAAGGGTTCAACACTTTTTTATGTAAATATTTGCAATACTTTGCGAAAACTATCCAAAATATGGATGTTTGTAACTTCTCTGCTCTTGCATGCATAGAGTTAACATTTGCCATGCATATCCATAGTCCATGTAGCCTGGTGTCTAACACAACTGGACAAATTGGTTAAGCAGTTTTAATTTTGCAGAAGAAAAAAAAATATTAGACATTTTCTCACATATTTATGATAGCATATTCTGTAGATGAAGCATCCAGAATTTTTTTTATGGAATTTAACATTAACAATGCACATATCACTACTTCATTAGATAATCTGGGCTGAGGTTTTTGTAGTCATGCTGTTCCTCACTGGGTGACTACTCCTCCCCTTCTCTTTTGGCATAGTCAGATTGACTCAGTAGAAGTACTGATCACACTGATATCCTCTTTGTTCTTTAAAATGAAAAACTCCCTTAAAACATGAGTCATCTACTCCTTTTCCTATCGACCTACCCAACCGGAATAGCCAGAATTCTTTCTCCCTGCTGCCCAAGACATTGTCTTCCCTCATCACATCTTTTTGAGTACCTCTGAGTCCTAGACCTGCATGTACACCCTTATCCTTTCATTAGATCCCCCCCAAGATAAGGCTGAGTGAAATTAGAAAATTCCAGTTTTATGGAATTTTTCATGAAATTCTGCAATAGTCACAAAGACTCATGGGATTTGACTTTAAGTACAGATGCTATTTCACAATTTTCACAGCAAGTAATTAATAAAATCGACACACACAGTTTTCTTTTAGAAAATGGTCTCAGAAAATAAAGTAATCTGATTAGCTGAGAAGCCAAATGCAGATTCATTTATTTTTTGATAGAGCCCACTCTACAAAAAGTGCTAATTTGTGGTGCCACATTACTTAGAATATCATTGGGCATCCCGAATTGCCAAGAAGAGCAGCTGCCATCTTTATCCTCTATAACGGATGACCGAGGAAGCTGCACTCCACCCCAGTCTACACTCCCCAGTGTTGCCATCAACCCACCACAAAACCGGTAGTTCTGTTTCATAATGGAACCCCAAATATTTTTTTTTCTGCCACATTACCTACAGTTTTTTTCCCCCATCGGTATCTGTCATAGCTCCCCCAACATCCTGTTCCAGTTCTGAGTACAGACCTCTACAAGTTGCATATGCAAAAAAAAAAAAAGAAGCAAAACTAAATAAAAAACAAAACTGCACACATCTAAACTCAGGGACACAGATTATTTTTTTTCCACCACACTTCAAACTGCTGCCTCCACACCTCCATCTGATTTTCCCCACTCGTTAAGCTAGCCATAAAAGTAGTGGCTAGGCCATTCTCCTCCCCTAACCCAAACATAAAAAATAAAGCATTTTTGGTGACATCAAAAATCAGCAGTCAGTCAAACCTGCTTTCTGATAACAAAACTGCATACTGTGTGAAGTCTGTCAGCACGTTATCTCTGTCACTGCAACCGGGCATGAGAGCAGAGGCATTTTCTTAGATTTCCAAACCCCAGATGGACGTCTATCTGCGGTACGGGAAATGAAGAAAAATACCAGTCCTCTACTGCACAGTATCGGTCTCAGAGATAACATGTTGCCAGACTTAAACCATTATACAGTTGTGCAAACAGAAAGCAGGTTTTATACAAACAGATAAAAAAAGCCAAAGAAACACAAATAAAGGTTTAAAAATGTAACCAAAGCTTTTTTAATGAGTTAAGGAAAATCCTTGCCCCCTTAAAAGGGACTATTTTATCTCTGAACTCAAGAAATATGTTATAAAAGTGAAATAAATGATTGTTATATATTATAACTTAAAAAATTGAGTCTGAGAGTGTCTTTCTATTTTCTAAGCACAATAATACCCTCCAGGGTGGGCAGTATGGGTTATACCGGACCTTCCAGGAGCTATAAGGCCCTCTGCCTGCAGTGTCAGGCCTCATTACACCCTTGGGTGGTCCAGTATAGCCCAAAACCACCCACCCTTTTGGGTATTATTGCTTACATATGGTCTAAGAACCTGCCAAATTAAATTGTATTGCATTCTCTAGTTTTAAAGTTTCAGGGGCTTATAAATTTGTAGTTTACATTCTTGCAAAATTTCAATTTTAAATGCTGTGAAAGTTTTACTACTTTTAATTGGAGTCCCATTTAAAGTTGAAAATATGAACTTTCTCAGAAATGACCACGTGGTATAGTAATTTAAATGTTTTAACTCAGGTTAAATTTGGATATGTAGTTTTCAAATTAGAGGGAACTAACTGAAATTTAAATGTTGGCAACATGTTTGGCAGGCTATACTGCATTTCTATTTAAACTAGATATCTGAAACTATGTGAATATACAAATCTAGTAATAACCAGTATACCTGGCATTTTTTATAATATTTTAATGAATACTGTCAAAGTTATACTAAAAGTACCGAAATCCAAAGTTTGGCAAAATATTTGGCTACCTATAACTCAGCTCCTATTAAATCTTGAGCATATATGCATTAAATGTGCTTCTCTAAATCCTGATATTATGGAAAAATGTGGAAAGGAAATTTTAAAATTATCTCAAAAAAACTGAAAATTAAATTTTGAATAAATGTGTGTCCATCATAACTCCACACCCTTTCAATCAACAACTCTGACATTTAGTACACTTTTGTAAGCAATGGGGTACTGTGTACATTCCAAATCTGGTGTTAATTGGATGCAAACTCTTAAAATTATAGTGAAATAACTAAAATTTAAAAATGTGCAAAATTCAGTGGACCGTTCATGAAAATTCTGTGGAATTTCATGGAATCGGAATGGTCATTCTGCAGGCATTCCATGGGCAGAATGTTATATTCCACACAGCTCTATTCAGTAGTGTAACAAATTGCCACAGTTTCGCAAAATTTGCAAAGACCGGATGTGACAGTGTTGCAAATTGTGAAAGTGTTGCATCTGTTCTTTCGCAGTTTGTGACAGTAGGGGATCTGATGCTGGAAAACATATTTCCTGGCCAAAGTTTACAATTCTGATGATAGCTTTGTTTGCATCATGCCCCGATTAGGTACACACAACTGTTAGTGTTTACCTAGGGGAAGTCAAATTTGAACTACAGCCATTTTTCTCAGCCGCTAACTGAAAACAAGATGGTGGTGACGACATTACTGAGGTATTTGCAACAGTAAAATCTACTGCCAGCAGCTTTCAAGAGGCACAGCTTTATTTTCCCTTTGACTATAATGGGAAACTTTAAATTTAAATAACTTATAAATGGATTAATACTTTTCACCAAAATCTTCAAAAGGTACATCAGTGACCCAGACTGCATATTCCTGACAATTTCAGAAGAGGTGGACAAACCATTTGGGCTGTAGCCCTGAGCAAAAATAGGCCAAAATGTGCATTTGCTTGTTTTGTCACTCCACAGCTCTGCAACCGCACATCTGACCGGAACAAAACTTGCCATATCCAGAGCTCTATGGTACCTGACCACACATGCAGATTCACAGACAAATCCATCACAGGTCTGCAAAGTTATTAAAGAGCATAATTATTGGTTTAACATAGATGTGGCCAGGGAACCCTAACTATAGCTGCACTACCATGCAGCTATGATATATTATTCTTTGCAAAAACTATGTTAATGCAGACATTTGGGTTGCAAAAATGCAAAGCGTACAAAGACGGGAAATGAAAAAACCTTAGGGATTTGTGTCTCTGAAATACTGGCAAATCAGTGGTGAGGTTTAACTTGGGGTTGTCAACCCTAATGCCCACCCCTACCTTGGAGCAGACAAGCTCAAATGTGATGTAGTGCCCTGTGTAAAGAAAATTCTCCCACAAACACATATACTATTTGCCATGCTTGTACTGTATCCTAATTTGCGAGGTCCCTTTGAGACCTGTGCAAAATGTGATGAATACAATATTGTAGACAGTTCCTGAATTGTATCCTCATTTGCGCAGGTTCCTTGTATAGGGCAAGTTCTAGGTACTATGTGACACAGCTGTCTTTAATAAATGACAGCTGTGTTGTGTAGTGCAAGTACTAAGTACTGTTCGACACAGCTGTCGTTTATTAAAGACAACTGCATCATATAGTGCAAGTACTAAATACTGTATGACACAGCTGTTGTTTATTAAAGACAACTGTGTCATATAGTGTAGTACTAAATACTATATGGTACAGCTGTCTTTAATAAATGACAACTGTGTCATAGAGTGCAAGTAATAAGTATTATATGACACAGCTGTCTTTAATAAATGACAAATGTTGGAGTGTGCCATCCTTCAGATGAGACATTAAACCAAGGTCCCTTCTACCCATCCTGGTGTTGTCCTGGTGGGTGTGCTGGTGGAAGTAAAAGAACCGAAGACATTCTTCCCAAAGAATAGGGTACATTCCCAGTGTCCTGGCCAATATTCCCCTTCCCATTAAAAAAAATATTTCATGGAATTGCCGAGGTTGTGTGTGGGTATTGATGTGCCATATGGCCACCATTACACATTCAGTCACTTCACTACCAGTCTAGCATTGCTTGTAAAGCACTGTGGGACACATTGTGTATGAAAAGCACTATATAAAAGCTGATTCTTCTTATTCTTCAACAGTGCATCACAAAGGGCAGTATAGAAAATCCAAGGGATTTCAGGGCAAAATTAAAAAGGCAAAAGAAGGGTGCTAAAGGAAGCAGCATTTAAAGGCAGAGGAGTTTTTAAAATAAACAGAGATAAACTGTTGATACAAAAAGGCAGCTTCTGTGGAGTAATTGTACTGTAAGATTGTGCTTTTCCTTTTATTGTCTTTTCATTGGGACTGATTACTTGGGTTTGCAGTTGCTTCCTCGTGACTTATAGAAATACTGGCAAAAGTCAAGTGAAAGAACAGAAAGAACACACCTGGAGTGCTGTATGTCATTCTCACCAAAATATGAAAATGATACTGCATCTTCCGAGAAGGTGGTTGGCAATTAAAATGAATATGGTGTCAGGGAGGTTAAATGATAGTGAACATGCAGACATGCTACAGTAGGTATGTTCTCCCGCAGTGACAAACAATAAGAGGAGATGTAATTAAACAAATTAAATAATAGGAAAATGGGGTTCAGAAAAAACAAACAGGTTGAGCATGTTCAGTGAAGTCAATGTAGAAAGCAAGCCCTCAGCATTAGAAGAATGCCTAGGATGAGTCATCACCTGCATGTGGGATTTTGTGTGTGCAGAACACAGTCACAATGCGGAACTGTCCGAGTTAGTTGGTCTTATTTGTGAGTAGCACACAGCTGCAGTTGTCATCTCTGTCCCAATCCTAAGACTGCTACAGGAATCCAGCCACCCACCCACCTCAGTGAGCCTGCTGTCATTGTGTGATGACAGACTGACACTTACCTTACTGTCACTGACTTCAGTAGCTAGCAGCCTGCCTCACCATCCTGTGACATTCCAAGAATTGATTGTCAGAATTCTGGAGTTGACACTCTTCACTGTTTGTACAGCCTGTGGTGGAAGGAGGGTCTGACCAAGCAGAGCTAGCAAGGACAGTAATGTCAATGCAAAATTGCCAAAAGGATGTTCCAATCCATGGTTGGGATATATGTCATGTAGCCACTGCTCAAAATGTACCTTGGTGCTGCTTGTTGAAACGGTTGCGGAAGGATGTTGTGATGTCAGTCTGCTGTAAATTTTATTTATTTACAGTACACTGTAGTCCAACATCCTGTCCTGATCCTGAGACTCACAGTAGACTGGCAAAGTCAGACCCCCATTCACTGACTGGACGTCAGCTGCAGCTTTCTAACCTGTGCAGGACTCAGTGAAGAAGCAGAGTGGAGGAAGGACAGTTTCACTACAGTGTTGTACAGTGAAACTTGCACTATACGATACAGTAGTGGGACTGTGCTTCTTCTGCTCTGCATCATTGAATCCTGCACAGGTTAGAAGGCTGCAGCTGAAGTGCAGTCAGTGAATGGGGGTCCAACTTTGCCTGTTTACTGGCAGTCTTGAGATATGGAGGTAGTGTGCTGTTATCTTCTGTTGACCATTACACATCTGCACTCTTGAAAGCCAAACCGCAAACTGAAGAAGAAAACTTAGTGCCGTATAATGTATTTAGTGGAGAAGAGCCAGTTGCATTATATGACACAGCTGTCATTTTGTAAAGGACAGCTGTGTCATATAATGCAAACTATGTGGGTTGAAATGTGTAGGGTGGCAAGCCCTTGCCCCACAGATGTGCCTTTTGCTGGTTTGGTGAAGAAATTGACACCTGTTCCATAGTTACAGGGCTCCAAAGTTGTAACTTTTCTCATAGGATAACAAGGTGACTTCTATGTTAAACCCAAATTGTTGAACATTAATGACATTGGAACCATTCAGTGGCATTGCATGACATTTGGCATGCATAATGTCTATGGGAAGGTCTCTTGACCTGTCATATTTTTTGGGAATTCATTGTGTGGTTTCTGTGATACAGAGTGTTGAAAAAATAGAAAAATCTGTATTTTTTGACATTTCTTGGTCCACCTGTATCTCAGTAATGGCTTTAGGTTGTGGTCTGAAATTGTCAGGGTAGAAAGCCTTTGCCTCACAGATGTGTCTTTTGAAGGTTTAGTGAAGAAATATTAATCTGTTCAAAAGTTATTAAATTTTAAATTTTCCCATTATAGCCTGTAGCAAAAAAATATATACTGTATGATCTAAAAGTGAAAGCAGGTATTAATTAATTTATTTATTTATTTTAGAGATTTACCAGGAAAGGCATACTGAGCAGGGTACTGCTTGATTCCAGATGCGAACTGGGGGTAGGGGGGTTACAGGGATGTAGTACATAATACTTAAGCACAATAGAACATACATAAATTGCTGATATCCAGCAAAGGCCCAAGGGAATGGGTGAGGTAACTGAGGTGCATATGGAGTTGAACACAGAGTAGAGTAGTACAGGCAGTTTTTTACAGGCAGTGAGTACAGTAGCAGTATTTACAGGCGGTGATGCAGTAGCAAAAATAACAGCAATTACATAGTGAGATTAGATTAACCTACTAGATGGATTTAGGTGAGAATATCAGACAGTAACAGAGGAGGGTCAAAATACCAGATGACATATGGTACTAATTTAGAAAAAGAAAGAATGGGGCCCAGTATAGCTAATAGGAATTTGGCAGTGAGTTCAGCGATTGGGAAGGCATAGGCAGTTGGTGTCGAAATGCGTTTTGAGGAGGGCATTTCAATGTGGAGTACTGTTGGTGTGTCTGATGTCAGCTGCTAGGGAGTTCCATAATTTGGTGAGTCTGAAACTGAAAGCAACCTGACCTGATCAGGTGGATCTGTGGGGAATGTGGAGAAGTCTGGAGTCAGAGTTCCTGAGATCATAGGTAGGTGGGGTGGTGGCGGTTAGGAATGTCGATAGGTAGGAGGGCAGCGTATGTGACCAGAATTTAGCAGTGATTCTAGTGCAGTGCAGCAATCGCAGATTTTGGAGAGATGGGAGGTCAAGGGATTTGTAGAGGTCGCAGTGGTGGGTGTTCGGCAAACAATCCAAAGCGAACCGGCAGAAGGAGTTGTAAATAGGGTCGAGCCTGGCTAAGGATGTTTGGGGGGTGGCCCCATAAATGACATCGCCGTAGTCAAAAATTGGAAGGATCATTTTTTGTATCATTTCTTGCCTGGTTTGTGTAGGGATGCAGAACTTGTTCCAAAAGAGAGCTCCCAGCATAGGATGTAATTTTTTTTGCAGAGCCTCAACATGAGTAGAGAAATCGAGGTGCTGATCCAGCCAGGCGCCAGAGATAAGGTAAGAGGAGGTGATCTCAAGAGGGTCCTATCAAGGTAAAGAAGGTGGGCACATCTTTTAGCGGGTTAGCTGGCACAGGAGCTGAAGGTGAGGGAGACAGTTTTTGAGTTTAGGAATAGTTGGTTCTTAATGAACCAGTGTTGGATGGCTTCAAAGTCCTGCTGTAGGTGAGATGCTACAGTGGTTCCAGATGGGCTAGAGGCGAATATCACCATATCGGCTGCATACATATGGATACCAGATTGTGTGCAGACAGTAGGCAGGTCATTAAGGAAAATTGAGAAGAGCAGCGGGCCAAATACAGACCCTTGAGGTACACCACTGGTGACAGGGAGCGGGGAGGATAGAGCTGTGCCAATGCGGACTGTTTGAGTTCTGTCAGACAGGTATGACTGGAGCCAACCAAGTGCAGTCATCATCAGACCAGTTTGGGCAAGTTTAGCAATCAAGAGGGGGTGAGATACTGTGTAGAAGGCTTTTGCTAGATCTATAAAAATAGCAGCGGTAATGTCCCCGTTGTCAATGCCTGTAAGGATGGTGTTGGTGAGGCGAAGGAGGGATGTGGTGTTGGAATGTTTTTTTTCTGAAACCAGCTTGAAAGGGGATGTAGAAGGAGATTGAATCAAGATAGTTGTGTAGCTGAGATAGAACAAGGTGCTCTTGGATTTTCACAAGGATGGGGAGCAGAGATATAGGCCGATAGTTTGAAGGGGAGGAGGGGTCCCTTCCCTTAGGGAGAGAAATGACCGTGGCCTGTTTCCATTGTGTAGGGACAGCTCAAGTTTAAATGATTATAGAGCATGGTTAGGGTGTAGGCTATGACTGGGGCAGAGAGTTGGAGCATTTTTGAGTCTAATCCTGTTGGGCATTTACCTTTGGTTGTGTTTAGAGAGTGCAGGATTTTTAACACCTGGTCAGGAGTGACTGGGTGGAGCGAGAAGGAGGCCTGGGGAGGTGTGTTAGGGAGAGTGGGGGGGGCTCCTTTGGAGGTCGGTGAGGTTTGGAAGAGAGAAGCGATGCAGTAGCGGTGGAGAAGTGGGCATTAAACTCTGATGCAACCTGGCGAGGGTCATTTACGATTCTGCTTGCTAAGTTGAGAGTGGGGGTGGAGGGTTGGTTTGGCGGAGTGAGAAGGGATTTTATGGATTTCCAGAATTGAGATGGTTGGGTGTGGTTTTTGTTAAATGACAATGTGAAGTAGTTTGATTTGGACTGCCATATGAGACGTGTGCAGGCATTTCGAAGGAACCGGTATTGTTGTTGTGCCAAGTGTGAACCAGTGGTCTTGAAAAGTTTCCAGGCCCGGTCTCTGGCATGGAGTTGTTCCATGAGTTTTGTGGTTACCCATTGTAAGTGGGAGCCCCTGACTCTGGATCTCTTTAGTGGGGCATATATGTCCCAAATTGTGAGGAATTTTGTAGAGAAGTAGCCCAGGTCCTCGTCCAAGGAGTTGGCGCTAGGGATAGGAGACCAGTCTATGGTGGAGAGTGTGTTTAGAAGTGCTGGCAGATCCAAAGATTTGTAGGCTCTGCAGCACAGCAGACGGGTTGGGGGGGCCGGAGGATGGAAGATTTTACGCACAAAGTAGATCATGTGGTGGTCACTAAGGGAGTCCAGTAGGAGGCCTGCTTTGAGTATCCTGTGTGGGTGGGTAGTGAGTGCCCAGTCCAGTAGTGTGTGTTTCTTAGATTTGTGGTTTAGGCGGGTGGGTTACCCTATTTGCTGGTGTAAATTTAGTGCACTTATCTGGCAGCATGCCTTGGATGCAGCACATCCCAACCAGTTAAGATTGAAATCCCCGAGGATGTGGAGTTCACCACCTTCAGTGAGGGTCCTCAGGTTGCCTAGGGATTCAAGGATGGAGATTAGCGGTGTGTCTGGTGGGCAGTATGACCCAGCTACGTAGACTGGGATAGAATGGGGCAGGGGGATTTTTATCAGGAGGGACTCAATGTTTATTGAGGGTGTAGGTGAGGAGATTACTGTAAACTGGAGATTTGAGGTGACGTACATGGCAACGCCGCCGCCCATTTTTTTTTCCTGCCTGTCTTGGTGGATTAGCGAGAAACCGGGAATAGAGAATTCCTTGTCCCGGTGATGGGGCTTCTGCCATGACTCTGTGATGATTATGATGTCTGGGTGCAGGGTAAGAACAGTTCTTTGTAGGGCAGCAATTTTATTTAGGATGCTGCATATATTTAGGTGCACGATTTTGAGACCTTTTTGGAGGGGTGTGGGTTGAGCTGGTGGTGGGGGAGCCATGGGTGCCTGTGGCCCTGGGTTCTGTTTGATGTCCCCTGCTAAGAGTAGCAGGAATACCAGGGCATTTCTTAACTGGCGTATGATCTTTAATGAGTGCGCCCTTAGGGTATTTTGAGATGCGGGTGTTAAGTTTGTCTTTGGGGCTTGGAGGATTGAGGATATAGGGCAGGTGCAGTACCGTGGAAAGGGGGGGAGGATAGAGGCCCCAAGTGACCAATTTTGCCCCAAGTAAAGGTAGTGCTTAGGTGGAGCAGAGGAGGAGTGGGGTGTAGGTTTGAGAGAGAGGGCAGGCAGTGGCACAGGGTCTGGTAGGGTAAGGTTGATTGAGGTAGGGAGGGAGGATTGGGCTATGCAGAACAAAGTAATAGTAGCAGTGAGGAACTGCATTTTTTTTTTTTGCTTTCAGTACCAGTAGGATTTCTTGTGTGCAGGAGGGAAGACACGGACTGCTCAGCAGTGGCCGCTAGTGGTGGAGCAGTATAAGGGACTAATGGTAAAGTGGGCTGATTGGTTCATGAGGTTTGGGCACCACTATATAAAAGAAGCCGACCAAAGAGGTGGTGGTGGGGGCGGTGGGAGCCTGCGCATAGCGCGGTGGGGCTAGAGCTCCTCCAGGCACTGGGAGCAGCTGCAAGGGAAGAGACCTTGGGCTACATGTTGCGGCGTGGTCTGGGAGGTTCCGAAAATCGCCTATCCAGCGGCTGTGGGGAGGGCTGTGGGGACTCCTGCCCTCACGACCTCCACGTCTGCAGAAAGGAAAGAGAAGCACATGAATAAATAAAGGTGGGATCAAATGGAGGAGGAGCGTGTTAATTCAGATGCTAATTTTGTTTTTTTTCTTTTTGGGGCAATTTGGAGGAGAAGGAATTTCACTGCAGCTATCCCTGTACTCCAAAACTTGCTAGTGCCTTTTAATAAAATACAGACAGATATGCAGGTCTACTGATTCTAACATACAGCATTAACATTTAGAAATTCAGCAGTCCAATTTGTTTTTGGTTTGTTTTTCCCGTCTACAGTATGCAGTAACACAAAAGTTCTGTTCTGTAGACTGGAGGCAGAGAGCTGTGGTATGCTCGGTGCACGCCAGCCACTTAAATGTACATTGGAATTTCAAAATCAAAAAGGCACCAAAAGCAACAAATGAGTGGCATGGCAGAGCTCCTCCAGGCACTGGGAGCAGCTTCAAGAGAAGAGACCTCTGGCTACCTGTTGCGGCGTGGTCCAGGGAGGCTCTGAAAATCGCCTATCCAGCGGCTGTGGGGAGGGCTGTGGGGACTCCTGCCATCGCAACCTCCACGTCTGTTGCGGTGTGGTCCGGGGGGGAGTTCTGAAAATCACCTATCCAGCGGCTGTGGGGAGGGTTGTGGGGACTCCTGTCCTTGCGACCTCCACGTCTGTTGTGGCGTGGTCCGGGGGGGTTCCAAAAATCGCCTATCCAGCGGCTGTGGGGAGGGCAGTGGGGACTCCTGGCCTCGCGACCTCCACATCTGTTGTGGCGTGGTCCGGGGGGGGGTTCTGAAAATCGCCTATCCAGCGGCTGTGGGGAGGGCTGTGGGGACTCCTGCCCTCGCGACCTCCACGTCTGTTGCAGCGTGGTCCGGGGGGGGATTCCGAAAATCCGAAAATGTATACAGCCCTCAAAAATAGTTTCTTTGCCACGTCATATCAAGAAAATGGTTAGGACTTTTGGGCTAAAATTTGCAGGGTGGCAAGCCCTTAAACCACAGATGTGCACTTTGCTACTTTGATGAAGAAATGGGCTCCGGTTTCATAGTTACAGCACTCCAAAGTTGCACATTTTTCCACAGGATAACATTGTGGTGCTCGAGGCACCTTTCAATGGCTATATCTCAAAAACAGTTTGAGATATGGATATTTTGCTAAGTGCTTAGTATACCTTTAAGCAAGTGTGGAGTTGTCCAGGCCATGAATACAACTGCAAACGAATTTGTATTGGAAAGTTTCTATGGTTCCTGAGATATTGCAACTTTTGCTGCACAAGGGTTACCTGGAATGTTTCAAGCCGTGTGCTATGTCTCTATACTTATGGGTACAGGCCCTGTGCACCCATATTTGAATGCCAATATGCAATAATGGGCATTACACAGTAGCTCCCAGATGGAGATGTGATATCATTAAAATATCAGTGCACATATGTACAGATGGGAGTGCAGGGCCCTCCCTCATGAAAATCAGTGATAATTACAAAATGTATGCATAATGGGAGAACGTGCCCTGTGCTCCCAGCACCACATATGAGTAACATTACACTTTCTCAAAAAGAAGGGACATTCATTGCAAAAAACTTTGTTAATGCATCAGTTAGGGTTGTCATTACAGTGACAAAAGTTTGGAAATTTAATGTTAGGATTACCAACCCTACCCCCCACTCTCCACACATCAACAAGAGTCATGGTGTCCCTTGGGGTCACTGGGCCTATCTTTCACCCCATTCTCCTATACTGTACCACTCAGCTTCCTTACAAATGGAATGGAGTGAGAGTTAGGGCCATCAACCCTAAATCACACCCAACACCTGTTGGTGAATGGAGAGTGGTGGGGGGAGGGTAGGGTTGGTAACCCCAACACTGAATTTCCAAACTGTTGTTGCTGTAATGACAACCCTAACTGATGCATTAACTAAATATTTTGCAATGAATACATATATATATATATATATTTATGCAACATGTTTTGTGATAAATCTACTGATAAAAAGTAGTATCTCAATCAGGCAGTGGAGATATCACTGATACCTCCATGTTCCTATATGTCATAGTGATATCTCCATGTTCCTACATGTCATGGTGATATCTCTATGTTCATATAGTGCCACAATCCATATGAAATGGCACCACAATCCATACAGGGGTTGTATACAGACCACCATGTCAGGGGAAGGGAATGAACAAGGATATGATAGACGGCATTGTCAAAGGGTCTGGAGATTCAATCCCAGCCCTATCTTTTAACTAGCAGGTTTTGACTGTTGTTTCCAGACTTGCCCCCTCGTGTGTTTGCCCCTTGTTCTTGCGTCCTTATTGTTCTAATGTCTGTATGTGCATAGACTGGCCACCTATGCAGTTAGTTTTTATTTTTGTAGTGTCTGTTATTTATGTTGTCACTGTTTTCCCTCATTTTGCAAACCTGGAAATAATATGCACCCATCTGGACATGCTAGAATCTTTGATTCAGTTCTGAATGTAAACATGGCCCCTTTAAGATTGCCAGAGTATGAAGAATGCTTAAAAATACTCCCTTTGCCTCTAAAAGGCTTTAAAAGTAATATTTCATGCCCAGAACAACGTTGGGCATGCTGTAATTAACTAAAGATCCAGCGTTTAGTTAAAGCGCACCTTCACAATGTTTTAAAATGAGCTGCATGAATGTAAGCGCTATCGTGCAGCTCGTAAATGCCGTGAGCACTTTTTCCTCGCAAAAAATATCCTTTTTAGGAGCTACTCTGTTCCTTTCAGTGCTAAAGCACTTTCTTGCTTGCAACTCTTGTGAAATTTGCCCCTTTTCTGGATATGACTGAACTGTGTCTCTACCAGAAATAGTCCAACAACCAGCACAGCGTTTTTGTTTCTCCCTGTATATTCCGTGCAGTTATCAGTTGTTTGTATTCAACTATCCTGGCAATTGTAAACTGATATTCAAGGGAATGAACAATAAATGCAAGGAAATAAAAGAAAGGCTTCATTACCTGGCATATAGAGATATATTAAAAGCCCTCCTTGGTAAACCTTCCCCTAGGAGCCGGCCGGCCATACTGTTGCCAAATTTATACAAAGGAGATACAAAGAGGAGGGGCTTATCCTACAAACACTAAGTTTTACAGCTGAAAATTAATAACTGACAACTTTATAACTACTGTATAATCATAAGAGTATTAAGGTGTGTGATTTATAAGCTTTGAATAACATAAAAGCCTAGTTTGTACAAAAGGTTATTTGTTAAATCGAGTGATGGAAATTTCAACCAATCAGAGGTTGTTCTAGCCTATATATTGCTAGCATCTCCAGAAAGAGATCAGATGTAGCTGAAGGGTTGGAGTGTCTACACCCTTAACTAGTGCTCTAGTTATGCTTCCACAGAAGTCTCGCTTGACCTGTTCTGTTTGCTGTACAAAGGAATCTGTGATATTGTAAGCCATTTTATGTTTGATTTTGACAAAACAGTCTGCTTTTTTATTTTATTATGTATTACTTTTATTTTTGGAACTCTTCAATAAAGCAGCTGCTGAGATTCAACAGAAGAACATCACCTGTGTTTGTGTCCATCTGTATCCCACAGCCTTTTACAGGCATACTTAGGTTGGCAGAGAAAGGGGAGATACTTTTGATGGGAGCCCTTAATATGCCAGATGTTAACTGAAGCACCTTTGCTGCAGCCACATCCAAAAGCAGGGCCATTCTTGATGCCCTTCAGGTGGCATGCCTCAGGCAGCTAGTTTTGGAACCTATTCATGAGGGAGCAATTTTAGACCTCGTACTCTCAAATGGGGACAGTGAGAGGATCTCAGATCTAGAAGTGGGTGTCCATTTGGGAACAAGTGACCACCAAACAGTCTGATTCACAATAAACTCAGCTACAGAGTCAAGCCATACAAAAGAGAGGGTTCTGGACTTCAGGAGGGCTGACTTTGGCAAGAAAGGAGAGTGCCTTAGAAAAGCACTAGCAAACAGGCAAGAAGGAGGGGTGGAGCAACAATGGAGAAATATCAGAATTGCCATCACAGAGGCAACAAGCCTTTGTGTAAAGCAAATAAACAAATCAGAACAAAAGAAAAATCCACTACAGTTCTCAAAAGAAGTGGCGATGAAGGTTAGGGAGAAAAAGATAGCATTTAGGAAGTATAAGAAAACACAGAGGGAGCAGGACTGAGAACTGTACCAGTTAAGGCAGAAGGAAGCAGGGAGGGTAGTTAGAATAGCAAAGGCACAAACTGAGGAAAAGATAGCCAACTCAGTTAAGAAGGGGGATAAAACCTTTTATAGGTAAATCAGGGAGCGTAGAAAGACAAAGGGAGGGATAGTGAGGCTGAATAGAATGGATGGTGGGTGGGCAAAGAGTGACAGTGAAAAAGCAGGGATACTGAATGAATACTTCTGTTCAGTATTCACAAAAGAGGAAGTGGGGGAGGTGCAAATCTAATTAACAGAAGCACTCTGGAGAGGGGGTCGATCCCAGTCCTTTCACAGAAGAAAGGGTTCTGAAAGAACTCCTAAAACTGAAGGTGGACAAAGCAATGGGGCCAGATGGAATTCACCCCACAATTCTAAAAGAATTAAGCAGAGAACTAGTGACACCACTGACTACCCTTTATAACAAATCATGGGAGGATGGTGTGGTACCTGAGGACTGGAAGAAGGCTGATGTGATTCCCCTTCACAAAAGTGGGAGCAAGACAGAGGCAGGAAACAACAGACCTGTGAGTTTGACCTCTGTGGTAGGGAAAGTGATGGAATCACTTCTGAAGGAAAGAAATGTTGAGTACCTAGAGGCCAGTGGGGCACAGGACCCAAGGCAGCATGGGTTCAGAGTGGGAAGGTCATGTCAGATGAATCTAATTGATTTCTTTGACTGGGTCACCAAAGTAGTAGACCAGGGAAGGGCTGTGGACATGGCCTACCTGGACTTTAGCAAGGCGTTTGACACAGTCAAACACAAAAGATTAGTAGTCAAATTAACCAGCCTTGGAGTGGGTCCAGGGTGGTAGCCTGGGTAAAACATTGGCTGAACAACAGGACACAGAAGGTAATTGTAAATGGAGTCCACTCTGAAGAAAAAGGGGTTTCTACTGGGGTACTTCAGGGTTCTGTACCGGGTCCAGTCCTTTTTTAATGTCTTTATAAGTGACATTGCCGAGGGACTAGATGGAAAAGTATGTCTCTTTGCAGATGACACAAAGATCTGCAACAGGGTTGATACACAAAGGAGGCATGGAAAGGATGAGAAGGGACTTGGCAAGGTTGGAGGAATGGTCAGAAGCATGGCAGCTTGGATTCAATGCAAAGAAGTGCAAAGTAATGCACCTCGGAAACAAAAACCCAGGAGAAGATTACACAATGGGGGGGGAGGTAGTAACAACACCAAAAATGGAAAGGGACCTGGGGTAATCATATCAGATGACCTTAAGGTTGGCAAGCAATGTGAGAAGGCAGTAAGGAGGGCTGGAGGGATACTGGGATGTATAGGGAGAGGCATCTCCAGCAGAAAACAAGAAATTATTATAACCCTGTACAGACAGTTGGTGAGACCCCATCTGGAGTACTGCATCCAGTTCTGGAGACCCCATCTCCACAAGGATATAGACAGGATGGAGGCAGTACAGAGGAGGGCAACTAAAATGGTGCAGGGTCTGCAAGATAAGCCATACAAGGAGGCTAAGGGCTTAATATGTATACCCTTGAGAAAGGAGGAAGAGGAGGGACATGATAGAAATGTTTAAGTACCTCAGTGGAATCAACAAAGTACAAGAGGTAGCATCTTTCAGAAAAGAGATGTGCAAGAACAAGGGGACATAATTTAAAGATAGAGGAGGGATGGCTCAGGGGCAATGTGAGGAAGTATTTTTCACAGAGAGGGTAGTGGATGCATGGAACAGCCTTCGGGAGGAGGTTGTGGGGACTAAAACTGTGGGAGAATTCAAGAATGCATGGGACAGACATAAGGCAATTTTGTGGGTAGGAAGAAATAGGCTGTTGGTTAAATAGGATCTGCAGCTTATACTCTAGGTAGGAAATGGACAGACTAGATGGGCCAAACGGTCCTTATCTGCCATCAAAGTCTATGTTTCTATGTTTCTATACGTCATCACAAGCAAAGTGAAACTATTGAAATGCTCTGTTTGTCCACAACCTACACTCCCTCCCCCCACCATGGTAATATCTGGTTGATCCTACCATCATCTTTTCAAAAAAAAGTGTTTTTTAAATAAAACTTTTCTGGTTGCTGCTGCTCTTTCCCCCTCATCTTAGTAAAGCAGTTTCGCTTTTGTGCGGTACATTTGTAGCGTGACCAAGAGGTACTAAAATAGAACCCGAGACAGAATTAAAATATGCAGCTTCCCTGTAAAATGATAGAAAAATAGTACCTTTTTGCAATGTTTCTTCATTTATACTGAAAACCATGTACTGATAGTCGAAACAGGACAGTGACAGTGATTTGCAGCTTCACTGAAAGAATTTCAAGCTTGAGCGAGTGTTGCTATAGCAACACTCGCTCGAGCTTCCAATCCCTTCAGTGAAGCTGCAACTCAATTACACACTCTCCTCTTTTGCATATCAGTACACTGGTTCACTGTTTTCAATATAAATTAAGAACCATTACAAAATGGTACTATTTGATTATCATTTCATGGAGAAAATGCATATTTTAATCCTCTCTTCAGTTCTATTTTACTACTGCTCGGTCAAGCTACAAATGTACTGCCGGAAAAGTGAAACTGATCTACTAAAATGAACATAAAACAGCAGAAACAACCACACAACATTTTTTCTTAAATAACTATTTTCTAAAACCGACACGTTGTTTCTTGTGCTTATACAGAGACTGTCCACGTCTTCAAGCAACAGATACAAAGCATAAGTAGTGAAACTGCATGGCAGGATTAACCACATAACTTTTTGTTTTTACTACAACAATTTTTTTTACCAATTAAGGCACAATCAAAGATGCTTAGGGGTAGGGTAGGATAACAGGATACATCTCCTGCCTCATAAACGACATATGTGGGCAATTCTGTTAAGCAGAAGATTTACCGGGTTCTCTTGGGAAGCACAGAGCCAAGAACATATGTATGCATGTGTGTGTGGTAGCAGGGGAGCTACAGCCCAAAACATATATGGCCCAAAACACATGTTGTTTAAACAGAACATGACATGGCCTGACTGAAGATATCATATTTATCTTCACTCGAGGCCAATGACGTCAAAATATCATTGGCCTCTCATGAAGACAAATATGATATCTTCAGTCAGGCCATATCATATCCTATATATATATATATATATATATATTTAGATATAAAAATATATGTGTGTGTGTGTGTGTGTGTGTGTGTGTGTGTATGTATATTGAATAATATACTCCTGTTCATTCCTTAATTATGAATGAGCACCAGACTGAACAGTTAGATAACTGAGCAGCTTCTTTATTTAATGAAAGATAAAGACTAGGACTGGAAAATTTGGAGGCCACTGGGGACGGGAGGTGAGATGTTAATAATCAGTTACAAGACCAAAAGGAATAGATGCGAACTCATGGTGAAAATGGCTAAAATAAAGTATTTTGAGGATAAACAGAGTTCTATAAAGAAAGAGTCTGCAGATATTTGGGGTTCAATGACAAAAAGTACAAAATCATTCAGCTGGGACATAGAAACCCAATGGTTGAGTATAGGATGAGAGGAGGTTATGCCACCATTAAACAGGAAAGAGACCGTTGGGTTACTATATCTGATGACATCAGTGTGGCAGAGCAGTGTGGCAGTGCAGTGGGAAGGGCTAGTGGGATGCTGGGGTGCATAGGGAGAGGTATCTCCAACAGGCGGAAGGAGGTAGTGATGCCAGTAAATCCCTCACCAGCAAGAGTATTGTGTCCAGTTCTGGAGGACACACATCAGAAAATACATAGACAGGGAGGAGGCAGTCCAGAGAAGGGCAAGTACAATGGTATATAGGTTGCATCAAACGCCCTATTAGTAATAACTTTTGGATCTCAAAATGTACACCCTGGAATAGAGGAGAGAAAGAAGGAACATAATAGAAACGTACAAGTACTTCACAGAGGTGAACATGGTAGAAGATGGGAGTCTCTTTCAAATGAAGAAAAGCACCAGAACCAGAGGGCATGCAATGAAGCTGGGGGGGTTAGTTAAGGAGGGATGTGAGGAAGTACTAGTTCACTGAATGAGCAGTTGACACTGGAATAGACTGCCAGTAGATGCAGTGGAGGTGAAAACAGTACAGGGATTCAAGCAAGTATGGGACAGATTTAGGGTATTATTAGA
Source organism: Neoceratodus forsteri (assembly GCA_016271365.2). Taxonomy (NCBI): domain Eukaryota; kingdom Metazoa; phylum Chordata; order Ceratodontiformes; family Ceratodontidae; genus Neoceratodus; species Neoceratodus forsteri. The sequence continues at coordinate 1,377,347,130 of CM028130.1, read as the reverse complement.
AAATGGGCAGGGAGGAGGGAGGATCACCAGACACCAGTTGGGGTCTGTAGAAATAGACTAGGAAGTGAACTGGGTAGACTGGGTGGGACAAGCAGTCCTTTTCTGCTAATAAATTATATGTTTCTAATAAGAAATGTAACAAATTTAGATAATAATTTTTTTTTCTAAAATCATAATAAACAATTTGGAAACTCAACCCTTCCCCCTCAAAAAAATTGATATTACTAATTGTTTTAATAGCTATTTTGGTGAATATGAGTATGCCTTAATCTATTAAAAGATTTACAATACTTTGAGCCTCATCATTTTATGAATTTGGAAATCCCAATTAAACTGTTTGTAGTTTTTACTTCAGGAAAAATCCATAAATTCCACATTGAAATATTTACAAAAACTGAACTATAGTATCAGGATTGTGTCAGATGGATGTGACATGGGTATTGTAAATTAAGTTAAGGAAGAAATTGCTATCCCTCTGGAAAAAAAAATCATCCCTTTGCACTGGCATAATGCCAGCCTTATGGAATTGTGTTGACATTGTTCCAGTCTATAAACAAGGATGTATGTAGAAAACTTTAGACATATTGCACTGCTGTCCCTTTATCCAGGTTGCTCAAAAGAGTAATGCACTGTCAGCTGCAGGATTATATCAATAAATAAAATCTGTTGCATCCCCAACAGCCTGGTTCAGACAGCGCCACAGCAACATTGCACCTTTATTGGCTTTTACTGATTATTTGTCTCTTCTATTGATTCTGGTTTTTCTTTTGGCTCAGTTTTTGTTGACTTTTCTAAAGAATAGTATTTATTTAATCATAAGTTATTGTTCACTAAATTGACAGTTATGGGACTGTCTGAACCTGTCCTGAATTGGTTGGCCAGCTACCTGGACAGAAGAGAGTATAGAACAGAGGTAGGATGAATGTTCTCATCATATACTGTAGAGCAACCAGTACTGGGGTATCACAGGGCTCAGTTCTGGGCTCCATGATGCTCAGACTCTTTATTAATGATATGCCAGATACATGCACTGAGTAGTCTCTGTTATTATATACAGACAATGCTGTAATATACATTGCAGTTAAAGATGTTGCTAATACAGTAGAATGTTTAGAAAGTTTTATTTCTTTCCTAAAGCCGTAATTTGCTCTCTGACTCCCCTTTTGCAAAACTTCATTAATACATCAGTTAGGGTTGTTCCACAGTGACAAAAGGAAATTTGATGTAAAGTTGCCACCCCACCACCCCTACCCCACCCCATACCTACCAACATGCATCGGGGTGTGCATTGGGGTTGTCGGCCTAACTCTCACCCCATTCCATTTGTAAAGAAGCTGAGGTGGTGCAGTATAGGAGAATGGGGTGAGAGTTAGGCATGAATGACCAAAGCACACCCAGATGCCTGCTGGTGGGGTTTGGGTTGGGGTGGGGATGGGGTGGTAGGAGTGGTAAACCTAACATCACATTTCCTTTGTTTTGTCACTGTGAAACACCCTAACTGATGCATTAATAAAGTTTTTGCAAAGAATTCCCTTTCTTTTTTAAAACTGTAATGTAAGCAGTAATAAAATGGGTGGCTTGGGCCCCGAGCTTCCACCAAGCTGCACAAGCATGGCAAATAGTATGTGTGTTTGTGGTAGCATGGGCCCTCCAGGCCTAATACTCCAACTTACTGTTAAGTATTGTTCCATATAGCAGTCGTATAATGCAAGTAGGCATAGTTACACTAATTTCTCTATATCTCGTGAAGCGTTCACGCTGCAAAGCAAAGTTAAGTGTAATAGTAATTGTGAAAGTCAGTAGTTGTCACAGCAATGCAGTGACCAAACACATGTCACTCATCAATTCCCTATTATGGGCACCAAATAATAGTGTGAATGTCAACTGTGAAGGCACAGTAATCATCGACACACATGAAAATTTCCACATGGGATACTAATTCACAACTATCTCAGGAACAGTACATGCTAGAAAATGAATTCTAATTTTAGGGGTGTCATGGCTTTCTAACCTAGTTATGCAATTAGCCCAAGGGGCTAAGAATTTTTGCGATGAAAAGTCCGTATCTCAAACCATTTTCAAGATGTGTGCCCAGAATGGCATGACGAGCACCGCGATGTTATCCTATGGGGAAATTTCTTAACTTTGGAATGCTATAACTATGGCCCTGTTGAATGTTTTCATACCAAACCACCAAAAGGCACACTTGTGGGAGTAGGCCTTTCCACCATGAAACGTTCAGGGCAATAGTGCAATCCACACTGCCAAAGTGAGGAGACAAAGAAAAACCTGCATCGCAGTGTTATCCTAAGGGGATATTTCCAAATGTCACAATGCTGTAACTATGGCCCTGTTGAATGTTTCTGTAGAAAACCAGCAAACAGCACACCTGTAGGGGTAGGGCTTTGCACCCTAAAAATTTCAGGTCAAAACCACAATGAAGTGACAAAGATAACAACTCACACAATGTTATCCCATGGGAACATTTGGAACTTTGGAACTCTCTAACTAGGGACATGGGGAACGTTTTCAAAGCAAACTACTGAAATGCACATCTGCGGCTTTAGGGTGTGCCACCCTGAAAATGTCAGGACAATATCACAATGCAGCTTGCCACAATCAAGTAACAAATAAAACAGCATTTCAGAAAATGTGGTCGTGCAGTGTTACCACAGTCATTTCAAATATGATCGCGACACTCCTATCTTTATAATGGGAATACAACCGTGAACGTAAACAATGTATTTATTTTATTTGTTTATTTATTTATTTCATCTAGGATTACAATACCTTTGAGCCAAACCTCTTTTACAAAGGATACATGTCAGCATGTGCAACAGTCATCATTTTTAGTTACAAACGTATAGTCATTGACTTACCGACATGTAATAACCAGTACAAAGACATGAGCTATGAGCAAGACAAGGGAAGGAGGTGGCTGGTCGGGGGAGAAGAGAGGTAGGAGATTGAAGGGGTGGGAGGTGCAAGGATAAGGAGTGCAGGAGGTGGTTGGGGCAGAAGCAGGAGTGGAGATCTGAGGGGTGGAGGTGGGTGACAGTGTAGCCAGGGGGCCTTGTCAAGGGAATATGACAGGTAAGGTGGTAGGGTGCAAAGACTGATTGCAAGTGCTGGGGCATGTGCAGCTGGAATGGTGAAAATGTTAAGATGGGCAATTACAGGATACAAGCAGTGAGAGGCACAGCTTGGACTTGAAGAGGCCGAGTGTTGGAGCGGTCGCTATGTCACTGCCAAGAGAGTTGAGCCAGTTGGATGCCCGATAGGTGAATGATCTTTGTCCTTGGGTCGTGCGACATCATGGGATATGTAGTAGATGGGAATTGGATCTCCTTGTAGTGACGTTCCTATGTCTAGGCTTAAGGAGGGCACACACACCAGGTGGGGCAAGCCCCATTATAATTTTCTTGGCCATGATGCAGGTTTGGTATTTTATGCTTTTGTCCAGTTGAAGCCATCCAGATTGGGAATAAAGGTCACATGTGTGGGTATGGCGATGTGAGCCAGTGATGAGACAACAGGCCTTATTCAGGGAGGTCATGATACTTTTGAGAGCAGTGGTAGTTGCAGACTCATATATGATAAAACCATAGTCTATGATGCTGACGATGAAGTTTTGGATGGCCGCTGACAGTGCTTCTGGGGTTAGGTGTTTCCTGTGCCGGAATAATATGCCTAATCTCACATTGGCAGACTTTGCAACATTGCTGATATGGACAGTGTATGAGAGGTATGGATCAAGGGTGATGCCGAGGTACTTGAACGACTGTGTTTGGTCTAGGATGGCTCCTTGTTCAGTTGCAATGAAGAGGAGGAGTTGTTTGTTTTTGTTGTGGGGGCTGCAGAAGACTATAGACTTGTTTTTTTTCTGATTGAGAAGGAGTTTATGATTTAGGAACCAGGTTTTGATGGAGGAGAAGGCCTACTGAAGTTTATTTTGTAATTGGATTGGATCAGGGTCCGAGGTGAGGATCACAGCATTGTCTGCGTAGAGAATTATTTGTTCTGGGCAGCTGTCCGGTAGTGAGTTTAAGAATAGGCTGAAGAGGACGGGTCCCAAAATGGAGCCCGGGGGGACTCCCAAGTGGACCAGTCTAGGGTCTGAGAGTGTCTCAGTGATTCTTACTGTTTGGGGCCGTTCTTCAAGGTAGCTCTTAAACCAGCCGATTCAGTCAGTTGACAGCCCAGTGTTCTGAAGCTGGACAAGCAGGAGGCAGTGACTGATGGTGTCAAAGGCTTTAGTTAAGTCAATGTAGATTGAGCCTAGTAGTTCACCGGAGTCAAGTATGTTGTGGATTGCGCCGGTGAATTCAAGTAGGGCTGTGGAGGTGCTGTGACCTTTGTGGAACCCGTGTTGTTGCTTGAACAGGATGTTGTACGTTTCCAGGTATTCTGTGAGCTGGTGCAAGACAATGCGGTGCGATTGTATTTTTTATAGTCGTGCATATTGTCACAGCAGTTTGTTATAGTATCAAGATCAAAAAATGGCAAAATGGTGGAAAAAATTTGAAAACCACATTTCCAGACCTGCTGGTGAAAAACTAATGCCAGATTCCTTTCCTCAGCCCCAAATAGATATATATATATATATATATATATATATATATATATATATATATATATATATATATATACATATGTATATATACACACACACACACATATATATATATATATATTTATACAATGGGGGTGAGAGCTATTCCAGTGCAATAAATTGAGATATTCTCACTGCAGTGAAATAAATGCTCACTGCGGTGAGATAAATGCTGATGACATCAGTGGAGTGAGATATATCCTGCTGCGGTGAGATAAATGCTGATGACATCAGTGGAGTGAGATATATTCTGCTGATGTGACTCACTCATTCACTCAAGCTAGCATTCCAGATGAAAGTGCTTCAAAATCAGTTTGTGTGTCTCACTGAAGCCTGCAAATCACTCAGTTAGCATTGCAAAACACTTACCTGTATCCCAAAGTTTCCAACACTCCTATGCCATTTCTGTGCTAATCTCAGCATAAAAGCAACCTGAATTCAAATGAAACATTTACAAAGCAGTTTCTTTCTCACTGCAAGCTGCAACTAACACATATAGCATAGAAAAACACACTTACCTGTGTTCCAAACTCCTAACCCATTTCTGTGGTAAACTCAGCTTCAAAAAAAACCTAAATTCAAATGAAACTCATTTACAAAGCAGTTTCTTTCTTACTGCAAGCTGCAACTAACACATATAGCATTGAAAACACACTTACCTGTGTTCCAAAGTTTCCAAAACTCCTAACCCATTTCTGTTGTAAACTCAGCTTCAAAAAAAACCTAAATTCAAATGAAACTCATTTACAAAGCAGTTTCTTTCTCACTGCAAGCTACCTTCTTACATATAGCATAGAAAACACACTTACCTGTGTTCCAAAGTTTCCAAACTTCTAACTCATTTCTGTGGTAAACTCAAATGAAACTCATTTACAAAGCAGTTTCTTTCTCACTGCAAGCTGCAAATAACACAAATAGCATAGCAAACCACACTTACCTGTGTTCCAAAGTGGTCAACCTTAGCCCATTTCTGTGTTGCCTTCAACATAAAAGCAACCTGACTTCAAATGAAACTAAAGCAGTTTCTTTCTCACTGCAAGCTGCAACTAACACAATTAGCACAGCCAAACACAATCACCTGTGTTCCACAGTGCTTCTAACAATCACAGCCCATTAAGAAACACTCCCACACTCTCAGACCACAGACAAACACTGCTTTCAGTATAACCTAGACCTTGGAGTAATGAGCTCTGAACAAGCTTGATACAGTCAGCAGACCAGACCTAGGTTTGATTCTCACAGCCTCCACTTGCATACTGTGTAAATCTGAACAAATCACTTAACTTCCCAGTACTCCTAAAAAACACACCTGCCTACTAAAAATTAGTTACTAAAGACTAAAACTCAAAAAAAAAAAGAAAAGCACATAGATACAGGGGAAAAAGATACAGCAAAACATGACCCTTCATACGCTCTCACCCCATTTGTATAAATAGCACACATGATGTGCAGATCGTGAGACATGGAAATATTCTCACTCCTGCAGAGTGAGCTGTGCATTCTCACTCGTGCCTGCACTCGTGAGAAACAGAGCTCACTCTGCAGAGTGAGAATATTTCCCATATCTCACTACTGCCCATCATGTATCCCCTATATATATATATATATATATGTACATATATATAAAAAACTCCATTAATGCATCAGTTAGGGTTGATATTACAGTGACAAAATATTGGAAATTCGATGTTAGGGTTATTATTCAACCCCACTCTCCACACATCAACAGGCATTGAGGAGTGCCATGGGGTTGTCCAGCCCAACTCTCACCCCATTCCATGTGTAAACAAGCTAACATGGTACAGTATAGGAGAATGGGGTGAGAATTAGTCCTGAGGACCCCAGGGCATGCCCTAATCCCTGTTGGTTTATGGAGTAGGGGGTGAGGTGTTAGGTGTGGGAAACCTAACATCGAATTTCCAAACATTTGTCACTGTACTATTAACCCTAATTGATGCATTAATGGAGTTTTTATTGCAATGAAGTTCCCTTCTTTTTGAGAAAGTGTAATGTAACTGGTAACTGGTATTTGGTTATGGGATATGATGCCCATTTTTGCATAATGGTATGCATATTTAGGAGTGCGGGCCCTCTGGGCCCTGCGCTCCAACTTACACATAAGTACAAAGACATACCGCAGCCCTAGAGTCATAAAAAGGAACCCTTGTAACACTAATCTGGCAATATCTCAGTAACCATAGCAACTATGAAAAAAAATTCTACTGCAGTTGTAATCATGATTTGGAAACCTCCACGCATGCTTAGCTGCCCAGAGTGAAAAATCCATATCTCAAATCGTTTTTGAGATACAGGTGCCGAAAGGCACCTTGGGCACTGTAATGTTATCCTATGGGAAATTTCTCAACTTCAGAATGCCATAACTATGGAAATGGTGTAAATGTTTTCACCAAACCTTCAAAATATGCATCTGTAGGGCAAGGGCTTGCCACCTTGCAAATTCTAGCCCAATAGCACTAAGATTTAGTAGCAGTGAGGTGACAAAGAAATGGTGTTGTTCAATTCAGTAGTAGAGCAGTGGAGAATGGGAAAATTCAGAATCCATGGAATTTCAATGAAATTTTACAAAATTACATAACATTTCGTGGAATTTTGTCAGAATTCCACAGAATGTTTAAAATGTTCTAATCTGAGTATAACTCAGCAATCATTCAAACTAGAGGTCTGAAGTTTGTCACATACACTTTGGTGGTCAATGACCACAAACATGCCAAATATCATGTAAATTGGTAGGATAGTTTTAAAATTATAGTTGGTCAAATGTTGTCATTTTATTGTTTGTGCAAAATTTCATGAACATTTTTCTCTGCATATACCTTCACCATCTATTGGGTCAGATGATGTTAAATTTGGCATGCTTTCTTGATGATACATGTTCTAGCAACGTACCAGATTTCGTGACAATATAATGCATCGTCTCAAAATTATATGTGCTCAAAATCTGTCATTTTATTTTTTTCAGTAAATTTCATGAAAAATTGTCATCTGCATATAACGCGGGCACCTTTGGAGCTAGACATGTGTAAATTAGTACAGATAACCTTTTTGCAATGATTATAGAATTATCTAAATATGGAAAGAATTAAGAGATGTTTAAGTTACAAGGTTCAACACTTTTTTATGTAAATATTTGCAATACATTGCGAAAACTATTAAAAATATGGATGTTTGTAACTTCTCTGCTCTTGCATGCATAGAGTTAACATTTGCCATGCATATCCATAGTCCATGTAGCCTGGTGTCTAACACAACTGGACAAATTGGTAAAGCAGTTTTAATTTTGCAGAAGAAAAAAAAATATTAGACATTTTCTTCATATTTATGATAGCATATTCTGTAGATGAAGCATCCAGAATTTTTTTTATGGAATTTAACATTAACAATGCACATATCACTACTTCATTAGATAATCTGGGCTGAGTTTTTTGTAGTCATGCTGTTCCTCACTGGGTGACTATTCCTCCCCTTCTCTTTTGGCATAGTCAGATTGACTCAGTAGAAGTACTGATCACACTGATATCCTCTTTGTTCTTTAAAGTGAAAAACTCCCTTAAAACATGAGTCACCTACTCCTTTTCCTATCGACCTACCTTACTGGAATAGCCAGAATTCTTTCTCCCTGCTGCCCAAGACATTATCTTCCCTCACTACATCTTTTTGAGTACCTCTGAGTCCTAGACTTGCATGTACACCACTATCCTTTCATTAGATTCCCTTCCCCAGATAAGGCTTAGTGAAATTAGAAAATTCCAGTTTTATGGAATTTTTCATGAAATTCTGCAATAGTCACAAAGACTCATGAGATTTGACTTTAAGTACAGATGCTATTTCACAATTTTCACAGCAAGTAATTAATAAAATTGACACTCACAGTTTTCTTTTAGAAAATGGTCTCAGAAAATAAATTAATCTGATTAGCTGAGAAGCCAAATGCAGATTCATTTATTTTTTGATAGAGCCAGCTCTACAAAAAGTGCTAATTTGTGGTGCCCCATTACTTAGAATATCATTGGGCATCCCGAATTGCCAAGAAGAGCAGCTGCCATCTTTATCCTCTATAACGGATGACTGAGGAAGCTGCACTCCACCCCAGTCTACACTCCCCAGTGTTGCCATCAACCCACCACAAAACCAGTAGTTCTGTTTCATAATGGAACCCCAAATATTTTTTTTTCTGCCACATTACCTACAGTTTTTTTCCCCCATTGGTATCTGTCATAGCTCCCCCATCATCCTGTCCCAGTTCTGAGTACAGACCTCTACAAGTTGCATATGCAAAAAAAAAAAAAAAAACTGAAACAAAACTAAATAAAAAACAAAACTGCACACATCTAAACTCAGGGACACAGATTATTTTTTTTCCACCACACTTCAAACTGCTGCCTCCACTCCTCCATCTGATTTTCCCCACTCGTTAAGCTAGCCATAAAAGTAGTGGCTAGGCCATTCTCCTCCCCTAACCCAAACATAAAAAATAAAGCATTTTTGGTGACATCAAAAATCAGCAGTCAGCCAAACCTGCTTTCTGATAACAAAACTGCATACTGTGTGAAGTCTGTCAGCACGTTATCTCTGTCACTGCAACCGGGCATGAGAGCAGAGGCATTTTCTTAGATTTCCATACCCCAGATGGACGTCCATCTGCGGTATGGGAAATGAAGAAAAATACCAGTCCTCTACTGCACAGTATTGGTCTCGGAGATAACATGATGCCAGACTTAAACCATTATACAGTTGTGCAAACAGAAAGCAGGTTTTATACAAACAGATAAAAAAAGCCAAAGAAACACAAATAAAGGTTTAAAAATGTAACCAAAGCTTTTTTTTAATGAGTTAAGGAAAAATCCTTGCCCCCCCTTAAAAAGGAACTATTTTATCTCTAAACTCAAGAAATATGTTATAAAAAGTGAAATAAATGATTGTTATATATTATAACTTAAAAAATTGTGTCTGAGAGTGTCTTTCTATTTTCTAAGCACAATAATACCCTCCAGGGTGGGCAGTATGGGTTATACCGGACCTTCCAGGAGCTATAAGGCCCTCTGCCTGCGGTGTCAGGCCTCATTACACCCTTGGGTGGTCCAGTATAGTCCAATACCACCCACCCTTTTGGGTATTATTGCTTACATATGGTCTAAGAACCTGCCAAATTAAATTGTATTGCATTCTCTACTTTTAAAGTTTCAGGGTCTTATAAATTTGTAGTTTACATTCTTGCAAAATTTCTTTTTTAAATGCTGTGAAAGTTTTTCTTCTTTTAATTGGAGTCCCATTTAAAGTTGAAAATATGAACTTTCTCAGAAATGACCACGTGGTATAGTAATTTAAATGTTTTAACTCAGGTTAAATTTGGATATGTAGTTTTCAAATTAGAGGGAACTAACTGAAATTTAAATGTTGGCAACATGTTTGGCAGGCTATAATGCATTTCTAGTTAAACTAGATATCTGAAACTATGTGAATATACAAATCTAGTAATAACCAGTATACCTGGCATTTTTTATAATATTTTAATGAATACTGTCAAAGTTATACTAAAAGTACCGAAATCCAAATTTTGGCAAAATATTTGGCTACCTATAACTCAGCTCCAATTAAATCTTGAGCATATATGCATTAAATGTGCTTCTCTAAATCCTGATATTACGGAAAAATGTGGAAAAGAAATTTTAAAATTATCTCAAAATAACTGAAAATTAAATTTTGAATAAATGTGTGTCCATCATAACTCCACACCCTTTCAATCAACAACTCTGACATTTAGTACACTTTTGTAAGCAATGGGGTACTGTGTACATTCCAAATCTGGTGTTAATTGAAAGCAAACTCTTAAAATTATAGTGAAATAACTAAAATTTAAAAATGTGCAAAATTCTGTGGACCGTTCATGAAAATTCTGTGGAATTTCATGGAATCGGAATGGTCATTCTGCAGGCATTCCATGGGCAGAATTTTATATTCCACACAGCTCTATTCAGTAGTGTAACAAATTGCCACAGTTTCACAAAATTTGCAAAGACCGGATGTGACAGTGTTGCAAATTGTGAAAGTGTTGCATCTGTTCTTTAACAGTTTGTGACAGTACTGGGGATCTGATGCTGGAAAACATATTTCCTGGCCAAAGTTTTCAATTCTGATGCCAGCTTTGTTTTCATCATGCCCCGATTAGGTACACACAACTGTTAGTGTTTACCTATGGGAAGTCAAATTTGAACTACAGCCATTTTTCTCCGCCGCTAACTGAAAACAAGATGGTGGTGGCACGACATTACTGAGGGTATTTGCAACAGTAAAATCTACTGCCGGCAGCTTTCAAGAGGCACAGCTTTTTTTTTCCCTTTGACTATAATGGGAAACTTTAAATTTAAATAACTTATAAATGGATTAATACTTTTTCACCAAAATCTTCAAAAGGTACATCAGTGACCCAGACTGCATATTCCCTGACTATTTCAGAAGAGGTGGACAAACCATTTGGGCTGTAGCCCTGAGCAAAGAAATGGCCAAAATGTGCATTTTGCATGTTTTTTGTCACTCCACAGCTCTGCAACTGCACATCTGACCGGAACAAAACTTGCCATATCCAGAGCTCTATGGTACCTGACCACACATGCAGATTCACAGACAAATCCATCACAGGTTTGCAAAGTTATTAAAGAGCATAATTATTGGTTTAACATAGATGTGGCCGGGGAACCCTAACTATTGCTGCACTACCATGCAGCTATGATATATTATTCTCTGCAAAAACTATGTTGATGCAGACATTCGGGTTGCAAAAATGCAAAGCGTACAAAGACAGGAAATGAAAAAACCTTAGGGATTTGTGTCTCTGAAATACTGGCAAATCAGTGGTGAGGTTTAACTTGGGGTTGTCAACCCTAATGCCCACCCCTACCTTGGAGCAGACAAGCTCAAATGTGATGTAGTGCCCTGTGTGAAGAAAATTCTGACAGATTATGTAGGCCACACTGTAGTACTATGAGGCATTAGGTTGGAGCTGAATCTTGTGCTACGGACAGGAGGCTATGGGCTAGGGGGATGGACATTAGGATTGACAACACCAAGTAAGACCCCACCACTGATTTGCCAATACTCTGGAGACCCAAATCCCTAATGATTTTTCATTTCCTGTCTTTGTACGCTTTGTGTTTTTACAACCCTAATGTCTGCATTAGCATAGTTATTACAAAGACTTTCCCTTCTTTTTGTGATAGTTGAACTGTATCCTAATTTGCAAGGTCCCTTTGAGACCTGTGCAAAATGTGATGAATACAATATTGTAGACAGTTCCTTAATTGTATCCTCATTTACGCAGGTTCCTTGTATAGGGCAAGTTCTAGGTACTATGTGACACAGCTGTCTTTAATAAATGACAGCTGTGTTGTATAGTCTGAAGTACTAAGTACTATTCGACACAGCTGTCGTTTATTAAAGACAACTGCATCATATAGTGAAAGTACTAAATACTGTATGACACAGCTGTTGTTTATTAAAGACAACTGTGTCATATAGTGTAGTACTAAGTACTATATGGTACAGCTGTCTTTAACAAATGTCAACTTTGTCATAGAGTGCAAGTAATAAGTACTATATGACACAGCTGTCTTTAATAAATGACAAATGTTGGGGTGTGCCATCCTTCAGACGAGACATTAAACCAAGGTCCCTTCTACCCATCCTTGTGTTGTCCTGGTGTGTATGCAGGTGGAAGTAAAAGAACCGAAGACATTCTTCCCAAAGAATAGGGTACATTCCCAGTGTCCTGGCCAATATTCCCCTTCCCATTAAAAAAATATTTCATGGAATTGCCGAGGTTGTGTGTGGGTATTGATGTGCCATATGGCCACCATTACACATTCAGTCACTTCACTACCAGTCTAGCATTGCTTGTAAAGCACTGTGGGACACATTGTGTGAAAAGCACTATATAAAAGCTGATTCTTCTTATTCTTCAACAGTGCATCACAAAGGGCAGTATAGAAAATCCAAGGGATTTCAGGGCAAAGTTAAAAAGGCAAAAGGAGGGTGCTAAAGGAAGCTGCATTTAAAGGCAGAGGAGTTTTTAAAATAAACAGAGATAAACTGTTGATACAAAAAGGCAGGTTCTATGGAGTAATTGTACTGTAAGAATGTGCTTTTTCTTTTATTGTCTGTTCATTGGGTCTGATTACTTGGGTTTGCAGTTGCTTCCTCGTGACTTATAGAAATACTGGCAAAAGTCAAGTGAAAGAAGGGAAAGAACACACCTGGAGTGCTGTATGTCATTCTCACCAAAATATGAAAATGATACTGCATCTTCCGAGAAGGTGGTTGGCAATTAAAATGAATATGGAGTCGGGGAGGTTAAATTATAGTGAACATGCAGATGTGCTACAGTTGGTATGTTCTCCCTCAGAGACAAACAATAAAAGGAGATGTAATTAAAACAAATTAAATAATAGGAAAATGGGGTTCACAAAAAAAAAACAGGTTGAGCATGTTCAGTGAAGTCAATGTAGAAAGCAAGCCCTCAGCATTAGAAGAATGCCACGGATGAGTCATCACCTGCATGTGGGATTTTGTGTGTGCAGAACACAGTCACAATGCGGAACTGTCCGAGTTAGTTGGTCTTATTTGCGAGTAGCACACAGCTGCAGTTGTCATCTCTGTCCCAATCCTGAGACTGCTACAGGAATCCAGCCACCCACCCACCTCAGTGAGCCTGCTGTCATTTTGTGATGACAGACTGACACTTACCTTACTGTCACTGATTTCAGTAGCTAGCAGCCTGCCTCACCATCCTGTGACATTCCAAGAATTGATTATCAGAATTCTGGAGTTGACACTCTTCACTGTTTGTACAGCCTGTGGTGGAAGGAGGGTCTGACCAAGCAGAGCTAGCAAGGACAGTAATGTCAATGCAAAATTGCCAAAAGGATGTTCCAATCCATGGTTGGGATATATGTCATATAGCCACTGCTCAAAATGTACCTTGGTGCTGCTTGTTGAAAGGGTTGCGGAAGGATGTTGTGATGTCAGTCTGCTGTAAATTTTATTTATTTACAGTACACTGTAGTCCCGTCTTGTCCTGATCCTGAGACTCACAGTAGACTGCAAAGTCAGACCCCCATTCACTGACTGGACTTCAGCTGCAGCTTTCTAACCTGTGCAGGATTCAGTGAAGAAGCAGAGTGGAGGAAGGACAGTTTCACTACAGTGTTGTACAGTGAAACTTGCACTATACGATACAGTAGTGGGACTGTGCTTCTTCTGCTCTGCATCATTGAATCCTGCACAGGTTAGAAGGCTACAGCTAAGTGCAGATCAGTGAATGAGAGTCAACTTTACCTGTTTGCTGGCAGTCTTGAGATATGGAGGTAGTGTGCTGTTATCTTCTGTTGACCATTACACATCTGCACTCTTCAAAGCTAAACCGCAAACTGAAGAAGAAAACTTAGTGCCGTATAATGTATTTAGCGAGAGAAGAGCCAGTTGCATTATATGACACAGCTGTCATTTTGTAAAGGACAGCTGTGTCATATAATGCAAACTATGTGGGTTGAAATGTGTAGGGTGGCAAGCCCTTGCCCCACAGATGTGTCTTTTGCTGGTTTGGTGAAGAAATTGACACCTGTTCCATAGTTACAGGGCTCCAAAGTTGTAACTTTTCTCATAGGATAACAAGGTGACTTCTAGGTTAAACCCAAATTGTTGAACATTAATAACATTGGAACCATTCAGTAGCATTGCATGACATTTGGCATGCATAATGTCTGTGGGAAGGTCTCTTGACCTGTCATATTTTTGGGGAATTAATTGTGTGGTTTCTGTGATACAGAGTGTTGAAAAAATAGAAAAATCTGTATTTTTTGACATTTCTTGGTCCACCTGTATCTCAGTAATGGTTTTAGGTTGTGGTCTGAAATTGTCAGGGTAGAAAGCCTATGCCTCACAGATGTGTATTTTGAAGGTTTGGTGAAGAAATATTAATCTGTTCAAAAGTTATTAAATTTTAAATTTTCCCATTATAGCCTGTAGCAAAAAAATATATACTGTATGATCTAAAAGTGAAAGTAGGTATTTATTTATTTATTTAAGAGATTTACCAGGAAAGGCATACTGAGCAGGGTACTGCTCGATTCCAGATGCGCCCTGGGGGTAGGGGGTTACAAGGATGTAGTACATAATACATAAGCACAATAGAACATACATAAATTGTTGGTATCCAGCAAAGGCCCAAGGGAATGGGTGAGGTAACTGAGGTGCATATAGAGTTGAACACAGAGTAGAGTAGTACAGGCAGTTTTTTACAGGCAGTGAGTACAGTAGCAGTATTTACAGGCGGTGATGCAGTAGCAAAAATAACAGCAATTACATAGTGAGATTAGAATAACCTACTAGATGGATTTAGGTGAGAATATCAGACAGTAACAGAGGAGGGTCAAAATACCAGATGACATATGGTACTAATTTAGAAGAAGAAAGAATGGGGCCCAGGATAGCTAATAGGAATTTGGCAGTGAGTTCAGCGATGGGAAAGGCATAGGCAGTTGGTGTCGAAATGCGTTTTGAGGAGGGCATTTCAATGTGGGGTACTGTTGGTGTGTCTGATGTTGGCTGCTAGGGAGTTCCATAATTTGGGAAGTCTGAAACTGAAAGCAACCTGACCTGATCGGGTGGATCTGTGGGGAATGTGGAGAAGTCTGGAGTCAGAGTTCCTGAGATCGTAGGTAGGTGGGGTGGTGGCAGTTAGGGATGTCGATAGGTAGGAGGGCAGCGTATGCGACCAGAATTTACAGTGATTCTAGTGCAGTGCAGCAATTGCAGATTTTGGAGAGATGGGAGGTCAAGGGATTTGTAGAGGTCGCAGTGGTGGGTGTTCGGCGAACAATCCAAAGCGAACCGGCAGAAGGAGTTGTAAATAGGGTCGAGCCTGGCTAAGGATGTTTGGGGGTGGCCCCATAAATGACATCGCCGTAGTCAAAAATTGGAAGGATCATTTTTTGTATCATTTCTTGCCTGGTTTGTGTAGGGATGCAGAACTTGTTCCGATAGAGAGCTCCCAGCATAGGATGTAATTTTTTTTGCAGAGCCTCAACATGAGTAGAGAATCGAGGTGCTGATCCAGCCAGATGCCAGGATAATGATATGAGGAGGTGATCTCAAGAGGGTCCTATCCAAGGTAAAGAAGGTGGCGCATCTTTTAGCCAGGTTAAGCTGCACGGGAGCGAAGTGGGGGAGACAGTTTTTGAGTTTAGGAATAGTTGGTTCTTAATGAACCAGTGTTGGATAGCGTCAAAGTCCTGCTGTAGGTGAGATGCTACAGCGGTTCCAGATGGGCCAGAGGTGAATATCACCGTATCGTCTGCATACATATGGATACCAGATTGTGTGCAGACAGTAGGCAGGTCATTAAGGAAAATTGAGAAGAGCAGCGGGCCAAGTACAGACCCTTGAGGTACACCACTGGTGACAGGGAGGGGGGAGGATAGAGCTGTGCCGATGCGGACTGTTTGAGTTCTGTCGGACAGGTATGACTGGAACCAACTGAGTGCAGCCATCATCAGACCAGTTTGGGCAAGTTTAGCGATCAAGAGGGGGTGAGATACTGTGTCAAAGGCTTTTGCTAGGTCTATAAAAATAGCTGCGGTAATGTCCCCATTGTCAATGCCTGTAAGGATGGCGTTGGTGAGGCGAAGGAGGGATGTGGTGGTGGAGTGTTTTTTTCTGAAACAAGCTCGAAAGGGGATGTAGAAGGAGATTGAATCAAGATAGTTGTGTATCTGAGATAGAACAAGGCGCTCTTGGATTTTTCAAGGATGGGAGCAGAGATATAGGCCGATAGTTTGAAGGGAAGGGGTCCCTCCTTAGGGAAGGAATGACCGTGGCCTGTTTCCATTGTGTAGGGACAGCTCAAGTTTAAATGACAGATTATAGAGCATGGTTAGGGGTAGGCTATGACTGGGGCAGAGAGTTGGAGCATTTTGAGTCTAATCCTGATGGGCATTTACCTTTGGTTGTGTTTAGAGAGTGCAGGATTTTTAACACCTGGTCAGGGGTGACTGGGTGGAGTGAGAAGGAGGCCTGGGGAGGTGTGTTAGGGAGAGTCGGGGGGTCATTTGGAGGTCGGTGAGGGTGGGAGGAGAGAAGCGAGGCAGTAGCGGTGGAGAAGTGGGCATTAAACTCTGATGCAACCTGGCAAGGGTCATTTACGATTCTACCTGCTAGGTTGAGAGTGGGTGTGGGGGGTTGGGTTGGCGGAGTCAGGAGAGATTTTATGGATTTCCAGAATTGAGATGGTTGGGTGTGTTTTTTGTTAAATGACAATGTGAAGTAGTTTGATTTGTACTGCCGTATGAGACATGTGCAGGCATTTCGAAGGAACCGGTATTGTTGTTGTGCCAAGTGTGAACCAGTGGTCTTGAAAAGTTTCCAGGCCCGGTCTCTGGCATGGAGTTGTTCCATGAGTTTTGCGGTTACCCAGGGTAAGTGGGAGCCCCTGACTCTGGATCTCTTTTGTGGGGCATATATGTCCCAGATAGCAAGGAATTTTGTAGAGAAGTAGCCCAGGGCCTCGTCCAAGAAGGTGGCGCTAGGGATAGGAGACCAGTCTATGGTGGAGAGTGTGTTTAGAAGTGCTGGCAGATGCAAAGATTTGTAGGCTCTGCAGTGCAGCAGACGTGGTGGGGGGGCCGGGGGATGGAAGATTTTACGCACTAAGTAGATCATGTGGTGGTCGCTAAGGGAGTCCGGTAGGAGGCCTGCTTTGAGTATCCTGTGTGGGTGGGTAGTGAGTGCCCAGTCCAGTAGTGTGTGTTTCTTAGATTTGTGGTTTAGGGGTGGGTTCCCTATTTGCTGGTGTAAATTTAGTGCACTTATCTGGCAGTGTGCCTTGGATGCACATCCCAACCAGTTAAGATTGAAATCCCGAGGATGTGGAGTTCACCGCCTTCAGTGAGGGTCCTCAGGTTGCCTAGGTATTCAAGGATGGAGATTAGCGGTGTGTCTGGTGGGCAGTATGACCCAGCTACATAGAACTGGGATAGAATGGGGCAGAGGATTTGATCAGGAGGGACTCAATGTTTATTGAGGGCGTAGGTGAGGGGATTACTGTAAACTGGAGATTTGAGGCGACGTACATGGCAACGCCGCCGCCCTTTTTTTTTCCCTGCCTGTCTTGGCGGATTAGCGAGAAACCGGGAATAGAGAATTCCTCGTCCCGGTGATGGGGCTTCAGCCATGACTCTGTGATGATTATGATGTCTGGGTGCAGGGTAAGAACAGTTGTTTGTAGGGCAGCAATTTTATTTAGGATGCTGCATATATTTAGGTGCATGATTTTGAGACCTTTTGGAGGGGTGTGGGTTGAGCTGTGGTGGGAGGCATGGTGCCTGTGGCCCTGGGTTCCATTCGGCGTCCCCTGCTAGGTAGCAGGAATACCAGGCGTTTCTTAACTGGTGCATGATCTTTAATGGTGCGCTCCTTGGGTATTTTCAGATGCAGGTGTTAAGTTTGTCTTTGGGGCTTGGAGGATTGGGACATAGGGCAGGTGCAGTACCGTGGAAAGGGAGGGGAGGATAGAGGCCCCAAGTGACCAGTTTTGCCCCAGGTGAAGGTAGTGCTTAGGTGGAGCAGAGGAGGAGTGGGTGTAGGTTTGAGAGAGAGGGCAGGCAGTGGCACAGGGTCTGGTAGGGTAGGGATGATTGAGGTAGGGAGGGAGGATTGGGCTATGCAGAGCAAAGTAATAGTAGCAGTGAGGAACTGCATTTTTTTTTTTTTTGCTTTCAGTACCAGTGAGATTTCTTGTGTGCAGGAGGGAAGACACGGACTGCACAGCAGTGGCCGCTAGTGTTGGAGCAATATAAGGGACTAATGGTAAAGTGGGGTGATTGGTTCTCGAGGTTTGGGCACCACTATATAAAGAGAAGCCCACCAAGGGTGGTGGTGGGGGTGGTGGGGAGCCTGCACGTAGCGCTGGTGGGGCTAGATCTCCTCCAGGCACTGGGAGCAGCTGCAAGAGAAGAGACCTCGGGCTACCTGCTGCGGCGTGGTCCGGGGGGGTTCCGAAAATCGCCTATCCAGCGGCTGTGGGGAGGGCTGTGGGGACTCCTGCCCTCCGACCTCCATCGTCTGCAGAAAGGAAGAGAAGCACATGAATAAATAAGGTGGGAGCAAATGGAGGAGGAGCATGTTAATTCAGATGCTAATTTTGTTTTTTTCTTTTTGGGGCAATTTGGAGAGAAGGAATTTCACTGCAGCTATCCCTGTACTCCAAAACTTGCTAGTGCCTTTTAATAAAATACAGACAGATATGCAGGTCTACTGATTCTACCATACAGCATTAACATTTAGAAATTCAGCAGTCCAGTTTGTTTTGGTTTGTTTTCCGTCTACACTATGCAGTAACACAAAAGTTCTGTTCTGTTGACTGGAGGCAGAAGTTGTGGTACACTATTGACCGCCAGCCACTTAAATGTACATAGGAATTTCAAAATCAAAAGGTGCCAAAAGCAACAACAGCGGCGTGTGGCAGAGCTCCTCCAGGCACTGGGAGCAGCTGCAGAGAAGAGACCTCGGGCTACCTGTTGAGGCGTGGTCGGGGTTCAAAATCACCTATCTAGTGGCTGTGGGGAGGGCTGTGGGGACCCCTGTCTCCAGGACCTCCACATCTGTTGCAGCGTGGTCTGGGGGGGTCCAAAAATCGCCTATCCAGCGGCTGTGGGGACTCCTGCCCTCGCGACCTCCACGTCTGTTGCGGCGTGGTCCGGGGGGGGTTCCGAAAATCGCCTATCCAGCGGCTGTGTGGAGGGCTGTGGGGACTCCTGCCCTCGTGACCTCCACGTCTGTTGTGGTGTGGTCCGGGGGGGGTTCCGAAAATCCGAAAATGTAAACAGCCGTCAAAAATAGTTTCTTTGCCACGTCATATCAAGAAAATGGTTAGGACTTTTGGGCTGAAATTTGCAGGGTGGCAAGCCCTTAAACCACAGATGTGCACTTTGCTGGTTTGATGAAGAAATGGGCACCGGTTTCATAGTTGCAGCACTCCAAAGTTGCACATTTTTCCACAGGATAACATTGTGGTGCTTGTGGCACCTTTCAATGGCTATATCTCAAAAACAGTTTCATATATGGATATTTTGCTAAGTGCTTAGCATACCTTTAAGCAAGTGTGGAGTTGTCCAGGCCATGAATACAACTGCAAATGTATTGTATTGGAAAGTTTCTATGGTTCCTGAGATATTGCAACTTTTGCTGCACAAGGGTTACCTGGAATGTTTCAAGGCGTGTGCTATGTCTCTATACGTATGGGCACAGGCCCTGTGCACCCATATTTGAATGCCATTATGCAGTAATGGGCATTACACAGTAGCTCCCGCATGGAGATGTGATATCATTAAAATATCAGTGCACATATGTACAGATGGGGATGCAGGGCCCTCCCTCATGAAAATCAGCGATAATTACAAAATGTATGCATAATGGGAGAACGTGCCCTGTGCTCCCAGCACCACATATAGTAACATTACACTTTCTCAAAAGAAGGACATTCATTGCAAAAACTTTGTTAATGTATCAGTTAGGGTTGTCATTACAGTGACATAAGTTTTAAAATTTAATGTTAGGATTACCAACCCTACCCCCCACTCTCCACACATCAACAAGAGTCATGGTGTCCCTTGGGGTCACTGGGCCTAACTTTCACCCCATTCTCCTATACTGTACCACTCAGCTTCCTTACAAATGGAATGGAGTGAGAGTTAGGGCCATCACCCCTAAGGCACACCCAACACCTGTTGGTGCATGGAGAGTGGTGGGGGAAGGGTAGGGTTGGTATCCCCAACACTGAATTTCCAAACCTTTGTTGCTGTAATGACAACCCTAACTGATGCATTAACTAAATGTTTTGCAATGAATACATATATATATATATATATATATATATATATATGCAACATGTTTTGTGATAAATCTACTGATAAAAAGTAGTATCTCAATCAGGCAGTGGAAATATCACTGATACCTCCATATTCCTATATGTCATAGTGATATCTCCATGTTCCTACATGTCATGGTGATATCTCTATGTTCCTATGGCGCCACAATCCATATGAAATGGCACCACAATCCGTACAGGGGTTGTATACAGACCCCCATATCAGGGGAAGGGAATGAACAAGGATATGATAGATGGCATTGTCAAAGCGTCTGGAGATTCAATGCCAGCCCTATCTTTTAACTAGCAGGTTTTGACTGTTGTTTCAGACTTGCCCCCTCATGTGTTTGCCCTTGTTCTTGCGTCCTTATTGTTCTAATGTCTGTATGTGCATAGACTGGCCACCTATGCAGTTAGTTTTATTTTGTAGTGTCTGTTATTTATGTTGTCACTGTTTTCCCTCATTTTGCAAGCCTGGAAATAATATGCACCCATCTGGACATGCTAGAATCTTTGATTCAGTTCTGAATGTAAACGTGGCCCCTTTAAGATGGCCAGAGCATGAAGAATGCTTAAAAATACTCCCTTTGCCTCTAAAAGGCTTTAAAAGTAATATTTCATGCCCAGAACAGTGTTGGACATGCTGTATTTAACTAAAGATCCAGCGTTTAGTTAAAGCGCTCCTTCACAATGTTTTAAAATAAGCTACATGAACGTGCGTGCTATCGTGCAGCCCGTAAATGCCGTGAGTGCTTTTTCCTCGCAAAAAACATCCTTTTTAGGAGCCACTCTGTTCCTTTCAGTGCTAAAGCACTTTCTTGCTTGCAACTCTTGTGAAATTTGCCCCCTTTTCTGTATATGGCTGAACTGAACTACCAGCCATAGCCCAACAACCAGCACAGCGTTTTTGTTTCTCCCTGTATATTCAGTGCAGTTATCAGTTGTTTGTATTCAACTATCCTGGCAATTGTAAACTGATATTCAAGGGAATGAACAATAAATGCAGGGAAATAAAAGAAAGGCTTCATTACCTGGCATATAGAGATATATTAAAAGCCCTCCTTGGTAAACCTCCCCTAGAGCCGGCCGCCATACTGTTGCCAAATTTATACAAAGGAGATACAAAGGGAGGAGCTTATCCTACAAACACTATAGTTTACAGCTGAAAATTAATAACTGACAACTTTATAACTACTGTATAATCATAAGAGTATTAAGGTGTGTGATTTATAAGCTTTGAATAACATAAAAGCCTAGTTTGTACAAAAGGTTATTTGTTCAATTGAGTGATGGAAATTTCAACCAATCAGAGGTTGTTCTAGCCTATATATTGCTAGCATCTCCAGAAAGAGATCAGATGTAGCTGAAGGGTTGGAGTGTACCCTTAACTAGTGCTCTAGTTATGCTTCCACAGAAGACTAGCTTGACCTGTTCTGTTTGCTGTACAAAGGAATCTGTGATATTGTGAGCCATTTTATGTTTGATTTTGACAAAACAGTCTGCTTTTTATTTTATTATATATTACTTTTATTTTGGAACTCTTCAATCAAAGCAGCTGCTGAGATTCAACAGAAGAACATCACCTGTGTTTGTGTCCATCTGTATCCCACAGCCTCTTACAGGCATACTTAGGATGGCAGAGAAGGGAGATACTTTTGATGGGGACCTTAATATGCCAGATGTTAACTGAAGCACCTTTGCTGCAGCCAAATCAAAAGCAGGGCCATTCTTGATGCCCTTCAGGTGGCATGCCTCAGGCAGCTAGTTTGGAACCTATTCATGAGGAGCAATCTTAGACCTCGTACTCTCAAATGGGGACAGTGAGAGGATCTCAGATCTAAGTGGGTATCCATTTGGGAACAAGTGACCACCAAACAGTCTGATTCACAATAAACTCAGCTACAGAGTCAAGCCATACAAAAGAGAGGGTTCTGGACTTCAGGAGGGCTGACTTTGGCAAGAAGGGAGAGTGCCTTAGAAAAGCACTAGCAAACAGGCTAGAAGGAGGGGTGGAGCAACAATGGAGAAATATCAGAATTGCCATCACAGAGGCAACAAGCCTTTGTGTAAAGCAAATAAACAAATCAAAACAAAAGAAAAAGCCACTACAGTTATCAAAAGAGGTGGCGGTGAAGGTTATGGAGAAAAAGATAGCATTTAGGAAGTATAAGAAAACACAGAAGGAACAGGACTGAGAACTGTACCAGTTAAGGCAGAAGGAAGCAGGGAGGGTAGTCAGAATAGCAAAGGCACAAACTGAGGAAAAGATAGCCAACTCAGTTAAGAAGGGGGATAAAACCTTTTATAGGTATATCAGGAGCATAGAAAGACAAAGGGAGGATAGTGAGGCTGAATAGAATGGATGGTGGGTGGGCAAAGAGTGACAGTGAAAAGCAGGGATACTGAATGAATACTTCTGTTCAGTATTCACAAAGAGGAAGTGGGGAGTGCCAAATCCAATTAACAGAAGCACTCTGGAGAGGGGGGGGTCGATCCCAGTCCTTTCACAGAAGAAAGGGTTCTGAAAGAACTATTAAAACTGAAGGTGGATAAAGCAATGGGGCCAGATGGAATTCACCCCAAAATTCTAAAAGAATTAAGCAGAGAACTAGTGACACCTCTGACTACCCTTTATAACAAATCATGGGAGGATGGTGTGGTACCTGAGGACTGGAAGAAGGCTGATGTGATTCCCCTTCACAAAAGTGGGAGCAAGACAGAGGCAGGAAACTACAGACCTGTGAGTTTGACCTCTGTGGTAGGGAAAGTGATGGAATCACTTCTGAAGGAAAGAATTGTTGAGTACCTAGAGGCCAGTGGGGCACAGGACCCAAGGCAGCATGGGTTTACAGTGGGAAGGTCATGTCAGATGAATCTAATTGATTTCTTTGACTGGGTCACCAAAGTAGTAGACCAGGGAGGGGCTGTGGACATGGCCTACCTAGACTTTCCAAGGCATTTGACACAGTCCCCCATAAAAGATTAGTAGTCAAATTAACCAGCCTTGGAGTGGGTCCAGGGTGGTAGCCTGGGTAAAACATTGGCTGAACAACAGGACACAGAAGGTAATTGTAAATGGAGTCCACTCTGAAGAAAAAGGGGTTTCTAGTGGGGTACTGCAGGGTTCTGTACCGGGTCCAGTCCTTTTTAATGTCTTTATAAGTGACATTGCCGAGGGACTAGATGGAAAAGTATGTCTCTTTGCAGATGACACAAAGATCTGCAACAGGGTTGATACACAAGGAGGCATGGAAAGGATGAGAAGGGACTTGGCAAGGTTGGAGGAATGGTCAGAAGTATGGCAGCTTGGATTCAATGCAAAGAAGTGCAAAGTAATGCACCTCAGAAACAAAAACCCAGGAGAAGATTACACAGTGGGGGGGAGGTAGTAACAACACCAAAAATGGAAAGGGACCTGGGGTAATCATATCAGATGACCTTAAGGTTGGAAAGCAATGTGAGAAGGCAGTAAGGAGGGCTGGGGGATACTGGGATGTATAGGGAGGCATCACCAGCAGAAAACAAGAAATTATTATAACCCTGTACAGACTGTTGGTGAGACCCCATCTGGAGTACTGCATCCAGTTCTGGAGACCCCATCTCCACAAGGATATAGACAGGATGGAGGCAGTTCAGAGGAGGACAACTAAAATGATGCAGGGTCTGCAAGATAAGCCATACAAGGAGAGGCTAAAGGAGCTTAATATGTATACCCTTGAGGAAAGGAGGGAGAGGAGGGACATGATAGAAACGTTTAAGTACCTCAGTGGAATCAACAAAGTACAAGAGGGTAGCATCTTTCAGAAAAAGAGATGTGCAAGAACAAGGGGACACAATTTGAAGATAGAGGAGGGATGGCTCAGGGGCAATGTGAGGAAGTATTTTTTCACAGAGAGGGTAGTGGATGCATGGAACAGCCTTCCGGAGGAGGTTGTGGGGACTAAAACTGTGGGAGAATTCAAGAATGCATGGGACAGACATAAGGCAATTTTTGTGGGGGTAGGAAGAAATAGGCTGTTGGTTAAATAGGATCTGCAGCTTATACTCTAGGTAGGGAAATGGACAGACTAGATGGGCCAAACGGTCCTTATCTGCCATCAAAGTCTATGTTTCTATGTTTCTATACGTCATCACAAGCAAAGTGAAACTATTGAAATGCTCTGTTTGTCCACAATCTACACTCCCTCCCCCCACCATGGTAATATCTGGTTGATCCTACAATCATCTTTTCAAAAAAAAGTGTTTTTTAAATAAAACTTTTCCGGTTGATGCTACTGTTTCCCCCTCATCTTAGTAAAGCAGTTTCACTTTTGTGCGGTACATTTGTAGCATGACCGAGAGGTACTAAAATAGAACCTGAGACAGAATTAAAATGTGCAGCTTCCCTGTGAAATGATAGAAAAATAGTACCTTTTTGTAATGTTTCTTCATTTATATTTAAAAACATGTACTGATAGTCGAAACAGGACAGTGACAGTGATTTGCAGCTTCTCTGAAAGATTTTCAAGCTTGAGCGAGTGTTGCTATAGCAACATTGCTATAGCAACACTCGCTCGAGCTTCCAATCCCTTCAGTGAAGCTGCAACTCAATTACACACTCTCCTCTTTTGCATATCAGTACACTGGTACACTGTTTTCAATATAAATTAAGAACCATTACAAAAAGGTTCTCTTTCATTATCATTTCATGGAGAAAATGCATATTTTAATCCTCTCTTCAGTTCTATTTTACTACCGCTTGGTCAAGCTACAAATGTACTGCAGGAAAAGTGAAACTGCTCTACTAAAATGAACATAAAACAGCAGAAACAACCACACAACATTTTTTGTTTAAATAACTATTTTCTAAAACCAACACGTTGTTTCTTGTGCTTATACAGAGACTGTCCACTTCTGCAAGCAACAGATACACAGCATAAGCAGTGAAACTGCATGGCAGGATTAACCACATAAGTTTTCTTTTACTACAACAATTTTTTACCAATTAATTCACAATCAAAGATGCTTAGGGTGGGGTAGGATAACAGGATACATCTCCTGCCTCATAAGCGACATATGTGGACAATTCTGTTAAGCAGAAGATTTACCGGGTTCTCTTGGGAAGCCCAGAGCCAAGAACATATGTATGTATGTGTATGTGGTAGCAGGGGAGCTACAGCCCAAAACATATATGGCCCAAAACACATGTTGTATAAACAGAACATGACATGGCCTGACTGAAGATATCATATTTATCTTCACTCGAGGCCAATGACATCAAAATATCATTGGCCTCTCATGAAGGCAAATATGATATCTTCAGTCAGGCCATATCATATCCTATATATATATATATATATATTATGGTAGCACGGTAGTGCTACCATAGTTAGGGTTGAGGAGCCATTTCTATGTTAAACCCCAAAATTTTGCACCTTAATAACTTTGCAACTGTTTGATGGATTTACCTGAAGTTTGGAATTTATGATCAAGAACCATAGGCCTTGGGATCTGCCAAGTTTCGTACTGGTCGGATATACGACTGTGGAGTTATTAAGTGTGATCTGTGTGCGCGTTTACGCTTTTCTGGAATTCTGTGGTCGCGCCTACAGGTCGTACGGTTTGCGTGACTGGCCCAAAATCTTCAGGCAATGTGCAGCCAGGGTCCCTGATGTGCCTTTCGAAGATTTCATGAAAAAATATTAAACGGTTCAAAAGTTATTCAAAAACAGTTTCCCATTATAAGTCAATGGGAAAAGTTAAAAAGTTCAACACTTTCAGCAAATGCATTTTTACTTTCGATAAATGGGCCTGTTACTTTCACAAATCAGCCATTTTGTTTTCAGTTGGTGATCAGAAAAATGGTTGGCATTTAAATTTGGGACCCTCTAGCAACCTAATTTTTTTTGTATTCACCTAGTCGGGCCCTGAGGATGCTTGCCATGTCTTTATTTTGTGGTAAAACACCCCAGAAATATGTTTTTCAAATTTCTGGAAAAAGTGCTTTCACAAATTACTTTCGTGCTCACGAAAGTGTAGCAAATTTTTGCGAAAGTTTTCGCAAATTGCGACAGTAATTGTCTAGTCTGTGGGAAAATGACAGCAATTCTTTGGCACTGCACTGCAAAATAACCGTTGGGAGTTTTCAGCTGAAATTTGGAGGGAACACAGCTGACATCTCACAGATGTGCCTTTAAGTGTTGTATTGAAAAAAATATTACATGGTGGCAAAGTTATGGCACTCCAAAGTTGACAGTTTTTCCCATAGGATAACATTATGGCGCCCGAAGCATTACAGGAATCCTTTGGCACCCTGCTGCAAAATAACGGTTTGGTCTTTTTTCCTGAAATTTGGAGGAAGACAGCCAACAGTACACAGATGTGCCTTTCAGTAGTTTGGTGAAAAATATCACATGGCGGCAAAGTTACGGCACTCCAAAATTGACAGTTTTCCCATAGGATAACATTACGGCCTCTGACACTTAACAGAAATCATTTAGAGCCCTGCTGCAAAATAACGGTTTGGTCTTTTTTCCTGAAATTTGAAGGGAAGACAGCCAACAGCCCACAGATGTGCCTTTCAGTAGTTTGGTGAAAAAACATTACAGGGAGGCAAAGTTATGGCACTCCAAACTTTTCTTTTTTTCCCATAGGATAACATTACGGCGTTCGCCGCGTCTTTCAGGGCCCATATCTCGGAAACGGTGCGAGATACGGACTTTTCGTTGGAAAATCTTTTAGTCCCTTAATGGGGCTAAGATCCAAATTAGCCAGGAGAGTTGTAAATAATATGACTTTTAAATTTTTTTTTCTACGTCGTACGGTTCCTGAGATATAATGTATTTAGTATTCCAAGATCTCATTTTCTGCACCGATACTCATTATTTTGCATACATTATTTGTACTCACTGTCTTTCTCAATGCAGGTTTTGGGGAAAACCAGCCTGTGCGCTTACATTACTGTTAATGTTGCCCTTTCCGCTTGTGGATCTGTACCCGTTTCACTTACCATTGACGTCTGCGCCACCATGTGCGTTATCCTTTGCGTTTTCATTTGCGCTTGCGTTTCTGTTATTTTTTTGCCATTTCTGTCTACAGTACTGTTTATCTTACTGTTTCACTTTACATCACCATGCCCATTGACATTTCTGTTTGCAGGCACCATGTTACTATGTGACAACACATCACGTGGCAGACTATTCCGTCTATGCCACCATGTGCGTTACTCTTTCTGTTCTCATTCGTGCTTGTGTTACCATGTGCACCACTGTTAGCATTTCTGTTTGTGTTGCTGTCCCTGTTAGTATGCCATAACACATCATGTGGCAGGAGCGCGGGGCCCTTGCCGCTGCATTACATTCACTATTTCTCGTTATCTTTCTCAAAAAGAAGGGAAATTAGAGGCAAAAAACTCCATTTAATGCATTAGTTAGGGTTGTTCCAGCAGCAACAAAGTGAGGAAATTCGGTGTTAAGGTTGAAACCCCTTGGACCCCGCCCACCCCCAACCGGCATTGGGGTGCGCATTGGGATCGTGGTCCTAACTCTCACCCCATTCTCATATACTTCTGCTGCTTTACACATGTCATGGGGTGAGAGTTAGGCTGATGATCCCAATGCACACCCCAATGCCGTTGGGGGTGGGCGGGTCCAAGGGGTTTTCAACCCTAACACCGAATTTCCTCACTTTTGTCGCTGTGGAACAACCCTAACTAATGCATTAAATGGAGTTTTTGCCTCTAATATATATATATATATATATATATATTTATATAAATATATAAATATATATATGTGTGTGTGTGTGTGTGTGTGTGTGTGTGTGTATGTATATTGAATAATATACTCCTGTTCATTCATTAATTATGAATGACCACCAGACTGAACAGTTAGATAACTGAGCAGCTTCTTTATTTAATGAAAGATAAAGACTAGGACTGGAAAATTTGGAGGCCACTGGGGATGGGAGGTGAGATGTTAATAATCACTTACAAGACCAAAAGGAATAGATGCGAATTCATGGTGAAAATGGCTAAAATAAAGTATTTTGAGGATAAACAGAGTTCTATAAAGAAAGAGTCTGCAGATATTTGGGGTTCAATGACAAAAAGTACAAAATCATTCATCTGGGACATAGAAACCCAATGGTTGAGTATAGGATGAGAGGAGGTTATGTCCACCACTAAACAGAAAAGAGACCATGGGGTTATTATATCTGATGACATCAGTGTGGCAGAGCAGTGTGGCAGCGCAGTGGGAAGGCTAGTGGGATGCTGGGGTGTATAGGAGAGGTATCTCCAACAGGAGGAAGGAGGTAGTGATGCCAGTGTATCCCTCACCCAGCAAGAGTATTGTGTCCAGTTCTGGAGGACACACATCAGAAAATACATAGACAGGGAGGAGGCAGTCCAGAGAGGGCAGTACAATGGTATATAGGTTGCATCAAATGCCCTATGAGTAATAACTTTTGGATCTCAAAATGTACACCCTGGAATAGAGGAGAGAAAGAAGGAACATAATAGAGACTTACAAGTACTTCACAGAGGTGAACATGGTAGAGGATGGGAGTCTCTTTCAAATGAAGAAGTGCATCAGAACCAGAGGGCATGCAATGAAGCTGGGGGGGTAGTTAAGGAGGGATGTGAGGAAGTACTAGTTCACTGAATGAGCAGTTGACACTGGAATAGACTGCCAGTAGATGCAGTGGAGGTGAAAACAATACAGGGATTCAATCATGTATGGGACAGATTTAGGGTATTATTAGGAAATGGGCAGGGAGGAGAGGGATCACCAGACACCAGTTGGGGTCTGTAGAAATAGACTAGGAAGTGAACTGGGTAGACTGGGTGGGACAAGCAGTCCTTTTCTGCTAACAAATTATATGTTTCTAATAAGAAATGTAACAAATTTAGATAATAATTTTTCCTAAAATCATAATAAACAAATTTGGAAACTCAACCCCTCAAAAAATTGATATTGCTAATTGTTTTAATAGCTATTTTGGTTACTATGAGTATGCCTTAATCTATTAAAAGATTTACAATATTTTGAGCCTCATCATTTTATGAATTTGGAAATCCCAATTAAACTGTTTGTAGTTTTTACTTCAAGAAAAATCCATAAATTCCACATTGAAATATTTACAAAAACTAAACTATAGTATCAGGATTGCGTTGGATGGATGTGACAAGGGTATTCTAAATTAAGTTAAGGAAGAAATTGCTATCCCTCTGGAAAAAAAAAATCATCCCTTTGCACTGGCATAATTCCAGCCTTATGGAATTGTGTTGACATTGTTCCAGTCTATAAACAAGGATGTATGTAGAAAATGTTAGACATATTGCACTGCTCTCCCTTTATCCAGGTTGCTCAAAAGAGTAATGCACTGTCAGCTGCAGGATTATGTCAATAAATAAAATCTGTTGCATCCCCAACAGCCTGGTTCAGACAGCACCACAGCAACATTACACCTTTATTGGCTTTTACTGATTATTTGTACTCATCTATTGATTCTGGTTTTTCTTTTGGCTCAGTTTTTGTTGACTTTTCTAAAGAATAGTATTTATTTATTTAATCATAAGTTATTGTTCACTAAATTGACAGTTATGGGACTGTCTGAACCTGTCCTGAATTGGTTGGCCAGCTGCCTGGACAGATGAGAGCATAGAACAGAGGTAGGAGGAATGTTCTCGTCATATACTGTAGAGCAACCAGTACTGGGGTATCACAGGGCTCAGTTCTGGGCTCCATGATGCTCAGACTCTTTATTAATGATATGCCAGATACATGCACTGAGTTGTCTGTGCTATTATATACAGACAATGCTGTAATATTCTTTGCAGCTAAAGATGTTGCTAATACAGTAGAATGTTTACAGAAAGTTTTTATTTCTTTCCATAACTGGATTAAAAATAATTGTCTCACCCCAAACACTAAAAAACATATATGTAAGCTCTTGCACATATAATAAAAAAGTGTTACAAATGGCAAGTTATATTCTGAATAATATCTGTCTTGAAAAACATTTATTATTTTAAATATTTGGAGTTGACATTAGAAAGCACACTTAAATATGTGTTACATATTGATTAGTTAATTAGGCAGTTAATTGAAGAGCTGGTATGTTGTACCACTGCAGAGATAACATCTTTGAGATCTCGCTTTTACCCATAGTCTAAGCCGACCTGGTGTTAATTATTGACTGCAATTTAATAATTTATTCAGCAGCTAATCTCTCTGCATTACTCAGAGTTCAGAAACTCATGAATCGTATCTGAGATTTTGCTTAAAAACTGATTAAAATACCCATCATTGTTTTTTATTTAATCAGCTTCAAAGGCTTCCCTTTGATATAAGAGTTCAACACTCTCGGGCTGCACTGTTTTGGAAGGTATTACATGCCACTGTTCCAAAGTGTCTTAAACTACTGTATGAGTCCAAATTCATACTGGATGTGGTATCACCAGAGCCAACATTAATCAAAACCATGCAGTACAGTACCTAGGTAGAAAACCCACCTGGGCCAGAATTCACTTACTTATACTGCTGTTATAGTAAGGAGTACCTTACCTCTGCAGAACTGAACATCCATAGCAATAATTTGTTTTAAAAATGCTATGAAAAATGTATATCCTGGATACTTGTAAATGGGCATGTTTAAAAGAATGATTTATGTGTATTGTTTTAACTTGACAATGTACTATTTGTGCTATTTATCATTATGTTAACTGAATTATTCACACCCGGGTCATCCCTAAAAATGGGTACTTGTACTCCGATGACTTTCCTGGTTAAAAAAATAAACAAACAACGAACCAAACTGTTCAAGGTATTCTTGGGGTGCCCCTGTGCACAAACTTTTTTAAAGATGTTACTCAGTTTGATCACACATATTTTTATCTACTATACCAATAGTTGCTTATAAATACTATAGACAATGGGCTGGATTCACAAATCTTTCTGAAGGTGCAAAACCTTCACTAAGTCCTCAAAACTACCGTGGCTATGGAAACAAAGGGGAATTTGCACTGGGTGCTATTAATAAAACCCTCCTCAGCTGCGGAAAACAACACTAAGGACTGTGGAAAAAAGTGCAGCTGCGGAAGTCCCTGAGGAAAAAAAGGTGTGAGATAGGTAAGGCACAGCCCCTGAAAGGCTATTCACAACCATTTTTTTTCTGCAGCTGCGGAAAAAATGTTACCATCAGTGGAATGAAATGTAACTCTCCCTCAGCAAACTGCAGTAGTGCCCCAACAATTGGAATCAATCAAGGTGTAGTGAGGCCAGGTAATAGCATCCCAGATAGTATAACAGTGGCTGCTGTAACAGCAACAATGCACACATTGCCATGATATGGCAACAGACAACAACCACCAGACACAGTGCAGCCCATGATGGAGCCCACAGGCAGTAGAGCCTGGCCAGTCTGCAGTGAGTGCCTACTCCTGCAGGCAACAGGAACACCCCAGAGAGGAGGACCAGCAGTGACAGTAGCCACTGTGGTGCCTATGGTATTGCTGGTACCTGTGGCTCTGCAGTGGTCCCAGCTGAGGGACTGGTTGCTGGTCTCTTTGTGGGTGCTTTAGCTTCATTCCATGGCAGCCCTGTCAAAGCCTGCTGTTCCAGCTAATTAAGTTCACTGTTGCTGTGCCTCCTAAAGCAATTTCTACAGCTGCGGATCCGCAGTTGCAGATTTTCAGCACATGCGCAATTTCTGCAGCTGCAGTGATTTTACGAAATTCCACACCTGCTCAAAATTTCTTTATAAATATCACGCAACTGCGTTTCCACAGTGCTGCAGGCCTTTTTCCCGCAGCTGCAGGAATTTTGGCTTTCTTTGTGAATCCTGCCCAATGTGTATGGCCATCATTTTGATGATGTGTATTCAACCCCATAATGAAAGGAATAGTGACTGTCAACCATCAAAAAGCTTTTGTATTTTCTTTAGTGTCATCTTCAAATTAAGGTCTGTAGTTTTTTTGTTATCCATAGTAATTTGTAAATATTTTGTTGCATTTTCAATTTTCATATCTTAAAATATTAATCCAGTATTATCAGTAATTTCTGTGACTGGTAGTGTTACAGATTTTGAGTTATTTAGCTTGTATACAGAAATGTTTGCAAAATGTTCAGTTTCTTCCATTTTATTTATTTTATTTAGTTTTTGTTAACCGGGTAAGTGCACTAGCCAGCAAGTGACTATTTTCAGGCACGACCCAGGAGGTACAGTTACAGTACAAAATAAGACAGTTCAGATTTACACAGTACAAGTGAGATTCATTGAAACAAGTACAGGTATGCATACATTCCAAAGATAAAGGGGGAGGAGGGCAATGGAGACTGAGGAGCACAGATTTGGAAGGGGCAATATAGGAAAGAGGAGGAAGAAGAAGTGAAGCAGGGAAGGAGAGGTGTAAGACTCAGTTCTCTGAAAGGTGATATGGGCAAGACAGGAGGAAAATCTAATGCGGAAAGGTACGGCAAATGCGGCTTTTATGGTACAAGGTTACGACCTGCATCCAGGCTGGTGGAACCGAGGGATGGCAGGGTGAGAAGGGAAAGGTCGGTAAGTAGGGGAAGTGTTACGGCTAATGCGAAAGGTGCAAAGAATGAAAACGTAAGGAGGGGTAAGCGACAGGCAGGGGAAGGGGAAGGGGGAGGGCAGTACATACCAGTAGAAATACAATCAGAGGGAGGACAGAGGGCAATGGAGGAGTGACTGGTAGGAGAAGAAGGGGGAAGAAAGGCATGAGTAGGGTAAAGTGAGTGCATGATTAGGGGACAGAGAGTGAGATTGATGATCAGGGGAGAACTGGCCTATGGGAGCGTGGACCAGCAAGGGAGGAAGAGGAGCATGTTCTCCAAGAGGAGGGAATGCTGTACAGGGACCGCACCGGGTTAGCGGAGCCGAGAACTAGTTAGGGCAGGGAGGGAATATGGCCAGCCAGAGAGGGTTTAACGGCTTTATCAGGAGAAGGCGCGAGTAAGACCTGGAGCTATGGAACTGAAATCGGCAAGGCACAGAAGAGATAGGGGAGCATTCGGGAATGGGAGGAGAGAAGCCATAGAGCATTTTACAACATTAGCGGGAAAGGCGTGGGTAAAATCCGAAGCTGTGGAACTGAAATCGGCCAGGCACAGAGAGGTAGGGGAGCGTACGAGAGTGGGAGAGGGGAACCAGAGAGCTATTACGGCTTTAGTGGGAAAAGGCGCTAGTAGAACCCGAAGCTATGGAACTGAAATCGGCAAGGCACAGAGAGGAAGGGGAGCGTGAGGGAGTGGGAGAGGGAGAACCAGAGAGCATTTAAGCTTTAGCAGGAAAAGGCGCTGGTAAAACCTGAAGATATGGAACTGAAATCAGCAAGGCACGGGGGGGTGGGGAGTGTACGAGAGTGGGAGGGGGAGTCAGAGAGCAAATTACGGCTTTAGCGGAAAAAGGTGCGAGTAAAACCCGAAGCTATGGAACTGAAATCGGCAAGGCACAGAGAGGTAGAGGAGCATGCGGGAGTGGGAGGGGGGAGCCAGAGAGCATTATAGTGGCTCAAGTGGGAAAGAGGCATGAGTAAAACCCAAAACTTTGGAGCTATCATCAGCAAGGCACAGAAGAGGTAGGGGAGCTTTAGAGAGACGGGGAGGCAGAGAGCATTTTACGGCTTTAGCGGGCAAAGGCGCAAGTAGAACCCGGAGCTATGAAACTGAAATCGGTAAGGCTCAGAGAGGTTGGGGAGCGTGCAGGAGTGGGAGGGGGAGGCAGGGAAGACCAGTAACCACTTACATTCAGTAACATCATTGGTTTTTAGTGCAACACAGGAGGATCCAACAATAGTAACAATTGAGTAATACATATTCCATATACAATAGCAGATAAAGTAGAGCAAGTTGTAGGCAAACATATCATAACAAAATAACAATCGGTAGACCCATTTTAAGTGGAGTACCTACCACACATATTATAAGAGTCACAGTGACTAGGCATTATTGAGATGTTACACATGATATCATAGGACAGAGTATCCAGACAGGATGCTTTTGTAAACATGTAACTTAAAGTGCAGGCAGACAGGAACTGGTAACTATATAGGGCATAAAACTTAGTTGAGGAGAGCAAGTAGACATATGCAAGGGAACACAGAGGTAGTCTAGATAGGGGAGAACAGAGTCTCAGGATTTTAAGTGGGATCAAAACAAGTGCATTGGTCCACAAAGGCAAAGTGTGATCGTAGTCTTCGTTTGAAAGCAGGGTGTGAGGGGGCACTCCTTAGGTCCATTGGTAGCAAGTTCCATGAGTGGGGGCAGCATGCCTGAATGCCCCAGTGCCCTTGGTAGTCCAGCAAAGGGGAACAGTTAGCAAAGATTTGTCAGATGATCTCAGTTCCCACGATGGCATCACAGGCTGGAGAAGTTCAGATAGAGTAGCTGGTTTCGCCACTCTAATTATGGAGTCTGAGAGGCAGCAGAGATAATATTGCCTGGTGGAGGAGGGGGCAGCCAGCCTAGATCTTTATAGAGTTGACAGTGGTGTTTCAGGCGTGGCGCTTTAGATGCATACCTACAGACATTGTTAAAGGTAGTTTCCCATTTTTGTAGTACAGTTTTGTTAGCCATTGTGAGGATGGGAGTGCAATAGGACAGAGTAGGTAATAGGATTCCTCTGGCAATGGCAAGCTTGGCGGTGGGAGTGAGCAAGTAGTTTGTCCTGTAGGCGGCCCCCAGTTTGCAGTTGACAGCTTTACAAGTTTCCTGGATGTGCTGATTCAAGTCAAGATTTTGATCAAGCTGTATTCCCAGATATCGGAACGAACTTACAGTCTCAAGAGGGGTACCGTTTAAATCAAGAATATTTAGTGAAGATGAGCAGGTTCTAGTTTATGGAGTGACCCAAAGAGCATAGCTTTAGTTTTATTCACATTGAGTACGAGGCGATGAGCATTTATCCAGTGTTGTACCAAGTGGAAGGTTGATGTCAGAGTGGCATTGAGGTTAATAGCATTGTCAGAGTGGGCATAGATAACTAGGTCATCCACATAAAGGAGTGAGTTACCAGATGTTATTACGTTGGGGAGGTTGTTTATAAATAGTGAGAAGAGGAGAGGTCCAAGTATAGAGCTCATGGAACCCCAATGTTGATCACAGCACGGTCAGAGATAGCCGAGCTAAATTTCACTGCTTGTGACCTCATCGGTAAGGTAACTACTGAACCACGTTGTTACAGGGATGAGAAGCCCAGGTTTCTGGGTGGCAAGCAGCAATGGGTGATCAACAAGGTCAAAAGCCTTTGTAAGGTCAATGAACACAGCCCCAGTTAGCTGCCCTTTGTCCATATTAGTGAGTACATCAGAGGTGAATTTCGCCAGTGCAGTCGTAGTACTGTGGTGCTTCCTGAAGCCATATTGTGCTTCACAAAGTGCATTAGAGGATTCGATGAATTCGATAACGTGGGTGGATACTATTTTTTCAAGAACTTTGCTAAGGACCGACAGGATGGCAATTGGTCTATCGTTCGATGTATCATTTTTGCTCCCTTTTTTGAACACGCCAGAGATTCTAGCAGCCTTCCAAATTTCAGGACAGTGCCTGTGGAGAGGGATAGTGTAAAGATCCTGGCAATCGGACGGGATATGAAGTGAGCAGCCATTTTTAGTAATTGAGGTTCCAATGTATCAGAGCCAGGACTAGTGTTATCTGATATGATACTGAGGAGTTTGAAAACTTGATTCCCAGTAACCGCCTTAAAATAAAATGATTTTGCTGAAGCTGGTTGACAATCAGTGCTCATTGCGGTAAAGTATTGCTGAGAAGTGGTGGACATAGATTTATGGGAGGATGTAAAGGCAGATAGGTCAGAGAATTGCTGATTAAAGGCGTTGGCTATGGTGAGGGAGTCATTGCAGTGGACCCCTTGGAGTATCATTTCCGAGGGGGTGACAGATTGGATTGTTCCAAGGAAGGTTTTAATGTGACTCCAGAACTTCCGTGGATCGTTAGAGGAGCTAGTCAATAGGTTTTGGCAATATTTGCTTTCAGCAAGTCTGATATGTATTTTGCAGTCACTTCTATGCCGCTTACATATAAGATGATCCCTGGGTAGTTCAGTTATTTTGTATTGTTTCCAGAGCTTGTCCCTGGTTTTGAGTTTGCGTAGAAGTTCTTTGTCCAACCACCTAGTTTGTTGACCTCTGACCCTTCTCATTGTCTTTGGTACATGCCTCCTTTGTACTTCTCCAAACCTGGTGAGGAACGTATCCAGGGCAGCTTCAGCATTGGTTGCATAAAAGATTTCAGACCAGTCGATGTTAGAAATGTCAGAAAGAAAGGCTTGTACATCCAGAGCAGCAAAGTTAGTGAAGGTGACCAGGTGGGATCGAGGAGCAGGCTGTGGGCAGGAACACTAGTGACAGACAGTGGGTGAGTGATCCATCAGGAGTCAGCTAGGACGGCTGTTTTAGATATATGGTCCGTCTGTTGGTGAGGATCCAGTCCAAGAGCATACCTGATTGTAATTAGACATTCTAGTGCACTCAGTTATTAGTTGATGAAAGTTGTGTTTTTGGATCAGTGATGCAAGGAGACTGTGATGTGGTCCCAGCCAGTTCAAATTAATGTCCCCTAGTAAGATGGTCTCATTCATGTTCACAGTTAGAGATACATGCTGAAGTAGGTTCTGAAGACCATCCAGCCCACCAGTGGGAGGGTTGTATACACATAAGATGTGCAGGTATTTCGCCCCAAGGGTCAATGTCACATGCAGTGATTCACAACGCATATGGGGACCAGGGTTAGGAACAACATTAAGAGAAAGGTGATTTTTGTAGTATATGGCAACACCCCAACCCCTTTTAGAACCAAACCGGTCTTGTCGAACGATAGTATACCCAGGTAGGGAGCAATGTGCATCCGAGACATTAGGTTTTAGCCACGTTTCAGTGAGGCATTGGATGTCAGGATTTACCAACCTAGCCCAGACTTCAAGCTCAGCCAAGTGACCCAGGAGGCTTCTAATTTTCATATGGGCTAGTACTAGGCCTTTTTTAGTTTTAGTTGTGGCTGTCAATGGAGTATTAGGTTGTGGACCAGGGTTAGATTCAATGTCACCAGCCAGCATGAGTAGCCTTTGGGCAAGGAATTCAAGCATGGCTCTGGGGAATATATTATGTTTTTTCTGCTTTACACTGTGCTGCAAGTAGAA
The DNA here is from genome assembly GCA_016271365.2 of Neoceratodus forsteri. NCBI lineage: Eukaryota > Metazoa > Chordata > Ceratodontiformes > Ceratodontidae > Neoceratodus > Neoceratodus forsteri. The sequence goes on along the minus strand of CM028130.1, from coordinate 1,377,309,421 downwards.
CAGGAGTGACAGGTAGGTACATCCTTTCTTCAAGAGTACATAGTGAGTAATAGGTAGATGGGTATGGCAAGAGAGAAGGAGATTAGAAAAGCTAAAGTCATTAGTTGATGGTGTACAATGTTCTTCAGCAATAGTCAGAAACAGGGTGATACTGTTAAGACCAAGCAGGAGAAACAGGCAGATGAGGGGAGCTAGGCTAGAGTGACAGGTGTACAAATACAGGGCCATTTTGGTAGAGCAGAGAGCAGGGTGCATAGGCACTGAGAAGAAGGAGAAATGCCAGGAGGGATTATATCAAGCATCGAGGTTGAAGATACTCAAGTCCTGGGATCACACGTATGAGGGATGCTCGTTATAGCGCAGCACAGGAGGCAGGCTTGGCTAGAGAGTTGTCTGAGTCGTTACCTTAGTAGAGATAGGACGCTGCCCCTAGTGGGAGAGGAGTATAAGGAGCCAATGGAAAAGTGGATACTTAGTCATATGACCCTCAGCAGCCTATATAGCTAGAGGTCGACCAGGAGTGGTGAGGTGGGGAGGCGGGGAGCCGGTGCAGGCGCTGGTGGGGCAGTCGCCGGAGCTGTATCACTTAGCTGCAGTGCAGCGCTCACAGTCCCCGGAGTTCTAAATGGCAAGCAGATTCCAAAAATAAGAGTGAGAACAGCGCTTTCTGTGCAGGATGGTACTAGCTAAAGTCCCAACCCAGCAGGGAGAGCCGAGGCAGGGAGGTCAATAAAATGTACCTTGAGGCTATGCGTCAAGGTACAAGGTACCAGGGAGCGGCTGAGCTCCTGGTTCCCGATGGTGTGGCCCCTGGCAACAGTCAAGCTGGAGGAGCGCAGCTTGTCTTTTCTGGGTGCTGCTAGGCAAGCGGGGACCCCAGAGGTTTCTTTGCATCTGGTGGCTGGTTCCTGGTCCTGGAGGAGGGGTTCCGAAGCCCTGGTGGGCTAGGGGGATTCCTAGGGAGGTAGGAAGGAGAGGCAGTTAAGTAGGCGGGTAGAACAAAGGGAAGAGGCGGAGGTGAGGAAAAGGAGGAGATTTAGCTAGCAGGGGTAGACTCAGAAGTTAGGCAGGCAAAGAAGACAGTGATTAGATAGGTTCACTTTTAAACAAAATAGAGGTCAGGGATTCAAACAAAAAGGCGGAAGACAGTAAAAGGCAGCAAAGAACAGTTAAAGTGACTATGCAGGTTATATTATCTTAGCCAAAGTAAACAAGTAGAGAAACTCTAAAATTAAGTTTTATAGTGAAAAAGGTCTTAACTCAAGTTTCTAAGGGAGCTGTATCACTTAGCCACAGTGGCGCTCACAGTCCCTGGGAGTTCTAAATGGCAAGCAGATTCCAAAAATAAAGTGAGAACAGCGCTTTCTGTGCAGGATGGTACTAGCTAAAGTCCCAACCCAGCAAAAGAACTGGTGGCAGGAGGTCACTAAAACGTACTCAGGCTATGCGCCTTGCTCAAGGTACCAGGTAGCTCTGAGCCCTGGTTCCTGTCCCGCTAGAGTGCGGATGGTGTGGCCCTGGCAACAGTCAAGCTGGAGGAGTGTGGCTTGTCTTTTCTGGGTGCCGCTAGGCAAGCGGGGACCCCAGAGGTTTCTTTGCATCCGTGGCTGGTTCCTGGTCCTGGAGGAGGGGGTCTGAAGCCCCGGTGGGCTCTGGGGATTCCTAGGGAGGTAGGAAGAAGAGGCAGTTAAGTAGGAGGTAGAACAAAGGGAAGGGCCGGAGGTGAGAAAAGGAGGAGATTTAGCTAGCAGGGGGTAGACTCAGAAGTTAGGCAGGTAAAGAAGACAGTGATTAGATAGGTTCACTTTTAAACTAAATAGAGGTCAGGATTCAAACAAAAAGGCGGAAGACAGGAAAAGGCAGCAAAAAACAGTTAAAGTGACTATGCAGGTTATATTATCTTAGCCAAGGAAGTAAACAAGTGAGAAACTCTAAAAATTAAGTTTTATAGTGAAAACAGGTCTTAACTCAAGTTTTAAGGGAGCTGTATCACTTAGTAGTCGTGGCGGCTCACAGTCCCAGGAGTTCTAAATGGCAAGCAGATTCCAAAATAAGAATTGAGAACATCCGCTTTCTGTGCAGGATGGTACTAGCTAAAGTCCCAACCCAGCAGGAGAGAGCCGGCGGCAGGGAGGTCAATAAAACGTACCTTGCAGGCTATACGCCTTCGGCGGTACAAGGTTCCAGGGAGCAGCCGAGCTCCTGGTTCCCGTCCTCGGCTAGAGTGTGGATGGTGCGGCCCATGGCAACAGTCGAGCTGGAGGAGCTAGGCTTGTCTTTTCTGGGTGCTGCTAGGCAAGCGGGGACCCCAGAGGTTTCTTTGCATCCGGTGGCTGGTTCCTGGTCCTGGAGGAGGGGGTCCGAAGCACCGGTGGGCTCGGGGGATTCCTTGCAGGCTATGCGCCTTCGGCGGTACAAGGTACCAGGGAGCAGCCGAGCTCCTGCTTCCTGTCCTCGGCTAGAGTGCGGATGGTGCGGCCCCTGGCAACAGTCGAGCTGGAGGAGCGCAGCTTGTCTTTTCTGGGTGCCGCTAGGCAAGCGGGTACCCCAGAGGTTTCTTTGCATCCGGTGGCTGGTTCCTGGTCATGCAGGAGGGGTTCCGAAGCACCGGTGGGCTCAGGGGATTCCTTGCAGGCTATGCACCGAGCGGTACAAGGTACCAGGGGCGCCAAGCTCCTGGTTCCCATCCTCGCTAGAGTGCGGATGGTGTGGCCCCTGGCAACAGTCGAGCTGGAGGAGCATGGTTTGTCTTTTCTGGGTGCCGCTAAGCAAGCAGGGACCCCAGAGGTTTCTTTGCATCCGGTGGCTGGTTCCTGGTCCTGGAGGAGGGGTTCTGAAGCCCCGGTGGGCTCAGGGGATTTCTTGCAGGCCATGCGCCTTCGGCGGTACAAGGTATCAGGGAGCGGCCGAGCTCCTGGTTCCCATCCTCAGCTAGAGTGCGGATGGTGCGGCCCCTGGCAACAGTCGAGTTGGAGGAGCGCGGCTTGTCTTTTCTGGGTGCCGCTAGGCAAGCGGGGACCCCAGAGGTTTCTTTGTATCCGGTGGCTGGTTCCTGGTCCTGGAGAAGGGGGTCCGAAGCCCCGGTGGGCTCGGGGGATTCCTTGCAGGCTATGCGCCTTCGGTGGTACAAGGTACCAGGGAGCGGCCGAGCTCCTTGTTCCCGTCCTCGGCTAGAGTGCAGATGGTGCGGCCCCTGGCAACAGTCAAGCTGGAGGAGCGCGGCTTGTCTTTTCTGGGTGCCGCTAGGCAAGCGGGGACCCCAGAGGTTTCTTTGCATCCGGTGGCTTGTTCCTGGTCCTGGAGGAGTGGGTCCGAAGCCCTGGTGGATCTCTATGAAAACTCATAAGGTTTTATTTCATTTAATTTCATTTATTAGTTTTACCAGGAAAGTGATTGGATCCAAAGACCCTTTTCAACCACGCCTGGGGAAGGGAATTACAAAGGATACAGACATACTGTAGTAACAAAACACTATTTCTAACAGTACACAATAGCTAACATTAAATGCAACATATGCTACATTCATTCATAAAACAATAAAAGCATACAATATACAGTATACACAAGAACACATTTACTCATTTAACCTAACCTAAGTAAAGGTCACATCATGTAACCCCAGCACATTTGTAATTGGAGACACCATCTAAATAATTCTCCAATGATTTTTTTTTTAAATACCACTTGTATTATACATATCCAATTTCAAACGAGATAATTTGTTTATCAATTTTGGTCCATAGTTAGTCAGAGATCGCTCTGCTGTTTTCATACTTGTTCTATGTTCTACAAGTAATTTACTCACTGACTCCCTAAGTGCTCTGACAGAATTCACACACTGCAGATGTTCTGACAGAGTGGAGGGAATTTGTGTATGAAATAATTTATGTAGAAACAGGCTGTCTTGGTAATTCTCTTCCTTGGGGCAGAGTCCCAAAAGTGAGATACAGGTTACAATGATGTTCCCTTTTATCAAAACATCCCACTGCAAACCTCACATTACTATTAAAAGTTACTGTGTACTTGTGGTACCAAGTTTCAGGAGCATTTAATAATAAAATGCTGTTATATTCTAATGCTGGTAACAAAACTTGATGTGCCACTGCATGTTTTACCTGTACTGTTAAGCTATTAAAATTTCTGTATAAAAAATGCAATTTATTATTTACTTTTAATACATGTTCATTTAAGGTCAATCCACTGTCTGAATGTACCCCTAAATAATTAAACACCCCCACCTGGTCCAACTTAGCACCATTCTCACCAGTTATACACAACGTATTACCTTCTCGTCTGTGTCTAATACCAAATAACATTGTGACTGTCTTTTTCTCATTTAACAAAAATCTATTTTTCACAAACTATTTTTTTAAGCAACAATACAATGGTTGTAGTTTGACCTCCAGGTCCACTTCTGTTCTTGCTCCACCATAAATTACCATATCATCTGCATACATAATTACTGTTGCATCGGTACAAACATCCAGCAAAACATTTCATTTACAAGGTTGTTCGAGTATGTGTTAACCTTTAATGTATCATTAAGTCATTTTTAAACCCTGTTTTTTTAATTTTGTTTCAGGTGCTGGAGTAACATTGCTAAAGAAAATATGAATCATATTGGAGAAGTGGCAACCCTGTCTTACCTCATTTGACAATTCCATTTGTTATGTTCTGAGTTGATTAATCTTAAATATAACATTTGTAGAGCTATAAAAAAACTAACAATACATAGTAATGGTTTTGGTAACCAAACATTTTCCAAACTGTTTAACATAAATGGCCACTGGGTCAAATCGAAGATTTTAGAGACATGTAAGGCTATCAGAACTGTGTGTACTTCAATATTTTTATTCAGAGCTCTTGTTATTTGTGGCTTCCTGAGTCATTCAAATATAACGCATCCTTTGACACATCCTGACTGGCTCAAACCAGTTACCTGAGATAATGACATTTCCATTTTGTTTTACTACAGCCGTAGCAATAATTTTACAATCAACTTATGAACATAAGAATTTGATGGCAGATGGGGACCGAGTGGCCCATCTAGTCTGCCCCTAGACAACCCCTTCCCTATATTTTGCTGTTTTGTTTATACTGTAGTACCAGTCCCTCGTGTTTAAATGCATTCACTATCTTTGTTGAAGCCACCTCTGGGTACAGGCTGTTCCATGTGTCTATTGCCCACTCCACAAAAAGTACTTCCTGATATTGTCTCTGGCCATCCCCTCTCAAGCATAGGTTGTGCCCTCTTGTATGTGCCTCTCCATTTGCATGGAAGAGTTTGTCTACCTGAGCAGTGTTTATACCCTTGATGAATTTAAACATTTCTATCATATCCCTCTGTCTCTTCTCTGTTCTAGGGTATACAAGTTTAGATCTTCCAGTCTAGACTCATATGGCTTGTAATGGAGGCCCTGCACCATCCTCGTGGTCCTTCTCTGAATTGATTCAAAGCGCTTTATGTCCTTCTTCAGGTGGCGCCTCCAGAACTGGATGGAGTGCTCCAGGTGTTGCCTCATCAGGCATCTATAGAGTGGAAATATAATTTCTTTTGTCCTGCTAGTTATTCCCTTGCCTATGCATCTGAGGATGCTGCTTGTTTTTTATGCCACTTTTTTGCACTGATTTCCTGCTTTAAGGTCATCCAATATGATTATGCTTAAGTCCATTCAGTCTTGGTCTCTTCAAGTTGATTCCCATCTAGGAATTATTGAGTTTTTGAATTATGTTTTCCCAGGTGCATCACTTTGCATTTTCTAGCATTAAATCTAAGTTGCCAGTCATTGGACCACTGTTCAAGTTTCTTGAGATCCTACTTCATACTGGAGGCTCCTCCTGATTGCCACCCTATTACATAGTTTTGTATTGTTTGTGAACAGGCAGACTTTACCCTCAAGACCATCTGCAATGTCGATGATAAATATGTTGAAGAGAACTGGACCCAGCACAGACCCCTGAGGGACTATGCTGGTCACAAAACCCCCTTTGGAATTGGAGCCATTTACTGTGATTTTATGAGTTCTATCCTGCAGCCAGTGCACTACCCAGCTTACTATCTTATGACCGACACCCATGTGTTCAAGTTTATTGATCAGCCTTCTGTGTGGGATGGTGTTAAAGGCCTTGGCTGAACTCCAGGTACACCACATCCACTGCCCTCTCCCCCGGTCCACTGCTTTGGTCACCAAATTGAAGAATTTGATCAGGTTAGTCTGACATGATCTACCCATAGTAAATATGTGTTGTTTGGGGTTGGGTTTTCTGACCTCTTATGAATTTTACTATCCTTTCTTTAAGGAGTGTCTCCATGATTTTACCCACCATCAGGTCAAGCTGACTGGGTGGTAATTTCCTGCCTCCTCCCTGCTGCCACTTTTATGCAAGAGTGCCACGGTAGCCCTCTTCCAGTTAAGAACACCTTGCCACTTTCCAGAGATTCATTGTATTGCTCAGCTAATGGTGCAGCTATTTCTTCTCGAACTCTCTCAGTTTTCTGTGATGGATTTCATCTTGTCCTGTAGCTTTCTTTATCCTTAATGTTTCTAGTTCTTTCAGCACTTTTTCCCTTGTGAAGGCTTGTGTCTGCCTCCCGTAAAAGGTGCTCTGTTCAGTTTAGTGCTGGTTTGCTACCATTCTGATCATTTGTGAAGACTGAGCAAAAGAAGGCATTGAGTGTTTCAGCTTTGTCTTCATCTTCTTCCACTATCTGACTGTTGCTTGTTGACATTCTGACTATCCCCCCATTGTTCTTCCTTTTTTCACTGATGTATCTAAAAAGGGTTTTGTCCCCCTTCTTGATTCCCAGCTCTGTTTTGTCCTCTGTTTGGACTTTTGCTAACCTGATAGCCTTTCCAGCCTCCTTGAGCTTCTCCTTGTATAGCTCCCTATCCCATTCCTGCTGTGACTCCTTGAACTGCCCTAAAGGCTTGTTTCTTTTCTGTAATCTTTAGTGCTGTCTCTCTAGTAAACCAAAGGGGTTCTCTTCCTTTAGATTTAGTTACTAGCTTTGTGCAGTCTGCTGTTACCATGTTCAGTGAGTCTTTTAAGTTTTTCAGCAAACATCTACATCCCCTGTGGATCTGTCTCTCAGCAGTGCTTTAATGCTGGATCTCATTTTCTGGAAGCCAGCTTTTTTGAAGTTGATAACCTTTAGTCTGGTGTATACTGGAATCACCATATTATTGATTTGTAGTCAGGTAGACATATGATCACTGGCTCCTAGATTGATGCTGACATAGGCGTTGGATATTCTGGGGCTATTAGTGAGAACCAGGTCCAGGATTGCTTTATCCCTAGTGAGTGAGTCCACTAGTTGGTTCAACCGAGCTTCCTTAACAGTGATGAGAAATTATCTGCTCTTTTGTGTGGAAGCTGTGTATGTGGACCAGTTTATGGCTGGTAGATTAAAGTCTTTGACCAGAAGCAGCTCCCCTTTGTCAACCATTGAATGAATGGTCTCAGCTAGCTCCTTGTCAACTTCAGAGTCCTGGGCCGGGGGCCTATACATGACACCCAGGTGGGTAGGAGACCTGCCCCCAGCTCATAGAGTGAGCCATCAGTCTTCTGCATTGCTGTGTTCCTGTTGAATCTCTGTTGCCTTTATTTGTTTCTTGACATATACCGCAACCCCCCCCATCTCTTATTTTTTCTGTCCTTGGGGAAAAGTGTGTAGCAGGGTATGCTATATCCATGGTGTGGTTATCAGAGAACCATGTTTCAGTGATTGCTACCCAATTCAGTTGTTCCTCTGCTATAATGGCAAAAAGCTCAGGGATTTTGCTTGAAAGGCTGTGTACATTGATGCACATTGCCTTCCACTCCTGAACTACTGAATCACCTGGGTGGTTATTTTGCCTATGTTGAAGGAGGTCCCTGGGGGCTCTGTTTTTTTGTGGGTTTTGTGCTGCTTTGTGGGCTGAGATGCTGCTGGACAGAAATATGATCCCTGGTGTTTCTGTTGGAATGCTGACCTTTTCCTGCACCCAACTGGTTAACAGGGACTGTTGTTGGTGTATGGTGTGACAGCCATTTACCTCCACCCTCTGTGTCCTGCCACCCAGCCAATTACCGACCTACCACACTACTGTCCTGTCCACTCCCATGTTCCCCAGTTGCCCTTTGTGCCTCAGCTGATCAACAATGAGAAGTGCAATGGTCTATAATTTTTTAAATACATTTTATCTTTACCTTCTTTATGTGTCAGCATAACTAGGTCTTCAAGCATAGACAGTGTGATTCCATTAGCAAAACTAATTTCTTTGATCATTAGTTCAAACCATGGAACTAAATCCTTTACAAATACAGAATAAACTTCTGCTGTAAGGTCAGCTAAGCCTAATATCTCCCTCCTCACCTAGCAAACTACCAGCACTTACTTAATCAACAAATGCCCTTCCTCACTTCCTTCTCCTCTCCTCCTAATTTCCTTTGACAAGACTTATTTCCTGCTCCCCTTCCCAACTGCCTCCCCCTTTCACATAACTACCCTCTTCATCTACTCAACCCCCCTCCTACCAGACCTCCCGTCCTCTTCCTGCAAACTCCCCCATTAACTCCTTCCTCCTCTCCTCCCCAACTTCCAGCACTTACTTAAACAACAAAAACTGCCAAGCAGAAACTGCTTTCTTGCATCACCTCACCTCCCTACATTACATGTGACAAGGCTTATTGCTGCTGTCCTCCCCCTACTGCCACCCCTTCATTTAATAACTACCCTTCTCCTCTTCTCTACCCCTTCCTACTCTTCCTTTAACATGTCACCTCATCTTTTGCCCTTCAACTTCTCCCAGTGACCATTGCTTCCTTGTCATTCTGCTCCTGGTCTCTCAGATATGTGAATGAGCTTGGTACATCCAGTAGACCAGACTTGAGTTTGATTCTCACAACCTCCACTTGCATACTGTGTGACTGTGAGCAAGTCACTTACCCACTCAGTGCTCCCAGGTGGCCCCTGAAAACAGGTACTTGTGCCTAGTGGGCCTTACCTGGTTACCAAAGACTAAAATAAATAAATAAAATAAAACTGAAGTATTTATCATTTATAACCTCAAGTAAGAAATGTTCAAAATGCAACAATGTTAGCATACTCTGCCAACTTTTTTGTAAACCAATGTGTACCTCTGTTCCTTGACACACAAAAATGTAACCTCAAGTATTCAATCCCATACAACTTTATGTAAGGATTGTCTCAAATGCAAAAATTGTTAATCACACTCTTTTAACTTCATGTAATTCATTTGTATATTTTGTACTAATGCTTTGATGTTTTGTACACCTTGTTTTATTTTCGACCTTTCATGGCTGACACAGAACCTATGTAAATGAGCTTCTAGCTCATAGGTACTTTTTCCTAGCATTAATAAATAAAAAATAAGATTATTTATCCTTTGGAAGAACATTTATAAACTCAACAATTTCCTGTTTCAAACATGTTGTATCTATTTTTACAAGTCCAGATGTATTAGTTTGCTCTATTTATTCATTAAGATGTTTTTCTGGAGTATTTAAAGGATTTCTGTATATTCTGTTATATTATTTAATGAGTGCCTCTCCTATTTGTTTGTCCTGGTTGACTAATACACTTTGTGAATTTTCTGTTTATATAATGAGGTTTCTTTCTGTTTACTTTTCTGAAGTGAAAGCTAGGAGATAGCTACTATTTAAAGCCATTAGAATAAAAATGTGATTTTATTATTCTAAAACTTTTAAGCTGTTGATTCAGTATTTCCTTTATTTTGTTTTCGTGGTTTGCTTTTTTTACTAAGAAGTCCTGTGTATGAGGGGTAATTCCTGTATTAAAGTATCAATATCCATAACTTGTTTTCCTATGTGTTGAATTTCAGATCTTACTCTTCCTCTGTTTAATTTCAAATGTAATTATTGTACCTCTTAATACTTCCTTAAAGGCATCCCACATATTTCTATGTCCTGTGCTCCATTATAGACAAAATACCAAAACTGCTGTATCTAGTCTATCATATATGAGACAAAATCAGGCAGTTTAAGAAATGAGTTATCAAAGTATCCTTGTCTTTTTATCAAATGTCTTCGATATGTTGGTATAAATCTAGCTGTAATAGTAGAATTGTCACATATTACAAGTAGAGCTTTGTCCAATTCTATAAAATTTGTGTAAAACAGATGTGGAGCACAGGACGTATTATAGCCTTTTAAATGTATTAGATGGTTTGGAATGATAGGCATATTGTCTTTTTATTAAAAAAAAAATATTTTGCCAATTATCTGCCAAGTTATCTTGCAGTAGAAAAGCCATAAATAAACTAGCTTTTTATTTTCCAGATTACCATTAGATGTTTTGTATAGCTCTGGAATGGTATAAACATTAAAATCCCCAGCAATAATTTATGGTGCTTGTCCTAATAATAAAATAGTCTGAGTGATGTTATTAAGAAAATTGTGTTAATCTAGAAAATACCCACATAATTTTGCTAATATGTATTCTTTCTCTAGTATATGTATCTTTACCATAATTATCCTACTGTCCATTCTTTATAAATAAGTATTCAAAATGTAAATGTTTCCTCACCAATATAGCACATCCATGGCTCTTAGATGTACCTAATGAAAATATAGTTGGCGGTACTAGGTTTTGAAATGCAAATGCAACAACAGCACTGCCCAGTACAGCGCATCAACAACAGCACCTGCAATAACAGCACCCACTGAAACAAAGAAATCCACATGGTAGTGGTCCAAACACGCACTGAGGACCACTACCACAGATTCAATACAAAATAATACATTTCTGTTTTGCTGGGGACTCTGCCCCTTGCACCCCCACTAACTTATTGACTTCAAGTCAGAGTTGGATTGCAGGGAAAAAGTGAAACTCAATGGGGGAGGGTTGTTGTGGGAGACGGGACTTGTAAAAATTTGAAAAACCATTTCACAGAAAAAGATTGTCAACTAGGACTAGAACCCTGGTCTACAGCCCTATGCTGGCTGTGCTGCTCTCTGCCTTAGCCCTCTCCACCATGGGAGCAGCTCAGCCAACTGCCAATTTTTTCTAGCTCTTCTTAATGCCCTCCAGTCACTCCCCATGACATGACAGCTACAGGAGTAGCAGTTACAGCACCCCACTAACTTATCAACTCTGAGTAGGAGTTGGATTGCAGGGAAATAGTGAAACTCAAGGGGGGGCTGAGACAGGACTTATAAAAATTTGTGAAATCATGTCACAGAAAATGATTGGAGGCTGGGACTAGAGCACTGGTCTACAGCACTATGCTAGTTGAGTTGCTCTCTGCCTTAACCCTCTCCACCATGGGAGCAGCTCGACCAATCGCCAACTTTTTCTAGCACTTCATAATGCCCTCCAGTCACTCCCCATGATGTGACAGGGACAGGGGTAGCAGTTACTACAGTTTGCTGTTCTACCCCTGACACTGTCCGTGATATGGTCTTGGAACAGCGCACTTCTTGCATGCACTGTTCAAGATCTGCTTTTCTGGCTGGTTACCACTTGGCCTGGCCAGGATGTTTGTAGTTTCCTTGTCTATTTTTTTTCCAAGTGTAATTCTTGTAGGAAAATGATTTTTATTTGTTTTCATTAACATATGTAAGTGTTTACTTGTGTTTGGAGAACATGCTGCATTAACAGTCAGCATGACACAAACTATATTTAACTTATCCCCATGCATCTTCTCTTTATTTACATGAAAACAACAGACCTGTGCTTTATTACACATATAAATTCCTTCTTAAACTAAAATAATAACATCATCTCTATACTGCATCACAGATATCCATAACATACAGAACTAGGAAACTACTGTCATTGTTTTGCATCCATACCTACGGATGCCATCTATTACAAGAGTTCCTTGTAGGTTGCCTGCCTTAACTAATCCATTACTAGCCCCCACCACACTCAAATTGTACAAAATATTAAGAAAATTTGAAATGTCGTCTAAGTCATACTGTATATCTCATCGGTTTTGTAAAAGTATCATTTCCATTAAGATTGTTTTTCCATACTTATAGTATCTACCCAACCAATAAGAGACAAAAATTGCTGCACTCTTATATTAATTCAGACATCTGTCCTTAGTGCTAGCTACAGTAGTTACCATTATTTATCTCTAACCTTTAATATATTCATCATATAAAGTAATTATATGGACTTAGCCTGGAGCCAACATAGGTTCTAAAAAAATAAAGAATTATTGTATGAAAGACAAAATCTAATCTACTGTATCTCCAATAACTCCAGTTAATATAAAACATTAATTTTAAGTACAATTGAATTATTCTAATATTTAACAACACTAAAATAATAATTCTCTCATATTTATTGTAACATATTTCCTAGTGGCAGAACAGTGGCAGAATAGTAACCCTTATGTTTTCTTTTTCTTTCTTATTTCTTTCTCTTCTTTCCTTCTCCTTTCTTCTTCTGACTTTTAAAACTTTCAGAATATAGTTAATTTGCTTTCAGTATCAGACACTTTATTATATAAACCTATAGAAAAAATAAATTAGTTACCTCAAGCCTTATACTGACAATGTTGGAATATCAGTATTTCAGTGGGCTTACACAATCAGAGTAGTGTTATGCTTGTGCATCTGTGATAACTGTTTGGCCACTTGCACTCTCTATTTCACAGGAAATTATGACCCTGTAGGGGTACCTAAGACAAGTAACCCTTGAACAGGGTTCCAACCCTACAGGTGCCACTGGAAAGCTTCCCTTGGCTAAAGATACCTTAGGAAGGAGCCAAAAAAGAACACTGAGCAAAAAACATTGACTGCAAGGTAGAGAAGCAGATTGACAGCAACAAAACAGCTTGATGAAACATAAATGAGATACACAGAGTATCAGGATTGCCCTGATAAAATGGATTGCACTCATGACATCAGAGGGCTTCCTAAGGACAGAGTGAATGGCAAGTAGTGCCACCACCCATCTCCATCCAAAAGCAGAAACCTACATAAGGAAACTCTGGAATATATTATAAAGCACTAACCATATAGTATTACCTTTGGCATGTACTGTAGTAGAGGAAACAAAAACATTTTAAAAAGATGAAACCTCTGGGGATCCGAGGCCTAGATCATCTTCTCTCTGTGCTAGGGGTAGTTTCTTTAGTGATGGCTCTGCTTCTGCAATTTAGAAACCAAATCAAAGGGAAGAAAATATTCAAATTTGGTGGAAAGCTGTCATTATTCCTCTAATGGGAACACTGTGAAGGGTTGCAAGAGGCCTCTGCAACAATAGGTACTCTGAAGTGAGAGTGGACCCCCAAGGTAGGAGGAGAAGAGTGACGACTGCTGTAGAATTTGGCTGGCCTATTGACTAAAACAAACTGGGTGAACCAGAGACAGTCATAGGGAGAACAGCTTTCGAAGGTGCCATGGCGATGTCATTGCCAGAGTAGCACTCAAGGGCTGTAAGGGCCCTACCCCTCAACAGCTGAAGTCTTAATTTCAGCATCAAGAGGTGCACTGTATGACTGCACACTAAAGCTCTGCCCAGAGTGAGGACATTCCTACTATGGGCCAGATGAGAAGGAACCTGCCCCAAGGTTCACATGCATGAGACATGGACATCGTGAGTGCAGAGCTAGACCGTCAAATTACAGGGCAAGCCCTGAGCCAGAAAGGGTAATGTACATGGTTGGCATGTCTCCAATTTATGAATGAGAGCATGAATCAACTTTGAGTGCTAGATAGGAGGAGGAGGCTGGGTGAAGCCAGCAGCTGCAGATTAGGTAGCAGATTACTGATGAGGTGGCCGGGCTAAGTCAGTGGCTGGAAATATTGATGAGGAGGCCAGCCTTGACAGGTTGTGAGCAAACTCTGCAACCATGAGAACTACCATGGCAGGGTCTGGGTGAGACAGAAGGCTGAAATGTGTTTGATGGTTTGATAGTAGTAGCAACCAGAGGAAAACAAACCAACCAATTCCATTACAGAAGATGAACTGATGGTGACATAAAAGGTAGGTGTTTAGGCAGTGAGAGACTATGATGCCAGTGATTGAATCAATGAGGTTTGGTGGATAGGAGATATGTAGCAGCATTTGCAACAGCATTTTCAACAGCAATAAAATGGGAAGCAGCACATGTAAGTCTAATGCATCACATATGAGCTAAGCTGAATTATGTATATGCTTAGCCAACCAGTTCCATAAGGGGCAATAGTTTACATAAAAGCATTTGATGCTATGGTTTCAGCATGAATAGTGAATTGATATGATTGGTATGAGTACCTTAAATGCTGTTAAGGCAGAGATAGGTTATTCCAGTAGGGATCATGCAGTGCAGTAATGGAATGCATAGAATGTCTGAAGACCATGTAGGCTATGAGGTTAATTATTAATGCATGGATAATGGAAAGCCATGTAGGCAAGAAAGCAGGGCAAAATCCTTATAGCTTACATAAAGTATGCTCCTGTTACTCCAGAGCCATGATACTCCACTGTGACATCTTGGCCCCCCACCATGGGAATAACTGGAAGCTACAAGCTGAGCACCATGAGACCAAACAGCACTGTAATGTTGATAGGGTAGAAACACCCAAAATAGAGGAGCATTTGCTGGCAGGTTCTAGTTAAGGACACAGACTAATGATAGTAAGCCGCTGAGGCAGTAGAGCAACAATAAACTGCAGCAGAGCCACACTACACTGCAGAAAAGCAAGCAGGGGAATTAAAAGCTGGGGGTAGTAGCTGCCTGACTGAGCTAACACTGAATGAATTGGGCAGCTCTTCTGAGACAGAGCACAGCAGTGAATGAAGCATGATGAGGCTTGACCAAGAGCAAACAATTAAGGTGAACAAGTACAGAGACAGCAGAAGCAGGGAAGCAGCAGCTGAATCAAAATATACAGATAACAAGTGCAGTTGCACTGATGGTTTGCCGAAATCTTGTGAGTAAATGGGAGCCTAAATAACACAAGCACAGGATTAGCACAATACAAGCAAAGAGCAACAGGATGCTAGAAAAAAAACTAGCAAGCCCCCAGAAGAAAGAAAATGCTAAACAAAAAACACAAATACAGGAGGGCAGGAAACAATCAACACAAAGAAGCACACAGAAGCCAGAGGCAAGCAACACTAACCAAAAAGCAGGAGAAACACTATGAACAGAAGTCCTAAACAAACAAAGCAGAGCCCAAAGCACAAGGGAAGGAGGGAGGCAGTCACTGGAGGTGGGGGGGGAAGTCACAGCAGGCCCCAGGGAACAAGGCAGAGGGACAGAGCCACTGGCTGGGAAAGAAAAAGTGCTTCAGAAGAAGGCTGGGAGGAACTGCTTATATAGTTCAGAAAGGGGGCATGGCTGGTTGTTCACCCCATTGAACTACAGGCAGAGCCTTTTAAATGTTGAACCCCTTGCTATTTAATCTATGCATTAGTATTAGACCAGGAAAAAGGAAAGATAAAAACTGAGTTAATTTACATATCTCCATACAGATTGTGACTGCATTATTGTAAGTTCAGTCTCATGTAAAGAACATTTGTGGCATTAAGATTCATATTTCTTTCTTTCCTCTGCTGAGGGAAATATCAGTGATTAACCATTAATTACGATGTAAAGTCTAGCAGGATAAAACACTGAGCTGTTGAAATTTTTTTTTTCCAAAGCATATAGTGAAGGTTTTGAAATCTCTTCCTTGTCTGCACCATGTCAAATGGAAGACTGTGGAAAATAGAGATGCTGTTATTATCCATCTCAGTATATCTCTTCTTATAAACAACCTGAATCATTGCATTTTTCTCCTTAGACTTTAGAAATCCACCCACCACTGCATAAGAGGGTTTATCATTTGGTGGTTTAGCATTTATACCAGTGAACTCTGTCCAAGTCAAAAGTGTCAGGTTTGAGGGTTTGTACTCCCTAATAGACAGCAACAACATTAAACATTTGTATTTTCGAATGGTTTTGTTCTGCCCCAACTGTTCAGTATCCGCGTCACCTGGTTATTCTTTCATCTTGATCTTACTTCATACTCTGTTAATTTTCCTGTATGTTTCTTATTTCCTTTTCATATAGTGCTGGTGCCCTTTCACATATTGTTATTAGAGATGCAGCGAATTTAAATTCTGCTGGTGAAGTGAACATGAAGTGGGCACTTTTCGCATTGCCACTCCGCTACTGGAGTGGGCAATGCAAAGTGCTCACTCGACCTTGTCATTACCACTCTGCGTTAAGGTGGAATGGCAATGTGAAGTAAGGCAAAGTCAGTGTTTTTAATGGACTTCGCATTCCTCACTATGATTCTAAGTGATCCACTTGGTGTTTCAGATTTGGTAGCCCCCCCCATACATCACATGGCTTACAGTACTGTAAGTCACATGCTTTTTAGCTAGGCAGGAAGAAAGTGAGTCATACAAGCAGACACTTTTACTTTCTCCTGTGCGGATGGAGAGATAGTAGTGTGTTTTGTGACTGCTGATACTTTGAGATCAGAGTGAGGAGGAGATTTAAACTTTGATTTAGACCCAACAGCTTTTTAAAAGCTACATTTTTTTTGTCTTTTCTGTACTGTTTTTTACTTAAATTGTTCTTTCTGTAAATTTTATTTTTTCTTACTTTTATAAGTAGTTAGTTGTTTGTCTGTGTCTAGGTGACTGTGTGTGTGTGTGTGTGTGTTGTGTGACAGTGTGAGTAGTAATTGTTTGGACTGAGGGAGCTCAGTAGGAGAGATTGACCAGGGTGAGGGAATGTCTGGGGCGGGGGCAGCTCTGGGAGATCGTGGTAGTGGTGAGCGTCGTACCGTACTCATGTGTGGAGGGCATGGGCATCCATTCCTGTTGGACCACTCAAAACTTGAGTGTTCCCCCCCAGAAGCAGGACCAGCACCACCTCCTGTCCTGACTCTGAGGCAGTTGAACCACCACCGCCACCAAGTCCAGCACCAGGTCCTCTGGAGCAGGATGTAGCTGTTCCCCCGGGTCCAGGTGTGGATCCCAACCCTGTTCAGCACCATGACCAGCCAGCTGCCAGTTCATCTGGCCATCCCCTTCCTGTGCCTGGTCCTCCCCACACCTCCATTGTTTGGCAGTTTTTTGACTGTGTCGGGGGCACAGCAGTATGGTCAAGTGCCACCTATGTGAGGTGAAGGTGAGCCGTGGCCCCTGGGGGACTCATCTGGAGACTGGATGCCAGCATACCGATATGCTCAATCACCAGCTGTTGGAGTGGCAGGCTGCCACAGAACGGACCATGCCTGCACCTGCTGGCTATTCTGTGGCAGAGGGTGCAGCTGTGCATTGCGGCATCCCCAAGAAGAGGAGGGCCACAGCAGCACCTGCTGCTCCACCAGCACCACCACCACCACCACCACCAGCAAGTCAGCCTGTAGAACGTGTGGACCCCTGAAAACTGTATGTAACACAGGCTGACTTGGCAGTTCTCTGGAGTGCTGTCAAGGATAACAACAAAAGGGTGAGTGCTGTGGAGCAGCAACTGGATCACATAGAGGGACATCAGTTGCAAATTATGTCCATGCTGGAACTGCTGCTGGATCACCATGGGATCCCACATTAGTTTTTTTTTCCTCACACCATGTGCCCCCCCACACCTTCCTTGCTGTGTTATAAAATGTATTCCTCGACCATCCCAGACCCTTGTATGTAATTATGCCCTTTTTTGTTGTCTTCCATATGCATGACACTTTGTATTCTGAGCAGTGCAAGTATACTGTACTAAACTGCATGTGTGCAGTCAGTCTTCTTTCCAGTCTGTGTATGTACTGCAGACACTGTCCAACTCCCTGACTTAAAAACAAACATTAATGAGTACAATGGTGAGGCGGTGAAGCATGGAGAGATACTACAAAACAGGCTTACAATACATCCAAGTAACTATTAAAAAAAATTAATGTTGTGATTCATGATGTGAATGATCGTGAATCATGATTTGTATCCCGAGTGACTTGTGATGATGGTCCTGACTTAAAAACGCATATTAATGAGTACAATGTTCATGCAGAATTAAGCACCACACCTGTCCAGTACTCTGAAGGGAAGCCAAAGAAACAAATGTGACTTAAGTTATAGATGAAGATTGGGCCCTAAAGAAATGCAGATGCACAGACAGATTAAGATTGCACTGTGTACTGAAGAGATGCAGACACAAAGGCACAACACCTAACCAGTGCTCACCATCAGAAATTCAAATCTGGAAAAGAATACCTTTACCGGTTGGGGTGGGCCATGGGGGGAGTGTACTGCACTGCTGCAGTAACAGTCACTAGTACTAGTACCAGTAAAGATACCACAAAGAAAATAAAATCACACAGCTGCAGTGGATAGCAGCTTCATATTGCTGAAATTATTATGTGACACAATAAAAGGTGTCTGATTTGATGACATACGTCACGCACATACTCACACACACTAAGCAATGCATAGCAAATTGAAAACTTCAGTAATATAATCACATATGTTAAATAAACTAAAATTATGCACTGCTGCACCACAACAATCAGAAAAAAAATGGCAAGAAATATTGAAAATATTATTGTGTGTACATTAACACAGTTATACAAGAAAAATATCACCAAAACAGAAAGGACTGCCTTTTTCTCCAAGTTAATCTACCTACACCACAGATATGCCCCTCCCCCAAAGCATACTTCCACTGTCTCTCAGTACACAGACTTAAAGTTGTACATTAACATTCAAAATCCATACACAAACAATAAACGCTCGATGATATGAGCATAGGAGGGTTTTCTATAAGCGATGAACTAAAGTTTTAGCAAAAAAAAAATTACTCAAAAAGGCTTTTTTAGCAACTTTTTGAAGGTTTGAATCGCAGAGAGCTCTCAGAGCAGATTGTCTCCTACAGCTTCCTACACACACTACCCCAAACTGAGACTGTGCAGAACAATCTAGAGCCCATGTGGCCTGAAATCCCATGAATTACTGCAAAATTCGTCTTTGGAGCTTAAAAACAAGGCAAAGTGAGATGAAGTAAATTGTTTTCAATGTACTTCAACTTAAGAATTGGTGGAGTAGTGGTTTGGGAAGGCGGAGTAATGTGAAGTCATTGTTTTCAATGGACTTCGCATTACCCATTAATAACTCGAAGTACTCCGTTTCGCATTGCGGAGCACTCCACGAATCACTTCGCAGAGCAAATTGGGGCCACTTCGCCCATCACTAATTGTTATGTCATCTTCACTCACAGAAATCCATTCCTTTCTCTGCTGTGATCTCTTTATTCTTTAATATTAGAGGTAGCAATCTGCATTTGTGTCTTTAAGTTCAGTATTTGTTCTTTAATCTCACTTAGAGAAATTACTGTTTCTTAAATTTTAATTATTTATCTTATAGTCAACTTTATCCATTTTGGACTCTGTTTTCCTTCTGGTTCTTCTGAACTTTATATCTCATCTGTATCAGGGATTTCTGTCTCTTGTTCAGAATGGGGACCAACAGAGACAGTTTTTTTTTTTTTTAGGATTTTTTTCTTTGAAAGAATCCAGCTCCGACTGTGGTTATATTTGCATGACTGGATTAACTTAAAATTATTGCCTGTGATGACTGCCCCAGTAAGGATCTTTATCCTATAGTGCCCTTTTCCTTTGCTAGGTGTGTCAGGTTTTTTTTTTGTTACAGCAACATTAGATTTCCTGTCCTTGATGTTCACTGCAAAACTGTATCATAAAGAGGGGTCTGATGCTTTCTGTTGAGGTTGAGACTGAGGTTGTAACAGGCATGCTGAGGAAGCTCCTGTTCAGATTTATGAAGTTGGAAAATTCAGGGTAGAGACATGAAAGTACACAAAAGACAGTGTTTTAAGGCTCTGAGCTGCAAATCTGGTGACATCCAGCAGACCAGATCTGGGTTTGAATTCCACAGCTTCCTCTTGCATACTGTGTGACCCTGAGCAAGTCACTTAACTTCCCTGTGCTCCCAGGTCACTCCTGTAAAAAAAGCTTTCAGCTTAGTATGCTACTCCTGGTTAAACAACTAAATAAAAAAAAAGTAGTTGCAATCAATCAACCATTGCAGTGCAGTCAATACTGGTTAGGTTCAAACTAAGCCAATAATATTTAAAAAATGGGCATGAAAAATGAAGCCACCTGATTGTCTAACCCCTCCATGCTGTACAATTATGTCACCATAGAAACAAAGAAACATAGACATTGATGGCAGATAAGGACTGCTTGGCTCACCCAGTCTGCCCATTTCCATGCGTATTGAATAATCTGCAGATCCTAGTTTACCAACAGCCTACTTCTTCCTAAACTCCACCAGAATGGCTCTGTCTGTCCCATGCATTCTTGAATTCTCTGACTGTTTTTAACCCCATGACCTCCTCAGGAAGGCCATTCCATGTGTCCACCACCTTCTCCATGAAAAAATACTTCCTCACGTTGCCCATGAGCTGTCCTCCCTGTATCTTCAAATTGTGCTCCCTTGTTCTTGCACATCTCTTTTTCTGAAAGATGCTACCCTCTTGGACTTTGTTGATTCCCTTGGGGTACTTGAAAGTCTCTATCATGCCCCCCCTCTCCCTCCTTTCCTTGAGGGTATACATATTAGGCTTCTTTAGTCTCTCGTTGTATGGCTTCTGGTACAGACCTTGCACCATTTTAGTTGCCCTCCTCTGGACTGCTTCCATCCTGTCTATGTCCTTGTAAAGTTGGGGTCTCCAGAACTGCATGCTGTACTCCAGATGGGGTCCCACCAACTGCCTGGAGAGAGGGATAACAACTTCTTGTTTTCTGCTGGCAGTGCCTCTCCCTATACATCCCAGTATCCCCCCAGCCCTCCTTACTGCCTTCTCACATTGCCTGCTTACCTTTATGTCATCTGATATGACCACCTTAGGTCCCTTTCTATTTGTGTTGTTATTAGTACCTCCCCCCATTGTGTATTCTTCCCCTGGGGTTTTTGTATCCGAAGTGTATTACTTTGCATTTCTTTGCATTGAATTTAAGCTGCCATACTTTTGACCATTCCTCCGACCTTGCCAAGTCCTTTCTCATCCCTTCCCCTCGTTGTGTATCAGCCCTGTTGTAGATCTTTGTGTCATCTGCAAAAAGGCAAACATTTCCTTCCAGTCCCTCTGCAATGCCACTTACAAAGACATTAAGAAGAGCCGGTCCCAGTACTGAAGTCTTTGGTACCTCGTTAGTAATTCCCCTTTCTTCAGAGTGGACTTCATGTACTATTACCCTCTGTTTCCTGTTGTCCAGCCAAATTTTTACCTAGACTACTACCCTGGGACCCACTCCCAGGCTGGCTAAACTTGTTTATTAATCTTTTGTGTTGGACTGTGTCTAATGCCTTGCTAAACTCTAGGTAGGCCATGTCCACAACACATCCCTGCTCTACTACTTTGGTCACCCAGTCAAAGAAATCTATTAGATTCATCTGACATGACCTTCCCATCATGAATCCATGCTGCCTTGGGTCCTGTGCCCCACTTTCCTTTAGGTACTCAACAATTCTTTCTTTCAGAAGTGATTCCTTCATTTTCCCTACCACTGAGGTCAAACTAACAGGTCTGTAGTTTCCTGCCTCTGCTTTGCTCCCACTTTTGTGGAAACTGTGCCATGACAATGGACCCTTTTGGTCCTGCCTCCAGAGTGCTTGTCCCTGGCCTCTATCTGACCAAGGCCTCAGACTAGCTGTCACTTACTGGACTGTGCTGCTTGCACATTCCTGTCATAAATACTTATCTACAACTGCTGTATTGTATGATCACCTCTGTAGATACTGTACAATGTATTTTGCCTCTGTACCGCATTGTCTCTGACTGTTGTAAATATCCTGTACCACATCTGCCTGTTTGTTCTATACTCGGTATCAACTGTAAGGTGTAATATTTCCCACACTGCTGTTTGCACTGTAATGTCTGACACTGTACACTTTGTATTGTTTTCTATGACGTGGAGCCTTTGTAAAGGAATCTCTGACTCAAATGTATTAATTCTGATATGTTTCAATAAATAAAATAAATAAATATATAAAATAAAAGAGGAATCACATCAGCCATCCTCCAGTCCTTAGGTACCACACCATCTTCCCATGATTTGGTTAAAAGGGTAGTCAGTGGTGTCACTAGTTCTCCCCTTAGTTCTTTTAGAATTCTGGGGTGAATCCCATCAGGCCACATTACTTTGTCCACCTTCAGTTTCAGGAGTTCTTTCAGAAACTTTTCTTCTGTGAATGGACTGGTATCGACCCCCCTATCCAGAGTGCTTCTATTGATTGGATTAGGTACCTCCCCCTCCTCTTCTTTTGTGAATACTGAGCAAAAGTATTCGTTCAGTATTCCTGCTTTTTCACTGTCATCCTCTGCCCACCCAGCCTCCCCTTTGTTAAGCCTCACTATCCTTCTCTTGGTCTTTCTCCACTCCCTAATGTACCAATAAAAGGTTTTATCTCCCTTCTTAACCAAATTGGTTATCTTTCCTTGGTTTGAGCTTTTGCTATTCTGACTGCCTTCCCCGCTTCCTTCTGCTTTAACTGATACAGTTCTCTGTCCTGCTTCTTCTGTGTTTCCTTATACTTCTTGAATGAAAATATGGGAAGAGCATAGGGAAACCATTAGTATACTGAAAGCACAATTCATAAATATAGTTGTAAGATGGCAAATATGTTTCCTCACCTAGAATTGAACTGCAGACACTTTGCTTGTAAAGCAAGCACATATCCTGTGTGCCACCTGAACATCTTTGGTAGTTACACTTCTTAGAACTGGGTCTTGTTAATAGCCAAATCACACAATGAGCAAATGAGTCCCCTTATACCAATAACTGAGCTGCCTTTACAAAAATAACTGCCACCATTATTCACTAAATACTTTCAACTACGTCTTAAAAATAAAACTTTCTAAAATAAAAAACAATTAAATGTTGTTTCCCTGATCATAACACCCTGCTTTCCTGAAAACAATGATGTACTACCCACCATTTTAATTTCTAGTAGTCCATTGCTGTCAAAAATTCTCCTTCTATATTTACCTGTTTGCCAGGATAATCTCTTTCTTACTTACACTGCCACAGATAAAACTGGGGTTGTGGTTCCACATGACGTTTTTGCTTTCTGTATGCATGTTCAGAGAAGAACATTTTACCAGTAAATTTCTGCAGATTATTGAATTCTTGTATTCCATGATAAACATTCTATATGTCGAATGTGGGGAAAGACATAGAAAAGGGAAACAAAATGAGAAACAATAATATAAACAAAAAGGGGGGCATTTGGTAAAATTCAGTTAAATAGGCAGAGGCAGACCCAAAGTGCCTAATGAATGTCTTGGCGTTCATAAAAGCAGATGGATTTGAATCAAACATGGGTGAACATATTCAGGAGCATCTATCCCCACCTCACGAGAAAAACACCTAATATGGTTTGTAACAAAAATTAAGTAACTACTCTTTTTTAATAATCCTGTACCACACATCAAGGATTTTCATTGTCATTTATTGTTTTTAGCTCCCCGTATTACCAGAATATAAACTACAGTATATATTTCTCTTCAGAATTACAATAGAAGCACAGTTCAATGAAGGTCTTTATTTTCATCTTTTTAGAATAACTTTTTATTTTGCTTTATTTTAAGTCAGAAATGTAAAAGTCATTTTATAAGCCCAGTAAGACACTCTAGAGTATGCCATTATAATGAACAGAGCCAGCCAGGATGCACCACAGAACCTTGCAGCAAATGACATTCACAAAATACAGCATGACAAAGGAGCTTAATTTCCCCTGAATTGTACTGTTCCCTACAGCATACAAGAGCACTGTGCAGTGATATTGCAAGGTACTGCATTGTATTCTGTTTGTCTCTGCTGTAATCAAACTTTCTGGTGTATTTAACAGTACTTGGATGCTCCTCATGCCTAACGATGCACCTAAGGCATGCTAGTATATCATCATGATGCACACCCTGTCATAGCTTATTGCTTTCGTAAACAGGTAATATTATAATACAGCTGTAAGGTACGTCGAGCACATGAACACTCCATGAGCTGAATGAAGGTTTATAAGAGATTTCATTGATTAATACAATCATATAACCAGAGTAAGAAACCTAAAAGTCCAAGTAATGCACTGCAATTGACATTGTACATTTATCCCACAAAAGTTAATAAAGTAGGCTCCACTGCTCCATTTATATTTAAAGAGCTGCTGACACCTCTGAGAAAACTTTGGAAAACAAACTATTTAGACACAGGTCAGCTTGTATTTCATAAATCTTCTTTAAATTTATCCTCCACATTACACAGAAGCACAGAATTTGATGGCAAATATGGACTGCTTGGCCCATCCAGTCAACCCATTTCTCCCTACCTACACTATTTCCACAGACTGTGCCCGATTTATAGTTTTCTCCCTCTCCCTTCTTTTCCACTATGATTCCTTTGCACTTGTATGATTACTTACTACTAAGGAAATTTGCACAGAGCCAAGGGCTGGATTCTCAAAATACTTTGAAGGTGTAAAAAATGTGCAAGTCACCAAAATTTGCGCAGGTGTAGAAAAAAGAGGTGACTGAACTGCATTATATACACCTAACAGACTCAGCTGCAGAAGAAATACACTACGGATTGTGGAAAAAATGCAGTTGTGGAAGTTCTTGTGCATAAAAAAGCCACTGAAAAGTGTGGCATTTCAGCTTAATGGCTATTCTCAGCCACTGTTTTTCTGCAGTTGCAGAAAAAATATTGCACACATGCTGCACCAAAGATAATGAGGCATAATTCATCCTGAGCTAAAGACAGTGTACTGACAATTGAGAAACAATTATAGTGGACATTAAGGCATGAAGCAATAGCAAATCTGTGGGCCGTATAGTAGTGTCATATGTTAGATCACAAATAGCACACATTTCAATTGAAATTCAACAAACCACAAACATATAATTCACTGCAGCCCATAAAGGAGCCCCACAGGCAGTAGAGGCAGAGGTGGTAACAGCCAGAGGTGTGTGTTACAGGTACCCAGTCAAAAGCTCATGAGGATTACAGTGCAGTAAAATAACGCGCTGTGAAAATAGCATGACTGATAAAAGTTATTGGGGAATTATAACATGGGCACTATAGCGCTATACATGTAATTTTTTTAAGTCCGGCTGAGCAGTCTAAGGTTCCAATTATGGGCTGGATGCTCATGCTGGTTGCATGGCTTAGTAGTTAGAGTGACAGGCTACAAATGGTTGGTATGTCCAGCTGACCTGGGTTCGAGTCTTCCTCTGTCATTGTACTTTCTTTTTGTTTTGTGATTTGTGCATTCTCGAGGAAGTTTATATAAATGTATGGGGGGTGCAGAGGTGTGGTGGGCAAAGCCCCACAGCCATAAAATTGTCATTGCCCACCCACACAAATTTCTCTGCTTCCAAGTTCTGTGTCCCATTCTGAGTTCCATGCTCCCCATCCCATTTCCTTGCCCCCTTGTTGAAGTTCTGTGCCACCTGCATATCTCCCTCTTGCCTGACTTGCATTCTGTCCCCCAAATTACATTCCAAAATCTGTCCCCTGACTCACAGTGTTTCTGGGTGGTTCCTCATCTTCTCTGGAGTGCTTTGGCTTTTGTCTCCAGTGCTTGGTGTTTTTCCTGAGCGTTATCTTGTGTCCCTGTGTTATTTGCTGTGCAGTTTTTGATTGTACTAATTTGTAGTCAATTTTATGACCCGATGCCTGTGCTACTGAAGCAGGCAAATGAAAAACCTCAGAGAGAGACACAACCAACAATTACAAAATGCCACTGAGTGCATGGTCCTTCTGGTAGAGGTGCTGCTGCTGCTGTGGTCCCAGTTGTGGGACTGGCTGTTTGCCTCACTGGGAGTGCTGGTTCTGCTGCATCTTTTGCAAAACCGTCAAAGTCTCCTGCTCCAATTAATATGGATTATCTGTTGTTCTGTCTGCTGGCCCTTTTATATTGTTTCTGCAGCTGTAGATCTACTCGTGCAGTTTCTGCACATGCGGAATTCCATAACTCTCCAGGCAAGATTCACAAAGAAGCCAAATATTTCTCACATGTGGAACAATGGCTTGTAAAACTATAGAAACACAACTATGGTATATTCTCAGTCAAAAGTTTCACAGGTGTAGAAAATTGCAAAACAGGCAAGTTACGGTAATCAGCACCAACAGAAAATGCACTTGTGGATCCACAGCTGTGGAAAAGGCTCAGCAGCTAGAATAACAGGTGAACAATATCAACTGGTGCAGGAGACATTCACAGTCTTGCCATAGCTGCAGCAGAACCAGCAGTCACTGTGAGGCCAGCAGCGAGTCCCACGACTGGGACCACAGCAGCACCACTAGTACCAGCAGGACCGTGCACTAAAAGTGGCATTCTATAACTGTCAGTTTTGTCTCTTCCTGGGATGTGTATGTTGCCTGCTTCAGTAGCACACTGTTATGATCATTACTACCTCTGCCTTTTACTGCCTGTGGGGCTCCTTTATGGGCTGCACTGTGTCCTGTGGTTGCAGTCTGTTGCATTTCATTTGTAATATGTGCTATTTGTGGTCTAATATTTGACACAACCATATGGCTCATATGTCTACTGTTGTTTGGTGCCTGAACCCTCACTATAATTGTTTCTCACATGAAAATACCCTGCCTGTCACTCAGGAGGAGTTACACCTCACTTTCTGTGGTGTACCATGTGCACAACATTTTTTCTGCAACTGTGGAAAACCCGTAGCTGAGAATAGCCTATAAGGGGATATGCCATACTTTTCAATGGCTTTTATTTTGCACAAGAACTTCCATATTTCTGTTTTTTCTGTAATCCGCAGTGTATTTTTCACACAGCTGCAAATGTTTTGTGGATATCATGCATCCCAATTACACTTTTTTTTCACAACTGTGCATTTTTTGGGGACTTGCACATTTTTGTGCCTTCAGAGTATTTTGAGAATCCAGCCCACCTTTTTATGTGACTTTCCACACCTGCGGAACCTTGCGCTGTAAATCTGTCTGCACTTGTATTTCCACAGTGTTGCAAGCCTTTTTTCTGCACATGTGGAATTTTTGGCTCTCTTTGTGAATCTAGGCACAGGATATTTACCCTTAGAGTTGATTTGTCCTTATGGCTTATTACTCAATCAAAGTCATAGGGTCTGTTCTCACAGGTGTCGAAATGCCGCAAGCCCCAGGTGTGCAGAACAGATGGTGCATGAGCCTTGAGGCATTCCCTGGCTGGCATTTGGGATTCTGAATCCTGTGCACCACATGCTGTGAGTTAGACCAGCTTTTCCTGGTCTAACTTTGCATCAGTCATGGGACCTCTTTATGGTGTTTGCACTGAATATTTGGTGCAAGCCACCGCAAAAAGGATACAGTGTCGCAAATGCGTGTGACCTATGAGAATCAGGTGCAAGGTGCAACAATGTGTTGGGCACAGTGCTGGGTTCAATGCAGGGCTTGATGTAAGCCTACATCATCCTTTGAGAATCAGGCCTATAATCTTTTCCTGCGACATCACTGCCCACCGACTTGGGAATTTCTGTAATGTCACACAGAGTATTACAACATCAGGTGGGGAATAACCAAGTCAAGCTGATTAACTCTTGAGGAAAAAATCCTGTTTTTATGCATATCGCCTCAGTAATTAGTAATGGTAAAAATAAATACAGAACTAATGTAAAATGTAGACTGAATTGTGTCCAGATATTATGGGTTCAATTGTCAAAGGTCAGAGAATGACACAAGGTGTTTATGCCAGAAAAGAATTTTGCAAGGAGCAAGCTATGGTATTCTCAAAAGTGGATCTGGTTTATGACCAGTGTCACAAACCCACTCAGCAGGTCAGCCCTCTACTCCCAAAGTGCCAACCTCTGAGTGTAGGATTGTGAACAGTTAAACAGAACAAGGTAACCTCTTGTCTGTTTTATGGGTTCGAGTCACCATAGTCCCAAGTTCTGGAGGGATTCAAACTGATAACCTTTTGTTAGTGTACCCAATTGTCAGGTTCAGATAATTCTGTCTTTGAGGGGGCCAGATATCTTTGTCTACAGACACCTAACCAGGTATAACAAAATGAACCCTTAGAACTCTGTGCAAGACCTAGAGAACTCTTATCTGTTTCCCAGTTTGGTATCACAATAAGCACATGCACAGTGTCAACTATAACCATCTAAGCTTCACTTATATAAAAAGAAGTGTCAAGGCACACCAGGCAGTTTCTGTGTTTAAAATACATATCTTCACTTTAAAATTGGTAAAATAGGAAAACAGTAAAATACAGAACAAGATATCCCAACACATACAGCCTTAAAAATAAAACAGGCTTAAAAGTGCAAATTCCTACAGCACATACACTCAGACTGGTTTTATCTAAGGTCTCCTTACTTCTTAATCTGTCAGTGCTTTGTTGTTCCTCTTTTCTCAGTCAGGAAATAATGTCCTTGTGTAAGGTCTGCTCAGTATTTTTAAAAGCAATCTTGAGCCGGCCTTCTTTCTGAGGTCACCCAACTCCACCTTGGTGTATTAAAATTTATATTTTATAACACAGGATGTCCCACTAGGATATTTAAAAAATAATAGGTAACCTAAATAATTCTCCTCGCTTCATGTGACTTGCAAAAACCGGTCTGTGATCTGTTTCACATAGACATCAAAAGTCTCTTTGATGTAATTCTGGCTTCCTAAGATGACACCCCCCAACACATGCATATTGGACTTCTTAAACCAGTCTGTGATCTGTTTCACCCAGATATCAAAAGTCTCTTTGATGTCATTATTGGCTTCCTAGGACGATGGTCCAACAAATGCATATTGGACTTCCCCATTTAGTTTGGGACCTGCTTCACACTGACATCAAAGTCTCTTTGATGTATTTAGCTGGCTTCCTTGGAAGAAAGTCCAGCCACATGCATATGTCCTTTTCCTCATGACACCTAGTGCAAATCAAAGGATTTCCCTGAGGGCATTATAAAATGGATATCTTGATTCCTGCCTTCAGAGCAAACAAACAAGATAATTGCACCTTAGATATCTGCAGTTTAAGCTACCTCCTGTCCTTTGAACTTATCCTTGGGGGGTTTGATGTGTCAATTTCCGCAAGACAGTACTTTCTCCTGACTGACATTCCCTTACATATTTTATTTTGCAGAAAAAATAACATATTGAAATCAGAACCAGCTGTCCACATGCCACAATTCTCCCCACCTAGACTGAATTTGGTGGGGGGGGGATCTATCCCCTGCATGGGATGAGCTTCCCAAATCAGTTCTCTCTTCATACACACAAGACAGACCATCTGGGTTCTGATTGGTCACTCCAGCCCTACGTAGAATGGTCATGTAATATCATTGCAAAGCAAGACTCCATCGTAGCAATCAACCATTGTTTTTCCCCATCTGCATCAGCCAAACCAAGGGGCTGTGGTCAGTCTGCACCACAAAATGCTGCCCAAACAAGTATGGCTCCAATTTCTTTAGGGCCCACACTATGGCAAGACACTCCTTTTCCACTGTGGAGTATGCCTGCTCCCTGGGAAGTAACTTTTTACTCAGGTAAGCTATTGGGTGATCCCTCCTCTGGCTGGATGTGTGGCTCAGTTATGCCCCAATTTCCCACGTCTGAGGTGTCAGTCTGAACTATAAAAGGTTTGGTATAGTCAGGACTAGTCACTACAGGAGCACTGCACAGTGCCTCCTTTAGTTTGGAAAAGGGCTTCCTCACAGGCTGGGCCCCAGGTAATTTTATTGGTCATCCTTTTCTTTGTCAGGTCAGATAGGGGAGCAGCCAGGACACTGTAATTGGGTACAAATATTCTATAGTACCCTGCTGTCCAGAGAAAACTCCTGACCTGTTTCTGAGTTTCTGGTCTAGGCCATGCCTGGATTACCTCTATTTTTATTTGGTTAGGATGGAGCTGTCTCTGGCCTACCACATGCCCGAGGTATGCCACCTCTCCCATGGCCACCTGGCACTTCTCAGCTTTGAGAGTGATCCCAGCCCTCTGTATCCTGCACAGCACTTCCCTAATGTGGGATAGGTGTTCCTACCAGCTGGTACTAAAGATTGAAATGTCATCCAGGTATGTCATGGCGTACTCCTCAGCACCATTTAACACCTGGATCACCAACCTTTGGAAAGTGGCCAGGATATTTTTCATTCGAAAGGCATAACTTCAAACTCAAATAAGCCTATTGGAGTGATGAAGGCCAACCTCTCCCTAGCTCTGTCCATCAGCTCTACCTGCCAATACCCCTTTGTCAGGTCAATGGTCATAAGGTAGGTCGCCCCTCCCAACTTGTCCAGGAGTTCATCTGTCTGGGGCATCGGGTGGACGTCTGACTTCGTGACTGCATTCAGTCCATGACAGTCTACACAGAAATGAGTTGAGCCATCTGGCTTGGGTACAAGGACTAAGGGTGAGGCTCAGGGACAGTGGGATCTCTGGATTAACCCTAAATCCAGCATCTCTTCCACTTCCCTCCTAATGTCCTTTTGGACAGTCTCTGATACCCGATATGCTGTCCACCGTATGGGCGTCTGGGTCCCTGTCTCCACATCATGTGTTGCTAAGGGGTTAGTCCAGGCTTGGTGCTAAACAAGATGGCAAAGTCTGCTTAAACCTCCCTCACTTTCTGGATCTGGCCCAGGGTCAGCTGGGGAGACAATTTTACTGCCTCCACAGAGGACTCCCATTTACTCTCTTCCTGCAAGTCCAGAAGGGGGTTTCCTTCATCTGTCCCTTCCCCATGACTACACACTGCAAACACCATGCCAGCCCTGTTTGCATATGGCATCATCATGTTGACATGGTACATCCTTTCTGTCTGTCTTCAGTTAGGTAACTCCACAATGTAGTTCACGTCATTTACCTTCCTAACTACTTTGTACGGTCCTGCCCACTCAGCCTGCAGGTTGTCTTTCTGGACCAGAATAAGGACCATGACTTCCTGCCCCACCATGTATGAGCGAGCTCTGGCTCTGCAGTCGTAACACATTTTTTGTTTCTGTTGGGCAGCTGCTAGGTTGCTCTGGGTTGTCCCCATAAGCTCCTTCAGCCTTTCCCTAAACCTAAGGATGTAATCCACAATGGGAGTTCCCTGGGTGGCTTGCTTGCCTTCTCAGTCCTCCTGGATCAAATCTAGGGGCCCATGTACCCGGCATCCATATAGAGTTCAAAGGGAGAAAATCCTGTTGACTCTTGGGGCACCTTCCTGTATGCAAAGAACAGGTGGGGAAGGTATTTCTCCAAGTCCCTCCCATGCTGTTCAGCAAACGCCCAGAGCATTGACTTTAGGGTACCATTGAATCATTCTACAAGCCCATTGGCTTGTCGGTGATAGGGTGTTGTGCATCTCTGCACCACCCCACATTTCTCCCATAAACATGTCATCAGGTCCGACATGAAGGAACTTCCTCAATCAGTGATTACCTCCTGCAGAAACCCAACACGGGAGAAAATCTCAAGTAAGGCATCTGCCACTTTGTCTGTCCTCAGTGAGGATAGGGCAACTGCCTCTGGGTACTGGTTGGCTTAATCCACCACAGTCAGGATGAATCTCTTCCCTGAGGAGCTGGGGGTATTTAAAGGCCCCACAATATCCATTCCCACCCTCTGGAATGGGTCCTCCACTATCGGCAATGGAATCAGGGCAGCTTGGGTTTTCTTGCCCGCCTTCCCTATTTCTTGGCACCAGTGACAAGACCTGCAATACTCCTTCACCTGCTGAGTGAAGTTATGCCAGTAGAAATTCTGGGCCAACCTCTGCATAGTGCATGTGATTCCCAGATGACCAGACAAGGGAATATCATTTGCAATCTTGAGCAACAGCTCATGATATTCCTGGGGAATGACAAGCTGCCTGCCTAGCATCCCTCCCTCTGTCTGTACTGCATGAGTATACATAAGTCCATTTTCCCAATAAACTTCAAGTCTGCCATCACCCTGCTTGCATTCCGTCAGAGTGTGCCCAAGCCCTCAGCTTCTGTAAACCAGGGTCACTCTTTGAGCAGATGCAAACCCCTCACACAGTCCCAAGGCATGGGAAAGGTCCCCTTCAGTCACTAAACTAGGGTTCCTTGCACTAGTGTCAGGCCCTCAGGATCACTGTCAATCCCAACCCTCTGACAAGGGCTTACCCCTCCTTCTTCAGAGTAACCCTCTGTAGCTGTGTGGTTGCTTGCTACTGGGGAAATTTCTACCCCCTTTTTATCAGTCTCCCCCTCTGGAGACACAGGCTGGGGAACCAGCCTCTCAGTGGTTTCCACTCTGGTGTCTGTGGGGTTCAGGGAACTACTATTTTCCCTTGCCACTTGGCTACAGGTAACTACACATACCATCCCCTACTGTAGATTGTTACCCAGGATCACATCCACTGCTAATGTTTTGGCTACAGCCACCTGTTGCACAGTTCCCCCTGTTTCACCCCAGTCTAGGAGAACACTAGCGAGGGACAATGTTTTCTCCCCACCCACAAAGACTTGTACAGTGACATATTGATTGGGTATAAGCTGACCAGGCTGTACCAGATCCCCCTTTACCAATGCCAGGGATGCCCCTGTGTCCCTTATCCCTTGTGTCTGTACACCATTCACCATGACTGGGTGCATGTGTTCCCTCATGTTCACTGGCATGCTTCCAGGGACACACAAACAACCCACTTCTTTTCTAGCACCTAGTTGTGTATTAAGGCTTGCCTTTTTGGGACACTGTCTGACAATCTGCCCAGTTTCCTTACACAACCAACATTCAGTTCTTATCTCAGAGAAATCTTTTCTCTGAAACCTGGGGCTAACCAGTTTTGGTGGAGGTAGTGAGAATTTTAGCTGCTCTGAAGGTGCCCTTTTCCCTTTCTGCACTGCCATGCCCACCCCATTTGCTCTCAGAGCAGGTCTGCTCTTGGCATAGTGGTCCGAGAGTTATGCAGCCTCTTGCACTGTTTTGGGATCTCTGTCTTCTAGCCAGGTTTTTAGCTTTGCTGGGCATGCCCAATAAAACTGTTCTAATAAAATCACATTTTCCATGTTATCAACAGAGTTTGCCTCAATTCCTTCCCACCAATGTTTTAGAAACTGACGTTGTTTTGTGGCTAGCTCCTCATAGCTCATATCAGGGCTTCCTCTGAACTTACGGAATTTAGCTCTGTAGAATTCAGCAGTTAATTCAAACTTTTTTAACAGTGCAGCTTTTAGCTTGCAGTAATCATTGCTGTCCTCATTGTCCATTTGACCCAATTCATCCGGAGCTTTCCCAGTAAGTAGCGGGGATAGCTGAAAACTCCAGGACTCTCTAGGAATTTTATCCTGAATACAAACTTTTTCAAAAGAATTTAAAAAGGCATCCATATCCTCCCCCTCTTTAAATTCAGCTATTAACTTGGAGTTCAATTTGTAACCCAGTCTTGCAGTCCCAGTTAAACCCAAGCCGCTTACCTGCTCTGGTGCCACTGGCCGGAGTCGTATCTTCTCCAGTTCATGTTGCCTCTGGTGCTCCTGCTCCTCATGGTATGCATCTCAACATTCTCACTCCTTCTTCTCCTCTGCAACTTGCTGGCACTCATGCTCCTCATGGTCTGTGTCTCGGCATTCTCGCTCTGCCTCACGGTCCGCCTCTCACTTCACTCACTCTCTCTTCTCCTGGAACTCCAACTCCATCCTGCACAACTCGATCTGCATCCTGAGTACCTCTGGATTCAGGATACTGGTGACCATCCCTGCTGCTGTGGCCCTTCACTGATAGTGGCCCTGCTGTCCTTTTCATGCACGGTTGGTGACTTGCTGATCTGGGTATCTGCTACCATCAGGGCATCTATGAGGTTCTGCTTTTGGCTGTTACCTCAAATGGGACTCCTCTGTCCCCACACTACTGCTTTAAGTATTCTGCAGTGTGTCTGCTGTAGTTGGAAGCCATCTTTCCTGACTACTGCTACTCTGACTGGCACTTCAGAAAAAAAATAAAACAGGTAGGAACTTGACTGTAAGCCAAAGGATATAGTTCTGTTTCCTTTTGAAATAAAACACTGCCTTTCTTTTTTCCAAGTGAGCTTAAACACTGAACAATAAAGCTCATACCACCAATCTTTTTGGCACTGCTGCCAACCAGTCTGTCACAAACCCACTCAGCAGGTCAGCCCTCTACTCCCAAAGTACCAACCTCTGAGCATAGGAATGTGAACAGTTAAACAGAACAAGGTAACCCTCTTGTCTGTTTTGTAGGTTCGAGTAACCTTAGTCCCAAGTTCTGGAGGGATTCAAACTGATAACCTTTTGTTAGTGTACCCAATTGTCAGGTTCAGATAATTCTGTCTTTGAGGGGGCCAGATATCTTTGTCTACAGACACCTAACCAGGTATAACAAAATTAACCCTTAGAACTCTGTGCAAGACCTAGAGAACTCTTATCTGTTTCCCAGTTTGGTATCACAATAAGCACATGCACAGTGTCAACTATAACCATCTATGCTTCACTTATGTAAAAAGAAGTTTAAAGTCACACCAGGCAGTTTCTGTTTTTAAAATATATATCTTTACTTTAAAATAGGTAAAATAGGAAAACAGTAAAATACAGAACAAGATATCCCAACACATACAGCCTTAAAAACAAAACAGATTTAAAAGTGCAAATTCCTACAGCACATACACTCATACTGGTCGTATCTAAGGTCTCCTTACTTCTTAATCTTTCAGTGCTTTGTTGTTCCTCTTTTCTCAGTCAGAAAATAATGTCCTTGTGTAAGGTCTGCTCAGTATTTTTAAAAGCAGTCTTGAGCCGGCCTTCTCTCTGAGGTCACCTAACTCTGCCTTGGTGTATTAAAATGTATATTTTATAACACAGGATGTCCTACAAGAATATTTAAAAAAATAATAGGAGACCTAAATAATTCTCCTCTTTTCATGTGACTTGCCAAAACCGGTTTGTGATCTGTTTCACATAGACATCAAAAGTCTCTTTGATGTAATTCTGGCTTCCTTAGACGACACTCCCCAACACATGCATATTGGACTTCTTGAACCAGTCTGTGATCTGTTTCACCCAGACATCAAAAGTCTCTTTGATGTAATTCTTGGCTTCCTGGGATGATGGTCCAACAAATGCATATTGGACTTCCCCATTTAGTCTGGGACCTGCTTCACACCAACATCAGTCTCTTTGATGTATTTAGCTGGCTTCCTTGGAAGAAAGTCCAGCCATGTGCATATGTCCTTTTCCTCATGACACCTAGTGCAAATCAAAGGATTTCCCTGAGGGTACTATAAAATGGATATCTTGGTTCCTGCCTTCAAAGCAAACTAACAAGATAATTGCACCTCAGATATCTGCAGTTTAAGCTACCTCCTGTCCTTTGAACTTATCACTGGGGGGTTTGATGTGTCAATTTCAGCAAGACAGTATTTCCTCCTGACAGACATTCCCTTACATATTTCATTTTGCAGAAAAAATATCATATTGAAATCAGAACCAACTGTTCATGTGTGACAACCAGCTCCACAATTTATGGCAGCTTGCTGGTGGTTTCTCTCCACAGCTACGGAAAAATGTTATGGCTGATGGGACCACGTGTAACATCTCCCACAACTGCAACAGACTGAGAATACCAAGTCTCTGCAGCTGTTGAGATTTCAGTCTACAACTGGAGTTGCAGTGTGTGACTTAGGGTAGGATTCTCAAAGCCCATGAAAATCCCGCAGTTGCAGTAAAAACTCAGCACAAGTGGGTTGCCCCTTGCTAAACCACAATTTCTCCTGCAGCTAAAGTATTACCAAAAGTGGAGCTAGTTTATGACCAGCTCCATGATTTATTGCAGCATTTTGGGTGATTTTTCCCCACAGACTCAGAAAAATGTTACGGCTGTTAAGACCAAACTTAACGTCTCCCGTAGCTGCAGCAGACTGAGAATAACAGTCTCTGCAGCTGCAGAGATTTTGATCCACAACTGAAGTTGCAGTGTAGGACTTAGTCTCAAATTATTTTGAGAATCCAGCCCTTAGCCCCATACTGTTTTGAGAATCCAGCCCATTGACTTCCTATACTAGTGTACCCCCTCCAGCTGGGGGGCTTTCAGGATTGGCTCCACAGAGTCTGCGTCACTCCATCAACCACCACTGCCACAGTACTGTTGCTCACCAGTCCCCAGGACCACTAAGAGGGTCTGAGACTGAAGAGGACCTGGGATTTCTATGGTTTTTCTTGCCAGTATGAAGAGTGGCTCCATGCCACACATCAAAGCTGACTGTGCTGCCAGCCCAGCAGCACAGTGGTAGCTCTACCACTTGTGACATTAGAGACCCTAGGTTGGGAATGAACTTGGGTCACTGGAGGGCTGACCAGGTGAAGAAGGATCAAGTGTCGGTGGGCTGCTTTTCTCCTCTGCGGAGGGTGGGTAGCATCCACTGCAGTACCAGCAGCTCTCAGTGGAGACTGGGGGCAGCACAGCTAGTGGAGCACTCTGGAAGGGGTTAGGGTGTTGGCAGACCCCTTATGCACAGGTGTGGAAGCACTCCCATTGCATGCTGGGCATCCATTCATGTCTGCACCCCTGGGGCAACCAGGAAACAAGGAAAAATCCATGACACCCAGACAGGCAAAGGTGGGTCTAGTGGATGGCCTCCACACTCTCTGCCAGGTCCATCCTGGCTGCTCTCCATGTCTCCTCCACTCCTTGGCTGCCCTTCTAGATTATAGACAGAGTGCTGAAGGGAGTTAAAGATTGTCCCACCTCAGCTGGCACAGATCCAGGGGGTGGGGTGGTCAGTGGAGTTGGAGAAGAGATCCTGAGAGTGGAGACCAGATCAGGAGGACCTCAGACTGGGTGGAATATGGACGCTTCATATGACCTCACTGGAGAAAGGTCTAAGGGGCCTGTGTCAGGGGGAAGGACAAAGAGAGTTCCCTAAAAAAAAAAAAAAGCTGATTGTGCTGCTGCCAATGGACTGAGTGCATTGGCACTCAAAATGGACCAGGGATGACCCCCACAACTACCCTAACTGAACTGGGCACTAGTGCAACTGCACATGGCAACACTGGGGCACACTAAGAGTTTTTTCTTTTAACATGAAAGATGTAATGGGTCTATGTGATAATGCCGACTGCTGAATGGCGAGTCACATTATCTTGACTTCAGTGCGGTGAAAATATTTTTGCCACGCTGACATCCTCAGCGCATGGAAGAACAGTGCTGGGGACTTACTTATTTTGCTGTCTGTGGGGACACTTTACACCTATAAAGGATTCTCTACTCCAGGTGGGTGCATGTCGGGGGAGGCAAAAGCAAAAACAAGTTCAGACCAGGCGCCCAACAAAATGCAGTAGCACCGGACCTGAACAGTACCCCCCACACAAAATGGGATGCAACCCCCAGTGCCATGGCACAGCTTCGGCAGCCAACCCTGAATACACCCACTATATCCCCTCCGCCCTCCATCCGACACTTTCGATGTTTCTCGCTCCCACCCACGCACATGCTTAGTGACATCCTGTCACCTGATTTACCCACCACATCCAATTAAGCCCCTACCCCGATCACCATTTGGGCTTTCATCCACAACGCATCACTGTTTTGGACGGCGCCGTCTTTCAGGCACCAACATCACAGGCTACTGATGTTATTAAATGATTTGCGGCAATTACAACACAAGTATTGTGCAAGCTTGTTGATAAATGAGTGTGCAAACAGGTCCAGGGAGTAAAATGCATACACTTAAATTCATTTTACTAATTTGTTTTTGAAAGAAATTGCACACTGGCAGCTAGGAGGGGACTAAAACAGCATTAAACTGATATCAGAATTCTGCAGCAATAAATCTACTGATTGAACCAGAATCGATTCAGTGATCACTAATGTATCTCAGCATCACTGCCTGCATGTCCAAGAGGAGTAGATCCAGCCTCATTTTACATCATAGTGCAGTAGGTAATGACACTGATAACCAGCAATGCATACCATCTCAAATGGACGCTTCATGCTAATCAGTCAAGGTAATTGACTTTGTAAGTACATCCTATGTCCTGATGTCAGGTGTAATCAGGGAGTTCTCTGGTTGTTGGAAAAAGCACCAAGCAAACATGTGAATTGGAAAAGGGTTCTCACTTCACCTAGAAAAGCAGACTGCTTATTAAGGATGAATAAGAAAGCCTCTTAAATCACGTTAACTGGGGCAGGGTGCATGACAGTCAATAAGGTAGGGGCCAGAGGACTGGCACCACTGCATCAGAACTAACCTTTGACCTGTATCAGTTCAACTAGCAACCAGTGCTGATGAGGCAGTGGGATTTTGGAAATGGAATTGGAGTAAGTGTCTCCTAGTAAAACTAGGGCTGATGAATTATGGATAGTGGTCTTAAGCACTCTGGAGCTGTCCTCCACTGCTCCCTCCCAAAATTTCTCTAACGAGGGGCATAATCACAAAACATAAATTAGCTCCCCATCTGATTGTGAGCACTTCTCAACACTTTGAATGTAGAAGAGTACCCATTTTCTGCAGTATTAAAGGAGTTGGAGACCATCTGTGGAGCAGCTTACTGTCTATCAGTCTACCCTTTCAGTCCCTGTATGCTTGGCATGCTGTAGCCAGAAATTAGTCCCAGATCTATAATTCAAGTCCTTCTCCAAAACTATCCTGCAACCTTCTAATGAGGGTGCTACCTCAACCCTGATAGAATGATAAACCCTCCCAGTCACCACTATTTTGTGGACCATGGGGTCAGCAGCTTCCTTCATCTAGTGCCAGATGGCGGAGGGATGTGAGGACCTGCAGAGGTCCTGTACCACTGCTCTGAGCAGTAAATATCTCCAAAAGTCAGTTTTTGCAAAAAAAATGAATCTTCTAACAGCTGAAAGGAGATGAATGCCAAGCCTGGCATTAAGAGGTCTCCAAAAATCCTTACTTTCTCCTTTTTGCTTTTTCCAACCCTTCCAAGAGGTATTGTGGTTCCTGCTGTGGTCTTAAGTTTATTCAAAAGATAGGGCAGCTGGAAGAGGGGGCCAAAGTAATCTTCTGGCACTGAAGTCAGGGCCACTCATCTGTTCCATGCCCTCTGGACTTCCCCAGTGACAGAGTTGGTGGATACTTTGGTGGTGAGTTTTGCCCCCATGAGTAATCTAAGGCAGACATTCTGTGCTAAATCACATTATAGTTTTAACCACTGTGGAGAAAAGTCATTGGGAGGCAAAAACCATTTAACTGCCTGTACCATAAGATAGCCTGTGGCATACGCCTTAAACCATGGCATTCCAAGACTGCCATGGTACCAATCTACCCTGAGGTTGGCCCTACTCAAACTAGGGGTTTCCCATTTCCCTGCAAAGTGTCCCAGGATGTTGTCCACCCTACCAAACAGCTTTTCATGTAGCAGGTTGCTGAAAATGTATTTACATTTGGAAAGAGTGAACATAGGGATTTCTTCAACCTGTCCTATAATTGTGAGATTCAGTTTTGCCACCTCCATGTCTCATGCTCCAGCTTTGAAATCATGGTGGAAAATTTTGCTGATACATAGGGTGACTACTCAGTGGTGTTCTTTATCCAAAGGTATGTGAAAGAGGTGCTCTCCAATGCAATCTGGGTTCCCTCACAACAGCCCTTGGTATATAAGTTATTAATTGGCATCAGAGTGATATGCCTCCAGCTGACTGTTATCCCAGAGGCCATAGCAAAAAATTCCAGCAGTTCCATGACTGGATGCAGGGATGTGACTGGTCTGTCAATGCCGATAGAAGGTCACCAGCATAGGTATTTAACAGACATTTTTCTCTGCTACCAGTATACCCCTGATGGTGGGAGACACAAGCAGTTTCCTGGTCATTGACTCTAGGGCCAGCAGGATTAAGAGAGGGAGTGGGGGCACCTCTTCATAGTTCCCATTGCAGGATAAATGTTTCACAAACTACTGTGTTGGTCATAATGATCACCTTGGGGTACCATCACAGTAGAGGTCCATCCCCTAAAGTGAGCGGCAAACTTAAAAGCATCAAGTGCACTGTGTATGTATTCCCTTTCAGCAGAGCCAAATGTCTCTTTGAAGTCTGCAGCCAGCACCAAAGCTGGTAGTCATCAGATTGGACATGCCAGACCAGATTGAGCAAGGAGTGGATATTACCCACACCTTATTTCACTATTCTAAATCCCACATCCATATGAAGGATGATGTGAGAAAGGTCTCTCTCTATTTGAGTAGCAAGGATTTTTATCAAAATCTTCTTGTCATTCTGGTTCAGGGAAGTGGGCTGGTAATTTAAACAACCAAGGGGATCATTTGACCTTTCCAGAAGCAGCAAAATTAGGGCTTCATTTGTATTAGGTGGGGGCTTATTCAGGGTTTGGTCCTTGTTAAGCACTGATAAAAGAGAGAGACAGTTTGATCAGGGATCAGCTGCAAGAGATATACCATGAACCCATCTCTCCTGGGGGCTTCCTGTTTGCTCAAAGCAGCCACATCCTGCTGTGGCACCTCTAGCTCTGTCTGGGGCCCCTTGAGCCCCCTTAGTATGTCATCAAGCAGTCAGAGGATTTGCATACCCCTTAAAAAAATCTTAAAGATTGGGAAGGGGCACTGAGACATGCCTCCTGCTCTGCCCCTCTGCCAACATCTGCCCAATACCATTACTGCTTCTCCACCTACCGCACCTTCCACCTGGGCTCCTCCAGATGGCAGTATTGCAGCAGGAGCATGCAGCTAACCCCCCTGGAGAAGAAGAGCAGCCCCTGGCACTCTATCCATCTCCTCCCAGGCCGACCCCCAGCGGCCTGTGCTCATCCTCCAATCAGGGTCGCCGGCGTGGTACGAGGTAAGGCGTCCAGTGCCTCAGCCCTCAGTGCCATCAGGCTGGCTCTCTGACACCTTTCAATGGGATCAGGAGTCAAACTACAGCCAATAAGCCTACAGAAGTCTGTAATGGGAGCCAGAAGGGCTCATGGGACATAGGAAGACTCAATTAATACAAGCACGAGTTTTCAGCGAATAATTCATAATGTGACAGACCCTCAGCATTGCCCCTGAGTGCCTGACAGCTCAGTGGATCAAAGGAGAGCTGAGGTTCCATAGTCAAAAGCAGGTGCTGTTCACAAAATGAGTTAGTATGCATGTGACTGCAGTGCACAACAGACTGGTGTGGTCTGGAACTGAGAGTGAGGAGGTAGATCTTGTGTCTTAAAGAGTCAAGCAGAATTCCTGTTCCAGTGCAAGTGAGGGTAACCACTGGATTGTACTGAGTAATCTTGTGAGTGTAAAATGAAATCATGCAGGAGAAAGGTTAGGAAGAGAAGCTACCCTAGGACTCAAAAAGACTGAAAGCAGTAATAGAGCAAACTGTTGCAGGGTGACACTTTGTGTCTGAGAAGCCACCCAGTCAGTACCACTGCTCAATACTGGTTGTCACATGTACTAGGGTCTATATGCTAGGATGCAGTGTGCTGGTCTGATGTGGTTCAGATTTGACAGGCTACAGTTGCCCTCCAAGAGAAGACTGAAGAGGATCATTTGCTACATGCAGCAGTCATGAGAGGCCTGACAAGACCTGTGAAGAACAATCATTCTCACCTGTTGAAACCAGAGGCCTTAACTAGAAGGGAGCTGAAACCAGCCAGAGGAGAGAGGGTGGACACTTCCCCTGTGTCCTATGACAGATCCCAATGGACTGGATAAACTATGAGTAATTCAGGGCCTTGTCCCTACAGCAGCTCCACTGCAGTTGTTTGTTAATTTGGGCAATCATTTAATGGACCAGGCTCTCACAAGGAATACAAATACCTGTTTGGGATTTTGCATGTTGTGTTTGTTTGCAGCAAACTAAATGTATTATTTGAATCATTAAGTGCACCACCGCCAGCCAACCAGTTGCAATGATACCGGACCTACATAATTTCAGTATCCAGTAAAAACTGTGTTAGAAGAACAGTGCAGTCAGAAACCATGATAATATTACAGCATGTGCAGTTTTGGAGTTGGTTTATTTATATTAGAGTGTTTTTTCCCTGTGCCTGTTTTCTGGTGTCTGCGCCACATGATTTCTGACTGCACCATTCTTCTGATGCAGTTTTGATCTAGTCTCCATAATTTCTTTGGCTGGGTACCCAGTAATGCACCAGGAGATGACATATAATTTCAGGGCTTATATACTTCTGCCACTAGGGTGAGGGCAGTACCCTTACAGTACAGCTAGGCAAACAGCACTGTGCATGTGTGTGGTTTGAGGTGGGCTGCTGTTTTTCTGGCTGAAACAAAAAAGGGCAATGAAAGTACAGCCAGGGCACTTCATATGTACAATTTAAGCTGGACCTAGAGTGTCACCAGATGATAAGCCACCGTGCTTTATTTGACTGCAAAACCTTATTCTTTTCCTCTAGAACCTTGATCCTGTACCCTTAAAAACCCTTATTTGGTCATATTTATGGCCTGTAAGCATTTAGTAGTAGAACGTGCTAATAATTGGTATTGGTTTAATTATTCATTGTATTGTGATGGTTCACTGGTTGGGTGATCCTGTGAGGAGGTGGAGAGGTACTGCATACCAGGAGGTGGTACTTTACTGGACACATTAATGTTTGTCTGGGTGGAGCCACTGTACAACTTAAAAATAATCTTATATATGAACTCCCATCAGGTGTTGTTCACCCAAGGCTCTCAACTTTAATTTAGCCCATAAGGCAGGGGTAGTAACTGACACCCACAGTGTCTCAGAAACACTAAATTACCTACAAATAATCTCAAAGTGAGCAAAACATAGCACAAGTATTTATTACAACTAAAGTAGGAATTCTGTAATGGATACTAAGCCTGAGAATATGCCCCAAAGTTTCTCATTTCTGAATAAGATAAAACCTTTCCTGACATCAGAATTACCAGAAACAGAAGCACTGAATGGCTGGCCATGATGTACTACATGAAGTGGCAATGCATAGAGATTATTTGGTAAGAGGAGATACAGTGATAATACCACAGTGCCATAAGGTGACTATAATATTACAATCCTTACAAGCTACTGCACATTACAGTTACTTTGATGTCTACAGGATAGTGATTTATTTCTATTACAAACAAGTGTGAGGCATGATTGCTGCTGGTAAGCAATGGAAAAGTAGAAGATGGGCCTGCCTGCTGGCATGGCAGTGGTGCTACCACTTGAGGTGCCAGTGAACCAGGTTCAGGAATGAGCTCAGGGTGGCAGGAGGGGCAGGAGGGTGGAAGATGGATTGAGCAGCAATCGCATGCTCTCCACCCTCAGGGAGGGTGGGGGGATTCTGCCTCCTTGAGCCTCCAGGTACAGTACCACTGGGTGACTATGGGGGCCACTTACTGGGACTGGGGGCTAAGGCTGGGATGCATGCAGATACTTAGCATGCATATGCTGTGGCATCATTGCACATCATGTCTCCCCATCCTGGAAACTGTACAAGGAGAATCTTGGCCCTGGCATCAGTCCCCAAGCCACCTCAGTGCAGCCAACTGATGACTAGCACATGGACGGGTGTAGCCGGCTACCCCTTCCCCTGCCAGGAAGGTAAACTAAGGCTCCATAAGGGGCAGGCTGTGGTGGAGTTGGCTGGCAGATTCCAGCCAGTGACATGGAGGCATAAAGCATAAATATAAAAAAAAAGGAAATGTAGAATATGAGGGTATAGCCTCTGTACTGTACAATGATTTTATGTGACATTTAATAAATAACAATTGAAATTCATTTATGACTCTAAATTATCTTCTTCATAATCCATTCAAGAAAATATTATTGAATATGATCTGGTATCTTGAAGACAAGCTTTGAACCCATAAACAATGTTCTGGTTTAAAAGAACAAATACCCCAAAGGGCCAGTATCAAAACTTGTATTTACAATGTCACAGCAGCTTGATTAACTGCTAGGCTATAGAATCACTCTACATATTTTAACATGCATGACACCTCTTGAACTAGTAAGTGGCCTAAAAGTAAATAGGGGATACATGATGGGCAGGAGTGGAATATGGAAAATATTCTTACTCCTGCAGAGTGAGGCATGGATATTTTAGGAAGCCGAAGGCACAAGTGAGATATCCATACCTCACGATGCAGGAATGAGAATATTTGCCATATTCCACGATCTGCACATCATGTGTGCAATTTATACAATAGGGCCATGTTGTGTCTTGTTTGTATTGTGCTGGAGTTTTGTTTTGAAGTGTTGCTTTTATGTCTGTCCTTGTGGGATTATTTTGTGTTTTAGTATCCTTGTGTGTGTGTAGACTGGGAATTAGAGAACCGTTGCTAAGGCAGGCACGTCAGTCAGTGAGAGTGATGCATCTGATTGGCTGTTATTGTGTATATGGATGGGTTGAATCGTTTGTAAAATTTTGCGGTACTGCTGTTCGCTATGTGAATTACTGAGGTTGTCAGTGGAGATTATAGTTCAAGATTTACACAGTGGTATGAAAAACATTTTTTGGGGCTGTTTGATTTGTACCATTGGCAGTTC
This sequence comes from Neoceratodus forsteri, assembly GCA_016271365.2. Lineage (NCBI taxonomy): Eukaryota > Metazoa > Chordata > Ceratodontiformes > Ceratodontidae > Neoceratodus > Neoceratodus forsteri. Next base: position 1,377,265,074 of record CM028130.1, on the reverse strand, counting down.
TTTTTATGTCTATGCAACATGTTCATGGCTTCTGTGTTTGCCGACAGTTCTGCGAGTGTAATGTCCAGTGGGAATACAACCATTTGTAGAGGAATCATTGTGGATCGTGATATGGATGTTTTTTCACTGCAGAATGGGAAAAGAGTAGCTGCTACTTTTCAGGAATGATGGAAGAGAAGTAAAATTTATAAAGGGCTATTACAAATGGAAGGCAGTGTCGTGTAGTGCATCGCGGGGTGGGTGGAAGAGCTTTATAGTTAGATATTTATTGCCAGTAGTACTTAGCAACAGATACATGTGTTTGGTGCAGAGAAGGTGTTTAGAATGTGCTTGTGTTGTTAATGAAGGTGCTACAGACAAAGTGTGTTTGTGGTGGTAGTAGAGGTGGCTATCAGTAGAATATAGGAGGCTGAACTGTAGGGGACATTGTGGAAATAAGTGCCAGCTGGGAGGAGGGAGGACTGTGACATATGTACTGTGTGAAGAAATGGGTTGATGATGTAGAGACTATATGTATAAATGTAAGATTTACATTTATACACATTGTGAATATTCAAAAGGGTTAGCATGGCGCAACAGTGTTGCGCCATGCACAACCCACTGATGTGCCCTGGCGCAATATTCAAAAGGGAAAAGTGCGCCACAAACATCCCGATGCGCCGGACTGCATCAGTAATGTATGCAGGCACAGGTAGGGAGGGCGTTCCCATGCATAACCTGCACAGCCCGATATTCAGCCCGGGATGTGCAGAGGCATGCATGTGCAACCCCTACCTGCGCCTGCACAAAGTTAAGCCAAAAAAAAGGAACAGCGATGGCCACCCACAGGTGAGCTGCCGCGTGCAGGGCAGCGCAGCACAGCTGCCACCTGTGGGTGGCCACCCAGTTCCTGCCACACCTGGCGGCTCCCTCCTGTGCCCCATCGCGGGCATCCCTGGAGCAAAAAACCCCCATCCAATATCCCTGGTGGTCCAGTGGACCTCTATGTGCCCGATCGCGGGTATTGGTACAGTACCCCCCTCCATATCCAATATCCCTGGTGGTCCAGTGGACTGATCACCACCCGATCGCGGGCATCTGTAACACATAACATACCCCTACTACCCTGGTGGTCTAGTGTACCCCCCTCTCCACCCACCCACTGAGCCCCACCACCCCGCTCCCCCCCGTCAGCCGGCGGGCGGCAGCACATATCTGGACTGAGTAGTACGGTATGGGCTGCACGCCCATTGGCTCACTCTGTGAACCAATGGGTGTGCAGCCCTACTGAGCTGTCAGTCAGCGGGCAGCGGGGCGGCAGGAGGGTGGGGTGCTGCCACCACCGACTGGCGGGGGACTGGGGCAGTGGGGCTCCAGTGGATGGGTGGGGAGGGATACACTAGAACACCAGGGTAATGGTATATTATGTTACAGGCGCCAGCGGTGGATGGCGGTGGTCGCTGGACCACCAGGGATATTGGACGCGGGAGGTACTATACCGATGCCTGCGACTAGGACAGAGGTCTACTGAACCTCCTGGGATATAGGAGGGGGGGCTTATCTTCACACAAATGCCTACGATCGGGCACATAGCAATCCACTGGACCACCAGGGATATTGGATGGGGATTTTTTTCTTTCACATGAATGCCTGCGATCGGGCTGCAGGGGACGTCTGTCCCCGACGGCTGCTGCCTGGCAGGGCGCCAGGCACAAGTCATTGGGGATCGACGCACCTGCATGCTAATGGCATGCAAATGGGGCCAAAATGAGATGTAAATGGCCCCCTGTCCGCCTTGCATAAATTATGGCCCCATTTGCATGTCCCCTTTTGAATATCGCAGGTGCTGTGCATGGCGCAATGGCACTTACGCTAGCGCATCTCCATGCTCCACTCTGGCCACTTGCGCTGGCGCAGTGCCACTGAGCCATGCACAGTGGGGGTGGCCAGGGTGCAATATTCAAAGCTGCTGCGCGATAGTGCAGTTCTGTTGAATATCGCCAAGGCCACACCCCTGTGCAACAAAGTTGAGCTGCTCCCTGGCTTGTGCCACAGCCTGGCCCAGTTTGAATATCCGGGCCATTGTGCCTATGTCATCAGGCCGTTTATTCCACTGGGGTGAGAAATACATGATTTTCTCACACCACATATCAGCTCACCCCTATTGTATAAATGTATGTCTGTGATGGAGTGTGTGTCTACCAAGCACCTCTTCACAATCCTGCAACACAGCTTGCAATGCAGGCAGCACAAGTTAACCTTGCAACACAGCCTGCAACACAGACTGCACACGTTTTGTCTGGGGCTGTGGTGGGATTTGTACAGAATCCCTACAGTTTAAAAGTTGGCCCTTAAAACCTCTCTGTGCTGATTGTTCTGAGTGTTGGATGTATCTGAGGTGGAGGGGTGTTAACAGGCAATACCTGGGCCCAATAAAGGGGGCTGGGTGACTAAAGAGAAGAGGGTGTTTTTGTTTCCGTTAGATGCTGTAAGTAGAGACAGAGACTGGACTGAATTCTGGCTACGTTGAATGCAAGCTGTTTTGTTTTTCTTTTCTGTTTTCTGATGCTGTAAATAAAGACAGAGGCTAAACTGAATTCTTGGATAAGCTGAATACAATCTGTTTTGTTTAAGATTTCATTTATTTAAACTGGCCTCTGGAGTGGTCTTTTTGAGAGTGTTCCCAGAAGCCACCCGGACACCACCCTGTCACAATGTCAAATCAGTGTCACCAAACTGAGGTACAACATATACAATAATAAATCATTTTTCCATACTTGATGATAGAAAACTAATAAGTTACCAGAATGCCTAATGACAAGATTCTACTAGGTAACCATGCTGATGAAGGATTTGACCAAGTCTGTAGAAGTGCACCTGATGACTGGTGTCACCACTGAAACTAAAAGAATGATGCAAATATACCACCCCAAAAATATTAACCTATATAATGTCACCTGAACCAAAAGTACAAGGGGAAACCCTTTAAGACTTAATTGGCCTGATATTTGAAAGTTTACCAAAGTGCAAACAGTGCTTGTTCCATGCTTACTGTGATTTACACAGTCCCTTGTATGGGCAGTACATAAAGTGCCATATAGAAAGGCACAGTTAGCATAACACAGTCTGACTGCCTGTGTGGGCTAACCCATGTCTAGCACCTATACAACTGACTGCATCAATGATGCAGATGTGTACAATGGTATACTAAAGGATTTTGGTACTGCTAACAAGCTATTGGCGTGTGCCAGTTATGAATATTTTCCAAATACCTTGAATAGTGCAGTATTTGTTATTTGGATCCGAATAATGAATAGTGGCATTATTTGTGCCTGTTCCTATTTGGGAACTACAATAGTAAAACAAAACAAAAAAAAGAGACAACCCCCACCGTATACCCTGTAAAACAGACAACCGCCATCCCCTTGCCCTATGTTAGAATCCATACCACCTTCTTACCCCCTCCAGCACCCACAATTTTCAATACAATTAGTAATATAAAAAATACCTGACAAGATGTGCAGCTGGCACAACCACCCCTCAGATCTCAGGTGCCATGTATATGAAAGAAAAAGTCCTTGCTAGGATCTTCTCCTGCCACGATCTGTGTGCCAGCCCATACATGAAATAAATCCCTGGTAGTCTTGTGGACTACTTCATAGAATCACAATGTTGGAACTCCCAGGCATCTCCCTATTGTCAGGAAGCCCCCTTTGAGCAGGGGACAGGTAGCAGAATGATTGGCTACTCCTGTTTCTTCACTTTATCATGTGCCATGCAACACCAGATCCCTGAGCAATAAGACAGCTGTGATATTGAATTTTATCATGGATTCCACTAGGAATAGGGATCTGGTACATTTCAACAAGACCTGGCATGGTGATGACTCTGGGACAGTGCTAGAGGTGGTGACCTGGCCAAGCTCTCGTTAGTACAATGCCTGAGACAGAAATATAATGATAGTGGGTTGGCTATCCACTGTAGATCACACCTGATACTGACCATGTATCCAATGAAGAAGACAAGGTTGTTTGAATGTGTGGCCATAAAGAGTGATGCGCGTGTGAGGTGTGGGATTCTCCTAGGTTAATGACCTGTGGGTATAGACATGAAGTTCCAATGGGAATTTGTTAATTTAATTGTCAATATGTAATTTAATGCCCCTAATCTGATTGTGTTAAGAGGTTTTAACATTTATGTTGACAATAGCACCTCAAAATTTATTAAACAGTTCCTCCAGTTGTTGGATTCACTGGGCCTTACACAGATAGATTCCACTGCTTCCCATGAATTTGACAACACCATGGACCTCATTTTCTCTCATGAGTGCTGCACATTTGGTACGTCAGGGTATATCTGGTGGGGAGAATGGATAGTCACACTGTCCAGTTTCTACCAAGGAGCCTCTGAAAATCTCTCCCCCTACTTAGAATGTCCAGTACAGCTCAATATGTGAAATGGAGCTGGAGAAGCTCCTGGACATACTGTACACCTCAGGTATGGAGGAAGCATCTGATGAGCCACAGTTGTAGCCACTGATGGCTGTAATTTATCCATCAGTACTGCACTGGACTCCATCATACCAATCTGTGTCCGCCCACTGATCTTCCAGTGCAGCTCAGCTTGCTCTAATGATGATCCAAGTGGGTTGAAGGCTGGGGTCAGTGGTTGGGCACTCATGGAAGAGATTTAGTTCAGTGAACAATGGAATGAGTCTGAGGTTACATAATAACGAATATCAGAGGGGAATAACTCTGAGAAAGGCAGATTTCCTGTCATGAGCTATTGCACCAAGTAAGAGACACCAGCTGAACTGTTCCACACTGTGGGCAGGTTTATCCATCCTTCCTGTCTACTTTCTGGTGGAGTCATGTCTCAGGATTGATATAATGAGTTTAGCCTGTTCTTCCAGGACAGAGTGTTCTGCATTTGGGCTGGGATCTCAGAGGAAAGAATCCTGAAGGGCCTCACAGCTCTGACAGTGGACAAGGCTTTGGGACCTGACAGGATACACACAAGGGTACTAAAAGAATTCAGTGAGGTGTTAGTTCCCCCACTAATGGCCTTATTCAACAGCTGTCCAGAAACAGGTATGGTTCTGGAGGAGGAGAAGGAGAGTAGACGTGGTTCCTCTGAGCAGCAGCAGGGAAAAGGCTAGTAACTACAGGCTTGTTAGTCTTGTTTCAGTGGTGTGTGAATTAATGGAAACCTTGTTAAAGAAAAGCTGATAGAGTATCTTGAATCCAATTTGTTGCAAGACCACAAGTAGCATTCATTTCTTCATTGGGTGGGGTGGGAGGTCATGCTCATACCTCTCACCTGTCCCTGATTTTGCCTCAAAATGTTACTCTGTTCCTCCTAAAAATTGTGTTTCTGTGACCAAACAGCAGTGGTTATAAGCACAAAATAATGTCAAACATTAAAGTTGCAAACTTGTTCTTCTGTAGAAAATGTATTTCACACTAAGCCCTTTATTCTACCAGCTTTCTGAGTGAATATCTCCAATTTTGAAGAAGTGTCCATGATTTTGTCCCTTTGTACCTGATTTTTTAAGCCTTGTCCCTGATTTATGAGGCAGGAGGTTGAGAGGTACGGTCATGCCAGACCAATCTTTTTGATTTCTTTGACTGGGTGATCAGGGAAATAGATCAAGGGATGGCAGTGGATGTGGCCTATCTGGACTTTAGCAAGGCCTTTCACACTGTTCTGCACAGGAGACTAATAAAGGAACTGAACAGCTGAGGGGTGGAATCCAACGTTATTTATTTATTTATTGAAACATTTCACCAGGAAAGGCACACTGAACAACAAGTTGCATGTCTCATGGTGCATCCTGAGGGAAAGGGTAGTGGAAATACATACATGCATACAACAGCAGACACTGTTCCTATGCACGAATGTGCATGCAATGTGCGGAAAACAGACAGATGCACCGGGCTCAGCTGACACTCATGGAAAGGATGGTGGCAGACAGCCTCACCACTGTGAGTATCCATGGCATGCCAGAGGGAGTGGACACACTGGCCGGTGAGTTTAGTGCCCAGAAACACCAAACCCAGCAGCAGTAGGGCTGCATGCACAATAGCTAATGGTGTCCCATTGTGCCAACAGAGAATGCCAGGGGTGGTGGACACAGTGCTCAGCCATCGTAGGGGTGCCCACCCAGGACTGCAGTAGGTGCACAATGAGGATAGAGGACACAGGACAGCAACAAAGGTGAGTACTCCTGTGACAGAATGGAGACAGTGGCATGGCACAATGTATAGGGCAGTAACCACCCCTTCCTGTCCCAATACCCACAAGTCCTGGACAGGCAACGGACATCCCACAAGAACCAGAAGAGGAACCTATGCAAGGTGCAGACAGTGATGACATAGATGCTGCGATGGAGCATGCAGATGATGAGGCAGCTGTGGACCCCCACGGGGCAGGGTACAGTGGGCAGGATCACATGCCCACATGGTGGTGATCAGTGTGCAGCGGCATGGCAGTCTGAGGCAGTAGTGCACCACGTACAGTGGTGGATGTGCAGCTGGTCATGTGAGGTGGGCAAGACAGCACAGATGAGGGCATGTCAAGCAGGCTGACTGGATGCGCTAAGCCATGACGGGTCGTGGACCTACCTGACCCATGATACGAGGAGCTGCAGCAGCTGGAGCTGGACTACCTCGAGGTGTAGTGATGAAACACTGAGGCCATCAAAGAGCAGATGGACAACATCCAGGACCTGGGCCACGACATAGCATATCTGCATCACACACCACCTGTCAGTTCATGCTGAGGAATCCCTTATGGCTGCAATACGCTTCCTCAGCCATGGATGGGGACAAGATGATGATGTTTGTGCCATTGATGGTGCCAAGGATGTTGGGCATCCCATGCATACCACAGAACACCTGCTTGGTGGCACAGACCTCTGTATCAGACAGTGGGAGGTGTATGTGGTCCCATGTATGCACCATGCAGTGTATCAGTGACCTGGGCAAGGGCACGGGACACTGACGACTGGCTGACACCAAGACCATCACCTGCCACACATTGGAAGGACCCGGTGGTGTAGTATGACATGGTGCACATGACCTTCATCTCAACAGACATTGCTCTGGATCGGCATGTCCACAGTGTTACATCATCTCGTACTAGGTCGCAGAGTTGCAGCACCATGGAAGTCGGAAGTGTTCTAGGCAGTGGGTGTCATGGAGCACACTGCTGTCCATGCATGGTCTGAACATGTGCTCCCATGGCCGTGGCACCCAACCCCTCACATGCCGTGCATTCTGCAGATAGACATTCATGAGTAGTCCAGGACACATCCTAACGTCGACTGGCAAATGGTGTGTACATGGTATGGCGCATGGGTGTGTCGTCATTGCCTATGTAGGGCCCACCATCCACCTGGTGTGTGCCTGTGCATGGGCCACCACCAGTCAGCTCATATGCTGTGCACACCACATGGCTGTGGGTCACCATGGCTGCCACCCATGGACCTGTGTGGCATGTCATGCATGTGCTTGCCAAACTGCCATACTGTGCTACGTGGTGGTGTGCTGGACACGGGTCTGCCAGCTGATGTGTCCGCTGTCAGCTGCTCTACTAGTGTCCATTGTAGATCTACATGTCCGTCCCACATTGACTTGTGGCTGGGACGATGCACGGTCCTCATCGATGCACCTGCACCACGCAGGCATCCATGGGAGTCACTGAGCACAGGATTGCATCACCATGGTCCCTACATTGTCCTGTCCATGTGTGCATTGCTGTAGCCATAACATGACTGTCAGCATGGCTGCCCACCATGGTGTCATGCCCTGTGTCGACTGTGTGCCTGCACACTGCCTGTCCTGGCCGCAGGGGCAGGTGGTGCAAGCGGGGCATGCATGTGCATGAGTGCCACCCTGTGTGCAAGCATGTCAGAGTGCTGTGTCTCACATGGCCAGGGCAACTGTGAATGGTGGGGGTGGCCACACATGTCAAGGCATGCCTTGGCTGCTGGCACATGTGTGCACACGTGCCACATGTACTGGGTCCACTGCTGTGAGTATATAGGTGTGCACCCAGTGCACTGGTTGGGGTGGTGCAGGATGGAACACTTCCCAGGAATGCTGTGGCATGTGGTCAAGGGGGAGTTCTGCGACAGCGGTGGGTATGACACCCTATGGGCCACATGGCGTATTGACCCAGTGAGTATCACGGCCATGCCACACCTTACTGTCCATGGCTGTTCCACTGCCTGTTCTATGTCTGCATGTTGCCTGACCATTGCTTTCACCTTGTGTCTCCCTGCCCTTCCCCATACAGGATGCCACAGGCTTGCCAAGATGCATGGAGCTGTGCTGGATGTCACAGCCAGATAGGGCCGAAGTGATGGTGATGCACCAGCATGGCCTGTACCACTGATGCTGGCAGACCATGATGCTGAGGTGCCTCTGTCAGACCTCCAGGGATGGCCATCCCTTCTATGAAGGGTAGCATGGTGGTGCTGAGCCCTGGACCCTGTGGAGGGTCACCGTCCCATCATGGATGAGAGTTGCATGCCTGCACAGATCTGAGGTCCGCAGACCCCGTGGGGGGTGGTGTTGACCATGACTTACCATTCCTTTCTCTCCACAGTGCTACAGGGGTCCTGTGCACTGGATGCTGCTGCAGAAGCAGAAGTGGCCAACAGTGTCTGGGGATGAGCTGAGCACCAACGAGGAGCCATGGCCATGGCAGAAGCGCTAATGCACGGAGGTCCAGATGTCAGCAGAGGGGATGACTATGGGACCGCAAGGCTCGTCGACCACTGGTGCTGCCTGTTGACATACCTGGACTGTGGCAATTGGGGTGGCCTGCACTGTGTTGGGGGGGCATGTACTGCATTGAGGGCTCCTGTACTGAAATATGTTAATGCTGTGGCTGGGGGGGGCTTTGGTGGATGACCTCTGCCATCCTTTGTTACTGTACACCTTGTTATTGCTGCCATAATAAACACTTTTCTGTTCTACATGGCCTAGTCCTTGTCCCGCATGAGTGTGCCTGTGTGGGGGGGGGGGCTTGATGGCCAGATGTGCTATTCGCAGATTCAATCTGGGGGTCACACCCCAGTGTTGGGCTTTGGCCTACATGCAGCATGGGGTGGCCCATTGGGGTGGCCGGGCATGGTCCGGTCCTGGCTGCCGGGTGTATGGTGGGGCGGGGGCTGGCATGGCCAGCTGTGCACATGCACAGGTTCAGTGTTTTTATTTATTTATTAATTTTATTTATTGAAGTGTTTCATCTTTAAGGCACACTGAACAACAAGTTGCTCATCTCCCGGTGTGACCTGGGGGTGTGGCCATTGTGGGTGGTATGGGGTGGTCTTGCCATTGCTGGCCATTCAGGAGTCTCCATGGGCAGACACGTCCTGCAGTGCTAACAGGTGGGTGGGTGGGGCCCCTGGGTACGGGATGGCTTGTGCAGCCACTGGCGTGTGTCCTGCTGGCTGGGGCCACTGTCCTGGCCACTGTTCCATGGCACTGGTTGACTGCTGGGTCATACTGCATGCCGGCTGTCGGTGACCCTCACATACCGGGGCCATGTGGCTAGGCCTGCCTGCTGTGGTGTTTGTTGTGTGCATGGGGGCAGGCCAGAATTGTGCAGGTTGGTATGCTGGTGCTACGCCCATCTCGGAGGATGGGGCCCTGTGTCTCTGCTTCCACTTCTGGTGTGCACGCTGTTTTATGGTTGTCCTGTGGTATGCGTATCTTTACATGCCATGTGTCTGCATGCCACACGCACATACATGCATGTGCTCGGTGTTCCACTTCTCACCATTTATGCGGGCATGCCCCCACATATTCAGCATGCTTGTAGGATACATGCTTGAATGTTCCTGCCTTGAGCGGTGCCTTTTGCACCTGTCATGTATATGGCATTGCACACTGCCTGCGCATATGTTTCCCTGCTGCCTACGCATGTGCCCTGCGCACGTCGCACTGGCTTCATGCTTTAGGCCCACTATTACAACAATAAAGACAGCAGTGAACAGCAAATAACAGAAATGACATATTAAATGCAGCATATGAGTACAATTGTTTACAGAGTTCACAATGGACAGGTCAAGTGCCTTACATTAGGATAACACCTTAAAGTCATGATGATGGTACCATTTAGCCCGAAAGGAAGGGGTGGATAGGGAGTAACAGCAGAGGTGGAAAGGTAGCAAGGCTGAGAGGGAAGCAGATGAATATGAAACAAGATTATAGATATATTGATAGCTGTAGATTGATAGGAATCTAAAGTCATAGTTATATTGGCAGTTATAGATGACCCAAAGGAATCACCAGGTAGGGACCACTGCAGGGAGAGAAGGTAGTGGGGCTAGAAGGGAGCTGTAATTCAGAATAGTTACTTAATATATTGATAGAGGTTGGGGAGCAGGTCAGGACTACCAGGTAGGTTAATTGCAGGTACAATTCACGAAGAGGAAATTATATAGGTCTGAAGTTATAGAGGAAGGGGAGGAGGAGTGGCGAATCTGCTGAGGAAGTGAATTCCACAGTTTTGGGAAGTGAAATGAGAAAGCAACCTGGCCTACAGTGGTAGACTGGTGATGGACAATCAAGGAACAGGAGTCATAAGATCTAAGTGAGTGGGCAGAGGGAGGGAGGACTGATAGAGAGGAAGTGAGATAGGATGGGAATGATCCAAACCAGAATTTAGAGACAAATTTAGCTCAATGATGGAGACATCTATTTTCTAATGAGGGAAATGCCAGGGAGTGGTTGAGTTGACAGTGGTGGGTGAAAGGAGGAGAGTCCAGAGCGAAGCAACAGAAGGAGTTGAAGATGGTATCGGGTGCGACACTCTAGACTATATCACAGTAGTTGAAAATAAGAAGGATCATCTTCTGGACAAGTTCACGCCTAGCTGGGAGAGGGAGACAGCTCCGGTTCCTGTATAGAGCACTGAGCTTGGAGCACAGCTTTTTCAGGATGGCGTCCACATGACCAGAGAAGGTGAGATGTTGGTCAAGCCAAACACTCAGATATCTGAATGAGGAGGTGTCCTCAAGGACTGTCCTGTCAAGTGTATGGAAGGAGAGCAGAGAGGGGAGCCTAGAAAGTCTCTGCCTAGTGCCAAAGGTCATGGAGAATGTCTTCTTGGTGTTTAGAAAAAGCTGATGAGAGCAAAACCAGTGCTGAACATTATTGAAGTCCTGCTGAAGTCTGTTTGCACCATCAGTGGGGGACTGTCAGAAGGTGTAAAGGACCATGTCATCTGCGTACATATGTATTGAGGTTGATGTACAGACAGATGGTAGGTTATTAAGAAATGTGAAGAAAAGTAAAGGGCCCAACATAGACCCTTGAGGGACACCAATATTGATGGGGGGAGAGATGTGGAGTCAGCGATTTTTGACTGACTGGGTCCGACCTTCAAGGTAGGCTCTGAACCAGTTAGTGGCTGAGTTAGTCAGACCTGCTGAGGAAAGGGAGTTCAGTAGTAGGATGTAATGAACTGGGTTAGAAACTGGTTAACACATAGGAGACAGAGGATGGTGGTTACTAGCACCCATTCTAATCACGAGAGAGTGACCAGTAATGTGCTGCAGGGCTCAGTACTGAGACAGGTCCTCTTCAATATCTTCATAAATGGCCTTGCTGAAGAACTGGAAAATAAGGTATGCTTTTTGCAGATGGCAACAAAACCTGTAATAGGGTGGACACTCAAGAGGAGGTGGAGAAAATGTGTAGGGATCTTGGGAATCTTGTAGAGTGGTCAAGAGCGTGATAGGTTTCAATACCAACATGTACAAAATCATGCATATAGACCATAGCAACCCAGGATGTGAATATAGGATGAGGCAGGTACTGGCAGTCTCTTCACAGGATAGGGACCTTGGGGTTATCCTACCTCATTACCTCAAATTGGCAGGGCAGTGTGAAAAAGCAATGGGTAGGGCCAGTTGGATCCTGGGATGCATAGGGATTGGTATCTCCAGTAGAAAGAGGGATGTGGTCTTACCACTATCTTGTTCTCTGGTGAATCCCCACCTGCAATACTATGTCCAGCTCTGGAGGCCACACCTCAGAAAGTACATAGACAGGATGGAGGCAGTCCAGCAGAGGCAAATAAAATGTTGCAGTGCTTGCAGAGAAAGCGCTATGAGGAGAGACTGAGGGATTTCAACATGTACACTCTGGAAGAGTGGATAGCGAGAGGGGACGTGATAGAGACCTACAATTACTAAACGGAGATAAGCAGGGTGCAGAGGGGGTCTCTCTTTCAAATGAGAAAGATCACAAGGACCAGAGGGCATGCAATGAAGCTGGGGTGGGAGATTAAAAGGGAAAGTGAGGAAGTGCTACTTTACTAAAATAGTTGTAGCTGCCTGGAACTGACTGCCAACAGAAGTGGTGGAGGCAAAAACAGTAGGGGGCTTTAAACATGTGTGGGATAGACATAGGGGAAATATTAGTAAATAGGGAAGAGGGATGCATCACATTTCATCGACAATAAATCTGCCGAAATCCTGCACAGTGATGGCACAATGCCGACACTCGGTATTGTGCCGTCACTAAACAAAGTGCTTTTTGCGGGGGTCTGTGCTCCCTGCACCCCCCCATGTGAAAGGCTCTGACCCCCTCCCCACATTTAAATATAATTAACTCCAGGTCAGAGTTATTTTAGTGAGTCGGCAAAACACCGGGAGAAGCCGTGTCAGCGAACCCAGACCATTACAGCGACTGTCGCTGCAATGGTCTTTTTTCAGCTGTCACAGTGTTGGTGTCGCTGTACTGTGATTCACCGGTAAGAGAAAGGATTGCAGGAGACCAGTTTAGCTCTATGGAGACACAATAAGCAGGGACCTTCTGAACAGACTGGGTGGGCCAAGTGGTCCTCTTCTGAACACAAATTCTATGTTTCTGTCTCTACAGGTGACTTGATAGAGATCAGCAGCAACTGTGCAGAAAGACACTGGGGCACTATGGGTTTTGAAGTGAGTTACAGCCAGTTTCCTTGGAGGAGGTGCTTGAGGTGATCTCTGGACTGCATCTTATCTGCTGTGACTCAGATCCTGGGCCTACGTTTCTATTTCTGGGCTGCTGCGAGGCACTGGTTCTGGTGTTTGTCAGCATTGTTAGGTGTTCCCTTTTGGATGGTTATTTTTCTGAGGCTCCTAAAAGCTTCAGTGAGATCATCTCTGGGAAAAACACATCTTTGTACCCATATGTGCTTGCAAAGATGTGTTTTTTCTGGCTGATTATAGCCAGTCATGGTGGGTCTTTCATGTTTTGGCCAACTGCAGTTAACGGTGGTGTTCCTAAGGGTTGATTCTTTCTCACATTTTATTTTTGGTGTATATGCTACAACTACAGCAGATTATTAGAAGCTGTAGCAATGCCTTCAGGAAATCATGGACTGGATGAACTCCAAATGGCTGAGTCTTAATTTAACCAAGACAGAGTAGCTATTGGTGGAAGCAGATCTTTGTGAGTAAGCTGCCAGACTGAATGCTATAGTTATGGCATCACTAAATGGGACAGTTCTGGTGGTTGTGAATAGGGTGAATATTCTTGGAGTCACTGTGGACTCTGAGGTGACACTTCAACATCATGTGTTGGCTGTGGTCTGCAATGGATTTTTCCAACTTTGAAATGTTTCTTAGATTAAATCCTAGCAGATGCAAGAGGACCTGGTGACCCTGACACTCATTTGTTACTGTGAAGTATGAATTCTGTAATGCTATTTTCCTAGGGCCAACAGGGAGATTGGTATGGGTACACATCTTTTGCCTTGTGCAAAATGCCTCAGTCAGATTGATCTCTAGGTCATCTGCATTAGCTATCAGTTAGGTTTTGCACCACTTCAAGATTGCTTTGCTAACATACAAAGCCCTGCACAGTTAAGGTCCTGGCTACCTTAAAGACCTCTTGGCCTAGTATACTCCCAGTCACCCACTTTGCTCTGTCCAAGATCCTTTATTTATTTATTTATTTATTTATTTATTTATTCATTCATTTGTTCGTTCATTGAAAACTTCAGATAATTACCTTTGAGCACAAGTGCTCATTTACAAAGGTGCCACATGAAATACGTAGTCACAAAAAAAAAATTACAAGTACAATAAGCAGTCCCAGAGGAAATGCATTCAAGTCAGACTCAAATTACATAAAGTTTTGAACAAGCAAATAAAAAAACAATCCACACAGACTGTTGTATAAAAAGTCACAGAACTGGCCACAATAAGGGACTAGCATCCCTAGTGAGATTTTTCTTGTTCCAGTACAAGAGATCCAGCATTCTGTTAATTATGGCCACCAGACTGTCAACACTAGCCATACCATGGTCTCTCCTTAGTTTATGTGGAGATAAGATATTCTCAGTGGCAGCCCCATCCATCTGGAAGTCTTGCCATACCATTTAAGGAGTTGCCCTCAGTGCAGGCATTTAAAAAGGAGCTATAATGTTATCTTGTTATATTAGCCTTTGGTAATGATGACTGTTAGTACGTGTACAGCACTTCAATTGTATTATATTGTTTCTGATGTTATTTATATGTTTTTGTTCATAATTTATTGTTATTGTTTTCTTGTAATGTGCCCTGACCTCTAGGGTAGGGAGCTAAGTAAACAAAAATGCCTTGTCTTGCCTCCCTCATTGGATCACTTTCAGTCATAAAATAAAATATATATGTAACCCTGGTACTCTAGTACACCCCCATTTCACCCGATCCTTGTCAGCTGTAAAATAAAATGTACTGTATAATCCTCGGTAGCCATATAGTAAAACATATTTTCAGTCCCTGATATTCTTCTAGTGGACATCCCCACAGATCTGATCCCAATCATTTCAACAACTGCCCCACAAAACTAGTCCCCATGAACCAGTAACACCCACCCAAAACCACCTGCCTCCTCTCCCCTGAAAGACAACACCCTCCACTCACCACCATAGATGGCCGCTGTCTGCCCCACAAGTCTGGTATCCATAGACATGTCACATAGAGGAACTGTCTATTGATACAGGTCTTGTTTGATGTCCCTTTAAATTCACACTTACTGAGTTTGAAGGACTGTTCCAGGAGAACTGTATCAATAGATGGCACTTTCACATGAGATGTCTATCAAAACTGGACTTGCGGGGCAGAAGGTAGCTGACCATAGGGATGAGCAAAGAGGAAGTTCTGGCCTGTGGAAGCAAGGGAGATAATTGGTGTTGTGGAAAGATGTTACTGGATTGGGGTATCTAGATGGGAGGGTGGAACTTGCTGTTATAGGAATCAGGTGAGGGCAGGAGGATCTACTACACAATCTGGGATTAGATATATGTTTTATTTTATGGCTAACAGGGATTGTGTAAGGAGGTACAGTAGACTACCAAGGATTAGATAGATGTATATTTAAAACGTTTGATTTATTGAATATATGTATTATTTACACAGAAAAATGTCATACATAGCTATACAGATAGCTCAACTAATAGAAATCAAAATGCAAATCAAAATTTCGTACATGCAGACATCAGTATTGTCCTTCAAACTGGGAGGATCCAAACAGTCAGAAGTCCTCTATAGTTAGAAAGATATCAATATATTTAGGTTATTTAGCATGCATGTCTGAATCATCAAGAAATAACATTGATTTATATTGTTTCTGTATGGTTATTAAGATTTTCAGGATCGGCAATGTAACAAGTGGTGTACCGACACGAGGTCGAATCCACCACTGTGACATCCAGCACAGCAACAGAAATCACCTGGATGCAGTGAGTAACTGTGCAGGACATAGCAGAAACTGGCAGTGCAGCTCCCAGTGTTGTGCCCCCCCAGTCCAACTCCGACTCGGAGTTAGATATCTAGAGACTGGGGGGTGTGGGGTGCGGAGCCCCTCACAAGGGGGGGTTTGGGGGGCACAGAATCACACTGACATCCCCAACAGTACAATGCTGACATTCGGCATTGTGTCTGTCGCTGTCGGGGATGTTGGCATGAGCACTGTTGCAGCGCATTAGTAAAACCATAACAAGTGTAATAACTCTGCAATAAGTACCCGAAGATTTGTTATTATAAGCAAAAAATAAAAGATTTCCAGCCAAAGTAGTTAGTATATTATTGTCTATATTCTTTCCATACCTTTCTTACAAAATAAATCAGTTACTCTATAATTTAAAGCAGCAGTACTAGATAACCAGGAAGTGATTATCAAAATTCAGTTTTTTGGCTGGAAGCATGCAGCCATAGTTTGGGTTTCCATATCTGTAAATATTTTTTTGCAGCGATCTTTAGTTTTTTTAGATATTTAAAATGTATTTCCATTGTTGTGGATCTACAGTAAATATGGCTGCTGCCTAATTTGCAGCTAAACTCTCCCGACATGTCACATCCTGTCTTTTGTTTACTTCCTTGGGACACTGTCCTGTATGTTCTCAATGTCCCTGTGTAGTGCTGCGTGTCATGCGCCTGTGCGGTTGACAGAAGAGGGTTCCAATTCAACATGGTGGGTGGGAGAAATGAAAATAACAATAAAGAAAAATGGAGCAAATTATGGGGTGACAGTACAGCGAAAACAAGAAAGATTACCAGGAAAGTGCTCAACAGAGCACAGGAAACAAACTGTTGCAAAAGATTCAATTTTTATACAGTATTGCTGCTTTAATTCAATTCACTTACACAGTACTACACACTCAATGTTTTTCCCGAGTGCCAAAGGGAAAGGGGAAAGGGGAAACTGTTTAACCAGGAAAGGCACACTAAGCCAAAGTTTGTTTCCAGGTCCAACCTGGGAACACAAGGAAGTTAAGTGGCTTGCTTAGGGTCACACAGTATCCAAGTGGGGGCTGATGGGATTTAAGTCCAGGTCTTCAGGTTTGCAGCTCAGTGCCCTTAACCATTACACAGTACTGCTTCCTTCAAAGGCCATAATGCAGTTCACACATTTATTTATAGCATTTACCTTAGCAGTAGGACTTTTACTGTGAGTTTGGAATGGATGATGGCTCGCTTTTTATCTTCTTAAAGTTCTGCTTTTTATCATCCTACAATACTGCCATTCCCTTTCTCCTTGTTGAAGTCATGCCTCTGTCTACTGTCAGTCTTCAGCAGCTATTAGCTGTCTATGTCATTACTTCAGTCAGTCTACGTTTGCAGCAACTGCTTTAAAATTCTTTTAAGCTCCTTCTTAAGGTATCCTCAGCCTAAAGGATTTATATTCCCATGATACCTGTAAGAGTCAAACCCACCTTAAGAGTGTTCCTTTGCCTTCATTGTACGCTGACAGGGTGGTATTCCTATAGGGAAGAGAAAGCAAAAATGGCTGAAGCATCAACGTATAACAAACAACTCAATCATTCAACTAGCTTCCTGTCAGTATAATGTTGCACAAGTCTTCAGTTTGTTTGCATATGCACATCAAGTTAAAGAATATGCTTGTGGTTTGATGGGCATGAACAACAAGCCCCCCCCCCGGACTATTTAAACCAGCTTCCTCCAGCCTCATTCAGAAGCTGCTTCTTCACTCACACCATCTTCCCCTCCTTCCCCGGTGTCCAGCTTCTCTCCTCAGTACTCCTTTTTAATGCACTGCTACATTCATTGAAATAAATGACTACTCACTCATTAGTAGGTGTAAAAGTACTGATTTATTGTGAACCACAGGCACATAGAATCTACCAAACCCACCAACATCTCTGGGTTTGTAAAAAACACTTCCAGGCTGCCAGCGCAGTGGTAAGGCATCCACATGCAATGCCAATATCCAGAGTTCAGCAACAGACTCTTGAGTCAGATGGATGGCCTTGTGGAGAAGGACTGAGCATTCAAGGGATGACTCTCCTTCTCTGGGGGGGGGCAGACCAATGCGACAGAGACCTCTAGCAGAGGCCGGAAGATCCACTGCGACCGGCATCTAGATATGTGGGAGGCGGGACTGATGTCGGGTTCATCCCATGGACATCATTGCATGTCCGGCCTCCAGGGGACACAAATCCAGTCCTCCAGGCATGACACCCCACTCCACTGCTGCTCCAATTGCACTTTTTCACCTGCTGGGGGGTTCCACTCCCATGGACCCACCCTGGGGGATAAACAAGGTCTTGTCCTTTCTCATCCATTTGGGAGGGTAAGCTTGGGCATGGTTTGATGGTCCGAAGTGGGGGCTCAGCTCCCACAGTGGAAATTGGGAGTTCTGGGCCAGAAAAAAAATGCTTCCTCAGGATGCCAGGTTTATCTAGTAGAAACATAGAAACAAAATTTGATGGCAGATGAGAACCACTTGGTCCACCTAGTCTGCCTATTTTCCCCTGCTTACATTACCACTGAAGACCCTACTTGACCTAAAGTTCTTTCTCCCTCCCCTCTTTCCTTTTCACTATGATTCCCTTGTGCACATCGTATGCATTCTAGAATCCCACCATTGTCTTTGCTCCCA
The DNA here is from genome assembly GCA_016271365.2 of Neoceratodus forsteri. Taxonomy (NCBI): domain Eukaryota; kingdom Metazoa; phylum Chordata; order Ceratodontiformes; family Ceratodontidae; genus Neoceratodus; species Neoceratodus forsteri. Next base: position 1,377,246,706 of record CM028130.1, on the reverse strand, counting down.
CCACCACTGCTGGATTGTTATTCCAGGAATCCACAATTTTTTTCTTTAAAGTATTACTAGGGGGGAAATTTTCGTAACATTCAAGCATCTGAGAGGAATCAACAAGGATGGAGCCAACAGTGCTTTTAAACTGAGGAAGGGAAGGGACACTAGAAGGCATGGGCTAAAAATAGAAGGGGGGGAGATTTAGGAGGGAGATGAGGAGGCATTACTTCACAGAGAGAGTAGTGTCGAAGTGCAATGCCCTACCAGAGAGGATGATATCATACAAAACTGTGGGTAGCTTTAAAAGGGCATGGTACAGAGAGAACAGGGGAGAGTATGGGTGGATGAGGCTGAGAACAACTGAAGGCTGACAAAAGGGGAGGGGATGGGGCAGCTGCAACTTAGGGGCACTAGCTGCACACTCGAACAGACATTGATAGACCAGGAGGTCTGTTTCTGCTGACATATTTGAATGTTCAGATGTTTATACTTCCTCACATCTCTGTCTCTCAGGTCTACCACCTCCAGCTTAATAGCATGTCCACTTATTATTCAGCATCTTCTGTTCTGAAAAATACTTCCCTCCTGTATGCTATTTACCCTTATGAGGTATTCAAAGATCTCTATAATATGCTTCCTCCCTCCTCTCTTCCAGGGTGTACATACTGAGATCCTTTAGTCTCTCCTCACAGGGATTTTGATGCAGACCTTGCACCATTTCAGTTGTGCTCCTCTAAACTGCCTCCACTCTGTGTCCTTCAAGAGATGTGGTTTCCAGATCAGGACATAGTTCTCTAGGGGGTGTCTTACCAACAATATATGCAGAGGCAACACAACCTCCCTCTTTCTGATGGTGATACACCTTCCTGTGCACCCCTGTATCCCACTAGCCCTCCTGACAGTATTGTCACACTCCTGACTGTCTTGTCACACTGCCTGGTCATATTTAGGTCATCAGATATGATTACCCTCTTCAGTTTGGAGAGGGATAAGGACCCTTTAGCTGGTGGCTGTGAGTGTAAGTAGATACGAAAGATTTTTCTTAGCTGGTATTTCTGGGTGTTCGTAATTGTAGGCAGCTCCACTGGCCTCACTCTTCAACATCTCCCTGATGACAGGGTGGGTGCCTCAGGGTTGGAAGGTGGCTCATGTGGTGCCTAGCCACAAGGGGGGCAGAGAAGAGATAGGGAATTATAGGCCCATTAGCCTAACATCTGTGGTAGGCAAAGTTATGGAGGGCATTATCAAGGAGAGGCTGGCGGGGCAGCTGGAAAGGTTGGGGCACCTGGATGACAGGCAGTATGGTTTTGTTTCAGGGAGGTCGTGCCAGACTAACCTGGTGAAGTTTTATTACTGGGTGATGGGTGCCCTGGACCGACATAGGCCAGTGGACATCCTCTATCCGGATTTCATTAAGGCATTTGATTTGGTACCCCACAATGGCATACTAACAAAGCTGGGGGGATGGGGTGGGGGCAGTTGCTCAGGTGGGTGGAAAACTGGCTTGCGGGGTGAATACAGTGAGTGGTGGTTGGATGGATAGTCTCCTCCCCCAGGAAGGTCATCAGTGGGGTCCCCCAGGCTTTGGTCCTTGGGCCACTCCTGTTCAATTCCTATGTCTCGGACATAGGGTGGGGTGTTAGGAGTAGGCTGAGTCGCTTTGCGGATGACTCAAAACTGGGAGCACTGGAAGATGGGCAGGAGGGGAGAGAGGCCCTGCAAGGGGATCTGGATATCCTGGGGGGGTGGGCAATGAAGAGGCTGTTGAAGTTCAATGCAGGGAAATGTAGGGTGCTGCATCTGGGTGTGAGAAACCCGGGACATGCATACACCTTGGGAGGACCACACTGCAAGTTACATCGGGCAAGAGGGACTTAGGGATAGTGTAGGACAGCAAAATTAATAACACAGAGAATTGTCAAAGAGCTGCAGCAAAAGTAAACAGGATACTAGGCTGCATAACCAGGGGGATTACATCCAGGAGGAGGGAGGTGATCCTCCCTCTGTATAATGCCCTGGTTAGGTCGCATCTTGAGTACTGTGTGCAGTTCTGGAGACCTCATCTTAAGAGGGACATAGCAGTGCTGGAGAGGTTCCAGAGGAGAGTGACCAGGATGATTCAGGGCATGGAGCGTAGGACCTATGAGGAGAGACTGGATTAACTCAATCTGTGTGCATTGGAGGAGAGGAGGGACAAAGGGGACATGATAGAGACTTTCAAGTATGTAAAGGGGATAAATAAGGGCAGAGCCAGAGAAATGTTCAGGCTTAAGAAGGGGGGAACTACCAGGGGGCATGAGTGGAAGCTGGAAGGGGGGAAGTATGGGGGGAGCGCAGTAGATACTTATTCACAGAGAGGGTGGTGGAACCATGGAACACATTGCCCAGGAGTCTGGTGGAAGAGACCACAGTGGAAGGATCCAAGAAGGGTTGGGACAGGCACAGGGGAAAGCTGAGGTCAGGGAGGGACACCTCTGGGGCTGGGGGTGGTGAAGGAGTGAGCTCCCAGTAGGGGGCGAGCTTCTGAACAGACACGATAGGCCATGGGGCCTATTCTGCTGGCTTTTACTATGATACTATAATACTTTGAATCTTTCCTGCTTGGTAGTCATCAATACCACTTCACCCATTTTGTACTCCACCACTGGGTTTCTGTGCCCTAAGTGCATTTTTTTTGCACTTTTTCACAATGAAACCCAGCAGCCACTCCTCAGTCCCCAGTGTCTACCTTATTGCAGATTTTGGTGTGATCCACAAACAAGCAGCCTTTCCTTTCCACCTGCTCAACAATGCCACTTTTAAAGACATTAAAGAGCACCAGTCCTTTTATCCCTAGAGGCACCCTGATGGTCACCCTCCCTCCCTCCCTTAGAGTGAACTCGGTTTATCTCCAACCTCTGTCGCCTATCCCCTAATGAATTTCTTATCCAGTTTTCATCGTGGCCCCACTTCTAAGCTTATCATCTTGCTTTCTAGTTTCCTGTGTGGAACAATGCTGAAAGCCTTATTGAAATCAAGGTAGGCCATATCCATGACTCCACCATAATTTTATTCCTTTGTCAGTCAATCAAAGAAATCTATCAGATTCATTTGGCATTACCCCCGCCATGAATCCAGCATCTGGTCTTGTAAGCCATTGGATTCAAGAAATTCCCAATCCTTTCCTTTAGTAGTGATTCCATTACTTTCCCATCACCGATGTCAGGCAGACTAGCCTATACTGTAATTACCAAACTCCTCCCTGCTACTACTTCCACGAACTGGGACTACGTCTGCCCTCCTCAGGTCCTCTGGAACCACTCATGTTTCCAGTAAGCTGTTAAATAGGACTGTCAGAGGTGCAACCAATACCACCCTGAGGTACCTCAATACCCTTGGATGTACCAAATCTGTCCCTATTGCATTGTTCACCTTCAGATTAACAAATCCCTTCAGGACTCTCTCCTCCAAAAAAGGACTGGTGTCTACCCTCCCCCCTCAAAGCTTCAGTTACTTTTTTGTGGCCCCTCTCTTTCTCCTTCTACACTGAACAAAAGTATTTGTTCAGCATGTCAGCATTTTCCTGATCCCCCTCTGCACAGTCCCCCCTTGCCTTTTTATCCTTAGAATCCCACCCTTGGTCTTCCTCTTTTCAGGTACACACTTGAAAAATGTTTTATCCCCTTTCATTACCTTCTGGGCAATTCTATCTTTAGTTTGCACCTTTGCACTCCTTACTGTGTTCCCTGCTTCCCTCTATTTCCCCCGATGCACCTCCTTATTCTTCTCCCTCTGCTTCTCCTTATATTTTCTTAATGCTGTCCTTTTAGCCTTTACTGTTTTAGCCACCTCTTTCGAAAATCATAGTGGTCTCTTTCTCCTCTTGCTATTGCTCACTTGTTTGATGCAGAACCTTATTGCCTTTACTATGCTCCCTTTTAGTTTTGCCAACTGTTCATCCACCCGGCCCCAGGCCACCCCCCCCCAACAACTAAGTCATCCCTGTGGCATTCACTAATATCTGTAAAATGTTCCCTCCTAAAGTCCAGGACCCTCACCCTTGTAGGGTTCCATTCCACAGTCATCTTTATATTGAATCACACCATACAGTGATCACTGGTCCCCAGGTTGCCTCCCACCTTTACATCTGCAGCACTGTCCCTGTTAGTGAGTACCAGGTCCAGTATTACCCCATTACGAGTGGGTTCATTGACTAGTTGCCTGAGGAATACCCCCTGCAGAAAGTCCAGGATGTCCCTGCTTGTAGCTTGGAGACCCCAACCACCAGCACCTCTCCCTTTTCTGCCATCATGCCAGTGGCTTCCACTAATTCCTTATCTAATTCCTCCTATGTGTTGGAGGTCTGTAGATTACTCCAGTGTGAATAGTGGCTCCATTTCCATCTCCTTTGGGACCCAAAGTGCCTCTGGCCTCACCCAGTATTCCTTGTATCTCCATTGCTTTATGCTTTCCTTTACATAAAGCACCACACCCCCTCCTTTTCTTTCCTCCCTGTCTTTCCTGAACAGAGTATAGCCAGATATGGCCATGTCCCAGCCATGGTTTTCAGTACACCATGACTCAGTAATGGCCATAATATCCAAGTCAGTCTCTGCCATGATGGCCTCTAGGTCCAGAATCTTATTTCCTAGACTTCTAGCATTTGCACACATGGTGTTCCAGATTTTGTTTCTACTGTACTTATTACTCCCTTTCTTCTTTTTAGTCCTCCTTTATTCCCCCCTCTCTTTTTAATGTTCTTGTTCCCTTCCCCCTTAGTCTCTACTATCCTGCTTCCTTTATTAATTTGTACCCTAGGGGATTCTTCTCCCATCGGGTTCTCTCTACTCTCTACTTCAGCCTATGGGGGGGCAGTTTCTGCCTTGCCGATACCTTCCGTCACCCCCTTTCCTAGTTTAAATGTTCATTCAAATAACATTTACCCCATCCACTGAGGACTGTGATTCCCCTTCTCGATGGATACAGGCCATCATTACTCTGTAGGCTTTTATCTTCCCAGGTGGGTTCCCCGTCCCCAATGTATGTTGAGCCCTTCCTCTCTGCAAAATTCCTTCAACAATGAGTTGAAGCTCATGGTGTGGATATCCCTCTCCTCCCCCCTCTGATTGCATTATCTTCGAAACACTATTTACTTTTTCTTAATATTCCTCAGTCATTATAAATGCTTTTTGCTTGTTCACCAGGTAACTACATTTCTGCAAACTTGCCTCTTCTGTGACTTCCAGTCTCACTGTAGGAAGTCACGGAGGAGACACATTTGCAGAAATCTATTTACCTGATGAACAAGGAAAAATCTTTTATAACTGAAGATTAGTATTACTAAGCAAAAGTAAATAGTGTATCAAAGTTTTCCTTTCTGATGTACCTTTAGCTTAAAGGAGCTGTGTTTCTGCAGACCTCTAGAGGTAGAGTCCTCCTCCTCAAGAGGGTTCCTTTGTCTTCATCATACCCCAACAGAGTGGTAGTTCTACAGAGGGCAGAGAGCATGAATAGCTAAAGCATTCATGTACAGTATAACAAACAACTCTGTTATACAACTGGCATCCTGACTATCAACAATGTTACACAATCATACCTCCTCACTTTGGTTGTTGTCTCACTTTGAATTAAAAGGATATGTTTGCCATTCAATGAGTGAACGCAACCAGCCCCCCGCCTGTCCTGGGCTATTTAAACCTGCTTCATCCAGCTTCATTGGATGGCCTACAGCTGGCTAAGTCTCTACCTGACTAGAACTGAGCTGTTGCAGTGGAACCAGGTCCTTGAGGGTTGGCTGGAAGAGTTTGAATGGTACACTTCTGATAGCTGTGGTCAGGCTGAACAATCTGTAAGTCATTGTTGACTCACTGCTGACAGTGGAACATTAGGTGTCAGCTGTTGTCTGCAATGCATTTTTCCAACTAAGCAATAGCTCCTGGATCAAACCACATCTATCAATTTCATATCAGAAACAGCTTGTCTAAACCCCAAGTCCACTAACCACACCATCCCAGACTGTGTACTATTCTCACACCCCCACCGCATCACTGCTGCCGGTGTCCTGTTGGATGCCCTTAGCCACCACTGCATTACCTATTATCTTAGAAAAGTGGTTGCCACCCAGTCCTCCCCCAAATTCATTTGGTATCGCCCCCTCTATACTCTGGAATATTCTACTCTCCTCCAAGACCTACACTGTGCTGACTGGTCCTCTATATTCCAGGCCCCTGACATCGACTCGACCGTCTACATCTTTAGAAACACCCTACTTCAGATCTTAAACACCCATGCCCCCCCTAAAAAAAGGTTTGTGTGTAGCACATCCATCACCCCTGGATTACATCTGACTTGTTATCCCTCTGCAGAACCAGGAACAAATCTTGGGCATTGTTCAAATCCTCCATGTCCCCTGCTCACCTCCAACTTTACAAAACACACGCCTACACCAAGGAAATTTGTCAAGCCAAATCCATCATCTTCAAGTCTCAACTGCAGGCAAATGCTGGCTACCCTACTACTTTCTGGAAGGTTATACACTCACTTATGGACCCTACCACAAATCCAGCCACCAACCCTACACTTCGATGGTTCAACCTCCTCTGACCCCCCCTCCAGTGCCGAATCTTTCAACAAATTCTTCATTATCTGCCCTCTCCCAGACAACCCCCTCTTCTACCTCACCGGGATCCATCCCCCACATGAATTTCGTTATAACCCCCCCATGTCATCCACAGAAGTCTATCAGGAACTCATGTCCTTGAATCCTGCTAACTCTAGCCCTGATGGACTCCATCCTAAACTCCTCCGCATCTCAGCCCCAGCCATTGCCTATCCCCTTGTTCTCCTCCTAAACCTCTCCTTCTCATCTGGCATGGTCCCTCAGGCATTGAAACTTGCTAAAGTGATACCTTTCCTCAAAGGCAGGCATCACACCTTACCAAGGAACTATAGGCCCATCTCATTCCTGCCCTCTCTTGCCAAATTGCAGGAATCACTGATATACGCCAGGCTTCTGAACCATCCAACAGCCTCTGGCACTCTCTCACCTTACCAGTCAGACTTCAGGAAGCATCACTCCACCGTCACCTCTCTGTTACAAGAAACAGACCATATCCACTCTGCAATGCATCAAGGCCAGGTCACCTCTGCCATCTTTGTGGACCTGGCTAAGGCCTTTGACTCCGTTTCCCACAACCTTCTGCTCTGCAGACTATGCTCGTCTGGGTTATCCCAACCCACAGTCAATTGGTTCAGCTCCTGTTTACTCAACAGACAGCTATCAATCAAATTTGGAAATACATTCTCATCACCCCTCCCCATCCTAGCCGGTGTACCCCAAGGTTCCATTCTTGGACCCATCCTGTTCTCAGTCTTTATAAATGATCTTCCCTCTGTCTGCTCCACCTCCCACAGACATATATACGTGTATGACACCATGATCTACTCCTCTGGCTCCCCCACCAATGATGTATCTACTCCCTACAGCAAGACTTTGCCAGAGTCAAACATTGGTTTCAGGAAAACCAGCTGAAACTTAACACACCGAAAAAAAAACGTTTCTGTGGTACTCGGCTGTAGACAGAGGCTGACTCATCTCCAATCCCCCTCTACCTTCATCACACTGAATGGTTCCTCCCTAGAGGTGGTCAACATCTTCAAATACCTAGAAGTTTGGCTGGCAAGCCAACTAGATTTTTCCTCCCATATACAGTAGAAGCCATTTGCACTAAACTCTGCCCAAAACTTGGTATCCTTTATCAGAACAAAGACTGCCTCCCATTGCCTATTCACCAAAACCTGGTTACAAAACAGTTCTGCCTGTATTTGATTATGCTGAGGTTGTTTACGCCTCTGTTATTGCTTCCTCCCTCTCAAATCTTGATACACTACAAAACTCATTCTGTCACTTGGCTGCATCCTTTCCTCCCCTCACTCATCATATTTATTCTGCTTAGCATTCGTGGAAAATATTTAGTCTCATATCAGCCACTTTTTTAATTTGTGTATTTTTACTGTTTACTTGTGTGTTTTAATATTGTATATGTCCTTTGATTTTAGAAAAGAGCTTTATAAATAAAATATGATTTGATTTGATCACTGTCTCCTCTACTCCTCCCTCTCCATCGCCCCTCTTTCCCACAGATGGGTGCACCACTGCCTCTTCCTCACTGCCAAAGGTTAGGGACTCTTCCCCCATCTCCTCTGCTGCTTTTCTCTCACACACCCTTCTACCTACTTCCTCCACTCAAAGGATTCTTGTTTTTTTCTCCCTCCCCTACCCTCCATCCAAGGCAGGACAGCATGCATTCTCCTAGTGCCTTCTGCTTCTCTTGAACCAACTCCCCCAGGCTACTCATCACTCCCCCTCACTCGCCTCTTTAAAATCTAACTTTCTTTTCCTATCCAACTCCAACTGTTGCTGCCACTCCCCACACCACCTCCCACGTAGCCTACTTATTTCCATTCATTTCCAAGTGTCTCCCTCTTGATGCTACTCTGCCTCCTTTTGCAAATATCCTAACTTGTATGGCACCACGACTGTGTACTTAATTGTTGTGCTCATATATGCCAAAATGTCCTGATGTTCTAACTCTGCTTGTACAAGCTACAAAATTGTCATTGTAATTCCAACACCTACCCAGGTGCTACACTTGTTCTCTGATGTGATGTAATGTAATGTCCTGATTTTATGTATGATTGTATATTTTACCTTTTACCCTCCACATGATTGTTTCCCCACGGGTGACACCTGGAAATAAGCCTCAGTTCAGGGTACCTTTCCCGGTCACAAACTTTTAAGTAAATAAATAAATAAATGTCTAGCGCAAGAGGATCAGGTGTCCTCAATACATGCCTTTGTTACCCTTAGACTCTGTTATTGTACTGCTCTGCACAAGGGATATGTGGAGGCTTTTTGTGCTGTCTGTAGCTGGTGTAGAATGCCACAAACAGGTTGGTGGCTGGTGTGCCTTTTAGGGATCCTATTACACCTGTGCTGCACAGCTACACTGGCTTCCAGTTATGGTAAGCAAAAACGCACATGATAGACAAGCACTCAAAGCCAAAAAATAGCTCTTATCCCTTGAGTTTCTGTGTGGTATTTTTTGGCTTTTGAGTGCTTGTCAATTGTGTTTTTGCTTTCGATGTTATTTACAGCACCAACTGTATCTATGCAGCGCAAAGGCACTTGTGTGATTTCTTTCCAATTATGGTAGGTGACACACCACCTTCATAATCACTTTTCTAACACACAAATCCCTGCATGGTTTAAGCCCTGCTTAATTCAAAGAATTCTTAGCTTGATGTGCTCCTACCTGCTCTCTTTGCTCCACCATAGAGTTGCTGCTAGCCATCCTGACATCGTGTCTGAAACACTCAGGAGATTGGGCTTTCTTGGATGTGGCAACCCACAATCTGGCACTCTCACCCCTAACATCTGAGGAGTTCTCCTCAGTGGAGGCATTCAAATGAGGCATGAATAGTCATCCATTTGAATTTGCATTTGGTCCAGATATATGATCAAGTCTGACCTGTACCTCTGTATTATAGTGATGTGGCACTATAGTTAGAGTTGAGAAGGGGTTTCTATGTTAAACCTCAAACTCTGCACTTTAATGTCTTTGCAACCGTTCAACAAGTTTGCACAACATTTTACATGTGCAGACTCAGGGGTTGCTTTCTTGATGTTCGAAGTATTCATTGTAATTGCTACTAAATTGTATAAATGTATGAAACCATACTGTGTAACTTTAAGTCAGTAGGCTTTTATGCTGTAACCTAAATCTGTTTTTGTCTATCCTCAATGTGACGAGGTACCTTTGGAAATGAGCGTCTGGCTCAAACGTTGTAAACCAATGTACACATAAATAAATAAAAATAAATAAATTCTGGTCAGATGTGCAGATTCTAAGATGCAAGTTTTTTTTTTAACTTATTTTATATTTTTTATTTAACCATTTGATGACCGGGAAAGGCACACTGACCCGAGGCTTGTTTCCAGGTGCGACCTAAATACTGATGGCAATAAAATTAAGAAATCTCTGTTTATTGCTGTTTTTTGTCACCACCTACTGTAGTTCCCAGATGGTTTCGAATTTTGGTCTGAAATTTTCAGGGTAGAAAGGGCTTGGCCACGGAGGTGCCTTTCGTTGGTTTGGTAAAAAAAAATAATCTGTTCTAAAGTTACTATATATTAACATTTCGGTTATGAACATCCTCTGTACATTATTTTGGATAGCTGCTTGGAAAGAAAAAAGAATCTGATTCATATAAAAAAATAATCCTTTTTTGTATGGGGGTCATCTTTTTACATTAGGAAAAAATAATTTTTTGTATGGCAGCCCCCTTATTTCTGATTTTTTTTCCCCAAAATACAATTTTCAAAACCCACAAAAATGACATCATGGACAGACATAATAAATGCTTTTGTAGTGCTCCACATTGCCAATGGGTAGTAATTGCAGATGGTGTCATGCACCCCTTCTAGGGGAAATGGCACAGCCCAAAGGCTGCATCAGCCTTGAATATTGGGCACATGAGGATCCACTTTCTGGTCTTAGTTGTGCTATTGAAGAGAAAGGATCTCACAAGCTTTTCTGAAGAACAAATCAGCTTGGGGTTGCAATTCTGCATAGCAGGATAAGGCTACCTGGTAACGGGGAGCACCCCTAAATTAAATCTGTGCCTGTTAAGCTGCAGCTTTCAAATTGGGTAACCTGCTCTTCCTTTTTTCAACTGCATGTGCGTGGATTGGTGGTCACATCTGCCACATAACTCTTTGATGTTTATTTAAAAGGGTCTCTGATTTAAAAAAAAAACTGAAAAGTGACTCAGGTAAGTACAGTATCTGTCTTTTCATTAGGGTTTTTAGATTAGGGAGGTCCCTAGGATTTTCCCTCCATCACTGGTGTCATTACTTTAATCCCCCCTAGTATTATTACCAGTGTCAGTGGCTCAGTAGGTAGCACACTCGCCTCTGAGGCTGGGAGATCAGAGGGCTGTGGGTTCAGTTCCCACATCTGGCACTTGGGTTAATATCCCAGTACTGACACTGTAGTGCAGCATGAGAGGGGTGCTGCACTTCTGAGGTGCTGTCTTTCGGATGAGACGTTAAACCGAGGTCCCATCTGCCTGGATTGGTGGTAGTTCAGGTGGATGTTAAAGATCCCATGGCACTTATCGAAAAAGAGTAGGGGAATTTCCCCGGTGTCCTGGCTAAATTACCCTCATTCACTAAAAATACCACCAACAGCTTAATGTGGTTCAAAGTCAGTTGGCATTCATCTGTATCCCCTTCCCCCGGGTCGTGCCTGAAAATAGGCAGGATTTGTCTAGTGCACTTACCCGGTCAACAAAAGCTAAATAAAAAAAAAATAAATAAAATTATTGGGCCATTTGGTGGTATTTTGGTAACTGGCAAGTGCTTTTTTGTTTGCCTTTTGGTTGGGACATTGCCCTTTTAATTGGCACTGTTTAGCAGGGGTATTTCCTCTTTAAATCTCTTCAGCGTGTGTAGTGTTTAAAAAATAAATGCCCATTCTGCCTGCAGTGTGATTCTTGGTTCTCACAATTTAGAGCCTTTTGTTTTCTTCTTAGGGGCTTATCACTTCCAGCATGGCAGTTTATCCTTTTTGGCTCCATTAAGCTTTGCCTTTCCCACCATGTCCATTTGTCCATTGAGCATGCACCCTGTTTTGTTTTCAGAGGTTTTCTTCACCTCAATGCATGTTTTGCATGCCTCTATGGTGCGCACACCCCCTCCCAATGTGCTGATGTCACACTCAGCTTTGTGACTTCATGCACATACTCTTATGGAGAATGTGCCACCCCAACATTTATCCTGTGCTATATACAGTGGCTCTGTATTGCTGATCTGTTTAGCCTGTCTTTCTGCTCATGTTTTCATTTATTGACTGCTAGCTTGGCGGAAACACGCTTTTCCATCAGCAGCTCAGTTTTTTCCCACATTCAGTTATGGGCATCGCGGCTGTAGTTCTGTAGCTTTTACTTTTTGAAAGACCCTGGTTTTTGACTTTGGGGGCAATGGCAGAGCTGTTTATCTTTTTCTTTTGAACACGCACCATAGCTTATTGGAAAACCCCTACATTCAAGAGATGTAAGACCTACAAAATAGTAATGAGACCCTCTCCAGTGGATTCCTATTGTCCCCATTGTGTTTCTAAAGCTAATATGCCTCTTACTGTTCCCCCATTCAGACTTCTGAGCTGGGGGGGTGCAGCTCTTGCACCAGTTTGCAGTGGCAAAGCAGAATTGTGTAAATTCTTACAATTGCTCTTAGGAGAGCTTTTGGGCCCTGATGTTTCACAGGACATCAGATCAGGTCATCCAACCATAAACTGGGCCCCTTAGGTTAGGAACAGGCCTACACAGGCACATCCAGGTGTGCTGCAGAAGAGCATGGCTGCTATTACAGATCTGCAGGCAGACCCCAACCCTGACCATACAGAGGGTCAGGATTAGAATATCAAAGATCTTGAGGAAAATCCTGACCCAATGAAGTTACTTGATGAGGAGGAAGATGAACTCTCTGAGATGGAAGAAGGGGAGTGGATGAAGCTAAAGTGGAGGATTCCTATCCCTCCCCTGTCTGATACCAGTTATTTGTCCAATCTGATAACTGAGGCAAGTAGGTCTTTACAACTCAAGGAGGTACAATCCATGGAGGCAGTGTATGTCAATCCTATCCTGTCCTTGTCCTTCTCCACTCCAAAGTGTTTTCCAAACTTTATTCACTGTGACCAAATTATTGAAGAGGAATAGGCAGGTGTTGACCAAAGAAAATATCTGCCAAGACCTAAGGCAAGGTGTTTCCCTTTTCTGGAAGAAAAACCCTGAGATGTTCAACCTTCTGTGTCAAAGGTTGGGTCATCCTCAGATTGATCTGTTCACCTCCAGCCAGAATGATCAAGTTGAATGGTTCTTCAGCGACTACTGGTTCCACAGATTTTGGATTTCCTGTAGGAAGGGGTGGAAAAAGGTTTGGCCTTGAGCACCCTGAGAGGTCCAGTGTCAGCCCTTGGAGCCTCCTTGTGTTTGTCAATAGGGACTAGCTGGGAGGTTATTCATTTTCTGCAGGCTGTCAGAAGGAGTCAACCTCTTTTCTGATCCCCTTTTCCACCATGGGATCTACAACTGGTTCTGAGTGCTCTATGTAAGGAGCCTTCCAAACTGCTTCTGTCAGTACCTTTGGGTGTACTGTCTTGCAAGATGTATTTTTTTAGTTTCTATGTGCTCTGCCAGGAGGACTGGTAAGCTCCAGGCTTTGCCCACAAAGAACCATACTTTGCCATGCATAAGGACAAGGTGGTGCTCAGTACAGTTCCTTCTTTCATTCTGAAGGTTGCCACAGCCTTTCGTGTGAACCAGGAAATCTGTCTTCCATCTTTCTGCCCACAAACTACTCATGCAAGGGAGATAGAGTGGCACATTTTAGATTTGTGACAGGCCATTAGGACATACTTTAGACAGATTGCTGGGTTCCAGAAATTGGATAGGTTGTTTGTCCTTTTCAGAATGGCCAAGCAGGGTCAAAAAGCCTCCAAGGCCATCCTAGCTAGGTGGGTGAGGGCATGCATTGCCAAGTCTTATGTCATTATAGAAGAGGACTCCAACTCTCATCAAGACACACTCCACTAGGGCTATGGCCACTTCCTGGGTGGAGAGAGGTAAGGTGTTTGCTTTAGATTTGTGTAAAACAGCTAGGTGGTCCTCTGTTCACACAGTCACCAAGCACTATAGCTTGGATGTTCAAAGCCCTGTTGCTGAAGCCTTTGGCCACAGAGTTTTGCAGGTGACAGTTAGCAGGTAAATTCCTTTCCTGTATGTGGCTGACATATGGGACAATATTCTCCCCATCCCTTTTTTCATGGGTACTGCTTCTTAGAACTCATCCTTAATTACTATGCATTGACAATGTGGAGTGCTACAGAAAGAAGACATTTCTTCACACTTTCCATAATTTCCTTTTCTGTTAGCTCCAACATTGTCAATGGGACCCGCCCGGGAGTCTCCCTCCTGTGGGAAAATATTGTCCAGTATGCCAGTACTGGGATGTCCATTGCCCTGGTATAACATCTGTTTCTAAGTCTGTCTGGATATCCATCTATAGCTTTCCTGCTGGGCATGTGTTTATAACGATACACAAAAAATAAAAATAAAAAAAGGAAAGCAGTTACACATTAGAATGTTGGTTGTTATCACACCGATTTACAGGTTAGAATTTGATGTTAACCAAGAGTGCCTTCTTTGTTGCAGGTGAGTGCTTACACAGTATGCAGTCCTTTGCCTTTCAATATGTCTCTTTTCTTTCAAGTTGCTTCAGTTCTCCAGGACCTTCCAAGGCATGCACTTTTGAAAGATGAGCCTCGAGCACTCACTTTCAGTCAGCTGATGAGGTACAGTAGGCCACTTGTTCCTGTCTTTTATTTTGGCTAGAGTCATATCTGTGGATACAGCTACTTGTGTACTTATTGTGACAAGTTAATCAGTATGGCATTTTTTTCATATTTAGAGGCACTGTGTGGACAATAGTGACTGGAGAGTTGCTGCTGTCCAGAACCTCATGTGCCCAACATTCTAGGCTGATTCTGCCTTTGGGCTGTGCCAGTTCCGCTAGTAGTAGTGCACAATACCCATCTGTAATTACTACCCATTGACTATTTTGGAGCTAACAGAAACAGAAATTATGGTAAGTATAAAGAAATGTCTTCTATGTTGGTCATCAGGACCCCGTTATCTGGATTTTGCACTTAACTATTGGAAAAGTGACCTCAAAATGTGTGTTTTTTTTATTTTAAAATCAATTTTTTTGACTGTCTCCATTTTTTCATATGGCCATACAAAAAATAAATTTGCCCATAAGTAAAAGGATCCCTACATAGGAAAAATAATCTGGAAAAAAGCTAAGTCCATTTTCTTTACCTGTGAGGAAATCCTTTTTTGCATGAATGAAAAAAGTTCACGAAAAAGGATCCCTTCATACCAATAAAGAATCTGAAAAAAAAACTAAGTCTCATTTCTTTTTTGTATATTTATTATTTATTTTCACCAGGAAAGACATACTGAACTAACAAGAACTCTTTTTCCAGATGCATCCTGGGGGGAAAGGAAAGGGGAGTACACTTGAAAATATATAGAGTCGAAAACAATTTGTTACAACTGTGAACAGCACAGAAATAAATATGAAAGCAACTATGTATAGTAAACTGTGTACATGGATTTAACCTATGAAAATCAATAAATAGATAACTAAACAGTGTGAGGACTCGTAAACCATGCACCACTGCATTGAAATTTATAGCTGTTAAAGCCAAATGTATTTTATGAAGGCACTCTTGATTGTATGCTTTTTTCATTCATATGAAAAAGGATGCCCTTATATGAAAAAAGATAATTTGGACTTCAGTTATTTTTTTTTTTGTATGTATGAAGGAATCCTTTTTCTTGAGCTTTTTTCGTTCATACAAAAAAGGATGCCCCCATATAAAAAAAAATTGACTTTGTTTTTTCCCCCAATTCTTTTTTAGTGCGAAAGCATCCTTTTTCATATGTTTTTTTTTTCCATTTGATATGAAAAACATAGAAACATAGACTTTGGTGGCAGTTAAGGACTGCTTGGCCTACACAGTCTGCCCAATTCCCTACCTATTGTATAAGCTGCAGATCCTAGTTAACCAACAGCCTACTTCTTCCTAATCCCCACCAGAACTGCTTTATGTCTATCCCATGCATTCTTGAATTCTCCCACTGTTTTTGACCCCATGACCTCCTCAGGAGGGCCATTCCATGTGTAAACCACTCTGTCTGAGAAAAAATACTTCCTCACATTGCCTTTGAGCCATCCCTCATCTTTAAAATGTGCCCACTTGTTCTTGCACATGCCTTTTTCTGAAAGATACTACCCTCTTGGACTTTGTTGGTTCCCTTGAAAGTTTCTATCATGTACCCCCTCTCCCACCTTTCCTCAAGGGTATACATATTAGGCTCCTTTAGTCTCTCTTCATATGGCTTCTGGTGCAGACCCTGCACCATTTTATTTGCCCTCCTCTGGACTGCCTTCATCCTGTCTATGTCACTGCAGAGACAGGGTCTCCAGAACTGCATGCAGTACTCCTGATGGGGTCTCACAAACTGTCTGTACAGAGGGATAACCACTTCCTGTTTCCTACTGGCGATGCCTCTTCCTATACATCCCAGTATCCACCCAGCCCTCCTTACTGCCTTCTCACATTGCTTGCTTACCTTTAGGTCATCTGATATGACTACCCCCATAACCCTTTCCATTTTTGTTGTTGTTAGTACCTCTCCCACCCATTGTGTACTCTTCCTCTGGGTTTTTATTTCTGAGATGCATTACTTTGCACTTCTTTGCATTGAATCTAAGCTGCCATACTTTTGGCCAACCTTGCCAAGTCCCATCTTCTCCTTTCCACCTTCCCTTGTGTATGAACCCTGTTGCGGATCATTGTGTCATTTGCAAAAAGGCATACTTTTCCTTCCAGTCCCTCCACAATGTCACTAATGAAGACATTAAAAAGGACAAAATCCAGTACTGAACCCTGCGGTACCCCACTAGTAACCCCACTTTCTTTGGAGAGGACTCCATTTACTATTACCCTCTGTGTCTTGTTGTCCAGCCAATTTTTTACCCAGACTACCACCCTGTGACCCACCCCCAGGCTGGCCATTGTTTATTAATCTTTTGCATGGGACAGTGTCAAATGCCTTGCTAAAGTCTAAGTAAGCCACGTCCAGAGCCCTTCCCTGGTCTACTACTTTGGTCACCCAGTCAAAGAAATCTATTAGATTCATCTTCCATCACCTTCTTGCTGTGAATCCATGCTCCCTTAGGTCCTGTCTCCCGCTGGCCTATAGGTTCTCAACAATTCTTTCTTTTAGAAGTGATTCCAATGTTTTCCCTACCACTGAGATCAAACTAACAGGTCTCTAGTTTTCTGCCTCTGCTTCGCTCCCACTTTTGTGAAGGGGAATCACATCTGCCTTCCTCCAGTCCTTATTTACCACACCATCCTCCCAAGATTTGTTAAAAAGGGTAGTCAGTGGTGTCACTAGTTCTTCCCTTCATTCTTTAGAATTCTGGGGTGACTCCCGTCAGAGCCTATTATTTTGTCCACCTTCAGTTTTAGGAGGTCTTTCAGAACCCTTTCTTCTATGACTAGACTAGTATTGACCCCTCTATCCAAAGTGCCTCTATTGATTGGATTAGGTACCTCTCCATCCTCTTTTTTTGTGAATACTGAGCAGAAGTATTCATTCAGTATCCCTACTTTTACTGTCACCCTCTGCCCACCCACCCTCCCTTTATTAATCCTCACTATCCCTTCCTTGCAAGGGCAGAGGCACTGATGCACCAGACATGCCACAGCATGCCAAAGATCAGCAGGTGGGTAGCGCGAGCCAGCTGGTGTCTCGGTCAGCATTTGTTTCAATTTGTTTTTTTTTCCATAGGCTTTCACAGACCCTCTCAAGCCTTTTTTTTTTTTTTAGTGATGGAGGGGAGGGGAGTGGGGTCTAAAAATATGACATGACCTGACCCTGGCGGACCTGATTAAAACTATTTTGCCGTCTCAATCAGGTCTGCTTTGCTAGAAAATGGAGGTGTGGCTAGTAAGGGGTGGGTCATGTAGGCTCTTTAAATGTCTATCAGAAAGGCAGCTTTAGTCTGTTCACAGTGTCCAGGCTCTTGTTCTGACTTTACTGGAGGCTCAACTGGATTACTGAAAAAAGTTGAGGCGTGTGGCCATGGAGTGACTAGGAGGAACTGTGGGAGCAACGGCGACTAGCAATCACTTTTGGAGGGTTGACTTGGCGGTAAAGTTGGAGTGGTCTGGTGGCTCTGGCATGGGAAGGAAGAGAGAGAGGGTGAGGAGAGAGAACAAGAGGAGAGACACTGAGGCAGGGAGACTCCGTGACCATCAGTGTCACCACCATAGAGAGAGAAGACATTGTGTTGTACAACTGAGCTGCCTGAGTGTTTGTTGTTTGGTCCATCAGGATCACTCTGCCAGGTCAGTCCAACAACTCTCCATCAAGCCCACTCTGGGAGTGAAAGAGCTGTAATTATAGTCTCACTGTAGCACTAGTAGTCTGCGTGTGGTGTGGACTGGAGAGTGGATGCCTGGAGGAGTCAGATGGATGGTCGTTGTTGTTGTGTGGTGGTCACGGTGGAAGCCAGACAGCAAGCTGAGCAACCTAGGATTCGATGCCTGGGAAGTTTGGTCGGGTATTCAGGGTGGGTCAATGAGTGAGTGGGGAAAGGAGGAATCAGAGCCACTGAGACAGTGTCACTGTCTGTACTGTGACTCTGTGCCGCACTGCCTCCGCACCCACTAATAGGTGGAGTCAAGTCAAGGGAGCTTTAAGTTGCATGCCAGCCCAGGCCCCAGACCACCAAATTAAAGTCTACTCTGACTGGAATCCAAAGTGAAGAAGTCTCGGCTGGTCGACTTGGGGAGATTGGTGATTAGAGAAGAGCAAGCAGTCAAACAGAGAGTTTCTGGTTAGCAACATTTAAATTTTTAAAATGGGGATATTTACAAAACAAGCTGCTAATGAGGGGTCTTTTTTTAACTATCAGTAGGTCCTTCTGAAAAGTTTTAACCTTTGAATATTTAAGGAAAGAGAAGCTAAGATTGTTAGATGCCATCAGTACTAGTGCAGGTGTTTGACATAGTGGTCCACTCCTGAGTACAACAAACTGAAAATTAGAAGGTTTTGTCAATGATAAAGAATGTGCCATCAGCTCTAGATAAGGTGCTTCACATTAGGGTGCTGGGTATACCAAGCTGAGTTTGCAAGGTCCAATCAGTTCTAGTAAAAGTTTAACATAAGGTTCCTGGGTACACCAATCTTAGATTGTAAGATACCATTAGTGAAGATGTTTCACATAAGGGTGTTGGGCACATGAAGCTGAGATTGTAAAGTACCATTAGTGTTAGCGAACGTGTTTTGCATAAGAGTGCTTGATGCACCAAGGTGAGATTGTTAGGTGCCATCAGAGCTGGAGTAGATGTGTCAACAGTTTGCTATTCACACTAAACTGAGATTGCAGGGCACCAAGGTGTATGATACAAGAACCCTGGGTACACCAAGCTTAGATTGTAAGGTACCATAAGTACTATTGAAGGTGTTTCACATAAGGGTGCTGGGCACATAAAGCTGAGATTGTAAAGTACCATCAGTGCTAGTGAACTTGTTTGGCATAAGGGTGCTTGATGCACCAAGGTGAGATTGTAGGGTGCCATGAAAGCTAGAAAGATGTGTCAACAGTTTGCTATTCACACTAAGCTGAGATTGCAGGGAACCATGGTGTATGATACAAGAACCCTGAGTACACCAAGCTGAGATTTTGAAGTGCCATTCATTCCACAGAAAGTGCTTCACATTGTACTGTTGGATACTTCAAGCTGACAATGTAAGGTCCAATCATTTCTAATGAAGGTGCCTAACAGAAAAATCCTGGGTAAACCAAAATGAGATTTTAAGGTACTATCAGTGCTATTGCAAGGATTTCACATGAGTGTGCTGGGTGCTCTCCTATCAGGCATTGTAAGGTCTAATCAGTTCCACTGAAGGTGTTTTTTTTACGTAAGTATCCACATACCATCTGTGATGGCGAAGGTGTTTCACAATAGGTTGCTGAGTTCACTAAGATGAGATTTTATGGTGCAGTACCATCAGTGCTAGTGAAGGCATTTAGCATAAAGGTGTTGTGTTTGATAAACCAAACTAAGACTGTAAAGTACCACCAGTACTAGTGAAGGTATTTTACATAAGGAGTCTGGTTGAAAACAAAAACATGATCGCAAGATACAGTTGGTGAGATTGAAAGTTTTTGACATAAAGTTGCTGGATACACACTACTACCCAAGGTACGCTGTTATTTCCTTGTTAACCACAGATTTGCCCTGGCTTACTTTGAAGACCTGTACTGTCTTCATGATTAGTTTGATAACTGTTAAACTGTTCCATTGGTCCACCATCCTCTGGGAGATGGCCTTCCTTCTAAATGTAACTCTGAATATTGCACCTCTAAATTTCACCATGTTTCCACATGTCCTGCTGCTACATGAAACAACTTTGTCTTCTTGATCTTGTTGATACCATTGTTGAGTGTGCAGAAATTTTTGACCATGTCCCTCTCATCCTCCTTTTCTTTAAGGTGAAAATTTTAAAAGACACCAGCCTCTTTTTACAATATAGTTTTTGTCCCCCATGCTGTTTATTATTATGATGGACCAACTTTGCACCATCCTGTTTGCCTTGATATTCCTTTGTACTTCATATACTCTGGTAGTCATCCACTTTTGATGCATCCCTCGGTATTCTGCTGGTCCTTATGACAGTGACCATGCACTATTTGTCCTACTTCAGACCCTTGTCTATTGTAATCCCCAGGTCCCTTTTGTCTTCCACTGGAGCAAGAGAAGCCCAACAGTGTATAGTTCCTTCCTGTTTGTCCTCCCCAAGTGTAGCACCTTGCATTTCTCTACACTGAATCTGAGACCCCAGGAGTCTGATCAATAATCCAGCTGGGTCATGTCCTCCTGAAGTTTGTCCCCACTCCTTCAAGGAAGTCCTCCTCCATGGACAGATAAGTGTTTTCAGCTAACTTAAGCAGCCTGCTGAAGACTATAGCTTTCACATTGTGGAAATGACAGCACATTCACTGGGCATCACCTTTTCCACAAGGGACAGATAAGGGACAGAGCAATTTTAAGGGGCAACATGAGGGATGTCACTTGTAACGAGGGACACTTGAGAGGTATGGAGTGTGCAGTGGTTTGGAATTGTGGTTTGGAATTGTTTTCCCTGAAGCGGTTAGCGGATTTCTGCAACCTCTATCTTTGTATTTCAAGTGAAACTGCAGTAAACCTAAAGAAAGTAAAGATGCATGTGTTTAGCCTAATGTTGCAACTGCTGCAGGAAAGGATTCTATTTGCTTTGCTTGTATTTTTTTGTTAAAGCAAATTTATTTTGAAAAGCAACTTATTTGGGCAAAACATTTTAAATCTGTTTTAAGCTTGTATTAATGGGTAGAGAGACTAGCAGCTGAATTAAAAATCTGTAATATATGAGTTTACAGATATCCCATGGGTTCTGGGTTCCCTGTGTCTTTAAGGCTGGGGTTCTTTTAGGTTCTTGGTATTGCCTTAATGCCTTTTTGTCAATTAATTCATTTTAGGACTTTAAAGAATTTGGCCATAAAAAAAAAATTAAAAAAAAAATTGCTAATTAAATAACTGAGGCACACTTTTTGTCTGGCATATAGTGCCAGAAGAGAAGGTGTTTAAATGTCTCTTTACTGGAACAGAACTTATACCTCCACTCCTGCCAGTGCTGTGCTGCCACAGTGCCACTAGTACTTTTCTGCCTGCTAGCAGATCAGAAGGCAGAGGAAGGCATGTTGGGCTGCAATAGCAGAAACTTGATACACTGTGGAAGGCTTGAAGCAAGGAAAAATGTAATCCTTTTCTTGCCGGCATGTAGGTGAGCTTTTAGAATATGGCAGTATTTCTGCCGGTTGACGCCTGGGTTTTTTATTCCTTGAATACTGGATTTCAATGGGTCCCACTAAGTCATTAGTAGTGATTTTCAGAGCAGTAAGATACTGTCATTTGTGAGGATGGGTGAGTCTCTTCACATAATCTGGTTGGAAGAGTTGTATTTTATAGGTTGACATCAGAAGGCTGTAATTGTGTTGCTTGCATGCATGTGCAAGAAACACATTGCTTTAGTGGTACCAGTTAAGAAGTGCCAAGCGTTGTACTTTAATATGGAAATATACAAAAACAGTAAGCCAAGATTAGTGTACAGCCTTCTTTACCAGAGGCTGCAGTGTAAGACTGATGCTTATTTCTACTCTGTGCTGAGGCTGTCATCTGGTTGTTGGAGCGGGAGACTGATAGGAAAGGGAGCAGGGGCTTATTGTGAATATGATCTATTTGATTAGAGCATCAGATGTGGAACCAGAATATTCAAAGGTTCAATCAAATAAATCCCACTGTGGACAGTACTGACTGTGATCTGACCTGGGGAGAAGGAGAACACTGGAAGTGAAATGAATTACAGCTGGGCTAGTCTCAGTAAAAAAGTCGATGGGGAAAAAAAATCTGGCACCATGAAATGAATGTCTTTTCGGTGCACCAAGCAGGTGCTTCCTGTTATCTATTGATTAGAGTAGCAGGTTTGGAACCTGGAGATAATCAAAGGTTCAAATCCCACTATGGACACTGACTATGTGATCCTGGGTAGAACTGAAGCAGGAGCCCACTGGAAGTGGAATGCTGTATTACAGCTGGGCTAGTCTGAGTAAGTTGGAAAGAAAAAAATCTGGAGGTTTACTATGAATGCCTTTTAGGTACACCAATTCTGTCTCTGTCCAGTCACTACATGCATGTTTATATAAATTTCCTTCAGTATGCCACTCAGTGTCTGTTACTCAGTTTCCTTGAAATTCTAGGTTTAGCTAAAATCTTCACTTGCCCGACAGCAGTGGCAATATTTTCTATTCACAATGCTTTGCCATCTAGCTGTTTGGCTGGTTTGCCACATGCTGCTTCTATCTAGGTATCTTTCTGGTGATCTCCCAGTCCCATCCACCCCCCCACCCCAGTTGCTACAGACTGGGATCCACATGGGACAGGAGCAGAGTGCCAGTGTCATTCTGAAAGGTTGTTGGCATTTGGTATTTTTTTTAATTTACACCCCTTACTCCATGGAGCCTTCTGGGGGGGGGGGTACAAACTCGAAACACATATAACTCTGCTCTGCCTCAGTCGGGTACTTTTGGGAAGGAGGTTTATATTCATTCAGTGTCAGGTACCAAGTCCAACATGTTCACTGACTTACTGCTGGCAAATGGCTTACCATTTCTTCCATTACTTTCCAAGTCCAAGAATTATATGTAAGATAATGATAAACTACATATTCTGGCAGCCTGAATGTGCAGTTGTCAGCATCAAGATACTGCTTTACTGTAACTATTAAAATGAGCACATAATGATTACAGGGCCTATGATTAAACTTGCCATCTAGCTGTTTGGCTGGTTTGCCACATGCTGCTTCTATCGAGGTATCCTTCTGGTGATCTCCCAGTCCCATCCACCCCCACACCCTCAGTTAATGCAGACAGGGATCCACATGCAACAGGAGCAGAGTACTGGTGTCATTCTGAAAGGTTGTTAGCATTTTTTTTTATTTACACCCCTTACTCCATGGTGCCTTGTAGGGTGGGGTACAAAGTTGGAGCACATGTAACTCTGCTCTTCCTCAGTCGGGTACTTTGGGGGGTGTTATTTTCATTCAGTGTCGGGTACCAAGTCCAACATGTTCACTGATGTACTGCTGGCAAATGGCTTACCATTTCCAAGTGCAAGAATTATATGAAAGATAATGAGAAACTACACATTCTGGCAACCTGAATGTGCAGTTGTCAGCACCAGGATACTGCTTTACTGTAACTATTAAAATGACCACTTAATGATTACAGGGCCTATGATTAAACTTGCTGCTGCTGTTAATGCTGACCATGAAAAGCAGGTGATGTGCCTATTTGTTAATGTCATTTTATTATGAAATAAGTGCTTGTGTTTAATAGTTACACTAAAAAAGCATTATCCAGGTACTGACTGCTGCAAAATTAGGCAGCCAAAATGTGCAGTTCATTATCTTTAAATACAACTTGGAACTGAATTGAGACTTTGGGGGGAGGGGGATACTTCATTGTGAGTGTCAACTGTTGGTGGTGGTCAGGGGAAACAAAGTCCAATTAAACTGATTTATAAATTCTAAAAGGTATGGCAAAAGTAAACTTTGTCCTTGGGTCCATGAGCCTACCAGTGGGGGTAGGTGCAGTGGTCATGACATACATAGACACTGTAGGCAGAAGTGCCTATGGCCAACCCAGACTTCCCACTTGAGCTTGTAAGTTCACTGTTTTCCTAGATGTCTTCTGCCCCTTGCCCCTCCTGAATTCCCTTAATTCAATCCCATGCATTCCTAAATCCTGTGATTGTTTCAGACAGACCCTGCTACTTCCTCTGGCAGGGTGTTCTACTTGTCCACCTGTTCTGTTCAACTCTTCCTCATGTTTCCTTTGAATCACCGTCCCTCCCTCCCTCCAACTTCCTCCCATGCCCTCTAGTCCGGGAACATCTTTTGCTGAAAAATGGTGTATTCCAGCACCCAGTTTTTCCTAAGATGCTTATGTCTCTATCATATCCCATTTTCAAAAGCGGTGACCCTGAATCACCTGATAATTATAGGCCCATCTCCCTACTCCCTCACCTGAGCAAACTACTTGAAAAAATTGTGCACCTCCAGTTCTCAGAGCATCTTGAAAAGTATAACCTCCTATGTCTCCTCCAGCATGGTTTCCGCAAGCAACACAACACCTTTTCTGCTTTGGCCCTTTTCTCTTATCATGTGCTGAGAAATATGGACCAAGGCAAAGCCAAGGGAGCTGTCTTCATAGACCTATCAAAGGCTTTTAAACTTGTTGACTACCACCTCCTCCACTCAACCCTGTCTCTCTCTGGCTCCTCCAGTGGAACTGTAGCCTGGTTCTGCAGCTATCTATCCAGTTGATCTCAGTCTGTCATCATCAACAATGCCTCCTCTGCTGCCCTCCCTGTATGCACTGGAGTTCCCCAAGGTTCCATACTCAGACCACTGCTCTTCTCTGTTTTCATTGACTCACTCCCGAGGGATAGCCTCAGCTGTCAAGCGTTCCTTTATGCAGATGACCTGGTCCTCTACCACAGTGATAAATCTACCAAGCTCATCTCCTCCATCCTCACACACAACTATGGCTTTGCTCATAAATGGTTCCTAGCCAACAGGCTTCTCGTCAATGAAATGAAGACAAAGTCCATGCTTTTTGGTTCCAAGCCTTTCCTCGCCAAAGCTGCCAAATCCGACTCCTCCCTCCTTGTACGTACCCCAGCAGGCCCCCTTCTTGATAACATCCCATCTTTTAAATATCTAGGTGTCACTCTTGACCCCTCTCTCTCTCTTTCACTGAGCATATTAACAACAATGTGCAGAGAATCCACCAAAAACTTGGTGCTGCCTACAGACTCAAAAACCTTCTATCGGCTGAAGCATGCCTTGCCATTGCCCAGGCCAACCTACTGCCTGTACTTGACTACTGCTCCCCCGTCTACTCCTTCATATCTCCCACCTTGAAATCAACACTAAACACTACCTATAACTCAATCTGTCATTTCACCTTCAAGCTCCCAACCGGACCCACCACTGCACTCTTTACCAGTCACTGGGCTGGCTCCCTGTACAAGGTCGCTTTTACTATGCAATGGGCTGTCTAGTGGACAATGCACTAAGATACCGACACCTATCCCCTTACTCTCTCCTCTTGACAGACAGAGTGGCTCCTAGGACACTTAGGGCATCCTCAGTCCACCCATTGGAAACACTCTGCATCTCTATAGCAGTGGGGAGTAGAGCCTTCTCTGTGTCTGCACCCTCTCTATGGAACAAGCTCCCTAGTCTATCAGCGCATCCGCCTCACACCTTGCCTTCAAAAAGGCCTTGTAAACCTGGCTCCTAGAAGCTGCTGACTGTCATTGCACCCAGTAAGTAACTCTAAGGCACCCTAATGCCCATATCTCCTTTCCTCCCCTGCCTTTCTGTTCATCCCTTCCCTTGTCACTGTAGTTCTATATATAACCCTCCTTCCCTCGCTACCTCAAATCCATGAACTGACATGAGATTCTAACTATATAAACCCATTCAACTCTACTGCACCTTTAATAGGAGAAGCAGACATCCAGGAATGGAACAACAGTGAGTGAAGAGGTGACTGCTATCTCAGTGGAAGGGAAGTAACTGCAAATCTAGGAGCTTTCATTGTTACTTCTTTGCATTGTTATTGCATTGTGGAAAGGAGGAGTAGGAGTTTGAAGAAGGTTATGCAATAGCTACTTAAAGTCTCTTTTTGAGTGTGGCTAGGAAAGTTAGGAATATAAAAAGCAGTTGCTCAATCTATCTAAACGTGTACAACAAAGGGTTAAGGGAAATTAAGAAAAGAATGTTTTGCACTGATAGAGAGAGGAGAGGGGAGACTTGGGGAGTGTTTGGTATCCTGCATCTGGAAGGGTGGGGGGTTGCTGGTGAGCAATGACAGCAATGGGTAGGGTGGTAGGCTGCAACAACTGCGGTGCACCAATCTTTCTAAAAATTGCCTGGAGTGTGGGAGGATGTTTAGTGAGCAACCACATAGAGAAACTTAGAAAGGAGATTGAGGGTCTGCAGGAGGAACTAAGACATGCAAGGCAGACTGGGGGTGGGTTTAGCCCAATACTGGAGGGAGGAAGAATGGGAGATGAGGGAGGCCAATTTAAGCCAACAGTGGTGAGGAGAGGGTCAGAAGAAGGGAAGCAGGGACAAGGGGGCCCAGGCCAGGCAGAACGTTTGCTGGAGAAACCAGGTCAGGAGACAAAAGACAAATGGAAGGAGGAGGAGATAGGGACTTGTGAGGGGAGGCAAAGAAGTGGCAAAAGTCATGGAGTGGAAAGGAGAGAACAGGTTAGTATGAAGAGAGAGGGAGCTGACATTTGTGAAGGGCCTTCAGAAAATAGTTTTGCACTGCTAGAGAGGAAGAAGGTGGATGAGGGAAATTATTAAATTAGAGGAGTAATTGATAAATGCCTGGACCAAACCAGAGAGGGGGGGGAGTTCTGCTGGAGAAGTTGCAACAGGGGCAAAAGGAAATAATGTGCAGGAGGAAGAGGAGCAAAAGGAGAGAGGGAGATGAATGAAATCAAGCAGGGAGTGACAGTGGTGGAATCTTAGTGCTGGGGTACTCAATATTAAGAGGAATCAGGTGGGGTAGCAAGGGGTAGAGGCATAGTCGCATTTGGGTGGAGGCCATGCCAGGAATGACAGCGAAAGGGTGGGACAATCTGTTCTGAAATATGCTAGAAGGGGTAGGGACAAGCCTCATTTAATTATACATCTTGGGACAAACGACCTGGCTGACAAGACAGTAGATATAGTCCCAGAGGAGGTTTGAGGAACTAGGACAATTATGTGAGGGGGCAGGAAGATCAGTAACTTTTTCAGAGATACTCCCAGTGCCCAAGGCAAGCACAACAAGAAAGCTGAGAATAGAGAATTTAATAGATGACTAAAATCTGGTGTTGTGCTAAAGGGTATGGGCTGTTGGGGGTGGGGAGGGACCTGGGAGGACAGTAGTCTCTATGCCAAGGACAGACTACACTTGAGTGAGGAGAGAAAGAAAGGGTTGAAACAGAGGATGGTGGAGTACATAGAGGAAGTAGGGAATTTAAACTAGGAGCGGGGGGTGGCAATTGGGCAAGAGACATGCAGAGACCACAGGTTGGGAAACCATATGAGCTTACCTCCCATAACAGTGACAAAGGACAAATGGCAAGTACTGTTGGTGATGCTAGTAAAGGAAGGCAGGATGGGAGGGGGGAAAAGGGTGGAAGGTGGTTACCCTTAATGCTAGAAGCCTTGGGAGGAAAACTGCAGAGTTACAGGTGCTCATGGCAGAGGGAGAGGTGGACATTGCAGCCATCACAGAAACATGGGCCACCCAATACATTGACTGGGACCTGTCTGTACCAGGGTACAGGTTATTTCGTAGAGACAGGGTGATTGGGAAAGGATGGGGTGCGGCACTATATGTGAAGGAAGGACTGAAGTGTGTAAGGGAGGAAGGGGAGGAGGCTAGTACGGAGTCACTTTGGATGCAAATCCAGGATTCCAAGAATAGGATTCTTAGAATGGGAGTGGTGTACAGGCCACCATCTCAGGTGGAGGACTTAGACAGGGAACTAGTGGGACAGATCAGGAGGACCTGCGGGAAGGGTGTGTGGTGATTGTGGGGGACTTCAACATGCCAGGAGTGGACTGGAGTACCCCAACAACCAGGAACAGAAGGGAGCAGGTACTGCTAGATGCCTTCCAGGACAGCTTCCTGCTGCAAATGGTCAGTGAACCAACCAGATTTGGGAATACCCTTGACCTTGTGCTGGCAAATGGGGACTTTATGAGATAATTTATGGTGGAGGAACTGCTGTCAGGGAGTGACCACCACTCAGTATGGCTCACATTGGATATGGGCAAGGAAGGAGTGGAATCTGGCACAAGAGTGCTGGACTTCAGGAGGGCTGAATTTGGGAGGATGGGGGAAGTGGTAAAAGGGTACCTGGCCAGAATTCAATCTAGTATGTACACTAACCAGAGGTGGGAGCTCATAAAGCTGGGGATAGAGGCAGCAAAACCTGCTGCAAGGCCCAGAGCAAGAAGGCTAGGGCTAAGAAGTGAGCTGGTTGAGCAAGGAGGTCATGGAAGAGGTAAGGAGGAAAGAGCTGCCTTTAGGAAGTACAAGAAAACAGGTAGAGGGAGGACAGGGAGGAGTACTTGATGGAATCGAAGAAGGTGACAAGGGCAGTAGGGAGCCAAGGCATCTATGGAGCAGAGCTGGCACAAGGCATTGAGAAGGGAAGGACTTCTTCAGGTACATCAGGAGAAAAGGAGCTATGAAGACCACATAGTAAGGATTAGGAAGGGTGGGTTGGGTGGAAGCAGGATGCAATAAGGCAGAAGCACTAAATGAGTACTTCCGCTCAGTATTTACTAAAAGAAGAGGGTGACACCAAGGGGAGAAATGGCAGAAACAGGGGAGGGTGGCAGATGGGAAATCATGGACGAGCAGAGTTCAGGAGGTTTGAAGGCACTGAGGGTGGATAAGGCGCCAGGCCGATGGCATCCACCCCAGGGTACTGAAGGAGCTGGCAGAGGTCCTTGCGGGACCTTTGGCGGACCTATTTAATGCCTACTACATTTTGGGGTGTGTACCTCAGGACTGGAGGATGGCTCATGTGGTGCCCTCCACAAGAGTGGCCCAAGGATGAACCGGAAACTACAGACCAGTGAGCCTCACATCCATCGTGGGTAAGCTAATAGAGACCATCCTGAAAGAGAGGCTGGTGGCCCTCCTAGAGGCCAAAGGACTACAGAACAGCAGACAGCATGGCTTCACACGGGCAGATCCTGCCAAACCAACCTGGTGGAGTTCTATGACTGGGTAACTAGGGCAACTGGACAGGGGCCATGCAGTGGATGTCCTGTGTCTGGACTTCAGTAAGGCATTCGACTCTGTCATGGAGGCTGGGAAGTAAGTTAGTAGGCACAGGGCAGGTCAAAGCTGGTGAGATGGGTAGGAAACTGGCTTCAGGGAAGGCAACAGAGGGTGGTGGTGGGTGGGGAGCTCTCACACCCAAGAGTAGTGACGAGCGGTGTTCCACAGGGCTCGGTGTTGGGACCACTGTTGTTTGGGACATTCATTGCAGACATATCATTGGACATCAAGAGCAAGATCAGTCTGTTTGCTGATGATACCAAGGTAGGAGCAGTGGTGGATGACCTAGGGGGATGGCATGGGTTGCAGGATGATCTGGCAAAGCTTGAAACCTGGTCAGACACCTGGCAACTGGGGTTTAATGCCAAAAAGTGCAAGGTGCTGCATTTTGGGATGAAGAACCCAAGGAGGAGTTACCAACTGGGGGGAGTGCAGCAAGCCCAGACAGAGGAGGAGAAGGATCTGGGGGTGCTCATTACAGGGTAAATAAACAACTCAGCACAATCAGGAAGGCAGCTGCAAAGGCCAACAAAATGCTGGGTTGTATTGCAAGGGGTATATCCTAGAGGAGTGAGGAGGTGATTCTGCCACTGTATAGGTCATTAGTTAGAGCACACCTGGAGTACTGCATGCAGTACTGGTGCCCGTACCTGAAGAGGGACATTAAATTACTGTAGGGGGTGCGGCACAGGGTGACAAAGATGATCAAGGGGCTGGGGGACTCATCATACGAGAGGAGGCTGAGAGAGTTGAACATGTACTCACTGGAGGAGAGGAGGGACATGGAGGACATGATTGAAACCTTTAAATACATGAAAGGAATAAACAAGACAGGTACAGAGGGACTGTTCAAAGTAAGGGAAGGGAGGGACACAAGGGGCCATGATATGAGACTGGAGGGAGGAAGGTTCAGGAGGGAGATGAGGAGACACTTTTTTACAGAGAGGGTGGTGGCTGGGTGGAATGCGTTACCTGCAGAAGTGGTATCCAGTAGAACAGTGGACTGCTTCAAAAGGGGATGGGACAGGACAAGGAGGTGGAGGGTCAATGAAGGGGAAGGGTGGAAGGGAGGGGCAGCTGCAGAATAAAGGGTGCTTGCTGCACATTCGAGCAGACTTGATGGACCGCTAGGCCTTTAGCTACTGGCAAATTTTGTATGTTCCTATGTTCGTATGTACTGATTACTGTACTAAACTGGTCTCCACATCATATTTATAATTTATAATGCTAAGTATGCTGTCCTGCAACGTGAAATGTGGCTCCAGTACCTCATGTTATTTCTATTGCTATGTATGGCCCACTTTCACACTCTGTGTGCCTGGCCATTGCCTTTTACTATTATGTTATCTGTATTTATTTTTTTCCACACCACCTCTTGCCTGAGGTGTGAATCTACAGTATAGATTGAAGCTCCCCTGTATGTGTTGCTTTGTTTCTCTCTGTCGCTTGCCACCCTGTGGCCAGGGTTGTGACTGAAAACGGTCCTCTGGATCAGTGCACTTACCCGGTAAACAAAAATATAAATAAATAAATACATAGTATCCACTCTGTGTCCCTCTTTTTGTCCAGGGAGTACATATTCAAGTCCTTCAACCTGTCCTCGTGGTACCTGTATTGCATCACAAGCCCTATTTTTGCCCTCCTTTGACCTTTCCACTTCTGTATGCCCTTGTGTAGGTAAGGTCTCCACAACTGTACATTACTCTTGGTGGGGCCTCACTAGTGTCTTGTATAGTGTAATTATGACCACCCATTTCCAGCAGGTGATACCCCTGGCTATACATCCCAGCATCCCATTTGCTTTACCTGCTGTCTTGTCACACTGTTTCCCTACCTTGAGGTGTCATCTGACAGAGAACCCCATGATCCCTTTCCTGCTTGATGTGTGCTATTATATCCTCACCCCCCCAACTTATGTGTTTCTGCCCCTATGGATTCTCTTGCACTTTGCATTGAATTTCCATTGCCAAACCACTGACTATTCTTCAACTTTCTGCAGGTGCCAAACTGGTCACTGTTCCCTCTGTGGAGTGACTGCCATTTACTACCACCCTCTGTCCTGCCACCCAGCCAGTTACCTACCCATCACACTACTGTCCTGCCCACTTCCATATTCCCCAGTTTAATAGCCTTTGTGGCAGTGTCAAAGGCCTTGCTGAAGTGGCCACACCCACTGCCCTCTTCCCTCCCTGATCTACATCCCGTGTCACCAAGTCCAAATTCTGTGAGGTTGGTCTGACATGACCTCACCCTGGTGAAGCCATGCTGCCTTGGGTCCTGTGGTCCATTGCCAACCAGATGTTCCACCAATCTCTCCAGCAGTGCTACCAAGATCTTCCCCACTACTGAGGTGATGCTGACTGATCTATAGTTCCACACTTCCTTTTCTTTTCCGGCATTGTATAAGGACTACATCTGTTGTCCTCCAGTCTTTGGACACCTACCCTGTTTCCAGTGACTGGCTAAGTTCAGCCACCACCTCATTTAGTTCTTTTAGGACCCTGAGGTGCACCCCATCTTGCCCATTGCTTTAGCAACTTATTCTTTCCAGTTCCTTCAGGACCCTTTCTCATTTAAGGGGACCTGTGTCTATTTATGCACTGTTCCCACCACATTTACTCCCTTCAGGCCCATTTTACACTCCTTACTCAATATGGTGTTAGTTCTAGTGCCTCCTGGCTGCTGCAATATGTGCATGACTGAGTAATATCAGTGATTATGAAAAATGTAAACCTCACAGGCAGTCTGTCACTACGTGGGGCCACATTTTCTTACAACAAAACTCTTCCTTTGATTATAGAAACTTCCTCTAACTGGTGGAGTTGCTAGAGACCTCTAAAAAATACACTCAGAAAAAGGAATCCTACTTGATCTTTAGCACTTATTGGGTAAGAATGCATATACAGAAGATGTCAACCATATCAAATGACATTGTAAAAGGTTGGTTTAAATGCTGTTGTTAATAAGGACTCTGCATATATTAGAAAACTGAAAGCCAGACAGCAATGAGAGCACCCAATATGCTAAACTGACTACTAGTAATTGAGCTTGCCAGAGTTGCTAATGCTATGTAACTGCAGTACGGTACCACCTTTGGATTCTTCACTTAAGTTGGAGGAATGGTTAACAAAATTTTAATGCCAGATACCCATTCACAGCAGCACAAACCAATTGGCTGATCCACTGCATGCAGTTCAGTTTCAGTTCTTTTTGAAGACCTCTCTGCAATGTACAAGTTGAGCTATTAAGTAGTTTTTTTGTTTTCCTTATTAAAGGGGTACACCAAGCTCACAGAAGCATCGTTGACTACATGTCTGGAGCAGAAGCTAGTGTTTTGACATCACTGTACTCCAATATAAGGCATAAATTAGTGTCAGAGGATTGATTAGCAGCCTTTGCTAATCAAAATGGAAAATGATTAGCAGGGGGGATCCAGAATGTGGTGGAGATGGCTAAAACTAATGAAACACTACCATTCACGCATTCCAAGCCCTTCGGTCCCGAAAAAATTCATTAGCACCAACCATGAGTCTAAACAGAAATAGATTCTCAATTGCTGTTTTTTTGATTTGCAAATGGCGATGCAGTATAAGGCATAAAATAAATGGGTACAAGGTACAGTGCAGTCCTTCAATCTCCCCTTCAAGCATCTGCTATAGTTATATGTTTCTAAAAGATTCCTATTTGTGCTTCTCATATTGCAGGGGCTAACCTGTTCAGTCACAAAATAGAGGCCGGAAAATGCAAGCAGCCATCTGGAGCACAAGTCTGAAAGACAAAACATGCCAGAATAGAGGAAATGACAAAAAATGTCTAGGGTGATGCAGTCCTTCCTCAGAAGAGGTGCATCTACCTCTGAGTAAGAAATGCCCTATACTTAACAGATTGATTACAATGGGTACTGGTAATTAGTCACACAGCATATGCTAAAGTAATGCCATTTGTGTGTTTCAGGGCTGGTAACACAGAGGTACAGCATAGAGGTGCCACTGAGACACTGGCGAACTGTACACCACTGACTAGAGAGAAAAGTATAGCTGAAGATTCAACCTTGCAGGCTGTTCTTGATGAAGCAAATGTTGCCTATCAGTTATTAGATAACTCAGCAGAATTTACCCTTGATGACATCTGGATAGCAGCAGTTCTGTGGAAGAATCTACTATGGAAGTCAGCCAGAATCAAAGCATATTCCAGAAAGACCATACTGTTGAAGCTGTCCAGGCTACCAGCGGTTTACTGGAAGAAGCCAGTGCTGAGGACATTCCAACTAAGAACATCCCCCAGGAACCCAACCAGCATCCTTGTAGTACAGAAGACATCAGCTGTTTTGATCAGGCACAGCTCACAGATGCTCGGAAGAAGCAAATTCTGGAAACACAGTGGCTATCACCACCAGGTTTTCAGTTTCCAGGATGTCTGATGGGTCCTGAAGGTCCCAGAAAGCATTTTATGCATTTTAATGCACAATTTTTACATAACTACAGATTTGCTAGATATTCAAAGCAGTTGGATGGTGTATTCTGTGCTCCTTGCTTTGTATTTAGTTCCAATTGCATGCTTCTGGTAACTAAACCACTTAGGGATTGGTCCAATAGGAAGAAGACACTGGAAAAGCAAAGCAAATCAAAGGACCATGGGAATGCTGTTGGTAAAGCAAAATGCATTTCTCTCTGTTTGTGCAGGGAAGTTGAGAACTGCTTGCCAGTCTTTTCTCGAGTGCACAAACAAAACAGCAGAGAGGACCATGCATGTCCTACGTCTGATTATTCGGATCATCCTCTTTTGTGGAGGGCAAAACATTGCATTACGAGGCAAATCTAGGCTACTTGGCAACTTCAATGCCAAGGTGAAATACACTGCAGAGATGGATCCAGAGCTACAAGACCACCTTACAGCAGCTCCAAGGAATACCATGTACATGTCACCACAAATTCAAAATGAATTGTTCAGGGTAATGGACCAACAGATACAGAGAACAATCTTAGCCAATATAAAGCAAGCCAAGTGGTACAGCTTCATCGCAGATGGTACTATGGACATATCTACAAAAGGAACAGATCTCCTTATCTGTGCACTATGTAAATCATTACCTTTCCTTCTAAAAGCCAATCTGTTAATCTGACACCTGTTGGTGGTGGTGTGGTGGTGGCATGTCTATTGTGGAGTGTGTGTGGGTGATTGGACCTCTGTGGGACTGGCTACCTTGATGAGGTACAGAGGCTTGTCACAATGCAATATTGTAACCAAAAGCAGGTCTGTTAGTCTGACACCTGTTGGTGGGGGTGTGGTGGAGGCATGTCTAGTGTAGAGAAAGAGCGTGTGTGTGTGTGTGTGTGTGTGTAAGTGTGTGAATGGACCTCTGTGGGACTGGCTATCTTGATGAGGTACAGAGGCTAGTCACAATGCAATATTGTAACCAAAAGCCAGTCTGTTAGTCTGACACCTGCTGGTGGTGGGGTGGTGGTGGTATGTCTAGTGTGGAGTGAGTGTGTGTGTGTGTGTGTGAATGGACCTCTGTGGGACTGGCTACCTTGATAAAGGTGCAGAGGCTTGTCACAATGCAGTATTGTAGCCAAAAGCCAGTTAGTCTGACACCTGTTGGAGGTGGGGTGGTGGTGGTATGTCTAGTGTGGAATGTGTGCATGAATGGACCTCTGTGGGACTGGCTACCTTGATGAGGTACAGAGGCTTATCACAATGCAATACTGTTACCGAAAGCCAGTCTGTTATTCTGATACCTGTTGGTGGTGGGGTGGAGGTGGCATGTCTAGTGTAGAGTGAGTGTGTGTGTCTGTGTGTGTGTGTGTGTGAGTGTCTGTGAATCTACCTCTGTGGGACTGGCTACCTTTATGAGGTACAGAGGCTTGTCACAATGCAGTATTGTAACCAAATGTCAGTCTGTTATTCTGACACCTGTTGGTGGTGTGGCCAGTGGTGTGCTGGCATATAACACAGAAAATGACTCTAGCATTGGGTGAGAGTTCATGGACGATGGGGAAGGGGTAGCTCACTCTAACAGGGGGTAGCAGTGAATTCACTTGGTGTGCAGATCAGAAACTCCTGGCTACAGCCCTGCTTCTCTGGTCTTTCTTCACTCCCTAATGTACCTATAAAAGTTTTTATCCTCCTTCTTTTCCTTGGTTTGGGCCTTTGCTATTCTGATTGCCTTCCCCGCTTCCTTCTGCTTTAACTGGTGCAGTTCTCTGTCATGCTCCTTCTGTGTTTCCTTATACTTCCTAAATGCTATCTTTTTCTCCTTTTCCTTCCCCGCCACCTCTTTTGAGAACCATAGTGTTTTTTTTATTTCCTTTTGTTTTGATTTATTTGCTTCACACAACAGCTTGTTACCTCTGTGATGGCAGTTTTGTTGTTTCCCTGTTGTTCCTCCACCCCTCCTTCTTGCCCATTTACTAGTGCTTTTCTGAGACACTCTTTCATTTTGACAAAGTCAGCCCTGCTATAGTCCACTACCCTCACTTTTATATAGCTTGGCTCTATGGCTATGTTTAACATAAACCACACTGTTTGGTGATCACTTGTTCCCAGATGGCTACCCATTTCTAAATTTGAGACCATCTCTCCTTCTCCATTTGAGAGTACCAAGTCTAAGATTGCTCCCTCCTGAGTGGGTTCCAACACTAGCTGTCTGAGGCATGCTCCCTGTAGGGCATCGAGAATTACCCTGCTCTTGGATGCGGCTGCAGCAAAGGTGCTCCAGTTAACATCTGGCATATTCACATCCCCCATCAACAATATTTCCCCTTTTTCTACCATCCTAAGGATGCCTTCTTTCATTTCCTTGTCCATTTCCTCCCCCTGAGACTGGGGTCTATATACAACACTCATGCGGATTGTGGTGTCATTTCCTGTCCCCAGGGTTACCCACGGTGCTTCTTCTCCCTGTTTACCCTTTAGTTCCATTGCTTTAATCCCTTCCCTTACATAGACAGCTACTCCTCCTCCTCTTCTACCCTCCCTGCCCCCCATAGACTGTGTAACCTGGTATGCTGACATCCCAGTCATGGTTCTCTGTGTACCATGTTTCTGTGACTGTACAATATCCAGGCATCCCTCTTCCATCAATGCCACTAGTTCAAGGAGGCTGTTACCCAGTCTACGGGTGTTGATACTCATTGCCCTCCATTTTTTGATGGCCTTACCCCTTTTAGCCCCATTTCTGTCCTTACTACCTTTGCTTATTTCTCTATTTACTCCTGCCCTTCTCCCTATCGACTTCTCTATCCTGGTGTTTACCTCACTAACTACCCTGTTTTTTTTGGGGGGGGCCTGGGATTTCCCTGCTCCTTTTCAGTGTCTCCCCCCCTTGGCTAGTTTAAATGCTTGCCAGTGAAGCATTTAAACCTATTACCTAACATCTTGGTTCCCCTCCTGGACAGATGCATACCATCGTGCCTGTATAGGCCTGTATCCCTCCAGGATTACCCTGAAGCCCATTGAATCCAAACTCCTGAGCTCTGCACCAGTTTTTTAACCATTGATTGAATACCATGGTGTGGGGCACCCTAGCCTCACCCATGCCATAGACAGGCAGCACCTCTGAGAAGGTTACCATGCTTGCTGCTTGTATAAGGCTGCTTCCCAACTCCACAAACTCCTCCTGCACTGCTCTGATCCCATTCCTGTTGGGTCATTTGTCCCTAGGTGGACAATGATGTCCAGCTCCCTCTCCCATGCAGCTGCTCCCATGATCCTGAGGATTCACTCCATGTCCCTTCAAGCCATGGTGCCAGGCAGGCAACTTACCTTCTTCTCCCCTCCCTCCTCCTGCAGTTCTACCCCCTAACAATTGAGTCCCCCACCAGGAGTTGTTTCCTTCCCATGTGAGGTCCCGTGCCACCCTCCTGTGGATCTCCTTTGTGGAGGTTCCTAGCATCCTCCTTGGTCTCCACTGCAGGTGCCTCCATAGAGGAACCACACTCTGCCAGAATGGCATATGAATTGTGGAGCGGTATAACTGGAGGGATACAGGTCTATACTTGTGCCTATACTGTACCTATACTAACAAACTCTAGCCAGAGCCAATAGGATTGTGAAGAGCTATCAAATGACCAAAGTTATTTTCTTGTTGGTGCCATCTAGTTCTGTTTATTCACAATCATCAAAAACTGGCATACTGCTATTTCAGTCCTCTTAAAATGTATTTAGTCAGAGTACATGCTGCTGTGTATATGTGTGTGTGTGTGTATATGAGTGTGTGAGCATGCGAGCTGTCCTGCAGATAGGAATAAGATAGCAAACTGCTGTAGCTGCACTGTCTGTAATCTGACACTGTATTCTGGCTTTCAGAGTTTCAGTAAATTCCAGAGCAACATATAATGAGTTAACCCCCTGGTTGCTGAAAGAAACAGAATAAATCTATTAGACTGAGCTGGCTCGATGATACTAACAGCAGTTTAAAAAGTTTTTTTTTTGTTAATATCCTTAGAAGTTCTGAGGTACAATACAGTAGCATCCCCCCTCCCTTCAGGTGCCTTTAACATAGAGCAGCAAATAGCAAAAATCAGAGTGGGAGTACACTATTTTGCAGCTGTGGAGGAATACTTTCAAAAATCCAAAAAGGGAGTCCCATGAGCAGCCATTTTAGAGCTACAATCTGATCCCAAAAGGGCTGTTGGCTCTGCCCACAGCCCTAAAAAGGATTCCTTCATTTGAAAAAAGATTTTGGACATAGTTTATTTCCTACATTTGAACTTCAGCAAGCCATAACTCCCTCAATATTTTCGGGACAATCACACATATATATATATGTATATATATATATATATATATATATATATATATATTAGAGGCAAAAAACTCCATTTAATGCATTAGTTAGGGTTGTTCCACAGCGACAAAAGTGAGGAAATTCGCTGTTAGGGCTGAAAACCCTAACTCCGAATTCACCCCTCCCAGCACCACACACAGACACACACACACACATTCAAGTATTCAAGTATGGGGGAGGACCAAGTCAACACAACCAATGACAGACATCCAGCAGCAGGTGACAGAAATAACAAACAATTGTCTAAATGTACTACGAGACATCCCCACCACCTGACCAGGTACTGCATGCTCAGTGGAGATCAACAGCAAAACTGAGGCCATGTACACAAGCGTACACAATCCCTGATTGCAGCTGCACACAATGTACCACACTTAGTAGTTGCATGGCCTTACCTACTGATTCCCCACACCAGACCACACCACTTGTGGTGGGCCACCTGAGCAATAGAGTTAAGCAAAACCAAGGATTTGTACAGGTATAATATCTCTGATTATAACAAGGGTTTGAGAAATGCAGCTTTCTAATTGACTGTAAACATTGTAACAGCCTTATGTTTAGTTTTTATTAACATACATGTAAAGCCTAACCATATGATGAACATGGTTTAATGTTGTTTAAAAAACAGTTTTATTATGATAGCAATAAGCCACTCCCAGGTATTATGTTAATGGTCAGTTTATCACTGTCTAGCGACATGTGTCACTCGACTATGCCTCATTCAACATTAAACCCCTACAGGTTGATTAACAGACCATTTAACATAACTGTTGGTCATGCCTTATTGCTTAATTGTCTTTACGAGTAGATACTCTCCCTCTGCTAGGCACTGCAGCAGCTTTGCAACACAGTGTCCCACCCAGTTACACCATACACTGTCTAGTTACTGGAGAATGGCTGTGAATATGAACTCATGAAGATGAACAGTGTAACTTGATCATTATAGTCATCGAAACCCTAGTGTGATTATAACTGACAGACTCAGTGATAGAGGATAACCCCTGCTGTCCTAGTACACTTACCCCATTATGAGTTAAATCAATACTAAAAGACATTCTGTTTATATCTACACCATACCTACTTGATTCCTGTTGTAGCAGAATTAACATAGTTATCACTTTGATAGCATCAGTGACAGAAGTGTGGCAAACCCAAACAGTAGGGCATACAGCCTGAGTATGAAACAACCGTTAAAAAAAATCACACTGTGTCCATAAGTGGCATAGATCACTCATTGCAACAATAGCAAATGTATTACTATTTGAATAAGTTAGTCATCACAGATGCAATGAGATTGTCTTTATCAGGTACAACATACTCAGTAAGTGAACCAGGAAAATCTATCCTATATACATGTCCGATACAGGTACACCATTGTTGGCTCAGTAGTGCTATGATATTTAGAAGTTGCTTGGCCTGATCCATGCAATTACAATCTTTCTTACAAAGAATACTTACTGCATCTTTAATATTGAAACACACTGAAGGTCTATGTATGTACATCAGCAGTACACCTTCATCAGTAAGAATGCATGTGATACTGGCAGTACCAATTTCACAGCGTTGAACAGGCAATGCTTTTCCATACGTTTACATCAACCTTTCTATGTTGAGTAAACCATTGCAGTAAATGTACTACTATGTAAATCACCTACTAAATGTATCACTACTTTTATCTTGAGCATGCTAGTGTCTTGTAGTTAATTTATGTGCTTCTCTTAATTAATGTATACTCAGTACTGTTAAAACCTTTCTACAACTGTCATCATGCACCTTCAGCAGCATTTATATTGAATAACGGCACAGTACCAGTTGTGGTGTGGTGTGGCGCATCGGTAGGTAAGGCCATGCAACTACTAAGTGTGGTACGTTGTGTGCAGCTGCAATCAGGGATGTGTACGTTTGGTGTACATGGCCTCAGTTTTGCTGTTGATCTCCACTGAGCATGCAGTACCTGGTCAGGTGGGTGGGGATGTCTCGTAGTACATTTAGACAATTGTTTGTTATTTCTGTCACCTGCTGCTGGATGTCTGTCATTGGTTGTGTTGACTTGGTCCTCCCCCATACTTGGATGTGTGTGTGTGTCTGTGTGTGTGTGGTGCTGGGGGTGAATTCGGAGTTAGGGTTTTCAACCCTAACAGCGAATTTCCTCACTTTTGTCACTGTGGAACAACCCTAACTAATGCATTAAACAGAGTTTTTTGCCTCTAATTTCCCTTCTTTTTGAGAATGATATTGAAATAGTAGATGTAATCGGTGGCGGGGGCCTTGAGGCCCAGACTGCCTCCACTCCTGCCTGTCTTGTGGCATAGTAACAGGAGCAGCAATGCTAACAGAAATGCTAACAGTGGCACACATGGTAACACAAGCGCAAATGAGAACAGAAAGGTAACGCACACAGTGGGATAGATGGAACGTGTGCCACGTGATGTCTTGTCACATAGTAACATGGTGCCTGTAAATGGAAATGTCAATGGGCATGGTGATGCAAAGTGAAACAGAAAGAGAACAATGCAAGTACACACAAATGGCAAAAAGTAACAAGCATAGCGCAAATGAAAAGCATAAAGGATGGCCTGCATGTGGTAGCATTAGGGTGTGCATTGGGATCATCAGCCTAACTCTCACCCCATGACATGTGTAAAGCAGCAGAAGTATAGGAGAATGGGGTGAGAGTTGGGACCATGATCCCAATGCACACCCCAATGCCGGTTGGGTGGGTGGGTGCAAAGGGGGTTTCAACCCTAACAGCGAATTTCCTCACTTTTGTCGCTGTGGAACAACCCTAACTAATGCATTAAACTGAGTTTTTGCCTCTAATTTCCTCTTTTTTGAGAATGATAACAAGAAATAGTGAATGTAATGCAGTGGCGGGGCGCGGTGCCCTCTGGGCCCGTGCTCACCGCATAATCTTGATGGCGGAAGGACCGCTCCCTCACATGATGTCTTGTGGCATACTAACAGGGACAGCAAAGCAAACAGAAATGCTAACAGTGGCGCACATGGTAACACAAGCATGAATGAGAACAGAAAGAGATGCTTACACGGTGGCGTAGCGGAATGGTCTGCCATGTGATGTCTTGTCACATAATAACATGGTGCCTGCAAACAGAAATGTCAATGGGCATGGTGATGTAAAGTGAAACAGAAAGATAAACAGTACTGTAGACAGAAATGGCAAAAATAACAGAAAGCAAGCTAAAATGAAAAAGCATAAAGGATAAACGCATATGTGGCGCCAGGACGTCGATGGTAAGTGAAACGGGTACAGAACCGCAAGCGGAAAGGGCAACAGTAACAGTAATGTAAGCACACAGGCTGGTTTTCCCCAAAACCTGCATTGAGAAAGACAGTGAGTACAAATAATGTATGCAAAATAATGAGTATTGGCACAGAAAATGAGATCTTAGAATACTAAATACATTATATCTCAGGAACCGTACGACGTAGAAAAAAATTTAAAAGTCATATTATTTACAACTGTCCTGGCTAATTTGAATCTTAGCCCCATGTAGGGGCTAAGAATTTTCATGAAAAAGTCCGTGATCTCGACTGCTTCTGAGATACGGGGCCCTGGAAAGGCACAGCGAACTCCATAATGTTATCCTATGGGAAAAAAAGAAAAGTTCGGAGTGCCATAACTTTGCCTCCCTGTAATGTTTTTTCACCAAACCACTGAACAGCACATCTGTGGGCTGTTGGTTGCCTTCCTTCCAAATTTCAGGAAAAAAGACCAAACCGTTATTTTGCAGCAGGGATCCAAAGGATTTCTGTTATGCGTTGGACGCCGTAATGTTATCCTATGGGAAAAACCGTCAACTTTGGAGTGCCGTAACTTTGCCGCCGTGTGATGTTTTTTCACCAAACTACTGAAGGGCACATCTGTGTGCTGTTGGTTGCCTTCCCCCCAAATTTCAGGAAAAAAGACCAAACCGTTATTTTACAGCAGGGATCCAAAGGATTTCTGTTATGCGTTGGGCGCCGTAATGTTATCCTATGGGAAAAACCATCAACTTTGGAGTACTGTAACTTTGCCGCCATGTAATATTTTTTTAATACAATACTGAAGGGCACATCTGTGAGATGTCATCTGCGCTCCCTCCAAACTTCAGCCCAAAACTCCTAACGGTTCTTTTGCAGCGCAGTGCCAAAGAATCGCTGTCACTGTCCCACAGATGGAAAACTACTGTCATGATTTGCAAAAGCTTTCACAAAAAGTTCGACACTTTCGTGAGCACGAAGTAATTTGTAAATGCTTTTTCCAGAAATCTGAAAAACATATTTCTGGGGTGTTTTACACAATAAAGACATGGCAAACATCCTCAGGGCCCGACTAGGTGAATACAAAATAATTAGGTTGCTAGAGGGTCTCAAATTTAAATGCCAACCATTTTTCTGATCACCAACTGAAAACAAAATGGCTGATTTGCGAAAGTAACAGGCCCATTTGCGAAAGTAAAAATGCATTTGCGAAAGTGTTGAACTTTCTGTTAACTTTTCCCATTGACTTATAATGGGAAACTGTTTTTTGAATAACTTTTGAACCGTTTGATATTTTTTCACCAAATCTTCAAAAGGCACATCGGGACCCTGGCCACACGTTCCTGAAGATTTTGGGCCAATCAGCGCAAACCGTACGACCTGTAAGGCGTGACCATAGAATTCAGAAAAAGCGTAAATCGCGCACAGATCACATTAATAACTCCACAGCCGTATATCAACCAGTACGAAACTTGGCAGATCCCAAGGCCTATGATTCTTGATCATAAATTCCAAATTTCAGGCAAATCCATCAAATGGTTGCAAAGTTATTAAGGTGCAAAGTTTTGGGGTTTAACATAGAAAAGGCTCCTCAACCCTAACTATGGTAGCACTACCGTGCTACCATAATATATATATATATATATACATTATGGTAGTGGCACAGTAGTGCCACTATAGTTAGGGTCACCTGGCCACTTCTATAGTAAACCCAAAAGTTTGCACTTTAATAACTTTGCAACCATATGACCGAAGTGCCCAAAAATTTTCATGCACTGTCTGCTACTATATATCTTGGGATCTGGCAACTTTTATTCTGGTCGGTGTTGCAGTTGCAGAGCTGCAGAGTGCCAAAAAATTTGAAATTTACCATTTAGGTGCAAATTCTTTGCTCGGCCGCATCTCCGAAATGGCTTTGAGGTCTGGTCTGAAATTGTTAGACTATATGGGGTCTGGGCTGCAGATGTGTTTTTTTTAAGGCAAGGTGAGAAAATATTATTTTGTTCAAAAGTTGTTAAACTTTAAAGTTTCCAAATATAGTCTATGGGAAAAAAATAGATGCGCCGTATGAAAGTACTTTTTGCTTTTGAGAAAACACTTTTTACTGCTGCAAATGGGTTCAGTAGTGTGCTGCTGGCATCTTATTTTCAGTTAGTGATGGGTAGAGATCCAATGAAATTTCACTTCATAAGTGAATTAA
Organism: Neoceratodus forsteri; assembly: GCA_016271365.2. Taxonomy (NCBI): domain Eukaryota; kingdom Metazoa; phylum Chordata; order Ceratodontiformes; family Ceratodontidae; genus Neoceratodus; species Neoceratodus forsteri. The sequence continues at coordinate 1,377,203,323 of CM028130.1, read as the reverse complement.
ACACAAAGTTGCCTACTTGGCATCAGTTTGGGTCTACGAGAAGTCTCCATTGAAAAGGGCTAGTTCATCCTTAAATGACTTCATGTTGCTAACTTCCCGTTCACTTCGCCTTTTTATCAGAAAGGTGAAGCATGTGAGAAATAAAACAGCCCACAGATCACATGTCTCACAATCTGCAGATCATATGCTGCAGGCAGGAAATTAATCAGGCAAGACAGTGAACTAGTTTAACTTTCCCCTTGCCAAATGCTGGAAAAAGAGCTACTTGCGTGTAAGAGAGAGAGTAATTTTGATTGTTCTTCAATGTGCTTATTTTTTGCAGTTTAGTGCCATATTTCTTCTTTTGAGTTGTGCCCCTTTTGATTTTCTATTCCTGATTCCTTATTTTACCCATTTTTATTTTTTTTGTTAGTAGTTGTTCTTAATATTTTTATTCATTTCTTTGTTTTTTAAAATGGAGAGAGGATGGTTCTGTTCTGGGGTGTGTAGAGATCGTTGTGTCGGGCCAGGGATGCGCAGTGTCACTGTGCATTGCAAGTGTTGCATGCTGTCTTATTCCATGAAGGTTGCTACCATGACAGTCTGACTTATTACACTGCTTTCCAATCCCGCCAGCACAGACAACCCCCAGTACCTGTGCCCAATATGCAGAATTACACAAATAGGAATTACCAGCCGTTTGACCACTTGTCCACATAACCATTCTTAAGTGAATATAAGGTGATTGGGAATGTTGAAGGGCATGTCTTACAGACTCTGTCACAGTCCGATATAACTCTAGGACAGCACAGGTGGAAAAGTAGGTCCTGGATGGGATTTTCCATTTGGGACAGGTGCATGCCGCAAAATGCCGGAATCCAGAATTCTTCACAAAGGAGAAGGAGAAGGACAGAAGGTCAGTTGCCAGCATTTCTGCTAGAGCAGCATTCACTTCATATGACATCGCATGATTTGGTGGGTATTTCATGTTCTAGGCAAAAAGACTGTGCAACGTGGACTGCATTGTTACCTGTTTTGCATGTGGCATGCCAAATGGTTCTGCTCTGCGAGCTGCCGTGGGTGGAGCACTTTTGCCATGTTATGAGGAGTGCACAGGTGATGACAAGTCAACAAATGATGTTATTTTCCCTGTTTTAAGCACCGGGGTTGATGTACTAGAAATACTGCATAGACCACCACCACTGCTACTCTGACCTCTACTTGACAATTCAAAATCCTCCTCTTCCTCATGCCTGTAGTAATCCACTGGTGTTATTTCACCAATACTACACACATGGCTACTTTGGCTACTTACAGTCAAGGAAGGGGATACCATGCTCAATAAGGTGGATGATGGTGAACTCCCCACTGTGGCATTAGTGTCCCTCTGATGCCAAGTCCATAGTGCCATGTGCCTGCTCTTCAGATGTGTGTGCTGGCCCCCAGTGCCAAGATGGCTACCCTTTTTACCACGCCTCACACACGCTTGGCAAAGCTGGCAGATTGCCACTTTTTTATCACTTGCATCTTGTAAGAAAAAATCCCAAACTAGGGATTTTGATCTCTTACTTTTCACATATCCCTTATGCTGAATATTGGACTTCAGTTTTTGTGCCACTGAAATGGGAGTGTACTGCATGATTTCTGTTGTTGGGCACACTTGGACTGTAGTTGACCATCACAATCTATGACTATTACTAGACCATCATCATTAACAGACACAGCTGCATCAGAACTTTGAGGAGGGGGTGATTTACTAACAGATTGTTTACACACAGCCACCTTTTCTTTCTTTTTCTCAGGTTCCCAACTGGGGTCACTAAAATCATCATCATAATCATCATCCGCATCCACAAATTCAGTTTGGATGCTATCCTGTGGAGAGAATGTTCCAACCACAGCCTCAGTATGATCATCCACTATTTTTTCATCAATATTTGAATCGTTGGATGGCCCAGGCCTAACCTCAACAGCACTGGAAACATTAGATTGTGAATCATCATCAGGATCAGAATCATGTTCAACTACTGTGGGAACAGGGAGTGTAACATCAACTACACTCTGACGCATGTCTTTGGACTCCACAATATTTTGGAAACCTGCTAACTTGTCACAGGTTGAACTTAGGTCAATATTCATGCCATCACCAACTTCACTACCACCACCACCAGTGGGGACAACAGCATCGCCAACCATCCTTGAATCAACTGATTGCACTGTGAAAAACACAGTCAGAGATTTCCCTTTACTACCATCAATTATTCCCTTCTGCTGTGTACTACCGTGCCCACAGCCACAGCCACTCTCACCACTGGCAGCACTTCCAGAGCCAGAAACATCTTTGCATGCACGTCTCTTCACAGGCATTTTTTTGATTACACAGACAATTCTGCACTTTAAGGTGAATGGGCAGCCAAAAAACAACAACGGTGACTCACAGGTGGAGACTGGGCACTAAAGAAATGCAGATACATAGATGGAGATTGCTCACTAAAAAATTGCAGCCACACAGGCACAACAACACCTTAATCAGTGGTCACAAACCCAAAACTGGAACAATAATACCTTATTTTGCAGGGGAGGGGGCTTGCAGCTGCATTACCACTACGTAGATAGAATGAAGCAGTAAAAAATACCACAGTCGGATAAGTGAGTCAGGGCCAGATATTCAAAACATTGCTAGGGGATAAATTAGCATTGCCCGGCATGCTAAATTAGCTCAGAACCAATAGCCCACTATATTCAAAAGGGATATCCCTGGTGCTAAACCTGCTGAATAAGGGAACTGTATCAATTGAAGCAGAAAGAAGTGGGGAAAGCAGTCAGAAAAGCAAAGGCCGAAACCGAGGAAAAGATAGCCAACTCAGTTAAGAAGGGGGATAAAACCTTTTATAGGTACATTAGGGAGCATAGAAAGGTTAAGGGAGGGATAGTGAAGATTAATAAGGGAGAGGGGAGGTGGGCAGAGGGAGACAGTGAAAAGGCAGAGATACTGAATGAATACTTTTGCTCAGTATTCACAAAAGAAGAAGAGGAGGAGTTACTTACACCAAACAGTAGAAGCACTCAGGGTAATGGGGTTGACGCCTGTCCATTTACAGAAGAAAGAGTCCTGAAAGAACTCCTAAAACTCAGGGTGGACAAAGCAATGGGGCCTGACGGGATTCACCCTAGAATCCTGAAAGAGCTAAGGGAGGACCTAGTGACACCACTAACCACACTTTTTAACAAATCATGGGAAGATGGGGTGGTACCTGAGGACTGGAGGAGTGCAGATGTGATTCCCCTTCACAAAAGTGGGTGCAAGGCAGAAGCAGGAAACTACGGACCTGTTAGTTTGTCCTCAGTGGTGGGGAAAATGATGGAATCACTTCTGAAAGAAAGAATTGTTCAGTACCTAGAGGCCAGCGGGGTACTAGGACCCAAAGCAGAATGGATTCACAGCAGGAAGGTCATGTCAGACAACTCTAATCAATTTCTTTGACTGGGTTACCAAAGCAATAGACCAGGGAGGGGCTGTGGATATGGCCTACCTAGACTTTAGCAAGGCATTTGACACAGTCCCACACAAAAGATTAATAATCAAGTTAGCCAGCCTGGGAGTGGGTCCCAGGGTGGTAGCCTGGGTAACAAACCGGCTGTACAAGCAGGACACAGAAGGTAATAGTGAATGGAACACATTCTAGAGAAGAAAGGGGTTACTAGTGGAGTACCTCAGGGGCTCAGTACTGGGTCCAGTCCTCTTTAACGTCTTTATAGGTGACATTGCAGAGGTCTGGAAGGAAGGTATGCCTCTTACCCAGATAACACAAAGATCTGTAACAGGTTGATACACAGGGGGGTTGAAAGGATGAGTAGGGACTTGCGAGGTTGGAGGAATGGTCAGACATATGACAACTTAGATTCAATGCAAAGAAGTACAAAGTAATGCACCTGGGAAATAAAAATCCAGGAGAAGAGTACACAATAGCAGGAGGTACTAACGACAACAATAATGGAAAGGGATCTGGGTATAGTCATATCAGATGACCTAAAGGTGGGTAAGCAATGTGAGAAGTCAGTAAGGAGAGCCAGGGGGATACTGGGATGCATAAGGAGGGGCATCACAAGTAGAAAAAGGGAAGTGGTTATCCCTCTATACAGACAGTTGGTGAGACCCCATCTGGAGTACTGTGTGCAGTTTTGGAGACCTCATCTACGCAAGGACATAGACAGGATGGAAGCAGTCCAGAGGAGGGCAACTAAAATGGTGCAGGGTCTACATCAGAAACCATATGAAGAGAGACTGAGAGAGCTTAATATGTATACCCTTGATGAAAGGAGGGCGGGGAACATGATAGAAACTTTAAGTACCTCAAGGAATCAACAAAGTCCAGGAGGGTAGCATCTTTCAGAAAAAGATGTGTAAGAACAAGGGGCACAATTTAAAGTTAGAGGGATGGCTCAGGGGTAATGTGAGGAATTCTTTTCATGGAGAGAGTGGTGGACACATGGAACCACCTTCCTGGAGAGGTTGTGGAGTCTAAAACAGTGGGGGAATTCAAACATGCATGGGACAGACATAAGGCAATTATAGTGGGGGGTTTCAGGAAGTAGGCTGTTGGTTAACTAGAATCTGCAGCTTATCCAATAGGTAGGGAAATGGGCAGACTGGGTGGGCCAAGTGGTCCTTATCTTCCATCAAAGTCTATGTTTCTATGTAGAATGCTAAGGAAGCTGGGCAAAATGGGCTGGGAGTGCAGTACAAAAATAACCCGGGAAATAAGACAGCTCTGAATATAGCAACCAGGAAGTGCAAACCACAACAGCTTCCCAGTTCACAGCGATGTGAAGGAGGGTAGAGATGAACTATGTGGCCAATGTGTGTGCTAGCAAAGGAGTGGATTCATTAAAGCTGCAAGCACCAGTGCATGTAGTTTGCCCAGCACTAGTGCAGGGTCCCACAGCTCCACCTGTAAGTCAGTCTGGAAATACAGGGGCTGGCCGGGTCTGCCCACAGCTCCACTTGTAGGTCAGTCTGGCAGTACACGGTGGTAGCTGCAAGCTACAGTTGTACTGAATCACATAGAATTTTGTGCCCCAGGGGACTACATAGCACAGGCACAGGTGGTGGTGCTGCACGCAATTGTCAAACTGTAGTTCTTTCTACAGTGCACAGCAGACACTACAGTAGCAAGGGGTCCACTAGTGTGAGGGACACAGCAAAGCCTATGGTGTGTACAGCATCAATTACCACTGCACTTTACACAGTGACAGGCCCAACTTGCAGTTGTGTACTGACAGTGGACATTACTGTTATGCTGTTGTGCAACCCACAGATGCTGCACCTCTGGCATGGGATATGCACAGTGACATATACATGGCTGGCTGTGTGTGTTGTGGTGTCTGTACAGATGTGCAGTATGTGCTGGGGGGTACATACCATCAGACAGGCACACTGGTGTTGGGGTATTCCCAACACTGGACCATTTGCACTCTGTGGCTTGTCCCAGCCTTGTGGCCACACCTAATCTGTGGTGCAGCCTGGCCACCTGTACACCTTCCCCTCAACACCCTCCATGCACACAGTGCTGCATGTATGTACTATTTTCTGTTGGTGTCCACTGAAGGGTGGTCTGCAGGTGTGTGCTGTATGGCCACATTGCCATGGTGTCCACTGGGAGCAGGGTCACCGCTAACTGCCTGGTATGGCTGGGACTGGTGGCAGATGATGGCATCATAGGGATGCCATCTATGATCAGCATGTTTTTTCTATGTCAGATTTATTTCTATATTTTATACATACTGGTTATGGTCGCTCAAAGCCGTGCCAAGCCACAAAGTCATGCAAAGCTGGTTTGCCCAGAGTTAAGACTACCTTTTCCTGGGTGGTAATTTGCACCATGCAAAATGTTGCACTAGGTCACACAAAAACACTTGGCATGGCACTATTTGCTGAATATATCATTACGCCTGTATTCATGTACTCGCCCCCTCAGTTTTCCCCTTGCATACAATATACTTTTGCCTGGCGCTAATGCAGTTTGCCCATGCTATTTGACCTTTTGAATATAGCGGACCCATGCAAACCTGGCACTAACCCTGTGCAAACTGTTTGCACCTAGCACACAGTTTTGAATATCTGGCCCTAGGAGTGCTGTGACTACGGTGGCACAATAAAATGTGTCTGACTTGATGGCACACAAGCGTACACACACTAAAGGTAATGGCAGAAAATGTAACAGTTCAGTACTTTGCAACCAAATATTTTAAACCAAGTGAAAACATGCACAGCACCACAGCAAACAGCAAGAAATGATCAAAACTTACTACGAGTATTACTGTGTACATGAATTGAACACACAAATACTACACACTACCCAACAACAGTTGGAAAGACTGCCTTACTCACTGTGAATCTCCCTTCACCACAGATCCACCCCTCCTCCAAAGCATACTTCTACATTGTCTGTCAGTACACAGACTGAATGTTCTGAATTAATGTTCAATATGCACACAAAAAAAAATAAACAATCAATTATATAATCACAGGATGGCTTCCTACAATCTATGCACTAAATGTTAATTAAAAAATGCACCTCAAAAATGCTTTTTAAAAGGTTTGATTCTCAGAGGTCTGAAAGAACACTGTCTCCATCTTTCCACTACTCACACTACACAGAACTGAGGCTGTGCAAGACAATCTAGAGCCCATGTGACCTGCCATCCCATGATTCACTACAAAATTTGCCTTAAAGGCCTCAAAAAAGGCAAAGTTAATGTGAAGTACATAGGAAACAATGGGACTTCACGTCAATATTCATGGCAAAGTTATCTGCTTCGTGTTGTGGAGTACTTCATTAATTATTACTATATGAGAAGTACTCCATGTAACAAAGTACCAGTAGCAATGAGTACAAAATACAGTAATTCAAAAAATAGTGCCCAGTTTGTAAACACCAACTGTTGTGTTTACCTAATCAGGGCAAGAGGAACACAATACTGGCATTATTTTTTTTAAATACTGGTTGGAAATACATTTTATGCATTACATTTTTGATAGTGTCACAAATTTGTAACACAGCTAACAGCTAATATTCTTCAGATGAAACTACCTCTGGCTGGAAGCTGCAATACTGAACATAGGATTTGCAAGAAAGCGAGTTGTGCTCACAACAGAAGGAGATGAACCTTACAATTGTCTTTGGTTTGTAGCAGATATTCTGCAGGTGGAGGCTACTTCTAACTGAAAGGTGAAATAAGGAACTTAGAATTATCAGGAAAAGACATTCTTTCAAGCAACAGAGGAAGGTGGATCTAGCTTTACTTTTGTTATAATTCTTAAGATTTTCAGTGCAGGAAGAGTTTAAAGCACAGCTGACTTATTTTGGGGCTGACTGCTTTCAGAGCACAAACCACCAGGCTGTTTTGGGGCTGGGGAGGTTTACCTGTGTCTGACTTGGATGTCTGGATTTTTCTCTGTTTGATTAGCAGGGTATTTTCTCTGTCAAATTGTTGTGTAGGGCATCTTGCTGACAGGAAGGCACTCATCGCAGCGGTGGATCAGGGCTTTTAGCTGACTGCTTTGTGAGGGCACAGTTTTGGCTCATCATGAGATTAGAGCAGTGCAGAAGGACTTGGTAGAATTGGGGAGGGGCCTAAGACAAGTAGCACACACAGTATCCTTCTCAGAGGTGCTGCCTGTCAATAGCATGAGTGAGGCAAGGGTACTTTGCACCATGCAGTTTAATGAATGGTTGAAAAAATGGTGTGGAGCACAGGGGTTTGGCTTCATTGGGAACTGGGGTTCCACCTGGAGGGACACCAGCCTATACTGGCAGGATGGTCTGCATCTGTCCATGAAGGGAACAAGTCTTTTGAGCAATCAGTTTAAATGCTTCATTGGCAAGCTTTTAAACTAGTCAAGGGGGGAGGCACTGATAAGCAGCAGGAAAATCCCAGCCTCTCCATACAAAACAGGGTACTAAATGAGAAAAAGACAGAGGTAGAAAGGTCAGTGGGGGATGCTGCAACAGAAGGTAAAGCCATCAAAAAATGGAGAGCAATGAGTACCAATGCCCATAGTCTGAGTAACAAGCTTCCTGAATTAGTGGACTTGATGGAGGAGGAACATCTGGATATCGTGGCAATCACGGAAACATGGTACACACAAAACCATGACTGGGACATAAACATACCAGGATACACTATCTACAGGAGGGACAGGGAGGGTAAAAGAGGAGGAGGAGTAGCTCTTTACATAAGGGAAGGAATCAAAGCAACAGAACAAAAGGGTAAACAGAGAGGAGAAGAAGCACTGTGGGTAAATTTGGAGACTGGCAATAGCACCACAATCCGCACAGGGGTTGTATACAGACCCCCTTCTCAGGGGGAGGAAATGGACAAGGAAATGATAGAAAGTATACTTAGAATAGCAGAAAAAGGGGAGATATTGTTGATGGGTGATCTGAATATGCCAGATGCTAACTGGAGTGCAGTTGCAGCAGCCACTTTGAAGAGTGGGGTTATTCTAGATGCCCTACAGGGGGCATGCTTTAGACAACTAGTATTGGAGCCCACTCAAGAGGGAGCATCTCAAATGGAGATGAAGAGAGGATCACAGATGTAGAAGTGGGTAGCCATCTGGGAATTAGTGACCATCGAACAGTATGGTTCACAATAAACACAGCAATAGAGTCAAGCCATACAAAGGCAAAAGTACTGGACTTTAGGAGGGCTGACTTTGCCAAAATGGGTGAGTGCCTAAGGAATGCACTAGCAAATGGGCAGGAAGGAGGGGTGGAAGAACAATAGGGAATAATAAAAACTGCCATCACAGAGGTAACAAGCCTTTGTGTGAAGCAAATAAACAAAACAAAATGATGTAAGAAATCACTATGGTTCTCAAAGGAAGTGGCAGTGAAGGTTCAAAAGAAAAAGAAAGCATTCAGGAAGTACAAGGAATCACAGAAGGAACAGGACAGAGAACTGTATCAGTTAAAGCAAAAGGAAGCTGGGAAGGCAGTCAGAACAGCAAAGGCCCAAACCGAGGAAAAGATAACCAAATCAGTTAAGAAGGGGGATAAAACCTTTTATAGGTACATCAGGGAGCAAAGGAAGACCAAGGGAGGGATAGTGAGGCTTAATAAAGGGGAGGGAGGGTGGGCAGAGGGTGACTGTGAAAAGGCAGAGATACTAAACAAATATTTTTGCTCAGTATTTACAAAGGAAGGGGAGGTACCTAAAACAAACAGTAGAAACACTCTGGATACAGAAGTTGATACCAGCCCATTTACAGAAGAAAGGGTTCTGAAAGAACTCTTAAAACTGAAGGTGGACAAAGCAATGGGGCCTGATGGGATTCATCCCAGAATTCTAAAAGAACTAAGGGTAGAACTAGTGACACCACTGACTACCCTCTTTAACAAATCATAGGAGGATGGGGTGGTACCCAAGGACTGGAGGAGGGCAGATGTGATTCCCCTGCACAAAAGTGGGGGCAAGGCAGAAGCAGCCAACTACAGACCTGTTAGTTTAACCTCAGTGGTAGGGGAAAATGATGGAATCACTTCTGAAGGAAAGAATTGTCAAGTATCTAGAGGCCAGAGGGGCACAGGACCCAAGGCAGCATGGATTCACAGCGAGAAGGTCATGCCAGACAAATCTGATATATTTCTTTGACTGGGTGACCAAAGTAGTAGATCAGGGAGGGGCTGTGGACATGGCCTACCTAGACTTTAGCAAGGCATTTGACACAGTTCCACACAAAGATTAATATACAAGTTAGCCAGCCTGGGAGTGGGTCCCAAGATGACAGCCTGGGTAAAGAATTGGCTGGAGAATAGGACACAGACAGTAATAGTAAATGGAGTCCACTCTGAAGAAAGGGGGGTTACTAGTGGAGTACCGCAGGGTTCAGTATTAGGACCAGTTCTCTTCAATGTCTTTATAAGCGACATTGCAGAGGGATTGGAAGGAAAAGTATGTCTCTTTGCAGATGACACAAAGATCTGCAACAGAGTTGATGCACAAGGTGGGGTGGAAAGGATGAGAAGGGACTTGGCAAGGTTAGAGGAATGGTCAAATGAATGGCAGCTTAGATTCAGTGCTAAGAAGTGCAAGGTAATGCACCTGGGAAACAAAAAACCCAGGGGAAGAGTACACAATGGGGGGTGAGATACTAACAACAACAAAAATGGAAAGGGACCTGGGGGTAGTCATATCAGATGACCTAAAGGTGGGCAAGCAATGTGAGAGGGCAGCAAGGAGGGCCGGGGGGATACTGGGATGCATAGGGAGAGAGGCATCACCAGTAGAAAACAGGAAGTTATTATCCTTCTGTACAGACAGCTGGTGAGACCCCATCTTGAGTGCTGCATGCAGTTCTGGAGACCTAATCTCCGCAAAGACATAGACAGGATGGAAGCTTTCCAGAGGAGGGCAACTAAAATGGTGCAGGGTCTGCACTGGAAGACATACAAAGAGAGACTTAAGGAGCTTAATATGTATAGCTTCGAGGAAACGAGGGAGAGGAGGAACATGATAGAAACTTTCAAGTACCTCAAGGGAATCAACAAAGTCCAAGAGGGTAGCATCTTTCAAAAAAGAGGTGTTCAAGAACAAGGGGGCACAATTTGAAGATAGAGGCGGCTCAGAGGTAATTTAAGGAAGTATTTTTCACAGAGAGGTTGTGGATGCATGGAACGGCCTTCTGGAGGAGGTTGTGGAGTCAAAAACAGTGGTGGAATTCAAGCATGCATGGGACAGACATAAGGCAATTCTAGGGGGTGAGGGTAGGAAGAAGTAGGCTGCTGGTTAACTAGTATCTGCAGCTTATCCATTAGGTAGGGAAATGGGCAGACTGGGTGGGCCAAGCGGTCCTTATCTGCCATTAAATTCTATGTTTCTATGTACTACTTCTGCAAAACTGCTGCAACTTTGCAGCAGTTTTCGCACAACTAACAGCACTGTTGTGCAAAAACTGCTGCAAATTTGCAGCACTTTTTGCAAAAACTGCCGCAAATTTGCAGCACTACTTTAAAATGAAAAAACACACCGGCCCCTTTTGAAAAAGGAAAAACCTCTTCTGGTTAGTGTTAATAAGAAATATGGCCAGAATCGGATTCCTTAGCCCCTGTTTAGGTAAAAACCTCTTGGTGTTTACCTAAAAAAAATGTTATTTCCGGTTTTGCTCAGTTTAAGGGGAAGGGGGGGCACGTAATATTAATTATTATAAAAATATATTTTGCCAACAGCAAGGTGCCCACTACCACTGTAAGCACTGTAAGGCCCCCCCAGCCACCAGTGTGGGACACTGGGGAGCCCACTCACAGTGTCATGAAAAATGGTTTTCTGAATTTGCTGACAGCGTGGTGCTCAATCCCCCTGTCAGCAATGTAATCCCCCCCACCAGTGTGGGACACTTGGGAGCCTACTCCCAGTGTCCTGAAACATTTCTTTTACTATATTTGTTGACAGAGTAGTGACCAATCCCCCTTTTGGCACTGTAAGCTCCTATCCACCAGTGTGAGACACTGGGGAGCCGACTCACGGTGTCCCCAAAGATTGATACAATTAAGCCTGCAAAAAAGAAAACAGTTCCCCAAAGTCTTTTTTTCTGAAAAAAAGAGAAAATGGTTCATTGTCATCCCCCTCATCACTACCCTCCCACTGAGAAACCAACCACCCAACACCTCCCCTTTTCCTATTTATACCACTGGAGACTGTCTTCTGCCATCTTCTGTGGCCTGGGAGATGTCTGCACTCTTCAAAGCCGAACCGCAAAGGTAAGAATCAAGGTAAATGCAATATAATGGTTGTCAATTGTGTTTTGGGCTTACTGTATGTTGATATCGCAACCATTTTTCTGTTTTTATTTTCACCAAATTTTCAACATGGGCTTTTTGTGACTCTACCTCATGAATACTGTCACTGATGTTTCGTTAATTGAATCCATAAGGTGATTTCACCGTCACTGTGTAAAATTACTTTTTTGGACTGAATAATGAAATGACAGTGCCAGTGTTCATGAGGCGGGGTCCCAGAAAACTGTTTTGAAAATTTGGTAAAATACCAAAACACCCGAAATACGCAGTCATTGAAATCTTTCTATGTACACTTGTAAGTTCGGCAATTTTTAATATTTACACTCCAAATTTTCTGCATTGCCATTTTTTCACATCATCTCATGAACAGTAAAACGTCCTGCCTGAAATGTGTTTTCACACTTGTGGCACAGAAAGGTGTGTTCATTGCCCCAACTCACCTTTCTAGACTGATTAATGAAATGGCAGTGCCAGTGTCCGTGAGGTGTGGTCCCAAAAAGTTAATGTTGAAAATTTGATGAAAAAATTCCTTAAAATGCCCAAGTTATGTGCATCCATTGAATTTATTCTAGTCACGTGCATAACTTTGATACTTTCAATATTTTGCTGCCAAATTTTCAACATAGCCATTTTTTCACACCACCTCATGAACAGTAGAGCTGTCATTTTCACATCCTGCCCGAAATGTGGTTTCACACCTGTGGTGCAGAATGGCATTGCAGTTGCACATAATTACGGTTTGCCTTGCATTTCACAATTTCTCTGAACCAGGAAACATGAGATGGGGTAATAAGATGGCTATACTGACAATTTGATCACTGTTGCTTGACACATGGAAGCAAAGGCCCTGAGGGCCCCACCCTTCCACACCTGCATACATATCCACATCTACAGAGGGAATGGAGTGCAGGGTCAAAAGGACCCTGTGCTCTTGCAGTAAAATAAGGATACTATAATACTATCTAAAAAAGTAAGGAAATTAATTGCAAAAAACTCCATTAATGCATCAGTTTGGGTTCCTATTACAGTGACAAAAGTATGAACATTTTTTGTTAGGGTTCCCAACCCTACCACCCTACTCCCCACCCTCCACACCAACATTATACCTGAATGGTAGTGCAGATTTAGTTAGAGTTGAGTAGGCACTTAAATGATAAATCTAAAATGTTGCACTTTAATAAGGTTGCAACTATTTGACTGATTTGCCTGACATTTTGCATGCATGGTCTGGTCCCATAGATGTCCGGATCTGGCAAGTTTCATTCTGGTTGGATTTGTAGTTGTGGAGCTGTGGAGTGTCCAGTAGTGTGAAAAATTCTCACTTTTTGGCAAATTCTTTGCTCATCTCTGCAGCCCAAAAGGTTTGTGTGACAGGTCCAAACGTTTCTTGGTATATGGGGACTGGGTCCGGGAAGTGCCTTTTGAAGGTTTAGTGAAAAAATATTAATCTGTTCAAAAGTTATTAAAGGTTAAAGTTTCTCATTATCGCGTATGGGGAAACAATTTATGTTTCCCTCAAAAGCACTTTTTGCTGCCACAAAGTGTTTTGTACTTTCATGCTTCTGCCATCTTGTTTTCAGTTAGCAATGCAGAAAAAGCAATGTAGTTCAAAAAATACTGCCCCTTGGTAAACACCAACAATTGGGTTTACCTTATCAGGACCCTAGGAACATGACCCTGGCATTACTTTTTCACTAGGATGCCCAGAAATATGTTTTTTAAATGTTTCCGCTATCCTAGCTGCAGTACTTTTTCAAAACTTCTGTGGACTTCTGCGAAAGTTCTATGGGTTATTTCACAAAAGTCTCAAGTCTGAAATGGCGGGATGTTCACAAATGTTCTACAGTAGTTTTGTGAAAGCTTCCCCAGCTAAACCGATAGTACTTCCGCAAAATTCCAATGAAATTTTGAGAAAGTTCTGCAGTTCAACAACCCCCAAAAAACAGTTCTTTGCCACGTAATAGCAAGAAAACAGTTAGGACGTTTGGGCTGAAATTTGCAGGGTGGCAAGCCCTTGCTCCACAGATGTGCCCTTTGCTAGTTTGGAGAAACTCTCAAACTCACCCAGAAAAGTTTCCTTGCACTGGAAAATGCTTACAATGCCTGAGCTGGATATAGACATTACTGGAGTTCAGTGCCACTAAATCAAAGCACCTGCAACCACCTTGTGCTATTTTCTACACAAAAACAGTCCCACAGAGAAAAGGACGTTCTATGGACCAAAATGGAGCCATCCAAATGTTTCTTTATGGCCCCAGTTTCTCAAACAACTGCTAGTAGCATGACCATCCCCTGTACTTCTTTCCAGTTTAAAAATCTCCTGCTACATGAGAGCTGCAAGCTAACTGGCTCTCAGCTTTCACGAGATTTCGACCACCATCTTAGATGAGGATAAACAAACTAGGTTTGACTAAATCCAATATATCTTGCAGTGCAGAATGGAGCTAGCAATTGCTACAGCTTCTCTAGGCAAAATCCCCTAACTTACTGACCATGAGAGAGAACTGAAGAAACATGTTTTACAGAACAAAATATGCTTCTGCCCCAAACTGTATCCTATTATAATAGTAGCCAGCAATGCAGATGATCCTTCACTCAGTTTACCACAGCCAAGGCAAGTTTTAGCTAAAGCAGCCTGTCTCACCCCCCAAAAGGCACATGCCTACTTTATCTCAGAGATAACCCAGGCATACAAAAAGGGCCGAAAATGATACACAGCACTGTTCTATATTGGGTGAACATAAAAGGAGGTTTGATTAAAATAAGTATAATGGAAAGTAGTGAACTTTAATAGTCATTTCTTTTACTAATATTCAGTTGTTTTTTCTTTCTTAAAGGCACAACCACATATTAATTAAGAAGCTGCTACTATGTACTGTGTGTGACAAAAGTAATACATACCAATGTGAATGCATGACTTGGCCTATTAATTTTATAAAACAGGTCCAGAACAAGATACTTTATAACATTTTTGAAATTTAAAGCATGCTAAATTTAAAGGATGCTAAAATACTAACTAATGTGCCACAGTTCCCCATTTCAAGCATAGCAGCACCTGAGGTGCTCACTCAAGACATCACTACACAACAGTATCTGAAGCACTTTCTCAGTCCCACTGTGTCTCACTTCAAAATTACATGTTCTTTGGACCTTTTTTATGACACATTATGTATTTTAAACTCATCACCTTCTTCTATCAAAAGGCATATTAACTCCTCTATCATCTACCTGACCAAAACACCATAAACAAGTAGGTCTCATCCTGCTTTGATGGAGTGGTTTAGTTTGTTCACATTTTGGCCAAAGTTTGATAACTAAGAGCCCCTATTTGGGACATGAGAGATTAAAAAAATCCTCCATTACAGGCCTTTTGGGCAGATGGGAGGGGGGGGCACACTGGACTTCATTTGTTTGTTGATATTGGTCACAACCAGGAGCCCCTCTAAAAAGAATTAAATACATTTATAAAGCCAGAGTTGAGCAGATCACACATTGAATTGGTATGGGTAAAACCCAGATCACTAGACCAGGACCAGTGCTGTCAAATCTGCACTGGGCACAGCTTGTGCAAATATTGCTGACTTTTGACCTCTGAACTTCAGATGCTTCTGGGACTGGGATAATTCAGAAACAAGTGTGGAAGTGTGTGTGTTTTGGGCTGCTCTCATCACTTCCATAAGACTACTTTTGGGAGGAGGGGTTACTTGACTGCTTGGAGGTTTGCTTATAGGCTTGGTGACAGACTGACCCATGGGCTGTGCATGTAAATGGCCTACATCACCCTTGACCTTTTTAACTCAGGCTCCCATGTGGGATCATCTCAGCTGTCATCACAACCACCAATAACGATGATGTCCATGTCCTCCTCCTCCTCCTCCTCCCTGTCACTATCTTCTTGCAGCATGGCACCTTTTTCTTTCTCTACAACAATCTTAGAGGGCTTACTATCCCTATCTCCAGGATTATCAGACTCTGGTTGAACACTATCACAACCATCTCCTACAGAAACAGGGACAGTCACACCGACACTTGTCACCCTCCTCCTGGACTACTGTTCCTGTGCTGGTGTCAGTGCCTCCCAATCCCTTCTTCTCACTGTCATCATCCCCCACCAGCATGGATGCAACAGTCTGACCCTTAAAAAAGTAAGACACGGGTATGCCAATACTTTCAACAACTCCTTTGCTGGTACCTGCAACACCCACAGAGCCCACAGTAGAAGACACTGATGCAGACATATGTGTGCTTTCACTGCTATGGGGACTGGGACCTGGAACGAAAGTTGTTTGCTTTTTCAGCAGAATTCTTAGCTCCCTCATTGCCCCTGCCAAGTTTCCCCCTTGTACTGGGCCATCTCTTAGCAGGCATTTTTTTCTGGCTGCTGCTTCAAAGCTTTACCTTTCTGTGGGAGTATATCAAGAATGTGTAACCCCTAGGTGGCGCTATCCCAAGGGCTACTACCCCTGCCTGCTTGGCTAGTTTCAGGTTAAGGGGCCTAGGTTCTGATATGGGTGCCTCCACCCGGAGGTCAGGGTTGGTGGTGGTCAATCTGACCTAGGCACAGCCCTCCGGGACACTGTAACACCCCCTTTTTTCTTTCTAGTGGCTTGAACAGTACACAATAATCACTTTCATAGTGACCCTTATTCACCAGGCAATTACCCACACTGTTTGCACTTACCGTCAGGTCTGGTTTCTCTAGCTTGACCCTGGGGACCCCCTGTAAAACAAGGTTAAGCACAACAAATGACAACAGTACAATACTCTTGGCACAAACTGGAACCACAGTCAGGTTAAATGCAAACAAAGTTAAATCTGATTTATTCAGGGGACTTGTACAAGGATAGGGCATAATCAGGTTGATTTGCTTAAAAGTTATATTAATCAGACAGTTATGCATGCAGCTCAGAGTCCCTACACAGTGACACACTCTGGGTACCCAGGTAGGAAAATGGTGGGCTAGCCAGGAATGTTGCAGCTGGTGGGGGGCCTGTGATGGAAGAAAGCAACATGCACAACACACACTATTTGTAATCCAGAGCCGGAGGGCTCAGTTCGTGAAAGAAAAGGCAACAAGACAATCAGATGACAACACTTTTAGATCTCACCATTGTTGCAGGGAGCTACCCCAATATTTACTCATGATACCCAACACTGCACACAGGCAGGATGAAATTGAGACTGCAGGCCATTGAGCTGCAGTGCCTGGAGAAGCAGGGCCCACACGAATCATCGAGGCATTGCTCCTGTTCAAGGCATTGAGCAGGGAGATGATCCCCAGGCCGGTCTGTCATCTATGACTTTCTCTGCATAGCAGGTATTCTGGCTGGGCCAGTGTAGCACAGCCTAGGCAAATGGAAATGGATACAGATTCAGTCTGTGGAGCTGGATACAGCCTCCAGCAAGCAAAACACAGTTCAGACACACAGTGGGGAACCAAATCACAATGTACTATAAGCACACAGCACATTCACATGTAAGGACATTCCACTGTACCAGGCAAATGGCTCTCTGGTTGCAATTACAGAGTATCTGCACAGTCCGGGAGTTCAGAGGTTGCTGGAAGTCCTGACAGGCCAATCGCATTCAGCAAATCTTCGGTCTTCTTCAGGTTGAAGCCTGGTCACAATTCAGTGGCTTAATTCACTCTCCAAGTTCAGATTCTGTCCAAAAAAAAACACAAGTTCCCTCTCAGGAACAGCAGGCAGGCATGCAGACCAAACTCAGGCCTTTCCACAGTTCTCCTGCTCGAGTCCACTATATATTGCTGCTCAAACTATCTCGAGCTGTTACTTCTTCACTTCCCAACTCAGATCTATCTGAAACTGCAAGCAGTGTGGGACTTTCCCCAAGATCCAAAAGGTTCAGTTGGCTGATCTGTCTTTCAGTCACAACAAGGGCTCCCCCTCCAGGTTATTTTGGTGCCAAAAGCCCAAAACTACAATTTCTACAAGTTTTTCCCCACCAAGCCCCTGTAGGCAGGCTCCATTTTAGAGACCCAAATGTGCTGATTGGCCCATTCTGCAGTCCAGGACCAAGATGATGGAAACAAACAGAACTGTCTATGCTGCAAAGAAGGCAGGCTAGAACAAACTGCAATATTATTACTACTCTAACAAATGATCAGCAAACAAGTACATCTTCTAACTGAGCTCCCTCTCAGATTAATTATGACTGCAATCCAGGCAGCACTTAAAGAGACAGTAAACAGAAGCTATGCAGGCACTCTCTGGCAATCACATTTAAACTGCTAAAATGCAGGACACCAGCCTGGCAGTGAGCATTTAGGTAAGCTCAAGGAAGACTTTTCGGGAACCCCCCATTTGTAGGGGGGTTACAAATGGATGTATTACTAACTGTATCAATAACACTTCACGCATCACACTTAACAGTACTGGCTTCCTTACAAGTCCAGACACTATAAGGACAGGTAGCAGCACTTAGAGAACAACTAATACCATATATGGTAGGTAGTCTATTCTAGTAAAAACAAAAAGGTAACTTTTTTCTTTCCTCAAACAGGAATTAAAGCAGCAGACACACAGGGAAAAAGAGCACAAATGACCAATTTTAAATACAGATCACCTGTGTCTAGACAACTAAAGTACTGTAATGTGTTATTACTTAGTTAATATTACACATTGTTTTTTATTATATAAGGGCAGAGACAACCATAAAATATTGACAAAGGCGAGTACCACAGTATGATCCAGATGGGAGGGATCAGCAAGCAATCTCTTGAAAACTACTATATTAATATATAGTTTTTTTATACTACGCATGTCTGGTGTTACACAAACAATGCTGTAACAGAGAAAGGGTAAGGTAAGTCAACTAAAACAGGAACACTGCACAATGTGCAGAGGCAAGCTCCAGCAATAAAAATACAGGGTAGCAATTCAACAAAAATTGTAAATGGATAAGTTCAAGTGATCAAGTAAAAGTATTTAAGTTTCCATATAAAAATATAGAACTGTTGATTTTCACAGTTTAAGTGACACAAGTTAACACTCCAGCAAGCAGAACTAACCACAAACAAATAAAAATAAAATAACAGATCAGCTCTGTGTGTTTAAAACTTTAGAATTCACAATCACAACTAAAAGAGGGAGATGGAATATATAACACAGGCTAACAGTTGCAGGAACTCTCAGACAGGACAGAGTAACTTTTTAGAGAAAAAAAATTGTCAAGCTATAACAAAATTAATAAGAAATAACAGTAAACATAACTCACAATTTGTGAGTAATCTGTTTGTAGTCAAAGCAGTTGCGTATGGCGCAACTGTGTTGCACCAGCACAAGTATGGAAATGCGCCAAAGAGCGATACTCAGCAGGAGCCAATGTGCAGCACAAGTCCCAGTGTGCCAGTGTGCAACCATAATGAATGCATGCACAATAGCAGGGAACATGCCCATGAATATGCTGCGCACTGTGATATTCAACTATTGAACCATGGCGCAAGTGCGGAGCAAGTCCCAGATGTGCCGAGCAGACTTGAGGCTATAAATACAGGGTGCAAGCACACCGACAACAGATGCACCAGGGGTGAGGGAGAGAGAGAGAGAGAGAGAGAGAGAGACAGTGGAAGAGGATGGTGGAGGGAAATGCCTGAGATGTACAAGGGAGTCAGAGCCTGAGAGGACAGGGTGAACAGCACAGGCAGTCACAGGGATGTGACAATGATGTGGTGGTGGATAGTGTGCCAGGGGAAGAGCGAATGAGAGAGAGAGGCAGTCAGGGTGGCAGGCACAACACCAGAGAGGCAGACAGCACACAGCAGCCAACTGCCCAGGGGGTGACAGGACAGTAGGGGCCATGGACAGTGCACCCTTTCAGATGGAGGCCATCATGAGGGGTATGAAAAGGCAGGAGGAACAGCAACATGGCCGTGGAAGGGCCCATCGGCGGTATGCCTGGAACAGATGGTACGGTGCCCACACCAACCTCGAGAACTTCTGTGATATGAAGATTGTGGTCTGGTATCATCTGAACTGGGTTATTCTGAGGCAGCTCTGTGAGCTGTGCAGTGAGGAGATGCAGGCACCCACTAGATGGAGCCATGCTATGTCAGTGGAGATGAAGATAACAGCTGTTATGTGTCTGCTTACCACAGACACCTTCCAGAGACCAACAGGGGACATGACAGGCATAACCCAGATGGCCACATCCTGACTCCTCACACAATTCCTCAATTCCCTGCTGCCACATGCTTTGGAATATAGATGCTTTTTTCCAGCACACATGCAGAACATACAACAACCACGCAGGACTTCCACAGGGTAGCACGCATGCCAGGCATGCTTGAGACCATTGACTGCACCCATATGGACATCCGCATGCCACCTGGCCCTGAGGAAGTGGCATGCAGCAACAAGAAGGGGGTACCCAGTGTCAACTGCCAGGTGGTGTGCGATGCCAAGGGGTGCATCACCAATGTCTGTGCCACAAACCCTGAGAGTGCACATGATGCATTCATCTGGCACAGCAGTGTGCTGTGCCGCAGGTTCGAGCATGGGGAAATCCCAACAGGCCACCTAGTGGTTGAGTATGGGATAGATAAGGGGTCCGGGCTGTGCATGGGATGGTGGAAGGCAAGGTGGATGTGGTGGCGAGTGTGCCAGGGATGGACAAGGTGCACAGCAGCACAGGACACAGGGCTAACCATATCATTCTCCACACAGGTGACATGGATATCAACTCAGGTCATGGCTAGTCACCCCCTACCAGTGCCTGCCATCCCCTTAAGAAGAATGGTACAATAAGGCACACACCAGCACGCAGAACATCATTGAGCATGTGTTTGAGATGCTGAAGGCATGTTTCTGTAGCCTAGACAGATCTGGCAATGCCCTACAGTACAGCCCCTCTAAAGCCTGTGGCCTATTCCTGGCCTGTTGCATACTACACAACATGGCCATTGACCATCGGATAGTAGTCGAGGCTGAGGAGGGGGACAGTAGTGGGGACAATGAGGGCAATGGGCTGAAGGGAGGTAGGTAGCTCCCCCCTGGGTGGAGGGACCCCTTGCTCCAGTGCATGGCATGCCAGCACAGAGACACCATTGCACAGGAGCACTTTGGTGCAGGCAGGCAGGTTGTGCCACACCCACACACTGGCCACACACATAGGGACAGCACACAGGCAGGGATGTGCATGGCAAAGGGCATGCACACACAAGTGTGTGGAGCGGTGGTAGGGGATGACAGTGCCACATAGCCACACACAGCAGCAAATGGCAAGGACTGGCAACGCACACACACAGACACACAGATACACACACACACATTCACACACATGCCCAGGCACTGGCAAGTGGTGGGGATCAGATGCAGTGCACTGGTGTATAAGTGCAGCTGGCGCTGATCCTCCCTCATCATGCCCAAGCCACATGGGCAAGCAGCTGGGCAGGCACCGACACAGGCAGTGTGTGTTATGACACATAGGAGCCACACCTGTGGTATGCACCCACACACACTTCCCATACAAGTACAGGGCAGCGGCAGCAGACTGCAGGCAGGGCCGCACGCACCTCAGGGAATCATGACCACCACTGCCATGGGGGTGGCCGCACCGGGGCCGATCAGCTGCTGCAGGCTGCACGTCGGCCATAGGGCGTGTCTGCAATAGCCCCCTAGGGGTTGACTCATGGGACCATGACTGGGTCCACGCAGGTGTGTAGGCACCCAAACAGGCCCACCCCTGGCATGTCTGGGATGCCGACAGCAGTGCCCGGCATCAACAGGGAGGGTGTCGCATGATGCTGGGTCCATGGGGTGGACAATGTACTATGCAGTGTGTGAGGTGGTCAGCCATGCCTGGTGGCAGCCAGCGGTGCAAGGTCATCCTGATCACATTGGCAATGTGATCCTGGGATGTGGTCGTGTCCTCCCGCAAGCGTTGAATAGCCTCCAGCAGCTGTGCAGTGCATTTCTTGTGCTACTCAGCCACCTGGCACACCTCCATGCACAGTGCACACACCCCAGCTACCAGCAGCACCTGTTGCTCCATGAAGGCCCACAGCAATTGGGTGTGCTCTGACAATGGGTTGGCAACCAGGAGAACCTGGGCAGGCTGCCAACCCACTGGTGGGGTACGACCATGCTGAGCAGCCCCCCACTCAGGTGGATGCTGCTCAGTGGGGTCCACTTGTGGTTGGTCCCTGTCTGGTGCCCCGGTGGTGGACACTGTGTCCAGCTGCCCCCTGTCCCCTGCTACTGGCACTGCCACCCCTCTGGCCCCTGTATGCTGCACAGTGGTTGCATGTCTGCACCACCACCACAAGGCACTGCCGTGGTGATGCACAAGGCAACACCTGCAGTGGCAGCAGGCAGTTGTCCCACTGCTGGCAGGCCAATGGGTGCGCTGCACGAGATGGTACTTGGTATGGGTGTCTCCCCTACAACACCACCACTGCTGCCCAGGCTCATGGTCATGTCATCATCAGTGTCGTCCCCCGCCCCAATCTGTGTCTCCATGCAGAGGATGCCATAGCTGGCATCCTCCTGGAACATAGCCAGGGCCTTGTCCAACCCCAAGCCCAGGACATCTGGCTGGACAGTGGTGGTGTGCTGCAGCTGGTCAGGCTTCTGTATGCCGGTGGAGATGGATGGCTGGTTCTCTGGGGCAGGGCTGTCCACCACGGCCACTGCTGGGGCCCCTTCCACTGCATGCTGGCATGCTGGTGCTGAAAGAGAAAACAAAAATGTCAGTGATGCATGTCCCCAGGCACAACCCAAACCTCCATTGCATGCTGTGTGTGCCCATCATATATACTATGCAGTGATGGGCTTCCACCAGTCTGGAACTGCCACCCTGCACACCCTCGACCATACTATGTCATGTGGTGGCCAACACCAGCTCCTCCTGAGATGTGAGCTGTGCCACATCAGCAGGACCCATCTGGTGGCTGTCCAGGCTGCACGTATGGCTGCCACCTTTTCCTTAATGCAGCATTTATCAGTGCCCAGCTTATACACTCCTGCACTGACCGCTGGTGGCTGCCTTGCTGGTTCACACTTGCCACCACCTCCACCCAGGCTGCAGCCCTGGTGTGCCTGTAGCACCACTCAGCAGTGGCTCCCTGTCCAGGTAGGTCTTGAACAGGGCATCAGCCTCCATCTTGGAGAAGTTGGGCCTGCATTTGCATGCCCATGCTCCTCTGCCTTGTTGCATTCTGACATTGTGCTACCTGTGGACATGGACATGTGTGTCAGTGTCAGCAGCAGTATACACCATCCCCCCCTGCTGTGCTGTCTGGGTTCAGCAGCATGCTCAACTTACCTCAGAAGGTTGCAATACCGGTCCATCGCCTGTGCGATCCACGGCATTTTTATAGTGCAAAACATGCAAATGAGCAGCTGCGCAATGGTAATGACATGCTACTGTCCACAGTGCACTATGCATTGACTGATGAGCTAATTAGCATGTGGTGGCTGAATATTGCAGTGTTGCACAATGAGATTGCTCTGGAGCAACTCATGGCGCAATGCACATGTGTGTGCACTGTGTGGGTCTACAGTGCACATGCACAGGACAGTGTGCTGCCACCTATTGTGCACTGTGCGCAATAGAGCCTGTGGCACACAGTGCTCCATGGCTGCTATTGTGCATGTGTGCACACTGTGGCGGTTGGTCCCTGTGACTTCTGCCCCTGGGTGACTCCCGTACCCATGACCCTGTCAGGCCACGCCCATTCTGCACATCTCCACGTCTGCGCAACAGCATATCACAGTGCATTGCCTCTCAGCCCACGTCAGGTGCATGCACATTCCACATGTGCTGCATGCAGCCATTTTGATGCACAGTTCACAGAGACAGGTGATGGTGCAGCCACAGCAATGCTGTGCATGGGCAGGCAACTGGAGGCAGGTTGAGCTGGCTGGCAAATCTCGTGGCTGTGTCCTGTCACACACACCCCAGATCTTTGGGCGAGCACCACTGCAGCAGCCCAGGGTGGCTGTGTGGCAGACGATCGCTGCTGCACTGTCACAGTGCATGGGGTGGCCAGGATTGGTGTACAGTGTCGCCACCAATACCAGGACCTGCAGTGGAGGGAACCTGAGTGCCTGCAGTGGATGGAGGTGTGCTCCTGGCATGGGGCTGTGCCACAGCCAGGTGAGTAGGCCCAACATGCTTGTGTGCCCTGGTGCTGTACTGTGGTGTTGGCTATGCTGTCTGGCATGTCCTGCAGGGTGGCATGCTATTATCATGTCCAGTGTGCTGTGGCTTCATCCTCTGCCTCTTGTATTGTGCTGCCACCCTGTGGGCCATGTCAGGTGGGTGCTGACCTTGTGCATTGAGATGGGGGTGGTGGGCAGCTGTTATGCTTGGTTATTAATGTGTATCTGTTTCTGTTTCATTCCCAGGGCCTGAGGACAGGCATCGGATGGAGCTGGTGGGTCACCAGGCTGTGGCTGCTCAGGGAGGAGGAGGTGGACATGGAGGAGGAGGATGAGGAGGCAGTGTTGGAGGAGATGGGAGGTGGAGGTGTGGCAGCACCACTGCCTGTGGGGCCACAGAGGGCAGGTATGCACTTCCATAGTTTTGCTCACCATCAGTAAGGGGTGGCAGGGGCATGGGTGCAGGTGTGGCAGACTGTGCCATGGCATCTGTCTGTGTGGCACTGTGAATGGTGTCTGCTACTGTGGTGCATCCATCAGTTATGTGTGCCTACTGCTGGTGAAGTGGGTGTGCGCATGGCCGCCACAGATTTTACTGTGGTGCAGGTGGGGCACTATGCCATGTGACTGTCATGTTGCAGTGGGATGGCATTGTGTGGCTCAGACCACCGCTGAGCACTGATGTGGTGTGCCACTTTGCCAGAAGGCATTGGCCCGCAACCTTGTTGGTGGCCTGTATGGGCCCTCCGGGGGGTGTGTTCCTCCTACTTGGTCGGCACTCTGGTTGGACCTTGTTCCTTGGGATGGTGCACTAATCACCTGTTCTGTCCCTTCTCCTAGGTGTCCATACAGGATCACAGCTGCCATTCTACTGCAGTCTCCTTTGGCAGGTCATCCTGGTAACCTTGACAACCATGGAGTACGTCTTCCGTGTCCGGAGACAAGTCCTGGCAATCCAGAGGTAACTACGTCAGCTGGGGTCAGCTGGGCATGGGCACCGCTAGCCCTCTTCCTTGTTCCCCTGAATCCACGGCCATTCCTCCCCCTGCAGTCCCCCATCCCATTGTACATTCCCTGTTCCCTATCCCCTTCCTCACTATCCTACCCTTTCATACCCCCTTGTTACTGTACATAGTTTATTCCATTACAAGTCTATTTTGCATTACCTGCCTGTGTCTGTGTCTGCTTTGCAGCTGGCATGAGGAGCCATGCTGCAGTGGTGTGGTGTGTGTCTGTGTGCTGTGCCTGTGTTGGTGTGCGGTTCATGCATTGTGGTGTCCTATCCCTTGGTTGGTGGCTGTGCCTTGGGGTGGCCTTGGGGTGCAGCTGTCTGGCATGTGTTGCTTGTGTGTGCTTGCTAGCATGGTCCTGGATGTGGCTTGCTGGGGTCTGGTTGGGTGGGAGCACAGCATGTGGGGGGTGCTCTTCTGATGGCCCTCCATTGGCAATTGGCGCCACCTGTTGCCTGCTTTGTGTGCAACAGGTGTGTTCTGGGGTGGGGGTGTCTGGGTGCCTGTGTGGACCCTACAGGTTGTGGCCACCTCTGGCCTGCCACTGTGCATCCCTGGCACTGTCCCAGAGTGTCATCCTCTGCCATGTCCCACACCTTCCCACTGCTGCTGTGCTCCCACCATTGCCTGGGGCTTGTCTTTGGGCACCATAGCATATGTCCCGGTTGTGCCCTGGTGCATCTCTGGCTGCGCTATAGGGCTGGTCTGGTTGCACCTTGGTGCATGTCTGGTAGCTCCTCCACACATGTCTGGGTGCACCACGGCACATCCATGTTATATTCAGCTGTGTTGTGCTGGTGCAGTTCACCATGCACAGTCTTTGCATATCGCACTTATTGCGCCATGGTGCATTGGAGCTGTGCTGTGCCAGACTTACACTGCCCTGTAGCACATTTCTGAATATCTGGCCCTAAGTATTATGCTAAAATCCACAAAATTAGAAAATGTTCCCTAGCAGTACTAGGAAGAAACTGTATATTTTGGAGCAATTAGCTCTCAAAAACAAGTTTTAAAGAGGTTTTAAAAGGGTTTATTGGCTCTGATGCAGCAGAACATACTCCTCTCTGACTCAAGACACAGCAGAATGAGCTGTAAACAAGCTGCACATGATATTTGACCTATTTACACAGACTGCATTGCAGATTTCACTTTTGGAGCAAAATTTTGCAGGTGAAATCAAAAGTTACATCAGTGAAATTGCTCCATAAGGCAAAATTGTAAGCATTAGTGGGCAAAATTGGCTGACCAAAGCATTTTACATGAAATTTTGCCAATACTCGAAATTGGAAAACCAAGCAAAATTTCATTTTGATAGGTGAAAAATGTCACGTAATTGTGGAATTACATGAAATATTTTACCAGGCAAAATATTTGAATTTCACACAACACTATTAGTAATCCACAGTTTACATAAGCTGCAGGTTCTTTTTCTACAGTTTTCATGATCCTCTAAAAAGTTTTCTGCAGTTTACACAGAAATGCATTTCTGACTTCTATAGAATTTAAAAAGAAACTCCAAAAAGCATTTCAGAAGTAGAGTTGCCATTCAGGCATTTCATAAAAGGGTTTCTCAAATCAGCATATGTATACTTTGTGTTATGGCTTACTGGGATCAAGTGAGTGTGTGAGATTGACCCACTAGACTATTAGGGATTAGATATATGATTTACAGCTGACAGGGTTTAATTGAGAGCGGGGCTCTATAGACCATCACTGTCAGCGATTAAAAATATGCTTTATTTTATGGCTAACAGGGGTCCACTAGGCTACCAGAGATTTGATATATGGTTTATTTTACAGCTGACAGGAATTGGGTGTGGGTGGGGATACACTAGACTACCAGAGCCGAGATTAGATATATGTTTTAGTTTATGACTGACAGGGATTGGGTGAGGATGGGGGTAAGCTAGACTATCATCATTTATGTATAGGTGTGTTTTATTTGAGGGTTGGCAGGATACAGGTGTTTTATTTCATAGTTGGCAGGGATCAAGTGAGGGTACTGGGTTCACTAGACTACCAGGGATGAGATATATACATTTTACTCAACTGCTGGCAGGAATCATGTGAGGGTGATGGACACAGCGCACCTCTCTGCACAATATGTCCATGCATACAAAGATGCAGAGGCATAATGCAGAGATGTTAGTCACCTAACAACAGGCAAATGGCCTTTTAGGGCCCTGCATGCCTTATGAGGTAATTATCCTAAACATTGTGCAGCACATTCAGCCATCTATGAATATTCAGCCCATTGACTGATACTTGATGACATTATTTTGACCTGCATAGAGAAATAAACATTTCAATATAGACCGGTAACCTTCCACCGTCAGGGCTTATTTGGGCTCACCACATTGGAGCTATGCCACCCGTAGTATGGTACATGTTCATGGCCTTCAGTCACTTGAACTGTTTCTCCCAGTGGAATTTGGAGGGGGTAAGGAACATGATCCCAGTTTTTGGAGCCTGCAGGTACATATTTTTATTGCTGGAGCCAGAGCTACATGAGCAAAGCCCCAATTTATCTGTGGCAAATTGGGTGTAAATTCTGTGTAAAGTCCCTCTGTTGCTGCAGAACTTCTGCTGAATTAGTTTCCTATTTATGTGAAAATTTTGCAGTGGCAAATGTGGATTTTGGCAGCAGACAGGGATCCCACCCCCAGCACCAAAATAGGAGGAAAAAGGTTTGTTTTGGGTCCAGGACCCACAAACTAGGGCAGGTTGTCAGTTAATTCCTGAGTTCCTACACATGCAATATTAGAAAGTAAAAGCACACCCTATCTATCTCAGCCCCATCACCCTCCCCACCATGAGAGCCCCAAGGGTCACCACAATGGAAGTAATAATAATTGTTCATCTTCCATGCTGCACAGTGATGCTCTTCCTTCCTGTTTTACTGCCAAGCCAGAATGCCAGTTTCTTGCTCCAGTGGCGGTTTGTTTGGCTGCACACAAAACACTTCTAGCACAAGAAACCAGAATTCAGGCCTGACAGTGAAATAATAAAGATGAGAATCATTGCACAGCATGGGACATGATAAAAGGGACCTGATAAAAACATTACTTCTTCAAATAAACTGACTTCATGAGGTAGGGTAGGGAGGGTGATGGGGCTGAGCTGTGCTGGGGTGGGATTTACCTGTTTGATTTTTTAGGGTAAAGTGCTACCAGGCAAACTGATGGACAGGTGCTGTTCAAAAATGCTTTTCAGATTTTTTTTTTAATTTAATGGAATTCTGAAAAGCATTATGTGGAATTTAATATAAACTTTGGAATAGTTCTCAGTGGGTTATATTATCCATGGAATAATTTTTTTCAGTTTACACTGAAGAGTCAGTGTTAACTGCAGATTTTTTTTTACCATTTATATCACGTTTTCAGTGTAAACTGCAAAAAGAACAATTCTGTGGAACATAATGTAAACCATGGAATAATATTCTGTATTTTATGTACACTGCAGAAAATTATTCTGCAGTTCATGTAAACCATAGTGTAGTTTTCCACCATTTACTTAAATAGTGGAAAACTACTTTACAGCATACAGTATGTAAACTCCAGAATAGTATTTTTGTAAACTGTGGAAAAATATTCTGCAGTTTACATTAAGTTACACAGCAATCTCTGTGGCCACAGAATCATGTAAAAATCATGGCCTTGTATATGAACATTCGTTCCCTAGTTCCATGGACTGACAAAGTTGGCTGGGTTGCAAAATGTGCCAACATATTTTTGTACAGTGGGTTTACATAAACTGCTAGCCAGCGCCACCTCTGAGTAACCCTTTAAATAATCACAACCCTATGGCAACAGCATTGCCATCTTGATTACTGACTGTAAAGCTTGTGCAAATGCAAAGCAACCAGGATACAGGAGAAGCCTCACAGACTGCCATAGCTTTTTGGCCAGTCAATGGGTGACAAATATGTCAGGGCATGAAGCACAAAATACATACTGGACAGGCCTTGCAGCATGTTTGCAATACACATCAAATCAGAGGGAAAGATTTCACAAAACCCTACTTATTTAGTGTATCAATCAGTCAGGAGCTAAGCTGCAGGGCTGAAACACAGAAAAAAAGAAACTGTTAGCAGAAAAAGACTACTTGGCCCACCAGCAGAAAGTTCAAAATGTAAGACCTAATTTGCACATATTATTATGTGGTGATTTGAATGACAGAATTGCCAATTATGATGGTTTTGCAGATGACAAAGTAAATAACTGGGTATTTTTGACAGCTGCAGATTATGATCAGATATCTCTGGACAAAAAGTTGAATAATATGGGTAAAAAATGTATAGGGATTTTGGCTAATCAAAATCTGGCTCCAGTGAATGGAAGAGTAAAACCAGATAAACCAGAACCTTTACACATTATGGGCCAAGAGGCCCAATAGTTATTGATTATATCTGTTGGAGTGGTAATATGGACCACTGGACCTATTGTAAGATCGTTGAAAGAAGTGATAGTGACCATGTCTCTATAATTATTGCCTGTAATAAGGGAGATCATGAAATGGTTATAGAAGACCATCTTATGAATGCTGAAGTAAGGGATTTAAAAAAAAATAGATGGAAATCCAATATAGAACAGTTAGTTATTAAAGCATTGTAGAATTTGACCTACTTGGATAGAAATGCTGCATTATTAGTTATGAAGAACTACATAGATAATTATTTCTCTATCACACGGGGTTTTCTATTAAAACCTATACTAGGGAGAAAAGTGTTTAATGATAACAATAGTTGGGATGATAAAGAATGCCTAGTGGTAAAAACAGAACTTATTAGACTAATGAGATGAAAATTGAAAGTTTCTAAAAGTAAAAATAATAGTAAGAACTTAAAGCAAGAGAAGAATATAGGACATTACTTAAGAAGAAATGTTACACTTTTAAATTGAATCAATGGCAAAAGATGTCAGACATAATAGACACTAAAGATCAGCAATCTTTTTGGTTGGTGGTAGCAAAAGGCACTGATAATAGTAAAAATGCCTTGGATCTATATATATATTATTGAAAACATATGGATTGATCATTATTGTAAGTTGTTTTTGATGAGAACCATCTTGAAGCTGATCTCCCTTAGGAATTCTATCTAGATAGAGCCCATTTCCAGATGATAACTCCAAAAATAAATCTATATGGCAATAAGAACTTTAAAATGGAGAAAGGCACCAGTCCCTGACTCAGTTCTAGCCGAGGCATTTTTGTGCTTTCCTGTGTTTTGAAGGGATGTTTTAATTGCATATTTTAATGAATGTATTTACTCAAAAGGCATACCAGTAGAATGGAAGGGTCCAATTATAATATCTATATATAAAAAGGTGATAGAAAAAAAACCTGCAATGTACTGGCCTATTTCATTGCTGGACATTGTGGGAAAGATTTTTACTAAAATGATCTATTATCGGTTAAATGAGGAAGTAATCAAACTAGGAGGTCTCTCTGAACTTCAGTCAGGATTGAGAAGGGGTTATATGACAACAGACAATACTTTTGTACTAATGCATTTATATGAAAAATATGTAAGGTTGAGAAAACAAAAGATTTATATGGCCTTTATAGACTTTAGTCAAGCATTTGACTCTATTTATAGAAATAAATGATGGCAATTAATGTTTGAGTGTGGAATTAATCCCATATTGATTAGTATTATAAAGGAATTATATTCTCAATCTTGGGCACAAGTTAGAGGGGGAAAAATGATCAAACATCTAAACCATTTCTAACAAATAAAGGAGTTAGACAAGGCTGTATACTAGTGCCATTATTATTTAATATTTACTTGAATAAGTGCTTAACATAACTTAGTAAAGAAAATATGGATTCCCCAAAGATAGGTGCTTTTCTATGTCCTGCACTTGCTTAGGCAGATGACCTAGCATTAATAGCATTATCAAAAAAAGGTTTACAAAGTAAATTAGGAAAACTTTTATTATTAGAAAAAGACTATGGGTTGAAAATCAATGAGCAGAAAACACAAGTAATGATTTCTGGAGATTATAGATGTAAACAAGATTGGAGAATTAATGGGAAGAAGTTAAACATAGTTCAACATTATGACTATTTAGGCCTGACAATATCTTCTAATGGGAAGTGGCAAAAACATATTCAAAAGCTTTAGACAAAATTAAAACAAACAGTAGCATCACTACAAACATTCAGTTATAAATATGGGCGACATACTATATTACCTTTAATAAGAGTAATAAATGCAAAATATTTCCCACAAATAACTTTCAGAGTGAAATTTGGAGTTTGGATAAAAAGGAATCTACAGAAGTTCCAGTATTACTCAAATGCAATGGGACTAGGTACTTCTGCCCCAAATGTATTAGTGCGAGTGGAACTTGGGATGGTTACATCAAATGCATTATTAGAAATTAGAAAATTGATTTATTGGATTAAACTAACGGGAATGGATAGAGATTGGTTACCCTCTTTGTGTTTCATGGAGAAATTAGAGTGGGAAAAAAGAGGAAGTTATACTTCAGATTAGCAAAAGGATATAAAAACATTACTGAAAAATTATAATATGGACATACTGAATAAATTACATCAAAAAGGGATCCAAATCAGTCTACAATACTCCAAATACATAAGGAATAAAGTGGTGAATGCCCATAAAGAATATGATCTCTTGATGGCATCAAAAATAAAGACGTCACCTTGGTTTGTAGCACAAGATTTGAAACATGAGTACAGATATTATTTAGATATAATAACTGGTCAGCAATTTTTTCAATGGGTTGAGCCAGTTATAATTTGCCGTTATAACCCTCGGGTCATAACGGCAAACAGGCGCCACATCAGTAAATGAAGAGCCACATTCTGATTGGCTCTACACTTGTAATGGGCGGGCTAAATACCGTCACAAACATGGCGACTCCTTTGTCCCATTTAATGAGGAGCGGCCCACCATGAGCATGAATACTGTTTTTTTTTTTACTTTTAAACTATTTGTATCTGGCTGATCCTGCCATTCACAACCTACATGGGCATTTCAGAGCCCCACCAGAGAAAAGCTGCCGGGAATGCCTCGTACGCGCTCCGCCAGGAACGGCTCCGACCTTGCTTCTTGAGGTAAGAAGATCGCAATCACAATGTCAGTACACAAATCTGCCCAAATGAAACAAACTTAAAAAAGAAACTGTAACAAAAGAAAATTGAAAAAAAAAAGATGAACGGGGAGACAGAGTGTATGTGTGTGTGTGTGTTTGTGAAAGAGAGAGAGAGAGTGTCAGTGTGTGTGGTGTCTGTGTGTCTCAGACTCAGGGCTGGAAAAAATTGCTGCCCAGCAATTATAAATAATAAAAGATGGAGAAGTGTGCTTAAATTTCAAATTAATGGTTGCCCTCAGTGTGGGATGCTTTAATAAACCTCTCGAGCTTCGCCCTCGGCGTTTATGTAGCATCCCACACCTCGGCCAACCATTAATTTCTCATTAAGCACACTTCCCCATCCATTATTGTATATGTTATCATAGATCAAGTAAAAATAAATTGGTATACTAGATACCGTATGGATCTTTATAATGGTAATATTATGACAGCTCATTTCTTAAAGAAAACAAATGCAGAGGATAGATTTTGTGAATGTTCTTGTTTGGAAATAGAGGATATAAGCCATGTAATATTTAATTGCACATGGTATAATAAGCAGAGAGCTTATTGGCTCCAGCCAATCTGGGATTCAATTCAGTTAGCTGATAATAATATCCTGCTGAATATTATGTTTACCACCCAGGATGATTATATTATAAATCAAGTAGCTTCCTATCTAAAGAATATTGCATTGATAAGCATAACATATTGTAAGACCTTACTCAGTCTAGTTGCCTTGTACTTCCGAGTTGCACAACATATGTTTCGAGGAAATGGCCTTATGCACTTTAAATATGATGGAATTGTTTTTGAGTGAATTTTATATTTATGTTTTGTATAGAGTTTTTCGTCTTTTTTTCTTTTATGGATGTACTGTGTATTTGATTATATGTGGAGATTTTACTTGTATACTGGTATTTTTATATGTTGTAAAAGTCTCTGACCGAACAAATAAAGTATTTATTTATCTACTTGGCCCACCAAATCTGCCCAGATGTTCCCTGCCTAGTCTACCTCCATAGACTCCAACTAGTCTCTGGTGATCCTCATTCCTCTCTCCCTGTTCACTGATATTCCCTTGTGTCTTTCCCAAGCATGGTTAAAGCCCTTACTGTTTTTCCCTACATCACTTCAACTAGCAGTCTATTCTGGGTATCTACCACTCTTACAGTGAAGTAGTACTTCCTCACATACCTCTTTAACTCCTCCCCAGCTTCATCGCATGCCCTCTAGCCCTAGTCCTCCCCTCATTTGAAATGGCCTTCCCTTGCTGAATCCTCCCCCCCTGCTAGAGAGACTTATATGTCTCTATCATATCTCTTCTTGCTCTCCTCTCTTCCAGACTGTACATGTAGAAATCTCTCAGTCTCTCTCTTCAAAGGGCTTTTGGTGTAACCCCTGCACCATTTTAGTTGCCCTCCTCTAGACTGCTTCATCCTTGTCTATGTCCGTTTCTAAGATGCAGTCTCCAGAACTGGGCACAATACACCATGTGAGGTTTCACTGGTGAGCAATACAGTGGCAACACCACATCCCATTTCCTACTGGCGACACCTCTCCCAATGCATCTCAGCATTGCACTGTCTGAGACTAGAATGTGCTGCTGCTACAACTCAATGTTGATCTGCCTAGGTAAAGTTCAAGAGTGGAGCTCCTTTTCAGGACTACCAGAAAACGTTTTCAAAAGCCTTTTGAAGTACCCAGTTGGGAATTCCATTAAAGTACAATAAGCAAATAGCCTAAGGCCACACAAAGAACTAAGTAATTTCAGGAAACAAAGTAAACAGAAAAAGGGAAACCATCCATTAACAACAAAGTGGAACATTCACCAAAACAGGGCATTATATTTCATTGCCAAATAGCTATAACAGATTCAGTGCAAACAACCCCTACAGAGCATCCTACATATAAGCTTCATCAGGGGGTGCCCTGATGAAGCCACATATGTATGGTGCTACAAAGGGGTTGTTTGCCCCAGTCTATTTCAGCT
The DNA here is from genome assembly GCA_016271365.2 of Neoceratodus forsteri. Lineage (NCBI taxonomy): Eukaryota > Metazoa > Chordata > Ceratodontiformes > Ceratodontidae > Neoceratodus > Neoceratodus forsteri. The sequence goes on along the minus strand of CM028130.1, from coordinate 1,377,169,312 downwards.
ATTTGGCAACAAAAAATAAAACCCTACCTTTACTGATGATAAGGGCACTGGTTATCAGTGGAGGAGATGGTTAGAAAATTTCACATTCCGATTTCTTCTTTCTTCAAAGTCTTGCAATTGAGGCATTTACTAGTAATCTCCCTGGGAAGTACTCCTCCCTCTCAGATCATCTCCTCTCTGATACCCGAGATATCCCCACTTTCTGGGTCCTCTGGCGTAATCTCTAAATTATATCAGGTTTTGTTTCACAAAAAGTTTGGGGGCCCTTTTGGGCCATCAAGATTTTGGAGTAACTTTTTCCCCCATCTGCAGTTAGATTGACATTCTCTCTGGAAGTCATGTCACAAATTTATCTCTCAGGATAGACTGCGTGTCATGCAATATCATGTATTACACAACCTATACTATTCCCCAGTTAAGCTCCACAAGTGGGGCTATTTAGACTCCAATAAATGTAACAAATGTTTGCAAGACGAGGGCACGCTTTTTGACATGCTTTGGTCTTGCCCAAGTATTTCCACATTTTGGGTCTCAATTCAAACCTCCTTAGACCCCTTGTTGGGCCTCCAAGAATACTTTATCCCTGAGGTATGTGTCCTGGGGGACCTGTCTTCCATTAGAGTCAAGGTGCGTAAATTTCACATATCCATGGTCGCCTTGTCAGCTAAGAAAATAATTCTCTGTCATTGGAAAGACAGGTCCTCCCCTTCTTTCCAGGAATGGGAAAGAGAAGTTTTATCCAATTTGCGCACAGAAAAAGCAATAGACAGCCTACATAACAGACTGGCAACGTATGTTAGAATCTGGGATCCCCTTCACTCATTAATCTCTCTGGTTCCAAACCAGGTTTACAATAGGCTCAATGCTTTTATAAGGCCTTTTAATTAGAGGCTCGGCATTTACGGGTTCTGCGATGGGTTACTGCAGTAAGGGGAGGTGGGGGGGCAGCATCATTTTATCATGTATCAATGTGTCTCTGTCAGCTTCTCTGTATGCTGCCTTTTATGGTGTAAACTGTGTGAATAAACTTTAAATTAAAAAAATAAATAAATAAAACCCTGTTTCAGTGAGTGCTCTGTATTTTCTTTTATGGACTGTGCTACGCGTTGGTGGTATGAGAAGCATCTTTATCTATGTGTAACTATATGTTTTTGTACTTGGCATGGAACTTCATTGTAAATTAGCTTTGCTCAATTGAATGTAGCCATTATTCTTAGGAATAAAAAATTATTTACTACTTCACTACTACTTTAGAGGTGGGAGGGTTTGGCTATTTTTTATTTTTGTCCAAAGAAGGAAAATGTTTGAGCACTCACCACACAAACAGAAATGGCACTGAAACAGTCTAAAAAATGCTTCAGAGGCTTTACTGAAGATAGTCACGTGCAATATAAAGCATTTAAAAAATTCATAGTGACCCGGAGTTGTCAGTCTGATATGTTTCATGTATGGATGCTTTTTCAAAACCTGCCAGCTCCCACTAATTATATGCTTCATATGCATAATTTTGTAAGGCAAAAGCAAAAAAATTAAACTCATAGAAATGGGCAGAGTTTCTGGGGGACCATCCTAGATAAAAATAACATTTTAAAAGTGCAAGTGTTAAGTAAAATCTACACATATTAACTTTATTCATGTGTTCAACAACAGATTTTAAAACTGTTTCCACTTCTAATACATGCATTAAGAAAAATGCTTGCAACACTGCATCTAGAACATTGATGGCTCAGTTGAAAAAGGCTCATGTCTGTATTTTTGTATCTAAAAAGATAACAATAATGATTAATAAATTAGCACTGCCTAGTAAATTGTGAGCTACAAATGTTTTTATGATACAAGTTTCCTTTCAAAGATGGCACAAAATCAAAGGCCCCCATATTCAAAACTGCACCTGGAAAGGGCACAAGTAGTTGTGCCATGCAACTGAGATGCGCCATCACAAACCAATGCTATATTCAGAAGATGCACGGTAGAGATGTGCCAGCGCATGTCAGGCTGAATATAGCAAAGATGCGCTATAGCGCATCCTGAAATGCGCTGGCACACCTGGACTTGTGCTGGAGTATCTGGGCAGGACTGAAGATAGCAAAAGGAGCAACCTGGCCTGGGACAGTGGAAAAAAACAGAGCAAAAGGGTAGTGCTGCGATTGGGATTGCTGGGTGGTGCTAGTGGTGAGGGCTGCCAGCTCACTAACAAGCTCAGTCACAAAGGTGTATACCAGCACTCAAACACCTCTGTAATGGAAAAATCCAGGTCCAGGCTAGAAGTAATAATCTAAAGTAATTTTATTTAACAAAACACCAGACCAGAGGTCCACAGAAATGTGAGGTTACTTGCCCCAGCGCTTCATCTCTGAATGAGTCTTCATCGAGGTGAAGACTCATTCAAGTTGAAGCACTGGTTCAAGTAAGCTCCTGTTCTGTGGACCAATGTTATAAATAAATTTATTTGCTTCTAACCCTAGAGCCTGATTCCATAGTAACAATTGATGCTGGTGTGCACCTCTGTGACTGACCGCGTAACAACAGGGGAGGATGTACAGGGGGAAATGAGTGAGGTACAACAGCCAAAACAGGGAGGGAAGTATCCCAAGGCAAAAGGGGTGGATGAAGGCACTGACAAAGTGCACAATGGACATAGACCCAGCCCCCATGGGCATAGTGCAAGTCACCACAAGTACACCACCAGCCCCAGGGACAAAGGGGCTCACTGGACATGGCATATAGGAGGGCAATGATGGAACACCTCAGCACCAGGGGTGCAACGGACAGTATGGCCCAGCCATGCACCATGACAACAGTTCAGAGAAACCAAGCAGTAAGATCATGTCAGCCACAGCACCGAGCATGTCAACTATGGTACTGTGCACTGCGTATGTGCGGGAATGTGCCATGCAGAGATGCTCGGTGCATTTCAGATGTGCAGACCAAATTGAGATGGACCAGGAGCAAATTTGCAATATTCAGCAAGGATATGCTAATCACCTCATTAGCCAGTCCAGGCCTAAGTCAACTGATTAGCATCTCATTACTGGCTGCTTCACAGCTCATTTGCATGAGATAGAATATAAAAGCACCACACCACACCACAGGTAACTGACAGGAACTGCAGCCTGGAAGGTAGGTTTATTTACATTCCTTTTGTTATAGCCTGTTTTGTACTGTAGTTTGTCTGACTTTGCTCAACTCAAAAGCATGCTGCACATGTGCTCATGTCTGTCACATTCCTTTCCACAGGCAACAGCATGTCTGATAGTGAGGTGGAGCAGTCGAAGATGTGGGTGCAAAATTCTACAAAGGAGGAGCAGCATGCCCTGGTGTCACACCTGTCTGTGCTCTCTGTGTGTTGCACTGGGCATGTGTGGGGGCAGTGGTGATGTGCCCTCTGGCATTGTACACCACCTAGTAGTTGATGGAATGGTAGCCCTTCCGGTTGACATATGCCACACTGTCTGGGCCAGGTGGTGCCCTGATAGCCACATGGGTACAGTCAATGGCCCCTATCAAGCCTGGCATGTGTGCCACCCTGTGGAATTGCTGCATGGCTTATGTACACTCTGCTTGGGTGCTAGAGAATTGAATGAACTCTGAAGCATGTGGTAACAGAGCATTGAGGAACTGTGGGAGGAGATGGGATGTGGCAGACCATGTAATACCGGTGGTGTCACCCACTGGTGTCTGGATGGTGCCTGTGGCAAGAAAGCACATTGCTGCTGTCACTTTTGTCTCCACTGACATGGCATGACTGCTTCTGGTGGGTGCCTGTGGGTCATCATGGCACAGACCACAGAGCTGTCTCAGAATATCCCTGTTGAGTCAGTACCAGCCCGCAATCTCTGTGGCAGTCAGCTGTTCATAGATGACACGGCCATGGTACCATCTCTGTTGGGCATACCGCCTACGGCCCCTTCCATGGACATGTTGCTGTTCCATCCATCTCCTCACACCCATCAATGCCTCCACCATGAGGACAGCTGACGCACCCATTCCTCTGCTACTGCTGCTCTGCTGGCTGCCTGTGGGAACCTTGCAATTAGGCCAAATCCTTTCAACCCTATCCGTGGGAGGAGCATCTTGGCAGATGTGCAACAGTTGCTCAGCCCATTTGGGCTGAATATCAGGATATGTGGCACAGTCATGGGAACGCCAGCCTCCAGATGCACCACATCCATTATAGTTGCGTTGTTGAGCATCCGGGATTGCGTAATGCATTTCCACCATTTGAATATCATGCAGCTGCGCAATTCTTTACATACGCCAGTGCATCTCAGATGTGCCAGTGCATCTTTGAAAATGTCCATCAAAGTTGCCATTTATATGCCTGGCCTTTTTTCTTTTTTTTTTTGCCCCAAATAAAAAAAAAATGCAAAAGGCTAAAACTTTATTGTCATACATACTTCCTCTTGGATTGTCCAGTACTTCTTCAATATCATAAATTATTTATTTAGTTTTTGATTACTGGGTAAGTGCACTAGACAGTAGTATTGCCTATATTCAGGCACGACCCGGGACAGTTACACAACAGAGAAGCACGTACAAACAGGAGTAACATTGTTCATGGCACAGCATGAGGGAGCACAAAAAAACATAGTACTGTTTACAGACTAAGAGCAAGCCAATTTTACAGAGCCAAACAAACAGACTAGGTTAACTAACTGCCTACACTAGACATAACGAAAATACTAGCAGTAGTCAGGTAGGTATTGAAAAACAAATAAACAGTTATAACAATAGGATAAGTGAGGAAGTAGGACTGGTGAGTAACAGAAATGAGGAGACAGTAAGTGCCATAATGCTGAGGATCAACTAGGAGAAATTTCAAGATTCAGAGCAGGAGCAGACCTTAAAATCTCGTAGGAGCACACAAAGGTCCAGTTTGAAGACCTGGTGGGATTTGGTGAGTTTGACCTGCTGGGGGAGAGAGTTCCAAAGGAGAGGGGCAGATGTTGCAAAGGAGAGTTCACCCTTTTTGGTTAGACACCTAGGAATTTCCAAAGGAGATTGTTCTGATGACCTAAGGGGATAGGCATGAGAAGAATGGGTTAGCAGCCTAGAGAGGTAAACAGGGGTCCCAGTTCTGATTATGTTATCAATCAGGCAGCCAGCAGAATAGAGTCTATATGACTGAGAGGAGAGCCAGCCCAGTCTGGAGTAGAGTTGATACCGATGAGTTAGCCTGTGGGAAGAGAGGGCAAATCTGCATATGCTGTTATAGCATGTGTTCCACTTCTGGATTGCACCTTTGCTGGTATCAAGGTAGGCTGGGGAATAATATCTAAGACAGGGAAGGAGAACCCTTGCACGTAGCAAGCCTAGCAGCATCATTGAGGGAGGACCTGATTTTATAAGCAAGTCCTAGTTCGGTGTTTACCTCCTTGCAGGTGGCAGCAATGTGCAGGTTAAAATCCAGAGACGGGTCGAGTGTAACTCCTACATACCTAGAAGATTCAACATGTTCCAAAGAGGAGCCGTCGAGACATAGGACTGAAAGGGCCATATCACAGGATTTGATTTGATTTGATTCTCTGGTGGGAGCCAAAAAGCATTGTTACGGTTTTCTGGGAGTTCAGTAGGAGTTTGTTTTGTAGAAGCCAGTCTTGTAAACAGTCAAAATCTGAAGATTTGCTTGTATAGTTGGGAGGTTTCTACCACTGGAGAGAAGAACCATATCATCAGTGTGCAGGATAATAGAGGAGGAACTGCACAGAGAGGGCAGGTTGTTAATAAAAAGAAAGAAGAGGAAAGGACCAAGAATTGATCCCTGGGGAACTCCAACACAGGTAGGGGCAATGTCAGAGACACCAGTATCAATCTGAACAAATTGCATTCTCCCAGTGAGACAGCTATCGAACCAGGAGATGACAGTCTGGGAAAAGCCCTGGGAGGATAGACTGGTAAGTAGAAGAGGGTGATCCACAAGATCAAACGCCTTAGTGAGGTCAATGAAAATGGCCCCTGTGAGCAAGCCCTTATCCATGGCCGTAAGGACATCATTTGATAGCTGAAGTATAAAAAATACATTCCTTTGGTCCCCTTGTGCTGCTCACATGGTCATGGACCTTTATGCCACTGATTGGCCTTTCATCCCTACATCCACCAAGCAAGCAATAATACTCGATAGGGTGGGCAGTATTGGGCAATACCAGACTGCCCAGGGGTGTAATGAGGCCCGACACCACAGGCAGAGGGCCTTATAGCCCCTGGAAGGTCCAGTATTGCCTATATCACCCACCCTGGAGGGTATTATTGCACTTAGAAAATGGGCTATCAGTAACATTTTTAATAGAATTAAAGAAAAAATTAAAAACAAGTATAATAAATGTTAAAAAATGGAATAAAAGTAAATTTTTCTTGTAAAGAAGTCCCTTTATTGCTGCACATGGCCAGTAGAGGGCACTGCCTTTAGGAGACCATATTTCACTACACTTCTTAGGTGCCCCATGGTTTCATGGGAGTTGTAGTTTGTTTCTACAGGGTGTGATAAGTTTACTTTGCGGCTTGATAGCCCTGTCAGACTTTCTGTTTGTCTGAAGTTTGGCACTACTACTTTTTGGTTTTTATTTCTGTCCCCCTCCACCTCCCACAGTTCAGTTGTGAAGTTTGCTGTAGGTGTGCACGAAGGCAGGTGGGCAGTAGCGAGGATGGTGGTAGTGTGGCGCATAGTGAGTGTCATCGGGTGATTGGGAGTGCTACATTTGTATAAAAAGGTGAAGTGCTGCATGTTTTAACATTTCTTGGTTTGCTTTCATCAACGGGGGATGGATGCACAATAAGCCTGGCACTCTGAACTGAAAACCCATTTTTTTTGTTTTAAGAACAAAAATAAATCACTGGAATACTGCATTGTGCATCAATGGCACAACAGGATAGGGAGCGGAGCTGGGGAAGGGGGGTCAGTACCACTTACCAATTAGCAGGGCTACCATTTCAGTGTTTAACTGACCCAGAGAATGGGGTGATGATCAGTGGTGGAAGTCCTTAACTTATGCTCCCCAGATGTGGAGACACATTACCAGCATGTTATAATTACTACAGTGGCTGGCATTTGAAAGACCAGGAGCCACGACTTGCTCTGAAATCAGATCAGTTTATTATGGCTGAATATGCATTGTTTTTAAATGTAGGCAATTTACATTTTTTTACATTTATTAAAAGTAAACTGAGACTGATGGGGTGGGGTGGGGTGGGATAGGATGGGGTTGGACTAGCTGTCAAGTTGCCTCTGTGAGAAAATAATGGCTGGACACTGAAATTTGGGGTCCTCAATGATATCCTAAGTAATGGGGCACCCCAAACTGGCACTTGTTTTCCACCAGGGGTCTATCAAAAGTTAATAATAATAACAATAATAATAATAATAATAATAATAGCTTTATTTTGCATAAGCACCTTTAAAACTATTAAGGTGTTTTACAAAAAGATAAAACAGCAGTAGTAAAATCAACAGACAACGTAATAATAATAACAATAACAACAATAACAGTCTAAGGGGTGACACTCACTCGATGCCACTAAAGGCCTGACACCATAAAAAGGTTTTCAACACCTGTTTGAAACCTCCCACAGTCGTGCACTCCCGTAACTGATGGGGTAGAGAATTCCAGAGGGAAGGGGCCATGGACATAAATGCACTGGCCCCTGAAGATTTCAATGACACCCTCAGAATCTCCAGCAGCCCCTTGTCAGCTGAACAGAGCTGTTGCTCGGGGTGATAGGGGACAAGAAGCTCTTTAAGGTAGTCAGGGCCAAGTCCATGTAGGGCTTTATAAGTCAGTAAACCAACTTTAAAGGTGATCCGCCACCAAATCGGCAGCCAGTGCAGATTGCACAGCACAGGAGTGATATGGGAGGCTTGAGAAGCCCTCATCAACAATCGTGCTGCAGCATTCTGCACAAGCTGCAGGTGGCAGATATCAACCCCAGGTAGCCCTAAGTACAGGGAGTTACAATAATCAAAGCATGAGGTCACAAAGGCGTGGACCAATGTAGGTAGATCCCTGCATGGAACAAGGTGCTTAATCCTGGAGATGTTCCTAAGATGATAAAAGGAAGACTTGACGACTGCCGACACCTGAGATCATAAAGTCAGCCCGTCGTCAAGCACTACCCCAGGTCTCGCACCCATTCAGAGGAAAGGATCTGGGAGCCCCAAGGAAAGAGTCCAGAGGGCTGACCAGCCCTCAACCCCTCTATCCGGTGACCCGGATCCACTACCATCACCTTGGTCTTTCCCGCGTTCAACTTTAACCCCCTGCTGTGTCTCTCAGCCAGTGAGGGAGCCCCTAGTATCTTGCCCATTTTCTAACATACTTTCGATGATGTCATTTTAAACATTCAGTTTAAATTCTCTACTTCCAGAAATAGGCCCAATCCACTTTGTAAGGCATATGTTTAAGGTGCTCACCCTCCCTGGGTCTCATTTGAAATCATCAATTGACTCAAAGCTCAAGATTCAGCTTGGTACCATCATTAGGCCATTGACAAACTAGTGGACTTAGCAAAGTACAAACAGCTCTGTAATGCCTGGACAATGGCCACCAGGCTGACCAAGACTGATTACTTCGCTTCCAACATCCAGAACAACATTAATTGGTTGTGCACTCCATTTTTATCACCTCTCACTCAGTCTTCCATGCAAATGTTAAAACTAGGTAGTTCCTTCAACTTCAACCATACTGAGGTTGCTGCTTTCATTAAAGAGCAGCTTCTTACTTTTCTACTACTAAGCAGACTGCAGTATAAATTTTCATTGATTTCTGCCAGTATTAAAAAATGTGAGGAACCGCATTTTCCTCCGTGAAGCCAAACATCAAAACGCTGCTGCTTCCTTATTGTGAGACACCCCCCAGTGCTAACATGTTTTGTGCTATCACTAAATGGAAAGTGGGGGGGGGCTCACTCCATGAGTAGAAGAGGGACATTTTTAAAACACTTTTTATTACAGTTTGGAGTTCCGATTATAGCAAATCAAGGCCACTGTTCGACTAACAAGAACCTTGTTAATCGAGTGGTGGCCCTGATTTATTATAATCAGAATTCTAAATTGTAATAAAAAGCATTTAAAAAACATCCTTATTCTACACTTTGGAGCATGCGGCACCCCGTGCTCTCCATTTAGCGACATCATAAAACATGCTAGCTCGGGGGCACGTCTCACAATAAGGAAGCAGCAGCATTTTGGCTTTCAGCTCCACAGAGGAAAATACAGTCCGTTACATTTTTAATTCTAAGAAAAGTAAATAAAAATTTGTACTACCAATCTACTTGGAGCCATGTAAGCTTTATTATATGTTCATGGGGGCAGCAGTAAGAAGCTGCTTTTTAGTAGCTTTTTCTCACCTTTTCCCTCTCACTACTCCCCTCCTCACCCTCACCTCTCTCTATTACCTTACAACTCTCATCCTCATTCCCACTCCTTCTCCTTCTCACCTACCACTCCTGCAGCTACACGGTCCTTCAAGCTATTGTTTAGCAATACCAAATGCAATAGTCCTGATGAACATAACCTTAGACTCCTCTGTCTCTCTGCTGCTGTTATATAGTAGCTTCCCCCACCTCTGCTCTCCTTTTCCTCTCCTTTCTCATGGGCACAGTATATGGTGTTTGGAAAGGGCCCAAATCAAGCCCCTTCACAGAGAGGGTAACACCCTCAGCAACCGGTAATTACAGCCCAATCCATCTCATCAGTGCTCTGGCCATACTTCTAGAGCATCTGGTTCTCTCTCAACTCTCCCAGTTCCTTGACTCAAATACCTTCCTTAACCCTTAGTAGTCTGGTTTTAGAAAATCCAGCTCTGCCGTGCCATCAGTTCTGAGGCTCACTGAAATCATGAAGGGATGGATTAGTGACAAATACCATCTGAAATCTTTCTTGACCTAGGCAAGACTTTTGACACTGCCACGTACCCCATTATATTAAGCTTACATGAGCTTGACTGTCTAGCTTTGGGGTCAAAGGGGTTCAGCTCTTACCTGGGGACAGGTCACAAACTATACTCATAGGTGGTTCCCTCTCCCTTCTTCCAGTGAGGTCAGGTGTTCCCACTGGTGGTGCCATTGGCCTTAATATGCTATTGAGTTTTCTAAACAATCTCCTAAAGTCCTGTGTCTCCTCTTTTAGTTGCATGTATGCAGATGACACTGTGCACTTTGCTTTTGGTCAGTTCCGGGATCTGTTTGGGTAGCCCAAATGAGACTTCAACAGCCTACAATGTTGGATCTTCACCAGCCAGCTTACTCTGAATGTAAGAAAGCTAAACACATGGAGCCCAATTGAGAAAGCCCCCCCTGAATAGTGCAAGGGGCTTGCGCCACAAGGAATTGTGCGAAGTGGCTTGCCCCAAAAGATGCGTACAGAGCAATTCACAAAAACAACCTGCATCAAACGCAGGCTGCATGTACCAAAGGGTATTTGTGCCATCCTTGTGGCACAAATGGGCTGCAACATGGTACTATGGGGCTTGCAGCAGCTGCAGGCTGCCATATCCCCTAATTCAGTATTCACAAAAACCTCCCAGAGGGTAAACATTCTAAGTACCATTAGACCAGCCTGGGCTGGTCTTAGGGTACTTAGAAGTGTGTCCTCTGGGAGGGTTTGGACATTTGTGACAATGTGCCATGGCCTCCCATCCCTGATCTCCTTTGTATAAATATCTAATCACTGCCCTGGTGGTCCAGTGAACTCCCCCCAGCCCTGATCCTCATTGTAAACATTAATTAATGCCCTGGTGGTATAACAGACTCTCCATCATATCCCCAAGCAGCCCATATGATATAAACATATCTTTCCTTGGTGGTCTATTGGACTCCCACCCCCCACCCCAGTAGGCAATGCCACCACTTCGCTCCCCCCCTTTCCATCCCTGAGCCAGCAACTGGCACGGCCCTTAACTCCCAACCAAAGCCAGTGGCCAACTGAGCTGTCATGGAGAAAGCATGTACTGTATACAGTATGCTTTGCTCATTGATGGACAGTGAGCTATCAATCAATTAGAAAAGCATACTGTATACAGTAGCGCTTACTCCTTGACAGCTCAGTTGGTGGCTGGTTGTGGTGGGGAACAGAGGGCTGTGCCAATCAGTGGCTCATTGATGGGAAGGGGGGCTGGGGTTGTGGGGCATTGCCTGCCAGGGTGGAGGGGTGGGGTCCACTAGACGACCAGGGAAAGATATGTTTAGATTATATGGGCTGTTCAGGGATAGGGGGGGTCCTCTAGGCCACTAGGGCAGTGACTGATTAATGTTTACAGTGGGGATCAGGGCTGGGAGGGGTGTCCACTTGACCACCAGGGCAGTGTTTAATATGTTTACAATAGGAATTGGGCTGGGGGTACCGCTAGCCACCAGGGATGTGCTGGAGTGGTGCACAGCCACCCCACAGCTTGTGGCGTACCTGCCAGATATGACATCTGTTTGACACACTGCCACAGTTGCTGCAATCTGCAGGACCAGGACTTTGCTTCCAGGACCCTACCCAGTAGTAAATCAGGTGCAGGGTCCCTGGTGCACTGACAATTTGCAAAAATTGTGGTTGGCGCAGCTTGCGCCGACCTTTGTGAATCATGCCAATGATGTTTGACACCAGACAGCAACAGACTATCATCCTATCTCCCATGGTCTTAATGACCAAAGATGGCTCCCAGCTGGACGAAGTGTTGCCATTAAATATCAGGGTCCTGATTTTCAAAGGGTGATGCTGGGCCTTCATCAAGTCCTGCATCATGCCTGTTTTTTGGTGCAGCTGCACCAAACTCCTTTGATGCAGCTGCACCCGATTTTAGAACATCAGGTGCAGTTGCAACAGTTTCCTAATTTTACAGAAGCTTGTGCCAAAGATTTGGATCAAGACTTGTAAAAACGATCCCACGAATGGTGCAAGTTATATCAAGGAAAAGCTGTTCTAACTTCCTGCATTTGGCACACGGGATTGAAAATCCCAGTTGCTAGTCAGGAGAATGCCGCAAGCCACATGCACAAAATGATTGATGCACCAGGAGCATGCAGCATTCTCAGGGCTTTGAAAATCAAGCCCTAGGTGTCTTGCAAGATAGCCATCTTGACATCTCCAGTCACTCCAATTACATCTACAAAACCACTCCTCCCTAAATCAGGCGCACTTTCACTAACGAAGACTGCACCACTCTTCATGCCTGTGGTGGGAGATTATTATGAAAATGATTTTCCAAGCATTAGACTATGGGGATGTGGTGTGCTGTATTTACTTTTCTGCTCTTTCTTTCACTTCACCCTCAACTGTCATCCCTACACACATCACTGTTCTCTCTTTCATCCTTCCTTTCTCTCCACTCTATCAAAACAGGCATCTCTTGTTTAGCGTCTCCCTCATCTCAGTGTTTTGGATTGGATCCTTCCCTTGCTACAGTATCTTGGATCCATCCTGCCTTGTCTTTCTTCCTGCTACTCCCTCTGCTCTTCTGGTTCTCACTGCTTTTCTCTACCCCATACATAGAAACATAGAAACATGGACTTTGACGGCAGATAAGGACCACTTGGCCCACCTAGCCTGCCCATTTCCCTACCTACTGGATAAACTGCAAATCCTAGTTAATCAACAGTCTCTTTCTTCCTACCCCCCACACGAATTGCCGTATGTCTGTCCCATGCATTCTTGAATTCTCCCCCAGTTTTTAGACCCCACAGCCTCCTCAGGAAGGTGGTTCTTTGCATCCACCACCCTCTCTGTGAAAAAATACTTCCTCATATTGCCCCTGAGACATTCCCCCTCTATCTTCAAATTGTATCCCCTTGTTCTTGCATATCTCTTTGTCTGAAAGATGCTACCCTCTTGGACTTTGTTGATTCTACTGAGGTACTTAAAAGTTTCAATCATGTTCCCCCTCTCCCTCCTTCCTCAAGGGTATACATATTAAGCTCCTTTAGTCTCTCCTCGTATGGCTTCTCTTGCAGACCCTGCACCATTTTAGTTGCCATCCTCTGGATTGCCTCCATCCTGTCTATGGCCTTGCAGAGATGGGGTCTCCAGAACTGGATGTAGTACTCCAGATGGGGTCTCATCAACTGTCTGTACAGTGGGATAACAACTTCCTGCTTTCTGCTGGTGATGCCTCTCCCTATACATTCCAGAATCTCCCCAGACCTCCCGCTGCCTTCTCACATTGCTTGCTAACCTTAAGGTCATCTGATATGATGACCCCAGGTCCCTTTCCATGTTTGTTGTTGTTACTACCTCCCCCATTGTGTACTCTTCCTCTGGGTTTTGTTTCTGAGGTGCATTAATTTGCACTTCTTTGCATTGAATCAAGCTGCCATACTTCTGACCATTCCTCCAACCTTGCCAAGTCCCTTCTCACCCTTTCCAACCCCCCTTGTGTATCAACCCTGTTGCAGATCTTTGTGTCATCTGCAAAGAAGCATAATTTTCCTCCCAGTCCTTCTGCAATGTCACTTATAAAGACATTAAAAAGGACTGAACCAAGTACTGAACCCTGCGGTACCCAACTAGTAACCCCCTCTTCTTCAGAGTGGACTCTGTTTACTATTACCTTCTGTGTCCTGCTGTCCAGCCAATGTTTTACCCAGACTAACACCCTGGGACCCACTCCTAGGCTGGCTAATTTGTTTATTAATCTTTTGTGTGGGACTGGGTCAAATGCCTTGCTAAAGTCTAGGTAGGCCATGCCCACAGCCCCTCCCTGGTCTACTACTTTGGTCACCCAGTCAAAGAAATCGATTAGATTCATCTGACATGACCTTCCCTCTGTGAATCCATGCTGCCTTGGGTCCTGTACCCCATAGCCAGGCCTGGTCATTATGTTTTCTTCTACAGATTCCCCAGTCTTTGATCTAGCCTCCTCTTCTCCATCTGCTCTTCCGCCTCCCATCAGACCTGAAAGCCCTGCTCTGTGACCACAGATCTCAAGTCTGTTTGTAAACATGTTCTTCTCTCACTCCTTTTCCTTAGCTTTTTCATATTTCCTGCTACACCAATTCCCTCCTTAATTTTGCAGTCCCTGTTGACCACAATATTGCACACTAGCCTTTATTTTGTTTTTTTATTTGCACTGGGCTGCCTTTCACGCTCTTCAGTTTGTATTTCAGTTGTATTATTATTATTATTATGATTTTGTACTAGTCACAAGTGTGTCCTGCTACTGGAGTTCTATGTTTTTTTTTTCACTATACCTCATTCTGTACATATTAGATGTTCTGGATACACTGATTCTGTTATAACTACTTCATCTTCTTCATTCTACAATATTGCTGCATTAAAATTGCCCTGGACCTCCTCTCATTATGATGCCTTTGGTATGTTTGGTAGAGAGCTGTTTTTAGCTCAGAGGTTCTTTTCTGGTTAAACTTTTTAAATTAAAAAAATTACCCTACTAAATTATCTTAATAAATGGACTCAGACATATGTTGTAGTTCAACTTGTATTTTTGGAACATTTACTATTCCATGGATATATACTGTAGTAAATTGATCCTTTGACCTTAAACTGCAGTTGCCTGTGGTCAAAATTTTGAAGTAATTGATTAGTCTCAGAAAGTATTACTATTTGAATACCAGAACACATTGTGAACTTTAGGAATACATGAACTGTTCACTGCAAAAACAAGGCCTTATCTAAAATTAATACATTACAAGGATCTCTGAAGGATATTAACACTCCCAGGTTTCCTACATATTCTGCCTCAAAAAAGGATTTTCAGGTTTTAATAGAATTGAAATTGGTTTACAATCCACATAAATATACAGCCATATTTTCCCTGAATTATTATGTAACTTTTCTGTTGAATTTTTATGTGACATTTGAGCTCCCCTAAGGAAGCTGTTCAGTTCTGATTGGATAAGGTAAATTTCCAATGGAAATGCAGCACAAATGAGCTTGAAATTGATTTGTTGTAATGAGTGAAATTGGGGTCTGAGGTCTTGTTTTTCTTTCTTTCATAAACGAGGTCTGTCTGGTGAATGTTGTCAGAACTGTATGCGAACAAGAAATAATGAGACTTAAAACAATACATTTCTCAATTATGTGTACAAAATTAGAAAAGGACTAACTCATTCAAGTCTGGCTTTGGATGCACTAGAGAGCTGTAGCAATAATACCGAATAACCCTGACAGCAACTCATTTTGAAATTAATATGTTGGTTTTGTATGAGGCTTCAGAGCTGCTAGTCCTTCCGGATCAATGTAAGAAAGCAAATAAAAACTGACTATAATCACAGTGAGATCCTTGTTCCTACCATCAGGGATTATCACAGTTTGATCAAACACACAAACATACAGTATACTGAAATAAAAAAAAAATTCCAAAATTGTTTCTCCTTCAGTCTTTTCTCTTTTGCCTCTTCTCTTTTCCTTTTTTTGATATGTGTGTGTATACATATATTCTTTGCAAAAAAAAACTTTGTTAATGCATCAATTAATGTGGATACCACAGCAACAAAAGCAGGAAAATGAGGCTTTAGGGTTTCCAACCCTAACTCCCCACCCCAGGGTTCCCACCCCTACCACCCAACCCCGTCCCCCCACCCTCCACACATCAGCAAGTGTTGGGGTGTGCCATGAGTCATAAGACCAAACTCTCACCCTTTCCATGTGTAAACATGCTTACACACTACAGTATAGGACAATGGGGTGACAGTTAATCCTTATGACCCATGTCTCACCCCAACACCTGTTAGTGTGTGGAAAGTAAAGGGGAAAGGAGTAGGAGTAGTAAAAGTGAAACCACAAGTAGAGGCATTAGGAAATCGTAAACCATAACACCTCATTTCCCTGCTTTTGTCACTGTGGTATCCATCCTAATTGATGCACTAATGATGTTTTTTGCAAAGAATTTTCCTTCTTTTTCAGAGAGTATAATTGTATTCTTATTTTACTGTGGGAGCACAGGGTCCTTTGGACACTCCGCTCCCATCTCTCCATCAAGATAGTACAACAGTATCCATATGTCATGCTGGGAGCACAGTGTTCAAGGAGCACAGGTTCTGAATCCCTTAATCGAGATAGTGCAACACTGTCCATATGCCACAGTGAGACTGCAGGGTCCAAAGGACCGTGTGCTTCCATCCCTTCATCAAGATAGTAAAACAGTATCCATATGTCATGGTCAGAGCATAGGGTCCATCGGACCGAGCGCTACCATCCCTCCATCAAGACAGTACAACAGTATCCATATGTTACGGTGGGAGCCAGGGCCCTGTGCTCCTATCCCTCCATCCAGATAGCACAACAGTATGAAAAATGGGAAAGACTGGCAAAGTCACGAGCGTGCATAGAAACTGCACAATGCACACATGTAATGCACTCATTTTTGGGAATGTTTTCTCCAAATTTTGAAGGACCTCCCCTCAGGAATAGTGCAACTGTCATTTTGTTAATCCATCCCAAAAGTTGATTTCACACAGTGACCATGCCATTCTGTGCCACAGGTGTGAAATCATATTTCGGACAGGATGTGCAACATGACAGCTGGTCTGTTCATAAGGTGATGTGAAAAAATGGCAACTTTAAAAACCTGAAGTGAAAATATGAAAAATTGACAAAGCTACGAGCGTGCATAGAAACTGCGCAATGCACACCCGTAACACAGCCATTTTGTGAATTTTTTGCCAAATTTTCAACTTGTTCTTTATGGATCCTCCACTCAGCAACAGTGGCACTGTCATTTTGTTAATCCATTCCAAAAGCTGATTTTACGAAGCGACTGTGCCATTCTGTGCCACAGGTGTGAAAACACATTTTGAGCAGTATGTGAAAAATTACTGCTATACTGTTTATAAGGAGATGTTAATAAATACCAATGTTGAAAATCTGGAGTGAAAATATTACAAATTGGCAAAGTTACGAGTGTGCATAGAAAGTGCACAATGTACGCTTATAATGCAGTCATTTTGGGGAATTTTTTCACCAAAATTGTGACATGGGGTTTTTGGGACCCCACTTCATGAACAGTGGCACTGTCATTTCATGAACTGGTCCCAAAAGGTGATTCCACGCACTGACAGCGAAATCTCCTCTCAGGACTGAGAAACACAATGACATTGACATTCATGAGGAGGGGGTTCCAAGAACCTCATGTTTAAAATTTGGGGCCAACATTCCTAAAATTGGCCGAGATATCAACCTAAGTAGACTCCCCCCCATTGACTCCCATTATATGAATTTGCTCGATTTCTTCAGTTTGTGGTTGGACTTTGAAGCATGCAGACATGTTCCTGACCATGGAAAATCACTGATCCTGGCCTCCAGATGGTAAGTATGGGTGGGGGGGTGCACGGAGGTTGGTGCACAGAAGGAGGGGGGATGGGCGAGGGCGACTGGGGAGACTATGAGGGATGGTTTCCTTTATTACAGGTATTAAAAAAATCATCAGGACAGTTTTCTCTTTTTTTACAGGTTTTCTT
This sequence comes from Neoceratodus forsteri, assembly GCA_016271365.2. NCBI lineage: Eukaryota > Metazoa > Chordata > Ceratodontiformes > Ceratodontidae > Neoceratodus > Neoceratodus forsteri. Next base: position 1,377,151,921 of record CM028130.1, on the reverse strand, counting down.
TTGGGGCACTGGGAACACTGGGGTGGGCTCCCAGTGTGCCACATGAGATGAGGTCATCATACTGACAGGAGTTGGGCACCCCCGACAGAAATAAGAGTGGGCGTCGGTGTCCAGAAAGTACATGCAAAAAAAATTAAACATATAATGGCACAATGGATTGGGCTCCCAGGGTGCCACAATATGGGGGGAGTGGGTAAACACTAACATGGGGATGTGGCACCTCAATGTCAGTGAAGGGCAGACAGCTTTGATGCAGGATCCTGCATTGATCACTCATTTCAATGCAGGATTCTGCATCGAAGGAAAAAACATTGGGGGACAGTTTTCGTTTTTCACAGGATTTCAAATAATGTAGGCACACTGGGATGGGCTTCCAGTGTGCCAAATATGTGTGTGTGTGTGTGTGTGTGTGCAGGGGATACATGCTGATATGGGGACTGGGCACCCCATGTCAGCGGGCACCTCGATGTCAGTGAAGGCGAGACAGCTTAGATGGAGGATCCTGCATCGATCACACATTTCAATGCAGGATTCTGCATCAAAGAAAAAACATTGGGGGTCAGTTTTCTTTTTTCTCAGGATTTTAAATAATATAGGCATACTGGGGTGGGCTCTCAGTGTGACAAATATGTATGTGTGTTTGTGGGGGATACATTCCGACATGGGGATTGGGCACCCCATGTTAGCTGGTCTTCCTTGACTCTGCAGCTGGCAGTACAAGTTCCATCTGCGGCTGCAGAAGTCAAGAAAATACCACTCTTCTCATACAGAGAATGGCTTACAAGTCATTATCTGTATAAGCTTGACCCCCCCAAAAAAAAAATTGTTGGGTCCAGTTTTAAAACCAAAAATAAAAGCATCAGAATACACCTAAAGGGGTTATCTTTAGCTGTTTTCTGTTGTTGTTTTTTTGTGCTAAAAAGGTTCAGAACTTCAGGTTTCTTGCTAAGTGAGGAAACAAGATGGCTAATGCAACACAGGGAACGGTGCGAAAAATACCAGCATTGTTTGCGAAAAGAAGCTGGTATTTTTCGCACAGTAGTCCTATCGTGCGCAGAATACCAGGTGTTTTTTTGAATAGAACCTGGTATTGTTCGCGCAATACTGTATTGTGCTCACAATAGGCTGGTATTTTTCACACAACACAGTATTGTTCAAACAACAGTACTGTTTTTTTTGTGCCTGACATATAAATTTTCCCATAGGAAATAATGGAAAAATGTAAAATGTCATAACTTTTGAACACATTAATATTTTTTCACCAAACCTTCAAAAGGCACATCTGTGACCCAATGGCTTTCTACCCTGAACATTTCAGTCTACAACATAAAGCCGTTTTTAAGATACATCTGTAGAATGAAATGTCAAAAAATCCCAAGTTTTCTGTTTTTTCAACACTTTATATCTCAGAAACAACTTAAAGAATTCCAACAATTTGACAGATCAAGAGACCTACCCCAAGAGATTATGTACAGTATGCTGAATTTCATGCAAATCCATTGAACAGCTCCAAAGTTATTAAGGCTCAAAGTTTGGACTTTAACATAGAAGTGCAGTTTCACCCTAAACATAGAAACATAGAAACATAGAATTTGATGGCAGATAAGGACCGCTTGGCCCACCCAGTCTGCCCATTTCCCTACCTACTGGATAAGCTGCAGATCCTAGTTAACCAGCATCCTACTTCTTCTTACCCCATCCCCCAGAATTGCCTTATGACTGTCCCATGCATGCTTGAATTCCACCACTGATTTTGACTCCACAACCTCCTCCAGGAGGCCGTTCCATGCATCCACAACCCTCTCTGTGAAAAAATACTTCCTTAAATTACCTCTGAGCCGCCCCCTCTATCTTCAAATTGTGCCCTCTTGTTCTTGCACACCTCTTTTTTTTGAAAGATGCTACCCTCTTGGACTTTGTTGATTCCCTTGAGGTACTTGAAAGTTTCTATCATGTCCCCCCTCTCCCTCCTTTCCTCGAGGCTATACATATTAAGCTCCTTAAGTCTCTCTTCATATGTCTTCCGGTGCAGACCCTGCACCATTTTAGTTGCCCTCCTCTGGACAGCTTCCATCCTGTCTATGTCTTTGCGGAGATTGGGTCTCCAGAACTGCACACAGTACTCAGATGGGGTCTCACCAGCTGTCTGTACAGAGGATAATAACTTCCTGTTTTCTACTGGTGATGCCTCCCTATGCATTCCAGTATCCCCAGCCCTCCTTGCTGCCCCTCACATTGCTTGCCCACCTTTAGGTCATATGATATGACTACCCCAAGGTCCATTTCCATTTTGTTGTTGTTAGTATCTCACCCCCATTGTGTACTCTTCCCTGGGTTTTGTTTCCCAGGTGCATTACCTTGCACTTCTTAGCATTGAATCTAAGCTGCCATACATTTGACCATTCCTCTAACCTTGCCAAGTCCCTTCTCATCCTTTCCACCCCACCTGTGCATCAACTCTGTTGCAGATCTTAGTGTCATCTGCAAAGAGACATACTTTTCATTCCAGTCCTTCCATATAGTAAACATAAAGACATTGAAGAGGACCAGTCCTAATACTGAACCCTGTGGTACCCCACTAGTAACCCTCCTTTCTTCTGAGTGGACTCCATTTACTATTACTCTCTGTGTCCTATTCTCCAGCCAATTCTTTACCCAGGCTGTCATCTTGGGAGCCACTCCCAGGCAGGCTAACTTGTATATTAATCTTTTGAGTGGGACTGTGTCAAATGCCTTGCTAAAGTCTAGGTAGGCCATGTCCACAGCCCCTCCCTGATCTACTACTTTGGTCACCCAGACAAAGAAATCTATCAGATTTGTCTGGCATGATCTTCTCGCTGTGAATCCATGCTGCCTAGGGTCCTGTGCCCCTCTGGCCTCTAGATACTCGACAATTATTTACTTCAGAAGTGATTCCATCATTTTCCCTATCACTGAGGTTAAACTAACAGGTCTGTAGTTTCCTGCTTCTGCCTTGCTCCCACTTTTGTGAAGGAGAATCACATCTGCCCTCCTCCAGTCCTTGGGTACCATCCCATCTTCCCATGATTTGTTAAAAAGGGTAGTCAGTGGTGTCACTAGTTCTACCCTTAGCTCTTTTAGAATTCTGGGATGAATCCCATCAGGCCCCATTGCTTTGTCCACCTTCAGTTTTAAGAGTTCTTTCAGAACCCTTTCTTCTGTAAATGGACTGGTATCAACTTCTGTATCCAGAGTGTTACTACTGTTTGTTTTATGTACCTCCCCTCTTCATTTGTAAATACTGAGCAAAAATATTTGTTTAGTATCTCTGCCTTTTCACAGTCTCCTCTGCCCACCCTCCCTCCCTTTATTAAGCCTCACTATCCCTCCTTGGTCTTCCTTTGCTCCCTGATGTACCTATAAAGGTTTTATCCCCTTCTTAACTGAGTTGGCTATCTTTCCTCGGTTTGAGCCTTTGCTGTTCTGATTGCCTTCCCAGCCTCCTTTTGCTTTAACGAGTACAGTTCTCTGTCCTGCTCCTTCTGCGATTCCTGTACTTCCTGAATGCTTTCTTTTCTCTTGAACCTTCACTGCCACTTCCTTTGAGAACCATAGTAGTTTCTACATTGTCTTGTTTTGTTTATTTGCTTCACACAAAGGCTCGTTACCTCTGTGATGGCAGTTTTTATTATTCCCCATTGTTCTTCCACCCCTCCTTCCTGCCCATTTGCTAGTGCATTCCTTAGGCACTCACCCATTTGGCAAAGTCAGCCCTCCTAAAGTCCAGTACTTTTGTCTTTGTATGGCTTGACTCTATTGCTGTGTTTATTGTGAACCATACTATTCGATGGTCGCTAGTTCCCAGATGGCTACCCACTTCTACATCTGTGATCCTCTCTCCATCTCCTTTTGAGAGAATCAAGTCTAATATTGCTCCCTCAGGTGGGCTCCAGTACTAGTTGTCTAAGGCATGCCCCTGTAGGGCATCTAGAATAACTGCACTCTTGAAGTGGCAGCTGCAACTGCACTTCAGTTAACATCTGGCATATTCAGATCACCCATCAGCAATATCTCCCCTTTTCTGCCATTCTAAGTATACTTTCTGTCATTTCCTGTCCATTTCCTCCCCTGAGAAGGTCTGTATCTAACCCTGTGCGTATTGTGGTGCCATTGCCTGTCTCCAAATTTACCCACAGTGCTTCTTCTTCTCCTGTTTACCCTTTTGTTCTGTTACTTTTATTCCTTCCCTTATATAAAGAACTACTCCTCCTCCTCCTCTTTTACCCTCCCTGTCCCTCCTGTAGACAGTGTATCCTGGTATGTTTATGTCCCAGTCATGGTTTGTGTGTACCATGTTTCTGTGACTGCCACGATATCAAATGTTCCTCCTCCATCAAGGCCACTAATTCAGGAAGCTTGTTGCCAGACTATGGGCATTGGTACTCATTGCTCTCCATTTTTGATGGCTTTACCTTCTGTTGTAGCATCCCCCACTGACCATTCTACCTCTGTCTTTTTCTCATTTAGTACCCTGTTTTGTAGGGAGAGGCTGGGATTTTCCTGCTGCTTGTCAGTGCCTCCTCCTTTGACTAGTTTAAAAGCTTGCAAATGAAGCATTTAAACTGATTGCTCAAAGACTTGTTCCTTCCTGGACAGATGCAGACCATCCTGCCAGTATAGGCTGGTGTCCCTCAGGTGGAACCCCAGTCCCCAATGAAGCCAAACCCCTGTACTCTGCACCATTTTTTCAACCATTCATTAAACTGCATGGTGCCAATTACCCTCGCCTCCCCCATGCCTTTGACAGGCAGCACCTCTGAGAAGGATACTGTGTGTGCTACTTGTCTTAGGTCCTTCCCCAGCTCTGCAATGTCCTCCCGCACTGCTCTAATCTCATGATGAGCCAAGTCATTTGTCCCTAGGTGGACAATTACGTCCAGCTCAGAATCCCTAGCAGCTGTTCTCGTGATCCTGAGGATGCGCTTCCTGTCCCTCCAGCCATGGCACCAGGCAGGCACCTTACTTCAGTTTTCCCAGCTCCCCCCAGTTCTATACCCCTAATAATTGAGTAATAATTAACCCTAACTATACAGGCGCGACCGTGCCAGTATAATAGATGCTATTTTTTGCATCTTTCATTTGTTTGTTTTCAGACAAAATGTCACAGACTTTTTTCTGACCATCTGATGGAATCTTGAATGAGTTACATAAATGTTGTCTAAATCCATATCTCTCATTGTTTCTTAGATACAGGCACCGAAAAGCACTGTGGGTGCCGTAATGTTATCCTATGAGAAAAATCTCAAATTTGTTATAGCATATCTATGGAACTGATTAATTTTTTTATGCCTAATCAACATTATTCACATCTATGGGACACCACCTTTATACCCTGCAAATTTCAAACCAAAAGACCAAACCATTTATTTACAGTGTAATGTACCTGATAACTGGTATGTGTTGGTGGGAACGCGGGCCCTTTGGGCCCCACTCTCCCACCAAACTGCCAATTTCTGCATAATGATATACATCTGAGGGAGTGCAGGCCCTCTGAGCCCTGCACTCCCACTGACACATAACAACAGAGCCACACAAAAGCCATATAGGCCTGAAAAGTAATCCTTGTAACACTAACTTGCCAATATCTCCTTAACTGTACAACCTATGAAAAAAATTCCACTGCAGGTGTAATCTATGACTTTGAAACTTCCTTGCATACTTAGTCCACAAATGGTGGACTAAGCTGTGGGTAGCAAAAAATCTGAATCCTGAATCGTTTTCAAAATATGTACACCGAAAGGTGCTGCGGTTGAAGCAATGTTATCTTATGGGAAATATCTCAACTTCAGAACACTGTAACTATGGGCCTGTTGAATGGTTTGGGACTAAACCACCAAAAGGCACATCTGTGGACCAGGGCTTGCCAGCCTGCAAATTTCAGCCCCAAAGCACAATCCACCTTGACGCAATGAAGTGGTAAAGAAAACAACACATGGGGCAGTGTTATGGAGAATTATTTTCACGACAACAAAAATGCTTTCTTTACAACAAAAATGTTGCCATGATTCCCTATACCTTATAATGGAATGTTTTTGCATGCACAAAAATGTTGTTGTGCACAAAAAAATGTTTTCGCGAATGTTTTTACAATGCACATATACCTTTTCCCATAGACTACAATGGAACATGAAAAACTTTTTTCACCAAATCTTCAAAAGGCACCAGTTTAACCCAGGCCACATATAGACATGCAAATCCATTCAGAAACATTCTTCAGTCCATTATACCCGACTGAAAAATGTGCAGAAGTTGACTAATTTTCACTTTTTAAATACTTTATGGTTCCACAACCGTACATCTGACCAGAACAAAACTTTCCAGATCCAGAGGTGTATGGTTGGATGCCATGCGTGCACAATTTCAGGCAAATTGAACAAACTGTTGCAAAGTTATTAAAGTGCAAACTTTGGGGTTTAACATTAAAGTGACCCTTCAACCCTAACTATACCTGCACTACCGTGCAGGTATTATATATATATATATATATATATATATATATGACACAATACAGTGAAGCCCACCAGGATGATGCACAGTGTCACAGGTTTACTGCATGGTGAAAGGAATTAACTCCCATTGAAATTGCATTGTTTGCTGCAGTAACTCTACTGCAGAATTCTGCAGTGCTGCACTTCATCCTGGTGGGCTTCCCTGTATATTTATATATGTATATTGGCAAAAAACTGCATTTAATGCATCAGTTATGGTTAAAGCAACAAAAGTGAGGAAATTAGATGTTAGGGTTGAGCCCCTAACTCCCCCACCACACACACCCCCATCCTCCACAGACTGAAAGACGCGAGGGTGTGCCATGGGGTCATGTGGCCCAACTCTCACCCCATTCCATGTGTAAACAGGTTGACATACTACAGTAAAGGAGAATGGGGCTTCATGACCCCATGGCACCTCCCAGCATCTGTCAGTCTATGGAGGATGGGGGGGGTGTGGTGTGGGGGGATTAGGGGCTCAACCCTAATGTCTCATTTCCTCACTTTTGTTGCTTTAACTCTAACTGATGCATTAAATGCATTCTTTTGCCATGAATTTCCATACTTTTTGAAAAAGTGTAATACAAGTAGTAAATAGCATGTGTTGGTGGGAGTGCAGGGCCTGAAGGGCACTGCGCTCCCTCCAAGCTGCCCATTTCTGCATAACAATATGCATCTGTGGGAGCACATGTTCTCTGGGCCCTGCACTCCCACTTACACATAACTACAGAGCCATACATCAGCCCTATAGGGAAAGAAACCCTTGTAACACTAATTTGCCGATATCTTGGGAACTGTAGGAGCTAGAAAAAAAATTAAAGTGATGTTACGATCGTGACAATAAGCATTGCTGAAGACAAAATTGAGCTAATCCATGTCTCACATTGTTTATGAGATATGGGCACCAAAAATACAATAGATGGTACAATGTACTCCTAATGGAAAAATCTGAACTTTGTGACGGCATTTCTATAGAACTGTTTAATTCCCCAACACCTAAACAGCATAATTCACACCTGTAGCATATCCCCTCAATACCCTGAACATTTCAAGTAAAAACACCAATCCTTTCTTTAGCAATGCAATTATAAAGTTTTTAAAATCCTAGTCCGCGACGTAGCAAAATCCTTGACCATGAGTTTATGGACTAGGATTTTGACAGCTCGTGGACTAAGATCATTAGCGAATCATGGTCAAATAATTTTTAAATTTTAAAAGCTATTTGTTGACCAAAATGAGCCAAACCAAAGGCATGGCTTTGTAGAGGGGGTCACCCTGAACAAAACCCATGCCTCATTTAGCCCAAAAGTCACCGGTGGAGAAAGCTACAACATTTTGTTTTGGGGAAAAACTGAACAACCAGATGGCAGCTCACGGACAAGGAATTTTCTGGAGTACCAGGATCCTAGTCCCCGAGCTACAAAATCCTTGATCATGAGCCCAATCTTTGTCTGAAAAATAACCATATAAATCTTGGAGTGAATTGATCATGCTCAGAACATGAAAATTAAAAATCGAATACCTTTGGAACAGATTAATATTTTTTTTACCAAACCAACACTGGATTGTCCCTCCAGCCAACCACTGTCCACATTCCAAATTTCAGACCAAAAGACCACATGGTGTGGTCACAGTGCCATGGGCAAAAAACATGTCAAAAGTGGAGAAAAAAGCATTTTTCAGCGTTTTGCTGCACCAAAACTGTAAGTCCAAGCAAAACACAACTTAGTATATCAAGAGAGCTACCATACCAGACTGCGCATTCCAAATTTTGTGCAAATTCGCTGAACGGTTGCAAAGTTACTAACATGCAAAAATTGAGGTTTAACATTAAAGTGCCTACTCAACCCTAACTATAGGTGACAGCACCTATAACATATATATATATATATATATATATATATATATATATATATATATATATATCATGGCAAAAACTCTGTTTAATGCATCAGTTAGGGTTGTTCCACAGGGACAAAAGTGAGAAAGTCGCTGTTAGGGTTGAAAGCCCTAACTCAATTCACCACCCCAACACCACACACACACACACACACACACATTCAAGTATGGGGAGGACCAAGTCAACACAACCAATGACAGACATCCAGCAGCAGGTGACAGAAATAACAAACAGTTGTCTAAATGTACTACGAGACATCCCACCCACCTGACCAGGTACTGCATGCTCAGTGGAGATCAACAGCAAAACTGAGGCCATGTACACCAAGCGTACACATCCCTGATTGCAGCTGCACAACATACCACACTTAGTAGTTGCATGGCCTTACCTACCGATGCCCACCACCACACACACAACTGGTACTGTGCCGTTATTCAATATAAATGCTGAAGGTGCATGATGACAGTTGTAGAAAGGTTTTAACACTACTGAGTATACATTAATTAAGAGAAGCACATAAATTAACTACAAGACACTAGCATGCTCAAGATAAAAGTAGTGATACATTTAGTAGGTGATTTACATAGTAGTACATTTACTGCAATGGTTTACTCAACATAGAGGCTGATGTAAGCGTGTGGAAAAGCATTGCCTGTTCAACGCTGTGAAATTGGCACTGCCAGTATCACATGCATTCTTACTGATGAGGTGTACTGCTGATGTACATACATAGACCTTCAGTATGTTTCAATATTAAAGATGCAGTAAGTATTCTTTGTAAGAAAGATTGTAATTGCATGGATCAGGTCAAGCAACTTCTAAATATCATAGCACTACTGAGCCAACAATGATGTACCTGTATCAGACATGTATATAGGATAGATTTTCCTGTAGGCACTTACTGAGTATGTTGTACCTGATAAAGACAATCTCATTGCATCTGTGATGACTAACTTATTCAAATAGTAATACATTTGCTATTGTTGAAATGAGTGATCTATGCCACTTATGGACACAGTGTGATTTTTTTTAACAGTTGTTTCATACTCAGGCTGTATGCCTACTGTTTGGGTTTGCCACACTTCTGTCACTGATGCTATCAAAGTGATAACTATGTTAATTCTGCTACAACAGGAATCAAGTAGGTATGGTGTAGATATAAACAAAATGTCTTTTAGTATTGATTTAACTCATAATGGGGTAAATGTACTAGGACAGCAGGGGTTATCCTCTATCACTGAGTCTGTCAGTTATAATCACACTAGGGTTTCGATGACTGTAATGATCAAGTTACACTGTTCATCTTCATGAGTTCATATTCACAGCCATTCTCCAGCAGCTAGACAGTGTATGGTGTAACTGGGTGGGACACTGTGTTGCAAAGCTGCTGCAGTGCCTAGCAGAGGAAGAGTATGTACTCATAAAGACAATTAAGCAATAAGTCATGACCAACAGTTATGTTAAATGGTCTGTTAATCACCCTGTAGGGGTTTAATGTTGAATGAGGCATATCCGAGTGCCACATGTCGCTAGACAGTGATAAACTGACCATTAACATAATACCTGGGAGTGGTTATTGCTATCATAATAAAACTTTTTTTAAACAACATTAAACCATGTTCATCATATGGTTAGGCTCTACATGTATATTAATAAAAACTAAGCGTAAGGCTGTTACAATGTTTACAGTCAATTAAAGCTGCATTTCTCAAACCCTTGTTATAATCAGAGATATTATACCTGTACAACTCCTTGGTTTTGCTTAACTCTATTGCTCAGTTGGGCCACCACAAGTGGTCTGGTGTGTGTGGGGCATCGGTAGGTAAGGCCATGCAACTACCAAGTGTGGTATGTTGTGTGCAGCTGCAATCAGGGATTGTCGTTTGGTGTACATGGCCTCAGTTTTGCTGTTGATCTCCACTGAGCATGCAGTACCTGGTCAGGTGGGTGGGGATGTCTCGTAGTACATTTAGACAATTGTTTGTTATTTCCGTCACCTGCTGCTGGATGTCTGTCATTGGTTGTGTTGACTTGGTCCTCCCCATACTTGAATATGTGTGTGTGTGTCTGTGTGTGTGTGGTGCTGGGGGGTGAATTTGGAGTTAGGGTTTTCAACCCTAACAGCGAATTTCCTCACTTTTGTCCCTGTGGAACAACCCTAACTGATGCATTAAACGGAGTTTTTTGCCATGAATATCCTGTCTTTTTCAGAAGTATCACTCAGCATACTACATGATTTATAGTCCTAAGAATAGTGCACATACATATAAAACAATGTTCCAGTATCAGAAATATTTCAACTGTTGTGGTTGCATTTACTGTCATTGTCTTAATTACTTTATTAATTGTCATTTGTCATTCTCGTTCCATGTAGTAGTTTTAATGTTAAAGTGTCTTAATCATTTTGTTTGTCAGCACATATGTTAATTTAAAAATGTGCATAACTAAAAGACAATATGACATGACATGGACACTATTAGTTCATGTACTGAACAAATGGATATGCTACTATAGTAACTTGAGATTTCATAGAGTGCTTCCACTACCAACTGAGGTGGTACCATCAATCATGTGAACAGCGGTGGAAGAGGTTTGTTGTACTGAATACATATACTGGACCACCAGGGCTATGTTCGGGGGTTTACTGCTTACATCCAAGACAGGAGTTTCCGTCACTGGACCACCAGGGCTATGTTCGGAGGTTTCTGCTTACATCCAGGGGAGTTTTGGTCCACTAGACCACCAGGGCTATGTTAGGGGGCAGCTTTACTGTTCACATCCAGTGAACTGGAGTTTCAGTCCACTACAGCACCAGGGCTATGTTCGGCAGGAGGGGTGTATTTCACACTGATACACCCTGCAATCAGCTTTTCAGTACACTGAACCACCAGGGATGTATTCGGGAGGTTGTTTTAAACTAAAGCAGCCCGTGGTCAGGCTTGTGGGGAGCAACATTTCTGCTGTTGCCCACAATAGGGCCAGTGGGGGTGGTGTTGGGGATTGTCCTCTTTTACCATGATCAGGCTGCCGAGGGACATGGGTGGGTTGGGGGCCAGCCACAGCTGTCAGCTGCTGTGTTGTGCCATGCAATGCAGCAGGTTACCTGTGGGTGATCATTGACTTGAGCATTTTTTTGGCCTCAAAGTTGTGCAGGCGCAGGTTGCAGGTTGCGCCTTCACAACTCTGCACAGCCTTGCTGAATATCAGGCTGTGCAGTTAATGCATGGTTGCTCCCCCTGCAGTTCATCATGCATTCATTTGCATTGCACTGTTACTCAGCATGTTTTCTGTGGTGGAACTGCCTCCTGCTGAATATCGCAGAATGGAGCAAGTCTTGACTTAGCAGGCACTACCTATTCACATGTCGCAACCCTTTTGAATATCTGGCCCATAAGTATAATACTAATAGAAGGAAGGCATTTGTCACACAGAGACTGGTGCCCTTGGAATGAGCTCCCTTGTCCTTATTTGTCCTAAATCAAGATGCTTTTTAAAACTCAGCTGTATAGAAATTTTTTATGAAGGAAGCTAACATGACTACATAAGAGATACTGGCTGGGAACAGCTATAGCCTATTCTTTACTGTCTGGCCTCCTCCACTCCCTTGAACATTTGTATGAACCTTTCTATTAACTATCTTTATATTAGGGATTACAATACTACCACATATACCCAATGTTAAGATGATATGGTTATGACAATTGGCCCAAAAAAATGTTGAGGCATGATATCACACTTTATCTCTTGAATAGCAATAACACACCAAACACAACAGAGTATAGTTCAACTATTTTACTATAAAAATAATTTCAATATAAAATTACTATCAAAAATATTTTTTTATAAACACAAAAATAGATTTTACAAAATAATATATACATACCGAAAAAAACATATAAAGTGTGTATTACATCATACACAAAATTAAATAAAAATAAAATATTTTTTCTTTATATTAATAAAAACTTATAAAATATATTTAAATGTTCTTTTAGTTCAGTCGAAGACTTACGAGAAGGTGTATGCACTGCTTGAGGCAATCAGGCTGGAAGCTGGATTCAATGTGGAGGCACAAAAAGTGGAAACTGTTGCACCCTCGGGAGATGATACCCGGACCGCTTCTGAAGGGTGGCCAGTTTCACCAGGAAGCTTCCAGGAACAGATGGTAGCCGTGGAGGTGAAGCACTGCTAGTTGCAACAGCACCATCACCCACTGCTACGACCGGCTCAAGGATGAGGTTCACAGTCTGCTGCTGTGCATCCAAGAGAGACTGGATTTTGTCCAGCCTCTCAAGGATCACAGCATTCTCCTTCCGCAGACTGAGAACCTCGTGCGTGAGCCGTCTGTAGCAGCGGCAATGGCCTGTGCACCTTCGCAGTCGCCAGCACCCTATAAAGATTAAAAAAAACAGTTATGATGAATATATAACACAAATTCAACAATTACAACTGTCAAATATTTCACTTCAAATATTTCTTATCTAATGCAATATCAGAAATGCATTCATTTAAAGTAATGATAATAGTTTTAAGTATGATGCTAAACTATTTAGTATCTAATTTGTCTCTGTCATACTTGACTATCTATATTATCTAATAAGCTCACAACATAAAAAAATGTATAGTTAGCTGTGGCAGAATGCTACTCTTAGATTTTTCTTTCACTACTCAGAAATATTCTGTATGTGCATACTTTAGCATTATTTACACTATTATACCGTGAGTTGAAATACATCCTCATCAAGTGTGAGAATGTTTACTTCACCATGTCTGCCTATAATGTGTAGTCATGTATTCAGTGAAATTAAAGTACCTTGACAGTAGCAGTATAATAAAATACTTTTCATCGTTACACTATCATGATAAGTTTAATGATACTTTTAAACCGAACAGCTTTTTACCCGTGTTTCAAGATCTCAACACATCAGTACTTTAAATAATTAAGTCACTAATATAAGATCACGATCAAAACCATGACAGATATCGAGCCGAGCTGAGCAGAGTTGTGCGGCGCAACCCCAACTGCGCCTGCACAACTTTGAGAAAAAAAGGATCAAATTGAGGGCCACCCACAGTGAGCTGCTGCATTGCAGGGGATAGCTTACAGCAGCTGCCACCTGTGGCTGCCCTCAACACTCTATCTCATCGTCTGAACTGTTTGTTCCCAAAATGTGTTACATTGCTTCTCAAAATGTTGAAAGAATAGGAAAAGCGTGGAACACTTAATCTAATTTTTAAATTAAAGCCCACAACACTGTTAAAATGTTTGCATTTAAGTTCATAAAGTCTGCAATTTATCAAATTGATATATTTAGCATCATTTGCTATACAATTTTGCAAAAATGTTAACACTGAATGTGTTACAATCCTCACAATTGAAACAGGAAGCTTTAGTGAATTAAAATGAGTAACATTCCTTGCAATGTGTGGTATACTTGAGAGATATGCACTCTACACCCCTCATCAAGGCAATCACGGGCAGCAATGTCTGCCCCCAACACTCATGTCTTTTTTGTTGGGGTGGGTTGCTAACTACATCCACAGTTGGGATTTTCAGGATATGATCGGAGGTGGGGTGGGGTTTCAATACTCAAGCCTGCAATTAGGCTTATCAGTCCAATGGTATCACCGAGGATATATTCAGGAGGTAGGGAGGTGTTCATTACTTAATAAGCGCAATTGTGCTTATTGGTCCACTGGACCTCCGTCTGTGTTGAGCGGGAGACACATTGCTGCCAGCACTGGGCTACTGAGGGAGGTATTAACAGTATGTCTGCAATCAGCGGGCCAGTGGGGGATTTCATCTTTTGCCTACATTAGCCTGCACAGGGCATCCTTCTATGGCTGCTACCTGGTAAGGACCCAGAGTGCAGAATCTCGGGGATCCCACACTGCATGCTAATGGGATGCAAATAGGGCCATAATCAGATGAGAATGTCCCCACCCGTGCCTTGCCTGAATTACAACCACATTTGCATATTACCTTTAGAATATTGGGATTTTGCGACCACAAGTAGAATGCTGCAGTTTCTAAACTTAGCTGCTGCAAGTTACACTGCGCCATGCACAGTGGATGTGCTTAGGGTGATATTCAAGTCTTCCTCAATAGCACAACTCCTTTGAATATCACCTGGACACACCCTCGCCTTATTTTTACACCAGAAGGCTTAATTAAGCAATAATGCCCACAGTGTGAGTGATGTAGGAATACCGGACCAGCCAGGACGTAATGAGGCCCTACACTCGGGCGGACTGACCTTATACCTCCTGGCGGCCTGGTGCTCAGCCACCGCCCTGGAGGCATTAGCTTTAAAATGGCCCATGGTACTATTTTATTAAAGAAAAATATTTTATGTTTTAATGTGAAAACTGTTTTATTTTATTTCTTTTGTAATTAAATAGTTCCTCTGCATGTGTCCTAGTCGCAGTCCTGTAGTTGTGGGTTTGGAGGCTGTTGTCATGTTAACATAACCACCCCCCACTGTACACAGGACTACAGAGAGTTTGATCAAGATATGTTTAATAAATTTGTCTGTTCCTTGTCCACCACTAGCACAGCACCAGCCCCTCTCACACAGCTCTGACCCCGCTGACGCTGAGCTTAATACAAATTCCCAGTCCGAATGCATCCGGACCGCGGTTTTCCCTTCTACCAGCAGAGGCTGTACGTCGTTTCCGAGCTGCACCACACTACCGTTCCGTGATGCTACAGCTTCCCAGTCAGGCCAAACTAATCCCACAAAAGTAGAGTGAAGCTTCTGAGGAGGAAACAGTAGAGCGGGAGGGCGGAGGTATAGAGAAGGGAGCGAGGAGCAGTGAATCGTCGGCTAGTGCTGTCTCATTTAGGAACAGAATCAGTGCTGAGATGGCGCCGTGAGAATAGCATTGGCTGCTGTGGTTGCCGATCCTAAAAATGCAGGAGCACAGTCTTGGCAGGTGGGTAAGTGACATCGGGGGAGGTAGCCTTAATTTAAAGTCAACGCTAGTGGAGTTAGGGCTACAATAAAACTGTAATATGGAAAAGGTGTTGAAGTACGCTAAGCGCGCGACGTCCTAACGCTGTTTTAAATACAGACAATTGTAAAAGAAATTGAAATCAATACACTTCTGCACCGAATGAATTTGCCTGACAAAAGTTGTTCAGGAACAGTGAGAGTGTGTGTGTGTGTGTGTGTGGTGGGGGGCAGTGTCTTTTTGAGACAGCTTGTCATTAATGGGCCAATATCTCTCGCTAAGTGACAGGAAAAAATGGCGTGATTTCAAATTTATTTAGATGTTTTAGCCAATGAGCAACCTGGATGGGCAGAGGGATACTTGAGTGGGTGAGAGGATACTGGGGCTGGTACTTTTTTGTTGCTGGGCATCTATTGAAGTTAATGTAGCCCCTGGGAAAATACTAGCCAATCAGATGCCAGGAAATAAAAAGCCCACCCCTAAGTGTGGTGAGACAACTTCCATAGTGTTATATGAAACGTATGATATTCATAAGGTGAGCATAAACAATCCCATTATTACCTGCATTGTGTAGTTTTATCGACATTCCTCAGTTCATGATCACCTTTAAAATACACATATCTGGCAGTGCACTGAACAGCATCTTTACATTGTAGAGGTAAGGCATTAGGCTGGCAAGGCTGAAGACAGACACATTCTACACAGCTATTCACTTTACTGGAAAAACGGATCATGAACACTATAAGGCACACTTTTAAACTTGTAGATTGAGAAAAAAACTAATAAATCATAATTGTACACTTTATGCAGTGCACAACATTTAGGTAACTACAATATCCTACCACCATGTTTGTGTTTTTTGGGTGGTTAGGTATCTGCAGTGATCAATGTATTCCCACCCTTATAAGGTCACATCACACGTAAAGTAAGTAATGTAAACAGTGATTCGCCCACCCACAACAAACAAAATAAAGTGGTACTCCCTCAGCAACGAAGCTCTGTTGCTCACACCCCAAACTATTTTACATTAGCAGTGAGTATGCCAATAGACAGTGCACTCTCCCTATCATGCAGTAGGACTGCAATGTGTAATTCTCAACAGGAGCATTGATCACCACAGAATGTTGACAACCCTATGGTACTTCTCAAGGATGCAGATAATATCAACAACAGATTTTCACTTACATGGTGGACTGGCGCCCTGCTTCACCTCCACACGTTCCGGAACAACAGCTTCCCGGGCTCTATTAAAGGAAACAAGAAAAAATGATCACATTAATAGATGAAATATCAAGGTCAAAGTGTTTTCTTTAAAACATCAATTTCTTCAATAACGTATTTTCAAAACATTACTCACAAATATATAATTGGTAGTATGCAGTGCAGAACAAGTAGTGCCTGACCATCAATCACAATACTTATAACATTGTCATAATGCATGGTTTGAGACACGAACATCCTAAAAACATTACATGTATGTTCAATTTACATACATGCATACCCTAATTATAATGACTCTGTTCCTTTAATAGTTTAAAAATTTGAGTTATAATAAAAAAAACACAAACACAACGATAATGTCACTGTTAACTCAATGACCCTCTAGCTGAATGTAGCAGCCATGTATGTGTTATTAACCATATTACCCCTACAGGGGTATTAAAACACATTAACAAACATGTAGATATTCTATTATGCACATTAATAAGTATTGCAATAATAAAAATGAAACATTGGCATGACATATATAAATATTAACTAAATACAATCTAGGGACATGTCATAATTCGCAACAGATTATTTAGCAGCACACCATTGAATTCCACTGAGACACCTACAACACTAGAACAACATTAGAATTTGTTATCTATTACTCATACAATGGCAAGAAAAAATTCTGGACTCTGATTGGTCACTCTTGGGCAGGACCCATGATGTTAATCAGTACAACATCACGGGTCTAGTCTCAGCCTTACTGTGAACCTGCTGATCATCATGATCATGCTGATCATTTGCTTGATTGTTTCGTCAGCTCTTAAAAACAAAAATATTTCACACACACAAAACATCTTTAAAATTATTTTTTTCTGTATAACAACGAGCCATTGTATAATAGCTTAATAATGCCCGACAGGGTGTGTCATTGTAGGATAACGTCACGCCTCAGTTGTTGGACACGCGGCCTGCGGCCTCATGCCCAACCACCGAGGGCGTGACATTATAACAACACACACACACCTGCAAGACATGCTGAATGTACGATGAACTCCACCACCAAAAGTGTAGAGGAAGACCTGCCCCACACAACACCACATCTACCGCTATGCACACGCCATACATTGTCAGATTCATGAAGAATATTATTCACTCACATCTGTAGTAATACCAGTTTGTTATGGTAGAAGGGATCTTCTGCCATGTTGGCACTGCACAATCAATAGACTTGGTTAACACCTTTTTTAAGTATTTGGGTGCATATTCAAGATAGTTGACCAACGCCGTGCACCACTGTGACTCCCCCAAGCGTGTCCTGATGCTCCACTGCCTGAAGTACCCGATCGCAGCCATAATTAAGCAATAATGCCCGACAGGGTGTGTGGTGCTAGGATAACGTCACGCCTCAGGTGGTTGGGCACGAGGCCACAGGCCGAGTGCGTTCAACAACTGAGGCGTGACGTTATCCCAAAACACACACGTGGAGGGCATTATTGCTATTATACAATGGCTCATTGTTATACAGAAGAAGAAATAATTGTAAAGATGTTTTTGTGTGGAAAAATATTTTGGTTTTTTAACAGCAGACGAAACAATCAAGCAAATGATCAGCATGATCATGATGATCAGCAGGTTCACAGTAAGGCTGAGACTAGACCCGTGATGTTGTACTAATTAACATCACGGGTCCAACCCAAGACTGAACAATCAGAGTCCAGGATTTTTTCTTGCCATTGTATAATGTTACGTAACCTACTAAATGTATCCCTTCAGCTCAAGAGCAGCAAAATGCCCAATTGCAGCCAGTAAGTAAAACAACTCACCCTTGTCCTGAACATATCCGTCCTGTTCTACTGACTGAAATGTTTATTTGTTGGTAGTTAGCGTAATACCCTCCGTCTGAAGATAGGCCTGGTGGAGTTGGTGTTGCAGGATATGTTACACTCCTTTCTCTATCATAAAGCTGCACCGCAGTACTGTTCCCCCATGTCTGCAGCCTGTTAGGCACCACACACAATTTCTCATGGACCAACAGACCTGCATGGTAATAGCATGCAAATCACTAGCATAACAAAATGCAAATGCCCACACTGCATCTTGCAATGATGATAATACCACATTTCATATCACATTTCAAATATTGCCCCAGAACACAGCTGTCCAGCTAATTTGCAAAACACAATACCTTGCGTGTATCAATGCCACAATTTCAATATCACACACATGTGCCATGATGAAACCCTCATTTCTTATTTGAAAACAACTAAGAACTTTGTAATAATAAAGTCTGCAATCAGACTCAATCACAATTACACTGTCAGTGTCTGACTGACCACCCTCCACAACTTAGCTTGCTCTGCTGGCACTACCTCGCTTCGCGAGCTGAGGAATGCCTCGATGTTCTACAATAAATGCAAACAAAACATTTGAATGTTAGATGTAAATCAGAGTACATTTTTAACACTGACAACAGTTGTTAAAAATACTACTTTAATTTCTATCACAACGTTATGTAGCTGTATTCAATTCTTTGATTATACAGGCAGAAAAAATCCTGGACTCTGATTGGTCAGCTTAGACAGACCCGTGATGTTAATCAGTACAACATCAATGGGTAGTCTCAACCATTGTGAACCTGCTAGTCAGCATGAGCATGCTGATCATTTGCTTCATTGTTTCATCTGCTCTTAAAAAAATATATTTTTCCACAAAACATCTTTAAAATTATTTTTTCTGTATAACAATGAAACATTGCATAATAATAATGCCACTCCAGGAGTGTGTGTGTCGTTTGGGATAACGTCAGCCTCAGTTATTGGACACACTCGGGACTGCGACCTGCGTGCCCAACCACCTGAAGCGGCGCTATCGCACATGACCACACCCTGTTGGGCAATATTGCTTATTGATATATATGTAGAGACTAGCTTTATACAAAACAATGTTCAATACCATTTTCAAAATATTGCTGTGATAATACAAATAAGGCACTCTGACTGTATATATCAATGGTCACTTAATCACTGTGTGACTGAATGGTACTCAGCTGTGCCTCATCCCACATTACACCAGTAAGCAGCACTTTACAACATTTAATAATCACTCCTGATGTCTCATTGCTTATTTATGCATACAGATATGAAAATTAACATTCTGAATCGCCAGCCTCGCTGCTCAAAATAATTGCGCATGGTGTGTCCAGGTAATATTCAATCAAATTGTGCTATGGCCAACTTCTTGACTATTACCTCCAGACAGCCACTGGACATGTTGCACTGCAACTTGCACCACCACAAGTTGCCAAGTTGAGCATTAAATTTGCAGTGGCAGAAGTACCATTCGCCATGCACAAATTTCAGATATTCAAAAGCTGGCATGAAAATCAGATAATAGTTTATACAAGACAAAGGTGGGATCATTAACATCTATTTATGGCCCCATTTGCATGCCATTAGCATGTAGGTGCATGATCCACAAAGTTTGCACCTGGCCCCCTAAACGGCAACAGTCGTTGGAGACAGATGCCTGCAGCCCAATGACATACACTATTCTCTGTCTACATTTACCCTCCCCAGACAGATCCTGAAGCCCAATCACAGGCAATAAAGTAACGATGACCCCCACATCTACTGGCGCCCATCACGAGCAATACAGGTAACATCATTCATAAATGTGATGTCTTGTACATTATGGGCTGCGTGTCAATCACTATAGTTCAGCATCAATGGGCATGCAGTCGTACCAGGCGGTTATTGGCAGGCAGCGGGCAGCATGCAGGTGGGATACTGCCGCCCACACTTCTCAAAGGGGTAGCAGGCTGGAGGGGCTTCGACACAGGACTGAGGGCACTAGGCACCAGGCTGACTTTTTGAGGTGGTAGTAACTGACATTCTGCCCACATTCAGACGACATCCACTGGACCACCAGGAGATATTTTGTGAAGGAGGCTTCACATTCTGCCCAGTGACCACACACTGGGAGGTGATACACGCTCTGGCCGTGATTGGGCTTTGGGAGATGTGAGAGCAGGGAGGTCATGTACTTTATTGCCCTCGATCATACTGTGGGAGGTCTGTGGGGGCATGTTACTTTATTCCTGCAGTCGGGTGTCAAGAGATGTGGGTGGGGTATGTTACTATATAGAACACGATGGGGCTGGTGGGGGCACAAGAACCAACTAGGGGTCCAGCCAGGAGTGGCAGCTGCTGTCTTGCACTCCACACACAGCAGCTCACCTATAGTGGCTGACAACTTCATTTTGGGGGGCTCAAAGTTGTGCAGCAGTATGTTGGGGTTGCGCATGCAAAACTATCTACAACCCACTGAATATTATGTTGGGCAGCTTACATGGTTCCTCCCCTCCTGTTAACCATGCATTCATTTCCATTGATCTTGTGCACAAATCTGTTGTCAATGGCATAACTGCCTCCTGTAACATCGCACAATAGTTCAAAGTTGGACTTATACATACACAACCCTGTTGCACATGGAGGAACCCTTTTCAATATGTGGTCCACACTATAAGACGTTTTCACTAAGTCTGAAACACATTGACAACTATAATTAAAAGTTGTGCTGATTTACTTCACGGTGAGTAAGGCGCCCCGCACTGGCTTCCCAGCAGCCTCCCATAATTCATGAGAGAGGTAGTACTAGCACGTGTCGTTGTCCGTATCACCTCCCTTCAGCATATAGAATCGCTGGCGCCAGCCAGGCTTCCACTTCTTTTTAATTGCACTACGGACTTATTTTTAACACAGTGCAATATAAATAACTATTCACGCCTCCACATTGCATCCAGCTTCGGTTTGTGCTCCTCATGAGCACACGAGCATTCCCAGGCCTGGACTGCCTCAAGCAGTCACACACCTCACTAAGGTCACCCTCATTTTATGATCAGTCTTAGTAGTTCTGAAATACAAACCAAAAAATATGCACATTAGTATCATGTAACAATATTCATCATTTCTTAAACAAATTCTATACAATAGTAATTAAATTACATCAAAGACCACCTGTCCTTCAAGATAGCAGAAACACAGATCAGTACCATAATAGAACAAAAAAAGGATACAGCCACCTTGACAGTAAAAACAACTGCTTTAGTACACTAACATGCTATACTCTAGTCTCATCGTCAGAGGAACTGTATCAAACATCAAATTTGGGATACCATGACATATCCATCTGTACCACAGTGAAATATTCACACAACATTGTAACGTGATATTAAACACAGATGAACCACACATCACAGAACTGTGTTTATTGAAGCTGACAATACATTACTGGTACACAGGCCTTGAAATAACGGACTCCACCAGCTGCTGGACCCTGTTTCATTAGGACAGAGGCGTTTCTTTCTTGGCCTGTACCTTGGACAAAACTGATTCTGATTTACAACACACCACACATATTAGCTACTGGGCCCCAACCACAGCACTCTATATAGAAAAAGGATGTCAGGACCTCATGATATAAGATGCACCAGGACTCGAAATAAAGTGGGCACTGACCACTAATATGCACTTCAGTTTTAGTAATTGCCACCTGCCGTTTAAAGGCATCAACTTAAGGGCACTCCTAGTAGCTCCTCATGTGTCTGTCCTGCGTAGTAAATAAATTACACACGGTAGCCAAAATTTAATGTGGGTGAGTCAATCCATCAAGCAGGAACGGAAAGGGGTATGAAATATTTTAACATGCATCTGGATAGCCAAAACTCCTACAGATGAAACTTCATGAGTGCGAGTTAGCAAACACAAAATGCAACAGGGTGTGATTCAAATATATCCTTCATGCTCTAGTGTTCAAGGATGTTTACCACTGTTCATTTCTAAAATACCTTACCTGTAGCCTGCCACATCATGATTGTTTTCTCAGAATGTAAAACTACATTTATTCACATATGCACTTAAACATTCTGAGAAAGGTAATCTACTGTGACAGGTTACAGGTATTATCAAACGAGTTATCACTGTCAAACATCCTTCAACAGTGAACCAGGTAAGGATATATTCTCCTACAACACCAAACTCCCGAAAAACACTAAAGCATTAGTACAGCAAAGCATGCAGAGAAATTGGCAGACACTCACTTCACCATGGCAGCTAGCTACTGCATATTATAAAATCTATTTTGACCACATTAATATGGTTCTGAAAAGAACCTTTGTGTATACTATCATATTTCTCAAACAGTCTCACAATCTTAAAGGACTTTCAGTTCCATCTTGAAGGTCTCCCAGAAATGACAATTGCCAGCATGTGAGAAATGCACACCATCTGGTAGGAATAGCCAATCATTACAGAATTTAATTTTGGGGATATAGTATGCATTCCATGCATCGTAAAAAGCACTAATCTGTACATTTACTTTTCTAGGAGCTCTGTCAATCAGATACATATGATGCTCTGGCTTCAGATTCTACGCTCTGTAATATCTGAAAATATGATAATACAGGCATGCAACATAGACATAATGAAGCAAGGTCAATTTTGCCTCTGTAACTAAATCTACCCAGCATTTTGAACCCAAATCATTGCCTCCAAGATGGATTAGCAGTATGTCGGGAGGAAGTGAGTTCTCAAAGTCTGTGCATGGTTGGCATAAGATGTTCCCATCTCATTCTACAACGACCAAACCATTTACATACGCAATTCAGGAGCTGCAGGTCCCTTCAAAATCACTATGAACTGCAAACTCAGATGCTGCGTCTTATGTAACTGCTTCAACTATCCACAAAATCCTTTTCCTATTTTTCTTGCCATTCTAAGTTTTTTTACTCATGAACTGAAAGCTACTAAAGAAAGGGACTGTTCACCCAAGTGACCAGACAACACTGAAAATCAAACTGATATTTTCCCTCCTTATTTCAAGCTAGCTTCACTGCATTCAGTCAAAACACACACATAAAAAAAAAAACATTCCCTCCTGCTCTGGCTTCATGAACCAATGTAACTCATACATTCAGTATTACTAGACTATGTTCCTGCAAAAATCTAAAACCACTGAGAACTAAACAAAATGCAGGCTTTTCATAGGCAGTTTTAAACAATTACAACATCAGAAAGAAGTGTGATTGGTTGCATTTCGTCATACAACTCCACGTGCACCTTCCTATCTCCCTCCATTTGCAGCTGTATCTGTACAAGTGAGTACTGAACTTCTTTCTTACTTTAAACTATTTTCTCTTAAGAATATAGCATGCCACATAATAACGATTAACATCATCAGATTAAACACCCAAAAATGTTTTGATTAATAATATGTACATGTTCTAATAAGTTTTTTAAATACTAGAAAATATCATGTGAACATAGACTGTACTTACAGTTTGAACTGCTTCTCTCTCTGCAATTTTCAAAATGGATCTTGTTTTCTTCTTCTTCAGTGTTGTCCGTCACTGATTGGTTCTCAGAAGTGGCCTGACAAATCTTTATTTCATTGGTAGAGCTATCTGTCACAAACAGACTATTTAATGATTACGATAATGAATTTCAGTCACTCCCAAGTATTATAATAACTTTACTTTCGAATCGCGAAAGTACATTTACAACACTTTACGATATACGAAAGTAAAATTTGCGAAAGTGTCGACAGTACTTTCAACATGAGTGTCGAATGCGAAAGTACAATTTCGACACTTTCGAATGCACGAAAGTATTTTTTCTCGACAATTTCGTGGCTCACGAAAAGTACTTTTCAAGAATTGTCTATATTGGACACAGTTTCACATTTTATGGAAAATGACTTAATTATCAATTTAAACACCATAATTTGCTGCTAACTGCCTCAAACTCAGCGCAGTGCAGATATTAAAGATTTACAATGTGTCAGTGCCCAAAAACTGTGCAGCGTACACTTACAAAACAACATTAATTGTTATTTTTTACACTCAAGCGTCCTCATATATCCATTGCTGACCTCTGCTCATAACATTACACTCTTATATGTAAAATTTCTACAGAATAATGTCATTTCTCACATCGACTCATGTAAAGCGCAGCACATAAACAAAAACACAGTATCATCAAGAGCGACAAATAAAATCTACACTATTCAGAACATTGTCGTCTGAAGTTAAATAAACCCTCAGAGTGGGTAGTGGAAAAAACCAAACCAGCCAGAGCATAATGAGACCCCGACAACACAGGAGGAAGGGCTTATAGGATCTGGAAGGTACAGTATTTCCCTATATCAGCCACCCTGGAGGGTATTATTGCACTTAGAAAATGTGCACTGTAAAGGAAAAAAATGGCGGAAAAAAGTATTGAAAAAATATATATAAAAATACAAAATGAGCTTCAAACAACTTTTATGATTAAGTAATCCCTCTGGCTATTTTGATTTCTATACTATTGGGGACTCCATTATGTGACAGGGCACTTTGTTGGCATGCACTTTGTGACTGAAGCTACCAGACATGGGAGGGCTCTGAATCTGCAATCAAGATACTGGGTGACTGTTCATTGAAGATTTTTTTTTTTGTAAGGTACTCTGTACCTGACAGTAGTTTGGGACACAAGCGAGATTAGTAAATACAGTAGAGGGACTTGTGGCATTTGTTTTTAGATTTTCTGAATAGAGCCAGGCAACAGTCACAGCACTTTCCTAACTTACAGTGGCCGTGAATGGAGACATGCTGCAAGCTTTCGCCATGTAATGGATTGCCCAGTCTTTGACAGACCATGATACATGGCATTCTTTTTAGCTATTTGCTGGTAGATGTCATTGTTTTGAAGTTTTTGTATGAGTACTGTGCTTCTGTTGGGTTTTCTGTCTGTGTGTGTGTGTGTGTGTGTGTGTGTGTGCGGGGGGGGACATCATGGTCTTTTTCATTCATTTGCTTACCAAGTGGTACAAAATGGCAGGTGAAAAGCTTGAAGACTCGGGTTGGCTACAAATACACAAGTAATGCAGCACCCCGAATAGTAACTTTTTTTTGCGGGTATCTATTCAGAAATACCGACCCACTGAGATTGGTATCATAGCCAATCAGAAGGTAGGATTTTCAGACCCATTTTCAAAAGCAAAATAGTAAAGTCTGAACTGAAAAGTATGACACAACACAAAGTTACTAGTGTACCTGTGAACTGCAATGCACAAGTTTGTAAATCAGAAATATTTTAATTTTCACACACATTTTTGAACATATTGGAATTTATCTGTTCAGAAACGCATCCACAGTAATTTTTAGACTGTGTTCCACAGTTATTTCTGCAAGGAACTTCATCATGCACAGCACATGTAGAAAAACATTCTTTTGCCATGTTGTGAAAAATCACAGCTCGAATTACAATACACACCAGCACAAAAAACACTATGTTACATCAACATTGAAATTTTGCTAACATGCAACCATATCTACCAACTGTGCCACACACACACACTCACACAAACAGTAATAGTGGCATATCCTCCACGTAATTGTAAATATACTAATTGTTATACATTTAATAATGCACACTGTCACTCTGAATTTCTTGGTCTACCATATACTTAATCATCAAACTGACTACCACATAACACGCTACACAGCATAAAACACATGTTACGTACACAGATAAAAATAACAACCATCATAATCGTGAGAACACACTTGAAGAAAAAACATTCAAATGTCCACAAAATGATGAATGAAAACATTTCTGATATTACATAGCAGCTGTGCAACACATTCATACAGCTATCATTTGCTTGTCTTTTCACCAAATTGTTAACATTCTTAACATGCTATTCTATTAATACACATTACTATAAGAAATTAACTGAAGCATATTCTAAAACTTTTTTTCTTTCTCATACAGGTGCCTGATACTTCTGTAAGATTGCTTACTGTCACTGTCAACTATAATACTAGAAAATGCCAACTAAATACAGACATAGTGTGTATCTCAAAAGCGAGATCGATATAATAGTACTACACTGTTGTATAAGGCAACAAACAAAAAAGTAAAGTTACCAAAAAATGAACATCGACAGAGCATTACTGCAACAGTGACCCCTCATCAAGTCACTGCACAGAGAAACAAAATCCATAAAAAAAAAAAATATATAACATCACAAATGTTGTGTCGATCTGTGAGCGAAACACAACTATCTTGAGTGTAACCATCAACAGGCGCTCAAATCAACAATGTAAAATGAAAAATTGTGACTTACAACTTAGAAAAAGAAAGTATTTCGATCACTAACTAATAAAGCTAAGATCAAAGACTTATTACTGTAATGCTCTGACAGCCGCAAACAGATCAGAGTCACCTTTCTCTGATGAATTTACATCTGAAAGTACAAACATTTGTCAACAGAGCACTGTTTGTACTACAAAGATTGTGGCGTAAGATGTCTCATGTCCTTGAACAATTCAGGAAACTTGTATATAGCATCAAAAAAAGGCTTCAACAGTATCCTTTGTCTGACTGTTGACAACTTCTGCCATGTCTTCACAGGACAGTGGATGCACACACAGCACTCAGAATCATATTTCTGGGAAGAGTCTTATCATGACTTAACAAAACAACAGACGTTCAATATCGATGAGTCCGGCAAACTTACAAATGTCCTCAGTATCTCTGATGACAATCAATTAGATACTGATGATGACTGTGGTCCAACCATAGTCTTGAATAAACGGCACTGCCTTACATGGTCATGTGATGATACCTGCAACCGTAGGCAATCATCATTTCAAAAGTAGAACAGTTTGTTAACCTATTCAGAATAACAGATCGAAGAGAGACATAAGCTATTTACAGAAATCGACCATTATTATGAAATCACGGCCATATACTGGACTCTGGGTCACTCACTTGCATGTCTCGATACTGGTGTTTGTGATAGTTTTTTCACAACATGCAGATGTGCGCAGTGCATCAGACAGGTATGCGAAACTTTGTATACAGAGTATTAGAGTACAGCGAGCTGTGCATCAGTACACTTCTTTAAATGACTTATTGCAGTCAGGTGACATGCAGGGTGCCATCACTTTCATGAAAAATGTGCAACACATTCCTTCTGAACCAGAAACAGGTAATTTCCAGTGTCACACTTCAACAGAAAAATCTGTTTCAGTCTTAGAAAACGACATTCTGAAACAGTACGGGAAGGAAATTGCTAAGTTTGAGATTGCAAAGTATCAGAAGTTTGATTCTGTATGTGTGTCATGCGACCGTTTGTGCTACGCAAAACAAACTGTCACAGTCAACCTAGAAACCTGGTCATCATACAATGACATGTGGTTGCACCTCACAGCATTCTTGCTTCTGAAATCTGACTTGCATCCACAACACACCATTGTACTATGCAAACACTGTTTCTCAAAACTGAAGTGCAACACTTTGCCAGGAAGGTCAGTGCTAAACAACATGGAAACAGATGTTACACCAACTGAGATTTCAACATTGAATATGTTTGAACATATTCTAATTCAGACAATGAAACCATTCCAAATGATTCTACGTCTGAACACTAAGACACGGAAGATTCCACAGAAAGAGCTAGTTAGATCTCTAAAGGGTTCTGTGATGTATCTGCCACTTCCTCTACAGGAAAATGTTCAAGCTATCTCAACGAAAATAGCTTGGTCATTCTAGTAAATAGTATGCCTACAAAGGCCAAGGTCATCTGGCAAGATGTTGTCCAACCTGCAAAAGGTAAAGCTTGCTCTGGCTTATTTAAAGAGGAACAATTCCTTTTATATAGACCTTGACATAGATCAAATGGCCAGCTCTCTGTGCAACATGATCTATTAGAAAAAAGAAAGCCAATCATTGAGAAAGTCACTACACAGACAAGTGACAATGTGTATGAACAGTACACAATTCACCCACTACATGGTAGAGATCCATTAGGAGACAACATTGATCTATATCAAATGAAGCAGCTGGAAAGTGAGCCTGTCAGCATTTGGGAGGCAACACTAGAAGCACGCTGCTTCCCAGACCTATTTCCAAAAGGGTCAGGCGGATGCCTAGATGAAAGAGAAGTACGGGTACAGGGTGCTGAGTACTGCACCAGCCGTATCCTGAGCAAAGATGGCAAATTCAGACGTAACGTACAGTACCTGTTCCATCTGCTCTGGGAAAGTGAGCATAGCATTCTGTCTGCATCTATAGCACATACCATTCGTCTAACAACTCCACTAGATGGGATTACAGCTGCTCAATTTATGGAGAAATTGAAACAGAAAGATGAAAATGTGCAAGTGAATCTGTCTTCCATACTTTTAAGCCTACGTGGCACCAAAGAATATTGGTATCGCAGACACTGGGAAGTGATGACAATGCTACGAGAGTATGGCGCAGCCACATGGTTTGTCACACTTAGTTGTGCAGAATACGCCTGGGATGAACTCATTGAACTGTTGATGTGGGCAAATTCCGATGTCAAAGGCATCTCATCAATGACTATGGAGAAATGTGTTCACTTGATCCTGTGTCTGTCACAAGACACTTTCACAAGTCTTCCATGACATTCTCAATTTCATCTTATCAAGGACAATCCTCCTCTAGGCATTGTAGACACTACTTTTGGAGGACAGAATATCAAGCATGGGTGCCCTCATATCCATATGTTATTGTGGATCAAGGATGCGCCTATGAATCGGTGAACATGATGCAGCAGAAGTGCTATCATTCATAAAAAATATATCACTTGTCACATTCCAGACAAGTATGACAGTCCTACACTATGGAAGTTGGTTCAAAAGTTCCAGCGACATATTTGCACAAAATATTGCGTGACAGTAAAGAACAAATCTAATTGGTACACGATGTCCTTTGGATTTCCTAGAAGAGTTTGTCAGAATGGTGCCATGAATGACCTTTTCTCAACAATGCGACACCACTTGAAGGCAAAATCAACCAAGAGGGTATCAGAGTTACAGAGATGAAAAAGAGGTGTATATCAATGACTACAACCCAACTCTTCTCCTAATGTGGCAAGCAAACATAGATGTTCAGGTTGTGGCTGACAACTCACTAGCCTGGTTCGCTATGTAACCGTACATAACCAAACATGAACAGACTAACTTGCAAGATCTTTGGGAAGATATTGCCAGTTCAAGCAAAAGCCTGACATCTCAGCTGTGGTCATTGGGTTTGAAGACTCTTCACACAGAGAATGTGGAGCTTCTGAAGCCAGTGACCGCTTAATGGGTATATATCTATGTGCGGTCTGGCGCTGTCGTTTCTCCAGTGTAAACTACAAAGAAATGGAGGCGTGTACTGATTCCTCATGCGAAGTGAGGAGCTTGCTGTCAATACACCTTCAAAACATATCTTGAAGAATAACCTGATAGACACATACTACCCACGTGAACAGCGAGATGAATGATATGTGTCTGTTTGAAGTGTGCTAAGTGGTATGACTACAAGACAGGTGCAGCACATGACTCAACACGGCACATTTACAAGGTCAATGGACTAGATGGCTGTCTTGTGAAGAGGAACAAGCCATGGCTTGTAGATCACTGCAAACTGCATCTAGGCACATCAGAAGAGCACAGAACATTACTACTTTGCTCTCCTATTCCTATTTAGACCCTGGAGGAGTGAGTCTGAATTAAAAGGGGACTCTGACACATTCGAAGAACAGTTCAATCTCACTTATGAGAATTTCCAAACTGACTACTCACAAACATACATACAAAGACTAAAAGCTGAGAAAGAACAGCTTGAGCAGGCAGAGAAGCAACTTCAGGAAGACACTCCAGTTAGTTCACAAGACAACCTTGATCCAGAAGGACAAGGTGTTCTAGGTGACCCTCTGCCATTAAATGCCCCAGAAGTGTTAATCTCAGAAATTGAGACAGCCATGCAACATGGCACACACACTCTATGGTCAACCCAGCTGACGTAAGAAAAGACTAAATCAGCTGCAGCATGCAGTTCACTCCCAAGTGGTTGAAGCTGTCCAACATGGTATACTACATGAAACAAAAATGTGACTGCACTCAGCACAAACCACTACTAATGTTTGTCAGTGGTTCAGCTGGCACAGGAAAGAGTTTCCTGATTGAAGCTATCACTTCAGAAATACAGTGTGACAGGCTCTTCAATGTCTGTTGCTGTGACTATCCCACAGGACTAGCAGCATACAACATTGGTGGAGTAACATTACACCGTCTCTTTATGTTGCCAGTCGAACATGGGAGAACTGGAAGTATCATAAACTGTCATTCAAGGTTGCATCTCAGCTCAGTCCCATGTTCCAAAGATGCAGCTACTCATCGTTGATGAAATCAGCATGGTCTCCAATGTCATGTTAGCTTCTGTATTCATCTCGTCTACAGCAGATCTTAGGTATTGATGGAGTGCCATTTGGTGGCAATATACTTGTGTTGGAGACCTTTACAACACCAGTCAATGCAGAGCATGTATTCACAACTCTGACTGCCAAGCAAGCTAAGAATGTCCTCGGTTGTATTGCAGGCTATAACATATGGGAATTATTTACCTATGTTGAGTTGTCTGAGAACATCTGAGCAAAGTGGTGACACTAGCTTACAAATCACTTTTAGATGAAGCTGCTGGGTTCTCTATCACCAGAACATGTTTGTATGTTAAATGATCGAAAAATCACAGTAGATAGTACATGCATAGAAACAGCATGTAATGTCTTCAGCGACATATACTCTACTGCCAGACACATAGTGTGTCTTCTGCCACGACTAAAGAAATGCACTGAATTCAACAATCTAATGCTACAAAGAGAACCAAGAGATTGTCACTCTCCATGCAATTGATACAGTTGATGGCGGTATTGTTAGTGAAGCTATAGCAAAGATGACTGAGCGACTAAGTGAACTGAAGTCAGATGTTTCACGAACAGCTGGCCTAAAAGCTGTTCTCACACTTTGTAAGAATACACGTATCATGCTACGGCGGTAATCTAGATGTCGAACAAGGCATGGTAAGCGGTGCCATAGGAAACATCACTGACTTTATCTATAATGTGCTAGAAGACATTTATTCAGACACTTGTAGTGCAGTTTGACAACATGCAACACTCTGTACACATAGATCGAACCTGCATAAAATTCCAGGTTTTAAGGATATCTCGTAAACAGAAACAGTTCCCATTATGTGTTGCATATGCTGTCTCCATTCACAAATCTCAGGGATTAAGTTTGGATTCAGCAATGATAGACATAGGTACAGACATTTTTCAAAGATGGCATGAGCTCGTTCACTTTCACATGTACAAAGCCTTTCTGGATTGCGCATCATTAGTATAGCACCTCAGAAAATACGAGCTGACAAGCGATGTATTCTTAGTACAACAGATTAAGTACTCTACATCAGCCACAAATGTCTTTAATACCACTGCCTACATATATGTCGGTCTCACAAATTCAGTCACAGCAAGAGCGGACAACAAGCAGCAAGCTTCACAAAGTGATTCAAAAAAAGAGTTCAGCAAAGCCACAACCTCAAGTAAACATTCACAACCAACAATTCATCAGAAATCAGTTGGTGTAGCTGCTGTACCACTGTTTGACAACAGCAGTAGAGGTAAACTGCTATGCTAACTCAGCTATGCAAGGTTTTCTACACAGCCACAGTTTGTGCAAGCAATATCTGCTTCACAAGACAATCCCCTATCAAATGCTTTGAAGCAGATTATCAACATGACTTCTGACCACTCTAACAATGTACACTCACTAACACCACTACGGCAGGTGTTATCTACATATGCTGGATGTAGTACATTTGTGCAGACATACAACAAGACAGTACTGAGTTTATGATGGCTGTGATAAACAACCTTGATGAAGCCGGCACCCCAATCCGCCAGTACTTCACGGTAACATACATTACAAAATATGTATGTTTTTCGTAAGCAATTCTGGCGTGAAACCACACAGACATGCTGTGGATAACTCTCTTTGTTCCTAAAGCCAAAAGTGTCAAATTTTGACAGCTGTTCACTAATGCTGAATGTAGTCATGCCTGTGGAAGGTGCGGAGGCAGATGCACTCAGTCCATATGCCTGAGGACTTCATCTCAATATCTGTTGCTTATGTTTCACAGATTTGACACCAATGGGCTCAGAGTTGATACTCCTATCACAGACTACACAGCTAGTAGAATAGTCTTCAACCAATCACTGTTTGACACTCACATCATTATCTATCACCATGGTCAATCCATGCATTCTGGACATTACACCTCGTTACTAAGGTGCACAGCTGGATGGTTAGAGTGTGACGACTCTACAACAACTTTTAAACAGAGACTCCCCGTCACCTGAAAAATGCATATCTTCTAATATTGAAGAATTATGACAACCTTCATATTTCAGAAGAATAGGACAAACATGTACCATTTAACATGAGTACTTTGTCCCCAAAATGTCATAACTTCGTTACAATGTTGTACAATTTACAACTGTAAATAAACAATACAATTTCAACAAAATTGAATTCAAATACAGATATTACATAGGCTGTGACATGTTACATCTTGTGTAGATCAGTGACTACATGAAAATTGTTGTAGTAGCTTCAATCGGTGCCAACAATATTTACAGTCACTAGAGAAACCATGATTACATGTCTATACAGATATGCATCTAATGCGCGTTACTAAGCTGCACAGCTGGATGGTTAGAGTGTGAGCGACTCTACAACAACTTTTAAATAGACACTCCCACATCACCTGAAAATGCATATCTTCTAATATTGAAGAATGATGACAACCTTCATATTTCAGAAGAATAGGACAAAACATGTACCATTTAACATGAGTACTTTGTCCCCAAAATGTCATAACTTCGTTACAATGTTGTACAATTTACAACTGTAAATAAACAATACAATTTCAACAAAAATGGAATTCAAATACAGACATTACATAGACTGTGACATGTTACATCTTGTGTAGATCAGTGACTACATGAAAATTGTTGTAGTGGCTTCATAGCCAACAATATTTACAGTCACAGAAACCATGATTACATGTCTGTGAAAATTCTACCAGTATAACATTCAACAAACATTCACTCTCTCAAGTAGTCTTTTAACACTTCTACTGACTCTTCACATATAGAGAACATCATTAGATCACCATGCAACAGTGCAGAACTATCACGCTTTCAGGCGTAGTACTAGTATTGTACATATGTAAAACAACTACTGTTATTGATAATGCAAGAAGCTGACTTACACAACTGTTAATAATAACCAATTACTGAATCTAATTTAGTGACTCTTACAACTGTTTAAAATAACTTATCATAATAAAA
Organism: Neoceratodus forsteri; assembly: GCA_016271365.2. Taxonomy (NCBI): domain Eukaryota; kingdom Metazoa; phylum Chordata; order Ceratodontiformes; family Ceratodontidae; genus Neoceratodus; species Neoceratodus forsteri. Next base: position 1,377,118,096 of record CM028130.1, on the reverse strand, counting down.
CATTTGTTTTCAAGTGTACATTGTTAATAACTTGTTTAATTATTGAACTAAAAATAGCAGTGTAGCACTACAGTACAATTGAATATCTTACATATTACTCTGCAGTATACTAACAACATAACAAAGCGTAAGTTTGTTAAAAAATGCATTCCATTACAGTTTTAGTATTTACAAGTTAAGAACTTACATAAAGCCAATGTAAGGAATTGATAACATTTTTTGTTCATGTAAAACATTTATTTTTTGTACTTGTCACATAACTAACTTGTACCGTATGTACAAAATATTGACAATTGTAAATCAGGCACTGCTGATCTCAACAAACTGCATACCTGTTCCTGACAATATTTATGATTGCCTCAATTTGAGGGTCGGGTGGGAATTTTCCATTTGCACCTAGTCAGTGACATATTATTTAATAGTAAGAATCAAATGTCACTAAACTTACAATTATGTAAACTGTACTACTTAGAGAATCAGCATATGGTTTTTCGCCCACCCCAGGAACTTTCACATTAGCAGTCACACAATTACAACAAAACACTTGTCTATCTTGTGTCTAATCACACTTCACAACCAACTGACATTCCCTTATTAACATAGCAGACAAGTAATGCACTACACATAGTTACAACATACAACCATTTTTTAAAAGTAACATTTTTTTACAAACTACATTCACATTCAATAGCAATAGCTTCAGCCTGACTATTAAAATTACAAGTCAAATGCCAGAAAATAATTCCACACATATAAACAGAAGTGAGTACTGAAGCACAACTAAAAACACACAACATCTGATTAGTTTCATATAATATCACACACTAGTCCAATCCACATTATACACTTATTATTATTCTTACACATTTACAAATTTCACTAGTAATGATTGCACACATACAAAGATTGTATTGTGAGACTGCTTCTGTTAAAAAAATTTTAATTTTGATTCGACCTTTTCTCCATTTGACAAATTGGCAATAAATTTTTTAAAACCATAACCACCTGTGTCGACTCATTACTTTAAATACCATACTGAAATGAAAATAAGTGTCTATGACTTAAGCATACAAATCAATGTTTACTAATACTGCTACAACTATACCTCCATCTATTTGTTTGCTACCTATGACATACAGTCAGTAACACAGCAACACAAAGGGTAACACACATGGTGGCATACGGGATCATCAGCCCTAAGTCTCACCCCATGACATGTGTAAAGCAGCAGAAGTATAGGAGAGTGGGGTGAGAGTTAGGACCCACAATCCCAATGCACACCCCAATGCTGGTTGGGGGGTGGGCAGGGCAGTACAGGCCATGTGCTACCGCCACATGATGTGTTATGGCACAATAAAACAGACAGCACTGCAAACATAAATGCTAAAAGTGCCACTTGGGGGAGTGGGCAGCGGGGTACAAGTGGGTGTTCACCCCTAACAGCGAATTTCCTCACTTTTGTCGCTGTGGAACAACCCTAACTAATGCATTAAACAGACTTTTTTGCCTCTAATTTCCCTTCTTTTTAAGAAAGATAATAAGAAATAGTAAATGTAATGCAGCAGCTGGAGCACGGGGCTACAACCATGAATAAGAACAGAAAGGCTAATGCATACAGTGGCATACCCAGGAATGCTGTGCCATGTGATGCCTTGTCACAAAGTAACGTGGTGCCTGTAAATTGAAATGTCAATGGGCATGGTGACACAAAGTGAAACAGAAAGCAAAACAGTACAGTACATACAAATGGCTAAAAAGTAACAGAAACACAAACAAAAAGCATAAACAATGGCGCATATGGTGGCATTGAGTCTGCAGTGGGATCATCAGCCTAACTCTCACCCCATGACATGTAAAACAGCAGAAGTATAGGACAATGCGGTGGAGAGTTAGAACCCTAATCCAATCGCACCCCTACCGGTTTGGGGGATGGGGGAGGTCAAGGGGTTTTCAACCCTAACAGTGAATTTCCTCACTTTTGTTGCTGTGGAACAACCTAACTAATGCATTAAACACAGTTTTGCCTCTAATTTCCCTTCTTTTAAGAATGATAACAAGAAATAGTGAATGTAATGTGGCGTAGCTTTACGCTCCGCCACATGATGTGTTTGGCATACTAACAGGGACAGCAATGCAAACAGAAATGCTAACAGTGGCGCACATGCTAACACAAGCACGAATGAGAACAGAAGGGTACTTGTGGTGGCGTAGATGGGAATGGTCTGCCACATGATGTGTTGTGACATAGTAACATGGTGCCTGCAAACACAAATGGCAATGGGCATGGTGAAGTAAAGTGAAACAGTAAGAGAAACAGTACTGTACACAGAAATGGCACAAAATAACAAAAGCATGAAGCAAATGAAAGCATGAGGATAACGCACATGGTGGCGCAGACATCAATGATGCATTGGCAGGAGCACGGGACCCTTTGGGCCCTGCGCTCCCACCACATGATGTGTTGTGGCATACTAACAGGGACAGCAACACAAACAGAAATGCTAACAGTGGCACACATGCTAACACAAGCACAAATGAGAACAGAAAGGGTGACGCACATGGTGGCGTAGACGGGAATGGTCTGCCACATGATGTGTTGTGACATAGTAACATGGTGCCTGCAAACACAAATGGCAATGGTCATGGTGAAGTAAAGTGAAACAGTAAGAGAAACAGTACTGTACAGAAATGGCAAAATAACAGAAACACAAAGCGCCAAATAAGCATAAAGGATAACACATAGGGTGGCGCAGACATCAATGGTAAGTGAAACGAGTACGGATCCGCAACCGAAAAGGGCAACAGTAACAGTAATGTAAGCACATAGCCTGGTTTTCCCCACAACCTGCATTGAAAAAGACAGTGAGTACAAATAATGGATGCAAAATAATGAGTATCGGCGCAGAAAATGAGATCTTGGAATACTAAACACATTATATCTCAAGAACCATACGACGTAGAAAAAAAATTTAAAAGTCATATTATTTACAACTGTCCTGGCTAATTTGAATCTTAGCCCCATTATGGGGCTAGAAAATTTTGATGAAAAATCCGTATCTCGCACCGTTTCCGAGATACGGGCCCTGAAAGGTGCGGGGCGAACGCCATAATGTTATCCTATGGGAAAAAAATGTCAATTTTGGAGTGTCATAACTTTGCCGCCATGTGATATTTTTTCACCAAACTACTGAAAGGCACATCTGTGTACTGTTAGCTGTCTTCCTTCCAAATTTCAGGAAAAAGACCAAACCGTTATTTTGCGGCAGGTTGCCAAAGGATTCCTGTAATGCTTGAGCACCACAATGTTATCCTATGGGAAAAACTGTCAACTTTGGAGTGCCATAACTTTGCCGCCTGTGTAATATTTTGTCAATACAACACTGAAAGGCACATCTGTGAGATGTCAGCTACGTTCCCTCAATTTCAGCCCAAAACTCCCAGAGTTATTTTGCAGTACAGTGCCAAAGAATTGCTGTCATTTCCCCACAGACTAGAAAATTGCACATACTTGAATTTAAGCTACATAAAAAATTGACACTTCGTGAGCACGAAAGTAATTTGCGAAAGTACTTTTTCCAGACATTTGAAAAACATATTTCTGGGGTGTTTTACCACAAAATAAAGACATGGCAAGCATCCTCAGGGCCCGAATAGCTAAATACAAAAAGAATTACGTTGCTAGAGGGTCTCAAATTTAAATGCCAACCATTTTTCTGATCACCAACTGAAAATAAAATGGCGGATTTGCGAAAGTAACAGGCCCATCTGCGAAAGTAAAAATGCATTTGCGACACTGTCGAACTTTTTGTTAACTTTTTCCCATTGACTTATAATGGGAAACTGTTTTTTGAATAACTTTTGAACCGTTTAATATTTTTTCACCAAATCTTCGAAAGGCACATCTGGGACCCTGCCTTCATGTTCCCTGAAGATTTTGGGCCGATCCGCATAAACCGTCGACCTGTATTGGGCAACCCAATTAGAATTCAGAAAAGCCGTGAACGCACAAGATGATTGGCGCTAATAACTCCACAACCGTATATCCGATCAGTACAAAACTTGGCAGATCCCAAGGCCTATGGGTCTTGATCATAAATTCAAATTTCAGGCAAATCCATTAAACAGTTGCAAAGTTATTAAGGTGCAAAATTTTGGGTTTAACATGGAAATGGCTCCTCAACCCTAACTATGGTAGCACTACCGTGCTACCATAATATATATATATTTATGCAATAAGTGTGGAACCAAAAGCAATTGCATAAATCCATTTATTTCCACATATGTGGGATAAATCTAACCACCCTAGATTTATCACACCTATGTGGGATAAATGCAAACTGTCAATCAAAGCTTTTTTGTTCACTTTTTTGACAAACAAATGTGAATAACTTTAAAATGAAAAATGATAGCATAGTACTGTGAGCACGATAAATATTCAGGACAAATATATCTACAAAATGAGTGGCATTTCATTTATAGATACCTTTTAGTTTTTTTTTTATAATTAGCAAAAAACAGCACAAAATCCAATTTTCTTTTCACTTTTTAGACAAACAAATGTGAATCACTTTAAAATGGAAAATGATAGCATGGTACTGTGAGCACAAAAGATGTTCAGCACAAAAATATCTACAAAATGAGTGGTGTTTCATTAATAAATACCTTTTAGTTTTTTTATAATTAGAAAAAACAGCATAAAATTAAACATTTGTTTCACTTTTTCAACAAACAAATGTGAATAACTTTAAAACAAAAAAGGTAGCATGATACTGTGACCATGACATTTGTTCAGCAAGAAGTTCTGTACAAAATGAGTGTTGTTTCATTTAATAGCAACCACCACGCTAGGCGGACATACACTAGCAAAGTTAACCGAAAGTCCAAGAAATTATCATTTAAAAAAAGATAAACAGTCAAAACCAAATGTTCCTGCACTGATAAGAAGCATCATTATTGCATAAATGAAATATACAATGGTGAGCTGTCCAATAAATGATTTATCTACACTTGTGCTGTTTGACCTCGGACACCTCACTCGTGGCTTATGCCCCTCGTGAGGTTACCGAGTCAAACACATGTGAATAAATCATTATCTGACAACTCACCATTATCAAATCCTATATGTGTATATATATATATATATTTATATGTAATAGATAAACCACTCTGAGGTATGTGGTCGCTCTGATATACTCATGCCTTGGTGTGCGTTGTTACACACAGGGCCGCAGGCTGAGTGCATCAACCACCCAAGACCTGCGTATATCAGAGTGACCGCACACCTCAGAGTGGTTTATCTGTCTTATAAAGTGTCAAAATTGTTTTGGAGGGGGTAAAAGTGCAGGTGTGCAGTCGTGCTCTGATATACGCACGGTCATGTGATACTGTTCAGCTAATGATATTGCTGCAATTTCCCTACCCATTTTATAAATATATATATGTGTATATATATATATTTTTTTTATAAAGGTGGTTTATCCTCCTGTGGCTAGCCAGAGCCAGCAGCTCATCAACTTCTATCCCCACCTCCCCCTGCTGGCAACAACCACCCTAGGACATTCTTGACCCTCCAAGTCCTCCATGGATTGCTCCCCATAATGAGGCTGGGTGGTTTATTCCCCAACCCCTGAAGACACATATCCAGGTATAAGGGCCTGTGAGTCTGGTGATGGTGCAGGAAGAGGGCTGGCATGTAGAGCTTCACAAAGCTGGCCCCCAATTTTTTTTCTTCTACATTTTCCTCACATACCCTGCTGGGGTATACACATGGCACAAGAATGTTGAGGCATACAGTGTGCCATGAGAGTCCCACAGCTCTCTCCATTACATGACACTTCAACCTGCACTGCCACTCAGCCTCCACTGCGTGAGAGTCAATGGTTGAGGCAACAAGCTCTACCTACCTGAGAGAGAAGACCAGCCCATCATGCTTAGTCTTTTTCCCTCCAGTGACTCCCATCGATCCAAGTCAATTTATGAACCTGGGTCACTGGTATGGCAGCAGCTGAGGTGTAAGAATCTCAGCCCTATGCTTCACTGTGCCAGTATTTTATATGACCATTTGGTATTTCTCCCTTTTGGATCCTTATGAATTTCTCCTTGTCAAACTCATGCTCCCTTTTACCCTCCTAATCTTTGTAGCTGGGGTCTACTGCAGCCCCGGCCTCCCTCCCTCCCATCACTGCCCTTATGTCCACCCTCTTGTCCCACAACTCCTCAGGTGAACTATATGTCTTAGGTGACTTTAACTTGACCTGGCAATCCTCCCTGCACTACAAAACCCATAATGACCTCTCCTACCTAAATGTGACAAGGCTTATAAATGAGCCAACCCAAGTAAATACTAAATCACTAAACCTCACTCTTATCGATCGGGCTCTTATATCTCAACTTCCTGGAGTAGTTGCTGCTGGCATCCTTCCAGATGTACTAAGCAGCTACTACCTAATCTATCTAGTGCTCAAAATTCAGCCATCCAAATCCCCTCCAAGGTTCATAGTGATGCACTCCACCAGATCTCTGGACCTTGCTCTGCTTCTTGAGGAACTGTCTACCACTGTTTGGTCCCCTTCCCTTTCTCTACCTCTATTGACCTAGCATGGGACATCTTAAAGCTAAATTTCTTACTACATGGAACCAATTCACCCCTCTTTGGTGCACCAGAGTTCATGGTAACCATCTTCCTTGGATCACCCCAAAACGACTGGCATGTCTATGCACTCATGGCCAAGCATGGAAGAGTTATAAAACCTCTGATTCTCCTGTTGACTTCCAATGCTACCATACACTTTGTAATACATGCACTTCTGCAAGAAGAGTTGCTAGGGCTGAATATGTCCAGTCAACCTTCCATACCAATTTAAAACATCCTTCAAAATTCTGGAATGTTATACAAGCCCTTTCTCCCCACCTGCCCATCACCCTGTCCCTGTATTTGTGTCAATGGCTCCTTTTTGTCCAGCCCCTTCCAGCTGCCTACAAATTTAACTCCTACTTTACTACCTGTGTCTCAACCGTCCTTTTGTTTCCCCACCTCTTCAAATACGACATCCCCCTGCCACTCCTTCTCCTCCTCCCCTCTACCACTCTCAAGACTCTCCTTGCCCTAAACCTTTCCTTAGGTACCTCCCCATATGCCCTTGACTCGAAACTCCTCTTTCTATCTATTCCTGCCATTGCCCCTCCATACTTCTTTACTGAACCTTTCCTTTCCTCTTGCCTCTGTCCCAGCAGACTGGAAGCATCCCACTGTCCTTCCACTTCCCAAAAGTGGTGATTCCTCCTCTCCAGGTAACTACCATCCTATTTTTCTTCTCCCTTTTCTATCAAAGCTCCAGGGACACTTGGTTTTCTCCCAACTCTCCTCATACCTGGACTCCTCCAGTTTCTTCACCCCTTACCAGTCTGGCTTCCTGAAGCAACATTCTACAACAGCCTCTCTCCTCAGGTTCACTGACTCCTTCCTTACTGAGATGGACAGTGGCCTCATCACCTCTGCCCTCTTTGTTGACCTCACAAAAGCTTTCAACACTGTCTCCCATCTCCTCCTTCTTGCTAAGCTCTCTGCAGCTGGGCTCTCAGATACTGCCATAAATAGGTTCTGTGCCTACTTATTAGGCAAGACACAATCCATTCAGATTGCTGACTCTTTGTAGCCCCCACTTCCCCATCAAGACAGGAGTCCCTCAGGGATATGTACTTGGTCCCCTTCTTTCACATAGAAACATTGAAGCTGATGGCAGATAAGGACCGCAAGGCCCATCCAGGCTGCCCTTTTTTTCTACCTTATGAATGTGCCATAGACCTTTACTTTGTCAATGGCCTATCTATTCATACTCATCTGTATTGCTCACTTATGCCTATCCCATGCCTGTTTGAAGACCTGCACTGTATTCATATCTACCACTTCCAGAAGTAGGCCATTCCAAGCATCCTCCACCCTTTCATATTTACATATTTAGGTGTTTAACCAGGAGTAGCACACTAAGCTGTAAACTTTTTTACAGGAGTGACCTGGGATCACAGGGAAGTTAAATGACTTGCTCAGGGTCACACAGTATGCAAGTGGAAGCTGTGGGATTCAAACCCAGGTCTGGTCTGCTGGATGTCACCAGATTTCCAGCTCAGAGCCTTAAACCACTGCGCTATACTGCCTCTCTGTGAAAAAGAACTTCCTCACATTAACCATTAATTGGTCTCCCTCTAATGTCATGATGTGTCCTCTTGTCCTGCTATTTTTCTTATATTGAAACATGTTAGACTCTTTTACCTTTTTAATGCCCTTAAGATATTTGAATGTTTCGATCATATCACCTCTTTCCCCACTTTGCTCTAGGATATACATATTGAGCTTCATTTATCTGCCCTCATATGTTTTCTGATGCAGACCGTGCACCATTTTGGTTGCCCTTCTCTGGACTGCCTCCATTTTGTTAATGTCCTTGTGCAGGATCAGCCTCCAGTACTGCATGCAGTACTCCAGATGGAGCCTAACCAGTGTCTTGAAAAGAGGGATTATTACTTCCCTCTTATGACTTGTGAAAACCCTACTAATACACCCCAATATCCCTCTAGCCTTACCTACTGTTTTAGTGGTCTGTTTGGATGATTATAGGTCATCTGTGATGGCTAACATTCAGTGGTGTGAGCCTCCATTTATTAAATATGCTTCGTCCCACCTCTTCTCATCTTCTACGCCCTCTGGAACCCCTACCACTTTAATTTTAACTATCTGCTGTCTTTTACACATTAATCTCCCTGCAGAGGTCCATCCTCTAATTTTTTAGTCTATCCCGGGTGTTCATCAGTTTCGGCACAAGCACAGGTTATAGTATCTGTTACTGGGTCTGGGACATTCATTGCCCTATTCTGTGGCATACAGGAAGACCTTACCATGGGAGGGAACAGCTGGCTCCTCTGTATGTCCCTTGTCTTGCTAGCGCCCTGTTCTCTCTATCAGACCTCACATTCCTCCCAGGATGGGGATGAGGTTTGCGCCTCTCCCTGTTATGTGCTCAACAACTCTTCTCATGAATTTCTACATGATTACTGGATCATACAGCTGTATTTGCCTGGAAGTGGGACATCTCTCAAATTACCACTGCAGGGTACTCCTCCCTCCCATCTCGATACTTTCTTCTCCTGGCATGTTTCTGTCAGGATTCTAGTGGCTGCAACCCTAGGTCAGTATGGCACCATGAGTGGAGATAACTATGGTCAACTTCACCTCCCTTCCATATGCTCAAAGAACAAAGACTACAAATTAACTTTTGCTGCTTTAAAAAGGATTTTGCTGCTATTGCTATTGTGCTCAGGCAATGTTGAGCTCAACCCGGGGCCTCTAGATACCCTTGCTTCTCCCTCTGACCTTGTTGGAATTAAAGGAATGTCATTCCTGCATGTCAATGTCTGCAGCCTTTTGAAAAAGATCACCATGATCCAGGCTTGGGTTAGCCACACCCTACCTGATGTTCTGGTGATCACTGAGACCTGGCTTAGATCAGCCATGCCTGACAGGGAAATCAACATCTCAGGTTATTTGCTCTTCCGAGCTGCTAGGCAATCGAGAGGCGGAGGGGTGGCGATTTATGTCAGGGACAAATTCTTTGTATCATCTCTAGAATCCTCCTCCTCCCCTAAAGAATTCGAATGCTTGTCCCTAAAGGTTGAACTACCACCTTTTTGTGCACTCTGTGTAATAGGCTGTTATAGGCCCCCGTCTGCAGGGTCACATCTCTTGTCACATCTAAGCTCTGCCCTGGGGCTTAGTATGCTGGGAATTATTATTCTTGGTGATCTGAACTATGACTGGTTATCAAAAGCCTTGGCTCCCTTGAAATCCTTTTGTGACACCTTGGGGCTGGTGCAACTCATTGTTGAACCCACTTGCCCAAATAAAAAGAACCCTAGTAACAGCAACCTTTTAGATGTAATTTTGGTTAACAAACCACACCTGTTCTCCCATGTCAGAACATTTTTCTCTGACATCAGTGATCACTGTTTCATTGCCAGCATCAGATATGTGCATAATCCACAGTTTGTAGCAAAGTTCTCTATCAAGAGGCTTAAACTCAACTTCGACTTGTTTGCCTACCTCAATGAATTGAAACATTCCCTGCGGTGGCAGGATTTCTATTTAACCAAAACGGTTAATGAGGCATATACTATCTTTCATGAAATACTAACTGCAGCCTTAAACAGGCATGCCCCCATGGTAAAGGTACATGTAAGGAGCAGCACTTGCCTCTGGTTTTCACCAGAACTCAAAGCTTCCATGCTAGAAAGGGATACACTTTGGAAAAAAGCACGCAGAAGCAAGAATGACTTGGATTGGTGTCAGTTTAGAAGGGCACACAATAAGTGCACCAAGCTGGTCAGAGCAGCCAAGGCCACTTTCTATCGCACTGAGCTAGACTCTGCATCAAGGAATCCTTCAAAATTTTGGAAAATAATAAAGGACATGTCTGGTCTTTCACCTGGAAATAACCTCACATCAAAAATTATATCCGATACTAACACCATTTCAGACCGATCGGAGATACTGGAAGCCCTCAATAATCATTTCGCAACCACTGGACTATCATCTGACACATCCCCTGCTAATGCCATCCACACTCAGCAGGGATTATTGTTTCTCAAGTCTCCTGCTACCAAAGAGGCCTTCTCCTTCCTACCTGCCTCTCTAAAAGAGGTTGAAGATCTATTGCTGCAGTTAAATATCAAGAAGGGTGCAGGTTTGGACTCTATAGAGCCTTATTTTCTGAAATGTGCATAGCATGTGTTGGCAGTGCCAATCACGCACCTCTTCAACTTGTCACTATCCCAGGGGAGACTTCCCTTGCAATGGAAAGTAGCCCATGTCATCCCTCTGCTCAAATCAGGTGACCCTTGAGACAGTAATAATTATAGACCGATCTCCCTCCTCCCCATTCTGTCTAAATTATTGGAAAAGATAGTGAGTGGCCAGCTAAGGGCGTACCTTGAATCCAGGAGTCTGTTAAACCCAGTGCAGTCTTGATTCAGAGCAAAGCACAGCACCATAACTGCCCTAGCAAAAGTGACTAATGATTGGCTCCTTGACCTTGACAATAGGAATTTTGTCTGTGCCATTTTTTTGGATCTAAGTAAGGCCTTCGACACAGTGGACCATAGCCTGCTTCTTTCCTTCCTATGTAACCTAGGTCTGGATCCTAACTCTATGTGCTGGTTTGCTGACTACCTCGCAGATCAGAAACAGCAGGTTAAAGCTGAAGGTGATCTTTCGCCACCTAAACCCTTACAGAGAGGTGTGCCTCAGGGATCTATCCTTGGTCCCCTGTTGTTTGCTGTTTACATTAACAACATCGATGACAACATCAATAAGGCCAATATCCACTTGTTCACTGATGACACAGTACTTTATTTGAGTCATCCTACGCCGGAAGCAGCCTGTAAAGACCTCCAAGCTGAATTTAACCTATTGCATTACCAGCTCATAAGCAAAAAAACTTCTGCTTAATGCGAAAAAAACAAAAGTGATGCTCTTTTCCCCTTCCTCCTATGTGGTGAACCCCACTTGAGTTGGGGCTATCCCTCAGATTACAACAGTACTTGGAGAAAATCTAGATTATGTGCCAAAATTCAAATATCTGGGTGTATAGCTCGATCACAAACTCTTCTTCTCTGAGCATCTCAAAGAACTACAGAAGAAACTAAGGCAAAGACTAGGACTATTCTACAGAATTAACCACTTCCTTACTAGGGATGCCAAGCAGTGGTTGGTTCAAGCCACATTCCTTTCATTAACAGATTACGCGGACCTTCTCTATAGCCATTGTATTGCCTCTGCCATAGCTAAGTTAGACACCCTATACCACAGAGCAATCAGGTTCATAATGGGCCTTCCACTTTCCACACGCCATTGCTCCTTGTACACTGCAGTGGGCTGGACTTCCCTTCATTATAGGAGAAATAGAAATGCTGCTCTATGGGCCTTCAGAGCAGTTACCAACAAGCTCCCTCTATACTTCTCTGATTGCATTCCCCTGAATGTGATAGGTGCTTATGCTCTAAGAAGCTATTGCCTAATTGCCTTGCAATTACCTAAGGTCAAATCTCGTTTCGGCAGAGCTGCCATAAGTTTCTCGTTGCCTTCCTTGTGGAACAATATGCAAAATAATTTGAAGCTGAGCTGTCCTGTTAGCCCGAATATTTTCAAGTCGCTCTATGACTGCTCTGTGAAGGAATCCTGCAAATGTTTCCCACTTTGCTAGCTCACCTATTTTTCAGTTTCCCTCCTGCCCATCCTACCTCCCGCCCTGCCTCTGCCCCTGCCTCTTGCTCCCTACCAAAATACTGGCTTCTCTGCCTCTCTTTAGCCATGGCCAAGTTCCACCCCATACCCTGAAGTATGCCAGTTAACTATTCCAACCTCACCATTTCTTCCTAAGCTGTATCCCTCTTCTTGCCTTTCTCTCTCTCTCCTTTTAAGTGAACATTCCGGCTGTACCCAGTTATGAGCCTATCTGTTGTAAAGGCCCTCTCACTTAAATATTGATGTACATATGTATATTTTTTCTTCTTTGTATAATATTGTATTATGTTTTACCATGTTACTGTACTATGATTTTTGTATGACCAGGTCCATCTTGCAAATGAGCCCTGCTTAATGGTGCCCACCTGGATAAAGATTTTGATTGATTGATGATGTCAGAGTCTCTTTCTTCCCTTGTGATTGCCAGCAACTCCCCTCCCAACCTATAGGTAGCTTCAGGGTTTCTCTTCCTTATGTGTATGATCTTGCACTTCTTTGCGTTAAACCCCAACTGCAACTCTTCAGACCATTTTGCCAGTTTATCCAGATCTCTTCTCATTCTGCCCACCCCATCTGGATCATCTACTCTGTTGCAGAGCTTTGTGTCATCTACAAACAGACAAACCTTACACTCTAGTCCATCTGCAATGTCACTGATGAAGATATTGAAGAGGACTTGCCCCAGGACAGATCCCAGAAGTACTCCACTTGTGGCTTGCATCTCTTCTGACTGTATACCATTTACCACCACTCTCTGTTTTCTGCCTGCCAACCAGTTTGCCACCCAGTTGTTCAACCTCTGACCCACCTTGAGCCTACCCAGCTTAGTAATCACTCTTCTGTGTGGAACAGTTTTGAAACCTTTGCTGAAGTCAAGGTAGGTGACATCAACCGCATCCTTAATGACCTTCCTACTGCCTGCTCCTCTGCCTGTATCGATACGCATGCAGACAATACTGTCCTGCATACTTCTGTATCTTCCACCTCTATTGTGGCTTCCATCCCACAGCAGGACTTTGATGACTTTCAGTGCTGGTTAACCTCACACCAACTATTCCTTAACCCAAAAAGGCCATCTGTATCACCTTTGGCACAAGGCAAAGACTCGCTCTGCTCCCTTCCCTCCTGTCTTTCCACACCCTCAATGGGAGCAAACTGGAGGAAACCTCCTCTACTAGGTATCTTGGTGTCTGCCATGGCCGGCATCTTGACTTTTCTGTTCACATGAATACCATCATCAGAAAGCTGCTCCCCAAGTTAGGTGCCCTGTACAGAAACCATGATTGCATCCCACTGCCTGCCCACAGTGCCATTACTCAGAAAATTATCCTTCCAAGTTTTGACTATGGAGATGTAATCTACAGTGCCGCTCCCAAAACTTTGCTAGCCAGGCTGGACACCCTCCTCTTACCCACCACTGTGATCTCTACCATTCTCTCTTGTTCCTCTCCCTCTAAGATAGGTACCACTCTCACTGCATCTCCTTCATATCTAAATTCTGGTTTGGCACTCTCCCTTCCTACGTTTCTTCCTTCCTAGCACCCCCATCATTCCCTGTGGAGCTATGACTGTCATACCATGGCTGTCCCTTCTAGACCCTCCACTGCTGGCCTGTTTTCATTTTCTCACCACTTTTCTAAACTGTGGAATTCTTTCCCTCTTGCAATCTGCTACACGAGATCCCCCTCTGCCTTCTCTTCCCTCCTTTGCAACTCTCTTTCCCCAACATGCAGCTTCTTTTAATCTCTTCACTCTTATCATTCTCTGACAATCCCTTCAAGTTGCTCATCATTATGGATTACCTAGCTCTTAACCTGATATGTGCTCAAATTGTATATATTGCTTTCTTTTTTTCATATGCAGCTGCCCTGTTTTCTATTTTGTATGCTAAATGAATCCTCTGCAGTGATTATATATCTCTGTACATTTACTTGTTCTATGCTATTTCCTAATGTCATCTATATTTTTGTTGTATATTTTGCCATATTCTTGCTGTATTTGATTTTTCCCATTCCCCTTCCCACAGGAAGCACCTGGAAATGAGCAATATTGTTCAGTGTGCCATTGCTGGTAAAACTTGTTTTAAATAAATAAATAAATGCAATGAGTATTCAATTCATTTGAATCATGCATTTACATTATTATTATTATTATTATTGTTATTATATTAATACATTAAATGTTTGTAGGAGTAACTCAGTAGGTCAGATAATATTTAACGGTACCTTTGTTTGTTAGAGGGGGTGATCAAGTAAACAAAGATATTAACAACCAGCACTGTAAGTAGAATATGTAAGCCAGAACATTTTATAGTCTTTCACAGTTATACAGTATGGAATTTGCCTTATGTGTGTTATCACTGTTAAACCATTTGGTATTTACGCAAGTTTACAGCTCTGCTTACCTACTTGTACTATCTGTTTACCTGTATATTATTTTTACAGCTCTGCTTACCTGCTTTTACTGTTCTGTTTACCTGTATGTTATTTTTTACCCCCGGGTCGCCCCTGAAAAAGGGATCTCCGGGGCCTAGTGGGCCTACCCGGTCAACAAAATTCAATAAATAAATAAATAAATAGTCTATTCTGACTGAGATCAGACAGTATATGTATATGTATTTAAGCAATAGGGGTTGAGACAAACAGAGTGAAATAAATCATTTTATGTGAGTAACTGTGTGGATAAATTTCATCTATGCAATAGGAGTGTGCTCAAAACTCATTGAATAAATCAATTTATCTTCACAGCCATTGAATAAATAAAATCCATCCATATAGTAGCTATGTCACAATCACTCCAGAACTCATTTAGTATGTTCAGCCTCAGTAGCAGTACTAACCATATTGAAATGCGAATAACTTTAAAATGAAAAAAGATAGCATGGCACTGTGAGCATGAAAGTTGTTCAGCACAAAATTATCTACAAAATAAGTGGTGTTTCATTTTTTTTATAATTAGCAAAAAAGAACTGAAAATGCAATTATTTGTTCACTTTTTTGACAAACATATGCAAAAAAAAAGATAAGCAATCTAAAGCAAATCTCCCTGCACTGACAAAAAGCACCTATATTGTATAAATGAAATATACAATGGTGAGCTGTAAGATAAGTGATTTATCTACACTTGTGCTGTTTGACCTCAGACACCTCACTCATGGCATCTGCCACTCATGAGGTTACCCAAGGTCAAACAGCACTTGTGTAGATACGTTGGGCCGGATATTCAAACTGCGCTATTTTGTGGTGCAAGCCCTTGTGCTGCACAAAATAGTTGTGCAGGGGTGTGTCCAGAGTGATATTCAAAGGAGTTGTGCCCTTGAGCAACTCCTTTGAATATCACCCCCTGGCCACAGCCACTGTGCATGGCGCAGTGGAACTTGCACCACCGCAAGTTGTCAGAGTGGAGCATTCAACTTGCGGTGGCGCAAGCACCATTGCACCATGTGCAAAATCCCCATATTCAAAAGGTGACATGCAAATGGGGCCATAATTCATGCAAGGTGCAGGGGGGGCCATTTGCATCTGATTATGGCCCCATTTGCGTGCCATTAGCATGCAGGTGCGCCGATCCCCAAGGACTTGCACCTGGCACCCTGCCAGGCAGCAGCCATCAGGGACTGATGCCCCCTGCAGCCTGATCATGGGCAAAACAGTGTAGAATCCCCACCACCACCCCTCACTGGCCCGATCGCGGGCATAGTTTAATACTCCCCCCACCAGCCCGATCATGGGCAGCAATGTGGCTCCCCCCCAACATATCCCTGGTGGTCCAGTGGACTGAAAAGCCCGATCACGGGCAGTAGTTGTTTAATAAACCCCCCTCCTCCCGCATTCATCCCTGGTGGTCCAGTGGACCAAAAAGCCCAATCGCGGGCAGTAGTTGTTAATAACCCCCTCGAATTCATCCCTGGTGGTCCAGTGGCACATCATGATTGCGGATGTAAATGTTGAACAATCCCCCGAACATAGCCCTGGTGGCTAGTGTCCCCCACCCACCACCCATGACCCCACCACCCCGCTTCCCCAGCAGCGGTGGTGGTAGCATCCCACTGCCTGCTGCCCCACCGCCACCGGGACTGAGCCTAGTAGGGCTGCAGGCCCATTGGTGCAGAGCAGAGCCAATGGGCGGCAGCCCACCGTACAAGACAGTCCAGTTTTGTGAATGAATGAATGTTCAGCCTCAGTAGCAGTACTAACCATATTGAAATGAGAAGTTCAGCATGCATTCATTTGCATTACGCTGTTGCTCAGCATGTTTTCTGTGGCGCAACTGCCTCCTGCTGAATATCGCAGAATGGAGTAAGTTCGGATTTGCGCAGGCGCAACCCTATTGCGCATGGCGCAACCCTTTTGAATAGCTGGGCCTCTATTTATAGTGTATGGTGGAATGCTGTTATGCATGGAATTCCATGCCTGGAATATGCTTGTTCTGCTGCAGTAGTGACATCATTATGTTGTTCTACTGCAGTAGTGATGTCACTACTGTGGCAGAATAACTTTGAATGCTGCCACATAGTTGCTTTCATCTGTCTAGTTAAGCTGGAAGTTTGTTTGTTTTTTAAACTTGAACTTGCAGAAACATCTGCAGCACATTGTCAGTTTAAAAAAAAAAGAAAATGTTAAAATTTCTATCCTCCATTGTCTTCACTTGCTGGTTTTGTGTGATCTTCTATGCAGTGACTGCCCATACACTGTAAAAGATTGTGTATGAGCACTCATACACAAACAAGGATATTCTTGTATTGAGAGGTTTCGGCACACACAATCCTTTTTATCTATATCTATATCTATATCTATATCTATATCTATATCTATATCTATATCTATATCTATATCTATATCTGACAGCTCTCCATTGTATATCCCTTATGTATCCACATAGTGCTTATGTCATCAACTGTTTATCCACACAGTGCTTATGTCATCAGCCATTTATCTATAGAGTGCTTATGTCATTTCAAATGTTCAGCCTCAGAAGCAATATTACCCCTATTCAAATGCAAATAACTTTAAAATGAAAAATTATAGCATGGTACTGTGAGCATGAAACTTGTTCAGCATAAAAATGTCTACAAAATGAGTGGTGTTTCATTTATTGATACCCTCTTGATTTTTTATAATTAGCAAAACAACAGCAGAAAAATTCAATTTTGTTTTCCATTTTGTCAACAAACAAACGTAAATAACTTTAAAACAAAAAAATGACAGCATGGTACTTTGAGCACAAAAGTTGTTCAGCACAAAAATATATACAAAATGAGAGGTGTTTCATTTATATATACCTTTTAGATTTTCTATAATCAGCAAAACATGGCAGAAAATGTATTTTTTATTCCCACTTTTATGACTAACAAATGCCCTTCCAAAAGTAAAAAAATTAAATAACTGTGTATCAATCTTTTTCACTGTGTACTGACCATAACATAACATTGGAGTGTCCATATCAACCACATAGCAACCAGTATGCTAAGTGGAGCTACACTGGGAACTATTTATTAACAATAACACAAACTACACTAAACATCAATTTAAAAAAAAAGCATTCAAAAAACTCCTATCCTATTGCAGAAATGGAATATGCAATGGAAAACTCATGGAATAAATTATTCATCTGCACTCAAGCAGTTTGATCTCAGACACCTCACTCATGGCTTACACCACTCTTGAGGTTACTCAAGGTAAAGCTGCTCTTGTACAGATAAATAATTTATTACACTCATTTCCATTGCATATCATATATATATATATATATATATATATATATATATATATTATATATATAGATATTTACACAATGCAAGTAAAACTTTGTATACAAGTAGAAATTCCATGCATGGAGCCTGAATAACAACAATAAACATAAATCATGATGGTGTTACCTATTTATGGACAGCGAAAGGAAAGGAAAGGAAAGGAAAGGAAAGGAAAGGAAAGGAAAGGAAAGGAAAGGAAAGGAAAGGAAAGAACACTCCACACCATAGCTTTTATCAGTCACTTTAAGCCATGGTGCATGGAGAAGGTCTTCTGCTGCATTGGGGACTGGGGATTAACCTATAAAGATATGTACCTCATCAGGGAGATGGTCTGCATCCTTCCTGGAAGGTGATAATAGTCCTTAGAATGAGGCTTAAATGCTACTTGGATGAGTATTTAAACTACTGGGGGAGGCTGTAAAACTAAGGGAGGCAACAATTGTGCATCCTAGGTGACGAGGCAGCATGGAGGGAGGATCTGATGGGAGTAGATACCCCCAGAGCAGGGATACAAGAAGACACAGGTGGGGACAAGGCAGAGGCCAAGAGGGATATGAATTAGGGAACCAAGAATGAAGGAATAAAGGAGACAGGTAACAGGGAAGGTAACAAGTGATAGGGTGGGTCAGGGGGAGTGTCAGGAACCAGCACAGAGAAGGGGGGAGCAGACAGGGAGCAAGGTATGGAGAGCCATGTGCACCAATGCAAGGAGTCTGGCAAATAAATGTCTGAACCTGGAGGCCCTCATGGCAGAGCATAGCCTGAATCTGGAGGCCATAACCAAGTTGTGGTGCACAGACAGCTAAGATTGGGACATGGTCTTACCAGCCTACTGTCTGTTCAGGAGAGATAGGGAAAGGAGGAAGGAAGGAAGGTAGGGTTGTACTACTGTATATGTAAAGGATGGAATCTAGGCCATGGAAGTGCAGGGGCACTCAAAGGAATATGAAAGGTTGAAGGTGCTGTGGGTCACCCTGGAGACAGGTGCTGGTTCTGCTATCCATACAGGGGTAGTATACAGACTTCCAGCACAGTGAGAGAAGTTGGATAAGGTACTTGTGGAAGCCATCATCAGGAGGGCAAGTAGGAGTGAGGTGCTGCTAGTGGGTGACATCAGTCTGCCAGATTTGGATTTGAACCTTCTAAGTGCAGCTTTAGCAAGGAGCAGGGCCATCCTTCACTTCCTACAAGGGGCTTTTCTCAGACTGATAGTCAGTGAACCCATTAGAAATGGGGCAGTGCTGGCTTGGTGCTTACAAACAGGGACAGCAATGTACTATACATGTCATAGTGGGCAGCCCACTAGGTACAAGTGATCACTGTATAGTGTGGTTTAACATTAAGACAGGAGCAGTGGCAAACCACATGAGGATGAGGGTCCTGGACTTTAGGAAGGTGAATTTAATTTTTTTTTAATGATAAACTTTTTATTCAAAATTTTAGAACACAGCGTAACATATGCATACAGAACACACAATACAGTAGCATCACTACAGCAAATCACGTCAGTAGTAAATCTGAGAGACGTACAGAACAAACTACAATGCATAACACATCAGTGGATACTAAGTACCTGAACAGGTTTAATTATACAATGGGTCAGTACTTATACCCATTCAGTTAAGTATTGGGCATTGAAACCCTATAGACAAGGCTGAGCAATTTGGCCTTGAAAAAAGACAACAATATGGAGCAAACTATTCCATGGCAGGGTAATGTGCTGTGTAAATTAAAATCACCAATTACACTTCACTGAACCAGGGTCACAAAGTGCATCCAGATACAGGCTCATAGGTCACCTCCACATATGTCTGTTCTGGGTATAGCCTAGGTTGCTAAGCAACCACTAGCAGATGGGCTAATGAGGAGACTTTCGGCTATGACACTTATGTGATGTGGCAGAAAGTTATTAGTTGACCTCTGGGTGTGCCCTCTGGTTCAGAGCTTAAAAGCTGCACTAACTAAATGACAAATGCTGTCATCACTAAGTGCCATGAATCTGTAAGAGGAAGCTAGAGAGGTATGCAGAAGTTTTTTACTGACCTTGTTTTGGCTAGTTTTGAGTAAGAGCATGGTATATTAAACAAATTATTTTGCCACAATCTACAACTCCAGTCAAACAGATTCAGTCCAGAAAAAAAAGAATCTTAAACACTCGGAACATGAGAAATTAACTGTGGCTAAGCAAAAATGCAGGGTATGTATAGAGAAAATGGTGGCAAAAATATAAGTAAACACACTGGTGTGCAGAAAAGTAAAACTGTAGTAAGGTATTCATTAGGAATACTACAGAGAGTAATTTCAAATGTCTTATGTTATTAGATACTAAAAGTAAGCAGGAACAACAGTCACGTCTTGCATAGCAGGACGGATTTGAAGCCAGCCATGTTGTTAGGTATGTGATAACCACTTGATCAAACCAAAATTAGGTAGAATACCTGTTGGTCTTAAAAACACAGTAGCAACATTTCCCTGTAGCAGTGAACTGTAGATAGTAAAGTAAAATGTCTAAGAAACTAGAGAAACATTTCAGTTGGTGCACAATATGTTAAGGAGAGCAGATACGTTATCAACATGGTGATTTTGCCTGTGGTGCAAGTATGTGTAATGCAAAATACAGCAGTTAAAAAACAAATGTGGGGTGGGGCATGGCCAAGAGCAGGAGCAAGGTGAAAGCATGATCAGAGAGCTCTGCTGTTATCCACCACATTTTTCTGCCATCCATCTCCCTATCTCTGCAGTTGTTGCCAAATTGCATTATATTTACAAGCTAGATGCCAGCACCAATGAAATTGGTGAAAAAGCAGGTGAAATTGCCTTCAGAACAAAAAGCTTCACTGAGACAAGCAGAGGTCTGAAACAAAAATGCTACAAGAGGTGCCTCAAGCACCAGCAACCCGGGCACGCCACTGGCCGAGGGGACCCAACCAGCTAATCCTGCGATTGAACAGGTGACTCCCTCAATGACTAATGAGGGGTACCATGCCCTGGAAAGACTCCTTAAGGACCTCAAATATGACTTGGAGACAAGAATGGAGGCTGGATTTGAAAATGTCACCATGCAGATCCAGCACCTCCAACAAACAGTCAACTCTGTCTCCAAGACTGTTGATTCACAAGAGACCAGGCCGGGGGAGCTGAAGGCACGGGTGAGCACTCAAGAAGACACCCTGCAAAGTTCCAGCACTGATTTGCAAAAAGCTGTCTGGGAAATTGAGTTTCTAAAACAGAGTATAGACGACCATGAAAACAGGAAGCGCAGATGCAATGTTCGAGTGGTGGGTCTTCCAGAGGGGCTTGAGTGCAGAGACCGCATCGTTTCTTAAAAAATGGCTCTGTGATACCCTAGAAATTTCCCCAGAGATCTCCCTGGAAATTTAGTGGGTGCATAGATCCCCAGGTGCCAAACCCACTCCCGACCAAAGGCCTCGCCATTTCATCATAAAATATCTTTGTTTTACTGACCGATAAATCGTGCTGGAAAAGTCAAGACAGAAAAGCAAAATAATGGTGCAACACTCACGGATCAGCCTGTTCCCTGATTACTCGTGACGGCTCCAAAATCAACGCACAGCAATTGCTGAAGTCAAGAAATGCTCCACAACCTGGGATGTCAATTTGGTTCAGTTTACCCAGTGCACCTGATCATCCATCCATCCACAAGGTAGGAAGCCTAGATCTTTCATCAGTCCCAATGCAGCTATGGAGTATGTGTCTGATTTAAAGAAAGCTTGTGGCCAACAACATGAACATTGATGGCTGCTGAACAGCTCCTGCTGCAGACTTATCAGAAGGGAATTTTCAGCACACAGAGGTGCTGGAGCTGGGGTGCAAAGTGATTGGGATGTGGGGTGGGGGGGGCGCACGAAAAGAGGGCCAGACTGTAACTCCTATGCAGGGGCTATAATGGCTGGTTTGGAGAGGACTCCCCTTCCTCTCTCTCTCTCTCTCTCTCTCTCTCTCTCTCACAAAACCCCGTAGATAGATTGTAATGAGGCCCCATTCTCATTAGCCTAATGAGTGCTTTTTCCCTTTTATTTTTGTACTGTGCTGAAACCAGCTAGTTTAGAGCCGGAGGATAAGGCCTGGACATTTGAATATTATGTGTGCCTTTACCTGGGGCCTAGCACCATGCTGGTTGCTGGCGTGATGGCCGGAACATCTTAACTTTTGGGACTCTTTGCTGAACTGTATTACTTCAGGACTTTACTTTGAAGGAGGCATGTTTTTTTTTTCTGTGCATCATTTCCTCTCTTTAAGGACTCTGATGACTCCTGGTTCCCCCTGGAGGCCTAGGTTTCACAAGCCGCCAATTATATAATGTGGCTGAGCAGAATGGTTTAAACTGTTTTTAGCATAGTGTGGAGTTCGACGCTCTCTAATTGCTTTCTGTTGGGAGTGACCATATCTCCGGGTGGGGGGGGTGATCGCAATGAGGACCCAGGTAAACATTTTAGAGTTGGCTACAAACAGATTGAAGCAGCACTTGCCTCTATACGGCTTCCATTTTTATTGTTTTTTTTTATTTGGTTATCAATATAGATGGGTTGTGCCGGGGGGGGGCTCTGATTGGGCCCTGCCCCTTGGTAGGGGTGCTTGTTACTGGAGGCCTAACAAAGAGCAGAGGCGGACCTTATACCTGAGTTTTTTTTATTGGTTTAAATGGTGGATAGCCTGCTCAATCCATGCAAAGTAGCGGGGGATAGTTTCAATGAAATGGGTTTGGGGGGCATTTTGGGTTGTTGTTGTGGGTTCTGTCTGGGGACGGATTAGGGGGTTATAGTGTATGTATTAGGCTATGAATGCTTTTTTCTGTACATGTTTGGAAATCCATTGTCAGATAACTTGATAATTGGAGGGGATTTTAACACTTACTGGGACCCTGCTCTTGACCATTCTGGACAGAGATCCAGGCCTCCTCCTCGTAGTACAGCGACCCTACAAAATATTGTGGAGGGTAGAGCCCTGCTGGAGGCATGGAGACAGTGTCACCAAAATATTAGAGAATACTCCTTTTTCTCCTCAGCCCATCAGGTATACACTAGGCTTGACTACTTATTCCTTCCGAAGATATGGGTGGAGTATTTGGAGGAGGCCAGTTATGGGCCAATAGTGGTTTCAGACCATGTACCCCTGTAGGTCATATTTCAGCTCCCTGGAGGGGGAGAGCTGAGGCTTAGTTGGTGAATTGATCCCTTCTTGTTAATAGATGAGGGTTTTGTGACACAGGTTAAGGACAGTATCAGGGAATACCTACTATATAATAAACCTGAGGATACAGGTGTACATAATACCTGGGAGACCCTCAAGGCACATATACATGGGGAAGCAATATCCCACTCCTCTTATCTTACAAAGAAGTTGGACAGGGAGGAGAAGGAGCTAGAGAATCAGATTAAGGCATTAGAGGGAAACCTGATGGGATGTATTTGCCCACAGAAAGTTCAAAAACTCAAAATTTGAAGTGCTCCCTTAATAAACTCACTAACCACAGGATAGAAAGAAACCTTTTTGTAATCAAAGTGGGGGCCCATTTTGATGGGGATAAGGCGAGTAAATGGCTAGCGGGCTTGGTAAAGAGTAAAAGGCCTGAGTAGACTGTTTTGGGACTGGAAAGAGAAAGGGGAGACATCACCTATGATCAATCTCAGATAAATGATACCTTTACAGAGTTTTATTCAAAGCTCTAAACCTCGGAGTTCCCAGTGGGGGGTGATCCAGAGGGCTTCCTTCAGAAAATCGAGTTGCCCACTGGAGGTGATGACGATAGGGGAATTCTGGACTATTCTGTTTCGGGAGAGGAATTGAAATGGGTGGCCTGGAAGGGGAAGAAGGGCAAGGCGCCAGGCCCAGAAGGGATACCCCTTGAGTTTTACAGATCAGTATGGGAGGAGATTGGTCCCTTTATGCTTCAGGTGGTACATTCAGCATTCCAGATGGGGACACTTCCTCGCTCAATGTGCATGGCCACTATCATGGTATTACCTAAACCTGAGAAGTACCCTCTCAAATGCAGGTCTTACAGGCCCATATCACTCCTGAACTCCAACTATAAAATCCTGGCCAAACTCTTAGCTCTCAGACTGGAGAGGCTTTTACCCAAGGTAATCAATCTGGACCAGGGCAGGTTTGTTGGGGGTGACAGGCTAAACAGAATATATGTAGGACGGTTAATATTATTTATGGGTGGACCCGACGGGGGGGGGGACTGGGGTGGCCTTTTAGCATTAGATGCTGAAAAGGCGTTCAACTGGGTGGAAGGGCCCTTTATGTTTGAAATTCTTAAAAAGTATGGTCTGGGAGACATGATGTTGAGGTGGATTCGAACGCTGTATACCTATCCCCAGCCCAAATTTTATCGAACTCCACCCTATTGACCCCCTTCCACCTTATGTGGGGCACGAGACAGGGCTGCCTGCTCTCTCCACTCTTGTATGTTCTTACTATAGAGGACCTGGCTGAAACTATCCATTCTCATTAAGCAATTCCGGGGTTTATGGGCTATGGTAAATCCCATGTTATATCTCTCTTTGGAGATGAAATACTTCAATGTTTGAAGGACCCTGTGGTTGCCCTCCCTGCTCTGACCAACATTTTTGATACATATGGCCCAATATCAGGTCATAAAATAAACTGGGGCAAATGTGAGTGGATGCCCTTGGGTGGGAATAAAACCCCTATTTGACTTAACCAATGACTTATCCCCACGTCCCAAGAAATCAGATACTTGGGTATATACTTACCTATGAAACTGTCTAGAATGGCAGACATTAACCTGCACAGGGTAGTGAATAAGATCAAAGAGGACTGTAGTAATTGGTGGGCTCTCCCCCATACCTTGCTGGGTAGGGTCAACCTTACAAAGATGAGTATTCTTCCTCAATTTCTTTATCCCTTCCAGATGATCCCAGTCTATATCCCTAACACGTATATTAAGGCCTTAGAGGGTGCTATTATCCAACTGTTATGGAAGGGGAAGAGACCCAAGATTAAAAAGGCTATTTTGAGAAAACCCATTTCCCAGGTGGGTCTGGGTCTACCCAATGTTAAATATTACTATTTGGCATCCGAACTAGTGCATATACAGGACCTACTGGGCAGTAAGGAGACCATGCCAACATGGGTGGGACTCGAGTCAAAATCTAATACTACAATGTACTATGATTTTCTGGTTGGAGGCCTGGTGGGAGAGTCAGGGAGGAAACTTGGACACCCCTGTACCAGGGCGACTTGGAGGGCATGGCGTACGGCACATCAGATATTACATTCTGAGGCTGGGCTGTCGCAAGACACTCTCCTAAAGCATGAGGTGCTGGGAAGGGGGAAGCTGCCCTAGAAAGTACTTGCCCAATGGAGTCATAAGGGACTCTACCTCCTAGAACAGGTGTTGGTGGATGGACAGGTTTTGGGTTTCCCCATATTGAAGCAAAGGTACAATCTCAGCACCTCATCCTACATCTCTTATCTTTCCCTATGAAAAACAATTGAAAGTCTGATAGAGGGTATGAGACCAGGAGGATATGGGCATTCCCCCTTGGAGGAGATGTTTAAGGGGAGGTATCTGGATCATACTTTTAAACCCCTTAGATCATGTTACAGACTGTTGGTGGGAGCAATGCCAGACCAGCTAGACAGACTTAAAAAGGGGTGGGAGGAGGATGTATTCCCACACTCCCTCACTGGGGGAAACTGGGCTTTGATTTTCAAACATTCCTTAAATAGCTCTGTGAATAATAGATTATGGGCCATTCAATGCAATGTACTTATGAGGGTATATTTCACCCCAGTTTTGGCACATAGGATTGATCCGTCAGTTCTGGATCTTTACCCCAAATGTAAAATCCATGTGGGGACCTTTTTCCATCTAGTATGGGAATGCCAAAAGGTACAGTATATGCCTACTGGACAGAAGTTCTGTCACTTTTGCAATGAATCCTGAGGGAACCCTTAACAATGGACCTGGTTGAGTTGCTACTGGGCATACGGGTGGGGGACAGCAGATGGGTGGGGCTGGAGGTAACTCACTTTTAAGAGTGGGACTGCTGTTAGGAATAACAAAGTAGTCTCTTTACTGGCAGCTCCACCCCTCTCTCCTATGGCCCCTTTTGGGCTAGAGATTTGGTATACTGTATGAAACTAGAGAGAATACAGTACAGAATTAAACACCAAGAAGGGAAATTCCAGGAGATCTGGGACCCAGTGTATAGGGCAGTACAGCTCCCATGGTTCCCGTTATTTTAATAAATATAACTGGGACACCCCATATCTGTTCAAGATATACGGTAATAGAGACACTTAGAGGGCCTATAGCCCATTTGATACATACCTATTTGGCAATGCTTTACCTGTTCTATAGGATCTTAATTCATTTATTTTCAGCTTAATTCATGTAAATGTACAATCTATGTAAATGTCAACTGTCCGTTTCACCCAACCACCTTGTACAATGAACCACCCTGTATAATGATCTACATATTAATTTACTACCCATTTTAGGGAGGGTAACTGTCTGTGAATCTTGGAAGTTTTCAAATAAAGTTTACAAAAAAAAAAATATGGCAGCTTCACCTGTGGTGTAACAGTGCATGAAATGAACTAAGTAAAATGAAGGTGATATGACTGAAAACTAGTAAACTATGAGACAGTGGAATTGGCAATGTGCATAGCATTACAGTGATAAGCATGTGATTTTCTGAAAGGAACAGGAACCTGTTGATATTAATGACATAGCAAATTATAAGAATGATGTAATCCATGTAAGACTAAGCAGAGGTAAATAATGTGGACAGAGCTAGAGTGCTACATTATCCATTAGTGTATGTAAAATATGCTTAAAAATGAAAAACCAAGAATCTAAACAAAGTGAGATTATTTAAACAAATGTTTATGTATAACAATGCAGGATGAATGAAATAAGCCTGTCATGGATAAAAACAGTCCTTAGGAGAACTCTTCTAAAGAAACCCAAGTAATTAAAGATTAATTAGTCATAAGTGCAAGAGCTAAAGTGAGTAATTTAATTTGCCTAGGATCCTAATCCATATTGTGTACCGCTGTAATAATTTAATAATGGATATAACCATAGTGATTTTAGTAAATACTTACCTGTGATGAAAGAAATTGCCACTGAGACTAGGTCAGTAATGTTATTAAGTATTAAAATAAAATTGATATGAAGAAAATATTGCTTAAAACAGTACAATGAGGAGTGCACCAAACAAGGGACATGATGTGACTTATAACATATGAAGTGATGTTAGCTTACTATCATAATTCAATATATTAATATTTATTATGTATGTATGTACGTATTATCGTAGATCCTAAAGCCCCTGAGGAAGCCCATCTGCGTAAAACATTGGGAAATATCAGGGGATCTTTGAGTTACTATAACAAAAGAATAAATCAGTTTTTGATTACAAGAAAGGCGTGGCTGGCATTTGTGCATCATTAGATAATTATACAATCAGTCACAAATATACAGCTGCACCACCTTAACAGGAGAGGTAATGAAAACAAGCATCTGAGTAAATTTTAGTACTCTGCCTGCCCCTGTTGGGCTCTTTGTCCTTCAGAAATACCACCACAGGATAATAGTGAATACCTAGCCAGGGAGACTAAAGGCCTCCATTCTTTGGAGAACTGCCCAGATCTTAATGACTGCTCAGTCTGCTATGTACGTGAAGAATCTGGGGCTGCCTGAAGTAAGAAGAATGATGACCAAGCATTTTGGTAACCCTATAACTTGCATACAAACACATGAGAGAGGCATTTCAGTGTGGAGATGTGCCCCATTGTCATTAGCCATTTATTCAGAGATGGGTGGCTTTTAGCGATCACATGTCAAGCAATACCTAACAGGATCATTGCATAGTAAAATGCAATTTCAGGAAGGCAAGCAGCCTTACAGACATTTAGCGTCGCCTTCAAAACTGACAGACAGCTGGGCAGTACCATAAGATAGGAGACAAAGTACCAGGTAGGCATTACAACACCAGGAAGCATCCGAGGAGACAGGGCATATGTTGTTTCATTTTAAAGATTTTTATGGTATTTTCGGTGGGAATTTTCCCACTTTTTCCCTGCCCAAGGCCCCGGCACATGGCCATACATGCATGTGGAGGCAGGCACACACACTGGTTGCCAGCTTAGTCCCATCCACCCACCTGTGCTGCTGCCCCCTCCTCGCCCACGCTACCCCACCGGACCTCCGCCCAGTGGGGGCGGAACTATGAGGGAGGCAATAACCCATTCCCACCACCACTAGCAGAGGAGAGCCTGCCAGCTTGCTCAATCCCACCCTCCCTCCCCCATGCTAGCATCCTGATGACCCGAGGTCGCTCCCAAACCCGAGTGCCGCGTGGTGCCAGGTAAGGCATCCAGCACCTCAGCCCTCAGTGTCACCTGTCCAGCTAGGGGCGTATGGTTTTGAGGACATGGTGTATTCTGTGGCACCTAGGGAGGATCTTCAGCTGTATGAGCTGAGCTCTGGTATCTCTGAAAACTATATGAGCTTGGTACCACACTATGTGCCACTGGTGTTCAGGAATTGCAATACCCAGCACTTTCTGCAATTTTATCCTTGATAATACCATAGTGGAACTAAGGTTATCCCTGCGGGATTGTAGAGATCACCTGTCACTCCTCCTTTTGGTAGAGTCAGAAATCTTTTGAGGGGGTCCACCCCCACCCCCGCTTGACTCCTACCTTTTCCTCCTGTTGGCCATGTAACATATGAGTCTTCCTCTCAAGTAAGCTTTCCATGTCTCCCAGAGGGTGGACTGAGAGACCTCACCATTGTCATTATGCAACAGAAATTCCAGTAAGTCAGACTTCACATGAATGTGGGGTCCTTCAACAGCAGAGGGCCAAGACTCCATGAGGCTGATTTTGGTAAAGGGGGGTCCCAGAGGATACTGAATAATAGAGGGGCATGGTTGGAGACTGCTACAAAGTTAATAGTAGTGCCCACCACTGTCTATGTAATCTGTGGAGAAGAGAGTCATAACTCCAACCTACTTAAGGATTGATGCGCCTGGGAAAAATAGGTGTAGTCCCAAACTTTGGAGTTAGCCGGTCTCCAAATATCTATGAGGGTGAATTCCTGCATTTATTGCTGGAGAGAAGCTTGGGATCACTTTTGGGACTCCACCTTGGTTCCTGATATATCTAATGTTGGGTACAGCATTAAGTAAAAGTCCCTTCCCCAAAGGACTGGGGTTGAGGATCCTCCCCTGCCTGCAAGAATCTTGTGGATCTGTTTAAAAAATGTTGTCATATCGTTGTTGGGGCATAGAAGTTTATTAGTATGAAAGGGCCCTGAGGACTGGAGAATTTACCTAGTACTCAGCATCCTTCAGCATCTGCCTGAGTATCTATTACCTACCAGTGCAAGACCTTAGGTCAGAGAATTGAGACATCCTTTTTGGTGGTCAAAGAGGAGATGTGAAGTCCCCCACCACCAACAACTCTCTTCAATATTCTGCTTCCTTAGCTAACAGCTTTGTCTTCTGTAGATAAACCACTTTTGTACCAATTTCTTTAGACGGATGAGGACCTTCTTATTTTTGATAGGGGAGTTTAAAGAGCAACTATCGAACTCTTTATCATATTTCTCCCCGAGAAGGACAAAGAACCCTTACCTGCCCCCAAATCCAAACCTTGTAATATTTTCTTGTTTAGGTGCCCCAGTTTAGGAAGGGAAGGGATTACATTTTTGCTCTGAGGAGTTCCATGGCGCCGATTCCTTCCACTTCCTTGTAGCTTGGCAGGGTGCACTGCGCCCCAGATCCACTTCCGCTCTACCACATTTTGTGATATCAGTTTATGAAGAGCATGGGGGTGTGCGCCTATAGACATCAATGGGGGCTGTTATTTAAAGTTAAATTTTGGCACTTTAGATGGCTATTCAGAACGAATCATGACCACCGCTTAACTAACAAGTGTTCTCTGGGAGTACTGCACTAGGAAAAGGCAAAGAAGAAGGAAGGTATTGTTCTGGAGGAGTGGATGCTGGGTCATTTTTTGCAGTAGAAAGTTGTAGGAGTGACTGTGGATCACCTGGCCTAGAGTCTTTGCTTATTTTTGCTAAAGGCACAAATTTGCTGCCAGAGGACTCATCGGTGAAACTGTTGGAGACCAACTCCTGCTATTGGCATCTGCTTCTGCTATGCTTGTGGTGTGGTCTAGTCGGATCTAGGTATGTTGCTTTCACTTTTTTCCTTCTGACTACTGTCCACTTCTCTAAAAACTAGGTTGCCAAGCCTCTTCCTCTAGGTCTTGTGCAGCATGGAGGGTTCAGCCTAAGGGCCTGCCAAGCTAGGAAGGTCATGGTCCAGAGTGGTATCTATGGAGGAGGTCTGAAGTTGGCGTGGCATCTTAGTGTAACTGCTTCAGGCCACAATCAGCAAACAAAGTCCTCTGCTGCTTCTGGGGTGTGGAAGGAGTGATAAGCCCTATTCCTTGCATTCCACAGGTAGGCCAGATAATGGAGGTTGTAAGGGACCTTGAGATTTTGGCGGTCCTTGCAAGCTGGGGTGAAGGATCTGTGTTTCTTGGTAAGCCTTAGAGAAAAGTCTGGGAATACTTGAATAAGATGTTCTATCAGATTAGGGGCCAACCCTTCCTACGAGCATCAAGATTCATTTCTTGATCAGGAACCTCAGGAATTTGGCCATGATAGATTTTGCCTTCTGCACTTGCTTCAGAGGTGGTGAGAGGGAGTGTTTGGACTGCTGAATCATTAATGGAGCAAGACAACTGTGCTTAAGGAGAATGAGGAGCATGTTCTGCAGAATGCCATTCATGTCCCATCTCTCCACACCTTCGGGTACCACACAAATCAGATATTTTTCCATCCACTGCTATTCTCCAAGTCCTCAGTTTTGTCTCATAATTGTTTTATTGTGCAGTCCTGCTCTGTAGATGGGCTGCTATGCATAGGCCTCCTGGTGACTCACATGCTGCTCAGCATAAATCTCTAGCACTGCAGTGGGCCATGGATTTTAGATCTACTCTGTCTAGAAGGATTTGGCTAAACATAGAAACATAGAAGTTGATGGCAGATAAGGACCGCAAGGCCCATCCAGTCTGCTCATTTTTTCTACCTTATGAATGTGCCATAGGCCTTTACTCTGTCAATGGCCTATTTATTCATACTCATCTGTATTGCTCCCTTATGCCTATCCCAAGCCTGTTTGAAGCCCTGCACTGCATTCTTATCCACCACTTCCTGAGGAAGACTGATCCATGCATCCACCACTCAGTGTTCTTAATATTGTAAGATCCACAGGAGCTGGCAGGGGGCAGTATTGGGGAAAGCCGTTCCCACTGAGGAGCTGTGCCCACAAGGGATGTCTTGATCTGCGGTTACCAGTGCAGTGGGAGGCCCAAGCAAAAAAATGAAACAAGGAGGCCAAATCACTAGTACTGTGGTTTTCAGGTAAGGGCTTTTTTGAGGCTAGATGGCAACTGTTGAAAGTAGATACTGTAGGATGCAAGTTGAGGGCAGAGAGAGCTGACAGGATTAAGGTGGATTTTAATAAAATAAGAGAGTGCCTCAGAAGCAGCCTAGCAGGGGAGAATTGCCAGGGAGAGATAGAGATACAGTGGGGAAAATATGGGAGGGCATAATTAAGGCAACAGACCTCTGTGTAAAGGAAGTGAGTAAAAGCAGAAGGAAAAAGAGACTGTTTTGGTTCTACATGGAAGTGGCCAAGGTGGTGAAGGGAAAAAAGGGTGGTATTCAGGACATATAAAAAAATGCAGATGGAGTAAGACATAGAGGTGCACAAAGTAAAACAGAAGGAAGCATGAAAGGCAATGAGGGGAGTAAAGGTGCAGAATGAGGAAAAGATATCCATGGGGGGAGCTAAAGGGGATAAGACTCTTCACGTGCATGAGAGAGAAGAGGAATGTAAGGGGACAATGAGGATAAGGGGTGCAGCAGGGGAAGACTGCACAGATGAGGACCTAGAAAAAGCAGTTATCCTGAATAGGTATTCCTGCTGAGTCTTCACAGAGGAGGGAGGGGGGGACAGACCACAAGGGAGCAACAGAAACAAAAAAGGGGGGGTGGACACAGGTCCAACTTCAGAGTAAACAGTCCTGAAGGGTCTTGCAGCTCTGATAGTGATCAAGGCCTCAGAACATGACAGAATACATTCAATGGTACTAAAGGAACTCTGAGATGTTAGCTGCCCGACTGAGAACCTAATTCAACAGCTCTCTGGAAACAGGTGCAGTCCCAGAGGACTGGAGGAGAGCAGATGTGGCCCCTCTTTATAAGAGTTGCAACAGGGAGGAGACTAGCAACTATAGGCCTGTCAGTCTCATATCATTTGTAGTTAAATTAATGGAAACCCTGTTAATGGAAACGTTGGTAGGATATAGAGTTGCATGAACTTATCAAATTCTGATTTTTCTGAAACCCTTTAATTGGACATAACTCAGTCTGTATTAAAGCTAGGAGGTTGCAATTTTGCATGTCTATTGCCTGGTATGGGCCCAAACAGCTTGCCAAGTTTCACAATATTTGGATGAAATATGAGGAAGTCATAGGGGCTCAAAATCTAGCAATTTAATATTCAAGTGAACATTTCTTAAAATATTTTTGTGCTTGCAACTTAGCCACCTAGGTAGCTAGATAATTGATAACTTTGATGCATGCTTTCTTGAAAGATTCATAGAAACTGCCAAATAGAGATTGTAAGGTTTAGCTATGACCTGCCTCCTGATACGACTTCCAGGGGCTTGCTTCCAAACCCGGGTTGTCAGCATGGCAGCAAGACATTCTGATGCTGGACCATGGTGGTTGTATTAAAGCCTAATATTTTGGGTCAATGAACCTAACAACATTGATGAATTTGTGTTCTATAGCTTCAAACTTATGAGGGCTTAAAATGCAGCAGTTTATGTAATTGAGAAAATGTAATTTTAAAATTTCTGAATGTTCAGAGGATTATAACCCGGTCTCCTTTAAGGCTAGAGATCTGAAACTTGGTACACAAATGTATGGGCTTAGGTAATGTCACAATACCAACATTGGTGCAATTTGCTCAACCACTTTTAGTTTATACAGTTGTTAATTGTAATTTTAAAATTTCCAAACATTTGGAGGCTTATAACTCCATCATTTGTAAAGACAGAGCTCTAAAAGTGTATGCACTTCTGTCTAGGTACTGGGACAGCCATCATTCCAAAGTTAGTGCAACCTGAATAAATGCCTTTTAAATCAGATGCAAATAACCTAAATCACAATTTTGGCAACATTTCCCAAAAATTTTCACAGATATTTTGTGAAATTTTACAGAAGTGAAATCAGCATTTTACCAGAATTCCACTGGCAGAAGATAAAATTTCACATACCTAGCAAAGTATCTTGAATCTAATGTGCTACAAGACCACAGGCTGCATGGGAGGATGGGGGGGCAGAGGCTCATGCCAGATGAATCTGATTGATTTATGTGGCAGGTGGCAGGCAAACAGATCAGGGAAGGGCAGTGGATATGGCCTATCTAAACTTTAACAAAGCCTTCAACAATGTGCTTCACAGGAAACTGATAAGCAAATTGAGCAACCTAAGGGTAGGACCAAAATGGTGAATTGGGTTAGAGACTGGTACAAGGATAGGAGACAGAGGGTGGTGGTTAGAAGCACTCACTGTAATGGTGGTAGTGTGACATGCAGGGTGCTGCATGGGTCAGTACTGGGGTCAGTACTCTTCAATGTCATTGTAAGTAACATTGCAGAAGAACTGGAAGGAAAGGTATGCCTTTTTACAGATCACACTGAAATCTGTAATAGGGTGATTACTCTGGGAAGGGATATTGGGAAACCTAAGGCATGGTTAAGAGCATAGCAGTTGGAGTTCAATGCAAAAATGTTCAAAATTATGCACATAGTGCATAGGAATCCAGGAGCTGAGTATAGGCTGGGAAGGGGGGTGTACTGACAGTCGATAAGCAGGAACGGGACCTTGGGGTTATCATTATAGATATTCTCAAAAGGGCAGACAGTGTGGAAAAGTAGTGGATAAGGTGAGTGGGATGCGGGATGAACAGGGAGAGGAAGCTCCAACAGGAGGAAGAAGGTGATTGCCACTGTATCACTTGCTATTGAGACCTTCACATAAAGTTTCTATTTTTTATTTATTTTGTTTAAACATTTGTTGACCAGGAAAGGCATGCTGAGCCAAGGCTTGTCTCCAGGTGCGACCCGGGGGGACGGGGTACATGGGATTAAAAGAGTACAATTACAATGGTACACAGCAGCTAGCATAATAATGCATTGCATGTAACTAGTACAGCCTAATACAGTATACAAAGTGATAGTACAGGAAGCAAACAAATTTAAAACATGCACAACAGGTGAGAGGGAGAACGATGGTAGGGCAGAAAGGCGCAGGAGACTTGGATGTAATCTGTCAGGGCTGATTTCGACGTAATGAGGGATACAGGAGCAAGCAATACTTTGTACATGGAAGCAGGGGCTAAAAGGATTTTTTTATTTGTTGTATGGAGAGGGTTTGGAGGCAGGTGATGGAGGGGTGGTTGGGGCTGGCGTAGCACAAGTAGTAAAAAAGGTGTTGAGGGTAGTAACAACTTGGATGGGGTCTATTATTTCAGTACCATTGTGCTTGAGAGTAGGGGTGCTGGATTGTGGAGGAGGGTTGACAATGGAGTGTACTAAGTTCCAGAACAAGGAGGTGTGTGCTGTATTGAGTCAGTGTTTAGAGTAGTCTGCCTTTGCATGATGAATGGTCTTGGTGCAAGCATTTCTCGCATTGTTGTATTCTTGTCTTAAGTTTAAGGTTAGGGATGATTTGAAGGTGGACCAGGCTTTGTTGTGGGCTTTGCACAGAGTCACTATAGGGGCAGTAATCCAGGGGCGATGGTGTTTTCTGACCCTGGCTTTTTAAGGGGGTGTGGCAATCCCAGACACTATTGAAGATATTAGTGAACTGGGCTAGGGCATTATCAGCTGTAACAGTAGAGTAAACTAGTGAACAATTGGCATAATGTCCATCAGAGAGGAGGGAGTTAGTGTTCAGAGGGTTTAGTGAGCTTGTTTCAATGGATTTTGGTGTGAATTTTGGTAGGTGCATTTTTTCTAATGCAATAGGTGATGCAGTGGTCACTCAAGGTGGGATCGAGGACTCCAGCTGCGGATATTCGGTGAGGATGGGATATGAGACCCCAATCTATAAAGGAGTGATTAGAGGAATGGGAGTTGTAGCAGGTTGGTTCCGAGGTTAGCTGTGTAAGATTTAGGGATTCCAGTGTGGAGGTTGTGGATTTAGATTAAGGGGACAGCCAGTCGAGGGTAACGTCCCCAAGTAGCATTAGTTCATCAAAGTGTGCAAAAGGCATGGCAACAGAGATGCATGCTGCGAGAGCATCTTGACTGAGCCAAGGAGAAGCATAGACTACCCCAGTGAAAGTGAGGAGAGTGTGGGGAAATGAGAATTTGGTTAGAATCAGCTCATGGGATGCAAGGCAGGATTCTTTTTTCATTTTCGAGTAAGGGAGGTGCTGTCTGTCTTATGATCATAGCTAAACCACCTCCTCCATTACCATGGTCTTGCCAGATGATGTGGTAACCTGAGATAGAGATAGATGAGTCAGGACTTTGGCAGATAGCCAGGTTTTGGAGAAGCATAAGATGTCGGGGTAATTCTGGATTATCCAGCAATTTAGAAGGTTAAATTTTGGGAGGAGACTTCTAATGTTGATGTGTCTGACATTTAGGCCTTTGTGGGAGGATGGCAGCTGACAAGGTTTAGGGAGCTGGGGTTCCTTTTGACATCTCCAGTGATGAGCAAGAGGAGAAAGAGGAGAAAGAGCCCAGAGAAGGTAGCCGGGAGCTTTCAACCTTTGGTTGTATTTATGGCATACGGTTTTTGCCTGGAGCAGCAAATTAGAGTGATGCAACTGTTTATATCAGGTAGTAGAAAGCTTGGAGAAATCGTATGAAAAGATGGCATGTGTGATGAGAACAAAGTTGATTGGAAGAGAGTGGGGTGGAGATGCATGGCGAGTGGTGAAGAAGAAGCAAGAGGGTGGGAGGGAGGGATAAGAGCAACCATGGGGTGGTAGGGGAAGGAGTAGGAGAGAAAGCAGGAGAGGGTGCACAGAAAAAGAGAGATGAGGTGGGGTGCATGTTTATTTACAAAGGGATTGCAGGAGTGATTAGAGCACAGACAGATGTAAGGAGACAGCTTTGTAGATTAGATTAAGGAGTGAGCAGGGATGCAAGAAAAGGGCTGATTCCAGCTAGAGTAGCAAAGAGATGACCCCTTTAAGATTAAGGCTCAGACTCAAGACCAACCAACAGAGGAGTGGCACTGCAAGGAAGGAGGGGAAGCAAGTGTATTTAAAGAGTGTTGGGGTGGAGGTGGGGGGGGCAGGAGTAAAATCAAGGCTGTCTTCAACTGAATAGACAGAATATGAGCAAGAAAAGCAGGCTGGAAAACAGCCTTGGAGCTAGCAAGTCAGGGTGCCAATCAGATGTCAGCAGCTGTGCAAGTCAACCAACTGGCATTGTCCTGCTGGAGAGTGCTGAAATCAATAAGTTCAAGGAAGAATCGTACCTGTGTTGCGGCTGGAGGAGCTTGCAGGAGTGGGTGGTAGTGAAGGAATCACCACTCCATGGGGAGAGGGAGCACCTGATCTTGGGAGGGGGGTCTCCAGCTGTGTTGTGATCCAGAGGAGCTAGCTGGAGCAGGTGGCAGTGAAGGAATCACCGTTCTGTGGCGAGAGGGAGCACCCAGTCTTGGGTGGGGGCTCCAACTGTGTTGTGGCTGGAGGGGCTTGCTGTTTTCCGTACAATATTTTTAGTATCCTTCCCTGCCACCCTCTCCTTGCAGGAGTGGGCAGCAGTGAAGGAATCGCCTCTCCGCAGGTAGAGGGATATCCTGATCTTAGAGTATTCTGTACAGTTCTGGAGGCTGCCCCTTAGAAAGGATATAGACAGGGTGGAAGCAATCCAGAGGAGGGTAACTAGAATGGTGCAGGGGTTGCACCCAAAGCCCTGTGAGGAGAGATTGAGGAACCTCAACATTTACACCCTGGAAGAGAGAAGAGTGAGAGGGGAAATGATAGAGACCTGCAAGTATCTCACAAGGTTAAACAGGGTGAAAGAGGGGAGTCTCTTCCAGATGAGAAAGAACTTCAGTACCAGATGGCATGTGATAAAGCTGGAGGTAAGGAGTTTGAGGAATATGAGGAAGTACTACTTCACTGAACGAATTGTAGATTCCTGGAGCAGACTGTCAGTGGAGGTGATGGAGGCAAAAATAGTAGGTGGCTTAAAGAATGTGTGGGACAGGCTTGTGGGAATAGTAGTAAATTGATGGAAGACAGTGGATTGTCCAGGGACCAGTTAGGATCTGTGGAGACAGACTAGGCTGTGACCATCTGGGCATATGGAGTGCGCTAAGCAGTCCTTTTCTGCCAACTAATTCCATTTTTCTTTGGCTCTTTGCATGTTCAGCATTCACATTCCGAAACTAAATAATAAGTATCACCAATATTTGGATTCCAACTATTAAAGGTTAAAGAAACTAAAATGTTCACGCACTGCCTCTCCACTGCCCTTAGCTGTTACATATAACCCAGATCTGGAGCCCTATGCAAAGTTATTAAAGTCCTATAAGCAGTTATAAATGAACATGACACCCTAAAATGTATTTTACAGAAACACATTTACTGTCTTTCAAGCAACCACCTAATGTATCCAACCTGAATATCAAGAGCAAACTTATACTTGACCAAAACATCAGCACACTAGGAGGCATTAAACCCTGCAATGTTACTAAATGTTAAAATGTGAGCACATTTCTACTTCATACTTTATCAACACTCCCAAAAACAAGAATCCAAGACAAGGAGCGGTATACATGTGGATCCCAGAATGCTTTCTATTTCATTCAGTGCAAGGAATGTCCATGTGCAGGCTGTGTGGGTGAAACCAGGCAGCCCCTTTGAACACAAATAAACTCACACAAGCACACCATAAAGGAGAAAAGACTGAAATACCAGTGGGACAGCATTTCTCTCAATCTGATCATGCCATCCTTGACCTCTCTCTCCTGGTTCTCAAAGGATACTCAAAATACATAAGAAAGATGAGCTTCTGTGCTCAAACTTATTCATCTTCTGGATACAAAAAATAATGTACAGAATACAGACCTCAGTTTCATGACCCATTACAAATTTTAACTGACAAACTACATTTTTTTGTTCAGGTGCATATGCATTCCCTCTATTTATATTTATATATATAGTATCTCGTACATTTACTACATTTTTATTGTGCCTTTTACATTAACATTTTTTTATGTTTGATCATACTTTTTAAATATGGTATTGTGTGTAGTATGTTTATGCAGCATATATATATATATATATATATATATATATATATATATATATATATATATATATATATACACACTTTTATTCTCTCTCACTCACCCCTCTGAGTCGAGTAGCCTGGCTTCATTAACCCTTGGCTGCTGACAGAATTAGAATGAATAGGAATTTTGGACTGATATATCAGTCTATGGCTATGCAAGGGTTACATTTCAAAAGAGGTACTTCTAACACCTCTTAAAAACCATCTTGTCTTTAGATCTACAACTCTTTCTTATGCATGTTAATTGACTTTAATAGATTGCACTGTTCACTGATAAAAAAGCTTGCTTTCTGTAGAAACTGCAAACCTGAAGAAGGGCTCTTTTTAGTCTGAAAGCTTGTGTTCTAAACATGTCTTCTTGATTGAATAAAAGGTATCAAATTACCCACTTTGTTCACCTCTTCACAAATTACTCCAGTTTCGGTGTCCTGCACTTCAGAGCTATTATTTCACTGATCCCAGGATAGGGGGACACTTTTTTCCCATAGAGAGTCATATTTTAATATTTTGACTTGCTCCACTACTTGTTGCTCCATCCAGGCTACATTCCCATGGTTTCATACAGCTCATTCTGCCCACCCATATCCACTCTCAAGATTATGTAAATTGTCAGGGCAGGCTTCAGAGCTCTCCGCAGACTTGATCATTGATGTCATAAAGGCAGATCCTTCTTATCCTCTTTGCTAATCCCATAATACATGATCTTCTAGATACTGATGGGGCAAGTGGGATTAAGGTGGGAATTAGTTCGATATCAGTTACTAGTTGAGAGTTGTGGACATGGGGAGGGGGCCAGATGATTCCTAATCCCAAAATATGAAACTACATTAGTTGTTCAACTGATACAAAAATCTAAATAGGATTAGTTGATACTGTATTTCACAATTTCATTTACAGTAGCACTTGCATTTGCTAGTAACCCAAATATCTGACATCATTCAATGCCTGTTCATGTTATTTTAGCACTCTTGTACCCATTGCTTTCCTCTTGTGGTTCACACTGTACTCAGATTTTTGGGGCCATGATGGTTGCACCTTTTCTTTGGCTGGGAATGACTAGGAGTGCTGATGAGGCAATGCCTTTATCGCTGATGCCAATGGTGCTCTATGATCAGCCAGCAGGGAGTGGTTTGAATGGTAAGTTGCCTGTGCTGTCCCCTCTTGGGAACTGAGGACATCACCTCTGCAGCACACCTGGCCCCCACTAAACTGCATTGTGTGATTCCAAGGCTCATACATACTCCCTGATCTTCCAGGCACCAGAAAAATGCACTGCTGTTGCACCACGGGTCTGGCACCTAACCAAGTTCTTTTAAATAGTTAAAATGACACATAGTGCACTATAATAAGGGTATTTTACAATTATCATAGCCCTATTTCAATGGGTATCCCAAAACTAAACTGAAGCCAGGTGTTGCCCAGTTTTCAAATTTATTATGGTGATCAAACCCATGCTATACACTAGTAGCAATGTTATACATTAAAGACTTTTCACACCCATTGTACTGTACATTTTATGCAAACATCCATTTTCAAAATGATTCCTCCACGCATTTTACAACCACAAGATTTCATCATACATCCTATACTTCCTGACCAGGTTTAATGGGAAGGACCAGATAGGGGAGCAGGCATAGCTTCTGTAAAGCAGAACATGCTTATCACTTAGCAGTTCCCTTATGTGGGCCAGGTTTTTGCTCCCCCAGCACTTCTTACATCTGACAAGGGAAATTTCCAGGTCACAGATCTCTTTCTTCTTGAAATGCCAATGATGTGGATACAGTACTAGCATTCATTAGTCTCACCCAGTTACCATCCTGTACCAGTATTCTACCCATCACTTCCCTTTAGATTTATTGGTTGAACCAGCAGTAGCAGCCACTACTCAAATGGTCCTACTATATCTTGCAGTAACATCCTTTTTATCATTAAATTTATGCTTTCATGAGTGCCAGGATTTTATGTTCCATTCTGCATAGACCGAAAACCAAGAGAGCTTTCCAAAACTGCATAGCTATATTAGAAGCCTCCTTATGAATTTTGTTGACTTTTCAAAACCTGATTCCAGTCCACTAGCCAATCAAGATTAGACCGGCATGCTAGTGCAGAAGTAGCACTACCACTTGCTGTACTGATGACCCAGAGTTTGGAAGTTGGCCTGGGTGTCAGTGGGCTGGTTGGGAGGAGGAGGAGGATTGAATGTCCCACAGACTGTTCGGTGGAGGGTGGGGGGGAGCTACTGGTGCTCACTCAACCCCTGGTGGAAACCATGGTTCTGACAACTGGAGCTAACATCTACTGGAGGCAGGGCAGACATCGGCATGCACACCCATGACCTCATTGCACATCCCACCTCCCAGGGAAGAAAAAAGTGGAAAAACTTTGGCCAAGTAGGATGCCCCCTGCCTTGCAGAGCAGACCCCACTCCACTGACCCATGGTACTCCTGGGAACTAAGTTTGATCATCCATAGGGAGGAAGGCCCCTTCCTGAAGGACCCACCCTAGGGGGAAAGCCAGGGAGGGACACCAGGTTGTGTAAGTTCAGGAGGACAGTGGATGACAGAGCTGGGCATGAGGCAGGGCAGATGGGGGACAGTCCATTGGTGGAGCATAAAAATAACAGAAAAAAAGTTAAGAGTTAAAAGTTAAAAGTAATCATTGCATTTAAATTTGCCAATCTTGGTATTTCTTCTTGCAGACTGGCCATTGCTTACTACTCTCTTTCCCTTTTTCTTTTGAAGTAGTCAATCCTGGCCCTTTTTTCCCCCACTGGCCTGCCCCTGCTTACTGCTCCCCAACTCAGTAATTGAATAATGTGAATGATCAAAAGGGATAATACTGACTTGATCGTAGGCTTTCACATGCACAAATGACAAAAGGCAGACCTGCTTGTCCCTTTTTATTTGACTGCTAGCACACAACGTCTGCCACTATAGCACTACCTTCAGAGTTGCACAACTCCAAGTAGTAGTAGCTTTTGTTTATATTTGGTACCCTTCCCAATAGAGGCTTAGGGTGCCAGTACGATAAAATGCATCAGTAGAGTAAACACAAGACATAACTCAACAAAGAAACATTAAAATATATAAATACATCACTAGATAAATAAATAATTATCTAACTAAACTTAAGCAGTATAAACTAGAGATATATATAGACTGACAGACAGACAAATACATTCATAAGTAAATAAATAACTGGGATGTCAACTAGCTGGAACAGGGGAATTAGTCCTCAAATGCTTGCAGAAACAAGAAGGTCTTAAGACCCCTCTTAAAAGTCTCTAGTGAGGATACCTCTCTCAAGGCCTTCGGGAGTGAATTTCAAAAGACCAGGCCAGCTACTTCAAAGTCCCAGTCTCCCAAGATTTTTAGCCCAGTTCTAGGAGACAAAAGGAGGTCCTCCTCAGTAGAGTGGAAAGAACACGAGGACACTCAGAGAACAGGAGATTGACCAGATAGTATGGGCCCAACCCGTGTAAGACCCTATATGTTAGCAGGCCAACTTTAAAGGAGATGCACCACTTTACCAGCAGACAGTGCACATCACACAATGCCTGGGAGACATGGCACAACCCAGTCAGCAACCTATCAGCTGTGTTCTTCACCACCTGCAGTTGCTGCCGCATACTTCTACTGACCCTGAGGTACAGAGAATTGCAGTAGTCAAGCCTCATAGTCTTAAACACATGTACTAGCATCACCAGGATGCCAGGGTAGATAAGGGATTTACTCTGGCTGATGTTCCTTAGATGGTATAAGCCCCTCCAAATTACTGCCGTCATCTGACCCTCAAATTTAATTCAATTCAATGTCTTCATAAGTGACATTGCAGTGGGACTGTAGGGGAAAGTATGCCTGTTCGCAGATGACACCTAGATTGGCAAAAGAGTTGACACACAGGAGGTGCTGGATAAAATGAGAAATGACCTAAGACTGCTTGAGGAATGGTCACGGGTCTGGCAGTTGGGTTTCAATGATAAGAAGTACAAGACAATACACCTAGAACAAAGAAACCCAAGACAGGAATAAAGAATGAGGGGTGGCAGGTTCTAACCACCACAAGTCAGGAGGCAAACCTGGGGGTTATCATATCTGATGACCTGAAGTCATCCAAACAATTCAAAAAAGCAGAGGGCAAAGCAAACAAAATGCTGGGGTGCATAGGAAGGGGCATAACTTATAGGAGGAGTGAAATTGTGATGCCTCTGTATAAATCACTGGTGAGGCCTCATCTGGAGTAATGTGTCCAATTCTGGAGACTGCATCTCAGGAAGGACATAGACAGAATGGAAGCAATCCAGAGAAGATCAACAAAACTGATACATGTACTGCACCACAAGCCTTATGAGGAAAGACTCAGGGAGCTTAACATTTATTCACTGGAAGAGAGAAGGGAGAGAGGGGGATATGATAGAGACTTTCAAATACCTTAGAAGAATAAACATGGTACAGGAGGGCAGCATATTTCAGAGAAGACAGTGCACAAGGACAATGGGACATAACATGAGGGTGGAGGGAAAGGAGACTTAGGGGGAATTCTAGGAATTTTTTTTTTCACAGAGAAGGTGGCGGATCCATGGAACAGCCTACCAGTGGAGGTGGTGAAAGTGAAAACAGCATGGGGATTCAAAAGTGCATGGGATAAGCATAAAGGCACCCTGCTGTGCAGCAGAGTGAGGGAACGGCAGTCCATATAAGGGTAGGGATTGCCAAACCAAGTAGGGAAATGGGCAGACTAGGTGGACCGGTTGGTTCTTATCTTCCATCATATTCTATGTTTCTATGTTTCTAAATGTCAGACCCTTATCCAGAATGGCCCCCAGATTTTTCACCTTAGTGGTGGATAAAATCCCAGAAGAACTGAGACTAAGCCCTGTATCCCTTTTGGTAGCAAACCACACCTCCTTTCTACCCAGCCTGATGACCTGTACTTCAGCCTCTTCAGGGCTGAGCCTTAACCAGCTCAAAGGCATCCAGTCTTAGATCTCAGACAAGTATCCCTTCAGCATGTCAACTGCACCTGACATCCCAGG
The DNA here is from genome assembly GCA_016271365.2 of Neoceratodus forsteri. Lineage (NCBI taxonomy): Eukaryota > Metazoa > Chordata > Ceratodontiformes > Ceratodontidae > Neoceratodus > Neoceratodus forsteri. The sequence goes on along the minus strand of CM028130.1, from coordinate 1,377,074,601 downwards.
TGCAAATGATAGACAGAACTAGGTATATTCTGCATAACAGTGAAATCCAAGTCAATAGTCTCTAATTAGCCTCTCAAGGGGTTGCATGTATGTACACCTGAACAACACAGGCAAAAAGACCGAGCCCTAGGGGGTGAAGAGTAACTTCCCAACACCACCCTCTGTGTTCTGCTACTGAGATAGGACTCATATCAGCAGATGGCTTTACTGGTAAGCCCTACATACCCCCTGAGCTGTTCCAATAACAGCCTATAGTCAATGGTGTCAAAAGCTGAGCAGAGATTGAGGAGAATGAGAATTGACTTCTCTCCTCTATCTCTTACCTTGAGCAGGTCATTATGCACCCTGACCAGTGCAGTACCTGTGTTATGCTTAGAACCAGCACTAGACTGGAGGTGCTCATAGATGTCGAAGGCAGTGAGGTGTGTCTCAATCTTCTACACAAGCATCTTCTCAATAACTTTGCCCAAAAATGTCAGGTTAGAGATTTGCCAGTAATTTTCCAGGACATCCATGTTCAGAGATGTTTTTTCATAAAGGGTTTCACCAGCACATCTTTCAATGTAAGTAGGAAAATTCCCCTGATAAGGAACACCAGGCAATCCCAGCAAACACTGGGCCCAGCTGCCCAACACAACTCACTAGTAGTCATGTAGGGTGTGGATCTAGCTCAAAAAATGTTGGCTGCAGCTCAGAGATCCCCACACTTACACCTCCTCCATCATCACTGGTTTGAACTCTCCCTATGACCACCGAATGCATCTGAGACAGATAGACTCAACCCTGCTGGTCTGTGACGTCTCACTTGGCAAGATCCCAGCCAAAATAGAGGACACCCTGGCTGAGAAGAATTGAGAAAACTCCTCACATTTTGTGGGTCAGCATGCTCTAACAAGCTCCAGACAGGCAGAATGAAAAATCCTGTCCACAGTTTGAAAAAACTGAGCTGGTCAATTCCATCCAGGCTGTTATCCCCTCTAAAGAGAAACCCTACCTTCCTTTGGGTGGTAGCCCTTTGATACTCACTGTGGTAAGCAATCAAAGGCAGTCTGTTCAGTTGGGCTCTGGAGCCACACTAATATGCCATGGGGAGTAAAGGTGCAAAACCAATAGGTGCACACCTGTAGGCACCATGAGATTGAAAGCCATCACAGTAGTCTTATTGTAGGCCTTCACAGCCTTCTCAAGTCCAAAGGTGCATGGTGCCATCATACCTGAGGTAGCCAGCACTGATAAGAGTCACTCTGGCCATAGCCCTCATAATAGGAAGTACTGGACCATCTCCAAAAGGGGTGGACTGTGGGGGGAGGGGAAACTTGATGATCCAGGGATCTGATCTGTTGATTGGATCAATCTCAAGATCCTTGACTTCAATTCTCATGGTAAATACAAAGTCCAAGGCAATGCCATGTTGACTGGTCATGGAAGTAACAACCTGTGCAAAGCCCAGGAACTCCATACCCCAGAGAAAATCTTGACCAAACTGAAAGAGTTCATCATTGACCCAAGTATTAAATTCACCTTAAATAAGTGACCTAGGTGACTCAGACACTTTTGTCAGTGATGAAGTCCATTATTTCTGCAGAAAATACCCCTTGAGCACCGAAGGCCATTATACTTGAAGGATTCCGCATGTGGACCCACAAGCAGAGCCACTCATAAACAATGATATTTCTCCGTCTGCATGCACCACTAAATTAAGTTCAGATCTAAAACAGATTGCCACCCCACCCCTGCTATTCTTCCTCAGGCAGTGCACCATGGACAAATCAGCTGGGATGGCTGACTCCATTACTGGCCCCGCATCATCATCCAAGCCAGGTCACAATAAAGAATGCCATATCCACACAGGAATCAGAAATAAAATTATCTTTAATAACGGTCTTGTTCCTCATCAATCTGGCATTACATAGCTCCTGCTCAATGCAGCATTGCATAACACCACCCAAAGAGGATGAATAGAGGCAGCAGACCCCTCAGCTGTCTGCCAACTTGGTCCAGTGGGATCCCTGGTATGGGAATGAAACATGCCTCTTTCAAGTTTCCATTTTGCCCTGGAGTATCTCCTAGTCCTCACTATCCTAATAGCACCCTCTGTCAGCTCTCCCCATGACACCACACCACCTCCTTGCCTCTTCCTGATCCCCATCTCCTGGCATGGGGGCATGGAAGGAGTGCAGAACACAGAGAAGGGACAGGGAGTGGCTGAGCCTAGGGGCCTGCTGCTTTAAACACATCCCAGCCACTACTCTCTTATTTCTAATTAACTGAACCTTAAAAACATCCAGTCACCTCCCACACACACACACATACACACCACTTATCCTAATGGGACACCTTTAGTACCCATATACAAACAACATACTGTACAAAATAAACATTTTGATCAACCACAATATACACTGACCACAACAACACCCTTCCCCCAATCACTCCAACAGAAAACAAATGACTAAAACCAGTAAGCATGAACAGACAGAAAGGTGGTGCACAGTTGATTGTCTACAGATTTTGAAGTCCAGCTGTTACAGTCCAGCACTAGCAAAGTCCCAGGTGGTGAAAATAGTAAAGCCAATCTACAAAGCTGCAGAGTTTCTGGGTAGTCTCTTGAATGCAGATGAGATGAGCATTAATCTAAAATACTGAAATGCTGTCCCCTTAGCTCTCCCAGAAATGGGAGTTCACAGTAAAGAAATGCAAACTGGTCAGGAGAGAAGAGCAGATATACAACAGCTTCAAAAAGAAAATGAAAGTCACAGCTCACATGACAGCATGATCTTCATGCCCAGCACAGTCAAGCTGATTAACCTCCCTGTGACTACTCACTTAACTTTCCTGTTCACAGGACACACAGAAAAGCCTTTTCCACTGGGGTCTCTGTGATCCTAATACCAAGGATAGCCTCTCTCACCAGCCTTCCCCAGCATGCTCCAAACAAATCTCCAATCAAGTAAAGGCTCCTCAGTTCACAGATCTTCACTCCTTCAACACAACAGGGAGATTTCAGTTGTGCAATGCCCCTCTCACCATCCACAGTCCGAGCTGGTCTCTCCTCTCAATCAGCACTTCCTGATGCCATGGCTTTCACTCTCTCCACTCCTACCCAAAACAGAGACCCAAACCCACAGTATTCTCAGGGTAGCACAGGATATGTAGAGACCGTTAATGCAGTCAGGGTTCAAATGAAGATGCAGGTTGATAGCAGGCTCAAATACAGAGCCCAGGCAATTAAAAACAAGCTTAGTGCTGGAGCACTGGAATGTTGGAATAAATCACCCCCAGTGGAAATGAAGGACTTAGTCTGCAATTGACAGCACTGCCCTTCCTGCAAATAAAGCATACTCTGTCCAGAGCCAGTAGGGCTGCAACTGTGACATTTTGGATACAAATATTGAAAATTACCAAAGTTATGAACCTGAGTTAGCAAAATGTACCGTAGGCTCATACATTTGTTGTTTTGTAATATTTTTACATCAAACTTTAAACATAGCCTTGTTATGATCTTGCCTCATGAAGAAGGGCTGAGGAAGTGTACAACTCCTGCCCAGAAGGTGATTTGCCACAGGGACTGCGAAATCAACTTTCAGGACACAAAAACACATTTTGGGCAGGAACTGACAAATGTAGCTGTCACATTCATGAGATGCTGTTAAGAAATGGTTATACTGAAAATTTTGGGTAAACGTATTGAATATTACCAAACTTATGAGCATACATTCAATAAATTCAATGTAGGCTCATAACTTTGTTGTTTTTTATATTTTTAAATCAAATACTCAACATAGCCTTCTTATGACCCCACCTCATGAATAAGGGCAGAGGAACATTTTCAAATCCTGCCCAAAAGGTGATTTTGTGCAGAGACCACAAAATCACCTTTAAGGTTGTAAAAAAAAACACATTTTGGCCAGGATTTGAAAAAAGAATATTGTCACATTCATGAGGTGCTGTAACAATATCACTACAGTATGTTGTAAATTTGGGGTAACAATATTGAATATTACCAAAGTTAGTAGGCTGCGTTCGCAAAATTCAATGTAGGCTTATAACTTTGCTGTTTTTTTACTATTTTTACACCAAATTTTCAACTTAGCCTTCTTAGGACCCTACCTCATGATCAAAGGCAGTGAAAAGCTTCACCTCCTGCCCAAAATGTGATTCCACGTAAGGATCACAAAATCACTTTTATGGATATAAAAAAAACAATTTGGGCCAGGATTTGAAAAATGACAGCTGTCACATACATGAGGTACTGTAAAGATATGGTTATGTTGTAGATGTTGGGGAAAAATATTGAAAATTACCAACGTTACAAGGCTGCATTTGCAAAATTCAACGTATGCTCATAACTTTGTTGTTTTTTAATATTTTTGTACCAAATTTTCAACATAACATTTTTATGACCCCACCTCATGAACAGGGGCAGAGAAAATGTTCATCTCCTGCCCAACAGGTGATTTTGTGCAGGGACTGTGAAATCAGTTTTTTTTATAGATTTGCCTAATGTAAGTGCAATTGTTCATGAGGTGGATCCCAAAGAAGGCATGTTGAAATTTGGGCCACAAATATGCAAAAATGGCCAAGTTATGCCATTAAGGTCAAAACATCTTTGAAAATACATAGAATCGTATTCCTGTTTCTTCAGTTCATGGTCTGGTTTTGAAGATTAAATATGCGTCTACTGTCCAGAGAGGATTATGGCACTGGACCTCCGATGGGTAAGTAAGAGCTTGGGGGGGCTGCAGGGTAGTGGTTGCTGAGTGAGAGGGTTGGGTGTGGGGGGTCAGGAATGGCCAAAAAAGACAGTGAGGGACGTTTTCCTTTTTGCAGCTAACAAAAAAAAAATGACCAAGGATTCCTGATTTCAACACTGAAGGACTGGTCACCCCCAGTGTCACTGTTATGTATCTGGGTAGGGGGTTGCTGAGAGAGAGGGTCATGTGGGGGACAAAAAATATATATAAACAAAAAAAAATGGCACAGGGAACATGATCATGACGCTGTGGGTTTGGGCACCCCAGTGTCACTGTTATGTATGTGGGCTGGCAGCAGTTGATGAGAGGGACGGTAGGGTGGGGGGAATATTTATAATAAAAAAAAAATTGACAGTCACAGTAGAACACAGCATACCATGCTATGTCCAAGATGGCCACCGCACGATACTGAGCATGTGAAACAGCTCGTGTGCAGTAGAGTGTGATGGCCATCTTGGACACAGCAGAGTGTGTCTTATTCTCCTGTGACTGCTGACAGAGACACAAACTAGTGCAGTTAGACTGCTAAGGGAGACAATGAGCAGAGTGCTTCACAGATGTGGAGGCAACTGTGTTGCAACTCCAATATATTGTTTGATCAGGAAGAATGCACTGAGTCCTTTTTCTATAGCAAGAAGTATGCAGGGCTATGCTCACTACAGCCCTAAAAATGATCTCTAAGTGTGGGAATCCAGACATTTTTCATTTTATGGTTTAGGAGAGTAGTAAGACTATTTAGTTTCCCATCAGCTCTCTCTGCTCCCAGGGCTATTATTTGTACCAGACCTGGGTCTGTTCACCTGAGAGAGAGGAAGTTCACAGAGACAAAACTTGTTGTAAACCATGATGATGGGTCATAATGTACCTCATCCAAAAACGGTCAGACTTTTTTTGCAATTAATGCTTATTATTGTTTTAAAGCTAAACATACAAAGAAGTTGCATATACACATTTAATACAGATAGTGAACATAATACAAACATAGGCATAAATACAGAATCAGATTCCATAAGATGTAAAGTTAATACCACAAGACAGCAGGGGAAGTATCATAATGGTAAGAAATAGTTTGGTAGTCCAATAGTGCCATAACGCTAACTGTATTGACCTGTAGAAAAATAAATTGTGAAGACTGCAGATTACAAGGAATTCGCCATTATGACTGTAATGGTCATGTATGAGCATTTCTGATATGATTAAAACATGAGCAGATCAACACTAGGCCACCACCACAAACTGCTATCTCCAATACCCAACATTATCTGAACTATATAGCTTATGAGAACCATACTAAGAACATGAGGAAGCAGAAGGCTGCATGGCCCATGGTGCTTCATACCTTACATACAGTAATTTAGGAGCAATCCTGATCTCACATAACTGTCCAGTCTATTTTTAATGATGTTCTTATTTTTGCTAACAATAATTTTTAAGGGCAGCATATTCCATGACCTGACCACTCCCTCGGAGAAATAGGAAGCCCTTTTCTTTGTATTACATTTATTTCTAGTAAGCTGTAACAGATGGCCTCTAGTGTTAACATGAACTTGCTTGAAATGTATTCCACATTCTGCTGATAGATACGGATATTGAATAATGTCCCATGTAAATAGAAGATTACCTCCAATTCTCCGATCCTCCAGTGACATCAGGTTAAATTTAAATAATCTATCCTCATATGAGAGGGCTCTGTTAGAAATTACAGATTTGGTAACTCTTATCTGTACCTCCTCAATTCTAACTATGTCATTCCTTCTAAATGGACTCCATAGTTGTGAAACAAAGTCAAAGTGAGGTTTTACATAAGCTCTGTACAGGGGCAACAAAATGTCAGAGTTTTTCTATGTAATATTATTTGTTTATTTTTTTGTTTTGTTTATTTAGATCTAGGATTACAATAAACTTTGAGCCAAGGCTCTTTTACAAAGGTTCCATGTCAGGCCCACCATATCTTATTTGCCTTGCTAATAGTGTTAGTAATATGAATATCAAAATTTAAAGATAGGTCAACAATAATCCCCAAATCTCTTTCACTTTCTTTGCTAGTTAGTATGTTGTAATAGAGATAATATTGTTTCTTTTTTTTAATTATTTTTTGCAAAGTGCAGAACACTGCATCTGGATGGGTTAAAACATAAATTCCTTTTTATGGACCAGTCCTCTAACTTACTCAGATCCTCCTGGATAATCATCTGGTCTTCTGAGCTCATACATATATTGGCGATTTTGCAATATAACTTTAAGAATATCCACATGTGGTAGCAGAGAAACATATTTAACTTCAAACCATGAAAGATATTTCTATCAAACATCACTTGTGTAACATAGAGAAATATCTCAACTTCAGAGAGATAGTACGTATAGCCAAAATGCAAGTTAGGTGAGAGTTCAGTTACAGGTAGAAGAGTGAATACTGCCTCATTCTCCTGTTTTGACCCTCGGACTGACCCCTACACTGGATGCATGGTTCTATAAATTGTAAAGCCATCTGCAGACACTAAGTTTTAAAAACACATAGTTCCAAAACTGAGTAGTCTCTTAGAATTTGAACCAATCTCTCGCATGAGCACCCAAGGTTTGAGAGGGGGAGGTAAGTAGCGTGGCCAGCTCAACAGCATTTGCCAAAACTTGGTAAGGAAAGCAAACATACCTTTACCTCTAACACTTACTAGTCCTCTGTCTGAGCACCTGGGGGACACATGTCCATTTGATGCCTTTCAGCCAGCAATTTGTTGAGCAAACAGCTGGCATATGAAGGGTTATTAAAATACATATTTTCCTTCCAACCATTTATGAGTAGTCTGGTCAGGAGTAGCAAGGAGAAAGGAATTATCAGGCCTATCAACTGACTATTTCTGCCTTTAAACTCCTTCATCCTGCAGCTGGTGGAATATAGAAGATCATGAAAAAGATGCACAGCCATTTCACCTGTCTGAAGTTCCCTTAGATGTTGAGCTGTCATCAGAATCATGTATCTTACGATGAAGTAGCTCATCTCCATGAGTACCATCTGTGACTGATTACTGACTGTTAGGACCTGCAAGAATTCACATGGTACACCTTCTAAGTAAAATCAGTAGGCCAGAAAACTTCCAATTTCAGAGCTTGTGAGAGCCATGAGTTCAGAAAGAGGGACACATCCAAAACCTCCTGGCCCTCTGACTGGCCCAGTAACTAGAGATTCTTTTACTGAAGAGTTATTTCAGCCTTCTTTGGCCTCTGTCACAACCCACTGAGCACTCCTGTTGTTGCTGCCAATATCTTTTCAGCATGCAATGTGGCAATGGCACTGACAAACAGTACGGTAAAGTCCTCAATTAATTTTTTAGTAGCCTGCATAGATCCTGGTCCCCTGACGGTGCATCAGCTTCCCCCATAATGCAATAACCTTGCTAGGATATAAAAAAGTCAGAAGATTTTTCAGCTTTCACATAATGATCAGACCCTAAGTCCCATCAATCTGAAAATGCTGGATGGCAATTTAAGAAGTTTAAATAGCTTTTTCAAAGTAAAATGGCAGTTTACAGCAGAAGCTTCTCACAAGAGCATCTTCTCTTCTCAGTGGCTGGCTATGCCCCTCCCCCCACAGGTCAGTCTTTTTTTTTTCATTTATGATTTATGCTTCTCGGTTGCCAAGGGCTATGCTGCCATCCATCCTGCTCTGCCAATCCCCCACCATCCCCATCTACCGCAGGAGTTGCCATGCTGCTCAAACATCTCTTATAGATTTCCCCACATGGCAGGGTCAGGAGAGGGAAGGAGGGCCATCCTGCCTGAAGTACATAGATCCAGTCTTGATCCCTGGCTTCCTGGTGGTGAGTAGGGTGAAGGATTGGCAGGCAGGGCTTCATGAATGCCTACTCTGCTGTCATTTTCATTCTGATTTTTTCCCTTGCTGAAGTGCACACATTGGCGTGTGTGTGTAGAGGTACATGTACTCTACAGAGTCCCACATCATCACCTACTACTGCCATACCCATCCCACACTACCATCAGTCCTCCATCTGGTGTTAGTCTTCTGGCAGAGCCAGCATTTTTCCCTCCACGGGAAAGGAGAGTAGTCCCTCAGACACTCAATCCTCTCCCTCCTGGCTGAGATTTGGCATCATATGCTTCTTCCTAAACATGGGTCACCAGAGTGGAATGAGATGCGGTATCCAGTGCCTCAACCCCCAGTTTGACCTGGCTGGCTGTGGGGTTAGTCATTTTTAAGGCTGCTTGTCATAGCTAGCAAACTTTTTGTGAGCACTCAAGAGTAGGTCTGCATGAAGGCAGTAGGAAAATTGCCCAGCGAAATATGAACTTATGTCAGTCTGGTACAATGAAACAATTCAGCAAAAAATTAGTATATAAAAATTCTTAGTCAAGGAGCAGACCCAAGTGCACTCTAGTGCATTAATATAATGGAGTATCCTTTAGCTTTTTGAAAAAGCAGTCCACCACTTGTCAATCTTCTCAGTTCAATGTTATTGTTTTTTGAAACTTGCCCCAAGGTTTACCTATCAACTTCTTCGGAGACTGCGAAAAAGTATTTAAAGTAAATTCATAGGGCATATGTATGTGTCTTTCTTGTATAATACTCTGAGTTTTATTCATCAAAAGTGCATACCATAAACAAACTTTTATACAGTTTAATATGTATTATTTGCTTATTCTTTAGTGCTGCCCTATTATTATATGATATAGAAAAAGAAACACATTTTCATGGCAATGCACTATACATTATCAGCTTTATTTGCCAGTTACTGTACATTCAAAATGCCACCACCATGTGCTTAGAATTACTGCAGTTAGGACTATTCCCCTATTACCCACTTTGTGCTAGTTGGACTCTCCTCTCACTGCCTAGAGCATGCAGGACTCTTCAGCCTGACAGCTCTGTACTGCTGATATGAGTACCATGTAGAGATAAAACAAAATATTCAAACTGAGCTTCAACTCATGGTTTTGGAGGATTTACTGTGGTTATATATTTATCTTATTGTTAGACTTTTCTGTTTTATGTGATTATAACAGCTGCAGAAGAGGCAAAGGCATAAAGGTTAATATTGTCACTTTTAAGCCTAGCAGCTTACAGTTCACTTTGCTAAAATGCATTTTCCCTTTACTTCATATGCTTGCAGAGTTCTTACCCTAAACTGCAAGGGCTTCATATGAAAATCTCAATCTCATAAGGAAGCATTTAGTTACTTTTGTGAAAAAAAAAATCCCTTGTACATTATCAATTGAAAAGTTGTAAGCAATGAAGAGTGCTAATCTTCCCAGCTTTCTGCAGCAGAGTTGTCATGAAAGTAGAGGCAAGCAGTACAAACTAGCAAGAGGCACAGCCTCTTGTACCCATGCCTGTCAGCATGCTGACATCAGGGAGTGACATCAGTGGAATGCCAGGTGGCATCCATTGTTAGATAACTGGTTTACAGCACTGCAAACTGCACGTGATGCAGCCTTCGGTGTGGGCATATGGCGCATATTTCATGATGGAGAGGCCAAATACATGTCTACTTTGCTATACTATTTTAATTAACTGGTGTCTACCAGTAGATACTTCTCTGCTTAAGATGTTCCTTTAAAAAGTATTCACGTCTGCAAAGGGTGCAGATGGAGATGCCAAATGCCAAGAACTTCATCTTGAAAGTCTCTCATGGCTACTGACTGGTCCTACATGATTGGTTATTCAGGTTCCATCTTATATAGTATAATAATAGGACAGCACTAAAGAATAAATAAGAGAAGAATACAATACAGTATAAAGATGTATAAATGTTGATATATGCTATGCACTTTTGAGGAATGACACTCAAAGTATTATGCAAGAAAAATAGACATGTACATACAGTATGCCTTATGAATTTATTTTAAATACTAACCAGAAGGGTAGCACCCTATATGAGTCTCTATTATTGAGCAACTCAATATGAGTAACTCAATAATAGTACTTTAAGAGTACAGCGACTGGTGAAAAAGGTTGCGATATCCTGTATAGCTAGTGTAGCATGGCACTATACTCGCTAGACCAGGTTATTGGACTGTGTTTGGTCAAGCCCTGACAAGCTGGCCATTTAGTGTAGTGGTATATGCTACCGCTCCTGAAGCCAGTGACTAGGGTTCGGGTCTAGCACCTGACAGTAGAGAATTTTTTTTCCCTTTTTTTTTTTACCTTAAGTCTGCACCCCCCATTAAGTTGATTATAATTAATTTGGGGGGGGTGTGGGGGGCTTGCCCCATGCATAAAAATAGATTATAGTGAGTTTTTTTTTCTCGTAGTAAGTGACCTTCACTATTTGTGATGGTCGGTGTAATGTGTTGTCACCCTTTTCTGTCAAGCAGTTATTGTGTTGCTCTTTGTGTTCAGTGACTAAACCTTCAGAAGTCCCCTGAAGAAGCCGATGGGCAAAATGTTGGGACAAGATTAAGAAAATAATAAAGCTGAACTGAGAATATCAATAAGTTTTGGACTTTTTTTCTTTTTTTTTTTCAAAAAGCAAAGGGAGAGAGCATTTTATTAATGCATTTTTGTGACTCTACCCAGTGGCCCAGATAATGCCAACTGCATTAAGCACTCTGTGTACACATGAGCAGCAGTATCTGGACACCAGTGTATAATTTGATGCTAGAAATGAAGGGCAGAAACATAGTTAGCCTATAACTGAGAAAATGAAAGTGCATTTCTGTGCACAAATCATAGCAGTAGCAGCAGTGTGGCTATAGCACCAACCGTACACTCTTGTTCTAATTATATCACCTACATATTATTCCCTTACAAGCAGTGGGTGGAACTCTGTAAATGTTTTCATGCTGTACATATTTAGCAGTTTGGGCTAAATTATTTTAACACTTCTTGTCTTGCTGCTGTGTCATTGTTTTACATGGAGCCCCCCACCCCATCCACAGTATCTTGCTCTTTTTAGTATTCAAGCAAGTATTATTGTCAAGCATGCAATGTTGTGCATTTTCAGAAGACTAATGTTATGTTTAGCAGGACTGAGTTGGATGTGGTTGGTAATTACTGAGTAAAGATATGGTAAGCAGAGAGTACTGCAGTACTATTTGAGACATTTTCATTTACGTTTACGGTCCCATATTTGAATACCGATGATGCTTTGCAATACGTTTTAGGCTTTAGAATAAATACATGTGGCATGGAGAAATTTAGGAAAATGAACAGATTGAAAACTACCTTGTCTATTTTTTTGTTATTTATGCATTCTACATACTGATCTTCTTTTCAAACTGCCTCTGTTGTATGCTGTTTTTTTTTTGGGGGGGGGGTTGTATGGTACTTCTGATTGCAATTGGTGTTACTTAAGTACATTGGACTGGCATTTGCAGGACAAACAAGTTGCCACATGTAGTCCATGGGAGTGGAGTAAAAAGATAGAATTGTAATTTATCTAGTGGGTTACATACACTATATATTAAAGTTCTTCACCAGCAATTTATTTACACATAATGGTCATTTGGAAATGGTATCTCTCATTAAAAGTAGGGTTCTGCTTATACTTGGGAATTATTAAAATACTTGATTTTGCTTAATACTACTGCTCCTATTCATCTTGTTAGTTGTTTTGCAGGCACCCCCCCCCCCAAACAGGTTGCTGCTTTTTTTTGGTGTGACACTACCATTCCAAGTCTGCTTGTTTATTGTTATATATGGAGATCTGATTGCTGCCTTCCCAAGCACATTGCTCTTTTCCATGCTGGTTGGCATAGCCAGCAGGTTTATTGGGCAGCAAGTACTGATTTGACAGGAAGGAAGTGGAAATGTATCCTTCCGTCACTGAATGTCATTGTTCTTTATGCTGATAAAATCCCATAGAGACCCTAGTGAAGATGTAGAGACATGTATAGTATAATGTGTAGTGAAAAAGGAATACTGAACTGAACAGTAGCATATTTGAAATGTGTTTCTTTTCCCTTTAATAATAGAGTGAAGGGGTGAAAAGGAGTGATATGAACAGGCATGACTTCAGGTAACTTTTTTTTTCTTACAGCTGTTTGGTCCCCATCGCCTTCCTCCTGCCAACTGGCAACAGGAACGTATTGGTATTTTTTACAGTTTTCTCCCCTGACCCACCTGAGGCCCCAACACATGGCCATGTGAGCATCTGGAGGCACGGTACATGCCCTGTGGAATCAGCTCCATCCCTTCCACCTCCTATAACTGTTTGCCACCCTCCTGTCTGCCTATGCTACCCACTGGACTTCCACTTGGTGGGAGTGGAACTACGGGCGGGTGCCAACCCACCCTCACCACCCCTGGGAGAGGAGAGCTGCCCATCAGCTTGCTCAATCCTGCTCCCCCCTCCCCCCCACACCAACAACCCAATGACCCAAGGTCATTCCCAAACCCTGGTCACCGGTGTAACACGAGGTGTGGCATCCAGTGCCTCAACCCTTAGCACCACTGGGCCAGCTGACTTCAGGTAACTTTAACTTTTTGATGGCAGCTTGACTTTTAAGCTCCTAAAGTACATTCAGATAAATTGATTGCCATCCCATTTTTAAAAAAATGAATCCTCCTGCCAAAAAATTGGAAATCGACAAGCATGAAGCTCAGTGTGCCAGTGCTCAGCCTAGCAAGAAACTTTGAAGAATAGTGGAATAGGAAAAAAAAAACTGCAGAAGGCAAAACAAATGACTGAAGCCTTGTCAGTGCCATCATTGGAATATGAAGACCTGATGCAGGCAGTCGAAGCACACCCTGATGGAGCAACAGCAATATATCAAACAGTCCTGGCTGTGGCCAGAGTAGAACAATCTGTGACTGTTATCAGAAAGGACATAGGGGAGGTGGAAAAGTGAACAGCAGAGGTAGAAGCCCACATTAGAGAAGTCCTGGACTCAAATCAGCAGCATGAAGTGTAAACTTTCTAACAAACCTGATGGGTTACAGTGGCATGGGAGATGCAAAAAAAATGCATGATGCCTGAAGGAAGAGAAATGAAGGCCAGTTTGATTACTGACTTTTAGAAAACTATTTAGAGACTTACTTCCTCTACCTCCTGGCTTTAACCTGAATGTGGGCAGCGAATCGAGAGCTTTTGGGCCAGAACCCCCAGGATCCTCAACAAAACCATGCTGTATAGCAGCCTAACTTCAGTTGTTCTGATCCAAAGAAATTGTTTGAAGATAAGCCTTGAAGATAAAGAATTTGAAATAGGCTGAGCTCAAACAGTCCTTGGTTCATGATTACACACAGGGTATGCTGGGAAAGCACAAAGCTACAGTACTTAGAGGTTACCAACCAAGTGCCAAGTAAGCATATAAGGACTTATATGGGCTTCCCTGCAAATCTAAAATTGGAGGAGGAATCCTGAATAAAAATTTATGATTCAGTACTGGAGGCTAAACCCACTCTATATTCCATTCAGTGGATAAGGGGAAGGTAGTGTGGGAATTGTTGAATTCAGCATGGACAATGGCTCAGGATGGGAAAAAATAAAACAGCCAGCAGGATACAGAACCCCAAATCCTCTGTATACAGATATTACTGTACTTCATTGCTTCTGTAATTTAAGCAGCAAAAAAAAAAAAAAAACAAGGAATGGATGCTACCAGTAGAAATTGTACCCACTGAAGTGAAAAATGTGAAATGCAGTGAGGAATTTGAAACTGTTGTACAGCAGTCCCAAATGTTGGGAAGGAAACATAAAAACATGGAAACATAAACAATGACGGCAGAAAGTAAATAGTAATCCATCTAGTCTGTCCTGTGATCCATAACAAACAAAGGGACCTATGGACCATACAGGGTATAAGCCCTCTCTATCCACCCCCTGTTCCCCTCCCTACCACTCTCACTTAGAAACTACTGTACCCATCATCCTGTCCCAGTCATGCTAGTATCCATTAAAAGATTTGGCATCCACCACCTCAGTTGGCAGACTGTTCCACAGTTCCATCAAGATTTCTGTAAAATAAAACATTTTTGCATAACTCTTTAGCCTCCCTCCCATCTGTGTCCACTCATGCCCCCGTGTCTTTAAACTGTAACTCATTCTAAATAATTCCTCACAGCTCACTTTGTTTAGTCCTTTCAGGATCTTATAGGTCTCCGTCATATCACCCCTCTCTCGTATGGTCTCCAGCAAGTACACGTTCTGTGCCTTAAGTTGATCCCTGGAAGATCTGCCCTGCTGGCTCTGAATCACCCTGGCCACCCTTTGTTACATTGTTTCTAGTCTCTCCTGATCTTTCCTGAGGTGAGCACCCCAGAACCGGGCACAATTCTCCAGCTGCAGCCTCACCAATGACTTATAAACAGGTAGTAAGCATACTGCACCCCCTATATGGGGGTTTTGAATCATCACATTAGTCTGGGCATCACTTTAAATGGGGCTCAGTATAGTCTATGTAACGTATGTATGCAGTGTTGCCAGACTGATTTTTAGTGTTGCTTGAGTGCTTTTGAGTTCCTGTGCAAACTTTTTGTTTTACTTTCAGCTTGCTTATGCTTGTGTTGTGTATTTTTTAGTGCTTGTGTAAACTTATTTTACAGGTACTGTATACTGCTTAAAAATACTCAAAGCACTAGAGAGAGCCTTGAACTGAAGAAATCCATAACTTTGCTTTGCTGACTTTTGGCTATGGCCACCTTATCCATTGCAGCTTCAGTCTCTTGACAGCTGTTCCTACTGTTGCAGTAATCCATGTTACTAGCACCATTTCATTGCCAAGTTCTGACCGTGTAGCATCTTGACAACCAGTATAGCATCATGTTTTACTTTAGTGTCTTGACTCTTGTCATCAGCGTCAATGCTATATTTTCTCAGGCGTCATCAATTCGCATTATCTTGATCACTGAAACAATAGCCTCATTGGTGAACTCCCCTTCTGTTGCCTCCCCTTCATCCACATTCACATTCAGTCACTTCACTACCAGTCTAGCATTGCTTGTAAAGTGCTTTGGATGTGTGAAAAGCACCATATAAATGCTGATTCTTCTTCTTCTTCTTCACATTCACAAAGTTGACAAATGCATCCACCAACAAAAAAGTTAGGTGAAGGACATCAACCAAAATGGCTACCTGAATGGGTTCTTCAGCACTGTTTGCTCTAAAAAAGAAACCAGCTATTTTGAAACAGTTGTTGATTGTTGTGGGCTTAACTAAAGACCAAACTCAGTGCAACATGTATATAGAGTTCCCCTTCTGTTGGCTGCTCTGCATTCATATTTCCAAACTTTCAAATTTATCTACCAACATAAAAGCTAGGCGAGGGATATCAACCAAATCAGCTACCTAAATGGGCTCTTCAGTACTTTTTTCTGTAAATGAAACCAGCTATTTTGAAACAGTACTGATTGCTGTGTGCTTAATCAAAGACCAGGCTTAGTGCAATATGCAGACAGCATCCATCAGGGTGACCCTGCAGGCTATCTCAGCAGCATGTGCTGATTCCCTGGTCGATCACAGCAATGTTCTTGCTGGCCACCAAGGACCTGTATTGGCACTTTAAACTGTGTACCACTCCCATATCAATAGGTTGAATAAGTTTGTGGTGTTAGGAGGAAAGAAAGCTAGTTTTATGTTGCTGATCATGTTTACTAGGCCATGGGACTGTTCACTACAGTTGTGGACTAGGAGGAGAATGCAACAATGTGCCTATCTGAGCTGTCGGTCGCAGGTGAACACCCACTGTTGAAACAGTACTCCAGTCTTCCATGCAGCGACAAGGTCTGTGTACACAATAGTAAGGGTGTTAGGGTCTTTTGGGAGGCAGCTTGGCCATTTTAGTTTCCAGTGACTACAATTTTCTTTCTTTCATTTAAAATCAGGTTGGCACAGATAAGTATGGACACTTGGCCCTTTGTCTTTTTCCCTCTGGCAAGGTCAACATTAAAGGGGACATTACCACAGTCTGTATTACCACGGTAAAATAACCCTGTCTCTTCTGCATTGATGATGTAATCAGGTGTGAAGTCAGATAGCAACACATGCAGACTATCTTTTAGCCAGGATTGTGCAGTGACCATTTTGGCATCAACTTTCTCACCATGTTCTCTCTTGAGCACAATGTTATGCTGAGCCTACCAGCAGTATAGCCATTCCGCTATTGCTTCAGATCACTCATGGCTGAGCTCTAAGGAAAGTTCTAGTGCCTTTGTTTTCGCCATAGGGTTGAGCACCCGAGCATTTTTCACAAGGCTGTCTGAAAGAAATCTGTGTTGAATGGTTTAATTTGTGTGAACTCGCTAGAGGAATCTGGGCACTCATAAGAATTCATCAAAGTCATGAGTCATGCTATTAATCTTTAAACAAACTGTTGACACCCAGCAATATCTGTTTCAGTGCTTATTGTTTCAGTTTCTCACAAAACCCCAGTGTTTCGCCTGTATTTATCAGGCTTTTCCAAGGTGATTTAATTTTTAGCATTCTGTACCAATGTGAACAAAAAAAATATATATATATATATATATATATATATATATATATATATATATATCATAGAGGCATGGTCGTGCCCCTGTAGTTAGGGTTGAATAGGCAGTTTAATGTTAAACCCCATATTTTGCACATAAATAACATTGCAACCATTCAATGGATTTGCACAAAATTTGGTTAGCTCTGTCCCGTGGGGTAGATCTCTTGATGTGCCAAGCTGTGTTTTGATCGGATATGGGGTTTTCGTGCAGCAGAGTGCCAAAAAACATGTTTTTTTGCCTTTTTGACCCATTTTTGCTGATTTCTGCCCATCGCACTGTGGCCACACAATTTGGAATTTTGTTCTGAAATGTTCAGGGTAAAAAGAGGCTGCCCCAAAGAACAATCCAGCATTGGTTTGGTGAACAAATATTAATCCGTTCCAAAGTTATTTCATTTTGAATTTTCTGGTTCTGAGCATGCTCAGTTCAGTCCTTGCAAGAGGTGCATGTTTTGAGAAAGAAGATTTGCCTCACAATCAAGGATTTTGTCATCTCACAAATGGGGATTTATAAAATCCTCATTCGTGAGGAAAAATTCCCTTTTCGTTAGCTGCCATCTTGTTTTAATTTTTTCCCACAAATAAAATGTTGCAACTTGCCCCACTGATATGTTCTGAGTTAACTGAAGTATGGGTTTTGTTCAGGGCATCACCCTGTACAAACCCATGGCATTGGTTTACTTCTTTGGTTTACTTACTTTTTTATGAAAAAAATGGCAGTTTTTAATTTTAAAAATCTTTGTTCGTCACTCGCTTCAGATCTTTGTTCACTATGTGACAAAATCCTTGTTCTCAAGCCGATCCTTGTTCGCAAGCTATCAAAATCCTTGATAGCGTTTTCCAGACCAGATGGCCCTCTCTCGTGAACAAGGATTGGCTCGCGAAAAGGGATTTTGTCACCTCACAAAAGGGGATCGGCTCACGAAAGAGGATTTTGACAGATTGAGAAAAGGGATTGCTTTTTTTAAAATCCCTTTTTATGAGCTGCCAAAATCCCTTTTTGTGAGCCAATCCTTTTTCTTGAACTTACAAAATCCTTGTTTGCAATTTACGGACCAGATGGCCCTATCTCACAAACAAGAACTGGCTCATGAACATGGATTTTGTCACCTCACAAAAAAAGATCGAATCGTGAAAGGAGTTTTGACAGCTCCTAAAAGGGACTGATTTTTAAATCCTTTTGAGAACTGTCAAAGCCCCTTTGTGCGAGTTGTCAAAATCCCATTTAGTGACCCAGTCCCTTTTCGTGAGCTGTCAAAATCCTTGTTCATGAGATCAAGACAAGATGGCAAAATCTGATGAATGAGGAATTCTTACAAACCAGGATTTTGACAGCTAACGAACAGGATTCATCTCTCTAATGAGGATTTTGACACCTCACAAACAAGGAATTTAAAAACTTTCCCAGTGTACTGCTAATAAATGGTTTGGTCTTTTGGCTTGACATTTGCAGGGTACAAAGGGGGCGTCCCACAGATGTGAATTATGCTGTTTAGGTGCAACAGTTTTCATCAGTTCCATAGCTATGCCATTATGAAGTTCAGAAATTTCCCATAGGATAACATTGTAGTGAACACGATGCCTTTTGGTGCCTATATCTTGAAAATCTTCAAGATACTGATTTTTTGCTAAACACAGCTTAGTACACCTTTGGGTGTACTAAGCATATGTGCAGTTTACCAGTGCATGATTACAACTGCAGTGAAATTTTTTCAAAGGTTGCTACTGTTATTCAGATATTGCACCATCTGCAGCACAGGGGTTACTTGGAATGTGTCTAGGCCTGCACTAAGTCTCTACAATTATAGATAGGTGGGGCAGGGCCCTGTGCTCCCACATATGGTTAACATTATACAGTAATGGGACTGCGGGGTCATCTGTTATGCAATAATGTGAATGCAGGGCTCGCTACCACATGGAGATGGCAGTTCATTACAATGTCTGTGTGCTTATGGGAGCACAGGGCTCAGAAGGCCCTTCGGTCTCAAAACTATATAAGGGTAAGATTACACTTTTTCAGAAAGTAAGGAAATTAATTGCAAAAACCTTTGTTAATGCATCAGTTAGGGTTGAAGTGACAAAAGTAGGAAAATGAGGTGTTAGGGTTGACACCCTAACCCCACACACACACCCTACCACCCCACCTCACCCCCACCCACTACAGACCAACAGGTGACTGGATGTTCCTTGGGGTCATCAGGTCTACCTTTCACCCCATTCTCCTATACTGTATCATGTAAGCTTTATTACACATGGAATGGGGTGAGAGTTAGGGACAATGACCCCAAGGCATACCCCATCACCTATTGGCCTGGGGTGGGTGGGGGTGAGGTGGGGTGGTAGGGTGTGGGGGAGTGTTAGGGTGTCACCCCTAATGCCTAATTTCCCTACTTTTGTCACTTCAACCCTAACTGATGCATTAACAAAGTTTTTTGCAATGAATCTCCCTTTCTCTCTCCCTCTCTCTCTCTCTATATATATATATGTGTATATTAGATGCACGATAGTGCAGCTATAGTTAGGGTTGCCAGGCCACTTCTATGTTAAACTCAAAAGTTTGCAGTTTAATATATTTGCAACTGTTTGTCCAATTTACCTGAATTTTTGCATGCACAGTGTCCAATGACAGATCTCTGGATCTGGAAAGTTCTATTCTGGTTGGATGTACTGTATGGTTGCAGAGCTGTTTGGTGTCAAAAATGTGAAAAATCCTAAACTTATGTGCACTTTTTTTGTCAGGCTACAGATACCAAATGGTGTGTCTGTCTGACTTCAAATGTGCATTTGTATATGTGGCCTAGGTGAAGGTCATGCCTTTTGAAGATTTGGTGAAAAAATATTAATCCGTTGAAAAGTTATGCATGTTTTTCATGTCCCATTTTATCCTAAGACAAAATTTATATGGGTCACATGAAAATGTTCGGAAAACATTTTTCATTTCCTGCTCTGCATTTTTCATTTCATGCTGCCACCATCTTGTTTTCAGTTGGCGAGATAAAAGACGATGTAACTCAAAAAATACTGCTCCTTGTTAAACGCAAACACTTTTGTTTACCTAATCGGGGTGTGAGAAACTTGCCCCTGGCATCATTTTTTGTGCAGGTTGTTTTCTAAAATTTTTCTGCCATCTTGACGTTTTGTTCCCAAAAACATTTTTTGTGTGCACTGTAATGGCTGAGGGCAACAAAAAAAAATGCACAAAAACATATTTTTGGCACGGAAAGATTTAATTATAAGGTATAGGGTTGCCAAGAAACATTTATGTTTTGCGAAAACAATGCTTGAAAACATTGTTGAAACTGCACCCAAAAACAGCAATTCTTTGCCACCACACTGTATCAAAACGTTTGGGGCTTTTCAGCTGAAACTTTCAGGGTGGCAAGCCCATGTCCCACACTTGTGCCTTTTGGTGGTTTCATCCCCAAACATTCAGTGGGCCCATAGTTACAGCATTCTGAATTTCAGAAATTTCCCATAGGCTAACATTGTGGTGCCCATGGTGACTTTTGACACCCGTATCTCGGAAACAATTTGAGATAAGAATTTAGGCCAACAAAGCTGGTGTGGAGGTTTCAAAGTCATGATTACAACTGCATTTGAATTTTTTTCCTAGTTCCTACAGTTACTGAGATATTGCCAAATGAGTGTTACAAGGGTTCCTTTTCAGTACTATGGGGCTGCTGTATTGCTCCATACTAATGTGTAAGTGGGAGTGTAGAGCCCAGAGGGCCTGTGCACCCATATATGCATACCATTACACTAAAACTGGGCAATTTGAAGAGAGGCAGAGTTCTGAGGGCTCGCGCTCCCACAAACACATACCAGTTACCAGTTACATTACACTTTCTCAAAAAGAAGGGAAATTCATTGCAAAAAACTTAATTAATGCATCAGTTAGGGTTGATAGCACAGTGACTAAAGTATGGAAATGTGATGTTAGGGTTACTTCCTATTACCCCACCTCCACCCCCAACCTCCACACACCAACAGACATCAGGGACTGCCATGGGGTCATCAGACCTAACTCTCACCCCATTCTCAATATACATATTCAATGAATATATATATATATATATATACATATATATATATATATATATTCATGGCAAAAAACTCCGTTTAATGCATCAGTTAGGGTTGTTCCACAGGGACAAAAGTGAGGAAATTCACTGTTAGGGTTGAAAACCCTAACTCCGAATTCACCCACCAGCACGACACACACACAGACACACACACACACACATGCAAGTATGGGGGAGGACCAAGTCAACACAACCAATGACAGACATCCAGCAGCAGGTGACAGAAATAACAAACAATTGTCTAAATGTACTACGAGACATCCCCACCCACCTGACCAGGTACTGCATGCTCAGTGGAGATCAACAGCAAAACTGAGGCCATGTACACCAAACATACACATCCCTGATTGCAGCTGCACACAACGTACCACACTTAGTAGCTGCATGGCCTTACCCACCGATGCCCCACAACAGACCACACCACTTGTGGTGGGCCACCTGAGCAACAGAGTTCAGCAAAACCAAGGAGTTGTACAGGTATAATATCTCTGATTATAACAAGGGTATGAGAAATGCAGCTTTCTAATTGACTGTAAACATTGTAACAGCCTTATGTTTAGTTTTATTAACATACATGTAGAGCCTAACCATATGATGAACATGGTTTAATGTTGTTTAAAAACAGTTTTATTATGATAGCAATAAGCCACTCCCAGGTATTATGTTAATGGTCAGTTTATCACTGTCTAGCGACATGTGGCACTCGGCTATGCCTCATTCAACATTAAACCCCTACAGGGTGATTAACAGACCATTTAACATAACTGTTGGTCATGCCTTATTGCTTAATTGTCTTTATGAGTAGATACTCTCCCTCTGCTAGGCACTGCAGCAGCTTTGCAACATAGTGTCCCACCCCAGTTACACTATACACTGTCTAGTTACTGGAGAATGGCTGTGAATATGAACTCATGGAGATGAACAGTGTAACTTGATCATTACAGTCATCGAATCCCTAGTGTGATCATAACTGACAGAGTCAGTGATAGAGGATAACCCCTGCTGTCCTAGTACACTTACCCCATTGTGAGTTAAATCAATACTAAAAGACATTCTGTTTATATCTACACCATACCTACTTGATTCCTGTTGTACCACAATTAACATAGTTATCACTTTGATAGCATCAGTGACAGAAGTGTGGCAAACCCAAACAGTAGGCATACAGCCTGAGTATGAAACAACTGTTAAAAAAAATCACACTGTGTCCATAAGTGGCATAGATCACTCATTGCAGCAATAGTAAATGTATTACTATTTGAACAAGTTAGTCATCACAGATGCAATGAGATTGTCTTTATCAGGTACAACATAATCAGTAAGTGCCTACAGGAAAATCTCTCCTATATACATCTCCGATACAAGTACATCATTGTTGGCTCAGTAGTGCTATGATATTTAGAAGTTGCTTGGCCTGATCCATGCAATTACAATGTTTCTTACAAAGAATACTTACTGCATCTTTAGTATTGAAACACACTGAAGGTCTATGTATGTACATCAGCAGTACACCTTCATCAGTAAGAATGCATGTGATACTGGCGCACATGAATTTCACAGCGTTGAACAGGCAATGCTTTTCCATACGTTTACATCAGCCTCTCTATGTTGAGTAAACCATTGCAGTAAATGTACTACTATGTAAATCACCTACTAAATGTATCACTACTTTTATCTTGAGCATGCTAGTGTCTTGTAGTTAATTTATGTGCTTCTCTTAATTAATGTATACTCACTAGTGTTAAAACCTTTCTACAACTGTCATCATGCACCTTCAGCATTTATACTGAATAATGGCACAGTACCAGTTGTGGTGTGGTGTGGGGCATCGGTAGGTAAGGCCATGCAACTACTAAGTGTGGTACATTGTGTGCAGCTGCAATCAGGGATGTGTACTTTTGGTGTACATGGCCTCAGTTTTGCTGTTGATCTCCACTGAGCATGCAGTACCTGGTCAGGTGGGTGGGGATGTCTCATAGTACATTTAGACAATTGTTTGTTATTTCTGTCACCTGCTGCTGGATGTCTGTCATTGGTTGTGTTGACTTGGTCCTCCCCATACTTGCATGTGTGTGTGTCTGTGTGTGTGTGCTTTGTTGGGATCTGGAGTTAGGGAGCCAAACCCAACAGCTAATTTCTCACTTTTGTCGCTGTTGAACAACCCTAACTGATGCATTAAACGGAGTTTTGCCATGAATATCCTGTCTTTTTCAGAACTATTACTCAGTATAGTACATGATTTATAGTTGTAAGAATAGTGCACATACATAAAAAAAAGTTCCAATATCAGAAATACTTTAACTCTTGTAGTTGCATTTACTGTTATTAACAGTAACAGTAGTTAACTGTGAATCATATTGTTTTTATAACTTTATTAATTGTAATTTGTCATTGTTATTCCACGTAATATTTTTTATGTAAAAGTGTCTTACTCATTTTGTTTGTGAGCACATATGTAAATAAAAAGATGTACATAACTAAAAGACAATATGACATGACATGGACACCATTAGTTCATCTACTGAACAAATGGATATGTTGCTGTAGTAACTCGAGATTTGATAGAGTGCTTGTACTACCAACTGAGGTGGTACCACCAATCATGTGAACAGCAGTGGAAGAGGTTTGCTGGTACTGAATACATAAGTTTGTTGTAAGTATGCCAACACAGACATTTCATTGTTGTACTAGCAGGTACATACTTATCTTCATCATGATACACATACACACATTCTGTAGCAGTAGGTGTATGAAACAACAACAGTGTGCCACAAATAGTGTAACGTAGCATTGTCACACATCTAACTTACTTCTATGGAGATCCAACTCTAATACCACAATAGTGTGGTGAGGCTTTCACCAAATGAGAAAATCACAGTTGTATAAATCTTGTTAAAACTATTTTCAAGAAACATCTCAACTACACAATAACACACCAAACACAAGAGAGTATAAATTCACTTGTTTTTTACTATAAAAATATTTTATATATAAAAAATTACAAACAAAAAATATTTTCCTTTTTATAAACAATACAACAATATATATTCACTCAAATAGTATTCATACAGGCCAAAAAAAGTAATAAAAGTGTGTATTACATCATACACAAAAATAAATAATTAAAATACATTTTTGTTACATAAATAAAAAAATATATAAAAAGTTTTATTTTGTTTTGTAACTTTTGTGCAACACTTGTGAGAGGTGTATGCACTGCTTGAGGCAATCCAGGCTAGAAACTGGATTCGATGTGGAGGCGCAAAGGAAGTGGAAGCTGTTGCGCCCTCTGGAGGAGATACCGGACCGCTATGAAGGGTGGCCAGTTTCACCCAGGGAAGCTGCAGGAACAGATGGTGTTCGTGGAGGTGAAGCACTGCTACTCGACACAGCACCATCACCCACTACTACGACTGGCTCTATACGAGTTGACAGTCTGCTGCCAGCCATCAAGAGGGCTGGATTCTGTCCAGCCTCTCCCAAGGATGACAGTGTTTATTCACGCAGACTGCCAACCTGGCGCCACAGCTTTTATAGCAGCGGCAGTGAGACCATGCATTTTCGCAGTCGCGGGCGCCCTACAAAGATTTAAAAAAAAGTAATGATGAATATACAACACAAATTAAACAATTATGACTTTCAAATATTTTACTTCAAATATTTCTTATCTACTGCAATATCAGAAATGCATTCATTTCAAAGTTATGATTATAGTTTTAAGTATGACGCTAAACTATTTAGTATCTTATTTCTGTCTCTGTCATACTTGATTATCTATATAATCTAATAAGCTGACAACATAAAAAAACGTATAGTTAGCTGTGGCTTAGAATGCTACTCTTATATTTTCTTTCACTACTCATAAATATTCAGTATGTACATACTTTTGCATTATTGACACTATTATACCATACAATTGAAATACATCCTCATCAAGTGTGAGAATTTTTACTTCACCATGTCTGCCTATAATGTGTAGTCATGTCTGCACTAAAAAACAAAGTACCTTGACATTGACACTATCATAATATACTTTTAATGTGTACACAATCATGATCACTTTAATGATAGTTTGAAAGTAAACAGCTTTTTACCCGTATTTCAGGCCCTCAACACACGTCACTACTTTAAATAATTAAGTCACTGATATGACATGCGCTCCAAAACCATACCAGACATCTTCAAGTACATAAAGAACATAAATGACAGATTTCTAGGTAGCATAACAATAAGACATTCAGACAAGTAACCTAAAACTTAAACTGCAGTATGGTAAAATCTACTCAAAATAAAGACATTTAATTCATTGCTATACCGTTGGATGCCCATAATGTCTACATCACTGTGCTTTTGCACTGCCACATGGTAAAATTCTTCAAAACAATGTGGCACAGCAGTAATAAGGTTCTTCAATGTACTATCTGACATTAAAGCAATAATGCACTCCACGGTAAGTGTTGTGGTGTGATAACGTCGCACCTGTCGTCGTTAGATAAGAGGCCACAGGCGAAATGAACTAATCACCCCAAAAGTAACATTATCCCAGCACAACACACACCCCAAAGGACATTATTCTATTATACAATGGCTTGTTGGTACTAATAAAACAAAACATTTTTACAAAAAGTCTTAAAAAGTATTTTACAATTTCATTTCTCAACGGTTAAGCACAATGAATAGAGAAACAGTCCCACTGTAGTGTTATTGTGTGTCTGTTATCTCCTGCTGCACCCACCCCCTCCCAGGAAAGTACAGCAGTCCACACACTAAGATCCCAATATGGAACTGGGTAATATTTTTTTAATTAGTATTTTTTTTTTTTGAATGGGTTTAAAATCAACCGCAGGGCAGTTGAGGAACCGTAATACCAGTTACGGGTTGTTTGAGCACTTACTGATTTCCAGGAATGCAGTACAGCTTTGTGCACTGCCTATTTGAATGTGACTGTCATTTTATTGATAATTTGTTTAATTTACAATGTTCATGGTAACAGTGCACGAGTTTGAAAAAGTGAGCGGTAATCACAGGACTATGGCAATCTGAAAGGCCTCGTGCTCCTGCTGATGTGGAAATTGAAATGATGTCTAAAATGACATATTGTTTTTTAGTTAAAACATCTGTTTACAGTCAGGGATAATGTTAGTGAATATTTCTTTAGGTGTTTTGCCTGGCAAGTTGTACACAATTACTGTGCTGATGGACCAGCGGACACATATATTTAAATGCCGTCTATAATGACATTTTTTTTTTTTTTACTAAATGGACACACTGTGTGTCAGTGGGGGACAGGGAGTTATTCCACTATATCTGCTGGAAAAATGAGCAACATAGGGACAATTTGCACTGTCATGGCCAGAGATCACTAGCAGCCGAGTCGAAAGCACTCACAGTAGGTTAAAGGCATTAGAGAGTGTGAATGAAAAATGTGGGATTGCACTGTCAAGCAGCTACATGTAGTGACTTCTTGTTTTTCCAAAACCTTATCTGGTCACCCTGGTGCTGGGACTACAGCTGTGATGTTGTGCTGCGATAACATGACGCTTACAGTCCCATAGTCACCAATGGAGCCCAGGCTTTGTCTTTGTGATGGTATAATATGAAATTAACAATTATCAATAATAATTATTGATTTGCTATCATTAACATTGATAGTGTAATAGTAACAAACTTTCTTACTGATGACAAAGGACTCGCACCCTGCACAGGATGACAAGCATTAGCATGTACCTCTGGCTATTAGATATAGCAGGGCAGAAAAAGATGTTTTTTATAGTGCTGTGAGAAAAAACAACTGTGCAGTACATTAGCAGGTGAAAAATAAATTACAGTGTTAAACATTTAGTATATAAATACATACCATTTTCAAACCTACTACAGTGTATGGGAAATATCTAATACCTGATTGTAATGATAGCATGTAATGCTCATCTTGCAACAAATGTTTTAAATATACATATTACCACCTTTACTCACATACATTCTCACTGTTATGTCCTCACACTGTCCCAAAAAGTTATTTCGCACGGCAACCACAGCATCATATAGTAAAGTATAAAAAACACAGTTTGACAGTATCAGTGCTCATTCAAAGTATGACACTGTGTGTCGCAAGGCCATGCAGCATTGAATAATGTAGCAATGTGATGTCTGTGGCCCAATATTTAACACAGTTTCACTACTCAAGAACTCGTTTTAATAGCACCTAACCCAGTAATACGTGGCGTATGATGTAGTGGAATTTGCACCACTGCAAGTAGTCATAGTACTGCATTTTACATGTGGTGAGACAACTTCCATAGTGCTATATAGAAATGTGTCGATATTCATAGTGTGACCATAAACAGTCCCATTATTCACTGTATTATTACTTTTATCGCATTCCCTCAGTTCATGATCACCTTTTAAAAATACACATATCTGACAGTGCACTGAACAGCATCACACTGGATTGTAGAGGTAAGTATGAGGCTGGCAAGGCTGGAAGACAGACACACTGCACAGCTATTCAGTTTAACTGGGAAAGGGAGTCATGAAGACTACAACGCACATTTTGAACTTGTACATTGAGAAAAAACAAAAAAAATCATAATTGACACTGGCATTGCACACCATTGAGGCCACTACAATATCCTCCCACCATGTTGTGTTTTTAGGTATGGGTATCTGCAGTCAACAACACACCCTTATAAGGTCAGCACAAATAAAGTAAATAATATCAACAGTGATTCGCCCCACCAAACAAAAGAAGTAGCACTGGCTCGGCAATGAAAGTGTTGCTCACCTCAGACAATTGAACATTGCAGGAGTATGCCAACAGACAGCCCACTCCCTGTCACGCAGTAAGACAGCAAGGTAGTTATCAACAGAACATTGATCACCACGATATTGACAGCCATATAGTACTTCTCAACCATGCAGATAATAGCACAACAGATTTCACTTAGCAGGCTACCGCTACAGCCACCTCCACATGTTCAAAACAGCCTCGGGCTCTATTAAAGTAAACAAGTAAAAATGATCACATCAATAGATGAAATATCAAGGTAAAGTGTTTTCTTTAAAACATCAATTTCTAATACTACATCATGTACAACTATCATGAACAGCTATCTCTTTACGGAAACAGCTGTTTTCAAATAGATACGTTGATAATCAGTACAACAGCCTATAAAATCTTCTCATCTGCAAAAGCCAACAAGCTGAAATTATGACACCATATATATCTTTCCACAAATGTCATCAATCCAGAACATATAAAAATTCATTTTTTTCCTGGTGATCCCAACACTGTTTCAATTCATTATTTCTGAAAAAAACAGAAACATGTTATTGGTATGCAGTACAGAAACTGATGCCTGTCCATCAATCGCAATAGTTATAACATTGTCACAATGCATATTTGTTACACAGAACCTAAAACATTACATGTACCTTCAATTTACATACATACATACCTAATTATATAACGATCTGTCCTTAAACAGTTTTAAAATGTGAGTTATTATAACAAGAATAACACAAACATAACGATAATGTTAATATTCATAATGACCTCTAGCTGAATAAAGCAGCCATTTATGTATTACATAATACCCTACAGGCTATTAAAACACATTAACAAACATGTAGATATTCTATGTGTCCATTAATAACTATTGCAATAATAAAAATGAAACATTGGCAGGAGATATAGAAATAGTAAGTGAATAAGATCTAGGACATGTCAGATGGCAACAAATAATTACACCATTGAATACCACTGACACCCACAACATTACAATTGGTTATCTATTACTCATTGTACATTAAACCCACCACCAAAGTAGCAGAGAGAAGACCTCCACAACAACACCACATGCACACTATGGACATACATCCATTCTCGATTCATGAACAATAGTATACCACTCATGGCAAGTAACAACAGTTGTTACGTAGTACAGGATCTTCACCATGGTGGCACTGCATTCACTAGACTTGCTAACACCTTTTGAAGCACTGCATGGATATTCAAAATGGTTGCCATCGCAATAGGTTGCACATGCAAGTACCAAATTCTGCCATTGTGTGATATTAGTGAAGACAGTTGCCACTGAAAACACTGAGCAACAGCGCAATGCAAAAGAACATGCTCAAGTGAGGAGAACCATGCAGACTCCAGAGCCGATATTCGCGATGTGCGGTTGTGTAGACAACCCCAACCAAGCCTACACGACTTGGAGGAAAAAAGACATAAGTCGAGCCCCACAGGTGAGCTGCTGGATGCAGGCGAAAACACAGCAGCTACCTGTAAAGGCCCCAACCCAGTACCCGTGCCCCTACAGCCCATTGCAGCACCTGACTGTAATCCTCCACCCCCTCCAGTGACCCGACCGCGGGCATTGTGCCTCTCCCCATCACCAGGCCAATCACGGGCAGCAATGTCCCCGAACGTATCCCTGGTGGTCAGTGGACCGAAATGCGAACACGGACAGTGTTAAACAACCCTCCCAAATGTATCCTCAGAGTCCATGGACCAATGCCCAACGGCAGTAAGTAAAACAACACCCCTCCTCCTGAACATATCCTGGTGGTCAGTGGACGAAATGCCTAATTAGCAAAGTAAGTTTATAACCCCCTAAAGATAGCCACAAATTATCCACCACCCACCCGAGCACCACTACCCATCACCCCCACACGGGCAGCAGCAGCATCCCACCACCTGCCACCGTCAACCGACTGTCCACAGGCTGCACACCCCGGTGGGACCAAGAGCAACCGGTGTGATCCTACTGTACATCACAGTCAGATTTGTGATCAATCATTCATTCAAAAATGAACTGTCATAATGATAGGGCTACATACATTGGCTATCTCACCAATGGCCGCGCACCCCACCGGCAGTGGTCAGCGGGTGGTGGTGGCAGGCATGCAGGATGCTGCCACCGGCCGCCAGGGGGAGCTGAAGGTAGCGAGTGTGGGTGGGTGGCCAACACCACCAGGGCTTTGTTCAGAGAGGGGTTATTAAACACCACCTCCAATCCACTGACAGCAGGGATACGCTTAGAAAACATTACCGCCATGATCAGCTGTTTGGGGGTGAACCATGCCCGGATCAGCCCAGTGAGGGTGCCAAGGGTATTCTACACTGTTTTGTCTATGATCGGGTGCAGCGGGCATTGTTCCCCAATGGCTGCAGCCTGTCAGGCACCAGGACGCAATTCCTCGGGGATTGGCAGACCTACGGTAATGCCATGCAAATCACACCATAATCACATGCAAATGCCCCCCACACATGCGGCACGCATGATTATACCCCATTTGCATGTCACGTTTGAATATCAAATTCTGGCATGTGGTGCAATGGTACTTATGCAACTGCAAGTTGAATCACTCCGCCCAGAACTTCCGGGTGGCGCAAGTTCCACTGCACGATACATGCGGTTGGGTGGCTGGGGGTGATATTCGGGCGAGTTGCTCAATAACCCTTTGAATATAGCCCCGGACACAGCTCTGCAACTATTTGCTAGCGCACAATGGCTTGCATGTATAGATGGCACAATTTGAATATCCCACCCTTTGTGTCATGAGAAACCCTCATTTCTTATTTGTAAACAGCATAACAAATTTGGCGATAATAAAGTCTTACCGTAGTCAATCAAAATGACACTTCCGATCTCCGACTGACCACCTCCACAGCTTGACTCTGTGCTGGCACCACCTCGACTGAAGCTGGGGATGCCTCGATGTTCTACCATGACAAAAAAAAAAAAAAATATGTAAGTGTTAGATGTGAATCACAGTACAGTTTTGAAAGACTTACAACAACAGTAAATCAGCCACGACATACATAACATTGCTTCTAATTATAAGATACAAGCATTATGATCACATATTATAATAACAATTCTATATTTCTGTGCAGGGCCCAGCACACCATTATCTACATAGTCTGTAACTAGTAGGGCATCAAACACTATTAATGTACATTTGTACGTGTCTGTATGTGTATTGAGCATTTCAGTCCACTGAACACCAGGTATACATTCAAGAGGAGTGGTGGGTTTATTACACTTACTACACGTGATCGGCCATTTCCTTCCACTGGACCACCAGGGACACGTTCATGAGGAGAGGGATGGTTTATTACACAGTATTACAGACTTGTACAAGTTTTATACCACTACATCACAATAACTAAACAGTAACATATTGTTCTCTTCCAACATACCATAGTAGTAAGTGCGTATATGTATAAATGTGCTATTTTCTGGCATGGCTATCTTAGCAAGCTCTGGTTTGTGACTGAACAACAGCACAGTAAATAAATGGAAGAATTAGGTTACATGTTTTCATAGTACATCCTTACATATAGTATTAAGTATTTTAAAAATGTTGTGAGAAATACAGGTTTCTGATTAGTAGCAAACACGTTATTAGCTGTATGTCAATCTTTGATTAACATATATGTAGAGACTAAGCACATACAAAACAATGTTCAACACTATTTACAAAATATTGGTATGATAATACTAATAAGGCACTCTGAGTGTTTATATTAATGGTCACTTAATCACTGTGGGGGCATGTAGTACTCGGCTGTGCCTCATGCCACATTACACCAATAAACACGGATTTACACAACATTAACATAATCCCTCCTCATGTCTTATTGCTTAATCATGCAGTATACAATTATTTTTACAAATTCTGAATATATGCACAACTATTATGAAAAGTTGTGCTGATTTACTTACGGTGAGTAAGGCGCTCCCCCGCAGCTGGCTTGCCAGCAGCTTCCCAAAGCTCATATGCAAGGTAGTACCAGCACCTATCATTGTCCGGTATCCCCTCACGTTGTTTCAAAATGTAGAAACGTTGGCTCAACAGCTTCCACTTCCTCTTTAACTGTACAACAGTCTTATTCTTTACTTTTAAAGCTATGTACAAATAGCTGTTTATGCACCTCCACATTGAATCCAGTTTCCGATTTGTATTCCTCATCAAAACCTTCAGATTCCCTCTAGCCTGGACTGCCTCTAGCAGTGCACACACCTCTCGCAAGGTCCACTGCCTCATTCTGTCAGTTTAGAATTGTTTAGTTCTGAAATACAAACAGAAACAAATATCTACATTAGTATCATGTAACAATATAAATCATTTCTTAAACAAATTCCATATAATACTAATTAAATTAAAGAGCACATGTCCTTCAACATAGCAGAAACACACCTCAATAGCATTATGCGGGGCCTAGAAAGGTTCAGCTACCTCAACAGTAACAACAATTGCTGCTACACTATGGTGTCCCACCAGCATACAATCCAGTAGTCTCAGGGGTGGGGGCCTACTGCAATGAACATGACATTGGATACACCATGACATATCCATGTCTACTACACTGAACTGTTCACACACCATAACAATAAGGCAGTCCCATGAGTTACATAAATAGTCAGTTAATCACCCCCTAGGGCAGTATGGCACTCAGCTGCACCTTGTGCCACATTACACCCCTAGGGGTGATTAACAGACAGTTAATCTAAACCCTGGTCATACCTTATTGCTTAAATGTTGAGACATAACAACATCATACAATTGTGAACTGACAGCAGCAGAGTAAATTAGTATTGGTGTTTCCCCACTATCCTAATATAGCAAACCCATATATGTGGCATGTATGTGAGTGATGCATGCAGTTGATCTATTTTTTTACCACATTAATATGGTTCTGAAAAGAACCTTTGTGTATACTGTAATATTTCCTAAAACAGTCTGACAATCTTAAAGGACTTTGAGGATTCCATCTTGAAGGTCTCCCAGAAAATGGCAATTGCCAGCATGCGAGAAATGTACACCATCTGGTAGGAATAGCCAATCATTACAGTATTTTATTTTGGGGTGACGTACAGTATACATTCCATGCATGCGTAGAAAAGCAGTTATCTGTACATTTACTTTTCTGCGAGCTCTGTCAATCAGATACATATGATGTTCTGCTTGCCAGACTCTACGCTCTGTAATATCTGAAAAAATGATAATACAGGCAGGCAACATAGACATAATAGAAGCAAGGTCCAATTTTGCCTCTGCAACTAAATCTACCCAGCGTTTTGAGCCCAAATCATTGCCTCCAAGATGTTAGCAGTATGTCAGAGAGAGTGAGTTATCAAAGTCTGTCCATGGTTGGCATAAGATGTTCCCAACTCATGCCACCACGACCAAACCATCTTACATAGCAATTAGGGAGCTGCAGGTCCCTCCCAAAATTACTATGAACTGCAAACTCAGCTGCTCGTCTTATGTAACTGCTTCCAACTATCCACAAAATCCTTTTGCTATTTTCTGCCATTCTAAGTTTTAAAACTCAGAACTGTATAGAGAGCTACAAAGAAAGTCAGTGTTCACCCTGCAGTGACCAGGCAGCACTGAAAATCAAACTGATATTTTCCCTCCTTATTTCAAGCTAGCTTTAGTGGGTTCAGACAAAACACACAAATCAAATAAAAAACATTCCTGCTGCTCTGGCTTCATTAACCAATCTAACTGATGCATTCGAGTATTACTAGACCTATGTTCTGCAAAATCTGCAACCACTGACAATTTGAAAATGCATCCTTTTCATAGGCAGTTTTAAACAATGACAACATCAGAAAAAAGTCTGATTGGTTCCATTTTCTCATAGAACTCCACGTGCACCTTCCTATCTACCTCCATTTGCAGCTGTATCTGTACAAGTTAGTACAAAAATGATTTCTCACTTTAAACTATTTTTTGTTAAGAATATAGCCTGCTGAACAATAACAAATAACACTATGAGATTCAACATCAAAAAACGTTTTTATTAATAGTATTTACATGTTGTTATAAGTTTTTTTAATACTAGAAATAATCATTTGAAGACAGACTGTACTTACAGTTTCAAACTGCTCTCTCAGCAATATTGCAAATGGCTCCTGTTTACTTCTTCTTCAGTGTTGTCCTTCTCTGATTGGTTCTCAGAAATGGCCTGACAAATCTTAAATTACATTGGTAGATGTAGCTGTGAGTCAAACAGACTGTTTTCTGATTCAATAATGAATGTTTTTGGCACTCCCAAGTGTTACATTAATTTTACTGTCGAATGCATGAAAGTACATTTGCGACACTTTCGATAGCCCGACAGTAAAATTTGCGAAAGTGTCGGGTTCGACAGTACTTTGACCATATTGTCGAATGCACAAAAGTAAGATTTGCGACACTTAAATCAAAAAGTATTTTTAGAAGGTTCGTGCCAACAAAGCAATTTTCAAGACTGTCATTTATTGCCACAATTTCAGATTTAATGGGAAAATAGCTAAATTTTCAATTATAAACACATTATGTACATAGCTAGCCTTGAACTCAGTACACTTCAGATATGTAACATTTACAACGTTCCAAGCGTGCATAACAACTGTGCAATGCAGACTTGTGAAACAGTTGTTTGTTGTAATTTCACACCCAAATCTAAACATAGCCATTTTAAGACCTCTCCTCATAACAGTGTCACTCTGATGGTTATACATGTGTACCATATAGTAATTTCTCACATCAACTGACCCAAAACGCAGCACATAACCAGAAACACAATTTTGTCAAGATGTGAAAATGCAATCTGTATTATTCATAAGGTTATGTGTTAAAAGCAGAATTGTAAATTCTCAACTGAAAAGTATGACAATACACAAACTTACAAGTGTACATCTGAACTGCACTGCTCAAGCTTGTAAATCAGAAATGTTTCAGAATTCTCACACCAATTTTTCGACATATTCATTTTAAGTCTTCTGCTCATAAACACAGGCACTGTAATTTTGTGACTCTGCCCCATACAGTTATTTCATCAATCAACTGCAGCATTGCATAGTACATGTGCAGAAAAACATTTTTTCCATGTTGTTAAAAATAACAGCTCCAATAGTGATACACAGGAGTACTAAAAACACAGTGTTGATAATATGCAGCAATGATATTGAAATTTCGTTAACATGCAAGCATACTTAGCAACTGTAGTAGACGCAGTCACACAACAGTAATAGTGGCATGTTCTCTCTCTAATTGTAAACATACTAATTGTTACAGATTTGGTAATGAACACTATCACTCTCAAGTTTTGGGTCTACCATATAGTAAATTAGCATACTGACTATGCCATGACATGCTACATGGTAGAAAACACATTTTCGTCCACATGTAAAAATTACACCTATCCTAATCATAAGTACACATATGAAAAAATCTTTAAATGTGGACTAGAAATATTGAGAATGCACAAA
This sequence comes from Neoceratodus forsteri, assembly GCA_016271365.2. NCBI lineage: Eukaryota > Metazoa > Chordata > Ceratodontiformes > Ceratodontidae > Neoceratodus > Neoceratodus forsteri. The sequence goes on along the minus strand of CM028130.1, from coordinate 1,377,039,066 downwards.
CTTCTGATATTACGTAGCAGAAGCTGTGCACGTAATATTCATAAAAAACTATTGTTTAGTTATGTTTTACTAAATTGTTAACATACTTAACGTACAATTCTATCAATACACACTGTTATAATAAATTTACTGAAGCCTATTTTAAAACTTTTTTTTCTCTCTCCTACAGGTGCCTGATACTTCTGTAAGATTGCTTACTGTCACTATCAACCATAATAGCAAAATATACCAACTAAATACAGACGTAGATGTGTCTCAAAATGAGAGCGGTATAATAGTACTACACTGTTGTATAAGGGCAACAAACAAAACAGTAAAGGCACACCAAAAAATGAACATCGACAGAGCTTTACTGCAACAGTGACCCCTACATCAAGTCACTCACAACTAAACGAAATTCCTTAACAGAAAGGAAAAAATTTATACCATCACAAATGTTGTGTCGATCTCTGAGACGAAACACAACTATTTTGAGTGTAACCATCAAGAAATGCTCAAAACAACACCTGAAACTCAAAAATAGTGATTTACAACTCAGAAAAAAGTATTTCGATCACTAGCAAGTAAAGCTAAGATCGAAGACTTATCACTGCTGTTCTCTCACAGCACCATAAAAGAGCAAAGTCACCTTTCTCTGATGAATTTATGTCTGAAAGTACGAACTTTTGTCAACAGAGCACTGTTTGTACTAGACGATTGTGGTAGTAAGATGTGTCATGTGCTTGAACAATTCAGGAAACTTGTATATGCCATTAAAAAAAGGCTTCAACAGTATCCTTGTTTGACTTTTGATAACTTCTGTCATGTTTTCACAGGACAGTGGCTGCACACACAGCACTCAGAAGCATATTTCTGGGAAGAGTCTTATCATTACTTAACAAAAGAACAGACGTTCAGTATTGATGAGTCTGGCAAACTAAAAAATGTCCTCAGTATCTCTGATGACAATCAATTGGATACTGATAATGACTGTGATCCAACCACACTCTTCAATAAACGGCACTGCCTGACATGGTCATGTGAAGATACCTGCAACCGTAGGCAATCATCATTTCAAAAACTAGAACACTTTGTTAACCTATTTGTAATAACAGAGCGCAAAGAGAGACATAAACTGTTTACAAAAATTGACCATTGTGAAATCCGGCCACATACTGGACTCATGGGTCACTCACTTGCATGTCTCGATAGTGGTGTTTTGTGATAGTAGTTTTCACAACATGCGGATGCTTGCAGTGCATCAAACAGGCATGCGAAACTTTGTCTACAGAGTATATGAAGTACAGTGAGCTGTACATCAGTACACTTGTTTAAATGACTTATAGTAGTCAGGTGACATGCAGGGTGCCTTCACGTTCCTAAAAAAACTGCAACACATTACTTCTGTACCAGAAACAACTAATTTTCAGTGTAACACTTCTGTAGAAAAATCTGTTTCAGTGTTAGAAAATGACATTCTGAAACAGTACGGGAAGGAAATTGCTAAGTTTGAGGTTGCAAAGTCTCAGAAGTTTGATTCTGTATGTGTGTCATGCAACCGTTTGTGCTACATGAAACAAACAGTCACAGTCAACCTAGAAACCTTGTCACCATACAATGACATGTGGTTCCGCCTGGCAGCATTCTTGCTGCTGAAATCTGACTTTCACTTACAAGACACCATTGTGCTATGCAAACACTGTTTTTCAAAACTGAAGTGTAACACTTTGCCAGCAAGGTCAATGCTAAACAACATGGAAACAGATGTTACACCAAGTGAGATTTCAACATTGAATATGTTTGAACGTATTCTAATTCAGACAATGAAACCATTCCAAACGATTCTACGTCTGAACACAAAGACATGGAGCATTCCACAGAAAGAGCTTGTTAGATCTCTAAAGGGTTCTGTGATGTATCTACCACTTCCTCTACAGGAAAATGTTCAAGCAATCTCAACTGAAAATAGTTTGGTAATTCTTGTAAGTAAATGGGTTCCTACAAAGGCCAAGGTCATCTGGCAAGATGTTGTCAATGTGCAAAAGGTAAAGCTTGCTCTTGCTTATTTAAAGAGTAACAATTCCTTTTATATAGACCTTGACATAGATCAGATGGCCAGTCTCTCTGTGCAACATGATCTATTAGAAAAAAGTAAGCCAATCATTGAGAAGGTCAGTACACAGACAAGTGACAATGTGTATGAACAGTACACAATTCACCCACTACATGGCAGAGATCTATTAGGAGACAACATTGATCTCTATCAAATGAAACAGGTGGAAGGTGAGCCTGTCAGCATTTGGGAGGCAACACTAGAAGCACACTGTTTCCCAGACCTATTTCCAAAAGGGTCAGGCGGATGCCTAGATGAAAGAGAAGGACGGGTACAGGGTGCTGAGTACCGCACTAGCCGTGTCCTCAGCAAAGATAGCAAATTCAGATGTAACAAACAGTACCTGTTCCATCTGCTCTTGGAGAGTGAACTTAGCATTCTGTCTGCATCTATAGCACATACCATTCGTCTAACAAGTCCACTAGATGGAATAACAGCTGCTCAATTTCTAGAGAAATTAAAGCAGAAAGATGAAAATGTGCAAGGGAATCTGTCTTCCATACTTTCAAGTCTCCGTGGCACCAAAGAATATTGGTATTGCAGACACTCGGAAGTGATGACAATGCCAGAGTATGGTGCAGCCACATGGTTTGTCACACTTAGTTGTGCTGAATATGCCTGGGACGAACTCATTGAACTGTTGAAGTGGGCAAATTCTGATGTCGAAGGCATCTCATCGATGACTGTCCGAATATGTTCACTTGATCCTGTGTCTGTCACAAGACATTTCACCAAGCGGTTCCATGACATTCTCACTTTCATCTTGTCAAAGGACAATCCTCCTCTAGGTATTGTGGAACATTACTTTTGGAGGACAGAATATCAAGCATGAGGTGCCCCTCATATCCATATGTTATTGTGGATCAGGATGTGCCACATTGGTGAACATATGAAGCAGCAGAAGTGCTATCATTCATCAAAAATATATCACTTGTCACATTCAGACAAGTATGGCAGTCCTACACTATGGAAGTTGGTACAAAAGTTCCAGTGAGCAAATTTGGGTAAAATATTGCCGTCGAGTAGTGAAGAACAAATCTAATTGGTACACCGCGATGTGCGTTTTGGATTTCCTAGACAGTTTGTCAGAATGGTGCCATGAATGACCTTTTCTCAGCAATGCGACACCACTTGAAGGCAAAATCAACCAAGAGGGTATACGAGTTACAGAGATGAAAAAGAGGTGTACATCAATGACTACAACCCAACTCTTCTCTAATGTGGCAAGCAAACATAGATGTTCAGTTTGTGGCTGATAACTCACTGGCCCTGGTTCGGTACGTCACTTCATACATAACCAAACATGAACAGACTAGCTTGCAAGATCTTTGGGAAGATATTGCCACTTCAAGCAAAAGCCTGACATCTTGGCTGTGGTCACTGGGTTTGAAGACTCTTTCACACAGAGAATGTGGAGCTTACGAAGCCAATGACCGGTTAATGGGTACACATCTGTACGGGAAGTCTGACGCTGTACGTTTCCTCAGTGTAAACAACAAAGAGAAGCAGGCGTGTAATGATCCTCATGCTGAAATTGAGGAGCACGCTGTCAATACACCTTCTTCAAAACATATCTGAAGAATAACCTGATAGACACATCACTATCACACGTGAGACACAACGACATGAGTGATATGTGTCTGTTTGAGGTGGCTAAGTGGTATGACTACAAGACAGGTGCAGCACCTGACTCAACACACCAAATTTACAAGGTCAATGGAACAGATGGCTGTCTCATGTGAAGAGACACAAGCCATGGCTTATAGATCACTGCAAACTGCATCTAGGCACATCAGAGAGCACAGAACATTACTACTTTGCTCTCCTATTCCTATTTAGACCCTGGAGGAGTGAGTCTGAATTAAAGGTGACTCTGACATTCGAAGACCAGTTCAATCTCATATGAATTTCAAACTGAGTACTGACAGACATATATACAAAGACTAAAAACTGAGAAGAACAGCTTGAGAAGGCAGAGAAGCAACTAGGAAGACACTCCAGTTAGTTCACAAGACAACCTTGATCCAGAAGGACAAGGTGTTCTAGGTGACCCTCTGCCCTATAAATGCCCCAGAAGTGTTAATGTCAGAAATTGAGACAGCCATGCAACTATGGCACACATCTATGGTCAACCCAGCTGACTTAAGAGAAAGACTAAATCAGCTGCAGCATACAGTTCACTCTCAAGTAGTTGAAGCTGTCAACATGGCATACTACATGAAACAAAACAATGTGACTGCACTCATTACAAGCCACTACTAATGTTTGTTAGCGTTCAGCTGGCACAGGAAAGAGTTTCCTGATTGAAGCCATCACTGCAGAAGTATGGAGTGTGACAGGCTCTTCAATGTCTGTTGCTGTAACTGCTCCCACAGGATTAGCAGCATACAACATTGGTGGAGTAACATTACACCGTCTCTTTATGTTGCCAGTCGAACATGGGAGAACTGGAGAGTATCGTAAACTGTCATTTGAGGTTGCATCTCAGCTCTGTTCCATGTTCACAAAGATGCAGTTACTAATCGTTGACAAAATCAGCATGGTCTCCAATGTCATGCTTGCCTGTATTCATCTACGTCTACAGCAGATCTTAGGTACTGACGATGGAGTGCCATTTGGTGGCAAAAGTATACTTGTGTTGGGAGACCTTTTACAACTTGCACCAGTCAATGCAGAGCATGTATTTACAACTCTGACTGCCAAGCAAGCTAAGAATATCCTCGGTTGCATTGCAGGCTATAACATATAGAATTATTTACCTATGTTGAGTTGTCTGAGAACATGCGCCAAAGTGGTGATCTAGCTTACAAATCACTTTTAGATGAAGCTTCGTACAGGTTCTCTATCACCGAAACATGTTTGTATGTTAAATGATCGAAAAATCACAGTACATAGTACATGCATAGAAACAGCATGTAATGTCTTCAGCAATATATACTCTACTGGCAGACACATAGTGTCTTATGCACGACTAAAGGAATGCACTGAAGTCAACAATCTAATGCTGCAGAGAAAACCAAGAGATTCTAACTCTGCTTGCAGTTGATACAGTTGATGGCGTTATTCTTGGGAAAGCTAGTAAAGATGACTGAATGACTAAGTGAACTGAAGTCAGATGTTTCACGAACAGCTGGCCTAGAAGCTGTTCTCACAGTTTGTAAGAATGCACGTATCATGCTGCGCCGTAATCTAGATGTAGAACAAGGTATGGTAAAGGGTGCCATGGGAAACATCATTGACTTTGTCTACAATGTCCAGAAGACATATATTGAGACACTTGTAGTGCACTTTGACAACACACAGCAGTCTGTACACATAGATCGAACCTGCGTTAAATTCCAGGTTTTCAAGGATGTCTATGTAAACAGAAAACAGTTCCCATTATGTGTTGCATATGCTGTCTCCATTCACAAATCTCAGGGACTGAGTTTGGATTCAGCAATGGTAGACATAGGTACAGACATTTTCAAGGATGGCATGAGCTACGTCGCACTTTCACATGTACGTAGCCTTTCTGGATTGCACATCATTAGTATAACACCTCAGAAAATACGAGCTGACAAGCGATGTATTCTTGAGTACAACAGGTTATGTACTCTACATCAGCCACAAATGTCTTTAATACCACTGCCTACATATCTGTCTGTCTCACACAATTCAGTCACAGCTAGAGGTAGCAACAAACAGCAGAAAGCTTCCAAAAGTGATTCAACAAAAGAGTTCAGCAAAGGCCACAACTTAAGTAAACATTCACAACCAACAATTCATCAGAAATCAGTTGGTGTAGCTGCTGTACCAGTCTTTGACAACAGCAGTAGAGTGGCAACTGCTATGCTAACTCAGCTATGCATGTTTTTCTACATGCACCGCAGTTTATTGCAGGCTATATCTGCTTCACAAGACAATCCCTATCAAAGCGCTTTGAAAGCAGATTATCAACATGACTTCTGACCACTCTAACAATGTACAGTCACTAACACCACTACGACAGGTGTTAGCTACATATGCTGGATATAGTACATTTGCTGCAGACATACAGCAAGACACTACTGAGTTTATGATGGCTGTCATAAACAACCTGGATGAAGACGGCACCCCAATGCGGCAGTACTTCACAGTAACATATGTTACAAAATATGTATGTGTTTCATGCGGCAATTCACAGCATCAAACCACACAAGACATGCTGTGGATTACTCTCTTTGTCCCTGAAACCAAAAGTGTCAAATTTCGACAGCTATTCACCAATGCTGAATGTAGTTATGCCTGTGGAAGGTGTGGAGGAAGATGCACTCAGTCCATACGTCTCAGGAGTTCATCTCAATATCTGTTGCTTATGTTGCACAGATTTGACCCCAACCGGCTCAGAGTTGATACTCCTATCACAGATTACACAGCTAGTAGAATAGTCTTCAACCAATCAGTATTTGACACTCACAGTATAATCTATCACCATGGTCAATCCATGCATTCTGGGCATTACACCTCATTACTAAGGTGCAGAACTGGATGGTTAGAGTGTGACGACTCTACAAGCAGTTTTAAACAGAGACTGCCACGACACTTGAAAATGCATATCTTCTAATATTGAAGAATTATGACAACCTTCATATTTCAGAAGAATAGGACAAAACATGTTGCATTTAAAATGACTACTTTGTCCAAAAACATTCATGCCTCATTACAATGTTGTATAATGTACGACTCTAACTAAACCATACAATTGTAACAAAATGGTATTCTAACAGAGACATTACATACACTGTAACATGTAAGATCTCGTGTGGATCAGTGACTACATGAAATTGTTGTAGTGGCTTCAATCAGCGCCAAACAATATTCACAGTCACTAGGAAACTGTAATTACATGTCTATCAAAGATTGTACATCTAAAAACTGAAGCCTTACTGCTCTCCTCCTCTGTACATATCTTTAATTATCCATGTATTAACTCATGCATAACAACAAATTTATATGAGTTATAAACTGTTACTCTTGCTAAACAAAGAGAAGTTCTCAGTTATCATAGTAATAACTAAGCAACTACTAACATTCAACAAACATTCCACTCTGTCTCAAGTTGTCTACCAACACTTCCATTTGATCTTCTAATATTGAACAATTATGATAACCTTCATATTTCAGAAGAATAGGACAAAACATGTTCCATTTAAAACATGACTACTTTGTCCCAAAACATTCATACTCATTACAATGTTGTATAATGTACGACTCTAAACAAACCATACAATTTCAACAAAATGCAATTCTGACAGAGACATTCCATACAGTGTTACATGTAAGATCTTGTGTGGATCAGTGACTACATGAAAGTTGTTTTAGTGGCTTCAATCGGTGCCAACAATATTCACAGTCACTAGAGAAACCATGATTACATATGTATCAAAGATTGTACATCTAAAAACTGAGGACTTACTGCTCTCCTCCTCTGTACATATCTTTAAGCATCCATGTATCAACTCATATATAACAACAAATTGATATGACTTATAACCTCTTACTCTTTGCAAACAAAGAGAACTTCTCAGTTATTATCATAAATAACTGAGCTACACTTCTAACATTCAGCAAGCGTTCCACTCTGTCACAAGTTGTCTTAACAACACTTCAATTTGTCTATTGACTCTTGACATATAGAGAACATCATTCAGTCACCATGCAACAGTGTAGAACTATCACGCTTTCATGCATAATACTAGTATTGTACATATGTAAAAATAACTACCTTTATTGATAATGCAAGAAGCTGAATTACACAACTGTAAATAAGAAGCAATTGCAGAATCTCATTTACTGACTTTTACATGTGTTTGCAATTACTTGTACATAATATAAACATTTGTATTCCGGTGTACATTGTTATAACTAGTTTGATACCTGTACTAAAAATACTAGTGTAGCACTAAAGTACAAGTGAATGTTTTACATATTATTCAGCACTATAATAACTACATTTAATTAACCATAAGTTTGTTAAAAAATGCATTCCATGCACAGTTTTAGTATTTACAAGTTAAGAATTTACATAGAAGCCAATGTAAGAATTGATATGTCATTTGTTCATGTAAAAATATTATTTTTTTTAAACTTGTCACATAAGTAATTCTACCATATGTAAAAAATATTGACAATTGTAAATCAGACACTGTTACTGATCACAACAAACTGCATACCTGTTCCTGACAATATTTATGATCGCCTCAATTGAGGGGTCGGTTGGGAATTTTCCATTTGCACCTAGTCAGTGACATATTATTAAATAATACAAATCAAATGTCACAAAACTAAAATTTTTGTATATTGTACTACTTAGACAGTCAGCATATGGTTTTTCACCCACCCAGGAACATCCACATTAGCAGTCACACAATTACAACAAAACACTTGTCTATCATGTGTGTAATCACTTCACAACCTACTGACATTGCCTTATTAACATACCACACAAGTAATGCACTACACATAATTACAACATACAACCATTTTTAAAAAGTTACATTTTTTACAAACTGCATTCACATTCAATAGTAAATATATAATGAGCGCCACAGCTTCAGCCTATTAGAATTCCAGGTCAAATGTCAGAAACTACTTCCTCACATAAAGAGTAGTGAGTACTGAAAAATAACTAGAAACACACAACACCTGATTAGTTTCCTATAATATCACACACTTACTCCAATCCATATTATACAGTTCTTATTATTCTTACACATTTACATATATGACAAGCAATGATTGCACACATACAAAGATTGTATTGTGAGACTGCTTCTGTTAACTAAATTTCACTCTTGATTGGACCTTTTCTCCATTTGACAAATTGGCAATACATTTTTTCAAACCATAACCACCTGTGTCGACTCCTTACTTTAAATACCATTATGACATAAAATAAGTGTCTATGACTTAAGCATACAAATCAATGTTAACTAATACTGCTCAACTATACCTCCATCAATTTGTTTGGTACCTATGACATACAGTCAGTATCACAGCATATGCAACGATATGGGACATTGCATGTCACATTTGACAAATTCTAACAGTGTAAAAAACTCAGCAATGTACTTACTTTTCCTGTGCCTATGCAGTCATTATTACTATACCAAAGTGACACATCAGCGCCCAACAGGTCACAGCTGTGACTATAAATGTACCATTCAGTCACTACTATGTGTACTTCAGAGTCTGACAAAATGGACATTTCTCATTGGCTAAACATCCTAACAACCTTATGTTAATCTTTTATTACCATACATGAAGAGGTTAACGATATACTGAACAAGGTTTAAAACTGTTTAAAAACATGTTTCATTATTTTAGCAATAAGTCACTCCCAAGAATTGTGTTAATGGTCAGTCAATCACCCTCTAGAGACTTGTGCCACTCGGCCACACCTCGTGCCACAGCACACCCCTAGAACATGATTAACAGACCATTAACATAACCCCTTGTCATGCCTTATTAATAAATTATAAAAAGGGTCTCAGAAACTGAGCTATCTGACTGGCTGCAAACATTCTAACAGACTTCTGTAAATCTTTTATTTACATACATACAGAGGTTAACCATTTCCTGAACCAGCTTTTAAACAGTTTAAAAACATTTTTATTATAATAGCAATAAGGCATTACTAACAGCAATGATAATAGTCAGTTAATCACCCTATCGGACATATGCCACTCGGCTACACCTCATGCCACAGTACACCCCTTAAATGTGATTAACAGACCATTAACATAACCCCGCATCATGCATTATTGCTTAATTGAATTTAAATAACTGTATAGCCCACAAGTCCCCGGACATACCTTTTTCAGGGGTGACCCGGAAAGTAAACAGTAGATCATATAGAACACAATTGTACATATACAAGCTGAGGGTATACAGTATGCTTCAGTTTACAAATACATCTGTGTGGTCATCTACACCTACAATTACAATATACTACCTAACTTTGTCTGGCATTGGCTGCTCCACTGCCTACCCGGCCCTGCTGGTGATGTCTTGTGTCATGCTAACACCAACAGCAATGCAAACAGAAGCGCTAACATTGGCACATATGGTAACAGAAGTGAAAATGAGAGCATAAACGGCAACGCACACAGTGACACAGATAACAACGATCTGCCACGTGATGTGTTAAATGGAGGTTTGTAATTCCTTCAAACATCCTAACAGCCTTATGTTAATCTTTTATTGACATACATGATGAGGTAAACCATTTACTGAACAAGGTTTAAGACCGGGATGCACATTGGTTGTCGTTAGATGTAACTCTCACCCCATCAATTGTGTAAAGCAGCAAAAGTATAGGAGAATGAGGTGAGAGTTAGAACCCACGATCCCAATGCGTACCCCAATGCCAGTTGGGTGGGTGGGCGTGGGGGTCAAAGGGTGGTTTTCAACCATAACAGCGGATTTCCTCACTTTTGTCACTGAGGAACAACCCTAACTAATGCATTAAACAGAGTTTTTTGCCTCTAATTTCCCTTCTTTTTGAGAATGATAATGAGAAATAGTGAATGTAATGCAGTGCCAGGAGCCCCGCACTCCCACCACATGATGTCTTATGGCATACTAACAGGAACAGCAACGCAAACAGAAGCACTAACAGTAGCGCACAAGGTAACGCAACCACGAATGAGAACAGAAAGGGTAACAAACACGATGGAGTAGACGGGAACGTTGTATCACATGATGTCTTGTCACATAGTAACATGGTGCCTGTAAATGGAAATATCAATGGGCATGGTGAAGAAAATTGGAACAGAAAGAGAAACAGTACGGTAGAAACAAATGGCAAAAAAGTTACAGAAATGCAATCGCAAATGAAAACGCAAAGGATAACACACATGGTGGCACAGACGCCAACGGAAAGTTAAACGTGCAGGAACTGCAAGCAGAAAGGGCAACAGTAACATTAATGTAAGTGCACAGGCTGGTTTCTTAAAGCAACAAAGTATAGGAGAATGGGGTGAGAGTTAGGACCCAAAGATCCCAATACACCCCAATACCGGTTCAGGGGTGGGCGGGGGTCCAGGCGGGTTTTCAACCTAACAGTGAATTTCCTCACTTTTCTCGCTGTGGAACAACCCTAACTAATGCATTAAATGGAGTTTTAAGCCTCTAATTGCCCATCTTTTGAGAATGATAACGAGAAATAGTGAATGTAATGCAGTGGCGGGAGGCTGGTTAGGACCCATGATCCCAATGCACCCCAGTGCTGGTTGGGGGTGGGCGGGGGGTCTAAGTGGGTTTTCAACCCTAACAGCAAATTTCTCACTTTTGTCGCTGTGGAACAACCCTGACTAATGCATTAAATGGAGTTTTTTGCCTCTAATTGCCCTTCTTTTTGAGAATGACAACAAGAAATAGTGAATGTAATACAGCGGCAGGAGTGCGGGGCCCGCTCCTGCCACATGATGTCTTGTGGCATACTAACAGGGACAGCAATGCAAACAGAAGTGCTAACAGTGGGCCACATGGTAACACAAGCGCAAATGAGAACAGAAAGAGTAACGCACATGGTGGTGTAGACCGGAATGGTCTGCCACGTGATCTGTTGTCACAGAGTAACATGGTGCCTGCAAACAGAAATGTCAATGGGCATGGTGATGGAAAGTGAAACAGAAAGATAAACAGTACTGAGGCGAAATGGCAAAAATAACAGACATGCAAAAGCAAATGAAAGCAAAAGGATAACGCACGTGGTGATGAGCGCGTCAACAGTAAGTGAAGCAGATGCAATAGCAAGCGGAAAGGGCAACAGTAACAGTAATGTAAGTGCACAGGCTGGTTTTCCCAAAACCTGCATAGAGAAAGGCAGTGAGTACAAATAATGTATGCATAATAATGAGTATTGGCACACAAAATGAGAACTTGGAATACTAAATATGTTATATCTCAGGAACCGTACAACGTAGAAAAAAAGTCATATTATTTACAACTGTCCTGGCTAATTTGGTAGTTAGCCCTAAGAATTTTTCCAACGAAAAGTCTGTATCTCGCACCGTTTCCGAGATACGGGCCCTGAAAGGCACGGCGAACGCCGTAATGTTATCCTATGGGAAAAAAAGAGAAGTTCGGAGCGCTATAACTTTGCCTCCCCGTAATATTTTTTCACCAAACCACTGAAAGGCACATCTGTGGGCTCTTGGCTGTCTTCCCTCCAAATTTCAGCAAAAAAGACCAAACCGTTATTTTGCAGCACGGATCAAAAGGATTTCTGTAATGCATCGGGCGCCGTAATGTTATCCTATGGGAAAAAGCATCAACTTTGGAGTGCCATAACTTTGCCGCTGTGTAATATTTTTTCACCAAACCACTGAAAGGTACATCTAGTGAGATGTTAGCTCCGCTCCCTCCAAATTTCAGCCCAAAACTCCCAATGGTTCTTTTGCAGCGCAGTGCCAAAGAATCACTGTCACTTTCCCACAGATGGAAAACTACTGTCGAAATTTGAGAAAGCTTTCGCACGAAAGTTCAACACTTTCGTAGGCATGAAAGTAATTTGTGAAAATACTTTTTCCAGAAATTTGAAAAACATATTTCTGTGGTGTTTTAACAGAAAATAAAGACATGGCAAGCATCCTCAGGGCCCGACTAGGTGAATACAAAAAGAATTACGTTGTGAGAGCGTCTCAAATTTAAATGCCAAACATTTTTCTGATCACCAACTGAAAACAAAATGGCGGATTTACGAAAGTAACAGGCCCATTTGCGAAAGTAAAAATGCATTTGTGACACTGTCGAACTTTTTGTTAACTTTTCCCATTGACTTATAATGGGAAACTGTTTTTTGAATAACTTTTGAACCGTTTAATATTTTTTCATCAAATCTTCAAAAGGCACATCAGGAACCCTGGATGCACGTTCTCTGAAGATTTCGGGCCGGTCGCACAAACCGTAAGACCTGTAGGCGCGACCATAGAATTCCAGAAAAAGCTTAAACGTGTGCACAGATCACACTTAATAACTCTGTAGCTGTATATCTGACCAGTACAAAACTTGGCAGATCCCAAGGCCTATGGTTCTTGATCATGTATTCCAAATTTCAGGCAAATCCATCAAACAGTTGCAAAGTTATTAAGGGGCAAAGTTTTGGGGTTTAACATAGAAATGGCTCCTCAACCCTAACTATATATATATATATATATATATATATAATATTCATGGCAAACAATTCTGTTTGATGCATCAGTTCGTGTTGTTCCACAATGACAAAAGTGAGGTAATTCGGTGTTAGGATTGAAAGCCACTCTTGCACCACCCCAGCCCACCCCCCAACTGGCATCGGGGTGTGCATTGGGGTTGTTGTATCTAACTCTCACCCCACCACATGTGTAAACAAGCTGAGGTACAGGAGAATGGGGTGAGAGTTAGGACCGACGAATTCAACACAAACCCCGATGCTGGTTGGGGGAACAGGCTGGGGTGGTGTAAGAGGGCTTTCAACCCTAACACTGAATTTCCTCACTTTTGTTGCTGTAGAACAATCCTAACTGATGCATTAAATGGAGTGTTTTGTCAAGAATTTCCCTTCTTTTTGAGAATGAGTACTATAAATAGTAAATGGAATGTGGTGGTGGGAGCACGGGCTCTTTGGGACCCGCGCTTCCACCATGTGATTTTGTGTGACACAGTAATGGTAAATGCAATGCAAAAGCAAGCGGTAACATTTATGCACATGGTGACGCAAACATAAATGGTAAAGCAAATGTTAATAGAAATGCAAGCGGAAATTGACGCCAAAATGAACAGTGACGCAAATAGAGACACAAGCACATATGGAAACGCAACTGGTAAGGTGCACGGTCACGGTTCCGCTATTGTAAATGCAAATGGTAACTGTAACAGCAACAATAATGCAAAAGGAAACAGAAATGCAAACTCAAGTATGTATGTAAAAGCAAAGCGTAACGTGCATGGTCACGGTACTGCAATTGCAAATGCAAATGATAACGGTAACAACAACAATAACATCAAAGGAAACAGAAATGGAAATGCAAACACAAGCACATATGGAAACACAAACCGTAACTTTGCACAGTCACAGTACTGCAATTTGAAACGCAAATGATAACGGTAACAGCAAAAATAACACCAAAGGAAACAGAAGCGGAAATGTGAATGCAAGCGCATATGGAAATGCAAAGTGTAATGCGCACGGTGACAGTAACGCAATTGGAAATGCAAATGGTAATGGTAAGAGCAATGATGATGCCAAACGAAAGACAAACAGAAATGCAAATGCAAATGGAAGGGCGGCTGCAAACACAAATGAAAATGCGCATGGTGATGCAAATGCAAAGACAAACAGAAGTGGAAACACAAGTGGGAACAGTAATGCAAACGCAAGCACAAACAAAAAACCAAAGGGTAACGCACATGGTGGCATGCACAGGAACGGTAACGCAAACGGTACGGAACCGCAAGCAGAAACATCAAGGGTAACAGTAACGTAAGCTCACACCCTGATTTCCCCCAACAGCTGCATAGAGAAACACAGTGAGTACAAAGAATGTAAGCATAATAATGGAGCTCGAAGCAGAAAATGAGGAGTTGGAATACTAAATTACTTATATCTCAGGAACCGTAAGACATAGGAAAAAAATTAAAATATTGTATGAATTATGACTTTCCTGGCTAGTTTTTTACTTAGCCCTCTAGTGGGGGCTAAGTACTTTCAGACAAAAAGTCCGTATCTGTCACTGTTTCCGAGATACGGGCCCTGAAAGGCGTGGCGGACGCCATGATGTTATCCTAAGGGAAAAACCGTGAAATTCAGAGTGCCGTTACTTTGCCGCCCTGTAATATTTTTTCACCAAACCACTAAAAGGCACATCTGTGGGATGTTGGCGTTCTTCCCTCTAAATTTCAGCCCAAAAGACTAAACTGTTATTTGGCAGCAGGGTGGCAAAGAATTCCTATCATGCAGCGTACGCCGTAATGTTAGTCTATGGGAAAAAGTGTCAAATTCAGAGTGCCATAACTGTGCGGCCATCTACTATTTTTTCACCAAGCCACCAAACGGCACATCTGTGGGATATTGGCTCTCTTCCCTCCAAATTTCAGCCCAAAAGACTAAACCATTCTTTTGCAGCAGGGTGGCAAACAATTCCTGTCATTTGGCCATAGTGTTGAAAAGTAGTTTTGTAATTTTAATACCTTTAGCAAAAAAGTGTGACAGTGTCGCAGGTGCGACACTACTTTGCGACACTACTTTTCCCAGAAATTTTAAAAACATATTTCTGGGGTGTTTAACTCTAAAATAAAGACATGGCTAGCATCCTCAGGGCTTGACTAGGTAAACACAAAAAAGAATTATGTCCCTAGATGGCCCCAATTTTAAATGCCAAACTTTTCTGTGATCAGTAACTGAAAACAAAATGGCAGATTTATGACACTACTAGGGTCATTTGCGACACTAAAAAGTGCATTTGCGACACTGTCAAACCTTTGGTTAACTTCCCCATTGACTATAATGGGAAACTTGTTTTTTGAATAACTTTTGAACCATTCAGTATTGTTTCACAACATTTTCAAAAGGCACATTGGGGACCCTGGCCACACATTCCCTGAAGTTTTCGGATAAGTCGCACAAACCATGCAACCTGTAGGTGCGAGCAAAGAATGAGCAAAAAAAGTAAATGTGCCACAGAATGTTGCATAATAACTCCATAGCTGTATATCCAACTGGTACATTTGGCAGATCCCAAGATCTATGGTTATGCCCTGTGCCTGCCAAATTTCAGGCAGATCCATTGAATGGTGGCAAAGTTATCAAGGTGCAAAGTTTCACCATTTAACCTTAAATGGGGCAGTCAACCCTAACTATGGTAGCACTACCATGCTACCATAATATATATTCATTGCAAAAAAACTCTGTTAATGCATCAGTTAGGTTGCAAAAAAACTCTGTTAATGCATCAGTTAGGGTTTATAACACAGCAACAAAAGTTTGGAAATGAGATGTTAGGGTTACACCCCTACAACGCCCCCACCCCCCCCACCATCCACACACCAACAGGCATTGGGGTGTGCATTGGGGTCATCGGCCTAACTCTTACCCCGTTCCATGTGTAAACAAGATGAGGCGATGCAGTGTAGAAGAATGGGACCACTCCTATTTTAAATCTGTATCTCGATTTTTTTTCGAGATACAGGCACCGAAAGGCATCATGGGTGCCACAATGTTATCTTATGGGAAATTTCTCAACTTCAGAATGCTGTAACTTTGGGCCCGATAAATGTTTTGGCACCAAACCACCAAAAGGCACATCTGTGGGCCAAGGGCATGCCACTATGCAAATTTCAACCCAAAAGCCCCAACCATTTTGTTGCAGGGGGGATGGCAAAGATTTGTTACTTTTTGGCAACGTACCTTTGCAAATTGCAAAAGTATTGCAAAAACAGCACAGCACTTTCATGATTTATAAAAGTGTTGTAGCTGTTTCTTTTGCAATTTGTGAAAGTACAGGGGCCCTGAGTTTTAACACTGCATACCCCCTTAAAAAGATAGGGCTGGCATCCTCAGGAACTGACTAGGTAAACACAACAGTCAGTATTTACCTAGGGGATCCCAAATTTAAACATCAGGCACTTTTCCCTCTTGTTAACTGAAAACAATATGGTAGCAGCATGAAAGTAAAAGGGCCATTTGAGACAATAAAATGTACTTGTGGCAGTGTTCATGAGACACATATATTTTTTTCCATTCACTATAATAGGAAACTTTTTTTTTGAATAACCTTTGAACGGTTTACTATTTTTTCACCAAATCTTCAAGAAGCACATCAGTGATCCTGACTGCAAGGTCCCCAAAGATTTCAGACCAAACAGACAAATCGTATGCGCTGTGGGTGCGAGCAAAGAAAAATGCAAAAAGTCTGTTTTTTTTTAGTTTTTGGCATTCTGCAGCTCTGCAACCTTACATCTGAACATAACGCAAGTTTCCAGATCCAGAGGTCTATGGTACCAAACTGCACATGCACAATTTCAGGCAAATCTGTCATATGGTGACAAAGTTATTAAGGTGCAAAATTTGAGGTTTAACATTAAAGTGTTTACTCAACCCTAACTACACTGGCGCTACCACACCAGTATAATATTTATATTTATATATATTTATTGCAGTCACCCTAACTGACGCATTAACAACATTTTTGCAATGAATTCCCCTTGTTTTTCAGAGAAAAATGTTTGAAAATGCTCCCTCACTTATGAACATGAAACACTTCTTTTTCCATAGACAGTACTTGATAACATGCAAAAATTGGAGAAAATGGTTGAAAAACCAAATTTTTTTGTGAAAATAATATAAAAATATTCTAAAATGCTCCATGGCTTACGAAAATGGGATGCCTCCGTTTCCACAAGCAGTACTTCATAACGTAAAAATTGGAGAAAATGGATGAACTAGCACTCTTTTCCCCCAAAAAAACATGAACATGTTCTAAAACGTTCCCTCGCTTCCAAAAATGGGATGCTTCAATTTCCACAAACAGTACTTCATTTTTGGAAAAAAATGCCCCTTTTTCACAATAAATGCCCCATTTTCAAAAAAATGTCCCTCTTTAAAACAAAAATGCCCCATTTCTGGAAAAAATCCCCCATTTTTGAACAAAACTAACCCATTTTCACAACAAATGCATAATTTTTTAATTTTTTATTTATTTATTTCAATCTAGGATTGCAATACCTTTGAGCCAAGGCTCTTTTACAAAGTTTCACGTCAGCATGTGCAACAGTCATCATTTTAGTTACAAACATAAAGTCACTGACTTACAGACATGTAATAACCAGTACAAATACTTGAGCTATGAGCAAGACAAAGTCGATGGGGCGAAGTGAGGTAGGAGATAGGGGGGTAGGAGGTGCAGAGGGTAAGGGGGAGTACAGGAGGTGGGTGGGGGCAGGGGAAGGAGTGGAGATACGGGGGAGGTGGATGAGGGTGGGAGATAGTGCAGCCAGGGGGCGTTGCTGAGGGAATATGCCAGGTAGGTGTTAGGGGTGCAAAGACTGATTGTAAGTGCTGGGTGCTGGGGCATGTGCAGCTGGAATGGTGGAAATGTTAAGATGGGCAATCGCAGGATATAAGCAGTGAGAGGCGTGGCTTAGACTTGAAAAGGCAAAGTGTTGGAGCAGTCACTATGTCGCTGCCAAGAGAGTTAAGCCAGTTGGATGCTCGATAGGCAAATGATCTTTGTCCTTGGGCCGTGCGACATTGTGGGATATGTAGTAGATGGGAATTGGATCTCCTTGTAGTGACATTCCTATGTCTAGGCTTAAGGAGGGCACAGACACCAGGTGGGGCAAGTCTCATTATGATTTTCTTGGCCGTGATGCAGGTTTGGTATTTTATGCGTTTGTCCAGTTGAAGCCATCCAGATTGGGAATAAAGGTCACATGTGTGGGTATGGCGATGTGAGCCAGAGATGAGATGACAGGCCTTATTCAGGGAGATCGTGATACGTTTGAGAGCAGTGGTAGTTGCAGACCCATATATGATAAGACCATAGTCTATGATGCTGACAATGGAGCTTTGGACTGCCACTGACAGTGCTTCTGGGGTTAGGTGTTTCCTGTGCCGGAATAATGTGCCTAACCTCACATTGGCAGACTTTGCCACATTGCTAATATGGACAGCGTATGAAGGTGGGGATCAAGGGTGATGCCAGGTACTTGAACGATTGTGTTTGCTCTAGGACGGCTCCTTGTTCAGTTGCAATGGAGAGGTGGAGTTGTTTGTTTTTGTTGTGGGAGCTGCAAAAGACCGTAGACTTGTTTTTTTTCTGATTGAGAAGCAGTTTATGATTTAGGAACCAGGATTTCATGGAGGAGAAGGCCCGCTGAAGTTTATTTTGTAATTGGTTTGGATCAGGGTCCGAGGTGAGGATCACAGCATTGTCTGCTTAGAGAATTATTTGTTCTGGGCAGCTGTCTGGTAGTGAGTTTAAGAATAGGTTGAAGAGGAGGGGTCCCAGAATGAAGCCCTGGGGGACTTCCGAGCAGACTGGTCTAGGGTCCGAGAGTGTATCAGCGATTCTTACTGTTTGGGACCGTTCTTCAAGGTAGCTCTTAAACCAGCCAATGGTGTCAGTTGACAGCCCAGTGTTCTGAAGCTGGACAAGTAGGAGGCGGTGATTGATGGTGTTGAAGGCTTTAGTTAAGTCAATGTAGATTGAGCCTAGTTGTTCACCGGAATCAAGTGCGTTGTGGATTGCGCCAGTGAATTCAAGTAGGGCTGTGGAGGTGCTGTGACCTTTGCGGAACCTGTGTTGTTGCTTGCACAGGATGTTGTACGTATCCAGGTATTCTGTGAGCTGGTCCAAGATGATGTGTTCTAGTGCCTTGGAGAGTGGGGGTAGTAGGGAGATAGGTCTGTAGTTATCGTGGGCAGTTTTGTCACCACTTTTATGGACTGGGGTGACAGTGGCAGATTTCCATCTGTCCGGGAACTGGCTAAGGCTGAGGGAGAGGTTGAAAATTCTGGTCAGAGGACTAAGCACTTCATCAAGTGTGAGAGACAGGATTTTGAGACCGAGGGAGTCATTACTGAATCTTGATTTACCAAGGGTTGTGATAACATATTTGTGTACTTGGTGAGCCTTGACTGCTTTGAAGTAGAAGCAGGGGGAGCTGGTGGGAGTAGTGTTCATTGTAGACAGGGGAGCTACACCATCTTTGAAGTAGTCCTGAGGTAGGACAGCGCTGAGGTCAGTAAAGGCTTTGTTAAAGGTATCCGCAATGGTTTTTGGGTTGAGGGTTGTGGTTCCGTTGATGTTGAGTGTTGATGGGGGGGGGTTTGGGTGGATTCCCAGTGAGTTCCTTTATGTTCTTCCAGAATTCCCGACCATTGCCCCAGGAGTCTGTGAGGGCATGCTTATAGTAGGCGGACTTCATTTGCCGGATGGTTTTGGTGCAGTCATTGTGGGCACGTTTGTAGTTTTGGATGTCGTTTTGCCTTCCAGAGTTTCTGGCCAGCTCCCATAGGTGGTCTCTTGTTTTTAGCATCCTGAGGAGGTCACCTGTGAGCCAAGGGTTACTCAGTGATTTGACTTTGCGTTTCTTAATAGGACCGTATGCGTCACAGGCCACAGTGAAGATGTTTATGAAGTGGTCAAGGGCAATGTTTACGTTGGTTGCATTGAAGATAGGGGACCAGTCTTGGTGAAGGAGGTGGGATTTGAGTCAAGGAAGGTGACCACTGGGGAGAACCCTGCTGGTGATTATTTTTGGTGGTTGTTTGATGAATTTATTTGACCAGGTACAGCTAACAGGGAAGTGATCACTGAAAGAGTCAGGGAGGACATTAGTGTTAGATATCCGTGATGGGTGACTGGTAAGAATCCAGTCCAAGACTGTGCTGGTGCCGGTCCTGTAATTTTTCCTGGTTGGTGAGTCAACCATTTGTGTGAGGTTCGCCGCAGCAACGGTATCCCTGTGTGCACCAGCATCAGCCACAGGCCAGTTGATGTTGAAGTCGCCTAGGAGGATGGATTCAGTGTCTGGTGGGAGTGACTTTACAAAGTCAAGAACAGCTGTTAGACCAGTTCCCTGTTCTTTGGGAGGGATGTAGATGGTGGCAACAGTGAAGGTTTGGTTTTGGGCACCGAGCAGGATTCTCACTGGCAGTATCTGAGCAGTTGTGGGTTGGATTGAGGTAATGATGTGGTGCCCTTGTATGGAGTGTTTTAGGTAGAGAGCGCAGCCCCTGCCTCTTATTGGAGAGGCAATCCAGCCTTAAGACGTTGTAGCCAGGAAGGATGATTGCATGGTCTGGTACTGATGGCGTGAGCCAGGTTTCAACAACTGCCAGGATGGCAGGGCAGTGTTGGCTGGTGAAGGCCTGTGGGGCATCCATTTTAGGAAGGAGGCTGCAGATGTTGATTGATATGAATGAGAGGGCACCCGAAGGCTAGCTCAGATTAGTGGCTTTAGAGTAGAATGGGCCAGGGTTTGGGTGCACGTTGCCTGACAGCATTAGGAGAAGGAGGAGGACTAGCCTCAAGGAGCTGTGGTGTATTTCTTTAAGGGAATGTTTTCACCTGCTGGAATCTCGGGAAGTTGCCGAGCATCGATGATAGTGGGTGAGGGTAAGCATAGATGGGGGACCAGAGTGGAGGGCTAGGACCAGTGTGGGTGTAGGACAGTTTCATGGTGGTAGGATGGACCATGGGCAAGGGGCAGTGACCAGTTTGCAGCGTGCCTAAGTGGAGGAAGGATGTAGGAATGTGGAAGCTGTGGGGGAGGGAGGGAAAGCAGGCTTTCAAACAAAATGTCCTATTTTTGCAAAACAAGTCCCAATTTTTGAACAAAAATGTCCCATTTAAAAAAAGCTGCGTTTTCAAAAAAATGCCCAATTTTTACAAAAAATGTCCAATTTTCAAATAAAAATGCCCCATTTTGGAAAAAAAAAAGCCAAATGTTTGAACAAAAATGACCAATTTTCAAACAAAAATGCAAAATTTTTGAACAATTCCATTTTTGTGCTGAACACTTAAAGGGGAAGTCTACCATAGTTTCACACCAATATTTTCCCAGCTATTTATGTGTAACTGTTGTGTGCCTCCTCCAGTTGCCAGCAGTCCTATTGCTGTCCAAATCTAGATTATAAATAAAAATATACAGCCCCCAGAAGTTATCAACATGTTTGTCCTCCATTTTACCATCAATGTTGCTGGAGGATGATGTCATCAGAGCAACAGATAATGGTGCTGCACTAAATGCAGTTCCACCAGTATACCAAACCCACAATGCTTGGTTCCCACTTGAGTAATGGAGGAACCCTTTAAGGGTTGTGCACATCCTCAAATGCAGGTCTGATTGGGACTAGCACAATGTGAGTGTGATGCAGCACTGATTTGAGGTATATACAGTATTCATATAAGGAAGTGCCTGTATGTGTTGTGTTACTGTTTCTGTTAGCAAAAACAGTTTACTCAATAAATGACTCTGGGTGCAACAAGAGTCTTAAGTGGTATTATACAGCTGTTGTATTATGTTGTGTGTTTGTGTTAGAATTCTCTGTTTTGATTGACACCAGCAGTGAGAAACAATCTTGCAAACATGCCCCTTTCCCTTTGTAACTAGGCAGTCAGTGATTGGATGGCTGCTGTAAGGCAATAAAGAATTCAGCTATAACAAGGAATGGGTTACCAGGAAAGCATCAGCTGCAGCATATGGAAGAAGGATAATCTAGTGGTTAAAGCACAGGCACAAGCACTGGGGGACTCTGGTTCAAATCCTACTAGAGTCCCTTACTCTCTAACCCTTAAGAAGTTCCCCTAACCTCCTTGGAAACTGAGATGGCCCCTCAGGTCCATGACTTTAAAAGTGCCCCACTTCCCATTATAAATCATTAGCAGTGATGTGAGATCTACAGCACTTCACTTTCATGGTACTAAGGATAAGCTGTAGCAGCCCCCCGGCTTTGTAATGCCAGCATTTGAAGTAGGATGTCCCTCACAAATCAGATGCTATACTTCAGCTATTGTAGATAAAGAAACTAATCAGTCTCAGTGTTTGTAGTGCTCTGTATTTGCTTAGCTCACTCCTCCCATGTCATATGCATTCTGTGTCTTGGTATGTCCAATCAGAAACTCAGATTTAAAGAGCATTTTAAATGTAAAACAATACACTTTATGAAGTAAATGATCTAGCTCTCCACTTTCAGGCTGCTGAAAGGGGATGTGTATAATTCAGTCTTTTGTGATCCTTTGGTAAACTGCCCAGGCACACCGTATAATGAATCTTCTCAAGGGTGTTCATCTGGTTCGATACAGAGTGACTGATTGACTGCTCGATTGATTGATTGGTTGATTGACTGATTCAGGCTACTGCTCTCTGCAATATGTTACAACTGTCTCACAGAGGGAAATGAGCAGTTCAAAGAAACAGATTTTGTTTCCTGTGAATGAAATACTATTAGATGTATTATTTGCTCTACACATACAGTATTAAGGCTGCAAGTATTAATCCCTGTGTGAGTTGCATGACAGAACTGCCTTAAGCCATTGCAAACTTACACTAAAATCAGGCTAGACAGCACTGGTACCCTTATGTTTTGTTCTGCACTGTTGCTGCAGTGGCATCAAGGAATGGGAGGGGCTGTATTTCAAGTGATTCATTTGCATGTAAATGGAGGCTTGCTTGACATTTTACTACATTGTGTCAGAGCCTCAAACTCTAGATATATGTTGCAACAGAAGAAATGGCTGATCTCTTATTGACTTATGTACAGTACTTGATGTAATGTATAATAAATACATCAGACATATCCAAATCATAAATATACAGGAGTCTTCTCCTTTAAGTTTTCCCATAGGAAATAATGGGAAATTAAAAGTTTAATATTTTTTTAATGGATTGATATTTTTTCACCAAACCTTGAAAGGCACAGCTGTGACCCAAATCCGTCCTACTCTAAAAATTTCAGCCCACAACATAAAGCCATTTCTGAGATCCAGGATGACAAAAACATGTAAAAAAAAATCCAGATTTTTTTGTTTTATCAACACTTTATATCTCAGAAACCACTTAATGGAGTCCCACCAAATCTGGCAGGTCAAGATCCTTTTCCCTAGAGATTATGAATGCTAAATGTCATGCAAATCTGTCAAACGGCTCCAAAGTTATTAACCCTCAAAGTTTGAACTTTAACATAGAAGAACACTTTCACCATAACTATACTGGCATGATTGCAACAGTATAATATGCATTCTTTTCAAAAAAATTGTTAATGCATCAGTTAAGGTTGTTTCCACAGTGACAAAATGTGTAAGTGCATTGTGTCACAGTTCACACTCCCACCACGACCCCATTCTCCACACCAACAGATGTTCAGGGTGTCTATGTGGCCATCAGGCCCAACTCTCACCCCATTCCACATGTAAGGAAGCTGACATGCTACAGTATAGGAGAATGGGTAAGAGTTAGGACTGATGACCTCATTGCACACCCTGAGATCTGTTGGTGTGTGGAATATGGGGACATGGAGGTGGGATGAGGGGGTGGTAACTCAAACGTTGAATTTCCACACTTTTGTCACCGTGGAAACAACCCTAACTGATGCATTAATTAATCTTTTTGCAAAGAATGTCCTTTCTTTTTGAAGAAGTGTAATATAAATAGTAAATGGTATGTGTTTCTGGGAAAGGGCCCCGTGCTTCCAGCAAGCTGGCCATTTGTGCATAATAATATGTATCTGTGGGAGCGCAGGCCCCCTGGACCCTGCGATCCCACTTACACATAGCTACAGAGCCATACAGCAGCCCTATAGGGCAAGGAACTCTTGTAACACAAATTTGCCAATATCTCGGGAACCGTAGCAGCTAGGAAAAAAAATTCAAGTGTTGTAATCATGACAGTGTGACGTCCATGTAACATGAACCAACCGAATCCATATCTCTCATCATTTCTGACATAAGGGCGCCAAAAAGAGCTCTGAGTGCTAATTCTAAGAGTGTAATAGTGGCCTGCAGGCATGACAATAACCAATTGGAATACTAATTTCCAAATATCTCAGTAACCGTACAACGTAGAAAAAAAAATCAAAATTCATGGTATTAATGGTTTTCCAAACTACTTCTGTTCTTAGTTCCCTATAGGGGGACTAAGCATTTTTTCGATGAAAAATCTGGATCTCAAACCATTTTCAAGATAAGGGCAACAAAAGGTGTCACAAGCACCACAATGTTATCCTATGGGGAAAATGTTCAACTTTGGAATGCTGTAACTATGTGCCTGTTCAATGTTTTCATACCAAACCAACAAAAGGCACATCTGTGGGACAATGGCTTGCCACCCTGAACATTTCAGGCCAATAGCACAATTCACCTTCCTACAATGAAGTAACAAAGAAAACAACACATAACAAAATGTGTTCAAGCAGTTTTACCATGATTACTTTTAAAGTTTTCATGACACTCCTATCTCTATAATGGGAATATTGTCAAGCAAGCAAAAAATGATGCTGCTGTTATTTTTTTTTTTGGATCGCGATTATTTTCACGGCAATAAAGAATGTTGCTGTGATAAGAAAATGGCAAAATAGTGGACAAACTTTGAATAACACATTTCCAGGCCAGGTGGTGAAAAACTAATGCCAAGGTCATATTCCTTTTACAAAAGGGCATTATTTTTTGAGTTACAATGTTTTTTTCTCTCTCACTAAATGAAAACAAGTTGGCAGCAGCACAAAAACAATTTCAGGGAGCTCGACAACAAAAAATATGATCGCGAAAATGTTTGCAGTGTACATATAAATTTGTCCATAGGCTATAATAGGACATGAAAAAAATGGAATAACTTTTGAACTGAACAATATTTTTCACCAAATCTTCAAAAGGCATCAGTTCAACCCAGGCCACATGTAGTCAAACAAATTTGAAGCCACTCAAACGCACTCTTTAGTCTATAATGGCTTACTGAAAAATGCACAAAAAGCGTGATTTTTCACATTTTGATCACCCCACGGTTCAGCAACTGTACATCCAACCAGAACAAAAATCTGCAGATCCAGTAACCTATGGTCGACAGTTGTGCATTTCAAATTTCAGGCAAATCGGATAAATGGTTGTAAAGTTATTGAAGTGCAAACTTTGATGTTTAACATTGAAGTGACCTTGTAACCCTAACTATACCAGCCTATAGGGCCGGTATAATATATAGAGAATACTGGATGGGCAACTATGTACAACTAGTGTGTTCTGCCACAGAGGGGTTCTGATTCCTCCAACTCGAGAGTGAAGCATAACAGCATTCCACTATACACTATATATATATATATATATATATATATATATATATATATATATATATTATACTGGCATGAGCAGCACTTTATGTCAAAGTCCAAATTTTGAATCTTAATAACATTGGAGCTGTTAAATGGATTTGCATGACATTTGGCATGCATAATTTCTAGGGACAGGTCTCTTGACCAGCCAAATTTCTTGGGACTCCGTTGAGTGGTTTCTGAAATATAAACTGTGGAAAACAGAAAATTCCTGTTTTTTAACATTTCTTTGTCATCCTGGATCTCTGAAACAGTTTTAGGTTTTGGTTTGAAATGTCCAGGGAAGAAAGCTTTTGGGACACACATGTGCCTTTTGATAGTTTGGTGAAACAATATTAATCCATTTCAAAGTTGTGACATTTTAAATGTTCCCATTATTTCCTATTGGAAAATTTATACTGTATGTCAGGCACAAAAAATATATTTTTAGCACAATACGAGCACTTTGCTCAAACTACCAGCTTCTTCTTGCCAAGAAGGCTGTTATTTTGCACAAAGTTCAAAGTTGTTCAATTGATTGAGCTGTGTTGCATTCATCTTTTTTGCTGCTTAGTGAGGATCTTGAAGTACAGAACATTTAAAAAAGAAAAAAAAATCACAACACAGCTAAAAAAGACCCCTTCAGGTGTATTCTGATGTTTTTTTGTTTATTTAAGCTGTCCCTAAATATTTTTTTTTGTCAGGCGCCAGCTTATAGAGAACGGCTTGTAGCCCATGATCTGTATGAGAAGAGCAATATCTTTTATTTACTTCTGCAGCCACAGCTGGAACTCATGCTGCTGACTGCAGAGTTAAGGAAGACCCATTTTGTTCATGCCAAGATGGGGTGCTCAGTCCCTGTGTTGGTGTGTATCCACACACACACACACACACACACACACACATATAGACACACATACACATACACAACACACACACACACACACACACACACTTATTTAGCACACTGGGAGCCCACCCCAGTGTGCTCTACATTATTTTTAACCTTGTAAAATAAAGACAGCCATCCCCTGGCGTCTTTTCTTCAATGAAGAATCCTGCATCAAAATTTGCAATAATTTCAATGCAGGATCCTGCATCAAACTACTATGCCCCCCCATTCCTATCTTTTGCACCAACATATTGGTGCTTAATCCCCATGTCAGTGTGTATCCCCCAGGATTGTGGCACACTGGAAGCCCACCCCAGTGTACCGAGATATATGTATTTTTTTTTTAAACTTTCCGACACTGGGATGCCCACTCCCAGTGTCGGATGCCCTTCCCAGCCTATTTTATTTCTGATGGAGGTGCCCAATCCCCCTGTCAGCATCATGATTCCCCCCAACTCATGTGGCACTCTGGGAGCCCACTCCATTGTGCCCATATTTATTTTTTTATAGGTTTACCTGTAAATAAAGAAAACTGTCCCCAACACCTTGTTTTACCTGCAGAAAAGAAAACAGTCCCTCATCATCTCCCCACTTCCCTTCCCCTATCCCCACCCTCCCCGGCACATTCACCTCCCCGTACCACCCCTTACCCTGTACTTACCTCTAGAGGTCAGGACAGTGATCTTCTCTGGACCGGGGACACATCTGCACTCTTCAAAGCTGAACTGCGATCTGAAGGATCAAGGTAAGTCATATAATGGTATTCAATGGGGGGGGGGTCAACTTATGTTGCTATCTCGGCCAATTTTGGGAATGTTGGCCCCAAATTTTCAACATGGGTTTTTTGGGACCCCACCTCATGAACACTGACTGTCATTTTGTTTCTCAGTCCCAAGGGGTGAGTTCACAGTCACTGTATGGAATCACCTTTCAAGACTGATTAATGAAACAACAGTGCCACTGTTAATGAGGTGGGGTCTCAAAAAGCCCATGTTGCAAATTTGGTGAAAAGATTCCTAAAAAATGACTGTGTTAAGAGCATGCATTGTGAAGTTTCTATGCATGCTTGTAACTTCACCAATTTTTTATATTTTCACTCTGGATGTTCAACATTGCCATGTTTTCACACCTACCTATGAACAGTACAGTTGTCATTTTTCAAAACCTGCCCTGAATGTGTTTTCACACCTGTGGCTCAGAATGGTGCGGTTGCTGGGACAGATTAACAAAATCACAGTTGCACTATTCATGAGGGGAGGTTCCAAGAAGACCATGTTGAAAATTTGGTGCAAAAATTCCAAAAAATGACTGCATTATGAGCGTGCATTGCACTCTTTCTACACACTCTTGTAACTTCACCAGAGTTTCATAATTTCACTCCAGATTTTTAACATTACCATTTTTCCACACCACCTCAGGAATAGTAAAGCTGTTGATATTCAAATCCTGCCAAAAATGTTTTCATGCACCTGTGGCACAAAACAAAATTACAGTTGCTCAGAATTACATTTAAACAGACATTTGAAATGTTTCCGTACTGGGTACATGTGGTGAGGTGATAAGAGGTTATGTTGAACAATCTAGGGTGAAAATTATTTAAAATGGCACAGTTATGACAATTTGTTGCAATTTCGCAACACCTGCTCATAACTTTATGTTTAGCAGTGCAGTGGACACAGATCCCTGTGTTTCCACAGATACATACATATGTGCATCTTTGGAGGGATTGGACCCTGTGCTCCCACTGTGAAATATGGATACTGCTGTACTATCTGGATGGATGGATGGAAAATGAGGATACTATTATTCTACCTCAAAAAGAAAGGAAATTAGTTGCAAAAACTTCATTAATGCATCAGTTAGGCTGAATACCATAGCAACAAAAGCATGGAAATGAGATGCTAGGGTTTCCAACCATAATGCCCCACCCCCAGGGTTCCCACTCCACCACCCCACCACCCTCCCCCCACCCTCCACACACTAACAGGCACTGAGTGTGCCAGAGGAATGGCCTAACTCTCACCCCATTGTTCTTTACTGTAGTGAGTAAGTGTTGTTTACACATGGAATTGGGTGAGAGGGGCCTGATTAACCCATGGCACTCCCTGATGCCTGTTGGTGTGTGGAAGGTGGGGGGATGGGGTGGGGTGGTGGAGTGGGAATCCTAGGGGTGGGGCATTAGGGTTGGAAACACTAACGCCTCATTTCCCTACTTTTCTTGCTATGATATTCACCCTAACTGATACATTAATGAAGTTTTTGCAACATATATAGGGGATACATGATGGGCAGTATTGGAATATGGAAAATATTTTCACTCCTGCAGAGTGAGCTCTAGATACTTCATGAGTGCCGAAGGAGCTCCTCTATTACATTTTGTTTTATCTTTGTTTGGTGTGTTCATTTCTGTTGTCTGTCTGACTGAATAGGTATGAATGGTGTGTCTGTTAGATCTGTTATTGGTCATTTGCTGTTTGTGTGATTGCTGATTGGATGCTATTCTCTGTAGTGTGCTGTGTGATTGGGTCATTTTGTTTGTGAGGGTGGGAATTTCTTTTAGGCTTGGGAAGAGCAAGAATGTGAGCTTCATTACTCAAGTATAGTTTTCATTTGTTTAGTGACTTATTTTCCTGCTTTGTGGCAATTTCTAATTGTGTTTTGTGCACTTTTTATGTGGTGTCCTTCGCTTTCACTGTGTCTGTTAAGAAAGTCTGCTTCACTTTTGTTTATGGCTGTTGCTACATGCTGATGTAGGTTTCCTGCAATAGCTTTAAGTTTCCTGTCCGTTGTGTGGAATGGCAAGTGATAGAAAAACAGAAAAGTTAGGTAAACAACATTGCTTGTACTGATGAGAGATCCAGGACAGCATTAAGCTGTTTTATTTTATGACAGTTGTTCCTAAGCATTGCTGTGTGATTGTGATTCAGAGGAGAGGTGTTGTTCACAGTTTAGAGACTGCTTGTGCAAGTTGTACCAACATGCTTTTAAAATGTAGTTCGATGAAGATGTTGGCTTTTATGTTTTGTATGGGTTGTTTTCACTGATATTTGTGATGTGTAGTGTGGCACTTGTGCATATTTTTGTACTGGAGACAGTAAGAAGAGAGGGATAGTTACTGGCACTAATCGGCATACAAAGAGGGAGGAAGTTGACGTCAGCAGAGTAGGTATAAACAGCATTTATTTTAACTCTGCTGATGTCAACTTCATTTATTTTACTGCAGTAAAAATAACAGAATTTATTGTCATCTTGAAGCTCCCATCCCTGTGGTGTGTGTGTGTGTGTGTATATATATATATATATTTATATATATATTTATAGGTGTATATATATATATATATATTTATATATATGTATATGTATATATATATATATATATATATATATATATATATTATAGTGGCACGGTAGTGCCACTATAGTTATGGTTGCGTAGCCATTTCTATAATAAACCTCAAAGTTTGCACTTTAATAACTTTGAAACCATTTGTACGATTTGCCTGAAAATTCGGAAAGCAGACCCGCCTATCATAGATCTCTGGATCTGGAAATTGTTTTTTGTTAGGATGTACAGTTGTGGAATCATAGTGTGATCAAAAAAGTGAAATTTGATGCTTATTGAGAATTCTTTGTCCAGCCATAATGGACTGAAGAATGCATTTGAGTCGGTTCAAATTTGTCAGTACACATGTGGCCTGGGTTGCACTGGTGCCTTTTGAAGATCTGGTGAAAAAATATTACCCTGTTCAAAAGTTATTCAATTTTTTCATGTCCCATTATAGCCTATGGAAAAATGTATATGTGCACTGTGAAAACATTTGCTATCACATTTTTTTTGTCAAACTTGCCCAAAATTGTTGTCATGCTGCTGCCATCTTGTTTTCAGTTAGCGAGAGAGACAAAATGCAGTAATTCAAAAATATTGCACTTTGGTAAACACCGAAAGTTGTGTTTACCTAATCGGGCTCTGAGGAACATGCCCTTGGAATTAGTTTTTGACCAGCTGGTCTGGAAATATGTTTTTTAAAATGTTTCCATATTTTGATGGTGGCAACATTTTTGTTGCCTCGCAATCATGCTCACGGGAAAAAGTAAACATGGCAAATTTTTTTTATGCATGGTAACATTCCTATTACAGAGATAGGGGAATCGTGAACATATTAAAGTAATCGCAACAACACTGCATGAACACATTTTGCTAAGTGTTGTTTTCTTTGTCATGTCATTGTGGCAAGGTGGATTGTGCTAATGGCCTGAAATTTCCAGGGTGGCAAGCCCTAATGTCACAGATGTGCCTTTTGGTGGTTTGTTACGAAAACATTGAACAGGCCCATAATTACAGCATTCCAAAGTTCAGAAATGTTCCCATGGGATAACATTGCTGTGCCAGTGACTACCTTTTAGTGGCCCGTATCTCAAAAGCGGTTAAAGATACGGATTTTTTTCACAAAAATTTGAGTCCCCATAGGACTAAGCACAAGAAGTAGGTTGGAAAGCCATAAATAACATGAAATTAGAATTTTTTTTCTACGTTGCACAGTTACTGAGATATTTGGGAATTAGTGTTCCAATTGTTCATTTTCATGTCCGAGACACACTATTATGCCCACAGAGTTAGCATTCACAGTGCTTTTTGCTGCCCATATCTCAGAAACAATGCAAGATATAGATTTGGTCAATCAATGTTGTGAGAACTACTCACTCTCATAATTACAACATTTCAATGTTTTTCTACCTGCTACGGTTCCCTAGATATTGGCAAATTACTGTGACAAGGGTTCCTTGCCTTATAGGGCTGCTGTATGGCTCCATAAGTATGTGCAAGTGGGAGTGCAGGGCCCAGAGGGCCTGTGCTCCCACAGACACATATCATTATGCACAAATAGGCAGCTTAGTGGGGCCCTGCACTCCCATCAACACATATCATTTACTATTTATATTACACTTTTTCAAATAGAAAGGACATTCTTTGCAAAAAACTCTGTTATTGCATCAGTTAGGGTTGCTTCCACCCGTACCACCCCCCACCCTCCACACACCAACAGGCATCAGGGTGTGAGTTGGGGTTGTGCATAACTCTCACCCTATTTTTGTATACTGCACCACCATAGTTTCTTTACACATAGAATGAGGCGAGTTAGGCAGATGACCCCAATGCACACCCTGATACCTGTTGATGTGTGGAGGTTGGGGGAATGTTAGGGGTGGTAACCCTAATGTTGAATTTCCACACTTTTGTCAGTGTGAAAAACGACCCTAACTGATGCATTAATGGAGTTTTTGGCAAAGAATATATATTATAGCTGCACGGTAGTGCAGCTATGGTTAGGGTTGCACTGCCACTTCTATGTTAAGCCCCAAATATTGCACTTTAATAACTTTGCAACCATTCTTCTGATTTGCATGACATTCTGCATGCACATTCTTTTACCATAGATCTCAGGATCTGGAAAGTTTGTTCTGGTCAGATGCGTGATTGCAAAGCTGTGGAGTGCCAAAAAAAGTGCAACACTTTTTTGGTCATTTTTGGCAAGTTCTTTGCTCCTCTCCACAGCTTGAATGGTTTGTTCACCTGGTCTGACATTTTCAGGGTGTATGGGGATTGAGTCAGAGAAATGTCTTCTGAAGGTTTAGTGAAAAAATATTAATCCACTCAAAAGTTATTAAAGTTTAAAGTTTCCCATTGTAGCCTATGGGAAAAATATATGTTACCCTTGAAAGTACTTTTTACTTTTGTGAAAGCACTGTTTAGTGTTGTGCTTGGCCTTTTTACTTTCATGCTACCACCATCTTGTTTTGAGTTAGCGAGGCACAAAAAACATTGTATTTCCAAAAAATACTGCCCTTGGTGAACACAAACAGTTGGGTTTACCTAATTGGGGCCCTTGGAACAAAACCCTGGCATTAGTTTTTCACCAGGATGCCCAGAAATGCTTTTTTTTATTCTTCCACCATCTTAGCCATGGAACTTTGGAAAAAATCCACAGACTTTCATGAAGGTTCCACGCAAACTTTCACAAAAGTCCCGCATCTATAATGGCAGAACCTTTGCAAAAGTTCAGCAGCACCTGTGTGAAAGGTCCCCCATGAAAACCAATGGGACTTTCATGAAATTTCACAGAACTTTCACAGACGTTCCACACTTCAAGAGCCCCAAAATGACAGTTTCTTTGCCACTTTATAGCAAGACAACAGTTAGGACTTTTGGGCTGTAATTTACAGGGTGGCATACACTTGCACCACAGATGGTGCAAATATTTGCAATAGTTCCAGAGTTCTAGAGCTCTGAAGTTGCACATTTTCCCACAGGAGAACATTGTGGTGGCTGTGCCACCTTTTGGCACCTATATCTTGAAGACAGTTCAAGATACAGATTTTTCGCTAAGTGCAGCTTAGTACACCTTCAGGTACACTAAGCACACATGGAGGTGGCTAGATCCTGAATGCAACTGCAAAATAATTTTTTCTGCAGTTGCTATGGTTACTGAGATATTTCCAAATATGCATTACAAGGGTTACTTGGAATGCCTCTAGGCCTGTGCTATGTGTCTGTACTTATGTGTAGATGGGAGCTCAGGGCCCAAAGAGCCCATGCTCCTACCTATTCATACTGTTTATGCTAAACTGGAAGCATTGGGCCCTCTTACGCTATGCTGCTGCAGTCATGGGTGGGCAGGAGTGCAGGACCCGGGGGCCTGCGCTTCCATCTATGGATATGATTATGCAAACTAAAACCACAGGGCCCTCCTGTACTATGTTTCTATACTCAAGGGATAGGAAACTGAGGTTTGGGGTAGTATACAGGCTGCCATCCCAGTCTGAGTAGCTTGACATGGAATTAGCTTGACAAATCAGAAAGGTATATAGAAAAGGGAAGGTGGTCATCATGGAGGATTTCAACTTGCCGGGAATTGACTGGAGCATTACAGTCATCCAGTGCTAGGGAACAAGTGCTCCTGGACATGATCCAGGAGGGTCTCTTGATGCAGTTAGTCAGTGTACCAACTAAGCCAAAGAACACTTTAGATCTGGTATTGTTGAATGGGGAGGCAGTATGAGAAATAAGGGTGGAGGACTCACTAGCAAAGGGAAGGGGGTGGGGCAGCTGCAAACTATGGTTGCTAGCTGCACACTCCAGCAGAAATAGATAGACCAAGTGGTCTCTTTATGCTGGCACATTCATATGTTCAGTAAGGCATGAGAGGGTAGGTGGGAGTGAAGTCTCAGTGGCCCGCACTCCCACCATGGATACCATCTTGCAATACTGAGAGCACAGGGACCTTATTTGCTATGTTTCTACACTTAAGGTTGGGTGGGAGTGAGTGGCCCAGATGGCCCACTCTCCCAAATAGGGATCCCATTATTGAAACCTGGGATCACAGGGTCCTCCTGCTCTATGCCTCTACACTGTTTGGTGGGTGGGAGTGCAAGGCCAGGAAGGCCTGCACTCCCCCCCCCATGGATACCATATGAATAACATTTCACTTTCTCAAAAAGAAGGGAAATTGCAAAAGACTCTGTTAATGCATAAGTTAGGGTTGATTCCACACCAATAACTCTCACCTCATTCTCCAGTACTGTACCATCTCAGCTTCTTTACACATGAAATGGGGTGAGAGTTAAGGTCCAGTAAGGCCACTACAGTTATGGTTGAGTAGGTACTTTAATGTTAAATTCAAAATTTTGCACTTTAATACCTTTGCGATCGTTCTGCTGAATTCCCTGAAATTTTGCATGCATGGTGTGGTAGCACAGCTCTCTGGATCTGGATAGTTTCATTATGGTAAGATTTGTACTTGTGAAGCAGCGGAGTGTAAAAAGGTGTGAAACGATCTCTAATTTAGTGAAATTTTTTGCTCGACTCTACAGCCTGAATGGTTTGTCCGTCTGGTATGAAATTTTCAGCGTATATGGGGACTGGGTCAGGGAAATGTCTTTGGACTAGGTTGGCCAAGAGCTCCTTATCTGACTTAAAATTCTATGTTTCTATGGAAGGTTTGTTGAAAAAGTATTAATCTGTTCAAAAGTTCTTAAACTTTTTTTTTCCCATTATAGCCTATGGAAAAAGATGTGCTCAACGAAAGGATTTGCAAAAATACTACGGAAGTTTCACTAAAGCACTATTGGTTAACTGGGGGGTGGGTGCTTTCATGAAAATGCCTTTGGAAGGTTTGGTGAAAAAATATGAATCCGTTCAAAAGTTCTTAAACTTTTTCATTTCACATAATAGCCTATGGAAAAAATGATGTGCACAATGAAAGGTTTCGTGAAAGTACTGCAGAACTTTCATGAAAGTACTAGTGGTTAACATGGGGGGCTTTTGTGAAATTCCACATGACTT
Source organism: Neoceratodus forsteri (assembly GCA_016271365.2). Classification (NCBI taxonomy): domain Eukaryota; kingdom Metazoa; phylum Chordata; order Ceratodontiformes; family Ceratodontidae; genus Neoceratodus; species Neoceratodus forsteri. Next base: position 1,377,003,935 of record CM028130.1, on the reverse strand, counting down.
TTGCGAAAGTACAGCATACTTTCTTGAAAGTACCATTGGTTTACATGGGCACTTTCACGACATTCTACATTAGTTTTGAGATATTAGTCTACTTTTGTGAAAGTACCATTGGTTTACATGACAGACTTTCATGAAATTCCACATTACTTTTGAAAAAGTATCACAGTATTTTCACGAAAGCTGTGCCATGTAAACCACTGGTATTTAGGTGAAAGTCCTGCGCTTCCACCTATGGATACAATTATACAGAATTGGGAACACAGGGCACCCCTGCATTATGTCTTTATACTTATAGGTGTGTGGAAATGCAGGACCCGAGGGCCTACTCCCACCCATGGATGCCATCTTACAATACTGGGGGCACATTGCCCTCAGGTACTGTGTCTCTACACTTGTGGCTGGGTTGGAGCACAAAGCCAAGAGGGCCTGCACTCCCAAATATGCATCTCATTATGCCATACTGGGAGCACAGAGCCCTCCTGCTCTATGCCTCTACACTCATGGGTGGGTCAGAGTGCAGGGTGCATAGGGCCCATGCTCCCACCTATGGATATCATCTAACTAACATTTCACTTTCTCAAAAAGAAGAGAAATTCATTGCAAAAAAACTTTGTTAATGCATCAGTTAGGGTTGATTCCACACCAACAAAAGTCTGGAAATTCGAGGTTAATCAACCCAGCCAAGTGTGCTGTTGCCATGACCAAAACTACATATTTGGAAGTCATGTGGGGAATGGGACTGTGCACCCAGAAATAGAAAAGGTAGGAGTCATAGCTTGGAGCCCTATACCTAAAACAAAAAAAACATGTGAGGTAATTTCCTGGGACTAGTGGGGTACTATAGGAGGTTGATACCAAACTTTGCCTCCATAGCTACCCAGTTAACTGATCTAACAAAGAAAAGATATAGCAACCTAGTAAAATGGACTGATGAGTGTGATGAAGCCTTTCAGGACATCAAAGTGGCCCTCTTTGTGTCCCCAGTTTTGAAATGCCCTAATTTTGATGTTCCCTTCGAGGTGCATGCAGACACCTCAAAGAGTGGAATTAGAGCAGTACTAAGTCAAACTGTAGAGGGGAAGAGCACCAAATTCTCTACATAAGTAGGAAATTACATGACGGGGAACAGAACAATGCCACCATAGAGAAAGAGTGCCTTGCCATAATATGGGCCATAGAAGATTTACATTTCTATTTATGGGGTGTTGGGTTTACATTGTTGACTGATCACAACCCCCTTTGTTGGATTAACCAGATGAAGGATCAGAATGCCCTCATTATGAGATGTTACCTCACATTACAGCCTTATAGATTTGTGGTAAAGCATCAACCAGAGAGTCAGCACCAAAATGCAAACTTTTTATCCAGACATGGAGCAGATGTAACAATTGAAAAACAAAATGTTTGAAAGATATACTGTTGATGATGATTGTTAGGTACTACGATGATTTAATAGTACTGTACAAAGCCCCAGGGTATAGAAGTATTTACAGTAAGCACAATTAATTCTGTACTGTATCATCTACTTTATTTACGAAAAAGGACCCTGGGGTGGAGCTTCTAAAGCAAGGGTGGGTGGAAGATCAAATCCAAAACCCCATTGGTAGAGAATGTATGCTTGACATTCTGGGGAGTTTGTTACTTAAAAACAGTATGTTGTTGATTACTGTTTTTTTTTCTTGAAAAGGGAGGAGTATGGCAGAACTGCATTCTGCCAGGACTTGTACCACGGTGGAGGGATATCTATCCTGTTTTCTTTTTCTTCCTACTATAAATCTGTTGTGCAACAGTGCTTCTTTATGCTGTCCTTTGCCTTTTTCTAGCCTTGATGTAGGTTGGCCATCTATGTCAGCCTTTTTCTTTCTCTGTGTACCTTTTTCCTGCTACCTTATTTTTCTGATTCGGTTTATCTGTCCCTCTCCACCATTCCCATGTAACATCAGGTCCACGTCAAGCATGCCACCTGGCAATAAAATTATTAAGGTGCTTGTAGGGCATTAAATGCCTATGAATGAATAAAAGTGCATTTAGAATTGGTTAAAATGCATTTGAAATAATATAAAGTGCATATGTGCATTTAAAATGTTCTTGGGTCAATAAATAATGACTGAATGAAGACATCCCCTGAAACAACTTGTTCAGACATGAAACAGTATGTCCAGACATGTAGATTAGAAGATAGTGGCCCCTAGTGGCCTATATCTATAATGAATTGTTGCATAACCATGCTGACCAGTGGGAGGAGTTTACTTACATAGATACATAGATACATAGACAGTGCCGGCAGATAAGGGCCTACGGCCCACCCAGTCTGCCCATTTGAGCTTGTAAGTTTACTTTACATTTTCCTAGAAGTCTGTTGCCCCTTAACCCTGCCTCCAGAATTCCTTTATATCTAACCCAAGCATTCTTAAATCCCATAATTGTTTCAGCCCCCACCACTTCCTCTGGCAGGGTGTTCCACTTGTCCACCACCCATTCTATGAAGAAATTCTTCCTCACGTTTCCTCTGAATCGTCCTCCCTCCAAATTCATCCCATGCCCTCTAGTCCTGGAACATCTTTTCTGCTTACAAATAGTGTATTCCTGCACCCTGTTCCTCCCAGTAAGATACTTGTATGTCTCTATCATATCCCCTCTCTCCCTTCTCTCCTCCAGGGAGTACATATTCAATTCCTTCACCCTGTCCTCATAGGACTTGTGATGCAATCCATGTACCATCTTTGTTGCCCTCCTCTGAACCTTCTCTAACCTGTCTATTAATTGTTTAATTGTTTAGTTAGTATTTTGGAAAGACCTTTGAGCGTGAGCTCTTTTACAAAGGTTCCACGTCAGGGTGGACAATAAGACAATACACATATTCAGTGGTTACAGAGGCCTGATCATTAGGCATTAAAGAGCAATTACATGACAATTAGACAAATAGGAGAAAAAAAACTGAGCAGTTGTAATTGAATACTAAGTTATTTCTAATCAGTTGCCCAAGGTAGCATACCCAACCCTGCCTCTCGCCATCTGGGATAGCGTTAAACCCTATGTAGTTACTTTGCTATAGTCTATCAATGGATTTGGAGGTTTCCAGGGGTGTCCAAGGGTCAGTCAGGTGGTCTGTTAGCTGTGGCCTGCTCGAAGAGAGCCAGGGCCACAGGAGCAGCTTGGGAAGCCTGCAGATGGGCTGTCTGTGGAACAAGGAGGGAAACACAGAGGATTAAATACAGCTAGAATACATTAGCAAGCTCAGTGGGGGGCAGGCAATGGGGTAGGACAAAGCACAAGGTAAAGAGATGGTAAATGCAGGGCAATTATTTAGAGCTAGAAGAGGAGTTAATGGGGGGACTCTGTGCTTTGGCACTGGGACATCTGAGGAGGACAGCAGCAGCAGATGGGCTGTCTTAATCTGTCCGGGGGTCAGTCGGGTGGTATGTTAGCTGTGGCCTGCTCAGAGAGAGTCAGGGCCACAGGAGCAGCTTGGGAAGCCCACAGATGGGCTGTCTGAATCTGTCTGGGGGTCAGTCGGGTGGACTGTTAGCTGTGGCCTGCTCAGAGAGAGCCAGGGCCACAGGAGCAGCTTGGGAAGCCCGCATATGTACTCCAGGTGGGGCTTCACTAGTGTCTTGTATAGTGGAATTATGACCTCCCTTTTCCTGTTGGTGATGCCCCTGCCTATGCATCCCAGCATCATATTTGCTTTACCTGCTGCCTTGTCGCACTGTTTCCCTACCTTTAGGTCATCAGAGATGATAACCCCACTATCCCTTTCCTGCTTGGTGCATGCTATATTCTCAACCCCCTAACTGATATATCGTGCCACGGTTTTAGTGCTCCATATGCATTATCTTGCACTTCTTTGCATTGAATTTCAATTGCCAAACCCCTGATCATTCTTCAAGTTTCTGCAGGTCCCTTCTCATTCTCTCTACACCCTCTGGTGTGTCTACTCTGTTACAGAGCTTTGTGTCATCAGCAAACAGGTAAATTCTGCTTTCTAGGTCCGGCACAATGTCACTGATGAAGATGTTGAATAGGACCGACCCCAGCACTGATCCCTGTGGTACCCCACTGGTCACTCTTCCCTCTGTGGACTGACAGCCATGTACCTTCACCCTCTGTGTCCTGCTGCCCCACCAGTTACCTACCCACTGCACTACTGTCCTGCCCACACCCATATTCCCCAGTTTGTGTAATAGTCTTCTATGTGGCACAGTGTCAAATACCTTGCTGAAGTCCAGATAGGTAATGTCCTCTGCCCTCCCCTGATCCACCTCCTAGTCACCCAGTCAAAAAATTCAACCAGGTTGGTCTGACATGACCTTCCCCTGGTGAAACCATGCTGCCTTGGGTCCTGTAGTCCATTGACAACCAGAAGTTCCACCAATCTCTCCTTCAATAGTGCTTCCATGATCTTCCCTACTACCAAGGTGAGTCTGAGTGGTCTGTAGTTCCCTGCTTCCTCTTTGTTCCCACTTTTGTATAAGGGGACTACATCTGCTGTCCTCCAGTCTTTGGGTACCTCCCCTGTTTCCAGTGATCGGCTAAAAAGGATTGCCAGAGGTTCAGCCACCACCTCTCTTAGTTCTTTAAGGACCCTGGGGTGCACCCCATCTGTCCCCATTGCTTTATCAACTCTTATTACTTACAGTTCCTCTAGGACCCTTTCTCGTGTAAAGGGACTTGTGTCCATTTCTGCACCATTCCCACCCCTTGTACTCCCTTCAGACCCATTACCTTCCTCTTCCTCAGTAAAGACTGAGCAGAAATACCTGTTCAATATGTCAGCTTTACTGTTGTCATCCTCCATGTGGCCCCCATCCTCCCTATTGAGTTTCACTGTCCCTCTCTTTGCCATTCTCTTTTCACTGAAGTACCTGTAAAAGGTTTTGTCCCCTCTACACACTGATTTTGCTATGTGCTCTTCTCAGTTTTGGCTTCCCTTACTGACCTCCCTGCCTCCCTTTGCTTCTCCTTATACTTCTCCCTATCCCCTTCTGCCTGTGTCTTTTTGTATTGCCTGAATGCAATCTTTTTGGCTTTCACTTTCTCCGCTACCTCATTGAAAAACCATAATGGTATCCTCTTCCTTTTCCCCTTGCTAACCTGCTTAATGCACAATTCTGTTGTTCTTGTAATCCCCATTTTAAATACTGCCCACTGTTCCTCAATCCCTGATTCCTGCCCCATTCCCCTTAATGCCTCTTTCAAGCATCTCCCCATTTTCCCAAAGACTGGCCCCCTAAAATCCAGGATGCATGTTTTTGAGTGGTTTGGTTCTGCTCCTTCTGTGATTTTAAACCACAATGACTGGTGGTCACTGTTCCCCAGGTGCTCCCCCACTGTTACCCCCATCACACTGTCCCTGTTTGTGAGCACAAGGTCCAGTATTGCCTTCTGCCAAGTTGGTTCCATGACCAGTTGCTTGAGGAAGGCACCCTGAAGGGAGTCCAGAATAAACCTGCTCCTAGTTAATGCTGCTGCTGGGATGCTTCAGTCCACGTCTGTAATACTGATGTCTCCAACCAGCACTACCTCACCCTTGTCTGCCATCCTTTGGATGGCTAGCATCATCTCCCTATCTGTTTCTTCTTCCTGGGCTGGTGGTCTATAGACCACACCTGTGTGGATGGCTGGCCCCATTTTCCTTTCTAGCTTAACTTACAGTATCACTCCCCCATTTTGTTCTTCCTGGATCTCTGTGGCCCTTATGTCATTTTTTATATAATGGACCCTTACGTTTAAAATGGTAATAACACTGGCCAGAGAAATGGTTAGAAACATAGAAACATAAGAACATAGAAGTTGACGGCAGATAAGAACCACAAGGCCCATCCAGTCTGCCCATTTATTTTTCTACCTTATGAATGTACCATTGACCTTTGCTCTGTCAATGGCCTTTCTATTCATATTCATCTGTATTGCTCCCGTATGCCTATCCCATGCCTGTTTGAAGACCTGCACTTTATTCATATCCACCGCTTCCTGAGGTAAGCTGTTCTATGCATCCACCACCCTATCTGTGAAAAAGAACCTCCTCACATTACCCTTAATCGGCCTCCTTCTAATCTCATGCTGTGTCCTCTTGTCCTGCTATTTTTCTTATATTGAAACATGTTGGACTCTTTCACCTTGTTAATGCCATTGAATGTTTCAGTCATATCACCTCTCTCCCTCCTTTGCTCTAGGGTATACATATTGAGTTCAGTTAATCTGTCCTCATATGTTTTCTGGTGCAGTCCCTGCACCATTTTGGTTGCCCTTCTCTGGACTGCCTCAATTTTGTTAATGTCTTTGTGAAGGTGTGGCCTCCAGTACTGCACGCAGTACTACAGATGGGGCCTAACCAGTGTCTTGTAAAGATGGATTATTACCTCCCTCTTCCGACTTGTGATACCCCTACTAATACACCCCAACATCCCTGTAGTCTTACATACTGCTTTAGAGGTCTGCTTGGATGATTTCAGGTCATTGGTGATGATGACGCCCAAGCCTATTTCTTCCCTTGTGACTCCCAGCAGCTCCACTCCCAGCCTATAGATGGCTTCAGGGTTTCTCTTCCCTATGTGCATGATCTTGCACTTCTTTGCATTAAACTCCAGTTGCCACTCTTCTGACCATTTTGCTAGTTTATCCAGATCTCTTCTTATTCTGCCCACCCCGTCTGGATTATCTACTTTGTTGCAGATCTTGGTGTCATCTGCAAACAGACAAACCTTACCCTCCAGTCCATCTGCGATGTCACTGATGAAGATATTGAAGAGGACTGGCTCCAGGACTGATCCCTGAGGTACCCCACTTGTGACTTGCATCTCTTCTGACTATATACTGTTTCCCACCACTCTCTGTTTTCTGCCCGTCAACCAGTTTGCCACCCAGTTGACCAACATCTGACCCACCCCAAGCCTACCCAGCTTATTAATCAATCTTCTATGTGGAACAGTATCGAAAGCTTTGCTGAAGTCAAGGTAGGCAACATCAACTGCTCCCCCCTGGTCCACCACTCTGGTTACCCAGTCAAAGAAATCTATGAGATTAGTTTGACAGGACCTTTCCTTTGTAAACCCATGCTGTCTTGGATCGTGTGCTCCTATGGATTCCAGGTGTTGCACCATCATTTCCTTAAGGAGTGTCTCCATAATCTTGCCCACTACTGAGGTAAGACTGACTGGTCTGTAGTTCCCTGCCTCCTCCCTGCTACCACTTTTGTGGAGTGGGATCATATGAGCCCTTCTCCAGTCTTCTGGGACCTCTTCTGTGCTCAGAGAGACTCACAAAACTGTTCTGATAATGGTGCTGCTAGTTTCACCCTTAGCTCTTTTAGTACCCTGGGATGTATGCCATAAGGTCCCATTGCCTTGTCCACTCTGAGCTTATCGAGCTCTTGTAGGACTCTTTCTTTTGTGGTGGGACTAGTGCACACTTCTCTCCCCCCTGTGTCCATGGTGCAGAGCTCTGGGCCCTGCCCTACCTTGTCTTCAGTAAATACTGAACAGAACTATCTATTTAGGATAGATGCTTTTACATCGTCCTCCTTCTCACACGCTCCCTTATCCCCTTTGATCTTAGCAATACTCCCTCTGGACTTTCTTCTTCCACTAATGTATCTATAGAAAGTCTTGTCACCTTCTATTACTGTCCGTGCTAGTGTTTCCTCAGTTTGGACCTTTGCCTGTCTTACTGCCTTCCCTGCTTCCCTTAGGGAAGTTTGGTATGCCTCCCTATCTTCATCCTGCTGTGTTCCCTTATATTTCCTGAAGGCCAGCCTTTTGGCTCTGACCTTTTCTGCTACTGTGTTTGAGAACCAAAGTGGTTTCCTTCTTCTTTTTGCACTTCCTTTTCTCACTAAAACAATGGGATGTTGCTTCAAGTATTGCATCTTTAATGCTTGCCCACTTTGCCTGTACCCCCTCACCTGTATTTCTTTTTGCCAGGGCTATCTTAACTCTGTTGGCCATCTTATAAAAGTCAACTCCTCTGAAGTTCCATACTTTTCCTTGGAATGGAATGATTTTGTTCTAGTTGCCAAATTGAACCATACCATGTGATGGTCACTGGTCCCCAGGTGACCTTCTACCTGGAGATCTGTGATCCTTTCCCTGTTAGTCAGTACTAGATCTAGGATACCCCTGTCTCTAGTGGGTTGTTGTACCAGTTGTTTGAGGCCCTCTCCCCTTTCAGGGAATCTACCATGTGTCTTGTTCTGGCAGATGTAACTGCTGGTATTGACCAATCTGTATCTGGCATGTTGAAGTCTCCCATTATCAGAACCTCTCCTTTAGTTGTCATGTTTTGTATGTCTTCTAACAGTAACGTGTCTATGTCCTCTCCCTGCTCTGGAGGCCTGTACACAACCCCAGTTTGTATGGCTGTCCCATTTCCTGTTTCCAGAATGACCCACAGTTCTTCTGGCTCCTTATGTGTATTCTGAATTTCTGTAGCTTTGATATTTTCATTGACATAAAGGGCCACTCCACCCCCCGTTGTACCTCGGTCTCTTCTGAACAGTACATATCCAGGTACTGAAGTCTCCCAAGTGTGGTTACTGATTATTTGTATTAGTTGATATTGTTGGAAAGCTCTCTATAATCCAGGCTTAGAAACAACTATTTATTTTTGTATAGGCCTAGTTGTGAGCCTCTAGAGAGACAATCTGTTTAATTGCCTTTTGTGGGCGGGCATAAAATTAAGCAGGAGAGCTATGTAAGCCCCCAAACCCATACATAGGTGGATGAGCTGAGAAGCTGGTCTCATTTGTCTGAAGTAAGACAAGAGAAATGACCTGTACCTGGATAGGTACTGGTAGCAACACAGCAGGAAAAGCTGAATTGACTGTTTGAACTATCTTTGAAACCTGAAGGAAGGTGAAGCTACTTAAAGGAAATAGCACTATGCTAATATTTTTCTTTATTTGTTTTGTAAATACATTACATTTATTTATTATTTTTATACTTTTGTATAAAATAAAGAAATACTGAGATGTGTTGTACCTGATATACTGTGTCCAATGTTATCCTTACCCAAACTCCTATTACAATCCTGACACCAAATGTGATTGTTTCCAATGTTTACCCCACCCACCACCCTCAGTGTAAGCTTGCATGCTTGTGAGGTCCTTCGGGAGGTTGCCAGGAAGACTGTCATCATCCACATTGCCAGCAGTGCCATCACCAAGCCTTTGCCAACTTTCAACCTGTAAGTTGTGTTGCCTGAGCCATCCTCCCAGTAGGAGAGCATCTAACCCTTAGGCTGCTGGAAGATTTAGAATGCATAGGTTTTTAGGACAAGATATTATGTCAACAGCAAGTCCTCTCTGCCAGTCTCTGCTCCTGATGTGAGGGGCTTTGGACATGAACTAGAGTTGGCAGTACGCTAAAGAAGTTCCCACCATTCAGTGTCACAAACCCAGCTTGCAGCTATACTTTACATTAATTAAATTCAAGTATTTGGTGGAATAAATAGATAATACTGTAGACAAACTTTCTGTTACCTGCCATCTAAAGCATTTGATGGCATTTGCCCAGTGATTGTTCAGCATTAATATTAACATGGCTAATATCATATTTAGGCAATTTTATTGAAATATCCCACATGTGGATAAACATTTCCTTTTGTAACACTCATGCAGTTTTCCCTTCTATCTCTGGCATGGGGGGCATGGGCCTTGGTGAAAGTAATTATGTATTTACATGGACTGAGTAGCTATTGAATGCTTTTTAACTGCACAAAGCTTTCGGTTCCACTTTGCAACTGGCTGACATTGAACTGAAAGAAATGAGTATGCCACTGAGATTCATAATCTCTGTGGTGAGTTTTAACGTACACATAAGTCAGGCCAGATGAAGTCAAAGTAATTTAGATGTAGTATCTTCTCAAAGAATGAAATGAAAAGAAGTTTCATTAAATGGAAATGAAGGGGGAAATTGAACTTTCCAGACCGCGCTGTAATGTAATCGTGATTTTGGAAAATAATATGTTCAGATTTAAAAACTTGCAGATAAAAGTGTATGTTGTGTTCCACTGCATTAAATTCCCACATATCACTTCCCATTAAAAATAAAAGATACTCTTTATGAATAATTAATTTTATTAAATAATAAATACCACAAGTAAAACAACTTGGGTTTTAATAACGTTGGAAAGATTCAAAATATTTGTACCCCATCACTGAACCCCATTTGTCTTGAGGCCAAGAGCATTAATTGCAACACTGTCATTGTGGTTTAGTCTTAAAGAGAGGGTACTCTCACCAGCAAGAACGTATTGAGTAGTGGAGGGGGAAACATACACAAAATAACTGTGATATCATCAAGGGATTCTAAGTACATCGCAAACCGTGAGAACAAAGCTCAAGTGGTCTCCCTCGATAGAGTCAGATCTGTTGTGCATTTTTCCCCAAGCAACTTTTTTTTATTGTGTATGAGTTTCTTTTTTTATAGAGATTTTTACTCCTCTGTTACCATGCCATACCTTCAGGTCTATGGCCCAGCAGATCCCAACCCTGTCAGCTGCTCCCCCAACTATCTGACCAGTGGGGATCCATATGGAGCAGAGAACAGTGTTAGGATGGAGACATTCTTCAGTGACAGATTTGTCCTCTGGTCACGCACAATGGCCCCAGCAGAACTGAGCACCCATTCCACACTGACACTGGATGGTGGGCAGCTGAGGTATTTAAAAGCAAATGATGCCAGTGCTGGCCAGTCACTCACTTTGCTGCTCCAGTACACCAAAGGCTCATCAGTGATGCAAAGATGCTTGGTGTCTCCCATGTAGGCATCCACCATACGTTGTGCTGCCCTGAGTCCTGCTGCCTCATCAGGCTCCTCCTCCATGTCTTCAATTTCTTCTATGCCCACCTGGTACAGAGCATCACAAATGGGATTATGTGCCATGTTCTGCTGTGACTTGGATATTTTCTCAGATTTGGTGGCCTGTGATAAGCTGTTGGTGGTGGTAACAACACCTTGTACATGTGCACTTTGAGTATCTGCATTTTTCATCTGTGTGCCATATACCTGTCTACCAAGGTAAATGGTCAGTTTTTCCAGTCACACACGACTACCTTCAATCATGGCAGGCAAGCCACATTTGTACCATGGATCCAGTATGGTAGCAACAGCAAACTCATTTGACTGCATAATGTCAGAGATATGTGTATTGCTGTCCAGTATGCAGAACATGTGACCCATTACATGAACAGCACTGTGATCATCACTTGCATCCATCGTGTGACGGACATTCACCAGTGTCTGTCTCAGCTCATGTATAAGGGGTATTGACTGACTTATATAGACAGTATCACCACTTGCAGCCTGTGTTGCATCCTCAAATGGATGCAGAATGCATATTATGCCATCCATTTGATGCCACTGCTCCATTGTTAGAGTGATGGACACTCCTGCTCTGTCCCGGGTGGTGTGCAGCAGCAGGTAATGTGAAACCATCTTATACTGCTCATACAGCCAGTCCATCATGTTCAGTGTGGTGTTCCACCTGGTAACAACATCAAGCTTCATGCAGTGCTGAGGCAGATGGTTACTGTGCTGCAGCTCATGCAGATTGTCGCAGGCCTTTGCAGAACAGGTGAAGTGCATACAGATGTGTAGGGGTGACAGACACAATTTTCTTGATTTGATCATGGTTAGGAAATTGCTGCATGACTATATTAAGTCAGTGTGCCAGGCAGGGAACTCCAAAAAAAGCAACGTCAATAATGTACTTCATCACATTGGAGCCATTGTCACTGGCAATAAACCCCGCTGTCAGTGAATGTGCATTTAACCACTCATCAATCTTATTTAGCAGCACATTCAGTATTTTCTCACCAGTGTGAGACCCAGTAACACTTTGCATAATGATGGTGGCATGCTGATGAATACCAGGTGTGTTGCTACCACCACAGTTTTGCTTTAAGTAGCTTTTTCCAGGCCCCAAATCAACAACTGCCCCAAGTACCTGTGCCCAGTGTGCTGTTATGCACAGATATGAGCTACCCGCTGTTTGTCCACTTGTTCACATATCCATGCTAAGGTGGATATATTTGGAGGCAGAATGCTTCATGGCTTGTAGGATGGACTGTCAAACTCTGCTACAAAGTTCGTGCATGGCATATTTTGAGAAATACGTTTGCAATGGCACCTGCCATTTGGGACAGGCACAGGCCATCAAACAGCAGAATCCAGGATTCTCCACAAAGGAAAAGGCCAACAGGTCAATGGTGAGCATTTCAGCAGTGGCTGCATTCAGCGCACAGGCAGCAGCATGATTGGGGAGGTACTTTGAGTGCCACTCAAACACACTCTTCAATGAAGTCTGCATCTTGGGAGCAGGTCGAAAAAAACACTTACCTGTTCCACCAATGTTCTTCTTGCTTGGGTACCAAGTGAGTCTTGGGGCCTGGGATGTGAAGCATGTATGAAACTGGTTATTTTGGTGTATTTGGTGCCTGGTGGTGTACTTTTATAACTTGAGGGAGTGGCAGCTACACTGCTACTATGCCCACTGCTCGAGAGAGAAAAGGATTCCTCACACTCATCCTCCACTGACCAACTCAGCCCTCCCTCCTCCTGCTCCATTGCACTGCTATCATTAACATTAGGTTTGACAAGAGAAGTCCCACCAACAACTCTGGTATCATTCTGATGTTGGTGCCAGTGCAATGGGTGCTTATTTTTCAAGTTGGCATGCTGGCCACCGGTGCCTATGTGGCTGCCCTTTTTTCCATGACTGACACATGCTTGACACAGCTGATATATCATTACAGTGTCATCAGCTGCATCAAGCATGAAAAAATACCAAACTAGGGATTTTGCACCTCTAGATTTGACATGGTACTGGAACTTGGAGAGCAGAGCCAAAAGTGTGGAAGTTATTGCTTTTTTGGACACTTATATGATTTCTACCATGCTACGTTTGGGAGGGGGTGTTACTGGGCTGCTTGTTGTGGGCTTTCTGATAGCTGCACCCTTAGGCTTGGCATCTAAATGGACTACATCATCACCCTTCAGCTTTTTCACTTCTGGCTCCCACAGGGGATCCAACACCTTGTCATCATCTGTAGCGAAACATACTATATCCTCTTCCTCCTCCTCCTCCTCCCTATCACTGTCTACTTCCAGAGAAACTTTTCCCTTCTCTGGCATCGCATAACTGTTTGGGGGCTGACTTTCCTTATATCCTTCTCCAGGAGAAACAGGCTGAAGCTGAACAGTATCACCCTCACTACCATCAGCTCCACCTTGAGCAGGAACAACAGTCACACTGACAACTTTTTCTACCTCCTCCTGGACCGCTGTGCTTACACGGGTGTGAGTGTCTCCCTTATTCCTTATTCCTAGTATCATCCCCAACAAGCATGCTAACTACAGACTGGGCAGTAAAAAAATGATTTACAGACTTGAAGACACTTCTAAGCTCAATTTTGCTGGCACTGGCTGCCACAGCAGCACCGGAGCCCAGAGAAGGCACTGATTCAGAAATAGGTTTGCTTACTGGAAGTGAAACGATTTCTGCTTTTTCCAACAGACTTCTTTGAGCCGCATCCCACCTGGTCTCCTTTCCCTGAACTGGAATGTCTCTTGGTAGGCATATTTATATGCTTGTTCCATTTGCCTTCCTCCGGAAGTATAAGATTATGTATTTCTATTAAATAAGTGTGATTTAACATCTGCAGTACTATCTGCAAAGGACACACTGAAATCAGAACAGGTAGCTTCATTGTAGTGTATATAACTACCTACAATTGCTACTGTAGCCTATGCAAATATTAAAATGCTAATTTATTTTTTCAATTACAAAAACACAAATTAAGTAACACAGGGTAACAGTAGGACAGAAGTAAGAGACTTTAAATAGCAGCACCACAACAAGGATGTGCAGTAACTCTGAAAAATTACTTTAGCTCTTAATAAAATGTTAGTTTTTAAATGGCTTGGTCATTACACAACTTGATAATCACCGGGTAGGTACAGATTTGTTCACACAAACAAAATTGCAAATCAATTGCACAGAACACTTCACAGTCACAATACGATCTATGGTCCGGATAAGTGGTGTCTGGAGAAGGCAAGTACTGCAATGTGTTATTATTTACTAAATACAATTTTGGCTTATAGATATATCAGACAGAAGGGACAATAAACAAAGTCACCTCCAACAATCTTGCAGGGACCACCACTCTCTTGAAAACGATGTAGCTTTTTATACAGTACGGGTCAGGCAGTAAACACCAGTGGTGTAACAGGAAGAAAAGGGTTAATATGGTAAGCAAATTCAACAGAAAAACAGGAATGCTGCAGTACAGAGACTAGATCACAATATAAATTTTTGTGAGCAATTCAACAATGCAAAGTACCTGGATATGGACAAGTGTTCAATGTCCATGAATACTTCCAATACAAAAATAAAGCAGAAAAGTGATTAAACAAAGGGAAACAGGAACAGAACTACTCAGAATGAATAACTGTTCAGATAAAGTTTCACAAAAAAGGGTCAATATGTAAGGAAAATATTACAAATAAGTAGCACACCAACAAAAATATCAAGACTTAAAAGAAATTACAGAAACTCACTCACAATGTGTGAGAAATCTTTCAAATACTAGGACCTAGCCTGCTCTGCTTTCACACACACACACACACACACACACACACACACACACACACACACACACCCCCACATGGGTGACCCTCCCCCACTCAACTCCCTCACAGACACAGATAAAACTGAAAACACTACTTAAGTTTAACTAAGTATTATCCTAATATACCAAAACAAAAAAATGTTCACTAGCAGTACTGGGAACAACATTTAGATTTTGGGAACAATTGGCTCTCAAAAATAACAAATATAGAGGTTTTTGAAGGGTTTATTGGCTGTGATGCACCACACTGAACTGCTCTCTGATGCAACAGACAATATACTGTGCAGGAAACAGCTTGCACATGATATTTCAACTATTTACCCACAATGCATTTCAAATTTGCAGGTGAAATTGAAATGCATTGGTGAAATTGGTGAAATCTGGCAAAATATCACATTACATGAAACTGCTATCCAAGGCAAAGTTACTTTTCACCTAGTAAAAAATTTCACGTAATGTGGACATTAAGCAAAATATTTCGGTAGGCAAAATTTACCAATTTTGCACAACTCTAATTCTGACTCAGGACTGCACCTAGGCCTGCCTTTGATGCATTTGTCTGTAACAGAAATTGTTTCTCAGAATCTGGACTTCTTAAAACTGGAGCTGAACGTAATGCAGCATCATTGGCCCAAAAAGCTTCATCATCACACTCCGGGGGCCATTTCATATTATTCGGGTACCATTTCTTCATGAGTCCAGTGAGGGGAGTAGCTAACTGGGCAAAGCTGAGTACAAATCTCCTAGAGTAACCAGCCAGCCCTAAAAAATGACCTGACATGTTTCTTCTTTTTTGGGACTGGACTGTTAGCTACAGCTTCAGTCTTGGAAATCTCTAGCTTTACTTCTCTATTTCCAATAATATAACCTAAATATCTGGTTTCCTGCATGCCTAATGTGCACTTCGTAAGATTAATGTTCAGACCTGCATTTTTGATAGGTTGGATAACTGTGTTCCAGGTGGCTTTTCCAATCTGAAATGTACACCATGACATCATCCAGGTAGGCAGCACAACAATAATCAGTGTGAGGGGCTAGAATTACATCCATGTACTGCTGGAATCTAGTAGGGTACACCATGTAAACCAAACAGTATGGTGGTGAACTGATAGAATCCAGCTTGAGAGGAAAATGCAGATTTGTCTCTGAGTTCTTTAGCTAGGGGAATTTGACAATAATCCTTGGGGAGATAGAGGTTACTAATGTACTTGACACTTCCCAGTCTGTCCACCAAATCATTTATCCTTGGCACAGGATAGCTGTCAAATATGGATGTTTGATTACATTTCTTAAAATCAAGGCAGATTCTTGCACCCCCTTCTTTTTTATTTACAGTCATCATCAGTGATGACCAAGCGCGTCTCAATTCTTCAATGATACTCAGCTCTTTCATTTTTTGTATTTCCTTAACCACATCTGCTCTTAAATGCACTGGTAATCTGTATGTCTTTTGTGTGATAGAGTAAGCATTCCCTGTCACTATTACATGCTCGACCCCTTTTGCTCAGCCTGGCACTGTGGTGATAGTACTTTTAACTGTCTTTACCAAGTTACAAATTTCAGTGGTTTGTTCTGTGGATAAGGAAACATTCATCTTTACAGCATCAGCAATTACAGCTGTTACCAGCCCGTCATAACAATATCTTCTTTACCAGTTTCTGGTAAGACCAATATAAACATAAAAGCATAGAATGTGTCAGCAGAAAAGGACCACCGGGCCCACCCAGTCTGCCTAGCAAGCCACTAGGACATTGCTATTGCCTTCTTCACACCCCTTCCCGAGAACTAACAGATCCCTGTGTCTGTACCACACTCTCTTAAAGGAGAAGTAAACATTGCAGGAGTCACTCAAATTGTGAAAATACAAGACAAGACCATTCAAATGAGGTGCTAGTCTTAGCTGTAGGTGTCAGGAGTCCTGAGATATGAATATCAAATTATCTGTTAATGACAAAGCAGCAACCATTTCATGTAATCTTAAAACAGGTAGTGATGTCACTGAAGGGCCATCTCTATGGTGTTAATTACAACTTGCCCCTCAGTAACATCACTTTTTATCTCAGGATCCCATGAAATGGCTGTGGCCTTATTTTGATTTACAGGGTATTTAGATATTCATATCTCAGGACTCTTGACACCTACAAGGAAGTTCCATACCTTATTTAAAATATATTTTTATGGGCTTTCACAATGTGAGAGACCCCTGCAATGTTTACTTCCCCTTTAAATCCCTCCACAGTTCCTGACACCACCACCTCCTCAGGGAGTCTGTTCCAGTTTTCCACCACCCTCTCCATAAAGTAGAATTTTCTGATGTTTCCTCGAACCTCTCCCCTGCTATCTGCATATCATGCCCCCTTGTTTTCGATTGCTCCCTTAGCTGGAAAATGTCCCCTACTGGCACCGTGTTAATACACTTGATATCTTTGAAGGTCTCAATCATGTCTCTCCTTTCCCTTCATTGTTCAAGGGAGTACATGCTGAGGTCCTTCAGTCATTCCTTGTATGACAGATGACTGAGTCCCCTTACCATTTTTGTCTCCCGCCTCTGGACGTGCTCCACCCTATCCATATCCTTCTTGAGGTATGTCCTCCAGAACTGGACCCCATACTCAAGGTGAGGCCTAACAAGCTGCCTGTACAGGGGCATTATGACCTCCCTCTTCCTTCTAGTTATTCCCCTGCCAGTATAACCCAGCATCTAACTGACTCTTGCCACCACCTTCTCATATTACTTTGCCACCTTCAGGTCCCTGGAAATTAATATGCCAAGGCCTCTTTCTAGCTTGTTAACCTCTAGGGAATGCTCTCATAAGGTATTGCACTCCCTGGTTATTCCTGCCTAACTGCATGATCTTGCATTTGTTTGTGTTGAAGGACAATTGCCATTCCTTGGAAAATTCCTCCAGTTTCACCAGATCCCTGCACGTGCTGTCCACCTCCTCAGGTGTATCTACTCTATTACAAACCTATGTGTCATCCTCGAATAGACACACTCTTCCCTCTAGCCTCTCCACTATATCCCCTATAAATATATTGAAAAGGAATGGCCCCAGCACTGACCCCCTGAGGTACCCCACTGGTGACCATGCCCTCCTCTGAAGATATGCCACTAACAATTACCCTTTGCCTTCTACCCTCCAGCCAGTTTTGCACCCACCTAACCACATGCAGTCCTAGCCCAAGGCATCTAGTTCTGTGCAGTAGTCTCCTGTGTTGCACTGAATTAAGAACCTTTTTGAAGTCAAGATATGCAATGTCTACAGACCCCCCAGATCCAGCATCCTG
This sequence comes from Neoceratodus forsteri, assembly GCA_016271365.2. Taxonomy (NCBI): domain Eukaryota; kingdom Metazoa; phylum Chordata; order Ceratodontiformes; family Ceratodontidae; genus Neoceratodus; species Neoceratodus forsteri. Next base: position 1,376,986,015 of record CM028130.1, on the reverse strand, counting down.
ATAACCCAGTCAAGATCTATTAAGTTTGTTTGACATCACCTTCCCTTAGTGAACCCATGTTGCCACCAGTCCTGTAAGCCATGGGCTTTGAGGTAGCTAGTGATTCTCTATTTTAGTAATTTCTCCATGAGCTTCCCCACCACTGATGTTAAGCTCACAGGCCTATAATTGCCCACCTCTTCCTTGACTCCCCCTTATGAAGGGGTCCACATCCACCCTTCTCCAGCCATCAGGGATCTCCCCTGTTTCCAAGGATTTATTGAAGAGGCTGGTCAGAAGTTCTTCTAGGACTTTACTAAGCTTACTCAGTACCCTGGGGTGCACCCCCTCTGGCTCCATTGCCTTATCCACCTTCAAACCCTCTAGCTCCCTCAGGACATCCCCACATGGAATGAACTGCAGTCAACCCCCCCACCTCATCATGTGCCCCAATTTTCTTAAACTCCCCCTCCCCCTCAACCATGAAGACTAAGCAGAAATAGCTATTGAGTGTCTCCGCCTTTCCATGGTCATCTTCCACCAATTCTCCTTCTCCATTCTTCCACCTGATTATCCTTTCCCTTGACTTTCTCCTTTCACTCACATACTGGAAGAAGGTTTTATCCCCCTCCTTGACTGTGTTGGCTATTCTCTCTTCTGTTCTTGCCTTCACCCTCCTGACCTCCTTACCTGCTTCCCTTTGCTTCTCTTGGTATATAGTCCTGTCCTCCTCCCTTTGTATCCTTTTATACCTCCTAAATGCCTTTCTCTTTGCCATGACCCTCTCTGCCACTTCTCTATTAAACCAAAGTGGCTTTCTCTTCTTCCTATTTTTATTTACCTTCCTGACAGAGGCTAGTGGCCTCCACTACTGCTCCTTTTATATGACCCCACATTTCCTCCACCCCCATTAGTTCCCCCATCACTGCTAATGCCTGTTGAACAGTTTCCCCCATTGTCTGAAAGTCCACATGCCAAAAATCTAGCACCTTTACTTTGGGCTGACAGACTTCAGCAGTTGTTTTTACCATGAATCATACAGAGCTGTGGTCACTCATGCTCAGGTTCTTTCATACGGCTATCACTCCCACCCGTTCCCCATTTGTAAGGATCAAATCTAGGATAGCCCCCTCCCTGGTTGGTTTCTTTACCAGCTGCTTCATGAGTGCTGTAGGGATTCCATGATATCCCTGCTTCTGGTGGATGCTGCTGATGATGTGCCCCAATGCACGTCCTGCAAGTTGAAGTCCCCCAACAGCAACACCTCCCCTCTGTTTGCCATCCTCTGGATTACCTCCATCATTGTCTTATTCACCACATCCTGCTATGCTGGTGGCCTATATATCACTCCGGAAGGTATAAGCTCCACCTTTCCTGTGTCCAATGATGCCCGTAAAGCCTCAACCCCCCCAACCCTGCAGTTTTAGAGCCTCAATATGTTCCTTCACATATTGGGCAACCCCCCTATCCACCCTGTCTTTCCTAAAAAGTACATACCCTGGTATTGCCATGTCCCAGTCCTTGCCCTCATGACCCCATGTCTCCATGATTCCAACGATGTCCAGGTCTGCCTCAGCCATGACCACTATTAAGTTTGGGATTTTATTGCCCAGGCTTGTGGTGTTGGTGCACATGGCTCTCCATTTGCAGGACCCCTTATGCTGTCCCCTGGTGCATGTTACCTTCCCTAATCCTCTCACCTGTTTTTTTCCATCCTGGGGGAGGCTGGTAGCCACCCATTTCTCCTGTCTCATGGCACAGATTTGTTCCCAACCCTCCAATTTAGTTTAAATTATAGTTTTGTTCTGTGAAGTCTCGTAACTTGCTCCTTAGCATTGCTGTACCCTCTCTATTCAGGTGTAGTCTATCTGGGGCAAATACACTCTTGTCCCCCATGTTGTTTCCCAGTCCCCCACTAACCCATACCCAATCTGTTCACACCATCTCATCAGCCACTTATTAAATTCTGCAGTCCGCAGTCTCCTCTCTATGCTTGCCCTTGGTACAGGCAGCACCTCCAAAAACGCTACAGATCTGAACCCCAGGCTGCTGCAGTACCTAGCACCTCCAACAAGCTATGCCCTGCCAGGTCATTTGTTCCAAGGTGTAAGACCTGGTGAGTTTTTCCATCCCACTGTCTCCTCCCAGAGAAGATATAGCGAATATCCTCCACCGCTGTCATACCTTGCAGGCATTCAACCCATATTGTCCTGCTTCTGTCTCTCCTGCACCTCACAGTGAATTCCTTTTATTCTCGAGTGCCCAACAAGTAAGACCCTTCTCTCTATTTCCTTTTGCATGTATTTCTCATCTGTTGTTTTCCCAGTCTCTCGTATTCCCTTATATTTCCTATTGTCATTTCCCCCCTTTGCCCCTTTTATCCCCAGAGGACTTAGATCCCCCTTCTCTGTATGTGCTCCCAGTCCCCTGAAGGCATTATCTTTAACACCACCTTCCCCTTTTCCCTCCATCCACCAGCATCATCTCCACACCATGCCCTGCCCTTTCTCTTGCCCTTTCTGAAGTTTCCAGTGCTTGGGTCACGTTCCCATCTCCGACTTGTTTTGGCCTATTAAACTTTCTCGCTGCATCTCATCACCCTTGAGGGTTTGCCCTTTCTGGGGTGAGTTCGTTCCAGCATCCTTGTCCTTTTTTTTCCCCCTCTTTGTTCTTTTGCATGGGTACAACCCCCCCTGTCTTCTAAGCCTTCAATCATGCCCATCTTTCCCCTGAATCTGCCTCTGCTCCAGCTTCTTCATTCTCACCCTCATTTAGTGGTACTAGTAGAGCTAATCTGTTTTTTTGCTCTATACGTACTGCTTTATTCCTCCCACTGGTGTGCCTCCCCTTCTCTTCCATTTTGTGCAGTCCTGGGACCTTTGTACCTTACAACCTGAGAACCCTCTGCCCTTCTCACATTCAGGACTGCCTCTACCCGAGCCCCCAGGAGCCCCCCCGATGGCCACCCCAACACCTCGTTCCCTGCTTGCGTATTCCTTTGTGTTCTTCCCATCCGGCTCCTGACTACTCTTGCTTATTTCTGATTTTGCTCCTAGACCCCTGCATCTGCACCATTTCTCACTCTTCTGCCTCTACCCTATCTTATTCCCTCAGTGGATCCCCTGTCCTCCCCACCTCCCCTCAGCCCTGCCCTACCTAGCGAGCATCTCAAGCACCTAACCTCCTACTTTAGTTGTGCCAGCTGCCTAGACACCATGCAGCCCCCCATCTTCCAAGCCAAAGCTAGTACCATGGCTGACTCACACTTAGTACACCCTACCACCCTTCCAAAGATACCTGCCCTTGTAGTCTGGGGACCATGCCATGTCTCTGTCCCTGTTTCTCTCCAATTGTCCCTCCAAATCTGTTGCACCATTTTCCACAACTCTACTTTAAACACAGATTGTACCATCCAACACCCATTTCTGACACTCCTTAAATAACACCTTGAAAGCCTATTTTGCAATGAGCAACGAAAAAGGCACAAGCTCCTAGACTATAATTCTTCCTGCTGAATGAAAGAACTAGCTGAGCAGTCAAGAATCACCTTGGAAGCCTGTTTCCCAAGGTACAAGCTCCCTGACTGGAATAGCTCCTACAGAATGAAAATGTTTAAGTTATCAGACATGTTAGAGCAGTACAGACTGGACCAGAGTAGGACCACTGGACCCACAAGGCAACACAGGGGCAATGAATACTGCTCAGATTTCAGAACAAGCTCTCAAACAGAATGCCCCATTATATTCCTGCCCACCCACAAAACCCTTGCCATGCACAAGCTACCTCTCTGCCCCCTTCAATGTCTGGTAATTCTTGTCAACTATTGGTTTTCATTCCTACAGTCTCTCTTCCTGCAGTCACAATGGACTGTAGCCCATTCCAGGTCTCCTCCTCTTCTTCTGATTGTCCTGTTCCTGGCCTGCAACTTCTTTGTTTGCTCCTTCCCTAGGAACATTTAACAGAGGTTGGGGCCAGGAGGTGGTGGGTGGTCGGGACAATTAAAGGAGTTGGAGCCAGAGGTGGGTGGGACAAAAAGCTCCCAAGAATAACAAAGCTCCCAAGAATGTTACAGCTCCTCTGGGGCTTGCTTCAGTGTCTGGGCTTGAGGCTTTTATAGCCCAACTGCTCAGTCAAAATGCCCGCTCATGGTCCTGATTGGCTGACACCCTTCCACGCTTTGTTGCCAATGCGGCAAGCAGCAACAGCCTGCAACAGTCCCTTTAGTCCCTTTTGCCACCGATGTGGCTGAAACTTCCTGGTCGCTGGATGCTTCAGATGCAATCCTCTCCCACTGCCAATGCAGCTGCCTTCTGCTGCTCCATGGCCGCCAATGTTGCTGCCAACCTCAGGCTCCTCTTGATTGCCGCTGATGCAGCATGCTCCCAAGAATGTTACAGCTGCTCTGGGGTTTGCTTCAGTGGCTGGGCTTGCAGTTTTTATAGCCCAGCCTCTCAGTCAAGATGCCTGCCCTTGGGCCTGCTTAGCTAACACCCCTCCTCTCTTCACTGCCAATGCAGTGAGCAGCAACAGCCTGCAACAGTCACTCTAGTCCCTTTTGCCGCCACTGCAGCTGAAACTTCCTGGTCGCCCGATGCCTCAGTTGCGATCCTCTCCCACCACTGTTGCAGCCACCTCTCACTGCTCTGTGGCCTCTGATGTGGAAGCCAAACTCAGTATCCCCTTGATTGCCGCCAATGTGGTAAGCTCCCAAGAATGTTACAGTTCCTCTGGGGTTTGCCTCACTGGCTGGGCTTGCATCTTATATAAACCAGCCACTCAATCAAAATGCCCACCCTTGGGCCTGATTGGCTGACACCCCTCTTTGCTTCACCACTGATGCAACAAGCAGCAACAGCCTGCAACAGTCCCTTTAGCCACCAATGCAGCTGAAACTTCCCAGTCACTGGATGCCTCAGATGGGTTGATCTCACACCGCCGATGCAGCCATCGACCTCAGGACCCCCTTGATTGCTGCTGATGTGGTCAACTCCCAAGAATGTTACAGCTCCTCTGGGGTTTTGATACAGCAACCTTTGGTGTTCATACAGCAACCTTTGGTGTTTTTTCAACCTATTTCTTCAGGAGGTTGGCATGGTACATCTTGGGAAGGTGTTTCCTATCGGGGTCCCAGTCTCATAGCTAGCTGTACTGGTATGTCTAACCACTTCATAAGGTCCTTGCCACTTCATTAACAGTTTGTTTTCTGTAGTCAGTAACAGTAAAAATAGGTTTTCACCTGAATCAAAACCTTTTTCTTTTATCACATAGTCGTAATACACTTTTTGTTGTTTTGAGGCCTCTTCCTGGTACTGTGGGCAATTTCAACATATTTTGCCAGTTTCTTTCTCAGTGCGCAACTATAAGATGAAATAAATTCTTTCTGAGTAGGATTATTTTTCCATGCTTTTTTATTACATCTACTGGCCCTCTAGGATGTCTACCATACAGCATTTCAAAGTGTGAAAAACCTGTTGATGCTTGGGGCACTTCTCTGTAAGCAGAAAGCATGTAAGGTAAATATTGGTCCCAATCTTTCCCTTCACCTTTCACAGACATTTTTAATATGGATTTTGGATTTCATTAAAATGTTCAATAAGACCATCTGGGAGGTTCTTATGGCAATAATACATATTAGTCGGTACAGCTCCTTCAATAATGCAGCTAAAAAAGTACTACCCTGATCAGTAATATTCTCTTTCAGTATGCCTACCGTGCTGAAAATGTTGGCAAGCTCTGATGCCACTTTTGAGGCTGTGACAGTACACAGTGGAACTGTCTCTGATTATTGAGTATGATAGTGACATACTACCAAAATGAGTCAATTATCATTTTTACTTTTGTCTACGCAGCCAACCAAATCCATTGCAATTCTCCCAAAAGGCATATCTATCAAGTGTAGGGGCACCAGGGACACCTTGGATTTTTTAATTACTGGGGGTGCTTTCTGACATTCAGCACACAAGCTGTAACAGGTAGCAACATCCTGATGAATCCCAGGCCAGTAAAATCTGTACAATAATCTGGCAAGGGTGTAGTCCCTCCTCGAGTGACCAGCCATAGGACTATTAAGTGCTGTCTGTAGCAACTCAGTACAATACTTCTTTCATATGACCATTTATTCTATTAGTTGCTGCAACTGAGGATTACCCCAAACTCTGTACAGTAGCCCATTACATTTTTCAAACATTTATTCACCCTGTTTGTTTCATCCCAGCTACTTAAAATAACATTAGAGAGAAACATTGTTAGTTTGCTCAGAAATAAAATCACAATCAACCATCAGTTTAACTTAAGAATTTTCATATATTAACTCCTTATATCAATCAATCTTTGGTTGCCTGCTTTTTTAGATGTTTTCTTTCTTTCCTGGATTTTCTGATCTTGGAGCTAGGCTCAAACAAGTCTGAATCACAGTCACCAAAACGAAAGGAGTCCCAACATCTGAGATTTGCTTTGCCTGTGTTCTTGTTATCATAACTGATAAAAAAGTAGACTTTACTTCCTCTCTGATTAACTTCACAAATCCTGGAAAATCATTTCCAATAATCACAGGTACAGGTAGCTTTGGTACTACCCCCACTTTCTTTTGGTGTGACACCCCATTAATGTTCAGAGTCACTTGCATAGTGGGATAGTATTCATTTTCTCCATGGATTAATATGATCACAGTACCTGGTCCTTTTGCACAATCCTTTCTCAAAACTTCAGCATGTACCAGGGTCTGTTGGCTTCCTGAATCTAGAAGTACCTTTACAGTCATTTTCTCCACCTTGACATTTGTTAAATACATGCTTCAATATGCTAAGGCCAAATTTGCTCCAGTATTAACCTCCTTATTTTTATGGCAGTTTCTTGTAATATGGCCTGGCTTATTACAGTTATAGCAAATAAAGTCTTTTGGTGCAGATTTGTTGCTCCCATCACAGTTCTTATCTGTCCTGGCCTTAAATAGGGAAAATAGTTTTTTACTGTTCCTTGGCTATCATTTCACTGCTGCTGTGTCTGTCTGGACATTTTGATAGTCCTCAGCCAAAGCAATAACCTTTTCCCCACTTTCAGGTTGGTGTTCTTTTACCCAAAGCTACACATTCTGTGGAAAGGATGTTGATCAATTGCTCCATCACAGATATGTTGATGATATGTGGGACTGTTTTGTCCTGTGGTTGGAGCCATTTAATGAGGAACTCTTTGAGTCAGGTAATGGCTTTTTTGGGATTGTTGACTGAATTGTACTTCAGGGACCAGAATCTCTGCATGTAGTTCTCTCCTTAGATTTCATATCTTCAAAGGATTTCTTTTTTCACAAGGTCATAGTTTTCTGACTACTCATTGTGTACTGGCTGTAGACAAGTTGGTCTTCACTTGTCAGATAAGGTACCAACCTGATTGCCCATTGCTGTTTTGGTCATTGGCAGGCTCTGGCAACCCATTCAAAAGTTGTCAGGGATGCTTCAATATAATGAAAGGATGCAGCTTTGTAAGTTTAATGTCTTTAAAAATGTATGTGCTTTATTTATCTGCTCGATCTGTACCAGATCCTCCAGATTTGATAGCGTGCAATGCATCCAGTCATTGCTGCATCTCAACTTTCCTCTGCTGCTTCTGTCACTGCATCTCTTCTTTTCTCTGCTGCTCTTGTTGCTGCATCTCTTCTTTTCTATGTTTCTTAGTCTCTCTCTTTGTTGCATAGCCCACCATTTGAAGAAGACAGACATGCATTCAAGCTCTGTCCCTTCCTGTTCTTCTTCATATATTTTTCCGCCAGTACAATCTCAGTTTGGACTTTTGTTTGTGCTTCTAGTTTGGCTGCCATTCTTCTGGTAATCACTCCTGGGCTTGCTGTTTCAGGGTCCAGACCATTCTTCTATGATCCCCTGGTACCAGGCCTAGTATCTACACAGAAAACTCTTGACTTAGACTATGCATGGAGTAAATTTCACTTTTGACACCAACTGTCATTGAGGCATAAGTCAGGAAGTATAGGCAAGGCAGGAGAATTCATCAAATTTACAAGTAGTGTTTTATTATTTTCAATACCAATAAAATAAAACATAACAATTTTGCAGGATAGCTCATATACAGGTACTGCAAACAAAACAATGTCTTCCTCTGATGGTACCTCTAAATCTCTCAATCTCAGTCTCTCTCAACCTATAACAACAGAATGCTCTCTTTATATACAGTATAATGTATTTTTCCGGCAATTAACTTTAGCATCCTGAGCTTGTTAAGATACATCTCCTGTTTCTCACAAAATGTATCAGACCTTTGTCCGTGTTTTTCCTGCAGGTGCAACAAAATTGAACATTGTGTCTCCAGAATTGATCTCCTCTTGATAACTCTGCAAATGAGCTTGCAGAGGTCAAAGTGCATATCAAGGTTTACCCCCTGAGTTCCAGATAACTTTTTGCAATCATTTGAACAATAGAACTACTGTATATACATTTTAAACAGAGTTATCTCAGTTTCACATAAAGATTCTCATATACTTTTTAACTACAGAGAAGCAAGGGAAGAAAGAAAGATAGAACCAGCAAGAACCATCAAGTGAAGACAGGGAGACAGCAGGAGTGGGACTTTTGGAGTGGCCAGTTCCTTAGGTGTCATAAGAAAATCCAATTCCACAATCAGACTGGTGAAAGACAAGAGAAGTGACATAGATAGAACAGACAGAACAGATCCTTGCATTTAACTCTTAATGCATATTAAATGGGACAAGGTTTTGTTTGACCCTGTCACATGAGGCTATTCTTTTACGCCTCAGTGCTAGTGCCTTTTTTATGTATATAGTAAGTACCAGTTTTACTGTTTTCCAGTATTCAGGAACTGCATCTTACCTGGTTGATTTCTTAAGAATAATTTTTAATGGGACTAGTATATGTTCACGCATGATTTCTTATAGCTGCCCAGCTATTAAATCAGGTCCAGGTGATTTATGAGGCTTCAGATTTTGAATTATGCCTTGAATGTCTTCTGCTGTAATAATAATAATACAAATTTTGAGGTGATTATTATTGGTGACCTATGTGGTGGGGTCTGAAAGGGGATATACAGAGCAGAAATACTGTATTTGCTTAAAGTTTCTGCCATTTCTTGTGGTCCATCTATTATTTGTTTCTTCAGTGTGTAATTTATTTATTTGTACATCAGTTTGCAACATTTGAGACAGAGGTTCATTTCCAAAGGTACCTTGTCACATGCAGGACAGACAGAAATGCATTTAGGTTACAGCATAAAACATTTAGATTACAGCATAAAAGTCATGTCATTAGAGGTACACAGAGTGGTTTCATACATTTATACAATTTAGTTGCAATTACATTGATACAATTTAGTTGCAATTACATTGATAAAGTTGAGCACAAGCTGGTATTAACAGAGGCAATATGCAATGGGGAGAGTTGTGGGGGTGTGAGGTGGAGTGCTGCCTACTGGGTGTTGTCAAGTGTGGAGAGATCAAGGCCATATTTAGAGACAGGAGCAGCTGTGAGTACTAAATAGTTGGCTCTGAAGGGCGGTTTTGAAGTTGGAGATTGTGGGGGCATTGGAGATGGGAGCAGGGAGACAGTTAAACCAGGATGGAGCTCCGTAGCTGAAGGACCTGTGACCATGGGTGGTCCTGGATCTGGGAACCAGTAGAGTGGTCTTGTCAGAGGTTCGGATTGTGATAGTGGGTTGGGTGTGATGGATGGAAGCTGTCACCCTGGGAGCGGATAGTCCAAGTAGAGTTTTTTTGTGATGAGGCAGGTTTGATAGCATAGCCGTTTATCTAGGTTAAGCAGTTTTGCCTCGTCATAGAGTTAACAAGTGTGTGTGAGCCTGGGGGCACCAGTAATCAGCCTGCAGGCCTTATTTAGGGTGAGTCTGATTTTGTTGAGGGCGGTAGTGCCAGCAGTACCATAGACCGGCAGGCCATAGTCAACTAGGGACAGTACTGAAGATGTAAGTGCAAGTTGGAGAGCATTGGGGGAGGCAGTTTTCATAGCAGTGGAGGATTCCAAGCCTTGTGTTAGTGGCAGAAGCAAGGCATCAATGTGGGTGTGGTAGGTGAGGGCTAAGTCGAAAGAAACCCCAAGATATTTATAGGAGCAGACTTGTTCATGCGGGTGTTTGGTACTGGGGAGGATCTGGAGTGGGAAGTTGCAGGCTTTGTTTTGGGGGCAGGCAAAAAGCATTGTTTTAGTTTTTTTGAGGTTATTGACAAGTCTGTGCTCTTTAAACTAGGCTTCAGCATCATTGTAGGATTGTTGTAGGGTGTTCTGGAGGGAGGTGGGATTGCGGTGGTTGGCAAAAATGACAGCATCGTCTGCATACAAAAGAATTTTGACAGAACATGCACTGGACAGGGTGTTTAGAAAGAGTGAGAAGAATAGTGGGCCCAGGATGGAGCCCTGGGGTACCCCTGAGTGGATGGAAAGAGTTTGGAGAGTCTCCCATTGATTTTTACACATTGGGAGCAAGCAGATAGATAGCTTGTGCACCAGGTGAGAGGACCAGCAGAGAAACCAGTATGGCAGAGGGCATCCAGCAGAAGAGGGTGGGAGACAGTGTCAAAAGGCTTTGAGAGGTCAACAAACACTGCACCAGCTAGGGAGCTGGCATCCAGGGAGGAGTGTAGGAAATTGGAGAACACAACTAGAGCAGTGCTGGTACTGTGACCAGAACAGAAGCCGTGCTGTTCTGGGCATAAGATGTTATGCTTGGTCAGATATTCAATGATTTGAATGGCCTCCATTTTTTCCAGGGCTTTGGAGGGGGGATGGAGATTGGCTGGTAATTCCTGGTGGAGGACCTGTCACCCCCTTTATGTATCGGTGTGACTGTGGCCATTTTCCATGCAGCGCGGAATTGCCCCAGGCAGAAGGATTGGTTGAGTAGGCTGGTGAGTGGGGCAAGGATTTCATCCAGCACCAGCCAGAGAATACAGGGGTCCATGGAGTCACTGCCAGGACTATTGCTATTTAATGCTTTGATTAGGAGAGGTCTGGCTTCCTGGGCAGATACCCTGCGTAGGTGGAAGCCAGGGCGTTGGAGGACAGGGGGAGGTAGGTTGGGGGAGGGTCAAAGAAATTACTGGGGAGGACAGAGCTAAGGTCAGTATGGAAGGTGTTAAGGTAGTTAGCTATGCAGGCAGGGTCGGGGGAGGTAGAGCCATCAATAGTGAGTTGGGATGGGGGAGGGGAGCATGATTTCCTTTAGTTATTTGACATTATCCCAGAACGTCCGGGCACACCCCCAGGAGGAGGTGAGGGTGGCCTGGTAATGGTTGGCCTTGGCTTTACGGATGGCCCATGTGCACCTGTTCCATGCAGCATTGTGGGCCTGTCTATCAGCCATCCAGCCCATTTCAGTGGCAAGGTGCCAGAGGTTATCCCTATTTCTGAGCATTTGTAGCAGGGCAGGGGTAACCCAGGGTGCATTATGTTTCTTGGATCGAATTCTTGTGAGGGGTGCAAAGAGGTCACAGGCCTTGTTAAAGGCTTAGGAGAAAAAGGCGAGGACAGTGTCTAAGTCTGCTGCATGATGAATGGGGGACCAGTTAGTCTGGGCGAGAAATTGTTTGAGTTTTATCAGTCCACCAGGTCAGAGGCACCTGTGGAGTGTGGTCAGGGCTGTGGGTTTGGGAATGCGGGCCACCCAAAGGAATAGGATAGGGGAGTGGTCGCTTAGTGAGTCTGGACGGACCTGGATGTTATGGATTTTTTGGGGGCAGTTGGTGATTATTACATCCAGAAGGGTACTGGTACCTCTCTTTGGGTTTACTCTAGTGGGATGGGAAATGAGTTGTGTCAGGTCTAGGGCAGTGAAAGAATCTCAGGTACTGGAAGAGGAGGTGCTGAGCCAGTTGACGTTTAGGTCCCCCACTAGAATTTGTTCCGCCTTGTGGTGGAGGGTGGCAAGATATTCTGTTAAAGATATCAGCACCAGGTTCGGGTTCTTTGGGGGAATGTAGGCAGTGGTGAGATAAAGAGGGCTCCTGGAGGGGTGGGGAGCAAGTTTGAGGGTAAGGGCCTGGGTCCCCTTTACAAGAGCAGGGGCAGGGAGCACTTGTCCGATGATTGTGTCCCTGGTATAGATTGCACATCCACCCCACGTTTGCCTACTTGGTCCTCCCAGAATAGGGTATAGCCTGGGAGGGAGACAAAGGAGTCAGGAGTGGATTTGGACAGCCAGGTTTCCACCAGGGCAATGGTGTCTGGTAGATGTAGCATGGCCCAGCACTGGAGGGCATCAAATATTTTCAGTAGGCTGCATATATTCATGGAGACTATACAGAAACCAGTGGACCCAGCTGGTGGGCTGGAGGGTGCGGGGCCTGGGTTTGGATGTATATTACCTGATAGGAGTAGTAGGAAAACCAAGGCTCTGATCAGGGGGTGGTAGTATGTAAGCTTCTGGGGGGTACGCTGGGATGGGGAGGAGGCCATAGGGGAACAAGGAATGGGAAGTGTTTGAGGGGTCGGGAGGGTGAGGATGAGTAGCGACCATGGGGAGCCAGGGTAGGCTGTGGGTGGCATCCAGGCGGTGGGTGCCGTGGGACAGGGTACATGGTCAGTGTAGGGTGGGATCGGACTAGGTCAGGGAGAGTTATGGGTGCTGGTACAAGTGGGCCAGGGGAGATGTCTGGCTGATGGGATGTGGGTACTAGCATGTAAATGAGGGGGAGGCATTTGAGGAGGAGGTGTACAAACATAGTGCCTAAGGTAGCAGCAGGGCAGAAAGGTTCAAGTATCTTGGCTGCCCTTCAGAAAGCGTAGATACCACTTTGGAGTAGTGGTAGTCTCACAGACTCTGGAGGAGTCGACGGGCTAACCCCCCTCACAAGGGTGCTGCTGCTTGAGGTAGTTTAATTACCTCTTTCGGCACCCGCGAGGTCCGCTCCTGGATGGAGCTCTGTGTGTGTCTGCAGGGCTGGTCACTGGACCCACCTTAATGTTAGCATTTTTTTAATGAATTTCCAGTATGTAGCTAAAACATTGTTTGGTGTTTCATTGTATTTGTTTGCATTTCTTGCCAGGTTTAGCTCCATATTTGCTTTTGCCCTTGGTATGGCATGTTTATATCTTCTCAGAGCCATTTTATAGTCATTCCACATTGCAGTGGTTTTATCCTTGAGACATTTATTATTCAATTTGTTATTTTTGTTCAATAGTTGTTTAACTTTTCTAATTAACCATTTAGGTCTGATTCCACTGTTAGTATGTGCATTAACTCTCGGTGTGTGATAATGTATAAGGAACATGAAGGGAAAGAGGAATCAGGGAATATCATGAAAGTTAAAGGAAGCCATGGGTGTGGTCAAGAGGGCAATGACAGACACAGAGCTGTACATTGACAGGGGTACACAATGGAGGCAAGTGATTGTTTTACAAGTATCAGGGAAAAGAGAAATACAAAGAGGGAATTGTCCAATTATCTGAAGGGTTAGTGGAGAATGACAAGCAGAAGGCTAATGTTTTGGGCAATTATTTCTGCTTGTTATTTATGGTTGAGAAGGATGGGCAACACCAGAAAGGGGTATACAGGTCTCCCCGAGGGGGGTACAGGAAATTAGCTAGGTGGTGGTTATGACTCACAAGGTGATAAAGTGGCTTGGAGTCCTCAAGACAGATAAGGCACTAGGACTGGACAATTCACACCTTAGGGTGATTAGACAGCTGATGTGAGAGCTGGATGAGATATTCAGATGCTTAATGTAGACAGTTGTGGTGCTAGGGGTTTGAAGGTCTGCTCAGTGGATGTGGTTCAAAATTGTAAGGGGGAGACAGGAAAACCCCAGAAAACTACAGACTGTTCAGCCCTACCTCCATTGTAGGAAAGCTGTTGGAGGTTTTGTTCAAAGAAAGCTCAGTAGTCTACAGTATCTAGAGGACAAATGGACACAGGATAGAAAATAATTAAAAAAAAACAGCATGGATTCATGGTGGGGAGATTGTTCCAGATCAGTCTGGCAGTATCTTTTTACTGAGCACTACGGTGGCAAGAGGGCGGGTGAAAGATTTACTCTACAGCAGCATTCATCCCAATCGTCTGGTTTGCCAGAGAACAGTTAACCATGCAATTCCTTCTTAACACAGTATCCTCAAGGTACCACACTATCTGGTGTTACCTTATTCTGCTACCATCACAAATAAGGTAACACTTCAGCTAATGTGGTACTTATAGGATATTGCAGCAAAGGGAAAGTATTTTTATGCAGTACCTTAATGTGGTAAACTGTTCTGTGGTTAAGCAGATGATTTGTATAGCTGTCGCTGTATTTATAATTCACCAAAGTCTTTGACTTGGTACCACACAGGAGGCTGCTGAGGGAACTAGAAGACATATGAGTGGGGAGAATATTGATCAGATGAGTAGGGAACTGGTTTTGGAGGAAAAAAGAGGGTAGTAAATGGGATCAACTCAGATGAAAGGTGGTAACAAGCAAGATGCAGTTGGGTTCAGTCATGGGGCCTGTCCTGGTCAATATGATAATTAGTGACATAGGGGAGGATATCCAGGGCTGGATGTGTCTGTTTATGAAAGACACATCTATGCAGCATGATACACAGTAAGGAGGGCATGAGGGAGTTAATGAGGGAATTAAAGATGATGGAGAGATCATCCAAAATATGGCAATTGAGATTCAATGCTAAAATGTGCAAACTGATGAACATAGGGAAGAAGAACCCACATACAGAGTACTGGATGGGGGCTTAGGTTGGCCACAATATCTGAGGAAAGGGACCTGGGAGTTATCATTAGTGACTTTCAAGAAGTCAGCCAGAGCAACAACGCATATTTCAAAGCCAAACAGATGCTGGGATGCCTTGAGAGAGGATTTGATGGCAGGATGATGGAGGTGATCTTGTCCTTTTAAAGGTCCCTTGTGAGGCCTCATCTGAAGTACTGTGTGCCCAATTCTGGAGTCCACACCTGATAAAGAAAAGGAATAAGCTAGTGACTATGTAGTAGAGGAAAATCAAAATGATCCGGGGATGGCAAGACAGATCATATGAAGAAAGACTAGAGGCCCTTAACTCTATCAAGGCCAGAAGAAAAAGGTCCACATGATAGAGAAGTACAAGTTACAGAGGAGAATTAGTACCATGAACAGTGAGAACCTGTTCACCAGGAACAGTAGTGCAGTCATGGGACAATACAAAGGGTGCTACTTGCTGGAACTGCAAGAGTGACATGAGGAAGTTCTGCTTCACAAAGATGATAGTGAAGCCATGGAACAGATTAGCTGCAGAATTGGTGGGGGCAGGAACAATAAATGGGTTCAAAAATTGTTAGGACAGGTATATAGTGCTGATACATTATCTCCAAGAGGAGGAGCTAGGGAGGTGGGTGGGTGGGTTAGGAAGGGTTGGGGGGGAGAGAGAGAGTTTGGGGTAGGCATTGTCATGAACCCACTCCTGGGGGTCAGACCAACTGAGCTTACAGTGCCCACACTTACATGCAATATGTGATGGGGGAGGAACAGGGATAGCCTCCTCATCCTTTCTGAATGCTCACCGAGGTCACCACTGCACCTCTGCCACAAGGATCCAGAGCATCTCTCTAGCTCTGGATAAAGGCACAATACTAGTCTTGAGTCTTATGGCCAAATATGAACCCTTTCCTTGGCTATTACACAAAGGAGGAAGTTACAGGCATCACACTCTCTTTGGGTAGCAGTGTAAGCCTGATTTGGCCTTCTACCTACAGGACATGCATCAGCCTGGTTCAAAATCCCTGCAGACTCATCCCTGAGACATTGGTATTCTCCTTCCAGATCCCTTGCAGACCCCTTTCTCAATTTGTTTTTTTATGGTGGCCCCTTTGAGCATTTAAGAGTTGTCACAGATTATTAATAAACCTTCTACAGTCACACACAAATATAGAAATCTCACTCAGGCAGAATTTCTGTAGAAAAAATGTTTTTACCAAAATACTTAAATAATAAATTATACTGTTACAACTAAAAGGGTGTTAGAAAAGATTTGGTTACAGCACAAAACAAATGAAAATGGATATATAGAATAAAATGCACTAGAACTGTTAGCTAATCTATACCTTAAAAATTGTAGAGATTTGAAGTCCAGAAAAAGTAGATGAAAGTTTTCAGTTTCTTTAGTCCTTGGCAGTCACACTGGGTTTCAGCAGTTTGGCTCCTAGTGTATGTCAAGCAGAGTGTCCAGTTGAAAATGTGTGTCTAAAATGCCCTGATCTGGGGCTATTTATAGGGATGGCCATCCCAGTCTGTGGATAGAGGCTGGTCATTCCATTTAGGCCACCAGGCGTCACTCTTGCACTTCTCCAACACAATGTTCTGCTACCTGGTGATGTTATCCATAGAGATGCAGCGAATTTAAATTTTGCCGGTGAAGTGAATACGAAGGGACATCACATTGCCACTCTGCTACATGGAGTGGGCAATGCAAGGTGCTCACTTCACCTTCATTACCACTTACGTATGGAATAGCAACGCTAAGTAAGGCGAAGTAATTGTTTTTAATGGACTTTGCGTTCCTCGTTAGGATTCTAAGTGATCCACTTGGTGTTTCAGATTTGGCAGCCCCCCCTCGCATCAGATGGCTTACAGTACTGTAAGTCACATGCTCTTTAGCTAGGCAGGAAGAAAGTGAGTCATACAAGCAGACACTTTTACTTTCTCCTGTGCAGACAGAGAGTAGTGTGTTTTGTGACTGCTGATACTTTTAGATCAGAGCGAGGAGGAGATTTAAACTTTGATTTTGACCAAACAGCTTTTTTAAAAGTTACATTTTTTTGTCTTTTCTGTACTCTTTTTTACTTAATTTGTTCTTTCCATAAATTTTATTTTTCTTACCTTTATAACTAGTTAGTTGCTTGTCTGTGTCTGTGTAACTGTGTGTGTTCTGTGATAGTGTGAGTAGAGATTGCTCGGACTGAGGGAGTTCAGTAGGAGAGATGGACCAGGGTGAGGGAATGTCTGGGATGGGGCAGCTTTGGGAGAGCATGGTAGTGGTAAGCATCGTACCATGTGCATGTGTGGAGGGCATGGGTACCCATTCCTGTTGGACCGCTCAAAACTTGTGAGTGCTCCCCCAAAGCAGGATCAGCACCGCCTCCTGTCCTGACTCTGAGGCAGTTGAACCACCACCATCACCACCACCACCACCACCAAGTCCAGCACCAAGTCCTCTGGAGCAGGATGTGCCTGTCCCCCGGGCCCAGATGTGGATCCCATCCCTGTTCAGCACCGTGACCAGCAGGCGTACAATACATCCAAGTAACTATTAAAAAAAATTTATGTTGTGATTCATGACATGATCGTAAATCATGATTTGTGATTGCATTTGTGACCATGATAATGAAGAAACATGAATGCCTATGGCTGTACTTCCCTGAGCCCTGATGAGCTGTAGCTTAAAACTCCCAGACTTAAAAACACATATCAATGAGTACAATGGTGGGGTGGTGAAGTCTGGAGAGATACTACAAAACAGGCTTACAATACATCCTCCAAGTAACTAGAAAAAAAAATTTATGTGATTTGTAATGTGAATGATCATGAATCATGATTTGTGACTGCATTTGTGACTGTGATGATGAAGAAACGTGAATGCTTACCGCCTACGGCTGTACTTCTTTGACGAGCTGTAACTTAAAACTCCCAGACCTAAAAACACGTATCTGTGAGTACAATGGTGGGGTGGTGAAGCCTGGAGAGATACTACAAAACAGGCTTACAATACATCCAAGTAACTAGAAAAAAAATTAATGTGATTCATAACGTGAATGATAGTGAATCGTGATTTGTGACTGCATTTGTGACTGTGATGATGAAGAACGTGATTTGTATCACGAGTGACTAGTGATGATGGTCCTGACTTAAAAATGTATATTAATGAGTACAATGTTCATGCAGAATTAAGCACCACACTTGTCCACTACTCTGATGGGAAGCCAAAGAAACAACTGTGACTTAAGTTACAGATGAAGATTGGGCCCTAAAGAGATGCAAATGCACAGACAGATTAAGAGTGCGCTGTGCACTGAAGAGATGCAGATGCAAAGGCACAACACCTAACCAGTGCTCACCATCAGAAATTCAAATCTGGAAAATAATACCTTTACCAGTTGGAGCGGGAAGGGCAGTGTACTGTACTGCTGCAGTAACAGTCACTAGTACTAGTACCAGTACCAGTAAAGATACCACAAAGAAGTACAAAAATCGCACAGCTGCAGTGGATAGCAGCTTCACATTGCTGAAATTATTATGTGGCACAATAAAAGGTGTCTGATTTGATGACACGTGTCACACACATACTCACACACACACTAAATAATGCATAGCAAATTGAAAACTTCAGTAATATTACCACATATTTTAAACAAACTAAAATTATGCACTGCTGCACCACAACAATCAGCAAAAAAATGGCAAGAAATATTGAAAATATTACTGTGTGTACATTGACACAGTTAAACAAGAAAAATATCACCAAAACAGAAAGCACTGTCTTTTTCTCCAAGTTAATCTACCTACACCACAGATACACCCCTCCCCCAAAGCACACTTCCAATGTCTCTCAGTACACAGACTGAATGTTGTACATTAAGATTCAAAATCCATATACAAACAATAAACGCTCGATGATATGAGCACAGGAGGGTTTCCTATAATTGATGAACTAAAGTTTCAGCAAAAAAAATTACTCAAAAAGGCCTTTTTAACAGCTTTTTGAAGGTCTGAATTGCAGAGAGATCTCAGAGTAGATTGTCTCCCCTACAGCTTCCTATACACACTACCCCAAACTGAGGCTGTGCAGAACAATCTAGAGCCCATGTGACCTGAAATCCCATGAAACACTGCAAAATTCACCTTTGGAGCTTAAAAACAAGGCAAAGTAAGGTGAAGTACATTGTTTTCAATGTACTTCACCTAAAGAATTGGTGGAGTAGTGGTTTGGGAAGGCGGAGTAATGCAAAGTCATTGTTTTCAATGGACTTCGCGTTACCCATTTATAACGCGAAGTACTCCACTTCATGTCGTGGAGCACTCCGCGAATTTGTCTTCACTCCGTGGATCACTTCGCAGAGTGAATTGGGGCCACTTCGCCCACCACTAGTTACCCAGCCTACATTTATGACCCCTGACTTTACAATCTCACACAGGTCTGTTAGAAGGATGTGTCCTTTCCTCTTACCTCACAAGATGAAGTACTGTATATTATTAATAGTTTCCAGAGATCAAAGCATTCTGTTTTTTCTTGAAGTAGAAAGGGCTAACTCCTGACATTTTATTACTTCTGTTTTCCTTGAATAGTTAACTTAGAGGAAGACACTGATCAGCTATCCAAAAGCTTGTTGACAATAACTTGTAATATTCCTGGCAAGCAAGGCTGGCCTGCAGGTTAAAAGAAGGACAAACTCTTTTTTAAAATCTAGTCTCTTCCCTAGATGCCTTTGTGCTGACACTGGCATGTCATAACATGGGTTCCATGTTATGATAGCGATCACAAAACAGCGATCACTATCATAGTGAATGTATATCGCCAAAATCAAACATAAGAGACCCAGCTCTCGGCTATTCTCAAGTGTTTTGGGGGCTTCACCCCCACACCCCCGAATAAAGATTGTTAACTCCAGGATGGTGCATGTCGAGGAGGGGGTGAAACATGGCCTAAAAAAAAACCAGATAGCCGCACTCAGCAGCAAAACAATCAACCCAGCAGGTCCTGAACCCAGTTCCTGCTGCACCGCAGCCAGCCACCTTCACCACCACAGCACCAAGCTGTCTCATCTGCAGCAGAATCCCCTACCAATACAAACTCTCCCTCCTATCCCTTCCTTCCACCTCCCTATCCCTCCCCTCCTGGTCTCTCTGCTCGCTACAGGATAGCTACCCTAGCAGGTTAGCTCTTCATGATAGCTCTATAAATGAGTCGTTGTTTCTACAGTTGTTCATTTATTATCGCTATCATCACTGGCTACCCTTGACATGTACATATACACAAAATTACATTAAAAAAGTACATATATATATATATATATATATATATATATATATATACAACAGAATTATATCTACAACTAAGGGCTAGCAGCCAGGCAGCTTGCCACAGGCATCTTGAGTAAAATCAACCCTATATGGTAGGTCAGTGTAATAAGTAGGAAACTCTTTATGGGTAGACTGGATGGACCCCTTATCTTTCTCTGCTGATAACTTGTATGTTTCTATGCAACAGTTAGATGCACATTAAAATAACTAGTAAATATAATAAATATGACATGAGTTTATTAAATGATGGTATAGACTTGCTCAAATAAAAATAATTTTAATGTTTAATCAATGGCCTCCACCAAGTGAGCTGCACAAATATGGGATGGCTTGAGTTATATAATAGAGGCACTATGGCCCAAAAAGGTTCTGTCCCCAGACAGTTTAAGCCTCAAGTAGGGAACTGCAAGCTAGCCAGCCTTGGTAAAGTGAAAAAGGTAGACAGGGCCATATGGACACACAAGATCTTTCAGGAAACCAGGAATTAAAATGTGCAGGGCTTTGTATATTAACAAGCCAGTCTTGAAGCTGATGCACCACAGAACATGTAGCCAGTGCAGATTGTGCAGCACCAGCCTGATATATACAGTGAAGACCACCATGATGAAGTGCAGCACTGCAGAATTCTGCAGTAGAGTTACTGCAACAAACAATGCAATTTCAATGGGAGTTAATCCCTTTTGTCATGCAGTAAACCTGTGACACTGCACTTCATCCTGGCAGACTTCACTGTATATTTTGAGGTGTTCCAGCAATTATCTGAGAGACAGAATTCTGGGCCAGCTTCGGATGGCACAGCAGACTCCAGATTAACCTAGGTAAAGGATATTGCAATAGTCCACTCTGGATGTGACAAAGGCAAGCACTACCACAATCAGGTTCTCTGGCATAAGATACTGTTTAATCTTGGCTATAACACAAAGATGGAAAAAGCCACTATGGAGTACAGCTGACGTCTGATATTCATGTGTCAGCCTGCAGTCCATAATGACCCACAGATTTCTAAACATATTCACATCTCAAGTGTGACACCATTAAAAGATGGATAGAATGCACCCCTACCCATAATAGCTAACCCAAGAGAACCCAGTTCAAAAAGCATCACATCTGTTTTGCCTGTGTTAAAACTCAGCCAGTTAGATGTAATCCAGTAATTGATTTTAAGAAGACAGTAACACATTGATGTCAAGAACACAGCACGCTAGCATGTAGCCTGCAGTATCCTAATCAGGTGTCAAATGTCAAGTATATCTAGGTATAATCAGCATAGCAATAAAACTCCAAATCATACTGTCATATGATCTCACCCTAGGACAGCATCTACAAGTGGACAGCATGGCAGTTATAGAAGCATACTCACCATAAATTCATAGAACCAAAGTACAGGATTAGTGGAACATATTTTGTTTCAAGAAAACAGGCAAAGCTAACTACAAGATACAAGACAGGCTATACATTTTTGTAACTGAAAATTAACTTTAAGATGCCAGACATTGTTTTCTTTTTTGGCTTTCACATCTTTTGCAAAAAGCTGTTATGGCAAAAGGCTTCTGAAGTCTTAAGTTCAGTTACAGGACACATTATAACATAAATTCTAGAAACATGGTTCAGTGAAAGGTCATTTCTTGTCAACTTAATTGTATACATTCTAAAAGAAATTAAGTAATGAACTTGTGCTAAATTGATGTTATAGGACACATTTATCTAAATATTTGATTAATTTCTCATGTTAAAAATCTATTTGGTTCAAAATGCATGCATTTACCAATATTCATATATCTCTAAACCTAAAGGCTGAATGTAAAGACCTTCGACTAGATACAATTTCATACTTATGTCTGGGCATATGTCCAAGGGTCAGATGGTGAAGAAAAGCAATATGTGGTAAATCTAAAAATTAACCAGGTTTCCAAAAAATGAAACACATATGTATTTCTTAGCATTAGACTAAGACCAATTCTCTATTGAAAAAGGTATAAAATATATGAAAGCTGGCAGTAATTATGAGACTAGAAACATCTTGTCTTCCATTCTGGATGCTTGTTACTGCTTTGCTTCAGTATCAGCCATCATCATCCAACATGCCTTGAATAAGGACATAATGGCTTCACAGCCTAAAAAGATCCTTGAAAAAGGACTTTGACATCTGAGATTGAACATTTGTGCTAGAAGCACCAGAATAGTAAACTTTACCAATTGATGATAGGACATTTGTAGCTGGACATAACCAACATGGGGGCATTTGGGGGGCAGTATAGTGCAGTGGTCTAAGGCTCTGAGCTGCAAATCTGGTGATATCCAGCAGACCAGACCTGGGTTTGAATCCCACAGCTTCCACTTGCATACTGTGTGACCCTGAGCAAGTCACTTAACCTCCTTGTGCTCCCAGGTCGCTCCTGTAAAAAAGCTTTCAGCTTAGTGTGCTATACCTGGTTAAACAACTAAATAAAAAAAAACTTAACTGAATTTTGTCAAAGTGCCTGGAAGACTTAGACTTTGCATTATTTTATGAAACCTTAATTGTTAATTGCATACTCTAAGAAATATCATTTGCTAATTGCATAGGTTTTACATTGTTTCATGGATGCCTAATTGCTGTTATTGCATTGATTGCTCAGAGTATTTCAAAGGAAATAATATCCATTATTTCCTTTTTCTAAATGATAGCCAGATGTTTCAGCCTAAATTGGCACTCACAATTTAGGATGGTTACACATTTCCATACATGACGTATGGATAGTGTACTGCTATTTTTCTATGGTTCTGAGTTTTATAAAATATTTAAAAGGCATTACAGTTCCAGTGATTCTATTGGTTTCACCATCCAAGCTTCAACTAGGACTATAAGTGACACACTTCTATGTACACAGCATAGCAAACATGTTGTAGAAAAGAGCTTTCATTTCCCCATAGGAGGACCTAGGGATATAAAGGCATCTGATTTCAAGCTAGGAAAGTGCCCTTAGTCAGAACACATGTAGATAAAGGTGCTCTAAACTATAATCACAGAGCTAATGTCCTTACAGGATGAGGACTGAGCCCTGAGGCACTCCAAAATCAAGCAATGCTGTTCTAGAGATGGAATTACCAAGATCAGCTTGATGTGTCATATGCATTAAATGGGGCTCAAACCATTGCAACACCATGCAGATAAGTCCTATGTAGTGCATCAGGTGACCCAACAACACCCCATGATCAACTGTGTAAAACACTGACGGGAGGTCAAAAAGGAGCAAACCTGACCAGTACTCTATATTTCTCATAGTGGGAAGATCAGGGAACTCCTTGACAATTGCAGTATCTGTGCTGTGATGAGCTCTAAATCCCAGCGGGAGGGGGTTATAGATGTCAAATTATCCCAGGTGAAATTCAAACAGTGCCACCACCACATTCTTAACAACCTTTCTCAGAAAGGGAAGATTCAACACAGACCTGAAATTTACACGACCATTAAGGTCCAAAGATGTCTTCTTTATGAGGGATTCCACCCCAGCCTTTTTTAGACAGTGTAAATACCCCTACTTCAAAGAACACCAGGGAATTTCTATGATAGTTGGATCCTTGTCTCTCCGCAGTGAACAAAGAGCAGGGTAGGCCACTGATCTGATATACAGTTGGGAGGGCAAAACCTTACGATCACCTGGAGTCCCTAATGTTCCAAAACTGGGCAAACCTACCCCAGATTAGCAGATTGCCTGAGCACATCTGTGACTGTGTACCCATCCATAATGGGCTGCTTCAGTAGATTTCAGCATGAGTGGAGGACACATTTTCAAGGAGAAAAACTATTAGACTCTTCACATTTCTCTGTACAAAACACTCTTTTAAACATGAGACAGAAGGATTCAGCATGAGTGAATCAACCTTGACATTGCAAAGGTCAAGACCACATGAGAATATCAGGTCCAGAGCATAGCCATGTTGGTGGATGGTGGAGGCAAGCAACTGAGCAAGGCCTAAAGATATCATCAGCTGCAGCAGCTGTTGTCCAAAGCGTGAGATTTCATCCTTAACCATGGAATTAAAATCCCCCGCAGCACCAAAATCATGGGGTGTAAAAAAACACATTGACCATGAAGTCTGCTAGTCCTCATAGGAGTTGATTCCCATATCCCAGGAGATGGTGCATAAGAATGTTTCAGCACTATCCACCCAGCCCACCCCTAACAGCCATGCATTCAAATTAACTGGTTACTCACATGTGGTATGCTGCAAGTTTCAGATCAGCATTTCTCCACTCTACTGAATGTAAACTGAACTTTGCAATTCAACTGTTATTGCTGCAGTCTAGTAGCTCATACAAAGCCTCAATGCCACTTATGTGGGGTACTAAGACTTACCTATCCCAGGTGTTCACTTAAAAGAGTCTCAAGAGACTCCTGTGTTTTACCTCATCCCACTCAGCTTGTCATGTGTGCCACCCAATCCCAGCCATTCTACAGAACAACTTGCATAGTCAAATCAAGGAACATACAAGGGGCATACTGGGGGCATGGCTGCTACCTGCAGCATGCAAGGAGCCACATACACCTGCCTGATGGCAAGCATGTTTTGTAAATTGATCCCATTAAATCACATTGAGCTGCATGTTAAACTTGAATGTACTAAGAACAACAGGAGGGGGTTTGTTTGAGCTCCTCAGCCACAGATGGAAGCATTCTGCCAAGTGAAGTTAATTGGCAGTTGTGGCAGGAAGAGGTGGCTGTGTCCCATTGAGTGCTGCATGCATGTTAAGCTTGAGGAGTGTAATGAACATGGAATCCTGTATAGCATGATGATAGAATATCACATTGATAGTATTATCAGATTGTAAAGTGTGAATAATGTTAACACATGATTTTGATTGCACTGTTTCTCTATGGGGAAAAATGACCAATCATATGTTAAAATACATTGCAAAAAAATGTGTTAATGCTCTAGTTAGGGTTACAGCCACAAAAGTAGGGAAATGTGCCATTAGGATTTCCAAACCTAACACCCCACCTCCATGCTGCGCACACCAACAGGCTTCAGGGGTGTGCCTTGGGGTTATCTGCCCTAATGATCATTCCATAAGTAAATAAGCTGAGATAGGTAAAGTATAGAAGAATGGGGTGCTGCATTATGGCTGACAACCCAAAGGCACACCCCTGACACCTGTTGGTGTGTGCAGTGTGGAGGTGGGGTGTTAGGTTTGGAAACCCTAATGCCACATTTCCCTACATTTGTGGCTGTAACCCTAATTAGAGCATTAACACAGTTTTTTGCAATTTATTTCCTTACTTTTTGAGATAGTATAATCATATCCTTACTTGGCTTTGGGAGCGTATGGCCCTCTAGGCCTTGCACTCCCATCCTTTTGTAGATGCATACATGTATGTAGCTATGGAAGCACGGGGCCCTCTGGGCCCCGTGCTTCCATGTATAGGACAACAGTGACTGAGTTGTCACCATAGCCATTGTATTACCCCACCTCATGTACCCAGTACAGAAAATTATTGAATTCCCACCAAAACATAATTCTGTGCAACTGCAATGCCATTCCAAGCCACAGGTGCAAAAGCAAATTTGGGGCAAGATTTGAAAAAAATGACAGCTGTGATATATATGAGGTGGGGTAATAAGAAGGCTATGTTGAAAATCTGTGTTGAAAATATTTAAAATTTCCAAAGTTATGAGTGGGCATTGTGAAACTGCAACAAACTGTTATAACTTTGCCATTTTTTCGTATTTTGCCCCAAATTTTCAACAGTCTTCTTATGACCGCACCTCATAAACCCCATAGGTGAAGATTTTTAAATGCATGCCAAACTGCCACTCCATGCCATAGGTGTGACAACACATTTTGGACAGGATGTGAAAACAACTGCCAGCTGTACTGTTGATAAGGTGGTGTGAAAAATGGCTATGTTGAACATTTGGAGTCAAAATATTGAAAATTACCAAAGTTAAGCACGTGCATAATAAATTTCAATGAACGTGCATAACTCCGCCTTTTTTAGGAATTTTTTTTACAAAATTTTCAACATGGTCTTTTTGGACACTCCTCATGAACACTGGTGGTAAAATGTTGCTATTCAGCCACAAAAAGGTGGCTTCATGCAGTGACCACAAAATCACCTTCAGAGACTGATTAACAAAATGACAGTGTCAGTGTTCATGAGGAGGGGTCCCAAAAAGACCATGTTGAAAATATGGTGAAAAATTTCCTAAAACTGGCAAAGTTATGAACATACATTCAAAACACCATTAAAATACATTATACGGCACTTGCCTTGATTCCTCAGTTCGTGGTTCAGATTTGAAGAGAGCAGACATGTGGTAAGTATAGGGTAAGGGGGTGTGTGGGGAGGTGGGTGATCAATGGCAAGGTTGGGATGGGGGAGGTGGACAGCAGGGATGACAAGGGACCATTTTCTTTTCTTTCAGGTTTAAAAAAAAAGACATTGGGGACTGTTTTTCTTTTTACAGGTACAACTGAATAAATATTTTGGGAAATTGGGAGTATGCTCTCCAATGTCCTACACTGCTGGGGGGGATCTTGTAATGCCAACACGGGAATTGGCCCCCCCAATGTTGGCACATTCTATGAAACAACAGTCTGTAGGGGGGTGCTTAAATAAAAACAAACTGGTCAGAGCCCACACGTCTGCATGAAGGTATTAAGCGAGCATGGAGGTGATGATGGAAAGGGTCTCCATTTTATGGATTTTGGGTTGTAAATGTCCACTGCATCCAAGATGGTAGTGGAGTTCACACATGTGCAGGAAGATACAGTGGCCATCTTGGGCACAGCAAGCATTTCTGCCGTGAGCCACTTGCACATGAGTGACATGGCAAAATGTGGAAGTATAACATTAAAGAAGTGCACCTGTTGGGGGGTGGGTCTTCTGTACCACAGAAAGGAACTGCAGCTGTGGAGGGAAGGGGCAGCAGAAAAAACACATCTCACCAATGATCTCTGCACTGAGGACAAAGAGTGCCTCACTGTAGAAGAGAACTGGGACCGAATACAATAATGGTCCTTTATGTCTCCTAGAGTGACAGCAACATGCCTGCAGTGCTCCGCCTATGCGGTCATAAAAATAAAATTGATTTAGAAGAACAAATTGGCACACACACACACACACACACACCAGACAGCTTTGGAGTATTCAGAAAAGGGAGACACATGTTTTTTTTTAACTTTCTGAGTCACATTGCTGCATGTCAGGGGGCTATACTGGAAAACAATTTGTTGAAAAAAATCATTAAAACTAAATATACTCCTAAAAAATGCAGTACTTGACCTGAGGTGAAATTGTTAAAGATTGCTTTTATTTTCCATAAATGCTATTTTGTTTGCAACCAGGAGTCTAACTAGTTGTGATTATTTCCACTTACAAGCTCCGTGATTATAAATGTCAGTATTCATTTAACTGCATAAACAAACTAGCAATAGTCTTGGGTCTTTTCTCTACATATCATAATCATAATGACTTCCAACTGATGTATTGTAGATGAAATTGTATATCTCATTTGGAACACACAGATATGAGTAATATGCAATAATATGCAAGAAATGGAGTGCTGAACACATGATAGGAGACACGAAACAACTTGAATTTTGTTTATAATCATTTGTTATAATGAAAGGATCTGTGCTATTAGGTTCGATAGAATGACCTATATGCGATAATTGGACTACCATGTTTTGCTTCAGATTCTACTCCCTACCTTATTGTAACATATGTCAATCAATCAATCAATCAGTGTTTATTTATAAAATAGCGCTATTCCAAAACCATAGCACTAGTACATAACCATAAAATCCATAAAACAACTACCTTTATAGAAACAGCTGCAGCAGATCAAGTAAAATCAAGAAACACCAAACTAAATAAATACATTTTTAACTCAGACTTGAAACTCTCCACCATCAAGCACTGTTGAGGTAGAGAATTCCACAGGGATGGGGCCACAAATTCAAATGCATGGGCCCCAGATGACTTTAATTGTACCCTGGGAATCTCTAGCAATCCTTCGTTGGTGGAGCAAAGTGGCTGGAAGAGACAATAGGGATGAAGAAGATCTTGCAGATAACTCAGACCCTGTCCGTGTAGGGCCTTAGAGGTCAGTAAACCAACCTTAAAGGTGATCTGCCACTGAACAGGCAGCCAGTGCAGATCACACAGCACCGGCGTGACATGACAACTATGAGATAGCCCAGTCAACAGCCTAGCTGCTGCATTCTACACCAGCTGCAAGTGGCGGATATCAACCCCTGGTAGCCCTAGGTACAGGGCATTACAGTAATCAAGGCAAGAGTTTACAAAGGCATGAACCAGAGATGGTAGATCATCGGGCGGAACTAGGTGCTTGATCCAGCTACATTCCTTAGATGGTAAAAGGCAGTCTTGACAACAGATGACACCTGATGTTTACGCGTCAATCCGTCATCCAGAATCACACCAGATCCCGTACGCATTCAGAAGTCATCAGCTGGCGACCACCGAGCCAAAGCCCTGAGGTGCTCCCCTTTGATGACTCTTCTATCAGACGACCCAGGTCCACCACCAAAACCTCAGTCTTATCCGGATTCAACCTCAGCCAACTAGCACTCAACCAATCCTCAATCTCGGAAAGGCAGTCGTTAAAACTCGAGATAGCCCCCCCCCTTGATCAGGCACAAAGGACAAGAAGAGCTGAGTGTTATCTGCATAGCAGTGAAAACTCAGCCCATACCACCTTACGATGTCTCCCGATGGCAGCATGTACACTTCGAACTTCATGGGGGGCAGTACAGAGCCCTGCGGATCCCCACATGGCAGGAAGACCTTATCAGAGGAATAAACCCCACATACTACTCTCTGAAACTTGCCAGTGAGGAAGGAATGAAACCATCTGAGGACTATACCAGACAGTCCACAGACTGACTGCAGGTGCCCAACCAACACCCCTTGGTCCACAGTGTCAAATGCCATGGAGGGATCAAGAAGAACCAAGATGTAATGGCTCCTCCGATCTCTTGCTGTTTGAAAATCATTGAGAACCTGAACAAGGGCTGTCTCGGTACTATGCTGATTCTGGAAACCAGACTGGAGAGGATTGTAAATGTCGTAGATGGTCGAATGATCCTCCAGCTGCAGTGCAACCACCTTCTCAATAACCTTACCCACAAAGGGGAGGTTAGATATGGGTCTGTAGTTGGCAAGACAGTCTGGGTCAAGAGACGGTTTCTTAAGAAGGGGTACCACTACCATCTCCTTCAGGGTGTCCAGAAACACCCCAGAATCTAACAAACAACAGACTACCTCAGCAAGGACCAGGCCGATAGTCTCAACACACCCTACAAGGAGACACATTGGGCCAGGGTCCAAACCACAGCAGGTTGGCCGCAAAGACTGGATAATCTTCATGGCATCTCCAATTGCTAGTCAGCTGAAGTCAAACCAGGCAGACCGAGGAGCTGCCACCTCCCACCAATCACCATCTGCCCCATTGCAGCATCCCGAGCGAATCTCAGACCTGATGTTGGCAACCTTATCAATAAAAAGGCAAGCGAATTTGACACATTTTCATTGCAACAAAGCTCTCTGAGACTGCAGATAGACTGGATTGCAGTCTGTCTACAGTTCAGAAAAGCTGAGCTGGTCAGTTTTGTGCCTAAGCAATCTCCCTGGACCGAATCTCTGCCATCTTATGGGAGATAGCCGATTGGTAGTCCTTATAATGGACTAACAATCTAAGTCTGTCGGCATCCAGGCCCGATTTTCACCAGCAACCTTCCAGCCTTCACCCCATTTTCCTTAGCTCCTTCAGGGTCCCATCAAACCAAGGGGACCGAGGGTGCTGGGTAAGGGGATGAACGCAGACAGGAGTGATCGAATCCAAAGCCCCAGTCACAGCATCATTATAACTCCGGACTAGGGCATCTGGATCACTGCTATCCCTCTGCAGCCCCAATAGGTCCAGCACTGCCAACAGGCCATCAGGGGATAAACCCCTTAAAGGGTGGTTCCACATTTTAAGTTCCTTAAGTAACTATCTTATTTTTTCACATCACTCTTATTATATATCCGTTGTTGGTAAGCACATCGTTAAATGAGATTTGTAATGCGGCTGCTTTCAAGTTCCAGTATGTGCTGTAGTGTTACTTCCTAGTCTAATAGTATGGCATATAGGATGGTCTGGAGGTTAAGTAACACCGAACCAGGATGAGGTTTGAACCTCACAGTTGCTACTGACTCACCTTGTGTGTCCTTAACTCACTTTGACCTACGAGTGCATTCAGTACTTTAAGCCTTAAGCTTTGAATTGGAGCAGGATCCCACCAACAATTAGGTGCTCATTGTAATTTTGGCTACACTACCGGTCAAAAGTTTTAGAACACTCCCATTTTTCCAGTTTTTATTGAAATTTAAGCAATTCAAGTCCAGTGAATAACCTGAAATGGTACAAAGGTAAGCGGTAAACTGCTAGAGGTTAAAAAAAATAGTTTAGGTTAGCAAAAACTGCTTTAGAGAAATTGCAAAGAAAGCCAAGGTGTCAGTGAGTATAGTTTCCTACACCATCAAAAGGCACTTGGAAACTGGAGGAAACTCTGACAGGAAGAGGTCTGGCAGACCCAAAGCCACAACAGAATCAGAAGACAAGTTTCTGAGAGTCAACAGCTTGTGTGATAGGCGGCTCACAGAACAACAGCACAGAGTGACTGGCACCCTGAACCAAATGGGCTACCACAGCATTTTGCAGCACCATGCAATACCCTCTGGTCTATGCCTAGTTGGTCAGGGGTTCATCCTACAGCAAGATAATGACCCAAAACATACCTCCAGGCTATGTCAGAACTACCTTCGAGGAAAAGAACAAGACGGTAGGCTTCAAATCATGGAATGGCCAGCACAGTCTCCAGACTTAAACCACATCGAGCTGGTTTGGGATGAACTGGACAGAAGGATGAAAGCAAAGCAACCTATAAGTGCAACACATCTGTGGGAACTTCTGCAACAGTGTTGGGAAGAACTTCCCGAACAATATTTGATGTCCATTGTAGGAAGAATGCCACGAGTGTGTTCAAGTGTTACAGTATATCTGCAAAAGGTGGCTACTTTGATGAGTCAAAAATTTAGATTAAATTTTGTTAAACAAAATGATTCTATGATTTCTTTTTTATCTCCAATTGTTTATTTGTTCTATGCTTTAATTTCAGAGTACATTGAGACATTAACCTGCGTAAATTTCAATAAAAACTGGAAAATTGGGGGTGTTCTAAAACTTTTGACTGGTAGTGTATCTATGTTAAATTTAATGCATAAATGGAGATTAGATTCACCACAGAATCCTTTCCCTTGTGGACAAAGTGTTTGCGGTTCTGCAGTTTTTTTTTCTTTTTGACACTATGCAAAGTATCAATACTATACACATCAAAAAAAGAAACTTGGCAACCTCCACCTACCTAATGGTGTGTCCCCTAAGAGTTCTAATAGAGGACACCTAGATATCAGGCATGAGCATACTAAGAAAAAAAGATTACCAATTGTGTTGTGCATATATTTTGCTTAATGTGTGTGTCCCCCACCCAGAATAAAATGAAAATAAAAAGGCATTTATTCACTGTGAGGGCTGCCATATATTACTTATCTACACTTTGCACTTACATGACCGCAGTTTGGGGGGGTTAATTTCCTAGGATAGCAGCCTTCAGCGTTACTGAATGATCTGCAAGTTACCTCATTTTGTCAACCAATAATCGGGGGGGGGGAATTTATGAAATCATATGTGCATCAGTGAAAGTGATGCAGTTTTAATGATGGAAGTGTACTGTTTAAACTAGACATGATGTCATACTCATTACCTGGGGGGCCATTTTGTGTTAAGTGAACAATGGACAGTTTGAACTTCGTATGGAGCTATTAGAGGTAATGAGTTGACATAAAGAACAACTATAAACAAGTATGTTTTTTACAAATAGAACAAAAGACACATAGACACATGAACAACCAAAAGAGAAAAGGCTGAAACTATACTTAAAACATAGAAAATATAATGCATCCCTCGATAACCAGCATCACAATGTATCAAACTTCATACACTTTGCTTTATGTTGGTGAGAAAATCAGCTGATTGTGAAAGACAAACAACAGGCTTTCACTGTCACCAGTAAGATGAGCTAATTGAATGCCCTGGATCATGGAAGAAATCAGTTTTAAAGCAGCTTGTAAGCAGCAGTTTGTTATTAGAAAAGGCTCATACTGTCATGTAAACAGGTCAGTCACTCATAAACTTGATTTAAAAAAAAAACAATATATGAATTGAATCAGAAAACTACTGCCATGTAAATGTACTGGAAGATACAGACTGCTGATCATTGCCATAGAGTGGAGGTGCTTCTGGTTTTGATTAACTTCTGGTCTGAGGCATTTTATGATAAAAATATCGGAATGCAAACAGTACTGAAATTATAAATTCTGAAATTTAATTTACGCTATATACAGTGATCAGATTCCCTGACTGTGCAATACAGCATTTCTAGTTTCATAGTTACTTACAAGCTCAGGAGGCAAAGCCTATTATTGAACTTGCCACCCAAGGGTGGATTAGTTATCTATATAATCAAATTTGGCATTACCCATAAATTTATCTAACGTACCCTTAAACATATCCATTGTCTTACTCTCTACAATTGAGGCTGGTAATGTGTTCCATAAATTAACTATTCTCTGAGTGAAACATCGATGTATTTTTTTTTGTTCTACAATTTAATCCTTTTAGTTTAATATTATGAGATCTAGTTTGTGATATACTAATTTTTTTTTCAATTCCTAGAGTTTCAGTAAGCCCAGGTTCGCTTATGGCTTTATAGATCAAACAAAGGTCTCCACAAAGATGTCTGTACTGAACGGAATATAGGCCCAGTGTTTTCAATCTTTCCCCATAAGGTTTGCCTGTCATACCCTGGCTCCTTTTAGTCATTTTTCTTTGAACCCTCTCTAATATTCTAGGTGAGATCTCACCAAACTGGTGTAAAGTGGAAGGATAACCTTCGGTTGCCTGCTTTTAATATTTTCCCATATGCAGCCCATAATTCTTTGACATTTCATAACTTTAAATGTTGTATTATTCTCAAAGTTTAGCTTACTGTCAATATTTATCCCGAAGCCTTTTTCATTTTCTGTTTCTTGAAGTTTTACATTATTTAATAAATAATCATTTTTCATATTATTATAGCCCAAATGCATTACTTTGCACTTTTGTTCATTAAATTTCATCTTATTCTTTTTTGCCCAGATTTCTAAAGCTTCTAACTCTTTTTGAAGAGTGCTAATTGCCTCAACGGTATTGACAATGCAACCAATCTTGCAATTGTCTGTGTATTTTGATATCCAGATGTTATCTGTAGTCTGCATTGATGCTATCAAAATGTTAAACAACACAGGGCCTAACACAGAACCCTGTGGCACTCCACTTGTCACCTTTGCCCATGAGGACATAGCTCCTTTTACTGATGTACATTGTCTGCGATTATATAACCATGAATCAGTCCATTTAATTAAAATATATGAAAATTTCAATTTAACCAGATGTTCTAACAAAATTCTATATGAAACCCTGTCAAAGGCCTTTGCCAAGTCCAGAAATACAACATCCTCTGGTAGTCCCACATCCAAGGCTGCACTAACATTTTCAAAGAAGTTTAGTTGGTTTGTTAAGCATGACCTTCCCTTTCAAAATCCATGCTGTGTTAAATCATGTAAATTATAATGATTGATGTGTTGTTCAAATCTACGCAGGATTAATCTTTCTAGAATGTTCCCTATAACCAAGGTCAAGCTTATAGGCCGATAGTTAGATATTACAGATTTAACACCTGCTTTGAAAATTGGAATTACCACTGCTTCCTTCATGCTAACACACGTTCACCTGCCTCAAGGGATAGATTAAATAATTTGCTCAGAGGGCCAGAGATGTAAATGGCAATTTCCTTTAGAAAACTCGGGTGTATTCCATCTGGTCCAGTTGATGAAGTAACTTTTAATTTCTGTAATTCTTCAAGAGTTTCCTCTACCGTAATAAGTTCAACAGTCACTTGATTAGAATTTGTGATTGAATTATTGAATTGTTCCTTGGTAGAAAATATCGTAAGGAAATAATTATTGAATTCTTCTGCCATTTGGAATTCACTGTTTATAATTCCTGAATTTGTTTCTAATGAACCTATTGTTGCTTTAGAACCTCTGAGTGAGCCGACATAATTATAGAACTTTTTCTTATTATCTAATGTATCAGTTGCTAATTTATTTTCCATGATCTTTTTAGCTTTCCCAATTTGTTATTTTACTTTATTAGCACAATTTTTATACCATTGCCATTTTTCTTTTGATGGTTGAATTTTATATTTCTTGTAAGTTTTTCATTTTTTACCAATCAATCTCTTGATTTTATTATTCCACCATGCAGGGTTTCTGTAGCCCCTATTATACTTCTTTCTGTTTGGTACCCAAGTATCCAAACAGTGATTAATTTTGAACAGTATACGGTTCCAAGCTTGGTATACATTGAGACCTATCAATTCTGAGTTCCAGTCCCAGGAATTCAAGTATTGTTTTATTTTTATATAATTAGCTTTTGTGTAACCCTTTATTATGGTATTCCCTTTAGTGTCTATTGACCTAGACTGTATGTGAAATAAGATCACATTGTGATCACTATTTCCCAGTGGTTCTAATATTCTGGGTTCATATACAGATGACCCCAAGTTTGTTAGTACAATATCAATGATATTGTTATTTCTAGTGCCATGCTGAATTATTTGTTCTAGATTTTAATTAACTGTACTATCGAGAAAATCCTTCTCTACATTACCCTTCTTGTTATGTTTTTTCCAGCCGATGTTAGGAAAGTTAAGGTCACCCATTAATATGTAGTTTGTTTTTGGCTCAAAACTATTAATTAATTTAAGGAAATCAGTATTCTGTTCTTTATTCAGGTTTGGGGATATATAGACCAAACCAATATGTATTTTTGAAGATGGTAAATTAATCTCTGCCCACATTATTTCACTTTCACTATTAGTTTGCTTATTAGTAGAAATACATGATTTTTTTTCTGAATACTTTTGTCGATTGGTGCTATGAACTTTGCAATAGGATAACAGGTATGAATCCCGCCACTACCACTTACTCATACACAGCCTGATTTTCTGTAAGGCACTTTTGTAAGACAATGCATTATTTTGGTTTATTTTAAGCCTCACCCCTGCACTTATAGGGACCAAAATTAAGCTGAATAATAGACTTAATTTTATTTTACATCACAGATTGGGACCAAAATGTAGCTGCATCACTGACTTGACGTTATTTTACTTCAAGACTGTGGCTCTGGCTTGCACAGAGCTCTGCATGATATCAGGAAGATTTTAAATCCTTCTGGATGTTGAAAACAGCACCAGTTTCAAAGCATCCCTGGCTGCCTTTATACTACTGCTCTCCATTTCATTGATCAGATGCCATGTAACTGAACTACAGTACTGTGGGTTTGAGGGCTGTGGCCCACCACTGCACAGATCAGGGCCCAAATTATGCTGAATCATTGATATAAGTTTATTTACTTCAAAGGCCTGTCTCCCATTTGCATACAGCTGTGTTGAACCCCTGATTGGTAAGTAAGGGCTTGGGGTGGTTGCTGAGAGGTGGGGGCAATGTAAGGGCAGAAAAGACATCTATGGACATTTTTGTTTTGTTTTACAAAAAAGTGAGACTGGGATTGATTTGTTCCATGTTTTGATGTTCTGATTTCTTAACATATAATGATGCTTCTCAAACAACATTCTACTAGTCAGGTTATCGCCATATTGTAGCAAAAACACAATCTGGGCAGTGGGCTCAGAAATGGCCAAGGAAGAAGAGTAGTCCATGCCTTAGCACACTATAACAAACTAATTTTTAAAAAGAGTATGAAAGGGCAAATGCCCCAAGTTCAAACAGTGGCAGCACACCCCTCCTATACATCAATGTTTCATGGCTTCAACCAAATGCTTTATCAAAACTTACAAGCTATTGTGATGTGCAAGGACAGAGATGAAATGGAATCTTTATGCTGACATAGTGGACTATTTCTGCAGAGTAAGAAAGCACAGAGCTTCACATTGCAAAAAACAAACTTCCGTATGTAAAGACATTTTTTATTTCTTGTGCGTTAAACATATGTAGTAAAACATACCTCATCTTTGTTATTAGTTCTCTAAAACAAAAATAAACCAGCAGAATCACAAAGTAAACTGCTAATGCTATCATTTTGACTACGAGGAACAAGTTACTTTGTTATCAGTTCTCTAAAACATATAAACAAACTCGGGAGAACCTGCAGGTATAAGTAAATCATTAACATTTTTCTGTCCACCATTTGTCATATTTAATTGAGGCAGTGTTTATTATTGAATCTTACTTTGAGAAAATAAAACCTACCTCAAGATCATAACTTGATCCTTGTAGTCAAAATTATAGCTGTAGCAGTTTACTTTGCTGTTCTGCTGTTAATCAAACAGTGCAAAAACCACAAGATTAGAATCAAGATGCAGATGTTGACAACAACAACCTGCATCTTTTAGCATAATTAAAAATATAGCATGAGTCCAGAGTGCTGCACTATTGCCACTAGCAATTCAGTCCTGGAAATAGTTTTTAGGTATGGAATTGCTCAAAATACAGTAGGTTGTATGAGTCAACTGTTTTAGTAACAGTAACAGTTTTAAGCACTGTGTTATGACCTGTACATGCAACACAGCTTCCCAAAGGTACCCTTCACAGGGTATGCGATATGCAGCCTAGTGTATATCAAATTGCCTTATCTGAGAAATCCCCATTTCAATTTATATTTGCTTCTCGTAGTCATGTGCATGATTATATCGAGTATCCCAGCATAACATTTGGCAGTCTATGATAATTTTGTTTTGTGTTGAATGGGATGAGCTGTCTTGTATAGTTTCTCTCACCTTCCCAAATTACAACTCATTGAAAAAGATACAAGTGGTGGTGGTTAAATTGAATCTTTTATGATCTCAAGATCATTTCATGTCAGGACCCTTCCATGACCCTTACTGGATTAGTGGGCATCTCATATTTGCTACCAGTTCTCTAAAATGTAAAAATACACCAATAAAACTGCAAAGTAAACTGTTAATGCTAAAAGTTTGACTACAAGCAGCAAGTTACTTTGTTATCAGTTTTCTCAAACAAACAAATAAATCTGGGAGAACCTGCAGGTATAAGTAAATAGTTTCAATTTTTTTTTGTCCGCCGTTTGTCATATTTAATTGAGGCAGTGTTTATAACTGAATCTTACTATCAGAAAATAAAACATTCTTTAAGATTGTAACTTGATCCTTGCAATCAAAATTATAGCTTTAGCAGTTTAATTTGCGGTTTTGCTGTTAATCCAAAAATTCAAAAACCACAAGATTACACCTTTCTCCTCAGGTGCAAAAGGGGTTGCATGGGCATCTCTTGTGATAGCAGTGAGATTTTGCATTATAATTTTGACTACAAGGATCAAGTTACGATCTTGGGGTATATTTAATTTTATTAAAGTAAGATTCAGTTATAAACACTGCCTCAATTAAATCTCTTCCCTGCATGTACAAGGTCTGCTGACAGCAACAGTGATCAGATCCTGGGCAGTCCATTCCATTGCAGAGAGCCATCAGGCTCATATTGGTAATTGTGATGTGCAAGGACAGAGAGGAACTGGAACCTTTATGTTGATGTTGTAGGCTATTTCTGCAGAGTGGGAGAGCACAGAGCTCCACATTGCAAAAAACAAACTTCCGTATGTAAAGAAATGTTTAATTTCTTGTGTGTTAAACATATGTAGTAAAACATACCTCATCTTTGTTATTAGTTCTCTAAAATGTAAAAATAAACCAGCAGAATCACAAAGTAAACTGCTAATGCTATCATTTTGACTACGAGGAGCAAGTTACTTTGTTATCAGTTCTCCAAAACATACAAACAAACTCGGGAGAACCTGCAGGTATAAGTAAATAGCTTAAATGTTTCTGTCCACCGTTTGTCATATTTCAGTGAGGCAGTGTTAATAACTGAATCTTACTTTGAGAAAATAAAACCTACCCCAAAATCATAACTTGATCCTTGTAGTCAAAATTATAGCTTTAGCAGTTTACTTTGCTGTTCTGCTGTTAATCAAAAAGTGCAAAAACCACAAGATTAGAATCAAGACACTGATGTTGACAAGAACAAACCATATCTTTTAGCATAAATAAAAATATAGTGTGAGTCTGGAGTGCTACACTGTCGCCACCAACAATTCAGTCCTGGAAATAGTTTTTAGGTATGGAATTGCACAATATACAGTAGGTCATATGTGTCAAACTGTGGGCCCAGTTTTAAGCACTGTGTTGTGACCTGTACATGCAACACAGCTTCCCAAAGGTACCCTTCACAGGGTATGCGATATGAAGCCTAGTGTGTATCAGATTGTCTTATCTGAGAAATCCTCATTTCAATTTATTATTGCTTCTTGTATTCATGTGCATAATAATATCGAGTATTACAGCATAACATTTGGCAGTCTATCATGATTTTGTTTTGTGTTGAATGGGCTGAGCTGTCTTGTATATTTTCTCTCACCTTCCCAAATTACAACTCATTGAAAAAGATACACGCTCTGGTGGTTAAATTGAATCTTTTATGATCTCAACATCATTTCATGTCAGGACCCTTCCATGACCCTTACTGGATTAGTGTGTACCTCATATTTGTTATCAGTTCTCTAAAACATAAAAATAAACCAACAAAACCACAAAGTAAACTTTTAATGCTATAATTTTGACTACGAGGAACAAGTTCTTTTGTTATCAGTTCTCTAAAACAAACAAATAAACTTGGGAGAACCTGCAGGTATAAGTAAATAGTTTAAAATTTTTCTGTCTGCCGTTTGTCATATTTAATTGAGGCAGTGTTTATAACTGAATCTTACTTTCAGAAAATAAAACATACTCCAAGATCATAACTTGATCCTTGTAGTGAAAATGATAGCATTAGCAGTTTACTTTGCTGTTCTGCCATTAATCCAAAAATGGATTAATGGATTAAACCCAGACTGGGTGGGCCAAGCGGTCCTTATCTGCTGTCAAGTTCTATGTATGTTTCTATGTAACGCAGAAACCACAAGGTTACACCTTTCTCCTCAGGTGCAGAAGGGGTTGCATGGGCATCTCTTGTGATAGAGGGGATCTGTTGCACTATAATTTTGACTACAAGGATCAAGTTACGATTTTGGGTTATGTTTAATTTTATCAAAGTAAGATTCAGTTATAAATACTGCCTCAATTAAATATAGTGACAAACGGCAGATAAAAAAGATTGATGCTATGTATTTATACCTGCAGGTTCTCCCAAGTTTATGTTTACATTTTAGAGAAGTGAGTGATCAAGTAGCTGTCACTTGCAGATGTAAAATTGGCCATGGGAAGGTCAACAGTATTACAACATAGAAACATAGAAACATAGGCCCGGATATTCAAACTGCGCCAGGCTGTGGCGCAAGCCTGGATGCAGCTCAACTTTGTTGTACAGGGGTGTTGCCTGGGAGATATTCAACAGAGCTGTGCTATGGTGCAGCAGCTTTGAATATCGCACCCTGGCCACCCCCACTGTGTATGGCGCAGTGGCACTGCGCCAGTGCAAGTGGCCAGAGTGGAGCATGGAGATGCGGTGGCACAGGTGCCATTGTGCCATGCACAGCACCTGCAATATTCAAACGGGGACATGCAAATGGGGCCATAAGTTATGCAAGATGCACAGGGGGCCATTTGCATCTCATTACAGCCCCATTTGCATGCTATTAGCATGCAGGTGCGCCAATCCCCGATGACTTGAGCCTGGTGCCCTGCCAGGCAGCAGCCGTCGGGGTCCGATGCCGCCTGAAGCCCGATCATGGGAATTCCTGTAAGATAAAAGATAAAACATTCAATATCCCTGGTAGTCCAGTGGACCTCTATGTGCCCAATCGTGGGCAACAGTACAGTCCCCCCCAAGTCCAATATCCCTGGCGATCCAGTGGACTGCACTAAGCCCGATCACGGGCATCTATAATCGCTCCCTCCAAGTCCAATATCCCTGGTGGTCCAGTGGACCACACTGAGCCCGATCACAAGCATCTATAATCGCCCCCCCCAAGTCCAATATCCCTGGTGGTCCAGTGGACCGCACTGAGCCCGATCGCGGGCATCTATAATGGCCCCCCCAAGTCCAATATCCCTGGTGGTCTAGTGCCCCCACCCACCTGCCCACTGGGCTCCCCCCTCCCCCATCA
The DNA here is from genome assembly GCA_016271365.2 of Neoceratodus forsteri. Lineage (NCBI taxonomy): Eukaryota > Metazoa > Chordata > Ceratodontiformes > Ceratodontidae > Neoceratodus > Neoceratodus forsteri. The sequence continues at coordinate 1,376,945,730 of CM028130.1, read as the reverse complement.
GCCGGCAGGTGGCAGCACCCCACACCACCTGCCACCCTGCTGCCTGCCGACTGACAGCTCGGTAGGGGCTGCATGCTGATTGGTTCACAGCATGAGCCAATGGGCGTGCAGCCTATACCAGTACTACTCAGTCCAGATATGTGAATGAATTTATTCACATATCTGGACCTGAGTAGTACAGTAGCATGGTGCATGCCCATTGGCTCATGCTGTGAACCAATGGGCGGCAGGCCCTACAGAGCTGTCAGTCGGCGGGTGGCAGGTGGGAGGCAGGGTGGGTGCAGCCATCCACTGGCTGATGGGGGAGCGGGCAGTGGGGCTCAGTGGGTGGGTGGGGTGGGGGCACTAGATCACCAGGGATATTGGACTTGGGGGTGATTATAGATGCCCGCCATTAGGCTCAGTGCGGTCCACTAGACCACCAGGATATTGGACTTGGGGGGTGATTACAGATGCCCCCCATGGGGCATGGGGGGGTGCCACCAGGTGCGGCAGGAACTCGGTGGCCACCCACAGGTGGCAGCTGCTGTGTTGCACCCTGCAATGTGGCAGCTCACCTGTGGGTGGCCATCACTTGTTCCTCTTTTTTTGGCTTAACTTTGTGCAGGCGCAGGTAGGGGTTGCACATGTATGACTCTGCACATCCCGGGCTTTATATCAGGCTGTGCAGGTTATGCATGGGCATGCCCCCCCTACCTGTGCCTTTATACATTACTGATGTATTCTCAAGATCGGGATTTGTGCGCGCGACTTTCCCTTTTGAATATCGCGCCAGGGCGCAACCCTTTTGAATATCTGGGCCATAGAAAGTGACGGCAGATAAGGAACGCTTTGCCCACCTAGTCTGCCCATTTTCCTACCAAACAGATAATCTGCAGATCCTAGTTGACCAACTGTTTATTTCCTCCTACCCCTCACTAGGACTGCCTTATGTCTGTCCCATGCATTCTTGAATTCCCCCACTGTTCTTGACTCCACAACCTCCTCAGGGAGGCTGTTCCATGAATCCACAACCCTATCTGTGAAAAAATACTTCCTCACATTACCTCTGAGCCACCCCCCCATCTTCAAATTGTGCCCTCTTGTTCTTGCACATCTCTTTTTCTGAAAGATGCTGCCCTCCCCACCATTTCAAGCCCTCAAAATCTAAGTGATGTGGCCGTATGACCTGCTTGATTGAAGTGTCTTGCAACAGATGAGTTAAAGTCTCTTGTTTGAATATCACTTTTATGTTCACTTATTTGTTGTCTCTGTTCCCTTTTAGTTTTTCTGATATATAATTTGTCACAGGGGCATTGTAGTAAATATATAAATGGTCAGATCTACATGTTATATGTTGTGTAATCCCATGTGTAATCCCATGTCTCTGATTCACGTAGGGATGCTCATAAAAAAATCTTTTTTGAGATATTCAAGCACTGGTAACACTGTCCACAAGGGTAATTACTATTTTTGACTGGTCCAAGCAGTAGTTATTTAGACTGTGGTCTTTCTACTATATGGGCTGTGTGGGCCAATTTGTCCCTTAAGGTTGGATTCTTTTTAAATTCAATCAAAGGTGGATTCCTGAACCTAGCATTTTGTTCTGTTCCAGTTTGGAGTATGTACCAGTTTGTTGTAATGATATGTTTAATCGTCCCTGTCATATGATTATAACTGGTAGAAAATATTATTTGATTACTGTTAACCCATTCATCTTTATGATGTGTTGACTGGAGTGCTTCCACCCTCGGTGTGTTTGTGACTGTATCCATAGCTTCTCTTACCTTCTCCTTATAATAGCACCTATGAATAAATCTTTCCATCATTTCCACAGCTTCTCTCTGATATTCTTTATCTTCACTGCAATTACACCTTGTCCACATAAATTGGCTTTAGGGATGCTGTTCTTTAAAACAGGATAATGGAAATTAGTATAATGCAATGGTGTGTTCCTATCTGTAGGCTTCCTATATAATTTAGTTTCCAGTCTGTTTGCTCCTTTATAAATTGTAGGGTCTAAAATTGGTAGAACATTTAAGTTGGAGTCCATTGAAAACAGTAAGTCTCTATTCCTATTATTAAGGTACTCCCTAAATTTAACTAACTCTGTGTCTGTTCCCTGCCACAAAACTAAAACATCATCAGTAAAACTTTTCCAAAGTACAATGTCCTCCATAAATGGGTTATTCCTGTTAGTCAGAATGTGCATTTTTTTCAAACAACCACATAAATATAGGGCGATGCAGGATAAAACACTATGGGAAGAACTGGGTCTGTCCCTGAAAAATTGCCGGTATGAACCAAGAGGGCATCTATTACAATCGACTATGAATAAATGTAATCTTCTGAAGTGGAAACATTGGTTTAGTCAGAGAGTGCTTCCCATGTGGAACAGACTTCCATTAGAAGTAGTCACAAGCAAGTGTATGGATACCTTCCAAAAAAGGCCGAATGAGCTCTACAACAACTCAAAAAAAGTACCCATCTAAAACATCTAAATTGTCAAACATTAAGGAAGAAAATCTATTTAGCTTGTACATACTTATGATACCTATGATAAATAAATCTGCATATGAGATAGCGATAGTGCTTTCCATTGCTGTGCCCTTAGTCTAAATGAAAAATTGCTCCTCAAATTGAGAATAGTTTTAATACAGTACTATTTCTGCTAGTACTATTAAAAAGTCTGTTGGTGGGAATTGATCCTCCCTTCTGTCTAAAGCATCCCTTATTGTTTCCAAACCCTCTTGGTGACTGATACTAGTGTATAGATCCTTGACATCAAAAGAAACCAGCCTTATATTTTTCCAATCAATATTTTTTTGATTTAACTCCTGTATAATTTCAATCACGTGACTGGAATCTTTGATGTAGGTATCCATCTTACTAACTTCTGTTTGTATGTGAAAGTCCACGTATTTGGATAACAGTTCCAAAACCGAATCAATACCCAATACTATAGGTCTCCCCGGTGTTTAGTACTGTTCTCTATATATAGTGGATCATGGGAGATGCTGTGATTTTTGTAAACCAGGGCATGTTAAACTAAGGGATCTCTCTTTACAGTACTGGAAATATCCAGTGTTTGGGAACTGTGTATGTTGTCTTTCACCACTGCAGCTGGACAAAAGTTCTGCCCATGGAGTTTAATAAGCTCTGATATGTAATAAATGCAGTCACAGCTGAAAGTGGAGCATCTTATACAGCAACGTTGTGGGTAGCAAAAGAAACACATCATACAGTAGATAGTCAAGAATTTATTAGTTTCTGGGGGAGATACAAGCTGCTAAAATTATCAGCCATAAATATGGGGGCAGTTTCTATTTACTAATAATGGACACTATGAACGATGGTGCGAAGTGGCTATGTGCCATGTATCTTGGGTGTGTATCCACCCCACACCCATTTCACCTCCCATGCAGGATTCACAAATGGGGGACTTGCTGAGGCAATGCACCAGATCCCCCATGTCCATGAACCATACCACACTGGGGGTATTCAGGGGTGTGCCAGCACTACACAGAATTCACTAAACCCATAGTGCTGGCTGCATGGGTGTGGAGGGCGGTGCAGAGTATGCCAGGGTACACCCTGCCATAACCCTCTGTGTGCCCCCATGGATACCTTCCACCAGTCACAAGGGCAGCAGGAAATGTCTCTCAGTGCCACCCCAGCCCATGAGGCAGACTTGGAGGGCTGTGGCAGATATGCTGTGGCACTGGCAACAGGTACAGAGTCCAGGGGTGTCGGTGCCATGGAGGGGCCAGCGATAGACTCCGGGGCCATGGCTGCACCGTGTCAGGAGTCAGGGGGTCAGTCTCCTGGACTGGACTGTCCCTGGAGTGTGGTTGTGTGGGTCTGGGCACCAACAGGGGCTATGCATGATCCAGACCAGTGCCTACAGATGCAAGGGATCAACTCCTGGATCCAGGATGGGCATCCGACTGGATGCCAATCTGGGTCTGCAACTCTGCCTCTAGCTGCCCTGCAGAGTCCTGCATGCCATGGGGGAGGAGCTGCAGACAGGTTGCTGGCATTGCTGAATGCCTGTATGGGTGCACCTGTCCATGGGACACAGGGCTGCAGGCAGTGTATGTGGCTTTTCCACGAACCCCTGCCCACTTCGTGCATAGCACCCAATATTATTTAGAGATTATAATCCACTGGGCAAGCAAGTGGCAGGTTTCAAAAAGGCTCCAGATAAATGGGTGTTAGCAACCTACAAGAATTACTCCCTCACTACAATCCTCAAATCTCATTGACTGGATACTGGTCAACCGTCTTGATCATATATCTGCAGCAGGTACCTTGGGAGATGCGCTTACTGATCACTCCCCAGTCTTTTGCATTTGGAGCCCTGCTACTCCTCCCTCCCTTCCCCTCCTCCATGCTATGTCACCTTTTCCAACTTTGCCAATCTGGATGTTGAAGCGTTTCTGTCTGATGTCTCTAGAATAAACTGGTCTGACATCTATCTCCCCAGTGATGTCGAGTCTACACTAAGTATCTTCCTAAATGAATTTCTGGATGTTCAGTGCAAGCATGTCCCCAAAGTAACTCAGAGGGTCAAGGGTAAACAAACAAGCTTGCTAAGCAAAGAACTGCTAACTAACCTGTGCACTAGGGACAAATACTGAAAGAAGTACAAATCATCCGGGCTCTCAGCAGACTATACTTACAGAGCACTTCGGAACTCCTGTAAAAAACAGGTTAGAACTGCAAAGAGCACCTACTGTAAAAACCTACTACTAAGCTCTGCCGGTGATCCAAGGAAATTTTGGCCCACATTAAGACCTTTCTTGGCACTATTCAGTCAACTACCCCAGGGGATATGATATTAAATGATATGCACTGCAATGACTCAGACACCATAGCAAACTCCTTTAATCAGATGTTCTGGGATCTGTCTCAGTACACCTCCCCCTTCCTATCATCTCACACTATTATGCCTCTCCCTCCCATCAGTCTACTACTCCTTGCTCTCCCACCTGCAGTTAGCCAAATACACCCACCCATTCCTCTTCAAAGCTATTTCTAGGTTTGAGGTCCTTAAGTTATTTCAGACTATATCCAATGCTACCCGTCTTGGCTCAGATACCCTGGAGCCTTGGCTCCTGAAACTTGCAGCACCTTTTATTGCCTCCCCACTGGCCAAAATTTTTACTGTCTCTCTCTTTCAGCAAAGTTCCTGACTTCTGGAAAGTTGCCCGTATTACAGCTGTATTTAAAAAAGGTGACCCTAAAGAGATCACCGACTATAGGCCTATAGCCATCCTTTCAGTCTTAAGCAAAACTCTTGAAAAACTTGTCACAGCTCAAACTATAGACCTTCTAATGAAGTACAGACTCTTCTTGGACACACAGCATGGCTTCCAGAAAGGTCACAGCACCTCCATGGCTCTTCCTAAATTCACCAATGATGTGCTTTCCATCACGGATGTGGGTCAACTTACAGGGGCCATTTTTATAGACCTCACCAAGGCCTTTGATATCATCGATCACCCCCTGCTTTTCTCCACTCTTCAGAATCTGAGATACTCCAACTCTGTAGTTGACTTGTTCAGGAGCTACCTATCTAACAGGACTCAAATTGTGAAATTTCACTCCTTCCTATCTGACAGAGCCAGTATCAACATTGGGGTCCCCCAGGGCTCCATCCTAGGACCCCTTCTTTTCTCACTCTTTATTAATAACATAGCCAATGACCTTCACTCTTGCTTGCCTATCCTGTATGCAGATGATCTAGTCATTTACTCTAGCTCTGATAATGTCATCAACATAAATGCATCATTTTCCACTGATTTCAAGAATGCCCCAAATTGGCTGTCTACCTATAAGCTTGTACTTAGTGTCAAGAAAACTCAAGCAGTGCTACTTGGCTTTGCCCCTAAGCTCAGGTTTTGTCAAACTCCCTTACTGGTTTGTGACTCTGCTGGCACTCCAATTGAATGTGTTGCCTCCTTCAAATACCTGGGAATCCTCTTGGATTAATCCCTCAATTTCAATCTTCATGTACAGTCCACCTGCAAAGTGGTGAATGCAAAACTGGAAGTCGCGTATAAAACTAGTTATATGCTTACACACTCAGCTAAGCTGGCTATAGCCAGAAGTATCCTTCTTCCTGCCCTCATCTATGGTGCTTCCACCTTCACATATGCACATAAAACAACCTTACATAGGTGGGACATTATGTACAATAATAAATGTCTGTATGACTCCTCATCACCATGTCTCAAGCACCAATGCCAACTTTATGGTGACTTGGGCTGGCTCTCCCCCTCTGCATGTCAACAGTACTCTTTAAACTCCTTGACTGACTCGATAATCAAAGAGCTAATGCCCTCTTCACTTGCTAAGTTGCTTATATCTCAAACCTCCACCTATGGATTCTGCTCGGTGGATAAGTCACAACTGAACATGCCTAGGTGTCACATGGCAAAAGGCTTTAGAGCTTTTCATTATGCTGACCATAAGCTCTGGAATGCACTTCCTCTGGCACTTAGGCAGGCTAAATCCCATACCTATTTTAAACATGAAATTCACTGTTGTTTATCTCTCACAGACCCCTGCACCTGTTTCAGCCCCACCTAACTCCCATCAACCTCCAAATGCCTCCTTACTTACCCCTTCTTATTTTCAGTCAGTTTGACTCCTTGTGGGTCAACTTTACCTCCCTTTTATTACCTCTTGGCATGTTTCAATCCTGAAATCTATATTTACCAAGACCTCACTGACACAATGCTAGTTTCTCTGCATCGTGGCTCTGGTATTTGGCTGAATGTACACACTTACCTACTATCTCCACCTTCCCTAATTTTGATAACTATGTAATTATTACATCATGCAATGTCAGATTGATTGCTACTTGACTGTTTTGATTCCTGCCTTGTATGTAATTCACCCTGTATTCCTGCAATGTATCCATCAATTATCTGTTGTGCTCTGAAAATTTTTACGCATGCAATGTTATATTGGATGTTACTGACTATTTAGATTTCTACCTTATTTGTTATTTTTCTGCATTTATGTACTGTATCTGTCAGTTATCTATTGTAGTCTGCAAGTATTATATCATGTAATGTCTGTTTTGGTTGTTCTGTATCTCTCTCATGAACTGTTTGGTTTCTGACGTATATGTAATTTACTGAAGTTATGCAATGTACCTGTCAATTTCTGTTGTACTTTCCCAGGTCATGCCTGAAAATAGTCATTTTATGGCTAGTGCACTTGCCTGGTTAACAAAAACTAAATAAATAAATAAACTATAACATAGAATAGCAATAAGCTAGGTACATGACTGAGTACATGCGACTCATGGTACAACATGTATTGAAAGAGGAAGGAACACATCCCTGCTACAACTGAGTTGTATTTGTTATGCTACTATGGTTTTAATGAAGTGTATACTTTAGTGCACCTTAAAGGTGTGCACCAAAACTACACCATTGTCTGCAAGGTGTATATGAGGTTCAATAGCAATGTAGTTACAGTGTAATGTAGGAGTAGCTGATGTACATTTAAAATTGTCAATTAGGTGCACCACCCTTGAAAATGTAGGTAAGCTGATGTGCATGGAGTTACATGAACACCCCCCTCCACTCACACTCACACTCACACTACACAAAAGAGATACACACTTGAACAACCTAGTCAGCTCTTACCCTTTTCAATTTCTCATTAATGTTTATTAATAATGGATGGCTTATAGTATACAATTCTCTTCCATCTAATAGTTTTCTTGCTACAGGATTCCCATTGTGAGAAAGAAATAAGTCACAGCAAGCTTAAAATACTTTTTCTAGCTGTTCAACTAATAGCAAGCATACAGGGAGTCAGTGTTTCCAATTCCTTTACATGTTTTCTTTTTACAGTGTGTTTCAATAAATACCAGTTGATGGCTTAGACCATGTGAACCACTTCCTTTCATTGATTTACAAAACAGTAATATTACAAGGCATTGCAATGTTTCTGTTTAAGTTGCACATTAGGTGCCAACAGCACAGCTGTTAGCACCTATTGTAGTTATCCATACTCTTTTGTGCATATAGTAAGTTTAAGGATACATTCATTGTGAGTGATTTGGCTGCATGATGTCATTGATAACAGTGCTTTTAGGTGTAGGCATAGGGTTTCAGACCTACACAAGCCTGCATTTGAGCCTCTGTATTGCATTTTTTTCTTTTTAACAACATTTATTGCATGAGAGAACTTATTGTTATTGCTGATGTACTAAAAGGTTCTAGCAGATCTAAACAGCAGACTTTCAGTTAATTGCACTTAGTTTTAGAGTATGTTGTAGTCAATTAAATTAGTCCCAACAAAAACTTGTCTGGGTTTGAATACATTTTGAGTCATCTGTTTTGCAAGTGGTGACATAACCTCTCCACCATAAGACCTACAACTAGCATACCAGTAGCTCAGTGGTGCATTGAATGTGTGTTTGTTTAGCAGACGAAGAATTAGTGGTTGAAATCTTGGTTGGGACTCAAACTTTTTTATAAAATGGAAACTCACTTAAGTAACAATTTGTGGTGGTGTGGCATGGAAAAGTAAATTACATAAGAAGAAAATTCAGCTAAGAACAACAATTTGTGAAGGTAAATTGTCTGCTGAAATTAGCTACCCAGTCACCTGTTTTGCAGGCTGTGATATAACCCCTACACCTTAAGAAATGCTGCTATCATGGTTGCAGTTCAATGGCCCACTGAATGTGTATATTTACAAAGCAGGCAAAGAATAAGTGGTTTAAATTCAGATAGACATAGTTCGAATTCTGGCATGGACTTAAACACCTTTTTCAACTTTTTTGGAAGATGGAAACTCAGTTGAACAGCAATTCATGGCTGTGTGAAGTGGAACAGTAAATATATGAGAAGTATGAGAAGTAAATTTAATTAAGAACAAGGTGAAGGTAAATTACCTGCTGGGATTAGACCCTAGAGTCAATTATTTGCAAGAGTGACTGAACCTCTGTTGAACCTCTATTGCTTAGGAACTGCAACTATCTTGTCTGTAGTTAGTGATGCAGTGAATTTAAATTTCACCAGTGAAGTGCCCATGAAGTGGGCACTTTGCATTGTCACTCCACTATGCAGAGTGGCTAATGCAAAATATTTACTTTGCCTTGTGATTATTACTTCATGTTATCATTCTGCCTTAAGGTGAAATAAGGCAAAGTGACAACAATATTGGCAGCCCTTCACACACACAATCACCAGAATTATTGTGAATCCCCAAAATGCACATGTCTTGTGTCCAGAAAACTCCCCAGAGCTGATGGTGATGAAGTGAAATGAGAGCACAGGAAATGTAAAGTCTCCCAGAATTAATGGCGCACTCAGACATCATGCACGCAGTGGTCACAGTCACCTGAATTAATGTGCATCACCAAAATGCTACTGTCTTGTGTCCAGAAAATTCCCCAGTGCTGACAAAGTGAAATGAGAGTGTAACAAGGAATACAAAGTCTCCCAGAATTAATGGTGCACTCCATCATGCACGCAGTGGACACAAACAGTCACCTGAATTAATGTGCATCCCCACAATGCTACTGTCTTGTGTCCAGAAAATTCCCCAGTGTTGATGAAGTGAAATGACAATGTAACAAAGAATGCAAAGTCTCCCAGAATTAATGGTGTACTGCAAACCCACAGACAGATTAAGACTGCACTGCGCACTCAAGAGATGCAGACACAAAGGCACAACACCTAACCAGTGCTCACATGTCACAAATCCAAATCTGGAAAAGTATACCTTTGGCCAGTTGTGGGGGGAGTGCACATCAGTAACAGTCCACTACCAGTAAAGATATCACAAAACAGTATAAAAAATTCATGCAGGTGAGATGGATAGAAGGTTAACACTGCTGCAATTACTCTGCGGCACAGTAAAAGGTGTCTGATTTAATGGCATGCTTTGCACACCCACTCACACACACTACAAGTAATGCATAGCAAATTGAAAACCTTTACTAATATAACCAAATGTTTTAAACCAACTGAAATTATACACTGCTGCACCATAACAATCAGCAAAAAAATTTCAAGAATTACTAAAAATATTACTGTGTGTACATTAACACAGTTATACAAGAAAAATATAACCAAAACAGAAAGACTGCCTTTTTCTCCCAGTTAATCTACTACACCACAGATACGCCCCTCCCCCAAAGCACACTTCACAGTACACAGACTGACTGTTCTAAATTAACATGCAAAATCCACACACAAACAATAAATACTCGATGATATGAGCATAGGAGCGTTTCCTACAATCGATGTACTAAATTGTGAGCAAAAGAAATAGCTCAAAAAGACTTTTTTAACAGATTTAGAGGATTTTAAGTATAGAGCTCTATGATGAAACTGTCTCCATCCTCCACTACACACACATACACACACTACACAGAACTGAGGCTGTGCATAACAATCTAGAGCCCATGGGACCTGCAATCCCATGAAGCACTGCACTGCAAAATTTGCCTTAGGAGCACAAAAACAAGGTGAAGTGGGGTGAAGTACATTGATTTCAATGTATTTCACCTTAAAATTTGTTGAGAAGTTGTTTGGGGAAGGCAGAATAACACAAAGTCATTGTTTTCAATGGACTTCACGTTCCCCATTATAACGCTTCGCATTGAGGGTACTTCACGGATTCCGCGTTACTCCATGAATCACTTCGCAGAGCAAATTTTGGCCACTTTGTCCACCACTGCCTGAAGTTCAGGGGCACACTAAAAGTGCATTGGCTTAGTAGGCAAAGAATCGAAGGTTCAAATCTGAGCAGAGATTAAGCATTGATTTTTCAAACTTTCTTTGTAAGATGGAAACTCACTTGAGATTCATTGTACTGTTGTCTGGAGTTGGAATGGTAAATTATGGTAAATTATATGGGAAGTAAATTTAGCTAAGAACAACAATTTATGAAGGTAAATTGCCTACTGGGATTAAATCCCCAGTCCCCAGTTTGCAGGATTTGACATGATCACTACATCATAACAACTGCAGTTTTCTTTTCGTAGCTCAGTGGCACACTGAATATATGTGTTTGCTTATTCATACTAAGATTCATACTAAGAGTTTAGGAGTGAAGGAGGCCAATGTAGCCCATGACAGCCCCTATCTGTTCACCCTTAATAGACTAGTGCATGTCCTTTCATGATATTAGAGTCTAGTTGTTTCTTAAACTGGGTCTTATTTTTAGAACAAATAATTTCCTCTGGTAAGTTATTCCATGGAGCCACCACCCTCTGTGTAAAGAAAGCCTTTCTCCTATTGGTGTTGAATTTAATGTGGCGTAGCTGTAGCAGGTTTCCCCTGATGCCCCTCTTGTCATTTTTGAATGAGAGATTAAGCTTGTTTAATATGTACTCATCCTGCATTAGATCATAACATAATAATAACCCTTCTTGTCTGTAGGGGCATCAGCTGCAATTTTTCCAAACGTTGTTCATATGGTACATTTTTTAGACTATGTATCATTTTAGTGGCCCATCTCTGCACCTTCCCAATGTTAGCCACAACCTCCCCCCCTCCGATAGGTCCCCACACTGGAGCCCCATAGTCCAGTATTGGTCTAACATAACTCTGTACAGAGGCATGCTCACTCTCTGGCTTCTGCTCCTGAAATTTCTCTTATATTCCACAGTACTTGCTTTGCTTTTATGATTTGTTTATTGCAGTGTGATTGGTACATGAGTTTATGATCAATTAGTATACCCAAGTCCTTTTCTTCTTTAGATTTTCTCAGAGATACTCAGTTTATGAAGTATTCTGTTTCACAATTTTGCCTACATAGGTGGATCATACAACATTTATCAATGTTAAAACTCATGCCTCTGGTAGTTGCCCAGGTATAGATATTGTTTGGGTCTGTTTGCACTGTCAGTGCCCCCCTTGTCTCAGTTACCAAACCTGCTAACTTTGTATCATCTCCATATTTACTTATCCAGTTTTCTGCCCTTTTACCCATTCCAGTCATAAAAATTCTAAAGAGTACAGGACACAGGACTTATCCCTGGGGGACACCACTCATTACTGGGATTGTGGTAGAATAGTAACCATTTATGCACAATGTCTGAGATCTATCCCTCAGCCATCTGTCAATCCAGCGGGCTACTCTTTCTTTTAGACTATGCATAATTTCCAGATTGGGGACTTTGTCAAATGCCTTTGCAAATTCAAGATACATACAATCCATAGCTTCCACCCTGTCCAGTGCCACTGATATTTTTTCATTAAAACACAACATATTAGTCACACATGACTTCCCTGCTACTAACCCATGCTGTTCACAGTCCCCCTGACCAGTTTCCAAGAGCTGGGTATTTTATTGCATCTTTTATTATAGACGCCATCAATTTCCCTGGTACAGAGGTCAAACTAAAGGGCCTATAGTTAGTATGATCCACCCTATTACCCTTTTTATGAATGGGCACCACATTTGCTGCCAAGCAATCCCCTGGCACCTCATCCTCCTCCAATGATCTCTTAAATATCAGTGTGAGAGGGACAGCAATATTAGGGGAGAATAGTTTAAGTAGCCTTTTTGAAATATTGCCTGGTCTGTCTGAGTTTGTATTTTTTAGAGGTTTTATTTTTTTTAGCACTGTATCTGCTGTTATCTCTATATTGCATTCCATGTTAGGACTAATATTTACTTGTCCATATAGTTTTTGTGAAAAAACAATACTGAAGTAGGAGTTAAAATGTTTGCTACTTTTACTGGATCTGTGATCACCTCATTTCCTTCTTTAATTGAGCACATAAGGGAGTTTACATAACTGTAAAATTGCTGCATATTATCTTTTTTGGCTGATGTAGCTAGATTTACTTCTAATCTTTGTTTATTCTTTCTTATCATATGCTTACATTTGTCTTGTATTTTTTATACTTGTCCCAAGATTGTGGGTCTCTCTTGTGTGCTTGCTTTTGTTATAGAGTTTTTATTTTTTTATTAACTTAATTAAAGCTTTTGTTAGCCATCTTGCCTTCTTTCCCTTGGCATTATATACGCATACTTTTTTATGTTGTTATTACAAATAGTAACAATTTATTGTCTGAATGTATTCCATATTTCCTCTACTGTTTTGTTTTTCAAGATACTAGTCCAGTTTATCTCTTCCAGATCCTTCTTGATTTTAGTATTATCAGCATAATTTAAATGATAGATTTCTCTGCATCCTTTGTTTATTGGGATGTGCTGTTTGAAAGAGAAGATTACCCCATTATGGTCACTATGTCCTAGCCGGGCAATAGTTTGACAAGTGTGGTAAACTCAGGTACTGGAGGAGAGGGGGGTTCCCTGATTAAGATAGTCAGGGAATATCTGCAGCTGATTCGGCTGATTGGCTGCAGCTGCACAGACAGGAGAGCTTTAAAAACAGGAAGGAAAAGCCAGCAGGCAGTTGCTGCAGGGGTAGAGGGCTGACAAGCTGCCTGGATGTTTTCCAGATCAGGAGTCCCTTAAGAAACCCTCAGGAGATTGGTCTCCTGAATTAAGCCAAAAAGAAAAATGTATTTTCATTGTGAGTTTTCCGTTTTACTGTTTGTGTTCTCCCAGAAGGTCTAGCCTTCTGGAAAAGGTGATTTCTAGTTAGGGCCTGGGATTGTTTCGACAGTGCTCTCACCTGGAGCTAGGCCTCTTTATTTCTGTTTTTGTTTCATTTTCCTTGGTGCGGCTTAAAAAGAAAAGGGCAGAATCCCAAACTTCTGTGTTACCAGCCATATTAATGAAATAAAAATATACCCGGTTGGTTTGATGTTAACAAACTGGTCTTCCTGAGACTCCTTAACCACCGCAATGCTGAACCTGAATCCCGTGGTGAGGTTGTGCCTTGTCACACAAGATATAATGTTTATTTGGTTGTCATAACTAGGTCCAATATATTTTGTCCCCTAGTTGGAGTGTTTACATTTTGGGTAAGATCCAATTTGTTAATAAGCTCCAGGAATGCTGTGCTTTGCAGTCTGTTTGCCTCATGCTTTACCCAGTTTATATCACTATAGTTTAAGTTGTTCACGAATAATACCTTTCCTATTTCACATGCTTTACTGATTTCTAAATTTATTTGCTTTGATAGTTCTACTGATGCCTGATGAGGTATGTAACATACTCCAACTATAATATGTTCATTTGTTTCCATGTCTACTCTAATCCAAATGGATTCAGAGCCTGTTATGCCTTGTTTGACCCTGTTGGTTTTGATAGTGGATTTTAGGGAGTTTGATATATATTCTGCTACACCCCATTTATGATCTCTATTTAAGTGATACAGTTCGTAGTCTGGAATGTCCCTCTCCCACTCATTATACTCTGACCACCAGTTTTCTGTGATAAAGGCCATGCTGACATTTGCCTTGCTGTTTAAAATCACCTCCAGTTCTCCCTTTTTATTGTTTCATCTTTGAGCATTCATTAGTATACAATAAATGTCATCCTTAAAGGAATATTTCTTCGCTATATTTCTCTTTACAGTGTTATTTTTGGGGGGACCCTCTTCCCCCGTGCCTAGTTTAAGTGTTTAGTTAAGGTCTCTTTTATTGTTGTCACCAATACTTGAGTGCCAAGGGCCCTTAGGTGAAGTCCATCTTTATTGTACATTTTGTTATTATTCAAAAACATGCTTCATGTATCACTGTAGATTATGCCTTTAGTACTACATCCATTAATTATTCTACTGTTTACCTTCTGTGTAGTATGATTTTTTTTCTGGGTTGCATCCAAAGTTTGGTATTATCCCTGATAAGTATTTGGCCCTCCATTATTATTTGATCTGCACATTCGAGTATTTCTTCCATGATAGCCTTTTCATGGTTCCGCCCTATGTTGTTGCTGCCTGTGAGCATAACCACCACCTGTAGTTCTGGTGTTTTAACTAGAAGTTTAGGTAGGTGGGCTTTAACATCTCTTACTCTGGCCCTAGGGAGACAGTTTACAATAGTATTTTGTTTATTCCCTTCCGTTAAGATACTGTCTGTTTTCCTTCATATGGAATCCTCTATAATCAGTATTTTAGTATCAGTGGATACAGTGTTGTGTGGGATGTTTTTGCTAGCCTTCAGGAGAATGCTTAGGGGTGAATATGTATTAAATAAGGCTACCTCAGTAGTTCCTAGCACTCTTCCCCTTTTTCTGTAGTGACCTTTTGATATTGTGCCCGAACTGTCTGAATCTGCATCCTCACTAGATGTTTTGGTGGTAGGGTTCCCTTCATCCATTAATGTGGGTTTTCCTGCACTCTTACTTGCAGACTGAGAGGGATCAGTTTGATTCTTCAAGCTTTTAGTACCAATACCTTTTAGTATGGTGAGTTCTTTCACCATCTTTTCTTTTTCTTCACAATTTATGCAGACAAAGTTGATTATTACTCTACCCTGTATAGCTTTAATAAACATGCCACGTAGGTTACATTTCACTAGGAGCCCTTTCTGACATAGGCCTTCTAGTAAGCTGTCTATATCTTCCATTTCCGTGGCCATGCTCTTAGATTCTGGCTCTTGTTTAGTCTATGGGAGTAACCACAGGTCTCTTAAGGTATGTCCCTTACTTTTAGGTTTGAACACTGTGGGTGCTGCTTAGTCTCCTTGCCCTTCCTCCCTTCTTCCCTGCAGGACAGGCAAGACACACGCTGACGTGCTTGTCATTGTATGCGTCTCTATGTGCATCACCATCAGCTCGCACACTTCAGCTCATGCCACTCACTCTGAGCACAAGCTTTTAACCTTGGAGGACTAGAAGTGACGTCAGTCCGGCTCCACCATGAAGTTACACACAACTCCCTTAAAAGTTTTTTTTTTCAACCGATAGTTACTAGGTACAATTCGGTGTGGGCTCTATTCAGCCCTTCTTGTCCCCAAATATATTTTTAGTACAGATAACAAAGTGTCTGTAGTCCTCCGTCTTCTGGACTACAGATAGCCAGTATGTCCCCCTTCCTGCTTCCTGTGGGCTCTCTCCATCCTCCACTCATATTCTGCTGACAGTATTCCTTTGTTAAGTTATTTGTTTTTGCACAAATATACACTGTGTGCTTGCTCAGTTGAACAGGCTTAGCAAGCAAAGAATCAGTTGTTCAAATATAAGGAGACACAGTTCAAATCTGGGCAGACATTAATATTTTTTTCACTTTTTTTTGAAAGATGAATGGTGATTACTGGTGGCGTGGAGCTGGAATTCTAAATTATATCAGAAGTAAATTTATCTAAGAACAACACTTAGTGAAGGAAAATTGCCCACTGGGATAAGATCCCTAAGTGCTTGTTTTGCCGGTTGTGATATAACTTCTACACCATAGAAACTGCAATCTGCTTACCTGCAGCACAGTGACATACTGAATGTGTATTCACTTAGCAGATAAAGGATCAACAGTTCAAAGCCTGGCAGGGCCTTAAACATTTGCTTTAACTGTTTTCTGTAAGATATAAACTCCCTATAGTGGCGATTCCGGGTGGTATGGAGTGGAACTGTAAATTATATGAGAAGAAAATATAGTTAAGAACAGCAATTTGCGAAGGCAAATCACCTGTTGGGATTAGATCCCCATTCTCCTGTTTTACAGGTTGTGTCTTAACATCTACACCACAGAAATTGCAATTCCCTTAACTGCTGCTTAGTGGTACACTGAATGCGTGCTCAATAAGCAGGACAAAGATCAGTGGTTTGAAGCCAGGTGCAGTATGCTGTATTTTAATACATAATTATTTAACACTTTACACACATTATTTGCAAACTTTACTACCCCTGTTACAGTATAAGTTGCGTAATCAAGATACCCCCGGTGGTGTTTTTTTTTTGCCCCAGTTAAGAATCCAGCTGAATTATTTGGTGACAGCATTTTAACTGCTATTGATGCTATTGGCCCTCCCCCTGCCCTGCTCCCTTCTGTCCCCATCTGCGAATTATATTGCTATTGCCTTACCGATTCTGAAAAATGCAATACGGTATTGTGCGTACCTGTGCCCCTCTGCTGGCTTAGTCTCCTGGTCTCCCAGTCTGCTAAGCATTCTGATGGTCAAATGCACTATACTGGTCTGCTCCTCTGCTCCAGCTCTCTTTTTGATCCCCATCCCCAGAGTGGTCTGTTCTGGTATGCCATGCAGTCTGCCCCAGCTCTCTTGTCTCCTAGACTGACACACGGGAAGCTGCTGTAAGTATGTGGAACATTCCAGTTTAGTGATCTTTTGGTCAGATATGTGATCTGCATCTGCTCTCTTTTGCCCCCACCAGCACATCTCAACAGCACAAAACAATAAATTAAATAAATGAAAGCAACTCGGACAAAGAAACCAGGTATGGGGGGCACTATACTTAGTGTGTGAACTCTACTTGGGGGAGGGCTGTTCTATAAAAGAAGAAGAATCAGCATTTATATAGTGTTCTTCATACACAGTGTATCCCAAAGAACTTTACAAGCAATGCTAGACTGGTAATGAAGTTACTGAATGTGTGGTGGTGGCCATATCGCACATCATCACCTACACACAGCCTGGATAATTGCATGAACTGGTTTATAGGAAAGAGAATGTTGGCCAGGACACCGGGAATGTTCCCTACTTTTTGTGAGGAGTGCCCTGGGTTCTTTTACTTCCACCTGGACAGCCACCAGGACAACACCAGGATGGGCAGAAGGGACCTCAGTTTAACATCTCATCCGAAGGATGGCACACCCCAGCAGTACAGCACCCCCCAATACTGCACTCAGATACCAGCAATTTTTAGGTGCAAGTACAATCCCAGTGTGGGACGAGAACCCACAACCTTCTGGTCCAGAGGTGGATGTGCTACCAACTGAGCCACGATGACACCTATATATAGTAGCAGCTCAAACAGCTAATTATCACCTACCTGGGATGCAGCCAGTCACACCTAAGCAGCATGTGAGAGTGGGACTAAATCAACACAATTAACCATTGTATCCATCCCT
Organism: Neoceratodus forsteri; assembly: GCA_016271365.2. Lineage (NCBI taxonomy): Eukaryota > Metazoa > Chordata > Ceratodontiformes > Ceratodontidae > Neoceratodus > Neoceratodus forsteri. The sequence continues at coordinate 1,376,927,825 of CM028130.1, read as the reverse complement.
ATAAAACAACGACATCATACATAGGAATACATGGCCATTTAATTGGTGCCCAGGGCTCATTCCAATAAAGTGGACATCCCCATTAACTGTATCCGAATTAAGTGGTGTCTTCTGTACTTTGATTAATTGTAGTTTTGTTTTGACAACCAGCCTGATTTTCAAGTTGAGAAAGTTACATAAGGCAGCATATTCTTGGGAGAGATGTATTTACCTCAACGTTATGGAATGATTCTTGGAATTTGAGGTTTCCTGTGTTATTGGATCTGAAAGAAAAAATGCATTTGTGTTTATTTGTTTAACCATGAAAAAAGCTCCACTGAACAATTCTCATTCAGAAGGATGCCCTGTTTAGGACAGAAAAATTAATACAAATATAGGAACTTAGATTAGAAGAAAGTACAAAAGTACTGTACATAGATAAAGAATCAGCAACCATAAAGCAAAACAAAAATCAAAATACCAATCTAAAAAGAATCCGTAACAACTTAAGATGTTCTACATCCATTTGCAATCTCCAACCAAGGCAAACACTCTTTCAAATGTGCTGCCTCCCACTTATGGAACTCTCTTCCACCCAGCCTGGCTGACTCATCCGCCCTTACCCAATTCAAGTCTGGGCTCAAACTATATCTCCTAAATCTCAGTCTCTGTGGCTGTAACTGTTAACTCCCAAGCTCAGGTCTCTTCTCCTCTGCACTGCCTGAACCTCCCCTCATTCCTGGAAGTATCTCCTAAGCTTTTATATCAATTTACTGTTGTTATCTCCTTCCCTACTAATTGGAGATGAAACTCGATGTCATAAGAGCCTGTCTGACAATCATGTATATTGTTTCTACTCTACAATTGTGTACCAAATTGTAACTATTGTAAATAATACTTGAGTCTGTACTGTGAATCCTTACCTTACCCATGTATACTGTCTCAAATGTATTCTGTCGCTAATGTCTATTTGTGCAACATATGTAACTACTGTAAAAAATTAAAAAATAAATCATTGTTTCTAAATGTCTTTTCTGTAACTAATTCCGGGTTGCCCCTGAAAAAGGGACCTCTGGTCTCAGTGGGTTTACCCGGTTATCAAAATCTAAATAAAATAAATAAATACATAAATCACAGAAGTGTTTCATATAAAGTAAATAAGAAACAAGTGCAGAGTAGGACAGCCAACTTATAAATAAGGAACCTATTTTTCTCAACATTCGCATTTATTTGAACAGTAATTTTCAAGAAGCTCTTTAAATGAGGGGAGACAGAGTAGTGAAGTGATTTTACATGTGCCTTGTAGTTTATTCCAGAGGGTGGGGGCAAGCCAACTAAATGGGCATTGTGGAATTTGTTGAATTTAAAAATGTAAGTGCGAGGATGGAGAAAATGTATGTATGTGTCTATATGGGACTATACAGTGGTGTCAGTCAGGATGCAACACAATATTGCTGCAGAATATCCCAAAACATTGCAATAGGCATCAGGGAATAATGTTATTCAGTAGCAGTTAAGTCCTATTTTACTACAGTATTTTGGAACATGCCATTTACTGTGAGTTACTGTGTTGTGTCATAGCTAGCTGCACTGCATGGTATTAGAGATGTTCCAAAGTAAACCTTCATTGGTGAAGATGTGGCAAAATAACACATTTCACTCCATGGGAAGGTTGGAAGTAGGGTTGGCAAATTTGGCACTTTGCTCAAACCATAGTGAAGAGTGGGGAAGTGCCCTTCAAAGATGAAATTCTACTTTAATTCCAAGAGAAGGCCTGCTGCCAAATGCAGTGAACCCTGTAGGCAAATAAACCTGTAAAAAATCTTTAAAAAAATCAAAACCCTTATCTCTACCCTTGTAGCGCTTGATGTCTCCCCTCCTCATCTCATGTTCCTTGTAATCAAAAATACCTTCATCCCTCCAATCCTCTTAGAACCACAACCCCCCCATCCATGTTACTACTAAATAAGATGAATAAACTTCTCATTTCTCATATCCATGTAGCACTACAAATCTTTCCCTACTCCAAAATAATCCCAGTAAGAAAAATAGTAACCTCCTTCTCTGAACCCACATTGTACACCAACTACTACTATTTTCTTCCCCCCTTTAGCATAGAACAGTACCCTCAAGACAGCAACCAGTGAAGCCCTTCTCGTACCATCATGTCTGGCCACTCTCTGAATGAATGAGAGTGAAACTGCACTCAAATATTATGAGTGCACTCTGGCAGATGTTGTGTAAGGAGTGCTACATCTTGAGGGGGAGGGTCTAATGTTTTTCTAAATCATTATATTCTTTAGGAGAAGGTCAGACTTGTGTGCCAAGCTTAGCAGGTCAGGTATGCTTCTGTTTCTTAAGGATCATCAAGAAAATTTGCCCAACTGTAAGCTGGGACTAAAGGTAGAATATAAAAGACACCTGTTTTAGATGTCTTATGTAATAACCTTTCAAGAGTAAAGTGAGTTGGAAAGTCTTTGACTAGAGTATAAAGAAGGTGGGTAACTCTAACACTATAAAACAATGTCCCCTCTTCTTTCTTTGGTAGGTCCTGCTATGATGTGCTTTGATGTAAGGTATTGGTACTGAAAAGTGTACAGTGGGTATCCTAGGCAAAGCCCGTTTTCTGTCAGTTTTATGTGTAGCTTGATAACCACTTGGAGATGTGTAGTATCTTGAATATGTTCCAATCTGGATTTTGCCCAGGCCACATCAATGAGAAGTCCATGCTTAGTGTGCTAGATATATTTTTTTTCTGGGAAGCGATCAAGGTGAGGTATCCATTGTGACCCTTATTGATCTCTCTGTGGCATTGACATGGTGGATCATGGAGTGATGGTGAATAGACTCCTGGAATATGCAAGTTTGGATGGCACTGTGCTTGCATGGTTCCAGTTTTTCCTGTTAAAGAGAAAAGCAATCAGTAGTGATGGGGCCACATCTATAATGATCAATTGGCCTTAACTGTGGTGTTCCTCAGTGTTGGGTCCTCTCCTCTCCTCTTTTCTCTTTGCCATGCATATGGTCCCCAGAAGTACAGCATAGAGTATCATTTCTAAATGAATGATAACCAGCTGTATTTTTCCATTATGTCTGGACTGGATGAGGGAGTTGCTCACTGCCACTACTCAAACTGTGTTTGGCTAAAATTAAGGACTTCACCTTTGTCCAGTGTGGCACCACAGAAAAAGAAAAAGTTTGGGAGGAATATGTTCCAATATGGATCTATTACTGCACTACAACTATTGGAAAATAGACTCACTCATGACTAGTAGTGAAAGTAAGACAGTTTATTTGAAATATAATTGGGTACCATGCATAAGTCCAGCGTTATGACTAAGCAAACAGGAGAACAAAAGGACCTAAACATGAGATACATTTTCATGAAACGTTCATGTATTATAAATTAAGTAATTAGAACTGTTAACTATACCCTATAAACATGTACATTTAAAACAATCCATTAGTCCAATATAACAGAGTTTTGTAACTAGCAATCAGCCAATTATGCTATAGAAAGCTACCGCCAACAATGAAAGCTTATTGTTATTTTTTAGATAAGCTGTCCACATCTTATCATAGTCTGCCAGCTTGTCTATTGCCTGGAAGGAGAGCTGTTCTAGGGATGGAATTTTCCCAATAGCCTGCAACCACTCATTAAAGGTTGAAATGTCCTTGGACCCCTAGCACCATAGTAGAAGGTGTTTTGCAGTGATGGTAGCTGCTACAATCCATTTTGTATAGGATGGGACCTGGGGAGAGTAGGATCACTTTGGCCAATTAGAGCTACAGGATCATCAGTTGGAGGCTGGATATGTAATGCCCTGTGACAATACTGTATAATCTGGTCCCAGAAGGGTCGAATTAGTGAGCAAGCCCACAATAAATGGTATAAGGGCCGTCTTGTGATTAATACATCCAGCACAGTTTGAAATGTTAGACTCCCTTTGCTTTAAGAACCTGTGGGATTCTATACCACCAGTGTAAGGTTTTGAGCTAAATGTATTGGGCTTTTAGGTCTTGGCATGATACATGCACTCAGAACCAACAATTGGACTATTCAGTTTCTGAAATGTGTATGTCCAGCTCCCAATCCCATGCACACATGATGGAATCAGATGTTGGGGGCCTACATCCCAAAGTTGTTTGTAAATAAGACCCAACCTTCCCTTAGTCACATTGGGCCACACAAAGACATTGGGTGAGAAGAGTGGGTGAGAGGATTTCTTATAAGCTTTTAGCTTGGGAGAAAGGATGGCTCTGAACTGCAAAAAGTGCCAGAAATCTTGCTTAGGAAGCTCGTATTGATGTTACAAATCCTCAAACAACTTAGAGGAGGGCTGGGTTGTCAAGCAGAGGTCCTGAACACACTGAATGAGAGCTGCTTCCTAGGATGACTGGTTATATAGGTTTGTGACCAACTTGTAGAAGAAGATTCTTCCATAGTGGGGCAAGATGAATGGGTCAGGGGTCCATATTTAGAGTGAAAGTTGCTTTGAGCCAGTAGGCTACTGAAATAGAGATGACAGAATGTTGCTTGATGGATGTAGGAGAACTGGAGTACAGGTAGGTCACCATCAAAGGGGTATTGAGCTCATAAGCTTCAATTTCTTTCCTTAGCAGATCCTGTATGGATTATGGGAAAAACATTTTGCCACCTGTGTGGACAGAAATGTCATATGAAATTGTTTGAAATGGGGAAGACATTAACCCCCTTGTGATCAGTGTTTGTATAGCTGCACCCCACTGAGACATGGAGATAAACCCTCTCAGAAGAATTATCCCAATAGCCTGTTCAATTTTTCAAACTGTTTATTTGGGATGTAGATGGAAAGGTGGGCGAGCAGTTAGGGGACCTTAGGAGCAAACATCATTTTCATTGCTGTTATTTTACCATTGAAGGAGAGGAGCAGTGCCCCCCTATCTATGTATTACGGCAAAGAGATATGTTATAAGGGGTTCAAAATTAGCTTGGCAATGGCTGGTTAGGGATGGGGGTCATTGTTGTGCCCAAACAAGTAATACCTTTATCTGTCCATGCCCAATTTGTGCCTTGGACAAGTTGATGTGTTCACAATGGGTTAAAAGGAATAAATTCAGATTTCACATGATTGACTAGTAATCCTGATATGGTCAGGAAATAGTCAAGTACTTGTCATAGGGGTAATATAGCTTGAAGGACATCTGAAAGCAAAATTAGTATGTCATCCGTATATGACAGAGACACATATTCTTTGTAACCAGCCTTGATTCATGAAATAATGGCATGGGAATGGAGTTCAATCATAATCATTTCAATAGCCAGTAGAAATAGAAGGGATGACAGTGGGCACCCTTGAGGGGGGTCTCCAGAATAGTGAAAGGGTGTAGAGGAGCCCATTAGTAAGAATTTTTTCAATGGGGTCAGTATATAGTGTCTTGACCACAGATAAAAATATGGATCTAAACCTATGCACTGCATGACCTCAAAAAGGTATGACCATCTGATAGAATTGAATAGCTTTTTGAAATCTGAGGTCAATGCAGCTGCTAAAGAGGAGAGGGATGTAGCCAGATATTTATTTATTTATTTTTATTCATTGAGTACTAGGATTACAATACCTTTGAACCAGAAGTTTGTTTACAAAGATTCCACATTGAGAGAAAGGGGGGGTACAACAATATATGTACAAAACAGGTGGCTACAAGGTAGATTCAAACACTTGAATTATCTATACAATGGTGTAACAAACATTTTAGGGTAGCAGAGTAACCAAACATGAGACAAGAAATGCAATTTCAGTTAGGCAGTCTGAGCAGGACCTAGTCAAAATAAAGTGCTGAGGGGGGCCGTAAGTGCAGGAGGGGTGATTAGGGGCAGGTAGGGAGAGGGGTAAGGTAAGTGGAGAGGGGGTGAGTGGAGGGGTAGAAATGAAGGGAGAGAGGTCAATATAGAGGAATATGAGGGGAGCTAGTGGAGGAAGGTGAGGAAGGTGAGGAAGGTGAGGATGAAGAGCAGAGAGGTATGGTGGTGGGGGGCAAGAGTGCAGAGTCAAAGATGAGACTAGTGCGAGGATGGAGAAAAGTAAGGTGTTGGGGGAAGCGGGGATGAAGAGACCAAAATTAGCAGAAGGGTCTGTGAGTTAGAAGGAATATGTCTGCTAGTCCGCTGGCACAGCAGTTCAATTTCCATCTGTGATGCCAGCGATCCGGGTTAGGGAACGGACTCGGGCTGCTGGAGGGACAGCTGGGAGAGAAGGAAATGAGCGTCCGACGACCGTTCTCCTTCTCAGGGGGAGGGTGGATATGTGGCTCAGTGCCTGCTGACTCCTGGCGGAGGCTGGGAGCACAGCAGGATGTTGGCCCCAACACACTAGGGAGTGATGGACATTGGCATATGCCTTGACGTCAGTGGCACGTTACTCTCTCAGGGAGCAAAGCAGAAAAAATGGCGCTGCGCCTCAATTGGGTGATGGCCCTCCAGAACCCTCACCACTGGGCTCCCAGACCTCAATATGCCATCCCAGCAGCACCCCAGGATTGTTTGTTGGCTGCCGGGCCATTCTGCTATGGAGGTAAGAGACCCGCCCAGTGAAGGGATACTTGGGGCTGGCTGCGATATGGGTCAGTAGGGGTTGGGAGGACCTACGGTGGGGCAGTTCATGTGGGGGTCTGAAAGAGTTACTGGCCAGGAGCGGGAGGAGTCAAAAAAAAAAAGAAGGAATATGGATTAGGGGGTAAGATGAGGTGGGGGGTAAGGAGAGGGAGGGAAAATAAGAGAACTGGAGGAGGAGGGAGTGAGGAATTAGGGAGGAGGAGGAGGAGGATGTCAGGACCGGGGAAACTGAGGGTTAGAAAAAGCAGTCACATCGGCTCAGAAATACTAGGTGTTGTTGAAGCTTGACTTTGAAGGCACTGAGTTTAGATTCACCAGAGACATCTGAAGGAAGCCAGTGGAGGAGGGTGGGTGCTGTAAAGGCAAATTTGCACTAGGTATGGGCGGTCCTGTAGAAAGAAAATTGGAAGGATGGCTTAGAGGAACTATATGTATGCCAGGTAGAGTGCACTGGTGAGATGAGAGTTTTTGCAAAAGGGGGGCAAGAGGCCAAGACTGATCTTTTTTTGCAAGAAGGACTGTATGGTAAGAGATCCTAGCCTTGAATGGGAACCAGTTGGACCTCTCGTAGAGATCACAGGTGTGCATTCTTTTTTCAAGCCCAGAAACAAGCCTACAAGCTTTATTTAGTGCAAGCATAATGCACTTGAGGGAGATATTGGAGGCAGCACCATAGATAACTAGCCCATAGTCGACGAGGGTGAGGATGGTGCTGGTGACTGCGAGCCTCAGTGCCTCAGTGGACATATAGTGGTGGTAGCGATACAGGATCCTGATCCTGGAGTTACTGATCTTGGCATTTGGTTAATGCAGAATTTGAAGGAGAGAGCAGTGTCTAATGTTGTGCCAAGGTATTGAAATGCTTGTACTTGCTCAAAAGGTTGGTGAAGATTGTTGCAGCTGGTCAGGCTGGCAGCTTTGTTCATATTGTGAGCACTTGAAAAGAGCATGACCTTGGCCTTTTTGTAATTCATGAGCAGTTTGTGCTGTTCAAACCAGGTCTCAACTAAGCTGAAGTTATGCTGAAGGTCAGATGCCAATGTGAGTGGGTCTGGGTTATGGGAGAAGAGAACCGCATCATCCACATAGAGGACTATGTTACTTTCACAGATGGATGGGAATTTGTTGATAAATAAGCTAAAGAGTAGGGGTCCACGGATGGAGCCTTGTGGGACTCCAGACCTGACAGGGAGACTGTTTGATAGAGTGTTGCCTATCTTGACTTGCTGGGTGCGACCACAAAGGTAACATCTGAACTGGCTAGTGATGACAGGGGAAGAGTGAGGGAAGAGTGCTGAGGAGTAGGGAGTGGTTAATTGTTTCAAAGGCTTTAGTTAGGTAAATGTAGAGTGACCCAACTAGATGGCCATCATCTAAGGCCTTATGAATGTAGCTGCCGTAGGTAAGTAGGGCACTAGCAGTGCTGTGTGACTTTCTAAAGCTGTGTTGTTGTGAGCACTGTATGTTATTTTTGGAGAGGTATTTTGTAAGCTGGCCAGAGACAATGCACTCCAGGGCCTTGGAGAGGGGGCAAAGAATGGATATGGGCCAGTGGTTATTGCTTGATGTCCCAGCACCACTTTTATGGACTGGCATAACTATAGAGGCTTTCCAACAGCAGGGGAATGGTTGGAGGGAGAGAGAGAGATTGAACAGACTGGTGAAGGGAGCAATAACAGTGTCCAGTGAGAGGTCCAGGAGTTTAAGATTCAGGGTGTTGCCATTGAACCTGGTTTTGCCGAGGACTCTTTTTAAGTACTTTTTGCACTCTGTGAGCATAACACATCTAAAGTAGAAGGGTGGGATGGAGGAAGAGTGGATGGCTGAGACAGTAACTTGGGTAGTGCAAGGAGTGTCAAAAAAGTCAGATGGGAGTATCTGACTAAGGTCAGTAAAGTCTTCATTGAAGGCATCCGCTATGAGTTTGGGGTCCTGAGTGTTTATACCATTGACTTGGAGAAGGGTGGGAGGTGCCTTATTAGGCTTGCCTGTGAGGTCTTTAAGCATCTCCCAGAGGTTATGGCTATTACTCCAGGAGTTTGAGAATTTAATTTTGAAATAATCTTTTTTGCCCTATGGATTTAATATGTGCAGCGATTTCTGGTGGCCCTGTAGAGTTGCCTGTCACTTTGCTTCCCTGTAAACTTTGCCCTGTGCCAGAGATTGTCTCCTGTTTAATAAGGTTTATTACTGAGGCAGAGAGCCAGGGGTTGGATTGTCCCTTGGTCTTTTTATTACATGGAGAGGCAAAGATATCATAGGCTTTATTGAACTGAGAGATGAAGTAGCAAAGGGCGTCATCCACGTTATTAAACAACTGATGGGGGACCAGTCACACTGCGCCAGGTAGGTTTGAAAGTGGGAGAGGTTGCCTGTTTTGAGGACTGGATGAGAAATGGTTTTGGTAGGTGGGTTGTGTGCCTTGTTGGACCAATAACAGAGTACAGGTGAGTGGTCACTCAGAGTGTCAGGAAGAACAACCATGCTTATGATTCTGTCAAGGTGTGTGGTAAGGATGAGGTCCAGCAGGGTACTAGATCCAGTCCTAGGGTTAAGTCTAGTGGGTGTGGTGACCATCTGGGATATGGCATCTTTAAATGGGGCTGCCTCAAGGGTAATCAGTGACCATTTTGAGACCAGTGGACTGATCATGTGGAGGGATACAAACTGAGAGCATGGTGCGAGTTTTCCCATACTGCCCTAGCAAGATTTTAATGGCAAGTAACTGGGAGTTAGAGCATGGGGTAGTGTGCGGGAGGGCCATACTCTTAAGGTGGTCTTTAACATAAATCAGAAAGCCGCCTTCCCCCTTTTACTCAGCCTGTCTTGTCTGAATAGGTTATATTCAGGCATGGAGATAGCGGTATCTGGGACTCTGGTGGAGAGCCAGGTTTCATTGATGGAGAGAACGTCAGGGGCATGTTGTGTCATCCATGCTTGGAGTTTGTTTAACTTAGGTAGCAAGCTCCAAATGTTGATAGTGGTCAGTGTTAAGAGCTTGCTTTTATTGTTTAGTTGGGGTGAGTTTCTAGGGGGAACAGGGTTTGCGTGGATGTTGCCTGAGAGGAGGAGGAGAAGCAAGGCAGTCCTGACCAGGTATTGTTTTAGTATCCTGAAGGAGATAAAGCAACGGCATCTGGATGAGTGGGAGAGATTACGGCAGTGGTTCGAGAAAGTCAGTAAGAAGAGCAACAGAAACACAGTGACAGAGGAGTTCCAATTACCTGCTGGAGTAAGCAGATTTGGCTTGATTTCATGAGGGATGGGGATTATGCAGGGGCTGGTGCACTGCATTATTGGAAAATAGCAGAGCATGCATTGAGGCACAGGAGTATGGCAGGTCTGTTGCATCAGTGGAGTGAGGAGAACACAGCATATGGAAAGAAGTAAGAAAAGGCAGAGGGATAGGTGCTCCATGACTGCGGAGAAAAAACAGGAACTGAGGGAGAGAAGCCCAGGGGAAAATGCAGAGCTGGATGATTTGGAAGGGGTGAGGGTGGCAACAGAAGGGGGTTAACGTGGGAGCACAGAAGAGTAAACAGTAGGAGGACTTAGAATGTAGAGGAAGCGGGCTGGTTTGTTAGGACAGTTCTACTTGCAAAGGCAGTGCTTCCAGGGCAAAAAGCCCATTTAAAGAGTGTTGGGGAAGGGTAGGTGGGAGAAAATTCAAGTAGATTGTGCAGAGGGAATAGAAAAAAAGCACTGTAGAGGGGCTAGGAGGAAGAGAAAACCTTACTAGCCAGTGGCAGAAAAAGCAGTACAGAAGGTGGATAATAAGCATTCTTAGAGGAAAGTGAAGGGCCAATTCCAGAGGCAGCTTCCAATGCCACGTAGTGCAGCAAGGTCCTTCAGATGTACCTGTGTCAGCATTCTGGAGGCAGCATTGGAGTATGGTCAACAGCCGATGAGGAGCCTGGCCATGGCCACGGGGTGAGGGGTCGCTGAGTCGAGGGCTGTAGATCTGGGTCAGCTTTCTGGAAGCAGCATTGGAGTGTGGTTGGTGGCTGATGAGGAGCCTGGCCATGGCCACGGGGGTAGTGGGTCACCCGATCAAGGGCTGTAGATCAGCCTATGGCAGAAACAGCAGGACAGAACGTGGCCAATAAGCGTCCTGACAGGAAAGCAAAGGGCCAATCCGAGGAGCAGCTTCCAATGTCACATAGTGCAGTGCAGGTAATTGATGAAAGTATGGAAATGGCCCTAGCTAAGGCATCTTTTTACAAATCCCACTTGTGATTGCTGTATGAACTGGGGGATGGCTTTTTACAGCTTAGAAGATAGGATCCTTGCAAGAATTTTGGCATCTACATTAATTAGGCATATACAGCTATAATTACTTGGAAGGGTGATATATTTTCCTTTTTGGGGGAAGGAAGGTTATCACCACTTCCCTGCCAGTGGAGGGGAGGGAATGGGTCTCATGTGAGTAGCTGAGATCTCTGAGTAGGATAGAGGTAAGTGTGTCTTGGAGAGCCTGACAGAAATTAGCTGGACATCTGTCCTTCAGGGAAATGTGTTTTTGTTCATGGCCATGATGGCTTGCTTAGAAAGGGTGATAGGTGCATTAAGTTGCTGACATTGCAAGGAGGAAATGTGGGGGAGCATGATGGTGTCTAGGAATGAGGCCAACTGATTGGGAGATGGAGAGGGTCACCTAGCATGACGTTTGGTGTAGAAAGATATCATGATCATGTTGATGTCAGAGGCTTTGGTATAAATGAAACACTATGTGTTCTTAAGGCCAGGGACATGTCTTTTGGTCTGCAGTTTGTGGAGTCTATAGGCTAGAATCTTGGCTGCCTTTCACCCTTCCCTGTATTTATGGAGGAGGTGAAATAGTGCCAATTCAGTCTCCTAGCATAACACATATTAAGTTGGCCATAAACAGAAATCATTTTGGAGAGGTCACTATAAGGACTGCTCTTGTAAAATTTCTCAAGCAGTTTAAGTTTAGCTTCAAGGGTTCAAACCTCACGTTCCCTGGTTTTCCACTAATGGGTGACATAACCAATGATACAACACCTGATGAAAGCCTTGAGAGACTCCCGGAGTGTGACATCAGAAATTTCTTTGTTGTCACTGACCGAGAGAAATTCAGTTATTTCCTTTTGAACCCACAGAATGAAATTCAGATCTCACAGCAATAGTGGATCAAGGTGTTAGTTAAATGATTTGGGTGATGAGGGCTCCCAGATGATACTGTCAGAGAGGCATGATCCAAGATGATAATTGGGTGTGTGGAAGTATCGGAAGCAATCTGAGTAACTTGGGAAGATGTGAGCCCACTGACCTTTGATGTGGTTCATGACTAGAGGAGGAGTGATCCAGGTCTAGATCAAGGGTGAGGTTAAAATTCCCTCCAATAATAATATGGAGAGATGGAGTATTAAACATTGCCAGTTTCTCACTAATCATAGGTAAGAACCCAGGATCATCTATGTTTTGAGCATATATGTTTAGAAGTATCAGGGGACGCTGAGGTGTGGCCACCCTGCCCATGAACCATCTCCCTTCTGTATCCAATATGGAGGCCTGGAAAGACCATCGGAGGTATTTATGGAAAAAAATTGACACCCCATTTTATTTCATGTATACACTTTTAAGGCTACCCACTCTCTTCTTTTTTCCAAAGTGCTTTTTATTGTAATACAGGTTATCTCACATTTGTTTTAGTTTATACAGTAAACAATAATTATTAACAATAACAAAGGACATCATATTTACTGTTTATTTTTTCCTCCCAAGCACCCCCATCAGCCCTCCCTCTCTCAGCCCCCCATTCATAGTCATACATTGCCTGCAGTTGGGAATTTATATAATCAATTCAAAACAAAAATATTTATACTGTCTTTTATATCACCATCAAGCAATCTATCAATCAAGCTTTATTTTACCAGGTGAAACATCATTGAGGAGAACTCATTTACAAGATGCACCTAGGCATATAATAAACAAGGAAGACAGTGCAAGACAGCATAACAGTACAATGATAACAGTGCAGAACCAGCATAACAAGACAATTTACAATTACCACACAGTTGGAGCATAAGCATATTAATTTATATCCATAGGCTAAAGAATATACATAAGTACATATAAAGTACAAGTCATAACAGATATAAAAGAATCAGTAGGGAAAAGAAGGATGGTAGGTGAGCAGGCATGAGGACAGATACATGTTGCATAGTTGGCAGGAGATAGTATAATAATACTAGTTTTAGACGGAAATCATTACCTACAGTTACAGGATTTAGAGAGGCTCGAGAGAACAAGGTTTTGAAAGTGGACAGTTTCACAGGTGAGGCTTATTTGAGGATTTTTTTTTTGCAATTTGTTCCATAAAGCAGGGAGGGAATGGCTTTATGGGCACTGCCCCAAAACTATTTCTGACTCTGGGAATAACCAGGGATATATAAGAAAGGCTCTCAGTGTGTAGCTACCAGGGGAACAGATAGGTAGACAGTCAGAGATATATTGAGGAAGCTTCTTTATGATGGCTCGGTTAGTCCAAAGGACCGCATTTCTCTTCCATCTGTAGCAGAGTAACGTCCAACCCACTAGTCCATAAAGTGAGCAGTGATGTGTAGAGTAGGGTGCTCCTGTAATGTATTTTATAGCCTGGTGGTATAATGTGTTAAGTTTGGACAGAGCTGCACTAGTACCTTGGCCATTTAGAATATCCACATAATCCAGCAGTGGAAGGAATGTAGTTTGGACAAGTCTGTTTTTTTGCTTCCACTGTGAGAAGGTGCTTTATTCTAAAGAATAGGTCAAGTATCTGTTTAAGTTCTTTAGTGAATTCCTCTATATGCTCAGAGAAGGACAGTTTATTATTGATCCAGATACCCAGGTATTTCAATTTTGTAACACATTCAAGAGGCTCACCAAGGAGGGTAGTCATCTGAGGTATGTTACCCAACTTAGGAGTATGCAATTACTTCACAGAGGGAGAGAAAAGCATTGCCTTTGTTTTTGTTTTTTGCATTTAGAAGTAGTTTTAATTGAAGCAGGTTATTCTGGAGATGGCTAAATACAAGTTGCAGGTCACAACATGTTATTTCTGGAGGTAGTCTAGAAATATTCAGCACAGTGTCATTGGCAAATAGATGTATATTAGCAGACTTTATTCCTGTATGAATATTGTTGATATACATAGCTCCCAACCTCTGAATTGGTGTGGGCCCAAAATAGAACTCTGAGGGATGCCTCTCTGTAGAGTTGTTATAGGGGAGAGATCTCCTTCGGCTTTTACCTTCTGAGAGAGTCCATTCAGATAGCTATCAAACTGTTTGAGGGCTGTAATATCCAGGCCAAAGTTGCAGAGTATGTCCAGGAGCATTGAATGGTCCACCGTATCGAAAGGCTTGCTTAGATTCAGGAACAAGGCACATACATATTGCTTATTATCCAAGGCATTTAGCCTGTCATTAGAGACTTTGATATGGGCAAAGATCATGCTATGGCAAGACCTGAAATCAGATTACGCTGAGGTGAGCAGTTTGTAAGAGTCAAGATAGTTTCTGATTTGTTGATTGATTCATTTTTCTAGTAGCTTGGAGAGTGTTGGAAGCAGAAAGATAAGCCTATAGTTGTTAAGATCACTAGGATCACCTGATTGGAACAGAGGAATGACATGGGCAGTTTTTCAAATAAAAGGAAGAGTACTCTGGGTGAGAGACAAATTAAACAGGTAGGTAATGGGAACAGCCAGGATGTGATAGGCCATTTTTAAAAAGTAAAGTTTTAAGAGATCAACACTAGCACTTTTCCTTGTGTCAAGCTGAAGGGGCAAGTCTTACTTGTTTTGGTGTAACAGGTCTGAAGGAGAAAGCTGTATGGCCCTCAGGAAAGGCAGTGGCCAGGTCTGAATCCTTACCAAAAAATGCATCTCTTAGATTGCTGGCTGGGGATGAGTGGAATGCCAGTCCTGCCATAGTGAAATGATTATTAAAGAGATTTGGAATCTCAAGTTTGTCTGAGACGGTAGAACTTCCAGACATGATTTTTGTGGGAAAGGAGCTTGCCGATCTATGACCCTCTACCTCTCTTAGAGTCTTCCAGAATAATGAGAACATTTTGTAGAATCATCCAGTTTGTCATTGTAATAACTAGCTTTGGCAGCCCTAGTCATCTTTGTGCGGTGATTTCTAGCCACTCTAAAGGCTGAGGTTGAACTCGGAGAAGACAGAGGTAATGGTTGTGGACCCAGGCCAGAGGATAGAGGGTGTGGGAACTGGTTTGCCCTCAGGATTATTTCTGGGTGGCTCCCAGCTCCCAACTTCTGAACAGATGTAGAACCTGGGGTGATTTTTGATGACGGGTTGATGTTACAATCGCAGGTGTCAGCAGTCGTCAAATCAACCTTTTACCATCTAAGGAACATTTCCAGGATCAAGCACCTAGTTCCGTCCAGTGACTTGCCTACATTGGTCCATGCCTTTGTGACCTCATGCCTTGCAATTGCAACTCCCTTTATCTAGGGCTACCTGGGGTTGATTTCCTTCGCTTGCAGCTCGTGCAGAACGCTGCGGCTCGGTTATTGATGGGTACTCCTCGTACCTGTCATATTTCTACAGTTCTGCGCAAACTGCACTGGTTGCCAATACAGTGGCAGATCACCTTTAATGTCAGTCTTCTGACTTATAAAGCCCTACATGGATTGGGCCTGGTCTACTTGAAAGAGCTTCTTGTACCCTACTGCCCTAAGCGATCGCTCCGCTCAGTGGACGAGGAGTTACTAGAGGTTCCAAGGGTTTCTTTGAAATCTTCAAGGGCCTGTGCTTTTATGTACATGGCTCCAACACTCTGGATTTCTCTACCCCATCCACTTCAGGAGTGCACATCTGTAGAGAAATGTAAATGTGCCTTAAAGACCCATTTGTGGTTGTCAGAATTTTCTTATTGATGCTGTCTTAATCATGATGTTTCAACATATTTTATGTATTAGTACTAATGTATTTGTGTTTTTTTATTGTTTTAAGAAGTCTACTGTTAATGCACCTTGGTTTCAGAAAGGTGCAATATAAATAAAGTATTATTATTATTATTATTATTATTATTATCATTATTATGGCTGTCCAATCAGAGGTGCTTTTAGTCATCCATGCCTTTTTCCATAGTGCATCCATTCGTTAAAATTCAGACTTAAGGCTGGATGAAAACCATGTCACGATGGGGTTTTTTTGTACACATTTTCACAAGGGGGTGCATGCCAATTTATTGTATGTAAAAGGATGTTCTGGAACAGATCATAGGCTTCGTTAATGGTAGGGGCAAGGTAAACATTTTGCAAGCAGGCATGTTCCAGATCAGTTAAGGAAGCATGGAGGTCAAATTTACGGCAACTCCTTTTGAAAATATATCTAGAGTGTGAGATTGGCTTTAGTAGGGACCTGACACATGCAACAGCACAATGATGACTAAGGTCATTAAAGAAAATGCCCAAGTGAGTTACCAGGTACATTTTGTTCACTAGTATAATATCCAGAAGTGTATTGTTTGTGGGGTTTTTATTGTTGGGATGAGTTAGTTCCATGATTATTTGAGTCACTCCAAAGGCATCACATATTTCTTTAAGTGGCTTAGAACAAGGGGCTAGCCAGTCAAGGTTTAGGTCACCTATGACTATAACTTCCAAAGAGGAACCATCAAGTATATTGCTTAGATGATTTAATACCTTGAGCCCAGCTGAGGGGGTCTGTAACACCATATCACCAGAAGCGACTGAGAAGTCAAGATTTGAACCTTAAGTGTAAGGCATTCAAACTCCTTAGATACAGTTGTAGAGCTGACGACAGACACAGCAAATCTATCCTGTACATAGATGGCTACCCCACCCCCTCTGGCCTGCCTGTCAGTTCTGAAAATCTTATAAGAGGGAATGTTAATTTCAAAATCCTGTACAGTAGGTTTTAACCAAGATTCAGTGACTACCAATACATCTGGAGTGGCATGGCTTAGCCAGCTTTGTATAGAATTGAAGTTCTTTGTCAAGCTGAAGGTATTAACATGGAGTAGGCTTATCCCCTTTAAGTTAGACAATTTGGATGGTGAAGTGATAGGGGCTAGTGAACCTGGATTCAGTTAAATGTCACCTGAGCAGAGTAGTAAGATTAAAAAGTTCTTTATTAAAGCATTTAGTAACAGCTTCAGGAGCCTGATCTGCCCCTTTTTATGATGGCGCTTACAGGGAGTCCCAGGTTCAGACATGCATGTTAATGAGGACCCTAGGGAAGCAAAAAGAGTCACCAGTGTCATGAGAGTAAGGGACAGATGAGTGCAGTTAGCAGGTAAGACTGGCAGAAAATTCTGCCTGATGTGATTCGTAACACTCCCCATTTATGAGGGATAATAAGTAGTTCAAAACTACGGTGTAGACTTATGCACTGAGGGCTGTCTGTGTTACACAGCAGAAAATGAGATAAGATAAGTTGTTTAGGATTGGTGTGGAGGTTAAGGCATAGGAGGATCATACCAGCTAGCTGGCAGTACAGGAGAATATGAGGTGTCATCTTCAGTTTACACTTGCTGTCAGCTCACACCCAAGTCTGATCAGTTCTTGCATGCACCAATAGAAGACAGCTATCCTGAATGTTACTATCAATAGGAGTGGCCCTGCAGCATATAATTACCTAAGGGAGTTTTTTTCTTTGAGGGGTGGGATGTTCACCTTTCTTACTCTCATAATTGGAGTTATACTAATTTGAATTTCCTTCCATGATGTTCCCTGTGGGTCATCCATATTTAGATCCATTGTATAAATTAATTCTTCATGTTTAAGTGTTTCTGAAAATTTGTACCACCATTTATGGTACTCAAATTCTGGCAGTTTTTCATTTTTCCAGTTTTCTAAGATTAACAGTTTAAGAGCGATTGCAGCTAATACAAAAATTTTCCTTAAAGGGACACTGTCAACCTGTTTTTCATCATATTATTTCTAGTTAAAAACCTACAATTTATGATTGCTTACCGCCTCTAAAATTTATTGATGTTCCTGTTTGTTTTGCCCATCTCCTTGTTTAGTAGAACTGAAATGAATGGTAATGTATATTTATAAACTACTTTGTTTTGTTACAATCCTGGATCTGTTTTTACTGTATACCTCCTGGGCACTAGAAACACACCCAAACAGTGCAGTCACTCATGAGGCAGTAGCCTCTTAAACTCCCATTACATGATGAGAAGCTAGACTGGGTTGGAGGTGTTCCTATGTCCAGGAAAGATGCAGTTGGGGTTGATCAAGGAATGTAAACAATCCTGTGTTTGTATGGTAACACCAGTATGGTGGGCAGTCTGTTTTTCACTTTTTTAAAGAAACAAGGAGTCAGAATCAAACCACCAGCTACATCAACAATCTTAAAAGAATGTTGGCAATCATAAAATGTGTTTTTCAAATTAGGGACACTTTAAGACCTAGAGGGGTTGACAGTGTCCCTTTAAAGGTAATTCTTCTATCTCATTATTAAATATTATTAAACAAAAACTTGTCTATATCAAAGGGTATGTCAATTCCCATTAATGATAGTATAATTTATTTTAACTTCAGCCACCATCTATTTATTTTTGGACATGCCCATAGGCAATGAGTGAGGTTCCCTTTTTCTCCACACCTATGCCAACAGTTATGTGAAGAATCTAGATTATTTTTTTTATTTATTTATACTGGAGTCATATAGGCTGTATTCATTATTTTGGTTTGGATTGATTTATTCTTGGCTGACACATAGATTTTATTATTTAACTTCCTTAACAATTCCCATTGTTGATAATTTAATCTAAGGTCAGCTTCAGTGTTCCACTTCTGGTTAGTTTTCTTGAAATTTTGTTTGGGTCTTTTTGTCATTTTGTTATAGAACTTTGCTAGTAATTTTTATGTTGATTGCGCACAGCGCAAGAAACATATTGCAGCAACATTCTCAGTAGCAGGCTCTGGAGGCATGGCACTGTTGTGGCCAATGCCCTCACAGCCTGCAAAGGCTTGTTCCGCTTCCCCCAATGCCGTTGCAGGCTGCTGGTGACAGTAGTTTTGAATGTTTGCACCAACTGCAATCAGGGGCTGCCTCGTCATTGCAGCGTCAGCCATCCACTGCAATGAGGGAGTGACCCGTCATTGCAGGGAGGGATGTAAAAACCCTGATATTGTTTGTGAACATGGCGGTGGGTTGCCACCGTGTTCACAAACAGTATAACACCCCCACAGTGTTTATTTGCCAATGGGGGCCCCAATCCCATCGGCCTCGGTGCCCCCATGTTTCTGGTGCAGACAGGGGGAGCCCACTACCCATTGGCATTCTGTAATACCCCACCCCCTCTTTTTATTCTCCAGCCGACGGGGTGCCCAATCCCATCAGCATAATGAATTCCCCTTTGTGTGCCGACTGGAGTGCCCAATCCCCATTGGCTACTGCTGCCCCTCCAAAAGAAAGCCGTTGGTGGATGCTGGGAGCTCACGCCAGCATGCCACATGCCTCTGTAAAGGGAAAAATGGTCCTGCAAAGTCTTTTGTTTTTTTTTTACCTGCAAAAAAGGCAATGGTCCCTCGTAGTCTCCCAGGCCCCCACCTGCAAACCGCACCCACCCACTGCACACCCTCCCTCCCCACACCTTCCACTCACCCCATACTTACCTCCGGAGCTCCGTGCGATGATCTTTGGTGGACCCGGAACACGTCTGCACTCTTCAAAGCCGACCGTAAACTGAGGAAATGCCGGTAAGCTATATAACGTAATAAATAGGGGTTTTTCAACTTTAGTGCATATCTTGGGCATTTTTGGGAATTTTTTCACCAAATTTTCAACATGGGGTTTTTGGGACCCCTCCTCATGAATTCTTGAACTGTCGTGGCATTAATCGGTCCTGAAAGGTGATTTCGCGGTCACTGCATGGAATCACCTTTTGGGGGTGAGTAATAAAATGACAGTGCCAGTGTTCATGAGATGGGCTCTCAAAAAGCCTATGTTGCAAATTTGGTGGAAAAAATCCAAAAAATGACTGTTTTACGAGCGTGCGCTGCGGAGTTGCTACGCATGGTCAAGTTGCTATGTACGGTCATAACTTTGTGAATTTGCAATATTTTCATACCAGATTTTCAACATTGGCATTTTTTCATACCTCCTTGTGAACAGTAAGCTGTCATTGTTCACATCCTGGCAGAAATGTGTTTTCACACTTCCAGCGCAGAATAGCACAGTCACTGTGGGAAATCAGTGTTTGGGACAGATTAAGAAAATAACAGTGACACTGTTCATGAGTAGAGGTCCTGAAATGACTGTGTTGAAAATTTGGTAATGATACTCCATAAAATGACTGTGTTACGAGTGTGCATTGCGCAGTTTGCACGCACGCTCGTAACTCCGTGAATTTATAATATTTTCATTCCAGATTTTCAACATTGTCATTTTCCCTTACCTACTTATGAAAAGTACAGCTGTCATTTTTCCCATCCTGGCCAAAATGTGTTTTCACACTTCCGGCACAGAATAGAGCGGTCACTGTGGGAAATCACTGTCCGGGACAGATTAAGAAGATGACAGTGATGCTGTTCATGAGCAGAGGTCCTAAAATGCCTTTGTTGAAAATTTGGTGATGATAGCTCATCAAATGAATGTGTTAGAAGTGTGCATTGCACACTTTCCGCACACCCTTGTAACTTTGCAGATTTGTAATATTGTCATGCTAGATTTTCAATAGTGCCATTTTTTCACACCTACTTATGAGCAGTACAGCTTTCATTTTTCCCATCCTGACTGAAATGTGGTTTCACAGTTGCGGTACAGAATAACGTGGTCACTGTGGGAAATCAGTGCTAGGGTTCTAAAAGCCATATGTTGAAAATTTGGTGACGAAACTCCATAACATGATTGTTACAAGCGTGAATTGAACTGTTTCCACGCACCCTTGTAACTTCGCAAATCTGTAATATTTTCACGCCACATTTTCAACAGTGGCACTTTTTCATACCTCTCTATGAACAGTACAGCTGTCATTTTTCACATCCTGGCTAAAATATGTTTTTGCACTCCTGCCGGAGAATAGCACGGTCATTGTGGGAAATCGGGGTTTTGGACAGATTAAGATCGAACGAGTGGGGGGGGGTGACCGAGCTCAACTGAGCTGTGTTGGGACTGCTACGGATTTGTTTTTGGGCAGAAAAAGGCCCCAATTCAAGAGTCCAGTACAAAAGGGCAGCCTGCAGCACTGGGAGAAACAGAACGAGAGAGCAAGTGAGGGAGGGGGAGTGAGCGAACTCACCGGAGCACTGTCAGGACTGCTGCAGATTTCTTTGTGGGCAGAAAAAGGCCTCAAAGCAGGCAGGGGCCTAGTAGAAAAGGCCAGCCTGCAGCGGTGGGAGAAACAGTACGAGTGAGTGAGACAGACGGACTGAGTGAGCTCAATGGAGCTCTATCAGGACTGCTGCGGATTTATTTGTGAGCAGAAAAAGGTGCCAATGCAGGCAGGATCACTGTACAAAAGAGCCCAAACAGAATGAGCGAGTGATAGAGGGAGACTGAGCGACCTCAATGGAGCTCTGTAGGGACAGCTGTGAATTTCTTTGTGGACAGACAAAGTGCCAATGCAGCCAGGAGCCCTGTACACAAGTGCAGCGTGCAGCACCAAGAGAGACAGAATGAAGTGAGTGACAGCGCAGTAGTGAGCGAGCTCAGTGGAGCTGTATTGTGCCTTCTGTGGAATTCTTTGTAAGCAGAAAATTTGGCAATGCAGGCAGGAGCCCAGTACAAGAAGCCAGCTTGCAGCGCTGGCAGAAACGGAATCAGTGAGTGAGAGAAGGGGAGTGAGAGAGCTCAATGGAGCAGTGTCGGGACTGCTTGAGATTTCTTTCTGGTTAGAACTAGCCACCAATGCAGGCAGAAGCCCAGTACAAAAGGGCAGCCTGCAGTGGCAGGAGACACAGAATGAGTGAATGAGGGAGGGGGAGTGAGTGAGCTCAATGGAGCTCTATTTTAACTGCTGCAAATTTCTTTGTGGGCAGACGAAGGCTACAACGCAGGCAGGAGCCCAATAGAAAAGGGCAGCCTGCAGCGCCGGCAGAAACGGAATGAGTGAGTGAGAGGGGGGAGTTAGCAGGTTCAACAGACCTGTGTCGGGACTGCTGCAGATTTCTTTTTGGGCAGAAAAAGCCACCAACAGAGGCAGGAGCCCAGTACAAAAGGGCAGCCGGCAGTGCCAGGAGAACCAGAATGATCAAGTGAGAGAGGGGGGAGTGAGCCACCTCAACGGAGCTCTGCTGGGACAGCTGTGGATTTCTTAGTGGGCAGAACAATGTGCCAATGCAGGCAAGAGCCCAGTACAAAACAGCAGCCTGCAGCACAGGGAGACATAGACTGAACGAGTGACAGAGGGGAAGTGAGCAAGCTCAACACACCAATGCAATCAACATTCAGCATTGACAAATGCTTGTTTTATAGTTGTCCCCTAGATTTTCAACCTGGCCTTTTTGGATCCCTCCTCATGAACAAGGTAGGTGAAGTTTTTCAAAAATGGCCCAAAAGGTGATTCCACAGTTGCTCTGCCAAATCACTATTGGGGTGTGATTTTGAAAATGTTTACCTACCGGCCTTCATGAGGTGCCGCTACGAATATTATGCGCGTTGAATTTGCGTCAAAATATTAAAAAAATAAAGTTATGAAGGTACATTGAAATGTTTCAGTGCGTACCCTTAACTTTGGTAATTTTCAATATTTTGACTCCAAATTTTCAACATAGCCATTTTTTTCACATCACCTGATGAACATGACAGGTGTTATTTTTCAAATCCTGGCCAAAATGTGTTTTTGTACTTGTGCTAGGCACAATATGACATTTTGACTAGTATTTTATAAATGACACCTGTGATGTTCAGAAGCAGGGGTCACAAAAAGATTATGTTGAAAACTGGGGTCAAAATGTCACAAATAAAAAAAGTTATGTATTACAGCATATATAATTACTGGGGAGTGTTTTCACCGGTAAAGAAACCCAGTTATAATTTGACAATTTAACCTGCAGGTTATAATGGCAAACACATGCCAGGTTTCCTTCGCTCAACACATGAACCAGCAGCAGTCTCCCCATTGTTGAGAAAACCTGAGGGCAATAACTGCTCTGCCCCACTTCTTCCTACCAGGACTCCAAAGTCAGTAACTCTTAGACCAAGGAACTTGTTTTACTGTAAATTTTCTTTTTTTTTTTTAACTTGAGGGAATTAAAAAAAATGTAGCAGTTTAAACCAGGGCTTCAGCCCAGCCATGGACCGGGGTATGGAGCACCCTTCAACTCAACCAGAGCTGAACAGCTATGTACTTTTATTTTATATAAATGCTATCACGAAAAAAATGCCCCCCCAGCAATTATATAAAATAAAACATGCAGTGGTGTGTAAAACTCAAATTTTACATATACCCTCAGTGTTAGATGCTTAACTAACCCCATCGAGCTTCGCTTTTGGGGTTTATGCAGCATCCAACACCTTGGGTGCTTGTAAAATTCTCATCAAACACACCACCCCATGCATTATTCTATATATTATAGCCCCATACATGTATACCTGCCAGCAAAGACTATCTAAGTGCATTTAGGCATTCCCCTTTCTGTGATTCCATCACTAACTCCATAGAGTGCAGCCCTGTTCCTTACCTTGCTTCATCACTTTGCAGTTTTTAGGGGCAGGGCTGCAACGCTCAGTGGCCGCTTGACTCGTACAAGAAGTTATAAGCTGGGCTTTATGGCGTAGATAAACCATTTTTCCTAATTAACTAAAAAATTCAGTATATGGCTAAAATAGCTCCTAGGGCAGGCAACTCGATATTATGGGTTGCATGCCTGGAGCATGTCAGTAGCTCTGTAATGATTTGAATAACATGTTATTGACAAAAATAAAAAGACTATGCTGAAAATGTTGGGTCAAAATGTGAAAAAAACAACTAAGTTATGAAGGAACATGGAATTGTTCCTGCGTGTACTCATAACTTTAGTTTTCACATTTTAGCCTTAATGTTCACGATATCCCTTGTGCTACCCCACCTCATGCACAACAGGTGTCATTTTCCCAATCCCCTCCAAAACATATTTTTGCAGTCACACTGCAAAATCACCATTTGGATCGGTTTTAAAAAAGTTCACCTAATGTCAGGTCATAAAAAAAGAGTGCGTTGGAAATTTGGTGTCAAAATGTGGGAGCCCACTGAAAATTAAATATTGCCTCTCAGGTAGCCTATCCTGGCAGAATATAATTTAAACATGTGTAAAAGCAGGACACCATTAAAAATGAGATATTGCATCTCATTTAATCTATCCTAGGTAAATATATAGTACAAATGTTTAAAAGCAAGACCCCATTACAGCAGAGCCCCCAGTGAACTGTACTTCTATGCTGCTTTATCCTGGGAAAAATACACTGAAAAAACTGGACCCCACTGAACATGTAACTTGCCTTTCAGCTGGGCTATCTTGGGTAAATACATTATACAAATTGGTAAAAGAAGGACTCCATCGAAAATGAGATATTGCATCTTGGCTGTGCTATCCTGGGTAAATACAGTGTAATAAATGTGAAGAGCAGTACCTCACTGAAAACAAGACAGCATCTGAGATGTGCTATCCTGCGTAAATACAGTACAAACATGTGCTAAAACAGGACCTCAATGAAAATGAGATATTGCATATCAGCTGGTTATCCTGTGTAAATATAGTGCAAGACTGTAAAAACAGGACCTTACAGCTGAACCCCACTGAAAAGGAGATGTTGCAGCTTGGATGATCTGTCCTAAAAAAATATATTATAAAAGCAGGACCACATTAAAAACAAGATATCACATCTCACCTCTACTATCCAGGGTAAATGCAGTACAAAACTGTGTAAAGTCAGGACTCCATTGTAAATGACATATTATATCTTATCTGGTCTATCTTGGGTAAATATATAGTAAAAATGTAAACAAGCAGGACCCAGTACAACAGCATGCAAGTAAACATTTGGCATCTGGTCTTTATTTGTAGAGTGGCTGACAAACCTGATTTTTGTTTGAACACATTTTGTCACTCGCTCTGAAAAGAAAATTTTTATTTATGTATTTAAATTTTGGTAACCAGGTAGGCCCACTGAGACTTTGACAGTCCCCTTTTCAGGGGCAACCCGGGATTAGTTACATGTACCTAGAGGGGAAAAGAAAACCAATGATTTTGATTGTACTACAGTATATGGTACATTGATCATGTATACGTGCCACAGAGACAGACATTACTACAGTTGACATAGGCAAGTTTACGTATGAACAACCTTGTTAGTTACACACATTCATTAGTAGATAGTAGACGTAAATGCTGTTCAGTACATTATGTCCTTCCTTACTGTTCCTCCTTCCCTTTTTGTTTTAGGTGGAATTCAGGTCCCTGTGGGGGGGGATCTCTTGATTCTCTGGGCTTCCCTGGCCTTGGTTGGGATTATTGGTTTTGTACTGCTGTAGGTCCAAGAAGAAGTCATTGAAGGTGTTTGCTGTGTCTTTTGGGGTGGTAAGAGGTGTCCCGTTGACCTTTATTTCTCATCACCTTGCTTTTTCTGCCTTTTAGGAGCAAGTTGATATGACCCCAGAATTTCCTTGGATCAGACAGGTTTCTGGATTGCAGACCATGCAAGTAATGCTTTTTGGCTTTTTTTTTGTCAAAATCCTTTAAAAAAAAAAAGAGGCAAACTAAAGCATATCGATGAATGAAGTATGTACCTCATATCCTAACCTGCCC
Organism: Neoceratodus forsteri; assembly: GCA_016271365.2. Classification (NCBI taxonomy): domain Eukaryota; kingdom Metazoa; phylum Chordata; order Ceratodontiformes; family Ceratodontidae; genus Neoceratodus; species Neoceratodus forsteri. The sequence goes on along the minus strand of CM028130.1, from coordinate 1,376,902,515 downwards.
ACCACATTAATTTAATCCCAGTACACCCAGCTATGGCAGTGCTCTGCAGTCATTAATGACAGTGGGTGCCCAATCTCATCTTTGGTATCCTCAAAGCCGGACATATACTGATGTAGAGTGCCAAATCTCATTGCTGGTCTTCTGCCTCCAGCCCAACATTGTAATTACATCCCCCCCACCCTTGGCCACCCTGTGGTGCACATGCCACCCTCTCCTCCCCACTGGCACCCACAATTAAGTTTTGTTGTCCTTCATTACATTTGCTTGCGCGCATGCGCAAGGAACGTCTTGGGAGAATAGGACAGTTTGGAGGTGTGAGTGTCCTGTGCAATCCACTGCTCCGTTGAGCAGGCGTAGCGGTCCTGCACCAATGGATGTGGGTGCTGTGTATGACAGCGGTGGTGTTCACTTCAAAGAAAACCACCGCTGTGTGCTGGCAGCGCCTCACGCCCCCCCAAAGCTTTGGTGCCATGCTGGGAGCCCACCCCAGCATGGCAAATCTTGTTTTGGCTGATGGGAGTGCCCAATCCCCCATTGGATCCACGTCCCCCCAAACAACTTTCCCTGCTGCCACACTGGGAGCCCACCCCAGTGTGGCAAACATCCCGCGTCACACCGCTGTGTGCTGGCAGCGCCTCATGTCCCCCAAAATCTTTGGTGCCACTCTTGGAGCCCACCCCAGCGTGGCAAACCTTGTTTTTGCTGATGGGGGTGCCCAATCCCCCGTCTGCTCCACGTCCCCCCAAACAGCTTTCCCTGCTGCCACGCTGGGAGCCCACCCCAGTGTGGCAAACATCCCGCATCGTCTGACTACAAAAAAAACCTGTAAATAAGAAAACGTTCCATCGCTGTCTCCCCATCCCCCTCCCACAACCCGCACCCACCCACTGCGCACCCTGCCTCCCCACACCCCCCCTCACCCCATACTTACCTCCGGAGCTCAGCATGACGATCTTCGCTGGACCGGGAACATGTCTGCACTCTTCAAAGCCGACATCAACTGAGGAAATGCGCAAGCTGTATAATGGGCTAGATGGGGTTTTTTCAACTTTGTTGCATATCTCAGGCAGTTTTTGGAATTTTTGCACAAAATTTTCAACATGGGGTTTTTGGGAGCCCTTCTCATGAATGAAGTCATGGTCAGGGCTGTATTCGGGCCCGAAGGGTGATTTCGAAGTCACTGCACGAAATCACCTTTCGGGCCCAATTAATGAAATGACACTGCCAGCGTTCATAAGGTGGGCTCCTAAAAAGCCTATTTTGAAATTGGTGAAAACCCTAAAATGACCATTTATGAGCGTTTTATGAAGTTCACGAGGCTCATAAGTTCACGAATTTTCAATATTTTCACTCCAGATTTTCAACATTGCCATTTTACCACACCTTCTTATGAGTAGTACAGCTGTCATTTTTCACATTTCACCCAAAACGTGTTTCCGCCCATGTAGTGCACAATGGCACAGTCGGTGTGTGAAATCAATGTATGGGACACATTAAGAAAATCACAGTGACACTGTTCATGAGCAGAGGTCTTAAAATGACTGTGTTGAAAATTTGGTGAATAAATTCTAAAATGACTGTTTCACGCAGTGTGCATTGCGCAGTTCCTACACACGCTCGTAAGTTTGTGAATTTTCACTCCAGATTTTCAACATTGCCATTTTACCAGACCTCCTCATGAGCAGTACAGCTGTCATTTTTCACATCCTGCCTAAAACGTGTTTCTGCCCATGTAGTGCACAATGGCGCATTCGGTGTGTGAACTCAATGTATGGGACAATTAAGAAAATCACAGTGACACTGTTCATGAGCAGAGGTCTTAAAATGGCTGTGTTGAAAATCTGGTGAAAAAATTCCTAAAATGACTGTTTTCAGTGTCGTTGCACAGTTCCTATGCACACTTTCGTAAGTTTGCGAATTTTCAATATTTTCACTCCAGATTTTCAACATTGCCATTTTACCATACCTCCTTATGAGCAGTGCAGCTGTCATTTTTCACATCCTGCCCAAAACGTGCTTCCGCCCATGTAGCGCACAATGGCACAGTCGGTGTGTGAACTCAATGTATGGGACACATTAAGAAAATCACAGTGACACTGTTCATGAGCAGAGGTCTTAAAATGGCTATGTTGAAAATTTGGTGAAAAAATTCCTAAAAATGACTGTTTTATGAGCATGCATTGCGCAGTTCCTACGCATCCTCGTAAGTGCGCGAATTTTCAATATTTTCACTCCAATGACTTCCAAATACCTAAACAGCACATAGAAGCAAGCAACATTCAGCATTGACAAATGCTTGTCTATTTTTGCATTCGCTTGCATGCATGTGCAAGGAACGTTTTGGGACAGTACGACTTTTTGAAGGTGTGTGACCCTCCTGTCCAATGCAGTGCTCAGTGTAATGTGTGCAACCCTACTGCACCAATGGATGCATGAGCTGTCTATGACAGCAGTTTGGCTGCAGTGGTCTTCAGTTAAAGAAAGCACCACTGCAATCAGCGGTGTAACGTGTGTATTTAACATATTGAAGTCACCCTTTTCCCTCTGGCTGCTAATAAAATCCCTCCCACTTCCTCCCTCTGCTGCCGTCTACCCTGCTCCCTTGTTATTGCCCCCACCAAACACATTGTATGTGCAGACAGAGTGCCCAGTCCCCATTGTCTCCAGGTCCCCCCCAACAAACACCCAGGTGGCATGCTGGGAGCCCACCCCAGCATGCCCATTGTCCCTGTAAATGGGAAAACTGTCCTGCAATATCTTTTGTTTTTTTAAAACCTGTGAAAACAGAAGACCGTCCCTCACTGTGTCTTGTGCCCTCTCCCCGAACCCACTCCCACCCTCTGCATACCCCACCTCCCCCTCACCCCATACTTACCTCCGGAGCCTGGCGCAATGATCTTCAGTGGAGTGGGAACACGTCTGCACTCTTGAAAGCCGAACGCAAACTGAAGAAATGACGGTAAGCTGTATAATGGCATTAATGTTTTTTTTTTTTTCAACTTAGGTGGCTATCTCAGGCATTTTTGCAAATTTTGGCACCACATTTTCAACAGGGGGCTCTTGGGACCCCACCTCATGAATTCAGTTACTGTCATGTGAGTTATTCGGTCCCCAAAGGTGATTTCATGGTCACTGCACAAAATCACCCTTTGGGATTGATTAACTAAACAACAGTGTCACTGTTAATGAGGTGGGCTCCCAAAAGCCTATGTTGCAAATTTGGTGAAAAAATGTCAAAAAAATGACTGAGTTATGAGCGTGCGTTGCTCAGTTTCCACGCACACTCATAACTTCGAGAATTTGAAATATTTTCACTCCAGATTTTCAACACTGGCATTTTTTCACACCTACTTATGAACAGTACAGCTGACATTTTTCACATCCTGGCTGAAATGTGTTTTTGCACATCCAGCGCACAATGGTGTGCTCACAGTGAGAAATCAATGCTCAGGACAGATTATGAAAATCACAGTGACACTGTTCATGAGCAGAGGTCCCAAAATGCCTATGTTGAAAATCTGGTGACAAAAGTCCACAAAATGACTATGTCATGAGCGTTCATTGCGCAGTTTCCATGTACGCTCATAAGTTCGAGAAATTGTTGTATTTTCACTCCAGATGTTCAACATTGCCATCCCTTCACACCTCCCTATGAATGCTACAGCTGTCATTTTTCACATCCTGCCCGAACTGTGTTTTTGCACAGGTGGAGCAGAATGGTGTGGTCACTGTGGGAAATCAACGTTCAGGACAGATTAACAAAATAACAGTGGTACTGTTCATAAGCAGAGGTCTCAAATGCTTTTATAAGGTGGGGGTAACAAAAAGGTCATGCTGAAAATTTGTAGTGCAAATACCAGCAATCACACAGGGCATTAGGATAAAGCACCATACGTGCCAAACACCACTGCAAATACCTGCAAGCGAACGTCCGGCATTGACAAATGCTTGTTATGTATCCTCTTGGACCCATGTTGTGATTCCTCAAGCCAGCATCTAAAAACATAAAACCCAATATTACTGATGGTGGGTGCCTAGTCCCATGCTGGTCTTCCCATACCCGACCTTTGGAAATACCATCCTCCTAACCTTTCACCACCCTCTAGCACCAATTCCCCCTCCCGCTACGATCTCAGCTACCCTCCAAAAGCCGTTACTGGCAGCAAGTGCCCAGTCCCATGGAGGGCATCTCCCATTCTATCCCAAGTGTGAAAAAACACCCTCACCCTCTCCCACCTTCTGTGCACCCATGCCACCCACCTCTCTTACCCCCCCAGCTGACACCTATTCCCCTAGTTTCCCTTATGAAAAATTCTCCAGGTTCCTCAGTGCAACTCCTGAATGTCCCCAATGTGATTCCTCTTTGTCCCGATACACAGCTCTACCTAAAATGAATATCTCTAAATAAATGAGCAAAAAGACTAAGCCCGAAATATGCACTAACTGTGCATGCTCATGTACTCAGGATTTTAATCCATTTTGTTAAATATGCTCGTAAGTTGGTTGGCCATTTTGGGCCAGTTTGAGCCCAAGTTTTTAGGGTGCCCATATTCAGACCCCACCTCATAAACACCTAAGTGCAATTCTGTAAATGCATCCCAAAATTGTTACATGGGTCATTACGGGTGAGGGGTGAGGGAATATGTTTTTACAGGTAGTTAAAAAAAAGAAAACATGGGGAGGCGTGATAACTAAGTTTTGTGCACACCCTCAGTATGGGATTCCCTTGTAAACCACTCAAGCTTTGCTCTCGTGGTTTATTGGGTAATCCACACTGTGGGTACACATAAAAACCTTGTTACAACACCTCCCCATGCATTAGTCTACACTTTGTTATGGTTTCATGACTATTAATTCTCACAAAATCTAATTTTATACCTTACAAAATCTATTTTTATGCTTGCTTGCACCCATGTGCAAGAAACTTTATGCGGCAGCTTAGGAGAGAAGTGGGTTGTGGAGGTGGGACAGTGTGGTGGCCAATGCCAACACTGCATTTGTGGGCTTGGTGGTGTGCACCCAGTGCAGGACCAGTGTCCTGATGACACTGGTTCTGCAGAAGTGCCACCAACTTGAAACGATTTAGCTGCTGCAATGAGGGGCCCCCTCATCACTGCATCTTCAGCAATTCCTCTGCAATGAGGGACCGACCCATCATTGCAGCATGGTACCTTGCCTGGTGTAACATTACCAGGACTATGGCGGCTCCATGCAGCTGCCTCAGAGCCAATGGGGGTGCAAAATCTCCCTGTCAGCATGCCTCTGACCCACTTCATTTGCTGACAGGGAGCCCATTCCCCGTCAGCATAATGTCCCCACCCCTGAATTTCTGTTGTGTGCTGAGGGGGTGCCCAATCCCCGTCTGCATCATGTACCTCCTCTAACAGTCTTTCTTTGCTGATGTGGGGGTGCCCTATCCCCGTCGGCACCATGCGCCCCCTCTACCAGTCTTTCTTTGTTGACAGGGGGCCTAATCCCTGTCGGCTTCAGTCCCCCCTTCCTAGTTCAGTTTGCCAATGGGGGAACCCACTCCTCATTGGCATAATGTCCCCACCCGCCTGATTTCTGTTGTTTGCTGAGGGGGTGCCCAATCCCCCTCAGCATCATGCGCCCCAACCCATTTCTGTGCTGACGGGGGGCCTAATCCCCATCGGCTTTGGTCCCCCTCCCCACAAATGCAGGTGGCACACTGGGAGCCCACCCCAGTGTACCAAACACACCTGCGAAAGAAGAAAACTGACCCGTGTTGTCTTTTTATGTTGATTGAGCGCATGCGCAAGAAACATGTTGCAGCAGGTTTCTCCACCAGCAGGTTGTGGAGGTGCGGCACCGTTGTGGCCAATGTCTCCACAGACTGTAAAGGCTTGTCCCATTTCCCTCAATGCTGTGGCATGCTGCTGCTGACACTAGTTCAGCCAGCATGCCACCAACTTGTAAAAAATCAGCCGCTGCAATCAGGGGCCGCCTAGTCATTGCAGCGTCAGCCATTCGAGAGCGACCTGTCATTACAGGGCGGGATCTTTCATTTGTAAACATGGCGGCGGCTTACCACTGTGTTCACAAACAACATTAACCTCTGCTGCCAAGTGGGTGCCCAATCCCCCTCGGCAATATGGGCCCCCCTGACCATGTTTAGTTGCTGAAGGGGGCCCCAATCCCCATTGGCTGAGTGCCCCCAATATTTACGTTGCTGATGAGGGAGCCCATTTCCCATCTGCATTATGTCCCCCTGCCTTTTTTTTGTGCTGACAGGGGTGCCCAACCCCCCATCGGCTACAGCTGCCCCCCCAAAAGGAAGACTCTGTTGGCACACTGACAGCCCACCCCAGTGTACCACATGCCCCTGCAAAATAAAATACGGTCCTGCGATATCTTTTTTTTTTTGTAACCTGTAAAAAACGAAACAGTCCCATGGCGGTCTCCCTGCACCCCCCCTGCAACCCGCACCCACCCACTGTGCACCCTGCCTCCCCACACACCCCTCACCTCATACTTACCTTCGGAGTCCAGTGCGATGATCTTTGGTGCACCGGGTACACATCTGCACTCTTCAAAGCCGACCGCGAACTGAGAAAATGCCGGTAAGTTGTATAAAGGAATAAATAGGGTTTTTTTCAACTTTGATGCATATTTCAGGCATTTTTTGGAATTTTGGCACCAAATTTTCAACATGGAGTTTTTGGAACCCCCCTCATGAATTCTGTTACTGTCATGGTGTTAATCGTCCCCGAAAGGTGATTTCACGATCACTGCGTGGAATCACCTTTTGGGATGGATTAATGAAACGACAGTGCCAGTGTTCATGAGCTGGGCTCTCCAAAAGCCTATGTTGCAAATTTGGTGGGAAAAATCAAAAAAATTACTGTTTTTCGAGCGTGCGTTGTGCAGTTGCGATGCACGCTCATAACTTTGCGAATTTGCAATATTTTCACCCCAGATTTTCAACATTGTCATTTTTCCTGACCTCCTTGTGAACAGTACAGCTGTCATTTTTCACATCCTGGCCAAAATGTGTTTTTGCACTTCTGGCGCAGAATAGCACAATCGGTATAGGAACTCAGTGTTCCACACAGATTAAGAAACTGACAGTGGCACTGTTCATGAGCAGAGGTCCTAAAATGCCTATGTTGAAAATTTGGTGCTGATACTCCATAAAATGACTGTGTTATGAACGTGCATTGCACAGTGTTAATACTGTCTGCATAATGAATCACCAATTTATAATATTTTCACTCTAGATTTTCAACATTGCCATTCTTCTGCACCTCCTTATGAACAGTACAGCTGTCATTTTTCGCATCCTGGCTGAAATGTGTTTTCACAGTTCCAGCGCAGAATAGCGTGGTCGCTGTGGGAAATCCATGTTTGAGACATATTATGAAAATGGCAGTGAGACTGTTCATTAGCAGAGGTCCTAAAATGCCTATGTTGAAAATTTGGTGATGAAAGTCCATAAAATGAGTGTGTTACAAATGTGCATTGCGCAGTTTCCATGCAAGCTCATACCTTAGCAACTTTGCAATATTTTCAGTCCAGATTTTCAGCATTGCCATTTTGCCACACCTCCTTATGAACAGTGCAGCTGTCATTTTTCACATTCTGGCCAAAATGTGTTTTCACTCTTCCAGCACACAATAGCGTGGTTGCTGTGGGAAGTCGGTGTTCAGGACCTAGTAAGAAAATCACACTGACACTGCTCATGAGCAGAGGTCCTAAAATACCTTTGTAAAAATGTTGTGATGAAACTCCATAAAATGACTGTGTTACGAGTGTGTGTTGTGCACATGCCACGCACCCCTGTAAATTTGCAAATTAGTAATATTTTCACACCAGATTTTCAACACTGGCATTTGTTTACACCTCCTTATGAACAGTACAGCTGTAATTTTTCACATCCTGGCCGAAATGTGTTTCCGCACTTCTGGTGCAGAATACCACAGTCCCTGTTGAAAATCAGTGTTTGGGACAGATTAGGATTGAGCGACTGAGGGGGGAGGAGTAACCGAGCTCAACTGAGCTCTGTCGGGACTGCTGCGGATGTCTTTGGGGGCAGGAAAAGGAGACAACACAGGCAGGAGCCCTGTACAAAAGGGCAGCCTGCAGTGTCGGGAGACACAGAATGAGCGAGTGGGGGGGGTGAGTGAGCTCAATGGAGCACTGTTGGGACTGGTGCGGATTTGTTTATGGGCAGGAAGAGGCAGCAATGCATGCAGGGCCTGAGTACAAAAGGGCAGCCTGCAGCGGAGGGACAAACAGATTGAGCGAGCCAGAGAGGGGGACTGAGTGAGCTCAACAGAGCTCTATTGTTACTGCTGCAGATTTCCTTGTGGGCAGATAAGGGTGGCTACGCTGGCAGGAGCCCAGTACAGAAGGGCAGCCTGCAGTGCCGGCAGAAACAGAGCGAGTAAGTGAGACGGGGGAGTGAGTGAGGCCAACAGAGCTGTGTCGGGAATGCTACAGATTTCTTTGTGGGCAGACAAAAATGCCAACAGAGGCAGGAGCCCAGTACAATTGGGAAGCCTGCAGCGTGAGGAGAAACAGAATGAGCAAGTGAGACAGGGGGAGTGAGTGGGCGACCTCAACGGAGCTCTGTCGGGACAGCTGCAGATTTCTTTGTGGGCAGGAAAAGGTGGCAATGCAGACAGGTGCCCAGTACAAAAGAGCAGCCTGCAGCGCCGGGAGAAACGGAATGAGCAACTGAGAGAGGGGGAGTGAGTGAGCTCAATGGAGGTGTATTGTAACTGCTGCAGATTTCTTTGTGGCCAGGAAAGGCAGCAATGCAGGCAGGAGCCTGGTACAAAAGGCCAGCCTGCAGCACCAGCAAAAACAGAATGAGCGACTGAGAGACGGGGAGTGAGCGAGCTCAACGGAGCTCTCTCGGGACTGCTGCAGATGTGTTTGTGGGCAGAAAAAGCCGGCAGCACATGCAGGAACCCAGTACAAAAGGGCAACCTGTAGCGGCGGGAGAAACAGATCGAAATAGTGAGAGAGGGGGAGTGAGTGAGCGAGGCCAATGGAGCTCTATCGCGATGGCTGCAGATTTCTTTGTGAGCAGAAAAGGGTAGCAATGCAGTCAGGAGCCCAGTACCAAAGGGCAGCTTGCACCGCCGGCAGAAATGGAATGAGCAAGTGAGACGGGGGAGTGAGTGAGGCCAACGGAGCTCTGTTGAAACTGCTGCAGATTTCTTTGTGGGCAGAACAAAATGCCAGTGGAGGCAGAAGCCCAGTACAAAGGCCAGCCTGCACCGCCACGAGAAACAGAATGAGTGAGTGAGACAGGGAGAGTGAGTGACCTCAATGGGGCTCTGTCGGGGCAGCTGCAGATTTCTTTGTGGGAAGGAAAAGGTGTCACTACAGCCAGGAGCCCAGTACAAAAGGCCAGCCTGCAGCCCCCACATAAACAGAATGAGCGAGTGACAGGGGCAAGTGAGTGACCTCAACGGAACTGTGTTTGGACTGCTGCAGCCTGCAGCGGCAGAAGAAACAGAATGAACAAGTGAGAGAGGGGGAGTGAGTGAGCGAGCTCAATAGAGCTCTATCATGACTGTTGCAGATTTCTTTGTGCCCAAAAGAAGGCGGCAATGCAGGCAGGAGCCCAGTAGAAAAGGGCAGCCTGCAGTGCCGACAGAAACGGCATGAGCGAATGAGAGAGGGGGACTGAGTGAGCTCAATGGAGCTCTGTCAGGACTGATGCAGATTTGTTTGTGGGCATAAAAAGGTGCCAACGCAGGCAGAAGGCCAGTACAAAAGGGCAGCCTGCAGCACTGGGAGAAACACAATGAGCAAATGAGAGGGGCAGTGAGCAAGCTCAGCGGAGCTCTGTCGTGACTGGTGTGGATTTCTTTGTGGGCAGAAAAAGGCGGCAATGCAGGCAGGAACCCAGTACAAAAGGCCAGCCTGCAGCGCTGGCAGAAACGGAACGAGCAAGTGAGAGGGGGAGCGAGCTACCTCAATGGACCTGTATCAGGACTGCTGCAGATTTCTTTGTAGGCAGAAAAAGCCACCAACAGAGGCAGGAGCCCAGTACAAAAGGGCAGCCTGCAGCGCCAGCAGAAACAGAATGAGCGAGTGACAGAGGGGGAGTGACCCATCTCAACGGAGCTGTGTCGGGACAGCTGCAGATTTCTTTGTGGGCAGCAAAACCTGCCAGTGCCGGCAGAAGCCCAGTACTAAAGAGCAGCCTGCAACACCAGAAGAAACAGAATGAGAGAGTGAGACTGATGGAGAGAGCGACCTCAACAGAGCTGTGTCAGGACAGCTGCAGATTTCTTTGTGGCTAGAAAAAGGTGCCAACGCAGGCAGATGTCCAGTACAAAAGGGCAGCCAGCTTTGCTGGGACAAACACAATGAGCAAGTGAGAGAGGGGGGGAGTGAGCGAGCTAAACGGACCTTTATCGTGACTGCTGTGGATTGTTTTGTGTGCATAAAAAGGCGGCAATGCAGGCAGGAGCCCTGTACAAAAGGCCAGCCTGCAGTGCCAGCAGAAACGGAATGAGTGAGAGAGGGAGAGTGAGGTAGCTCAATGGACCTGTGTCAGGACTGCTGCACATTTTTTTGTGGGCAGAAAAAGCCGCCAACAGAGGTGGGAGCCCAGTACAAAAGGGCAGCCTGCAGTGCCAGCAGAAACAGAAAGAGCGACTGACAGAGGGCGAGTGACCCACCTCAACACAGCTCTGTCAGAACAGCTGCAGAGTTCTTTGTGGGCAGAAAAAACCTTCCCATGCAGCCAGGAGCCCCATACAAAGGTGCAGCCTGCTGCACCAGGAAAAACAGAATGAGTGAGTGACACAGGGCCGCTGAGCGAGCTCCACAGACCAAAGCAATCAACATTTGGCATTGACAAATGCTTGTTTAGTACCTTTTTGTATAATTTATTTTTGTTGTTCTAATAATGTCAAGAGGTTCTGTCTAGATTTATTATACATTTTATTTACATTTTGGAATTTAGCTATTAGGGTGAGGTGACAAAGCTGTCCCCATCCCTGTCCCTTCCACCTTTTAATACTTTCCAAGTATGTTTGAATAGTGCTGTTTATTAATATAACCTACCAAGTCCGTATATTACTGTTGTGTAGAAAATTAAAGTTGAAGTCAAAATAATTACCCTATGAAAAATCATGGCATTTGTAATTGGGATGAAGTATTTATATAATTTCTAAAATTTTGAACCAAGTGGCTAAAAAGTATGTTTTTTGTTTATGTAACTCATTATCAAAGAAAATATTTTGTACATCTTTATTTTTATCTATAGGGAATAACATAGCCTGGTATAAATACTAAGCCTACCCACTGTCTTTTTTAACTTACAGGCTTCAACATCAGAAAGTTTAGTTTCCTGAAGAAAACCATCCTGTGTGTGCAACCTATTAAGATGGGCCAGTACTTGTTTTCTTTTTACGGATGAGTTAAGGCCACAAACATTCCATGAGCTCAAAATGAAACCTACCATGGTTCTAAATACTCTGTTATGATCTTGGTTAGACACAGATTGGAGAATACTGGGATACTTGATTTGTGGAGTAAGATTTTACCCAGCTGGTATAATCACAATAAGGCCCACCCCTTCTCACACACAGGAAATTTTGAGGAGAATAGGAGAATAATCCAAGCCTGTACTTTGCTAATGTAAGATATCCAATTAATAGGAGTTACTGTTTACTCATTCTGTCTCTTGTCAAACCTAAACCAATGAACTCTGTAAAGGCAACACCCAACAGCAGTGTATACATACACTGACAGCAATAACATATGAAGCATGCATGAGCAATGTAGGTAAGGATTTATATCACTCATAGAACCAAACATTCCTAGGCTGCCAAGAGCCAGGGCTAAGCATCAATGCAGCAGAATGAGGTTTGAGACATGACTTCCAAACTATTCAGGCAAACAAAGAAAAGAGTCAAACCAGGAAATCAGTACCCTCTGCCCCTTACTGGTAAAGAGTGAGAGAAAAAACATCAAAAAAAAAAAAAAAAAAAAAAAAGGATTCCACAATTTAGCATACCTGGTATTTGTGGCCATCTATAAAATAAGCCCAGTAGATAGACCAGATGGCAAGGAATCATAGACAACCTGTCCATTAGCCTTCCCTTACGAGATGAAAAATGGATAACAGAGATATCAGGCCCAGACATAAAGGAAGTTTGGATATGAATGCAATACAGTCTGGGCCCATCAATGGATCAGTTGTACCCATTCAAGAGGCACCTGAGGCTAGAAGATTGTGATTTAGGATGACTATCATGCCCCATAGGACGTGATGTGTTTCCATGTACTTACCCCCTGATTTCTCTTGAGGTCAATAACACTTCCCAGCATCCTTGAGCAAAAGGGAGGAAACTCCATCATAAAGTACAGAGGCTGGTCCAATTTTCCCATGCAGAAAGGACTGAGAAGGACAGTTGTTCAAGGTGCGGGGGATGGCACACAAGCTGCCCACATGTACAGCTGGGCAGTGGCAGAGAGCAAGTGGCCCAACCTGCCTGACTATCATAGGGGGTGGAGGGGGTGAGCCAAGAGGTAGTGAAGTGATTCAGTGAATATAAAGGTTGTCAGTACTGTGAGGGTTTGCTAATATATGTTGAGCCCGCTCCTACTTTAAAAGCTTGTATGTCCACACTGTTACAGGACTGCTCTGTATAGGTAAGCATAAAGCCCAAGTAACCAGAAAAAGAGGGAAAAAGAACAATGAAACTATATGGAGTTTGGTGTAGTCCCTCTTCTGCACCCCCTCCGAATGCCATGACCGCCTCAGTGCAGATCATTGGTGTTGCCAGGGAGGAGAGGACAGTGCCATTTTAGATTGAAATCTGTCCTTTTCCGTCCTTTTTTTTTTTGAACATGACACACATAGCCAACAGCCTGAGTGCCTGATAGTGTAGCACAAACTGTCTGCATACATCTTCATGAAAGAGCGGGCTCCTGGGTGTTGGTGCTGCACAATCATACAAGATGGGAAAAATGTCAGAGACCAACTTTGGTGGAAGAATCAGTAATCAACCCATGATCAAGACCCCCATAATGCAGACCTATGCTTAGTAACAATAAAAGAACATGGCTATCTAACAGCAACCTCAGTAACAGTGAAACCTTAAATAAGACCCTAACCAGATAGAGCCGATCATTTAGGAGGCAACACATGACATTAGAGGTAGTGGGTGTGAAGAGATGCCAGTAGCACATGTGCACATCCCGACTCATAAAGGCATCTGTGGCTACTGTTTGAGCAGCGGATAGAATAGCAAAGTCAACACTAATGCTATCCTGTAGCTGTTGGCTTTAGGGGTGAACAGGGACAAGGGGAAAGAGTCTGCTGCAGGGTGTGCTGCTGAGCAGTTCCTGTGGCATGGAAGGCAGGACACAGGCAGTAAAGGTTGGTGGGACATCAGAAGACCAGAGTTTGACTCGGTTCCATGCCATAGAGGTGATCGTAAAACAGTGATCGGTATTATGGCGAGTGTATATCATCGAAAAGCAAATCGACGATATACACTTGCCAGTGACCCAGCATTCGGAAACAAAAAAAAGTGTTTTTGTACACCCCATTGAGAGGGACTTTGCCCTGCACATGCTTGATTTTAGAATCTCAACTCCATGGGGATACATGTTGGGGAGGGGGCACAGTCCGGATTTTTAAAAAAATTAAGTCCTGCTGTCTCAGGAAGGGTAAACATTTTTACCCTTCCAGTCCCCAGCCCTAAACTCAGTCATGAGGTTTTGTTTTGGTCCCCCCACCCAACTTGTGTGGTGCCAGTGTCCACCCCCACCCTGCACATTTTTCCTCGCACCCCTGGATTATCTGCTGGATCCTTATTCCCTTCCTCAATGATCCCCCATGATACCTCACTGCGATTCCCTTCCCCCTGCATTTCCTCCCTGTCCCAGAGTTGCTGCTACCCTGGAGGTGATTATTTTTAGTTTGGGGAGTTTGGGGGTGAACATACAGTAAGGCCTATTCTTTTCTGTGGTGCTGTAGTTGCAATTACTGGGCCCGATTCTAGAAGGTTGGTGCAAATCGCCACCAAGTGCAACTTGCACCAACTGCAACTGCAACTGCAACATTGACCATGTGCCTATTCTAGAAGGGGCAGGGTCTCCTCAGCTAAGTCCTGTGACTTGCGACATGCAGCCAGGTATGTTGAACAGGGGGTGCACCTAGCGAGCATGTCGCAAGCTGCAATAGGCACACCACAACTCACGAGCCCCCCCACACTCAGCAAACCACATTGGCACCCTGCAGGGCTGCCCACAACAACTGCCCCAGAAGTGTGCGTACAGATCCCTGCAGGGCTGCCCAAACCAACTGCCCCTAAAGTGTACATGAAATGCCCCACAGGGCTACCCACACCAACTGCCCTGAAGTGTACATGTAATGCCCCACAGGGCTACCCACATCAACTGCCCTGAAGTGTACATTTAATGCCCCACAGGGCTACCCACACCAACTGCCCCTGAAGTGTTCATACAGAGCCCTGCAGGGTTGCTCACACCCCTAGCCCTCCAAAACCCCCCTTGTGAATTGCCCCACAGGGTGGCGCTGTCATCCCCCCACCCATGCCCCAACCCTGAGTTGCAGCCGCAAATGCAGCAAATACCCTGCCCTGGTAGTCTAGTGGCCCACCACCCCTCACCCAGCTGTGCCAGCCCACCCAGCACCCCCCACCTGTCCCCAGTGGGTAACTGGCACAGCCCACCTCTCACCTCCATGGCCAGCCGTCGACTGAGTTCAGTAGGAGCAGGTACAGAAAAGACACACTCAGAAATTATTTACCCACTGGGGTATGCTGGGCATGGGGGGGGGAGGACAACTGTGGCATGACTACAGGTGGGTCCACAGGACCCCTGGAGATCATCCCTAAGTTACACCAACTAAAAGCTGGTGTAACTTACGTTGCTGGTTCTCCTCCGGGGGTTCTTGTAGAATCCCGACAATGGGGACTTTGTCGCTGCCCTTCTGAAATGGGGCACAACTGCTGCCATAAACCCGCTAGCCCCATGTTGCAGGGGGTTTATAGCGCAACTGCCTGTGTAACTACTCTTCGGCGCAAGTGGCCACTTTGTAGAATTGCACATGTCGCAACGGCTGGCGTAAGTTGCTACATGCGCCATTCTACTTGGCGCAAGTGCTGTTACACCAAGTGTAACTTTTCTAGAATCAGTCCCACTGTTTTTACCCACTGCTCTTGATGTTTTGCAGTGTTTTGGATTCATGCTTCTGGACCACACTGTTCTGGCATTCATGGTCCTGACCTAATGGCACCCCTCCAACTATGAGATAGAAGGGAAAAAAAAGAAGAAGACAAACCTCATCTGAGTCAGGCATGTATGCTCTATCAACATGGGTGAACACAGTGGTAACCCTAAAAAGAGGAAATGACACCATCAAGAGTGAGCACCATTATTATATGTACTAGTTTGTAGGTATGACCCGTTTAAGGGATCTCACAGTACTTCTCTAATCTGATGGAGTCTCTGTGAGCAGAGGAGGATCCAGTATGTAAGGACAGTACTTTTCATGTGTAGGGCATACTATATTCCATGTTTTGCTCATTTCAGCCATATTCCTTTAGATTGCCAGACCTGGACACTGAGGTGGAGACCTGGACCGGAGATGTATTTCTTTGGAGCTTGGTGGTGTGGTCACCAGGAAAAGAGGTAAGTTTTGGGAGCTGGGCAATAGATGGCTGTAACTGTGGTGGTGCCAATGCCTCTGTGGCAGCTTACTTTGAGCACTGGGGTTTGGGGTCCTGAGTCACTGTGGAGGAAAGCTTCCTCAATGGAGCATAGCAGCTACCAGTCACATCTGCATCTGAGCTTCCTGCAGACACTTCATGTTCTTTACTTTGGCTCCTCCTATGCAGGAGGTCCGGTGAAAACATGGATTTCTGTGATGGCTCCATTTTTGTTTCTCTTCTTGGTGGCCCCCTGCCCCGTGCATGTTGGTAGGGATCACTGGATCATTATTGAGTGAAGCCTCATATAGGAGTGATAGGCTATGGCTAGCACCCTGTCTTGGGTGATGCAGAGCCATAGTAGTGCCCATCTCTTCTGGATCCCTCTCTTGGTTGGGGGGGTTTGTCACAGGCAATGAGCATTGGATGAAATTTACAACCACCTCTGAAGAGTGATATGACTGAGGGACATCATTCCTTGAAATGTCTTCAGGGTGGCCAGATATTTCAAGCTGTAAGGCATGCTCAGTTTAATCAAGGCATGTCTAGCTTTAGTGAATGCCTTCCGGGGCTCTGTGAGGGCTGCAGAGAACTCTGGATATATTTGAATCTGATTCCCCTGCCAATTCAGGGTTCCATGTCAAGACCGCGCCTGCAAAACTGTGTGGAGCAAATACTGCAACTCCAAAACAGTGACAGTTATAGTGGCACATTGCAACACTGTGCTGAATAAGGACAGTGAAACCCCTGTTCTATGTCACTTAAGGGAGGCTGCACCCCCACAACTGCTGTTGGGGGGCTTTGCCCCCAAACCCTCTAAAAATAATCATCTCCATACCATACACAAATTGACCACAACAGCATTACTGCTGACAGCATTAAACTTACCATGCACCATAAATACCACATTGCTCAAATGATGAGTGCTGTAATTGCCTCACTGTTTTGGAGTCACTGCATTTAACTTGCTGTTTTAACAGGATACACCAATTCAGCAGCCCTCCTTCTCTGGCAAGCTGAATTATTTTTCTTTTACAGAGAACTGGAGAAACTTGACTAGGATTGGGCATGGCGTTTGACTTGGTTTTGGTGGTGAAGCAAGGGACAGGTGTGAGCACTCTAGCTCAAGGGGTGCTGGCCAGTGATGATGCAGTATGACTAGAAGGATATGCTGAAGGAATATATTTATGTCCTTCCTTTCTAATCCCTCTGGAAAGCCAACCAGTCTGACATTTTTGTGGTGTCTCCATTCTCTAAATCCTTGATGCTATTCCAGTGAAACCATATGGTTATGTCTTGTTCTCTTAAATTACTGCCATATGGTCAACTTGCAGGTCCTGGTTATCAGTTAACTGCTCTATCCTAGTAAGGCACTTTGACAGGGGGACAATTTCCTCCCCTGTTTGTTGAATGGAAAGTTTCAATTCTCCAATGTCATTAATTAGATGAAAAAACATGTTCTTTATTTCTACAGTTCCGCTGTGTTCCCAGTCAGAGATGTTTTGGGTGGAAAGTGCCATTATCCCAAGCCATATGACTGTGCTGACAGAGTTTGGAGGATGGCTAAATACACTGCTTATAGAGGCAATTGGATCACAGAACACATGAATCTGTACCCAGAATGTTCAATGAGCGGGTATGTGTCAATATTGGTAACAAAGGGTGAGTGTTAGCTGGTTGATGTTCACACATTATGAGAGAAGTAGAGAGAGATAATAGATTATGCAGTCTCCATCTTGGCTGCAAAGTGACTCCCCCCCAACCAAGCCACTGTTTCAAGTAAAAAAACTTATTTGTTAGGGCTAACACTATCATGTTAAAGAAATTAGCAAACTTATTACCATATTCAAACTCACAAACTTCCACAGAAGTTCCAGTATACAGTTATTAACGGAATTTGGTAGTAGCACTACTCAGTTAATTTTTTATTAATTAAAACAAAATGTAAGTAAAACAATCCATAGACTAATCAATTAAGCAGCTAAATTAAGAATATCTACTACAGAATATCTATCGGTGCTTTCTAGAAAACATAAAGAAGCAACTTTAGTAACATGAGCTTTGTACACCATACAGTAACATTTTGCATAATGTGGTTATAGGATAGTAATGGAACTAAATGTTACCTGGATATGTATATTATTCAGTGTGGACCCTAAGATGCAAACCACTGCCAATGCCTCTGTAAACAAATATATACACAGGTTATTTGCAAAAAAATGTCATTAATGCACCAGTTAAGGTTCAAGGTAATGCCACAAAACTAGGGAAATGTGATGTTTGGTTTCCAGCAATAACTCCCAACCCCCACTATCCAAACAGCAAAAGAAAAAAATATGAATTTTGGTCTCTGGAGTCTTGGTGAATCAGTGGTGGGGTTTTCCTTGGGGTTGCCAACCCTAATACTCACCCCTCTCCCCCAACCTGTAGCCTCCTGCCTGAAGCACAAGGTATAGTTCCAAGCTAATGCCTTATAATGATACACATTTCAAAGGTAGGGAACTATGTCTCACCAGATGTTACCAAAACAGTCTGTTGTATCTTTCTTGATGCAGGGTGCTGTGGGCCCTGTGTGAAGAAAGGAGATCACATTTGAGACTGTTCAGGGAATGAGGTGGACATTACATTTGACAACCCCAAGGAAGACCACATCACAGATTTGCCATGACATCAGAGACCTCAAACTCTAATGTTTTTTCCTTTTACCACTTGGGGGTTGTTTTGGGGAGTTAGGGTTGGAAACCCTAACACCACATTTCCCTTCTTTTGTGACATTAACTTGAGCTCTAACTAATTAATGATTTTTTTTGTGTGCAAAGAATGTCCCTTCTTTTTGAGATAGTGGAATAGTATCTTCATTCATGCAGATCCTTTTGGGACCTGTGTGAACAGATGCAGACATGCATGGCACTTTTTGCACCTGTGCAAGGGAAAAATCTGTCCACCTACATAAGTACAGAGTCCTTGTGGGACCTACACTTCCATGTAGTGATGGATATTACAAATTCATGGGGCTGTCTGGTTGGCTATGGAAGTGCAGGGCCCTCTGCTCCCTGTGCTTCCATGTGGCCACATACACAGACACACAGGGTAAAAATTCAATCTGTCAGCCAATGCTCAGGACCCTCTGCCACCCTCAGATGTGGAGGTGCAGGGCCCTATGCCAAGAAGACAGTTGTCTTCACTATATGGTATGCAGACCTATGTAAACAATGCTGAATCTGTCATTCCTCAACTGGGGGGGTGGTTGCATAATAGGGCCATCTACCCTCACCCCATCCAGCTGGGTTACTGAGCCTGCCACTGAACTTAAGTAGCTGGCATGGGATCACAAAACATACCTGCTAGAATCAAGGCTGGAACTACACACAACGTTTTTTTTTTTTTATTTTGACCCCAGATAGTCAAGATAGTCATTTTATGACTCCCCTTATAAATGTGATATGTAGCATTTGTAGTATACTGGCAAAAATATCATTTTGCACCCAAAGTTTGAGACTAGGTCTCAACCAGGATTTAAAAAAAAATCACCTATCATGTTTATGAGGTGGTGTGGAAAAATTACCATGTTGAAAGTTTGGAGTACAAATATTGAAAATTAGTGAAGTTATGAGTGAACATTGAAATACTGCAATGTTCACTATTAAGCTCAGCATTATGCTGTATTTGTACACCAAATTTTCACCATAGCTTTCTTATTTCTCCACCCAATGAACCTGGTAACCGAACATACTCAAATCCCCACTGAAACATAATTTCACACTACCAAAACCTAATTCCGAGTCACTGGTGCAAAAACACATTTTGGCCAAAAATGAGAGCTATCCCATTCATAAGGTGACATGAAGAAATTACTATGTTCAAACTTTGAGGTCAAATTATTTAAAATTACCAAAGTTATGAGAAAGCATAGAAAAATGTCAATGTACGCTCATAAGTTTGTCATTCTTACATATTATTTATTCATTTAATTTTTGTTGACTGGGTAGGTGCACTAGACAAATTCTGCCTATTTTCAGGCACCACCTGGGGAAGGGGGATACAAATGAATGCCAACTGACCGTGAACCAGATTAAGCTGTCAGTGGTATTTTTAGTGAATTGTGACCCCAAATTTCCCAGGTTCCTCCTGAAAACAGGAACTTGTTCCTAGTGAGCCTTTCCCAGTTACCAAAGACTAAAAAAAAAAAAAAATTAACATAGCCTTCTTATGACACCACCTCATGAACAAGGGCAGTGAAAATTTTCCAGACCAAAAGGTGATCTTGTAAAACAATCAAAAAATTACCTTTGGGGCAGGATTTGCATAATTCCACTGCCACTGGTCATGAGGTGGGGTCCCAAAAAAGCCATGTTGAAATCTGACATCCAAATATGTAAAATTGGCAAAGTTACGACTCAATGTTCAGAACCCCATTGAAATACATTAAACTGCAGTTACCTCATTTTCTCATAATGCAGTTCCAGCAGCAAGATGTGTCTTTGGAGAGTAGATCTACACAATGGGACATGCTCAGGTGAGTGAGACTGTATAGGGGATGTGGTGGTAGTGTGGTGTGGTGGGTGCTATGTGGGTGGTCGGGGTGGGGTGGGTGAGGTGTTTGTGTGGGGGATGAGATTAGTGAGGGACTGTTTTCTTTTTTACAAGGTAAAAAAACATTGAGTCACTGTTTATTTTATTTCAGGGATAGAGTATTCAATACATAAAACTGAACAAATGACAGGCACTAAAAGATAAAATAACTATAAAGTGATTTTAATAGAATTAAATTCTTCATCAATAAAACATATAGAATAGTAAAGTGCCCAACATTGTGGAAACCACAAAAGAGCCCGCTCATCCATAATTGACAACCAGTATAATATCAAAAATAGTGCCAAAGTGTTGTTGGCAACAATACACTAACCTAACAAGATTCACGAGACCACAATGAGTGTGGGCACATGGACAAGTGTGCTCAAGAGGTAGTGAAGCCTCTAGGTTCACAAACACAGTGGAAATGCATGGCAGATGAGCTGCCATTACACAGCCATGCCATTCAGGAAACACAAAGTATGTCTATAAGGACTGTTTGAATTAATAAATAATACAAAAAACAAATGTCATGAATGCTAACACTTAGAGCAATAGCAATGTAATGATGTTTATTGTAGAAATCAGGAAACATATTGAATGAAAGCCATCGCATGGAAAGCCTGAAGGCATTCAGGTTATGGGGTTAGTCAAGCTCTTTAGAGTGATTTTTACATGTGGTTTTTCCAGTGTTGTCAATGAAACCATACACTTTGATAAAAACATCTGTAGTAAGAGAATGAATGAATGAATCTTAAGTAAAAGGAAAAATGTTAAAAATATTTTATTTTTATTACATATTCCTGAATGAAAACATTGAAATGCTAACAATAAGATGTAAACATGAATGTGTTAATACACATAATGAAGTGGAGGTAATGAAGAAATCAAAATTCTTTCCATAATATAAGAAAAAGAATGAACCTGCATATGTAATATGATACTGCACTTGAACTGCTGATTAAATAAGCACTTTTCATTTTATAGATAATTTGAATCAAGCCTTATACTTTGATAATATTTCATAACTAAATAAGAATACACTGAACTGCTTGGTAAATAATGTAGAAAAATGAGAAAAACATTTTTCTTGAAATATGAGTATTTAACTATAATTATAAAAAAGGGTCTGAGAAATGGAGCTTTCTTATTGGCTGCAAACATTCTAACAGCCTTATGTTAATCTTTTATTAACATATATGTAGAGCTTAATGATAAGCTGAACCAGGTTTAACACTGTTTAAAAAACTGTTTTCATTATAATAGCAATAAGGCACTCCCAGGGATTATGTGAATGGTCAGTTAATCATCCTCTAGGGGCATGTGGCGCTCGGCTACACCTCGTGCCACAGTACACCCCTAGAAGGTGATTATCAGACCATTAACATAACCCTTGGTCATGCCTTATTGCTTAATGATTATGTGATTGTAAAAAATGCACTCTGACACTATTGCAGAAAATACAGAAGCCCTTTGAAAAAGCACTTCTTGGCAGTGCGAAATCAGGGGGGACATGATAGAAACTTTCAAGTATCTCAAGGGAATTAACAAGGTACTAGAGTGTAATATCTTTCAGAAGAAGAGATGTGCAAGGACAAGGGGTCACAATTTGAAGATAGAGGGGAATGGCTCAGAGGTAATGTTAAAAAGTATTTTTTTACAGAGAGAGTTGTGGATGCATGGAACAGCCTTCCTGAGGAGGTTGTGGAGTTAGGTACAGTGGGAGAATTCAAGAATGCATGGGACAGGCATAAGGCAATTCTAGTGGGGGGGCAGGAGGAAGTAAGCTGTTGGTTAACTAGTATCCACAGCTTATCCATCAGGTAGGGAAATGAGCAGACTGGGTGGGCCAAGCGGTCCTTATCTGCAGTCAAATTCTATGTTTCTATATTACTATGTTTCTAGGACAGAATTTAAAGCAATAAAAAGAAGACTCTGTGATGAATATCATTCTTTGAGGAATTTTGTGAAAATTTCCAGCATCCTACACAGAACTTTATGACATTTTTGGGACACCTCAGGGATGCTATCACTATATTAAAAGAACACCATTACCTTGTAACCCTAGTACTTTAGGAACTTTTTGTTGTCAGTTATAATCCACCTTGAGGGTCGGTAGACATTCCAGGACGTTGGTGTGGACCTTTTGAAAGGCAATAGAAATATTTCTTTACAAGACTGAATGCTATAATGGCACAGATGGGTGTGCCTTATTTTTCAAACTTTGTTTACTATCCTTGACAGTCTCTGTAAGTATCTATTCTATATTTTGAAAAATAGTGTCAGATAAAAATGGGAGTATTTAATGATATGGACAATAGCATACAGCAACCTTTACATTTTTTGAGTTGTTCAGAAGGAGAAAGGAGAAAACTGTTTCTTACCATGAGAGGTGATAATGACATGTCAGAACAAATATGTGTTAATACTAAAAGTTTAGCACAAAAGATTGAGAATTTAAAATTCAAAAACTGCCGGGGAGTCACGTGATGCTGTGCAGTGGATAAGACGTGCTCGTCGGAGCTCCGCCCTTTCGCTGACCCAAACCGCTATAAACGCCCACTTATTCAGTTTATTTTTCTGATACTATAAACCTCAACTAACCGGGTTTACAGTGGTGGTATTTGTTTGTTACCAGCAGTTCGATTTCTCTGCAAGATGTCCATGCAACAAGCAGCCGAGGAGGCCACCAAGGAATCGGAAGCTAAGCGCCCTCGCCATAGTTCTTCTCCCCAAAGTCCTTCAAAGGAGCTTTCGCCCTCACACATTTAATCAGAGTTAGCCACCATTAAAGAGTCTTTACTGAAATTGATTGAAGACGTAGTGGATTTCAAACCAGCGCTTACCCAGCTAGCCCGCAGGGTTACAGATGCAGAAGCTAGAGTAGCCTCTGTAGAAAGAAAACAAGACAAGATGGAGCCTGAGGTGTTCAACTTAAAAAGGGCTTTAAATAAGCTGGAAGATCGCTTGGAAGATCTGGAGGGAAGGAACAGGAGGAACAATTTGGTGCTGATAGGTCTGCCTGAAGGAGAAGAAGGCCCTAACACAATACAGTTCTTACAGCGCTTTTTGAAGAAAACGGTGGGTCCCTCCCCAAACAGTCCTGAATTTGTTATAGAAAGGGCACATAGATCGTTAAAGGCAAAACCTGCTCCGGCCGACCCACCTAGGCCTATTATTTTTAAGCTGTTAAACTATCTAGACCGGGAATTCATCCATAAGGAAGACAGAAAGCTATCAGCAATCCTGTGGGAAGGAAAAAAATTGAGGCTGGTCCCAGACTTAACATTAAAAACCTGCCAGCTGAGGGCTTCCTTCCGACCCATTACTTCCAAGCTGTGGGCGGCAGGCATAAAGCATCGCATGTTATACCCAGCTTGTCTGGAAGCCTTCTTAAAAGAAGGAGCCAAGCACTTTGATACTTCAGAAGATGCTTTAAAGACTCTGAGGAAAAACTATCCCAACTTATTTCCTAAATGAGGAAATTCTGACTTAGCTGTACAAGGTTCCAAAAGTCTGCATTAAAGAACATTCGAGAAAGCCACAATGTTTTTGCATTGTACAAAGACTTACAAGCAGTTCCGTTCTATTGAATGTTTGTTAGAGGGGAATAAGTAAATCTCTAAGCAGTAGTTGGGAAGCTTGGTCAGAGGTACCATTGTATATATTCTGGCTGTTATTAACTTTCTTTTTTTGCAAATACTCTCAGGTTGAGTTACAAAGAAGTTGCGATGGCTGCTATAGTTTGGTTTGTCCACTAGAGGGTGCCAAATGCTTCTCTTTTGGGGAACACGCTTACTCCCGGTTCCTTAATGTTATTACTTCAGTTTTCGGCCCTATAGTTATTCTACTGTTTCCCTCTCCCAATTCTGGGTTTTGCGGCGATTCTGGATTCACCTTTGGGTAATTTTTTGAACCTTATTCTGTCCTGGGTCCATGGGGAAGGATACGCAGTTCTCTGTCTCTACAGATCATTTCTGGCATCGAGCCATACCCCCATGGGAAAGAAAGGATTCATTAGAAGACAGTTACAGCAGGGTTTATTTAGTCCTATGCTGCTTTGTTGTTCTCTTCACTGGTTACTGTTAGTCCCTTTTTTTGCTACCCTAGCTAATCACCTGGGTACAATTGACATCTTGTGTTGTCATTTTTGAGGAGCGTTTCTCATAGTTCAGGTAGTAACGAGGGATTGAGGTCTAAACTTTGTTTATAGGTCCACAAACATTTTATGGGTGCCTCGTATTCCCGGGAATGGCAGGGTCCCTTAGGAGAACTTATTCCTTACTAAGATCCCAGGTTTACCCTAAATGGGTATCTATTGCTCTGCAAGTCTCTCGTTTACCATTTATAAATGTTGGGCCCTAACTAATACCAGCTTATGTAAAAACTAACGAGTATCTTTCCTGTATATTATAGGGCTAATTTTTCCTTAGGTTTTTCTTGGGACTTTAGTTGCCTAATTAAGGTTGGTGTGACATACAACACCTATTATATTGTAATATTTTTTTAGACAGAGAGATCTTGCAGAGAATGGTGGATGGTGGGTGGTCAAGAGTCTTTTCTATGCCCTTTGCCAGTTCGGAGGCTGGGAAGGGAATAGACCGGGCTCTCTCCTTTGTGTGTGTCATGGACCAGGAGGCTAGGAGGGGGCTTAGGGCCTGGGTAAGAAAGTTTGTATATAGTGCTAAAAATTTTAGTCTTAGTTTAATTTTGGAGCATTGTGGGGGGTATTTTACGGTTATCTTGTTTTTTTTGGGGGGGTCAGCAGAACAGCCCTTTAAATCTCTTTCTACTACATGGCACAATCAAGGATTGAGTTATGCCCAATGGTTTGAATATCTTTTCATGGAACATTAAAGGGGGAAGATAATAAGAAAAAATACATCATTTTAAATCATCTAGCCAAATATGATCCTGCAATAGTGTTCCTCCAAGAGATGCACATCCTTCCTGACCAGCTAAAGTGCCTTAACAAGAGCAGGGTAGGACAAGTTTTCAGAGCGGGACTTAGCTCAGATAAGCATGGGGTGACCTTGTTGCTAGCCAAAAAATTACCTTTTACTCTGGTGGAGTCTATAAGCAACCCTGAGGGGAGGCTTATCTTTGTCGTTGGCAGATTGGGCAGTTTTGATATGGTATTGGGGTCAGTTTATGGCCCTAATGTCGAAACTCCTTTTTTTACCCAGTTAGCAATGGTATTGGCCCCTTTTTTACAATTCCCCATTTTAATTGGAGGTGACTGGAATTTAGTTGAAGTAAATGATCCGGACCATACCTATCTTAAGGGACTGGGACTGACTGCAGCACAAAAGGCTTTAAGGGAATTCATCTCCTCCCTGGGTCTTGTGGACCCTTGGAGACTACTTAACCCGTCAGAAAAAGAGTTTACTTTTTTTCTCCAGTACACAAAAGTTACTCTCATATTGATTATTTCTTAGTAAGTCATCAACTAATTCCATGCATAATGGATTCCAAAATACTAGCTTGAGTAATTTCAGACCATTCCCTAATATTTGTCCAAGTGGAAGTACCCAATGTTCCTATCAGGTCGCACACATGGTCTTTAAATAACAAATTATTAAAGGATAAACTAATTACTACAAAATTCCAACATTTTTTGGAGGACTCCATTAAGGTTAATTACAACTCAATCCCTGCTGTGGATCAGGTCTGGGCAGCTTTAAAAGTCACCTGGAGGGGGGAACTCATACGTATTGCGACAGTGCAAAAAAAGAGAAAGCTCAGTCAATTGAATAAATGTCTTCGGAGAATTAAGAGTCTGGAAAATAAAGGGGTAGATAAACTTTCATCTCCAGAAGACCTAGAATTGTCTAGGTTAAGAGCACATTATGCAAGTATGTTGATGGAGAGGGTGGAGAGGTCAGCTTCTCTTCTAAAGGCTTCTTATATTGCCCAGGGTAGTAAAGTAGGTAGATTACTTGCTTGGCAGTTAAAGCAACAATCAGCATCAAAGTGGATTACAGCTATTAGACATTCGCAATCAGGAGCTATGGTGGTTAGTCTATCGGATATACTATCATTGTTCAGGGAGTACTACGAGGCATTATACGCTCCTGACCCTGTATTGGGGGACCATTTGGAGAAAATGCTAGTTTTTCTGGAGAGAGCTAACTTACCCACCTTAACCAGCATTAGCCAGACTAGATTAATAGCCCCAATCACAGGGGAGGAAATTTCATCAATGATCGATTCTTTAAAACCAGATAAGGCACTGGGCCCATATGGGTTCACAGACCTATTTTATAAAACTTAAAAAAAAAATCTCATCCCTCTGCTGTTACAGTTGTATAAGTATTGGGGCTCCTTCCCAATTTTGGATCAGTCATTATTTGAGGCAAGAATAATACTTTTACCCAAGCCGGGAAAGGACCATTCAGTAATTATAGGCCTATCTCTTTGCTAAATATTGATATCAAAATATACGCAAAAATTCTGGCTAACAGGCTGGGGGGAGTATGGGAGGGTTTACTAAGTCCTGAACAAGCAGGGTTCTTGGCTGGGCGCACTTCTGCGGATCACTTCAGGAAATTGTTCCACCTGATTTCTGCATCTGGAGACCATGAGCTGGAAGCGGCCTTGGTGTCCCTAGATGCAGAAAAAGCATTCGATAGGGTGGAGTGGAGATACCTGTTTGCAGTTCTATCCAAATTTGGCATACAGCAATCCTTTATTGATTAAATTCAGGTTTTGTATTGCTGCCCATCAGCACGATTGCAATGTAATAACTATATTTTTGAGGTCTTTCCGCTTCGTCGAGGTACCCGACAAGGTTTCCCTCTCTCTCCTTATTTATTTAATCTATACATAGAACCCATAGCCAGAGTCCTTAATGCTGATCCAGGGATAAAAGGTATCCGACTAGATCACCTGGAATTCAAATTATCTCTATTCGCTGATGATCTGCTTTTTCACATTTCAAGTAGTAGGCAGTCCCTCACCCATGCCCTCCAAATTATTTCCCAGTTTAGTGAATTTTCAGGTTATAAACTTAACAAAAATAAAACTTTGGTATATTCCTTATCCCCTCTCCTTACGAGAGAATTAATTGAAAATACTGGCCTTCAATGAGAGAAAAGATACTTAACTGATCTGGGTATCAAAATCTCTAAAGATTTTTCCACTCTCAAGGATCTTAACCTAGACCTGCTGCTAAAATCAACTAAAGAAGACCTGGTGAGATGGAATAGTTTACTGTTAACTCTTTGGGGGAGGGCCAATGTCCTTAAAATGTCTATTTTGTCCAGATTTTTCTACCCTTTCAGTAACCTTAACAAATATCTCCCTAAATCTTTTTTTCTTTCTCTTCAGAGAATTTGTTTGGATTTTCTTTGGAAGGGGAAGGCTCCACGTAGGGCCTATAGAAAACTTACCCATCCTAGGGCATTGGGAGGGCTTCAACTCCCTGATTATTATATTTACTATCTGGCATGTCATGCTAACAGATTTTTACATTGGTTTGCACCTTCGGCTGGCATAACAGAGAGCCCCCCATGGCTGGTCTTAAACAACCAACAGGCCTGTTCTAGTAATATGGCCCTGGGAGCACTATTGTTTAACCCCTGGTCAAATATTCCATTAAGAATCAGGAACTCTCCCCTAGGGTGGAATATGAGAGCTTTACACCAGTTATGCTTTTTGCTTCAAATCCTTACTATAAAAGATCTGAAGCAACCCTTACTTAATAACCCAAATCTAAAAATAGACAAGAAAACAATTGAAACCTTTTTTGGAGGATCCTACATTGAGGTATGCCTTGCTGACTTTGTTTCTACTAATTAAGTCCTATCTATTCCTACTTTGCAAACAAAATTTAAGGTGCCTCTAAAAGCCGGCTTCGGCTGCTGCAAGTGCATCAGTGTATCAAACAGTTTTTGGGCAAACCCCCATGGTCGGACAATGTGGTGTAGTACTAAACAACCTTTGGTTAATCTCCAAGGGTCGGAAAGAGATAGCAAAATTGTACAAAGGAATCATAAACCATACTGTGTCAAGGGTTTCTCCCATAGCTTATTATTGGAAAAACAACTACAACAAGGATTTTCAAAATAAAATTTGGGAAAAGATCTGGACAGATAACTATTCTTTAGTCAAACAAGACCGTTTAAGAAACATTCAGTTCAATATTCTCCACAATTTGTACTTTACGCCCACTATTTCAGAAAGGGAGGCTGTCATCAGTGGAATGTAAAGAATGTGGCTCTGAGTTAGCTACATTACATCATAAACTATGCTCATGCCCTAAAATAGCTAATTTCTGGAACATGGTCAAAAAGGGGGTTGTGTCTTATCTTAAAATTGCCCCATATTTTAATGAGGACACTTGTCTGCTAGGTATGTATTCAGCGATCCCTACCTAGTCCCAAAAAGTACAGTTAGCATTAGTGGCTACTGTCACCAAATTAGTAATACTTAGACACTGGAAGATGGAATGGGAACCTTCTTTTGGTGAATGGTGGGTGGAATTTCTTACTGCTTTAAATGCAGAAAGATGTGTAGCCGGGTTCTCTCACTCTGGTGAGAAGTTCCAGGAGTGCTGGGGTGAACTTTTTTCAGTTCTTAAGGATAAATTTGGTTATTGAATTTCACCCACCAATCCCTTTCCCTCTTCTCTCTAGTAATGCTTTTGATCCTGCTGGTATATGAGTATTCCAGTTGTTTACTGTGTAAGATGATCCTTTTTCTAGAGACAATAATATTTGTAAATTTTATAGGGGGGCATAGCAACTTCCAAGGTGCCCCTTTCAATTTACCTCTCTAACATACAAACAGGTTTTCCTTTATTTCAATTTCCGTATTCCCTCCCTTTTGTTACATATGGTGTAGGACTGGTTACAGCTGTGCCATGTACTTTTACTCAGATCTCTCATTGAACCCTTATTTGGGCCTATACGGATTATAGAATACCAGATAATGATATATTTCGGTTACGTTAAAGGGACTGCTGTTGGTAGGGTTTTTTTTTTCTTGTTTCCCTGCCTGGGAGGTGGGTGGGTTTGTTTTGTTAAAATTGTTTTTTTTTCTCTTTTCCCTTTCCCACCCTTTTTTTTTCTGTTCTCTTTTATGTTGTTTATCTTATTGTAATATGTACAAGTCTGTGATTGTCTAGTCAAACTTGAATGGTATTTTGTGATTTTGTCCAATTTACAAGCTATGTAAATTTGTTTTGTTCTAACAAATAAAGTTACTTGCAAAATTCAAAAACTGCCATTTAGAGTGGCATGGGCTCACCCTCACTAAATACATTGAATACAATCAAATCCCTAGAGGGCTTATAATTAAAGTAGAATCTAACTTAGGCATTAATTCCACAAAATTAAATCACAATTTGGATGGAATTAGAAATAGGGCATCAATGGACTTTATGTATTCACTAATTGAGGCGATTATTGAGGAACTTGAAAATCTAAATAAAGAAACTAATCTAGCAGAGGAAGCATTAAAATTGAAATTAAAAGAAAATGTATTTAAAATCAATTTCAAAAACATAAAACAAAAGTTAAATGAATATGAAGAAAAACTAAAACAGAAGAAAATAAAAAGTTTCAAGAAAGCATGAATGATTATAGGGACAATAAAGTCAATACATACAAAAAGTACAATACATAAAAAAAAAACTGGTATGAATAAATGTTACCAATCAGATATAAGTATCGATAGTAACTATAGTTATACCCTGAACACTGAGACAGCAGAATCCAGACAGGATCCTTTTTTAGACAAAACATCATAGGAACCAGGAACCTCAGCACAGAGACAGAAACCAGATATCCATTGAGAGACAGAACAACAATACAGACAGGACAAGCCAACATCAGGGTAAACTTCAGGGGCAACAGGGGAAGAGGTCAAGGAGGTCATGGTGGAGGGTGAAACAAGCAGACAGGAAGCAAAGGCAATTACAATCAGCCCCAAGATGATCCCAATATTTAATTTAAGCCACCAACATCTCACAGAAGCAGAAAGCAAAATGCTGTTGTTTGGACTTAGTTTTGCTCCTTTTAGTCCAATTCGAGTTTCAGGCGGACCTGCAAAAAATTTTTTGTAATGTAAGATTAAAACAATGTTTTGGTAATATATAAAATATGAATATAGGCAAGGTTTTTGAAAACCAAGTAAAAAAGGCATTGAATATTAAATCAAACTTCACTCCATCAATAGGGAAGAACCACGGGATAGAGAGTTATTGCACACAAGTTCAAAAAGATATAGAAAAACATTTTTTAACAAACAAGAACGATTTCTGAAATACAGCAACTTGAATCAACAAGAAAAGCAAGCAATCAAAACACTGATTGATGATGAGCAAATTCTAATCAAATAAGTACATAAAGGTGGAGGGATCGTGATAATGGATAAAGACCATTATCAAAGAATGTGCAAAAAGTTGTTGAACAACAACTTAAACTATAAATCTCTAGACAGTGAATCCACACAACAGTTACAAAGAACCATAGCAAACACACTGGATGAATTCAGTGTAAAGGGATGGCTACAAGACTGGGAATGTGAAATACTTTTAAATAAACATCCAAGAATCCCCACATTTTATGAAATTCCAAAAATATATAAAAGCATTACAGATCCACCAGCAAGGCCCATTGTCTCAGCAATAGGCTAATTATTACAGCCAGTATCACAGTATATCAATATGCATATACAGCCTTAAATAGAACAAACTACAACTTATGTAAGGGACACAGACCATATGATAAAAATATTGGATGAAGTATCCCATAAAGGATTACCACCACCTTACTTTTTAGTGACAGCAGAAGTCACAGATGTATATACATCTATTCCCCATCTAGATGGTATTGAAACTCTGAGGAAACTACTAGATTCCAGACAAGAACTACATAAACCTAAAACAAGAGTCCTACAAGAACTGGCAGAATTGGGTTTAGAGAAAAACTATTTTGAATTCAATAATCAGTTCTATTTACAAACACAAGGCATGGCGATGAGCAGTACTATGGCCCCGGCTTATGTGAATTCATACATGTTTGATTTTGAACAAAATCATATATTAGACCAAATAAAAAATCATTTTTACAACCAAATAACAACATGGCATCGCTTTATAGATGACGTATTCTTCATCTGGCAAGGTAGTGAAACTGATTTAAAATTGTTTCATGAATATTTAAATTCAGTAAATAATAACATCAAATTTACTATGGAAAATGATAGAAAACAAATTTCTTGCTTCGATTTACTGATTTTTGAACAAAACAGCAAGTTAGAAACAAGCCTTTATAGGAAGAAAACAGATTGAAATACTTTGTTACACAAAAAGTATTCACAAACCCAGTCTTATAAGAAGTATCCCATATTCCCATCTGGTCAGAGTCAAAAGAAACTGTATGACAGAAACAGAATTTGAAAAAAATAAAGATGAAATATTAGAAAGATTTAGGCAGAGAGGCTATGGCCATCAGATTTTAAAACAAGCTGAAGTAAAAATACTAACTAAGAAGAAGCAGGACCTACTGACACTGACGGAGATGGTAGATAGACATGAACAAATAGTATTTTCTACAAAATTTAGTCACGAGATGCCAGAAAATAAATGAATAATACACAAGCACTGGCCTCTAGTAAATACTGAAAATAGACATATACCAGTTCTTCAAAATAATCCAATAGTAGTTGCCAAAAAAGTCCCTACATTGAAACACAAATTGGTAAGGTCACAATTTTATGTAGCACCTGAACTAGGATATTAGTTATTGCTGGGGCCACTACAACTAGCCATGAACCCATGTGGAAGGAGCTTGGTATGTGGACATACAAATAATAGGAATAAATTCAAAAATCCACAAACAGATGAAACATTCGACATCAAACAACCCATTAGCTGTCAAACAGAATGGGTTATAAATGTAATTCAGTGCCTGTGCAATAAATTGTATGTGCGTCAAACCACAAGACATTTAATAGCCAGAATACAAGAACACAATGGGGACATCAGCAGGCAGGATGAAACCTCACTGGTTGCCATGCATTTCCAAGATGCCAGCCATACAGGAGCAACCTTCAGATTTTGGTGGCTTGAAGCTGTTTACCCCAGAAAGAGGAGGCAATTAGTAAAACAGATTAGACAAATCTGAAATGAAATGGCTATATCAGTTGAAATGCCTGAACCAACAAATGGGCATGAACACAGAGATTAATTGGCAAGTATGCTGGTTGAAATCACCTCTATAGTCTGAAACGTAAATGGTAGCAAAATAAAAACCTCAAGTCAGAAGTTCAAGGGGAGTACATATAACTAAAATAATGTTCAAGCACATAGTAAAAAGCAGAAAGAGCCATAAGATTTTCAACCCCCACAATTCCCCCCCACTTGCATCCAAGGATGGAGACTGCCTGATTTCCAGCTTGTCCATGAAATCATAAACTGAAATAAAAAAAAATACAGTCATTTGACACTCCAGGGTAGAAACAGTACTCAGAAAAAGAAACAATAGAAACAGTTTTTAGATAACAATTACACACAGATTTCAATACATAAAACTGAACAAATGACAGGCACTAAAAGATAAAAATAACTATCAAGTGATTTAAATAGGATTAAATTCTTCATCAATAATACATATAGAATAGTAAAGAGTCCAAAATTGTAGAAACAACAAAAGAACCCGCTCATCCATAATTGGCAACCAGTACAACATCAAAAGGCATACCAAAGTTTTGTTAGGCAACAATACACAAACCTAGCAAGGTTCAGGAGATCATGATGAGTATGAGCACATGGATGAATCGGCTTAAGAGGTAGTGAAACCTCATGGTTAACAAACGCAGTGGTAACGCATAGCAGATGAGCCACCATTACACAGCCATGTCATTCAGCATATGAAAAGTAAGTCTATAAGGACTTTTTGAAAGAGGAAATAATGCAAGAAACAAATGTAATGAATGCTAACACTTAGAACAATACCAATGCAAAGACAGTGGCGGAGCTAGAGGGGGGCTGGGGGGGCGGTCGCCCCTCCTGGCTGCCCCAGTGTGAGTAGTGGCACCCCACCACCATCTCTATTCACTGTTTAGTGCCCATTGTGGAGCCCATGATTGACTTGAATGGCCCCCCCCGGCTCCCAAATGCTCCCAAACCTGGCTCTGCCACTGTGCAAAGAAGTTTATTGCAGAAACCAGGAAACATATTGAGTGAAAGCCATGGCATGGAGAGCCTGGAGGCATTCAGGTTATGGGGTTAGTTGAGTTCTTTTGTGCCTTTTTTTTAGATATGGTTTTTCCAGTGTTCTCAATGAAGGCATACACTTTTATAAGAACATCTGTAGTAACAGAATGAATGAATCTTAAGTAAAAGGAAAAATGTTACAAATATTTTATTTTTGTTATATATTCCAGAATGAAAACGTTGAAAAGCTAACAATAAGATTTAAATATGAATGTGTTAATACACCTAATGACGTGGAGGTAATGAAGAAATCAAAATTATTTTCATAATAAAGGAAAAAGAATGAACCTGCATATGTAATACGATACTGCACTTGAACTGCTAATTAAATGTGCACTTTTCATTTTATAGATAATTTGAATCAAGCCTTATACTTGGATAAGAATGCATAAAGAAATAAGAATACACAGAACTGCTTGGTGAATAACAATGTAGAAAAATAAGAAAAACGTTTTCTTGAAATATGAGTAATTTAACTATAATGATTATGTGATTGCAAAAAATGCACTCTGACGCTATTACAGAAAATACAGAAGCCCTTTGAAAAAGCACTTATTGGCAGTACGAAACATCAGACAAGAAGACATGCCTGACAGATATTATGTTGGGAAGATTTTATGAAAACAGTCTTTGGGTTTTCCCCCTCCGAGGTTTACGCATTGATTCACACCCCTGTGAAAAATAATTATGACATTAGCTTTTGTTCACCAGCACTGCTAGACAGATTCTGGATAAAATATGCCAATTTAAAGACTAATCCAGCCTGGGAACATTTCCAAGCCATACCACTTACCAAACAAACATTTAAGGTCACAACAGTTGTGTTCTGCAATGAAGGGGTGAACATTGCATATACCATTTATTGGCTTGAAAAAAATTTAAAATTCAGGGCAATCCTGAACCAATCTTAGACACAGTGGGCTTTTGGAATGGAGAGTGGTGCTTTAAGATTAATCTGTTTCAAGATGACAGAGGGTCGCAACATTTCCCTAACTGTTTTTGCTTAGGAAGAGATAATGGGTTTATTTTTTATCCTGGTCAGTCTCATCATTGCTATAATTGTGGTTCTCCTAGGCATTTAAGTCACACTTGTGAAATTGTGAAATGTGCACAATGTGAGGAGGTGGGACATTCAATGTTTCACTGTAGAAACCCATTGAAATGTAGTTTATGTGAAGAGGGTCATTCTTTTCCAAATTGCCCTTCGGCAGCTCACAACACTTCTGACTCTGACTATGGGATTCAGGATGTTTATATTAATACAGCTGTGAAGACAGCAACCTCTGTCCCCCTCCCAAACTTCTTCTTCCCAAAGAAAAGATATGACCTCTGTGGTGGTGGTACCTGTCCCCCCAACAGACACTTCAGACCCTCCCTTCAGTTAAAGAGTTCAGAGATAGAAGTGCCTCTTGTTACATCTGAAGAGGTACATGCCCCTCCAGCAGTTTCTGTTAACATTCCTTCTATGCCCCCCCCCCATCCCTTTGAGGACAAATACCAAGTGGAACAGAAAAAAGGTGGGTGTAGAAAGACAGGCCCAGACAAATAGAAAACTCCCCTTACAAAAAAACAAGTTAGCAAATAACTAGTGATTACCTTTTCATTAAGTAATGGCTAACTAAAATGTTAAGCATTAAGCTTCATCATTGGTTGAGGAGTGTTTCTCAGCTAATGTTTAACTTTTGCCATCTAGCAGTTAGTTGGGAATTGTTTTTGTTTATTTATTCATTAGTTGAGAAATAAAACTAAAAATACTGCAGCTAGGGATTAATTGAAGTCTTCTATTTAAACATAGTCCAGCTTGACAGTTAGTTGTTTATATGACTTAGAACATTTTGAAGTTGTTTTTGCTTGAAATGCAAGAAATGGCTCAGTTATTAACTACTTGAGATTTTAGCTTAGCATATTTTGCAGTCACAAGCTACTTGATAATGGACTCACCTTTCCAGGAGTAGGGTCCACTATAGGGGCAGGATTCATAAAAAGGATGCAGCCAGCACATCGAGATGTGCTGGTGCAACCTCAACTAGTGCACTGGCGCAATTCTGGTGAGGGATTAATGAGCATCACACACCACCCTTAATGTTATGTGGCGCATCTGGAGGGGTTGTGCAGGAGGCGTGCCCATGCATATGGTGCACAGCCCCATTCACAATCCACATTGGAGGCGCAACCCCAGAGCAAGTCTGGAGATGTGCCCCTCAAGATAAATCTACAACAAGTAGATTAAGTGGGTGCTCACCCACTGGCAGGCCACTGTACTGCAGACAGGAGCTGGCAGCTTTCCCACTCTGGCAGTGCAGTGCCCCCTCTCTGCCTGCCATCCCAATTGTATACCGCATACTGCAAGAATAAATAAAACATATGTGAACCCCCTCCCTGCCCTTCTGCCCTGACTGTATGCTGCACACTTCAACATTAAATAAAACATATACAAACCCCCTCCCTGCCCACCACTCTGATTTTATGCTGCACACTGCAGTGGTAAAGGAATAATAACTGACCCTCCCCACTAACTTGATCTGATCACATATTTGCCATAATCCCTTAAGTCAACCTGGTGGTCCAGTGGACTACCCCCACACATTCAGGCACCCCCACACCCCGCTCCCCCATTATGACATGGTCCTAATGTCAGTGGGCAGCTCAACCCACCCGCATGCTGCCACAGCTGCCTGCTGATAGAGCTGTCTGTGAATGACAGCTACTGTACACCTGGAAGCCCATAGGTGGATCCTGCCAATGAATGGACTTGCAATGTGTACTGTACCCTGTCATTCACAAAGTTTCACACGTCTTGAAAAAATTGAACTAAGATGGAACACCAGCATGCACAACATTCACTCTATCTGAACAATGTTGGATACGCCTGATCAATGTTAGAACTGCCTCCACTACCCTCAGCCACCATAAGGAACACCACCATCCTACCTGTCCTATGTGGTGGTGGGATTGCAGTCTTATGCCCCTGGTGACTGCCAAGGTACTGAATGGCAGGAGGATAGGGGAGATGATTACCAACTATGCACCCCAAACCACTTCCCTGTTACAGAATAGCATGTGGGATGAGAGATTTCTAGTCTTATCCCCTTGATCAATACCTCTGCCCAGGGGCAGCTATATTTTCACCAATCAGTGCCCCAGTACTGAAAGACATGCTGCTGGAGGATATTGCATAGCCTTTGTGATTCCAATTGCTGCCCATCTACTGCACAGAGTTTGGGGGGGATAGGTGTTGCCAGTATTCTTTGCTCAACTTGAACAGTTCTGCCCCATCCAATGTATTCTAACCTGTCAGGCACTTTTACATTATAGTTTAGATTTTGATCTGTTCTATGCCTGCACTGACAGTCATTAGCACTCCTGCACAGCAAATGCTACACACCCTCTCTGCCAGATTTTTTCTCCACACCCCTGGCAATGTCCCAGAAAGTTTGCCTTAATAAATCATTAAATAAATATTAAATTATATTCTATGATCCACTGCAACTCATGTGTTGAGGACCAGATTCCAACTTGTCAGCCTGGAACAGCACAATTACATATCTGGAGTCATCTTTTTTATATTATACTGCTGTGACCCTCCCCTACAGATGGGGGTTCATAAAATGTCTTCCTGGGCTTGCCTAAGTCCCACTGCCAGGCTGGTGTTCTGTGTCCAAACCATGTGAATGTGCTTGCATGAGAGTGCCCTGTTAGCTTCTGTGCCTGTTTCTTTAAGAGGTATCTATCTCA
Organism: Neoceratodus forsteri; assembly: GCA_016271365.2. NCBI lineage: Eukaryota > Metazoa > Chordata > Ceratodontiformes > Ceratodontidae > Neoceratodus > Neoceratodus forsteri. The sequence goes on along the minus strand of CM028130.1, from coordinate 1,376,865,315 downwards.
TGGATTATAATTAAATTAGGTGGGGACCGAATGGTTTCAGGCTCGAGTCCTGCCCAGGCAGCATTACAGCTGCTTCATTCTGCCATCTCTAAGCACACAGAGGAAGCCCTAATAGGATCTGTGATTGTTTGCTGATTATCTGCTTTAATAATAATAATATAGTAGTTTGTCTAACGTGCTTTCCTTTGTAGCATGGACTTTCTGCTAAGAGACACCATTTTGGTACTGGACTGCCAGTTTGGATCAGCCAGTACCATGGGGACCTTAAAATGGAGACTGTCCCCAGAGGTCTTGTGGGAGTGAATTTCTGTAGGAATTGTGTAATTTTTACTGTCTGTCACCTAAATGGACCTGGAGGGGGAGCCCTTTCTATGACAGACTGATGGATCAACCAACTGAACCTTTTGGATCACTGGGAAATCCCAGAGCTGCCTGCAGCAGTGTGTCAGTGTAGAGTTGGAGTTCAGAGGGTGAACTGCTCAAGTAATTCAAGCAGCTGCTTGTGCATGGTAGCTCAGGGATTCAGTGGGAAGGCTGTGTCTGGCCTGCCTGCTACCATCTTCCAGTGTGAAGAAGCCTGCAATCTGATATCAGACTTTATCCAAATTGCTGTTATTGAGACCAGAATCCTGAATTGTGAGAGAGTGAATTTCACCTGGTGTGGACCAAAGACTTGTTCCTGGAGCGATTGGCCTGTCAGGAATTGGAGAGAACCGCAGAGTGTATGATTTGCACAGAGACACTGCTTTATTGCAACCGGACTGTCATCCGAACTGTGGTATCTGGCTGTTTTGGTTATAATTGTGCTAAATGTGTAGTGTGGGTCATGATTTGGTTCCCCACACCCCTGAATGTGTCACACTAGCTGGACATTTCATCCAGCACCTAAAATGTACTGCAATAAGAACTGTTCACCTGGTCTGGGCCTCACTATCTCAGCCTAGACTGCCGCTCATGCTGCAGAGATTCATCCAATGAAAGACCAGCTCGGGGATCTAGCTCCCTGCTCAACAACATCAAACAGGATTGACCATCATGGTGCATGGTGTGGGCCCTGCTTCTCCTGGCAAACAGCATACAATCCTGAGGTTTTCATCTTGTCAGTCCGCCCCCTGGTCTGGGTAGTATGAGTAACCATCAGGGTAGTTCCCTGCAACAAAGCTCAAATCATTGTGGGTCATGGGTAATGGGTGCTCGAAATCTGAAATGGAGGGGGTAGAGGTGGGGTTGGAGATCAGAAGGAGTGGAGAGGAGATTGATAGGGAAAGCCCAATAGGCAAACGTCAGGCTGGCAAAGTGATTAAGGGGGATGAGAGCAGCAGGGCAGAGACAGGCAGTGAGGTGGAAACAGGAGGGCAGTTGCAGGAGACACAGATGGTGCAGCTGGAGTGTGTAGGGGCAGGGCAGTATGAACTCTGGAGTAGAGGAAAGGGTAAAATAGAGAAAAGGGGTAAGGTACAGGAACAGGGTACTCATGCTGGGGGATTCTATACTGAAAGGGGCCAAATGGGGTGGAAGGGGGGAAAGGCACAGCCGTATTTGGGTAGAAGCTATTTCTGTGTTGACCGCAGGAGGGCAGGGTGGGCACTGCTCAAGTGCACATTGAAGGGGAGGAAGAAACCTCACCTAGTGTTGCACATGGGTACAAACAACTTGGCATAAGAGCCTGTAGAAGTGGTGAAGGGGAGAATTAAGGAGTTGGGCAGGCAGTGTCAGGGGGTTGGGGAGTCAGTGGCATTCTTGGAGGTTCTCCTGGTACCAAGTGCAAGCATGGGCAGGAAGGGAAGGATAGAGGAGTTCAACGAGTGGCTGAGAGAATTTTGCCACATGAAGAATTACAGTTTAGTGACAAACTGGGGTAGGATCTGGGGGAATAGTGACTTGTACACAGGAGACAAGCTACACTTGAGCTGGGAGGAGAGGGGAGTACTAATGGGTGGAATAGTGGGGTATATATATCAACTAAGGTGGATTTAAATTGGGGGGGGGTGGCAAGAGGACTGAGGATAGTAAAAAGATCCAGATAAGGGAGCCTAGTGAGCTTACCTCCCTAGATATGGGTAAAGGCAGAGGCGAAGTGATTCAGGGAAGGGGCATGCAGGGTAGCCAGCGTGAAGTGCAGAATGCACCACCACTCTCTAATAATAAGGCAAATAAAGGGTGTGGACTACCGAGAGGAGGGGAGCAGACCAAGGAGAAGAGGGGAGAGAGAAAAGAAGGGGTATATATGGAAGGTGGTCTCTCTAAATGCAAGAAGACTGGGAAACAAAATTGCAGAAATTCAGGCACTCCTCTCAAAGGGGAATGTGGACATTGCTGCAGTAACAGAGACTTGGGCCACCAAGTACCATGACTTAGATCTAGCAAACCCAGGGTACAGTATATACAGGAGGTACTGGGGACTTGGAAGAGGGTGGGTAGCACTGTATGTGAAAGAAGGGATCAAATGCATGAGGGAAGAGGTAGAGGAGGGGAGGATGGATACACTTTGGGTGCAGCTTCTGGACTCCAAGTGTATAAAGATGAGGCTGGGGGTGGTGTACAGACCACCAACCCAGTCAGGGGAACTGGATGGGGAGTTGGTAGAGCAGATAAGGAGGGTGAGTAAGAAGTGGAGTGTGGTGATAGTGGGGGATTTCAACCTACCAGGGGTTGATTGGAGCATCTCTGCCACCAACAGTGCCAGGGAGCAAGCGCTCCTGGATGCAATCCAGGATGGGCTCCTGACACAAATGGTAAGTGGACATACAAGACTTGGTAACACACTGGACTTGGTACTGGCAAATGGTGAGGCAGTGGGGGAGGTAAGGGTTGAGGACCCACTAGCTAGTAGCGACCACCAAGCAGTGTGGTTCATACTCACATTGGGCAGGGAGACTGGAGGCACGGGCATGAAGGTGGTGGACTTTAGGAGGGTGGACTTTTGGAGGAAGGGAGAAATACTGCAAGGGAGACTCCAGGATATAAGGCCGGGGATGGATGCAGAGCAAAAGTGGGAAGTTATTAAAGCTGGGCTAATGGAGGCCACAGTAGCCTGCACCAGGGCTAGGAGTAAGAAGGGCAGAGCCAGAAAACCATGCTGGCTGAACAATGCGGTTCTTCAGGGGGTGAGGGCAAAGAGGGCTGCATATCAGAAGTATAGGAGAACAAGGAAGGAAGAGGATAAGGAGGCTTACGGGAGTTGGTCCAAAAAGGTGGCCAGGCAGGTGAAAAAAGCCAAGGCCTCCAGGGAATTAAGGTTAGCACAGGGCCTAAAGGGAGGGGAGAAGGACCTTTTTAGATATGTCAGGGAAAAGAGGAAGTGCAAAGAACGTATAGTGAGGATAAAGTGGGAAGGGGAATGGGTGGAAAAGGGAGAGGATCAAGCGGAAATACTGAATGAGTACTTCTGCTCTGTTTTCACTAAAGTGAGGGATGGACCACTACCATTATGGACTGAGGGGATGGGAGAAGGGGGGAAGGAGGTGACAGACAAAATGATCATAAGGAATAGGTGCTAGAGGGTCTGAGGGTGTTAAGGATGGACAAGGCGTCAGGTCCTGATGGCATCCACCCCAGAGTGCTGAGGGAGATGGCAGAGGTCTTGGTCAAGCCACTGGCAGATCTGTTCAACACCTCCTGGGAAAAGGGGTGTGTGCCTCCAGACTGGAGGGTGGCCCATGTGGTGCTCATACACAAGAATGGACCTAGGGAAGAGCCAGGAAACTATCAGCTGGTCAGTCTCACTTTCATAGTGGGGAAGCTTAAGGAGTCTATACTGAAGGAGAGGCTGGTGGCATTTCTCAAGGGTAATGGCCTCCAGGATAGGTGGCAACATAGGTTTGTCTCAGAGGTCTTGACAAACAAACCTAATAGAGAATTATGACTGGGTAACAAGGGAGCTAGATGAGGGTCATGTGGTAAATGTCCTGTACTTGGACTCCAGCAAGGCCTTTGATACAGTGCCTCATGGGAGGCTGGGGGAAGCTGACTGCTGTGGGGGTGGGGAAAAAGCTGACAAACTGGATAGAGAACTGGTTACAGGGGAAGCTGCAGAGGGTGGTTGTGGGGGGGGGGAGCTCTCAACACCCAGAGCAGTGACAAGAGTGGTGCCACAGGGTTCAGTGCAGGGCCTGGTGTTATTTGGGGCTCTTTATGTCCAATATAGCCACACAGAGTTGGGGGCAGGGTTAGTGACATATGATACCAAAATGGGGGCAGTGGTGGACAAAGAGGATGGATGGAAACAATTGCACAGGGACCTCACCAAACTAGAGACATGGTCAGAGAAGTGGCAGCTAGGATTCAACATGAAGAAGCGTAAGGTGATGCACTTCAGGGCAAAAAACCATAGGAGCAACTACTGGTTGAAAGGGTGAGGCTAGGGATCACTGAGGAGGAGAAGGACCTTGGGGTGTTGGTAGCAGTGAGCATGAACAACTCTTTCCAATGCAGGAAAGCAGCTGCTAAGGCAAACAGGATGCTGGGTTATATTGCAAGGGGTTTCTCATCCAGGCATAGGGATGTGATCCTGTCTCTCTACAGATCCTTGGTCAGACCACATTTGGAGTACTGTGTGCAATACTGGAGGCCACACCTGAAGAGAGATATAAAATTACTTGAGGGGGTACAAAGGAGGACAACAACATTTTTAAAGGGGATGGAAGGAAAGGACTATAAAGTCCGGCTGCAGGAGCTGAATATGTACACACTGGAGGAGAGGAGGGATAGGGGATATGATTGAAATGTTCAAATACTTGAGGGGGATAAATTAACCTAGCACCGAGGGGGTGTTTAAACTGAGGAAAGGTAGGGAGATGAGGGGGCATGGACTAAGGTTGGAGGGGAGTTGGTTTAAGAGGGAGACGAGGAGGCACTTCTTCACTGAGAGGGTGGTGCCTAACTGGAATGCCCTACCAGAGGGGGTGATAACATGTATGACAGTCAGAAGCTTTAAGAAGAAGTGGGACAAAGCAAGAGGAAGGGTCTGGGAGGCAGGGGCTATGACAGGTATGGGAGGGAGAGTGGGGCAGGAGGCTGGGGCAGCTGCAATCTAAGGTGCTAGCTGCACACTCCGGCAGACTTTGATAGACCAGTTGGTCTGTTCTGCTGGCAGATTCATATGTTCATATGTATTGTGTGTCATCTGATTTGTTTTGGTTGATCATTATGAAATGAGCCATCTGGCTCCGGAATACAAATTGTGGGTTAAAGTGCATGTTGCTTGTTTCTTTTCTAAGGGCCCCAACAAGAGCTGCAATGCCGTCTTACCCCGGGCAACGCTTCAGGATAGCCTGAGTAACAACTGGGTACCCAGGGTGTGTGTGACTGTGCTAGAGGGACTCTTCGTGCAAGCATGTTTAACCTGACTAAATCAGATAGGAAATCAAAGGCCAGATTGCTGCTCTACCCTTGTTCTCGTCCCCTGAATAAACCAGATTCTGTTAATTTAACTTGGATAGCATGTACCTTTGTGGAGGGGATACTGTACTGCCATTGCACTGTTCTATTGCAGATTCTGTTTTACAGGGGTCTCCACATACAGTGCTGCTGAACCAGCCCAGGTGGTAAGTGTGCCAAGAGTGGGTTCAACATGGTATCCTGACATTAACTGTGATTGTTTATCTGCTGACAAGTGCAAGCCATCAGAGGGCGGGTATCAGTGTCCCAGAGGGCTATACCCAGAGAAGCTACACTACCCTTAAACCAACCTTTCTGGTGGAGGCTCCCATTCACTGAGTTCAGGCCCCTCTTCCTGTGCCTAGTTATGCAGGCAGGGGTAGTATCCCTTGGGATAGTGCCACCTAGGGGTTACACTTGTTTCTCACAGAACTTAAATGAAAGAAAGACTGTTCAGGAAGCTTTGCAGTGTTGGACTTCTGACAACTCCAAAACTGGTCAGGAAGCATTGAAGTGTTGGACTTCTGGTTCAGTAGGCCTCGAAATACAGAACTCAAAAGAATGTGGTAATGATTGGTGAAAATGGGAGGACGTATGGGACATAGCAAGCTGGTTTAATGCAAAAAATCAGCCTCAAGGAGTTACACAAGGAGGGACCAGAATGAGTCAAAATAAAACAAGCAGAAGTGACACCAAGCTTTATGTAGGTGAGTAAAAGCAGGAAGGGAGCACTGTGGCAGACTGCAATCCTTGATGTATGGCTGTACATCAAATTATGGTGAGAGTACTATGCTGTTCCCTCGTGTAATGGGGAATTTAATGCAGTGCCATTGACAGCTGGTGTTTGTATGAACCCCTTCTCCTTTCCTTGGACCTGTGCTTTTTTTTTTACTTAACCACCGACTGTGATCCCCCTCTTTGCCGTAGGCTCCCAGAGCCATCCCGTCTTCCATGCTAGGGACTCTACGCACTGCCCACTACACATGGATGTTAATGTGGTCACTTTTGGCTCTGACAGTTACAAGACGTTGGTTCAACATTCGTCAGAGTTCATCAAACACAAAGGACACTGCTGTGTTGCAGGACAGTAATTACATTTACTGAATTTAATGTACACAGAAGTGTGTATAAGCTCCAAAATGCACAGCAGATCTTCTGAGGTCATAGCAGTCCCCAAACCACCAACATGTATATAAACTATTTCCTCCAGAAAATCTGAAAATTTTCTAAAATAATCTTGCAAAGCTTCAGATCTCCCTTGGTAGGTATGCAGTATTACAATGAGTTAGAATTAGTACTTCAGTAATGCCAGAAAAACAAATTGCTAATAAATTCAAAGGTGACACTGGACACTTGTGTAAACAGGCAGCAATGCTCACATGCCTTTCCAGTTTAACCAATAAAAATGAAATGAAAACAAAAACTGAAAATGAAATTCAAAGGTGATCAGTTCATTCACTCAGTGCTGATGTATGGAAACAGATTATTAAATCTGTGAGTCTGTGATATGTTTTTTGGAGGAAAAATACAGGAATGTGACCCACTCAATTCTTAAAATGGCAATACCTTGGGATTGAAGTACAATGGATTACATGCACTGACATCCTAAATAAAAACTAAATAAGGAAGTGCATGCTTGTGATACAGAAGATGAAAACTGAACACAGCACATATCATTTGTTTACAGTATTTATTCATTTAAACATGCTCTGTGTTAAGCATATGCTGCCATTAACAACTGTTCGGACAAGAGCAGCACTCTGACACATTGCACTACACACTGGAATGAATGTGCGTCACTTATTGCTGTCCCCATTTACTGACAGGTGGAACCAAGTGTTAGCAGTAGTTGAGCAATGTAGGACATTATTCAGTGTGACACCTTAGAGGACTGTTGTGATGACACTATGGTGAGGACCTCTTCAAGCTCAAATGGATGGCAGACTGCATATTTATTTATTTTTTTAATAAAAACTTTACCAATCAACGGATTTAAAAACAAAATGCAGTATATAACAAGCGAGACCTCCAGGAACAATCACAGCTGATCAGGTAAGGAAAACAAACTCCCAGAGTGTACAAGAGACTTCTCCTTTACAAAAAGTATGCCAGGCCTACTGCAACCCTGCATTGCCATACCTGTCTGTAACACTGCTAACACACATTAAAAGTAGATCATTCTCATTTACTGCAGTTTTCCTTTTAAAACCTGTGCCATTTTGAACTTTAATAAAATGGGAAGCACACCATGTGTCTGCTGATTGTGTTGTGGCATGGGAGGGGGGGTAAGACTAGTGATGCTGCATACAAGGTGGAAACAAATCTTGCAGGGGTAATATTTTTGAAAGTCACATCTGCAGTATGGCCCAGGACATAAAGCTGCAAATAAATACTTAAAAAGGAAAGCCTACAGCAGTTTTCTTTGCCAGGGCTGTCTAAATAATATATATTATATTGTGTAGTGTTGTGAAATGGGGGGGGATTCATCTTGCCAGTTTGTTTATATTTGTGTTTGGTGTCGGCCTGCTGGGGCTATAATTCTGTGATTGCTGTCAGCCATAGTACAACACATTTTTTATCTTGTATCTTCCAGCATTTTCTGCCTGCATATTGGGCAGGAACTAATTGGCAAGGAACTTTGGGGGAGATTACTACCTGCCTACTACATCCAATTGCACATGCAAGTGTTCCAGAATGTAAGACAAAAAGTTCTATGAGGTGTTAGAGGTACCACCAGTGTGATGCTCTTGGTGGTGGTGGTTGTGGGGATAATGTACAGCAAGGTGATTCACTATGGTTGGTGGCACAGCTGATTTGAATGTGGATACATGTGACTGATTTTGGGTGGGGACTGCTAGATTATTTTGCGGGTGGTGGGGGTTTGGTCTATGCTTGTAGGGGAGCCGGCTGAATGGTGTTGATATTGTGCAGTGTGCCAGTAAGGAACGCTGTGCTAATGGTAGGGTGTGGACTCTGGATATGTGGTCAGTAAGATGATCTTGGTGGTGTGTGGGTGCAGTCCATATTTGAAGGGGAGGCTAGCCAGATGTGAGGTTGGATGTTGTCCATGGAAGGGACTGTATGCAGTGACCTGGGCAAGCACATGTATGGGAAAAGGGGAGTGTAATGTGCGTGAGGAGGGGGCTGGCCATGTGGTTGGAGTTGCTGGCTGTGCTGGTGAAAGGGGAAGCATTGTTGGGAGGGAGACTGTGGGGTTAAGGGAAGCTGGCTGTTAGTTTTATTTGCAGGTGAGGGAGGCTGACCGTGTCGGTAGGATGTTGAACTACTTATGTTGGTACGATGGAAGAGGCTGCTGGTTTTCACTTGGGTGTGGTGAATAGAATGCCCATCTTGGGGAAAGTGATGGAGAAGCTGGCTTTTCTCATTTTTTCTGGTGGTGGACTGATAGAGTTCAAAAATACATGGATCTGTGCACATGGTGAGGCCAGACAAACTATGCACTGTCACATGAGGTGGGCTGGCATGAAAATGGGGAAAAATAGCAGCTGCCAGCATGAATCCACAGTCAGAGCAGGCCCTGCACCATGGAGAAGTGCCATACTGCCACTAGCCACCTAGCTACATCATCCACCATCCCATGGACTAAATTTGGACCTTCGGTACAGTCACTCCCTCTGTGGAGGGGAAGGCAGAGGGGGAAGGGTCATTCTTCTCACTAGCCAATGCAACCCATCCCAAAATGCTTTACCAGTTTGGCAGTCCAGAGCCCTGTCAATGGTGCAAGATGGATAACAGATGGTGTCCTCATCCTGTCATGTGTCAGTCGATTGCTGGAGTACAATAGCCCCCCCACCCCCAATAGAAAATTAGTTCTGGGGGCACTGACTCTCTTTCATGATGGCCCCTAAGTGACATAGTCCACTCTAAAACCCAGGTTGATGGTGAGATACCAGTCTGTATCCCTCCCCCTACACACAACACACTTTTTTTTAACCATTATAAGTCCTTCCCAGCTGATCAGTATTTTTATTCTTCATATTGACCCATTTTCACTTATATGTCCCCAGGTCTGACAGGATGCTGACTGGTTGAAGGAGGACACTGACCACATGTATCAGATAAGTATTGTTTTTTGTTTATCCTACATTGTTTGTCATTGTTAGTTCATAAAGAGCTGCAGATCCTTTGTGACCCCATTGCTGTTTTTTTTTTTCAGTCTTTTGGTAACTATGTAAGGCCCACTAGGCATAAGTGCCTGTTTTCAGGGTTGACCTGGGAGCACTGGGCAGTTAAGTGACTTGCTCAGAGTCACAAAGTATGCAAGTGGAAGTTGTGAGAATCAAACTCGGGTCTGGTCTACTGGATGCATCAAGCTAATTCACACCTCATTCATCTAACCTATAGGCTATACTGCCAGCCCATCAGTACAGGTACAACTGGATAGTCTCCTGATACCCCATTATCCCAGGCTCCACAGTAACCTGGTAAGAGATCTCTTATTTGTGCTAGAATGTTAATCTGTAATGGTGCTAACTGTAGGCTTTCACTTGCTAGGTGGTTGGTGAGGTAGGGTTTGACATCTCTAAACTGTTCTTTTACTATTCCACCATCATGAAAGGAAGGAAATTTATAGCAGTTCACAGGTGGCTGGAGAGCACTTGGGCTTTGCCCTCATGCCTCACAGTGCACTCGGAGCAAACATTATGCCCCAATTCTCCATTGTGGGCAAGCTCATGAAGACCATACTAAAGGAAGGGTTCATGGAATATCTAGAGAAGCATGATCTCCAGGATGAGAGGCAGCATGTGTTCATGGAGTTGGTGGGATTGTGTCAGACAAATCTGATTGACTTCTTTGACTGTGTCACTAAGACAGTAGACAGGGGTCAAGCAGTAGACATCCTCAATCTTGTTTTAAGCAAGGTCTTTGACTCTGTACCCTACAAAAAAGTTGATCACGAAGTTGGTGGATCTTGCAGTTGGGGAAAAGATGGCTAGATGGGTGGAAAACTGGCTGAGGTACAGAACCTAGAGGGTGGTTGTGGGGGGGAGGAGTTATATGGCACTAGAGAGGTAACCAGTGGGGTCCCACAGGGCTCGGTGCTGGGGCCAGTGTTGTTCAATGTCTTCATCAGTGACATTGGGGATGGCATTAAGGGTAAAATGTGCCTGTTCATAGATGACACCATGCTCTGTGGGTGAATGGACACAGCTGAAGGGATACCAGACCTCTAGGAAGATCTGAAAAAGCTGGGGGAGGTGGTCCAGGATCTGGCAGCCTGGCTTTAATGCCAATAAATGCAAAGTTATGCATCTTGGAGCCAAGAATCCTAGGACAGAGTACTACCTGGGTGGAGTCTGGGTATCTGCATCCGAGGAGGAGAAGGTCCTGGGAGTGATGATCAATAGTGACCTGAAGCACTCCACCCAGTGCAAAAAAGCAGCAGCAAATGCAAACAAGATACTGGGATGCATAGCTAGGGGAATCAGTAGTAGGAGATAGGTGGTTATACTGTCCTTGTACAGGTCACTGGTAAAGCCACATCAAGAGTATGGAGTTCAGTACTGGTGCCCACACCTAAAAAATGCACATTAACCTGCTGGAGAAGGTCCAGAGGAGGGATACAAAGATGATAGCTGGTTAGTAGGGCAAGGCATACAAGGAGAGGTTAAGGGCACGGAACCTGTATGCCCTGGAAGACGAGAGAGAGAGAGACAGAGAGACAGAGAGAGACAGAGAGACCTTCAAGTACTTGACAGGGATAAATAAGGTTGATAAAGAGAGTTTATTTAATCTGAGTGGCAACCATAACACGAGGGGGGTACAGTCTTAAGCTGGAGGATGGGAGGTTTAGGAGGGAAGTCAGGAAATACTTCTTCACAGAGAGGGTGTTTGACACTTGGAATGCACTGCTGAAAGAGGTCATCTCATTGAAGACAGTGGGCAGCTTTAAGAGAAGCTGGGATAGGCATAGAGGAGAGGAAAGGATCATGGGTAGGGAGGATGGGAAGAGTGGGAAGGGAGGGCAGGGACATTAGCTCAAGCTGTGGACCCTGCAATATGAGCGGACTTGACAGACCAAATGGCTTTCTTCAGCTGGCTTCTTTGCATGTTCGTATGTAATTGACCCATGGTCTGTTGTGGGTTATTGCTTACTTTAAGTTTGGTTATCTCCTCTTGGCCACTGCTTTTCAACTCAAAGAAATGGAAAAGAAGAGTCTGAGAAGCATAAAAATATACTAGAATTTTGTTTTTTTTTATTTGTCACCTTTTAAAGAACAGCTGACGCCTTCAGTAGAAGTTAAAAAAACAATATTTGGACACAGTTCAGATTGCGTTTCACATTTATTCGGTATTTTTCCTCATCATTATCTATTACTGAGGTCAGCTTCCTGACAACAGGATCTTTGCTCCTGAAGAGTTCATCTAGTCCTGCTGCTTTCTCCCTACCCGAGGTCATAGTGCACTGATTTGACATCACAGTTTCTCCCAAGACAACAGTTTGCTATGTCACAATACAGGATTATGACTTGAAGTAGGAAGTCAGCTGTAGAGGTAGAGGAGCTCTAAGAAATAAAGATCACATATTCATGCAAATATTCTCAGTAATAAACAATGGACAGGGGAACTCTGTAGAATGTATGGAGAATGCAAGTTGGAATGTACCCAAACAGTATGTTTTTCAAAGTGTCGAGGCATCAGCAGTTCTTTAAGTTCCCCTCCCCCAAGCTTTGTTTACATTTACAGTGCTATCGCTGGTGGGGAACTGTTGTCTGGGACAGCCAAGGACACACAATGCAGTGGGGCACTTCCTTAGAAAGATACTTTGACCCCACCTCATTGTGAGCTCTCAGCTGCCCAAAGACATCAGTTCCCCACTGGTACTAGCGCTGCAGTTGTAAACTACACTGCGGGTGAGGGAACTTTGCCCCACTGGTACTAGCACTGCAGTTGTAAACTACACTGCGGGTGAGGGAACATTAAAAGATAATAAAAAAATAAAACTTACAGCATATATTTAAACTAAGCATGGTTCACAGACTTTCATTTACATTTCTTTAAATTGGAAAGCAATGCCCACTAGGATATAGTCACTTCCTTAGAAATATTGGGCAGACCATACATTTATTGGGGGGGGGTGGTGCACAGCTCTGAAGTTTAAGACAAAAGGCAAAAGGCAAAGTGCTTTCAACAACCAAAGAGGTGAAATAATCCTCATCGTATACCTAGAGCATTGGGCTGAATGTCTTAGTGCACTAACTGGCTACGCAAAAATGCAACTTCACAGAGGGAGACGGCTAATGTAAACAAATAGTCTAAGCATGCCCTCCAGCCACTCACACTGTTTAAAATGCACCAAAAGATGAGTTTCCAAAAATTTTTGCAATAGCAATATTATCCTCTGAAGTGCAGGGCATCTTCTGGAGTTATTGACCTTGGAAGAGGGTAGGGTCTTTGCTTCACCTCGTGTTGTTTGACAGCTTCTAAGTCAATAGACCAGGAGAAGTTCACTTCATCAGGTAATATTGCTTAAATTGTGTGCCAGTTTCTAGAGTTTCAAAGTTGTAACTGTACTCCTTGTACTTCTCTATAAAATATTGCCATGTTGTACACCCAGAATAAATAGTAAGTAAAATTATGCAACTTACAGTTAACTTATTTAAATAACAAAATGACAGATTAAGACATTAGTCTCTCTGTTTTTTTATCTGAGTATTTTCTTAAAGAGAATTTACTATACTGCCCCTAAATGCAGCAGTTGCTGTAGAAATGCCCAATTAGGGTTTTTAGCATAAAACAAATTATTTTATTTACCTGCTATCTGGTGGTTTTAATTAGAAAGACCTGCTCCGTCTATAATGGCTGCAGAGCCCTTGGTGGGCATTTCACACACCCCAGATGGCTTCCACCACAAAGGTTATGCTAATGAGGGCTACCAACAAATGGCAGAGTTGGCAGCCCTTGTTAGCATAACCTTTTATGGCGGAGACCACCTGGAGTGTGTGAGATGTCCACCCAGAGCTCTACAGCCATTATAGATGAGGCGGGTCTTTCTAATTTCATAGCAGTTTCCCTTTGAGTCTTTTGCTCATATGCATGTTAGTTGGTATTTATCTTGTGTTAGGCCTATCCTTTTAATTATTGTATATTTTAAAGCAGCAGTACTACCTAACCAGGAAGTGATCCGTTACGACCGTTGTAGCACCACAGAAAATATGGCGACTGCTATCTAGTACTATTGCTGTCAATGCAGCAGGCAGCAGAAATGTAAACAAAAACATAGGATAACTGTACAAATTACAGAGTGATAATACAATGCTGGTGGGAAAGAGTACCAGGTACATGCTCAGCAGAGAACAGGGAATAAACTGTCAAGAAAGTGCACTTTTTTTCACATTGTACTGCTGCTTTAAATTCAAAGAAATGTATCATAAATGCAAAGTTTAGTTTTTATTTTCTTTATTAAAAGGTATTATGTGCATCATATACAAATTCAGGAAACCAAAAAACTTAAATGTCACAAGAAATGGTAAAAAGTGTTTGTGGGAAGGGGGGCTGTGCCCCCTGCACCCCTCTCAATATAGATTATCAACTCTAGGGGGGTACATGTTGGGCACAGAAATTAAGTGCTGCAGGCAGTGGCAGAGTTTCTGCACACCCAGTCCAGAACCCTGTACCTGCTGCACCAGAGTTATCCACACACACCACCACACCACAAGGCTAGCTTGGTGGCAGCAGACACACCAGTCCCTCAAAACCCCTTCATTGTCCCTCCCGTTCCCCTCACTATTCCCCCCCCTTCCTGATGCCGTCCACTACCGTCATGTTTGTGTACAGCTGCTACCCTTGCAGGGTAGCCCAAGAGTATAGCGCCCAACATGAGTTGCCATTTTTACCTGGTGCCCATATCTGTTGCTGTACTCATGGTATACCCTCCTTTCCTCCAGTGAGTACATATTGATGTCCCTTAGTCTCTCCTCATATGTTTTGTGATGCAAGCCATGCACCATCTTTGTCACTCTTCTCTGGATAGCCTCCACCTAGTTAATGTTCTTACACATATGTGGTCTCCAGTACTGCATGCAGTTCTCCAGGTGAGGCCTTACCAGTGCTTTATACAATGGCATCACCCTACCTCCTACTAGTAATACCTCCTGCCTATGCACCACAGCATGCCACTTGCCCTCCTTTCAGCCTTTGCACACTGCTTTGGTACCTTAAGGGCATTACATATGATAACCCCTAGGTCCCTTTCCTCTTTGGTGACACCACCTCCTCCCATCCTGTAGCTCCCCCTAGGGTTCCCCCTACCCAGGTGCATTATCTTGCACTTTTTTGCACTGAACCTCAATTGCCACACCTCTGACCATCTTTCAAGCTTCTCCAGGTCCCTCTTCATTTTATGCACCTTTTCTGGAGTATCCACCCTGTTGCAGATCTTGGTGTCATCTACAGATAGGCAGACCTTTCCTTCCAGCTCCTCTACAATGTCACTAATGAAGACATTGAACATGGCTGGGCCCAAAACTGATCCTTGTGGTACCCCACTAGTCACCCCTTTCTCCCTGGATTGGATCTCATTTATCAATGCCCTCTGCCTTCTGTTTGTCAGTCAATTTCTAACTCAATGTATCACCTTATGCCCAATGCCCAGACTACTCATCTTGTTAACCAACTTTCTGTGTGGGATGGTATTGAAGGCTTTGCTGAAATCTAGGTAGGTGACCTCTATGGCCCCTCCCTGATTCAATTTCCTAGTCATCCATTAAAAAAAAAACTATCAGATTCATTTGACAAGACCTTCCTGATGTGAATCCACACTGCCTTAGATCCTAGGCACCAATGGATTCCAGGTGTGCCACTGTCCTGTCTTTCAGCAGTGCCTCCATGATCTTCCCCACCACTGAAGTGAGGCTAACTCACCTGTAGTTCCCTGCTTCCATCCTACTGCCACATTTGTGCAGTGAGGCTACATGCACCCTCCTCCAGTCCTCTGGAACCATACCTGTGTTGAGTGACTCTGTGAAAAGGGTGGCCAGAGGCACTGCTAGTTCCCTGTGCAGCTCCCATAATATCTTCAGGTGTATGTCATCTGACCCCATGGCTTTATCCACCTTCAGCTTTGTGAGTTCCTCCAGAACTCTCTCCACTGTGAATGGACTGGTGTCCACTTCTCCCCCCAATTGCCTCTGCTCCCCAACTGTGGTCCTTGACCCTCTCCCTCCTCAGTGAATACTGAACAGAAGCATTTGTTCAGTATTTCTGCCTTGTCTAAATCCCCCCTTACACTCTCCTTCCTCCCCTTTGAGCCTCACAATCCCTCCTCATTTTTTTATGTACCTGTAGAATGTCTTGTCCCCTTTTTTTCACAGTCTGTGCTAAACCCTCCTCTGTCGGTGCCTTGGCTTTCCTTACAACCTTCTGTTCTTCTCTTAGGCATTCAAGGTACACCTCCCTGTCCTCCTCCATTTGGATTCCCTTATGCTTCCTGAAACTTGCTCTTTTAGCCCTTACGTAGTCTTCCACCTCTTTAGAGAACCATAATGGCTTCTTTTTTCTTTTCTCTTTGGCCACTATCCCAATGCATTGGTTAGTTACTTCCATAATGACTCCTTTTAGTCCCTTTTAAACATCTACACATTTCATTGAAAGATGCCCTCCTGATAGCTAATACTTTTGCCCTTGTGTGGCTTAACTGAGTCCCTATGTCCATGCCAGACCACACCACAGTGTATAGATCTCCATACACAATGACGCTCCGCCATGCACTATAGTGTTTATCATAGAGATGGAGGTTAGGGCCACTGGACACCAGGGAATGGCACAATATTGGGAAATGAAGACAAATGCCACTTGACAACAGAAAACTTTGCATGGGGTTGGAAGAAGGTGCCACTATAAATCAGGGAGTGGTCCATATAGGATGAGTGCAAAGAGGGTGCCACTGTACAGCAGGGAATTCCTGTTACAGGATGGGGAGGAGGAGGCATCAGTCTTGTGCAAGGAAAGACTGCCCAAACTGGGGGGATGTTGTTTGCGGTGATGACCATGCCAAAATTCTACAACTAAGCTCTTCCCAGCTTGCTAGTTGTTTGAAAATGATGCCCAAAACAAAACTGGCATACTGATATGCAATCAAAACTGGGTAACCTTCAGCACATAGAAAATACTGCATGGATAACTATGCACAATCAGTGTGTTCTGCCACAGAGGGCATGTGATTCTCTCTGACCTCGAGGGTGATGCTCGAGTGGTCCATGGAAATCAAAACCCCAAGGTGGCACAACACACTGGTTATACATAAAGTTGCTTATCCCGTGTTTTTATAGTGTATATTATTATGTGAAATATGTGCATTCTTGTTTTTATATTTACTGGTTAATGGTTATAAACCATTGCCAGTGAGTGCCCAACAGCTTCATAAACCACATATGTTGTTTATGGAGCTCCAAAAACCATGGGCAGAACAGTACCTCAGCTTCACCTGAAAAACCACAGAAAAAGCTGTCCTCATGCTGGATGTTCATAAGCACTGCACAATCAGTCACTCAGCATGAGACAAGCTTGTCAGTGGTAACAGTTACCTTCACAAAGCATCAAAGACAATTTAAACCAAGAAACAGTTAATGAAAAAATTAAAACATGGAGAAGTTTGGTTCTATAGGGATTTTATGTACCATCACAGTGTGTGATGCCCATATAAACCCCTCAGGCTTCATGGGGCGTCACACACCTCGGGTGCATAAAATCCCCATAAACCACACTTATTCATGCATTATTTTATATTTCTCTTTCATAGTGAAATTAATTTGTGCATGTCTTTAGAGGTTTTAGAATGCTGTTCTACCACAGAAGGGTACAATCACCTTCCATGACCTTTGAACTGTGGTGAAACAAGATTTTGAAAACTATGGATTGTTATGTAGAACAATACTTTACTATACACTGCATCACTGCTGCTGTATGTTTAGCCTTGCTCTCAATCCACCTGTGACCAGGCCTGTTGAATCCCATATGGTATCCAACCAAGCAGCTGCTTCTATTGCAGCTTCATCTGCATGTTCCAGCTTGCAGTTTTTCCACATGGAAATGGAAGGGACTGCATTTTTAAGAGCAACTGACGCGATTGCTAGTTCCAGGCTGGCAACTCATAACATGATGGTGCCTACTGCAGAAGCTATTTTAGCCATATATCACATTTTATTGGCTTGCACAAAGAGTTTAGTCCATGAAGCCTGGCTTATAATTTCCTTGTGTGAGTCAAGTGGCCACTGAGCACTGGAGCCCTAGCCCTAAAACAGCATAATGATTATGCTAGGCAAATAGCCCCATACACGTATACCTGCCAGCAAAGATGATCCAAGTGTATTTAGGTGTCCCCACTCCCTGATCCCACTGCAATGCCCTCAGGGTGCCTGCAGCCCCATCCCCTACCAAATATCATCATTATGGTGTTTTTAGGGGTTATTTAATAACTGAAAGGGTTCTTGGGCAATAACTACCAGTTTACAAAAATGCACCAGATAGGATCTGGGGCTACAACAGTGAGTAGGGAAAAGAGCAGACTAGGTGGGCCATGTGGTCCTTGTCTGCTGACAGATTATATGTTTACTAGGGCAGAAATAGCCACAAGAAATAAAATGACAGGACCTACAACTACACATGTGGATGTGCGGACCAATTACATTTCACAGATCTCAGATTTTTGCAGGCTCACCATTGCAGTGATGGTGCTGTACTTGCGGTGCCAAAGACCCAAGTTTCAAGTGTTAGCTTGATAGTTGGAGGGTCAGCAAGAGGGAAGAAGATTGAGTTCTTGCTGGATTGCTCATCTCAGAGTGGGGTGGGGCAGAGTTCAGTGCTTGCCAGATACTATCAGTGGCTGAGGATAAGCAGGCTGAAACCACCAGAGTTGGGAAGAGGAGAAGCAGATGTCAGGCGTACAGCGCATGGGGGCATGCTGCACTTTAGGAGGAGTACTAGGAAAATCTGTGCACTGGCTGCAGGATTACTCCATCTGCCTACACGCCCTGTACCTGATGACCCAGACTGTGCTGTCTCTGAGGGACCTAGGGTGATGGGGCTAGGATGGCAGGTATAATGGAGGCTGCAAGTGCATGGGGAGAAATAAGACTAACTGGAAAAAAAAAAGTTGTTTACAGCAAAATTACTTTTAAAACGTTTTGTTGTTTGACCATCACATACACATTTTGGTATAAAGTTGGTGTTAAAAGGGCACTTGTCAATCCTTTTTGCATCATATTATTTATAACTGAACAAATATGTTTAATGATTGCTTACCTTCTCTAAAATTCATTCAAGTTGATGGTTATTTTAACTGCTGTGCTTTTTTTTAGCTTTAAGTGATTCACAAAGAAAAGGCACCACACACAACATTTATGTGCCTTACCACCGCAGAAGTCCAGCAGCATGCAAATATCCAACTTTGGTGCAGAATTTAAAAAATGATTTGCTCCATAAACTTAATATAACCTGGTCCCACGGACTTCCTGGTTATGAGTGCCGCTCCTGCGTTCACTTACGTGATGACGAGATGCCAGTGAGAGTGCGGGGGCATGCTTCATTATAACCAATGGGCGGCGGCTTTGATTAACATTTTTATCTTATCATGGGCACTTGGTAATAAAACATGGGTACCAGTTGACTAAGAAGGCCCCCACACAGCAGGTCACATGCCTTTCTGAACCATGCAAAGTACACACTGATATGGTGAGCAACAGACAAAATCTCCCTGACATCCAGATGGTTGAGAAACTGCTGGTCAATGAGATTCAAACAGTGAGACAGGCATGGCACCCTGAAAAAAACACCATCACTTATGCACTTCATGACATTAGATCCTTTGTCACTGGCAATAAAACCTGCCTTCAATGAGTGTGGGTGAAGCCACTGATCAGTTTCTAAAAGAAGTGCTTCCAGCATCTTCTCACCCATATGTGACCCCGCTGTGCTTTTCATCATCAGTGTGGCACGCTGACAAAGACCCAGAATATTGCTACCACCATAGTTTGCCTTGCTGCAACTTTTTCCACTGCCGAAGTCAAACAGTACCCCAGGTATCTCTGCCCAGTGACCTGTAATGCACAAATAAGAACTGCCAGCTGCTTTGCCACTGGTCCACATATCCATACTCAGATGTATATAAGGAGTTACTGAATTAATAATGCCATGATTTAACATATCAAATACTCTACCGTACAGTTCCAGAGTAGCACATTTTGCAAAGTACGATCTAAATGGTATCTACCATTTTGGACCTGCATGGGTCATAAACCACAGGAAACCAGCATTCCTTACAAAGGAGTATGGCAAGAGATGAATTGCCAATATTTCAGCTGCTGCTGCTTTGAGCTCCCTTGCAGTCACGTGATTTGGTAGGAATTTTACATTACAATCAAGCATGGCATGGAATGTGGGCTGGACCATTCTTTGTGCAGTTGGAGTAAGCAACTTTAATCATCGCGGTGACATTGTTGGGGTGCTATTGGCTGGTACTTCAGTACCAACATTTGCTGCGTTATGCAGTACAGTGACTATGTTTCTATGACTCAAAGAGGTAATACTAGTAGTACTAATGCTATTCCCCATACTACTAGACAGAATGGAATCATGCTCCTCAGCTATGTAGCCCACAGCATTTGACACTGTGGACCCTCCAACCTCTTTCTCAACTGGACTGACACAGTGAACTCCACACTACCTTTCTTTTCATGCTGACACCAGCATGCAGGGTGTCTGTTCTTGAGGTGGATGAGTTGCCCACCAGTGCCTAGATGGCTTCCCTTTTAACCCCTGCCTACCCACACTTAACAGAGCTGACAGACTGCAACTGACTCATCATCAGGGTCAAGATCATAGAAATCTCACACAGGGGATTTCATTACCCTTCGTTTTCCACGGTGTCAGGAGGACTGTGACAGAGACATTGTTTTTTTGAGATAATTTCAGCACATCAAAAATATTAGGTGTGCTTTCTTTACTAGCTGTGACTGTACTGGATGCAACATCCTCCTCAATAACATCTGAATCATATGACTTATGTTTTTTACTGTCAGGCTCCCAAAGTGGATCCTGCACATTATCATCATAATCATCAACAGTGCTCTCATACTCTTCAACATCTGTGTCCTCCTCAACCTCCACAACCTGTGTGTGTGCATTCTCAACCACATTCTCTGCATCTCTCCTGTTTACCACTGTCTGCTCCAGAAGCACAATGGTCAACACCACCCACGGGTACCCAGAGTACTTTCTCTTCTTCCACTGTTTCCTGCCTGCTGGTACTTGTGGTGCTGCTACCTTTCTCCTCTGGTGTCAATTCACCCACCAACATTGCCATCACTGATTTAGCTTTGAAAAATTTTGTGACAGATATGCCACCACTGCAAACAGCTCCAGTACTCGCACTGTTATTTGCCCCGAGCCCAAAGGAATTGTTGATGACATGTGCTCAGACATTGATGTTGGTAGTGGAGTATTAATTGGCACCTTTGATTTACTAACCCTCTTCCCTGATGCATGGATGCCCATCCGTTTTCTAGAGTTCAGGGACAGGAAAGGGGATTTTTTTTAAAGATTGGGGGTCAGGGTCATCATGGCTGGGGTGGGGAAATAACTCAGGGGTGGGGAGGGTTCTTCAATTTGGCCAGTGATCAGCTGGGGGGGGCAGTAGACACCAGGGACAGGGAAGGAGATTGTTTTGTTTTTAAAGATTGTGGGTCATCATGGCTGAGGAGGGAAATAACTAGGGGGGGGGGGGTTCTTCAGTTTGGCCTGATCAGTTGGGGAGGACCACTAAACACCAGGGAGGGGTATAATAAATTTAATAATGAAATAACAATGAAAATTTGTGGGCAAAATCTCAGGTGAAATTTCGTGAAGTATTTCCCACAGCAAAATTGCTGATTTCTCGGCAATTTTGACAGCAAAATAACATTTTGCAACATCTCTATCCAAAACACAGGTCTGGTTTTCTAGCACAGGGAAATCTCAAAAGTGAAACTGAACACTGAGTCGGTATTTCATACGCCAAAATCACAGCATTTGTTTTCTAGCACTGGGGAATCTGTCAAGTGAAACTGCACACTGAATGGGTATTTTACATGCCCAAAACACAGATCTGGTTTCCTAGCACAGGGAAATCTGGCAAGTGAAACTGAACACTGAATCTGTATTTTATATTCCCAAAACAAAGGTCTGGTTTTCTACTAGCACAGGGAAATCTAGCAAGTGAAACTGAACACCGAATCAATATTTCACATACAAAATGCACAGGGATTTACTTTAGCAGTGGGAAATATGACAAGAAAAGAAACAAAAAACAACATATACAACAAAAAAACTGCTTAAATCAGAAAAAAATGAAACAGCTACAGATCTTGATTGAACCTAGCCTACTACAATGCTGCTGCTCCCCTCCACCACATGCAATCCACAGACACAAAATGCAGAAACTGAAAAACATACTTTACACTATCTAATTGACGAGTGAATACAAAAAAATACTCTGTATCCACAATACATTCCAAATTTTGCTAAACGTTTGGTTCAAATGGAACTTCTTTTATGTTTTAACAGATTTTTATGATCAGACTAACACAATGTGCTTTCTGAGAGACTCTCAACTACACTGCACTCAGACATGACCTACTCAGCTTACTATAGGCTATTCAGCAACATGTGACTCCTAGAGCATCAGATGACATTATACTATCCAATATTACAGTGCAAATTCCACATCAAGCACAAATTTTGCCAGCAAAATTGTCATTTCACACAACAGTAATAACCCAGATAGTGGTGCAATAAAAGCAACATCATAAATTTTGCATTTTTTATAAAATCACTGGGAACTGGGATTTTGCATGGTGTACAATTTTGTGGAAAGTCGAAACTCTAAGAAATATTACGTGGAGCGATATTTGCTGACTTTGCACACCTCTACTTTAGGCTCATTAAGATCACTGTAGACATAAGTCTTCCATTAAGAAAAATGTTTAATTTGTCACTGTGCTCTGGCCAATTACCAGTAATTTGGAAAGGCACTGTTGTCCCTGCTCATAAATCCAGTGACTCAACAAATGTTCGAAATTATCATCCCATTTCCCTATTTGCTCCTCTCTCTAAAGTATTGAAAACATTTCTTT
Organism: Neoceratodus forsteri; assembly: GCA_016271365.2. NCBI lineage: Eukaryota > Metazoa > Chordata > Ceratodontiformes > Ceratodontidae > Neoceratodus > Neoceratodus forsteri. Next base: position 1,376,842,807 of record CM028130.1, on the reverse strand, counting down.
TGAGTGATGTTGGATTCCTAGCTTGGGTATAATATAATGACACCAGCCCGATGTGGTTTTCACATCCTGGACATAACACATTAACAGCCTTTTTGGGTCTCACACAGGTGATCCATGAAGCCTTCGATAAGGACATTTTTCAGCGAGCATCTTCGTGGACCTCACCAAGGCTGTCAGCTTTGTGAACCATGATTTATTACTGGTTTCTCTTAAAAGTCTGGGTACAGTATATCTGGTAATTCTGTGAGCCGGTGTGAGTGCTGCCTTAAAGGACGAGCACAAAATACCTAAATTATGTGTCACCTTTCTTCACGATCTCCCGTTGTACTCATTGTTCTCCAGAGATCAATCCTCATTCCCTACATTTGTAAAAATACTGTAATGCTTCTTTATGCTGATGATGCAGTGGTCCTCATGAGAGGATCTAGTCTACCTGACATGCAGAAATTATTACAATCTGATTTTAGAAATCTGCAAAACTGTATTTTACATAACTCATTTTTTTTGAATGCAAATAAAAAAGTAAATTGTTCTTTATGATAAAAAAGGCTGCGTGCTGAACAAGTTCCTTCGTCAACTGCAGTAAACAGATTAGAAAATGAAGAAGTTATGGAATTAAAAAATCTTAGCTTCATCCTTGAAAGTTCCCTCTCCTATGAACTGCACATAAACTCCATTGTAAAAACTGTTCACCAAAGACTGGGAGCTTTATATCAGTTAAATTCACTATTTACACCTACAACTAGGAAACTTCTGTCACAGAGCTTCATTCTCCCAGTAAATTGACTATGGCAGCATGCTTTATTATTCGACTCAAAAGGGACTGCTGTTCAGGGTGAGGACCCTTTATAATAAGGTTGCAAGATTTGCAGCACAATTACCAAGTTGCACCCACCATGTTGGACTTGCTTCAGCTGGATCAAATATGCTATTTAGAGATAGGGATTCTCACTAAGAAGATGACTCTGGTTGATGTTCCTACTTCCTTCCATTCTATTTTTAAAAATCATGTAATTTCTGTTTCAACCTGTTCATCCATGTCCTGGGAATTTTCTGTACCAAAAAAGAGGACTACCACCAGCCAAACAATGATCCTGTATAAACTGTCTTTATTCTACAATACATTGCCAACATTTTTAATCACTGTCAACACCTATGTACCTAGCTTTGCATTTGCCTTGAAAAAGTATCTTCTCATTGACAGTTAATGCAAATGTTATAATAGATTTTGTTTTTTTGTTTAGCAGTTCATTTATTTTGCATGTTTGTAAAATGTTTAATTATTTCCAAATTTTTATGAGGTGTCCTGGTCACCCATGAAAATGGATCTCTGGCTCATGGTATTACCAGATTTTTAAATCAATCAATCAATCAAAATCTTTATTTAACCAGGCAAACATCATTGAGCAAGCTCATTTTCAAGATGGACCTGGAAAGGAGAGGTTAATAATACATACAAAGAAATACTCACTTACATCATAATTGGGTAAACAATATATACAAAATGAATTCACACTTACATAGTATTTACATAGAGCAGTAATTATACACAGGAGGTTTATAATACACATGAAACAGAGTATTAAAAAGAGCCATTAAGCTAAGACCATGAAGAGTATGCAGCTTAAATGTATAGCAACTGCAGTACAGTATATACAGGTTAAACATACTCAACTATAATTACAGTGTGTGTTTGAAGCATCCTTGAACACAATTATTGATTGAAGGAGCTTGGTGGAGCATGAGAGGGGTGGGGATGGGGATGCAAGAGGGTAAGGAGAGGTACATGGTACATGTCCGCAAGTGCATGTAGTGATTGCAGGGGAGAGGGTGGCAACAGCTAGGGAGTGGAAAGCAAAACAGCATGACGGTGTCAAGGGGAGTTAGCAAGGAGTGTAGGTGGGGGCCAGAAGGATATGGAAAAGGAACTAAAAATAAGGGAAAAAAAAACAGGGTCAGGATAGAAGGAGCAGTCAAGTAAGTTCTTATAGGCTATAACATTGCCCAATGGGGGTGGGAAAGATGTACCAGTAAGATGGAGCTGAGGCTAAGGGAAGGTAACATCAGAGGAAGCTCTTACAGGATTCCTTGATAGAGCAAGAATAAAGTGCTTTGAAGGCTGATAGCTCGATTGGGTAAGCCAACTTCATGATTTTTTGCAAGTTGTTCCAGAGACAGGGTAAAGCATGAGATATGGCAGACCTGCCGAAATGTGACTTGAACTTCGGTACTGCAAGGGAGCTAACGAAGGAACTCCTTAAGGCATATTTACCTATCACACCTAAAGGAAGACAATCCGAGATGTACTGAGGCAACATCTTTGTAGTGGCCCTAAATGTCCAGACAGCTGCATTCCTCTGTCTTCTGTAGTTAAGGGATGATCAGCCTGATGCAGCGTAAAGGGATCAGTGATGTGTGGAGTATGGGAGACCAGTTATAAACAACAAACAAAGCAAAAACAAAAACCTTGTGGTTCTTAGTAGCCAAGAGAACAAACTCATATCAGGTTTCTTTATCAGTGAACATTCATGTGGAATCATGGATACAGACTATAAAAAAATTATTTAATTCAAAATTCTTTAGGATTCAATAAATTAAGTTGTATCAGAAAAGTGATTTGGATTTTTCTGGTAACCCTTTACCAGTCATGATGTGGGAGGTGGAGGTGGCTATTGGCATTAAATAAGACTCCTGGACAAGATTCTGTGCCATATAAGCTAAACAAAAGTAATTTAAATGTATGGTTACCAGTTTTCACAATAACTGTTTAAGACAAAGATACATCCCTGCCCCTCATGGCAAAATAAAAAAATAAATAAATATATATATATATATATATATATATATACACACATATATATATAGTGGTGTGGTAGCACCACTATAGATGGGGTTCAATGGTCACTTCTATGTTAAACCCAAGATATTGCTCTTTAATGATGCTGCAACCATTTCACTGATTTGCAGAAAGGTTTGCATGTGCCATCAGGAACCATAGATCTCTTGATATAACAAGTTTTGTTCTGGTCGGATGTACAGGTGCAGACATACGGAATGTCAAATATGTGAAAATTAGCATTTGTATGCAAATTTTTTGTCACACCGTTTTTCTGAAATGGCTTGGAGGTTTGGTTTGAAAATGTTAGGGTATATGGAGATTGGGTCACAGATGTGCCTTTTGAAGGTTTGTTGAAAAAATATTAATCCAATCAAAAGTTATTAAAATTCAAATTCTCCCATTATCCTATTGGAAAAATTAGATGTTCCTTGCAAAAGTAGTTTTGCTGCTGCGAAAGTGGGTTTTGCTTTCACAAATGCAGAAAGTAGTGTCAAGAGTCTGCCATCTTGTTCAGTTAGCAACATGGAAAAAACTAAATAACTCAAAAAATTATGTCCCCTGATAAACATCGACACTTGTGTTTACCTAATTGGGGCCTAAGGAACACAATTATGTGGTTAGTTTTTCAAAACAGTGCCCAGAAAATATGTTTGTCCCCTGAATCCCCCCAGGAATGATGGACACCACACCAATTTAAATGTTGGATGCTCATTGGCAAATTTATTCATGGCACAAAGGACTATATATTTACAAGCCATTTACTTTGAATTTACAATTCAATTTACATAAACAATTCTTACCACATTTTCTGGCTCCGGCATCCATCCTTCTTCTGGTAATTTCTTCCATCTTGCTTTCAGGGCCTGGACAATGTGAATCCAGCCCCCTCCTCCACACCAGAACCAGGCCATGCCACTTCCCCGGGCTTCTGCCTTCTAGGCCCGGACACTTCTGAATCTGGTGCCTGGACCTATCTCCCTCCCCACTTTACCACCATGTCTGGGTTCTTTTTCCAAGCCCGTGTATCCTACCCCCCCCTTTCTCCCCCTTCTCCTTGCCACTGCCCCTCCTCCAGCTTGTGATGGACGGAGGGGCTCCCCCATGGCGGGCTAGTACCTAAGCCCTTTTTTGGCCATCAGGGTCACTAGCTTCCCAATAGGTCGTAGGAACAAACACATCCCAAACTCTGACAGGTAGACTCCGTCCGACCTGAACACTGCGGGTTGGTCAAAGGAAATGTCCCTGTGCTGCAGGTGAATACCCCCATCTCTATTACCATCCTGGCCACCCTCCTGTTCAGACGCTTCCTTACCTTCTCGATAAGCCTGACATCCTGCACCCTCCTCCATACCCTTCTGGAGGTGATATTGGACCAGCCGATCATCGCCCCTGGCCACCACCCCTTTAATCTCGCTAAGTCTCCAATGATGTCCTGACCCAATACCCCCCATGGAAGGCTCCCTAAGTCATTTACCCCCCAGGTGTACCACAGTGCAATCCAGAGTGCTCCATTGCAATTTCAACTCTTCCATCACAGGCATGAGCTGTGCCCACTTCATCCCCCTAATGCCTTTCCACAACACCCTTGTATGCTCAGTGTTGTATCTCAGCTCTGCTCCTCTGGAGGTGGCAACCGCAAACCTCTCAGCCCAGTACATGAAGGAATGCCCCACTATCCAGATTTTCCTCCTGGAACCTGCCATGGAAACAAAAATACACAGTGTGAGCGGCTGTTGTTATTTTCTCATGTACCTCTTATAGCTGCTGGATCTCCAGTGCCCCACCCTTTGTAACTCCACCACTGCAGCTGCTCTGTCTGCTGCTTCCATGGCTGCCCCAATCCTGAATGAATGAGGAGCAAACTTGCTGGGATCCCCCAAAAATGCCATTACCCTCCTGAGGACTGCCCCTACCTGGAAGCCCCTGACTGGGGAGCCATCCCACTGCCAGAACAGCATTCCCCCTGCCTTCCCCCGATCACCCTGTACTCCTCCAGTGCACTCATGGTGCAGCTGGCTGACTGCAGCTTCCTCACGAGTGACACTTGTGTCCCCCTCCTCCCAGCCCATTTTGGACCTGGCCAGGATGATGACCACACTGTCACGTCCCCACAGCACATCCTCATGCTGCAGTGCCTGCCCGGAGGCCGTTTTTCTTGGGGCCACCACTTCTCCTACTCAAAATGCCCCTGCTACCATCACTGCAAACATGGCCCTAGCATCCCTTCCTGGGCCGATGTGCATACCTTCTAGGTGGCCTCTAAAACCGTTATCAGCTATTCTCCCCTTATGGGTTGCTGTCTGTCTAACCTGACCCCTTGTCCCCTATGCCACTCTGCCATCATTCGTTTTATGATCCTGCTGGCCCCTACATCAGGCCAGCCCTTGTCCTGGCATACCCAACTGATGCTAGCTAAGTGTACGACCATTGTGGTGTGGGCCATCCCTTCTTCCCAGAGCTCCACCATGAACCTCCTTACCTGCTCGTCCCGAGCCGGTTCATCCTTGTCTCATCGGTGCTTCCCTCTGAAGCCCTGGAACTTTGCCCACCCTGCTTCGTAGGCCCTCAGCGTATTCTCTGCCCAGGATCCTTGGTACAGTGCCTTGGCTGTACTCCTCCAACCTCCCATAACCGGGCTGGGATCCTGGTCCTGTGTGGTGCTGCTTGTGACTTCAGCTCCCGAAACCTGTTGAGCTGCAAACAGGACAGACTGTCAGCCACCTCGTTTCTCAAGTCTTCAATATGCTGTGCTTTGAAAGACGGGTTCAGCCACAGGCCCAGCAAGACCATATGTCTGAGAAGCCTGACCACCATCTCTGTCCTCTCCCCACCTATTGATCACCTCTACTACCCCTTTATTAACCCAACAGAACAAGTTCTCTTCCCCCCATCCTATTCCCCCATACTTCCAGTGCTACCCATATCGGGAAGATCCCCAGGAAAGTGATGTCCTTCAGTGTCCCCCCTTCCACCCAAGCTGCCGGCCAAGGTTCCGACATTCATTCCCCTCGAAATTATGCCCCCATGCCCAGGATGCCTGAGGCATCTGTGAACAACTACATATCCGTGTTCTGCTCCCACTCATCCTGCCAAAATGCCACCCCATTAAAGTTGTCAAGAATTTCCTCCCACACCCTGAAATCCTCTCACACCCCTTTCGATACATCCTCCCAATGGTGTGGCCATTTTGCTTTCCCTGTGGCCCTCCCCAGTCTCCTTATAAAAGCTTTGCCTGGGCTGATGGCCTTGCAGGTGAAATGAAGATGCCCCAGCAGTTGTTTTATTTGTACCAGCGGCATCCTTCTCCTCCCCATAACTTGGAACAGTAGCCCCTTGAGCCACACTCCTTTGCCCCCGGGTAGCCGAAAACAACCCTCCTCGGTGTCCACCTCTATCCCCAATACTTCTAACTTTTGAGCCGGGCCCTCCATCTTACCCTATGCCAGTGGAATCCCTATTAACTGGCACACGCTCTTGAAATCTCTCAGCATTATCATTTTTCCAATGAGCAGGAAGTCATCAAAATAGTTAACGACCCTCCTGTGCCCATACCTGGACCCAAAAATCCACTGTATCCTGGTGCTGAAGGTTTCAAATGTGGAGCAGGCCACAGAACAGCCCATGGGCATGGATTTATCAAAATGTGTGTGCCCTTGAGATTGTAAACCCAGCAGGTCCCAATCTGCTAGCCAGACCGCTAAGAGCCGAAATGCTGACTCAATGTCTGTTTTAACCAGCCAAGCCCCCTGACAGCCTTGATTAGTGCTATGGCCTGCTCCAATGAGGCATTCAACAGCGCCCTTAGCTGACCTGGGATGCCATCATTCACTGAGGAGCCTTCCAGGTAAGATAGACGATGAATCAAACGGAATTCCCCTTCTGTCTTCTTGGGCACCACCTCAATGGAGAAATCTGGAAATGCATGCACGGAGAGCTCTGCAATGGGCCCTCAACCCGGTCTGCTGCAATTTCCTTCTCTGTCTTGGTCTTCACAATCCCTTCCTTCCCTTGCACTGACCCCAGGTTCTTGGCCCATGCACTTTTCTGCCTTTCTTGAAATTCCAGTTGAAAACCCATCCGGAAACCTTCCTGAAGCAGTTCCCCTGCCCCTTTATTTGGGTATTCCTTGGTCCACTCCTCCACTGTCACTAGGGAAATGGGAGTACATGACAGTACGTACCCCCACTGCCCGTACCTCTGTGACCCATTACTGCCAGCCTCCGGGGGCGCTGAGCTACCCCCTGTGTATGCCCCGCCAGTCCCTACCTTGCATCCCCCAGGGCCCCGGAAAGGGCTGCTTGTAACAGTGTCCCCCATTCTGTCCCCTTCTGTCACCCTGCTGGCAGCTGGAGGCTGGGTGCGATCCCCCACATTTTGAGCAGAAGTGCCGGAACTTACGGCTACCCCATGTGCAGGTGGCCTTGTTGTAGCCCGAACACGCATTTGCCCCCGTGACCAGAGTGTGCTTCCTTGCTTTGTCTCCTCCTGTTCCCCCTTCACCGGAGAGGGTTCTCACCTACAGTTCCGAGTGGATGCAGTCTCATCTCAGGTCCTCTTTTGCTGCTATTCACTTCCAGAAAGCCTCATCATACTTGAGTCACCCATACCCGACTTTTGCCTTGTACACCTCCCAAATAATGGACATGTATATCAGCAATAGGACTGTGAGCTCCAGCTACTTCTCCAGCATCAGTGCACTATATATTATGAACCCACCCTGCCAATTTTCTATGGTCTTCCCTTTATATTTTGCTTCTTCTGTCTTATGGCCCACCACCACCAGTGCCACTGTCATTTCCAATTTTCCTACTGACTCCTCCTGTTCATACATCTTGGCTGTGTCCTTGTCCATGAGCCCAAAGATGCTGATATACTCCCCTTTCCAGATTTTCTCCTTGATTGAGGCTGACACGTGGTCCCCAGTTTAACAGACTGGGGGCCCTTCGTACAATTTCTTGTTCACCGTTGCCCCTCCTCCCCTTTTCAGGCTCGGACCCTTTGCCTTTCAAAGCCTGTACTGCCCACTCCATCTTCTCAATTCCCGTGTTCCCCATACTGCCCAGTAGCCCCTGAAGATATTCCTTCAAACCATTCTTTTCTGTGAGGTCCACTTCATCCTTACCCCCATCCAGGTTCCCGTCGTCTGGCTCTGGAGCAAGCAGGGGCACTGGTATTGGTGCCTTGTGTCGGACTTCCTGCCTGGGTCCTCCTCCCACTCCTTGCATTTTCTCTGCACTTCCTCCTCCGCCTCTCTCTTTTTTGCTGCTGCCAATAACTCCAACATCTACCCCATCAGGACTGAGGCCTCCTGTAGCATCCTTTCGCTGGTCAGCTGGGCTCACTTTGGTACCTTGCCTCTATTTCTGTCCTTGCAGTCTGCGTGGTGAAAGGTAACATGTTCAGACCTGTACCATCAGCTCTACCCCCTTTTGTCAAGGTTGGATGGACTGGTGTGTTGCCTGGCCCCCTGGTCCGGTGGGCCAGCTCGAGCCCTGCTCCGGGCCTCCCATCCCAGTGTCTGTTATCCCTGTGTTGCCGTGAGCCAATGCTGTCTCACCCCTTTTGTATTTATCTATAACATTGCCTCCTATCATTACTCATCCCTGTACCCATCTCTGTGTCATTATTCCTTTTATATGTATGTTTATTTTTATTTTACTTTTTTTATATACCTCCCCCCCCAACTCCAGTGCCCCACCTGTGTGGGTCTCATTTAGTGGCCTGCCCCACCCCATGAGGGTTATGTAATTGAAAAGTCCCGCTCTCCAAAATTTGGTTCGCCCTCGAACCGTTGCACTGCTGCCGCCCCCCAAGGCACACCCTATGCTGCTGCTGGCCCTGGTCTGCCCTGCCTTCATGTCCCCCCCACCAAGCCTGCTCTCTTTTGCCCTGCGTGCTCTGCATTTCTGCTGAACCTTTTGCGGCTGGGCCCCTTGTGGTTAGCACATGTGCTCTGGGCCATGAGGCCCTGCCTTTTGCCTGCTGGTACCGTTATCCCCTGCGAGGCCTCTGCCTCTATGGCCACATGGCATGGGCCTTCTGTGATGCCCGCCTTGGCCTCGGCCTTCCCTGCTGCAAATCCCCCCAGCCTGACCTAGTCTTAGTTGTCCCCACCCTGTCCCGAGGTTCCTCCCCCCCCCACCGGGTGCTCTACTGTGAGCTTCCCTCATCCCTTATCTCCCCTCCTTCATCACTGCTTCTGGGCAATAATTTCAGAAGCCCCCCTTGTGGCTCCTGGCCATCTGGGCTGAATGACCTCCTCCTGCCCCCAGCAGGCTACAAATGCCTTTACATGCTGCTTTACTTTGGGACTAACTGGGGGCCTGTTTTCTGCCCTCTCTCGCTGTTCCTCCAGCAAGGTTCCACTCTCACTGGCATCCTGAAAAACACCTATATTTCCTCTGGTGGCCAGCATCCAGGCCTGTGCCACTATCACTGCTTGCCTGCCAATCTGGCCCTGCAGCTGAGAACCAAACCAGAACCCACCCCCACCCCTTGGGTCACGCAGTGCCATGTGGCCTCCTGGCTGCCTTCCTCCACCTTTTGTGGAACTACGCACTCATGGCGGGCGTCTTGAGAACCATGTTCCTCCATACCTATCGGATTCCTCTCCTCCTCTGAGGAGCATCCACTTCGCGTTCCAGCAGCGTACTGCCTGCCTGACTAAGTACTAGGCCTCCTTGTGGCCTGCACGTTGAAAACCCCATTCTCTGACCGCCAACTGCCAGGGTCTTCCATACTGGCCTGCCGTGCTGCTCCCTCTCATGGTGTTTGGCATTCTGAAAAACAAACTAATCAGCTCTACACTCTTCTTTACCCCAGCTTGGCAAAGTATCAGAAAACAGCACCAGATTCAAACTAACATCCTTTTCAATCACGTGGTTGCCACCTCCCTTTGTTCGCTTACACCATCTCATGGTGTGCTGCGTGGTGCGATGAAAACTGCTGCACTCCAGCATCAGCCAACCCCTGTCCTCATCACCGCATTCTCCAACACCCTACTGCATGCGATGCTACACAAGCTGCTCAGCCCTTCCATTTCCTAGCCAACCAGTCACTCGCTTGCTTTCTCTTTGCTGATTTCCATTTCTTTTTTTTTATTTAAATGCCATGCGGCTCCCCGAAGCTGCCCTGCATACTCAGGGTAGCCCTGCACCTTGCAGTTCCTACAGCCTGTTTCCTCCATAGAACCAGCTACAGCAGAAGGCTCCAGCTTGCTCCCATCATCAAAACAACACACTCTTATTGCAAAATGCTCCCGATATGCTTCTAAAATATTTCATGTAACAAACCATACAATAAATCCCTTCTTTCTTTATTTTGCCTAAGCCTCTTCTAAACCTGATATAAGTCATCCAATCCACAGTGCTAGCCAAAAACTGTGCCACATGGCCTACTAGGCCTAGAAGCCTTATGTGCCTTACCTACTAACTTGCCAAATGATGGGCTGAGTTCTGAGAAGAAAAATTCCCAGCAAAAGAGGTCATCCTGCCTGATTCCTGGCCTATTATACCCCCAATAGGCTCCTGGGCAGGTCCCCCTTCGGGCTCCACCAACCAGCCAATCCCTCGGGCTCTGGCTTGCCCTTGTCATATTACCCTTTTCCTGCCTGGTGATGTCATCAGGCCCCTCCCCCTCTAACCCTCTGTTCCCTCCCCCTCCTCTTCTATGTATTTTATTCCTGGTAGGGATCTCTGGATAACCTGGCCTGCCTTTTAATGGCAAGCCCCATTATTTTAATTGACCCAGTTTTAATGCTGCAAACTTCTTTTCTTATCCCAGATTTAAATGAGGCTGTATTAGAATTTCCAACAATGTTTATTAATGCTTGTGATAAATTTGCTCCATATAAAAAAGTAAATCATAGGAAAAAACATTTACCATGGCTAACTGTAAAAACAAAAAAAATGATTAGGATTAGAAATCATTATTGGAAAAAAGCAAATAAAACATTAAACAGTGAAATTTGGGAACAATACAAAAGGTTAAGGAATCAAGTAATACAGGGAATCAGGAAATCAAAAGCTTGTTTTTATAAACAGTGAATTAAAGAATCAACAAATCCAGGTGCTTATTGGTCTGTTATAAAAAATCTTATGAATCCAAATAGTAAACAAAGTGAAATAAAATTGAGTCAGAATGGAAAAGTGTTTGAAACAAATAAAGCTGCGGAAATTTTGAATGATTATTTCATAAACCTCCCCGATCTGAAATTAGATCTCATAACTAAAACTAATACCTTGAATAAAGTAAAGGGTGAGAGTCCCCAAGATAAGAAAGAACCCAAATTCAGGTTTAAGAGAGTGATAAACAAAGAAGTTCTAAAAAATATAAATAAATTAAAAATAAATAAAACAAGTGGCCCAGATAGAATAGATAATAAATTATTAAAAGAGGCTGCTATGGAATTGTCACCTATACTAAGGGACATTTTTAATTGGAGTCTAAGAGAGGGACAGTTTCCCTCTAGTTGAAAATTAGCCAAAGTGATACCAATAGATAAGGAAGGGGATCCAAAGGATGTTTCAAATTACCATCCAATAGCCTTGTTGTCCACAGTATCCAAGTTATTTGAAAAAATTGTCCATGATCAGTTAATGGACTATTTGGAAAAATATAATAAATTGACTCAACAACAGTATGGTTTTAGGCAGGGTAGGTCCACGGCTACTGCATTCACTGACTTTTTGGATCTTATAGCAACCCCTCTTGGGGAAGCGAAGTCCGTGGGTGTGGTATACGTGGACCTATCTAAAGCATTTGATTTAGTAAACCATAGTATTTTGATAAACTCATTAATGAAAATAGGGGTGGAGGAAGAAACCTACAATTGGTTTATATCATACCTTGATAAAAGATCACAATTTGTTGTCCTAAATGGATACCAGTCAAAAATGGACTATGTAACAAGAGGGATTCCCCAGGGATCTATCCTGGGCCCCGTTCATAGTCTATTTAAATGACTTACCAAAGAAAACAGGACATTCAAAAATTCGTCTATATGCAGATGATACGGTTTTAGTAGCAGAGGGAAAAACTACAAGTGAAGTAGAACTAAACTTACAGAGTGACTTTAGCATCATGCAAGGTCACGTTTCATCTCTGGGTTTATTAGTTAATAGTAAAAAGACACAGGTTATGTCATTTGCATTGGACTTAAAGGGAATTTCAAAATTAAATATAAAGACACAAGGGTAAATTTTTAGAACAAACTGAAACATATAAATATTTAGGGGTACATACAGATCAATGTCTTACTTTCCAATATCATATAACAAATTTAATAAAGAAAACACATGTTAAGATTGGAGCTATGAGACAAATATCAAATTGTATGACAAGAGAAACAAGAGTGATTATGATCAATCAATTAATAATGCCGGTTATTGACTATGGAAGTCATATTTACAGACATTCAGCAAGAAAACATTTAAATAACTTGGATACACTTTATAATAAGCTTCAAGATTTGTGTTAAGGTGTGATTTTAAACTCATCATTGCACTATGTATATGGATTTGGGTTGGATTCCATTAGACTTACGGGCTGGGGAATCTGGCTAAATCAGGTTCATAATATATTTAAAATCAATCTTTAGATAACTTAAAAAACAAATTACAAAAACCAAAACATGGTTTAAATTTAAGAAAAACTGGTGCTAGAGATTTAATAATACCAAAGTTAAAAAATCGATTTAGTGAAATGACCCTTCAATGTCAAGTAGCTAAAAGCTGGAATTGTCTTCCTCCTTTTTTACGTGAACTAACAACTACTGATCATGTTTTTAAAAATGGCCTGAATCATGAACTTAGTTTTCATTGTTGTTATAATAGGTGAAATTAATGTAAATCTAAAAATGCTAACATGCCTGTTATTGATAAGTTTGTAAAACTCTGTATTGTTTTGTACTTTTCTGTAACTTGCATTGTTATAAATGTATAGTTGTAATAATTTTGCATAATGTAAACAGGTAAGCCTTGTGAACAGGGATTTTCGGAACCCTAATGGCTGTATCACTGTATAAATAAAATTTTACCATACCATACCAAACTGAGGCACTACTACCGCAATTTGCGGCACAACTTTTGTGAAAGTGCTGCAAATTGCAGCACTATTTCATGAAACACCCTCTGTAATGCAACAAATTGTGGCACTGTTTCATGAAACTACTGGAGTTAACATCTTTTTTGGGCATTTTAGAGGCACATAGACCACAGAATCCAATTCCCCAGCCCCTGTTTAGGCAAACACCTGTTCATGTTAATTCAGGTATTTCCCCTATTTTTACAGCCTGTAAAGGGAAAGGGGCCAAGGCATGCTCATATACATTTTACTGACATTGTGGTGTGCAATCCATGTGTCAGCAGTAAAGGCCTTCTCACCACTGTGGGACACTGGGGATCCCACTCCCAGTGTCCCAAGATATGTATCCCACCTCCTTACTGAGCAGTGTGGGACACTGCGGAGCCCATTCCCAGTGTCCTGATATATTTACCATATTTAAACCTGTAAATAAAGAAAACAATCCCTCACTGTACCATTCAGTTGCTGACATCAAGGGGCCCAATTTCTGTGTTAGCACTGGAAGACCCACCCCACCAGTGTGGGACACTGGGAAGCTTACTCCCAGTGTCCACTAATATGTATTCCTCCCAAGCAGTCTAGAGCACTGGGGAGCCCACTCCCAGTATCCCAAAATCTTTCCTTGAAAACCTGTAAAAAAGAAACAGCAGTCCCCAAACATCTTTTTTTGTCCTAAAAAAGGAAAAACAGTCCCACATCATCTCCACCACCCCTCCCCCATCCTGACCCTCCCACTGAGCACCCACCACCCAACACCCACACCTCCTGCCCTATATGTACCACCTGAGGTTATCTGCTATCATCTTCTGTGGATGACAGTGAGACACATCTGCACTCTTCAACAGCTACCTGAGGAATAAAGGTAAGTGCTGTATAATGTATTTCAATCTTTGAACTTATGATGATAACTTTGCTATATTTTGGTCTTTTTGCACCAAATTTTCAATCTGGCCTTTTGTGGACCCCGCCTCATGAACACTGTATCTGTCATTTCATTAATCAGACCCAGAAGGTGATTTCACCATCACTGCATGAAATCACCTTTTGGGCCCGAATAATGACATTTTACCACCAGTGTTCATGAGGTGGGGTCCCCAGAAGGCAATGTTGAAAAATTGGATAAAAATTCCTAAAAATACCCAAGTTACATCCATTAATTGAAACTTTTCTATGCCTGTGCATAACTTTAGTAATTTTCACTATCTTGTCACCAAATTTTCAACATAGCAATTTTATTCACACCACCTCATGAACAGTATAGCTGTAATTTTTCACATCCTGCCTGAAATGTGTTTTTGTACCTGTGGCATGGAATGGCATTTTGGCAGGGAGTTTAACATTTTCACCTATAAGGTCTGTGAGATGGGGTCATAAGAAGACTATGTTGACAATTTTGGGTCAAAATATGAAAAAAATGCCAAAGTTAGGAAATTTCATTGCAATCTTGCTAAGCCTGCTCTTAACCTTGGAACCGTTACATATTTTTACCCAGATTTTCAACATAGCCTTCTTATTACCCCACCTCATGTAGCTCATAGCTGTCATTTTCAAATCCTGCCCAAAATGTGTTTTCACACCTGTAGCATGGAATGGCATTGCAGTTGTGCAGAATTCTGTTTCAGCATGGATTTGACAATTTTTCTGTACCATGGCACATGAGGTGGGATAATAAGATGGCTATGCTGACAATTTAGTCACTGCTGTCCTATTAATGGAAGTGCAGGGCCCAGAGGGCCCTGTGCTTCCACACCTACATACATATGCGCATCTATGGAAGGATGGGAGTGCAGGGCCCAGAGGGCCCTGCACTCCCACAGACAAATAAGGATATAATTATACTATCTGAAAAAGTAAGAAAATTAATTGCAAAAAAAAAACTTCATTAATGCATCAGTTAGGGTTCTTACTAAATTGACAAAAGCAGAGAAATGTGGAGTTAGGGATTCCAAACCTAACCCTCCACCCCACCACCCTGCAGACACTTGACAGGCATCGGGGGTGTGCCTTGGGGTCATTGGCTCTAACACTCACCTCATTCTCCAATACTGTTCCCATCTCAGCTTATTTACTTATGGAATGGGGTGAGCGTTAGGGGTGACAACCCCCAGGCACACCTCCAACTCCTCTCAGTGTCTGGTCTGCAGGGTAGGGTGCTAGTGTTGGTAACCCTAACACCACATTTCCCTGCTTTTGCTTTAGTAAGAACCCTAACAGATGTATTAACAAAGTTTATATATATATATATATATATATATATATATATATATATATATTTAATAAATACATAATTGTTCCTGTCTACAAAAAGGCTTTGTTTATGATTCAAATAATTTTTATTCGATTAGTCTATTACATATTCTCTAAAAAAAATATTTTTAAAATACTCTTAGAAGGATTACATTCATGATTTGAAACTAACAGAGTTACCAATGGTGGATAACATATTCATATTGAATCATCTCTTAGAAAAGTACTTAATAATCAAGAAAAGGAAGCTATATGCTATTTTTCTTTTTTCCTTTTTTGAGACTTCATTGGAAAAAGGCAAATGAATAAAAATACACTACAAACTAAATATCCATTAACAGAGACTGCAGGTACATTTGATATCATTCTAAACATCCATATTTTTTGGTAAACATAGTTTATTGAAACAGCTGCAACATACATTACAAAATACAGTCATTTGATTGGTTTATTCAATACATAATCAAACAACATTTGCACATACGTAATGCATCTTGTAGTTGCTGTATTAGACATGGGTCACAGAACCAGTCTTCAAATACATAACTACCCTCTATGTCAAGGTGTTGTCTCATAAATTAATCATACTCTCCTCAATTATCCTCAAAAAGGGTTTTCAAATATTATAAAAATGTTTCTCCTGACCATTCGCATTTAACTGACACTTCTCCAGTTTCATGCATAAAGCTAGGTTGTTGAGCCAGTGGGCTATACTGGGGTACTGGAGGACTTTCACTGATCCAATGCTGTACAATGGTCTTCCTAGCATTAACTAAAGCTAGGTCCCATAACCTACACACTTCCAATTTCCAAGACGGTCTACCCTCAGTCCCCAGCATGAACTCTGCCAGGTTGTGGGGAAGACACACTTTTAATGTTTTTTGCATACTATCTTGCACTTGCATTCAAAAGGTGTCATCATCCTGCATAGTAATACCATGCATATAAAAGTACCCTGCTCTGTGCAGCATTTTGGACACCTGTCATACTTGTTTGCATTATATGTGTGGACCTTAAACTGTATGAGGTTAAATAAGTCATATAGACAAAGCTGAGCTGGATTCTATGTAATTTATTTGATCTTGCACACTGTTGGATTTGTTTAGTGGCTGCTCTCCAAGTCTCCCCCATCTATGGGAGTATCCAGCTCCTGTTCCCAGTCAGTTCTGGCCTTAATGTCTGTGTCCAGGAGAATGGCCAGTAGCAATTTATACAAAGTGTTGAGTATTGAGGCAGATGGTGGGGTCAAGTAAGGGCCTCATCTTTGGGGGGACACGAGGGTTTTTCAAAATCAGATAACTTTGAACTCACAAATAGGTGAAGAAGTCACCTGCCTGGAGACCATAGTGCTCCCTCAATTTGGAATATTGCTTTATACCCCCTGCATAGTACGAGTCTTTTATTCACTTCAAGACAGCCCTCTCCCATCTTAGAAGGGACTGATGCAAAAACTCATTATATGCTTTCTTATTTCTGAAGCTAACTGAAATGGTTACACTTTATTTTAAGTGTCCTTAAGTACACTGTATATACTGTATAACTATAATGTAACT
This sequence comes from Neoceratodus forsteri, assembly GCA_016271365.2. NCBI lineage: Eukaryota > Metazoa > Chordata > Ceratodontiformes > Ceratodontidae > Neoceratodus > Neoceratodus forsteri. Next base: position 1,376,826,085 of record CM028130.1, on the reverse strand, counting down.
GCTATGTAAGTACTGTGTAGTTACATACAACTACAGTGTAGTTGGCAGTTAGTTTCACATTTGCATATTATGTAGTTAAACACACATTTCTATGAAGTAACTACACTGTTATTGCACTGTAAATATTATGTAGTTGTTAATTACTGTCACATTTGACTGATGTGTAGTTCTACAATTTGCATGAAGTGATAGTTACACAACTGTTTCTCTTTTGGCACAAATTAATTTATGCTGGAAGTGTAACTACAAATGTAACAACTGCTGCAAAGTGCAACAGAAAAATTGATTTATGCTGGAAGTGTAACTACAGATGTAACAACTGCTGCAAAGTGCAAACAGAAAAATTGATTTATGCTGGACAGTAACTACATATGTAACAGCTGTTGCAAAGTGCAACATACATAGTTACATTTGCCAGAAAGAATTGCTTTTGGGTAGAAGTGAGGCAATAGCAATTGCAGTAACTACTACTTCATGCAAATTGTGTAACCACAGCACGGTAGTACAAATCTCCCCTGTGTCAATCTTCACCATTCATCACTGTCTGGGTGACAGCCAGAGGGGCAGCATCCCGCGGGAGCTTTTTGTTTGGTAAGGAGAGGAGCCAGCACCAGAGGTGATGCCACCCTCAAGTTCGAGGCATTATGTGGTGCTTGTGGGTTGGCCAGCAATGGTCCCAGCTCCTCCTCCACCCCAGTTCTGCTTCTCCCACTGTTGAGAGTGCAGTACTTTGCACCTGCTGAAGAAATTTCATCTGAGACATTGTGGCCTAGTCAGTTGTTTTGTCACCATTGTCAATGCTGTTTTTGCTCCATTCCAGTTCCGTAGTCCGCTAGTAACTCAGTGCCATTTCCTGCAGGAATCCAGTAAGGCCTGTTTCTTATTATTATTTTAGTTACCACAAGTCATGTTGGTTCATCCGGGGATGAAAAGCACTCTTCCAAGGCAGGGGCTGGCATCCTATGTGTCGGTGACCCTGCACCGGCAGATGTCCATCGTGGACCAGCATGACCGATGCCTCACCTGCCTGGGTCCATTTCACAATATGGATAGTTATGATGCTTGTTTCTCCATGGACAGTGCAGTACTGGAGCACCATGCATGGAAAGTCATCCACAATCTGCTAACTTTCAGTGGGCAGAATCGTACCAGGGAATCCAAGTGCAGGTCTCTGTGCCCTTCCTCTGGGTCCCTTCCAGGTTCTATACAGACTAGTGAGAAGGGGGAATCCTCCTCTTTTAGCCTTGCCAGGGAGGAGGTCTCTTCCACAGTGCTGGAGGAATGGTCTGGCCCTCTCAGGGGCTGGGTCGGGAGCACTGCACAGGCAGTCACCTCCTCAGAGGTGCAGGTTCCCTCAGTGTCGCAGCCCATGCCTGCTGGACCTGGCATGGGTGGTTCTTCAACACCACCCACCAGTGCTATTCCAGATCCTGGGGCCCACGGTCTGTGATTAGTACAGCAATTATGGTACTGGCCCCTCCCATGGTGCAGTAAGTGGTGCCACAGGTGGGAAAGCCTCCTGGGCTGCTTGTTTGGAGGTCTTCTGGATCTCCTCCTCTCTAGAGCCAGATAATTGGGAGACTGATCCAGACTGGCTGCCTAACTCTTCGGAGTCGGAGGGTTCTCCTTTGCCCAGTACCTCTGTGCCCTCACAGTCATCCCTTCCCTTGGCATCAGCAATTATGCTCTGTGACAGCTCCCGTGCTGGTGCAATGTCGGGAGTGGGCCTTGTGATAGTGGCCCTCAGTCTGAGGGGATGGTAATTTGGGTCTTGAGGGCCCGGGCAGCTGCCAGTCCTGGTGCAGGTGCCATTCGCACAACCCAGGGCCAGAACAGGGACTCCCTCTTCTACAGCCTCCCTTAGTGGGCCTGGGGATTGGAGCAGTCCTTAGCTTTGGGAGTGAGGAAGAGGTTTACCTTGGAGTTGATGGGATTGAGGGGGCAAGGCATGGGGCAACACAGTGCCGAGTCCTTGTTCTCTTCTGCATCCCCTTAAAGGAAGACCTTTTTGAGAGGGGTTGGGGTCTCAATTTTGGTTTTGTGTGACCCCTGGCTACTCACAGGGGAGTTTCCTCTTCAGGGTTCAGTCCTGACTGCTTTGAGCTGGTTGAGTGGCCAGTAACTGCATGGACCAGTGGATCCACAGAGGTCCAAGATCACCAGTGAGGTCCCCTAGCCCTGTCAGAGGTCACTCACGTAAGGTGAAGAGTGTCTCCCATTGCCTCTGCAGCCCACCCCCTCATTTCCCAGGCCACATGAATCCTTTGGGGACCTTGACCTGGTGCTGCCTTCCTCAGGTATGTCAGGCCTATGCACAAGCAGGACTTTTGCCTGTCTCTCCCGCAGCAGCCAGACTCAGACTCTTCAGATTCATCAGTCTTCTCATCTTCCTCCTTCAAGAAAGAGGATACGTCTGTTCATTTGTCCTCAGATGCTGATCAGACAGAGTATCAGCACTTCCTGTCAAGGCTGGTCAGTGATCTGCACCTATCCCACATTGCAAGGCACAATACTGAGTGGACTACTCGTGTCTTCCTTAGTGAATTCTGTGCGGACCACCTGGTGATCCCTTCTTGGCTGATTCCCTTCTAGGAGGCATTGTCCCACACCTGGCAGTGCCCATCTGCCCCAAGTCAAGCCCCTATGGACTGCCAGCACAGGTACTGTGCACCCCAGGAGTCTCCAGGAACCTTTGCTCATCTCTCTTCAGGAGTAGGGTACTGGATAACCCTTCTGGGCATAGACACCCTGTGCATGACCACCCCCCAGATGAGGACTCTGCTGAGTTTGACCACTGGGGATGGAGAGTCTTCTCCTTCTCATGTATCATGCTCAACATTGCCACTCATCAGGCACACCACATGGCCTACAACAGGAATCCATGGTCAGTGCTATGCCAGGTGCTGGCATTGCTGGTTGATACAGAAGTAACTAGACAGGTCATTGCCCTTTTTGTGCAGGGCCTGGAGCCTGCAAGGTACCAGGCAAGGGTGTCTTATGACAACAGTGAGGTAGCCTCAAGGCTAGCGGTGACAGTGATCTGCATTAGGTGGCTGGCATGGCTTCATCTATTAAGGTTGTCATTCTTGGCCAGGCATAGGGTGTTTGCCTGAACTTTCTGGGGGACCCACCGTTTCTCCCACAGGGTGAGGCAGGAATTACAGGGGTGACTTCCATCTGTCAGGCAACAGGAGACCCTGCCGCACCCTGACCAGTCACAGGCCTTAACGGCCTGTAATGGGTCTCCTCCTTTCGTGGTCCTCCCCCTCAAGAAGCTGAAGGACTCACATCCCAGGCTCAGTACTCACCCAGACAATAATGAATTGTGAAGACTGACACAGGGAAGATACGAAAATTATGTATGTATCATAATTCTTGATCTTTCTGTGTATCTTCACCGTTCATCACTGGCACCTGCCCACCTTCCCCTCTGGGCCTTAGTCCCTGGGTGGTGCCCTGTCCCTGCTTCCCAGCCCCCTCCTTGAGGCTAATTGTGGGCAAGGTTCCACTGGTACCTCTGGGTCCTCTGTTACCTTCCTAAGCAACAGAGGTCCCACCCTGATAGGGATGACAAGTAGGGCTTCTTGACCTGGCCTTAGGGGAATCCCTCTGGGTCATTCCTTTCTCAGTTGGGAGGTTCCTCCAGGACTTGGTCTGGTCCTGTGGGCTGTGACTGAGCCTTAGTGGTCGTGGGGGGTCTCCCCTATGTGGGGAGTGGAGGAGAGGGCCCAAAGGGACTCTCCTTCTCCCTCTTTATGTAATTTTTCCTTCTCCCCCCTTTTGTTGAGGGGTATGACTTGTCCTGGACAGGATTCCCACCTGAGCCTTGTGGGTTCTTTCTCGTGGGACAATGGTAACTGGATGGAGTCTCTCCTGTCTCCATCCTGTACTGCAGTGGGGGAGGGGATACCATTTCCACACCTTCCCTTCAAGAGGAATTGATGTCCGAGACTGTCTAATATGCTGTTGTCACCTTTTCAAGCCAGGAAGTATTCGGTTCTGAGTCTTTGTTTGAACTGCTGTTCATCTCCAGTGGTAGGTTCTGGGTGCCTGGCCTAGCTTTAGTTCAACCAAATTCTGTAGGCCCCATGGGATGGCATCAGGCTCAGGTACCTCCTGGATGTCAAACAACATCTTTTCCACAGAATTCTTTCTTGGTGTAGGATGTGGTGGGGTCTCTCTCTTCCTACCCCCATCTTTCTTGCTCTTTACTTTACCTTTCTCTCTTTTCTCTCTGTCTGGTTGGCTGCCCAGCGGCCCGGGCTAAAGCCCGCACCCTCAGGTCCTCCTACTCTGTCCTCTGGGTAGCTTAATCCTTTTCTAGTTTTACATCCTATCCTTCAGCTATCCTTTGTACTCCCTTGCCCCACCCTTGTCTTTACTGTATCCATCTGTCTCTCTCTCTCTCTCTCTTGCAAGCAGAACTGGGGTGGAGGAGAAGGAGACAGTAACCATTGCTAGCCAACCTGTGAACGCCACTTAATGCATCGGCCTTGGTGGTGGTGACTCCCCCCCCCAAAGGAAAAAAAAGCTCCCACTTGGTGCTGCTCCTCTGGCTGTCACCCAGGCCATGATGAATGATGACAATGCACAGGAAGATCAAGAATTATGATAGGTACATAATTTTCATTTTTTGGTAACACTTTATTTTAAGTTTCCCTTACTACACTGTAACTACTGTATAACTATGCTGTAACTGCAGGTCTTGTGCACTGATTCAACTGTCTATGTCTATCTCACATTTATTTCAAAGATAATCACACAGAAAAATGTTAAAGTGTAGTAAGAATGGTAACTAAAATATAAATACAATGCAACTTCAATCTGCTACAGTTATATGCACTGACTGCAAACTCTTTCAATGATGTTCCATGTCTGTATTCCAGTTTTTCATGAACTTACAGGTTAGTAAAGATGCAGTCTAATATTGTGAATTGATATGTAACTGTACACAAAAATATTTATTTGCATAATTACTAACTAGCGCTATAACAATATTGGCGGCTAAGAAATAATGGTGCTGTTTTCACAGATAATGCCTAGTTAACATGTACTGTATTTGCAGTTGAACTTATATATACACCAAATGTCAGTACTGTAGCTGTGATGTAAGTTCTCATTCAGAAATCAGTCCTTCATGAACTTGTTGCTTACTAATCATGCAATCTAATATTGGACCCTGTTTACATTGGTGACAGGCAATGCATCGAATGTGCGTTCCCAGTCCTGGTGATCAATAGTAGTCATCCAATCAAATGGTCTGACCAGGAGCAGACTGGATCCTGCACTGTGCGTGGAGTGGAAAATTATGGGTTATGGGTGGTCTTCCCATTACTGCTGTTTTCCAGTAAAGGGACCTACTGGTCTGCCTATTTTTACTGCCTTGCCCCAGCCCTCATGGTATAGTGAGAGTGATGGGGTAGCTTGATGTGAAGGATGGTGCTATGGTAGGCACACTGTTCAGCCAGTGGGAAGGGCATGTAATGACTAAGGAAGGGCCCCTACCTGTGTATCCTTTGCCCAACCCCCATTCCACACAGCTGATCAGTGATAAAGCATGGTATGTAGCCATGTCCCACCCCCAGCCACCCACCAGGGCTGTAGCAGGTCAGGAATGTGGGTGTAGAAGAGGCATGGTTCAATGTCACAGAAGCAGCACATTTCTTAGTAACTACAGCACTGTTACAAGCCAGTAAGTAATTATGTAAATTATTTTTATTGTATGAGTAAACAATGTAGGTGTATAGCAATTAAAAATATTAGATTGCATGTTTATTAAGCAGTAAGTGCATGAGAGAATGAGTTCTGAAGGAACGCATATATCAGAACTACAGCATTGACATTCAATGTAAGTATATAGAGAATAATGGATGGGGAAGGGTTTGATATGAGAATTTAATACACATCTGAGTTGTGGGATGCTACATAAACCCTGAGGGTGAAGCCCGAAGTTTGTAAAGCATCCACAATGAAAGTGCATTAAATCTCTTATAGGCAACCCTCCCATCTTTTATTTTTATAATAACAGACCAGCAATTTTTCTCCAGCAGTTTGTGAGACTGTTTGGCCCCGCCCACATACAGCATGTTGGCCAATGAGGCAGCAGCATAGTTTGCCTGGCATGGCTCATGAATGTCATAACAACCAGCCAGTTGTTATGGAAAATATCAACCTGGTCAGTACATTGAGAGAAATTGCTGACCAGTTATTATATAATAGTTATGTCCTTCTTTGTATGCTTTATTTTAAGTGTCAGTTTCTATGTGCTTACTTTGCAAATACATGTTAATTAGGAATAAACTGTGGAAACAAGGCCACAGAAGCAGAACATTTCTTAGTAATTAGGAAACAGTTACAACCTTCTTCTTACACTTTATTTTAAGTGTCAGTTTCTGCATACTTACTTTGCAAATACATCTTAGTCAGGCATTAACTGTGGAAACAATGCCACAGAAGCAGTACAGTTACACCCTTTTTCTTACACTTTTTTGTGAGTGTCAGTTTCTGTGTACTTACTTTGTAAGTACATGTTGGTTAGGCATTAACTGTGGAAACATTGCCTCAGAAGCAGCATGATCCTTAGTAACTACATCACTGTTAAAAGACAATAAGTAATTATGTAAATTCATGTATTGTATAGCAATTTACAATGTTAGATTGCATGTTTATTTTTAGTTCTTTTTTTTTTTTGGTTGCACATTACACAAGTGGTGGCTCTGGGATTCAAACCCAGTTCTTCAGGTTTGCTGGTCAGTGCTTTTAACCACTACGCTATACAGCAGTAAGTTCAAGAGGGAATGATTTCTGAAGGATAATTTTAAGTGTCATTAACTACACTGTAACTACTGTATAACTACACTGTAACTGCACAACTGTGTAGTTGCTAACTAGTTTCACAATGCATGTTGTGCACTTACATAACTTTAAATCTGTTGCTTCTGTGAGATTGACTCACATTTCTTCTGCACCCACATCCCTGTCCTGCTGATGCCCAGGTGTGTGGCTGGGGGTGGGGCATGGCTACCTTTGGATGGAGTCCTAATTCTTCATTACCTGTGATTGAACTGTCCTATTGTACAGTGCTTAACAGTCATAAGACTGACTGTACATCATGTATATTGCACCTACACTTTAGCTGCTACTCTATTGTATTTCAGCTGTATTCTTACACTTAGTTGTACCTAGCGGTACTTAATATATCCAGTGTATTCTATTTCCTTTACCTTTCTTCGTTAATGTAAGTGTATTGTCTGCACTACCTGTGTACCAGCTTTAGCTTGCATCGTGCCTGAAAATGGTCCATTGGAGATATATATAAAGTAATACATATTCATGGCAAAAAGCTCTGTTTACTGCATCAGTTAGGGTTGTTCCACAGCAACAAAAGCGAGGAAATTCGATGTTAAGGTTAGCAAACCTCCTTGCATCCCCCACCACCAACCAGCATCGGGTGTGCATTAAGTCATCGGTCTAACTCTCACCCCATCCCATGTGTAAACAAGCTGAGGTGGTGAAGTATAAGATAATGGGGTGAGCATTAGGACTGATGACCCCAATGCACACCCCGATGCTGGTTGGTCGGCAGGGTTTGGGGGTGCAAGGTTTTTTTTTTTTAACTTTAACCTTAAATGGGGTACACAACCCTAACTATAGTAGCACTACCATGCCACCATTATATATATACCTTTCTCTCTCTCGCTCTTTCTCTCTCTCTCTCTCTATCTCTATAAATATTATGGTAGCACGGTAGTGCTACCATAGTTAGGGTTGAGGAGCCATTTCCATGTTAAACCCCAAAACTTTGCACCTTAATAACTTTGCAACCATGTGACAGATTTGCCTGAAATTTGGAATACACAATCAAGATCCATAGACCTTGGGATCTGCCAAGATTCGTACCGGTTGGATATACAGCTGTGGAGTTATTAAGCATGATCTGCACGCGTGTTTACGCTTTTCTGGAATTCTACGGTTGCGCCTACAGGTCGTACGGTTTGCGCGACCGGCCCAAAATCTTCAGGGAATGTGTGGCCAGGGTCCCTGATGTACATTTCAAAGATTTCATGAAAAAATATTAAACGGTTCAAAAGTTATTCAATAAACAATTTCCCATTATAAGTCAATGGGAAAAGTTAACAAAAAGTTCGACAGTGTCGCAAATGCACTTTTTACTGTCACAAATGGCCCTGTTACTGTCGCAAATCTGCCATCTTGTTTTCAGTTAGTGATCAGAAAAATGCTTGGCATTTAAAATTGAGACCCTCTAGCAACCTAATTCTTTTTGTATTCACCTAGTCAGGCCCTGAGGATGCTAGCCATGTCTTTATTTTGGGGTAAAACACCCCAGAAATATGTTTTTCAAATTTCTGGAAAAAGTACTTTTCGCAAGTAGTATCGCATTCACGAAAGTGTCGCCAAATTTTTTGCGACACTTTCATAAATCATGCACACTACTTTCTACTCTATGCCCAAATAACAGTAATTCTTTTGCACTCCGCTGCAAAAGAATGGTTTGGAGTTTTGGGCTGAAATTTGGAGGAAACGCAGATGACATCTCACAGATGTGCCTTTCAGTGTTGTATTGAAAAAATATTACATGTCAGCAAAGTTATGGCACTCCAAAGTTGACAGTTTTTCCCATAGGATAACAATACAGCGCCCGACGTATTACAGGAATCCTTTGGCACCCTGCTGCAAAATAACGGGTTAGTCTTTTTTCCTGAAATTTGGAGGGAACACAGCCAACAGCCCACAGATGTGCCTTTCAGTAGTTTGGTGAAAAAATATTACAGGGAGGCAAAGTTATGGCACTCCGAACTTCTCTTTTTTTCCCATAGGATAACATTACGGCGTTCGCCGCGCCTTTCAGGGCCCGTATCTCGGAGATTCGGACTTTTCGTCAGAAAAATACTGGGGCTAAGTTCAAAAATTAGCCAGGACAGTTGTAAATCATACGACTTTTAAATTTTTTTTCTACGTCATACGGTTCCTGAGATAGAACGTATTTGGTATTCCAAGTTCTCGTTTTCTGCTCCGATACTCATTATTAAGCATACATTATTTGTACTCACTGTCTTTCTCTATGCAGGTTTTGGGGAAAACCAGCCTGTGCGCTTACATTACTGTTACTGTTGCCCTTTCCACTTGCGGTTCCGTGCCCGTTTCACTTACCATTGACGTCTGTGCCACCATGTTCGTTATCCTTTGTGTTTTCATTTGCGCTTGTGTTTCTGTTATTTTTTGCCATTTGTGTCTACAGTACTGTTTCTCTTTGCATCACCATGCCCATTGACATTTCCGTTTGCAGGCATCATGTTACTATGTGACAACACATCACGTGGCAGACCGTTCCCGTCTACGCCACCATGTGCGTTACCCTTTCTGTTCTCATTCGCACTTGTGTTACCATGTGCGCCACTGTTAGCGCTTCGGTTTGCGTTGCTGTTCCTGTTACTATGCCACAAGACATCATGTGGCGGGAGTGCGGGGCCCTCTATTTCTCGTTATCATACTCAAAAAGAAGGGAAATTAGAGGCAAAAAACTCTGTTTAATGCATTAGTTAGGGTTGTTCCACAGCGACAAAAGTGAGGAATTCGGTGTTAGGGTTGAAACCCCCTTGGACCTGCCCACCCCCAATCGGCATTGGGGTGCGCATTGGGATCAGTGGTCCTAACTCTCACCCCATTCTCCTATACTTCTGCTGCTTAAACATGTCATGGGGTGAGAGTTGGGGCTGACGATCCCAATGCCACCCCAATGCCGATTGGGGTGGGTGGGGGTCAAGAAGGGTTTTCAACCTAACACGATTCCTCCACTTTTGTCACTGTGGAACAACCCTAACTAATGCATTAAACAGAGTTTTTGCCTAATATATGTATATCTATACTATATATATATATATATATATATATATATATATGTATATGTATATGTATATATATATATATATATATATATATATATGTATATATATATATAAGGGCCCTTATAATTAGGGCTGGTACAGCCTTTCAATGTTAAATCTCAATTTTTGTACCTTAACAACTTTGTCATTTTTCAACCAGATAACACAAAATTGGTATGCGCTGTCATGTTGTCAGTGTCGCAAGATTTAGAAAATTTCTTGACCGCAGCTTTTATGGTTTTGGAGATAGAAAGTGGGCAAAAACACAAAAATGAATGTTTTTCCCATAGGATAACATGAGATTTTTTTGCTCTCACATACAGCACACATGGAATTAAGTTTGCATCTGATATTTTCAGGGGTGATGTGGTGTATGTCAAGGGTGTACCTTTGGATGGCTTGGAGAAAACAGAAACCATTTTTGAATTATAACAATTATTGTAATAGATTCAAGACAGGCAGTGGTCACGGTAAATAACATTTACCATTTGAACATTAAATTGAGAATGGCAAATTACATTTACCATTCACAATTAACTGTTTGAACTGTAAATGTATGAAAGATAAATGCCATTTACCATTCAAACAGTAAATGTTTGAATGGTAAAAGGCATTTACCATTTTCACTTTATTGTCTGCGGTCACAGTTTTCAGTGCTGATTGCCGCCATCTTGTTTTCAGTTAGCGAGGCTGGAAAACTGAATTTTTTTTTAAAATAATGCCCCTAGGTAAACACTAACAGTTGTGTTTACCTAATGGGGGCCAGAGGAACATGCTTCTGACATTTGTTTCTTAATACGAGTACCCCAATGTGGCTCAGGAGCAATGCTCCATCCTACATTGAACTGCCATGCTTTGCCAAACAACATGGCACCTTGATGCAGGATGGTGCATGACAATTTGATTCATGACAGTGTATCAATATATTTTCTGACATGGGTACCCATTCCACATGTCGGCAGTAGCTCTTCCACATCCTTCTCAGTGTGGGAAACTGGGTAACCCACTCCCAGTGTCCCAATACCAGTGTTGCCCCATTTATTTAACCCTATGAAAAAAGAAAACAGTCCCCAACATGGAACAGGTGTGATGCACCATCTGGCATGGGAGTGCCAATTCCCCGTGTTGGCAGTAGCTGCTCCCCCTCCCCGATAGTGTGGGACACTGAGTAGCCCACTCCCAGTGTCCCCAGTATATCCTCCCCAGCAGTGTTCACTTTGTTTGTAGTTTGTCAACAGTGGAGTACCCAATCCCATGTCAGCAGCAGCTCACCCTCCCCCTGACAGTGTGGGACATTGGGTAGCCCACTCCCAGTGTCCCCAGTTGTCCTTTACCCCACAGCTATTTCTTGCCTCTGAGGAGCCCACTTCCAGAGTCCACAAAACATTAAAAAATCCCTGAATTAAAGAAAACCATCCCCAAGGTCTTTTTTTCCCCTACAAGGAAAAAAATGGTCCCTCATCATCTCACCTGCACCCCTCCCCATTCCCACCCTCCTCAGTACACCCCCACCTCCCTGCATCCCCCTCATCCCATACTTACCTCCCATGGTAGGCAGCTGCAGTCTTCAGTGGACAGCAACATGTCTGCACTTTCAAAGCCAAATCGAGAACTGAAGAAATCAAAGTTAAGCCATATAATGGCAGTCAATGGGGGGGGTTTGACATATGTAGATATCCTGGCCATTTTTTGAGATTTTAGCACCAAATTTTCAACATGGGTTTTTGGGACCCCACCTCATGAACAGTGTGACTGTTATCTCATTACTCTGTCCCAAAAGGTGATTTTGCGGTCATTGCGTAGAAGCATTTTTGGGACTGAGTAACAAAATGACAGTCCCAGTGTTCCTGAAGTAAGGTCCTAAAAAGCCCAAATGCTGAAAATCTGGTGCAAAAAATGGCAGTGTCACAAGCAGAGTGCTCTTTTCCCCTGCATGTGAGGCACTCTTATTCTATGAAGAGCGTCTCATGTGGAGATACCCTGGAAACGGGCACCTTCTGGGAAATATTTTTTTTTAAATATATTATTGATCGCTCTTGATCAATGATATATGAATACATCCCCCATCACCACTCATTGCTGAAAAGGAGTGGATTCATTTGCCTTCAGCTTGAGCCAGAACAACCCAGCTTCACTTAACTGTTCTCACTAAGCTGAAGGTGTGTGTGAACCCCCTCATTTTCAGCAATGAGTGGCTCCAGGGAATGTAGTAATACATAGCTGCATGGTAGTGCAGCTGTAGTTAGGGTTGCCCAGCCACTTCTATGTTAAACTCCCAATTCTGCACTTTAATAACTTTGCTACCATATGGTGGATTTGCCTGAAACTTTGCATGTGTAGTGGGGTACCATAGGTCTCTAGATCTGGCAAGTTGTGTTATGGTTGGATTAGTGGGTGCAAAGCTGCAGAGTGTCCATTTGGTCTGAAATCTTCAGGGGCAATGCAGCCTGGGTCCCTGATGTGCCCTTTAAAGATTTGGTGGAAAAATATGAAACGATTCAAAAGTTATTAAAAAAACAAGTTTCCCATTATAGTCAATGGGCAAAAATATGTGTGCCTCACTAAAGCTGCCATCACTACATTTTACTGTCACAAATGGCCATTTTGCTGTCATCCAGCAGCCATCTTGTTTTTAGTTAGCGAGAGAGAAAAATGCCTGTCGTTTAAATTTGGGACCCCCTAGGTAAACACTGACAGTTATGTTTACCTAGTTGGGCACAGAGGATCACGGTACTATCTTTATGTGCGGAAACTTCCCCAGAAATTGTGATGGAATGGATGTGACACTTTCACAAATCACAAAAAAGTTTTGTGCCCATTGTGTCACAACTTTTTGCAAAACTGCCGCAGTTTGCAAAAAAACAGCACCCAAAAACAGCAATTTTTTGCCACCCCACAGCATCAAAACAATTGGGGCTTTAGGAATGAAATGTGCAGGGTGGCAAGCCCTGGTCCAATAGATGTGTCTTTTGGTGGTTTGATCCCAAGACATTCAATGGGCCCATAGTCACAGTGCTCCAAAGTTGAGAAGTTTCCCTTAGGCTAACATTGTGGCACCTGCAGCTACTTTTGATGCTGGCATCTTGGACAATACACTTACACTAACAGAGAAAGGTACAGGAAATAGAATACACTGAATATAGTGAGTACAGATTGGTACAATTAAATGCAAGAATACAGTTGCAACACAATAGAGTAGCAACTAATGTGTGGGAGCAATATACATGATGTACAATCAGTCAGTCTTATGACTGTTCAGCATTGTACAACGGGACAGTTTAGTCTTAGGTACAGAAGAATCAGGATTCTCATCAAAGGGTAGCCATGAAATGCCACCCACCTGGGCAGCAGCAGGACAGGGGTGTGGGTACAGTAGAGGTGTGGGTCAAGCTCACAGAAACAGCACATTTAACATTATGTAAGTACACAACACACATTGTGAAACTAATTAACTACGTAGTAGTGCAGTTACAGTGTAGCTATACAGTAGTTACAGTGTAGTTAGTGACACTTAAAATTATCCTTCTGAAATCATTCCCTCAGGAAGTTACTACAGTATAGCATGGTGGTTAAAAGCACTGACCTGCAAACCTGGAGAACTGGGTTTGAATCCCAGAGCCACTACTTGTATACTGTGTGACCAAAAAAAAAAAACAAGAACTAAAAATAAACATTCAATCTAACATTGTAAATTGCTACACAATAAAAAAAAATATTAATTTACATAATTACTTATTGACTTTTTAACAGTGATGTAGTTACTAAGGAACATGTTGATTATGTGGCATTGTTTCCACAGTTAATGCCTAACTAACATGTACTTACAAAGTAGCTACGCAGAAACTGACACTCAAAGTGTAAGAAGAACGGTGTAACACTGCTTTAGTTACTATGGGACGTGCTGCTTCTTTGGCATTGTTTCCACAGTTAATGTCTAACATGTATTTGCAAAGTAAGTACACAGAAACTGACACTTAAAATAAACATACAAAGAAGGGTGTAACTACTATACACTTACATTGAATGTCGATGCTGTAGTTCTGATGTATGCTTTTCTTCAGAAATCATTTCCCTTATGCACTTGCTTCTTAATGAACATGCAATCTAATATTCATAATTGCTACACAACTACAATGTTTACTTATACAATAAAAATCCTTTACATAATCACTTAATGGCTTGTAACAGTACTGTAGTTACTAAGAGATGTGCTGCTTCTGTGACATTGACCCACACCTCTTCTGCACCCCCACTCCTGGTCTGCTACATCCCGGGTGGGTGGCAGGGGGTGGGGCATGGGTACATACAATTCTTTACACCAATCTGCTGTGTGGAGATGTGGTGGGTGGCAAAGGATACACAGGTAGGGACTCTTCCTTGTGTGTCATTATATAAATTGCATGAAGTGTTAGTTACACATGCAACTACAACCGTCTCTCTTTTGGCACAAATTAATTTATGCTGGAAGTGTCACTACACTTATAACAGCTGTTGCACAGGGCAACAAAAAAATTGATTTATGCTGGAAGTGTAACTACACATGTAACAGCTGTTTGCAAAGTGCAACAGAAAAATTGATTTATGCTGGAAGTGTAACTACACATGTAACAACTGTTGCGAAGTGCAGCATACATAGTTACATTTGCCAGACAGAATTGATTTGAGGTAGGAGGGAGGCAACAATAATTGCAGTAACTACCAGTTCATGCAAATTGTGTAATTACACCAAACCACAAATGTGAAACTAGTTAACTATTACTAGATTATAGTGACATGTAACTACACAGAAGTTACAGAGTGGTTACATGCTAGTTATACAGTAGTTTCAGTGTAGTTGAGGACACTCAAAATAAAGTGTTACCGCTGAAATTATAGAATTGGAGGAAAGTACCCTAGGATAACATATGAGCTGGTGAATGTCTCACCAAATCCTTGCCACCTGGTGAGTGAAATGATTCTTTATCTTCTGGGGTTTGGATTTATTTAGTCTAGGGGAGACCAAGCCCTGAAGTATACCTCCAGGAAGACATTCTTTTTTAATACACAGCCAGGCCACTTTGTTTGGTGCTTGGGGAACAATAGAGGGCCGAGAGCCACACTGTCCAGTAATAATATTTGAATTGAGGTAATGCTAGGCCCCCTTTATTTAGTGGTAACTTGAGTATACTGGATTTAATCCTGGCTGCTCCCCTCCCCCAAAATATATTAATTATACCATTGAAGTTCTTGAAGAAATATTCAGGCACCCTAACTGGCAGACATTGAAACATGAACATGCATTTAGGCAGGATATTCATTTTCATGGTATTTACTCTACCTACTGTATTGAGCTAAGTGGGAGGCCCTGTCATTTTTCACAGTCTTTTTTTATGACTTCTAACAACCCATTGTAATTAGCTTCATATATCAGTGAAGGTTTACTAGGAATATTTATTCCTAGAGATTTCGGTGATGGAACCACTCTTGGTTGCAGGATAAGACTGGTTGGGAGATTCACTTTGCCCATTCCCAACAGTAAAATTTCACTTTTGGAACAATTTATTCTGTGGCTAGATATCTCCCCAAATTCCATTAGTATGTCTTGAAGGGCCCCAAGGTTAAATTTGAGATCCAACATATACACCAAGAGGTCTTCTGCAAACAGAGTTATTTTGTGCCCTCCCCACCTGCCTGCAAACCCTTAAACCTTTAATCCAGTTTAATCACCATAGCCAAAGGTTCCAGCACCATTACATATAGCAAGGGTGAAAGTGGGCAGCCCTGCCTCATCCCTTGAGCAAGTTGCAGAAATGGGGGCGACTCTCCATTTACTAAAATCTGTGCAGTAGATTTATTATATATGGTCCAAATACAGCTGAGGAGATTGTCCCCTGTTCCAAACTTATTTTTTTTGTATAGTCGTTTTTATGCCCTCCTCATGCTCACAGGCCCCCACTCCTTCAGGCTCTGCAAGTCTCCCAGTAGCCTCTTCTGTCCTAACCTGGCCCTCCTCTAACTCTCATTATTGCAGCCCGATCCCGTGGATATCCCTCATGATCCCTTCATCTCATGGCCCCTCCTCCAAGCGGAAGTCACTGGGGAGAGGGATGACCCCAGCACACTCTTCTTAGGGCCCGGATGCTGCTGTGGAGAAGGAGGCCCGGAAGGCACTGGAGGCAACCGGGGACAGAGAGCTGTCATCCGGTGGCCAGCGAGAGGTATTTCCATTTTCTGGTGTTCCCCCTTCATGCAATCCCTCTGTTGTGCTCCCGGTCTCTACCGGGGGCCACTGCAGAGCGATCATGCATCCCTAACCCTCCCCAGGGGAGGAAAGCAGTCCTATGGATGCTCAATCCTACCCCTTCCACTGCTGGTGCCTGAGTCCATTCCAGAACCCGGGTCACCGGCGTGGTTTGAAGTGTGGCATCCAGTGCCTCAGCCCTCTGTGCCACTGAGCCAGCCTCCAAACTTTTTAAATCCATGAACCATATATGACCACGCCACTCTATCAAATGCTTTTTCAGCATTCAAACTGAGAACAGCAAGCCCTCCTCATAGTAATGAGGTTGTATACTTCCAGACAATATTCAGTGTTAAACAGACATTATATTTCCTCTTCTTACCCTTTACAAAGCCAGATTGGCCTGGGTGGATAATATCCAGTAGGAATTATTCAATGTGCCCCACTAACACTCAAGCCAATATTTTATAATCTGCCATTAGCAGTGAAATGGGGCGATATGAAGAGCACAGCTGAGTGTTTTTTCCTGCTTTAGGGAGTACCTCTATGATAGCCAAACACATGATGGGCAGTAACTCACCCACATCCCAACACTCTTCTGTTATATCCATTAGGGTCTCCTGGAGGTGAACATGAAATACTTTGTAAAAAGTTATTGGAAATGCATCTGGTCCAGGGGCTTTACCACCCTTAAGGTGCTTTATTGCATTCTTAACTTCCTCCAAAGTAACTGGGGCTTCTGAGTTTTTTTGCTTGAATCTCAGTAATTGTGGGGAGAGCTGCTTTATTCAAAAATTGCTCTATTTTTTAATTGGTGGGAGACCTTGTAAGTGTAGAGCCCAGCAAAAACCTCCTTAAAGAACTCCCCTATTGTACTATCCACTTGGGCAACTCCCCCATCTGATTTTTGAATAACCAACACATTTTTGGCCCCTTATCTGCTTTGTAGCTGCCAAGCTAGCAGCTCTACCCTGGCATCCCCTTTGAAATATTTCCCAGCTTTGGTTAATAAGAGGGCTCTTTCTATTCCTATTATGAATAGTGTTGTATTCCTACTTTAGTTTCTGTAAATGGTAGTACAAATCTGATGAGTGATTCTTTGTATGTTCTTCTGCTTTTTTTTATTGTTCTCAAAGTCTGTTACTTTTTTTTCATCTAATCTTTTTTGTGTGCTGCAAAAGAAATTATAGCAAACCTCAAAACAGCCTTTGAGGTGTCCCACCTTACTGCAGAAAAGACTTGTTCTGTTGGGTTGTTAATTAGTATTTTTTTATTTGTTGAGCTACATAGTGTTGGAAATCCTCCTTTTGTAAGAGAGTAGGATCAAGCCTCCATGCTTTGTTTGCTACCATAGCTCCCAAACCTATCAAGGCCAGTTGAACTGGGGCGTGATTGGTGATGGCATTGTCCCATGGGTCAGCTATCAGTGATTGAGATATGAGAACCATATCCAGCCTTGCATACGTTTTAGCTGAGTGTGAATAAGGTGTATATTCCCTACCACCAGGAGTTTGATACCTCCAGGAATCAATTAGTCTATAATCTTACATTATGGACCCCAGCACCTTGGCATTTCTTGTTATTGATCCCCCTGCTCTAGATGTGCGGTACATTATATTGTCCAACATGCAATTAAAGTCCCAGCAAAGAATCTATGGGACCTCAAAAGGTGACATCTCCATTGCCAATATTATGATGAATTCTGGGGATTCAATATTAGGTCCATATATGGAACCAATAGCTGCTTTTTGCCCCGAGTTCAACTGCACCTAAATCAGTGCATACATGCCATCTGTGGTATCAACACCTGACAGCAGCACAACTCCAGGAAATCTAGGCCTGAGTCAAATAGCTGCATCTCTAGCTTTGGAAGTAAAGTACACTGCATTCCACCCCCTTCCCCAAGTTCTTTGACAAGTGCATTCCTTCCTTCAATGTCATGTGTATTTCCTGTTGGCATAGAATATCTGCCTTAAGTTGTCTTGTTTTGCCCAGTATTTTGTTTTTGTTTAGTGTGTGTCTTGAGACTGTTTATATTCCAAGAGCATATATTCAATACATTAGCCATTTTGAGACAATATAGCTGTACCGTACCCCCAGGTTGGAAAACTGCATATACAAAGTAAGCTTTCTAAATCTGTCATATTGAAGCTTTTTATGTAATAACCCAAAATAAAGAACATATGAACATTTTAACAGTAGTAACCACACTAAATGCAGAGAATTGGAGGAATTGGCCAAAAACTTGAACTATGCCATTTCCCAAATAGAATACTCCCACCTATAACAACATATAACAACCTGATCCAATCTCCTCGTTAAGCCCCATTCCCCATTCTTCCCCTCCCCAAGCATACTTTTATGGTATTTAACCCTCTCTCTAAGACCAGTCTGGCATGCATTGGCTGAACAGCACCTACTTTTATTTTTATAAGATAATTAAATGAAAGATAAGACAACTTAACCCAGATCCAATTGCATCATACCCTATCCCAATTCCCCAATAGGAGGAAAGTTTGGATAGGTCTATTTCTTGTTTAACTGAGTTTTAAATTTTACTTTTACTTGTAAACCTCACAACCACAATTATCTCTGCCTGCTCTTTACAAGATAGAAGGATGCATTTCTCCACATCCCTCTGCCATGCGGTAGGAGCAGATTTAATTGAGAGAATTTCCTGGTAATTACCCTTACCCCATAGGGTACAGGTCTGGGACTAACATAATAGGGTCCTGTTTTACACCCAGAAATGAGTGTCAGACATACTGTAAAGAAATAGTATACTGCCATGTAATGCAACAAACTGACATTATCTGAATCACTAAATACAGACAATTAGAATCTCTTTCGGTGTGCATGATTGCTCATATTGCCATTAACATTTATTTGTTTCTGTGCATGATTGTTCATATTGCCATTAACATTTATTTGTTTCTGTGTGTGATTGTTCATATTGCCATTAACATTCATTCATTACTGTCTCCCCTCCTGCTGTTTTCCACAGCTCCAGCTATGGTTAGGAATGGGATTAGGCAATGACCACTATTAACCCCATGATAATGCTGAATATATCAAAAAAGTTGTTAGGTCCATAGTATATCAGGGTCAATGAGCAAGCATGATTCCACCCCCCCCACACGCTGTTACCAATGACCCCAACCGTGGTCAGGAGGAGCACAACTTCAGAGATCCAGAGGATACTGCAATTTGATGTAAGTCAAAACATTGAGATATCCAAACAAAGCACAGATATCTGCAGCAGTCAGAATTAAGCTCCCCTTGTTCAAAGTACCATTTTTGTGGACTGCCACAAACCTCTTCTGCTGATCAGTCACAAATACCACACGTAGGACTTGAACATGTGTGCCTCTAATCACTTCTAGTGCTGCAGGAGTATGTTATTGACTCAGTGAGCCCAGATCTGATGTTTCACTAGTGGCCACCTTAAAGCAACTGTAACTGCATGTAGTTTAGCATGCATAAGCTCCCTAATTTGCCATCAGGTCAAAGGGATTTATTAAGGGGTGATCCCATAAGGAGTGTAAACAAGCAGCTCAGCATGCATGCCTCTCACTCTTCATAATTTTCCAGCATTTGCACACTCATGTAGCCAGATGCCAGCCACCATTCTTCTAGGTCATAGGTCATAGGTCATCACTGATTGTTGTAGTCATTATACTTGGCAAGGAAATATTCCACAATTAGGGGGGCAGACAGACTAGTGAGGAACAAAGGTTGTGCCCTCCGTCTCATATATTTATCCAGAGGACATGTACCCGGGGGCCACATTCTGGCAGTCGAAACCATGCCATTTTTTAAAAGTTTAGTCAGTGTTATTTCCACCTGCAGACCTCCACTGTCAAGGGAAGTCAGATCGCACCCAGCCCCTCAGGTTCCACTTAGTGGGCATGTACACTGTCACTGGACATATTATCTTGCCACCAACTGGCCTGCCATGAGTGCCATTCTTGTAAGTTTCATAACCTGACAGCATCACAAATGCCCACAAAGGTTGTCTTTTCACAATGTCACTTTCAAAAGCCTGACAAGAGGCCATCTTGTCAAATTTATTTAAAGATCTATCAACCCTGATCGTGCGTGAAAAGCTATGCAGCACAGGCCTGGTGACACTGAGGGTTGAGGTGATGGACACCACACCTGGTGCCACGCCGGTGACCTGGGCTCAGGAATGAGCCTGGGTCATCAGGGGTTGGCAGGTGAGGAGAAGGATTGAGCATCCGTAGGACTGCTCTCCTTTGGGGGGGTGCTGTCATCAGCGTGCTGGTGGCCTCTAGCAATGGATGGGGATGATGCAGTGCACAGGCAGCCTGAGGGGGATGTGCTGGGGCCAACACCAGGAAGGACTGCATGCGGTAGGACACGCAGTCCTATCCATTGGCATCATTGCATGCCACTCACACACAAAGGGGAGAACAGGGAAAAGGGCACCAGTTGCAGCGGCATGATGGCTGTTTCCGTGGGGGATCCACTCAGCGCCCAGGCTACACGTCAGTACTGGATCTGGTCCTAGTGGCAGAGCATTCGGGGGACTCTCTACCTCCCCACCATGGGGGGCAAGCCACGGGGGTAAGCTGCAGGACCTGAAAATGGAGCTGAGAAGTCCTCAGGATGGCAACCAGAGCCCCTTAAGGATGTCTGGATGTGTGAGAGGTAGGCAAACTGGTTGCCAAGGGAGAAAAAGTACTAGCAAAAAAAAAAAAAAGCCAAGCAGCACAGTCCTCTAGTTCCTCTAGTTCTCATTTTGACCCTGCCACTCTATATACCAGCCACTCCTGGTGAGCATTGCACTTTGCTTCTTAATAATCAGCCAGTTGATCATGCTCATTCCCCCAAACAAGCCATTATTCTTACTTTCTAACTAAAAGATCGTGACTGAGGGTAATTGATTTATTCACTTGTAGTGGCCAGATAGTCTAGTTTGCCACATCTCCACTGTTAAGGATACACACTTAACTGGTGCTTTGCTCCTATTGCTGTTCCTAATCCCTCCAGCAATTAACAGAGACAGGTTGCAAGGCTTAACAGTATTAAGAATATCACAAAATTGGCATCTCACTACAGTGATGGTGGTGTCTCTCTTACACTGTATCTACCTGCTCCCGTAGCTTCTTCTCAGTTGGTGAAATCCTCTTCATCCTTCGGTTTGCTGAAGTAGCATGGAGGGCATCCCAATTTAGTAATCTTAAATTTAGTTGGGTAGAGGAGAGCAAAATCCCAGCCTCTTTGCTGCAGGGTGGTCTTCACACTGGAGACTTTTTGCCACTGTTACTGGAGATCTTTTGTGTAGTCTTGAAACACTGAGACTTTCCCCTCCATCTACAGTTATGGGTCCATGCACCTTGGCATCCCACAATACCCACTCTTTATGAGGAAATCTCAAGTATTTAATCAACAAATGTCTGGGTCTATCTTCAGGTTAGGTCACAGTCTGGTATGGTGTGCCCTCTGAATTTCATTCATTTGGCTTCCTCAGGGTTTCCCAGCTTCTCAATCAGCCATTGTTGGACTGCGCTACCACCTTCCTTCCCTTTGATGCCCTCAGGAAGTCCAACTATATGGATATTGGAGCGTCAGACTCCGTTTTCATGATCTTCAGCCCACAACATTAATTTTTCCACCTGAACTTTTATTTATTTATTTAGTTATTGATATCTTGGATTAATACCTTTAAGCTTAACAGCTCTTTTACAGAGGTTCCACGTGATAGGAATACAAACAGTAAACACAGTAAGCAAGGTACATTGCCAAATATCAGAAAAACAGTGATTATAATGGTTCATAGTGCAGAGACAGACAACAGTAACAGATATCAGATTGGTACATAGGCGCACAGGTATAAGATTTTAACAAAGTAGTGCAGACAAAACCCTGGGCTAACTTTCCTCAGACCAGGAATCTGTGCTTAGTGCTGGGGAAATGAAAAAAAAGGGGATGAGTTTGAAGGAGAGTTAGAGTAAGATGAAGGGGAGTGTAACATAGAAGGATGCAGGGTTACATGGATTGTAAGGTAATAGAACAGCAAGATGTTAGGAAGAAGAGCAACCCAGAGGGTTTTGCTGGTGCAGTTAGAGAAGAATTGGTCCTAGGGGGTAAAGTAGTGACTAAGTAGAAGTGCAGGTTTATTTTAATTTTTTTTTCTGCCCTTGCATAGGGTAATTAAGCTCCTGGGTGAGGGGAAGCAGAGGCCTCATGAGGGAGTGGATTCAGAGAAGCAAGGGGGGTAAGTGCAGCAGTTAACTAGAATTGTGTGATTCCTAACAACATTAGGTATTTGGATCGCGATCACGTGCACTGTGCACGAGATAAGCTTGCAGTTTAGGCTTGAAAGGGCCAAGTTTTGGTTCCATAATCAGGTCAGTGCTGAGAGAGAATTTAACTATAGGGGGTCCCTATACATGAAGGCTTGCTACCCTTGTGTAGTGTGGAGAAATGGGACTTGAAAGGCTACTTTGCTTGTTCCCCTAGTTTGTCTAGGTTTGGTGGAGGGGCAGAGAAGACTCTGCACTCCCAGGGGTGCAAGGCCTGGTGTGGACTTTTCTGCAAACAGACAAAACTGGTATTGGATCCTATTGTTCAGATTGAGCCATCCAGTGCTCGAGTAGCGCTCGCATGTATGAGTTAAGCGATGTGCACCTAAAACAAGCCTGCAAGCTGTGTTTAGGACAACCTTTATTCTCTTAAGGTCAGTGTCAGTTCCAGCTCCTTAGACTACAAGACCATATTCTATGACTGACAGGACCAAACTATTTACTGCTAGTTAGATAGCACTTTCTGTAAGGCAGTGTCTGTGCCAGTATAATTGGCCTATTCTTGTGCTAGCTGCCTTGGCAACATGGTCTATATGTAGCCCAAATGAGAGAGAGCAGTCAAGTGTGACCCTGAGGTATTTGAAGTTTCTGACCATCTCTAGTATATCATTGCTGTTGTTATGTATTTTGATGGGATATGACTTATGATGGTTATGAGGGGAGGTGAACAACATTGTCTTAGTTTTTTTGTAATTTAGTAGCAACTTGGAGCTTAGGAACCACACCTCCACTGCACCAATGTCAGCTTGCATCTTTTCTTCTAGTGCTTCAGGTGCAGAGTGACATGTGTACAGCACTGCATCATCTGCATATAGAAGGACCTTGTTCTGGCATGCTTTTGGGATGTCATTCAGAAACAGGCTAAATAGCAGGGGACCTAAGACTGAGCCTTGGGGCACCCCTGTGGTGACATTTTTATGGTCAGTTAGAACATCATGTATTTTGACCTGCTGTGTTCTCATGGTAACTCTGGAACCAGCACACAGATCCAGAGGATATGCCAATGTGGGCCAACTGGCTGAGAAGTAGTTTGTGATTAACTGTATTTGATTTTATTTTATTTATTTATTTATTTATTACAAATCAGGTTTGCAACCTTTGAGTCAGAGACTCATTTACAAAGGTACCTCATCCGGGGGCAGACATCAAGACAGTTATTACAGTGCAGATTAAAACAGAGGATAACATTACAGGTGCAGTAAAAGGAACATTCAACATAGATACACTTATGTTACATAATGTAGTAGTTTGTATGTTACTTAGGTTACATAGTGTTAAAAAATTGTGAGTTACACTCATGGATATAGTAGGTCCTCAGAGAAGACAGCAGATTACATCCCTGTTTGAACCTAGTAGGGAAGGAGTGGGTCTGGGGGGGGAGGGAGAGGCTGTCCCGTGGACGTTGTCGAGCCAGGGGGCAAGGCAGGTGGGTACCACAGGTTACAACAGGGGGTTAGTTGCACCTACAACAGCGGGTATTAAAGATATGGTTCCGAAGGGCTGTTTTGAAGGAGCCAATTTTTGGCAAGTTGGAGATGCAGCTAGGGAGGGAGTTGAACCAGGTGGGGGCTCTGTAGAGGAAGGATCTCTGGGCAAGAGAGGTCTTGGTTCTGGGCACCTTGAAAGTGGCCTTAACAGAGCTATGGGTGGTGATGGACGATGATGACTGCTTCTGGGAGGTGGAGACTAGGGCTGTACGAATACCTTTTTTTGAATATTCAACTGAATATTCATTATTCGTTGCCAAAATATTCGTTATTCTTTATTCATTATTCAGATGTCTGGGAGGGGGTAGTTAAAAATAAAAGAGCACCCCCCTCCTGGCCAGCATTAAATAAATGTTTTTATCCCTGGTGTCTAGTGGTCCCACCCTACCCCCTGGCTGATCACCAGTCCAAAATAAAGAATCCCTCCACCCCTGCCCAGACTCCCAGCATTATCACCAGCCCCTGTTCCCAAATGTATAAAAATAAAAAAAAAAAACAAATTTCCCTGGTGTCTAGTGGACCCCCTACCCTGTCAGGAAGTGCATCCCACCCCTCTCTACCCCCCACTCAAGACCCTGAGTGTGCCACCGGCTCAGCCCTCCACTCACCTCCGTGGCCAGCAGCCCGACTGAGTTTTCAATGAATGAGCGCTTGCAAAGTCAGGCTGCCAGCCGTGGAGGTGAGTGAGGGTCAGCCGGTGGCCCATTCTAGGTCAAGGGGTGGGGAGAGGGGTGGGTGGCACTCCTGACAGGGTGGGGGGTCCACTAGACATCAGGGAAATTAGGTAATGTTTTTATTTTTATACATTTGGGGATGGGGGACTGGGGGGTATTGCTGAGGGTCTTGGAGAGGGGGATTCTTCATTTTGGACTGGGGATTGGCCAGGGGGTGGGACCACTAGACACCAGGGCTAAAATGTTTATTTAATGTTGGCCAGGAGGGTGGGAATTACTGTTTTTTCATTGCGCACAGCCGAAATCCGAATACCGAATACCAGCTGAATAGTGGACCATTCGGTATTCGGTTCAGAATATTCAGATAGCCTACTATTCGCAGTATTCAGAAAGTAATATTCGGTATCTGCACAGCCCTAGTGGAGACCCCCAGGGGGGAGAGAGTCCTAGCAGTGATTTCTTAGCGAGAATGCAGGTCTGGTAGAGCAGTCGCTCCTCAAAGTTGAGCAGATTGGTGGTAGTATAGAGAAGGCAGGTGTGAGTGCAGCTGGGGGCACCAGTCAGGAGCTTACAGGCCTTATTGATGGAGAGTTGGATTTTGGAGAGGGCAGTGTTGTAAGCTGCGGTGTAGATGGGCAAGCCATAGTCCATGAGGGACAAAACGGAGGAGGTGATGGCCAGCCTAAGGGCAATCTGAGGTAGCCAGTCCCTGTGCTGGTATAGCAGGCCAATCTGCGAGTTAATGATGGCTGACAGGGCATTAATGTGGGTGTGGAAGGAGAGGGCAGTATCGAACGTGATGCCTAGGTACTTGTATGTGGTCACTTATTCTAGTGGGTGCAGAGTGCTGGGGATAATCAAGAAGGGGGTATTTTTAGCTTTATTTTGGTGGTCGGAGAAGAGCATTGATTTGTTTTTTTTTAGGTTAATGACCAGTCTGCGGTCGCCGAACCATCTTTCGGCTTGGTTGTAAGCTTGCTGGAGGGATAATTGGAGGGAGATGGGATTGGGATGTGAGGTAATGAGGACTGCATCGTCAGCATAGAGGAGCATTTTACTGGTACATGAGCTGGGGAGGGTGTTGAGGTAGAGACTAAAAAGCATTGGACCCAGGATGGAGCCCTGAGGGACCACAGAGCAAACAGGAAGAGTGCTGGAGATGCAGCCGCTGATCTTGACATGCTGGGATTTAGCAGACAGGTAGCTAGAGAACCAGGAAATGGGACCACCAGAGAAGTCAAGTTGGTGGAGAGAGTCAAGTAAAAGGGGATGACAGATAGTGTCAAAGGCCTTGGAGAGGTCAATGAAGACTGCTCCTGCAAGGCTGCCAGAGTCAAAAGCAGCATGCAGGTGTTGGGAGAATTCCAGGAGAGCTGTGGTTGTACTGTGTCCTGGGTGGAAACCGTGCTGCTCTAGGCACATAATGTTGTACTTGGTTATGTATTGAGAGAGCTGGATCAACACCACTTTTTCAAGGGCTTTAGAGAGTACGGGGAGGATGGAGATCAGCCGGTAATTGTTGGAGGTGGACTGGTCCCCACTCTTATGCATGGGTGTGATTTCAGCAGTTTTCCAAGCACTTGGGAATGGTCCCAGGCATAGAGACTGGTTTAGAAGGTCAGTCAGGGGGACTAGGACCTCGTCCAAGACCATACAGAGGATCCTGGAGTCAAGGGGGTCACTGCTGGGGTTATTGCTGCTTAAGGCTTTTAGCAGGTGTGGCCTGGCTTCTTGGGAGGGATAGGGTGTGCAGGTAGAATGTTGGGTGATGAAGGACCGGAGGGAGAGAGGTGGGGATTGGGTCAAAGAAGCTGCTGGGGAGGACCGAGCTTAGGTCAGAGAAGGCAGTGTTAAGGCAATTAGGTATAAGGAGTGGATCTGTGGTGGGGATGCCATTGATAGAGAGCTGAGATGGTGGGGAGAGCGGGACTTCCCATTTAGCTCTTTCATATTATCCCAGAAGGCCCAGACTGAACCCCAAGTGGAAGCGAGGGTGGTCTGGTAGTGCTCTGCCTTGGCCCACCTAATGGCTCAAGTGCACTTATTGCATTCTGTATTGTAGGTCTGTCTGTCAGATGCCTTTCCAGATTCTACAGCAATGTGCCAGAGATTATCTCTGTTTTTGAGTCTCTGGAGGAAGGATTGGGTGATCCATGGGACATTGCATTTTTTTGGAGCGGATCCTGGTGAGGGGGTTGAAAAGGTCACAAGCCTTACAGAAGGCATTTTTGAAGTGGCCAAGAGCTGAGTCAATGTCAGGGGCATGCTGGATAGGGGACCAGTCTAGCTGGGCTAGGTATTGTTTTAATTTTCTGAGGCTGCTGTGGTATAAATGGTGGTGTAGAGTGGCCTGGGACACTAGCTTCAGAGTGGAGGATGACCAGAGACAGAGGACTGGGGAGTGATTGCTAAGAGAGTCAGGGAGGACAGTGACATCCCGTATTTTGTAGGGGCAGTTAGATACAGCAACATCTAGGAGAGTGCTGGTGCCAGTAGAGTGGTTTTATCTGGTGGGCTGGGTAACTAACTGGGACATATCCAGGGCAACAAAGGAGTCCCTTATATGGAAGGCAGTGGAGGCAAGCCAGTTAGCATTGAGATCACCTAGGATGGCTTGCTCCACTTTGTGAGGGAGAGATGTGAGGTAGTCAATGAGGGACTGGACCACTTGATTTTGATTCCTCGGGGGTACGTTGGAGACTGTGAGGAAGAGAGGTCCTCCGGTGGGGTCAGGTGTGATTTTTGTAAGGTGAGGGCTTGGGCTCCATAGTCAAGTTTAGGAGCTGGGAGTGTCTGACCATAAGGGAGTCCCATACAAGTAGTGCGCAACCACCACTGCATTTGCCTACTCAGTCTTCCCTGTAGATGGTATATCCAGAGAGGGTGATAGCGGAGTCAGAAGTGGCTTTGGAGAGCCAAGTCTCTACCAGTGCAATTATATCAGGTTGATGTTGAACAACCCAGCACTGGAGGGCAGCAGATTTCTTTAGGAGACTGCAAATGTTTAAAGATGCAAAGCGGAGGCCAGTTGCAGTACAGGGTTTAGAAGGGCTGGAAGCCATAGGGCCTGGGTTTGGGTGTACATTACCAGATAATAATAATAATAATAGCAGTGAAATTATTCTGGTTAGTGGCTGGTGGCAATGGAGACCCTTGGGTCAACACCCAGCTGAGGAGTTTACAATCAGGGTGCATGGGCTAGATAAAGTGCAAAGGGTGGGAATGGCAGGGGAGAGCTGGGTCCAGATCGGGCCTTGGAAGGTGGAGGGAGTGGGGGTGTTGACAGGGTGAAGATGTTGGGGGGTCATGGGTGTTTCTAGGGTGGGGAAGGGCCGGGTCACTGTGGGGTAGTCTGGGGATGAGCTGCCTAGTGTGGAGGAAAGGTGCTCCGGTCGGTGTGAGGTCTGTACCAAGAGGGTGAAGGAGAGCAGACTTAGTAATGGAGTGTAGCTACCCATAGCAGCTGAGCAGTAAAGGAAGAGTGTCCAGGAGTAGTAGAAAGTAAGGAGATGTAGAGCAACTTTGGCACGTTTGGGGGAAAACCCCTCTAGTGGGCGAAGAGAAAAAGCTGTAAATGGGAAAAATCAGTATCAATCAGTAGAAGAGGAAGGGGGCAAAAACTGACAAATAGTGATAGACTGACCAAACAATAAGTGAGATGAGACAGGAACTGTATTGTGTTGGATTGGGTAAGTGTGCTTATAACTGGGCCCTCTAGTGGCTAAATGATATAATCTGCTAATGGAAAAGTCACACTTAAAAAAAAAAAAAAAACAGGCAGGGAGGTTCTGAAGCAAGTTTTTTTTGGGGGGGGCACTGCAGCAGCCTCAATGGGACACAGAGGTCAAGGGTGCAGCCCACAGACTTACAGCTCTAAGAAAAGGGGCACAGGGCTCAGGGCAGATAGCAAAATCACACTACCTTAAAAACCTCTCTCAAACTTAAACCAACTCTTAAGAAATCTCTACATCAGACTAAACATTACTTAAAGTGAGAAATCAAGAACATGTCAAGCAGAGGTTAGTCCTAGCATTAATTTCTTGGCAGCAGTTCCTAGAAGACTTCTGTATTGCTGCACATAGTGTGAGAAACACTGGCAAATAGGAGCAAGTGACATTCCTCCAGGGGTAGGTGCCAAAATTCAGAGTTCTAACCCGTACCTTGCTTGGAGGGTGAGTGTCGGGCAGCTTCTCCTTAGTCTGCTTACCGAACTGCAGAATGCAGTTTGTTTGAGAGGAAACAGCCCCGAAAGGGCACATTATTCCCCTTGCTTGCAGGGTGAGCATCTGGCAGCTTCTCCTTAGTCTGCTTACCAAACTGCAGAATGCAGTTTGTTTGAGAGGAAACCGCCCCGAAAGGGCACTGTAGTCTCCTTACTTGGAGGGTGAGTGCCAGGCAGCTTCTCCTTAGTCTGCTTACCAAACTGCAGAATGCAGTTTGTTTGAAAGAAAACGGCCCCGAAAGGGCCTGAAAGGGCACAGTAGTCCCTAGTATCAAAGGCCTTGGTGAGGTCAGTGAAACTAGCCCTGACCAAGAGCCCCAGTCAAGTGCTTCATGAATGTAGCCAGTGAACTCCATCAGAGCCATAGTTGTGCTGTGTGCTTTCCTGAATCTGTGCTGCTGCAGACATTGAAGCATGTTTTTGCACAGATAGTCAACTATCTGGTCGTATATTATCCTCTTGAGGGCTTTCGAGAGAGGTGGAGAAATGAGATTGGTCAGTAGTTAGAGAGACTAACTCTGTCACCACCTTTAAATACTGCTGCCTTCCAGATTTGGGGACTTTACCTGTAATAAGCGATTGATTTAGGATCCTGGTTAGAGGGGAGCGTAGTACATCCAGGGTGAGTGCTACTAGCTTGAGGTGAAGTGAGTCACCACTGGATCTAGTTTTCCCAAGTGCTTGTTCTAGATATTTTTTGGCCTCTGTTATAGTGACTATCTTAAGGTAGAAGGCCAGTGTCATGCTAGCTGGTGAGGTGGCATTGTTAACAATGTTTATACCTTCTTGGGTAGTAGAAAGTCCGAGGGAAGCACTCTGCTAAGGTCTGTAAAGGGCTTATTGAAGGCATCAGCAGTGTCCTTAGGGTCTTGGGTAATAATTTCATTGGCATTGAGCATCACGGGAGGAGCTTTAATAGCTTTCCCTGTTATGGATTTGCTGTTTTCCAGAATTTATGGCTGTCACACCAGGAGTTGTCTAGTTCACTTTTGAAGTGTATACTCTTAGCTAGACGGATGGTACTGGTACATTTATTCCAAGCTATTTTATATCTTTGGAGGTCAATGTGCGAACCTGTACTTTTTGCCTTGTGCCACAAGTTGTTCCTTACCTTCATTTATTCAATGAGCTGGGGTGTGATCCAGAACTTACAAGAAGCTTTTGCTTTTCTCTTTTTATAGAGAGCAAATATGTTGCA
The DNA here is from genome assembly GCA_016271365.2 of Neoceratodus forsteri. NCBI lineage: Eukaryota > Metazoa > Chordata > Ceratodontiformes > Ceratodontidae > Neoceratodus > Neoceratodus forsteri. Next base: position 1,376,796,050 of record CM028130.1, on the reverse strand, counting down.
GGAAGTATTACAAATGTTAACAAAGCACTCTAGCGCAGTTTCGACATCTTCGGCATCATAGATGACTGACCGGTCCTGTAAACTGAGGTGGGTTATAAGTGAGGAAAGTTGTCCTTTTTTTAACACTCTTGAGGTAATTGTTTTTGTTTGGGTTTTTGTTGCCTTATTAGTCCAGGTGCATATGATTGGTGAGTGGTTGCTGATGGTATCAAGAAGTACAGTAGTACTGGTTTTTCTTTCTGGTTGGCTTGTTATCATCCAGTCTATCAGTGTACTTGTGCCAGTTCGATAGTTTGCCTGTGTGGGGGACTCCACAAGTTGGAACATTCCAATGGCTGAGATGGCATCTTGATACAGTGCTGCCTCGGGGGATAACCAATTAATATTGAAGTCCCCTAACATTAGAACCTCAGAATTATTGTGGAGTTAAGAGAGGTAGTCGAGGGTAAGTTAAATCCTATTGCCTGATTTTTAGGGGAGTGTACACTGATACTAGAGTGTGGCACTTTCCTTGGGTATCAAGCTGCGCTTCACAGCAAGCAGTTGGGTGCTACTCCCAGTAGGCGGATTGGGAAGTGTTCTTCCTTGCACCGTGTCTTTAATATACTTGACACATCCACCTCCACGCTTACCAAATCAGTCAAGCCTGAATGATGTATAGCTCTCAAGCTGGATTACCAGGTCTGGGATTCTCAGAGTAAGCCAGGTTTCTATGATAGAAAGGACATAGGCTTATGTCATATTGCCCAGACCTGTAGAGAGTCATACTTAGCCATAAGGCTGCAGATATTAATAGATGGAATCATTAACACCCCAGACTTCTTTACTGATACAGGTATACTGTACTTGTACCTGTGCCTGGTCTAGTGTCAGGATGCATGTTTCCTGAAAGCAATAATAGCAACCCAACCAGACTTATGGTGTGAAGTTTTAGATATTTTATAATCTGGGAGTTGTTGCAGGTGTTCATTTTATATTTGCCCTCGTTCACAGTAACTACTAACATGTGCAGCTGAACTGGGGGTGTGGGCTAGGTACTATTCTCTAAGAGCACAGTACACATATGTTTATTAGGATTGACATCAGTGCATGAGGTCACAGTCACAGGGAGATTCAAAGGATAACATTCAAATCTTATTAGGGAATTAATAATGTGCTGTTCCTGGGTACAATGATAATAAGATGAGGAGGGTGGGAGAGACAGCTCAACAGTTAGTAATAGGGAGACCTGGAACAATAGTGATAGCATTATGGGGTATACAATTTGCTGATGGGTGGATGCTTTCTCTGTGCAGACTTCAGTACTGTGATATTATTGAGAAGTAGGGGTTTGGGGGGTGGCAAAGTCAATTAGACAGAGCCTATCTTAGGTACAGTAGACAAAAATATAAAGTTCGGGAAAGTTCTGGAGAGTAGCAGCGCTGCCCGAATAGTGTAGTGGTTAGGTGACTGCTTTTAGTGCAGAAGGTTAGAGGTTTGAGTCCTGTTTCTGTCAGGTAAATGGAAAAAGGGAGAACAGCTAGATTCTGGAGGGTCTCATCAGAGGCAGCAGAGCAGGTTCAGGGAAATATAGATTGCAAGGCACAGTGAACACCGCAGGAGAGAAGGTGCTGAATTACAAAAGCTCAGGCACAAGACTGAACCCTTGTGGTCAAGGAGTATAATCAGCTAATGGAGAACTAGGGAGATAGAAAAAGGCAGCACAGATCACATGACCAGAAGTGTACTATAAAGGAAGGGGCAGGCCAGGGTGGGTGGTAGGCAGACATGGGTGGGTAGGCAGGGCAGTCAATGTGAAGCATCAATGGGCTAACACAGTACAGCTGTGTGCTGTACCTGTGTGAGGGGGAGCCATGCAGCTCTCTATCTTGCTGTGCGGACTCGCGTGGAAGGATTGGTGGGGCAGTCGACACAAAGCACCAACAAACTAACACCATACAGCTCTGTGCTGTACCTGTGTGAGCAGGGAGGGGGCTGGCAGCTCTCTATCTTGCTTCTCAATCCAGACCAGGGTGGGAGAGTGAGGGGGTGGGTGGGGTAGTAGATGTGAAGCGTCGACAGACTAACACAGTACAGCTCTGTGCTTTACCTGTGTGAGCGGGGGGGCTGACAGCTCTCTAGCTTGCTGCTCAGTTCCAGTGGCTTACTGTCCTGTGGCCTGTGGAGGAAGGGGATATGAGTCAAGCAGGTGGCTGGATTAGTGCAGTACAGAACAATGGGCTAACTACAGGGTGGCACTAAACTCCTACTGTGCCCTGTGTGATGGTTTGGAAGAGGTGTGGATCTAGGCCGCTACTGCACATGCATGGTTGGGACACCCAGCAATGATGGCTCCACGAGGTCTGACATGCAGGTAAGAGACTCTAACACACAGTACAATCCTAGCAAAGTGAACTAAAAATACAGCAGCATTCACTGGGCTAGCAAACTAGAGCAAACGATTAAGCTAAAACCCCCTAGTTCAGGTCAAGGACTACCTACCAGACTCAATGTAGTACATGCTGAAAAATACAGGCTAGCAGTCTTAAGGCTACAGTAAAAACACTGTAAAATCTAACTAAATGTCCTTTAACTACTAATACAATTCAGGTGTCCACTTGGTGGCAGCTGGTGCTACAAAAAATAATCTGTTGAAGTCAGCCAATGGTATATGGCCCAGAAATGAAGTTGTACCTTTGTGAGCAGTGGGGGGGGGGGGCGGCTGGCAGCTTTCTATCTTGCTGCTTCTCCCCCATGGCATGCGCTTCTATGGTCTGTGTGAGTGGGGAGGGCTGTCAGCTCTCTGTCATGCTGCTTGGTCCCTGTGGCTTGTATTCCTGTGGCCTGTGTGAGCAGGAGGGGCTGGAAGCTCTCTCTATCTTACTTGCTCAGTCCCCGTGGCTTGCACTCCTGCAACCTGTGTAAGCAGGTTGGGATGGCAGCTCTGTATCTTGCTGCTCAATCCACATGGCTTGTGCTCCTATGGCCTGTGGAGAAAATGTTATTATCTAAATCCAAATTGCATATCTTTTCCTCAAGCTCTCCCACATGCTTTTCTGCCTTTTCCAGTCTGGCAGCATGTGAGGCTGAGGATTCTGGCATGCGATCCTGTGGCCTGAGTGAGTGGGGGGCTGGCAGCTCTGTATCTTGCTGCTCGGTCCCCATGGCTTGCACTCCTGCGGCCTGTGTGAGCAGGGGGGCTGGCAGCTCTGTATCTTGCTGCTTGGTCTCCATGGCTTGTGTTCCTGTGGTCTTTGTGAGCAGGGGGTGCTGGCAGCTCTCTATTTTGCTGCTCGGTCCCTGTGGCTTGCACTCCTGTGACCTGTGTGAGCAGGGGAGGGCTGGTAGCTCTCTGTCTTGCTGCTTGGTCTCCATGGCTTGTGCTCCTATGGCCTGTGTGTGGGGGGCTAGCAGCTCTTTATCTTGCTATTCGGTCCCCATGGCTTGTGCTCTTATGGCCTGTGGAGAAAATGTTATTATCTCAGTCCAAATCACATATCTTGTCCTCAAGCTCTCCCACATGCTTTTCTGCCTCTCCCAGTATGGTAGCATGTGAGGCTGAGGATTCTGCCAGGCCAGTGACCACTCCTTGAATGTGGGCAGTCTCTGCCATGACATTGGTGAAGCCAACTCTGAATTCATTTTGTAGCTTCGTTATTAGTCCAGTTTAGAGATGCAGTGAAATTAAATTCTGCCAGCGAAGTGAACGTGAAGTGGGCACTTTGCATTGCCACTCCGCTATGCGGAGTGGGCAATGCAAAGTGCTCACCCCGCCTTGTCATTACCATTTCACGTTAAGTCAGAATGACAACGCGTAGTAAGGCAAAGTCATTGTTTTCAATGGTCTTCACCATGGTCTTTAGCCATAGCCAGGCAGGAAGGAAGTGAGTCATACAAGCAAACACTTTCAGTTTCTCCTGTGCAGATGGAGATGGAGAGAGAGGAGTGTGTTGTTTTGTCACTGCTGAGACTTGGAGATCAGAACGAGGAGGAGATTTAAACTTTGATTTAGACCCAACAGCTTTTTTAAAAGCTACATTTGTTTGTCTTTGTACTATTTTTTACCTAACTTGTTCTTTCTGTAAATTTATTTTTCTTACCTTTATAAGTAATTAGTTGTTTTTCTGTGTGACTGTGTGTGTGTTGTGTGACAGTGTGAGTAATCATTACTCAGACTGAGGCATCATACTGTGTGCATGAGTGGGGGGCATGGCCACCGGTTCCTGTTGAAATGATTGAAAATTCTGAGTGCCACCCCAGAAGCAGGACCAGCATCGCCTCCTGACTCTGACGCAGTTGAACCACCACCACGTCCAGCACCAGCTCCAGCACCAGGTCCTCTGGAGCAGGATGTGCCTGTGCTCCAGGGCCCAGGTGTGGATCCCATCCCTGCTGAGCACTGTGACCTGCTGGCTGCTAGTTTATCTGGCCCTCCCCTGCCTGTGCCTGTTCCTCTCCGCACTTCTGTTGTTTGGCCCTTTTCTGACTGTATCAGTTGGACAGCAGCATGGTCAGGTGCCACCTATGTGAGGTGGAGGTGTGCCTTGGCCTCCGGGGGACTCACCTGGGGACTGGGGACCAGCACACCCATATGCTCAGTCACCACCAGCTGGAGTGGCAGGCTGCCACAGAACAGGCCATGCCTGCCCCTGCTGGCCCTTCTGTGTCAGAGGGTGCAGTTGTGCATGGCAGCGGCCCTAAGAAGAGGAGGGGCAGAGCAGCACCTGCTGCTCCACCAGCACCACCACCACCACCAGCAGGTCAGCCTGTAGAACATGTGGACCCCAGAGAACTGTGTGTAATGCAGGCTGACTTGGCAGTTCTCTGGAGTGCTATCGAGAACAATGAGAGGCTGAGTGCTGTCCAGCAGCAACTGGATCACATAGAGGGACATCATTGCAGATTACATCCATGCTGAAACTGCTGCTGGATCACCATGGGATCCCACATTAGTTTTTTTTTTCTCACACCATGTGCCCCCCACACCTTCCTTGCTGTGTTATGAAATGTATTCCTCCACCATCCCTGACCCTTGAATGTAATTATGCCCTTTTTATGTTGTCTTCCATATGCATGGCACTTTGTATTCTGGCCCCCCTTCCTTCTGTTAAGTGTGTGTGTGTGTGTGTGTGTGTGTGTGCACTGTTTTGGTGCCTCATTAATGTTTACTTTTTGTTGTGGAGTGTTTGTGGAAAAGCAGACTGAGCAGTGCAAGTATACTGTGCCAAACTGCATGTGTGTAATCAGTCTTCTTTCCTGTGTGTGCATGTACTGCAGACACTGTCCAATTTCTTGCAAACATATATATGCTGATTGCTGTCTGACTTGTTGCTATAATTATAGTATAAAGAATAAAGATAAGAATATGTAACGTATAATTTGTTAGGAGATCACAGCAACCAAAAATCCTGCTTTTCAACAAACCATATCTAACAGACATGAAGTATTGCTGATGTACCTAAAAATATTTCATGGTGTACAGACATTATAAAGTCAGAAAAAATATAAGGTCCAGTTAATTTCTGCCACCACACTGCACTACCACATTCCTTCTTTTCATTATTTGTTTTGGAATATGTCTTTCTAGTTCACACTGGCAGTGTCAGTTTTTCAGCAAGTTGATGTACACCATAACACGACATGGCACCAGTGGTAGCACAGTGTGGTGGCAGCGGATTGCAGGACCTGTTATATATTCTGACTTGAACATGTCTGTACACCATAAATATTTTGGGTGCCTCAGCAATATTTTATGTCTGTTGGGTATGGTTGGTTTAAAAGCATGATTTTGTTGTGCTATTATCTCTGCAAAGTCATGTGTGTACTGTGTCTGTGTGACAAGTGATTGAGGTGCACACTGGCCCAAGACCTCTGAAAACATATCATATGACTTTGTCTACTGCCATTGATGGTACAAATAAAATATACAATATATATTCTTATCTTCATTCTTTATACTATCACCATGAATAGTGCAACAAGTCAGCATCAGCATATATGTTTATATGATATATATATATATATATATATATATATATACATTATTGTATGTTTACAACTTGACGCTGGACAGTGTCTGCACACACAGGAAAGAAGACGGACTGCACACATGTAATTTAGCACAGTATAAATGCAGTGCTCAGTCCTGCTTTTTGACAAATACTTCACAATAGCATGACAGAAAGTAAACATTACTGAGGCTCCAAAAATATTTACCAGACTCCCCAGAATTCCAAATCCCAAAATGCAGCTATCTTGTGTCCAGAAAAGCCCCCAGTGCTGACGAAGTGAAATGAGAGTGTAACATGAGATGCAAAGTGTCCCAGAATTAATGGCACACTCAGTCATGCATGCAGAACTCACACACAATCCCCGGACTTATTGTGCATCCCCACAATGCAGCTGTCTTGTGTCCAGAAAATTTACACGTGCTGACAAAGTGAAATGAGAGTGTAACATGAAATGCAAAGTGTCCCAGAATTAATGGTGCACTCATTCATGCCTGCAGTGGTCACACACAGAGTTACCAGAATTCATGTGCATCCCCAAAATGCTACTGTCTTGTGTCCAGAAAATTCCCCAGTGCTGATGAAGTGAAATGAGAGCATAACAAGAAATGCAGTCTCCCAGAATTAACGGTGCACTGCAAATGCACGGGCAGATTAAGATTGCACTGCGCACTCAAGGGATACATATGTAACACCCTTGTTACCCGGGGTTACTAGAATCCCAGTAAAACCTAGTGGTAGGCAGGGAAGGCAGCTTGTGAAACTCCAGTTAAATGGATTTCACACTGTCTCACTCTGTTCTCAGTCTCAGCTGAGACTGAGGGATGACATCACCATAGAACTATCGCAGCTGCATGAGCCACAATGGAATCTGCAGCAGGGAGTTGGAGTAGAATGTTGGGAGGTTTGAACGGTAGTCTGTAGGTCAGTTGGTGTTTGGAGCTTGCTAAGGGAGCAGCACAGCAGCTCTGTGTAGGCTCTTGAAGCCTCAGCCCTGATATAGGGCTACATTCTAGGAAAAAAGGTGTGTGTTTCCACCTTAAGAGAAACACAGAAGATAATTGTAAAGTGGTGGAGACTGCTGTTTCGGGTCTCAGTGCCCTCTCCCTCTGGGGATGGGGGCAGGAAAGGGGTTTTCTGCATATTCCTAGGGCAACCCCCTGGCTCTGCTACTAGTGGAGAAGCTGCCTATTTGTTCCAGAGTTTTTGGGAAACAAGAAGATTTGTGAATCGCTGTGGGGCACCTTCAACCGGAGGGTGAGTTTCTGCTGTTCCTAAAGGGCCTATGTTTTTCACCCTGGGACTTGTGTGATAGTGGGGATTGGACTACTGAAATAGTGGGAGGCCTAGAGTAATAGGCTTAGCCAAAGGTATAAGTATGTTCAAGTCCAGCACTTATGGGAAGTCAAGACATGTAGAGGAGATGTGACATACGTCTACCCAGTAATCTACACTGCCAAGCTTTCAGTAAAAAAGTTGTTTAGTTTCCAGAGAAATGGCTGGGTCTGGATTGTGGGAGCCGGAGGTGGGAGACCCCCCATCTTTAACGACCAGGTCCACCTCTATGGATTTGCTCTGTGGATTTCTACTTTACCTCATGCACTTGGCCAGTGATGAGGGAAGTACCCAGACGTGGGATTGGAAGGAAAACTCCCTCTAGGAGTCAAAGGCTCTATGGTGGTTTGGGGAGCCACAACAGGATAATTGGTTCATTTCCCAAAATGGACTGCAGATCAAATGGCTGGCGGGAGAGCCGGGCCAGTGGGGAAAACCCAAGTAGTGTACAAGTCAGGCTGTGTACCCAAATCTGCGTGCAAGTCTGGGCTGTGTGCCTGGTGGGTTCAGAGCCTGAGGGCTGGAAATGTGAAGAAGTGTTCTGTTGTCTCTAATCTGCATTACCAGGAATGTAGCGCCATGGGGGTCTGTCTATACTTTGTTTGTTCAGCTTGGATGTGAATAAAAGCCACACTGTAGAATCCCATTCCTGGTTCTGGACATTACAGTTATTGCTTCCTGTGTTCGGATTTACTTGGGTGCCCCTGTGCAGAGTAGCCAAACCTAGGCCCCCTGTACCGAGTAACCTTATCCTCGCCAAACCAAGTCCCAACCAGGTACTGCTGTCAGCTTCAACAGCATGCCATCTGTCATTTTGCAAAAAGGCAGGGGTCAGGGGTTACATATACAAAAAGGCCCAACAACACCTAACCAGTGCTTACAAGTCACAAATCCAGATCTGGAAAGGAATACATTTTGCAGGTTGGGGGATTAGTGCATGGCAGTGACAATTCACTACCAGTAAATATACCACAAAGCAGTATAAAAAATTTATGCAGGTGCAGTTGCTAGCAGATTCACACTGCTATAATAACTCTGTGGCACAATAAAAGGTGTCTGATGTAATGGCACACATTGCACACACATTAATACACACACTACATGTAATGTGTAGCAAATTGAAAACCTTTAATGATATAACCAAATGTTTTTAACAAATTATACACTGCTGCACCACAACAATTAGCAAACAAAGGCAAGAATTACTGAAAATATTACTGTGTGTACATTAACACAGTTATACAAGAAAAATATAACCAAAACAGAAAGATCACATTTTTCTCCCAGTAAATCTACCTACACCACAAATACGCCCCTCCCCCAAAGCATACTTCACAGTACACAGACTGACTGTTCTAAATTAACATTCAAAATCCACACACAACAATAAACACTCTATGATATGAGCATAGAAGGGTTTCCTACAATCAGTGTACTGAATTTTGAGCAAAAAAATGACTCAAAAAGGCATTTTAAACAGCTTTTAGAGGTTTTCAATTGCAGAGATCTGAGAACAAACTGTCTCCAGCTACCACTACACATACACTACCCAGGCCAGAACTGAGGCTGTGCAGAACAATCTAGAGCCCATGTGACCTGCAGTCCCATGAATCACTGCATAATTTCATTTGGAGCTCAATTACAAGGTGAAGTGAGGTGAATTACATTGATTTCAATGTACTTCGCCTTACAATTGGTGGAGACGTGGTTTGGGGAAGGCGGAATAATGCAAAGTCATTGGTTTCAATGGACTTGGTTCCTCATTATGAGCGAAGTACTCCACTTCACATTGTTTGGGCTCTGCGGATTCTGCGTACTCCAGTGAATCACTTCATGGAGCAAATTGGTGCCACTTCACCCACCACTACTTACAATACTGTAACTCACATGCTGTACAGGAAGGAACATGAAGGTCTACCGCTGTACTTCCCCAATGAGCTGTAGCACAAAACTCCCCGACTTAAAAACACTTATTAATGAGTACAACGGTGGGGTGTTGAAGCCTGGAGAGATACTACCAAACAGGCTTACAATACATCCAAGCACTAGTAAAAAATTAATGTTGTGATTCATGATGTAATCGTGAATCGTGATTTGTGACTGCATTTGTGACCATGATGATGAAGAACATGATTTGTATCATGAGTGACTAGTGAACATAATGATGTCTTGACTTAAAAATGCATATTAATGATAACAATGTTCATGCAGAATTATGCATCACACCAGTCCAGTACTGTGAAGAGAAGCCAAAGAACAACTGTGACTTAAGTTACAGATGGAGATTGGACCCTAAAGAGATGCAAATGCAAAGACAGATTAAGATTGTGCTGCACACTGAAGAGATGCAGACGCAACTGCACAACACCTAACCAGTGCTCACCATCAGAAATTCAAATCTGGAAAAGAATACCTTTGCCGGTTGGTCTGGCCATGGGGGCAGTGTACTGCACTGCTGCAGCAACAGTCACTAGTATTAGTACCAGTAAAGATACCACAAAGAAGTAAAAAAAATCACACAGCTGCAGTGGATAGCAGGTTCAGATTGCTGAAATTACTATGTGGCACAATAAAAGGTGTCTGATTTGATGACACGCGTCTCACACACACACACTAAGTAATGCGTAGCAAATTGAAAACTTCAGTAATATAACCATGTATTTTAAACAAACTAAAATTATGCACTGCTGTACCACAACAATCAGCAAAAAAATTTCAAGAATTATTGAAAATATTACTGTGTGTACATTAACACAGTTATACAAGAAAAATATCACTAAAACAGAAAGAACTGTCTTTTTCTCCAAGTTAAGCTACCTACACCACAGATACACCCTTCCCCCAAAGCACACTTCCACTGTCTCTCAGTACACAGAATGAATGTTGTACATTAACATTCAAAATCCATACACAAACAATAAACACTCAATGATATGAGCACAGGAGGGTTTCCTACAATTGATGAACTAAAGTTTCAGCAAAAAAAATTACTCAAAAAGACGTTTTTAATAGCTTTTAGAAGGCTTGAATCCCAGAGAGCTCTCAAAGCAGACTGTCTCCTACAGCTTCCTACACACACACTACCACGAACTGAGGCTGTGCAGAAAAATCTAGAGCCCATGTGACTAGAAATCCCATGAATCACTGCAAAATTTGCCTTTGGAGCTTAAAAACAAGGCGAAGTGAGGTGAAGTACATTGTTTTCAATGTACTTCACCTTAAGAATTGGTTGAGTAGTGATTTGGGAATGCAGAATAATGTGAAGTCATTGTTTTCAATGGCCTTCACGTTACCCATCATAAACCAAAGTACTCTGCTTCACTTTGCGGAGCACTCCTCGAATTCACTTTCGCTTTGTGATTTATTTCGTGTAACGAATTGGGGCCACTTTGCCCATCTCTAGTTCAGGTAGTGCTGTAATGGTCATATCTTGCTGTCCCTTACTGACTCCCACTTCCGCTGCCATCTGCTGAGATCTTGTGTGGGCCTCTGTTGGAGCAGTATGATATCTCAAAACTACATAGATACATAGATACATAGACAGTGTCGGCAGATAAGGGCCTATGGCCCAACTAGTCTGCCCATTTGAGCTTGTAAGTTCAGTTTGTTATCCTAGAAGTCTGTTTCCCCTTACCCCTGCCCTCTAGAATTCCTTTATGTCTATCCCATGCATTCTTAAATCCTGTGATTGTTTCAGCCCCCACCACTTCCTCTGGCAGGGTGTTCCACTTGTCCACCACCCGTTCTGTGAAGAAATTCTTTCTCATGTTTCCTCTGAATCGTCCTCCCTCAACTTCATCCCATGCCTCTAGTCCTGAAACATCTTTTTCGCTAAAAATAGTGTTTTCCTGCACCCTGTTCCTCCTGTAAGATACATGTATGTCTCTATCATATCCCTCTCCCTCCTCTCCTCCAGGAGTACATGTTCAGTTCCTTCAACCTGTCTTCATAGGACTTGTGATGCAACCCATGCACCATCTTTGTTGCCCTCCTCTGAACCTTCTCTACCCTGTCTATGTCCTTATGTAGGTATGGTCTCCAGAACTGTACACTGTACTCAGGTGGGGCCTCACTAGTGTCTTGTATAGCAGAATTATGACCTCCCTTTTCCTGCTGGTGATGCCCTGCCTATACATCCCAGCATCCTATTTGCTTTACCTGATGCCTTGTCACACTGTTTCCCTACCTTGAGGTCATCAGAGATGACAACCCAAGATCCCTTTCCTGCTTGGTGCATGCTATATCCTCACCCCCAACTGATTATATATTGTGCCAGGTTTTTGTGCCCCATATGCATTATCTTGCACTTCTTTGCATTGAATTTCAACTGCCAAACCCTTGACCATTCTTCAAGTTTCTGCAGGTCCTTCTCATTCTGTCTACACCCTCTGGTGTGTCTACTCTGTTACAGAGCTTTGTGTCATCAGCGAACAGTGAAATTCTGCCTTCTAGATCCTGTGCAATGTCACTGATGAAGATGTTGAATAGGACCAGTCCCAGCACTGATCCCTGTGGTACCCACTGGTTACTCTTCCCTCTGTGGGTGACAGCCATTTACCACCACCCTCTGTGTCCTGCCACCCAGCCAGTTACCTACCCACCACACTACTGTCCTGCCCACACCCATATTCCCCAGTTTGTATAATAGTCTTCTATGTGGCACAGTGTCAAAGGCCTTGCTGAAGTCCAGATAGGCCATGTCCACTGCCCTCCCGATCCACCTCCTAGTCACCCAGTCAAAAATTCAATGAGGTTGGTCTGACATGACCTCCCCTGGTGAAACCATGCTGCCTTGGATCCTGTAGTCCATTGACAACCAGATGTTCCACCAATCTCTCCTTCAGTAGTGCTTCCATGATCTTTCCCACTACCGAGGGTGAGGCTGACTGGTCTGTAGTTCCCTGCTTCCTCTTTGTTCCCACTTTTGTATAAGGGGACCACATCTCTGTTCCTCCAGTCTTTGGGTACCTCCCTGTTTCCAGTGATTGGCTGAACAGGATAGCCAGAGGTTCAGCCACCACCTCTCTTAGTTCTTTAAGGACCCTGGGGTGCACCCATCTGGCCCCATTGCTTTATCAGCTCTTGTTACTTCCAGTTCCTTCAGGACCCTTTCTCATGTAAAGGGACTTGTGTCCATTTCCACCATTCTCACCCCTTGTACTCCCTTCAGACCCATTACCCCTCTTCCTTAGTAAAGACTGAGCAAATACCTGTTCAATATGTCAACTTTATTGTTGTCATCCTCCACGTGGCTCCCATCCTCCCCTTCAGTCTCACTATCCCTCCCTTTGTTTTTCTTTTTTCCTATGTACCTGTAAAGGTTTTGTCCCCTTTACCCACTGATTTTGCAATGTGTTCTTCTGTCTGAGCTTTGGCTTCCCTTACTGACTTCCCTGCCTCCCTTTGTTTCTCCTGGTACTTCTCCCTATCCCCTTCCGCCTGTGTCTTTTTGTATTGCCTGAATGCAATCTTTTTGGCTTTCACTTTCTTTGCTACCTCTTTGAAAACCATAATGGTCTCCTCTTCTTTTTCCTCTTGCTAACCTGCTTAATGCATAATTCTGTTGTTCTTATAATCCCCATTTAAATACTGCCCACTGTTCCTCAACCCCTGATTCCTGTCCATTCCCTTAATGCCTCTTTCAAGTATCTCCCCATTTTCCAAAGTCTGCCCTCTAAAATCCAGGATACGTGTTTTGTGTGGTTTGGTTCTGCTCTTTCTGTGATTTCAAACCACAATGACTGGTGGTCACTGTTACCCAGGTGCTCCCCCACTGTTACCCCATCACACTGTCCCTGTTTGTGAGCACAAGGTCCAGTATTGCCTTCTGCCGAGTTGGTTCCATGACCAGTTGCTTGAGGAAGGCACCTGAAGGAGTCAGGATAAATCTGCTCCTAGTTGATGCTGCTGCTGGGATGCTCCAGTCCACATCTGGTATATTGAAGTCTCCAACCAGTACTACCTCACCCTTGTCTGCCATCCTTTGGATGGCTAGCATCAGCTCCCTATCTGTTTCTTCCTCCTGGGCTGGTGGTCTATAGACCACACCTGTGCGGATGGCTGGCCCCATTTTCCTTTCCAGCTTAAACCACAGTATCTCTCCCCAATTTTGTTCCTCCTGGATCTCTGTGGCCCTTATGTCATTTTCACATACAGTGCCACTCCTCCTCCCTTCCTGCCTGCTCTGTCTCTTCTGAATAGGTTGTAGCCAGGTATGGCCATCTCCCAGTCATGGTTATCATTACACCAGGTTTCAGTGATGGCCACAATGTCCAGGTCTGACTGTACCATGACAGCCTCAGATCTTCCATCTTGTTGCTAAGGCTCCTGACATTTCACACATGGCTTTCCATGATTTGACCTCCTAGACTGCTTCACTGTTCTACTCCAGCCCTCTCCTTGGTTGTCATTTATCCCTGGTTCTCCTTGCTGTTTGCCCTTCTGCTGAATTGTGCCCCTTTTCTGCTTATCCACCTTTTGGACACTAATCTCCATCTTTTGCACACTGCTTTGCAGAGATAGCCACTCCTCTGGTTCACCGGTTCCACTACTAGCTGTGGGGGGTGAGCAAGTAGGTTCCGTCCTTGCTGGCCTGCCACCCCCCTTTGCTAGTTTAAATGCTTGTCAATGTAGCATTTAAACTTATCATTGAGTCTTGGATTCCCCTCCAGGATGGATGCAGGCCGTCGGAAGCTTGAACAAACCTCCATCCTCAGGTGGGTCCCCAGTCACCAAAGAATCCAAACCCTTCCTCACAGCACCAGTTCTTCAACCATGAGTTAAAGTTCCTGGTGCATGCACTCTATCTTTCTCCTTGCCTCTCACAGGTAGTACTTCTGAGAAAGTGACAGAAGTAGCTACTTGCTTGAGACCCTCCCCAGTTTCCTAAACTCTTCCTGAACTTCCTTTGGCTCCCATTTGCCAAGTCATTAGTACCTAGGTGGATAATGACATCCAGCTCACCTTCCCGTCTTGCCTTCCCAGTGATCCCCAGTATCTTCCTTCCATCCCTCCATGCCATGGCACCTGGTATGCACCTCACCTGGTAGGCACCTCACCTCCCTGTCCTCCCCCTCCTGTGTTCCTAGCTGGATCCCTCTTATGATGGAGTCCCCCACCAGGATTCTCTTCCTCCTCCTCTGGGGTCCACTGCTTTCCCCACTGAGGTCACCTCCTTGCCTAACCTCCACATCCTTTCCTTCCACTTCCCTGGGTACCTCTATTTGGTTGTCCTCATTTGCCAGTGTGGCATATGAGTTCTTGAGAGGAATAGGATCTGGGATGTGCCTCTGCCTGAAGCTCCATTAAATTGCATCAGGATTTGTTTTTTAGCCAATTTCTGTTGAGTGGATGACATTATTCATCAATCAATGCCAAAATTCTATTGTAGGGTTCAGTTCAATATCTGAAATAAATTGTTTATATGCAGGTGCCATGAGGAGCAGAGCTAACACACATCTTCCATGCCTGCCAGCTTGGCCATACGCCAGACTCCCCAAAATATCAGTATTATCCAAATGTAAGTAATTTATTTACTTTCTATAAAGATAAAATAATATTTAATATCTAGCTCTTCATTAGTTAGACCTTGACTTATAGTATCTGATATGTAATGTTTGGCAACAGGAGCCCAAAGTTTCTCCAATAAATGTTGATGATTCCTAATACAGTAATGCATCTTTTCCATTTTTGTAAGGTCTATCATGGTATTAATCCATTGCTGCATTTCTGGTGGTATTATGCTCTTCCAATTCAGAATTATAACTTTATTAGCCGTAATAAGTGCTAAATGAATTTCTATTGGAATGTGGGGAGGTAGTTAATCATATATTTACCAAATAATATAAATTCAGTATCTAAATCTGGTTGAATTCCTGTAATTTTATAAATGATTGACAAGGTGTCATACCAGTATTTTGAGAGCAAATGGCAATTTATAAACATATGTTGAAGAGATGCTGGGGATTGATTACATCTTGGACATGAGTCAGAAATGTCAGGATTAATGTTATTTAGCTTAGCTGCTGTAAACTATGTATGCTGTATAATATTATATTAAATTATTGTAACTTAGAAGATATGAATGTTTTAAAAAGGGATTCTAAAATCTTCTGCAATCTTTCATCTGAGATTATTCTATAGTGTATGGTGGATTGTTGTGTATGGAAATCCATTCACAGCAAAAAGTTGTTCTGCTGCATTAGTGATGCCCTCACTAATGCAGAATGACTTTTCATAATACAGAGGACTACAACCGGTGGTGTGATTCATCCCTTGCTGTGTGAAAGTGGCACGCAAGTGTGCTGGGCAGTGACAGTTATGAATCAAGGGCGTCAGCAGAACTGATTAAAAATGTGGAAAAGTGAGTGTTTTTTTTTTTCTTTTTTTCAGTCACCATGCACTGTATAGAACAGTGTATGGGTAACAATACACTACAAGGCTATTCTTCCACCAAGTGAATACAATGCTCTGAGAGCGAAGCTCGAGAGGTCTCTAAGTTGGCATTGTATCTATGAGCTTCTGTTCTCATTTGGTCTTCACATTTAAGAGTGATTTCTCTGTAGAAACTAATAAGGTTGAATATATTCTATACATTTTTTTTTTGCATGAGCTCCTGAAATCATAAGATTTAAAATAAGTGAATTATAAGCTACCTTCAGGTCTGTATTAACTTTATATATAAAATTTCTCAGTTGCAAATATCTAAAGAAATGTTTTCTTGGGATTTTATATTTTTCCTGAATCTGTGAAAAAGTTATGAAAGTACCTTGATAAAAACATTTTTTCTAAATGGATCAGGCCCTGTGTTTTCCATAAAGTAAACTCCTGTGATTTAGTAGCTGGAGAACATTTATAATTTCCTGCTATGGGTGAGTAGAATGACATTTTATTTTCCCAGTTTATCAATTTATTAGCTTCATCCCAAATTTAGATTGATGAAATTATAGAAAGCAGTGGAGTTGGGTTGCTCCATATTGGAACTGCTGCATATAAAATCTGTGGAAACTCTAAATACTCAACTTTGTCCAGTTCCATTTGGCAACCTGTTATTGCAGAGTTTCTAAACGAGCTCTGCAGTTGGTTTAATTGCCCAGCATAATAGTATAATTTAAGATTTGGGAGTCCTAAACCATCTTTAAATTTAGGTAATATCAAATTATGCATAGCTATTCTAAGTTTTCTATTTTTCCATGGGAATTTATTTATTGCTTTATTTAACAGAGAAAGCATTGAATCTGGTAGTTTACTAGGTAAGGTCTGGAAAAGAAACAGCAATTTGTGTAAAACTGACATTTTAGTTACATTAACTCTCCCAATTAGAGTAAATGGGAGGAGTGTCCACTTTCTAAGGTCATGAATGATGTTATTCATCGGAGGAATAAAATTGTCATCATACATTCGATGGATATCTTTTGGGATAGTGACACTGAGATATTTAATTTAATTTGCTACTTGAATAGTGTTATTAAATCTCAAAATGGAATTTGGACTAGCCCCCAAAGACGTGGATTCATTTTTTTTCCTATTTATTTTGTAGTCAGATGCTGCCAAAATGTAATAATTGTGTCTTGAATCAATCGCATTGATGCCTCTGGGTCAAAGATCATTAAATAATACAGTGCAAACCACTTACAGCATCCCCTGCTATCATGGACAATTGGTTTTCCCAGATAAAAATGGCATGGCAAAATCAAAACTTATATCAGTTAATGTTACTGGTGCCATTTATAATGGTCGTTGTGCGCCACATGCTGCAGACATAATTAGAAGCTCAGTGCTATGTAAGTGCAGCCTGTCAGTGACATGCTAAGTAGTTAAACATTCATATGGATCAGTTGTACTGTGCAAGTTAAATAGACTGTTTCCTGCTTAGCACCTCATTCTCGCATTAATCCACTGTTTCGAGTTAACTTGAATTGACTTGGCAACAAAGCATGTAGCGCTCACTCTTTCATGAAAAGTGAAGATCTTGAATCAGATTGATGAACTGCCATGAATGAGCATTTGTAATCTTGCTGGCCAGCTTTTGCTATCTAAATCTATAAATCTATGCTGTCTGACATTATTTGAGCAAAAGACAGCATTCTCACTGATTGGTGTTCCAATCAGAATGGCACGGGGTCATGATGTCACACAGAATAACAGAGCAGCACATAACCTTGCAGGCAAAACACTGCCTGCACAAAAAACATCGGTCAAAACACTGACTATCTCAGAAATGTCATCTGCCCATTCAAATCATAGAAGTAAAAGAACAGATCTCTTGTTTCATGGGGAGCTGCACTACCCACAAATCCGACATAGGGGGATTTGCACCCACACACCCCGGAATGATTATAATCAACTCCGAGGGGATGTCGACCACAGGGGTATGTTGCAACTTGGAAGGGAGGAAACTTTGTTTTTCAGCAAAAGAGAAAAAAGTAAAATGTTGAGAGAGAGGGAATCAAATCCTGATCTCCTGGTCATCCCCACTGCATGGTTTAGTGCCTTAGCCACTCTGCCATTGGAGCGGCTCGACCAAGATCCAGATGTGCAGCCTTATCATCCCTGCCCCACTCCTCCATACAGTGACAGGGATAGCGGTTATTTTCTACTGCTATTATACCCCTGTCCCTCTGAAAGGATTTGCGCTTTACACAGTGCGGTTGTTCTTGTGCTGTTCTTGTTCTATATTCACCCAGTACCATCAGAATCCCCAACAGAAGAGAAAGCATGAAGGGAATGACAATGAGGTGGAGAAGGCATTGCTCCTATGATTTTCTTCTGTGCGGGACATAGAGACTTTGGTGAGTGGTCTACTTCTTCTGCAGAAAGTGAAACAGATTGCAGAGGGTCTTTGGAAGTGGGACTTTAATCCCACTGAAGGCTAGCTACAGTACTGGAAAACTAGAAACAATATCTGCTACTGGAGGGCTCACAGTGAAAAATTGAATGCCGACCTTCCCTCTGCCAGTTCCTGGGTAGCAGATGTTTTCCTTGACATTCTTGCCAGTGAGTCAGAAGTGGGACTGATGCCTTCCATTCTGACATGCCAGTGCGGCAGAAGAAAGTCAAAGAGCTCATATCTATCATGGTGTGCTGCAACATGAATGGGTGTGAACAAGAGCAGCTACTGGTGATTTAGAAAATCATATCAGCAAAGATGCTTTTGAGGTGTTGCCCATCTGCACATTCACTACTGCAGTAATAGGATGGCATGGATGACTGGAGAGATTTACATGGAGAGGTTTCATCAATGAGATAGATGCCTCAGAGGAAGAAAAATTGCTTTCCTCCTTTACAATTTTTCCAGTCACCAAGCTGCCCAGGGGCTACAAAACATTAAATTATTTTTTCCCCAAACACCACATCAGTAATCCAACCATTAGAGCACGGGATTATTTATTCCATGAAGAGACATTACATTTAGGGCATGAGGATGCGGGTTCTGTCTGAAATGGACAATGGGGCTGAGTTGATGGCCACTGAGTATGTTAAGCATATTGCACTCTTTGATACCATTAGGCTACTCAGAACTAAATGGGAGAATGTAACTGCACAAATAGTAGGTAATTGCTATTGAAAAGCCAGATTCTCTACAGCTGCAACTGATGAGGTTGTTTAGTGGGATTGACGTAGTCCAAATCTGGAATCACAACACCTGATGGCATAACGGAAGGCAAATTTGCAAATCTATGTCACTTTTGAGATGTAGACCCAGAACCCGAAACAGAAGACATTGTGACACAGGTTATTCATGCCCTTCACCAACCGTTCAGTAAAAAAAGACTATGTAGGATACTCAGGAATCTGAAGCCACAGATGCCATTACAGAAGCCCAAGTGACCTGTTCAGATGTGCGGGAAGCCTTGTTGATGCTCTGAAGGGCTATGGGGCAGAGCAAAGAAACTGCTCCTGACTGGCAGCTGGTCCAACAAACAGAGAATGAGTGGATGAAATACACAGTGCTTCAAAGAAATCAAAGATCACTGTGTACCTGAAAAATAAAACAGACAGAAGTGAACAACAGTAAAGAGGCATACTATCAGCAATAAAGTTTTAAAGTGTTAAACAGCACACAAATTATTTTAGAATGTTGTGAAATAAAAATTACATTTTATGTTATGCAAATCACTAAAATGTAACCCCCACCACATCACAGTGCAGATGGAAGCCATGATCATGGTAAAGCACACTAGTACCTAAAATAACCACTGCTGCCTATCATGGATGCTGCATAGAATGGACAAAAAAGTGGTTGCACAAATTAATATGTTTTATGCAGCTCTCACTGTATATCATCTGCATATAGGCTTGTTTGTGTATGAGGAATTTGTCTAATAGCTAGAGCCAATGGTTCAATTGATATTGTGAAAATAAGTGGAGATGATGGACATCCCTGTCTTGTACCCCTATATAGATTCAGTATCGAGGTGGTATGATTAATTTTTATATAAGTACCAGGTGATTGATAGAGCAAATAAATCCATTTTCTAAGTTTATTTCCAAATCCTAATTTTTTTAAGTAAGGCATGTAAATGGTCCCATTCAACCCTGTCAAATGTTTTTTTGGCATACAGGGTAAGTAAGATGGAATTTTTGTTTTTTATAGCATCAATGTAATTAATTGCCTATCTGATGTTATCAACCCTTAATAAAAGATGTTTGATCATTATGTGTTATGAGTGGTAGAATAGTCTCAAGTCTTAATACTAATATTTTTGCTTGAATTTTGCAGTCATTATTTAATAAAGATATTGGTTTATTTGCTGAACAGTAATGTGGATTTTATCTTTTTTTTAATACATGAATTTTAGCTTTTCCAGAATGTAATGCTTCAACATATGTGTTAAGTAACTGTTCACTTAATAAATGCTCATATTTTTTATAAAATTCTGCCAGGTTGCTGTCTGGGTCTGGAGTTTTTCTGGAAGCTAAGCTCTTGATTACATTTTGAATTTCAGCAAGGGTTACGTCTTTATCTAAATCATATGTTAAGTGTATGGGAATCTGTGGTTGTATAGTAGTATTTAATAATTCTTCCACAGCATTATGATATAAATATCTTTCTGTAGTATATAGTTCTGAATAATATTGTACAAACGCATGATTAATCCCTGTGGGTGAGTTACTAATATTCCATCTGTATTCATGATAGCATTAATGCATTTTGATGCACTCTCTTGTTTCAGTTGCACATCTAGCATTTTATATAGTTTATTGCTCAGGGTATAATATATAGCCTTAGATTTAAGTAAGGCATTTTCCAAATGTTATTGTTAATAGATTATTATAATGCAACTTAATTTACATAAGGATAGTTATATTGGCATCTGCTGGTTGGTCTTTACTAGTTAATTCCAAGATGTTTTTATTTATTTTTTCTAAATTATTCTTTTTTTTATTAATATTTTTATATTTAGTGGCAGAGCATGCAATACAAATACTGTGGGAATATGCTTTAAAACATTCTCATAGGGTTAGCATTGGGAGTGACTGAATGTGATTAATAGTAAAATAAAAATACATTTCTTCAGTTAATTTTTTAAGTAAATTATCATCTTTAATTAGTCTGGGGGCATATGCCATGTTTTTATAGGTTTCATGTTCAGTAGTTTTATTGTCATTATAACTGGTGTATGATCTGAAACTAGAATATTGTAATATTCAATATTTGATACTGCATAATATAAAGATTCTGATATTAAAATAAATCAATCTTAGAAACACTGTTATGGATTTTGATGTCTCCAAGTATCCAATATTTGAATATATTGTATTAAATGTCTTAAAGTTTTAGTAGCACTTCTTTCTACCTTTATGTTTGAAGGATGTCTATCAAAGAATATTGTTTAAAGTAGTATTGAAATCTTCTCTTAATATATAAGGAGTTGTAAATGTGGAGAGTTCCAAAAACAAATTTTCGAACAATTGGGGATCATCTTCATTTGGTCCATATACATTTATTTATGTGAAACTTAATCCTGGTAGTAATGTCTCAGTCACTACAAAACGTCCTTGTGGATCAGAATAGGAATATCCAAATTTAGCAAGAGAATTTCTTAATAAATGTAGCAACTCCTCTAGAATGTGTCTTAGAAAAAGAGCTTCCCTTCCCCCCATTTTTGTTGCTTACAAACTCCAAATTTTTTGAAGCAAAATGTTTTTCTTGTAAAAGCAAGATATTCACATACCTTCTTTCAGCAAAGTCTAACATTTTCCCCTATTTAATTCTATTCTCCAAATCTTTTACATTCCAACTTAATAGGTTTACTTCAGCCATTTTTTTTAATTTTTAACTCTGTGTCTTTAAATATATATGATTCAAGTTCCCTGAGTGTCCATCTTTTTATCAATGTAGACATCTCATTACCCATTTCTCCCTTTGATCTCCTAGCCCCCTATTCTTCCCATTGGTCCACCAGCTCTCATAATTTAAGGAAAAACATATTATAAACATTTCAATAGATAATTTTTTTGGGGGGCTCAACTCCCTACACCCCAGACCCTAATTCTTTGAATACCCATTCCTCAATTAAAAAAGATAGCCCACAGAAATTGGAAAGTCCCATTGACTCCCCAGTGTAGAGAAAGCATGTGCCACCCAAGTACAGTTTAAAAGTATATATTTTATAAGTGCCTTTATATTCATCCGAATACCTGTAGAAAACAAACAGAAAGAAAATATCCTACTTAATGAAAAGGGAAAAAAGAGTGGGTGTTTAGTAAAAGAAATAAAGAGAAGAGAAAAGAAGAAAAGAAGTAAAAAGAAATGTTTTTCCCCCAAATTCATGCATTAACAAAGTTTCTTATGGCAAGGTTCTAAATTCAAATTATATGTATGTATTCCACTCGTGTCTCTTTTCCTCTCTCTTTTCATGTTATCCAAGAGTTAGAGCTGCAGATAAATCTTCATTCTTGATGTCTTCACGTATGCTTCAGTTAGGTCATATTATCATCCTGAAGAGTCACTGCTAGTATCTGATAAACGATTCACCAGTATCCCATGGCAAGTGTCAGCTCCTAATTTGTCCAGCATAGCTGAAGTTTCCTGTTCTGGATATGCTATGGTAGGTGCAGTAACAATTGATTCTGAAGCTGGTATTGCCAAATTAGTCATTAAAGAAGACTGTTACACAAAGTCATCTGATTTTGCTGTAGCCCCTTTTGAAATACTTGATCTCTTAAATCTTGTGGAGAGGTATCTGTTAGTTCGAAAGCCTTAGAGGCCTCTTGAGGTAAAGTGAAGTAGAGCATTCTCCCATTGAAATAAAACCAGAGTTTTGCAGGTGGTAGCAAGATATATTTTATTGCCCCTCTTTTTCCAAGGGTGTCTGTGACTTGATTAAAAGATTTCTGCTGGGTCATTGTGGTTTGACTAAAGTCAGGAAATACTAAAATTGTATTGCCATAAAAAGTCGGTCCCCCCTCAAGCCTTGCCTTTTTAAAATAGCTTCTTTGTCCTTGTGTCAGTGTGGTTTTGTATAGACAGCCTTCAAGGGATCAAATTTGACTGCTTGTGACAAGAGGTGTTTGTTGGGAGCTGCCTGGTGGGCTCTATCCAGTGAATTTATTTTTTCAGGGTACTTTTTGCCCTTAGCTGTACAAATTAACTTCTAAAAAAAATCACAGGATCGCCTGTTCCCTCCAAGCCCTCAGGGATCCTAATCAATTTCAAATTATCTCTTTGGGCTCAATCCTCTTGATCCTGCACTTTAGCCATTAGGTATTTAAGTTGGTTGTTATATGTAGCTACTGTATCAGCAAGTGGGCAACAGTATCTTCTATTAAAGTCATTTTTGTTTCTAATTCCATTATACTTTTAGTAAGAGCTTCCATCTTAGTATTTAACTGAGTAAACACCTGAGTAAGAGAATTCAAAGTATTATTGATAGCAGTAAGATCAGTTTGAACATCTGATCTTAAGGAAAAATGTCCTTCCTTAATTCTTCTGCCCATGCAGGAACATATAATCTTGATTTGATTGAATCGTTCAAGAATTAGAGCTGATTTCTGTTGTTGTCTCCATACATTTTTTAGCCTTGTCTAGAGTTAGTTCTGTCACAATGTTTATAAGATTAATGAGATACTGAACTGAGTTTTCAGTAAGAGGGAGATCATATTTGGTAGTCCAGATATAAGCTGTGCTACTTGCCCTACTGAGTTGCCTTCTCTGTGCATAGTGGCAGGTGTTAAGTTAGCCTTTACATGTGAAGCCTTGTTAACAATGACTGTTTTAGCCATAGTGCCACACTGTGTTGCTCCATTATGTTCATCATATTATTTTTCACAGGATTTGCATGTATTGCTGCTGATGCATCTTCATTTCAAGCAACCTCCCAATTTATTTGAAACTTCTGGTTCCACTCATCCTGTAAGGTTTTTTTTTTGGCTTTCCTCTTGTACTATGTCCTAAGAAGGAACCCACATATGGTGCAATGGTTTACCAGCTGCAGCTGCACTGCAACCAGCAGCCGATGAATCAGCTAGAGTCCTCTCTGAGCCAGATTGGCCATGTTTCTTCAAGTTCAATGGAGCAGTCTCCGTACAGAGCTCCCCCATATTAGTAGAGGCAAATTCAGCAATACAATTATTTTGTAATGGTTTAAACACGGGAGGAGAGCTGCACAAAGTTGTACATCCTGCATCTGCCTGCTTGCAGAGCAAAAGTTTACTTGGGTCCTGCCTTTTGGAATTTGGAGCAACATCGGCTCCTCTCTGGGAAGAAACTTACAGCACTTCATCCATTACTGCAGGTAAGAGCTTCCCTCTGTTGTAATCTTTTCTTTACATAATCAAAAATGCATCAGTTATGAGACTTTAAGCATTTGTTATTCCTGATGGTCCTTGTGACAGTACAAATTGATGTGTTGACTTTTTGAGGGTAGACTGCGGTTTTTCAAACTGTAAGAATTCTGAAATATCTTGTGCTTGTTGGAATTTTTTAGACATTGTGCTTGTTTTTCTCCCAGCAAGATAGAAAATACAAGCTTATGGTTAAGTAATCAATTATAAGCATATTTAAGGGCACAGAGAGATACTGTGTGGCAAGCATTCTAGTGTCTCCAAGATCTGCTACAGCATGGTGTCAGCCATCTTGGATCTCCCAATCTATATGCTTTTTTTCCTAAACTTTTTGACAGTATTCAATTCTTAAAACAAGAAAAAATATGAGATATAAAAAGCAGCATGGGAACTGATCACACACATATGATCCCCATAGTACAACTTTATAGAAACAATCAAATTGTGATTAGATATGATAATACTGGCAATTATTCTAAATCATGTCCAGTGGATCATTGTGTCAAGAAGGGCTGCTTACTGGCCCCAATCCTTTTTAACATCTACGTCATTTCTTTACTGCAGACTGATAGTGTACAGGAACATGATGCACCTAAAAAAAAAAAAGACAATGCCATTCTATGATCTATGTGGATAATATGATTCTAGTATCACTTTTTCCAAAGGGCCTACAAAGGGAAAAAATATATATATATATAAAGAAAATTGTGGTAACCTGAGTTGCAAATACTTCTGAATAAAATAAAAAATATAATGTATGGTGCTAATTACAAAAATATATATTTTTTTAGGTTCTAGAAAAATTAGGATAGTGAAAGAGTATGTGTTTTTAGGAGTAACATTTTCCTATATTAGCAAATAAACAGCAAAAACTTTATTAAAATGTAACAATGCTTATGGTGGGAGTACTTTGTTCCCTGAACTCACAGCAGGAGATGCCAGTATAAATCCTGTATTATTACATGGAGTAGACGGTTGGGAAGTAACAGAAATGGAAGAACAGAATACTTCATTACTGTCCCTATATATATTGCTCCTATGAGTCCTATTATCTACTCCATCAGCCATAATTAAATCTGAACTGGGCAGAATTGTTTGCTGTATGCATATCAAACTTAAAGTAATCTCACACTGGATTAGGTTAATTTATAACCAACAAAACATTCTACCTAGAGAATGTCTTCAGAAAAAGACAAATTTCATGGTCTAACCTGGAGACACAGTCATTATGGCTAAACTCATTCCTAGCATATTTATCTTCTATTAATTCCCAAAATATATGGGATGATTACTGCAAGAACGTTAATATTGCTCCTTTATATCAAAACCAATGTAAAAGTAAATTATTCTGTAGTGCACAAAAACAGATGCAGTATGAATAAACTAGGAAAGTGAAATCTGCCCAATGGTTCATAACCAATAACATCTCTCTTGTCTTTGAAGACTATCTTGATTTTCTATTACAACCACATATCAAGATAATGATAACTTTAGTTACATTCAAGCTCCTGTCCTCCAGATTCCTAGAAACTAGTAATAAAGGGGTCTTTAACTCATCTCAAGTGAATACTCAGTGCCCTTGTAACAAGGTTTTATTAGAACTTTTTTCATGTGACTGTATAATGCACATTGTATAAAGAACCCAGAAAGAAATATATTAATAATAGTTTAAAAGACTCTGCAGGTAACCTTCATGATGTATTATTCATTCTACTGCATCCAATGTCAGTAACTGAAGCAGAGGCAGTAGTAAATTATTATATTGCCTTATCAAAAAGGAAAAAAAAATGTTGGATGAACTGCTTTTGGTGGAGTACAGTGAAATTTCTTTTTTTTTTTTGCTCATTTTTAGCATTCCTTTTGAATAGAGAATATCCAAATAATTATTATTCTCTTGGAGAGGTCCCAAGCCTCAAGAGAATTACTCCTGGATTTAAATGGCTATTGGAGGCATTAGCTGATGGAGTAACGTTGGTCCCAACCAAATATATGTGCATATGTATATAACCACTCACTAAGTCTAACCATTTTTGATGTAAATGTATATTTTCATAAAAAAAATAGGCACCTTACATAGGCTTAGTGGTAATTTGTGATATTACTATCTTGGTATGAGCTCTCAACACTGATTATTACCATTTGAAAATGCTCTCAAGATATACTTACTGCAAAATCCTTGACTATATAATACTTGTAATATGTGTGCTGTCTAAATGCTGCTGTACTGTATTTTTTTTTAATATTGTATTATCTTTTCTTAATGGATTGTAAAGACTTGTATAATTGTATCCATTATGGTGGAACATTAAACATGTCTTCTACTACTTTGTTATAATTGAGTGTTTATCTATGCATATTTTATTTATGCATAATTTTCATAATATTAATATTTTGGTCTATTAGTATTTCTGCTCAGTAATGGGAACTGTATAAATAAAAATAGTATCCCATCCCCTTAGGACTGTATGTAATAATATATTGATACAGTACTTGAAAGATGTCTACTCAAAATCATGGAAGCTTTTTGATATTTAATAGATGTCTTGCAAGTACTGTCTTGCTACTTGCTTGAATAGCGATATAGTACATAGTCCTCCAGGCCAGAGGTACAGTGTTTCATTTGTGACCTGTACCTGCTTATAGTACTAATAATGAAGTCTTTAATTATGCCCCTTGTTGCTGTCACTCTTATTGGCACCCTTTTGTCAGATGATTTCTGTGCCTATATCCTATTCTCCAACCAGGCCGCCCTCTACCACTTCATTGAAGTTTCATACCCCCCCTTCCCCTCCATCCTTGGCTAAGATGGGATGGTATCCTGTTCAGTCAACTCTAACTTGCCTTTATCGCCAATTTCGAATGGCACCCACTAGGCTTTTTCCTATGATCCCTTTCTTTCATCCCGTCAATCATGACCTCACTGTGCTCCTATCACCTCCTTTTCTCCTTGCTTCTTTTGGGAGGGGATATCAAATTTAACCAGGGTCCTGCTAATACCCCTATCACATCTATAAGTAGCATCTGGGTTAATGCTCCTGGACTAAAAATTGCACACATGAACACATGCAGTATCCCTACAATATTCTCTGAACTCGAAGCCTGGGTTTCCCTCCACAATCTCCACATACTGTGCCTTACAGAGACCTGGATGAAACTGCAGCATACTGATGCAATTTTCCAACCTTCTTGCATAAAGACAGGCCTCGTAAAAAGAAGTGTGGTGGTGTATCACTCCTTATCAGGGAATCACTCATTGCCTCTACCACCATCTGTGTTTACAGTGATTCCCCCAGTGACTGGCTTATAGCTGAAGCTACTATAAGTATAGCCAAAAAAACTCTACATGAGTAGTTGCTACAACCCCATGAATGAGGGTGTAGCTGGCATCCAAAGCCTGCTCACTGGTCTAGGGTCTCTCTCCCTTACCAGGGAAACTATCCTTCTTTGTGACTATAATCTCAACTGGTTGGGTGCCCAAAAAACTGACTACGCCAATCTGCTCAAGCAGCACATCCTACTGCAAATTATCACCCTCCCTCCCTACTCTAATAAATCCTTGTACCTCTACCCACTTCCTAATTGACAGGGTGATTATCAACTGCAGGGACCAGATCATTCAAGCAGGCACATTATCTGACTTCTTGAGTGATCACTCCCTACCTAAGCTACCTGGTCTTCCAAAGTCTCCCGCCCCACCCCACCCCAAAAATCTAACATTTTGAAATTTTAATCCTCTGACACTTCCTACCACCTGAGGATGTTAGGGCCATAGATTGGCAGAGCCTATATGCTCTATCTGACAACTCTTGCTGTCACCCAATTCACAAATATTCTCATGGAAATTCAGTACCGGCACTTCACTATTACAATGTGTAGAGTTCATGGCAGTTGTACACAATGGGTTACCAAAGAACTCCTCTCCCTCATGAAGGAGAGGGATCATAAGTGGTCTGCACACAAATTGATCTCCTCCCCTACCCTATGGAATGAATACCGGCACCTGCATAATCAATGCAAGCATCTGACCAGAACTCTGAAACAGAACTGCTATATTAGCATGCAGAGGGAGAGCTTCAGAAACCCTAGAACATTCTGGGACTCCATTAGCTCCCTTCTCTCTCCTCATACAAACAGCCCCAATATACAACTAAGGTCTCCTTCTAGTCCTTTGATGGACTCTGCCAAGGTTGCCATGGCTTTTAACCATAAATTCTCTGACCTGTCAACACTCCTCAGCAAACTCCCTTCTGGTAATTCCACCAGTCAGCAGTCTCATGCTTTCTCCCAGTTACCCCCTTCCCCGCTCTCCGTCACCCTCCACTCCCCTTTCTATTTCAAGACCATATCATGGGCGGACACCCTTAAACTCTTAAAGAGCCTACCTAATTAGGGTAGCCCAGGTTCTGATGGCCTTTCCCCTGTTTTCCTAAAACTTGTTTCCTCTGTGATTGTTAAGCCTCTCACCTTCATTTTCAACCTTGCCCTGATTACCTCCTCCATGCATCTCCCCTAGAAATATGCCAAGGTGGTTCCTATTTACAAGGTTGGTGACCCCCTCTCATCTGACAACAACTGGCCTATATCTATTCTCCCCAATCTTAGCAAGCTCCTAGAAAATGTTGTGCACCACCAACTATCTGAGTACCTCACTAATATAATATCTTATGCAGCCAGTAGCATGGCTTCCATAAACACCACAGTACCACCACTGCCCTTGCAAAATTCACTGACCACATCCTCTCTAACATGGATCAAGGACATGCCACTGGTGCTATCTTTGTGGACTTATCTAAAGCCTTTGATCTGGTAAACCATACTCTCCTCCTCTCCAAACTACTCTCCATTGGTTGTTCCAATGAGACCACCAACTGGTTTCTGAGCTACCTCCCTGACTGTTCTCAGTCAGTGTGCATCAACTCTGCCACTTCTCCTGCCCTGTCAGTCTCCTCAGGGAGTCCCCCAGGGCTCCATTCTGGGCTCCCTACTCTTCATGATATTCGTTAACACCCTCTCCTCTTACTGCCTCACCTGCGAATTCCTCCCATATGCTGATGACCTCATTATCTTTCACAGCGACAACTCCCTTACCCATCCATCCTTTGTTCTTACCCAGAACTACTGGGCTGCCCATAACAGGTTTACTGACAACTTGATGCTGGTCATCACAAATAAAACCAAGGCTATGCTGTTCGGGTTTAAACTGTTCCTTGCTAGGACCCTTAAGGCTAAGTCCGCTCTCCTAATCCACCCCCCGATGACCCTGCTTTTGCTATTATCCCCAGTTTCAAATAATTGGGGGTCACAATGGACCCCACCCTCTCCTTCACTGACCATGTTAACCTGATCATCCATAGGGTCAATCAGAAACTCCTTGCTGCCTACCGCATCAAACCCAACCTGTCAGCAGAGTCACGCTTGGCCATAGCCAGAGGTAATCTTCTTCCTCGTCTAGACTACAGTTCTGCAATCTACACCCATGTCTCTGCTGCCCTCTGGGCTAGACTCTTGTCAGTCTATAACAGTGTTTGCCAATTTGTCCTGTCCGCCCCTTATTACAAACATCATTGTGACCTTTACCACTGACTAGGCTGGTTCTCCTTGCAAGGTTGCTTTGATCTAACCCTTGGATACCTCATAGATACCATCTTCAGAAGTGGCCCTGCTTCCCCCTCTCTACCCTCTACAAGCACCACATCACCCCAAGGTGTCTAACATACTAAAATGCCAGCAGAATAGGCCTAATGGTCTTTTGTGTCTGCTCGTTTGGTCAGCTTCCACCCTGGGTGCTGACCTTGCTGCCCCCCTCACCTTCTCTGGCTTCTCCCTTCCCAGTTCTGGATAATCTTGCTGCATTGGATTTTGCTTCCAGAACCCTTCCCCTGTACCTGTCCCACCCCCTCTTGAACCCCTCCACTGTCTCTGCCTCCACCAGCCCCCTAGGCAGCGCATTCCATGGCTCCACCACCCTCTCAGTGAAATAGCACCTCCTCCTTTCTCCCCTGAATCTTCCCCCCTCCAGCTTCCACCCATGCCCTCTAGTGGCCCCTCCTCCTTCCTTCCTTCGAAGCACCCTGACTGTTCCTCCCCTATTTACCCTCTTCATGTACCTGAAGACCTCTATCATGTCCCCAGTCCCTTCTCTCTTCCAATGTGTACATATTTAGCTCCTCGAGCCTCTCCTCATAGTTCTGTCCCCAAGCCCCAAATCATTTTGGTTTGCCCTCCTCTGAACCCTCTCCAGGAGGTTAATGTCCCTCTTTAAGTGTGCCATCCAAACTGCACGCAGTACTCAAGGTCATGACCTCACCAAGCAGTTATAAGAGGGAGTATCACTTCCCTCCTTCTGGAGGTGATCCCTAGCGATGCATCCCAGCATCCTGTTGGCCTTGCGCTGCCCTCCCACAAGTCTCAGAGTTGTTCATCTTGACATCTACCACCACCCCCAGGTCCCTCTCAGCCTTCGAGACTTGTAGCATTTCCCCCCCCCAGGGTGTACACTTGGCCCGGGTCTCTGGCCCCCAGGTGGAGTACCTTGCATTTCCCTGCATTGAACCTCAGCTTCCACTTTCTAGACCATCTTTCCAGAGCCTCCAGGTCCCCTGTAGGGCCACCCTCCCCTCCTCACCATCCACCACCCCAGTTTCGAGTAATCCGCAAGAGACTCATCTCACTCCTGATTCCTGCCCTTATGCTCAGAGACATAGGTTGAACAGAAGGGGCCCAAAGACTGATCCCTGTTGGACCTCACTCAATGACCCTCCTTGGGATGAGACTATCTCGCCAACTCACGACCCTCTGGGTCCGGTGCTGAGCCAATTGCTATCCATCTGATCATCTGGTTCCCACCCCATTTCTCCCAGCTTATCCAACAGGCCAATGTGAGGAACAGAGTCAAATGCCTTGCTGAAGTCTAGAAAGAGGACGTCCACTGGTCTACCCAGGTCCAAGGCACTTGTCACCCAGTCATAGAACTCCACCAGGTTTGTCTGACACGATTTCCCGGATGAATCCATGCTGTTTATCGTCCAGGCACCCTGACTTATCCAGGTCCCCCAGCCTCTCCTGACAATGGCCTCCATCACCTTGCCCACTCACTGATGTGTCAGGCTGACAGGCCTGTAGTTCCTGCCACCTCCCTTGATCCCCCTTGTGGATAGGCACTATATGTGCCACCTTCCAGTCCTGGGCACCCACCCCGTCCTCAGAGACAGATGGTGAAAGCTCTGCCAGGGTTTCGCCAGGACACCCGCAAGTTCCTTCAGCACTTGGGATGTAATTTATCCACCCGTGCTTTTCCATCTTAAGGAGCTGAGGGCTTCCTCACTCTCTCTGCTGTGATTTCCACTTCGCGCCTCTTCTCCCTGCTTAGCCCTCACCCCTCCTGCCAGTGATGCCTCCTCCTCTCCCCAGATCCGCCGATCGATGGGGTCCCCCCTCCTCAGTATCTCTGTCTCCTCCATGATGATGCAGCACTTATTTTCCTTGGTGAAAACTGAGGTGAAGTACTCATTTAGTACCTCAGCCTGCTCCTCCGGTCTTTGCCCATCTCTACCCGATTTAATCCTGCTAATCCCCCTTCACCCCTTCATTTTCCCCAATGTATCTAAAGAACTCCTTGTTCCTCTCCTAATTTCCCTGGCCAGGTTCTGCTCCTTCCTTGCCTGAGCCGCTCTCTCACCACCCTAGTGGCCCTTCAGCCATCAGCTCATACTCCCTCAGTCCCTTTCACTCCTTGAGCCACTTGAATTGCTTATAGGCTGCCTTCTTTCCCACTTTCCACCTCCTGGACCTCCTTGGTCCACCAGCAGGGTTTTGGGCCCCACCGTATTTCTGTTTACTCTTGCACAGGTGCTGGTGGCATCCTGCACCTCTCTCCTGATGATTTCCCACCTGCTATCAGTGTCCATGTCTGACCCAATCCCATCCAAATGCTCCTTAAGGATCCTTCCCATTTCCTTAAAATCTGCTCCCCTGAAGTCGGTTACTTCTGTCTTTGTGCAGCCTTCTACCCCTCCTAGGACCAGGCAGAACCAGACCTTGGCATGGTCACTCCCGTCCAATAGGTCCCTTACCTCCAGGCCCCCAATCTGGTCACTGTCTGCCAGGACCACATCCAGTACCTGCGCCTCCCTGGTCGGTTCCCTCTCCTGCTGAGTTAGGAACGAGTCTTGAAAGACATCCAACAACCTCTGTTCCTGGTCACAGAGGATGTCATAGTCTCCCAGTCTGTTCCTGGCATGTTTAATCCCCAACACCACCACTGTTCCTCTGCCCAGTCTGCAGTGTCTCCCAACATCTGCCACCAGACTGTCCTCCAGCTCCTCCACCAGGGCAGGGGTCTATACCACTCCTATTTTTACCTCTTGCCCCCTATCAAGGTGACCCAAATCGCCTCCATGGTTCCCTCCGCCTCTCTACTCCCCTATGCCAATGCAGTTTTGACTATCATTGCTACCTCCTCCCCTTCCTCCCCGTCCTTCCTGAACATAGTGTAACCTCCAGGTTCAGGTCCCAGTCGTGTCCTGCAGTGGCCCAAGTCTCAGTGACCGCTGCCACATCCACTGCTCCCTCAGTTAGCATCACCTGGAGCTCAGGCATTTTGTTGCCCAAGCTCCTGGCATTTAGCAGGACTACCTTCCACCCTTTCCCTATAGTTCCATTTCCCTGCTCGTGTTCCCATGGGGATTTGTTTTCCCTGGTCTGCACTTTGCCAGTTGGCCTTTCAGCAATCCTCCAGCTCCCAGGGGTGGAGACAGAGTCCCTTCTTTATCGGCACCCCTTGACAGCCTTTTCTCCCATCCCTCCCCTTCACAAGTTTAAACCCCACTTTTACCAATGAACCCCTCTATTTTCAACTTAAGGATTCCCCTCCCCTCCAAATTGAGATGGAGTCTATCTCTAGCATACAGCTCCTTATCCTCCCAGGTCTCCCCCCAATCCCCCATCAACCCATACCCTCTGGCCTCACACCACTCCATGAGCCACTGGTTTATCTCCCTAATCTTCCTTTTGTGTTCTCCACTAGCCCTTGGCACCGGCAGGATTTCTGAGAAGGAAACTGTGCATCCTATGTCATGACAGACCCTGGCAAGCTCCCTGAATCTTGCCTGTATCTCTAGCTCACTATTTCCCTCAATGTCATTTGTACCCAGGTGGACCAGTATGTCCGGGGAACCCCCACAATCCTTTGCCAGCTGATATACCTCGTGCTTAGCCCTGTGCACTGTTAGTCCAGGGAAGCATCGAGTTCTAACTGGCCAGGCTTCTCCCTCCCTATCCCATTTGATACCCCTGATCATAGAATCCCCCAACAGGAGCACTCTGACCGCTCCTTTCCTCCATTTCCTTCCATGTCCCTCATCCTTTCTA
The DNA here is from genome assembly GCA_016271365.2 of Neoceratodus forsteri. Classification (NCBI taxonomy): domain Eukaryota; kingdom Metazoa; phylum Chordata; order Ceratodontiformes; family Ceratodontidae; genus Neoceratodus; species Neoceratodus forsteri. Next base: position 1,376,762,571 of record CM028130.1, on the reverse strand, counting down.
CTGGCCCCTCCACCCAGCTGGCTCCTTGTTCCTCCCTCATCTGGGTGCCACATGCCCACCTCCTTATTTACCATGGCCACCCTCCCCTCCAGTCCTATGCCTCCTCCTCCTGAGTATCCTTCTGTACCTGCTAATTCCTCTCACTGCTTGCAACTGGTCCTTCTCCCCATCTGCTAAACTAGCCTGGCCTCCTCCCTTCCTTCCTATCTCCATTTAGTTCCTTCTTGCTCGCCGTGCTCCCCTGGCCTAAACCCTCAGCTCCCTTTACTGAATCCTCCTTGTACTTCTGGTCCTTCTCCTTTACCTTTCCTCCCAACTGGTCTTCTTCTTCGCTTTTCTCCTCTTCCCCTGCCCCTCCTGCTCTGATTCACTGCCCCATTTTCCTGCATTCCAGGTCCCCCTGTTCTTCCTGCTATCTGGCCCTGCCTCCTGCCCCCACTCCATTTCCATCTCTAACCACCCCTGTCGTGGCTACATCACCCCCTCACCTCGAGCAGAAGAAGAGTTTGAAGTAGTTACTGAGTGTAAGGTCTGATCCACCTCCCCGTCTTGCTTCCTTCTGTCCAGCCCTGGCCATCTGCCTACTTCCTAGGAATGTTGTCCCTCCGTCCCTCCTTTGGCGGTCCCCATTCACCTGCCTGCTTCCTTGGTAGTGTCCTTTGGACCCCTCTGTAGGGTCCCTATGTGACCTTTGGTATTCTCCTGCACTCCCTTTCCTATGCCCCTTCCCCAGTGCTTGGTGCAACCCGTGGGAGATCCCAGCCCTTCCAACCATACTGCCCCCTTCCCGGCTGTCTCCTAATCCTCAGAATCCTCCCTAAGCTGTGCCAGCTGGTAGCACACTGGGCAACCACTGAACTCCATGCTCAGTCCAGTATCATGGCTGCTCCACACCTGTGCACCCCACCACCCTCCCAAAGATGCTCGCCCTAATGACGTGTGGTTCCATCTCCTTCCAAATAGGTTTCCTTGGGTGAGCCACCAGGTTCCCCCCTAGTCCAAGATACACCCTACTGCCTAATCAGGTCACCCACTAATCTTAGAGACAGTCCCACTGTACACCAGTAACCCTGTTACTAGGTGCAGTACAACACATTAAACTTATAAGGGAAATGAACAACTCCCTAAGCTCCCTCTCCCAGCCTTTAAATCCAACCCCAGTGGCTAGAACTACATGAGCTGCACCTGCAGTCCTTTCCTCCAATTGCAGGGCGGGTGTTCCCCTATAAATTAGCAGATTCTGGGGAGGGAGGGGTGGGGAGGGGCAGGTTTTGGGCAGACACCTGACTCGAGAGAGAGTGTGTCTCCCCTCCAAGCCCAGCAGCCAAAGAACCAGGCCCAAGCAAATCCCACCAAATAGGTTTTAAAACAGAAGAAACAGGCCTCCACCAGCGCAGCCTGTTACACAGTGAAACATCCACAAAATGAGCCCACTTACAGCCACCAAACCAGTTTTCAAACTTCCAGCATCCCCCAAAACAATACCCTGCTAGCCCCTTAGAAGTAAGAAAGAAAATAACTAACCTTCTACCAAGTAAAATCCACAAGAACCCTGTGAAAACAACAAGCAGCAGCTACTGTCCTGGAACACAACTGATCCTGTCCCCTTCCAGTTCTTTCTGAGAAGACAAAGCAGCTAACACCTCAAACCCGATTCAGCTCTGCCTCCAGTCAATTGACTGAGTGAGACCTGGCCAGACCATTAACACCCTTCCCCCACTATGCACTAACCTTTGCAGCTAGTGGAGTCAGCAAAGAGGAATCAAAATTCAACTCAAAGCCCCCAAAATATGTTTGCTGCCAAAGGAAACAGGTCTCCAATTTAATCAGCTTCACTAACAACACATCAAAATAGGCTTGAAATTAACAGATATAGGTCTCCAATTCAAATAACCATCTCCAAGCAAATCCCACCAAATAGGTTTTAAATCAGAAGAAATAGGCCTCCAGCAGCGCAACCTGTTACACAGTGAAACATCCACAAAATGAGCCCACTTACAGCCACCAAACCAGTTTTCAAACAACCAGCAGCCCCCAAAACAATACGCTGCTAGCCCCTTAGAAGTAAGAAAGAAAAGAACTAACCTTCTACCAAGTAAAATCCACAAGAACCCTGTGAAAACAACAAGCAGCAGCTACTGTCCTGGAACACAACTGATCCTGTCCCCTTCCAGTTCTTTCTGACAATGCACTATTGGTAGCTGCCCCATGCTCTGGAATGGGCCTCCAGTAACACTCAAATCCTCTATTATGCACCTCTCCTTTAAACGTAACCTCAAATCCTAGCTCCTCTCCAGAGACAGCTGCAATTGGCTGCCTAGGTAGCTCACCACCCTCCAAGCTTTACCACATCCTGCAGTGAATTCCCCTCTTACCTGCTACTTTTTGACTATTTGACTTGGTTGGGCTTGCTATGACCATGGTGGGGGGGGGGGTTCAGTGTTGTTCTTAGTCCTTGGACTGTGCCATCCTTATTGCTTGTTATTGTAATGTAATTTAATGATACCACTGTTTGCTTCTACTTTGCCATGTTATTTACATCAGAAATTGATATTGTTCCTCAGGGACCTCCCCTTGATTATATTTTTGATGTATTTTTAATGTTCCTTGGTGACCTCCCCCTGATTGTATTATTGATGTTTCCTCTGCTATTCTTTCATAAGTACCTTTTGTTTACTATGTAACTTTCCTTTACTCATGCCTCATGGCCTGGGGCATGCCGGTAAAGGTCCCTTAGATCAGTGCACTTACCTGGTAATCAAAGTCATAAATAAATAAATGAGTACTTGCATGCAGTAGAGAGCAGACAGCCGCGGAGGTGTGAACAGAATACTGTATAAGCTGGCCACCATCACAGGAACTGATGTTGGGGTGGGAATGACAGAGTACCATTGCCAGTGATATCATTACCATGGGCATCATGTGGGGGGGGGGCACTGGATGCCAGGGATTAATATGAAGAAGATGGAAGTGCAACAGCAGTAGCAGCAGTGCCAGCTGATAAGACCAGCGCCACTCATTCAGCAAAGTTAATAAGTACTCAGGTGCTCATTATGTGATGCTAAGTATTTCCATGAGTTCTGCATTTTAAGTGGTGTCATTAAAATATTTTGTTTGAATACTGCAGGTTACCACTGATGGCCTATGGTTTGTGCCATGCTATCTGCCTTCTGCAAGGTGATTAGGGGCTAGGGAATAGGTTGGCACAGCATTGTGGTATGTGCTAACATAAAGTATATTAGAAATCTCTTTGCACAGCACAGCATGTTTGAGTGAGGTTTCCAACAGACCTCCATTTGTGTCTCATGTACTTAAGCATGAGCACATAGCCCTTTGTGTGCTCATTAACATGAGTTTAGAATATGCTAGTCCTAGTAATAACTTTAGCTAAGGTTTTGCAGTGTGTTTTGCTCCTTTACTGTAGCTACTGCAGAGTTCATTTCAATTAAAACATTACCATTAACATACAGCATCTAAAAGCATTGTTACCTCCAGTGTATTAATAGTATATGGAATGAATCTGTATGCTTTTGATTTAATTTGGTTTTAGTCCATGAGATCCTTAAGGCATTGCCTTGAAATTTGATGGATGATTCTGATTATGTAGAATTTGGGGTATTATTCTGTGTAAAGTATTTATGCTGACATGATTTATAAGAACATTTCAAAAAGAAATCAGTAATGGGCATTTTTTCTCTAAATTAATCAATCAGGTTCTGACAGTATAAATTATATCTTATTGATTCATTCCTATTCCCAGCCCTCCAATTTCTGTTGTTATCCCTTTTACTTATCTTATTTTCTTGCTGTCTCTCTCCTCACCCCCTGCCACACTCCTTATACTATAGACTTTTGTTCCCCGTACCCCAAACCTCAACCACATGCCCCATCATCTGCCATTTTCTTTTTCATCACTGCCCCTTCCCTTCCTCATTTCTTCCTCTACTCTCTGTGCTGCACCTTCCATCACCTTTTTTGCCCACAGTGTGTTCCTGCATTCCTTATATCTCTCCCTTGCTTGCCTTTCTAGTCCCTTAGATTCCTGCACTATCCTGCCCTTTCCAATCACATTTCACTTCCTCCACTATCCTGCCACACTTCCCATTTAACTCTCATGCCTATCCCTTTCTTTTTTTTTTTAATCTTTATTTCTCACTCTGCAGGTGTGCATCCTTCCAGAGTACCCACTTGGCTAAGTCTCTACTCCCAGCCTCGGCTGCCTTTTCTGTAATTAGAGAGGCTTACCTGGTGTCAGGTCAGGCTGTGGAGTTCACTGATGTGCTGGGTTGGCGGTGGGATGTGGACTTGCCCCTGGAGTCTCCTTCATCTCGTGGCTCTGCAGAGGGCTTTTTCCTGTATTTGTCTTTCCCTGAGGGCTTGGACGTGCAATGGCAGCTGGGCACAGCATGCCACCGCCCGCCGAGTTCCTTCCCTCCCTTACAGCATGCATCACTGAACTGTGCTGCACCTGACCACCACTATGTGCCACTACAGAGTGGCGCATCCCCCCGAACCCTCCCCAGGGAAGGGTGAGCTGTCCGCCGGACACTCAATCCCTTCCTTCCCATACCGACCCCCGGTGACCCAGGCTCATTCCCGAACCTGGGTCACCGGTGTGGTGTGAGGTGTGGCATCCAGCACCTCAACCCTTAGTGCCACCGGGCCATTCCCTTTCCCTTTCATATTCCTCTTTTTGTCTTTATTAGACTTGCTCATTCCCTAGAGACCCATTGTTTTGCTCCTATGAATAGTCTGAAAATGTCAGCTTTACCACTAATTGGCAGCCTCTCTACAAACTCTCTTTGGGTCACTCACAGGTCATTTAAAGTGTTGTCCTTTAGCACACTGTCTAAGCAGGCTACCCTGTCTCTGAAATTGTGCATAGTTTGGTTGACATACAATTGTGCAGTGAATAATTAAAAACTAAGTTTTTATCACATCACATTTATATTTCAAGAACTTGTGACATCTCTGTGACCATGTTAAACATATCATATTTGCATGCATGATAGATAGATAGATAGATAGATAGATAGATAGATAGATAGATAGACAGACAGACAGACAGACAGACAGACATATTGATAGATGAATGGAAAGAAATTTTATTTGTATAGAGCTCTTACCCAGAGGCTCAGAGCACTTAACATAATCTTAAAATCAATCCACAAACATGTCACATAACACACCTTTTAAAATAGTGCAGATATCAGCATAATATTCTATCATATATTTAAAAACAACACTAAAAAGAACAATTAAAACATTAACAATAAGTTAGCAATAAATCAGCAATAAAATCAATAATAGATCAGCAGTCAGGGTATTCTAATATTAACTTAAATGTCAGATGAAACAGAAGTATTTTTAGGCCTCTTTTAAAGGTTTCTACTGAGGGTTCCTCCCTTAGATATCTTGGTAAAGAGTTCCGCAGGATGAGTATGGCAACTGAGAAAGCACTGTCCCCAGAATGCTGCAACCTAACCCTGGGAACCATAAGAAGGTAACCCTCGGAGGAACAAAGAGCCCAAGATGGGCAATGATGGACAATAAGGTCTCACAGGTAGGCTGGACCCCTGTGCAGGGCTTTGTAGGTCAGTAATACAACCTTCAAGACAATCCTCCACCTCACTGGCAGCCAGTGCAGTTCATGGAGAACAGGCATGACATGGTCAAACCTCGAAACATCAGTGAACAGCCTAGCTGCTGCATGCTACACCAGCTACTGCTGGCTGAGATTGCATCCAAATAGCCCCAGGTACAGTGCATTGCAGTAGTCCAGCCTGGACATGATGAAGGCATGTGCAAGGGTGGCAAGGTCATCAGGTGGTATCAATGCTCAGATATGGGCAATGTTTCTCAAATAGTAAAAAAACACTTTTGACGACAGCTGACACCTGCATATCAAGCATCAGGCCATCATCAAGGAACATGCCCACATCCTTGACCCAGACAGAGGGGACCAAGGGAACATCCCCCAGAAAACATTCAGGGAATCCCCAAGTCCTCCTTGATGGCCTGGATCCACAACTTTAACCTCCGTCTTGTCAGCATTGAGTCATAGCCAGTTGTAAGCCACCCAGTTCTGGATCTCTTCTAGGCAGTTTTTAACCACCAAGGCCATCAACTGGTTTCCAGAAGCACAGGACAGGTATAGCTGGGAATCAACAGCATAGCAATGTGATAATGTCTCCTAGTGGGAGCATGTACACCAAGAACAAGAAGGGTGACAGGACCAGTCCCTATGGAACTCCACATGACAGCAGCATCAGGATAGACGAGGCTAACACCATCATCATCCTTTGCACTCTATCCATGAGGAAGGACCTAAACCAGTTTACTACATTTCTGGTTAGTCCACACCAGTTCTGTAAATGATCCAACAGCACATCATGGTGCACGGTGTCAAATGCCACTGAGATATCAAAGAGGACTAAGATGGTATGCTGTCCCCTATCTCTCATCATAAGGAGATAATTAAGCACCCTCACTGGGGTGGTCTGCATGCTATGCCTGGATCTAAATCCAGACTGGAAACACTCATAAGTGGCAGAGGAGGCAAGGTGCTTCTCAAGCTGAATGGCCACCACTTTCTCTAGAACATTCCCTACAAATGGGAGGTTTGAGACCAGTCTGTAGTTGCTGAGACACTCTGTGTCCATTAAGGATTTGTTAAATAGGGTCTAACCAAGGCCTCTCTCAATGCCATAGGAAATACTCTACTCTTGAGGGAACACTGGACAATCCCAGCAACCACAGATCCTATCAGTTCCACACATTCAACCAAAAGTTGGGTTGGGCCTGGGTCCAGATCACAATGTGTTGGTCACAGCCTCCAGATTATGTCAGCCACCTCCTCCACTCCAACCGGATCAAATTCAGCCCAAACAAGAGGGATTTCCTGGCATGCCTCAGGTCGAATCCCACAATCCCTTTGAGCAGTGCTGGTAGAGCTCTCTGTCCTGATAGATGACATTTTGTCAGCAAAGAACAGAGGAAACTCTTTGCAACTTGTGCTTGAACCTGCCCCTCCCTAATGGAGACAGGCTGGATGTAATAGCCCATCTCCCATGCAGAAGAGCTGAGCTGGTGTGTTCCTTGCCACAGCAATTGCCCATGACAGAAAATCTGCCTTCTTTTGAGAGATTTCCTCTTGATAATCACCATAATGTGACCTCAGGGTCAATTTGTCCTCCATCAGTCCAGACCTCCTCCATCATCACTCCAACCTCTGACCCTTGAGCTTCAACTCCGTAAGCTCCCCATCAAACCAAAGGGGCCTTCGACAAGTAGACAAAGGTCAGACACAGACAGGTGCAATCGAATTGAAGGCAGCACCAACATCACTATTGCAGCCTGCCACTGCCTCCTCTGGAGCAGTCACACACGCAGTCTTCATACTCGAAAGGTTGGGGACAATCCCCGTAAAGAGCAGTACCATACCATCTCCACAGAGGATGGACCTTCAGGGGGGCCCCAAACATGAACCCCACGGTGCTATGATCCAACCAAACAACCGCATCAATCACAAGACCTAGGGTGAACACCATGTTCAGTGTGTGGCCATGTAAGTGGGTCACTGAGGTGACAATTTGCAACAGGCCCAGGGCTTCCATACTATGCAGCAGACCACGTTTGAAGGATGAGAGTCTGTCGTCAATCCAGGCATTGAAATCCCCCTTAACCAACCATCTGGAGGACTCGAACACCAAGCCAGTGATGAAGTCTCTGATCTCCCACAGAAATTTCTTCATCCCACCCAGAGGGTGGTAGATCAGAAGGATCCTGTAGCCTTTGCCAGGACCCCTTCGAATGGCAACACTATCAAATGAACCAGTATAAACCACTGGTAACACTGTGAGGCCCAGGCTGGCTTTAAAACAAATGGCCACACCCCCACCTCTATGATCCTTCCTCAGGGTGTGTGTCACATAGTACCTGGTTGATACCTTCACCTCCAGAATGGGAGCAGCATTCTCATCCAGCCAGGTCTCTGTGATGCAAGCCAGGTCTACTGAGGATACCAAGACTGTTATTATTGCAGTCTTGTTCCTTATCGACTTGGCATTGTAGAGCACAGCCTGAGTAGGATGAGTGGAGGCTGCTGGATCAGCCCCCTGCCCACCAACAATGGTGGAGCCCTTGAGGATGGGAATCAGAAAGGGCAAACCACTCTCCAATTCCCATTTCACCCCAGGGCACCTTCTGGGCCTCATCAACCGAATCGACGACTCCACGGCAGCCACTCGGATGGCATCTCCCTTCCCCATGGGCAATCCTCAATGTCCTACATCACCAGTATGTTTCTGCAGATAAAGGGGGATGCTGAAAGACATGAAGGTCATGCAGGAGGATTGCCGAGTAGCTGCACCTTGTAAGCCTACCCCAGCACATCCCAAATGATGATTATAATGATCCCGCTAAACAGAAATAATCCAGTCTCTAATTGCCACACATATTACTCTAAAATCATCAATCAACCCACAGAATTACTTCAACTATTCATATATACCACCATTCACACACCACTCAAACCAATACAAATTATCCCAGTCTTCCCCAAAGCCCACCCAAACCTCAACACAGCAATTACAAGACGTCCTGTATAAATACAACTCCAAGGGAGTCCACAGTGCACTTTTAATCCATTTAATTATTCAGTTCTGTCTAAACTGCAATATGGCTCTCATTGTCCAATATAATAGTGTGACAAGGTACCTTTGTAAATAAGCCTATGGCTCAAAGGTTTTCCAAACTGCTGTCTAAATAAATAAATAAAAATAAATAATAATAGTCCACATCACTCAGGAACTCTCACTTCCAAGCACACAGTTGTAGCAGTAGTTATTATCTCCTTAAAAGTTTTGGCTCTCTTACAGCTGTTAATCACAGTACAAACTCAAATTCTTACTTCACCCTTTAACTGCTCACAGTGTTAATGTCCAATTTCAACAATTTGCTATAGCATTTACAAAGTTCAGTACTCATACTTTTCTGATTTTCTTCAAACAGGTACCTTTGTCTGAATGTCACAGTAACTTCACAGAAGCCCAGAGTTTTTTCTCTCAAATTCTGCCCTGCAAGCAGCTCCAGGCATAAAGGGATTAAGCTGTCTTATCTTGGCCCACTGGAGATAGTGCAAAGCATGGCAGCTGATATCCTAGACCACAGCCAGATTCAATACTCTTCTCCCCGCTGGTCACGGGAATAATCACCCTGAAAAAAAATGATGATACCAAACGGCCGGCTATGGGAGCAAACCAAATCAGCTGAACTCTCAACAATCAGAACAAAAGTCCTCCTTCAAAACAGGGTAGCTAAAGAAATCATATAGCTCCAAGGCAGCACAGAGTTCAATGCCACATGCTCTTCTCCTGGCACAGGCTCCTTCATGCCTGGTAGTTCCAAATACCGGGCTGGAATCCAGGCAGAGCCGCAGAAAATTCTCCAGCAAACTCTCCTCACCAGGGCCTATTCTTCCATGTCCGAACACTCCAGCAGCCCACACAATCCAACTTCCTTGTGCCTTCAGACAAACCACTCTCCAAGCAGTTTCACACAATTCTCTGTAAATGCTAAGAACATTTTCTTTACAGGCAGCAACGTACTAGCTATGTGCACTGCATTTGAAGAACTCCCCTACCTATCAAACAAAAAAGCTAGCTCCTGCTCTACACTTATGACCCTCTAAACTATTGCTAAACTTCCCTAAACTCAGTATGCTAGCTAGGACAACATAGTAACACACTCTATAACTTAAGGAACTGCTATTTTAAAATAAAAACATTTAAAAAGCTAAAAATGTAATTAATCTCTGCAATATGTGAACACAGTTATAGACGGCAGCCCATCGTGGCTGCAATCTTTTTTGAATTTGCTTATATTTTAGATATGCTCCATATTTCTCTTCTTTCATTCTTAGTGATTAAGGATAGCTGCATGAAAATAAGATCATTGTCCTTAAGACTTCATTCGCATCACCAACCTGCCTACATGTGATATGATATTCCTCAGTTTTAGCAATTACTATCATGAAAATGATTACACTATCACAAGCAGGAAATTATGTTGTGTAGACAAGCAACAGAAGCAGATGTAGTTCAGAGGTCAAGGATCCTGTTTCCACGATAATATCTTTAGTAGTAAAGAACAAGGGAAAGATAAACAAGCATTTGTCAATGCTGAATGTTGTCTCGCTGGCATTGGCATTGATAGTGCAGGAGTTAGAAATGCATAATAGGAATGGCAGTGAAATATTGAACTGAAGCCAACCCCACCCTCACCCTGCAGAGACTGACAGGCATTGGGGTGTGCTTTTTGGTCATCAGCTATAATGCTTGTGCCAATCTACCTCACCCTACCTTGGAAACACTGACAAGTGTCATGGTGTGCTTTGGGCCTTATACTTATGCCATTCCATCAGGAAATATGCTGAGGTGGGTGCAGTGTAGGAGAATGGGGTGAACTTTAGGGCTGAACACTCCAAGACAGACCTCGATGCCTGTCAGTGGCTGCAGGGTGGAATGGTATGAGCATTACAGCCAATGATCCCAAGTCACATCCCTGATGCTTGTTAGTCTCTACAGGGTGGAGTGTTACAACTGGAAACCCTAGTGCCATAGGCATTTCTTGGTATTTTCACTCCAAATTTTCAACATAGGCTTTTTGTGACCCCACCTCACGAGGAGTGGCACTATGAGTTTGTTAGCTGAATGTTGGTATTGCACAGCAGCTATGCCATTTGGCAACACAGGGATGAAAACACATGTTGGGCTGGATGTGAAAAATGACAGCTGTATTGTTCATGAGGAGGTGTAAAAAAATGGCAATGTTGAAAATGTGGAGTGAAAATATGAAAAATTGGTGTAGTCATGAGCATGCATGGAAATTGCACAAGACACGTCCATAACCCAATTATTTTCAGGATTTTTTTAACCACATTTTCAACATAGGCATTTTGGGACCTCCTCTCATGAACAGTGGCACTGTGATTTTGTTAATTTGTCGCAAAATTTGCTTTCCCAAAGTGACCATGTCATTGTGTGCCACAGGTGTGAAAACACATTTTGGGCAGGATGTGAAAAATGACAGCTGTACTGTTCATAAGGAGGTGTGAAAAAATGCCAGTGTTGAAAATCTGGAATGAAAATATTACAAATTTGCGAAGTTACGATGGTGCACGGAAACTGCACAATGCACACTTGTAACACAGTCATTTTATGGATGTCCATCACCAAATTTTTAACATATGCATTTTAGGACCTCTGCTCATGAACAGTGCCACTGTCATTTCCTCAAACTGTTCCAAAAACTGATTTTGCACAACAACCGAGCTATTCTGCGCCGGACGTGAGAAAACACATTTCAGCCAGGATATGTGAAAAAACAGCTATACTGTTCATAAGGAGGTGTGGGAAAATGCCAATTTTGAAAATCTGGAGTGAAAATATTATAAATTCACGAAGTTACGAGCATGTGTGGAAAATGCTCAACGCACACTCGTAAAACAGCCATTTATTAGATTTTTTCCACCAAATTTGCAACATAGGCTTTTTGAGAGCCCCCATCATAAACAGTGGCACTGTCATTTCATTAATCAGTCCTGAAAGGTGATTCCACGCAGTGACTGCAAAATTACCTTTTGGGACCAAATAATTCCATGACAGTGACTGAATTCATGAGGAGGGGTCCCAATAACCCTATGTTGAAAATTTGGTGCCAAAATTCCGTAAAATGACCAAGATATGCACCAAAGATGAAAAAACCCTATTTATGCCATTATACAGCCTACTGGCATTTCTTCAGTTTGCAGTCGGCTTTGAAGAGTGCAGACGTGTTCCCAGCCCACTGAAGATCGTCTCGCCAGGCTCCAGAGGTAAGTTTGGGGAGAGGGTGGGTGGGGAGGCAGCACACTAAAAGGGTGGGCACGAGTTGGGTAAGGGGGCAGGGAGACCGTGAGGGATCGTTTCCTTCTTTCACAGGTTTAAAAAAAAACATAAAAAACATCCGGGACGGTTTTGGTTTTTCAGGGGCATTTGACATGCTGGGGTGGGCTCTTAGCATGCCACCTGAGTGTTTTGGGGGTTGCTGCAGCTGATGGTGGATTGGGCACCTCCCATCGGCACATACCGAAGGGTGAGAGACGAGACAGAAGTTGGAGGGCACCCCTCAGCACACAAAGAGTGGGGGGAAGAAATTATGCCAACAGGGAGTGGGCTCCCCATCAGCAAAATAAATGGGAAAGGGGGGACTTAAGCCGATGGGGATTGGGGCTCCCTTTGGCAAAAAAAGACTGTTGGGAGGGTGCATGATGCCGAGGGTGATTGGTCACCCCCTCAGCATACACTTTAAAAGGATGGGGGGCATTATGCCGATGCGGAGTGGGCTGTCCATCGACAAATGAAGTGGGTTGAGGCACTGTGCACACAGCAGCAGTCAGTGCCACCATGTTGATTGGATGGTTTCACCAGGACAAGCACATTGGGAGGGCATGTTATTGTGCCATAGCATGATTACAGTGGACCTTTTCTTAGATCTGGTCACCACTTGACGTATGCCTGGTGTCAGTGCCTGCAGCTGCCTTATTGGGGAATGAGGGATGCACCTACTGATGCATGCCCTGCATTCGCCCATAGTGACCACACCTCCAAATCTGCTACTAATGCAATATGTTGGCTGGCGTGCACATGTGAGCCAACATAAAAACAGTTACTGTGAAATAGGAAATTTAATGAAAACTGAGTAAAGTGCCCTACATTTTCTCAGAGGGATCACAGGTTTCTTAAAGTAAAATGAAAAAAAAAATATGTTATGCAGGGAAATAAAAAAAATGGTTAATTCCTAGTTTATATAAATTAGTGTTGAAAAAATGATTTAATATGCTTGTTTTCACACCTCTCGATTATTGCACATTATACGAGACAGTCCCTCATTTAATTAACAGAAGTTCTCAGTCTACATTAAGAGTAGAGATGTTGTGAAATTTTAATTCATTTCTAAAATTCATGCGAAGTAGCCGAATTTGCCTTTGTGAATTAGTTTGCGAAGATTCCCCAGTTTTTGGGTAACTTCACAACAACTTAGCAGCAACTTTGCCAATGAACTTCATGGGCAAATACAGTGATAAACGTCACTTTAAGGTGAAGATTGAGGAAAGAATCTCAGAGAGAGGCTCTTGGTGATCCAGTCTGATTGCTGGTCACTTGGTACACCCAACTCTGTAAAGTGTGTGGATTCACTTTGTGGGCATCTCTGAAATTAGGAGTGATGAGGACAGATCTTCTCCAGTTATATTCATTTTAAAGTGAATTCATATGTGTTTTGCAGGGTACTTAGCTAGCTGGATGTTATTACTAGTGATGCAGGCTTTATTTTGTTTTATTTCTACAGATATTTCTACAACCTGTAGGTTGTATTGTCCTCTCGTTTTTTCCTGTTTTCAAACACTCTTTCTGTAGAAATCTTTTTTTTTTAGTAAATATTTTTTAATTTAATGTTTTGCCTTTTTTTCTCGTCTGAATGTATTGCATTATTTGTGTTTATCTTTCTCACTTGATATATATTTTTTATTTATTTTTTGGTAAGAGAAGAGGAAAGAAATAAGTGGTCATGTTTGGTCAGGGAGTAGGACTGAGTGTGACAGTAGTGCTGCTGCCAGGAGTGAAATGTTGTCCCCCACCTCCATGCGGTATGTTTATAGCGGGCACCACCAGTGTCAACAGGAAAACTGTGGAGGAGAAAGGGGAAGCCACAAGGCAAGAGCAGGAGTGAATGCTGAAGGAGCCAGGACCCCCCTACCACAAATGCAACAGGTTGAATCAGCAGCCCCCCATAACAAGAGGTCAAACCAACAGCTCCCCTCTGGCTCTTCCTCCAGTCAGCAGCATCAGAAGTCCCTTGTTCAGAACTTTTTTTTTATGTTGACCCAGATGACAACAGTGTGGTCACCTGAACACACCACATAGTAGCACTGTAAGCCATGGCAAAAAGGTATCCATCTGGGGACTGGTGGACAACATATCCACCTGAAACTGAAGTATATCAAGCAATGGAAAGCAAGCCTGTAATAATAAGGTGGTGGTTGGGGGGGGGCACTCCTTCCTCTCCCACTGAAATGCCTCAGGTGCAGAAAGGGATGAAACACAGAAGTCAGTCTGGGCATTTGGAGCAGGAGGGGGAGAGAATTGCCAGGGCATGTAGTAGAACTCATGGCTGGGAGATGTTTGAGGGGTGGAGTGTAGGTAGGACGTTCCCAGTTCTGAAACATCAACTATGGTGCAACACTAGGGGTAACTACAGGAGCTGACCTGTTGAGCTCCATCCATGGAGGAGAAAATGAAGCAAGTGTTGGCCAAACAATGTACTACATCAACTTGATTGCCCATACTATGAGGTCTACCCTCTATCTCATATACTACTAGCCACTCCTGTTACTGTCCCTCTGGCAACTTCTACTCCTGCTGTATCTCCTCCTGCCGTTCCTCAGCAGGCTTCTTCCCTATTCTGCTTTTTAATATCTGTCTTCAATTCTCTGCTTCCAGATGCATTAAAAAATAACATAAACATTTAAAAATTAAAAAAACTTAAAATAATTCTCAATTTACCTGAAATGTTTTTAATTCTCCATAGTTCTACACAGTCCCACTCTCTGCAATAACAATCTCAAAAGCATTTTTCTGTATAATGTGCAAAGCACACTATGTCAAGTTTTATTTTTCCTCTTTCTCCATGCAGTCCCACTCCCTGCACCAGCAGCCTCCCACAGCTGTGTGCAACTTTTAAAACAGTTTAGTATACTGTGTGTAAAGCACCATATCATTTTCAATTCTCCTTTCTCCTCATTTTCCTCGAAGTACCACTCAATGCATTAGTAGTGTTGCATACTTGTGTGTGTTACTTCTAGAGCACCTTGTTATGCTGTGTGTAACACACAGTATACCCAGACTGGAAAGAAAAACAACACACACACCAAGATCAGATAACACGCATTTAACAGAGCACCATCGGGATCATAGCACCCCTAGTAACACCTCTTCCAGGAAGCTTTGTCAGGTGGCAGAGTTAGACAATGAACAAGTAGTTTAATTAGCATACTCTATATTAGGATCACATGTCCCTATAAAAACTAGTATAGAAACTACCAGTCAACATAGAGCAAATAAAAACACCAACACACACATGTATTTTTTACAAAAAGAAAACTACAAAATATTCAAAAGGCAGTGACCAACAAAAATCTCTCTCTCTCTCTATATATATATATATATATATATATGGTAAATTGACAGCAATTTAAAATTAAAATTGTTTATCAAGTTCCCCAAGTTGCTAAATTCTAGTGGGGCAAATTTTGAAATGGGGACTGGAGATGTGAAGTCCCAATTAATGGAATAAGAAGCCCCAATGAATGAGATGGATAGTTCTGTCTCAGCATTTTAAAATAACTCAAACTCCAATCCAGAATTTATTTCTTTACTTTATTTATTTATAATTCCATTTTATTCTAGATTTTGTTGTGCAATAATGCCCAAAACAAACTCATTATGACAAACCAGTTTGAATCCCATCACTGTACCTTAATATTTGAATTAGACCACTCTTTAACTAGTGATTTATTTAACAATTATTGAGTACTGTAAACCATCATGAAATCATATTTAAGTAGTATTCTAAACTCTGATTTTGATAGTCTGTAAGAATTGACCATATTAACTCTGAAAATATCCAGTCAAATTCAATATCCAGTTTTATGCTTAAAAGAAAAGGATAGGGGTGGAGAAATGGGGATGTAAGAGTGGAGAAGAGAAGCACATAAAATCCAAGTGGATGTGTCATAATTAATGCATAGTTGTCAGCTTGTGGTGTGTGCACCATTATTCTTTTTGGTTCTATTGTCTTTAACATTGTGGCTGCACCTTCAAGGGTGCCAAACTGAGTACTTGTTTCTAGCTTGGACTTGTAAGGCAGACTATAATCATCACAGCTTCTTCTAGTATGGAATTGTAATTAACATTCACAAGCGCTATCAGAGCTGCATGCTACCTCATAGCACAAGGCAAACACATACCATTATCTAAATTGCAACAAGTCAGAGCCAGGAAGTGGGAGCTGAACAAGAGGGTACCGACTGAACAAACAAGCACAGAACACTGGCAGAATTGGTCATTTCATTGGTGCCTCTTTTGGCATTAATTGAGAGTTATATATTAACTAGGGTTGTTCAAGTTGTCAAATTTGGCCTGACAGGCCAATTTTGAGTTGGGCTGGGCAAAACTTGAATTGGCCCAATTTTGCCCTAAATAAATGGCTCAAAGTTAAAGGCCAAATTTGCCAATGCGCATGGTCCTTGTCTGTCCACAGTGGTGACATCCCTGCCCCCATATGCACATTGAAAGCTGGAGTGGCAATTTTAATGTGTAAAAAATGCCATGGATCATCTTTTAAATAAATTAAATGTTTGTTGCATTCTAAAGTTTCAGATTTCCATTTCGGGTTTGGCAGTATGAAACCTGATTTGGACCATTAATTCTAAACACATTCACAGTGTGCCCTTGTGGGAGTGGAACCTGAAATCTCAGGTACTGTGTGTATAACCCATTAAGCACAAACCCAGTGTAAAAAGTAACTGAAAGCTTCAAAATACAATCTGGCAAGTTATACAGTGGCCACATAATAAGACAATAGAGACTGGATAGAAGCAGTGACAGTCTGATTCAGTACATAATTCTGCTTTGAATTATATTGTATTACTATATTGCAGATAATAACTTTCAAGATTGTATTCAGAAGATCTTAATTAGGTTTTATCTAAGTTGCAGTGCTTTATGTTTAATACATAAAGTACCTGAGACATCAGGTTTGAGTCCCAGTAGGGCCAGACCTTAGGATTTGGGTGCACAGTTTTTTAAGTTGTCACAGTTCCTCCCTTGTACTTGAGCTGATTGATCCTCTCTGCTGTTCTAGCATTTTACTAAATGTGTGAGTGAAAAAATAGACCCTTTGTGAAACAATTAATACCTTCCTTATTAGGTTACAGTTCTACATTTCTTCAGTTACCCTTGCAATATTGATTATGTTAAAAAAAAATGTCAATGGTCATGTGGCTACTGTGATCATTTGGAACATGTACCATCTCACCCACATATTTGTTAAAAAAGCTGAACATGTTGACATGGACAAGTAGTTGAATTGCAAAGCAAGAACCGTGACAGTTAGAAAACAGACCCACACTCACAGTATGCTCTGGTGGGACAGGAACCTAAAATCTCAGGTACTGTTTGTATAACCCATAAAGCACAAAACCAGTGCTGAAAACTACTGTAACTGAAAGCTTTAAAACAGAATCTGTCAAGTTATACCGTGGCAACATAGTAAGACAATAGAATGATGAGTGAGATTATGTAATGAAGCAAACTGTTACTGTTTCTTGCTAACCGGGGCACAATCTGCAGTTCATATAGCTCAGTAGGTCACTAGGTGACATTAGTCACCAAGGATGGAGAAACCAAATTAAATAAAGACACATACATAAAGACACACACTTGTAATGTCATTGGAAAATAGGTTTGTCATCTGTACAAGATCATGTTTTAGTAGTGAGGAAATGACTGAATTTTAAACTTATCATTTACACTGTGGGGATTACAGCCCCTATGTGTAACATGCAAAACTGTTTTGTCTTATTTAAGAGGTTTTGTAAGCCACTTTCATTGAGATGCAGTTTGACATAGATTACTTGCATTTATTTTCTATACCTGCATTACACCTTTGTCAATAACACATAGCACCATAGCATAATTTCTTTTTTCTTGGTGTATAGTTTGCAAGTGGACTCAAATAATTCAGAAAGATCTGCACATCAACTTCCTCACACGTTTCAGTCATGGCCATCACCATTACCCCACTGACCTAAATGAACAGCAATAAGCTATCTGTTTGATTGTAAGATTGTACAATATATTGTAACTCTTAAATGTGATGTACAATATTAGATCACTTTGTATGTATCACTATTGTTACCCTTTGCCCAGTCCACCTTCCTGGTAAATCAAATAAATAAAATTAAATAAAATAAAAGCTAATACACTTAGAATTGTTGGAGCCATTGTGTTAAGGGTTTTAGTCCCATGTGGGGCTTAGCTTATGGCTAGTGAATACAGTGCAGTGCCAAACTGCAGAGTGGTACTTCTGGATGTGCTCTCTGTTGAATTAATTAGGAAACAGAGGCCTTATTTAACCATCCATAATCGAAGATGGAGGAAAAGGAACATGTATTATAATGGCACTTCAAATATGTACATTCCAATAAAAGGACATCTACCAGTCTGAAATATCTAATAATAATGGAGTTGGCTTACTGTGAAGTCTTAGATCTTAGCCTTTTATCTTCCAGTTTTCTAGGGACCGCTAAGAATTGCCAGCTAATAAATATAAATATTGGCAACAGACAGGGGCTCCTGGGATGCCAAAATTAGCAAGCCTGTTAATGTATGCATTAGCATTTGCATTTTACACCCTTGTTGTCCTTTTCCTTAGCCCATGACACCCTCCGCCCTTCCTCTGCTGCTCTGTCCTTCAGTGGTTCAGCAAGCAATTGCATGTGGTAATGAATCACAATATGACTAGGGTTCTTTCTATCCCCAGCAGCAACTGGACTATTCATATTTCTAGTTACATATCTATATATCTATATCTATATATATATATATATATATATATATATATATATATATATATATATGTATGTGTGGGGAATTGAGCTCTCTGTGCTTTTATCCCTGATGCTCTTGTAAAGCAATGTTGTTTTTTTTTTGAATGCCCAGAACTGTTCAGTCCTGACTGAGGTGAGAACAGAATCTGATGTTACTGACACAAACTTTGAGCATATTACTTGTTAACGGTGAATTGTGACATGCCACCTGTCACATTTGACTATGATTCCCTTGTAAAACAATGAATTTTTTGAATGTCCAGCACTGTTCACTCCTGAGTGAGGTGTGAACAAAAAGTGACATTAAGATGATAAAAACTGAAATATTTATTTAAATACTTTAATATGAGCATAATAGCTACCCTTAACCCTTGTGACCTCCCATCTAAATGATTGGGAAATAGTAGCCTTTTCTTATTTCATTTTGCTATTTACATGGAGAAAAGCTGGAACACCATTTAGAGTAAAATGGAAGGGAAGTGCTACAAACTTTCATGCTGGCTTAACAGTAGCACATTAGTTCACAGTGACCCCCATGACCTCCCATTATGAGATGGCTGTTAGGTTGGATGTCAAATAGCATTAATAAACCCCCTTTGTTAAGTCTGGTAGTGTCATATTATGTAAGTTGCTGCTGACAGATTTCAATGTCAATATGTATTCAATCATGGAAATGCTCACTAAGACTGTTTATTTTCTCTAACCTGAAGCACTTAAAACATACTACTCACTATTAAGTGTAAGAGACATTTTAATTGTTTTTATGTAGGCAGTAGCTGAAAAGGCTGCCATAAGCAAGGGGGTACTCAAGAGTCTACAGCAGTGCTTCTATTTAACTTTTTATATATGTTTTTCTGGTGATATCTAACAGTAGACAGGCAATAGGTAGAAGTCCTGATGAGTGATAGGGGCTCAGGGCACAGCTAGCAAGCCAGTCAATGTGTGACACTTGTGTTATAATACTAGTTTTTTTTATGCAAAATCACTGTACATGTCATGGGGTTGGCTTACTGTGCATGCTTAGGTCTTAGCCTTTATTCTTCATTTTATCCCTGAAATCTAGAGAGCTGGTATCTGTCTACATATAGGAGTGCACTTCAAACACTACTGCATGCTTGTTTAGCACTTCAGAGTGCTTACCCGCACCATTCCTCCTTCTTCCTGCTTAGGACAGTCTGGCCTCCTTGGTGCTTCCACAAGTCAGGTGATGTGTCCAAGCTCAAAAGTGCTGATGACACCAGAGGAAAAAGCATGACTTTTTGGGGAAAGAAAATGAGTGGAATAGGCAATAGAGCCATGAAGGTAAACTAAGTAGGACGCAAAAAAAAAAGTGGACACTGAGAAAGAGTGGATGAAAACTAATCATGGAAAGGATGGTAAAGTACACAAATAAGGAATTTTATGAAAGTAGTGATTGAACTGAAAAAGAAAATAAAATCAGAAAAATTATGACTTTAATTCAGACATTTTTGACTGGCCTAATTTAGTTGAGGCTGTTTGGAGTCTCTTATGTCCATGTTTTATTGGATGGAAATAAAAAAGTTTTGTATATGAAATTACCCAATGCCTGATTTTTTAAAAAAGGATATAAAAAAGTAAGTTGGAGCATTGAAAGGGGAGTGTAGGTGGAAAGCACCCAGAGGCTTAGGCGGTGTGCAGAATTTTGATTGAACTTCCCTGCCACAGTTGCACCCCAGAACCCCTAAAGCCTGCAATTGAAAAGGGAAAGAGCAACACTAATTTGGTTTGTGTTCTGAAAATTAGTTACACAGACTTTGAGCTTAGTATTGAACAATGGATTGTGACATGTCACCTGTCGCATTTGACTATGATTCCTTTGTAAAAGAATGAATTTTTTGAATGTCCAGAACTGTTTACTCCTGAGTGAGGTGAGAACATAAAGTGACATTAAGATGATAAAAAAAACAAAATATTTTTTTTTAAATAAATACTCTGATGCAAACATATTAGCTCCCCTTGACCTTTGTAACCTCCCATCTATATGGTTGTGAAATATGCAGCTCAATGTAAAAGACAGAAATGAGTTGCAAATGTGACCAGCCACATGAGGAACTAAGTTCGATTACATAATTGTTCAATAAGATATGTATCAAAAGTACCCTTCTATTATTTTATTATGCTATTTACATGAAGAAAAGCTGGGACACAATTTATAGTATAATGGAACGGAATGCTACAAACTTTCATGATGGCTTAACAATAGCACATTAGTTCAGCCACCCACCACATACTGTCTGTGAGATTGTTTTTTCAAAAGGCAGGTAACTCCCAGAATGCTCTCTAATCACTCTTTTGTTTCTGACATTTAAGAAAGTAATACTAATACTGTGTATAAGTTGTTAAGGGTAGTGATTTCTATTTCTCAGCAGGCACCGCTGTGGATGTCTCATAGTTAAGTCATGAAGAAGAAGAAGCCAAGAACACCAAAACAGCACCAGGCCAGAGTAGAGGGCAGCCAGCCAGAGAGGGACAGTCAGACAGAGCCAGTCAGCCAACTACCACTTCAAGACTGCTACTACCCCTGCCTACTACAATCAGGGGAAAACCAGAAGCAGTATGCCAGCACTGAAATCAGTTTGGTTCAGGCACATTTACCAAATATTACTGCTTAGAAAAGAATGAGAAAGTAAGGTGATAAAGAGCAAGTCCCAGACCAGATCTCTAGTTTGTTAATAGTCTCCTACTGAGTCTAATTTTTATGGCTGCGTGGACCAAGCTCCTCAAACATTATGCCATCATCAGATCTGTATAAGAGCACTGCGAAAGCATGTGACCGGACTGCTGTCTGGTGTGCTGCCAGAGTGATCTTGCATAGTTTCCAATGATTCTGCCCTTCCCCTCTGCAGGCTGCTTAAACACACACCCTTCCCGGTGCACTACGTTTCATTTCCTCAATAGAGAAATTGATAACCGCCATGTGCAACATGGCGGTGCTGACTTAAACTGCATATGCATGAGTATCACGCATACATAGTCATGTCAGCACTGCCATGTTCCACACGGCTGACTCTGGGGGAAACTGCACAAGCATGAGCATCACACATGCACAGTACCGTAATCACTGTAGTATTAGTTATGGCTGACTCCGGTGTGGCAAGAGCACCACATATTCTTTTCAACACTCTTTCTGCTCCTAAAAGCTCTCCACAGCTGTATCGGCTCTGATCAGAGTTTATTTATTGGTGTTTCCATTTTCTCCATGGTGATTGGTAGTTTCTACACAACTTTGTTAATGAATGGCTAAATATCAGCTTGTGGTATGTACATTGTTTTTCTTTTGAGTTCAGTAGTCTTTAGCATTGTGGCAGCTTCTTCAGTGGTACTAGAGTGCAATACTCATTGCTAGTTTAGATTTGCTAAGCACAACATAATTGTCACAGCTTCTTTCCTAATCTGCTGTTTCAATTCTGCCTCACCTTCCTTCTTCCAGTTGTATAACAAATAGAACAAGAACATAGGAAAAAAACCCTTAAAAGTAATAATTCTCAATTGTCCCCTGAACCTATCCCAGCAATAATGGACCCTACGCTTATTTAACTTTTGGTTGCTCGTTGGCAATTTTTATTTTTGGCACAAAGAAATATTTACATCCACCATGTTATTACTTTAAATTCCAAACATAATAATTAATTCAATTATTTCTTGGTTTTGGCCTCTTCCTTCTTCTGGTTGTTCCTCCTTCTTGATTTTCAGGGCCCGGACACTGTGAATCTGGCCCCCTTCTCCACTTTAAAGCCATGTCTGGGTTCCTCGTCCCTAGCTTGTGTATCCTACCCCCCTCCCCCTTCCCTTCCCCCCACTCCCCTTTTTCTTTCTTTCAACTCACTGGAGTCTTGCTGCCTCTAGGGACTATGACTCAGTCCCCTGAGCCTGTAGCTGCCTCCCCACAGCAAAACATACCAGCCCCTTGCCCAGGGCCCCTAGGGCACTCAATCTGCCCTCTGCCTATCTTTTTGCCAACCATGTCCCCCCAGAGGCCTCTGTAACAGTAGTGGGAGGGTGGGAAAAATTCCCCACAAAAAAGGTCATACTGCCTGTGTCCTGGCCTGATATACCCTTGCAGGACCCCTGGCCAGGATCCCGTGGGGATCCGCCCCCCAGCCAATCCCTGGGGCTCTGGCATCGCCCTGTCATATTACACCGTCTACCTGCTTGGTGATGTCACTAGCTCCACCCCCTCTACCTGATCATTCCTTCCCCTCCCGCCCTCCCTTCTTGTGCTGCTTCCTGGCAGGGGTCATCAGGCAAAAAGGCCTGCCTTTTAGTGGCAGGACCCATTGTCCCCTGAACCCCTCCCAGGAATAATGGATGCTACACTTATTTAAATTTTGGTTGCTCGTTGGCAATATTTATTTTTGACACAAAGAAATATTTAGATCCACCATGTTATTACTTCAAATTCCAAACATAATAGTTTCTTAGTTCCAGCCTCTTCCTTCTTCCGGTAGTTCCTCCATCTTGATTTTCAGGGCCTGGACACTGTGAATCTGGTCCCCTTCCCCACACCAGAACCAGGCCAGTTCCATCTACCCAGGCTTTTGCCCTCCAGGCCCAGACAATTCTGAATCTGGCGCCTGGACCTATCCCCCTCCTCGCTTTAACATCACGTCTGGGTTCCTTGTCCCCAGCCCATATATCCTACCCCCTTCCCTTCCCCCCACTCCCCTTTTTCTTTCTTTCACTGCCCCTCCTCCAACTTGCGATGGGGGAGGGCTCCTCTGGATAGTACCTCAAACCTTTTGGCTATTTGTCCATCAGCTCCCAATTGACCTCAGGAATAGGCACATCCCAAATTCTGACAAGTGTACCTGTCTGACCCGTACACCAGAGCCTGATCGAAGGAAATGTCCTTGTGCTGCAGATGCACCCCCCATTTCAATCACTGCCCTTGTTACCCTTCTATTCAGATGCTTCCTGACTTTTTTGATCAGCCGGACATCTTTGCTTCCCCTCCATACCTGTGATGCTGGATCAACCAATTGTCACCCTCAGCCACCACCCTTTTAGCTTTTCCAAATCCCCAAGCATGTTCTGTCCCAATTCCCCCGTGGCAGGCTCCCCAAGTCATTGCCCCCCAGGTGTATAATAATGCAATTTGGAGTGCCCCATTGCAGCCTTAACTCCTTCATTAGTGGCAGTAACTGCGCCCACCTCATACCCCTAATGCCTTTCCACAGCACCCTGGTATGCTCAGTGTTGTATCGCAGTTCTGCTCCTCTGGAAGTAGCGACTGCAAACCTTTCAGCCCAATAGACAAAGGAGTGCCCCACTATCCAAATTTTCCTCTTGGAACCTGCTGTGGAAACAAGATAAACAGTGTGAGTCATTGTGATCAGTACCTGACATACCTCCTATAGCAGCTGGACCTCCAGCGCCCCACTTTTTTTTCCTTCATTCTCTGCAGCCCCTTTTTCTGCTGCCTCTGTGGCTGCCCTGATCCTAAAGGAATGTGGGGCGAATTCACCAGGGTCTTCCCTGATGAAGGTCAGTGCCCTCCTGAGTACTGCCCTGACATGAAACCCGGTGACTGGGGAACCATCCTTGTGTTGGAACAGGGGCCCCCCAGTCCCTCCTTGAGTACCTCCGTATGCCTCCAGTACGCTCTCTGCATAGTTGGCAGACTGTGGTTGCCTCACCAATGTCACCTTTGTCCCCTTCCATTTTTGGCCCATCTTAGACTTGGCAAGGTTAATGATCACTCCCTCTGGCCCCCATAGGACACTCCTTATGCTGCAGGGCTTGTCCGGCAGGTGTTTTCCGTGGGGCCACCACTTCCCCCACACGGAATGCCCCTGCTGCCATGACCGCAAACATAGCCCAAAATAGGGCCATCTCCTGGGCTGAGGTACATATCTTTTGAGTTGCCTTTAAGACTATTTCGAGCAGCTGCCCTCTTATGGGGCACCTCCCTTCAGACCTGGCCACATGACCCCTCTGCCACCCTGAAACCATTCTCTTTACCCTCCAACTGGCCACTGCTTCGGGCCAGCCCCTGTCCTGACATACCTCGCTGATGCCAGCCAGTTGCACCACCACTGTGGTGTGGGCTAGTCCATCTTCCCACTTCTCCACTACAAACCTGTTTACCTGTTCCTCCCTGACCGGTTTGTCCCTGTCCCACCTGTGCTTCTTTCTGAACTCCTGGAATCTTGCTCACCCTGCCTCATAGGCCCTCAACATATTTGCTGACCAGAAACCCCGGTACAGTGCCCTGGCTGTGTCCCTCCAGCATCCCATAACCAATCTAGGATCCTGGTTCTGTGTGGTGCTGCCTGAGGCCTCAGTTCACAAAACCTTCTGTTCTGCAAATGGGAAAGACTGCCAGCCACCTCGTTCTTCAACTCTTCAATATGCTGCCCTTTGAAGAAGAGGTTCAGTTGCAGCCCCAACAATATCAGGTGCCTGAGCAGCATCTTCATCCTCCCCCCTTGCCTATTAATGACTTACACAACCCCTTTGTTGTCACACCAAAACAAGATGCACTTCCCCTTCATCCTATTCCCCACACTTCCAAGGGCACGCATATCGGGAAGATCTCCAAGAATGTGATGTCCTTCAACACTCCCCCTTCTGCCCACAGTACCAGTCAAGGTTCTATCATCCATTCCCCCTGGAAGTATGCTCCCATAAGCAGGGTGCCCGAGGCATCCGTGAACAGCTGCAAGTCTGTGTTCCACTCCCATTTATCTTGCCAGAAGGTTACCCATTATAGGTATCAAGAAACTCCCTCCATACTTGGAGGTCCTCCTGTGCCCCCTTTTAACACATCCACCCAGTGGTGTGGCAGTTTTGCCTTCCCTATGGCCCTACCCAGTTGCCTTGTAAATGCCCAGCCTGGGCTGATGGCCTTGCAAGCAAAATTAAATTACCCCAGCAGTTGTTGTATTTGTACCAGCAGCACCCTCCTCCTCCCCGTTACCTGGGCCAGTAGGCCCTTAAGGCACACCACTTTATTCCCAGGAAGATGGAAACAGCCCTCCTCCATGTCCACTTCTATGCCCAAGAATTCTAACTTCCAGGCAGGGCCCTCCGTCTTGACTAGCGCCAGTGGTATCCCTATCTGCTGGCACATTTCCTTAAAATCTCACAACATGCCTTGTGCCTCCACCCTCGAGTCTCCTATGAGGAGGAAATCATCCAGGTAGTGCACCACCCTCCTGTGCTCATACCTGACCCTGAATATCCACAGACCCAGGTGATGAATGCTTCGAAAGTGGAACAAGCCACAGAGCATCCCATGGGCATGGCTTTGTTGAAATATATGTTCCCCTGGAATTGAAAGCCCAGCAGATCCCAATCCGCTGGCCTGATGGGCAAGAGTCAAAATACTGACTTGATGTCCGTCTTCACCAGCCATGCCCCCTCGATCACTTTGATTAGCATTCTGGCCTACTCTAAAGAGGCATATGACACCGCCCTAAGGTGACTTGGTATGCCCTTGTTCACTGACAAGCCCTCGGGATAGGATAAATGATGTCTCAAATGGAATTTCCCTTCCGCCTTCTTGGGTACGATACCCAGTGGGGAAACTCGGAAATGCACATGGAGGGCCCACAATAGACCCTCTACCTGGCCCACCTTGATTTCTTTTTCTATCTTGGACCCCACTATCCCCTCCTTTCCTTTAACTGACCCGAGATTCTTGGCCCACATCTCTGCTCACCCCCTCTTGAAACCCCAGTGGGAAACCCATCTGTCACACCTCCCAGCAGCCTCTGCTGCCCTTATTTGGGTATTCCGTGGTCCACCTCACCACCACTAGGGAATGGGGTATGTGGCAGCACCAAACCCCACTGCTCTACCTTGGGTGCTCAGTTAATGCCAGCCCTGGGGTTTAGGTGCCCCCTGTGGCTGCCTGCCCTGTCCTGCCCCCGAGCACCAAAAAGAACTGCTCTCATAGAACTGTCCCCTGATCTCTCCCCCTCATTCACCAACTTGTTGGCAGTTGGAGACCTGGTGGGACCCTCCACATTTTGAACAAGCATGCCTGAATTTACACCTGGTCCAGGTGCAGGTTGCCTTGTTAAAGCTCCAGCAGGTCTTGGACCCTGGGGCCGGAGGGGTCTTCCTTGCGTGCTCACCCACATTCCCACTCCCTTCCCCCAAGAGGATCCTCACCCATAGCTCTGAATGGGTACAATCAAATCTCAGATCACCTTTGGCCACCATCCTCTACCGAAAGGCCTCATCATATTTGAGCCACCCATACCTCACCTTCACCTTGTATGCGTCTCTGATGATGGACATGTACGTCAGCAGGGGGATGGCAAGCTCTGGCTACTTCTCTAGGACCAATACACTGTAGATGATAAACCCCTCTTGCCAATTCTCAATGGTCTTCCCCTTGTATTTTGCTTCCTCGGCCTTGTGTCCCACCACCGCCAAAGCTACTGCCATCTCTAACCTCCCCACTGACTCCTTTTGCTCATATTTCTTGGCCATGTCCTCATCCACTAGTCTGAAGATGTCAACATACTCCCCCTTCAAAATTTTGTCTTTGATCGATGCCGGGACATGGTCGCCAACTGAGCAGCCTCGGGAGCCTTGGTATAGCTTCTTGCCCAGCAGCTTTGTCCCCCCCCCACTGTGCCTGCCCCAGCCCCCTTACATTTTAAGGCCTGCATGGCTGTCTCCATCCTTTCTATCCCTGTGACCCCCGTGCTGCTCAAGAGCCCCTTGAAATACTCCTGCAAACCATTCTCATCAGTGAGATCAGTGTCATTCTTACCCCCATCTGGACTTTCCTCATCTAGTTCTGGTGCGGGCAACGGTGCAGGGTGAGGCGCTTCCTTTCTGGGTCTCTTACCCTCTCTTCCCCTGCCCGTGCGTTCCACTTGCTCCTTACACTTGTTCTGCGCCGCCTCCTCCTCCACCTTTTTCTGCTTCACTGCTGCCACCAACTCTGACATCTGCCCCATCAAATTTGTCGCCTCCTCCATCATCCTTTCGCTGGACATTGTAGGTCGCTTGGGTGCCATTGCTGCTATTCATTACTGCATGTCAATGGGCAAGAAACAAATGCTCAGTCCTGTGTACGCACCCCCATACCACCAAGGTTGCAGGGACCTCTGTACTCCGACCTCCAAATTCCTCTACCTCTTCTTTTGAGGCCCAACTGCCTCACAGTCCCACTTGTGAAGGACGCAGCTCCTTCAGAGGCTCCTTGCCTACACAACCCTGCTCACTCCCCCCCCCCATATAGCTTCCTGAGATAGGAGCAGCTCAACCTTATGTTTGTGCTCCACACTGAGGCAAATGAACCTCGCCCCCTTGATGAGAAAAAACACTCTGGGTCCTGTATCCTGACAGCCACAGCTCTAACCCTCCTAGTTGAGGTAATCTTACTCCTCTTGTCCATCTGCCCTCTTTCATTTCTCCTTTTTTTTTGTGCCCCTGACCACTGTAGCCCCCCACCCCTATCCAATTTGTCCTGCCAGCCATGGCAGAATGCAGCTCCCCCAAAATGGGCTCCCTAATTTTGGGTAGTCCAGCATCTCCCTTGTGTGTACCAGTCTCGCACCTGCCGTGGGCTCCTTGAGGCTTTTGTGTCACCTCATGCACCCCTGCATGCCCTTCCTCTGCCCCTCACAGAGCCTCCATCCTTGCCATACCAGAAAAACACCCATGTCCCCATGATAGCTGGGGTCAGTAACGCTGTGCCAAAGCACCGGGTTTCACCCCTTCAATTCCTGCCCTAGGTCATAGCTTCCCATAGGCCAGTGTCCCCATTTGCTGCCCCAGCACCTGAGCATCTCCTCCTTTTTGTTTGAATTATTTTGCTTTTTTTTTAATGCCACATACTCCGTGGTCCGAAGACCACCATCTGTTGTTCCCCCAGATCTCAGTGGCCACAATCCTGGCCCACCGTTCAGCCCTCATTGGCCCATGCACCAGCCCAACCAACCAAGCAGCACCAGTAGTTTTCCGGTGCACATCCAGGCATTACCCGAGAAACCCACCCCCTTTACCAGGAGTGAGCCCCCTTCCCCTTTCCAGCCTTTTTGCTATCATTTCCTTCCTTTAGATTTTTTTATTTTTATTTTTAGCCTGCAATTGTGTGCTCCATTCTTCCCTTGCCCCTCAACCCAAGTGCACAGCGCGTTGACAGCAGCCCTCTCCCACTAGGCTGCACCGGAGCACATGGCAGTCAGGGCCTACCACTCCTGAATCCTGAAAGGTGACTCTCCTTTTTCTTCATACAGCTCCCTGCATTTTACCCCCTCAATTCACCATCACAATCAGCCATTGGGCCATCATCTAGGCCCCAGCCTGTCTGGAAGCCACCAATCCTCCTTTTTCATCCCCCCAGGAGTCTTAGTCCCATCTGCCCCAAAGTGCTGTCCAGATCCACACACACATCCTGGAGGCAACCATGTGGCCCCAGTTGCCACATCCAGCCACGCCACCCCCTCCTCCTGGCTTCAGAATGCCGTAAGCACCTCCCCTATGGCCCCCACATCGTGTGGATGCTGCCCCCCAACTTGCCCATTGCTTCCAGCACTAGCAGCAGGGTTGCATCTCCTCTGCCCCCAAAACCACTGCAGAAAGCTGTGTGCTGGACTCTTTGTTTCCCCCATTGCAATCCCTCCCCACACCCTTGTCTCCATCCGTACATCCACTCACAAAAAACAGGGGCAAAGATATGGCGTGCATCTCCTCATGTCCTCATTGCCCCCTCTCTGTTCAAAAACAAGCCCCCCCCACCAAGCCACCCTCACTCACTCCAGGCAGAGGCACGCCGTACCACGTGGCCCCTCAGGTCTAGACACCATACACGCCATCCTGACTCACCATTTGGTGACTCTCATTTTTATACCAGGCCAGAAGCAATCCATAAGAAACTCTGACTCTCTCACAGCTCACACCCAAATTGCAGTGCAATGCTACCACTCTCTGAAAAACAAACAGCTAAACCCAAAAGCTCAGTATGTCTTGTCACATTTCTTATGCTCGACTGGGCTGATTCACCTCCCAAATGCAACAAACGCCAACCAGTCTGGGATCTGAGGTCAAAATATCATTTCCACAGACATTCACAGACCATTCCTTGTGTAGCTTGTGTCTGCTAAAGCCCTCTCCCCTGTGAATGCCATGAGCCATACCACCACCCCCACGCAGCACTGTATTCTTAACCTCCTCTTAAAAAGAAAACCTGGAGCATTCAACTGCAACTTGCTTTGTGCCCAGCACTCTTTTTGCCATAAACAATATATAAACAGAAATAACTTAACCGTGCTTTCTATATATTAATATGCAATGCCATTCACCATATAAACAGAACAACTTAAAACAAGGCTTTTCTCTGTATTTAAAATGCCATGCAATGAACCAATACACAGATAGAACCACTTGAGCTAAACACATTGGGCCATGTGGCCTAGCAGACCTAGTCACCCCGTGTGCCTTACCAGTTGATTGCCATTAATATGCTGAGATCTCAGTCTATAAAAATTCCCAGCAAAAGAGGTTGTCCTGCCTGCGTCCTGGCCTGATATACCCCTGCAGGACCCCTGGTCAGGACCCCTTGGGGCTCCGCCCCCCCAGCCAGTCCCTGGGGCTCCGGCATCACCCTGTCATATTACACCTTCAACCTACTTGGTGATGTCACTAGCCCCACCCTCTCTACCTGATCATTCCTTCCCCCTCCCCTTCTTGGGCTCCTTCCTGGCAGAGGTCATCAGACAACCAGACCTGCCTTTTAGTGGCAAGCCCCATTCTCCTAATGTATTCCTAATTCCCTTTTCATCTCATTTCTATACATTCGCACTCCCTGCAATAGCAGTCTCAAAAGCACTTTGCTATAAAGTGTGTAATGCACAATATAATCTCAAGTCTCCTTTCTCCTCATTCTCTGTGCAGTCCCACTCACTGTACTAGCAGTCCCACATAACTGTTTAACCTGCAAAGAACTTTGGTATACAGTGTGTAAAGCACAGTATAACTGCCATGTCTCCTAAATCCTCATTCTCCATGTATTACCACTCCCTGCACTAGCAGTCTCAAATAACCGTGAGTGTAACGTCTAATGCACTTTGGTATACTGCATGTAAAATCCACAATATAATATGATCCTCAAGTCTGTGCATTTCTGTGCAGACCCTGAACTCCCACTAATGTACAATATAAATGGTAACACATGCGACAGCAGGTTGGAGAAGTGGCAGTTTCAGTGAGGTGATGATAGTGTAGTGGCAGAAGTAGGTGGCAACTGAGTAAGTGGCCAGAGGGTACATGATTTAACATGTTTTTCTGCTGCTTGCTGATATGTAGTAGTATTAGGCAGCATTGTGGCATCAAATGAGAAGGTGAATGGGCAAGTGACTTGTGCACATCATGCAGAATGAAGTTGCAACATATCGATGTGGAATTAACTATGGCAGTAGTATTTAGCTGATGTGTCTGCGACCTTACCCAAGAACTGGTGGAGGAGGTGGAGGCTTGCTTGCAGGAGGAGGAGGCACCGGGATGGTCAAAGAGACATTTTAAGGTAAGAGTAAAATTATTTAGACTCAAGTGACCAATGTGGTAGCCAAATGTTACATTTATTTTCCGCTTACAGTCATGATGTTCCTAGAGATGCAGTGAATTTAAAATTCACTGGGAAGTCCATGTGAATCACCAAAAATTTGCAGTTTGTTGAATCTGTGAAGTCTGCCCTGACATGGTAAACTTTGGCTTTGAACGGATTGCATGAATTTCACTGTGGAGTGCAAAATCAGCCTCAAAGCATGAAGTTCATGGGTGAAATTTTACACTCTGGGTGAATTTCACAGAATTCACAGTCTGTGAATTCCTGCAAATTCTACAAATTGTGCTCCGTGAAGTGTGCAAAATTTACAGATTAATCCTCGGAGCAGATTTTTTGGATTTCAAACATCTCTAGTTGTACCTGTGACCTGTAAAGACAAGAGTGAAATTCTTTAGCCTCAACTGGCCAATTAGGTGGCTGCACAGTATATTTGTTCCTCATTTCCTGTTGTACTAGTACAGTTGAAGTAAAAAGACAAATTAAAAAGGAAATGAAAAGAAAAAGAAATTCAAGAAAGATACTTACTATCACATTGATGATGGCCATGCTCTATAATAGTACACCGGCACCCAGGAGGTGTCAGAGAAGGAGGTGACTTTCTAGCTGGAGGAGAAGGCAGCAGGACAGGAGAAGATACCTATAAAGAGAAGAGCAAATTTATTTTAATTTAACTGGCCAGTGGAGTAGCCACACAGTAAATCTGTTGTCCGCTCATTGCTATACTCCTACCTATAAAAGAAAATGAAACAAAAAAAATCAGGAAGGATACTTGTCATTGCATCAGTGATGGCCATGCTGTGTAATGGTATGACAGTGCCCAAGAGGTGATGGATGAGGAGGTGGCATGATTGCTAGAGAAGGAGGCAGTAGGACAGAAGAATGAACAAACAAGTGAAATTATTTAGACTCAAGTTGTCAATGGCCGCTTAACAAGCTGTGTGTCATAAAAATCAACTACATTTCTGAGTGGTGTGTTCTCCAGTGAGACTTTTCATTGCCTGTAATGCATAATGGCAAAAATACTGGAAGTGTTGGGGACTGGTACCAGTGTGGGTATTTGGTACTGTTTCTGCTAGTTAATGCAGCTAAACAGATAGATAGTCAGGGATCTAACTACCTTAGAGGTTGGTGGGTGGCCACTGTGATTAATATTTAAATTTAAAATGAATACTGGTCACCTGAATACCAATTGCAATACCTAGCCTAAGCAAACCAAAAACCAATTTATTCAATTTTAAATAGCTTAATTTCTATTCTAATTCATCCTTTCTAACCCTACCCATGTAAATAAATTGTTGTTTGATGTTTTCGCATAATCTTATCTCGTGAGCATATTATTAGTAAAGAGTCATTAATCAAATGTGAGGAAATATTATTGGGTCATGCTTGGGGGTGGCACTATGGTATTGTGGGTGGGTCCAGCATCCCAAAGGGTTGTACCAGGTATTAATCTAGCCCACGTAGGTATACTCTGGGTGGAGGCACTGTACATTTATGTAATCTTGGGAAAAGAACAGGTTTTAAAATAAAGTAAGGGGTCACGTGATGGCAGCCTAAGTGAAAGCAGCCTTTTTGGTCGACTCCATTTCCAGTCTGGCTTTTCATCTTCACTGCAAGACATTACATCAAATATTAACTGAATAATCTTTAAGCAAGTCTTCAGGAAATTATCTAGTTATATAGACTTCGTCAGAATGGAGGCTTTTGTGAAAAAACAGCCTGCTAAACATACGCCACTTCCTTCCCTGGAGAAAGAGAAGGCCGCAAAATGATCTCGGCAAGGACCCAGCAAAGCTACATCGGGGTCTACAGCCTTAATGGAAGAGCGTTTCCTAAAAATAATCAGGCCTTTACAAAGCTCAATTAAGGAGGTTTCTTCCAAAATTCACAGCTTTAAAATAACCCTGGAATCATTAGGCACTCGTGTGGGAGACAATGAAATCAGAATTAAGTCTATGGAAGCCAAACTTGACAAAAAAGATCTTGAACATGTGTCGCTTAATAAAAAACTGAGGAGGATTGAAGATAAACTTGACGATTTAGAGGGGAGAAGCAGGAGAAATAATTTAGTTATAATTGGAATCCCGGAGAAAGAGGAGGGCGCTGCACCCATTCAGTTTGTGCAAAAATTACTGGAGAAGGTAGCTGGCACATCTCCAAATAATACAAGCTACATAATTGAACGAGCGCACAGATCTCTCCATCCGCCACCCCTGCCCGGAGCGCAACCAAGACCAATAATTTGTAAACTTCTGAATTACCTCGATAAGCAATATATTCTGAGTAAAACCAGATCCTTGCAAGAAATCTCCTGGAATGGCAAGCGGATTAGAATTACCCATGACCTGCCCCAGTCGGTTCATCTCAAACGTCAAGAATTGCATCCAATTGTCTCAAAACTGATTGTGGCAGGAATCCAATACTGGGTTAAATATCCAGCTGTATTACAAGCTAAAATTAAAGATCAGTGGCACTCTTATAATGTGGAAATGGCACAACAGGAATTAACCAAGATGCTGCAGGACTTGTTCAAGTGATAAATCTCACAGCTTTAAGGTCGTTGAATAATGAGCAACAATGTCTGCAAAATAACATGCTACGGAAATCTGAAACTACTATTGGTTTATGCTCTACCAATCTGGCCACCTGCTTGCTCGTTGCCATAGCTTAAATGACTTTAACAGAGGTCCTCCCCGAGGTATTAAGGCTTTCCTCAACGATGTAATAACTCTAATCTATGCTCCCCCTCCTCTCCCCAGTAGCTCAGATAAGAGTCTCACCTATTTCTTATAGCAGTGGATTTGGATATGCTGGTGACAGGTTGACTCTCTCAGTGAGGGGTTGAGAAAACATTTCCAGCTCAAAGAGTTGTGATGCCCCTCTAAATTCCAACCTCGCTTCAAGGTTAATTTGCATGTTCTGGGGTGCATGTTTTCTCTCGCAGTATCCATTGCTCTGCCTGGAAAGAAGCCCGATCACAACGCGATTGACAAAATTTTACGATAACCTCGGGGCACCGAGGAGCGGATGCCTCTCCCACAGAAGTGCCACTATGGATGTCATGACTTCCCTGATAAGGTTGCACCTGCCTGATTTACAGCACGGGAGCAGGTGGAGAAGCAATGTCATTTCGATCTAGCGAGGGAGCGTGTCATAATTTCAGGATCAGCCCGGATATCCTGGCTACATTATCAAATGACAACAAGCTGGACTCAGTTGACTGACTCTAACATCTGGTTATGTAAACAGTGACCAGAGAGGGATGAATGTCAGCATTGCATCTTATCGAACTGAAAATGCTTAGAGCCAATAAACAGTCTCTGAGATGTGGATGAGCTAAACGCTACCCGACTGATTATAGTCTGCTATGGAGATCATTTATTTATTTATTTTTTTGCTCATCTTTTAGGTATTTGATGAAGCCTTCAATACAAAAGTGTACTCGAGTATTACTTAAGTTAGCACTTGATAGTCTGATTAGTTATAAGGTTGCAATTTATACATATGACTGGGGGGGTTATAATCATAGCATAGGTTATGAATGTTATATCCTCACTTCCCCACTAGAGGGAAGCAGAGGTCAGCGCATGTTGTTTCGTGGTTTTATTCAATTGCACTCTACGGGGAATTTTTGCAAAACGCATTAAGGTCTAAGAGAATAGGTCATGCTCCCATTAATGGAAGTATAGCTACCCTTTAACACCTAACGCTTATTAAGAGGGGAAAAGGCTGGAAAATACTGAATCTCCATAATTGTAGGATATGGTAGGTGAGAGAATAGATACTACAAAGGAGATGTAAATAACCAGTATGATAGCTATGGCTGGAAACGGGGACCTAGCTCATTTGGTTCTGCAATAACATCACATGGCGTGTTGGTATTGTGGTGCAGTTTCTAGAACTGGGGGTAGTGGTTGGTTAATAGGGGGATTAGGGCAATATATGGGTAAGGGGAGAAGGGGAGGATGCAGCATGCAGGTATGTGAATATACGATAGTAAGAACCATCACAGTTAGCTCAGGTGCAAATACACACACTACTAAATGGAAAATAATCCTTCTGATTCGCCTTAGAGAATGACAACAGGGAGCTTTAATTTGTTGTGTTGGAACATTAAAGGTGCCCGGGACAGATGCAAAAGACAAATTGTTTTGAAGCATCTTGCTGCTTTAAAATGTGATGTGGCATGCCTACAAGAGACCCGTCTTCTAAGGGAATACATTCTGCTATTTAGGAAGTATTGAGTGGGACAGGTATTCGGTACGGGTGTATCCTCAAACAGAAGTGGTGTGGCTATCTTAATACATAAAAAAATGCGATTTCAACTGGAAAAGGAAATATGGGATGCGCAGGGCCGATACCTCTTTCTGGTCGGCTCGATTTATGGTCCCAATGTAGACTCCCCACAATTCTTCATGCAGTTTCTAGACCTGTTAAACACTTATGCCTCTAGAATAGTTCTTATTGGAGGGGATTGGAATATAACTCCCCAATTACAATTAGATAGATCAGACAATAGATGAGTGGGTTTATCCCCTGCCCAGAAAGCCTTGAAGGAGTTAATGGAGGGCTTAAGCCTAGTGGACATATGGAGAATGAATAACATGGGGGTTAGGCAATATACTTTCTTTTCGGCACCACATAGGACATGTTCAAGGATTGACTATTTCCTTGTCAGCATGAAAGCACTTACCCTTTTTATAGATGCAAAAATACATACCAGAGTCATCTCGGATCATTCCCCCGTATCTGTTCTATTCGAACCCAATGCAAGCATTAAGAGAGATTTCATGTGGAGATTTAATAACCAGCTCTTACATGATTCATCCACTAATGAACACTTGAAAGATTTCATATCCCTTTTCATTGATAAAAACATAAACTCTGTTGCTAGGATTGATTTAGTGTGGGCAGCCTTAAAGTGTGCGTTGAGGGGGGAGTGCATTAGAATAGCGTCCAACAAGGCCAAGAAAGAAAAGTATCAGCTTAATGAAATTTCCAAGGCTATCAGGGATATTGAAAATAATATAGCCCATTTCTCATCCGAAACTGATTGGATTAAGCTACATCAGCTGCAAACTCAATATTCCTCAATAATGATGCAAAAGGTGGAGCTTGCCCTGCGGAGAACCAAGATTAAATATCTTGAATCCAGTGAAAAAGCTGGAAAACTTCTAGCTTTAAGACTCAAGCAGCTAGATTCCAATAGATTTATTGTGGCCCTACAAAATAATAGGCAAGGTACAATAACCACAGACTCTAGAGAAATTGCTGCAATTTTAAGGGAATATTTCAAAAAAGTATATGCCATTCCCAACTCGGATAGAGCTGAACCTGAAGAAATTCAGAACTTCTTAAACACAGTCACTCTACCCAAGATTAATAAGGAGGAGGGATCTAAGCTTGAATTACCTATACATGAACTAGAGGTGAAGAAAGCGATTTCCCAACTCACCTCGAATAAATCTCCTGGACCTGATGGTCTGCCCACTAATATTTATAAAGCCTATGTTGAGATACTCTGTCCGGTTTTTGACTAAAGTATATAATCACTGGTTTCATGAGGGTCTTTCAGAGGGGAGCTTCCTGAAGGCCCTCGTAACCCTTATTCCCAAACCAGAGTGAGACCCCGCTCTCCCCGACAGCTACCGACCCATATCGCTCCTGAATGTTGACATTAAGATACTAGCTAAAGTGCTCGCCAACTGACTTAGCCCTTTAATGGGCAAAATGGTAAGCGATGTACAGGTTGGCTTCATGAACGGCAGGGCGTCTAGTGACCACATTCGTAAACTCCATCATTTAATAATTCATGCAACTAATATGCAGATCCCGGCTGCCCTGCTTGCACTGGATGCTGAAAAGGCATTCGACCGGGTCTCATGGGACTTCTTATTTGCAGTGTTAACTGGGTTAGGTCTACCAGAAGGTTTCATAAATTGGGTTCGGGGATACTTTATAGGTCACCTAAGGCACGGGTGTGGTGTAATGGCATCTTGTCAGATCCTTTCCCCCTTGCCTGTGGCATAAGACAGGGCTGCCCGCTCTCTCCACTCTTGTTCAATTTATACTTGGAACCTTTGATCCGCAGACTACTCGCAGCACGGGAGATTAGGGGAATGCTGCTAGGCAACAAAAGATATCTAATCTCA
The DNA here is from genome assembly GCA_016271365.2 of Neoceratodus forsteri. NCBI lineage: Eukaryota > Metazoa > Chordata > Ceratodontiformes > Ceratodontidae > Neoceratodus > Neoceratodus forsteri. Next base: position 1,376,725,160 of record CM028130.1, on the reverse strand, counting down.
GCTTATGCTGATGACCTGCTCCTGCACCTAGAAGACCCAGAATACAGTATTCCGGCAGTTATGTGTGAGATTGCACAGTTTTCCAGAGTCTCAAATTACAAGCTTAATATCTCCAAGACAAAGTTCTTCCCGCTTAACAATAGATGGTATTCGAAAGTGGCAAAGGACCTGGGGGCTTAGCTGGGAACCAAAGGTATTAACGTACCTTGGGATCAAAATTACCAGGGAGATAACCACGATGATTAGAGAAAATATCCATAACCTAATTAAAACAATTAAACAAGATCTGACTAGATGGAGTTCACTTCCTCTTTCACTCTGTGCTAGAATAGAGATAGTGAAAATGAGCATCCTGCCAAGGATATTTTACCCTTTAAACATGCTGGGGCCCTACCTACCCAAAACCTGGTTTGGCATTTTATGCAAATTACTTAATATTTTTCTATGGAAAGGAAAGAATGTTAGAAGAGCTTATTGGAAGCTTACTGGGCAAAAGAAAACAGGGGGCTTAGCGCTTCCTTCATTTTTTATATACTATATGGCATCGCATCTCAGTAAAATAGTCCTATGGAACCAACCGACTTCCTCAACTGACCCCTCTCTATATGTGCCCCCTTGGGTTCACATTGAGAGATACTTAGTTGTTAAACATTCACTATCCCTATATTCTATTGCCTATGTTCCCTTAAAGCTACTCCCTAAATCAGTCCAAAATACACCCATCGGTTGGTCATTGAAAGCCCTCTATCAAGTCCAGAAGTTTTTAAAAGTTAACTGGCAGAACTCACCAGAGCAACCCGTTGCGCTCAGTATCCATTTTCAGATACAACAAACTCCAATCCCCCTTACATTTTGGGATCTGATAGCAGATTTACGTCTAGGGGATCTGGTAACACAGGGCAAACTTCTGCCTTACGAACAGATTTGTTCTCAAATCCCCGGATGTAAGAAAGCCATTCCTTCAAATTTCGTCAAATCTATGATTCCATAAAAGCTTACTTGCGTAACACAAAAGTATGGGCAGATAACAAGATAGAATTGTCAGGGCTGTTAAAGGTTGCAGACCAACACCACTCTGTTTCCAGACTATATTGCGAACTTCAGAGGATAAGTGATGAAATGCCCATCAATATTAGTTACTATTGGAAAAGGAGGTTAGAGATAAAGGCAGATAGTAGGGTATGGGAACAAATATGGGAAAATAACCATAAATATATAAGGCAAGACAGGTACAAACTACAACAATTCAACATCATGCACAATCTATATTATACCCCTACTAAATTACATAAGATAGGCAAACTAACGTCATCTAATTGCAATAGGTGCAAGACTGGAGAAGGTGATTTATATCATGTGTTGTGGGCTTGTCCCAGGATCTAGCCTTACTGGTGGGCAATCCAAATCTCTTTACCACCCATAACAGGCCCAGGATCATACTTCACGCCTGAAATTTGTCTGTTGAATGTCTTCCCTACAGATATGGGCAAACAATGTAAGTACTATATGGCAATGGTATCGGCCACAGCTAAAGCGGTTATTTTAAGGCATTGGAAAGATGATACAACACCCTCAGTGCTTGAATGGTACAAGGAGATTATGCTGGCTTTACAAGTAGAACTGCACATAGCCAGAATGAGCAACAGAATGCATTCCTATAATGCCAAATGGGGTCTGCGAGATGCAATCCTAACTACTTGGAATACGTAACCCTTTTAACTCTGTAAAGCCGTTTTCGTATCCGAGGCGCCTCTAGAGCCCCAGTCTGTCTTCCCTCCTCTCGGAGGAATCTGAATGGTTCTTACAACCTAGTAAATGCTGCTAGGGGGAGGGTGGTTTTTAGCGGGGTGGGTTTAGAGTAAAAAGTTTTTATTAAGTCAATGTGTTATTTGTTCTTGGTGCTAACCTTTTTTTTCACTGTTTACCAATTCTCTTCACTCGTATTCTAATACTGAATTCAGTGGTTTAGATGTACCAGGATCTGGTAAAGACCGCAAACACTCATCTATCATTGATGTTTCAATAAAGTGAAGTTAATAAAAAAAAAAAATAAAGTAAGAACCCATGCCCCTCAGCCTTGGTCTGGCCAGGTAAGTCAGGGGTAGTGTGGCCCATAAGATACCCAACACCAGGGTTACAGAAGATTGCAATTCAGTTTAGTGCATATGCTTCCCTACCCCAAGTTAAATACTGCCCCAGCACCTGTGCCAATTGTTCTGTATTGCACATACAGGAGTAACCAGCTGTTTGCTCACAAGTCCAGAAATCCATGCTATGTTATATGTGTGGGGATGCAAAATGCTGCAGGGCATAGATAACTCCACTTGACATTGTTGCATACAGTTCTTGAATGACCTGCACTTGGAAAAAGTTTGTGGTGGAGTCTACCATTTCAGGCAGGCATGGGGCTGTCATCTGCTAAAAATCCTCATTCTTAACAAAGGAGTATGGTAGGAAATAAAGTTCCAGCTTTTCTGCAATTACTGCATTCACCTGTCATGCTATGGCATGACTGAGTGGTTATTTTGCCTGTCGTTCATATGAGCTATGTAGTGTAGGCTGCACCTTTCTTGGGGTGAGGATACCAATCTGCTGGACTCTTTGTGGCCACAGTATCAGTGGGATAATATTTGACTCTTGGTCCTATGTCTGCACATTTGGTGTTCAGAGGAAACCAATGATTTTTTGTGTGCTTGTGTCTTCATTGGTATGATTGGTTTACTTCGCCTGGGGAAGGTACTATTTAACTTGCTGATACTGGTATGCCCGCTACAAGGAACCCTTTCCCCCAGACTCCTCCTTCTCCTCCTCTATATGTTTCTCCTCAACTTTTACCATTGATAAAGCTCCAGACAGGAGCAAAACACAATCAGGTGCTTTTAAGGACTGTGGGGGTGTCAATGCACCTTCATTCAGCACATACTGTGAGTATAGATGACCAATAAATTTCCCATATTACTGTAGTTTCAGAGTTCTCCAATTATTCACAGCCATTTGATTTTTTAGGAGTGAGAGTATCAGCCTTTTTTAATTTCTTTTGCTTACGGTTAGGCTTATGCACCTCAGCCGGTGGGCAATCCCTTGTGAGTTTACCTCTGATGCTAGTATGCTCACTACAAAGAAACCACCCCAGACTCCTCCTCCTCTTCTCTCTATATTCCTTCTCAGCTACTTGAGCCTCCTTTTCAGCTTCTCCTTCCTTGTGGGGTATTTCCGTGCTTAAAACTGCCTTGGAAGAAGAGGATCCCCCTGCACTAGCTAACTTCTGGTGATGTGACTTTGTGTGTGTTGCCCATCAGTGCCTGAGTTACTGCCTTTTTCCCTCTGCTGACATAAGCTTGACAAAGCTGACATATTGCTACTGTATCATACTCTGGATCCACTACAAGGAAATCAAAAAATAGGGATTTAGAGGCCATTACTTTTACATGCAGTAGGGAAGGGGATGGGGTGAGAGGTTGGAGAAGACAGGGTTTTGTGTATTGCTTTACAGGCTTTGGCTTACCTTTTTGAGGCACTGGGTGTACTGGGCTGAACACCAGGAGCACAGTCAGGTGTATAAGAGGGAATCTAAGGATGTGGCTTGTAAAGTACTAGTTTCTGAACTGGACCCACTTCCTCAACAGCACCACCCTTCTGCTTTTTATTTTCTGGCACCCACAGAGAATCCATATCATTATCGCCAATGCTGGCCAGATCCTCTTCTCAGCTGTGTCATCCTCTTATTCACCTTCTCCACCCACATTTTTAATTTATGATTCATGATTATCTGCATCCTCCTACTTATGCTCCACACCATACACAGGGAGTGGGACATGCTCTTCAGCATCACGTCTTCTACACAACAAAATCAGCTACAGCAGACACAGTAATATCCACACACTAGTCTCTTTCTTTAACCACTTCTGACATTTGTACAGCTACTCCTGCCACCGCCTCCCTGGCCTCACCATGGATGACACAGCCACAGCAGAAAGAAACTCTGAATCAGAAAACCCCTGCCAAAGAATGAAAACAAATACATTTATCCTGTAGTTCAGTACTATAGACTACAGTAGTATACCTTTTAGTTTCAAATTACACTTCCACTCACTCCACTGCAGCTTCTCTCTCTCTGACTGAAAAATAGCTGAAAAAAAAACAAACTTTTTAAATTAAATGATGTTGTAAAACACAAGACAAAAACACACGCTGGATGCACTAGGAACTGTAGATCACTTTTGTGGTGAATTTAAGTACAAATGTACGGGCCGGTGGCGCTGAGGGTTGAGGCGCTGGACGCCACACCTCATGCCATGCCAGTGACCCGGGTTCAGGAATGAGCCTGGGCCACTGGGGGTCAGCAGGGGAGAGAGAGGATCGAGCATCCGAAGGACACTTCCCTCTCTCTCTGGGGTGGGTTTCAGGCATGCCTGGCATTGCAGTGGCCCCCCCAGTGGAGACCGGTGGTACTGCAGATGCTAGGGGGCATCATGTAGCGGCACGAGAGTTGCGGCAGGCGACCTGATGCCATTGCATGTCCAAGCTCTTGGGGGGGTTGGGACAGAGGGTGTAAAATAACTAAGAAAATTCCCATCAGAGGGGATAGGTGAAGGCACCACGAACCCGGGAGGCCACACTCCAAGGCGGGGCACCTCTACTCACCTCACCCTCCCGTCCAACTGGCAGATCAGATTCCAGATAGAGCACCCTGGGAGGATAGGGCAGCCCTACCTCAGAGGGTGCAGAGCCAGGGGACCAGCCAGCTCAAACGAGGCGGGGAGCAGGGTGTTTCAGGCAGGAGGTAGAGCACCCAAGGTAAGTGGATGCCAGACAGATTTCCCCTAGGGCGGAACACGAAAAAGAGTTAAAAAAAAAAAAGTACAAATGTACCACTCAATATGGGTTTATCCAAGTGACTATTCAGACACTCTGAAGGACAGACTTAAGGTGTGTTTTATGTGTACCTGGCTGATGCTTTTCTATCTCTGCCTTTCACCCTCTACTTAATCTGCACTACTAGCAACTGCCATTTACATGACTGGAGTTGTGTACAGTTGCAGAGTGGCAAGTAGTACTTCCTGTAGTTTTTACTTAATCTCTGCCTGTGCAAGGAGGGAGGTTAGAGCTGACACTGTTGACAGGTGCTGGTGTATTCTGTCAAGTTTTGGTGTTTCAAGTTGGTAATACAAACTAGCTACTTCATGATGAAGTACAGCATTGCAGTCAAAAGTGCTTTGCTTCCAGCATTTCCTTAGCTGCACTCCAAAATCAGACATAGAACAGCATTACCCTGGTAATATCTGCATAAGATACATATTTAGGGGATGAACACATATGTGGAAAAGGTACCAGGGGGTCAGAAAGACCTTTATTTATAACACCTAAAAAATGTTGATAAGATTTTCAGGAGTCAACTGTATAGGGTGGCTCTTGTACCTGGAGGGGGGGGACTTAAAGCTGGGAAAGAGGACTAGATAGTTTATAAAAATTGCACATGGTTGTTAGGTGATAGGCAGGAAGCCATGCAACAAGTATCCTGTAACTTACTGTTAAGGGGGGGCTAACATAACACTGAAAAGGAGAACTGCTGCAGGAACTTTGTTAAATATAATTATTGTTGGAGATTGGATGTGCAGAAAACTTTCAGATGCTTAGTGCAGGGTGTCTCAGGGCTGCACCACTGCAGGCAGAGCAGCATGTTTACATGCTAGCCAAAAATACTTGTACTGGTACATGAACCCTACAAAACTTTGTTTCTCTGTGCCACAACAACATGACCTACAATGCTCCACAGTCTGTTTTCATGACCTGAGCTGAACTGCTACAACTCATCTGCACCACTGGCAAAAGTGCAGATCGGGTTGTGTAACTATGCCTTTAATTCCAGCTCACCCTTACTAAGATTGCAGTGAGCAAGCCTCCTAATGGTCTATGCAGTTCCAGCACCATGTGACTTGCAGTCTGTGCAGGTCACTTGGGGCCAGATATTCAAAGCTTTGCACTGGGCACAAACCCATTGCACTGTAATAGGGCCAAATTTGCACCCGACTGCAGTATTCAAAAGGCCAGTTAGCACCAGCACTATGTGATAGCGCCGATGTTAAAAGTTAATGTATGCAGGGGAGGGAGTGATGGGAGGGGCCACAGATACCAGCGCAGTGGCATATTCAGAAGAATAGCACCTCGCTACAGTGTATTGCACGACCTGTAGTGCGGCGCTGAATACTGTCATCAAAAAGCATGCGGTAATGCCGCTCAAGGGAGGCAGTACTCCCATTCCCCAATGCATGCACCAAGCAGTACAGTACATACACGCTCACAGTCTAGTGACCCCCCCCACCGTATCCTGACACCTGTACATTTTATAACATAAATATCTGTGGAAACCTAGTGCCCCCCATCCTGAACTCTGACACTTGTAGGTGAGACACAGACTCCTCCCTGGCAATCTCCCTCCCTCTGCATACAGTCCTACCCACCTCCCTCATTCCCCAGTCCCCTTGAATGAATGACATCCCACCAGCTCCCTCCCTCTATGTGCAGTCCCACCCACCACCCTCATCCCTGGAGCCCTTGAATGAATGAAATCCTACCCACTCCTTCCCTCTGCATGCAGCCTCACCTGCCAACCTCATTCCCCAGTCCCCTTGAATGAATGAATTCCCACCTGCTCCCTCACCCTGTGTGCAGTCCCACCCACCACCCTCTATTCCCTGGTGTATTGGTGGGCAGTGGTGTGGTTGTCTTCTTGTACATGCTGAATGTCACAGAGTGACCCCTGTCACTTGTTTAACCCCAACTCAATGGTTAAGAAAGGTATACTGAAGGCTGCGATGTATGCCCTATGAATGTCAGATAATTACAAAAAAAGCATAGGTGCTTGTAATATCTGCAATATGGCTAATGTGCCAGATTCATATGCTGGCTGTAATTCCTTACTGGAAAATGAAGTGGCACTTGGGCACTGAAGTAAGATCCATTAGGGAGGTGCCTGGTGGAATATACAAAATAGATGTGCTAAGAAAAGTGATGGGGAGGGTCCATGCCACAATAGATAGACCACACCTTTCTCTAAAAGGACCTTACTGTTGCAACAGTTCTTTTCTTTGCTATGTACTGCCCTTTCTCTTACACTGTAGTCTAGAAGGTTGGCCACCTCTGGGCAAACCCCATTCCCCCCTCCTCTGTTCTATACCCCACTAATTTTCTCTGTTCAGCAAAGGTCCAATATATGGAGGTCAATGTATAGTGACCCTGAGTCATGGTAGCAGGTTAGCCGAAAAAGATATGTCTGAATAAATATCTGTAGTGCAGATAGCACTAGATGTTTAAAACACAAATGCCCCTTTGTTGTATAAACATTTCTGCTGCCCCGCTTTTAAAAATAAAGAGAAAAAAACCTGCAATGAGGAAAAGAAGAGAGAGAGTTGGTGTTGAAATGGAATCACGTTCGCTCCTTAAAATCTCTCTCTCTCTGTTCTGTCATCTGGGCAGAGCAGGTGGCTGTCAGGATGCTGATGAACTGGGTCAGGCACCCAAGTTAGAAGAAAGTAAATAAAGAAATTAATTATTGATAGGAACAGGAGAGGCTCAGTTTGTGCTTTGGAGCTTGGGTGTGCTCCGTGGCATTTAGATACACTGCCTGTTGTAATAAGAACAAGCATTTGTCAATGTCGAAAGTTGTCGCGCTGGCATTGGCAGTGGGAATGGTGTAGCTAGAGACGCATAGTGCTGTGATTTTGTGAATGTGTATCAAAAAGGTGATTTTGCACAGCGAGCATACCATTGTGCACCACAGCTGCAGAAACACGTTTTGGGTAGGCTGTGAAAAATGGCAGCTGGACTGTTGATAAGGAGATGTGCACAAATGCCAATGGTGAAAATGTGGCATGAAAATATTGCAGATTGACGAAGTTACAAGGGTGCGTGGAAACTGCTCAATGCACGCCTGCAACACAGTCACTGTATGGAGTTTCGGCACCAAATTTTTAACATAGGCATTTTAGGACCTCTGCTCATGAATAGTGTCACCGTCATTTCCTCAAACTGTCCCAAAAACTGATTTCACACAGCGGCCGTCAATTCTGTGCCAGAGGTGCGAAAACACATTTCAGGCAGCTGCAGTGTTCATAAGGAGGTATGGAAAAATGCCAGTGATGAACAGCTGGAGTGAAAGTATTACAAATTCACAAAGTCATGAGCATGCGTGCAAACTGTGCAACGCATGCTAATAAAACACTCATTTTATTGACTTTCGTTCCTAAATTTTCAACATAGGCATTTTAGGGCATCTGCTAACGAACAGTGTCACTGTCATTTTCATCATGCGTCTCGAACATGGACTTTCTACAGCAACCACGCTATTCTTCGCCGGAACTGCAAAAGCAGATTTTGGTCAGGATGTGAAAAATGACAGCTGTACTGTTCATTAGGAGGTGCAGGACAATGGCACTGTAGAAAATCTGGAGTGAGAATATTAGAAGTTTGCGAACATACGAGCGTGCGTGCAAACTGCGAAATGCACGCTCATAACACAGTCATTTTATGGAGTATTGTCACCAAATTTTCAACACAGGTATTTTAGGACCTTTGCTCATGAACAATGTCACTGTCATTTTCGTAATGTGTCATGAACACTGATTTTGCACAGTGAACTGCTATTTTGCGCCGAAAGTGTGAAAACACATTTTGGCAAGGATGTGAAAAATGACAGCTGTACAGTTCACAAGAAGGTGTAGTAAAATGCCAAATTTAAGAATCTGGCGGGAAAATATTGTGAATGCGCTAAGTTATGAGCGTGTGTTGCGCAGTTGCAATGCACCTCGTAAAACAGTCATTTTATGGAGTATTGTCACCAAATTTTCAACACAGGCATTTTATGACCTCTGCTCCTGAACAGTATCACTGTCATTTTTGTAATGTTTCCCAAACACTGATTTCGCCCAGTGACCGTGCTACTCTGCTCAGGAAGTGCAAAACACATTTCAGCCAGGACGTGAAAATGACAGCTGTACAGTTCACAAGAAGGTGTGATAAAATGCCAATGCTGAGAATCTGGCATGAAAATATTGCGACTCGCTAACTTACAAGCTATGCCTGCAGTTGCTATGCACGTTTTCAGAAACAGTCATGTTTTGATTTTTCCATCAATTTGCAACATAGGTTTTTGAGTGCCCCTTCATGACTAGTGGCACTGTCATTTCCTTACACGGTCCCGAAAGGTGATTCCATGCAGTGACTGCAAAATCACCTTTTGGGATGAAATAACGCCATGACAGTGCAAGAATTCATGAGAAGGGGTCCCAAAAACCCTATGTTGAAAATTTGGGGCCAAAATTCACAAAAATGCCTGAGATATGTACTAAAGTTGAAAAAACCCCATCTAACCCATTATACAGCTTACAGGCATTTCCTCAGTTCTCTGTCGGCTTTGAAGAGTGCAGGCGTGTTCCCGGTCCACCGATGATCATCGTGCCGAGCTCCGGAGGTAAGTATGTGGTGAGAGGGGTGTGGGGAGGCAGAGTGCACAGTGGGGGTGCTGGGGGAGGGGGCGTGGAGACTACGAGGACCATTTTCCTTTTATAGGTTTAAAAGGAAGAAAAAACAAAACATTGTGGGACAGTTTTTTCTTGGGATTTGGCATGCTGGAGTGGGCTCCAAGCATGCCACCTAACTGTTTTGGGGTGTCTGTAGCCGACAGGGGTGGGCACCCTCATCGGCAAACAACACGGGGGGGGCAGAATTAATGCCAACGGGGAGTGGGCTGCCCCATCAGCACACAAGGAAAGGGGGTGTGGGGTAAGAGCCGAGGGGGATTGGGCACCCCCTTGGCATTAAACAATTGGGGAGGTGCTTAATGCTGACAGGGAGTGAGCTCCCCCATCGGCACATTCACAGGGGGCAGGGGCAGCCGACAGGGGGACTGGGCACCCTGAAGTCGGCAGTTCTACGGCCAGTGTCCCACCATGTACATAATGGCGGTGAGTACAGCAAGAAAAGGACCGCTGCATCTGACGAGCTTTGCTCAGATTGCAGCGGACCTTTTCTTAGATGTGCTCGCCACATTATATATGCATGGTGTGGCACCGGCATGCAAGCTGATTGGGGAATGTGAGAAGCACCTACTGGTGCGTGCCCTACATTCACCCAACAGCGACCGTGCCTCTAAAGCTGCACTGTCCAAAAATGTTGGCTGTGCAAGTGCGCCAACATAAAAAGGGGGACAGACAGGTATCTTGTGCAACGGGGGCCGAATCCTGTTTCGATTAAGGATTCTCACACAGAGCTCCGGTGTTAGAAAGTGAGCAGCAGGCTGTCATTAGGTAAAGACAGCTGCCTGCTTCTAAAACAAAAAAAAAGAGCTGCATTAGAAGATAGAAGAGAGAGAGCTGATGCTAAAAGTAAAATAGGAGCATGCATGCTCCTAGCTCTCTCTCTCATGCCCCTGAGTGTAGAATAGTCCCATTGCAAATGTCACTTAGCGCTGGATCCATTGCTGCAGAATGCAGCTGCTTTTTAGAAGTCCTGTTCCCCTAGTCACAAGATGCTACTTGGGAATGAAAGCATGATCGGAGCAGGATGCCCCATCTTCTGTAGAAGCTCTCCAGACTGTTGCACAGGGCAACACAAATTTAGAAAGTATTTATGGACTAGAGGGACACTAAGGACATGAGGCAGTAAGCCTTGTAGTGTCCCATAAATGCAGAAAATAGTATACAGGTGATTTTGGCAGCCCAGAAATGTTGTAATCTGGGTCTGCCTTAAAAGAATAAAAAGGGCCAGAAATGGGTCCAAATGAAATATACCCCAATGGCTACAATTTCAGCTGGAGGCTGCCTGGCATTTTGCTGAGATTAGCAGGGGCTCAAATAAATACTGCAGGAGCCCCTGCCAACTCAGAGATGCCTGAGGAGCAAAACTATACAGAATAAAAACTGTTGTACCTATTTCTGTGCAGCTGCAGAAGAGGGACTACTATAGGGATGTCGACCCGCAATCAGAATGTTTTTATTCAAAATGGTGGCTGATGAGGTCAGCAAAGTAGGAGGGGCTTCACCCTTTAATAAGCTCTCATGATAAAAAGATGTTTAAGGGTACTTAGCCACCTATTATGTATAATATGATATGTTGAATATAAAAGTAATTCTTGCTGTACTATGAATGCTATCTGATGTGCAGGATGTTTAGGGTGTAGGCAGGCATACTCACTGTACACTTTTGTGTGCAGTTTTGTTGAGTGCCTGTCACAAACCAAATGCCTTTCTATTAACATTTTAATTCTAATCTGTAGTATTTGGGTAAGTGTAGGCCATTGAGGAGTGTCTCTGTTTAAACCTCTGTTGTTTGGGGACATACATATATAACCTGTTTAGAGGTTAGAGGAATCATCTGACAACAATCTGACTTGTTTGGAAGGGGGGTGCCCGTTTGGAGAGGATGTGTACATTTTTTTTATGGGGAAGTGTAACTTTGAAGATTGTGTGTACAAAACGGACATTTCTGGCTACACCCCTGTGAAGGTGATTATTAGGGAAAAAGGGTTTAATTGTCCAGTCAAATGACATCTGATACCACTTAGACAAAGGTATAAAAGCTTCCACTAGGGACAGACATTTTAGATCAGGAGTCAGTTGGAGACTGACTGTGAGAGGTGTAAGACCTGGTGGGAGAGTGGACTTACACTACAACTTTGAGCATGTTGAGCAAAACCTGGTGATCCTGTTGCTCCATCAGCGATTTTGTTTATTCATTGAAAAAGCTAACCTTCTTCATTTTTGTAAACATTTAATTTCTCATCTTTTATGTAAACAATAAAATGATGAATGCCATCCTGACATGTTTATGCACCAAATTGCCTGCCTGTGTCAAAGGCTTTGAAAATCCCACACCCTACGACACAGAAATAAAGAAAACCATCCCTCGATGTAATGTGGTTTATGCAACATGAAAGTAAATACAAACATCCATCGCTGATCAGACCAGCTCTCGCTACCTGACCACCCACTGTGCAAGCACCTCCCCACACCCTTGACACCCAACACACACCCTCACTCAGCTGAAGAGGTCCCAGGCTCGGGAAAAGCTCTCCCAATGGAAGACGCATCTAGCTGCTGGAACCAGCAAATGCAATATAAGAAAGTAAGGTAAATGTGGCTCAATTAATTTTATTGGGGGTTTCAACATTTACCCATAACTTCGGCATTTTTCAAGATATTGACCCCATAATTTGAACATGGCCTTTTGGGGATGCCACTTCATTACCAATATGACTGTCATTCCATAACTCCCACCCTATAGGTGATTTCGCAGTCACTTGGCAAATTCATCTTTTGGCTGAGTTTGCATAATGACAATCATAGTATTCATTAGGTGGGGTAATTAGAAGGCTATGTTGAAACTTTTGGGTCAAAATCTTTAAAAATAGAGAAGTTATGGCCATTACTTGGATTTGCACTACCCATGCTCATAAATATGGAATATTTCACTATTTTGACTACAGTTTTGCAACATAGTCTTCCTATTACTTCACCTCATGAATGTCACTGCTGTCATTTTTCAAATCCTAGCAAAACTGTTTTTTTGCAGCTCTGATGCCGAATGGTGTTGCAGTTGCACAGCCTAACAGTTTTGCAGGGGTTTGAAAAATGTCTCTGCTGGTTACATGTGCTGGGGTAATAAGATAGCTATGCTGATGATTGGGACATGCATCTATGGAGGGATGGGTGTGCAGGGTCCCTCATTCTGAATGTCTGTGTCACTCACTGCAGTGCAGTATGGGTGTGGGTCATGCACTGAATGAGCCTGCCAACACCCATTACCTGCAGCTACCTGGCTGTTCTCAGGTCTGGCATACAGATAGAGCTGTGTGCGTACCCCGGCCTGCATCTGCCAGCCTGTACTTCCAGGCTGACCTACAGGTGGAGCTGTGAGCAGACTCAGCCAGCACCTGTACTCCCAGGCTGACCTACAGGTGGAGTTGTGAGCATCATGGAATAGCACCGGGCAAACTACATGGAAATGTATGCTAAGCAGCCCATAATGAGATGCAAATGTGGTTGTTTGCACACACGGATTGCCTAAGTAGGCTAATTTACATATGAGCTTTGAATATTGCAAACTTTAGTCCCAGGCTAATGTGTTAGCCTGGGGCAAAGTGTTACTACCGGGCTAATGTGTTTTCTTTGGGCTAACCTGTGACTTGTGCAGCAAAGTTCTGCTGTGTTTGGCATGCATCGACTTTTGTTGTTGTTGTGTAACACTCCATTACTATCACTCACACTGGCTTGCTACTGCAGCTCTGCCTTCCTCCACCTCTGTGTCCAGTGAGCTCCTGTTGCATTTTGGCCTTCCCTGTTGCTATATTCAGAGTTGTCTTATTTCCCAAGCTATTTTTGCACTGCATTCCCAGCTCTGTTTGCACTGCTTAATTTGCACGCCACATTCAGTGGGTTTAGCCCCGGGGCTATTCCTTTCAATATAGCATGCTAATGGTTCTGGGCTAATTTAGCATGCCATGCAATGTTAAGTTGGCCCCAGAGCTAAATTTTGAAAATCTGGCCCATGGTAGGTTGTTCACTTTTTGAGATCATTGCTTGTGGCTATGGGAACTTCACCAACAAAGTTCTCAATTTGCAGCTTTACTAAGAAGAACATACTTTGCAAAGTGGCCATTCAAATGTGAATTAACTTTGCAAAGTAGCAGATGTTCACAAATTCATTTGTTATAACTAAGAGGGTTTTTTTCCACACTCTACATTCATTCTAAAGCTGAAATTTGTAAAAGTGAAAAACATTGCCGCTACAACATTTTGGATGACAGCACCAGGGCTCAGGGACTGAGGATCTGTTTTGCCTGAATATGAAAAATGTGCCATTCAATAAACAGCAAATGTTGTTATACAAAGGCATGACTTCACAAATCCAGTAATGCACCGTTGTGATGTCATAAATATGTATAACTGGATATTTGAAATGTTGAAAGAAGTATCTGCTGGCATTCTGCAACCCTATCAGATAGTTTTGATTCCCAGATATAGAGTATTCGGGTCAGTAAATTTTATGTTGTAACACTTCTTTTTTGTAAACATAGAATATATCTTATTATAGTGAGTGAGATGAGTCTCTTTGCTGATGACTCAAAACTGGGGGCGGTGGTGGATGGGGAGGAGGGGAGGGTGGCCCTACAGGGGGATCTGGAGGCTCTGGAAAGATGGTCTAGAAAGTGGAAGCTGAGGTTCAATGCAGGGAAATGCAAGGTACTCCACCTGGGGGCCAGAAACCCGGGCCAAGTGTACACCCTGGGGGTGAATGCTACAAGTCTTGATGGCTGAGAGGGACCTGGGGGTGGTGGTGGATGTCAAAATGAACAACTCGGAGACTTGTAGGAGGGCAGCAGCCAAGGCCAACAGGATGCTGGGATGCATCGCTAGGGGGATCACCTTCAGAAGGAGGGAAGTGATGCTCCCTCTGTATAACTGCTTGGTGAGGCCACACCTTGAGTACTGCGTGCAGTTTTGGAAGGCCACACTTAAAGAGGGACATTAAACTCCTGGAGAGGGTCCAGAGGAGGGCAACCAAAATGATTTGGGGATTGGGGACAGGACCTATGAGGAGAGGCTCGAAGAGCTAAATATGTACACATTGGAAGAGAGAAGGGACCGGGGGGACATGATAGAGGTCTTCAAGTACATGAAGAGGGTAAATAGGGGAGGAACAGTCAGGGTGCTTCGAAGGAAGGAGGAGGGGGCCACTAGAGGGCATGGGTGGAAGCTGGAGGGGGGAAGATTCAGGGGAGAAAGGAGGAGGTGCTACTTCACTGAGAGGGTGGTGGAGCCATGGAATGCACTGCCTAGGGGGCTGGTGGAGGCAGAGACAGTGGAGGGGTTCAAGAGGGGCTGGGACAGGTACAGGGGAAGGGTTCTGGAAGCAAAATCCAATGCAGCAAGAATATCCAGAACTGGGAGGGGAGAGGCCAGAGAAGGCAAGGGGGGCAGCAAGGTCAGCACCCAGGGTGGGGGCTGACCAATCGAGCAGACTCGAGAGACCATTAGGCCTATTCTGCTGGCATTTTAGTATGTTAGTATATCAACTTAATCACGTGGAAGGCAGTGTTAACACAATTTATTTTACATGCCCTTGATTTGTGATACCCTTGCATACAACACGAGCTTCACTCTCAAATCTCAGGTGTATAAACATATCTCATAATCACTGGCAGACAGTAGGATGGCAGATGTATTCCTACTACAAACAAACTCTGGTTAAACCCGATATGGCTGTCAAAAGCTTTTAGGAGTGGCAAGAGCATGGAAGAGAATATGCTGTGCTTTTGCTGCACTAGAGTTTGCCATAAGTAATACTGCAGCAATTACAGAACTGTGCATGTGTGATAATCGCAAGTGTGAAGTTTGCCCTGTAGCCAGCCCTGCACAACAAGGCGATGCTGACATACTGTAACTATGTATGCACGATAGTCATGTATGCACAGTTTACGTCAATGTCACCATGTTGCACACGGTGGCCATCAGTACCACAGTTGCAAAACAGAAAACTAGTATACCGAAAGAGGGTATGTTTATGCAGCCTGTGGAAGGGAAGGGCTACATAAACAGAATCACTGGAAACAATGTCGGAGCACTGTGGCAGCACATCAAACAGTGGTCCAGTTACATGCTTCCACAGTGCTGTTATACAAATCTGACGATGGCATAACATCCATGGAACTTAGCCCATGAACTGTACAAATCAGACTCAGGAGTAGTTTATTAACAAACTAGAGATCTGGTTTGGGACTTGCTTGTCATCACAGTCAGGTTTGCATTCTTTTCTAAGCAGTAATTTCTAACAAATGTGCCTTAACCATATTGATCTCAGTGCTGAAAGACTACTTCAGGTTTTCCCCTGATTGTATTTGGTGGGGGTAGTAGCAGTCTTGAAGTGGTAGTTGCCTGTGGTGGCATGCTCTTGCAAAAAGTGGTCCCCTTGCTCGTCTGCACATTTTAGAAATGATGCCTTTCCTTGTTTTTGCTGTAAAGAAACTGACCCCTTCAACACAAAAACAAGGAGTCAGTTATGGACTCCACCCTTCCCCCTCCTTTCTGCCTCAAGTGAGGAACGTCATGGGTTTGCATCAGATGTACAGTGGCAGCCATAGATGCAAAATATTGTTAAACAGTAATCCACTGTATGTAAAAGCTCTTTTTTTTTGAATGTGTGCTTTCTTAATGTTGTCGATACCACTCCACCCATATGTACTCTGCCCCTGGATTTCTGTACCCCAAGTGCATTATTTTACATTTTTCTGTTCAAGACAAAAATGCCTTTCAAATGAGGGTAGTCATTAATCTAAATTCTTTATATTTTTTATGTTGATTGCATGCATGAGCAAGGAACATATTGCGGCAGCTTGCCAGAAGCAGGTTGTGGAGACATGGCACTGTTTTTGGCCAATGCCCCCGCAGCCCTTATAGGTTGGCCCACTTTCCCCAATGCCTTGGCACACTGCTGCTGACACTAGTTCAGCCAGCATCCCACCACATTGAAATGTTTCAGCTGCTGCAATCAGGGGCAGCCTCATCATTGCAGCATCAGCATTCCACTGCAATGAGGGAGCAACCCGTCATTGCTGGGCAGAACGTTGCCAAGTGTAATATTGTTTGTGAACATGGTGGCAGCTTGCCGCCGTGTTCACAAAACAATACATTAACTCCCACTTCTGAGGGGGTGCCCAATCCCCTTTGCAGCATGCGCCCCCCAGAACAGTTTTTGTTTGCCGACTGGGGCCCCAATTCCAGTCAGCTTCAGTGTCCATGTATATTCATATTGCCGACTAGGGAGCCCACTCCCCATCGGCATTAAGTCTCCCCAAAGAAGCAGTACAATTGTGCCGAGGGGTGCCCAATCCCCTCAGCTCTTGCTCCTCCCCTTTTGTGCTGATGGGGTGCTTAATCCCCCATCAGGTAGAGCTGCCCCCCTGAAAAAACACTCTGTTGGTATGCTGGAAGCCCACCCCAGCATCCCAAATGGTCCTGTAAAAAAAAAAAAAAAAGTCCTGCAATTTTTGTTTATTAACCTATAAGAAAAGAAAACGGTCCCTCGCCATCTTCCTGAACGTCACACAACCCGCACCCACCCTCTGCGCACCCTGCCTCCCCACACCCCCCTCACCCCATACTTACCTGCGGAGTCTGGTGCGATGATCTTCGATGGACCAGGAACAAGTCTGCACTCTTCAAAGCCAACCGCGAACTGAGGAAATGCCGGTAAGCTGTATAATGGCATAAATAGGGCTTTTTCAACTTTTTTGCATATCTCAGGTATTCTTTGGAATTTTGGCACCAAATTTTCAACATGGGGTTATTGGGCCCCCTCTTCATGAACTCAGGCACTGTCATGGCTTTAATTAGTCCTGAAAGGTGATTTCACATTCAGATGCGTGGAATCACCTTTCGGGACTGATTACTGAAACAACAGTGCCAGTGTTCATGAGGTGGGCTCTCAAAAAGTCTATGTAGCAAATTTGTTGGGAAAAATCCCCAAAATTACTGTTTTATGAGCGTGCATTGTGCAGTTGCTATGCACGTTCTTAACTTCGCCAATTTGCAATATTTTCACTCCAGATTTTCAACATTGCCATTTTTATGCATCTGCTTATGAACAGTACAGCTGTCATTTTTCACATCCTGGCTGAAAAGTGTTTCACAGTTCTGGCGGAGAATAGCATGATCACTGTGGGAAATCAGTGTTCAAAACACAGTAAGAAAATCACAGTGACACTGTTCATGAGCAGAGGTCCTAAAATGCCTATGTTGAAAATTTTGTGACGAAAGTCCATAAAATGAGTGTGTTACAAGCGTGTGTTGCGCAGGCTCCATGCACGCTCGTAACTTTGTAACTTTGCAATATTTTCTCTCTAGATTTTCAACATTGCCATTTTTCTGTACCTCCTTATGAACAGTGCAGCTGTCATTTTTCACATCCTGGCTGAAATGTGTTTTTGCACTTCCAGTACAGAATAGCGTGGACGTTGCAGGAAATCAGTGTTCAGGATGCATTAAGAAAATCACAGTGACACTGTTCAGGAGCAGAGGTCCTAAAATGCCTATGTTAAAACTTTTGTGATGAAACTCAATAAAATGACTGTGTTACAAGTGTGCGTTGTGCAGTTTCCACACACCCTTGTAACTTTGCAAATTAGTAATATTTTCACGACAGACTTCCAACACTGGCATTTTTTAACAACTCCTTATGAACAGTAAAGCAGTCATTTTTCACATCCTGGATGAAATGTGTTTTCATGCTTCTGGTGCAGAATACTTCAATTGCTGTCGGAAATCAGTGTTTGGGACAGATTAAGATCGAGCGAGTGAGAGAGGGGGAGTGAGAGAGCTCTACTGAGCTCTGTCTGGACTGCTGCAGATTTCTTTGTGGGCAGGAAGTGGCACCAATGCAGGCAGAAGCCCAATACAAAAGGGCAGCCCACAGCACCAGGAGACACAGAATGAGCGAGTGAGGGAGGGGGAGTGAGTGAGCTCAACGGAGCTCTGTTGGGATTGCTGCAGATTTCTTTGTGGGCAGAAAAAGGCAGCCATGCATGCAGGGGCCCAGTGAAAAAGGGCAGCCTGCAGTGGTGGAAGAAACAGAAAGAGTGAGTGAGAGAGGGGAAGTGAGCGAGCTCAATGGAGCTCTATCATGACTGCTGCAGATTTCTTTTTTTGCAGAAAAGGGCAGCAATGCAGGCAGGAGCCCAGTACAAAAGGGCAGCCTGCAGCACTGGCAGAATCAGAACAAGCGAGTGAGAGAGGGGGATTGAGCGAGGTCAACGGAGCTCTGTTGGGACTGCTGCAGATTTCTTTGTGGGCAGAAAAAGGTGCCAACAGATGCAGGAGCCCAGTACAAAAGGGCAGCCTACAGCACCAGGAGAAACAGAATGAGCAAGTGAGACAAGGGGAGTGAGTGACCTCAATGGAGCTCTGTCAGGACATCTGCAGATTTCTCTGTGGGCAGAAAAAGATGCCAATGCAGGCAGGAGCCCAGTACAAAAGGGCAGCCTGCAGCACTGGGAGAAACACAATGAGCGAGTAAGAGAGGGGGAGTGAGCGAGCTCAATGGAGCTCTATCGTGACTGCTCCGGATTTCTTTGTGGGCAGAAAAAGGTGGCAATGCAGGCAGGAGCCCAGTACAAAAGGCCAGCCTGCAGCACTGGCAGAAACGGAATGAGACAGTGAAGGGGGAGGAGTGAGCGAGCTAAACGGAGCTGTGTCAGGACTGCTGTGATTTCTTTGTGGGCAGAAAAAGCCACCAATGCAGGCAGGAGCCCAGTACAAAAGGGCTGCTTGCAGTGCAGGGAGACACAGAACGAGCGAACGAGGGAGGGAGAGTGAGTGAGCTCAACGGAGCACTGTTGAGACTGCTGCTGATTTCTTTGTGGGTAGAAAAAGGCAGCAATGCAGGCAGGAGCACAGTACAAAAGGGCAGCCTGAAGCAGCAGGAGAAACTGAATGAGTGAGTGAGAGAGGGGGAGTGAGCGACCTCAACGGAGCTCTGTCGGGACAGCTGCGGATTTCTTTGTGGACAGAAAAAGGTGCCAGTGCCGGCAGGAGCCCAGTACAAAAGGGCAGCCTGCAGCGCCAGGAGAAACACAATGAGTGAGTGAGAGAGGGGGAGTGAGAGAGCTCAATGGAGTTATATTGTGACTGCTGCGGATTTCTTTGTGGACAGAAAAAGGCGTCAATGCAGGCAGGAGTCCAGTACAAAAGGCCAGCCTGCAGCGCTGGCAGAAACAGAATGAGCGAGTGAGAGGGGGGAGCGAGCAAGCTCAACAGACCTGTGTCAGGACTGCTGCAGATTTCTTTTTGGGCAGAAAAGACCACCAACAGAGACAGGAGCCCAGTACAAAAGGGCAGCCTGCAGTGCCAGGAGAAACAGAATGAGTGAGTGAGAGAGGGGGAGTGAGCCTCCTCAGCAGAGCTCTGTCGGAACTGCTGCAGATTTCTTTGTGGCAGAAAAAGCTACCAATGCAGGCAGGAGCCTAGTACAAAAGAGCATCCTGCAGCACCAGGAGAAACAGAATGAACGAGTGACAGAGGGGCAGTGCGCGAGTTCAACCTACCAACGCAATGAACATTCGGCATTAACAAATGCTTGTTTATGTCTCCTTGCACGTGTGCAAGAAACATCTTGTGGTAGAATAACATTTCAGAGGTGTGTCAGGGACAAGTCCAATGCACAGCAATCTATAGTGGGCTTGTTCCTGGCAGACCATTGAGCATGCAACCAGACTGTGACACACTTGTCACACTTTCACATCTGGAATCCATTCTCTAGTTGAAAGAAATAAAGTGCTGAAATAAGAGTGCTTCATTCCTTTCATTCATGCCAGTACTAATCTTACTACGTGTCTCCCCACCCATCCTACAGATGTCTGGGTACACAGCCATACGCTGCATCCCCCACTCTCTGCGCCATAAGCAGTAAACAATCCTAGCAGTAAAGAACAAATAAATATTATTTATCCTTACACAGACAGATGTCCATGTTGAACTTGTTTGTGTCTCTGTGTGAATGACACTGCGTGTTCTTGTCCCTGAGCTCCTCATTCTCCAGTGCTTCATGTGTGCCACAATACCCAGCCTGAGCATTGCTGTCTGTGATGATATCCACTGACCTGCCCCATGGATCTTCTAGTGTCCATGTTGCTTCACTGTGCTCCCCAATCTGCTGCACAATACAAGGAGCAAGAGTGCTGAGAAGTGAGGCAGCATTGCCTGCAAAGCTGTAGCTTAACCCTGGATGGAGGGGAGAGGGAGACATGGGCTGCAGGGACAGACACTGAGATAGAGAGGCTGCAGTCCTCCCCCCAAAAGAGAGCGCAGGATCGAAAGAGGTGGTCAGTGGCACCAGTGTCAGGGGACAGAGTGGAGATAGAGCCCCCAAACAGTGACAGCAACATGCTGAGATGTGGTGAGTAGGCAGAATGAGAGTGATTGCCAGATGACAGCCTGTCACTACTGCAGCACCACCTTGGCAGTGTGAAATTGGGGGAAGTGCAATGTAGTGACCATAACCACGATGACCAGTGGCTCCAAGACCTGCACCTGAACAAACATTCATTTAAATGGGTGGCCTATTCCCTAGCAGTGTCTACTCACTCTCCCACACCCTCCCACCCCAACCCCTGAGAGAGACACAGCAACAGCGAGAGCACTTCCAGTGTGGCATATATGTGCAGGTCCAATCTGTTCCAGTCAGAGACGTTGTCAAACCCCCCCCACTGAAACAAAGAAGTGGAGTCCAGTGTGTGCCTGAACTCGGTTGCCATCCATTTTATTTCCACTCACTCTTCTGGAAGCTTTCTGTCTGTCTGTCTGACTCTGTCTTTCCAAAGCTCTGTGGAAGCAGACAGCATATACAGAGAGGCAGAGAAAGTGACAGCAAGAGTGGTGTGACCAGGACAGAGAGCAGTGCTGCAGAATTTTCCTTTCAACTTGAGGGAGCCGATGTTAGTGAGAGTGAGAGAGAGAGAGAGAGAGAGAGAGAGAGAACAGAAGAAACACAGTGTAAAACAAACTTGGTGCATCTATTCCACCACTGCACATAAGGAGCACCCAGACAGAGCCAGGGACAAATATGTGGGTCACATATCCACCCCTTCACATTGACTAGCACAGTATAGGGTAGGCACTGGATGGGCACCCCAGCTAGTTGCTGTCCCCTACACCTCCAGCTCATATCAGCAGATATGGAACAATCTGCAGTAGTCACAGACTGATGTAGGTTACTCATCTTCCACTCCACACCCATCCCACTTTACACAGGTTGGCACAGTGACAAAGTGACCACCAGGTGGGCAGCCCAAGGTAAATAATGGAATGTGACCTGGCAGAAGTTGATGATTGGTGTCCCCTCCAAAACTGTCCCACCACTGCACATTGGCTGCCGCAGCCAGAGACAGAAATGTGAGTTGCACATTTGCCACACCACACCTGTTTCTATCTAGCCTGGTGGGCATCAGATGGGTGAAAATGGGGTTGCTATCCAGATCCACTGGGTGGTCCGAGGTCATTGGCATCCAACACATCTTTCCACATTTCTGCACATGTGAAGCATTTTCTGTTTCTATTCCACCTCCTGCATGTTAGGAGCACTCTGCAGGAGCCAATGACAGATGTGGTTCACACATCTCTCCATTTTCACCCATCCAAGTTCCATGAAAGCTGTCACTGGCATTGGGTGGGCTCCAGGCAGGTTGCTCTGGAGAATGATGCCCTAACCCCTCATCCCACATCCACACTAGGGTAGCACTCTGCAGCAGCCAGGGATAGAGATGCAAGTTGCACATCTGCCCCTTCATATCCATCCATGCTCCACCTGAGCTAGCATGAAGGTTGGAGTGGGATTTGGGTGACTGGCACTTCCTCATCCTTTTTCACACCTCCACACTTTAAGCAAGCCCCGAAAACTTATTTGTGGCACCAAGCCTACCCAGATTGATTTTACTGATTATTCATATTTATATTGTGTTTTATATTTTTACCTTGCTTTATTTAATTTGTTTGTTAAAGCTCCTTGATAACCTGAAAGGCGCTCAATAAATAAAGTTGTTTATTATTATTATTATTATTATTACACTTGCAGAACACTCTGCTTCAGCCAGAGGCTTGCTAACCAATGTGCTTTACCTATGGAGAGCAATCTGAGGTACTGAGATATAAAAATGTGGATTTTGTATCCTCCCTCCACAACTGTTCCCACTCTCCTGGGTAGGATACAGTTTGTACTCCTGAGTGACTGGTGCCCTCTTTTTCACCCCATCCATCAACCCAATACTCTACAGCAGCCAGAGAAGAGATGTGGATTGCATATCTCCCCCATCATAAACTGTGCCCATTCCAAAAAGTTTTACACACAGGCTGGAGTAGGGTCTAGGATGGTGGCCATTAAGTGACTGCACCCCTCCCATCCCACCTCCACACATGGGGAGCACTCCTTCCCCTCCATGCCTCCTTTGCATATGGGGAGCAATTCTCCTTCTCCAGCCCTCTTCCACATGGTGGACATAGCGTCTTATGTAATCATATTTGGTCTCAATCCTTGTTGAATGCAAGATTGCACATATTGTAAATACTAATGTAAAGAACATTGCTTTATTTTAATTTATATTATGTGTCCTTACTTTACGTATCTCACACCATGTATTTATCATTGCTTGTATGTGGGACCTCCTTGCAAATGAGTTTGATCAATGAATTTTATCCGTTCACAATAAACTTGAACTTGAACATGAAAAGCACTATTCCCTCCATTCCATGTCCACACATAGGTATCTACTTCACCTCCATCCCACCTCCGTACATTGTGAGCACTCATCCCCTGACCTTTCCAGTGCTTCTCCCACTACATTTCACATCCCCCACGTGGAAAGCACTTCTCTCACTACATCTCACCTCCCGCACATAGGGATCACTCCACCCTCTCCATTCAACCTCCACACATGGGGAGCTTTCCTCCCACTTAATATCAGCAAGATTCATGGGGAGCACTCCACCCCTTCATCCCACTGCCCCTACATGGGGAACATTGCTCCCTATCCATCCCACTCATACACATGGGGACACCTCCAGACATTTGCATCACTCCTCCTCTACCACTATCCAACCTCTGCATACAGAGAATACTCCTAACCCCATTCCACCTTTGCACATGGGAGCACTCTGCAACAGCCAGAGACAAAGATGTCAGTCAGGCATCTGTCTTTCCAGACCTATTCCCACTCCACATGATAAGCTCCAAGTTGGGCAGACCATCGGTGGGGTTGATATGTAATGAGTGGGTTGTCTTGGGAGATGGTGCCAATACCCCTCACCATGTCTCTGAATGAGAGGAGTCCCCCCCAAATAAATCTTTATTCTTTTCTCCACTCACACCTTTTCTGCTGATTATCCTCCTTTTTGCTTGCCTTACCAGTCACTCCCCTCCCAAGACAGGACTACAGGCCATTAGGCCAGAGCAGATTTTCCTCAACCTCTCCTGTCTTCTCTTCAGACCACACTGCCAGTCCAGCCAGTGTCCAGCACAGTCAAGAAGACATGCCACATGTTACATGTAGCTCAGCACTAGATGGGTAGTTTGTTTCTCTAGTAGACCATACTTCAAGTTCTCCCACAGTTCAACTTCAGCTAGAGAAGAGCAGCACATAGTCCCACTTTACCACCATGACAGTTAACAGGACATCACAACTTGCTTGGTGCTATACTGACACTGTAGCACAGCAGAATGCTCGCTAGTCTGTTTCACCAGGCTTCTCCTGCTCTCTCTGTTGATGATGTCTCCACCTCCACTGGCCATCAATGGTCCCGCGCATGCTCATTGTGTTGCAGCCAGCTCCAACCACTATGGAGACTGCTGAGACACTGAGTTTTTTAGCAGCTGAGCCTGAGCCAACCCAAAAATAAAATACAGTAATTTGAAATTTTCTGTGGTATTTGGGGGTGGGGGCTTGAACATCCTTGACACCCCCTGCCTATGCCCATGCAATCCACAACAGTTCAGACACATGCAATGCTTACACTTAAAGGCACTCCTCCCAGCCCAGCCAGCCCCCTGGCACACAAATGAACACCAAGCGTGACCCCTCCCACTTCCTCTGCAAGCAGCAAAGATGCCTCACTCTCAAGCGGTCAGTCCTGTACAAGCAGCAGAGTTGGGGGTCCGGGACTCCAGTCAGACCTGTTGCTGTAATGGAGCTCGAGCCTGCCTGAATACAACAGGATAGCTAAACTGAGTCCCCTTAATTCCTACAGATGGAGGGCTGCTGCACAGATGATTTCTACAGCCACTCAGGCACCACTGGGGATTTAAAACAAGAGCTGGGCTATGGCAGGCAGCCTGCCATTCACCTCCTCCTCCTACACTGACTGCTTACAGCACTTGCCCAGCTTCTCCTCTGCTACCAGTGCCCACCAACGGTCAGTAGTGTTGGTGGGTGGCCCCTGTTGGAGTGGTTAAGCAAGCTCCTTGACTTGTTACTAGCCCCCTCAACCAATATTCTCTTTTGACTTCCTTCTGTGTCTGGTTGCATTTGCCTGTTTTCAAACACCCAATAAACTTCTTTTCTAGTATCTACTTCGATACAGAATATTAAATACATCAAAATAAAATATAACTGATTTGAAGAAGCTAGAAGCATTTATCATGGCTTAGCTTCAATGTATGGTTGGAGAACACTGAAATCTCATCTTGATTGTTTTACTTCCTTATTGTTGTTTTGTATTTTCAGGTTAAATAAAATATATACACACACACATATATATATATATATATATATATATATATATATATATTGAAATGAAAAAAGCTTTTATTATGACTCTCTTTGGTTTGATCCATGCACATTGAAGCGCTGAAGCAGTGAGATCACCACAATTTTGGTAGCCTTGCATCATTCCTCTGATCCTAAAAATGTTTATCACAATGGTTGTATTATTGTATGTGTATATTCAAATGGCTTTAATTCATTATAATTACACACTAAGAAGAATGGTCTTACTGAGTTCATTTAAGGTTTCATAATTTTACCTTTTGCAATTTTAATGACCTCCTAATCATGGAGTCTTCAATTTGTTTTATCTAAGTATTTCTTTGCTAAGTTCATCAATAGCCTAATAAGATTTAGAATAAAATTACTTTAGAACAACTGTATAAACTTTGGGTTTGATGTTACACAAATATTAACTTCTCTCCATGTTGAAAATGCATAGGAAATCAGTTGTACATACTTTTGTATTTCTTTACACTTTTACTTTGGAAATTTGTAAAAAAAAAAAAAAGATAAAATAACACTCAACAGTCCTATATGATTTAGAATAAAATAACTTTTGAACAAAACTGCATAAACTTTGGGTTTTATTTTCGCAAATATTAACATCTCTCTGAGTTGAAAATGCATAGGAGATTAGTTGTATATACTTTTCTATTGCTCCACACTTTTACTGTGGAAATTTGTAAAAAAATATGAAATAAATAACACTTGATCTTTTGTACAGGTCTTGACCTCCCATATAGGGAATGGTTTAAAACTGATTTAGGAGTCATTCAAGAGTTATCCCAAGGTCATGATTTAATAAACTATACATTTAATGCATTTTAATAGTAGAAGTTGCCAATGAGGACATAATAAATGAAAAAATCAGTGCTGCAGCATAGATGCCTAAAGGTTTTACAAACAGACATTGTTTTTCTTCTCTGTCTTCCTTCTTCCTCCTAAATGGTCAGCATCAGCTTCCAATATAGATTTCATAGGATATTGCTGGATAATAATTACTAAAAGTAATCTGCTACTTTTGTTATGAAAAGATTTAACATGATCTCATCCTGAAAAGATCTAATGTGACCCCAATAAGCAGATCATTTTGTTTCAAGCTGGTAAGCACTAAAGAATTCCATTGAAGTACTAGTAAGTCATGATGATCTACTCTTACATTAGACATGACAAGATGGTCTGGTCTCATTTCACTTAAAGTGGAGTAGTGCTTTAGAGAAATTAGGCTGTTATAAGTTCAATAGCAGTTATAGCAAACAACTGTAAATATCTCTAAAGGTGTACACTTATGCATAAACCATCAGTATAAAAGTTGTTCAGGACAAAATCACCTTTTAAATGTGCTTAATCATTAAGCTACACTAATTATATTTTTTAAACTATGGCCATCTGATTACCTGAATTTTCATTTTTCTTCACAAGTTTCACCTTTTGGATGGCTATATTTTAAAAAGCTAATGAATTCAGATTAGTAACTACCCTAATTTGAAAGGTAATTTTATCCTGAACAACTTTAATGTTGGTTGTATATTAGTAACTTGTATATTTTCTGAGATATCTACATTTGTTTGGCATGACTCCTACTGTGTTCACTCAGAGAGAAAAAAATGAGGCTGTTTGAAAGGCCAGCTTTTACAAAACATAAAGATTTCAGATTAGTGACTACCTCATGTGAAAGTTCTTTTTGCCCTGAACAACTTTCACACTGGTTGTTTTTGCACACCTTGAATAGTTTTAAAGATATTTAGATTTGTTTGGAATATGTGCACATTTGCTCTCAGAGAAAAGTAGCTTTGAGTTCTGTGTCCATCATTCTAAATAGAAAGAAGGGAGTATGTTTTCTTTTAACTGCCATAGGGATTTGCAGTATTATGGAAGAATACACTGAAAACTACTAAACAAATGTGTTCCACGGAAACCCCTTTTCAAGTTAAAGCGATATGGCTGTAGGCTCTGCCCACAGCCATAAAAACTGGTACCAAAAAAGTAAACAACATCCAGCACTCCAAGCTTTATGGAAGATAATAAAAAAGTTGTACTTGTAGAAAATATCTGAATCACTTACAAAGTCACAGTGCAAGAAGCCACATATCACAGTGTGTCACAGTGTAGATAATTATCCAGCCTTCAAAAGTGAGTGAACATCTAACATTGAACACCTTTACATAGCAATAAGTAAATAAGTTAACCCTCACAACTCCATGCTACCAGCCCAGTTCTTCCGGACTAACTCCTCTTCACCAGGGACCTAGCTATCACCATGTGACATGTGTTTAAATAGAATATCAACCAGGTGTAGTACAGTAATTAATTTATTTCAATGTGATTATTACATCCAATAAAAGTGCTAGTGCTTAGTAATGGAAAGGACTTACTTATGTAGAGTCATGCTCCCAGCCAGCTCTACTTCTCATCATACCATTCAACTGTCTTTGATTTTCTGGGATGTCCCTGATTTTGCCTCAAAAATGTTCTCCATCCATGCTAAATTTGAGATTGCTGTTACAAAAGAATATGGATTCAAAACATAAAATAATGCCAAACTTTAGTGTTACAGTCTAGTTCTCTTTCAGAAAATGCCTTTTACACTAAGCGAAACATTATGGCATAATTGTTGGGCTGCTATTACTTTTTCTTAAGATGCATTCCTGATTTTGTCCACTTATCCCTGATTTTTTTTAAGCCTCATCCCTGATTTGCAGTGCAGGAGGTGGAGAGGTGCGCTTCTCATGCTGCTCACATTTTATTGCATTTTGGATACCCCTAGTTGTTTTACTTAAGTGAGCCGCATGATGCTGACTGAGAGCACAGCACTGCACAACAATGTACCCTCTCAAATGACATAGTGCAAAAACTCATCAGCTATTCATATATTTTTAATATTTCTGTTTTGGTTACAACTATCTATAAACTTGCATAATTTGATTTAAGATCTGGGATCCCCTTGTTGCCACACTAGGATTTTATTTGTGTAGAAAGGGCTTCCAATCCATGTCCTCATTTAACCCCAAAGGTGATAAACTCCTGAATTTGAAAATATACATGTTTTCCTTTTTATCAAGTTCCAACTGTCTACCCCCCCAACACATTTATTTGTGGGGACGTGGTCTATGGCTGCATATCTAATTTCATGTTCTTTTTTATTTTCCATAAGCATGATATGGCTTGCTAAAGGATTACTAGCGTCCTGATTTCTGACTGCCCTCAAATGTTCTTTTATGTGCTCTTTCATTTTGTGAGTAGTTTGTCCAATGTATAATTTCCTACATGTACACCAGATAACCATACACAAAGAACTCTGAATCACATGTTTTAAAATGTTGAATTTTCACTTCCCTTATCCTCTTCTATCCCAGGTTTGACAATACCATACATGGAACTGCATATTTGCAAATTATGCATTTTTTGCATGGAAAGAATCGCTTTGGTAAGGGGCCCAAACCTCTGTTTTGGTCTTATATTCACTGCTGATCAAAATGTCTCTAAGATTTTTAACCCTATGGAAGGTGACCAGTGGTCCATTTTCACATGCTTCTCTGAAATCAGGATCTAGTCCCAAGAGGCGCCAGTGCTTGTTAACTATTGTTTTCAGATTCATCTATATGGCCCATATGTGGTGACAAAGGTTATTTTATCTTCTGATTTTTTTATTTTCTTTATAATGCAATAAATCTCCCCTTTCTAGTTCTGCTGCTCGATGCTTTGCCTTTTTTAAGATCTGATCGCTATACCCTGTTTTTTACAATAAACCAAACAATTCCCCATTTGCTGTTTCATAATCTTCTGTGACTGAATTATTTCTTTTCAGTCTAGCATGCTGTCCATATGGTTAGTTACTCACCGTATGCTGCGGTTGTGAGCTACCTGCATGTAGAATACTGTTGCCTGCAGTTGGCTTCCTAAAACTCTTTGGCCCAGATATTCAAACTGTGCCATTCTGAGGTGCAAGCCCCTGCACTGCTCAAAATAGTTGTGCAGGGGTGTGGCCTGGGTGATATTCAAAGGAGTTGCGCTATTGAGCAACTCCTTTGAATATCACCCCCCAGCCAAAGCACTTGCGCATGGTGCAGTGGAACTTGAGCCACCGCAAGTTGCCAGAGTTGAGCATTAAACTTGCGGTGGCGCAAGTACTATTGCGCCATGCTCAAATTTCCGATATTCAAAAGGTGACATGCAAATGGGGTCATAATTTATGCAAGGCGTGGGGGGACTATTTGCATCTATTTATGGCCCCATTTGCATGCCATTAGCATGTAGGTGCGCCAATCCCCGAGGACTTGCACCTGGCTGCCCTGCCAGGCAGCAGCCGGTGGGGACCGACGCACCCTGCAGCCCGATCGCGGGCAGTATCTCTGTAAGTCTACATTCCCCCACACACATCTCCCGAAGCCCGATCGCGGGCATTACAGTTACATGAACCCCCCGCCCACATCTCCACAGCCCGATCGTGGGCAGAGTGTATGAACCCCCAGTGCCCGATCGCGGGCAGAATGTTAACCCCAACCCGAATATCTCCCTGGTGATCCAGTGGACCGTAAGCCGATTGCGGGCAGAATGTCATGTTACAACCCACCCCCCAAACATCTCCCTGGTGTCTAGTGTCCCCCCACCCACTCACTGAGGCCCCTCCACCCGCTCCCCCACCGCGCAGCCAGCGGGGCAGCATCCACCACCTGCCGCCCGCCGCCCACCGACTGACTGTCCAGTAGGGCTGCACACCCATTGGTGCAGAGCTACAGCCAATGGGCGTGCAGCCCATACCGTGTGACAGTCCAGATTTGTGATGAACATCATTACTAAATCTAGACTGTGGTACGGTAGGGCTGCACTAGTGGCTGTAACTCTGCACCAATGGGCGGCAGCCCTACCGGACAGTCAGTCAGCGGACGGGCGGGCAGCAGGTGGGTGGGATGCTGCCGCCGCCGCCGCGGGGAGAGCGGGTGGAGGGGCTTCGTGGGTGGGTGGGAGGACACTAGACACAAGGGAGATGTTTGGGGGGGTTGTAAAGTGACATTCTGCCTGTGATCGGGCTTCTACGGTCCACTGACCACCAGGGAGATATTCAGGTGGGGGGGTTACATTCTGCCCGCGATCGGGCACTGGGAGGGGTCTATACGTTCTGCCCGCTGACATCGGGCTCGGGAGATGTGGGCAGGGGGTTCATGTAACTGTAATGCCCACGATCGGGCTTCAGAAGATGTGTGGGGGGTTCATGTAACTGTAATGCCCGCGATCGGGCTTCGGGAGATGTGTGGGGGTTCATGTAACTGTAATGCCCGCGATCGGGCTTCGGAGATGTGTGGGCGGGGTTCATGTAACTGTAATGCCTGCAATCGGGCTTCGGGAGGTGTGTGGGCGGGGGGGTTCATGTAACTGTATGCTTGCAATCCGGCTGTGGGAGATGTGTGGGCAGGGAGGTCCATGTAACTGTAATGCCCGTGATCGGGCTTCAGGAGATGTGTGGGCAGGGGGGGGTTCATGTAACTGTATGCCCGCGATCCGGCTGTGGGAGATGTGTGGGCGGGGGGGGTTCATGTTACGTTATGACCATGATAGGGCTGGTGGGGGGGCACAGGGACCGAGTTGGGGGCCAGCCAGGGGTGGCAGCTGCTGTGTTGTGCCCTGCAATACAGCAGTTCACCTGTGGGTGGCCCTCAACTTGATCCTTTTCTTTTTGGCTTAAGGTTGTGCAGGCGCAGGTTGGGGGTTGTGCATGCACAACTCTGCACAACCCGACTGAATATCAGGTTGCGCAGGTTATGCATGGTTCCTCCCCCTCCTGTTGAGCATGCATTCATTTGCATTGCTGTTTTGCGCAACCTGTTGTCAGTGGAGCAACTGCCTCCTGCTGAATATCGCAGAATGGCGCAATGTAGGACTTGGCGATGCGCAACTCCTGCCGCGCAGATGCGGAGCAAACTCTTTTGAATATCTGGGCCTTTGTCTTTACAGTTTCCTCTGGAACACCTTAAAGGGAAATGTCCAAATAGTTTGTACTTTTTGAAGAAATGGACCTGGTGAATGACAGCCCTACTGAATTAGTATTTAGGTAATCCAAAAAGGCATTTGCTTCCTCCTAGGATCCCTCCCATACAATTAATAGGTCATCTATAAAGCACCTATATTTAAAGATGTTAGCATGAAATGGATTATCCATGGGGTCCCAGATCACCCCCTCTCCAACCAACCCATAAAAAGGTTGGCACAGGAGGGAGTGACTGAGGACCCCATGGCTACCCCCTCCCCCGGCAGTTGAACTTTCCCACACATAAAAAAAAGAATTACTTTTTAATATTAGCTCCAGGGCTAGACAAATAAATTTGACTGGATAATACAATTTTGATCTTTTTAGAATCTGTCCCACTGCCTGTATTCCAAACCTATGATCTGTGCTTCTTTAAAGAGAATTTACATCTACCACTATCCACATATAGTTTTGTCCCCACTGAAAGTTCAAAACCTCCTTCAGAATGGCTGTAGTGTCCTTGACATACAATTTCATTTGCACTACCTCCTGCTTCAAAAATCTATCAAGGTACCTGGCTAGGGATTCAAACAGAGAATCCTTGCCCGATATAATCAGACACCCGGGGGGGGGGGTAAGTACTGCTCTTACGAATCTTAGGGGTATATTAAAAAGTAGGAATTTGAGGATAATTACACTGTAGTGCTTTCATAGCCTCATTTGTTACCTATTCCTCTTCTATGGCAAAAATTCAAAAAAGAATCAAGTTTCTCCTTAAAGAAGCTAGTCGGGACACAGGACAGTTTTTTATATGTCCCTACATCACTTAGCTGTCTCATGGCTTCTTGTTCATAATATACTTGATCTAACACTACAGTGTTGCCTCCCTTGTTGGCGGGTTTAATGATTGCATCCTCCATGGCTCGTAGCTCTTGGAGTGCTAACCGCTCCTCTACTGATAAGTTGTCCCAATAATGTTTTAACCTTGATTCACCAATTTTAGCTGAAACATCCCTTAATACCACATCTTGAAATGTTTTTATAATGTCACTGCCAGGAGTTGGATGACCAAAAAAAGTCTTCAACTTTATTTTAGGTATGGCTGCTTTTATTTTATCACACTGAACCGTCTGCTCCCCTCCCCATCCGATGGAACATTGCCTAACTGGTAGCAGGGAAGATGCTGGAACTTATAGGACATTCAGCCTAACATTGGTGGTGGGGATGTTTATGGAAACACTGCTGAAATAAAGTATTGTGGAATATCTTGGATCAAACAGTATACTGGATCCAAGGCAGCAAGGATTCAAAGAAGGAGAGGTCATGTTATACAAATCTGAAAGATATCTTTAACTGGGTGACCAAAGAATTAGATCTCAGAGGAACAGTGAATGTGACCTATCTAGATTTCAGATCGAAACTTTTAAGTACCTCAAGGAAATCAGCAAGGTCCAAGAGGGTAGCATTTTTCATAAAAAGAGATATACTTGAACAAGGGTGCACAATTTGAAGATAGAGGGGGGACAGCTCAAGGGCAATGTGAGGAACTATTTTTTCATGGAGATGGTGGTGGACGCATGGAATGGCCTTCCTGAGGAGGTTGTGGCATCACAAGGAGTGGGGGAATTCAAGAATGCATGGTACAGACATGAGGCAATTCTGGTGGGGGTTAAGAAGTAGGCTGTTGGTTAACTAGGATCTGCAGCTTATCCAATAGGTAGGGAAATGGGTTGACTGGGTGGGCCAAGTGGGCCTTATCTGCCATCAAAGTCTATATTTCTATGTTTCAGTAAGGCTTTTGACACCATTCCACATAGGATACTAGTGACCAAGCTTTGTTGCTTAAGAGTGGGTAAAAAGGTTATAGACTGAGTTAAAAATTGGTTAGGCGATAGGCGACAGAGGGTGATGGCAAACAGAGTTCACTCTGAGGAAGGGACGGTGACAAGTGGGTTACCTCAAGGATCAATGCTGGGTCCTGTCATCTTTAATGTCTTTAGAAGTGACATTGCTGAGGAGCTGGAAGGAAAGGTTTACCTCTTTATGGATGCACCAAGATCTGCAACAGGAAGGACACTCCAGCGGGGTGGAAAGGATGAGCAGAAACCTGGGAAACTAAAGGAGTGGTCAAAGGTATGGCAGCTGGGTTTCACTGTGAAAAAGTGCAAAATAATGCACTTGGGGTACAGAAATCCAGGGGCAGAGTATAAAAAGGGTGGAGCAGTATCGACAACAACCAAGTAGGAAATAGACCTAAATGTAATCATATCAGATTACCTAAAGGTGGCCAGGCAGTGGAACAAGGCAGTCAGAAGGCCTAGTGGCATGCTGGGGTGCATATGAAGAGGTATCACTAGCAGAAAGAAGGAGGTGG
This sequence comes from Neoceratodus forsteri, assembly GCA_016271365.2. Lineage (NCBI taxonomy): Eukaryota > Metazoa > Chordata > Ceratodontiformes > Ceratodontidae > Neoceratodus > Neoceratodus forsteri. Next base: position 1,376,691,521 of record CM028130.1, on the reverse strand, counting down.
TGTTTCACCTGTATAGCTCACTGGTAAGACCCCTCCTTGATTACCGTGTCCAGTTTTGAAGACAAGATCTCTGGAAGGACATGGACTGAGTGGAAGCAGTTCAGAGGAGGACAACTAAAATGATGCTGGATCTGCATCAGAAGCCCTATGAGGAGAGACTAAAGGAGCTCAACATGTATACTCTGGAAGAGAGGAGAAAGAGGGGGATATGATAAGAGACCTTTAAATGGCTCATGGGGTAAATAATTATTAAAAAAAAATAGAAGCCCAAGAACAAGGGGGTATGATATGAAGCTAGGGTGGTAGGTTCAGGAGAGATGTAAAGAAGTACTTCTTCACAGAAAGAGTGGTGGATTCCTAGAATAGTCTTTTATATGAAGTGGTGGGGGAGAAAACAGCAGTGTGGTTCAAGAATGCATGGGATAGGCACAAGGTAATCATAGTGTAAAGGAAGTGGAGGAGGGAGACATGTAGATCAAGCAGGGTCTGTGGTGATATGTAGGTTGGGAAAATGGGCAGGCTGGGTGGGCCAAGTGGCCCTTATCTGCCACCATCAGATCCTTTATTTCTGTTTTTTTTTCCTATTATCTGTTTTTGCATCTTGGGAGCCTGGCAGGGACTTCAGTTCCTCCCTTGGAGGGATTCAGTCTCTGGCTCTCCATTTCCCACCCAACCTCCCCTACATCCCCATGGGTTCCCTCCCATGACAGGGCTGAGATGAAGGGGCGCTGGCTTCCCCTACCCCCAAAGTGAAATCCAGATAGACAGGCAAGCTGGGACAGGAGCAGGAGAGCAACTATGGAGCCTGCCAGTTTCATTTTCCGCCAGGTTTTTGTCCCTGCCCCCCTCCCACCAAAGGCGCATGCTGGGCAATGTGCCTCTGGACCTCGATTTCCCGGCCACCACCAGAGGGAGATCGATGAGCAGGATGGCAATCCTCCCTCCCTCCCCAAGGGAGGAGAGCAGTCCTCTGGGTGCTCAATCCTCTCTCTCCCCTGCCGACCACCGGTGGCCCGGGCTTATTTCCAAACCTGGTTCGTCGGCATGGCACAAGGTGTGGCATCTAATGCCTCAACCCTCAGCACCACCGGAATGGCCCAGATTCTGTATTTCTATGTTTCTGTAATGCATGGCCCAATATATTATATAATATGTAATTAACTCTTATTTTTCAATGCATGTCATCACTGTGTTTTTTACATCATCAATTTCTTGTAGTCATTTTTTTATCCTTCTAAGGGATCCATATTTCATCAAACAATAAATTCCTTCAGATCAAATATTTCTGTGCTCCCAATGTAACAAAACTTTTATCAGGAAAAAGGGTAGAAAAAGTGACACCCAAATCCATTAATTATTCCATTTATAGCAGAAATATTCTTCTTCATGTCTGAATTGAACTGGATATGTCAGGATAGATATGAGTCAGGAAGGGCTTTCAAAAGGATCCATCCCATATTATATGTGATCACATCTGAATATTGGATGCCCTGTAGACCACTTAATAGGTGTTCTAACAGTGTTACATGTTCAGAGACATTTTTATTAAGATGAGCAGCACTTGCATAAAAAAAACTGCCACATATCATGAAACATTTCAAAATGGTGTGTTTCCTTTAAAAATGGAGCACCTGATTATAAATTCTACCAGGTAGACACAAATGGAAGTGGGACACGCATATCTGTCTGTCCCTTTTGAAAATCGAGGAATTTGAAATTATTAAAGAACAGAGACCTTTTTGTTCACAGTCAATCAGTCTCCTAGCAAGAATTATTATGGTCATGGATTTCGCACCAATATTTTTATCTGACTGTTTTTTCCCATGCCAAATATGATGCAGCTGAGAGAACATAGCTAGTTTTTGGAAAGGGAATTTGGCCATGAATGGCTCAGATTAAGGAGACAGGTATGCATTTTTAGTGCTGGTCTTCTCATACAAGTTCCTATTGTGATCAAAATGAGTAAGTAGGCAATAAATTGTGCCACTGAAAAGCATTAATTAATCAGAGATGTTGGATTTTTATGGCCCAAATGGAGTGGGTGCAATGTGATTTCATTTGTTGGTTGTCATATCTGTAAGAACAGCAGAACTATTTAATGGTTTTGAAAAGTAGAGGGTTGGGAAACTGTGAAAATCCTCTCCAGAGCTTTAAGCTGCACTGTTGTCTACCCCCTCCCAAGTGCTAATGAAGCAGGGACTCTTATGGTAGCTGTGAATCATAGTAGGCAGGCAAGTGTGCCTCATAAAATCAGAGCTATATTAAGAGAGTAAACAAGCCCTCTGTTTATCCACAGTCAGTAAGCAGTATTCAAAAAAGGGACAGAAGTTCTGTTGAAAATAACATTAAAAACCACTACTAATAAACAAAATGCACTTGTCATTTGTAAAGTGTTATATAAGCAAAGTTATTTGAAGTCAAAATAACTATAAATTGATTGGAAATTTTTTCTTTACTGTAAATAAGCCTAGCACTGGTAAAAGCTGAGGTACTGTTCTGACAGTCCTAGAGACTGAAGACCTCTGTTTAATCACAAGACCAGGTACCATTAAGAGCAACAATAGTGCACCCTGTCACAAATGTACTCCGAAGGTCAGGCCCTCTGCTCCCACTGTGCCAACCTTGAAGTGCAACAGTGTGAACAGGGGACAGACAGGGTAATCCTCCTGTCTGCTTTGGGTCTGAATCACCTACTAGCCTCGAGTTCTGGAGTCAAATGTGAACCTTTTGCTAGCACACCCAGTTAACAGGCTCAGATATGTACCTTCTTCAGGAATGCAGTACAATCTTTCGCCCAGTGGCACCCAACCAGGTTTCCAAAATGTACCTTTACAACTCAGTATGAGACCTAGGTATATTGTTACCTTTAGCAAGATTAGTAACACATTCAAGCCCATAACAGCTGTCAGGCTTAAACACTGGTTCAGCATTCAGATGCAAAAGAAAACTGAGGCAGTATTTCAAGGAAAATATTGTTTACCAAATATTGTAAAATAGGTAAAATATCAAACACAGAACAAATATATCAATAACTTACAGTCACATAAAATAAATGGGAAGTTACAGAACACAAATACACCTACCACAAATACTTAAAAGTTCCAGATGAATTATCTTTCTAAAGTGCCTAGTTACCAGTCCACAGAATAAGTGGATGGGATATTCAGAAATGAGCCAAAGGTATGCACAACCCCGACACAGCGCAAGTCAACTGCACAATGGCACAGTGACTTCAATGGTTGCACACTGCAACATGTGCCAGTGCAACACGGCTGAATACCATGTGCACTGCGCTAAGGCACGTGGAGAGGTGCACCAGGAAGCAACCATAAATGTGCCATAGCGCAACCAGGGATGTGCAAGGGGCAGAGGAAGATGCGCCAAAGCACAGCAGGAACAGCCACAGGCACAGCAGGGAGCCAGGCAAGGGGGAATGGGGGGACAGTGCGGGAAGGTGGGGGTACCAGGCCAGGAACACTTTCAGGGACACAGCCAACACACAGGTTACCACTGCTCATGGAGTGCAGGCATGCAGCCGGTGGCCCCCCCGGTGGAGGACGCAGGGTACAGGTGGCACTGACATCCAGGAGCAGGCATCCCAGTCCACCACACACTGGAGGGCATGGCGCCACCCAGCCAACAACAAGCCACACCCTGACACACAGCACCCACCACACACACATGCCACAGAGCCCGAACTGCCAGCCCAGGGCTGCTCCAAGGCACAGCCACTGACTGAGGGGCATGCCAACACCATGCACGCACCACCCAATGACACAGGTGCACCACACGGCCACCCACCTCATAATTGCAGCATGGACACACTCACCAGCAGCAAAGCAGACATGGACACAGAAGGATAAACAGGTAACAAATGTAACACTATAAAAGCAACACAGCTGTACAGAATACAATAAACAAAGGTGAGGGTAGGTGTAGGTGGGAAGGAGTCAGGGGGCAGGGCCTGTACAGGTGTATGGGGGAAGTTAGGGGAAGGGAGGACAGAGGAGGGAAGGGGGATGGGTACATCATGCAGGCCATGACCTGCCGGTGCCTGGCGCCTCCCCCTGCACCAGCCCTGGAGTAGGATCCACCTGGTCTAGTCGGTGATCTCCATCGTATGCGACGTTATCAGGATAATCTGTCACAGCAGATGGCAATATAATGGGAGCCTGGATCCCCTCTGGACACCTGTGGCAGAGGAAAGGACAGGTGATCAGTGCATGCAGCCGACGGCCCCCGCGGAGGAGGGCACAGGCAGCACCGATGTCCAGGGGTGGGCACCCTAGTCCACCACACACCAGAGGGCATGCAGCCACCTGGCCAACAACAAGCCACACCCTGACACACAGCACCCACTGCACACACATGCCACACAGCCCAAAATGCCAGCCCAGGGCCGCTGCAAGGCACAGCCACTGACTGAGGGGCATGCCAACACTATGCATGCACCACCCAGTGACACAGGTGTACCACACGGCCACCCACCACAAGACTGCAGCATGGACCCACTCACCAGCAGCAAAGCAGACACGGACACAGAAGGGTAAACAGGTAACAAATGTAATAGTATAAAAGCAACACAGCTGTACAGAATACAATAAACAAGGGGAGGGTAGGTGTAGGTAGGAAGGGGTCAGGGGACAGGGCCTGTACAGGTGGATGGGGGAAGGTAGGGGAAGGGAGGACAGAGGTAGGAAGGGGACTGGGGTACATCATGGCTAGCCATGACCTGCCGGCGCCTGGCACCTCCCCCTGAGTTGGTCCCAGAGCAGGATCTGCCTGGTCTGGTTTGCGATCTTCATCGTATGCGACGTTATCAGAATAATCTGTCACAGCAGATGGCAGTATAACCGGAGCCCTGAACCCCTCTGGACACCTATGGCAGAGGAAGGGACAGGTGATCAGTTCATATCCAAAGCACCCTACCCCCCCGTGTGCAGTGGCCAGTGGGAACACATGCTCCTGGAGTGGCACCCCGCCACCTGCTGTGGGTGGGCCTATGCTTGCCTCCAACTGGGCAAGCCGCGTCAGTACACAGCGCTGGAATCTACTGCCCAAGTGCTACCCGACAGCACAGCGGCACGCAGGTGGCATGGTGCTGCAGTGGAACCGCAGCGGCACATGTGGTAGCTGGATGCACACCCAGCCCACCAACAGCTGCCACTCACATGCACTGGCCACCCTGCAGTGCCACGCACACTGCACCATGTGCCAAACAAAGCTGCCACGGCATAAGGCACAGGGGACAAAGGCCATACCCCCACCCCTGCTGCCCACCCTGCACAACAATGTGGGAATGCACAGTGCCTACCTGCTCCCCATGGAGCTCCACTCACTGGTCCTGGCACTGCACACCCACCCTGGCCTCCACCAGCAGCTGATGGGCCCACAGCAACTTGCTGCGGACCGCCAGTTGCTCCAGCCACCCTGGCTCTCCTCTGGTCTTCAGGTACTAGGACAGGAATACAGACGAGCATGCATCAAAAAATAGCCACAACATGGGCCCACTGCCCCCACCACCCAAGCAAAGAGTGCACCCTGGCCTGGCAAGGCCACAGGGCAGTGGCGCAGTACACCCAGTGACTGGCAATGCCATACCACAGGGCATGCAACTACAGCCCACCCGGCATGGCACGCAGCCCTGCCAGCCCCATGGAACAGTGGACTTGCACAGACACAGTTGGAGCCCACTTGCCTGGCCATGGCAAGTCCCCACTCCAGACACACACCTGCAGCACCCTCAGCCTCTCTGGGTTCCTCCATACCAGGTCCCCATACTGGTGGTGACACTGCTCCCTGGTGCACAGCACACTGGTGGCCTGGACAAGCCCATCAGCAATATCCTGCCACACCTCAGTCCTGGGCCTGTTGAGGGGCTGCTGGCCAAATAGGCTGGCAGCATAGGGCTCCACCTGGGCCACCAGGTTCACCAGCTCGATCTGGCTCCAATTAAGGGAATGGGGCACTGCATGACGCGGCATGATTCTACAGCAATGTAGCGGGCCAAAATGGTGCCCAGTAGTGCACGTGCACAACATGCATGGGATGCGTGCCTCACACAGAGATACACTGTCCACGGTAATCGCTCATTTCTGGGGATTCGCAGCATGGGCATGGCCACACCGGCACATGGGGTATAGGTCCTTGGGGGGCATAGGGCAGGGTGGGAGTCAGGGATCAGCATGTACAATGTGCACATGAGTGCTATTGGGCCCATGACACAAGTTGCTCAATAGGGCAATGAAGGCACCACGCCCCATGGTCCCAGTAGCACCCGAGCGCCCTTGGCCCTATGGTGCCCAAGCGCCATAGGCCCTATAGCACCTGAGCACCATTGGCCCTATAGCACCTGAATGCCATAAGCCTTGTAGTGCCCTAGAGCAATAGGCCCTATAGCACCCCAGCACCAAAGGGTCCATGGTGCATAGGGCATGAGGACCCCTATAGCACATCTAGTACATGCTACTAACAACAACAAAAATGGAAAGGGACCTGGGGGTAGTCATATCAGATGACCTAAAGGTGGGCAAGCAATGTGAGAGGGCAGCAAGGAGGGCTGGGGGGATACTGGGATGCATATGGAGAGGCATCACCAGTAGAAGACAGGAAGTTATTATCCCTCTGTACAGACAGTTGGTGAGTCCCCATCTGGAGTACTGCATGCAGTTCTGGAGACCCAATCTCCACAAAAACATAGACAGGATGGAAGCTGTCCAGAGGAGGGCAACTAAATGGTGCAGGGGTCTGTGCCGAAGACATATGAAGAGAAACTTAAGGAGTTTAATATGTATAGCCTCGAGGAAAGGAGGCAGAGGGGGGACATGATAGAAAACTTTCAAGTACCTCAAGGAATCAACAAAGTCCAAGAGGGTAGCATCTTTCAGAAAAGAGGTGTGCAAGAACAAGGAGGCACAATTTGAAGATGGGGGCTCAGAGGTAATTTCAGGAAGTATTTTTCAAAGAGAGGGTTGTGGATGCATGGAACGGCCTTCCGGAGGAGGTTGTGGAGTCAAAAACAGTGGTGGAATTCAAGCATGCATGGGACAGTCATAAGGCAATTCTAGGGGTTGGGGGTAGGAAGAAGTAGGCTGCTGGTTAACTAGGATCTGCAGCTTATCCATTAGGTAGGGAAATGGGCAGACTGGGTGGGCCAAGCGGTCCTTATCTGCCATCAAAATCTATGTTTCTATGTTTCTATGCTGTGCAATAGGCGGTAGCATATGCTGTGGAACATGTGCGTTGGCAAGTACTCACTGTGCATGTCATCATAGCATTGTGCATTGACATGCGCCAGAGCAAGACTATTGCGCAATGTGCAACGGTGCAATATTCAACTGTCATATGCAGATTAGCTCAGCAGCCTATTCACGATGCAATGAGGACATTTGCATGTCATTACAGTTGCGCATCGGCTCATTTGCATGTGATGTGTTATAAAGGCACCGCACAACAACACAGGCCATGGACCAGTATTGCAACCATCAGAGGTAAATTGCACCTGCCGAGGGAACGGCCAGCATAGGGTGCTGGATGGCTGGGGTGGGCCGCTGTAGCCACTAATCACATGTTCATGTCCACAGGTAGCATCATGTCCAAGCACGAGGAGAGTGAGGAGCATGGGCCTGGCCGGAAGTGCAGACCCAACTTTACGAGAGTGGAGGCAGATGCCCTGTTCGAGGCGTACCTCAACAGGGAGCCTTTGCTAACTGGCGCCACTAGCACACCCCAGGCCAGGGCTGCGGTCTGGGAGGAGATGGCAGAGGCTGTGAACCAGCAAGGCAGCCACCAGCAGTCTCCACAGGAGTGCAAGAAAAAGTGGGCACCAACAAGCATCGGATAAAGGAGAATGTGGCAGCCATTCAGGCCACCAGGTTGGCCACAGGTGGGGGCCAGACCACCCTGACACAGCTCACGCCACAGGAGGAGATGATGGCAGCCGCCATGCAGCGAAGTGTGGTGGAGGGTGCGCCGGGCGGTGGCTTCCAGACTGGAGGGAGCCCATCACTGCATGGTAGGTATGGCAGGCAGGTGGGGGGGCCTGGTGGCCTGGGGCCTGTCTAGGCAGCAGCTGTAATGCATCTTTGTTCCCTTACAGCACCAGCTCACCAGCATGCAGTGTCAGGGGCACCTGCAGTTGTTGTGGGAGCCGGCACAGCCACAGAGGACCAGCCAACCACCTCCACGGGCATCTGGGGGCCTGATAGGCTACAGAATGCCACCACTGTCCAGCCACATGTCCCACGCATGGTGGTGGATGAGGCCCTGGCTGTGTTCCAGTGAGACACCAGCCACAGTGTGCTCTGTGCGGAGACACAGATCAGGGTGGGGTTTGACACTGATGACGATCTGACCATAGTCCTGGACAGCAGGGGTCTTGTCAGAGGGGAGACACCCAAACCAAACACCAGCACTGGCAGCATGGCCGGTGGCCTGTTGGTGGTGGAACAGCTGCCTGCCACTGCCCCTGGTACCACTGTGTGTGCAGGGACAGTGATGCAGGGTGGTGGAGCACCTGCACAGGTACTAGCCAGAGCACAGGGGCCAAAGGGGTGGCAGCAGCTGATGGCTGGAGATGTTGGGAGACTGGGTGCCATGTCCATTGCTGGGGCACCTATCATTGCCCATCCTTATAAGAACCACGCTGTACAGCCCCCACCTGAGCGGGGGGGCCATGCAGCATGGTCGTACGACATCAGTGGGTCGGCGCCTCGCCCATGCACTCCCAGGCACTGAACCCTTGACCCAGCACACCCGATTGCTGCGGGCATCCATGGAGCAACGGGTGCTGCTCATGGCTGGGGTGCTGGCACTCCATGCAGAGGTGCACCAGGCAGCCGAGCAGTGCAAGATGGGCACTACACAGGTCCTGGAGGCCATTCAACGCCTGCAGGAGGACACGACCGCAGCCCTGGACCGCATTGTCAATTTGATCTCAGTCAGCCTTGCCTCACTGGCTGCTACAAGGTATGGCAGACCGCCACAAACACCGCAGAGTGCAATGTCCACCCCACGGTCCTGGCATCAGGTGACCCCAACTGTGTCGACAGCGGGTTCACTGTGGGTATCCCAGCACACCTGGTGCGGGCCTGTTTGGGAGCCTGCAGACCCCTGTGAGGACACAGTCATGGTCCCACAGTCCCACCCCTGGGAGGCGGTCACAGACCCCCACGGTGGCCATAGTGCAGCCTGTATCTGCTGGGTGGCTGAGGTGCAGCTGTCCCCGTGTTCTTGGTGGCCATGTGTCTGCATGGCAGACCAGATGTACATGCCTCCCTGTCTGCAGCCACCGCCCTGTGTGCACATAGGCGTTGTGCGTGTGTACATGGCACGGTCGTGGCAGCCATGTGATGCACCACCCCCTGCCTATGTGCACTCTTGCCAGGCCACTGGCCCGTGTGGCATGTGTGTGATGATGCCTTCTCAACACTGGTTGCACATGTGCACCAGTGCCCTGTGTCTGATTCATGTCACATGCTAGTGCCCAGTTGTGTGCCTGTGGATGCCACTGTGTGGGTGTGTGTGTGTGGTGCTGTGCAGTGCTGTGTGGTGTTGCATGTGGCCATGTGTCACTGCCCCACCACTGCCCTGTGCCTGTGTGTGCATGGCCTTGGCCATGCCCACACATGGCTGTGTGCCCTGCCACTGTGTCAGTTCTGTGCATGTGTGTTTGTTCACCTACCTGCGTGCACCGTAGTGCTTCTGTGCTATTGTGTCTCATGGGTGGTGTGCCAGCCGTATGAGCCGGGGATCCTGGGGGGTGCTGCTCACCACCTCCTGGCACAATGCCTGCATCATCCCCACTGTTATTCCCCTCATCAGCTTTGACAGCTATCCCATGATCAATGGCCAAGTTGTGCAGCAGGCAAGGAATAGGTCACAGGCCTGCAAGCGGTTGTATTGCAGGACACCACCAGACTTGTCTAGGCAATGGAACCATGCCTTTAGTATCCTGAACACATGCTCAATGATATTCCTTGTGCTGGCGTGTGCCTCAATGTACTGCTTTTCCGCTGGGGATGCTGGGCACCATTAGGGGGTGAGCAGCCAGGGCCTGAGTAGGTAGCCATTGTCAGCTGTGTGGGAGGAGAAAGAGAGAGAGAGAGAGGGTTAGTCCAGTGACCCCTGTCACTGTGCTCCATGCCCCTCTCAGATGCACATGGCTGTCCCCCTGCCCTGGCCACCCCCTTCCATGCCCTGCTGTACCCAGCTGCCCATGGTCTCACCCTACTCACCCACTAGGTGTCCTGTGTGTATTTCCCCACTCTTGAACCTTTGACACAGTACCGAGCTGTGCCAGATGAAGGCGTCATGTGCTCTCCCAGGGTGTGTGGCACAGACATTGATTATGTGCCCCTTGGAATCACACATCACCTGGCAGGTGATGCTGGGGTAGCCCTTTCTGTTGATGTAGGCTTCCCCCTCTGTACCAGGTGGCATGCAGATGCCCACATGGGTGCAGTCGAAGGCCCCTAGCATTCCAGGCATATGTGCTACACTGTGGAACTCCTGCATGGTTGCTGTACACTCCGCCTGTGTGCTTGGGACGTGGATGTGTTCTGCAGCATGTGGCAGCAGGATGTTGAGGAATTGTGTGAGGAGCCATGACGTGGCTGACTGGGTTATGCCTGTGGTGTGCCCTGTTGGTGTCTGGAAAGTGCCCAATGGTGAGCAGGCACATGACAGCTGTTACCTTTGTCTCCACTGTCAGTATGCGGCTCCATCTAGTGGGTGCCTGCATCGCCTCACTGCACAGCTCACAGAGGTGCCTCAGAATCACCCAGTCAGGCAGTACCGGCCCACGATCTCTGTGTCAACATGGCTGTTGAAGCTGATGCGGGGCCAGTACCGCCTGTTCCGAGCATACTGCTGATAGGCCCTTCCATGGCCACGTTACTCTGCCTCCTGCCTCCTGACACCCCTCATTACAGCCTCCATCTGGAATGCCACACTGGCCATGGCCCCTGTGCCCTGTCACTCCCTGGGCATCTGGCTCCACTGGCCCCCCCGGCTCTGTGGGGCAGTGCCTATCACTCGGCAGGGCCCCCCTGCGTACCCTGCCCCTGGCTGGATTCTCCCTGATGGCTCTGTCACCCACCCCTGTGGGTGCCTGTATTGTTCTCCTTGGGTCCGGTGACTGTGTTGGGCACCAGCTCTCCCTCCCTCCCTCAGTGGGCTTCTTTGTGTGGCACTCTCACACTTGCACTCGCTCTCTCTTTCTCTCTCTCTCACACTCTCTTTCTCTTTGTCCTTCTCTTCCTCTCTCTGTCTCCCTCTTCCTCTCTCAGACAACCTGTCTGTCTCCCACTGTCCTGCTCCCCTCTGGTGCAAGTGCTCTCCTCTTACTTGCTCCCTATTTTTGTAGGCTCAAGTCTGCTCCGCGCAATTGGCAGTTGCTACTCACTTGGCGCCTATTGCTCGACATGTGTTGAAAATCACACTGTGCCACATATTAATGGGTCCGCCCCCTGCCCTTGCACATGCATACATTTCTATTTTCGCATTGGTGCACTGTGACTTGCACTGTGCAGTTGCTCCCACTGAATATCACTCTATGGCGCATCTCCACAATTGAGCATGCTCAACCCTGTTGCACCATGCACAACTGCTTTGAATATCCAGGCCCATGTATCTTTGATTTGCAGGGAGTCCTTCTGCCACAGCTTGTCAGATGCAGGCCATATACAACAGTCAGTTTTCCCCGCCTCCTGGTGATGCCACCCATGAGGTCACTGATAGATCTGTGATAAATCTGTAATCTGAGTATGGATATCCACAAGCATGTATGTTATTACAGTGAAAATTAGCAACTAGCAATTTCCCAAAATATGAGTATCTTTGAGCAAAACATTCACTTTAATGTTTCACAGCCCCACAATCTGTCACTAGTTCTCTGTTAGGTGAGAAAACCCAAAAGGATCAGCCGAATAACTTCCCTTCCTGCTAGGGTCATAAAATCTATATTTAGTTCACTGCTTCAAAAGCAGGGGCAGATTATAAGGGGTAATGAACTGTCCCTCTGGAAGGAAGGCTTTAATTAGTGGTTTCACTGGTCCGTTTATCACATCCTGCTGTTTCCTCACACTGGCACCTTTGAGGTCAAAGGTCAAGTCTCCTTGCACTGACTACCATCCTTATGCAACCAGTCACATACCATGCACATTTTATTTATAACACAAATATTATACAATATAACAATAAGCAGGTGTCAGAGTGTCACAGTCCACCCCACCTAGACTAAATTTGGGGGCTCTATCCCCTGCATGGGATGAGCTCCCCAAGTCAGTTCATTGCTCAAATTGACATGACAGTCCATCTGCATTTTCATTGGCTGCCTCTGCCCTGTGTGAGACCGTCATGTCATACCCTTGCAAGGCAAGGATCCATCTTAGTAGTCTACCATTTGTTTTACCCATTTGTGCCAACCAAACAAGGGGGTTGTGGTCAGTTTATACCTCAAAATGCTGCCCATATAGGTATGGCTCTAACTTCTTTGGGGCCCACACCATGGTAAGACACTCTTTTTCCTCCACTGAGTAAGCCTGCTCCCTGGGAAGTAACGTTTTACTGAAGTCCACTATGGGGTGATCTTTCCCTTGGTTGGACTTCTGTCTCAGCACTGCACCAATACCCCCTTCCGAGGTGTCAGTCTGGACTACAAAAGGTCTGCTGTAGTCTGGATTTGTCAATACAGGAGCACTGCACAGTGTCTCGTTTAGTCTTGTAAAGGCATGTTCACAGACTGGTTCCCAGGTAATTTTCTTAGGCATCCTTTTCTTAACAGGCCAGATAGGGGCATGGCCAGGGCACTGTAATTTGGTAGAAATTTCCTATAGTACCCTGCTGTGTCTAGAAACCTCCTGACCTGCTTCTGTGTTTCTGATCTGGGCCATGCCTTGATTGCCGCTATTTTCACTTGTTTAGGATGGAGCTGTCCCAGGCCTACAGCTTGCCCAAGGTATGCCACCTCAGCCATGGCCATCTGGCACTTCTCAGCTTTTACAGTGAGTCTGGCCCTCTGTATCCTTCCCAGCACTTCCCTATGGTGGGACAGGTGTTCCTTCCAGCTGGCACTAAAGATGGCAATGTCATCCAGGTATGCCACAGCATTCTCCTCAGCACCATTTAACACCTGGTTCACCAACCTTTGGAAAGTGGCCGAGGCATTCTTCATTCTGAAAAGCATTACTTTAAATTCAAATAAGCCTATCAGAGTGATGAAGGCTGACCTCTCCCTAGCTCTGGCAATTAACTCTACTGCCAATACCCTTTTGTCAGGTCAATAGTTGTAAGGTATGTCGCCCCTTCCAACTTGTCCAGGAACTCATCCATCCATGGCATTGGGTGGGCATCTGACTTCGTGACTGGATTCAGTCCAAGATAATCCACACAAAAATGAGTAGAGCCATCTGGCTTGGGAACCACAACTACGGGTGAGGCCCAGGGGCTGTGGGATTTCAGGATTACCCCTAAATCCAGCATTTCCACCACTTCCCTCCTAATGTCCTTTTAGACAGCCTCTGACACCCGATATGCTGTCTGCTGTATGGGTGCCTGTGTCCCTGTCTCCACATCATGCATCACTAACGAGGTTAGTCAATGCTTGGCGCTAAACATTGTGGCAAAGTCTGCTAAAACCTCCCTTTCTTCCTGGGTCTGGTCCAGGGCCAACTGTAGTGACATTTTAATTGCCTCCACAGAGGACTTCCACTTGCTTTATTCCAGCAAATCCAGAAGGAGGTCTCCTTCATCCATCCCTATCCCAGGTCTACACACTGCAAACACCATGTCAGCCCTATCAGCATATGGCTTCATCATGTTGACATGGTACATTCTTTGTGTATGTCTCCTGTCAGGTAGCGCTATAATGTAGTTTACATCATTTTTCTGTCTGACTACTTTGTACGGTCCTGCCCACTCAGCCTACAGCTTGTCTTTCTGGACTGGGATTAGGACAATGATTTCTTGACCTACAGTGTATGAACGAGCTCTGGCTCTGCGGTCGTACCACACCTTTTGTTTTTGTTGGGCAGCTGCCAGGTTGCTCTGGGCTGTCCCCATAAGCTCCTTCAGCCTTTCCCTAAACCTAAGGACATAATCCACTATGGGAGTTCCCTGGGTGGTGTGCTTGCCTTCCCAGTCCTCCTGGATCAAGTCTAGGGGCCCATGTACCCAGCGTCCATATAGGACCTTGAAGGGGGAAAACCCTGTCGACTCTTGGGGCACCTCCCTGTATGCAAACAACCAGTCCCTCCCTTGATGTTCAGCAAACACTTGGAGCATTGACTTAAGGGTACCATTAAATCTTTCCACAAGCCCTTTGGCTTGCGGGTGATAAGTTCAAGTTTATTGCAGGAAAGACTCCGTTGAGCAAGCTCATTCACATTCATGTGTGTCTGCACCACCCCCACACTTATCCTACAAACATTTCATCAGGTCCGACATGAAGGAACCGCCTCAATTGGTGATAACCTCCTGCAGAAACCCAACACGGGAGAAAATCCCTAGCAAGACATCTGCCACTTTGTCTGTCCTCAGTGAGGATAGGGTGACTGCCTCTGGGTACTGGGTGGCATAATCCACCACAGTTAGGATGAACCTCTTCCCGGAGGATCTGGGGGTATTTAAAGGCCCCCCAATATCCATTCGCCACCTCTGGAATGGCTCCTTCACTATGGGTAAGGGAATTCGGGAGACTTGGGTTTTCTTACCTGCCTTTCCTATTTCTTGGCACCAGTGATGAGACCAGCAATACTCCTTCACCTGCAGGGTGAAGTTGGGCCAATAGAAATTCTGAGTCAACCACTGCATAGTGTGCATGATTCCCAAATGGCCAGATATGGGAATATCATGTGCAATCTTGAGCAACTGCTCACGGTACCCCTGGGGAACGACAAGCTGCCTACCCATCTCCCCTCCCTCTGTCAGTCCATTGTTCCAATAAACTTTATGTTTCCTGTCCCCGCCTCATGCTCCATCAGAGTCTGCCCAAGCCCTCAGCTTCTGTAGACTAGGGTCACTTTTCTGAGCAGCTGCAAGCTCCTTACATATTCCCCAGGCACTGGACAGGTCCCCTTCAATTTCTATACTAGGGTCTCTAACTCTAGTGTCAGGGAATTCAGGATCACTGCCATTCCTAATCCTCTGACTATGGGTCACACCTGCCTTCTCGGAGTAACCCTCCATAACTGTTATGTTAGCTGCTACTTGGAGAATTTCTACACCCCTTTCATCATTCTCCATATCAGGAGACATTGGCTGGGGAACCAGCCTCACAGGGGCTTCCACAAGGGCTTCTATGGGGTCCAGGGAACTACAATTTTCTTTTGCCACTTGGCTGTGGGTAACTGCACACACCACCTCCTGTTTGATATTGTTACCAATAATTACATCGACAGCCAAAGTCTCGGCTACAGCAACCTTTTGCACAATTCCTCCTGTCTCACCCCAGTCTAGGAGGACACTAGCTAGTGACAATGTTTTATCCTCCCCAGTGAATCCCTATACAGTTACAAACTGATTGGGTATAAGCTGACCAGGCTGTACCAAATCCAGTTAATCAGTGACTGTATGCTGACAGAAAATCAAGCGTGTCAGCAGTGTGTAGTAATGGCACTGAATGCCAAAATCAGCATGGATCTCAGTACCTGTTTTTCCTCCTGAGCAAGCGATGGATGCGGTGGGGCGGGGGGCTGGAAACCGCACCCTCACCACACCTTTCAACTTTTCATTCCCCAAATGTAGAATGCTGCCACTCAAAATGTGGCACAAATAGGCAAAATGTTGGACATTTAATAAAATCTTTAACTTAGAAGCTCAGAAGATTGTTGAAATGTGTGCCTTCATGTTCACAGAGTTTCCTGTTTATTGATAAATATATTTTTCCCATTAATTGCTATGGATTTTTGCTTTACAGTCTTAGTACTGAATGTGGGACAAACCCTCTTGATGCAGAGTAGGGAGTTTTTGTGAAGTAAAATGAAGAATGGTTCCTTGCAATGTGGGACAGTTGAGAGGTATGGCCCTCAGGACCTCCAATGCAATCATAATGTAATTGTCTGAGGAAGTGTCTGAAAAGGGAAAATGTATTTAAACAGGTAGGTAAGAGGCAGTCAGTGTAAAAGAGAAGGTCAAGTTTCAAGAACAACTACAAAGCAAAACCAGTCCAAGCAGAGAGAGAGAAGGAATGCACGGAGAAATATGAGCTAGGAAGAAGAAGATCAGATAGAGCAGGTAAGGGGAAAGAGAGCGAGATTCTTTCAGAACTGAGAGCCACTAGTGAAGAACAGGACAGTCGGGGTAGGGAAAGCAGTAAAACAGAATAGGTCAGACAGGTATGAGGAGAACCATAGGTAGTACTTCATGGAAAGGAAAAGAGAATGTCATTGATATGGATCCATTGACACAGTGTATTCAAGCTTAAGTACACAAGCAGTGAAATGCTAGCAAAATTGTGAATAAGTACAGTGGTAAAATAACGTACTGACTAGTAGACTAGCGCACAGCATTAAGCATTGCAGACCTAACATCAGCAATATTTCTTTAATGAGAACATCAAGCTACTTGGGAGTCCCTGCAGCTGACTAAAATCGGCAAAATCACTATCAGGGATACATTAAGTTAGACAGGAACTGCTGCACCGTCTAGCAATCACAATATGGGCTGCATGAAGTTAAACAGGGATTCACCCCGGTAGAAATTAGAGTAGCAGTAGAAAATCCTAAAAATTACATAATCAGGAATAGTGCTACTCTAAGCAGACTGCATCAAGTTAAAATGGGAGATTTTTGCAGCTGAATAAAAACAGCATATAGGACTATACCAGATGCAGTATGAACAAACTGTAGTTGCTGCAGCTGACTGAAAAGCATGGACTAAACATCATTTATTAACAGGGATTCACACAGGCAGAAATTATTAATGTGTGGACATCAAAAACAAAATAGTAATTGCCGGCAAGGTGGCGCTGAGGGTTGAGGAGCTGGATGCCACACCTTGCGCCACACCAGCAACCCAGGGTCAGAAGTGACCTCGGACACTGGGGGTCAGCTGGGGGAGGAAGATTAGAGTCCCCAGGGACTGCTCTCCTTTTCCGAGGTGGGTGGGGAGGGAATACCTCGGTCGCACTGTCTCCTGGTGGTGGCTGGGAGTGGTGCATACTGCGGTTAAGCTGTGGGGTAGCACAGATGACATTGTACATACTGTGTGTGGATGCACACATGACAGCCTCATTGGTGTCATTTCACACCTGCGTCAAGGGGGGGTCACATCGAAAAATCTTCTGCGCGCACAGTGACAGCAGATCTGGCAGTGCCGCACTAGATGCATCCCAGGTAGCTTCCCTGCTGTCTGCCTCCTGGCCTTCCATGGCAGGCAGGGTAAGTACCCACCACGATGTGGCTGGGGAGGGGCAAGACATAGGGGTGAAGAGCTCTGGCTGCAGCAGGGGCAGGGCTGAGGATACAACTGGATGGGGGGGGATCATAGGTACAATTCCCCCCCCCAGCTGAGGAGGATACAATATATATAAAAAAAAAATAGTAATATCAGGAATGTCCAAGCTAAACAGAGAATACACCCCTGAGCTGTTGCGGCTGTTAGAGTTAATCAGTGGCTGTATGCCGATGGAAAATCCAGCGAGTCAGCAGTCTAGCATAATGGCGCTGAATGCCAAAATCAGCATGGATCTCAGTACCTGTTTGTCCACCTGAGCAAGTGATGGGTGGGGTGGGGGCACTGCAAACAGCTGCCTCACAACCTCCACTGGAATTTTGATAGAGTTGTCTGAGGAGGTGTCTGTCCTCCTAAGTACTTTATTCTGTACCCCCGTCCTTGCAAATTGCAGGTCCACCTTGTAAATGAGCTTGCTCAATGGTGATTGCCTGGGTAAATAAAGATTTTGATTGATTGATTGATTGAAGCAAACAATGGGCTTAGGACGGGGATAGGGGGTCTGGAAACAGTACACTTATGACATCCATTGGAATCTTGATGGAGTTGTCTGAGGCGATCGGGGGGGGGGTGAAAATGGCACCTTCACGACCTCCACTGTAATCCTGATGGAGTTGTCTGTGGAGGTGTCTGTTTGTCCCCCTGGGCAAGCAAACAAATCATTTAGTGCAATACATATTTGGGAAATTCTTGGACCACATTCAGATTGTATAGTGCTAAACCTGTGACTTTTGATCAGTGACTTTAATAATTACTTAATGTAAAATGCATTTGTGTATATTAAAACTTGTGTGGTGAATGGGTTCCCCATCACATTTAAAACCTGTGAGTGATCAAATGTCTGTGGTTCCATCTCCTGTCCTCGGCAATGCATTGACTAATGGGATACCATCTCTTGTCCTCTGCAATGCATTGCCTAATGGGGTACTATCACCTGTCCTCTGCAATGCACTGCCTAATGATATCACTTGGGTCTCCTCTATTTGTACCTTCTCCTCTATATCTTTAAGAAGAAAATCTGGAACCACCTGCTGAGACAGGTGTTTCTTGACCTTTTATAATGTATGTACCTGTGATAGGTACAGTTTTAGGGATTTATGTATGTACTTATTGATTTGTTATATTGTATAGTATTTGCACCTTTATGTGCTGTTCACTTTACTGTGGGATTGCTCTTTCATCAGTTTGTGTCTGTTTTATTGTTTCTAACACCCTATTCTTAAATTGTTGTCATTTTTCAGTGCCCTGAGACCTTTAAGGGTGCTATACAGATATACAAAAGATGAATTCTACTACTACTATGACTACTACTTCTTCTACTATAGGACATAAATTAAATTAAGGCATACCGGATTGAGATTATAATTATGAAATGGGGTTAAAGAATGTTGGATCCTGAATGGTAGAGAGCAATTTTCAGTCTGGTCATTATCCCAGCACATTGGTTCAGCTGAAGGTAGCTTCTGGTGATTGGGACAAAACACATTAAATAGCAATATGCTCTTTACTTGCCCTAAACAAACATGGCTGCTAAGACTTTATTTTCCACATATGACAACCCTACCTTACACCTGCTTCCACTACTCATGGCTCCTGTATCCTACATCCTCATCGATCTCCAGTAACAGTTCCAAATTTCTTTTGTTTAGATAACATTCCTGTTCCTGAGTGCCATGAGGAAAATGAGTCTTTATAGGGCTCAAACTGTCACGCGCACACCACACCTAAAGGAACTAATGATTACCATTTTTATCTTTTTTTCTTTTTTTTAAACAAACAGACTTGCTCATGAAATGGCTGGCAGTTTCAAAATCTACTGGCCACTTTGCTACTGCCTGATATGACTGCTCCTTCCTAAAACAGTAACTGGAGATGACTATAGCCTGCTCTGGCTTGATGCCAGACATTACATTAGCGCTCCAATCTGGCGGACAGCACCAGTGATGTAAACTCCTGTTTCAGGACATGCTAATATCTGAAGCCACAGCCTGCCTTCCCTTTGCCTGTAATACTGCTTATATGCAGCATTGGCACCACCTGCTGGCAATAAGAAAAAATGCAATTTTCAAATTAGACTATTTTTTGCTATCAAACTTTCATTTTACAATTATTTTAAATATTTTTTCTATACGTAAAAATCCAAAAACAATTTTAAAATACTATGTGCAGTTTACTAATAGGGACCCATTTTATAATCACAATAAGTTACTCCAGGGGTGCATTATGGTGGGGATAACATCTCTTCTTGGGTGGTGGGAACAGTCTGCCTCACATCATGCTTCAATCCGCCCCAGGTGGGCCATTATCCCAGCATAAAGCACCCCTGTCATGCCTTATTACTTAAATAAGAAACTCTACCATCTAAATGGGGTATAAACAGTGGACATTTACCAGGATTTAATAAGTATGTCTATAGACTACATTTAATTGATTCATAAGGAATGCAATATGGACTCATAAAAAATGTGTTCCTATTCTTGATGTTAGAAAGTCGATAGGCAGTATGGAAAGAAATTTGATTGTTCTGATCAAAATAAATAAATGTTATTTACTGAGGACTGGAGATCTGAAGCTACCTTTCTGGTTTTAATTTCATTTCATTATGTTTCCTTGATCGTGCGCAAGAAACATCTTGCGGTAGAATGACATTTTGGAGGTGTGTCAGGGACAAGTCCAATGCACAGCAATCAACAATGGGCTTGTCCGAAACAAATCAATGAGCACACAACCAGACTGTGACACTAGTCAGAGGTTCACAGCTAGAATCCATTCTCTAGTTGAAAGAAATGAAGCACTCCAATGAGAGCGCTTTCACTCCTTTCATTTGCATAATATCGACTGGTAAGCAAACAACTCTATTCCCTGCTGTTCACTGCCATTCACACGCTGCAGTGCTTTAATAGTTGTTGTTTCTAGAAGAAGGACATCTGTTAGGCTTTCTCTCAATCTGTTGCCCTATCGCAAATGTCACAAAGTCATGCAAAACACTTCGGCTCCCTTTACTTTTTCACTCTGCTTGCTGGTTTCTCGCTGACATGCCATGTCCTCTAGTTGAAAGAAATGAAGCACTCCAATGAGAGAGCATGTCATTTCTTTCATTTGCATAGTGCTGTCAGCTGTAGCCTCCACTCCCCATCTGACATCATAATGAAGCCCTCTAGCTCCCTCCCTCCCTCCCTTTGCCATGCTGTCCATCCCACACCCTTTATTCCCCATCCTGGTATCATAATTAAGCCCTCCCACTCCCTCTCTCTGCATGCTCTCCACCACGTTCCCTTTGTTCCCCAATCGGTATCACAATGAAGCCCTGCCGCTCCCTCACTCCCTCTGTGTGCTGTCTGCCCCACACACTTTGTTCCCTGTCCCAATATCACAATTAAGCCCTCCCGCTCCCTCCCTCTGCATGCTGTCCAACTTGAACCCTCCATTGCCAGTCCCTGTACTGACATCGGGGTGCCCAATCCCTGTGTTGACATTATCTACACACACACACACACACACACCATGGGACACTTGGGAGCCCACTCCCAGATCCCAAAATAAACATTTTATACTTTGTAAAAAACAAAAAAGAAAACTGTCTGCATCTTTTTTTAAGCTTGTAAAAAAGAAAATGGTCCCTCATCATTTCCCATCCTCCTTCCCCCATCCTGACCCTCCCATTGAGCAGCCCACCACCCCAATCACACCCTTGCCCTATACTTACAATCCGAGGTTGGCGGCTATCATCTTCTGTGGACCGGGACACATCTGCAGAAATCTTAAATAGTTGCACCCCAGATTTTCAACAGAGCCTTCTTATTACCCGAGCTTCTGTTGTCAAATGCTGTCCAAAATCTATGTTTGCACCTGTGGGGAGGAATGGCATTCTACTTTACATGAAAAATTTAACAGTCCCAGAAATCCCAAATAAAAGTTTATTTTTTTCCTAGCTTCAGTGTGGTTGTGTGTACAGGGCAAGGGCAGGCTGTCAATACAAATCTTTGACTTGTGCCATCCAGAGGAGAGAGACAGAGAGATTGCATGGGCCTAAAACAAATTCCAGTTTTAGAAATCGCAACTACAATTGTCTTTTTCTTCCTGGCTTCAGTGTGGCTCTGTGTACAGGGTAAGGGCAGGCTGATAAAATAAATCTTTGACTTGTGCCATCCAAAGGAGAGAGTGAGATTGCACAGTGTGGCTGTGTGTACAGGGCAAGGGCAGGCTGGCAAAATAAATCTTTGACTTGTGCCATCCAGAGGAGAGAGAGAGAGAGAGAGATTGCTGGGGGCCAAAGGGGAATTTAACAATCCCAGAAATCCCAAATAAAATGTTCTTTTTCTTTGTGGCTCTGTGTACAGGGTAAGAGCAGGCTGGCAAAATACAGAGACATTTGATAATCCTAGAAATCCCAAATCAAAGTTTCTTTTTTATCCTGGCCTCATTCTGGCTGTGTGATTCTTGCTGTGCTGTCTGTGGTCAATCTAAACTGTAGGCGTCTCAATTGGAATTTAAATGCTTCATGACTGTAGTCCCAGAGAATTGGGGAGTGCTGCTCTACAGAGTAAATGACATCATCAGAGTATGACATCAAAACCCAACACTGCAAGGCTAGCACAGAAGGTAACAGCAAATACTTGCAGAAGACAATTTACACAATAAAATGGTTTGGAAAATCTACTTCTGTAAAACATCTTTTTAATGAGAATTCTTAAAATGCAAAATTTACTAAACTATATAGTGATACTGTAATCAGTATTTTTCAGTTCTTCAAGAAATGAAATATGAGAACAAGATGTTTTTAATCTTATCACTTCATCTTGTATACCCTTTGCAATAAAGGTTTTCAGGCATAAATTGTTTAAAACAAACCATGTGATAAGCTGTAGAGATAAGATGACAGCTTGTCAAAACATAGTTGGGAAGGCTTTTCCTCCCACCAGAAGTTCAAATAACACAATACACCCCTCCCACATAAACCAAGCAAGGAAACATTCAGCATTGACACATGCTTGTTTTTTTTTGCTACACTGGTAAGTATATTGGTACTGGAAGGCACATTTTACATGTGCAAACTCAGAATACAGAAGTACAATACATAAAAATACATTAATAATTAAGTCAATTTAAGAAGTTAAAAACCTTAGTATACATAAGCAAGTCTGTTAAAAATTAAAAACACATTTTGTGATGCAAGAGCAAACATTTGAGCTGTGCAATTGAATTTTCTATTTTAAAGCAAAGACACTAAAAATTGAGGAGTTTCTTATGGATGTTGGGATGTTTTTCCAGAAGCTGCACAGTACCTAAGAGAATTGTGTCCATCTTTGCATGCATCAAATGGATTTTTAAGTGATTATTAGTATCTGGTTAGCAAGTCCCTTACCTATTTATGATTGGCACTAACATATGCTGTGCAATAATGCAAAGCAGCTGATAGCACCTAGCATATAGGCACATCATGATCTTGTTCTATTTAGAGAGGTGGGAAATAGCCTTTAGAGACATGCTACATTCCACCTCTTCAAACCAGGCCTTGCACCCACTAACCACCCCCTGCTCCTGATTAGTGGTGGGTGAAGTGGGCAGAATTTGCTTTGTGGAGAAATCTACAAAATTCCACCCATTTAGCTTAGTGGAATGAAAAATTTCACCTGGCAGAGTGGCAACATTTCACCTGGCAGAATGGCGAAATTTCACCTTCCGCAGTGAAATTTCGCCTTCCATGATGAAATTTCACCTTCCGTGGCAAAATTTTGCCTTCCGTCCATGGGCGAAATTTCACCTTGGAGGGTGGTAAGTTGTATAGATTCCCAGGAGCAGGAGTTCTTTCCTCACCATCCCATATGTATCAGAATATCAATTATTTATCCATGGTGGCTAGTGGTCCCTCCCTCCACCTGAAAGTAACCCATCCCACTGCCTGCCACGGAAATGTACAGTACCCCCACCCACATCCCTTTGTAAGTCCGTATCTCCTCCTTTAGTCCTTAATTATCCTGTTAAAAAAAAATGGTGGCTAATGGGGTTTTGTAAGTTGAAAACCCCTCGAATCGATCCCAAGTTCCCATTTCCAATTCCATTCCCTGGTGATTCAGTGCTCGCCAGCCTCCTCAGCAGCCAGAGACAACCTCGCCACACCCCGCCCCACCTCATGATTCATCCTAATTCTGCGAGAAGCGGGTAGACAGTTCTCCTCTCTCCTCCATGGCCGCCCACAACCAAGCTGTCAATGAATGAGCTTCATTGACAGCTCAGTTGGCAGGCTGGCTGTGGAGGAGAGAGGAGGGCTGTGCCAGTCTGCCACTGCCATGCTGGGATTTAGGATTGGGGTGGAAGTGGGGTTGTGGTGGGGACATCTGGCTACTGGGGAGGCCGGATGGGGGGCACTGGATCACCAGGAATTGGGAACTGGGGATTGGATTCAGGAGGGGTTTTAAATGTACAAAAACCCAACTAGACCACCAGAGATTTTTTTTTTAACAGGATAAGGAGTGGACTGAAGGTGGAGATATGCAGGGATGTGGGCAGGGGTGTTACTGTACATTTCTGCAGTGGGCGGTGGGGCAGGTTATATTACTGGGTGGAGGGGAAGGACCACTTGCCCCATGGATAACTAATTTAATTATTTACAATTACATGTGGGACAGGTGGGGGAGGGACTGCTAGCCACCAGGGATTTTTCTCTATGTGTGGGACAGGTGGGGAGGGGGGAGACCGCTAGCCACCAGGGATCTACTTGTTGTTATATATACCCTAAATTTTGCCTGTGGAGGGAAGGTGAAATGTCGCTGTGGAATGCAAAAGTTTGCCCACGGAAGGAGAAATTTTGCCTAGGTGAAATTCTGCCTTCTGTGGAAAAATTTCGTGAAGTGCTCTGCGATGCAAATTTGCCCACTTCGCCGGCACTCCACAGGTAAAATTTAAATTTGCTGCATCTGTATTCCCGATCACCTGCTCATAATATTTCACGAGATTTCCTGGTATTCAGTGGCCCTCCTAACCCCCAATCACCAGCCCATAATATTTCATGAGATTCATTGCTATACAGTGCTCCCCTCAAGCCCCTATAAGTTTGATGCCCCCACCTCACCTACCCAGTTACCACCTACCACCTCCCCTTGCCTCTGTCACTGGTATCCATGGCTAATCTCAACCTCACAGTGAGCATCACAAACCCTCCAGTCACCACTGCATCTGACCACTGACTGACAGTTTGTGGATTGCATGCCTACTGTAGAAACAGTTTTTTCTAGAGTGGGCACATAATATGCAAACTGACAGTCAGAAGCCATCCCCAAAGGTGAACTGAGAGTTTGTACTGATCACCATGGGGGGGGGTAACTGCAGATACTAAAGGTGGGGGGCCAGTGAGGGTGGTAGGTGGTGGTAGGGTGGTGATAGGGTGGTGATGGGATGGGTGGTGTGAGGAATTTTAAACCAGTTGGGGGAAAGGGGACCAGTGGACACCAGGGAATCTCATGTAGCATTAAATGCAGGGGAGTGTGGGGAACACTTGACATCAGGGAATTTCATGATTTAATAGGGGCAGGTGATCTGGGGCAGGGTGACCACTGGATACCAGGGAATAATTCCAATATTATAGGTGGGGGGGATCCAAACTGGGGAGGAAGGGGGCATGAAACACCAGACAAAGAGTCAAATAAAACTGTTGGGGCATTGGGGGAGTGGGGAGACAACTAGACCCCAGGGAAAGTATTTGGGGCTTACAGACAACCCAGACAGGTACTGTGGGAGGGGTTACAGCCCTGTTTGCTCCTGGCTTGTAATGAGACTATAAAGAGATGCAAATGTCCCCATAGTGCCTTGCTAGTGCTATGGGGTCATTTGCATCTTAAGTTGCTAATATGGCAGATTGCTCCAGGGGAGCAAATACCATTAGTGGGCCCTAACAGCTCAGTCATGATTGCAATCCCCATTGCACCCTATTGGCCAAATACCTAATGTGTCAGCAGGGGGATTGAGGTTTGTGACTGCAAACTGGACAGTGCCTGACTGGTATATTGGACCATGCCTTTTCCAGTCACAAAGTGCCTAAGCAGGTTTCAGTATATCACTGGTTCACTCCTGGCACTCATTTGCTCCAGGAGCAAGTGTTTAGTGGGCCCTAATCTGGACCTATGAATTTTCTGGCTGATGAGTGTTGGTTTCTTGAGATAAAGCAAACTTGCCAACTTTATTGTACAACACTTTTTTCTTTACCCAGACATTTTTTGGTGTGACATCCATAATAATAGCGTTTTATGCAATAAGTGGCCAAAGGATATTCACCAGTGCAATACACAAGTTAGTTACTTATTTAGTTTTGCTCCCTATCCCAGCTGGCCTTCCTTTCAGCCAGTCCTCCCAGCCCCATCACCCTAGCTTCTCCCAAAGCTTACCTCTCCCATAGTCCCCCATGACTTGCCCTCTGTGACAGGGCTGCTGGTAGTCCCTCAACCTGCCAGGACTGGATCCAGATCCCAGGAGGAGTCACTGGGTGGGGGACCTGCAGAAGATGGCGTTCATCTTGTGCGGACAGGTGTTTTGCCTTTGCATCCCCTGTGGAAGACATGGTGTGCAATGACACCAAGGTGCCAAGCCTCCCCCACCTTTCAGCTTGGGCTTCCTCTCCTCCAGCTCCCACCAGGGGTCAGTTGAGTACCAAGCTCTTCCCCACCCTCCTCTCCAGAGGAGGAGATTAGTCCAGTAGATGCTCATTTCTAATCCCCCAAGCCAGCACTCTGAAACCTCAGGCTTGCTTCCAAACCCAGATCATCATCATTGCAAGTGGTAGTGCTACTACTGCGCCTGTGGGCCAGCCCTTTGCAAGTGATTTATTTATTTACTATTTGAAGCATTTGTAATGTATGACATTGGGATGGGCTTGGAGTACTGCTCAAGAGGAGGTTTGGGAGAAATTGGAAAATGGAAGGATTCCTCTTCATGCCCCTATCTCAAATAGGTTGTACCATCTACTTATGGAGGAATCTGATTTTTTCCTAAGCAAATTTGGAGTCTTAAGTGAATGGATAAGATGGACAGGAGGGTAACCATGTGGAGAATTGTAGAGACCAAGTGACGGGGACCAAGTGACAATGGAGAAATTACTCTGGGTGAAAGATGAGCTAGTACCTAACCCAACAAAAGCCTGCACAATGCTGGAGTTAGCAGTATAAGCAGAACTGAATGAAATATTTACTCAGTTGGTAGTAGCTATTGATTTAATCTAAATTATATTATAATACATTGTTATTTAAGAACAATGCACAACATAAACACATTGTTTTAGATTGAAACATATTTTGTTCCCTTCGAAGACTTCTCTTGTTACAGTACTGTGGGCAACAGACATTACAGCTAACAACTTTTTTCAGGGTGGATAATGTATGCACAGTATCACTGCAGTCTTTACTATACATTCTGACAAGCTGGAAACAACCAGCTACAACCTGCTCTGAGTCTCAGAGAAGTATAATTACATAACATACCTACCAATCTGTCTGAAAGATCATAATCTTTCTAGCCCACTGGCACAAGTGGTAAGTTACCGCTTGCAGTGCCGAAGACCTGGGTTCAGGAATGAGCCCAGATCATTGAAGAAGCACTCCGGGACCAGAGGATGAGCATCTGATGAAATGCTCTCTTTCTCTAGGGTGGGTGGGGTGAAGTTATCTGCAGCAGACTGACAAGAAGCCGTGGCACGACACAGAGAAACAAGCATTTGTCAATGCTGAATGTTGATTGCTTTGCTCCATTGAGCTCGCTCAGTCCCCCTCCCTCAACCACTTGTTCTGTTTGTACTGGCATTGCAGGCTGCCTTTTGTACTGGCTCCTGCCTGCATTGGCACCTTTTTCTGCCCAGAAAGAAATCTGCAGCAGTCCCGGCAGAGCTCAGTTGAGCTCATTCACTTCCCCTCTCTCACTCGCTCGATCCTAATCTGTCCCAAACACTGATTTCCAAAAGGGACAGCGGTATTCTGCACCGGAAACTTGAAAGCACATTTTGGCAAGGATGTGAAAAATGACAGCTGTACTGTTCATAATGAGGTGTGAAAAAATGCCAGTGTTGAAAATCTGGCATGAAAATATTACTAATTTGCAAAGTTACAAGGGTGTGTGGAAACTGCACAATGCACACTTGTAACACAGTCATTTTATGGAGTTTCATCACAACATTTTCAGCATAGGCATTTTAGGACCTCTGCTCCTGAACAGTGTCACTGTGATTTTTGTAATGTGTCCCAAACACTGATTTCCAAAAGGGATGGCGGTATTCTGCACCGGAAACATGAAAGCACATTTCAGCAAGGATGTAGAAAATGACAGCTGTACTGTTCATAAGGAGGTGTGGGAAAATGGCAATGTTGAAAATCTGGAGTGAAAATATTGCAAACTTGCAAAGTTACAAGCATGCATAGCAACTGTGCAATGCATGCTCGTAAAACAGTAATTTCTTGAATTTTTTCCACCAAATTTGCAACTTAGACTTTTTGAGAGGCCACCTCATGAACACTGGCACTGTCGTTTCATTAATCAGTCCCAAAAGGTGATTTCACACAGTGACCCTAAAATCACCTTTCAGGGCCGAATAACACCATGACAGTGGCCGATTCATGAGGAGGGGTGTCAAAAACCCCATGCTGACAATTTGGTGCCCAAAGTACAAAAGATGCCTGACATATGCATCAAAGTTGAAAAAAAACTATATATGCCATTATACAGCTTACCGGCATTGTCTCAGTTCATGGTCGGCTTTGAAGTGTGCAGACATGTTCCCGGTCCACCGAAGATTGTTGCACCGGACTCCACAGGTAAGTATGGGGTGAGGGGGGTGTGGGGAGACAGGGTGCGCAGATGGTCGGTGCGAGTTGTGGGAAGGGGCAGGGAGATGTTGAGTGACCGTTTTCTTTCTCTACAGATTAAAAAAAAATTGCAGGATGTTTTCCTTTTTTTACAGGGCTATTTGGTACACTGGGGTGGGCTCCCAGCATGCCAACAGAGTATTTCTTTTGGGGGGGGAGCTCTAGCCAATGGGGGATTGGGCACCCCTGTCGGCATAGAAGGAGGGCGCAAGAGCCGAGGGGATTGGGCATCCCCTTCACAACTGCAGGGTGTTTGGGGAGTTAATGCCGATGGGGAGGGGCCCTCATCAGCAACATGAACTCAGGGCACTGAAACCAATGGGGATTGGGCCCCATTGGCAAACACTGTGGTGGGGGGCACATGTTGCCTAGGGGAACTGGGAACCCCCTCGGCAGTGGGGGTACGTTACAATATCACAGTACCAAGATTCTGCCCAGCAATGATGGATCGCTCGTCATTGCAGCAGAATGGCTTATGCTGCAATGATGAGGTGGCCCCTGATTGCAGCAGCTGAAACCTGACAAGGTTGTGGCATGCTGGCTGAACTAGTGTCAGCAGCAGCATGCCACCCCATTGGCAATAGCGGACCAAGCCTCCAAAGGTTGTAGGGGCATTGGCCACAACAGTGCCGTGCCTCCACAACCTGCTTCTGAAGCAAGCTGCCATAATATGTTTCTTGCGCATGGGCACAATCAACATAAAAATGGATGGTTTGACTTTGAGGTTGCTAACAGCAGGACAGTGCATTAAAAAAAACAAATCACACTCAACAAGCAGGAAAATAAAAAGGTTTACATAGTCATATTAGCCACGGTCAACAGCTTTATTGATCAATGATGGACACTACACCCTAGCAGCTGTGCTCATACATATCCTTCCTGCTCATTGCGTGTTGTTTGTTTGATCCGCCATAGACTGACTGCTAGTAGCGGCTTGGAGTTGGTGTGCCTGACACCTCCTGTGCATGCAGGTCAGGGACTCAGTGAGCATCAGCACGCTCACACATGGGAGCATGTGTGATGTGCCTCTGATGCTATTGCATGTCTGCATCTTGAGAGTAAAACTAGATGAAAATCCCTCTGACAGGAGCAAAATGAAGCCAAGGGATCCAAGAGCTCCCAATCCTCAAAAAGACCCCCCAATGTAAGTCTCAGCCAGGGTACAAGGGTGATATAGGTCTCTCGCTTGGGGGAACCTCTCAGTGAGAGGCAAGTTCCATTTCTCCTAGACCAGTCCAGTGGGAAGGAGGTGCCTGGGTAGAGGGTGGTTCATGGAGACCTTAGCTGATATGGCGTACATTCCCACCTTGGCCAGAGAGGCAGAAAAAGGGGTAATAAAAAAAAGATTGCAACCTTATTACTACTGTGACTGCTATATAATTGTAATTCACATCAGAAACTCCAGAATAACACCATTACACTTAAATATTACATTGAGTCCCAGATATTAAAAGTTCGACACAAGCGGAGTGCAGCCATCAGGCTGTGCTTGCACTTGCCCTGCTCTGGCAATATTGAGCTGCATAATGCTTGCCTATGGAGCAGTGCTATCTGACTGAATATCGGTCCAAGTTGGCACAGGTCTAAATGGATCTGCACTGCCCTGACACAGACCAGAGGGCAGCATATGGCTCACAGGAATACCAGTGCCTGAAACAGGATAGTGCCTGGTCTCCTGTGGGTCATATTCAGCCTGAGCATGCACATGAGCCCATTGGGTATGCTAGAAGCTAAAAGGTCATCAGCATGTCCATTATGGGCTCATTTGCATGGGGTGCAACAGCCCCGTAGTACCCCTGTCAATGTAAAACTCTCTTCCTGGTGATATGGTAGTTCCCTCACCCTCGATCACCAAGTAGAGATTTATTTCCCAAGTCTCTGGTGGTCCAGTATTCCCCCACCCCCAACTGCCCAGTAGAAAGTCATTTCACAAGTCCAAATCTCTGGTGGTCCAGTGTTCCCCTCACCCCCAATTGCCTGGTAGAGAGTTGTTCCACAAGTCCCTGGTGGTCAAGTAGTCCCCATCCCCAAATTTCCCAGCAGAGATTTATTTTTCAAGTCTCTGGTGGTTCAGTGGTTTCACCATTCCTTGACTGCCATGTAGAGAGTTACTTTCTGAGTCCCTGGTGATCCAATGTTTCACCCTCCCCTGATCACCCAGTAGAGAATTATTTCCCAAGTCCCTGGTGGTCCAGTGGTTCCCACCACTCACACTCACCCAGTGGCTCTCCCACCCCATGATCACCAAGTAAAGATTTACTTACCAAGTCCCTGTTGATCCAGTGATTCCCTCCACCCTCTAACTGTATGTGTGCCCCACTCACCAATATAGTGAGGACCCCTGTTACAAAATCTCCCTTACCCTGAGTGCTGGTCATGTGAAAGTGTCAGCCAGCACAGCCCTCTTTTTGCTTCCTCTGATGCCCATTGTCTTACAGTCATGGAGTGGTATCATGTATGCAATTGTGCACTGAGACTGTCAGATGGTGACTGGCCAAGGAAGTGGGGGGAGGGGAGTTGTGCTGTCCACCACTTTCATGGGACAGGCACTTGGGGTGAAGGGTGCAAGGTGTGGGTCCTTAGGCAGTAGGTGAATGGTGGGTACATGTACAGTCAGGAGTGTGTAGTAAACCACTGGACCACCAGACACTTGGGAAATAACACTGTACTGAGTGATCAGTGGTGGGGGAACCACTGGTCTATCAGTGACTTGGGAAAGAACTCCACTGGGTGATCAGGGGGGCAGTGGATCAGAAAAGACTTGAGAAATAACTCTCTACTGGGTGATCAGGGGTGAGGAAACCACTGGAACAACAGGGCATTTTTATTTTATATGTCACTTTAAAACACAGTGGCAATGGGTACTCAGTGGGAGAGTGGGGGATAGTTTGACACAGGGGTGAGCAGCTGCAGTACAGTTGCCTTGCCTTTGGTCGGTGAGTGCACTGGCTTAGCGCCTGAATAAAAAGGTGGTTTTCAGCTACAGTAAACAAGAAAAATGTTGAAAAGTTATTACTGTCCTCACAATGTTGTTTGGTCAGTTTCCATCACCATGACTTGCCCAAGTTCTGTCTGCTCTGTCTGACTCCAGCAGACTCTGACCCTCCACTCCTGATGATCCACTCATACTGGCCTCAAACACACAGACCCACATGAGGCAGGTGGTCCTTTTAAACTCCTGAGCTGGCAGTGGGAGAGACTCAGTTGGTGGTTGTGTTGCAAGGGGAAGCCTCTCAATTTGTGAGAACTTCCAAGCCGGTGGTTGGCACATGGCTCAGAACAACAGGGCCAGATTGGTCCATTCCAGGAGCCACAGGTAAGTATAGACAGGTCAGTGAAGGCCAAAGAGGTTACTTGGTGGCTTGCAGGTGCAGCTCTGACAGTACAAAGATGGCAGTGTCCCCACAAGCTGCAGGTGTGTGGCCTGATCCCATGTGGTATTTGGTGATGTGTGGCATCCTAGGGCAGACACCCCTTTTAAAGTCCAAGTCTGGCAGTGGAATGCACTAAATTGGTGCTTGCATTTCAAGGGAAAGCCTCCTGATTGGTGGTGGCTTCCAAGCTGGTGGTTGGCACATGGGTCAGGGGAACAGGGCCAAATTGGTCCATTCCAAGAGCCACAGAGAGGTGAAGGGAGGTCTGTGAATGCTGAAAATGTTAGTCAGTTGCTTTCAGGAGTGGGTCTGAGCACAGGAAGTTTGCAGTGTCCTCTGTAGGCTGTAGGTGTGTGGCTCAATACAATGTGGCATTTGGCAGTGCCCAGTATCTCTGAAAATACTAAAGGCAACCATGAACTCAGGAAATATTGATTTCTTAATAAATAGGAGTCTTTTTCTTTTATGATAAGTGAAATATCATGAGAGGCGATAACACAATTTTCAATGGTATAATGAAAAAAAACCAATAGCACAACTAAATTTTCATCCTTACTATCTTTGTCCTGTGACAGGATTGGGTAAGACCCTATTCCATTCGTTATGCAGAGAGAGTTAAAAGCAAGGATCTATTTTGTCCTCTCCTATTCTGTCACTTGTCTGTCTCTTGCCTGTCTGGTTGCACAATCAAATTTTGCTTATGGCACCTAGGAATTGGCCACGCTGATGATCACACAATTTACCCCTGTTATCTCCCTGCCTTCGCTTGCTGTTTCTATTATTTCTTTCTCCCCTAGCTTCCCTGTGGTTAAAAATATATATGTGAATCTCTATGGGAAACTGGGATCCCTTGGATTGCAAATGTATACAATTATATTATTGAAATGATTGCATAAAGCTATTTGGGTTTATTTGAAAAGATAACAATTTGGAACACAAAGGGGGTTAACCTAGAGATGCATTTTGACCATGACAAGCTTCTTTACAGAACTGTCAATAGGAAACAATCTCTGGGACAACGTGTATTATCTTGTTTAACCTGTTAAAACTTGATGTGCTCTTCAGGCTTCCCTCAGTAAGGAAACCATCAATGTTTTGATACATCCATGAAAAAACAGGAGATGTAACTTACAACAGCAGGATGTAGGGTTTGAACTGCCCGGCAAAAGAATCTTGTATAAAGAGAGCAATGTTTTTACAGGAAGAACTCAGTTGAAGGATTTTTTTTTATTAGTTTTTTGTTTTTGTTTGTACTGCCTTTATGAAGAGCTATTCTGTTCCATATTTGTCTTCTATTTTATTGTTATTGACAACACAAAAACATGCTACTTGTGAATTTTATGATTTCTCCTGGCCTGCCTACACTTTCTGATCTATGCCACTATGATAAGGCCTTCTGAAAATGCTGGGGGAATTAAATGGACAGGTCTAGGAGATGCCACAGCTAAATGTACAGGTGTTGGAGTAAACACATATGTGACTGGAACTCATGATGTAATCCTAGGAGAGGAACATTAAGAGGAAGCTGCAGTACTGATGTGAATCCTGGCAACTGGCGCACTGGGAGTGACTGATGATAAAGTAGCCAAATTAGTCAAGAATGTTTGAAGATGTGATAAAGCCATAGAACAGGTGTGAGGAGCTATGGACATAGACAGACATACCTCGAGTGCCAAAGCAACAGGAGGAAGACAGGCTTCTGAAGTAATGACTTTAGTTTCTTAATGAGTCATGGAAGAATTAAGCTAAGGTACAGCCTGAATATTTTAATTACATCCATATGAGATGATAGAGGGAGAACTGTGGGAGGAACAGGATAAGAAGGTATAGCCTGGACAGCAGCATAGTACAGGTCCAAGAACTGCCTCTTTTTAGTGGAAGCTAAAGAAAAAATAATTCCCAGCTGGTGGATTACTGTCAGTAATTAGGGGTTTTCCAGTCTTTATATTTAGGAGATGCAGAACAAATGTGGGGAGAAGGTGGAAACCACCTCTGGGACTCGGAGGAATCAGAATTATGAGACTGAAGGATGATTGGATATCAAGGTATTTTTGATTAGGAAACAGGCAGCAATACTCTTTTGATGAGTCAACTGGCGAGTATTGAAGTAGTCGTATAATGATGTGATAGCAGAAGTTGAGTGGTTGAATAATAGCTAATAATGCTCTGTTTCTGATATACCTGTTGTAATATATCTGTATGTGGTATTTGTCTTGCCTTACAGGGTGTGCCACTTTGTCCCAAAAGTGCTACTTTGATCAATAAACCCCTGTTGTCCCAAACACTATGCTCATGAAACTGGGAGTGGTGGAATGCTGAGTCACAACCATAACCTGATGCACTTTCAAGTGCTTTTTCTGCAAGGCAGGATCAGAGGTGCTGTTCACTCATGCATGCAAAGAAACAGACCAGTCATTAGTGTATGTGGTGAAAGGAAAGGAAAAGGTACCATGAAGGGTTGCTGGCTAGAACCAAATAAGTGAGCTCCACAAAAACTGCACAAGTGGTAGAGAAGACAAGGAGTGCCAGATGCAATAACAGGAAGAAAGAACAGATGCAGAGCCCTTGCAAACCACTGGAGCACCAGGAATCAACAAAGAGCAAAGAGAACGGGAGGTAAAACAAAAATATCCCCAAAGTTCATTTAGCCACCTGGCCAGCAACACAAAACATGTAGTGTAGTGAACCCAGAAGGGCAGGCATCACCATGTTTTTAGTGGCTGGATTTGGGGGTTTATTGGTCTGCTCAGTGAACCAATGGCTAAGGACCCTTTTAATTTATGACAACAAAATTATTCTTTTCAGATACAATATTATTTGCAGATACAGTGCATCAAGAGAGGGGTGCTGCACTCCTGAGGTGCCATTTTTCAGATGAGACGTTAAACCAAGGTCCCGTCTGCCTCTTCTGGTGGTTGTTTAGGTGGACGTTAAAGATTCCATTGCACTTCTCGAAAAGAGTAGGGGAATTTTGTATTAAAGAAAACAAATTCAGAAGTAAACATGAATCAAACACAGGTTACAACATGTGTCATACGAAAATCATGACAAGAAAACTAAGGGAAAACTAAAAGAAAATTAGAAAGAAAACACTATCCTTATACAGAGAGATGAAGAAACCATACAAAATGTTTCCATAGATTCCCAGTTTTTACAATATTTTTCTTGCATTCAGCATCATATACAATAGTTACATTACAGAAAATCTGGTCCACAATCTGTCGCAGACCATACTCTTGCTGCTGTAATAAGAGGGTACACCTTGCCTGCCATGAATAATATTTACACAGGGAAAAAATAATCTAAGCATACTAGGATAATATTTTCCTAATGATGAAGGGTATAGACCTAGTACTAAAATGTCATGTGTTAGTTGTAGGGATTTCTCATTGCCCCAAGGTTTGAGCAGAAAGGACCAACATTTCTTTGAAAGGGGGCATTCTTGATAGAAATGTTCCTGTGATTCAACTATTTCTGGGCAGGTGGAACTGTGACACATGCACTCTTCCAGAGCTTTATGTTTGTGGGTACCTCTTACTCACAGTCTACCTAAACATGATAGCCAAACAACATCCCATACTTTTAAAGGCTGCCTTTTATCCTTAAGCTGTGAAAAAATTATAGTAAGCAGGGAATCATAAGCATTCAACACCTGCGGTATCTCATAAAACTTAAGGTTTAGAATATAAGCAGAAAAGGACTTTCTGGAGTTACTTAACAGGATTTGAGGGGGTCACCTGCAAAAGTTTCAGTTTTACACATGCCATGTGTAAATGAGGAGATAAGTGACATTTTTTAAATTATGTGGAAGGGATGATGGGGTACTTAACCAGTCCAAGAAAACACTATAGAGTGCAGATTCCATGAACTTATACCTTGCCTGGATGGGTGTTGAAAGGACAGGAATAAAGTTCTGACAGAAAAAAAAGACTATAAAAAAACAAGCTTGGATTTACCATCTGTACTCCCCCTACATTATAGTCAAAGTAAGTGTGGCCTCTTTTGATGGGGTTAAGTCTGCTCTCCCAGAAGCCTTGAAAATAGACATTCATGAGCCTGGATTCCAAAGAGAGAAGTACTGGAAAAACCTGAGCAATGTGTTGAAATATGGGACTAATCAAAGTATATATAAGAGAAACCCTTTTCGTCTTTGAAATTATTTTATTTTTCCATGTGGTGATGGTTTGTTTAGCTTTTTGAATTATAGAAGACCAGTTCAAGGAGGCATCATCAGGACCCCCAAGCTGTACATTCAAAATTTTAATGGAGTGTGGTGACAGTTGTATATTTGCAAATATCTCTGGATCATCAAATGATCATGAAGCTGGGAGAACCTTAGCCTACTTTCATCATAATTAAGTTTTGAGCCAGATACTTTCTCAAATTCAGAAATTTCTGGAGTGAACTCATGTTCATTCAGATCTGGAGTAGTACATATGCAGAGATCATCAGCATATACGTTGATTTTTGGAGCAGGGGATCTATCCGGAAGATTTATGAAAGGAATGTTTGGGTTAACAGACATGCTCCTAATCAAAGGGTCAATTTCAACAACAAATAATAAGGGGCTAAGTGGGCAGCCCTGCCTTACCCCTTTTTTTCTTTCAAAGGCATTACCCAGTATTCCATTAACATAAGGTATAATAGATGCCTACTCATATAGTAACGCAATCCACCTTATAAAATGTATATGGAATATGATATACCTTCAACATCTGAAATAGATGCTTATGATCAACCCAGTCAAATGCTTTTTCTTGTTCTAATGCCAAGATCAAATGCTTGTGGTTAGAATCTGTCACATACGACATTATGTCCATCAAGTATATCACATTTCTGAAAATGGACCTTCCGTCAATCACACAAGACTGCATATTACTGATTGCTGTATCTGCTACAGTGGAGATGTGGGCTAATAATAGAGAAGCTAAAATTTTGTTGTCAGCATTTAGGAGGCTGACTGGCCTCCAATTTGACAAAACCATTCTGTCTCCTTTTTAATAAAGCAGTAACACTAAAGCTTGGGACAGTACTTCAGGGAATGTTTCTGAAGATAAAATAAAGGAAAACACGTCTGCAAAAATTGGGCCAAAATAGACTGCATACTTTAAATATAATTCACTAGTGAGTCCATCCCTTCCAGGTGCAGAGTTTTTCCTTAGTCTTCCTAAAATGTCCATAAGCTCTGCTGGATAGACTGGTGAAGTTAGGGCAGCCAGGGTATCAGAGTCTATTGGTGGAATATTCAAATCCAGCAAATAACCAGACTCCCCTAAGGCAGTAGAAAGAGAACCAAAAATCTCCTGTAAATAAGTTTGTGAAATCTGCTGGATTTTATCTTGATCTGCATAATATGCATTAGTACTGGGGTCAAAAATATCAATTTGAGAGTGTTGTACTCTTGTCTGGCAACTTTTGTAAATGTCCAAGGAAGGCTTGGATCCTTGCGTACCAACTTGTGCCTCACATTTTAGTGATTCGGTCCTGTTATAATGGACTTTAAACATTTCAGCCTTTAATTCCTGAATTTCATTACTTAAATCCAGCTTACATTTGTAGGCTCTTAATATTGTTTTGTATAATTTATTCTGTAATTTTAGATACTGCAAATAAGATGATGCTGAGTTTCTAACAGATTGTTTTATAAAAAAAAAACTTTCAGCTCAGTCTTGGTGTCTATCCTCCAGTCTATAAGAGACTCAAAAGCATCTACCACAGAAAACCTAGCAAATAGAAGATCAAACAGTTTCTCCTCCATGTCTGGTTGTGTTAATAGGGAATTGTTTAGCATCCATCTAGAAGCTAAGTGGGGGAGTCATTATGGAGCAAGTTAATGCTTCTGCCAAGTGATCTGAGGCTTCACAAGGGAAAACATGCACTTTTGTCCTAAGTAAGGATTTTGAAATTAAGAGATAATCAGTTCTTGATACCAGAGGGCCCTTGAAAAAAGCTTTTGCTCCCTTAGAGTGTACTGCAGCATATTCATCTAATAACCCAGTGTTTTTTATAACAGAAATTAAACAATTTGCTTCAGCAAAAAGTTTAGTGATATGTCCTCCTCTGTCCTCCAGTGATAATGGGCAGTTAAAATCCTCACCCATTATTATGTGTCTTTTGGTATGTAAGTAGGACTGGATCAATGAAAAAAGTGCAGAGCGTAAACACTTATAACCCTAACATTTTCAGTTCCCCTGCACAGATCTATGAGAATAACCCTTCCAGGGCATATATCTAATCAATCAAACAATCAAAATTGTATTTAACCAGGCATAACACCATAGAGCAAGCTCATTTCAGTGTCAGTGTCAGTGGATCAGTAGGTAGCACACCCGCCTCTGGGGCCAAGAGATCAGAGGGCTGTGGGTTCAGTTCCCACATCTGGCACTTGGGTTAATATCCCAGTACTGATGCTGTAGTGCAGCATGAGAGGGGTGCTGCACTTCTGAGGTGCCATCTTTCAGATGAGACATAAAACCGAGGTACCATCTGCCTGGATTTGTGGTAGTTCAGGTGGATGTTAAAGATCCCATGGCACTTATCGAAAAGAGTAGGGAAATTTCCCTGGTGTCCTGGCCAAATTTCCCTCATTCACTAAAAATACCACCAACAACTTAATCTGGTTCATGGTCAGTTGGCATTCATCTGCATCCCCTTCCCCTTGGTCGTGCCTGAAAATAGGCAGGATTTGTCTAGTGCACTTACCCGGTCAACAAAAACTAAATAAATAAATAAATAAAAAATCCAAAGTGATCCTGTCTATCAATCTCCTTATGGAGAACTGAAAACCTCTTATTAGTATACCTACCCCGTCACACATATCAGGACCCTGGGACCAAAAGGAGGGCCCTATGGACCATCATTTGTTTGCATGTGACACCTCATGCATGGTCTTTATTCTGATATCCTGGGGGAGGTAAATATCAGTAGAAATATTTTTCAAAATCTGAAGGTAGTTAGTCTTTTCTTGTATGCTTTGATACTGCATACATTAAGGGTTAAAGGAGAGATGTGCAGGTCAGCCCTCATCCTACCTTATGAATCAGTTTCATCAGAACACTTTCTGGTGTGATTTCTCAGCTTTCTTTTTAACCATTTCTGACTGTGAGTCAGATGAGGGGTCTAATCTAGAAGATACAGTGGAGGAATCAGAATCATCACCATCATCCTCGGTATCACCCCACTGCCTCCTCTTTGCCAGTGCCTGATGCCTATTTTGGGTTACCACTCTATTCTTTTGCTGGGGTGTTTGATCTGCTTTCCTCTATCCTTTCTTTTTTTCTGGTATGCACCACCATAGAAGGAACCTGGGGTGCATATCTACAGAATCACAAGTGATAATGGGGGGAGGATGAGTGGGGAGGAAGATCTTGGTTAGTAACATAATTTGTGGAGGTCCCTGCAAAATCCATCTGAGCACTTTCTTCTTCTGGGGGAAGGGGGGCAAGTTAGTGCTGTTGTGAGGAGACACCTGGCTTTCCTGTTTCTTTAGAGCTTATACCTGACATTTTTCAATAAGCTGTACTGGATCTTTTTGGGCTTTGTTCACTTTATTTCTCTCAGCCCAAGGACAATTCCTATAAGAGTGCCTACGTTCATAATACATGATACTTTTCAAAGGGTTAGGGAAACCTAAACTAACATGTCTGTACTCAAAACACAAGTTACATTTGGGTTGTGCACACAGAACTAAGGTGGGTGCATGCTCTAGATTTGTGGTAAGTTCTAAGTTGCCCCTGGTAGAAATACAGACCTCTGTTCCTGCCAATGTAAAAAGTTCCTGGAAGATGAGCTATACCAGAATCCAGCTGTTTAAGCTACACTTTTACCCTCCAGTTCCCAGTCCACACCAGATCTTCATCCAAAATGGGGATGGAGCATCTAGGATTGATCATCTATGTTGTAACCAGTATTGAACGTCAACAATACTGACCCCACTTATTCCTAAACATGAGGGTGATTACCTTTATTCTGGGCTTTGTAAGTGGTATAGGAAAAAACAGGTGCCATAAGGGGATGTTCTGAACCCACGGGCATAGCACCCATGTAGAGCACTGATTATTGAGTGCTGCACTTTTGTGCGACTCAATAATAGTGATCTACAAGAGAACAAGTGG
This sequence comes from Neoceratodus forsteri, assembly GCA_016271365.2. Lineage (NCBI taxonomy): Eukaryota > Metazoa > Chordata > Ceratodontiformes > Ceratodontidae > Neoceratodus > Neoceratodus forsteri. The sequence continues at coordinate 1,376,651,738 of CM028130.1, read as the reverse complement.
TGCAATACATCACTATGTACTGTATACAGAGTATAACAAGGAGCTGTACTCACTACTACTGAATATAGGATCCTGTGTGGCCAATTCCCACCGAGCTGCTTGCATATCATAGTGGTGTACACCACCACTTGCGATGTGAGCAGACCCTGGTTCAGGTCTGGCTATGTGTAGAATAATTTTTTTTGCCACAGAATCCAATAACTTGCCCCGTGGTCTGCACCCACCCTTGGAGTTGATTATTTAAGTTTGGGGGGTGTGGGGGGCTTCCCCTGCAAGGGGGAGCAGGGGGTACTGCCCCACATAAAAAAATTATTTTTATGTGCTCTATTAAAGTATTGTAACGACCGTCGCTATTTGCGACGGTCAGTACAATATCCATTGCCCTTTTGACTATGGGCTGATATTTGCTTACTTTATGTGATAGGTGGTCTTTCAGACTCACCTTCAGCACATAAAAACCCTGTGGGTATTTAGCCCAGAACCTATACAAGGAATGACTAGTTTTAAAACTGTCATCATAAAGACCTCTAACTTAATATGGATGACAGCAAATAGTTCTGACGGATTTATACCCATTGGTTCCTTCAACATTTTGTGGAAGACATATTTCCTGTCTGATACAGTAGCTGGATCCCTATTAAACTTTAAACGGACAATGTTTCTTTGCTGAGCCAGTCCCCCTCTGTTTTTAAACAAATCTGCTGTATAGAACTGCCTAGGATGTTCTGCATCAGTATTTTCCTTTTCAGTAGCATTACCTTTATCTTCTTGACCCAGGACTGAGGCCTGTTCTCTGGTGTTTACAGAGTCTTTCCCTGTATGTTGCAACCCTTCCCTAGCAACCAAGTGGTGCACCCAAGAAGCACCGACCAGCAATGCGGTGGCCAGAAAAAAATCATCAGTTCTTTCTGTAGCAACATCAGGTATCCTTGTAGATTGAGAGCCCTCATCCATAATCTGAGCAGCACTAACCAGGCCTGTTGACATCCAAGAGTTGGAGCAAGGGTCACAATTCCCTCCTGCCACTTTTAAGGCGGCATCTTGGGACCATGCAGATTAAACCTCCATGATTTCTTCATTTTGCCTTTTAAACAAAGCAGGTACCTGTTTTTAAGGAGTGTTAGCATTTTTTGAGCAACATGGCACTTCTGAATAAGCAATTAGAGTGAACTGAGACAGCATAGAAAATTGGCTGGGAGATATGTCAGGAGCAATGTTTAGTTCAGTGTTAACAGAATCCTCTTGTAATAATTGCAAAAGGAATTCCTTATTGGATTCAGTAGCATTTCTCAAAAGATCTTCTTGAGACAGAACATGTGTACCTGTACTACAGGTGTTGCAGCTTGCATAGTTTCTTTAAACTTTACACAAATGTCTGGAAGTGGAACATCAGAATTCAATTGAACTCATTATTGTACCTGAATTCTTTCCAAAACCTTTTGCTGCATTTCATTTTGTAGAATAACAGGACCTTCTCTGGTATTTTCTTGAACCTCCATTGGACAAAATCCATCTTCACCTCCTCCTACAGACCGATCATCCACCATCTTGGATAGACGAACAAGGTGTCCCCTTACTGGCAAGAGTAGGGTCATTTTTTATTGAGCAGAAAGAATGTATAAAACATACTAAGCAAATCAAGACATCATATACAGAAAATAATCAGTTTCATTAGACCTAATACAATGGGTTTGTCTGTTTCAAATTGGAAAGAAATATTAAATTAATCCAAATAATTCCTAGAATAACAAAATAAGAAATTTAACTAAGAAATCAAAATTCTCATTTCTAACTTTCTAACAGTAGAGTTCTTTGTATGTGTTTTCCACTATGCACCTTTGACCTAGAGACTCTCCCAGTTTAATGTGACATGGTACTGTTAAGCTTCTCTGACATCATCTTCGGTTTTTTTTTTTAAATGAGTATTTTAAACCAATAGGGATTGTTCTGTTTTTTTTTCTGCATCATCTAGTTGTTAAATGTATTGTTTTTTCTAAATAACTGTCATTAAGCTTCTGATGAAGGACTGGTTGGTCTGAAAGCTAGAGCATGTTCTTGTTGTTACATCTATGTTGGTCCATTAAAAGGTAACAAATCATTGGCTTCTGGATCTGTTCTTACAAGGACCAATATGGCAAATACTAAATCTAGATTTCATTTCTAACTTATAAGAATCTATATAGAGTTTTTTCAAAGTTTAGTAAACATGGAATTTGGCAACTTGTTTCATTCCTACTGGTAAATTGATTTTAGATTTGATGCTATTTGGGTAAGAATTTGACCTGGATTTAATTATTTCTGTTGTAGCAAGAGAGTGCAGTATGCCAGTCGGAGATAAAATTTGCAGACAGCAAAATCCATTCTGATCATACTGGAATGGAATCCTGTTACACCAGGTGGAAATGAGTCATAGATCAATATTTCATATGTAAAATCTGGAATGTTTGTAGCTCCTCATGTTTTCTGAAAATTAAACCAAAATTCTTGCAAAAATGGGCATTGAATATAAAAATGTTACATTGTCTTTAGGGTATTTGGGAATGAGGATCTCTGGCAAAATCTTTATTCCAGTGTTTTATGCTTGTGCATATTTCTATTTCCTACCCTTCCATAACACAAAACAACGTAATGTCCCAGCATTTGTTAGCAATTCTTTTGTCAGTTAATTGTAAAAAAAGGTCATCAGGAGATGTCCCTTGAAGGGTAGGAACAATTGGGTGGTCATAGTAGTGTGTGGTAATAATCCCAGAGTATAATTGCTTTCTATGTAGAGAACATATGGAGCATTAAGACAAAGACCACAACCAAATTTTGCTAAAAGTTGGGATTAATATTTCAGGAATTTTGCAAGAACTAAACTTTTTTGGTATTAAATAGGGTGTTTTCATCCAAACTATTATTAACTTCTCAAGAAAGAGTCTGAGGAGAAAAGCCCATGTGAGAAAGTTGCCTGTTAGTAAAGGATGCATGTTCCAATATATAAAAATGGTATGGAAAAACACAACTGGGTTTAACATTTGGACCCCTCCGAGGCTATAATCATGGTAAGTATGGAGCCTTTTTATGGGGTTCAAATGGCTTCCCCAAAAACCTTGAAAGAATATGTTATATATTTTAGTTTCCAAAGTTAATGGAAGGGGAAAAATATGAGCAACATGGAGGAATAAAGGCAAAACCAGTGTTTTTAACAGAGAAACCCTCTTTCTTTTTGCTATAATTCTTGACTTCGGTAATTGTATCAATCCCAGTGCTCTCCCTGCAGCAGTGTTCTGGTTTAAAGTTGCATCATCTGGACTGACAAAGGAGAGCCCTAGGACTTTCACAGGGGCAGAGGATAGAAAAATATTTGCTAATTGAGGCAAAGGACATAGTTGTCCACTAGGACATATAGGAAGCCCAATGCTGTTTTCATAGTTTAACTTGGCACCTGAGAGTTTTTTGAAAGAGTTAATAGTATCTACTATGCCAGCTGATTTGGCTTGTATCGTAGTGTAAATACATAAATCATCAGCATAAGCACTTACCAGGGATGCCTGTTGCTTAGAATGAAAAGTTATCCTGGGGATTTTGAGGTGGTTTAGAAAATATCTCAAAAGGGGGTCTATTTGTAGAACGTAGAGGAAAGGACTTAGGGGGCAACCTTGTCATACCCCTATAGTGCCTTTAAAGCATTTACCCAGTACCCCATTTATATATGGTTGAATCCAAGTATTATCATACAAAGTTTGGATCCAGGTAACAAAAATAGGAGGAATATCATATTTTTCCAAAACATTAAACAAATAAATTATGATCAACTCGGTCAAAAGCTTTTTCTTGATTGAGTGAGAGTAAAATTCCTGGGGATTCCATATTTTCCCTATTTGCGAAAATATCTCAAAGAAGTATAAGATTGTGAAACAAAGCTCTATTCGGCACTGCACAAGTTTGCACAGAACTTATTAGGAGATGGGCAATTGATGATAGTCTCTGTAATAATATCATGGCAAATAGCTTGTAGTCTACTGTAAGTAGACTAATAGATCTCCAATTTCTTAAATTCGAACTATCACCCTTTTTAAACAATAATATCATTATGACTTTTGTAAAGGATGCTGGTATATCATTGGTTTGTAATAAGGCATTAAATACCTCTACAAAAATAGGGATAAAAATGTTTTGAAAACTTGAGTAAAATTCTACAGTTAATTCATCATGTCCTGGGAATTTTTTTTTATGTAACTTTTTTAGGGCCTGTTGAATTTCCCCACCAGTGATAGGCCGTGTTAGTGTTTTTTTTTCTATTTTTGATAAAGCAGGGCTATCTTGGTTGTAAAAAAATATTTCCTCCCACTCTGTAGGGGAAGAGGTAAAGAATATGGTTTGTAAATCTTCGTACACAAAGTCTTGTAATTCAGATGGATTTTGTGATTTTTATGCAGCATACATGTTTTGTACCGTTTCTAAGGTAGTAGTGCCAATTCATTCTTTACAGCTTTTAAAGATGTCTAGTCCTGGCTTTTTCCCTTGGGTACCATATAGAACCTCCATTTTAAGAGATTCTGCCCTTTTATATTGGAACTCAGGCATTTCTTTCTTTGTATTAGATATTTCTTGTGTGAGATCAATTTTATTTTCAAAGGCTCGAGAAATTAACTTAGCTTTTCTCTTAATTTAAGATATCTAAAGTATGAAGTCTTTGATTTATGGTGGGCCTGTCTAAGAAAAAAGTTTTAAATTCTTTTTTTGAGTCTATCCATCAGGAGACTACATTTTCAAAATCGTCCAGTAAGGAGACTCTTGCTTTAATAAATTTGTCACAGTGGTGTAGAACCGTGGGATCATCTTAAAGAGAGCTGTTCAATTTCCAGCAAGATTTGGTTTTAGGGAAGCTGCTATCTGGCCCCTTACAACATAACAGAGAGATTGCTAAATGGTCTGAGGTTTCACAGGCAATGATATTAGCTTTTATTCAAATGTTGTGAGAAAAAATGTAATTGATCCTAGTAGCTATAGCACCTCTTGTGTATGTTTTTGGGTCAGTAGCAATAATAGCTTTATTGGCATTGTACAAATGTGCTGTTTTCAAGATAGTAACAAGTCAGTTGGCATCTCCAAAAATTGTTTTGGGTTGGGCACCTCTGTCTTCCAGGGCAAGTCTCATTTTAAAGTCTCCACCAAAAATAATGTGTTTACTAGTATGAAGGAAAGGCTGTATAGTTTTAGAAAGGTCTTTCTTTTTTTATTTAAAGTTTATTGAAAGTTTAACAAATACACTGGACAGGGCCAAGGCATCCAAAACATTTAGACATATAACAGAACAGGTTATCTGACCCCTCCTCCCCCGCCACCCCCCAACACAATCCCCCACCCACACAGTCCCGAGGCGTGATAATCCACAATAGCTAGTAGTCTAAAAATTAAATATTATATGGTATATAATGTATGTAGAGCGCACAAATCTGTTTGTATTTGGATTTATTATTAATACTCGAGATAGTCTTCTCCACTCGAAGATTAAATAGAAACTCACTTAGCCATTCAGAATAAGAGATAAGCTCAGTGCTCTTCCAATACTAGAGAACCAGTTTTTTAACTGACATAGAAATCAAGGCAATATGAAACTTTCGCTTGTTAACAGAAATCTAGGAATAATCCCTGAGGATACAAACCTCTGGGGTGAACAGGTCCCTCAGCCCAAGGAGTGGGTCAACCTTGTCCTTTATAGTCTTCCAGAGAGGTAGCATCTTAGGACAATCCCAAAAAATGTGAAATAGGGAGCCTTCTGCTTGGGCACACCTAGTGCATATATTGGAGGGAATTACTCCCCATTTAGCCAGTTTCTGAGGATAATGATAAAGGTTGTGAAGGATGCAGAGTTTTAGAAAGGTCTGACCTTGCAGCAATGCTCTGTGGTATGTATACATTTATCAGCCAAAAATGTGTGTTATTAAACATGGTATCCAGCATCAGGGCCTGGCCCTGGACTATTTCAACTAGTTTATTAACTTGAAAGAAAAAACCTTTAAACAGAAGTTCTACTCCATCACAAAGGTCTTCTCCCTGAGACCAGAAAGAGGGCCCTACTGTCCATATATGCTTTGCTTGAGACACCTCATAGGTTGTTTTGAGGTGGGTATCCTTGATAAATATTACATTGTTTGGCAGATCTTTAAGAAATTGCAGGGTGGCTAATCTATTTTTGTAAGATTTAATACTACTGACATTTAAAGTGAGAGGAGAAAAATAAGCCTCCTGCATTTAGGGAAGCAAGATCAGGTGACTGCATCAGAAGCCTTTGTAACCTTCTTTTGCACCTTCCTACCAGATGAATCGGGTTGAAAATCAGGTGAAAATTCCATTCTTGAAGAGGCCACAGAAGAATTTGATTAATTTCTCTCCTCCTCTGTGTCACCCCACTGCCTTCTTTTGGCCAAAGCCTGATATCTATTATGGGTGACCACTTTTGGGGGTGTAGTATCGGCCTTCCTCTTCCCTTTGCTTTTTCTAGTAGGTTTGACTAGTTCATATTCTGGCTGTTTTGGAATGGGGGCCGGCATAGTTTGCCCTGTACCAGTAGTTCTTTTTCTCTTGATGAAGTGGCCCTGGGGCTGAAGAGCTCCCAAACTCTTTAGGGGTGATCTAGTCCAGTATGTTACTGTGACTAGGAGTTCCAGTAACTACTATGGGAGATTTAGCAGCCACAGTGAGGGGAAGGGGCTGCTCAACCAATTCCACCTCTGTGGCCTCTGATGGAGATGGGTCAGAAGGACCTGCTCTAGCTTGTAGGATGCAGATTTGTGAGTCTGTAAGTATTTGTTCCTGGTCCTGAGGGGCTCTGTCCAACCTATTGTGACTGGCCCACGGACATTGTTTGTAAGAATGCCTAGACTCATCATATAGGTTTCATTTAAAAGGTCTGGGCACCCTAAACTGATGTGACCATATTATATGCACAGGTTGCATCTGAGTTGGGAACACACTGAGCTGAGGTGAGTTCTAGCCCCACACTTATGGCATGTTTTCGGCTGACCAGGGTAGAAGTAAAGCCCCCTGTTCCTGCCAATATAAAAGCTTCCAGGTAGATGCTGAATTCCAGAATCTGTTTGATTTAGTTGAACTTTAATTGTCCAACCCCCTGTCCACACCAAGTCTTCATCCAAGATAGGATTCAGATGGTCAAGAATATTACACTGTTGTCTGAGCCAGTATTGCAATCTGCAGTATTCGCTCCCTCATTTCTAAAAGGCAGGGTTATATTCTTAACAGTTGACTTGGTCAGAGGTATTGGAAAAAATGGTGACCAAAGAGGTGTGTCTTTAACCAATGGATATTTTTGCCAGAATTTTTCCAAAGTACCCACAGTTTTAAAACTGACATTACATATAGGTTTTCCCCTTGACATGAATAAAGGCAAACAGGTCCTGTGCTCTTATCCCCATGGTGTCCTTAAGCATACTGTGTAGTACTGTTTTCCTATCTGGAACTGATTTTACATCCCCATTGAATTTTAATCTCACAGTGTTTCTACATTGTGCAGGATCCCTCATCTGTTTAAACAAATCAGACATATGCAAAGGTTTATGAGCAGTAGTTACTGTTTCTAGAGTCTCTGATACCTGTCTTAAGTCCATCTGTGGAAAAGGTTTAGAAGAGCTGCCAGAAGCTTGTTGATCGCTGGGGTGCTCACCTATTTGTACTGCAGTTTCTTCGGAAACCTGAATAGCTGATGCAGAATCCGAGTGAAAATCATCCTGAGTTTGGTCATTTGATGTTGAAATATTTAGATCAGGTACCTGAAAATCAAGTATTGTAGTAGTAGTAGTGTGAGAGTTCATAGCATTTTGGATGATGTCTGCCTCCCGAACCAGGCCAGGGGAGGACCGGCCGCTTCCCTCTGTGCACTCCCAGCTCGCCAATGGCAAAGCTGCTTCTGAACTCCAAGCTGTTTCTGCAGTGTGTTGTTCTGCCAAGCAACCATGTCTAAGCTGTAAAGCTGATAGAGGCTGCATTGGGGAAGTTTCAGATGTGGATGCTTGCGATGTTTTTGCAGGTGTAGGAGGGTTCGATGCACAAGTTGAAGGAATCGAGAAGGAGTCTACACTTGGGAGAAGAAAAGGAGGTATGCTTTCAGTGTCTTCTTGTAGCAGTTTGAATAGAAAGGACTTGTGAGTTTTCATGGCTTGTCTTAGAAGATCCTCAGGAGGCAATAAGCAAGTAGATAAGTCCTTTTCAGACTGATTTATACCTGAGACTACAGCAGCTTTAGGCATATCTTTCTCCTCATCCATAATAAGATTTTCAGCAGCCGAAACGATAGGTAAATTAACTCCAGACTTAGCTTTTTCACCAACAGGATCAGAATTTCCACCTTCCTCCTCCTGGACATCAGCCATCTTGACAGAGGCTGACAAGGGCTCCTCCTGCAGAAAGAGAAGGGGAATTTCCACGGTGTCCTGGCCAGATTCCCCCTATTCACTAAAATACCACCAACAGCTTAATCTGGTTCTGTAAGTCAGTTTACATCTGTACAAATATTCCCCTTCCCTTGGCCCACGGGTTGCACCTTGAAATGAGCCACAGCTCAGTGTGCCTCTCTTGGTCACAAACTTTCAAATAAATAAAATAAACAACCCCCCCTCCCATTTCCTCTCTGTGTTTCCTAAAGATGTAACCATTTAAGCAGACAGCAGTGCAGACATTTTGCTAAGATAACCAAGTCTGTATTAGCCACAACATCAAAATAATGTACAGAAATGTGATCCAAGTTAAGAAAAAAAAGTATTTCCTAGCAAGTGAGTTATTAATAGCCCTTTCCAACTCACCTGGAACCACAGCCTGCATAGCTCATCACATCAGCAAATCAGCCTGGAATGGCATGCTCAGGTCTCCTCTTACTGCTCCTCCTTATATCTGGTAATATCCACCCTAATCCTGGCCCAGTTGCAGCCTCCACACGTAACCATACGCCCAATAGCAGGCTTCACATTGTCAGCCTCAATGTCTGTAGTCTGCTAAAAAAGTGGGACTCGTTCCAGGGATGGGTCCTCCACCACCAGCCTGATGTCATTGCCTTAAATGAAACCTGGCTCTCCCCCGTGATCCCGGACTCGACAGTAGCCATGCCCGGTTTCAACCTCTTCTGAGTCTATTGACAGGGGAAATGTGGAGGGGGTTGTGCCATCTTCATTAAGGGCACAATACACTGTCAGCTACTTACCCTCCCCTCGCTAGTACCTGGGCCACAGGCCATCACACTCAAGTTCACACTGGGTCACTCTCAAACCCCCCTTCTCATCACAGCAGCCTACATTCCCCCTAGAGACCAGAAACTGGCCTTCCACTCTATCCTGTCATACCTTGACTCCCTCTCACAAAAAAATGAACACATTATCCTCGGGGACTTCAACACCAATTGGCTGGCTAAGTCAGCCACCCCACTTATAGACACAGCTACAGCCCAGGACCTCACTCAAGTAGTCCCCTCTCCCACTCGGCTGGACTCGCGCACCGGAGCCTCCTCCCTACTGGACCTGGTCTTCACCAACTGTCCCCTTAAAATCACTAGCACCACGGTGTTCCCAAATATGATTAGTGATCACTCCCCAGTTCTCTGCACATAGTCCTGCAAAACGACCAACCCCCCCGCAAGGTAATCTTCCTTCACAAACTAGGCCCAGGAAAACTTGCTCTCCTAAGATCTCATCTCAGATCCCTGGACTGGTCCTTCTTAACTAATACCCTTGACCCTGACCTAGCCCTTGACCTCTTCATTCACACCTTCAACTACGTCTGTGATCAATTTTCCCCACTTTCCAAAAGGATGGCCAAAGGCAACCCTGTCTCTTGGATCTCTGGCCATCTCCATGCCTTGATGTGAACATGTGGCTCTCTCTGGCACCTCTCAAATGAGACTGGCCATCCATCTGATAGACAGAGGTATAGAGAGGCCCAGAACAAATGTACTTGGGCACTATGGAAAGCCAAGGCTGAGCACTATAAAGCTGCCCTCACTGACACTTGGGGCACCTAGCGCAAATTGTGGAATAATGTTAAGGAAATTGATGGCAAAAAAATCTAACACCACCCTCAACCAGATAGCAGTGGACAGGCAGCTGACTTCTGACTCCTCCAGCATAGCCTCAGCCTTCAACCAAGCTTTCACTAACCTCAGCCATGTCCTCCCTCCCAACTTCTTCAACCCTCCCCCTGCTCGGACCCCCCCCCAGCTTAGCCCTCCCTTCCACCTACGGTGCATCACCCCCAAGGCTGCTGAGACTTATCTCATAAATGCACTAAGCCACGCTCGCTATAGCAGTGACTCCATGGATCTGAGGCTTCTCCAGTTCACCCTCCAAGACACACTCTACCCACTCACCCATATACTGAACCTTTCTCTCTGTCAAGGTAAATTCCCCTCCCTTTGGAAATCTGAATCCATTACACCCATATTTAAGAGTGGGGACTGTACTGACACCAATAACTACTGACCCATCTCTATCCTCTCCCCCATCCAAAGCTCTCAAGCGCATTGTCTATGACCAGCTCACTGACCACCTAAACAAACATGATCTTCTCTGTAAACAGCAACATGGCTTCCACAAAGGGCACAGTACTACTACAGCCCTCCTGGAATTCACTGCCCACATCCACTCTGCATTAGACAAAGGTCACACCGCTTGCGCTGTTTTTGTTGACCTTACTAAGGCATTCAACACCGTCAATCACTCCCTCTTGCTAGCCACATGCTCCAATATTGGTTTCTCATGGGTTTCCCTACACTGGTTAACTGTCTACTTATGAGGCAGGTGCCAACAGGTCAAAATCGGCACTGCCCTATCCAATAGTCTCCCAGTTCTCTCATGGGTCCCCTAGGGGTCCATCCTTGGTCCACTTCTCTTCAGTCTTTATCTTAACTCCTCCCTAACACCTGCACCAGCAGCCTACTACTATATGCAGATGATGCCGTCCTTTATGCCTCCAGCCACGACTCTCTCCTACTTCACCAAACCCTCCAGTCATCCTTTAACGGAGCCGAACATTGGTTCACTGCACAGCGCCTCATATTGAACTACAAGAAGACTAAGTTCATGATTTTTGCCCACCCCCAGAACACTAAGCAGAAACTATGCCCCCAGATTCTAACGGCTAACCTAACCCCTCTCAAGCAAGTAAACTCCTTCAAATATCTAGAGATCACCCTGGACCCAGCTCTCAATTTCCACCAGCACATACACCACCTGTCTACAGCCCTGCCTAGGCCTGCTATATCACTTTAAACACTGCCTTACCCAAGATGCCCTCCAACTTGTCATCTCATCCTCTATCCTCTCCCTCCTCGACTACGGTATACTCATCTATAGCAGTGCCACCACCTCGGCCCTAAACAGGCTCCGTCTCTCCCTCAACAAAACCTGTCACATTGTTCTGGGCTGCAACTGCCTCACATATACCTGCTCACTGTATAACTCCACTAACTGGTTTAATTTAGACAATAGAATAAAATTCCACACCTGACTCATGGCCAAAAAAATCATCCTAGGTCTCTCTCCTCCAGGACTCACTGCCGTAATCTATCCAACTACAGCCCAAAAAGTAACTCGTAGCTCCAGTAAGCAACTTCTCACAGTTTCTCCGATGTCAAACCTCCCAATTTCAAAGGTCCTTCAGCTTCAAGGCCCCCTCCTGGATGAATGGCCTACCCAGCTTCATCGCAAACCAAAACTCTATCAGCCTCTTCAAAACCCACGTAAAGGGTCATCTCCACTCCTCAAACTACAGCGACTGTAACTGAACCCATCTCTTGTCCATCCCCCTCCCCCCATAGTGACAAGGGCCTATGGCTGGCACCTGACCCTTTTTTTCCCTTCTTTTTACTAGATGCTTACCTCAGCCACCATAAGTGTGTCAGGTCCAGACTGTTTGAGCCTTACTTTTTTTACCTATACCGTTGTATCAAGCTTGCTCTGTTCCCTGCTCTGTATGTTAACTTCGCTCTGTATTGTTCAATATATGTGACGTGGAACCTTTGTAAATGAGTCTTTGACTCAAAGGTACTTTCCGAACTCAGAATAAATAAATAAATAAATAAATGATATTTACATGGGCAAAGGTTAAAGTGCCCTTGAGGTAAACTGACAAATCATCCAGCCCAGAGATATTGCCATTAGAATCAGGGTTAGGATGAACATAACTTGAAATGAATAATAATACAAGCAAACAATTTCTTGTGGTTACATTTACACAGCAAATGCAAGGCATTCTGCATTCTGAAAGGTTTCGCTTTGCAATAGCTAGAGGCTGATAAGGATCTCCAAAAAGCCTCAGAAATATAATTGCAGTTTAAAAGAAAGAAATATTCTGTGAATCAATTTGAGATATAAATTTCATCCACCAGATTACTTTCAATAAACCTAAAAAAAATAAAAACGTTCTATAACATATGAAAGTTTTAAAACTGAAGTCTCTGCTGAATCCTTTAGTGGCAGTCCAGGTAGAATTTAAAGATTCCATGGCTCTTTCTGTAAGATTAAGGGATTTTCCCAGTGCATTGGCCAATAAGCGCCAGTCAATAAAATAGATCCATGTAACCCCTTTCAGGACATACTTGTAACCAAACTGTCACATCTCAATGTGCCTTTATTGGGCAGACATTACAAATAAATTACTGCAAGATGTTAACTTATGTTACAGTGACAAAACAGAGCAACACACAATAACAAACTGACTTGGAGTCCTGCAGATTCCAAAGGGACAATGCATAAAAAACAAGGAATGCACCCACATGCTACTATGTAAAGTATGTCCTTAAACATTCTAACAATCCTTAAAAATTCTGGGATGGTATTTACAATATTTCCCACGTAAGAAAATGCATTGATTGAGAAGAAAATCAAAATGGCTAAAATGTTCAACACATTCAGTCTGTCTCAAATATCAGTGATGTAATGTACAATACAAGGCCAAATACAAGTTAAGTTCTACCTGATTAAATACATTTTAGAAACAATATACTTGACAGCAGTGATATATTTTAACAGAGGGACATTACACAAAATAAAGTGTTCAGTGAACTAAAAAACCTTGAAATTAGAAAAAGGGTGGACTGAATTAATGTGAGCCATACCTCTTAAAAGTTGCATCTAGAACCATAGGCCACCAAATGACAGATCTAAATAATCCTTGCCTCCAATCTGATGAGTTATCAACTGTATGAGAACAACCTGAAAGTATATCAATATTTAAAGGTGGAGACAAACAGGATGTTAAAAACTTACCCACCATTTTGTCCAGATATTTCCAGACATTTTGCAATATTTCTAAAAGAACAGTGGTACTGCAGGCTGGCAGGCTATTTCTCTTGAGATATCACATAAATTTCAGGGAATACAGTATCTGGACATGTCAGGGACTGAAACATATCCATCCTGCCTACAACAGTAAGCATCTTTGAAAAACTAGTGCATAGCCAAATAAGTGTTACATCAGTGGTTGTAGCAACTTAAGTAAGTTTAGTGTGGCTTCAGATCATACTACTTCACCACCACATTCTTACTAAAACTAACAACTATCATTAACGTATCCATAGACACAATGTATCTCATGGGGTATTATCTTGATCTATCTTTATCAGTGACAGACCCAGGGAAGTTTTTGACCTGGATTCTCATTGCCTACTGCTAAGAAAATTGGAGAAACCTGTTTTTTCAAACTCCACACTTACTGGTAAATGAATAACTGGATACCACTCTGGAAGACAGCTGCTGCTGAACTACATGGGAATGAAATCCCTTATGCTAAGAGTCTTGAAGGATTATCCCAGGGGTCAGTATTAGGACTTCGACTCTTCTATATTTTTGTCAGTGATCTCCCCATTGTCTACATCAGATAAAGTGTACACCTATATACTTATAACACATAATTGTATAAATCCTTCAGCAACCAAAACAACATTGTTAGGGACCTGTAGGTTGACTTTGACCCCAGGACATTGCAACTGTTGCATCAGCTAGAAGCATTTAACAAGGAAGTTAAATATATCCTGCATATTAAGGATTAAAACATTTCATCAGTGGATAGCTCTGTGCTCTCACTGGCTCACAGTTTCAAACATGTGGGTTTCTAAATGGACCAAGGCTTAAAATATGATAACATGTGATGGTGCTGACAAAAAGTAAGTGGTTAATTCAGGAGGTTCTAAAGAGCCAAATCCCGTTTACCTTGAGGAAACTAGGAAAAGTATGCCCTACTGCTGACCTGATGCATGTGTGTAGCCACCTTAATCTTCCTTGTTTTCACTTTAAAATTTTTTTTTTTTTTACTCTTTCAGGGTCACATCATGGTGCTTATTTTTTCCACCTGATATTTATTGTTATATTTACTGATATGTTCTGGAACCTTATGAAATCAGTTGATTGCAAAAACACTGTACAAGTTTGTATGCAATGCTTCCACTCAGCTGATGCCACGAGGTTCCAGAATTGACTGGAAATTATAAAAATGAACAAGGGGGACAAAAACACATGAACAAGGAGCACTAATAAAGGGGAAAATTGAAAGCAAATACAAAAAAATGGAAATTTGAGTGATATAGAATGCCCAAACTCCCAATTACATTAAAAAAAGTGTTGAGGTTTATATTTCCCTTATTGTAGTGTGCAATCACACAGAGGCCAGCAGGGATATCAAGCAGATCAGATTTGGTCAAGAGGAGTTGGGCACCACAGTTATTGTTTTCAATGATTGGTGGGAGGATCAACCAAATCCTGAGATACACAGGATGCATGTACAACCAACAAGCTAGTCATTGCATATGTGAAGAAATAGTGGTGGGATGTGTTACATAGAAACATAGAAATTGTCGGCAGATACGGACTGCAACACCCATCTAGTCTGCTAATTAGCCCTACACTTGTTTGCATCCTCTGAGCCTATCTGGTCAATGACTTTTCACCACTCTGTCCCAACTGTAAGGTTCCCCTATGCCTATTCCAGGCGTGTTTAAATCCCTCCACTGTGCTCGGTCCCACCAGCTCCTGTGGCAGACTATTCCATATGTCCACCACCCTCTCTGTAAAGAACTTCCTCACATTTCCCCTGAATCTTCCACCTACCAATTTCATATCATGCCCCCTTGTTCTTGTACTCCCCCATATTGGAAGATGTCTCCCCCTGCACCTTGTTTACGCCCTTAAGGTAATTGAATGTTTCTATTATGTTCACCATCTCCCTCCTCTCCTCCAGTGAGTACATATTGATGTCCTTTAATCTCTACTCATGTTTTCTGGTGCAAGCCCTGTGCAATCTTAGTCACTCTTCTCTGGACCACTGCCACCCTGTCAGTGTCCTGAAGGTGCGGCCTCCAGAACTACACACAGTACTCTAGGTGAGGCCTCACTAGTATCTTATACAATGGCATCACAACCTCCCATTTTCTGGTAGCGATATCTCTGCCTATGCACCTGAGCATGCCATTGGCCCTTCTTGCAGCCTTTGTACTCTGTTTGGACACCTTTAGGTCCCTTTCTTCCTTTGTGATCACCAACAACTCTTCCCCATCCTGTACTGTACCTCTCCCCAGGGTTTCTTCATCCCAGGCATAATCTTGCACTTCTTAGAATTAGACCTTAGTTGCCACTCTTCAGACCATATTTCAAGCTTCCCAAGTTCCCGCCTCATTCTTTCCACCCCTTCTGGAGTATCTACCCTGTTGCAGATCTCGGTGTCATATGCAAACAGGCAGACTTTTCCCTCCAGCCCTGCTGCAATGTCACTAATAAAGACATTAAACAGGACTGGCCCAGGGAGTGATCTTGGTGGTACCCCACTGGTCTCTCCCCTCTCCCGGATTATATTCCATTTACCACCACCCTCTGTCTCTTTTCTGGTAGCCAGTTCCTCACCCAGTTTACCACCTTGTGCCCCATTTCCAGAAGACCCATGTTGTTAACCAGCCTCCTGTGTGGGACAGTGTCAAAGGCCTTGCTGAAATCCAGGTGGGCAATGTTCACCACCCCCTTCCCAATTTACTTCCTTCATCACTCAGTCAAAAAAGTCTACCAGATTCATCTGATATGGCCTTCCTGTTGTGAATCCATGTTGCCTCAGATCTTAAGCTCCGTTGGATTCTAGGTACAACACTATTCTTTCCTTAAGCATTTCCTACATGATCTTACCCACCACTGAGGTGAGACTGACTGGCCTATATCTCCCTGCCCCCTTCCTACTCCCGTTTTTGTGCAGAAGGACAACCTGCACCCTCTTCCAGTCCACTGAGACCACTCCACTGTTTAGTGATTCATTGAACACAGCTGCCTGAGGTGCTGCTAGCTCTCTCTGCAGCTCTTTTAACATCCTCAGGAGTATGCTGTCTGGCCCTATTGCTTTGTTCACCTTCAGTTTTGTGAGATCCTCCAGGAATCTCTCCACCATGAATGGACTGGTGTCCACCCCCCCCCATGTAGTAGTTGCCTAACTGTGGTCCCTGACCCTCCCCTTCTTCAGTGAATACTGAACAGAAATAGTTATTCAGTATTTCTGCCTTTTCTAGGTCCCCCTCCTTACACTCTCCTTCCTCTCCTTTTAGCATTACAATCCCCCACCTCCCTGATTTTTCTACTTTCACTGATGTACCTATAGAATGTCTTGTCCCCTTTCTTCACTAACTGTGCTAATCCTTCCACAGTCTGTGCTTTTGTGCTTCTAACAGCCTTACCCGCTTTTTTCAGACACTCTAGGTACACCTCCCTGTCTTTTTCCCTTTCGGTCTCCTTAAATTTATTGAATGTCTTCCTTTTAGCCCTCACTTTGTCTGCCACCTGTTTCAAGAACCATAATGGCTTTCTTCTTTTCTTGCCTTTTGATACCAACCTGATGCATTGGTTAGTCACTTCCAGTATGGCTCCCTTTAGATGTCCCCACTGCTCTTCAACCCCCTCCTTCTCTAGAGAAACTGTTATACATCTCCCCGTTTCAGTGAAGTATGCCCTTCTGAAATCTAAAACCTTCACCTTTGTGTGACTTGACTGGTTCCCTGTCCTCATGGTAAACCACACCATTTGGTGGTCACTGGATCCCAATTGTTCTTCTACTCAGACATCTGCGATTCTATCCCCATTGGACAGTACTTGGTCCAGAATTGCCCTGTGGATGCCTCTACTTCTGGCTGAAGCAGCTGCCTGGGTGGTCCAATCCACGTCTGGCATATTGAAATCACCGAGCAGCAGAACTTCACCTTTAGACGCCATCAAGTGTATTTCATCTACTAGCTCCTTGTTCACTTGCTCTTCCTGTGCTGGGAGCCTGTAGATCACCCCTATGTGTATTGCCATGCCATTTCCAGGCTCAAGGGAGACCCACAATGCCTTAGCCTTCCCTGACTACCCTGCATTTCCATTGCCTTTATACCCTCTCTGACGTACAGGGCCACTCCCCTTTCTTCCTCCTCCCCCTATCCCTTCTGAACAGACCATAACCTGGTGCATTTATGTCCCACCCATGATCTGCTGTATACCATGTCTCTGTTATGGCAGCTATGTCTATGTCCACCTCTACTAACAAGGCTTCTGGGTCTGGTGTGTTATTACCCAAGCTGTGGGCATTAGTTATCATGACCTTGCATGTACTACAGCCTCTCCTCCCTCTTCCCCCATCTTTGCCCTCCTGCTTCTTCCCCCATTCATCCTTCCTCTTCCCCCGCCCCAGTTATAGTTCTTATGTGGCCTTGATGTCTTTGCTATTCCCTTTCCACCTGCCTCAGTTATCCCTGTTATGAAATCATTTACCGTCACTTCCATTCTGGTTTCTGTATCTTGTGGGGGTGGGCTGCTCGAATTTCTCTGCTCCTTTGGCCCCCCCAGCCAGTTCAAATGTGCATCAGCAAAGCATTTAAACTGTCCACTGAGGACTGCTTTACCCTTCTTGGACAGATGCAGCCCATCAGCACTATACAGGACTCACTTGTTGCATGAGGGTCCCCAGTCCCCAATGTAGCCATACCTCTTCTTGCTGTACCATCCCTTTAGCCATGTGTTGCAGTTTCTGATATGGAGATTTCTATCCCTTCCCCTGCCATGGACTGGTAGCACCTCCAAGAATGTCACAGAGCTTGCTATCTTCCCCAGACACCCTCCCAACTCCAAAAGGTCTTCCTGTACCTGCTCCAAGCTAGCCCTGTCCTTGGATAGGTATTTTTTTCCAAGGTGAACAATGACCTCCAGCCTTTCCCTCCTTGCCATTGCTTCAGCAATCCTCAGGATCTGCCCCCGGGCTGTGCCTCCTGGTAGGCACTTGACCTCTCTCTCCTCCCTGCTATCTGTGCCCAGATCCATTCACCAGACAATTGAGTCCCCCAATAGAAGGAGCTTTCTCTTCCTATAGGGTTCTCTACCTCCTGGGGGACCTTCTCTTCCACCCTGGTCGAAGACTTGGGTTCCCTTGAGGGACTCTCCTGCTCCTCCAGAACAGCTTATGAGTTCTTGAGCTCAACTGGATGGGGGATGCACCTCTGACCCCCCTCTCTGAACCTCCCAAAGCCCACTATAGTCCATCCTACCCTCTGTCTGGGCAACCATTGTGGCAGTGGCTGGTGACATGGTGGCATCTGGGTGGGGATGAAGGCATCCAGTACTCCTGACAGCTTGGACTAGAGACTGGCCACCTCCACCCTCAGCCCAGAGAGGTGCATGCATATGGGGCAGCAGCACAATATCCAGAATGTCCTCCTGAAGACTGCTGCTCTGCACCCTATGCACTGCACCACTCCCTGCATTTTCTCCTATTGCTACTGCTATTATTAGTCTTCCAGTTCTTTGATACTTTTTTCTTTCTTTTTTGTCTCTCTTTTCTCCTGTCTCTTCCCCTTTACTTCTTTCTTGTGTCTACACTCTCTTCTCCTTTGCCCTGATTGATAACAGATGTTTCCCCTACCTATAAAGGTGCACAACCACAGTGTAGTTGGGGATGGGGGTGGAATGATTGGGCCTAACCCACACTGCCCTGTAAGGGAAGAAAAATAATCAGCCTTTATTTCAGTGAGACTTACACAGACTGCAAGCAAACACTCAATCCCCAGAAGACCTTCCCATAAGTAATGAGACAAACAATCTAACTGCTCAGCTCTCCCTTCTTTCCAAACAGCTCTCTGTGACAAATAAACCAGCAGTCCTGCTATTTGGTCAGCCCTACAGTACCTCCCCTCTCGCACCTTGTTCCAGGATCAGTTATCCACTGCATTACATAACCAGGCAAACTGCTTACAGTGGTTCTGGCTGTTGGAGTCACCATCCCCAGTCCTCAGCTGCTCTGCTGTCTGATCAATGAACTACCAACCCCAAGCAATAACAACCTGGCAAAAAGAAAAATCCAAGCGATATGTAGCTAAAAGAGGTAGACATGCTGAGTGCTTTGAAATTCTCTTGTTAAATCATTTTGACCCACTAGTTGTACCCAATAATTCTGATGCAAATAGCATGATACAAGAACCTAATATGCCAATACAGATGAGATCAGATGATAATAATGAGGTACTAATTGATACCATATTATCACAAATTGGGGATGCACTACCAAGTATTAAGCCACAGCCAGACCACAATAGCATGGGTATTCAAGCTTATACCTGCATGGAAACAAACAAGGTTGTTTTAAATTTGGAAGTCTTAGTTGTAGGTGACTCAATTATTAAAAAATGTGATCGCTTAATTTGTAATCCTGATAAAACAACTAGAACTGTTTCAAGTTTCAGTGGAGCGAGGTTATGTGACAACACAGAAATGATGGATAACATGTTGCAGAATACAGGAAAAATTCCCCTTGTCATTCTACACGCAGGATCTAATGATACCTGGTGTGTGCCAATGCAAAGAATTAAAGAAGATTATGTATCATTTACAAATAAATGCATTGAAAAGGGATGAGAGGTGATTGTTTCTGAAATCCTCCGTATCCCACGAGCTTCAAGACACCATCAAATAAAAATTAGTGATATTAACAACTGGATTAGAAATTGGTGTATGAATCAGGGTATTAAATGCATCACACATTGGGAAGAATTTTATGGAATATCAAATTTATATTGATGTGATGGGCTACATTTAAGTAGAAGAGGGAATAAAATCTTGGGGGCACAGTTTAAAGAAATTATAGAGAAACATTTAAACTAAATGCTATGGGGGGGAGAGTTTTCCCAAGAACATCTTTCTTGCGAATAATAAGAATATCATTAATATACCTAAAAACAAATATCCAACAAAAAATAATAACAATAATGAAAATAATCAAGATAAAAGTTTAGGTATATTGTTATTAAATGCCAGAAGTTTAAACTCCAAAATGGAAGAATTACAACATTATCTTTGAGATGATAATATAATAATTTGTGGTATCACTGAGACCTAGGGAATTAATGATGCTTGGACTATGAATATTTCTGGTTATAATAGATTTTATAAGAACAGGAAATATTGGTCAGGTGGGGGAGTTGCTCTTTATGTTAGAGATGATATCAAATCCTTTGAAATATTTACTGAAGACAATGAAACCAAATGTGAATGTATATGGGTTAAAATGCTTTTCAAGTATAATTCCTTGACAGTTGGCTTAATTTATCGCCCTCCAAATTTAACTATAGAACAACACACTGAACTTTTAGAACTCACAAGAACTAGAAAGATCATAGGTGATTATGTTCTCATAGGGGATTTCAATTTACCACACATTAAATGGACCTCATTGGATGGTAAGTCAGCATTAGACAAGAAATTCATTGATTTATTTATTGAGTTAAATCTTGAACAAATGATTTGCTTGCCAACCAGAGGTGATAACATATTAGATTAAATTTTAACAAATTGTGAGGAAAAATTAAATAATATTCAACTTTATCCACCACTTGGAGAGTCTGATCACAATATGTTATTTGCCTCTTATAAGAACAATATAGAATATACTAAAGAGAAAACTGTTGTAAGAGATTTTCATAAGTCTGACTGTCAGAAAATGAGGAATTTCTTGGGTAAATGGGAATGGAAAAATGACCTTACAGGTAAAAATACGGAACAAATTTGGAAATTAGTTAAATTACTTCTTATGCAATGTATTGAGAGATATGTACCTATTATAGTTAAATATAATAAAACCAGATATACTCCCCCATGGTGGAACAATAAAATTAGGAAATTGATCTGTAAGAAGAAAAAAATATTCCAGAAATTAAAGAAATCAAAAACTTCATCATTACTTAACAAACTTAAATCATATAACAAAAGTATTAAATGAATGATAAAAAAAAAGCCAAAAAACAAATTGAACTAAAATTAGCAATTGGGGTTAAAGATAATAAAACCAAAAAATAATTATATTGGCACATTAAAAGGTAATCAACCTACTATAGGGCCCCTAAAAACTGAAGAAGTCCTGGTTACAAATGCAGAAGAGATAGCTGAAACCTTGAATAAATACTTCTTAAGTGTATATGATAAAACAGTTTCTCAAACTCAACAAATTAACTTAACTAATCCATATCCAGATATTATTGGTACATCAGAAGTTTACAATATAATCCATACACTTAAAATCAATAGTTCACCCGGACTTGATGGTATAACTCCAAGACTTCTTCAAGAACTAGCCCCATTAATAACTGAACCACTTACTTATCTCTACAATAAATCAGTCCAGGAAGGTGTAGTACCAAATGACTGGCATATAGCTACAGTGACTGCAATATTTAAGAGTGGGAAAAGGGATGAACCTAAGAACTACAGACTCATAAGTCTCACATCTGTGGTGTGTAAAGTTATGGAAAAGGCACTACAAAAGCGAATTAATGAACATATGTTTAACAAGGGTCTAACCGATCATAGTCAGCATGGGTTTATTTCTGGAAGATCTTGTTTGACTAATCAACCCAATTTTTTTGAGCCAATAAGTCAAGCACTTGACATAGGTATCCCAAGTGATGTAATTTACCTTGATTTTGCTAAAGTGTTCAATAAAGTATCTCACCAAATATTAATAAACACATTACTGAAGATTGAATTACCACCCAATATTATAAGTTGGATCAGTTCATGGTTATATAATAGATATCAGAAGGTTACAGTCAAAGAGTATAGCTCCTCATTAGGTAAGGTGACCAGTGGTGTCCCACAGGGATCAGTATTGGGACCAATCCTTTTCAGTATCTTAATCTCAACCGTGCCAATCTTATACAAAATATGGTTAGCAAAATATGCAGATGACTGCAAGTTGGGAGGACTTGTAACTTCAATAACAGACCAATATAACATACAAAAACAGTAAGATCTATTTATGGAGTAGGGGCATAACACGCATATGCATTTTAATCTTGAAAAATGCAAAATTATGCATATAGGAAAAAAACAATCCATGTTATAGTTACAAGTTGGGCAATCATTTACTGCAGTCTGTAACTGAAGAAAAAGATCTAGGCACTATAATAACTAATGATTTTAACTTTGAAAATAACACCACTGTAAAAGTCAAGAAGTGTCATAAAATAATGAGCTGCATACTGACTAATATAAAAAGCAGGGAATAAGAGGTTTTAATGCACCTATATTCCAGCTTGATAAGACCACATCTTGAGTACTGTTCTCAATTCAACAAACCGTATTCCAAAAGAAGCTGTAAAATGATTGAGGTGGTTCAGGGAAAATGTACCAAAAATATAAAAGGTCAAGAGAACCTGGATTACGAATCCAGGTGAAATAACTTGAAATTATACTCTGCAAGTTATAGACAAATAAGAGGAGATTTATGCTTCACATACAAAGCATTGGAAGATAAATATTTAAGTGCAACTGTAGGCCTCACATTAAACAGCACTACAGCTAATACAAGAAATAATGGATTTGTAATTAGAGGAGAATTTATGAAAACCACCAAAAGAAGTAATTAATTTACACAGAGGGTGGTTCATTTATAGAACAGTCTGCCCACAGAAGTGGTATCTAGTCCACCCATGGATACCTTTAAAATTAGACTTGATCAACATATGGGAAATAGAAAATACTCTTATCACCTATAAGATAGGTGAGAGTTCTTTAAAGGGCATCCAGCCCATTGAACTTGTATACATTCTATGATTCTATGATTAGTGTGGCTGAGTCCTCTTCGCCCCTCCTTCAGACATCAAAGGTGTTGATGAAGAAGAGTAGTAGTTGCTTGCTTCCAGGGTGACATGATCAACCAGATATTAACATTTCTGGGGTGCAGTATCAATAAGATATTAAATATATATTTGATGGGAAGTGGCTGATTGGAGGAAGTGGGTGCTATAAGGTTTTGGGGGAAGGAGAATGCTTTCTTATCGAGGGTGGAAACCAGATCAAAAATATTAAAAATAAGTTTGAGGGGAAATTTAAAATTGACAACAACTGTATATTTGCAAAAGGACTGACAATTTCTTGTTCACAGTCCTTTCAGCAGTATAATTGTCAGCAGGAAACTTTGCACATATTGAGGATTATTGTTTTAGGACTTCTAGTAGCACTGCCAAGCAAAACTTTTTCATTTGGGAGTAGTGTTATACTGAGTTAAATAGGGCTGAGCAAATATGGAGGTGGATTTGGATTTGCCAGTCTACCCATATTTAGGTGCCGGCAAGTGTAGCTTGTAGCACATCTTGTAGTCATGCATACTCTTGCATGCATTTATTAAAGATTAATATTCCATTCACTGTAAGTCATTCCGTTTTTGATAATGCCAATGATAGGAGTGGGTGAAGGGTTGCAGACAGTGAATCCAAATAAGTTCTAGCTAAGCTTGTATGTAGGTTTGAATGCAGCCTGGCAGGAAGTACTCAGAATGCAGACTTGCTGATGATTACTGACCTGTTCCATACCATCTGTGTAGTGCATGCTAATCAGACAATCTAATAGGAAAGGTAGGGAAGGGAATGTACACTTTGAACTCACTCTTTGAACTGGGGTTCTGGCATTCTTATGACAGGGGGAAGCTAGGAATACCGCAGGCAGATACACAGCAAACAAAACCAGATAAATGATGTGAAAGCACTAGCCAGGAATTAGTTATATGACCCTGGGAATATCGATGTGCCATCTGAGGTAGAAATAAAAGTGACCCACAAGGGAATGGGTACATTAAGTGAGTCAAATGGGATGAGACAAAAGGCAACTGGATCACTCACCACCCAAAGGCACCAGTTACAGAGAATTAATGTGCAACACTTTATTAAGGTACCAATGTGCAAAATTCAAAGATGTCTCTTTGCAAGTATGTTGCCTGATGCATTTCACATTTGCAGGTGCCCTATCAAAGGTTAACAGGTTCATGGGCAAAACAGGCTTAAGTACTGATGCCAGTTAAGGAGACATATACTTCTATTTTTTTGAAGTCCATAATGTTTTAATGTACAAGGTGCAAACAGTGACACGTGTTAACTACATCATAACTAAACATAAAAAGTCAGCCAAGCATATTTCAGCAAACTTCCTAATTTTATGTTGTACTGAATTAGTGACAATCACTCATAATTACCCATTAAGAATAATCTTATCTGAGAATAATGTTATTGGTGTCCTACTTGCACCTTAAATTGCTGTGGACATGCCTTGTGGGACATCACAATCATCTGAAAGCAAACAGAGAGCAACTAGTTGACAGGAATGGTAAGAGAAAACACTAGTTCTTAAGGAATGGTGCCAGATCAAAATGATCATTGAGACCTGGCTAGTCCCTTGCTCCCAAAGTAAAATTCTAGTATTCTTCTCTTTTTAGCACCTGATTGTCATAGCAACACCTCCTCAAGTTCTGCCATACCTTTTCAATACCCTTGAAGCAAAACTTGCAGATGTTTGAGCCTCCTTATTTTTGGGCATGAAGTATGGTCACATATTGCAGGGTTTCACTAGCAATAGCTGGGCAGTGTTCCCCACCCTTATTCTGAACTGTCTACCCATTTTACCTATGTAATAGGTCCCATACTGGCATTACTTATTTAGTGTCACAAGTCATGATTTTCCAAATAGTGATGGTTTCTCCATTCTTGAGATTTAAAAAATATTTCCCAGATGAAATGGCTTTGCAGTGCATACATCTATTGCACAGATAATAACCCCAACTAATATCTCTTAGCCATGTTTCACTAGTAGAATTGTTTTCTGCTGTGCACACATTGGTCTTTTAATGTAGTTGCTCTAGAGTAGGCCATTCTAGGTGGGTGTTGAACAAGAGTACTGAGTTATCTATCTCCTTGCAGAATACCCCAACTTTTTTTATAATATTTTCAATGAATCTGGACTGTACAGAGTAAGTGCTCACACAGTTGTACCTTTATTCCCTGTTTGCCAAACTCATCTGTGGAATTAATGAGGTATGTTGTATTCCACATTCCTGCAAATTGTTTTGCACTGTCTATATTCAACACACTGAATATCCCCTTTCACTAAATTTGCTTCTGATGTCTACTGTTCCTTTCTTAAAGTTACTGTTAATACTGCAATTCTAGCATAACCTCAGATGTTGTCCCTTGGGGATATTGCACATAGTGTGGTGTGGATAGCAGCTGGACAACAGGAGTAATATATTTATATTGGTTGGCTTCTGATAGATGTTAGTTAGTACATTACCATCTTGACCACTTGACATTTACAAATCAAGTAAGTTTATACTGTTGATGATTACAGGATATGTGAACTTGAGGTCTGGATTATTAGAATTTAGATACCTCACAAATTCAGCCAGCTCATTCTCTCTTCCTCACCACACTGCTCTGGCACTCCTTTTCAGAGGAAAAGATGCACAAGAACAAGATCACATGCAATGAATCTGGAAGGGAGTAAATTCAAGATAAATGTGAGGAAGTACTTCTTCACTGGAAGAGTGGTGGATATCAGGAAAAGCTATCAAGTGGAGGTGGTGGCGGCAAGAGCAATGGTGGGATTTAAGCATGCATAGAATAGGCACAAGGGAATCTTAATGGAAAGAGGGAGATGAAGATCAAGTAGTGTCTGTGGTAACAGTATTTCCAAGGGAAAAAATGGGCAGACTAGGTCAGTCAAATGATCTTTATCTGCTATCAGATTCTATGGTTCTATGTTTCTATCACCAATATATTACCTGAAAAATGCTAACTGAGGAAAAAAGGAAAAAAGGATGCTTGCCCTGGTTGTAAATCAACTCCTCCTCCTCCCAAATGCCAACATGCAGATTGGCTACACTCAGGGCAAAGGCTGCCACCGTTACTGTACTTTTTACTTGCAAGTAGTTTTGTCCCCAAAAAAGAGCAAATGGAATTGTATAGCAAATTCAATCAGCTGTAGTACGAAAGGATTGGGTGATAAGACTGCTTCTGATCTCTTGTTTAAAAAATGGGCCACTGTGTCCAGTGCACCAGTGGGGGAATATTGGCATACAACAACTCAGTATCAAATGTAACCAATGAAGTGTTCTCCTTAAGCTCCATATCATTTAATATAGTCACGCTATCTTTAGTATCTTTAGAGCCAGATCTGTTTATAAAAAAATCAGACTTATTTGCTGTTGATGTGGAGGCAAAGGAAAGATCTTTATTCAGAACGCTGTCCTTGGCTGCAGTGAGTAAACATTTGGAAAGCTTAATTACCTTTGATTCTAGCTGTTCCCTCCCCAAACTGTTGCCATTGATGCTGCTTCTGCTGGTGGTGTTTTTTTTTTTTGTTCCTTTCTTTTTCTCCTCCGGTCACCAGACCAGACACACCCCTCAGGTGACCCTAGCTTATCCAGCCCCCAGCCTGAGATGCCCCCCACCTCAAGTCTCCTCCAGACCCCTGACCTAGCTCCACACATGCCACTGGAAAACCACCTTGGCATATGCCCCCTAGGGTGGGGCCACCCTCCACTTACCTAAATACTGATACAGTCACACTCCAGTGGCTTGGTGCAGGCTGAGTAATATTGGGATCAGGGAAGGTGGGGTCCAATGGTGGGTGTGGGGCTACAGCACCATTGTCTCCACTTGGATCTGGGGTTTTCCACCTAAGTGTGCATGAGCATGATGCCACCCTGGAGGCATGGACATGCAGTGCTGTACAGTATGCAATGAGCATGCTCCTGCCCCTGATGCATGTATAACCACAACAACCTTCCCCCAGACCCAACATGACCCCAGCTTATTACACTCCCAGTCTCAACAAAAAGTCGCTGAAGGCCAAGAGCCACAGCCCACTCTACCCTGGGAGAGGATAGCTGTTGTCAGACACTCAATCCTCTCCCTTCCCGGCCAACTCCCCAGTGATCTGAGCTTGCTCCTGACCCTGAGTCACAGGCATGGTAAGAGGTAAGGCACTGGGCACCTCATCCCTCTACAACACCTGGCCAGATCTGCCCATGTTCTTGATCTCCTCCACCTTCTTGTCCTGCCACACCAACTTGTCTTACAGAACTAGGCCTGTTTGTTGTCCAGTTGCAGGGGCCTTCATTCACCAAGCTGTGTATATCAGTATCTGATTCTGACATGTTTGCAGCCTCCCCTTTGAAGAAGCAAAATTCTGTTTTCCCATTGCAGTTGCAATCTGTGAAGTTTTCTCAGTTGGTAGTGGGCCACTTATCATTGTATCCCTCCCACAGGCATCAGTAAACCAGTGGAGTAGGGCATCTTCCCCCTCCCCATCATTCCCATCTCTGTCTTTCATTTGCAGTATGAGTTTTGGTTGAGATGCCATTCATCAAGAAAAAGTTCTTTTTAAAAGGTCAGACATGGTGGATTTGGCTATACAAAAATCTGAAGCAAGGTGTCACCTATTCATTTTAGGCATCTGATTGATCTCGTTAAGGATCTCCACTTTCTTAGCCAGAGTAAAGGCAGTACATTTGGCAGTCAGGGCTCAGAAGTAAATGACACCATCTAACTTAGAACTAACAGAACAAATACAGACAGTCACTCACAGCTCATGACTGTAGCAATTATCTATTAGCAAGCAACTAATAGGATGACACCAGCACTACAAACTGACTTGACGGACAGCTGGCAGAGGTATCAGAAACAGCTGAGAAACCCAGTAGGAATGACACTACCAGACTGTCAGATGCACTCTTAACACATAGGACATCATTAAGCCTATTGGTGCAGCACTAACATGTTAAAACTTGTGGCCACTGAATATGATATTGCCTGTAAACATATGGCAAACTCATAGTAAAAAGCTTTTCTGAAGCATTTGTTATCAGTTTTGTGACACACATCTACAGTACATGTAAGCATTGCAGTTTTGTGTACTATAGCGTGCCGATAAGCACATGTAAACTGAATTCCCTAACTGACAAGTTGGCATGATTGGTGGCAAACCTTGTAGACTTCTTTTTTTCCAAATGAATATGTAAGCTGCTGGGTTGGTAGTGTGCCAATTGTCATTATTTAATTCTGCCTCTGTATCTGATTTTTATTTTTAGTCAGAGCTTTTTTTCTGAACAAAGTTGCCTTTGTGTTCTGAGTCTGGTATTATCAAACAGATTGCTCTGATAGGACAGCTTAACTTCTGTTCATATTTAGAACATCACTACTCAGATTTAAATACATTGACTTATGGAAAATGAAACCTTTTTCAGATGTTATCATCAGGCTTTTAGTGAAGAGTGCATGCCCTAAGCACAGTGACAAACAAAATGTTACTTAAAACCAGTGATTTTGAATAAATCAGACTGATAAAGCAACACTGGTTCTGTTTTGAGTTTTGATACAAAAGAAAAACAAATTGCTGTTGATGATGATACTAGATGGGTAACGTTTCTGCAGGCAGGACAGGCAGTAGGAAGTTATATTTGATTATGCAGCCTGATTAATCATGTGTGTGTAGGGGCCAAGCTGCTGATGTAACATTTATCACTGTAGCCATGCTGTGGAAGAGAGATATTGTGGCTAAGAAATTGATTCCTAAGTCTTTCCAGTGGTTAAATGTAACAGATAAAACATACTGCATTACACATTTTATGTCCTATAATCATGTAAATAAATATCACACAGTACATAATCAAAACTGTAACTTAATACCACAAACATTGTAAATTGAAGAACAGTATCCTGTATAATGGCTTAGAGTGAATAATAAACCTAAATTGCAGTCTATCACAGATATTACTACTAGAAACATATAGCAGGATCTCCAAGAGGAAATCATGCCAATAATCCATCCACTGCTTTAAGTATACTCACAATGGGAGGGATTCTCCATGATGCAGGAAGTACATGCCAATGGCATGTATCTTGCCAGCTGAACTCCGCACCTGCGGGAAGATGCATGGTGGCCAAATTCACAGCCACCAGTCACCGCATGGTACCCATCCATGGCCCTACCTCACCGGCTCAGAGCCATGTAAGGCAGCCATGGGCAGCATACTGGACCCAGGCAGGCATCCAATGGGATGCCTGACCAGGGTTCTGCAGTGGATCCCATGCACTGTGGGCATGGGTCAGGGTGCATGAATGCTGACTGCAGGCACCCAGACCCAGACAGACTTCCCCCATCAATCTGTGTGCCCCCTGGCCATGCCCATGTGCAAGATCACCCATGTGGTGCACAGATGGCCCCCATCTGTAGGACCCTGTCCCATATACCACCCCCCCACCAACACATCTGAGCCCTGTCCCAAGGTAGGGCCCACCCCCATACCTGGCACACCCAGCCACCACCAGTGATTTGTGGACCCCCACCTCCATGGCACTGAACAGCCCCCCAGCCTCTGTACCTTCCCATAGGTGCTGTGACACCATCGGGCAGCTATGGGGGTAGGGGGTGGTGACGGTGCCTTGGGGTTAAGTGGGATCATGAAATGCCAATGGGAGCCAAGGGAGCTGTGCTAGGAGGTCAGAGGGCATGGCTGTGGTTGCAGTACCAGGCTGGAGGGTGTTGAGTGGTGCCTACATTCAGAGTGCCGGTGCCTGTATGTGTGTGTGTGTGGGGGGGGTTGGCATCACGGTGCCAGGGCACAGCTTTTAGCTGAGGTGTGTGCCACCTGGTGGCAATGGGGGACAGGTGCAGGGGTCAATTGATGGGGAAGGTGGCTATCTGCCATCATGGTGGTCCCATTGGGGAGGAGCAACATGGCTATTGGCTCTACAGGGTTTGCCGCTGCTGGCGGCATACAGTCAGGGGGTGCACAATGGCTATGAATGCCTCAGAAATGTGCAGCCTGCACCCCATCTCACCCGGCACTCCATGCTTTTGAGCTTAGAGCAGAGCACAGGCACACTACCTGCACCATCCCCGGATCATCCCCTTGCAGATCTTGCCAACTGGTTGGTGGAGTCAGTGCATGCCAGCGCTGTGCCCCAATGGAAAATCGGGTACAGGGGGCACATTGGCTGTGGAATGCCTACGTGCCACAGTTACACAACATGTAGCCACTCTTCACCTACGAGAATAGGGCCCAAAATGCTTAACAACATGACAGTGAGAACAGGAAGAACATGCTTGGCTTCATCACATCAAGGAACCATGTGGCAAGAGTTTTCTTATTTATTTAATTTGTAATTTATCTGAAAATTGTTGACTGGGAAAGGCACACTGAGTCAAAGCTCATTCCCAGTAGTGACTCAAGGGTGGTCAAAGGGAGCAAAAGATGCAGTTTGATAAGATGCAAATGACAGGCAACTTAAATGTGAACAGTCAGCACCAAGGGCCCAACACTTAAGTGTGGGGCTTGTCGAAAAGTGTATTTTGTGTGCAAAAACATTTGCATTTACTTACTGTGTACCGTACTATGGTATTTTGTATCTGACTAATTTTGTTTACTTCTAGACTGTCATCTCCTGATACTACAAATTCCTGACTCCCCTGCACCTGACATCATAGCAGTAGGTGGCAGCAAGAGACTCAGTAGCCTACAGTGTATCTTAGAGTTCATGTAAGCTCTGATCTTATGTTTGCTGGTCCCACTGTCTTCCCTGGGCTAAGTACAGTAACAAAGGACTGTACTTAGCCCTGAAGAAAAGCAGTTCCAGAAAACATCAGATTGGAGATTGTAAAAGCTCTAACATGCAACGCAGGCTATTGAATCTCCCACTGATGCCTACTTCTCTGATGTCAACTACATCGGATTCTGGGATTTGTAACAACAGAATATATCAGCCTAGGAATAAATAAAATGTGTCTGGTACAATCTAAAATACTACAGGAAACAGTAAGTAAACCCAAATGTTTCTGTACATGAAGTGCACATTGGGACCAGCCCCATACTTGAGTGTGGGACCATTTGCGTTGTCTGTTGCCCTTTCATGACAAATACAATCAAGTAAGGAAGCCTCACATGTGTACTGTACAACTAAAGAGTGCAAAAGAGGTTACAATTCTAGAAGAGACTTGAACAGAGGTGGGGAAAACAGTAAATACATAAAATCAAACAATTTAATGGGTACAAATACTACCTGTATGTAACACAGACTAAACTGCATTGGGAGGAGAACAGAGGCAAATAATATCTTGGGACAATTAGGTGTGGGCAGGTGCAGGAGGGAACAAACAGGGACTGCTGAATTGTTTTGAGCGAGAGAGGAAAGAGGGGGCTAGATGAATGCAAAGGGGAAGAGAGTTCCAGAGTTATAGCAGGTTGCCTAAAAAAAGAACTGTCCAGGTCAGTAGAGAAACAGGGGAAGAAAAAATAACCCATGCATGAAGAAGAGGAGGAAACTGATGAAGAGAATAAATCTTAGAAATAGGAATGAAGGGATGCAAACCAGAATTTTGAAATAATAGAGGCACTATAGGAGAGGTGCTTATAGGTTAGAGAGGAAAGGGAGAGAAGTTAATAGAGGGTACAGTGGTGAGAAAGGGGTGGGAAGTCAGTGCAAAGCTGCAAACGGTGTGAAAGTGGGGAGACAGTTTGGCCAGGGTGGATTCTGGAGCACCTCCATAGACAAGAACACATAGTCAGACAGCTGTAAGATCAGCTTGCTTGATCACCTCATGCTGGACAAGGATTGGAAGGTAGCATTGTTCCTGAACAGAGCTTCTAACTTCAGACATAGCTTTTTGATGGTGGTCATGATGCTGAGATGACTGTCCAGCCCAGCCATACTCGAAGATATTTGGAGAAACAGACATCATCAAGGGGTTACCATCAAGAATTGTAAAAACAAAGAACCAGCTAAGCCTGCTGAGCTGTTGGCATGTGCCATAAATATTGTGACAGTCCTTTTGTGATTTAGTTTGAGTTAGCGCATGCAGAACCAGTGTTGGATACTGTCAAAATCCAGCAATAATGTCTGCACCAAGAGGGAGACAGAGGATCTGGAAGCATAAATTATTGTATTATTTGCATACATATGGATATTTTCTAAGACACAGGCCAAGGTTAGGACATTAAAAAAGATGGAGAAAAGTATAGTCCTGAAGATAGAGCCTTGAGGCACACCAACACATCAGACTAATAGGGAGGCGAGAAGAGAATAATTTCCCTACCTGAATGGGCTGGCTTCATCCAGAAACTCACGACTGAAACCAGTCAAGTGCTGAGACTGAAAGCCCAGGAAATTTAAGCTTATCCAAAGTAAAGGATGAGCTACCAAGTCAGTGATCTTAGCCAGGTCAATAAAAATGGTGGCAGTTACCTGGCCCTTATTTATCCCCTTTAGGAGGGAGCCAGTGATTTGGAGCAGTGAGGAGACCATGGATTGGTCTTAATAGAAACAAAATTAGAATGGGGAGAGGGAAGAGGAATAGTTAAGGAAGTTGGACAGCTGGGAAAAAACAAGTGTTTCCTGCCATTTAGATAGAGAGGAAAGAAGACAGTGACAAGAAGATAGTTATAACAAATCATCTGTGAGAGTAGCAAGAGAAGGGTCAGTATCTGAAGAAATTAGGATGGAACCGGGAGAAATGCAGGGCTGCTTGCTAGCCCCTTTACATTTTAATTTTTATATGGAACTTTTTGTTAGACAGTTGCAAACCATTGACATTTTCACTCCTAGAAAAATGGATAGTAAGATTACCACACTGCTTTATGCGGATGGTATTTTATTATGCTCTTTAACCCTGTTAGGCTTAAAAAGAGCAATAAATAAATCATTAGTACTTTTAGACCAATTGGACCTACAGGTAAATTCTGATAAATCTAATATTCTTGTTTTTGGCAAGCCCAGGCATTGACAGCCTAATGTGCGGTCATTTGGTAAAATATCCTTAGAAGTGAAGATTAAATATAGATATGCTGGAGTTGTTTTTGATAATCAACTCTCTTGGGAAAAAATACATAGTTATTGCTAAACAAAACAGGCTGTCCAAGCAGCAAGGGCCATTAACAGATTTAGAAAATTATTTGCAAGTAACTCATATGTTGCCTTAAAACAGGCATTTGATGTTAAAATCTTCAGCATCCTGTTACATGGGTCAGAATTGTGGGCCTTTAGTAAGGTGGCCACAGATCTGGATTATGTTCAAAATATCTTTTATAGACAAAAAATCTTTAGTTTAAGCAGAGACACACTAACAGCCTTCTTAAGAAGTGAATTTAATTTGAAATCAGTAATATTTCTGGCTCAATACTCATATTGTTTTTAATTGTCTTAGGACTGTTTTTAAACATTTGTATGTGATATCCTGGTATTATCATTTTTTTATGTGACAATTTGGTTTGATAATTTTGTATGTGAGCTCTTATGCAATGGAAGAAATGGTTACCATGACTAATGAAAGAATTATTGCCAAATGTTGGCAGGAGGCAATGAGAAATGATAGATCCCAGAGATGGTTTAACCAATTAAATAGTGCTTTAAAAAGAGTAGGGTTCATTAAAATAGGGGACATGCATGCATTAAATAATGCTGACCAGTATGTATTCTCGTCAATGCAGTTGCTTGAAGATTCCTTCTTTCAAATAGAATTTGGGAAACTTAGTGATATATCATATTGTAAGGTACACTATCAGTTGAAATGCCCAAGAAAGAAGGAAAAGTATCTACAATGTTATGAAAAGGCTATACATTGGTATGCGTATTGCAAATTCAGAGTAGGCATGGTTCCGAGTTCTAATTCTGTTAATGGTTGGGGCACATTTGGGAGGCTGGACCGCTGTTGTAAATGTGATATGAATGTGAGACTAATGGTAGTACACCGGATTTTTGACTCTCAGTCATATTTTTGCCATGACAAATGTAGCCCCTATTGCACTTTATTCTATTCAAATATTTTAAAGTTTGTTGGGAATTATTGTTTTTAATTGTCTTAGGACTGTTTTTAAACATTTGTATGTGATATCCTGGTATTATCATTTTTTTATGTGACAATTTGGTTTGATAATTTTGTATGTGATAACCTTTGTTTTATACATACATTCAATAAACTGAATGGAGAGGAAAGAAGAGAAACAGGATGGTAGTTCCAAGGGATGCATTTGTCACCCCCTTTTGGGAGAAAGAGGACTTAACATGCTGTCAGTGGTGTGAAACAGAGACACAGTAATTTGAAAAGAGAGCTTAAGAAGAAGAGAGGGGGACATGCAATGGTATGCACAGAGAGATGAAGTAATTTGGTTCCATCATGTCTTTGTCCCCCCCATCCTGTGGGAATGTGACCACTACCCTCCAGTCTTTTGGAACTGCTCCTGTCTGAACTGAGCTACTGAATAGCCCTACTAGCAGTTCATCCAGTTCTGCAGCCAATTCCTTGAGCACCCTTGCTGCATCCCATCTGTCCCTGGGAATTTATCTACCTTAATTGCTTCAAGACCCCTTTGTATTCTTTCTCTGGTACAAACTGGCTGCCTCATTTCAGGAATGCTGTTGACAACCACCTTGATGCCACTTTCAGGCGGTGGCCCACTGTCTTCCCTTGTGGTGACAGAGCAGGAGTAATCATTAAGGAAGGCTGCATTTTTTCCATCTTCCTTTAGTACACTCCTTGCCTCTTATAGCCTAACAATACCCCTTCTCTGCTTCATTTCCCCTAATATATCTGAAGAATTGTTTTTCCCCACCCTTTACCCCCTCTGCAATATGGTGCTCCATGTCCGACTTTGCCTCTCTGACAGTTCTGTTTGCTTCATTAGTTTTCATTTGTTACTCCCCCCTTCCTCCTCCTCCTCCTCCTCCCTTCCCCAATTTCCTTGTACCTGGTGAAAGCCTTTTTCTTGGCCCTCACTACTTCTCTGCCCTTTCTGAGAACCATTTTGGTCTGTTTTACCTGCTTTGTTTTCTAGCACTTCTCGTGCATGACTTTGTTGCTTGAACACCTCCATGCTGACCACCCTGATCAGTTTGTCTCAGACCAGCTCCATCATCCAGTTGGAGCCTGCTCAGTTTTTCTAAGGGGCACTCTGATCCCAAGGGCCAGCCAGAACCAAATGGAGTCATGGTTGTTGGACCCGAGTGACTCCCCTACCCTCACTACACTCACCAGCTCTGAGTTAATGAGCATCAAATTGAGAATAGCCACCTTTCCAGTGTATTCATCAACCAGCTGCACCAGAAGGAACTCCAGCAGTGTATCCAACAGGGCCTGGCTTCTGGCCATTGGAATGTCCCAGTCAATATCCGACAGGTTCAAATTATCCACCACCATCACTTGTCCCCCATTGCCAGTTGTTCACTGAGCTCCATATCTACAGTATCTCATCCACTTGCCCTGGTAGTCTGTAGATCACCCCAACTATATTATCCTGCCTGAGGTGCTATGAAGTGAACCTACAGTGACTCTGTTTCCCCTTTGCTTCCCCTAATGTATCCATCCTCCATCACATTTATGCCCTCCCTGACATATAAGGCTACCCCTCCGCCCTTTGCCTTTCCCTCTATCCTGTCTAAACATAGAGTAACCTGGGACTGACAAATCCCAGTCATTATTGTCAGTTTCTGTGATGGATACAAGGTCCAGCTCAGTGTCTGCTGCCAAATCCTGGAGCTCACTGATTTTATTAGCCAGACTAATGGCATTAAGACAGACCCCTTCCAACTAGCTCCAGGTCCTCTTTGGTGTTTTGTGATCCTAAACTTGTAGTCCTTCCCATTCTCCTTACCTTCTTACACTTCCTATTGCCAGGAGAATGTAAGAGCATTTCCCCTTTGCCTCTTCCACTACTTCTCTTTGAATGTCAACATTATTTTTGGCCACCTTGCTTCTATCAGTCTCCACTGTAGGGGAGCACTAGCTAGGTTCCTCTTCCCCCCTCCCTCCCTCAGACCCTTTACCATGGTTCCCCTAGCTTCAGTATCCCCACAGTCATTTTAACTGTGATATGTAGATGTCAGACTTCTGCTTCATGCATTGGTCCCTACTCTTGTCAGGTGAAGGCCTTCACCTTTGAAAATATTCCTGTCCCACAAGTCCCTACAGTCCTCCACTATCTGGTACCCTTTCTCCTGACACTATCCCTTTAACCACCCATTTAAATCTTCCATCTCTTCCCTCTTCACTCTATATTTCCCTCCTCCCCTACTCTACACAGGGAGGACCTCAGAAAAGGCCAGGGAGGCAGAGTGTGGCTGAAATATGTCCCCCTGCCTTTAAAGGTCCCACTTCACTTGTTCCACAGGCTGGTTCCCTACATCATTCATACTCAAGTGTACAGAAACCCCAGCTCCCTCCACCCTCTCTGCTGTCCTCCCTATTCTGTCTATGTCCTGGAGCTGATGCCCCAGGACTGGCACCTGACCATCCACCACCCCTCCTTGCCCTGACCCATCCCCTTCTACACCCCTGATCATGGAATTCCCAACTCCTTATTGCCTTCTTCTTCCTCCTCTCACCCTCAGCACCACCAGGTCAATATTCCTGTTTCCACTGACTAACCCAGAGTCCCGCCGGTGGAGTCAGGTATGCAAGTCTCCTCTAGGGGCACAAAGCAATTTGTGATCAGGATGATATGGGGTTATTTGACCTCCATGTGGCTGCCCCTGCTACATTTCTCCCTCCCCCCACCACTGTCCACACACGGAGCGAGTGGGCCTATGGGGGAATCAAGGTGTGTCTATGGGCTACAGCTGATGCACTGCAACAGGAGAAATATCTCCCCTTTTGCTGCTACCAGCTGAGTACAGAGCTCTGCAAAGTTTCTGTAGAAGGCACAGTGACCCCTTCCCCCAGAGTGTACTCTAGAAGAACAGTTCCCCACAGTCACTGCAACTGATTTTCTCCCCACTAAACCACAGGAGCTTTAGCTTGGCCTACCTCTCTACTCTCACTAATGCACTGCATCTGAAAGTAGAAACAAAATGGATCTCAGAAAAAAAAAACTGAGACTGTTTTAACAGTTCACAGCTCCAAAGTGGAAGTGGGAGAAGTAGCTTTACCTGGCTCTGTCCCCTGCTCTCATTAATGTGCTGCTTCTGAAAGCAGTAACAAAGTGCATCTGGTGCAGCATTGCTAGCAGTAACACTACCTCCGTTCCAACAGGCCAGCTGCAAAATTACAATATTCATGCACTCACCATGTCTTCAGCCCTAAATATTCTTGGCAATCATATACTGAGTTTCTTTCTCTTGAACTCTGGCTCTGGCTGCAGCCCAGTACAACTGTCCAACCCTAGCAAATGGTAAAATCATAAATCCTGCTGACATTTTCAATAATTTCTTTGCTAACATGGAATAGAACATAGCCACCAAATATAATACCATTTCAATTGCATCCTGCATCAGTCAGAATCCTAAGTTCATTCTGTCTATTTCTTTAATCCCTTTAACTGGGTTTCCATCTTCAGAAAAATGAAAAGCTCTTGCTAAATCCTAATCCTAATAAAAGCACCAGCCTTGACTATCTTGATGCTACAATTGCCATACGCTCCCAGGACATTATTCACAGCCTGACTTGCCCATGTTTTAATTTCCCACTCTGCAGAAGCAATATTTTTAAACTAACTTCGAACTTGTGAACTGGTGAACAATATTCTGCTACATAAATCAGGTAAAACAAATTATCCCATTCAGTTAATACTGTAATGGTGCTGCCTGTTATCTCAAAATTATTAGAAAGAGGTTTTCACAAACAATAACAAATCATGTAAGCTTGGATAGTCTAATATGATCTGATCAAGCAAGGTTTAGATCAGGCTATAGCATGATTATATGTCTAACAAAACTGCCTGGGTATATAAGCTGCATATGGCAAATCTACCAAACATTTAAAATAAAGCAGCTGCATGGTGTAGAGGGTAGTTCCACAGGCAGCAGAATGTAGAAGAATGCTGGTGGACCAGAGTTTGATTCCCAGTCCCAGGAGGCATGCAACCTTTGCTTTTGGGGAATTGGGGTATGGTCTGGTGGGGGACTGGGGGGAGACATGGGAGGATAAGGGGCTGTACACTAAGGACAGGCTCCACCTAAATTTGGAGGGGAAGGAAATTCTAAGGCTCAAACTAGCTGCTTTCATCAATGAAAGGTGGGGGTTTAAACTTGTGCAGGAGGAGAGGGATCAAAAAAGGGACAGTACCAGTAGGTATGATAAAAGAGGGACAAGGTTTCCACTCCTCTAGGGGGCTAGGGAGATATGGAACTAGATCACCAGTTAGAGTGCAGGAACTGATAAATGGAAGTTCAAGGAGGAGGAAAGGAGAGGAGAGGAGGGAGAAGGGGTGGAGGGTGGTCCTGATAAATGCCAGGAGCTTAGGAAACTACATGCCTGAGCTCCAGGCAATGCTAGTTGAGGGGGAGGTGGATGTGACAGCAGTCACTAAGACCTGGATCACTCAACGGCATGAGTGGGACCTAAATCTGGAGGGCTACACTATGTTCAAAAAGGATAGGGGGAGGGAAGGGGGTGGTGTAGCACTGTGTCAGAAATGGCATTGGTACTGGAGGGGTAGAGGAGGCTGGGGGGAACTTAGAGGCTATTTGGGTCGCCCTGCTGATGCAGGGAGTAGGAGAGTAAAGGTCGGAGTGGTATACAGACCACCTGCACTGGTGGAGGCTCCAGAAGAAAGTCTGGTGGCAAATCTCAAGGGACACTGTAGTTTGGGAAAGGGAAGGGTAGTGGTAATGGGGGACCTCAACATGCTGAGAACAGACTGGGAGACTCTGTCATCACCAGTGGCCAGGAAGCAGAGGCTGCTGGATGTTTTCCAGGATGCTTTCCTGACCCAGCAGGTGGGTGAGCCAACTAGAGAGGCCCAAACACTGGACATGGTCCTGGCAGACAGTGATCAGATTAGGGGCTTAGAGGTGAGAAACCCATTTGCTGGGAGTGATCACGCCACAGTCTGGTTCTTGCTGGACCTAGAGGGAAGGAAAGCCAAACAAGGATAGCAGTAACCGACTTCAGGGGTGCAGGCTTCAGGGAGATGGGAAGAATCCTTAAAGATCATTTGGACAGGATAAGGCCAGAAATGGAGGCTGATTGCAGGTGGGAGATCATTAGAAGGGGAATACAGGAGCTTACTGGATCCTGCACAAGGAAAAGGTGCAAGTTCGGTAAAGCCAGAAAACCCTGCTAGTGGACCTTGGAGGTTCAGGAAGTGGTGAGGGACAAGAAGGCAACCTATAGGCGCTTCAAATGCTCATGGAGTGAAAGGGATCAGGGGGAGTATGAGAGGACAGCCAAAAGAGCCACCAGGGTGGTGAAAGCAGCAAAGGCAAAAAAAGGAGCAGTCCTTGACCAGGGGGATCCAGAGGGGGGACAAGAGGTTCTTTAGATACATGGGGGGAAAAAAGTAGAGGGGAAGATCAGCAGGATAAGGATAGGGGAGTGCTGGACACAGGAGGCAGGGGGAACAGGCAGAGGTCCTAAATGAGTACTTTGCATCAGTTTTTACTAGGGGGATGGAGTGGCTATGTCTTGCGGGCAGAGTGGGGGCAAATCAGAGGAAGGGAAGGGACAGGTAGAGATTAGGGGCCCTGACATGTCTGGGGAAAGGCAGTGGCCACCATGGACAGGTGGGGTCCAGCAGTACAGGGTGCAAT
The DNA here is from genome assembly GCA_016271365.2 of Neoceratodus forsteri. Lineage (NCBI taxonomy): Eukaryota > Metazoa > Chordata > Ceratodontiformes > Ceratodontidae > Neoceratodus > Neoceratodus forsteri. The sequence continues at coordinate 1,376,611,918 of CM028130.1, read as the reverse complement.
GCAAGGTTTTAAATAATTAATTAGCAGTTTTTTTTTCATGGGACAATACTAACTGTTCAGAAAGTATTTATATAGGTTTTCTAGGAGTGTTATGTTTGTTAAACACAGTGAGGCAAGTGCTATGCATTTTCACAATGTTTTAGCACATTTATGAGCAAAATGCTACTCAGTTTTTAGAGTTAAATAAAACCCTGAAATGGGGAAGGAGGTGGAGGCTGAAATCCCGGTAGAGAGAGTAAGGGAATCCCTCAGGTCTCTGGATAGAGAAAGCACCTAGGTCAGATGAGATACATCCCAAGGTGCTGAGGGAATTGGTGGATGTCCTGGCAGTCCCCCCAGTGGAGCTCTTCAACATCTCCCTGAGGACTGGATGGGTGCCCCAAGACTGGAGGGTGGCCCATGTTGTGCTGATCCACAAGGGGTGGTCAAAGGAGAAGGCAGGGAATTACAGGCCCATTAGCCTGACATTGCTGGTTGGCAAGGTGATGGAGGGTATCATCAAGTAGAGGATAGGGGGGTTACTGGAGCAGAATGGGTATTTGGAAAATAGGCAGCATGGCTTTGTCCTGGGAAGATTGTGTCAGACAAATATTATGGAGTTCTATGACTGGGTGATGAGAACCCTGGACTGAGGTAGGCCGGTGGACGTCCTCTTTCGGGACTTCTGCAAGGCATTTTATTTGGTACCCTACAATGGCCTGCTGGCTAAACTGAAGGAAATGGGGGTAAGGAGACAGTTGTTAAGATGGATAGGAAATTGGCTCTCTGAGCATGCTCAGAGGGTGGTGGTTGGAGGGCTAGCCTCATCCCCAAGGTGGGTTACTAGTGGGGTGCCCCGGGGGTCAGTGCTGGAGCCACTCCTGTTCAGCGCGTATGTCTCAGACATAAGGAAGGGGATCAGGAATGAAATTAATCTCTTTGCAGATGACTCAAAGTTGGGTGCAGTGGTGGATGAGGAGGAGGGGAGGGTGGCCTTGCTGGGGGATCTGGATGCTCTGAAAAGGTGGTCAGGGAAATGGAAACTAAAATTCAATGATGGGAAGTGCAAGGTTCTGCACCTGAGAGTAAGAAATCCATGCCAGGGGTATACCCTGGGAGGAGAAAAAATTCAAGTCACAGAGGGTGATAGAGACCTGGGGGTAGTGGTAGATGTCGAAATGAACAACTCGGAGACCTGCAGGAGGGCAGCAGCAAGGCCAAATAGGATGCTGGGATGCATCGCCAGGGGGATTACCTCCAGAAAGGCAGATGTGATCCTACCCTTATACAACTGCTTGGTTAGGCCACACCTAGATTACTGTGTGCAGTTTTAGAGACCACATTTGAAGAGGGATGTTATAATCCTAGAGAGGGTCCCATGGAGGGCAACCAAAATGATCCTGGGCCTGGGGGAGAGGATCTATGAGGAGAGGCTGAAAGAACTCAACATGTACACCCTGGAGGAGAGGAGGGACGGGGACACGATATAGGTCTTTAAGTACATAAAAGGGATCAATAAGGAGGGCCCAGTCAGGGTGCTCCAAAGGAAGGAGGAGGGGACAACGAGGGGGAAATGGGTGTAAGCTGGAAGGGGGCAGGCTCAAAGGAGAGAGGAGGAGGAGGTGTTTTTTCACTGAAAGGGTGGTGGAGCCATGGAATGTGCTGCCCAGGGAACTGGTAGAGGTGGAGACTGTGGCCAGGTTTAAGAGGGGATGGGACAGGTACAGGGGGAGGAGGGGTAAATCTGACCAGGCCCAATGCAGCTGGTACATCTGCGACGGGGGACAGTATAACCCAAGGGGGAGGGGCGGACACCAAAATCAGCCCTCAGTGTGGGTGCTGAAAATCGAGCAGACTCAAAAGACTGCTAGGCCTATTCTGCTGCCATTTTAGTATGTTAGTAATTGAATTGGCAAATGATTTGGTAAATATTCTACATACAGCAAATCTACCAAAATTATAAAGCAATTGAACTGGCTTTGCCAATAAGGTGACAAGAACTTTTCTGAAATGGTGTTGTGGAAACCAGTCAGTGTCAATGAATGGGCTGTACTCACCATATGCGTCACTGTTCCTATTTGTCATAAATACATGTTTACGAGGGTCACGTGATGGCAGCTTGAGAAGTGGCAGCAGCCCTCCATTGCTCCATGCTTCCGCTACTCAATTCAGTTCCCCGGTACATTTTTTTGTGTGTGAGAATAATATAAATTTACAACATTTCAACTGTTCAACACCTGAGACTGCTGCATCTCAACCTAAGAAACGGAGGTATACATGAAAAAGGCACTGCCGAGGAACTCACCACCACCCACCCCGGAGAAGGATAAGGCCACAAAACGCCCGAAGCATCAGACAGTGGGCTCCAGTAAAATCAGCACCGCAACGGGCGCAGTCTCAGAGGAGCAGTTCCTAGAAGTGATGCAACCGTTACAGAAGAAAATTGTGGAGATTTATGATGATCTGCAGCAGGTCAAAGCTTCTGTCCATTCCCTAACTACCCATGTAACTGACGCAGAGGCTAAACTGGTGTCTTTGGAAAAGAGGCATGATAAAAGTGAGTTGACCATGACACTCTATGGAAAACGAATTAAGGAACTCGAAGAGAAGATTGAAGACTTAGAGGGGAGGAGTAGAAGAAATAATTTACTTGTGATCGGAATTCTTGAAAAGGAAGAAGAAGCAATGTCTATTCTTTTTCTTCAAAAGTTATGTGAGCAAATCGCCGGTCCCTCACCAAATGGAGCATCTTATATTACTGAGAGGGCGCATTGTGCTCTTTGATCTCCTCCACCGTCCAGCTACCCACCTAGACCTCTCATCTTTAAAATGCTTAATTTTTTAGACAAACAGCATGTGCTTGTGAAAGTGCGTGAATTGCAAGAGGTTCGGTGGGAAGGGCATAGAATTCAGATCATGCAGGACCTTCCACAGTCAGTGCAGGTGAAGCAACAAGGAATGCATCCTATTGTGACGAAGCTTATCGCGGCGGGAACTCCATTTCATTTGAAGTATCCAGCGGTTCTTCAGGTGAAGGCGGGGGAAAAAATGGGTCTCCTTTGAATCGCAAGAACAGGCGCAGCAAGAGCTTAAAAGTCTTTTCCCAGACCTGTTTAAGTGAAAGGGACAAGAAGATTACAAGCAAATGCATGTCATCTATAACTGGTCTGTGCTGAGGTGAAAAGAAGCTGCCTTTGTTTTACAGGACGGACACTTTCGCGGATTTTGGACTGGGTATATTCTGAACTTTTTGATAATATCAGACATTAGAGCATTTTTGGGGTAGTAGCCCCCTTTGTTTCCTTTTTTCTTTCTTTGGGGCAGTCATAGAAGCTTGGGGGAATTTTTCATGGAGAAATCTGAAATGGTGCCCGATATAGGCATTACTATGTTGTGGACTGTCAGTGAAAAAGCAGGCTGTCTGATTACCGGACTTATCGGCAAAAGCATAGAAGCACTGCCCCTCAAGCTAATTATGTTTGTGTGTCTGAGTTTAAAATACTGGGGGCCTATTACTTTTTATTTCTCCTTGTTTTTTTTTATAAAGAAATCAAAGGCAGAGCCTGGGATGGAGAATAACTGCTAATGGATCCCAAATGCGGCTTTCTTTCTTTTTTCATAACTGGGTGCTCTGATTCTGGGGATCCAAGGGGATATTGGATATAATCTCCATCTAGAAAAGGTTAGGGGATGTTTTCAGTATCTTAAGGTACCATATGTGTATTATTGACCTCCTGTTACTGTTATGTAGCTACAACTTATTATAGTGAATAAGCCTTATTAGAGGGATGCTATATATATAGTGGTTTGAAAATTTTTTTATTAGGGGTGTCCAGATTGGTAATATAATTGCTAGATAAGTAGTGGGGCCGGGGGGAGGTGTAAGAGAGGTAGGGGGGTCTCTGGTGCAACTCATTACCTCCGCTAAGACATCACTCTCCTGAGAGTGGATTGTGGTGCAGTTGATTAGAACTGGGGGAGATAGTGGATAGATTATTATTAGGGATTTGTTGGAAATTGTGGGGGACTAGGGTAAAGGGATAATATGATAGATAAGTTTCCTTTTTTTACAGTTATTGGGGGTATAGGGGTAGCAAGTCTAGTGTGTCAACTTATTTTTTTATGGTAGAATTTTTATTGCTGCTCAGTCAGGTCAGCTTTGGATCTTATTTAATTAGAGTGATCATTTTACTCTTAGTATTGTTTGATAAACCAAAGGATGGCTAATCACTACAAGACTGTAAGTTGGAATATTAAAGGTGCACAGGACAAATGTAAGAGGCAGGTTATCCTCAGGCACCTTCGCCAATTACAAGCTGAGATTGCTTGTCTCCAAGAGACGCATCTTCGAATACATGATGTTAGCTTATTTCTTGAGACATGGGTGGGACAGGCCTATGGAGCAGGGAAGTTCACGTCTAGTGGGGGAGTAGTAGTATTGATAGATAAAAAATTCCTTTTAAACTGGATAAAGAAATTTGGGATCCTAAGGGCAGATATATAATATTACATAGATCCTTGGAAGGGCGACAGATTATTTTAGGATCCATATATGGACCAAATTCTGAGTCTCCTCATTTTTTCACCCACTTATTGAGCCTGCTCGTCGCTGATCCACCCATTTTAACGATATTGGGAGGAGATTGGAACGTGGTACCTTACATGCATATAGACAAATCTGACTCCTGAAAATGGGGTTTATCTCCCTCACAGAGGGCATTACATGACCTTATGGCAGGTGCAGATCTCCTGGACGAATGGCGAGTTCTTCATCATGGAGAACGTCAATATACTTATTTTTTGCCCCCGCATAAATCCTTTTCCCGCATTGATTTCTTTCTTTTGAGTTCCTTTGCATTGTCTGGGGTAATATATGCAGATATACACATGAGAGTTATATCAGATCATGAACCATTTTCCCTTGCATATCTTCCTGGGCCAAGCATCCAAAGGGATGCTCTCTGGAGGTTGAATAATCAGCTGCTCCAAAAACCAGAATCTCTCCAACACATAAAACGTTTTATTGTTAATTTTTTACTAGATAATAGTGGGTCGACTACCAGGACAGATATGATTTGGGCAGCCCTAAAGTGCTCTCTCAGGGGTGAGTGCCTTAGGCAATCAACAACGAGATGTCATCAGTTTCGGGCCAAGCAAACAGCCTTGCTCCAAAAGATACGGGCCATGGAGCTTAACCTCTCTCGGCACTCCCTGGATGCAGACTGGATACTTTTGCACCAATTGCAAAGTCAATACTCTGATCTCATGTACCAAAAAGCAGAGCTTGCTTTGAGATGTACAAAGATGAAATACTTTGATGCTGGTGAGAAGGCTGGTAAGCTATTAGCTATTAGGCTTAGGCAAAGAGCAGCCTCACGAGCCATTCCATGAATCAAATTGGTTGCCAATGATAGCCTGGTGTCATCCCCCAGAGAAGTGTCCGAGGCTTTGCGCTTTTATTATCAAAGGCTGTATTCCAAGGCTCAGGAGGAAAGGCCTGCAGCTCTGGATATAGCTGAGTACCTTAATGCCATTGATCTTCCTAAACTAGAGACCTCTGAATGTGACTATCTTGGGAATTTAATTACAGTACAGGAATTGGTAACAGCAATTGAGCAGCTTTCACTTGATAAGTCCCCTGGCCCAGATGGCATTTCTAATAACCTGTATAAAAGCTGCTCACAAGAGCTTGCTCCCTTTCTGGTTGAAGTCTATAACTACTGGTTTGGTGAAGGAATGTCGGAATCAAACTTCCTTAATGTTATAATTACTCTTATTCCCAAGGCTGGCAAGGATCGCATTGACCTGGAAAGTTATAGGCCTATTTCTTTAATTAATACCGATGTAAAAATTTTAGCTAAGATTTTGGCCATGAGGTTGGGTCCACTTCTTCCCACACTCATTAGTAGAGAGCAGATAGGTTTCATGAAAGGTAGATCCTCAGTGGATCACATGCGTAAGCTAATATATATCCTCTCGGCAACAAAGGACTCAGACATTCCTTCCATTCTGATCTCCTTGGATGCCGAGAAGACTTTTGATAGAGTTTCTTGGGACTTTCTTTTTGTAACCTTGGCCCACCTGGGTCTCCTCCCGGGCTTTCTTAGATGGGTCAGATTATTATACACATTCCCATCAGCCCGGATTTGGTCCAATGGGATACTGTCTGCTCCCTTTTTACTTCAGAGGGGGACAAGGCAGGGTTGTCCCCTCTCCCCATTATTATTCAAACTCTACTTAGAACCCCTGATCAGGAGGTTTTTAACTTCCCCAAAGTTCCAGGGAATTGAAATAGGATCGCAAAGGTACTCCCTTTCTGCATATGCAGATGACCTCCTTTTACACCTCCAACATCCTGCAACAGGTATTCCAGAACTTCTGGCTAAGATAGAGAGGTTTTCTGCTATCTCCCATTATAAGCTCAATGAGTCTAAGACAAAAGTTTTTTCTCTAAACAATAACACATCTTCCCATATTAAGTTAGTGTTATCAAGTGCTTGATAACACTAACTTAATATGGGAATCCAAGTCCCTTACGTATCTTGGGATTAAAGTTGCCAGAGAGATTCCTACTATGTTTAAGCTAAACCTTACAGAATTATTGAATACAATTAAGTTAGACTTAAACAGATGGGAAGATCTTCCTCTTTCCTTATGGGGAAGAATGAATATTGTCAAGATGAATGTCTTGCCCCGAGTATTGTATCCCCTGGGAATGTTGGGCCTGTTTATCCCTAAAAAGTGGTTTGGTAAACTCTACCAAATTTTAACCACCTTCCTTTGGAAGGGTAAGAGTGTTAGGTGCTCCTATCTGAAACTCTCTGCACCTAAGAAGCAGGGTGGCTTAGCAGCCCCTTCCTTTTTCTCATATTATTGTGCTCATCATCTTAGCAGGCTGTCATACTGGTCAAGGGAGATATCGAGGGAAGAGCGACAAACATATGTACCCTTGTGGTTAGATATTGAACAATTTCTAGCAGCTCAATATTGTTGTTCCCTGCCTTCCCTGTTATGCACTAGTCCCAAGGCAATTCCAAAACCTCTTCGGAATGTTCCGTTAGGTTGGTCCATTACGGCATACATCAGCTGCAAACTCACCTATCCCATAATTGGCATGTTTTGTTGGAGCAGCCTGCTGTGGGAAATCACCACTTCCATATAGGGTGGAAGCCTATTTTCCTGGCCTTTTGGCCTTTCCTTAGCAACATAAGAGTTATGGATATATATGAGGAGGGTAGAATAATTCCTTTTGCTCTTTTCAGATATAGGTTTAAGGTGCCTGTAACAGCCTTTTTTAAGTATGAACAGCTTAAGAGGGCCATCCTTGCTCATTTGGGTCGAGGAGGAATGAATCATGGGTCTGCCGATGTTTTTAATAATCTTCTGCAGGCAGCTGGAGAACCCCATGCTGTGTCTGCAGTATATAAAGCAATCCAGTCGGTTGACCCCGGACTGCCACAAGGAGTTTGTTATTATTGGTTGCAGGTGTTTTCCCTTAGTGCTGAACAAAAACTCTGGACTAAGATCTGGCAGACCCTGTATAAATTTGTTAAGCAAGATAGATTGCATTTGATACATTTTAATATTATGCATAATTTATATTTCATACCACTCAAATTATGTAGATTGGGAAGTAGGCTCTCTCCTGATTGTCCTAGATGTGCAAACCATACTGGAACACTATACCATATGCTGTGGACCTGTCCTTCGGTCCAGAAATTTTGGCAAGCCATTAGAAAGACGCTTGACCCCTTGTTGGGCCTGGATTCCTATATTACTCCAGAGATCTGTTTGCTATATTTATTTCCAGAGGGTATTCCCAATATTAGAAAAGCACATTTGGCTTTGATCTCGGCAATAGCCAAGCTAATCATTATGAGACTTTTATGGATGACTCAGTCCTTTCAGTCATAGAATGGCACAAGGAAATGTTATTTGCCCTTCGACTAGAGAAGCACATTTTAACCATGAACAATCGGTCACAGGTCTACCAGACTAGATGGGGTCCTTTAGATGCTTTATTTACTGTATGGAAGCCATGATAACTTTTGGTATGGAGAATCTTTCTATTAATATAGTTTGATGGCTGAGCATGTACATCCTTGATGGTGGGTGGGTTGGGTTTTTTTTTTTTTATAGACCTTAGAGGGAGGAAGGGAGGGTTGGGTGTCGGTAAGGTATATTAGTTAAAGCTCTTTAAAAATGTATGTTTTTTATGTGCTTTGTTGGGGGGGGGGTTAGTTATTCCTGTTTGCCTAACTGTTACCCAAGTTTGTATTGGAAATTTATTATGTGTTAATAAAAGTATATTGAATTAAAAAAAAAATACATGTTTACCTTAGATTTCAGTAATGTGATCTACTGTGTTATGCATTACCTACTTGGTAAAGTGAGTTCAATTGTTGTATATGTTTTGATGGATTTGTTGTATGCAGGTGTAGATTCAATCTGTTGTACTAGAGATTGAATTTTTGGTCTTTATATGGCTAGAATAAAAACAGTTAACCTTTTCTATAAAGTAATGCTGTATGCAATATGGAATTCTTCAGGCGGAGTTAACATGGAATGACCATTCTGCTGGTGGAATTTCCACTGGAACTTTTCTGTTCTTTCTGTGGAATTCTGCCTGCTGTGATCCATGCAATTAAATTCTGTGAAACATTTTACCTCAGAAAAACATTCCACAACCTTTTCCATGAAATAGATAGAGATCTATGGAATTTAATTCAATAGTAATGGAACAAAGTAGCCACATTATTCCGCATCAGAATTCCACCATCCCACTTCCAACAAAATCCAATGGAAGGTTGTTCAAATTGCACAAAATTCCATGAAATTCTGTTCCAACATAATTTAAAAATCCAGCACAGCACTAAAGTGATTTTAGTGGACAATATATGATTAGTCTTCCTCCTTTAATCATGGTCATTTGTTATATATGGTTATAGTTCTGCCAATGTTCTTGAACAAAGTCATATGAAATTTGATTGAGGTCAGAAACATATACAAATTTGAGAAGATAGTCATTGATGTACTCTGGCAGATTATCTATCACAGAAACTATCCAAAATGTGTGCATAAATTGTTAGCTTAATGCAGATAAATGGAAATTATATTATTTCTCTTCCTATTAATTACATCTACCCAATCCCACAAACAAAAGAATACCATAATGACCTTCAACCCTATTTGAGGTGGCATTAAATAGTCACTAATGCATCCTCTGCACCTTGGGGAGCTATGGCCCTTCAGAGATGGTGGTATAATGTGTAATCCCCCTGCCACCTAAACCAGCACCCACTGTGTCTGAGATAAACACACTCAATGTAACTCAGGACAATCCTGACACACCCTCACTCAACTAACAAGTCCCACTCCCATATAGAGAATAATGGATACTGACTCGTCGATAACAAGCTGGGTAGTACATCGAGAGTTTGCCATGGTAACATTAAGAACCTTGAGAGTGAAGCTCAAGAGGTTCTGTCTCCACTGACTACCTCGAGATGTACTGGTCAGCTTGTTGCCAAAGAGTCAGTATTCATTGTTTTTTTTTTAGAGAGAATAATGCTGGTAGCAAGCTGCCGTAAATCTGGAAAACAAAAAAAAATGTAATAACTCTGTCATGCTGCTCTCTTTTTCACTGCTGGGGTTGCTTCCAGGTTGTGTCACTCGCATGCACTAGCACGTTCAATGTTGTTATGTATAGTAGCTAAGTAGCTAATGCAGCATAGCAGCTATGATGACGTATCTACTACAGCATAACAACCTTTAGAAAGTGATGAATTTTAGTTAACAACAACACTCCATCAATCGTTATAACATAATTATGTCTGTCTGGGTCCTTATCAACCATCACTTGATCTGCTCCATTGACCAAGGGTAGTGTGGTTATGGCAGTGAGACTTCATCTGGTTCCTTCACACATGTGCAAACCTGACTTCTTTTACAGACAAGAGGTGCTGTAGTAGGGGAATCTAACAAGTGCCCTTACTATTGTAAATTGCAGAGTACACATCTTTCAGAAATTAGATTTGCACTTATATAGTGCAACCTGACTGTAAGCTGCTGTTAGGGCAAACCAGGAGATGTCACACAGAGAGACTGTTGTCCGAGACCTGGCTGGATGAGAATGCAGGCCCTATTTTGACATCTGCTGTTCCAGCTGGGTTCTTGGTGATACACCATCCGAGATTGGATCATGGGGCGGGGGTGTAGCCATTTTGTTTAAAATGGAACTGGGCCTTGTGGATGTGCCAGTGGGGTGCACTCGATCCTTTGAGTGTATCCTGGGAGCAGGTGTAGGGTTCAGGGTACTCCTCATCTACCGTCCACCTGGTGATGGCAGAGAATTCCTGAAGGAATTTGCAGACTTCATTTCTGACGTGGCTTTGGAGTCACCCTGATGGGTAATTCTGGGCAACTTCAATGCCTGGATCGATGATGAACTCTCACAATTTGGAAATAATCTCCTCCAGCTTATGACTATGCTGGGCCTTACACAGGTGGTTACCTCTGCTACCCACATAAGGGGTCACTCCTTGGATCTTGTGTTCCTCCTGGGGATGGAGATCGTGGACTTGGGGGGGGGATCAGTCTGTTGGTCAGACCATAATACCATAAGTTTCAGTTTTGGGGCACCACCAAATAGACCTGTCCCTATGGAGATGGTCCAGTACCGCCCCTTAAGGGGAGTTACCCCTGAGGGCCTATTGGCAGTGCTGGACCTATCGGGTTTATTGAGTGAATGCACGAGTCTAGGGGGTCTTGTACTACCTGTAATAAGGCAGTGGGTGATGCCCTGGACTCAATTGCTCCTGTTCGTGTTCGCCAACTCGCTCTGCACCCGAGGACCCCATAGTTTGATGGGTCCTTGAAGGAGCTGAGAAGAGTGGAGTGAAGGCTAGAGAGAGCTTGGCAGAAATCTGGAATGGATGCTTACAGACTTAGATTGATGGATCATTATAAGGGCTATCTATCAGCAATCACCCGTAAGAAGGCAGAATTCCTGTCATGGAAGATTACTGCTGCACGGAATTGACTGGCTCAGCTCTTCCAGAGTGTGGACAGACTGTGCAATCCAGCCTGTCTTCAATCTGGAAGAGATTTTTCACAAATGAAGTGTGATGAGCTTGCTCGATTCTTTTCAGATAAGGTTGCCAGCATCAGGTCGGGTATCAGAACAACTCTCTCTATGAGGGATTGTGGAGATCAGCAGGAGGTGGTGATCGCTTATTCTACCTGGTCTGACTTTAGCTAGCTGGAATTCTGGACATTGTGAGGATTGCCCAGACTTTGCAACCAACCAGCTACAGTTTGGATCCGGGCCCTACGCCATTATTGCTTGGTTGCATAGATGTTATCTGCACGATCCTTGCTGAAATTGTCTGGAGTTCCTTTGAGCAGGGGTCTTTCCTGATCCCCTCAAGGAGGCAGTCATTAGACCACTTTTTAAAAAATCCTCCTTGGAGCCAGACTGTCTAGCTAAATATAGACCTGTCTCTAATCTACCCTTTGTGGGTAAGGTTATTGAGAAGGTGGTTGCGTTGCAGCTGGATGACCATCTTACAACCCACAATGACTATTATGCTCTTCAATCTGGGTTTAGGAAAAGTCACAGCACCGAGACCGCCCTTGTCAGGGTTTTAAATAATCTCCTAATTGCAAGAGATCGAAAGGCTCATACTATCTTAGTCCTTTTTTTTTTAACTTTATTTTTATTAGCTTGTAATGCAATTTACATTGTAAAAAAAAATACATTTCCTTGGTACAAATATATCTAATAATTCTCAAAATCAGCAATTCAATGATAGGATACGCTATTTGTAATCCATTGTTACTACATATAGGGGATACCTTATACAGGAGCCACCAATTAAATGAGGTCTTCAAATATAGTATAATAGTAAGATGTCCTAAATGTGGCTATTGCAGCATACTTATGGACTATTTCTAAAATTAGTAAAGCAATCATTACCAGGTGAAGCAAATCACCCTATAATGCCAGCAATTGGCACTTTATTGCCCATAAATCTATATAACAATTATAAGTGCTCCAATATGATAGGGCACAGCTGTATAGAGCCCCATCTATTCAGGGAACATCCCATTAGTAATGTAAACATACAGTAGTTATATGTTAAAATCCTCTAGTCTTTCAACTACCCTGCATACTAAGATTTTACCTAAAATATATAAGCGTTATACTTCCTATCAGCAAAGCTTTAATGAACATTAGGGTGAATAAGATTATAAACTTTAATAGCAACTATCTAAGGCTAGACAGATTTTAGTAACACCTATAACAGGTATGCCATAGTATAACACCAGAAGAAAAAATGGTTTGGCGAATGATACCAAGAACAGATTCATTTTCCACCTTCAATTAGTTCTTTAAAACCAAACACATAAAAGCAAAAGGCACTTATGCAGTGTTTTACCATTAGGATGTAGCAGTCTCTAATTCTTTTTAAACTTGTAGACAGCACTTGCTGTTTAAGTGTGAGAGACCAGTTTATCAAAGTTCAGTCCTCTTCTTCAGAAAGGCTCACAGAACGAGAGCGATGGAAGTCTTTCTTAATTAATTCCAATTTCTTCCCAACATCTATTGGATCAGAGAAAAGAAAAGTCTTACCAGTGTAGTAGATTTGTAATAGGGCTGGCTGCTGCTACACGTGCGTTATCCTCAGTGCTTTAAGGCCTGCACGAATGCTGTGAAAGGCCTTTCTGCATTGTCTTGTGGTTGGGGAAAAAGTGGATCTGGGCACCCCCAGCCAGCTTCAATGGTGCCCTTGATTTAGCTGCCTCCAAAACTTGGTCTCGAATGTGTGGCCCGCTGGTCATGATCATTATTGTCCTAGGAAGATTCTCTGAAAGGGCTCTCTGAGGGGTAATCCTGTATGCTTTTAGCACATTCTGTTGCATGTCTAAGTCCATACTCTTCAGGAATAGGGCGATAACATACCCCGAAAGATCAGCTCCTTCTGAATCTTCTGGGACTCCCAGCAATTGAATGTTGCACGCTCTCACTCAGTTCTCCAGATTTTCTAGACAGTGAAGGAACAACTTATTTTCGGCAAGGATTCCTGTTACTGCCACTGTAGATTTATTTGACGTATCAGTAGCTGTTTTAGCCTCCGAGGATACCAGATCCATTCTTATTTCTACGCCAGTAAACTGTGTTCCCAAAGAATCTACTTTTTTGTCCAGTTCTCTAATAACCTGCAGCAAGGCACTGTTTGATGGTTCAAAGTGGGCACCTGCCGAGGTTTTCCATTGCTACGCTATTTGCAGGTTCTGCCGGCCTCTGGGCTTTGCTTCTACCTCCCAGCTCTGTAGACCCTGTATTCCTTGGCTTTCCCATGTGTTTTCAAAGATGGAAATCTTCTGAAAGGTCAAATTAATGTCTCTCTGCCTGATAGAAAAATAGAAGGCTGTCAATTCTGTTTTGAATTAGTTTTTTTTTCGATATATTTATTCTCTGAAAGACGGAGCTCCATAGAGATGCATCTGCTCTTGTTGGCTGCTGGCCATGCCCCATCTTTGTCCTTCTTGATCTCTCAGCGGCATTTCACACTGTGGACCATGGTGTGCTTTTGGTGTGTCAGCAGCTTTTCTGTGTACTGTCCGCAACAGTTTTAAGTTGCATTCAGTCTTTCCTTATGGGCAGGTTGCAGAGGGTTGTCACTGGAATCTATTCCTCTGATGCTCTCCCCCTGTCCTTTGGGGTGCCGCAGGGCTCCATATTGGCACTTACTGTATGTTGTTTGCAGTGTATATGTTGCCATTAGGAGATATCATTAGGTGATACAGTTTGGGTTTTCACTGCTATGCAGACAATACCCAACTGTATATGTCCTTTATTCCTGGACAGGATGATGTGATCTCCATGCTTAACAACTGTTTGGCCAAAATCAGGAATTGGATGAGCACTAGCTGGCTGAGGTTAAATCTGGATAAGACTGAGGTGTTGGTTGTGGACACGGGTCATCAGGAGGTGGGTCTTGGGGCTGGGCTCCCTTCAGGCTTATGGCTTGACGGTGTCCAGCTCGTGACCTCAAACTGGGTGAGTAACTTGAGCGTTATTTTTGACAGCAGTTTGACCCTGAAATCACAGGTGTCTGTCACTGTCAAATCTTCCTTTTGCCATCTTAGGAATATCACCCGGGTGAAACACCTAGTTCCTCTGGCTGACCTTCCTACATTAGTCCATGCCTTCATAACAACCTGCCTTGATTACTGCAATGCCCTCTACCTCAGGCTTCTGGGGGTTGATATCTGTCACTTGCAGCTAGTGCAGAACGCGGTGGCCAGGCTCTTGACTGGTACATCCAGGACTAGTCATATTACTCCTGTGCTGTGCGAACTGCACTGGCTGTTGGTACAGTGGTGGATCACCTTCAAGCTCGGGTTACTGACCTATAATGCTCTACATGAACAGGGACCCTGGTATCTGCAAGATCTCCTTACTTCCTACTGCCCTCCTGCTCACTCTGATTCACTGATGAGGGATTGTTAGAGATTCCTAGGGTTCCGTTAAAAACATCTGGGGCACTTGCTTTCTCCTATGCTGCCCCTACCCTGTGGAATTCTCTACCTCGTCAGCTAAGGGAATGCCTGACCATCTTGAGTTTTTAATCTGAGCTCAAAACTGACTTGTTTTATCAGACTTTTTCAGAAGGCTTTTAAAATGTTAAGTATGTTTATTATTTGATTATATTGTTTGTTCATTTTACTGTACAGCGCCTTGGTACTTGAAAGGCACTTACGAAATAAAGTTTTACTTTACTTTATTTTACTTAATGCCAACCCCAGTCAATGGAAAAGACTGAAGACACATGTGAATAGAAGCCAGGAAGGACCTTTTGTGAGGTATGGGGTGAGACAGTTAACTGAGGGGGCAATGGCAGGATGGTCTAAGATTTGTTGTGACATTTTATCCTACACTTGATGGGTGGGTGGGCAGGTGAGAGAAAGGAGTTACCCATTATGCCTCAGCTCTAGGATTGAGATTAACCTCCCTCAGTGCCCACTGCAGGTAACAGTGGCTGAGTAAAGCCCTCTCCTAAACTGGTCTGGGGACATTATGACTTTAAGGTTGTTTTAGGAGTCGGGAGGGTTTAATTCTAAAGGAGGGATTGTTTGGTGGGAGGCAGGGCTGGACAGAAGACATAAGCTGATCAGACCCCCATTTTCTGATTTGTTCAGATCAGGGCAAATAACAGGTTTTCAGATGTATTATCTAGTTGCACAAGTACGTTCTCCAGCAGATAGGGTTTGTAAAAGAGATATTAGTACTAAGTGGCTGCTATTGGTTTAACTCTTCTGCTATACATCTATTCTTATATAAAAAAAAAAATTCTGTAATGGTAAACAGAACTATTTTAACTAAGGAATTCCAAAAACCTCACATTTGAATCACTGCATGTAAATAAGGACTACTTAATGGACTACAGTGTAGTAACATATTTATCTCCACTATTATATGATAAGACCCACAACTCACAAATGGCAAAGCCATGAGTTAGTTCTGCAGGTTTAACTACTTATGTATGGAGATAAATGCACTATTCCACTGAGATGTATTTGATATATGACTAGGGCAGAGCAAAATTAAACTTCTGGTGGCAGAATTTTGGCAAAAGTCAGAATTTCGCTTTCACAAAATTTCAGAATGCATTTTTGCAACTTTCACATAAATACCGACTTAGAATGGTAGGAGGAATGTATGAATTGTGGAATAATGTATTTAACTGCAGAAAGAAATTCCACAGACCTGATCACTGTCAGTGATCAGTTCTGCAGAATTTCATTCTGCAGTTTAATAAATTAATCCACATATTAGACAATCATTCCACAGTTCAGTGACTCATTGAACTGTAAAATGAATGTCTAAATTGTGGTTTAATGTATGAAACTGCAAAAAGAAATTCCACAAAATTAATCAATGAACTGTGGAATAATTTCAAGTATTGCAGATGAACATATGAAACTATGGAATGGAATTTCACAGAGCTGTTATTCTGCAGTTTATGTGTATTATTCCACAATTCACCCAGAAAATGTTATGGAACAATGAATACATTTGGAAGATTCTGATTTTCCCAAAGGTGGAAATTCAGAAAATGTTCATGAAATTTATGAAATGTGGTGAAAGTTCCACAAAAGCAGAATTCACAACTTCCACCAAGCTCTATATATGACACACTATTTGTAAAGTTTAATTAGTGTTTTACCTGGGGTAGGATTTACAAAAAAACTCAAAGTGTCATGCAAAAGTTTGCATGGCATCTCGGGGTTATGCAGAAGGACAATGGTGCTATTTATAGTCAGATAGTGCCGTGCGCTATCTGACAGTGAATAAGGGCCTGCGTAGGCAGTACTAACCCAGGAAAAGCAGTAGGACAGCCAGTAGTGCTGTTCCCACAGCCAGCCAGGACAATGGCCTTGCATCCAATAGCACCCTGGCACTAATGTGCTGTTCACAGAAGTAGCTATGCAAATGAGCCCACTGGGCATGCAAGGTGCTAGTGGCCATTAGCATGCCCATTATGGACTCATGTGCATGGCATTAGTGTGGCGTTGTGCACCACCCCCAACAGCCCATGACCTACACAGCCTCTGCCCCCAAGTGAAGTTTCCCAGTCCTCCGATCACTGTCCTCTGTGCCAGTAATGAACCCCAGTAGGACAGTGCCTTCCCCCCACCCTGATCGCTGACCGCAAAATGAAGAAAACCCTTTCCATAGTTTATTGGTCCCACCCCCTCCCAGATCCCTAAATTTTTTCATAGTGTATTGTTCCTGTTGCTCCCCAATCTCCCACCCAACTGTAAAATAATCATGTTTCTGTAGTCTAGTGGCCCCTTCCCCATCCCCAGTCCCGACTGCCCACTCAAAGTGTTCAAATAATGTTTCCATAGTATAGGGTCCCTCCCCAGTCTCTGATCACCCACTTGAAGTGTTTAAATAATTTTCCCATAGGGTAGTGGTTCCTCCCCCTTCCCCAGTCACCAATCACTGTCCCCAAAGGAGCAACACCTATTCCTTAGTAGTCAATGGTTCCTCCCTCCACCCTCACCCCATCCAGTGTGACCCACCCCCATCCCAATCTTCCATCAGCAACCAGTACAGCCCTCCTCTCACCACTGCAGTTGGCCACTGACTGAGCCCTCTTGGAGCAGGTGCTGTATTCTGTATGCACTCCAAGAGGGCTCAGTCAGTGGCCAGCCACAGTGGTGAGAGGAGGGCTATGCTGGTCATTGACTGAAGATTGAGATGGGGGCAGGGAGGTGAGTCACACTGATGGGAAGGGGGAAGGGACCCTAGACTACCAGGGAATAGGTGTTTCTCACTTAAGAATGGTTATCAGTGACTGGAGAGGGACCACTACACAATGAAAAAATTATTTGAACATTTCGGGTTGGAGATCTGGGATGGGGAGAGATCCTACACTATGGAAACAGGGTTTTTTATTATTGGGTGGGAGATCGGGGACTGGAGAGGGACCCTAAACTATCGAAAATATATCTAAACACTTCAGATGGCAATCGGGATTGGGGAGGGGCCACTACACTACTGAAAAATGATCTTTTTACAGTTGTGTGGGAGACTGTGAAGGGTCTACTACACTACAGGAAAACTTTTTACAGTCTGTTGGGAGATCAGGGATGAGGAAGGACACTGCACTATGGAAAAAGGATTTGTTATTGTTGGGTGGGGGATCGGGGACCTGGGAAGGGGTGGGGGCCACAGTACATGCACCAACCACTAGGGTTGTGTGGATTACCGCCAGGTTTTTGTCTGTGGTAACATGCTCCATGCAAGGGCCTTTGTAAAGGTCCTTGCATGAAGCAAAACCTTAATGAATGGGATTGCAGGGAATGCAGGTCCCCTCCTTCATTAGCATTGTGCCCCCCACTGTTTCCGTTTGGTGCAAACCTCGCTTTTTGGGGAAAACTGGCTTTCTGAATACCAACTGCGGGCAAAACCCAGTTTGCCTGGAGCAAACTGGGTTTGTGCTCAAGCAAAGTTTTGTGAATCTGGTCTCTGGTCTAACTTAATACTACCTTTCTTTCCATTGCAGATACTCTATCTGAACCATTTTTAAGTGTTCTATTTCCAGATTCTAAGTGGAAATAACATGTTCAAAATGAAATAGCATTTGTTCTAAGTGAACTATATGTATTCCAACTGAAAGTAAATATTTATCACCAAATGACATGATCTGTTTACCCAATTTTGGTATATAAAGGTAATATATTCAGGTTCTTGAAGAGTTTTCTTATAATCTTTTTGCAAAATCCACAGAGGAATCTGCAGCAGTAACTGTAATAACGGGCCCTATGCACTATGCCAACATGACACATAAACCAGGCACATTGGCATAGCTAAGTCTGAATGCCACATAGTGGCATTCACTAGGGGAGGGTGTAGGACAGGTTTGCACTGATCCCCCAGCCGTGTGGACAACAGCATGCCAGGGGCATGTTGGTGGGTGTGCCCACACTCCACACCATTCACAAAAGTGTGGAGTGCTGGGTGTAGGGGGCTCGCTCTTGAGGTCTCTGTGATGTCATCAACTCCCTCGATGGAAACACAGCCTTGTTGTGGATGTTCACCCATCCACTATTCTATATATGCGTATTAAAGATTTCTGGAGAGTCAGTTAGTGAAGACCGAAGCTGACTTAGTAATCTGCCTATATATAGAAAAAACAAAACCAGAAGAAGAACACAACCTTGTCTGATTCCAGTATTCTTTTTGAAATTAGAAGAAAGTTAACCACTTCTACCTAATCTCATTTGGGCCCATGTCTAACTATATAATTCTGTAATAATAGCAATCAGTTTGTGAGAAAAGCCTTTTTCTTTCAAACAAAGCCATAATTGGCTTCTATCTATTGTATCAAATGCTGAGCTAAAATCTATAATAGCTGCAAATAAATTTTGTTTCCTAAGATGCATGCATTTCTCATAGAGATGCAAGATAATATAATAGTTATCAACTATACCAAACCCTAGACTAAAACCTGCTTGCAATTCTGATAAACCACCAAGAATTTGTACTTGTTCTGTCAGTCTTTTTAATACTAGTTTTGCAAAGATTTTACCAATGTTGTCCAAAAGGGATATGGGATGGTACATTGATGGATCTGACTTGTCCCCCTTTTATAAATGGAGTTAATTAAGGACCCCTTCCAGGATTTAGGAATTCCAATTTATGGCAGCGCTTGTTGGAAAAAAAAAATCTCCAGAATAGTAGTCCAGTCTGAGACTTCAGCAAGAAAAACTTCAGCCAGAATCAGATCTGGGCCAGAGGCCTTGTTACATTTTAGTGAAGCTATGGAAAAATATACTTTGGATCTAGAAAAGAAGGAAATCTAGCCATATCAACATCTAGGACAAAACAGAGCTCCATAGTGGCCGAGTAGAATTTTCCACTATAATAATTCACCAAAGTATCTAATGAAATATGTGAATCTATCTCAAATTTAAGGTTGTTTGTACCTTTAGCCACCATAAGCCAATAAGGTTGGGAGTCATTTCTATAAATAACATCTAACATTTTATTCCACTGTTTTTGTTGAAATTGAGCTTGCTTTGTCTTCAAAAGACTTTTATGACTTACTCAGGCCTTATTTAGTATCCTGTAAATATTTTTATATACGTTTTATATACATTTTCTGATAAGTTGATTCAATTGATTCTTAGTTGTACTACAATCTGAATCAAACCAATTCTGGTTTAAAGAAATTGTGGGTGCTCAAGAATTTTCATTAGACAATATAGATATTATTTGCTCAAAACTTAACTCTAAATAGCTATGAATAGCTGAGTATTGCAGATCAGAACAATTAAGTGAAGAAATAATATTTTGAAGAATGGGTTTAATTACAGGTCCCTTAACAATATGCCTCCTAATCCTTACTTGATTGCATTTTTCCATTACTGGAAGAGGTGTATGTTGCATAGTTGTATCAGAATTTTTTTTTTTATTTCAACACCAGGGAAAAATGGTTGCTTTCTGCTGTCATATGAACATATGAATCTGCAAGCAGAAACAGGCCTCATGGTCTACCAAGTCTATTCAAGTGTGCAGCTAGAACCCCTAGATTGCAGCTACCCCCCCCACCCCACCTCATCTCCAGGAAGTTCCCAGCACTTGTTACCCAGCCACATCCCAGTGCCCTGTCCCATGTTCTTTTAAAACTACTCACCATCTAACATGAAATTACCCCCTCTGGTAGGGTGTTCCATTTTAACATCACCCTTTCTGTGAAGTAATGTCTCCTTATCTCGCTCCTAAATCTGGCCCCCTCTAGTCTCAGCCATGCCCTCTCATGTCCCTTCCCTTTCTCAGCTTGATTATTCCATCAGTGCTAGGTTTGTTGATCCCCTTCAAGTACTTGAATGTTTCAGTCATATCCCCCCATCCCTCCTTTCCTCCAGGGTGAACAAACTCAGGTCCCTTAGCCTGTCCTCAAATGTTTTTCCTTCCAACCCTCATATCATTTTTGTTGCCCTACATTTCAATCCCTCTAGCAGACTAATATCCCTCTTCAGATATGGGTGCCAGTACTGCATGCAGTACTCCAACTGTGACCTGACCAAAGACCTGTAGAGGGGCATGATCACTTTCCTATGCCTGGATGAGAATCTCCTTGTAATACACCCCAGCATCCTGTTAACCTTTGCTGCTGCTTTCCTGCATTGAACAGAGTTGTTCATGCTCTCCATTACCATCACCCCAAGTCCTTCTCTTCCTCAGTGATCCCAAGCCTCAGCCTCCCAAACCAGTATTCCCTCCTCTAGTTCTTCCCTGACCTGCACAACCCTGCACTTCTTCACATTGAAGCCCAATTGCCACTTCACTGACCACTCTTCCAGCCTGGTTAGGTCCTCCTGTAGTTGTTTCTGCCCATCAACTTCATCCGCTACTGCCCCCATTTTAGTATCATCGAGAACAGACTGATCCTGCTCTCAATTCCATGTGAGATATCTGATTGGAAAAGCCCAACCAACACTGGACCCAGCAAAGAGCCTTGCAGCACTCCACTCACCACTGGCCTAGGTGCTGAGAGTTCCCCCACCATCTCCACCACCCAAAGCTGCCTCCCCTTCAGCCAGTTCATGATCCAGTTAATCAGCTTTTCCCCGACCCCCAGGGATTCCAGCTTCCCCCCAGCCACCAATGAGGCACTGAATCGAAGGCCTTGCTAAAGTCCAAATAAAGGACATCCACTGAGTGGGCCCTATCCAGCTCCCTTGTTATCCAATCATAATACTCTATTAGATTGGTCTGACTGGTTTTCCCCAAGATGAACCCATGCTGCTGCCCATCCTGGAGGCAAGGATTAGAACTACCTATGAAGTCCAGCAGGCAAAATAAAGCTGGAATCAAGGTCCTTCCTTTTTGTCTCAAGGACAAGAAAGATGTGATGGGGTGGGAATCTTACTGAAGGGTTATAACTTTTCGGTGCATAGAGTATGGGACATCAGCCCCGGAAGGATGCTTTTGCTAAATGGTCAGTAAGGAGAAATAGATTTTAGAATTATAAATATCTGTGCTTCACAGGCTATTGTAGCAAGATGAGAATTGTTTAAGTTAGTGCAGCCTTTTTTGCACACTAGAAAACATGTCGTGTGGGGAGGTGATTTCAATTGTCCACTATCTAGGGGGACAAACTTCCAGATTTTTTTGTGGATACAAATTGTTTAAAACATATTCTAAATTTAGTGGAATTTAAGGATGGGTACACAGAACTCCATTCAACAGGGGCAAAAACTTTTTCAAAGGGCCCCTTGGCAACCAAGATTGATTACTTTTTTTTTTTCAAAGAATTTGACTCCAGTTAGAGCAGTCACCATTCCATGTGAAACATCGGACCATTTAGCAGTCTCGATTTTTTGCAATATGGAAAATATCAGCTCAAAAAATGGCAAACTCTTTTCGAAATGGAAGTTAAATAACCTGCTTTTAAGTGTACCAAATACAGAGAAAAAATTGTCTTCTCTTTTATTAGCAAGGTATTCTGTGTTGGAGGCTTTTGACTCTGTCATAGACTGATGTTTAGACACTAAGGAAGAGTGAAAAAAAAATCTTTATTCACACTGCGGTACCAAATTCTAGACAAACATATTCTCATTATCTCAAATTAAGAGATCAGTTATTTAGGACAATTTCAAGGCACATGAGTTAGGCACAGATCTTACACAGGATATAAATAAAATAAAAACAGAAATGAGTAAAATACAATATGACAGGGCAATTTCATTAAAAAAGGAGGCACAATTTGGAACTCAAGGCTCTTGGCCTTCCTTAGACATTTATAAAAGTTGTCAGAAAAGAGTCCAAAATAGTACTATAGAACAAGTCTTGGACCATGAATCTCAAATCATTTACTCAGACAAGAGGAAGGTATAGGAAATGGTACAAAAGTATCTATTTCAAATGTTTGGGACATCCTTGACAGAACAGAAGATCCAGATTATTTTAAAGATATTCTTATTCTCAGTATAGATCCTAAAATAGGTGTTGCAATGATGGCTCCTATTACACCAACAGAAACCTGGGAAGCAATAAAAACATTGAAGAAAATTTCAGCCCCAGGGATGGTTGGTTTAACGGTAGAATTTTAAGTTAGATTCTCCAAGTATTTGGTTCCTATATTAACAGATGTTTTTACTGCAATCTTTTCGTTGGGGGCATTTTCTAAAGAGTTGTCTCAAGCCTTAGCAATCTTGTTACATAAAAAAAGGTGAAAAACAAAATGTAAAAAACTGAAGGACAGTAAGTTTCCCCGTTGGTGGGCAATGACAGCAATGGGTAGGGTGGTAGGCTGCAACAACTGCAGTGCACCAATCTTTCTAAAAATTGCCTGGAGTGTGGGAGGATGTTTAGTGTGCAACCACATAGAGAAACTTAGAAAGGAGATCAAGGGTCTGCAAGAGGAACTAAGACAGGCAAGGCAGATTGGGGATGGGTTTAGCCCAATACTGGAGGGAGGAAGAAGGGGAGATGAGGGAGGATGATTTAAGCCAACAGTGGTGAGAAGAGGGTCAGAAGAAGGGAAGCAGAGACAAAGGGGCCCAGGCCAGGAAGATTGATTGCCGGGGAAACCAGGTCAGGAGACAAAAGACAAATGGAAGGAAGAGATAGGGACTTGTGAGGGGAGGAGAAGAAGTGGCAAAAGTCATGGAGTGGAAAAGAGAGAACAGGTTACTATGAAGAGAGAGGGAGCAGGCATTTGTGAAGGGTCTTCAGAAAATAGTTTTGCACTGCTAGAAAGGAAGAAGATGGAGGAGGGAAATAATGAAATTAGAGGAGTAATTGATAAATGCCTGGACCAAACTGGAGTGGGGGAAGTTCTACTGGGAGAATTGCAACAGGGGCAAAAGGGGGAAATAATGTGCAGGAGAAAGAAGATGAGCTGGAAATGAGAGAAGGAGATGAATGGAAGCAAGAATGGAGTAAGAGCGGTGGAATCTTAGTGCTGGGGGACTCAATACTAAGAGGAGTCAGGTGGGTTAGCAAGAGGGAGAGGCATTGTTGCATTTGGGTGGAGGCCATGCCAGGAATGACAGCGGAAAGGGTGGGACAATCTGTTCTGAAATATGCTAGAAGGGGTAGGGACAACCCTCATTTAATTGTACATCTTGGGACAAATGACCTGGCTGACAAGACAGTAGATATAGTTCAGAGGAGGTTTGAGGAACTAGGACAATTATGTGAGGGGGCAGGAAGATCAGTAACTTTTTCAGAGATACTTCCAGTGCCCAAGGCAAGCACAACAAGAAAGCTGAGAATAGAGGAATTTAACAGATGGCTAAGAACCTGGTGTTGTGCTAAAGGGTATGGGCTGTTGTGGGGGGTGGGGATGGACCTGGGAAGACAGTAGTCTCTATGCCAAGGACAGACTACACTTGAGTGAGGAGGGAAAGAAAGTGTTGAAACAGAAGATGGAGGAGTACATAGAGGAAGTTGGGAATTTAAACTAGGAGTGTGGGGTGGCAATTGGCCAAGAGATATGCAGAGACCACAGATTGGGAAACCATATGAGCTTACCCCCATAACAGTGACAAAGGACAAATGGCAAGTACTATTGGTGGTGCTAGTAAAGGAGGGCAGAATGAGAGGGGGGGAGGGTGGAAGGTGGTTACCCTTAATGCTAGGAGCCTTGGGAGGAAAACTGCAGAGTTACAGGTGCTCATGGCAGAGAGAGAGGTGGACATTGCAGCCATCACAGAAACATGGGCCACCCAATACAATGACTGGGACCTGTCTGTACCAGGGTTCAGGTTATTTCATAGGGACAGGGTGACTGGGAAAGGAGAGGGTGTGGCACTATATGTGAAGGAAAGACTGAAGTGTGTAAGGGAGGAAGGGGAGGAGGGTAGTAAGGAGTCAATTTGGATGCAAATCCAGGATTCCAAGAATAGGATTCTTAGAATGGGAGTAGTGTACAGGCCACCATCTCAGATGGAGGAGTTAGACGGGGAACTAGCGGGACAGATCAGGAGGACCTGCGAGAAGGGTAGTATGGTGATTGTGGGGGACTGCAAAATGCCAGGAGTGGACTGGTGTACCCCAACAACCAGGAACAAAAGGGAGCAGGTACTACTGGATGCCTTCCAGGACAGCTTCCTGCTGCAAATGGTCAGTGAACCAACCAGGTTAGGGAATGCCCTTGACCTTGTGCTGGCAAATGGGAACTTTGTGAGAGAACTTACAGTGGAAGAACCTCTCTCAGGGGGTGACCACCACTCAGTATGGCTCACACTGGATATGGGCAAGGAAGGAGTGGAATCTGGCACAAGAGTGCTGGACTTCAGGAGGGCCGACTTTGGGAGGATGGGGGAAGTGGTAAAAGGGTACCTGGCCAGAATTCAATCTAGTATGGACACTAATCAGAGGTGGGAGCTCATAAAGCTGGGGATAGTGGAGGCAACCAAAACCTGCTGCAAGGCCCAGAGCAAGAAGGCTAGGGCTAAGAAACCAAGCTGGTTGAGCAAGGAGATAATGGAAAAGGTAAGGAGGAAAAGAGCTGCCTTTAGGAAGTACAAGAAAACAGTGAGGGGGGAGGACAGGGAGGAGTACTTACAGAATCGAAGGAGGTGACAAGGGCAGTAAGAAGAGCCAAGGCATCTATAGAACTCAGGCTGGCACAAGGCATTAAGAAGGGGGAGAATGACTTCTTTAGGTACATCAGGGAGAAAAGGAGCAGTAAGGACCACAGAGTAAGGATTAGGAAGGAGAGGGGGTTGGGTGGAAGCAGGGTGCCATAAGACAGAAGCACTAAATGAGTACTTCTGCTCAATATTTACTAAAGAGAAGAGGGGGGTGACACCTAAGGGGGGAGAAATGGCAGAAACAGGGGGGAAGGGGTGACAGATGGGGAAATCATGGAGGGCAGAGTTCGGGAGGGTTTAAAGTCACTGAGGGTGGACAAGGCGCCAGGCCCAGATGGCATCCACCCCAGGGTACTGAAGAAGCCAGCAGAGGTCCTTGCAAGACCTTTGGCAGACCTATTTAATGCCTCACTACATTCGGGGTGAGTACCTCAGGACTGGAAGATATCTCATGTGATGCACCTCCACAAGAGTGGCCCCAAGGATGAACCAGGAAACTACAGACCAGTGAGCCTCACATCCATCATGGGTAAGCTAATGGAGACTATCCTGAAGGAGAGCCTGGTGGCCCTCCTAGAGGCCAAAGGACTACAGGACAGCAGACAGCATGGCTTCATACAGGGCAGATCCTGCCAAACCAACCTGATGGAGTTCTAAGACTGGGTAACTAGGCAACTGGACAGGGGCCATGCAGAGGATGTCCTGTATCTGGACTTCAGTAAGGCATTCAACTTAGTGCTACATGGAAGGCTGAGAAGTAAGTTAGTAGGCATGGGGTGGGTGCAAAGCTGGTGAGATGGGTAGGAAACTGGCTTCAGGGAAGGCAACAGAGGGTGGTGGTGGGTAGGGAGCTCTCACACCCAAGGGTAGTGACGAGTGGTGTTCCACAGGGCTCGGTGTTGGGACCAGTGTTGCTTGGGATATTCATTGCAGACATATCATGGGACATCGAGAGCAAGATCAGTCTGTTTGTTGATGATACCAAGGTAGAAGCAGTGGTGGATGACCTAGGGGGATGGCAGGGGTTGCAGGATGATCTGGCAAAGCTTGAAACCTGGTCAGACACCTGGCAACTGGGGTTTAATGCCAAAAAGTGCAAGGTGCTGCATTTTGGGATGAAGAACCCAAGGAGGAGTTACCAGTTGGGGGAGTGCAGCTAGCCCAGACAGAGGAGTAGAAGGATCTGAGGGTGCTCATTACAGGGTCAATGAACAACTCAGCACAATGTAGGAAGGCAGCTGCAAAGGCCAACAAAATGCTGAGTTGTATTGCAAGGGCTATATCCTCGAGGAGGGAGGAGGTGATTCTGCCACTGTATAGGTCATTAGTTAAACCGCACCTGGAGTACTGCGTGCAGTACTGGTGCCCGTATCTGAAGAGGGACATTAAGTTACTGGAGGGGGTGCAACGCAGGGCAACAAAGATGATCAAGGGGCTGGGGGACTTATCATATGAGAAGAAGCTGAGGGAATTGTTAATGTACACACAGTAACATTGTCAGTAATTGTTGAAATTATCTTGCTGATTGTGTGTTGTGAGGATCTGGTGCAGCAGTTCATAATTTCAGGTTGTTTACATAACACTACGTGGCATATTACCGAACTTTTCAATTTGTTACGTATTACTCATTCAACATTGTAGACAAACTGTTCTCTGTGTGTGTGTGTGTGTGTGTGTGTGTGTATACACAGTGTTGTGTGCCATTAAATAATACACCTTTTATTGTGCCACAGACTAGTGTAATTGCAGGCGCAGCAGTGTGAACCTGCTAGCCACTGCAGCTGCCTGATTTTGTACTGCTGTTGTGGTATCTGTTCTTTGTTTTGTTGCTTGTACTGCCATAAAAATCTGCAGTCAGTGCTTCCCCAACCCCCACCCCCACCCCCACCACCAAACAGAATTTTTTATCAGATTGGATGGTTTTTTGTGACCTCATCAGCACCACTGGTTACTGAAGCTGTTTTCATTGCGTGACAGACTAGTTTCTTATCTGTTGCTGAAGCTACAGTTGTTTTTTTGGCTTCACATCCAGTGTCCCCCCAATCAGAGACTGAACATATCAAAATATAAATTTGGTTATAATATTATGGTTGATCTCCCAAAATGCCTGCAAAGAGAAGTGTAAGTAAAGCTGTTTCCAGCCATGGCAATGCTGGCAGTAAGGTAGTCTGTGGGCGTGGTAGTACACAGACGCAGAAGTGCATTGCTGTTGTGAGGAAAGGTATTTCTCCTGCAATGTTGTTTTACAGCCCAATCAGTAGCTTCACTCATAGCTGGAGGAGATGATATTTTCCCAGCCAGTGGTGTTAGTGTTACTGGTGTTAGTGGTGGTGGTAGTATTAGTCTTACTGCATCAAGTTCAAATTCCGACCAGTGCACCGTAACCAAAAACATTGAGTGTGAAGCAGTGCAAGTGAGTGGCAGTGTAGATGATGTCATACTTCCTAGTAACATCCCAGTAACTGAACCCGAGGATTCTGACAATCATGTCAATGATAGCATACAATGTGATATTCCGTCCACCGTGGCAGTTAATGTCACGCATTTTCCATGCAGTGATTCACAGTGTAATGAAAACATATCAGGAGATGGTGGTGTAGATGCTGATGATGAATGTGATGATGATGATGATGATGATGTTGCTGTTGTTGCAACATGCAGTCCACATGCTACCATCCAAGCAGAAGATGTGGATGTGTGTGACGTTGATGAATATGATGATGATGTAATTGACCTCAGTTAGGAACCGGAGAAAAAGAAATTCAAAGTGGCTGTGTCTGAGTCTGTTTGCAGGAATCCACCCCCCCCCCCGTAAAAACTTGTGATTTACCAGTTTTAGTTGATGATGATGACCCAGTGATAAATATGCTAGGTAGTCGTGGTGGTCAGTTGCAGTCCAGGTGTGCAGTGCCCGAATCATCACGTGCCCCCCCCCACTTCAGTGCTTAAAATAACAGACTTAAATAAGTCACCTCATGGACATGTTAAAAGCAGAGCATCACAATCCCTTGTTTGGGATTTTTTGTTCAAGATGCAAATGATAAGTCAGTTGCAATCTGCCAGGTTTGCCATGTGCGTGTGAGTCGAGGTAAAAAGGGGAGCCACCTGGGCACACGAGGACAGCGTACACATCTTAAGAATAGGTACTTGGCACTGTGGACCCAGCACAAGCTGACAGCTAATACCACAGTGGGGCATTCACCCTCATCACCGGCAACCATAGCGAGCATGTAATCCCCTTCCATGTCTGTTAAGTCCAGTAGTAAATTAAACATGTGCAGTACTGAGGTAATAAGAGCAGAGGATTACTACAGGCATGATGAGGTGGAGGACCATAATGACTTTGAAATGTTGTCCAGTGCTGGTGAGAGTAGCAGTTTTCGTGGTCGTGGTGGTGGTGGGGGTGAATGCAGTATGTCTAGTGCAAGTGGTACATCAACCCCAGTTAGCAAAACTGGCAAAATAACTGCATTTCTGGGTTTGTAATCATCACCTGTGCAACCGTCTTTATCAAACGTTCACACTCCACCCCCTGCCAATGCCATTCATCACAGAGCACAACCATTTGTGATAACACCCCATGTAAAACATTTAAGTCAGTCCACGTTACAGAGTGTTTTTGCACATAAGCTGAAGTACCCTCCGAATCATACAGTGTCACATGAAATTAATGCTGCTGTAGCGGAAATACTGGCAATTGATCTTTTGCCCTTCTCCTTTGTGGAGAATTCTGGGTTCCGGTGGTTTGCTGCACGTGCCTGTCCAAAATGGAAAGTCTCATCCAGGACATACTTTTCTACCTGTGCTGTCCCTGAGTTGTTCCACACTGTGTCCGACTCAGTAAGACATGCCCTTCAACATTCCTCCTCTCCATTCATCCATTTAAGTATGGATATGTGGACAAGTGGCAAAACAGCGGGGAGTTCATATTTGTGTATAACTGCACACTGGGCGCAGGTGCTGGGGGTTGTTTGTGATGTTAGCAGTGTGAATAATCAGTGCAGTAAGGTGGATTGTCACGGTAGCAATCTTCCAGGAATTCGACAGCATGCACCGATTGCTATGCACAATGTGACCTGTTCACATACTTGTGAGAACATGTTGGATGTGATACTGACTGAAACTGACAAATGGCTAAACCCTCTGTCCCTGAGAGCTGGGTTCATAGCAAGTGACAATGGGTCAGATGTGGTGAAAAGCATCACAAATTTTTTTTTTTTTTTTTGTGTTCCATGCATGGTCCACTGTTTAAATCTTGTGGTGCAGGAGTTTCTGCAACACCCTGATGTAAAGGAAATGCTGACCATTGCACGACGTATCTGCTCTCACTTTTCAAGATCTGGAAAGGCCCGTGACTAACTGGGGCAGTTGCAGATACAAAACAGCCTGCCTCAGCATCGCTTGAAGCTGGAAGTTGTCACCTGATGGAACTCCACTTTATACATGGCAGAAAGGTTGTATGAACAGTACAAAGCCATCTCAGAATATCTTGTGATGCACACTAACCGTAACAGTTCCAGGTCCTCCATGTCTGTGATGACTGAACAGTGGCATCTCATGGACTCTGTAATAACAATTTTGTGTCCTTTTGAACATGCCACATAGGTGTGAGTGGTGAGTCTGCCTCCATTAGCCAATCAATTTCACTGCTGTGGGTGCTGAGGCTGACATTGGTGAATGTACAGCATGGCCTTCATGTTGCTGGAGATGGTGGTAGCAGTATGTTGCTGCAACACATGCTGACAGTACTCAACCAGAATCGTCACATTGTGAGCATTCAGTGTAGTGACAACTTTGCCATAGCAACAATGCTGGACCCACGATACAAATGTGGAATTGCATCAGTATTGGAGGGAGGGCCTGAGCAGGTAAAAAATATCAGTGGTCAACTGGTGCACTTGATTCCTGGGGCACAAAAGTCACGTGCCATGGTCAGAAAACCTCAGCAGCATAATCTGGCTGAAGGTGTACCTGTTGGACTAGCAAGCATATCCTGCAAGGGGAAGGGGACAGCAGTTCCAGGTGGTCTGTCATCCAAAGTGGTTGGCATCAACCCACTTTGGGAGGCTTTGTCTCAAGTGGGTATTTGTGAAATAAATGATTTGGGAGAACAGGATGATGCATCAACAACTGGCCTTAGTGTGGCTCAGAGAATGGTTGAGTCATATTTGTCTGAAAACAGGCATCTGACAATTACTGAAGATCCTCTTTTGTACTGGAGTGGAAAGGTCAGTGAATGACCAAAGCTGACTGCAGTGGCACTGAAGTACCTCACATGCCCACCTCCAGTGTAAGTGTTGAGAGGGTATTCAGCTCAGCAGGTGCAATAGTCAGGGATTGTCGGACAAACCTGTCTCCTGCAAATGTTAGTTTGATAACATTCATTAAAATGAATGAGAGGCACATATCAGCACAGACTGCAACCTCGGTATTCATACCCCGGCCTAGTCATGGTGGTTTTGGTGATGTGGATATGGACCATCCTGGTGAAACGGCCCACCACTGACGTAGATGATGACACAATGGAGAAAGAATTTCCCAGTGGTCAGACTTCAGACATAGATGAATGTGAGGGAAGCTTTCTTTATGAGGATGATGATGTGATTAATGTTCGCAGGTTTTAACTGATATTGTTAAAAGGTGCTGTGCCACCCCGGACCACCAACACCACCACTGAGACTGATGTTAGCCACTGCCACCACTAAGCATGAGTCTGTCTGACCTCTGGACCACCACCACCACTGGGACTGATGTTATCCACTGCCACCACTGAGCATGAGTCTGTCTGACCCCTGGACCACCACCATCAGGACTGATGTTATCCACTGCCACCACTGAGCATGAGTCTATCCACCCTTCACACCACCTCCACCACCACCAGGACTGATGTTAGCCACTGCCACCATGAGTCTGTCTGACCCCTGGACCACCACCACCACTGGGACTGATGTTAGCCACTGCCACCACTGAACATGAGTCTGTCTGACCCCCAGACCACCATCACTGAGACTGATGTTAGCCACTGCCACCACTGAGCATGAGTCTGTCCAGACCACCACATCCATCAGCCACAGACACAAAGCTTTTTAATATTTAAACCATAAAGTATGTGTACTCATGTTTGTTATGCTGTTTCACTTCCTTTAGCTGTATGTTTTGTCTTCTGTAGCTTCTCAGAGCTGCAATGGTAAAACACATATGGTACACTTATTTTGTTTTTTTACAGGTTAACAAAAAAAGTCTCTATCACTAAAACTCAGTGGGAATGGTACTGTAGCTGTACCATACAGGGAGGAACCTATAGAATATCCATGTGAAATCCATTCTGGTAAGTATGAAGATTTTATTTCATCCATTTCATTGTTTTGGAAAGACAGCAGCAAATATTGCACACAGGTTGTGTTAGTTGACAGGATGTGGTTTGAAATGTAACTTGACTTGAGATTGAGAACCAGGGAGGGACAAATAACAATTAAGTTGTAAGAAGTCATTCATTTATTTTCTTAGGAAACTTCCAGATACTTTGTTGTTCTGTCAAAGTGGCCTTATCCAAAAAAGTTCTTCAACATCATAAAGCACCCCCCTCCCCTAGGATTGGGCACACATGCAACACGCACAAGTCATTTCATTAGATGACCATGACCATCATTAACAACCAGACTCCAGAAGGATGCAGATGAAATCTGTGAAGAAGTGACAAAATAAGAAGCCATTACAGACAAACCTGCAAATATGATTCCCTCCACCCCCCCAAAAAAAATACTTACCTTCATGTGCTTGAGAGTTATCCGTTTCCAATTTCAACTCAACAAATTCTCATTGAGCACTGGAATGTGCACAGCAACAGTTTCTATGACCTGTGATACAGAACAATACCATGAGTACATGTCCATGTCATCTCCCCATCTCACCTACAAAATACACAAACATATATCTTTATACAGTATATCTACTCACCAAGGCTACTATTAGTGCACAGTCAAAGGGCACCCTTCCATCCACTTGAGATGATCATATTGCATTTGCTAGAATCACCTTGCAGAACACATTGGACCAGCAACAGGACACTCATGGTCATCATTTTATTCTGGGGGACTTTGTATGTGCTGAAACAGTCTCATTTCACTGTGTTACCAGTTGTCAATTTTCTGCACACAAGGAGGATGCATTTTGGGCCTGCAGAAAAAATCTGGGGACTCTGTGCCACCACTTCGTGCATGACTGAATGCGCCATTAATTCTGGGGATGCATTTTGTGTGTTGTGTGATTGTTGTGAGCTCATGATGTCATACTGACATTGTCAGTTAAAGCAGCATTGCAAGAATGTTGTGACAATTTTGAACTGTAGTTTTTTATGCTACTTTACATTGCCACAGCCACTAGTTACTCCAAGTCACGACTTGAATGATATGCTTCTTTTCACAATTTCTGTCTGCTTTACTTAGTTGACTACTTGTTTCCATGTATGAAAAAATATGAGCACGCCTTTCAATATTGTTCTGATCAGGTTTGTATTTATTTGCAGCTGCTTTTCAATAAATATTATTCCGTGGTGCAATAAAACACTGCCTGCTGCATAACTGTTAATTTACAACAGAAGTGATATATAACAACTAACTGATGTGATGGAGAAAAGCAGAAGAAAACAATGACAAAGACCTGGTCAGCACCAATTTAAAAGGAATGCTCCTTTCATTATTTCACACATGAAAAAATGTACTACAGCAGACTCAACTATTGGAAATTCTTGTATCATTCCAGTCAGAATGTAAGTAAAGGAAGTTGTAACATAGCATTAAAAAATATAGGTCAGAGTTCTCAACAGATTGTTGCGCTGCTGCTTTACAGAGATTCACCACGTTACATAGTTATATTGATGCACATAACCTAATATGTGGGGGCCTTACTTCCAGTAGAATATTTCTTGCTCCACAGAGTACAATATATTTCTGAGAAAATCACCCATAATTTCATTACAGTGTGTCACATGATGGAGGAATTCCTGTTCAGAAAAGCCACCCACATTCTGCCCCCTTTCTCAGCAATGTTAGGACGTGATACCATGGGAGTGCAGGTGCATGCTGCACTGTAGTGAATGTCCGGTAGCTATCCCAATGTTTCATTATGTTTTAAGGTTCACTTTGTGGTGAAATGTGAGAACGTTTCCACTAACAAGGAACTTCTTACTGGAAATGTGCCCACATGTTTCACCACAAACTGACCATTATAACATAAAGAAACATTCGGAAAGCTGCCTGACAATGGGACATTCACTGTAATGGAGCACACATCCATGCTTTCCCTGGCATCACGTCCTAACATTGCTGAGAAGGTGGGCAGAATGTGGGCAGCTTTTCAGAATGGGAATTCCTCTGTCACATGTCACACTGTAATGAAATTATGGGCAGTTTTCACAGAAATGTATTGCACTATGTGAAGCAAGAAAGATTCCCCTGGAAGAGAAAATGTGTATTATTAAACAACAACAAAGAAAAAACACACAAAAACAGTACAACACAGTAGTGGGGGGGCATAAAACAATCCTTTAATGTGGTTGTGGGATGCTGTGGTGGTCCAGCAGCAGGTGCAGCATTGTTAGTATTTGCTGCTGCTGTTCTTGTATTGCATCGACCAGCTACTGCAAAGCACCGACCCTCTGATTATTCTCCCCCAGGGCCACCCACACCAGGGTGATGTCAGCCTCTGTTGCAGGGACTGTGGCAGGGTCCACTGCAGGTGGAAATCCAGGTAGTGGTGGTGGTGGAGAGGGTGGTGCTGGTGGCTGTGGTGGTGGTGCAGCTGCTGCACTGGCCCTCCTTCTGCTGTGGCGAGGCACAACTTCAACCCCAGCAGCACCCTTGGCCACTGCCACAGAAGGGCCAGCAGGTGGACTCCTGGCCTCTTCCATGGGAGCCTGCCACTCTGCCTTGTGGTGGTTGAACATGTGGGTGCACTGGCCACCAGTCCCCAAATGTGTCCCCTGGGGGCCACGGCACACCAGCACACCACATAGATGACACACCATGACTGTTCTGTCTCCCCCCATAGAGTTAAAAAACTCCCACACTGGAGAGCTGTTGGGGGGAATCAGACTCAGTCCTTGCACCACCTATGGTTTCCAGGGGCACCTCCTGTGGCTGTGGAGGTGGTGGAGGGGTTGCTGCTGGAGCCTTTACAGCTGCAACCAGTGGTGGTGGTAGTGGAGGAGAAGGTGGATGCACATCAGCCACCAGTGGCACTGGTGCTGCTGCTGCTGCTGCTGCTGCTGTTGCTTCCACGGGGGGGGGAGCAACACCCAGGAGTTAGGAGCAGTTCAACATCACATGACTGCCCCCACATGTCCACACTCCCCTCCTCTGTCCGTGCCCATGGGCCAGCGACTCACCTTCTCCAGGGTCCACGTCCATCCCTCCAACACAAGTCCCTGGCATACACACACACACACACACACACACACTCACACACAGTCACACACACACACACACACACAAAACAAAACTTATAAAAAAAATTTAACTACCAAAATAAAATCACAAACACAATACAAAAACGAAATAAAGATAGCTTTTAAAGAAGCTGTTGTTTTCTTCACAGAAAGGCAATAAAGCACTTTGTCACTGACTCCTACACTGCTCTCTCACAAAGCCTTCTCCCTCTATGAATGCAAAGGAGAAAGTGAAACTGCTTCTCTGACTCACTTCCTTCCTGCCTGGCTAAAGCATGTGACTTACAGTACTGTAAGCCATGTGATGTGTGGGGGGCTGCCTATTTACTTGTCACTTCGCCTTACTTCATGTTAAGGCACAATGGCAACTCAAAGTAATAATGAAAATGCGAAGTGAGCACTTTACAGTGCCCACTTCGCATTGTACTCTGCCAACGCGAAGTGTCCACTTTGCATTCACTTCACCAGCAGATTAAAAATTCACTGCATCTCTATACATGATCAACTGAGTAATCCAAGTTAATTAGGCCATCATTGCTTAACCATATCTGGTTGGCTATTTGAGGAGCAGAACAAAATATAAAATGAAAATCCTTCCCTAAATAATCCTTGTCTCTCCAGATTTGGACAATATCAGCAGAATTTAATATCCGCACTGGTGGCTGCCCTAAACAGGTGCACAATCTAATCCCTTACAGAGTTATAGCACGTGTCTTTATAATGTGACACACCATATAGACACAGAATAGCACGATCAGAAACATCAGTAAGGTTATTGTTAGATGTATCCTTAGTCCTTCCATCAGGAGCCTCATTAAACTGATTTTCTTGTGAAACAGTTATAGACTTTTTTTATTAAGGCAAGAGGGAGAGCAGTCCTTCCACTCTTTCCTAAAAAAAGACAATTCTGACTCAACTTTATTTAATTGCATAGTTACTTTTTCAATAAAAGGTGGAAGCAGAGGGGTGGTAGGCTCAATAACTGGAGAAGTAAGAGACTCTCCCCCTAGAGCCACTAAAGGTGGCATTTTGACAATTTCAGATTCAAGGACTGGATTTTTAGGCTTATTTATCTGTTCCTCCTGCAAGCTATCAGAAGGCTTGGAGGCCTCAATATTCTTAGGGATTACTTTCTTCTTTCTTTTACCAACTTCTTTTTTATGTTTACCCTTATCTGATTTGTTATTAATACTGGCAGAATCTGGAATAAGTACAGTACAAAACTTTGGATGTAACAATAGTTCAGGCTCCTTTATAAATGATGGGAAACCAGCTTTTGGAACTAATTTACTTAACTTAAGCAGGATGTCATCTAATCTACAGCCATTAATGGCTATGTTCCTTTTCAGAATGTCAATTTCATGTGAAAAATGATCAGATATTCAATAATCATGAGATTTGCAGCATGAGGATTTTGTATAAACTTTTTTAAGACCTCTCTAAGACTAGAGGGTAATTTATGATTGAGTCAGAGAGACGTTGTTTACCATTTTCAAGGTCTGTCTGATTCAGAGAATTTGCTCCAGCAATGCCAGGAGTATTACAATAAATTGTTTCAAACCATTAATAGTCTCCTGGAGATCGTTAACAATGCCTCTTAAATCATTATTCCAAGTAGGCATAGGATTTGATTCAGAAAAATATTCAGGTGAAAACTTCACTGAGTCAGAGTAGTCATTAATGGAATCATATGTTACAGTAAGGGAAGCATCCATAGATACACAATTATCCTGTATAGGATCTGCTTCTTTAAATTCTTGCTTCAGTTTTTCTAATTTACAAGAAGGAGTACTAGTACTTGAAAAGTTACTCCATGAATTAATTGATACCTTAGAAGTATCAGTAAGAAAGACAATGGGAACTGAATTCACTAAATTAGAACTGGTTGCATTCTCAGCAATGGTATAGCCAATTGCTGAGTCAGCTCCAAGGGAACATCTGCTAAAGCAGAGTCAGCTATTTCAGACTCCATAGCCAAAACCTGTTTTCTTGTAAATACAATAATTCCTCCTAATTAATTATATGCAAATTATGCAGGCAATTAAACTATTAATCTGTCAATGAATTCAGTGCAATTCAACCTAAATGCTAGCTGCTAAGTGCTTGAATTTATTAGAACCTTATATAAAATATGAATATAAATGTCCTCCTTTTAGCAGCTTAAACATATACAATCTAAACAACAAAACAACAGAAGAACAAAAGACAGAAATGTGCAATAATTGCCATATATCACAATACATAATTCAGTGCAAAAATGTGCAAAAGTAGCTTAAAGTACCTTAAAATGCCTCAAGTCAAAAAGTTCAAGTCATAAATCGGATGTTACAGGTCTCAAGTGGAGGCAACCACTAAACTGTTCAGTACAGGTATTTATATAGTTATAGTTTATCAGTACTTGCTGTAGATTTGTTTCAGGCTAGTCGATCTGGTGGAGAATCAGGCAGACTAAAATTTTATGATCTTAAGTTCTTTAAGTTCTTGAATTCAGAGCATCTATAATCCCCTGTGTTATCAGAGCAGTATAAGTTAGAGGTCAATTTGGATAAAGGGCCTTTTAATCCAGCCAAACCAGTCAGTCAGGGTAATTATGATGTAGCAAGGCCTACCAGTTCTTGAAGCAGTCCACTAGAGAAGCAAAAAATAGAAACGTTCGTAAATAGTACCACTCAACTGAAATTACCAAATATTTCCAAAGTTGCTAGCTTTCCAGCTCGATAATACTACTGCCAATAATGTAACCACACTACCATCAGTAAAACGAAGGAGACCATGATAGCTAATATCAGATTTACCAGGCTAACTGATGCATTATCTAATAACTAATAATTAAATATTGTAAACAAAAAACATATCAAAACATGAGTTTTGCAGCTTACTTCTAGGAGAATAGGCTTTCAGGTAAGTGCACTCCTTCACCCGATTACAAGCTCTGCAATACCACTTAAGTAGCTTAGCCATGGCCACAGTGCAGCACACCAGAATGCCAATGCATATCCGAGAAAACCGATGCGAACTTTTGAGCTACTCAGTCGTGGAAAAAAGCTTTTCAGCTTGTTAGTTTAAATTTGCAAAAAATTCTAGCCTCAGGCAAAGATAACACAAAATATAAATACAATAGTCTGAGGGGAGAGTGGGCAATCATAGTCAAATTCTGCTCTAAGGTGCTCTGCACCCACTCGGATCAGTGCAGCTCAGTAGAATGAATTGGCACATGCGCCCTATTAGGATCTCAGGGTCATGTGATGTAGTAATCATTACTGCCGTGAAATTTATAGACTAAAAAAGAAGCTTTTTAAATATGTGTATGAGAATAAAGTTTTATCAACAGATCCTGTACTTTAAATATTTAAAAATATATCGATATTCATTCGGGTCCACCCTCCACAGCACAAATAGCTAGCCGCTAACTAAAATGTCTTGGAAATTGATCCTGCAAACAAATAAAAAAGTACATAAAAATGCAAAGAGTGAACAGAATTAGTGAAGCTAAGGAAAAACACATTCCTTTAGTATATAGGCATATAGCAGCATCCTGTGATGTCTTGTAAAAATGTGGCACTGTAAAATTTGTACCGCAAGGCTCTGTACAATCCTGGTGTCACAGCCAGTCCGAACGGCCCTTCTGTCAAGTTCAGATGAGTTTCAATCCCACGGCAGGGCAGTCTCCAGGAAAAGTTCCTGGGAAACACCTGCAGCAGGCCACAACCTAGAAAAATAGATGAAACACCAAGGAGAACAGTGCAACCAAGGTCTGCATAGGCTTTACTGGAAAGACAGCAAGCAATTCAGTCAACGGTGTCTTACCTGCTGTAAAATAATTTTTAGTTTTGACGTCTTGTGTCTTTGGCTTACTCCACAAGCCTAGAGAGCATGGCAGCAACATCAGTCTCAGAGCGCACCTCTCAAAACTGCACTACTCCAGAGTAGCTGTTGGCCTCAGCAGTACATACAGTGGAAGTCACCACCTGAATCTCATTTTTTTTTTTTTAAATAATATCCAACTGAGCTATTGGCTCATCTCTCTCCCTTATCATATCCCAGAACCTTATCTTTTTAATATCTGCCATGCTCCAAACTCACCCCTCCTTTCTTGGCCAGTTCCTCAGACCCCATTTTTTTTAATAAATGCCAGCAACACTCCCATCTAAGCTCCTCCTACCCGACCAATTCCCTGAACTTAATTAAAAAAAAAGCACGCACCCAGCCCAGCTGTCCCTCTCTAAAAAAATAAATAAATAAATAAATAATCTGGCTGTTTCTGCTTCCCACCTGCCTGCACTATATTTTCATAAGGGCCTGATCCACAAGATCTTTCCAGCCCATCTGCATGTGGGGATGGCCAGAAAAGGCCAAATAGTAGCTCCCACACATGCTGAATGCACATCTGGGAACTCTGCGACATCTACAGACATGGATGTGAGTCTCCTCCCAACACGATACTAAGTCATATGTCTGGCTACATGGGTGGCCAAGATGGGGTGGGAAGTGAGTGGATGCAAGCCTGCTACCATTCTATAAATGATTATCAATGGAGTGGACGACCAGTGGAGGAAGCATATGGGCTGCAGTGGCACTTACACACCCCTCAAGGAGCCCATTCAGCAGGCCGATCACCCACACCCAACCCTCCTCACTGCTACATAAATCTGGGGGGGGGGGCATTCTGGCTGGTTACCATCTATACGTTTCAGTTTTGATAGCGGAGATATAGCAGTATATAACCTATCAGTCCTTGCATCCTGCATAGGAAGGGATCCAGATGTGCATTGGTATGTGCATCCGATTTGAAGGCCATGGTCCAGGCCTGCTCAGCTAACCCCTAATGCCCCCTGCCCAAAGCATGCCTCAACATCAACCCTACTACCAGCTCAGCTGTTCATCCCCTACTGATTCCCTGAACCTTGTTTTTTAGGATATCCCTGCTCCCAGCTCAGTTCTTCCTCCCCAATTAGACCTCACTTGCCTGCTGCTGCTGCCAGCCTGGCTGTGCCACATCCCCCTAAGGGCCTGATCCACAAAAGCTTCCGGGCCTGTTGGCACATGCAGAGGGCCAGGAAAAGATGAATAGTTGCCCCCACATACAGGATGCACAACATCAGGGCACTCTAGCTGGCACTATATCATAGAGGTTAGAGAAAGAAGCTGTTAATGAGCTTGATACATCCAGCAGACCTGGGTTGGATTCCCACAACCCAACTTGCATACTGTGTTACTAGCCCTTGGAAACAGGCACTTGGGCCTTGCTGGCCTTACCCAGTTACCAAAGAATAATAAAACAAATCTGCAGCTACAAAATTATGGAAGTGCACCTCCCTACCCAATTCTGAGCCATGTGCCTGGCTATGTGGGTAGCCTGGAGTGAGGCAGACAAGGTGGTGGGACATGGCCAATGGAGGAGACATTCACTATGCCACCATAGAGACTGTAGTAGCACTTACACCCTACCCTCTTCCTGGTCACCAGACCACCCATGGAGTCTTTTTGGTGGGTGGACCACCCACACCCAGCCTCTAAGGTACTAGGGAGGGCTGTGGGGCATTCTACAAATTTCAGTTTTGCCAATGAGGATATGGCAGTTCCAGAGGACTGCTATATCCTGTCAGTTCCTGCATCCTGCAAAGCAGGGATCAAGTAGAATACCAGGAGAGAGAGAGAGAGAGAGTCATCCTATTGCATGCCTATGAACCAGATCAGCTCTGCCCTCTACTTTCCCAGCCCCAAATTGGGTCTCTGCACCAGCAGACCACAGGGGTAAAGGGTTAAGAGTGTCATCAGGCAGAATGGTCCTGTAGCTTCAGAGCAATACACCCAAGATACATGCAAGTCCAGTAAATCTGGCGTGCCTTTGCAGATTGGGCCCCATA
The DNA here is from genome assembly GCA_016271365.2 of Neoceratodus forsteri. Taxonomy (NCBI): domain Eukaryota; kingdom Metazoa; phylum Chordata; order Ceratodontiformes; family Ceratodontidae; genus Neoceratodus; species Neoceratodus forsteri. The sequence goes on along the minus strand of CM028130.1, from coordinate 1,376,571,499 downwards.
TCTAGACTGACCATAACAGAACACATTGAAAGGTCTGCACACCCAACATGGAACAGTCACCATTGTGACTTGGAGAGTCAGAGAACATAGAGAAACAAATACATAATGGCTTACAAGGTAGAAAGAAATACAACAAATCACAAAGAGAGTGAGAGCACAGGACACAGTGCTACAGTGCTAAATGCAAAAAACAGACACAGCAAAGTATGAATCAAAAGCAGCCATAGCAAATGAGCCACACAAGAACAGTTTTAACAAAGCTTACCATTTTATTAATGTAACAATCAGTGCAGGTGACATCCAACAAACTGTAGATGGTGAAAAAACACTGAAAACATGGCGATGATGTCACAGCAACCACTGCAGACTACTATAGTCTGCGGTGGTTGCCGTGATGTCATCACCTTGTCTTCAATGTTTTTTTACTATCTACAGTTGTGTGTTGGATGTTAACTGCACTGATTGTTACACTAATAAAAGCAGTGGCTTATTAAAACATGTGGCTAATTACTATATGGAGTGCTGATCATGCTGCTAGGAAGAAATACACTTCTTTATTCTATCACAATACCCTAACTTTCCATCACAATAAAAGAACGAGGAAAGTTTTATTCTTTTAATGTTATGGACTAAAGTAGTGCACCCATACATTGCATTCTGCTTTTGTCTCCACTTTTTTCCCTGTATAGTGTAGCACCTTTTTTTGTATTGTTTTCTCTGTTGGACAAACCACTACCCGGCACCAGATTTGTCCAGGCCATCACCATAAGTTTCATACATTTTAGAGAGAAAGAAAAAGAAAGGCTACCAGCTGGGAGGGCGAGTGTTGCCACTGAGTGAGTCCAGCACTGTTTGTCACTGCCAGACACAAACTAATCAGCTAGTAAGTGTCAGCAGAAGAGCCTAACCTGTGCCTCTGCTTCCTGCCTAATTGTGCCACCTTTTGCAGCTCCTCAATTATAGTGATTGTAGGAGGCATACCTCTTATAGCATTTAAAAAGGATGCTCCACTCGCTCATGCCCTCCGTGTGCAGATTTAAGTCCTATAGAGATCTTTCCTTTTAAAGTTCTCACTGTTTCAGCTTTTGAAGGATTTTTTATTCTTAAAATTATCTTCCCACCTAGTGAGTGTCAGTCTGCAAGTGTTTTTTAACTCCTGAAAGTGCCCCATAGGTCTTAGCTTCTGAGGGCTTTTTTTTATTTTGAACATCCCCCAACCCCCCACGATAGGTCTCAGTCTCCTTGTGCTTTTTTTTAGTTCTTCAAAGTACCCCCCGTGGGTCTCATCATCTGTGGATTTTTTATTTTTGAATCTGCACCCCCCTTGCATGTCTCAGTCTCCAATGAAGTGTGCAGTGCCTCCACAAGAGATGGTTCCTTTTATAGGGCAGACTTAGAAGTACCGCTCTTTCAGGAAAATGTATGATTTGTATGGTGGTTAGTTGTGTTAAATGTTCTGAGGGGAATATAGGGTATCTGATACTAACTCACTGTTGCAATAGTGTACACAACAATACACAACACAGCAAGCACCAAAGAAAAAAGAGCAATCATTAAAACTCCCCAACAAAGGGTTATCCAGTGCAACAGATATCAAAGTAAACAATAACTGATAATTATATCCCTCCAACACAGTACTGAACTCTAGTGGGATTAGTTCATCCCTCCATTACAGACTGGAGGCAGTGGGTAAAAAGTTACAGAAGGAAAATTTTGGGAAAAGTGCCCTGCATACATGTCTCTTTCTTTCACCTTTTTCTTTAGCTAATAATGCTGTAAAATGCAAGTTAGGCATTAAGCTGGGGACAGGAGTTAAGACTAAGAGTTTTATGTAGAGTAAGAGACTAAAAATGAAAATAGTTACAGTATATAGCAATAATATGAAATGTTGGAGGTTGTATGAGGCAATAATGGTTCTGAGCACTGTCAATAAAGAGAAAGGTTGAAAGCCTTAGTCTGTAATTCAAGCATGCATGGGACAGTCATAAGGCAATTCTAGGGGTTGGGGGTAGGAAGAAGTAGGCTGCTGGTTAACTAGGATCTGCAGCTTATCCATTAGGTAGGGAAATGGGCAGACTGGGTGGGCCAAGCGGTCCTTATCTGCCATCAAAATCTATGTATCTATGTATCTATGTAGCTGCAGTGCCCTTCTGCCATTATTCCTGATGCTTGACCCTTCAACACCTCACATTATTGCTATTATAGTGAGGTGTGAGAAGCAGAGATGGTTACGATATAAAACTTATAACTTAATTTGTTTTACATATGAACGTATGGACATGCAAGCAGATAAAGGCTTTATGGTCTACTTAGATGCTCGAGTGTTCAGGTCCACACTGTATCTACAGTGGGACTTGCCCCCTCCTCAGATCCCCCTGCCCCCCACCTGAATTCCATCCTTCCCTCTCCTCCACCAGTAATTTTCCACTTCATTCTGTCCCACCCTTTCTTGAAATTATCCACCATTTTCAGGGAGATGACCTCCTCTGGCAACTCTTTTTCACTAGGCCACCACACTCTCAGTGAAAAAGTATCTCCTCATCCCTGTCTTCAATTTTTCCATACCAGCTTTAGGCTATGCCCCCCAGTGTACTTGTTTCCATTAAGACTGAAGAGGCCCTTCATATTCACCCTGTTAATACATTTAAGGCATTTGAATTTGAATACCTTAAGGTATTTGAATGTCTCAATCATATCCCATCTCTCCTATCTGCCCTCAAGAGAGTACAAGCCCCTTGAGCCTCTCCTCATAGGTGTTCACCTGCTGTCCCTCGGTCATTTCAGTTGCCCTTCTCTAGACTGCCTGTAGCTAGTTAACATCCTTCTTAAGATAAGGGCACCAATACTGCATATGGTACTCTAGGGGCAGTCTTACCAGCAACCTGTACAGCATTAGTATGACCTCCACCTTCCTGCTTGTAATCCTCCGGCTATGCAGCCCTGCACTCAGTTTGCCTCTCCTGCTGCTGTCCTGCAGTGTGCCGAGTGCTTCAGGTTACTTGTGATGATAATCCCCAGGTCTCTTTCATCCTCTGACTTGGTTATCTGCACACCACCCAACCAGTATTTGGTCTCAAAGTTTTTCACCACCAGTACATAACTTTGCAATTTTTAGCATTGAACCCCAGTTGCCAAATGCCAGATCACTTCTCTAACCTAGCCAAGTCTTCCCTATGTTCCTGTCTTCCCTCCTCCATGTCCACCCTCTCACAGAGCTTAGTGTCATCTGTGAACAGGCAGATTTTATCTTTGATCACATCTGCTTTATTACTGATGAAGGCATTAAACAACACAATGACCAAGCACTGAACCCTATGGGACTCCACTGGTCACTGGCATTGCTTCCTTTAACCCCCCCCCACCACTACCTTTTGGCTTCTGTCTTGCAGTTAGTTTTTGACCCAGCTAGCAAGCTTAGTCCCCACGTCCAGGTCTTCTAGCATCTTAACCAGTCTTCTATGAGGCAAAGAGTCAAAGGCCTTGTTGAAGTGCAGATACAGGACATCAACCACTTGCCCTTGTCCACTGTCCTAGTTACTCAGTCAAAAAAACAAATCAGATTAGTCTGACAGGACCTCTGTGACACAAGCCCATGCTGCCTCTTGTCTTGCAGACCATTTTCCTTAAAAAAGATCACCAATCTTTCCTTTAGGATAATCTCCATTAGTTCCCCTACTATTAAGGTCATGCTGACTGGCTAGTAATTTCCAGATTTGTCCATTGGACCAATTTTATGGTGAGATACTACATGTGCAGTCCTCTAGTCCCAGAGGACGCCCCTGAACACCAGAGAGGTGTTGAACAGGTCTGCCAGAGGGGCAACCAGCCCCTATGCCAGTTTCTGCAGGACACAAATCCAAAGTAAATCTGCACTCCAAGGCTTGAAAGAAATACTCTCAGTTTCTCTCGGGTTTTCTAAGTGTAACCCCTGGTTACCCTGGGTTACTAGAATCCCAGTAAGACCTAGTGGTAGGCAGGGAAGGCAGCTTGTGAAACTCCAGTTAAATGGGTTTCACACTGTCTCACTCTGTTCTCAGTCTCAGCTGAGACTGAGAGATGACATTACCATAGAACTGTCGCAGCTGCATAGGCCACATTGGAATCTGCAGCATAGGGAGTGAGATAGAACGTTGGGAGTTTTTCAAAGTCAGTCTCCTGTTTATTGTCAAGCAGGAAGGGAGTTTTCTGTTTACCTCCTTGGGAGAATGAAGTCTCCTGTTTACCTTTTGAAAGAGAAGGTCAGTGTCCAGTTTTAAGTGGTGGAGACCGCTGTCCAGGTCTCAGTGCCCCCTCCTTCCGGGGGAGGGGGAGAAGTAAAGTATCCCTCTGTGGATTCTAGGGGCAATCCCCTAATGTCTGCTAAAGGAAGAAAGCTGCCTTTTTTACAGTTTCTGTTTGGTCTTAAAAGTGGAAGAAGTTGTACTTCGCCTGTGGGGCACCTGCAACGAAAGGGTGAGTGTTTTGCTCTAATTTGAGAGGGCAAACAATATGTTTCTTCAGTTTGGAAAATGTGAAGAAGTATGGGATTTGGACTACTATTTGGGAGGCCTATTGTACTAGGACAAACAAATGGAGTAGTATCAAAATCTAAAGTCTGTATGAATTCAAGTAATGTTGTAAAGGGGGTGCTACAGTCCATCCACCGTTTAATCTACATTTCGAAGTTTTAGTTTCTCCAGAGAAATGGCCGGGTATGGGCTGTGGGAGCTGGAGGTGGGCAAACCCCCCATCTTTAGTAACCAGGTCCACCTGTATGGATTTCTGCTGTGATTGCTACTTGCCTCATGCACCTGGCCAGTGATGAGGTAGGTACCCAGACGTGGGTCACAAATTGGAAAATCTCTCTAGGGGTCGCAGACTTTAAGTGGTGTGGGGAGCCACAACTTGAGAAAAGAATTCTCCTTGTTTGATAGGAGTCAGAAGGAAGTAAGAAGAAAATCTCTTTAGGGGTCGCAGACTCTAAGTGGTGTGGGGAGCCACAACAAGTAAAATTAGGTTCATTCCTTAAATGGACCGTCAGTCAAGTGGCCGGCAGGGGTGCCGGGCCAGTCAGGCTGTGTATCCAAAGTGCATGCAAGTCCGGGCTGTGTGCCTGGTGGGTCCAGAGCCTGAAATTAGTAGAAATGGGTTCATTCTTTAAGTGGACCACTGGTAGTCTCAGTCTGCATTATCAGTAAGCGTAGCCTTGGGGAGTCCATCTATCTTTGTTGTGTTCAGCTAGTTATGAATAAAAGCCACACTGAAAAATCTCAATCCTGGTTCTGGACATTACAGTTATTGCTTCCTGTGTTCGTATTTACTTGGGTGCCCCTGTGCAGAGTAGCCAAACCTAGGTCCCCTTGTGCCAGGTAACCTCATCTTCCCCGAATCTAGGTCCCCATCAGGTATTGCTGCCAATGCCAACAGCATGCCACCTGTCATTTAGTAAAAAGGCAGGGGTGAGGGGTTACAGAAATGGAGACATCGCTTTGGATTTGTTCAGGAAGGAAGGTGCTTGGGCAGGGAGGCTAGCGTTTTGGCTATCTGGCAGTGGGTAGCCAAAAAGCTGAAGCAATTTCCCTAGTGTGTTGCTGTGTGCTGTGAATCTTGTGCTGCTGTTTAAAAAATGCCAACTGTTTACCAAGGAGCTGTAAAGCCAAAGATTGTGCCCTTGTCCTGCATCAAAATTGTTTACAGCATTTTTGTCAGCTTTTAAAATTAATTCTGTGAAGAAAAGTGTGGAAAACTAGGGGTAGCAACAGAGAAATTGTGCCCTGGACGTTTAAAATGCTTTTAAAATTGAATTCTGTGAGGAAAAGTGTGGAAAACTAGGGGTAGCAACAGAGAAATTATGCCCTGGACGTTTAAAATGCTTTTAAAGTGAATTCCATGAAGGAAAGTGTGGAAAACTAGGGGCAGCAACAGAGAAATTATGCCCTGGACGTTGGAGATGCTTTCTGTGTAAAAGTAGAGACTGCAGAGTTAATGGCAATGTTACATGGTTAAAATGGGCTCCCGCCGTGGAGTCAGTTGAAAAAAAAAAAGTGTGCATTCTACAGTTTAAATTTGCCTGCTCGACGATCGCTGTGAGGAGAGGAGCCCTCGCGAGGAAAAAGAGGCTCATTTGCATGGCGTCGTGTGGTTGGTCAGATTGCCATTAGTCCCGCCCCTCAGCCAGCTCTTCTGAGACTGCCTCAGCATTCGAGAGGGAGACAGAGTGTAGTGCGTGTACTGGCAGTGGAGGAGCGTTGCAAGGATTCAAAGTGCTGTAAACATTCAAAAAGTGACTTTTAAGTTTAAAATCGGGCTCAACCCGCAAATCGATCATGAAAATAGCTAGTTTGGTGTATAAAACGACGATCGCTGAGACTGCCCACCCGTTTGTGTTCAGAGGCCTTAAAAAACTGGCTGCAGGCCGTTTTACCCCATTGCAGCAAATTGCTACTGTTCACAGTGAGTAAACCTTCATAAAACTGCTCAATCAGTGATTTTCAGTAATGCCATATAAAATGTGTGTGCAACAGTGTAGTCGCTTTGCAAGTAATGACTGTGTGAAGTCCTGCCAGCAAGTGCAAGTCTGTAAAGCCATTGAATGTGTGCATGGAAGAAAATAGCCTCAGTTTAAAGTTTGCAGCCAGAGAGAGACTGTGGGTTGTAGAAAAATGCAACACTAGTAGAAGCAGGCAATCCTGAGCTGAAACCTAAAGCTTTTAAGGGACTGTAGTTAAATGAATGCTACCAGCTTGTAAAAAGTCCAAGGAAAATCCTGTAAATGTGTGTGAAGCCAGATCAGAGCAAGTTGTGCAGTGTGAGTAAAAATTATCAGTAACTGGTGTAAATCAGGTGCGCAGTGGCTTGACCCAGATTCTAAATGTTGATGCACAGGAGTGCTGCCGCCGGCATTACACGGTAGGGTAGTAAAGTAAACACAGCAGCAGAGGAGCCATTTTAAAGTTACAGAGTGTATTCATTAAAGTGGGACTTTCAGTTACAGTGAACTTTTGTTTATTTTTCTGCAGTTATGGCCTCAGGACCAGCTCGTTACCCGGATCATGCCCGGGTTACAGTAACAGCAGCAGTAAATAGACTGAGAGATATTGAAAAGTGGTGCTATGCAGGGCAACTGCCTCCTGATGTGGCAATTCCTAATTATCCAGTGCGTGTATGCCAGATATGCTTGAGTGCTGGAAGGGACGTCTTCATGATTCCTCATTGTGCTGGATGCCTTTGAAAATATGGCTTGTATAAAGCGCCTCAATTCTTGGCCCCACATGGACAAAAATTCAGGAATCTGTAGTTGGCAGCACAGCACTCAAGAGCCTGTGGGAAGAAGGTCCCTCGGGGAGTGTGGCACAAAGCTAGAGGGTGCAGAGTTGGAGACTGAACCTGAAGTTGAAATTTTGGATGCTGGATCTCAGAAAGAAAGTTCGGATAAAGCATCAATAGACCCCTGGGTGGGGGGGGGCCTAGCCCAAGTCTCTTAGGTGAAGATGAGATGCAGGAGGCCTTTGAATGGGAGGTGTCGACCTCTGCGCCTAGTGATGAATGGATAGTCTCAGGGGTGAGAATGACTGCTCACTCCTGGGCTCAGATCCTCAGTGAAGAGGAAGATGAGGGGGAACCAATGTGGCCTTGTTAGAAAGGAAGGGGTACACAGCCTCAAGAGCTTGCCTCGGAGGAACATATTGAAGAAGGTGGTGATGCCACTGCCCTGGCTTTACAAGAGGAAGAAGTCAGGGATCTGTTTTTAATTTCTTTGAGGATGCGAAGCTGGCAGAACCAGGACTGGCCACCCCCCAAGCCAGACCAGCGGTCTCAGATTGACCACAGCAAGTAAAGAGGAGAGACTGGTTCATAGAAAGGCAAATGAAATCTATGGTATGACCTTTCCTACCTTTCCTCGGAGAGTCTGGGAGGAGATTGAGGACTGCAGGAAATCCTGGATCTGGGATGAAGCAATGGAAAATGTGCATCCTGGGGCCAACCAGCATGTAAAAAATAGAGTGTTCCACGAAAAGTATACCCAATGGAAGAGAGGCAGGACACTGTTTATGGACAGAGTGAGAATAGTGGACAGAGAGGGACGTGAAGTCTCCCACTGTTTGAGTTATGTGCGCCCAGATGGGGTAATAATTCAAGCCCCTGACCCCCGGTATTATTGGCCTCAGTGCAAGGACCTGCCAGTAATTAAGCCCGTGACTACAAAATGGAGAGCCGAACAGTGGTAGTCAATACTGCCAACGCCAACAGCATGCCACCTGTCATTTAGTAAAAAGGCAGGGGTGAGGGGTTACATAAGGTAGAAGAAGGTCAAAGACCCATTGATTCTACCTCCCCACACCATGTGGGAAATGGGATTAGGTGCTCAAAAGATATTTATCTAATTTTTCTTTAAAATACTCAGGTTTTGTTGCATCCACTATGGTGTGGGGGAGTTTATTCTGGAGTGTTACAGCTCTAACTGTGATGTAATGTTTTCTTTTGTTTTTAGCTGCCCTTGGTACATGTAACTGTTTATTATTGCACCTTAGTATATTGGGTTTATTGGCATATTTAATATCACATTCCTCCATAAATTGTTTGTCTTGAAGAATGTTAAACAGTAATAAAAGATCACCCATTTTCCGCCTTATTTCTAAGTCATATAAATGAAGTTCCCAGCACCTATCTTCATATGAAAGATTTTTTAATCTTGGAATGAGCTTAGTTTTTTTTCTTTGGACATTATCAAGAAGTTTCTTGTCTTTTGTAAAATATGGTGCCAAGAAAGCAGCTCCATAGTTGAGTTGTGGCCTGATGTATGACTTATACAGAGGTAACACACAGGCTTCCTGACTACAGGAAAAAGATCTTCTAATAGCAGCTATTATTGGATTTGTCCTTAGCACAATTTGTCTACAGCATTCTCCCGGTAATAATAGATCATTAATTAAGATTCTTAAATTTCTTTCTGATTTAACATGTTTTAACTCTTTCCCATTTAAGTAATATTTTGTGTTTTTTGGCCCAAGGTGCATAATAACACACTTTTCATCATTAAATGTCATTTTGCAATGTTTTGTCCATTTCTCTAATGTGGTGATACCATTTTGTAAAGCTGTGATTTTCTCTGTGGTATTCACTTCACTGTATAGCTTTGTATCATCAGCAAACTTGTTGATATGACACATTATCTTATTATGCAGATCTGATATGAAAGTCTCAAACAGAATGGGAGCCAGTAGAGTGTCCTGGGGAACCCCACTAGTGACTGCAATTGGGTCTGAGTAGGTATCCAGAATTCTGACCACCTGAGTTCTGTTTGTTAACCATGCACACTCACCAAATGAATTTCAAAGCTTTATTCCTTTTTCTCAGCTTACACTAGTTGTTATAGACTGCAAACATCACTTTGCCCTGTCTTGTCAGGTCCTAGCCCTTCATAATGGGGCGTGGCCACACCCTGTGTCAGGAATCCACTCTGGAATGCATCTAGCAATATTTGCTTCACGGTGCTGGAGGTAGCTGGGAATTTCTAATCCATCCCAGGCAGATTGGTGTCCCCATCATTATTATCTTCCCTTTGCCTCCCATTTCTATGATTTCAGACCTCAGTACCTTGTTTAACTCCTCATTTTGTGAAGGTGGTCAGTAAACCACCCCAATCCTTAGTTTCCTCTTCTTACTGGATTGTACCTGGACCCATAACACTTCTGTCTTTCCATCTGCCTCTTCCTCTCTGGTGCAGGTTATTCCCTCCTGAACATACACAGCCACTCCCCCTTTCCAGTCTCCCTATCTTACCAACATATTTTGTATCCAGGGACTGCGAGATCCCAGTCATGGTTTGGTGTGGTCCATGTCTCAGTGATGGCTGCTATGTCCACCTCTCTGATGGCTATCAGTGCCTGCATCTCAGCCATTTTGTTTCCGGGGCTTCTGATGTTCAGAGACACCACACTCCAACACAACTTGGGCCCCCTTTATCCTTCCCCTACCCTCTCCTCCCCCTTTCCTCAGTTCCTTCTTCCCTCCTTCACCAATAGTTCCTCCCCATTCTGTCCTGACTGGGGGAGAGACCTATCGGTCTGCTCCACCAGGTAACTGAGGGTGCTTTGCACACTGCTTCCTCCCCCGTCACTATAAATTTATGTTTTTCCCCATGAATTCCTCCAGTTTGGCCTTGAAGGCTCTTGTGCCCTTTTTACTTAGATGTAACCTTTCTGGTGTACACAGGCCTTTGTTCTCTTAGGTCCATCAACAGCACCAACAATCCCATACCCCACCAACTCATTCCACCCTCCAACTTCTAACTTTCCTTGCAGTGCTAACCCATGAGACCAGCAGCACCTCTCAGAAGGGCACCAGTCTCCCTACCTTGCTGCAGATTTTCACTGCCTCCCTAAACCTCTCTTGCACCACCCCATCTCACATTCTGCCAGGTCATTTGTACCTAGGTGCACTATTATGCCAGATTTCATACTCTCCTGCCCCATGTGCTTAGCTATCAGATATCACACCCTCCCTTCGATCATCCCTGGTATACATTCAACCCTCCTACAGTTTGCTCTGGACCCCTTCCCCCATCTCACCCCCTTTACTATTCAATTCCCAATATCACCACCCTCCTCCAACCTTCCTGGACCCCTCCCTCCTTCTGCCCTGCCACTACCACTGCCACTGCCACTCCTGCCTGCCCCCTCTTTCCTTCCTGCCCATCTTGTACTCTCCCTTGACTCTTCACACCTGCTCTTCCTGTCCTACCCTTAATTCCCCCAGGCACTTCCCTAACCCTTCCCCTCTGCTTGCTCCTTGACCTTCCTTTTACCCACCCTTCCCCACTGCCCCCTTCCCAACTTCCCCTCCCACTCTTTTTCACCTGAACTTATCCCTTCTCACCCCCTTCCCTTGCCATCTCCAAAGTCCTTCCTGCCTCCTTCCCTCCCCATCTCACTGTCTTTACTCATCTCTCTAAGTTCTCCCTCTTCCCCTCTGCACACTGTCTGTTCTGCACTGGCACCTCTGGAGGTGGTCCCACTGGACACCCTCCCTACCCTGCTGTTTCCCTTACCATTATCCACCCACCCAAGCGTTCTGGGCCTTCTTTCCTATTTGGCTGAGATGGACCCTGGGAACCTGTCTAATTCCTTCCTCTGTCTTTTCCCCCCTGTGGCCCCCTTTCCACCTTAACTCCCCACCTGATCTCTCCTCCTAACCTGCCTCCAGTCCCCGCAGCCCCTTTTCCCCTCCCATCATTACCTTAAGAATCCCCCCATCAGCACACCTATCTCCTGCCTGAACTGGCACACCTCCACCCTCAGCTGTCCAATATACCTGAAAACCAGGCATCCCCATCTCCCAGAGAGCTCCCAGGAACGCCTCTGCCCCACGCCCCCAGCACCCTACAACCCTACCTGCCTCTCCCTGCCCTCACTGCATGCTCCCTCTCCACATATCATGTTCCTGGTACACCATGCTTTAGTAATACACTTAGCTATCCCCATCACCCTTCTGAAGCTTTAACCCTGAAAATGGATAAGGGCTGTTTAAACACAACACTTTCCACCCCCTTTAATCAATTAGGACCTGGATGCAGTGGCTGAAGAGTGGCACCCTCCTTTCTTTACAGTTGGCTACCTTATTTATAGCTTTGCTGCCTAGCTGCTTATTTGGCCCAAGGTATGCACTGTCAGCCTTTTTACTGAGTTCCTTTCCTGCAACTATCCTGTAGGCTGAATACAGATAGAAAGTAACTGCAAATATGCACAGTCCACCTTTCTAATTTGTTTCTTGCCTACTAACTTTCCTGTAGGCTGCCTGCAAACTCCTCTGTAGGCTTACCTCAGATAGGTAGTAACTGTGACCCACATACTAACCTATGTATGAACCGTATGCTTTCCAACTAAAATTTCTACCCGCTGTCACCCATGAAGGCTGACCCTAGATAGACAGTTGATGTGGCCCACTAGTAATACTGCTATCCACTTCTAGCTGAGAGATAGCTGTCCACCCATGGAATTACCTTACTGACAGCGGCTACTTGCCACCTCTACCTGTGTCCCCCCGAATACAGACCCCTGATATGTAATAGCTGCAATTACGTTTGAACCCCCACCTACTTCCCCTTTTCCAACCTTGTTTTACCTGCCCTCCTTTGATCAGCATGGCTTGCAGCATGCAGTCCTCCTTATGGATGGCCTGCTACCACTCCCAGATGTCACTTAGACAACACCCTCCTGCTTTGTGGCACTCACACTGTGGAGTTGCTCATGCTTTGGGGTCACTAGGGATGTGGTCTCTTAAAGGGCCTACAATGCAGCCATGTGTCTTGGCATGCTCGCCAATGCCATCAGCAATCCTCCCACCAAGCCCTCCCTCTGCAGCTCACCTCCCTCCTCCCAAAGTCCCAGCCCCCAGCACAGTAAAACTGTAAAATGATTACTCTTCCATTTAAAGCCCTGCAATAGATTAACACCTGTAGAAAAAAAAAAAGTAACTTAGGTGTATGCCGACTCTGCTGTCCCCGGTTCCTTCTGCTCTTTTGGCAGAGTTGGAAATAAATGATTATACAATGGCAAGAAAAAATCCTGGACTCTGATTGGTCAGTCTTGGGCTGGACCCATGATGTTATCCCAGTACAACATCACGGGTCTAGTCTCAGCCTCACTGTGAACCTGCAGGTGAGCATTTTATAGAGCTTTTTGATTGATTGTTTCCATTGTCTTTTAAAAAACAAAAATATTTTTCCACACGAAAACATCTTTAAAATAATTTTTTTATTCTGTATAACAAAGAGCCATTGTATAATAACAATAATGCCCTCCAGGGTGTGTGTCATTTGGGATAACATCATGCCTCAGTCGTTGAATGCACTCGGCCTGTGGCCTCATGCCCAACCACCTGAGGTGTGACATTACCCCAGCACGACACACACCCTGTCGGGCACTATTGCTTAATTAACTTACAACTTGTCAGTTTATAGCAGAATGACAAACTTCAAAACTAAAACTATTACTGTTTTCAGTTCCTTTTCTGACAACAATCAGCAGGTGAACGTTAGGTCAACAATTGATTGACATACTTGTGCCTTTTTTGCACTCATTTAGATAGTCAGAGTGCCTTGTCTGCTAATTACCACATTCAAAGTGCCAGTTTACCCTCATTTGCATAGGCTTTACCATGCAAAGGTGACACCCTTCTCACCGACATCCCTGACAGCAACAGACACAATGCTGAGTGTCGGCATTGTTCTGTCGAGGATGTCTGTGTGTTTTCTTCAGGGGCTGCACCCCCTGAACTCCTGGTCTCTCTCTCTCTCTCTATATATATATATATATATATATATACACAACTCCAAGTCAGAGTTGTCTTGGGAAGGGGGCAAAAGACTGGGAGAAGCAGTACCGGTGCCAGCGGGGACCATTACAGCGACCACTCTTTTCATCGAATTCTGTCACTGTGATGGTCTTCGCTGTGCCGGTGTCGACATGCAGTTAGTACACCATATGGATACTAGGAGTGCCTATTCAGTGTGTATGCCTACTTACAGGACATTGAAGCCATGCAGTGCCCTATAAATAAGCATTTAGGCTGGCTGACAGGATATCACCTCAATATAATACTGAATATAATGTTTCTGTTCTAACTACATTCTCCCCCCGCAAATTCACTACTCCTTATAACTGAACTCTCTCACTTCAGCTCTACTCAATTATCTGATCCCTAACTGCTCTTGCTATTGACCCCCTCCTTGAATACTGCTCTCCTCTCCCATCCCTCCCCCTCCAACTACTCGCTCTAAATTACCTAGCACTTACTAAATGTGTCTTGCTTCTCATGCATCCATCCCTCGTTGCTTTGAATCATCATGTATCCCCCATAATGATTGCACTGTATCACCTGAATGTATTGACTGTTATATTTTATGTGCTCCTGTCTCTGTACTTTACTATGCTTTGTTTTTGTATCATTTAAATATGTTGAAATTTCCCACCCCATCCCCTTCCCCCAGGACGTACTGTGAGATGAGCATTAAGTTGCTCAGTGTACCCTTCCTGGTGAAACAGTTCAAGCAAGAAAGAAATAAATAAATAAATTCAGTTGGACTAGAAATTACAAATAAAATCCAGCTGGTACCTTACCTCATCAATGCCTTGTAGAGTGCTCTCAGTGGTATTATATTCTGTACTCCCTTGGAATCAACATCTCACTGACCAGTGTAGGCCAGGACACTAGTCAAGAGGAGACAACCTTCACCTGGTGACCGTCTGTGCCTGTTCTGGTCTACCTATTAACTTTTTCCTCCAGCCTGTTAAGTTGATCTCTCCTCTCCTAACTTGCTCTTGCATCTGATTTCATAGGAGCCAAAATGAACAAACACACACCTCTATGCACTCAAGCCCTGATAGGTGATTGTGCCAGCTAGGTGTGTGAATACTTTATTCTGAATCATGCGTAATCTAAAACAATTGCTCATGCTCAGTCTGGTCTTCCCATTTTTTATTCTTTATATAATTTTTAAGACCTCACAGTATGAACTTAGGTCGTGCACTCCCTAGGGATTCATAAATCATGCTTTTGTGGTTTTGCACACACTCCCCGCAAAACGAAATGTGAGGCACTGTCCTTTTGCAAAAAAAAAAAAAACAGCCACACTTATAGTTGTGTTTTTTTTTTGTTTGTTTTCCAATTGTTTAACCAGGTGAGACACACTAAGCTGATAGCCTGTTTGCAGGTGCAACCTGGGAGCACAGGGAAGTTAAGTGACTTGTTCAGGGTCACACAACATGCAAGTGGGGGCTCTTGGATTCAAACCCAGGTCTCCAGATTTGCAGCTCAGTGCCTTAAACCACTGTACTATACTGCCTCCCTGTGTGTACTGATTCACTTTACTTGTTTTGTAGTAACAGGTCACTGTAACCAGGAGCTTGTCAGGACTGCAAACAGCTTAATTCAAACAAGACCATTTTAGCAGTTTTTAAAATCTGGAACAGTCTCACCTGGGTCTTCTTACAGTCCATTTCCATACTGGAAACTTTTCATGGCTCAAGTTCATGGCTCAATTGCCTAAATCCACCTAGTTTTTTTTATGGAAGGGATGTCTTTGATTATGTGCTCTGTGGGTGGTTGTGGGTTTTTGACATGGTGGTTACTACGGGGATGCTCACATCTGGTAACCACCACATCATGGCCACCAATGCAACACTCTGGTACCAAGACTACCTATCCCTCAAATCACAACAAGTAAAAATAGTAAAGTAAACAAGTAAAAATAGGACAAACAGTGTCTGACCCCAGGAAGGTCACTCTGGGGGTCCCACAGGGATCCATCTTGAGATCCTTGCTATTCAGCCTGTACCTAAAAAATCTCCTTTAAGCCTGTAATGCCAATATAATTCTGTATGTGGACGATACTGTCATCTTCAACAGCAACTCTAGAAGTGAGCCACTCCAAGCAGCACTTCAGCACTCCTTCAGTAAAATAGAAGACTGGTTCTGCGAGCACAAACTTCTGCTCAATTACAAAAAAACTAAGACCATGCTCCTATCCAGTCCCCAGCTCAAGAAAAGGTTCCCCACCATAAACATCACCAACAATGTCTTTGACCCTTGGAACAGGTACACTCCTTCAAATACCTAGGAGTCACCTTGGACAACACCTTATCCTACACCCAACATGTTGACCTGGTGGTCAAGACAGTAAACACCAAGCATGGTGTGCTATATAGGCACAAAGGACACCTTACCAAGGTAGCCATCCACCTATCAGTCATGAGCTCTGTTCTCTTCACCATTGACTACGGCCTGGTTGTCTACAGTGCAGCATCAGACTCTAGGCTTAAGAGGGTGCATGTAGCTCTCAACAAGGCCTGCAGGTTAATCATGAACAGTGATCAAATGACCTACACCTGCTCCCTCTACAAATAGACACACCTGCTGTCTCTTGGGTGCAGGACTAAATTCCTCACATGCCTCCTTGGCAAAATAGCATTACTGGGGAAAGCCTCCCCCCCCCATGCATAACTGGCATCTTCTCCCTCCCAGGCTCACAGTATATAAGCAGAAGCAGAATGCAGGGGGCCCTCACAGTGCCATTCTGACGCACAGCTCTTGGACAGTGTGCCTTCTCCTACAGGGCTCCTCTTTGGCTTAATGAGGTATTGGAGTCGATTCGGATCTCCACTAGCATGTACGGCATCAAATCAGACCTTAAGCCTTATCTGACCTCCAGTTCTGTGTGCACCTGCTTCCCCAACAGCTGATAAAGACTCTGGATGACCAGTCCTGCTAACTGCAGCTATTCTCATCACAAGACAGAAGCCATCCTTCCACGCCTTCCTTGACAATGCCTATGAATCACTCTAAGGGGCTGCTCCTGTCCACCCCTCCCACCTCTCCCCCTGTCTCCATGCTAGGATGGGTCTCTGCCTCCCTGGCCTCAGCCCCTGCCTCCTTGACCACTTTTACTAGAGGTCCCCTTCCCCTACCAAAATCCTGTCCTTACTGACCCTCTGCCCAACCTAACCTACCCTCTAGTACCTCTGCACCTTACCTGCACTTATATTCAACTAAAGATGATGTCCATATGTTGTACAGTGTTTTAAATGTCTAAGAAACTCTGTAACCTTTTCCTGATTGTTGTGCTGCACAGTGTCTCAAATGTCTGAAAACTCTGTAACCTTCTTGATTGAATGTCTATACTCTGTTCACATGACATGGAAAAGAGCCTTGGCTCAAAGATTATTTCCGAATATCAAATAAATAAACAAAAAAAAATGGTTGTTAGTTTTAGAAGTTTCCTTATAAGGCAAATGTAGTGAGTTTTTGTACATTTTTTATGCTTAAATAATTAGTTTACTTGAATATACATTATGCATTCCTCATAAACTGCAAAATAAATGTTATTTTGTGATTTACAGTATATTTAAGAGTCAAATTCTATATTCAGATACGCAAATAAATTATGTAAAATTGTCTGCTATCCAGTGCCATGGACAAACTATGGAAAAACGTGATAGACATGGTTGGCCATGATGCGTCTAGAACATTTAGAAAACATATTGAGTAATGTCAAAATACAGTAAACAGAGATTACTCATAAAGAATGATATAGTAACTTTATCCCTACTCATGCTGTTTTATTATTAATGCCATCTCTAGCAGGAATCTGTCTACTCCTGCTTTGATAGCTTGAACAGTGCTAGCATCCACAACATTACTGTGTAGGCTTTTTCACATGTTAGCCAGCACCTGTGTGAAGTAATGATTTATGTTATTTATTTATTTTATTTAGTTTTTGTTGATCAGATAGTGCACTAGACAAATTCTGTCTATTTTAAGGCACGACCCAGGGAGGGGGATACAGATGAATGCCAACTGACCTTGGACTAAATTAAGCTGTTGGTGGCATTTATAGTGGATGTGGGGAAGTTTGGCGAGGGCACTGGGGAAATTCCCCTACTCATGGGTAGAGAGCGTTGTGGATGGTGACACCATGGCCAGTTGTGAGTGTGCACAGAGCAGCATGGAGGTAGTGGAGGCTGGGGAGTGGGTCTCATCCCAGGTCTCATCATCCCTAGAGACCGCTATGGACATTGGACTTGAAGATGGCTTTGTTTTGGCTCAGGAAGATTTTGTGCTGCTGGAGTAGTACTCACCACATGGTGTTCCTGGGATGGATGTTGCAGCTGAGTTACAGGACGGGGCAGCTCCTACTTTGACAATGCAGGCATTGCAGGACGTCTTACAGTGAGAAGAACATCTTTTTTTTGTAGAGGAGGAACTGTTTGCAGCTGGAGCTGCTTCAGTGGGGAGCACCTGATCTGCCAGACAGGGTCTGTGTGGCTCTTGGAGCCGATTCCGGCAGTAAAGCTATCCTAGTTGACGTGGATGGAAGGCAGACCATGGTGGTGGTGGATGCAAAGGCAGTGGAACCTGATGACGTATGCTGTGTTACCACTGGTACTGGGGGACTTCAAAAGGTTGAAAACCTTGTACAGCCAATGCTGTTATGTGAAAGCTGTAGGGTTGGTCAAACAAAGTGTGTTGGGAGTGTGGAGGGGGAGGCCTGCTGATACCTCACAGTCCTCTACCAATACTGTGCAGGGCAGCACTACAAAACCCTACTTGCCAAATGTGACTTTTACAACTGGGGTCTCCACAGGTCTGACAGGCAAGCCTTCTGCACCTAAATGTACTTTGCCTAGTAGTAGTAAGGGAAAATCCCCTGGTGGGGACCTCCTGAAATCTGGACTGGAAGGAGAACTAGATGTGGTGGCAGATCCTTTGTCAGGTCTTTCTGAGGACACACCCGAATGGGTGAAAACTGCACTAGGAAATACAGGATGGGTGCCTACAATGGAGGCACAGGATAGGATTCTAACCTCCCTGGCACCTCAGTATTGGGGCTGGGAAACCTTTGGCTGCAGTTGTATTTTCAGGGACTACTCTCATCTCCTGTGTGAGCACTGTCTCACAGATAACTGCTGGTCAACCACCAATTTCTGGCACGACTATATCTCCTTGTGGAAACCCTCGGGAACCCCTCAGGATATGCTGAATGTCATAAAAAATTTGGAAGGGGAGGGAGGCATAGATCTGCACATAGATCTTCCTGCTGAAGTTATTGATCCCTCGTCGTACCCAGGGGCTGACAGACCAACTCCTAAATCTATTCATGCTGCAGGTCCATTACACCAAAATCTACATATGACTCCAGATGCCCTTCCCCCAGCAAATGTATGGACTACCAATTTGAGACAGCATCTCTTTACTGATAATGCCAAACTATCGTCTGAACCTGCAGCATGGCATGATGCTGTACACCTTAGGTACAGAGGTGTGTCCACAGATGCTACTGACAGGCATTTTGTGGGAAGAACTTTGCTGAAGGAAAGCATGAAATATTATGCATATGAGATCTATGCCTTAATTCACTTGCCAGGAGACACCCTTTTTGATGTAAGTTTTAAGCATCCAAATGGACTGGAAAATTTTGGAGAACAATACCAGATTTTGAAGAACACTCCATTATGGTGGCCTTTTGTGGCCATACCTTTGACTAAACCAGCACTTAAATGCATCACTGACCTTTTTCAAAGTGAAGAGGTGAATGTGGCAGATATTACCTATTAATTGAAGCAATGTTGCTCTGTGAATGGGTTCCTTGATCCCATACTTGATGAGCACCTTTGGATGGGGGGATGGCGTTACAAGGTTACATTAAAGCAAGATGATGGGGTTACTCAACACCTCCTGAATTGTTTCTTTTTGGGTCGTGACAGAGGGATGATCTTCTATGTGGGTCAGCCCCATGCTTGCTATCACTATGGGGACACAGGGCACTTAAGTAATTTGTGTGATAAGCTCAAATGTGGTCTTTGTGGGGTTCTGGGGCATGTTTGTGCCCAGTGCCTTAGTCCCATGCGTTGTAATCTTTTTGAGAACCAAGGTCACATGTTTTTCATGTGTGTCTGGGCATCGCATAACAGCCTGGATTAGGCTGTGAGGGCTGAATAAGATGTTTATGTTGCATTCACCCAGAAAGAATGTGTTAGACTGGGGCCAGATGCAGCACCAATGGGCCCTTTTCCACAGTTAAGAATGGTTCCTGATCAGTTGTTTCTAGGTCAGATATGGTATCCTCAGTTCTGGCTCCTACCTCTGGCCCTCATACCATTCTGAGGTCTCCAGAATCCATGGCAGAGCCTTGTCCTGATGTCCTGGATGTGACTGTGCTGGAGACTGATCAACCTGTAACTGTGTCCTTCTCAGATGCCGAGGGGATGGTAGCAGTTCTTACTTTACCTGTTGCCACTGAGTAGCCCCCCTCTGAAGAAATGTCCCCCCATGGATAGGATGGAGGATACCCCTTTTCAAAGTGTGACACACTCAAAGTCTCTGCTGAAACCCCATCCTCATTCTTGGTGCTAAAAACTCTGAAGTGGTGACCACTGCAAATCAGTACTCAGTGCTTATGGACACTGAAGAAGTCCAAGCTGAAGTAGAGTCAGGTGTCTGCTCTATTGCCTCCTCTTAGCCAGAGAGATCTGGGGAAGTATTGAGCCAAGGTAAATTGAAACCCAAGAAGAGGAAAAAGAGGAAATGACTATGATGTTTGATATTTGTTTTTTCTAGTTTCGCTGATGTTTTTTCCCCCTCCTTTCTTTTTCTTATGACTCAGTTATCTATCATCACATCCAATGTTAATAGCATTAAATCTGTAGCCAAAAGACAGGTCACATTTGCCAGTCTGCATGAGGTTGATGGTTATATTTACTTTTTACAGGATACTTGATTACATACTATTCCTGACATCAGGCAGGCACAAAAAGATTGAAGGTGGGGGCCTTCTTTATGGTCAGCAGGTGAAGAAATGTGTTCAGGGCTGGGTATTCACTTTGCTGGTCATAAGGCTCAAGTTTTGAAGGTGATAGATGTTTGTCTGGCTTAAGTTTTGATAGCTGATGTGATTTTTCAAGAATGTGTCTTTTGGCTGATCAACATTTATGCCCCTCAGTTGAAAGCTGACAGAACTAAGCTGTTAAGGGAGGTAGAACCTTATTTACACACTTCAAAAATAGTATTATGGTGTGGGGATTTTAATTGTGGCCTCTCCAAAAGGGACTGGGGGAGACGTACTGATGAGGTTTTTTGTGACACACTAACTTGTTACTTTCTATTTTAGGAAGGATGGGGCTTAAAGATGTCTATAACATTGTGGGTCAAACTCCAACACACACCTTTCAGAAGGGTACCCTATCCTCCAGAATAGAGTTATGTTTTTTGACTAATAGGGCTAAGATGCAGGGGGTAGAGGTGATCCCACTAGAGACTTCAGATCACATGGCACTCCAAGTGGTTTTGGGGGTAGGGTAACTTATGACAATAGGGTGAGGGTTCTGGAGAATGAACACTGCCTTGCTGCTGGAGGAGACAGTTTGGCTGGAGATACTTACTCTATTGGAGGTGAGGCAGAATATTCGATTTCTGTATGATAATCCAAAGGAGTGGTGGGAAGACACTAAAGCTGATATAAAAATGCTAATGATAAAATTCTCTAGTATGGCTGTTAAACAACAATATGTGAAGTAGTTAGGATTCCGTGCATGATATTTGAAATTATTGACACAGATGAGGGAGACTGGTCCGGACAAAACTGTACAATTGACTAAAGTCAAACAGCAAATGCTTGCCTGTCAATATACTAAGCTACAATCCTTGGCAGTAGAACAGAAATTTAATACACAGGGTACCAAAGCTCAGGTTAACCCCTATGATGAGTTTCTTGACAGGGTTAAGCAGAGGGTCATGACCTCCTTTAAGGATGATCAAGGGAACCTAGTTAGGGATTTGGGATCTTTACAACACATTGTGCGAAATTATGTTAAAAGTAAGTTTCAGATGGGTGGTCAAGAGGGTTACAACACTATTATTTCTGGAATACTTGTACCAGAATTGGTGGAAGAAGACAGGGTTGTGCTAGAGGACTCCTTTCACCAGGGTGAAATCAGGGAAGCTATTAAATCTCTTTCTGTTAGGATGGTGCCAGGTTGTGATGGCAACCCAAATTATTTTTATAAGGTTTTTTTCTGATCAATTAGCATCCATTTTGATCGAAGTTTTTGCTTCACTTTTCCATAATGGTCAGTTGGGATGAAGTATGAAGACTGGGGTTATGTTTTTTTTATATAAATCAGGGGGCAAAGCTGAAATTAAAAATTGGAGGCCTCTTAGCCTTTTGACATATGACTACAATATTCTTGCCCAATTTTTGACTGTCAGATTGGCAAAGGTTACGAAAATGCTTATATTGGATGCTCAGACACATGCGGTGCCAGGTAGAGCCATCACACAAACATTTTTTATTACAGAAGTTGTGGAGCAGGAGTAGACAATGTCTTTGGATGGGTACCCTTTTTCAGTGGACCAGGAGACTGCATTTGATTCCATCAATCATGACTATCTTTGGAATGTATTGTGACATTATGGTATTCCGCAAGGTTTTATTGGATTATTGCAACTGTTTTACTCCGAGGCCTAGGTTATACCCCTGGTAAATGGTCTTCTGGGAATTCCTATGTATCTTCATAATGGGGTATGACAGGGGTGCCCTTTAGCCTCATCCTTTATGTTTTTGGGTTGGATCCAATTTTACGGACAGAGGAAGGGGATGAGGGGATTCAGCTGCTGCTGCATATCTCTGGGGGCTGTTGTAATAAGATAGTAACCTATGCTGATGATTGCATTTTAACTGTGGCTGATTTGGAATCTGGAAATTGGGCAATTGCTATCTTTAATGACAATGTGCCCATCACAAGGATTAAGATCAACAAAGGGAAGCGTTTGGGTCTGGCAATGGGTCATGCTCTTGTTCCTCAGGATTTCACTATTCCGGTTACTAAAAGGGCCATGAAGCTCTTGGGTATTTACTTTGGTTCTGAGGATGCATCACAATTTTATTGAACCCTGAAATATGAGGAAGCGTTGGTTAAAGTAACTAAGTGGAAGTCATGGAAAATGACTAGGGGAAAAAAAAGAGTCTTTTTATTGAAGGCTTATATTGCCTCTATTTTTTTATATTTGTTACACATTACTCCTATGCCTTTTGGGTTTCATGCTAAGATTTTAGGTTTATTTTTCACCCTTTTAAAGGGCAGTCGCTTGAACCTGGTCAAGCAAAATCATACTTATAAATCTTGGAAGGACAGTGGTCTAGATATGATTCAGCACTTGATTTTCTTTTTTGGGAATTTTTGATATACCAATATTTGGCAGTTAATGGGGGGGAGGGTGGTATTGGGGTCCAGGTTATGCAGGTTTGGAAGGGAGAATTTTTTTTGGCTTGGGGCAAAGGTAAATGGAGTACATTGGAAAAATATTTGCCTGGGTATATACAAATGAGTCTGAAATATGTCAGGCTATGGAAGATTGATTTATTATTTTTTATGGGAGTTCAATGGAAAAAATTTTATAAAACTATTCTGTTGAATTGATATTATGAAGACCCAGAGTTTCAGGTTGGCTCCACAGTCCAGTGTGATATCTTGCTGCAGTGCATACTAGAAGCTAAGATTCCACCTAAAATGAAGGCTACAATCTAGATATGTGGGCATGGCAAACTAAATGTTAAAGGGAACCAGAAGCACAATGCTTTGGGGGAATGGTATTGGGTAGAGGATGGTTGAATGGACACAGTGGAGTCTATGCAGTATTTATTCTTTGACTGTCCATTCATTAAACCCTTTTAGGGACTTTTAGATGCCTTTTGGAGTACCACTTGTTTCACTTCTATGACTTACAATATGTTACTCTATGGTCAGCTTCTGGCACAGTGGAAATGATGGCACAAAGGTACTGTACATGTTAGCTGTGCTTGTATAAAATGGGTTATTTGGCAGGCACGATGCCAGAAAGACTTGAAAGTAACAGTAAGTTGACTGATTTGCTTTTTAAACTGCAAGCTGAATTAGATGGGTTATGCAGATATGAAAGACACATATGGGGATATGATATGTACAGCACTGTGGAATGGGGTGGGTTGGTGGGGTAATGGGTTTCAGGTGTGGGCAGGATATGTTTTCTTACTAGCTTTGATTTGTCCTTTTCTGTATGTTGTATGATGACTGTTTTGTTTTGTGTTTGTATGTCATGCAGTTCTGTTTTGGTTTTTGAATAAATCATTCCCCTACTCTGTCATGTCTGCTGTATCAAGATGGCAGATAACAGGTCAGTTGGTGGTGAAGTTGCCGGAGATTTTCCAAAGGAATAAACTTCTGCTATGGAGGAAAGTCCCATTTCTACTGAGAAAAAAAGGATTCAGTGATGCAGGAATCAACACTGGAGCAGGATGTTCAAGACCTGCAAAGTCCATGGGAGGATCAAAGTATAAATATCAGATAATATGGACACTCATACGAGGATTATTTCTGAAAATACTACAGTCATGGATGTTCCGATAGAGAATATGGAGACCACTGAAATGGATCTAGAAGCAAAAGTGGATAAATTAAAAAAAACAAATGGAAGCTGCTCTACAATAATTTCAAACTGCAAACTTCAAGTGCAGCAGAAGCGTGCTGTGCCCATAACCCAGAGGTCAATGGATCGTAACCATCCTCTGCTAATTTTGCTGACTAGGTGGGCCATAGGCCCTTATCTGCCGACACTGTCTATGTATCTATATAAACTGAAGTTACAAACTCAAATGGTCAGACTAGGTGTGCCACAGGCCCTTATCTGCTGACACTGTCTATGTATCTATGTAACTACCCAAAAACAACTAGAAGAGGAAAAGAAATGAAAGTGCTTACAAAGCTCCTCTCTAAACAATCCAGGGAAAAGGCCTACACAACCTATGATATTCCATTTTGGTGCTGCACCTAACTTCCTGGATGGCACCGCAGGACACCCAACACAACCCAGAGACAACGCCTCATTGTCAGAATGGAACCCGGACTCTGCTATCCAAGGGGCAGGCTGGACATTGGCATCCCAAGGTATCTGGGCACCCAACCCTGACATCCCTTTGCCAGGGTCCCCCGAATGGAGACCTCAATATCCAAATGCTGAATCAGCAGTGACCGGCATGTCAGAACAACAGATGGCTTCTGTGATAGAGCGGGACCAGCAACAACAACGGAACACTCACAACAATACAGGGATGACAAAAAACAATGATCAAGATATCTCTGAGAATGTTTTTTATGAGGCTGCACATGTAATTTCTGTTCAAATAGAAACTATGGCTCCTGTCAAGAAAGTACTAACACTGATATTTTTGTTCTAGAAACTGCTACTGAGGAAGTTAGAAATAAGCCTTGTGATGTGGACAATGATAATAGACAGCAAGCAACCACCTACACCAGTTTACTATGTAAATCTGTGGAAAATGCTAAACGTCGCTATGTGGTTCGATTAAGGTACATGGGGTCCTAGCCACCCCCCAGATCGATTTTTTGTGGGAAAAGATATTATTAAAAATAAAATGGGATTCCAACTATTTCTTTTTGGTGAGAGATGAGGGTATTCTTTTTTATCCTGGACAGACCAAGTCATGCTTCAACTGTGGCTCGATCAGACACATCAGTATCAACTGTGAAAAGATCAAATGCTCAGTCTGTGGGGAGTTGGGCCACACAGGATATCACTGTAGGGCAACTCCCATATGTAACCTTTGTGATGCTGAGGGTCACTTATTCACAACATGTCCCTTTGCAGCCCATAACACTACCAGCACTGGCTACGCCAAACAGGACTTTTATATCAATAGAGCAGCCAGAGCACAACACCAACCTCCTCCACCTCCCCCAAGATCACACACCAATACTATTGACTGACCTCCACCTGGTCAGGAGAGCAGCAGGAGGGTATATAACACAACAGAACAAACCTCCCATCCTAGCGAACCTAACATTAGTCACAAAGCTACAAACCTGGAGGCTTCTACTATCTCACCTACCCAGATGCCTCCCCCTCGTCCCCTCCTGATATGGAGATGGAGAGATTTCATTTGGTACAGAAAGGAAGAAAAACAACCTCTACAACCATAGAGGGTACTTTGCACCATGCAGTTTAATGAATGGTTGAAAAAATGGTGTGGAGCACAGGGGTTTGGCTTCATTGGGGATTGGGGGTTCCACCTGGAGGGACACCAGCCTATACTGGCAGGATGGTCTGCATCTGTCTGGGAAGGGAACAAGTCTTCTAAGCAATCAGTTTAAATGCTTCATTGGCAAGCTTTTAAATTAGTCAAGGGGGGAGGCACTGATAAGCAGCAGGAAAATCCCAGCCTCTCCCTACAAAACAGGGTACTAAATGAGAAAAAGACCGAGGTAGACAGGTCAGTGGGGGATGCTGCAAAAGAAAGTTAAGCCACCAAAAATGGAGAGCAATGAGTACCAATGCCTGTAGTCTGAGTAACAAGCTTTCTGAAATAGTGGCCTTGATGGAGAAGGAACATCTGGATATTGTGGCAGTCACAGAAACATGGTACACACAAAACCATGACTGGAACATAAACATACCAGGATACACTATCTACAGGAGGGACAGGGAGGGTAAAAGAGGAGGAGGAGTAGATCTTTACATAAGGGAAGGAATCAAACCAACAGAACAAAAGGGAAAACAGGGAGGAGAAGAAGCACTGTGGGTAAATTTGGAGATGGCAATGGCACCACAATCTGCACAGGGGTTGTATACAGACCCCCTTCTCAGGGGGAGGAAATGGACAAGGAAATGATAGAAAGAATACTTAGAATGGCAGAAGAAGGGGAGATATTGCTGATGGGTGATCTGAATATGCCAGATGTTAACTGGAGTGCATTTGCAGCAGCCACTTCAAAGAGTGGGGTTATTCTAGATGCCCTACAGAGGGCATGCCTTAGATAACTAGTATTGGAGCCCACTCGAGAGGGAGCAATTTTAGACCTGGTTCTCTCAAATGGAGATGAAGAGAGGATTACAGATGTAGAAGTGGGTAGCCATCTGGGAACTAGCGACCATCGAACAGTATGGTTCACAATAAACACAGCAATAGAGTCAAGCCACAAAGGCAAAAGTACTGAACTTAGGAGGGCTGACTTTGCAAAATGGGTGAGTGCCTAAGGAATGCACTAGCAAACTGGCAGGAAGGAGGGGTGGAAGAACACTTGGGAATAAGAAAAACTGCCATCACAGAGGTAACAAGCCTTTGTGTGAAGCAAATAAACAAAACAAAATGATGTAAGAAACCACTATGGTTCTCAAAGGAAGTGGCAGTGAAGGTTCATGAGAAAAAGAAAGCATTCAGGAAGTACAAGAAATCACAGAAGGAGCAGGACAGAGAACTGTATCAGTTAAAGCAAAAGGAAGCTGGGAAGGCAGTCAGAACAGCAAAGGCCCAAACCGAGGAAAAGATAGCCAACTCAGTTAAGAAGGGGCTAAAACCTTTATAGGTACATCAGGGAGTGAAGGAAGACCAAGGGAGGTTAGTGAGGCTTAATAAAGAGGAGGGAGGGTGGGCAGAGGGTGACTGTGAAAAGGCAGAGATACTAAACAAATATTTTTGCTCAGTATTTACAAAGGAAGTAGGGGAGGTACCTAAAACAAACAGTAGAAACACTCTGGATACAGAAGTTGATACCAGCCCATTTACAGAAGAAAGGGTTCTGAAAGAACTCTTAAAACTGAAGGTGGACAAAGCAATGGGGCCTGATGGGAATCATCCCAGAATTCTAAAAGAACTAAGGGTAGAACTAGTGACACCACTGACTAACCTCTTTAACAAATGGTGGGAGGATGGGGTGGTACCCGAGGACTGGAGAAGGGCAGATGTGATTCCCCTTCACAAAAGTGGGAGCAAGGCAGAAGCAGAAAACTACAGACCTGTTAGTTTAACCTCAGTGGTAGGGAAAATGATGGAATCACTTCTGAAGGAAAGAATTGTTGAGTATCTAGAGGCCAGAGGGGCTCAGGACCCAATGCAGCATGGATTCACAGCGGGAAGGTCATGCCAGACAAATCTGATAGATTTCTTTGACTGGGTGACCAAAGTAGTAGATCAGGGAGGGGCTGTGGACATGGCCTACCTAGACTTTAGCAAGGCATTTGACACAGTCCCACACAAAGATTAATATACAAGTTAGCCAGCCTGGGAGTGGGTCCCAAGATGACAGCCTGGAAAGAATTGGCTGGAGAATAGGACACAGAGAGTAATAGTAAATGGAGTCCACTCTGAAGAAAGGGGTTACTAGTGGGTACCGCAGGGTTCAGTATTAGATCGGTCCTCTTCAATGTCTTTATGTTTACATTGCAGAGGGACTGAAGGAAAAGTATGTCTCTTTGCAGATGACACAAAGATCTGCAACAGAGTTGATGCACAAGGTGGGGTGGAAAGGATGAGAAGGGACTTGGCAAGGTTAGAGGAATGGTCAAATGTATGGCAGCTTAGATTCAATGCTAAGAAGTGTAAGGTAATGCACCTGGGAAATAAAACCCAGGAGAAGAGTACACAATGGGGGTGAGATACTAACTACAACAAAATGGAAAGGGACCTGGGGTCCTATCAGATGACCTAAAGGTGGGCAAGCAATGTGAGAGGGCTGCAAGGAGGTCTTGGGGGGATACTGGGATGCATAGGGAGAGGCATCACCAGTAGAAAACAGGAAGTTATTATCCCTCTGTTCAGACAG
This sequence comes from Neoceratodus forsteri, assembly GCA_016271365.2. NCBI lineage: Eukaryota > Metazoa > Chordata > Ceratodontiformes > Ceratodontidae > Neoceratodus > Neoceratodus forsteri. The sequence goes on along the minus strand of CM028130.1, from coordinate 1,376,543,372 downwards.
TTGGTGAGACCCCATCTGGAGTACTGCGTGCAGTTCTGGAGACCCAATCTCTGCAAAGACATAGACAGGATGGAGGCTGTCCAGAGGAGGGCAACTAAAATGGTGCAGGATCTGCACCCAAAGACATATAAAGAGAGACTTAAGGAGCTGAATATGTATAGCCTCGAGGAAAGGAGAGAGAGGGGGGACATGATAGAAACTTTCAAGTAGCTCAAGGGAATCAGCAAAGTCCAAGAGGGTAGCATCTTTCAAAAAAAGAGGTGTGCAAGAACAAGGGGGCACAATTTGAAGATAGAAGGGGGGCGGCTCAGAGGTAATTTAAGGAAGTATTTTTTCACAGAGAGGTTAGTGGATGCATGGAACGGCCTTCCGGAGGAGGTTGTGGAGTCAAAAACAGTGGTGGAATTCAAGCATGCATGGGACAGTCATAAGGCAATTCTAGGGGTGGGGGTAGGAAGAAGTAGGCTGCTGGTTAACTAGGATCTGCAGCTTATCCATTAGGTAGGGAAATGGGCAGACTGGGTGGGCCAAGCGGTCCTTATCTGCCATCAAAATCTATGTTTCTATAGTCACCACTGAGGCTGAACTACCTCTCCAGAACAGTTATATGGCATTACAGTGGGGAGACACAACTTATTAAGATATTAGGTAACCTCTTTGACCCTGGAGACCTGGCCCTTATTAACTGGGAGCTGATTTTACAGAAATCATGCACTAGAGTCAAAACTTGGAACTCTTGTTATATGGTAAAAAGAAAAGTGTTTTTATTACCTATGTTTCTTCATCTGAGCTATATATACCCTTTACCAATTACATTAGAAACTAAACTCTTAGGCTGTTTCTTCTCATGTATTTGTGGCAGTAGATTAAGCCCTGTCCAATGTAACATTACTTACTTACCAATCTCAAAAGCAGGGGTCAATATGATCAACCCCATAGTTTTTTTTCCACAGTATCTCTATACACACTATGTTAACACCTATTCTTATGAACATAACTTTATGTTGGGCGCCCTAGATAAATAATGCCATAATTCCTATTTTTTTCAAATTGGGAGCCAACGTCTCCATTGCACAAACAAAATTCCCTACAGCAATTACCACTCTATTTACAGTATTTAAAAAAAAAATAAAACAATGGCAAGGAGGATGGGTGGAAGAGGCGAGGGACCAGGCAGAGGTATTTAACGAGTACTTTGCCTCTGTGTTCACTAGGAAGGGGGATGGGATATCTACAAAACAAGGCATGAAGGGGATGGAAGCGGCAGGGAGTGGGATCTGGGGAGCAACAGAAATGGAGCAAGAGGGAGGGAAAGGTACCCCAGGGGGTCACATCTGGATAAGGATAAAAGACCAGTAAGGGGAGGGGACGGATGATGCTATCTCCACCAAAGGTGTGGTTAGCCCTCAAGGCCCCTAAGAAAAACAAATCTCCTGGGCGGATGGCATTCATCCGAGAGTACTATGGGTGGCGGACATACTGGCTGCACCCCTGGTGGAGCTTTTCAGCAGGTCACTTGAGACAGGGAGGGTACCTAGGGATTGGCGAGAGGCACATGTGGTACCAATCCATAAAGGGGTCGAGGGAAGTACTAGGTAATTATAGACCCATCAGTTTGACCTCGGTGGTGGGAAAATTAATGGAGAGTATACTAAAGGAACGATTGGGGGTGTACTTGGAGGAGGTGGGAGGTCTGGATAGTCGGCAACATGGGTTTGTGCCAGGTAGATCATGTCAAACCAACCTTGTGGAGTTCTATGAATGGGTAACATCAGAACTGGACAGGTGAAAGCCTGTGGATGTATTATTCTTGGACTTCAGCAAGGCGTTTGACTCTGTCCCCCACAATGGTCTGGTGGAGAAACTGATGGGGTTAGGAGTAGGCCCTTTGATGGTCAGATGGATTGAAAACTGGCTAGCTGGACGCACTCAGAGAGTAGTGGTCTGTGGGGAGCTCTAGAACCCTAGAGAGGTTGGTAGTGGGGTACCACAGGGCTCGGTCCTGGGTCCGATCCTGTTTAATACATACATATCGGACATCAGGGAGGGTATAGGGTGTGAAATGAGTCTCTTCATGATGACTCCAAGATGGGAGCAGTAGTTGAGGGAGAAGGGGAGGTGGCCCTGCAAGGGGACCTGGACACCCTGGAAAGCTGGGTTCACACATGGAAATTAAATTTCAATATCACCAAGTGCAAGGTGTTGCATCTTGGTCGGGGAAACCCTAAACGCAGGTACACCCTGGTAGGGGAGGCGCTGGAGGCCTCAATAGGGGAAAAAGACCTAGGGGTCATGGTGGATACATGTATGAATAACTCTGAGCAGTGCAGGAGAGCAGCTAGCAAGGCAAACAGGATGTTGGGATGCATCGTAAGGGGGATCACCTCTAGGAGCAGGAAGTGATTCTGCCGCTGTACAATGGACTGGTTAGACCACACCCTGAGTACTGTGTACAGTACTGGAGACCACATTTGAAGAGGGACATACAGCTCCTGGAGAGGGTACAGAGGAGGGCAACAAAGATGATACAAGGGCTAGGGGATTTGACTTATGAGGACAGACTTGAGGAGCTCTGCCTGTTTTCATTGGAGGAGAGGAGAGATGGGGGACATGATTGAGGTCTTCAAGTACCTCAAGGGAATAAATAGGGTAAACATGGAGGGGATCTTTAGACCAAAGCAGGGAGGTATCACCAGAGGGCATGGTTTGAAGTTGGAAGGTGGAAGGGTGAGGGGGGAAAAGAGGAGGAGGTTTTTCACCGAGAGGGTGGTGGACCCTTGGAATGCACTGCCTGGTGAGCTGGTTCAGAGATCCACAGTGGAGGGCTTCAAGAGAGGGTGGGACAGACACAGAAAGTGGATGTATCAGATGATGGCCTGTCCCGGGGGGGTGGGGATGGATGATAGGGGTTTCTAGAGAACAAGGGATGGGAGGATCTCGGCACCCAACTAAGGATCTAGGTTCGAGCAGACTCGATAGACCGTAAGGCCTAATCTGCTGGCAAATAGTATGTAAATCACAAAATCATCCATTACTCGGTTACGTTGAAAAGAACAATATAACATTCTTGAAAACAAACACTTTCAGGAATTACCGTCTCCTTTTTCTAAAACAGTGACAGGCCACATACAGATCAGCCAGATGTTGTTAGACCCTTGAACCCCAGAACACATGTGGGATGTGGTACGGCTGTGTGCTTATGGAAAGCTTAATGTTAAAAACAATTTAAAGCATAAGGAACAGAAAGATAGACTTTGTTCTAGAGATAGTTGCTCAAACATTTTAGGGACTATGGGACATCTACAGTATATTATGAATGTCCTTATATAACCATTTTCTGGCAACTGATGAAACACCAGTGGAGCCAATCCCCTTTTTGCAATATATCTCCTGATGTTTTGGTCATAGGGATGTTACCCCCTGCATGGAAGAAACTAAATACAAGTACAGTAAGACTAGTGTTGACATGTATACAATTCTGGATTTGGAATACCAGATGTAAATTAACCTTGCAACAAACTGAACTTTCCCAAGATCAAATATATTATCAAATCAAATCAACATTACAGTCCATCAAGGAAAAATAAATAAAACAGTGCCCTCATAGGAAAATAGAGGAATGGTGGGGACCTTTACTAATGCCTCCTTAAATTTTAACATAGAGAAATCCGATATTAGGACACAACCAGGTGTATATTGAAAGAGTAACTTGTTTAATGTGTATAAATTACTGACAGGTTTTCCTTTGTTTTTTTTTTCCTTTTCTTTTGATAATTTCTGTGGCTCATCATTGTTTATGAATGCTCAGTCTTTCTTTAGAGGTTTCAAAAATAATCTCTAGTGGGGGGGGGATACTTCTATTTTTATTCCTTTCCATATCTTTTTTTGTTTTGTAAAATATTATTTGTGTGAAATGAACTCTGTTTATACACATTGGTTTTAGAAGTTATAATAAAATCTCCCATACTTATTTATTATGGGGGGGAGGGGTTAGAGATGTTTGTGGGGGTTTTCCTTTTTGCATTTTTGTTTAAGATTATAATAAAGACCTATACGTAGGAAGTATGAATGTAATACTTAATTGTGGTTTTCCATCAGTATTAATATATGATTTTGTGTGATGTAACACTATATGTTTATATTTACTTTTAAGTTATAATAAAAAATTCCCCTACTCTGTCGGGGGGGGGTGACGTTGGCAACCCTGATGGAGGATCCAGACCCTGAGGAGTTTGTGGAGGAGCAACAGGCTGGGCTTTCATCCTCAGACCCGGCCTGGAAATCTAAAGAGGACATAAAAGCAGTGCATTCTGCAGGATCCAAAGTAGACATGTCAGAGTAGGGCACAGTAGCTACAGAGGAAGGAGACACAGACATAGAAGAAGAACCGATCAGCCTGGATGCAACCTCCGGTGCAGACTTAGGCATCATGGAGGATGATATTGCATCAGCTGAGGCTCAATTACAAAAAAAAATAGAGGAGAGAAGTACTGTTTTGTTTATCTTGCTTGAAGAGGAGGAAGAACGGTATACAAAGAGGAAAACTGCATGTCAAAAAGTTGAAGGTATGGCACAGAACTCCAGGGTGGAAAATCAGTTGGGGCCTAGTGTGGTTCACACAGTGGATCTGTCACAGACAGCAGAAGCAGTTGAGAATCAGCTGCAAATTGCTTTGGATGGTGAGAGGCCAGTGGCAGTGCAAGAACTGATACAGGCTGCCTTCCACACAAAAATGGTTCAATCAGATCCAGAGTGATCTAAGGAGGAAGCATTAACAGCTGCCAGATGGCAAAAGATTGCAGAAGGTACTTGGTTACCAGACACAGTTTTATCTTTTTTGGCATCACAGATAGAGGAGGGAGGATCCTCATGTGTTTCAACAGAATTGGCTGCAGTGGTGGTGGATTCAGGGACAGTACCTGCCTCTACTTTTCAAGAAGGAACCATACAGGAATTATTGAGATGGGATAGTGGAGAGAGGGCAGATGCCCCACAGGTGCAAGGGGAAATGGGAGGTTTGGGGCATTATAATATGCAAAAAGGGGGAAAGTCTCCTGGGGAGGGGCAAAACCAGATAGCAGGAGGGCACTCCCTAAACTCTCTAAACTCTCTGAAGACAAAAAGAGGCATCAGGGAAAAGACACCCCCAAGAGTAGCAACTCTATGGGTGGCATGAACACAAGAAGGACAGCCGGGAGTAATACCTGTTGACTGAAGGGATATTTCAGCAGAAATGTTGGCTGATGGGTTGGGACAGGGAGCTGGAGCTTGCTCGGGGGAACAAACTGAAGGACCCCCCTCCCCATAGCTGGGGCTTCCAGGCTGAGATATTCCAATATGTTTACAAAAACAACCATCACAATGTAGAAATGCTGTGCAGCTGCGATACAGAGGAAGTATGGAAGTGAAGCCAGATAGATATTATGTGGGACACACTTTGATTAAAGATTCCATGAGATTTACGGCTTCAGAAGTATACGCCCTCATACACGTGTCTGGTGAGGACATTTTTGACATACATTTTTGGTCTCCTCATGCTTTAGAGCATTTCTGGGTGAAATATGGTCAACTAAAATTTTCACCAATATGGTCCCCTTTTACGTATATACCTCTGTCAAAACTTGCTATAAAACAAGTTACAATAATATTCCGAAATGAGAGGGTCCACATTACTGACATTGTCTATTGGTTACAGAAACATTGTGACATGCTCAGTGCCCCAGAAGCAGTTTTGGGATAGAGAACATTTTTGAACAGGAGCCTGGACTTTCAAAGTCAAATTGTAGCAATTGGATGAGTAAACTATTCATTTGCCAAATAGTTTATTTTTGGGTTGGGACAGAGGGGTGTGTTATTACACATATCAGCCCAAGATATGTCACAGATGTGGAGCTAGGATGCATCTAGCAAGTGTCTGTGATAAGGTATAACGTGGCATCTGCAATGAGATTGGACACATCAGTCATCAGTGTGCCAATATAGCAAGAAGCAATTTGTGCAATGAGTTTGGCCATGCCTTTCAAGGGTACTCATGGGCTGCACATAATAAAGCCCACCCTATAAATCCTGATGAGCTAATTAAAAAGGAACAAACAAAGGAAAAACCTGCAGAACCCAGGTTTGAACAGTCAGCACCAGAACCACATATGGCTCCTGACCCATGACCAGCACCTACACCAACCAAGAGAACTGTAACACCACAGGCGCGCTCCACCCCCCCCATCCACTGCTGTGACTCAAGCTACTGATATGGTGCACAACCAACTGGTTTCACCCAAACAACAAATGAGAGTGTGAATTTCCAAATCAGGGTCCTGTATCACACATGGAAGCCTCAGCCTAGGAGGCAGAGCCTAATACCTCAGACATAGGGAAGGAAGTACCCCCATCCTCACCTGAGTGGAAAGCTCCCTTTACCAAGGAGACATAGTTTACGTATGCAAAATGTAGTCCAGTAGATGTGGAAATGTCCAATCCTTTTGAAGCACTAGCTAAAACCAGCAGTGGTGAATCTGAGTATGGGAATTTGGATTCAGATGCATCTTCATCACTCACTTTGTCCCAAAATCATGATGAAAGGGGGACTGAAGGAAAAAAAAAGGCAAAATGAAAAACAAGAAAAAAAAAATGAAGCCTTTTTTTGACTAACTCGTAATTTTTTTTTGGCAACTTTAAATGTGCACGGTATCATGTCTGTGCTGAAGTGCAAAGTAGTGTTTATATAATTTTGCATGATGCAAGGTTGGATGTGATATTTCTGCAAGAAACCTGGTTAAATTCCACTGTTTTGTTAGTTCAGGCCACAAGAGAATGGCTCTAAGGACCATCCTACTGGACTATTGGGGAGGATGTAGCAGATGGTATGGGCATTATGTTCTCAGGCTCAGGGTTTATTTTCCAGAATTTGGTGGATCTTATTCCAGGGAGGATACTGATTTTAGATGGGATTTGGCTGGGACAGCCATCTCATTTTGTTGGAGTATGCGCCGCACATAATAAACCAGCAAGGGGTGAGATGTTGGAAGAAATACAGCATTACCTGGTTACATCAAGACGCATTTATTTTGTCTGTGATTTCAACTGTAGTTTGGAGGTATCAGGGAGATGGGAGATGGGAGATGGGGGAAAAAGATATACTGTGATTCTGCAGCATTGAAGGCCTGTATTAACACAGCAGAGCTGGTGGACTGTAGCACACAAGCCATCCCTTGCCTCACCTATATGTAGATATGAAATCACTTTATATCCAAAATTGATTATATTTTTAGGTCAAAAATTGTTTGAGTAGAGAAGCTTCATATTGTTCCTGTAGAATTCTCGGATCACGTTATGATAAGGGGAACATTTTTTATAATACCAGGAGAGAGACCAAATGTAACAAAGTGGAAAGTAAATACAGAAAGCTTACAATTTCAAACAGTAAAAAAAGTATAATTGCAAGGATGATGGTCCTTAGTTTGTATACAAATATATTTCAGTGGTGGTTGCAAACAAAACTTAATATTATAAAGTGGCTACAATCTTATGGAAAGCATGCCGAAAATAAAGACAAACTTAGATATCTATCTTTAAGAGACAAATTATTTAAGCTCCAATCTCAAACTTTTGACATGGGGAGGGATTTTATCACACAAATTGCAAAGGTTAACAATAAAATGCAGTCTGTGCAGTATAATAGGGCTGCCACCTAACAAGCAGAACTTAGTTTCAGAACTAACAAAACTCCCTTTTCTAACTCTTACCAGGCGTACAAGGAGAAAAGACAAAAGACACATTTTTCTGCTTTATTAGATGTCAAAGGGATACTTCAATCAAATAAGACAGGCATACAGGAGATGGCTGATAACCATTTTGGTGCAGTTAATGTATCCACAGGTTTTATAGGCAGACCAAATGTTGGAGTTTTTAGAGGACATACAAATTCCCGCTTTAACCCCAGATCAGGTAAAGGGTTTAGAAGCTAATATTACAGAAGAAGTATTGGTAGTCATAAAAAAATGAAAGTTAGGGTCTTCACCAGGGGAGGATGGACTTTCAAATGAATTTTATAAATTGTTTCGTGAACTTATGTCAAATATTTTGGTTCAAGTGTACACATATTTGGCACAGGTACCTGAATTTCCCAATGATTTCACTAGAGTTATGATTACCTATTTATTAAAGGCAGAATATGGAACCCTGGTTGATAATTGGTGCCCTATCTGCCTTTTAAACTTAGATTTTAAAATATTGACTTTTCTTTTACAATCCCTTTTAAAACAGGTGGCTCCTTTGTTGACTCACCCACTTGAGACATGTGCATTACCAGGACGTCATAGCAAGACAAATTTATGTCTTATCAGGGACATTGTTTTCTTTTGTGAAAAACAGAAAATGGAGGATATTTATTGTCCCTGGATCAGCGTAAGGTGTTCGATCAGGTGAATCATGTTTTCTTATTTACAGTCTTACAAAAGTACAGGATACCTCCAAGGTTCTTACAGTGGGTGACTCTGCTTTATGGAAATGCTGTCATTACATCAGTTTTGACCCCGAGGGATTGAAATCAGTTTTGGGTACCAAATGGAGTTAGACAAGGATGCCTGTTGAGTCTGCTATTATACGTATGTGTCTTAGATCCTTTGATAAGGAAAATTTTGTTATTACCAAATTTTCAGGGCATATCAGGCAGTCGGGGGGGGGTGAGGTGAGAGTTTTAGTGTATTCAGATGATGTGTCTGTTTTAGCCAGGAATCAGGATAGTATTACAGAATAATTAGAGCCAATAGGGTCATATGGGTGAGAATCTGGGGCAAGTTTAAATCTACAGAAATGTAGATGTTTATTTTTAAGACCAGTGTCTGGATGTAGTGACAGGGTAGCAGGTATAACTGTGACTAGTGATCCTATTAAGATCTTGGGAATACAGTATGGAGGGGTAAATATTGCAGCACAGAATTGGGAATCTGCTTTACAAAGAGGCGAACAGAAGATTCATAAATGGAATGGGTGGAGGTTATCTAAATTTAAGCATGTGCATATTATTAAATAGTTTCTTTTACCCCTTTTATTATATGTTAGCACAATTTTCCCCCACCAGTTTTTCTGGAGACAAGGTTGTATAGAATGTTTTTTCAAATTATGTGGGGAAACATCTAAACCTGATTAAACGGGAGTACATGTATTTACCAAAAACAAAGGGTGGAGTGGGGATGATAAGTCTGTTAGTATTTTTTTCATTCAATATTTTGGTTTGCAAATTTAAAACTGGCCCTTGTAATGAGAGCAAGTGTACTGCAAAAATGGTTGTGGTATTCATTTAAAGATATTTTGACTCAGTGGGTAAACACCCTTATAAAATTGTTTGGTGCATGTAAAATTCATCCTGATTTAAATAGTACTTTTCAAAAATTATGGAAATGGCAAATTACTAAATTAATGATTGTACAGAAAAATAGAAAAGAGCTATATGATCAGGTTCTATGTCATTCTACTCCAGATGAACTGGTATCTAAACACTGTCTAGATGGAAATAACGTTTTAGTCAGTCGTAAACTGATGAACCCTCGAATACCACAACAGATGTGGGATACAGAATGGTTGAGTGCATATGACAAATTAAATGTTGAAGGAAATCATAAGCACAAAGCCTCAGAGGATAGAACATGTTTATGTCCTGATTGTTAAGACACAGTAGAAACCCAAGATCATTTTCTTTTAGAATGTTCCTATGTTATAGGTCTATGAGACTTTTTGTCACAGATGTGGAAGATGCCTTGGTTGACTTCAATTACCTTTGGAGAATGGTTTTAGGCCATTTTCCAAGATTACTTTTTTCCCAATTGTTTAACCAGGAGAAGCACACTAAGCTGAAAACTTGTTTACAGGTGCGACCTGGGAGCACAGAGAAGTTAAGTAACTTGCTTAGGGTCACACAGTATGCACGTGCGGGCTGTGGGATTCAAACCCAGATCTCCAGATTTGCAGTTCAGAGCCTTAAACCACTGCGCTATACTGCCTCCCAACTTAGGAAATATGGTTCATGAACTTTAACCGTTTTTTTTTTTTTTTTGCAGTTTTGAAGTATTACTTGTGGCAAAGTAGATGTCAGTTTCTGTTTCAGCAAAAGATTATGATGCATGATATATTTAAGAATATCTGCGAACAAGCAATGTGGAAAATGTATAAAGAAAGATCATAAGATGCATCCTTGAGCATGTGTAACTGTGTGGTGGAGGGGTTTTACTTTTAAAAAAAAATAAGATTAGAACTAAAGGAAGGGTGTATTGAGGGGGTTAATGCATATATTTTTGATTAATTTAGTTTGCTTCTACAGTAGACTTTTGAAATGATGAATCAGAATTTTTAAAATTGGTATGATTTTCTGTTTGTTTTGATTATGCATTTTTTTCAATAAAAACACTCCTACTCTTTTTGAGAAGTGCCAGTGGATCTTTAACATCCACCTGAACTACCACCAGCAGGTGGGACCTTGATTTAACATCCCATCTGAAAGATGGCACCTAAGGAGTGCAGAACCCTCCTCATGCTGCACTACAGTATCAGTATTGGGGTTTAACCCAAGTGCTTGGTGTGGGGATCGAAACCAAAGCCTTCTGATCTCCCAGCCTCAGAGGTGAGTGTGCTACCTGCTGAGCCACTGAAACTGATATAATAGTGGCTCAGCACAACATATGATGTCAATGTTCCTCCCTTATTTTGTCTCACCAAGTCTGAGTGCCTCTTGTTCTGCTTGCACTTACCATCTCAAACATCTGTGCATAGTCCACCCTTTCAATCCCCTTTATTATTTGAAAAACAATAATCATGTCTCTTCTCAGTCTTTCTCTTTTCAGGATCAAGAAAAATGAATATGTCTAATCTTTTATCATAACTGTTGTCTCCATATTCATTAATTTGCTTAGTGGCCCTGTGCTGAACCCTTTCAATATCTCCAATGTCCTTTTTGTACTGTGGTGATGAAAATCAGCCACAGTACTCCAAGCATGGTCAAACAAAATTCTTGTACAGGTAGAGGATCACTTTCCTTGACCTGCTCCATACCCCACTCTTGATATATTGCAGAATTACATTTTCTTTCTTGCCTGAAGCAGCACTCTACTTGTCTAGCTTAAGCTTGCTGTTGCCAGTTACCAATAGATAATTTTCCTATGTTGTCATGTCCACGTATGTCCATACAGGGTAAATATGCAACTCAGACTTCCACTCATAGGTGTAGTACCTTGCAATTCCCCTCCACATTACATATATCAGTGAAGGAGCAACTGATTAGAACTGCATGTTCAGTTCTGCCAAAGAATTGAACACCTCACACTTCATGTGTTTGAGTCACTCAGACTGTGGTGAATGTTTGGAGAAAATGCAGACTTTTGGTTTCACTGGTTTGCTTTGATTTGCATGATGTGCACCAGGCAGACCAGCTAAATGGCAAACCGGCATCTGTACATGAAATTCTTAGCAAGGCAATGTGAGTGATCATCTCATTTCTGTGTCACCTTCAACTCAACACCACAATACAATCGAGGAGCTCACTCACATGTTCAGCATCAGGCTGATGAATAGCTGAGGCAGGGTACACAATAGAATTTTACATGATTAGCTAGGAAAATCTTCAAAGAAAGCTGTAAGTCTTTTTTAAATTACATGAACAGCCTGCCACAAAGGCATTTACTGAAGTCCTGCATATCACAGTATGTAAAAGGGTGCCAATGCACGGCATCAGCAACAGCAGTACCAGCAACACCAATAGGCAGTAACAATGGAGTTTGCCCTTTAAGGGGCAGGCCAGGTTGTCCTGGTGCACCCCTTCCCTTTCATTAGGATGGTTGTGCTCAGAAGGGGAGGGGGGAAGGAAGGGGAGGGGACAGGGGATAGAACAATGGCATGGCAACAGGAAGGGGAGGGGCAGGTGGAGGTACATAATGGACAGCACAGAGGGGTTTCAGCCACTTTTTGCTGGAGTTTTGATCTTTTGGAACTGCAGCACGTCAGATTGGCAGATTAATTGGAAGGTTTGTGCAACAAGGAAAGAGGTAAGGAAAAAAACAGCATGGTAGAAAGGTGTTGAGTTAAAAAAAAGACAAGAGAAAAGAAAGGAATGAGAGAGAGAGAGGAGAATACAAAACTTGAAGGACAAGAATGCAGAAGGGTAGGGCTTTGGTGTTTGACTGTGATGTAAGGTTTTTTGGGTTTGAAACCCATAGCAGAATGTTAAATACATAGCATCTGAAGGGCAGTACAGAGGTACAAAAACAGTTGTGGAGTCAGAGGGATGTAAAAAAAAAACAATTTAAGCATAGTAAAACGACTGCATATTTCAGGATAGCAGGGATTTGTGTTGTCCTTTTGAGCTTGATGTACAGACAGCAGTTGTGATAAAGCAGGTTTTTAACAGAAGGAACTTGAGTGTAAGTGGCACAGGCAGCAGTTGTTATTTCGTGGAGCGATGCATATGGCAGCGGTAAAGGAGCGTTGGGGAGAAGTGTAAAGAAAGGCAGGAGAGGGTGAGCGTAAATGGGGGTTGCAAGCACTCTGTGGTGAAAAGGAGGATGCTGGGCACTGAAATGCAGAAGGGTTTGTGGTTGTTTGCACAGTGGTGATGATTTGTAGCAGGGAACAAAGGGAAGCGTGGTAAGGGGCCTGGTGTGACAGCCCAGATGGGAATGGGGGATGGTAAAAGGAAACCGGGAGGTAATCAGCGAGGGGATCACAGAAAGCATGGATCCTGTACATGCAGCTGGTTGCCCGATGAGGCTTGGAGCACCGCACAGAGAAGGCGTGTGTAGGAGGCCTGAGCAGTGAGGCCTAACTCAGACATGGAGCAAGGGACGGATGAGGGTGGCCACGTAGGCGTGATGTCACATGCCGCACGAAGGCTGTGAGGAAATGGGAGCGAGTTATGGGAGAGGGTGGGGACCCAGGGGATGGCAGACAGAGGAAGGCAGGGTAAGGAGAGGCCAGGAGAATGTGGAGAAAGGGGGGCCTGCAAGGAGTAGGCCGCAAGGCGTATGGCATGACATCACACACCACAGGACCACGTGGTCTGGCCACAGGTTTGCTTGGGGGAAGCTGGAGGCAGGCGATGATGCCTAAACAAAAGGATAACGTGCACTGGGGGGGAGGGAGCAGCCAAGGACCAGAGCTGCAGGGCAAGAGAAAGGGCACAAACAGGGAAGGCAGCGACGACAGCTGCAAGTGGTAGGAGGCCTAAAGTGGACAGGGCCCACAAAACGGGGGAATCAGGATCAGCCCACGAGCCCAAGTAGTGTGGCCTGAAGGGGACAAGGCCAAAAAGACAGGCATGGAAGGGCATCATGAGGAGGCACGTGACAGCATGAAATGGGAGGGAGCCTTTGCAGGCCCAAAAAGGTGGACAAGAGGGGATTTGAACCATGTGATGGGTAGTAGCCAGCGGAGGCCCATGGGGCCGGGCATGACAAGGGGAATGAACAGGCCCAAAGGGGTATCAACCAGAGGCAGGGAAAAAGCATATAAAAAGGGGAGTTGTGGACTGGGAGTCCACAGGCAAGGACACCGGAGACGCATGGAGGGCACGATCATCCTGAGGTCTGAGGGAGTGGGACTGGTGATGAGACAAGGGGCCTGTTGGGTAATGGGGGAGAGAAAAAGAGTGAAGGTAGGGCCGAGTGAGGGACTGAGGTCGGTCAGCTGGAAGGGGCCTGTGGTACGAGAGCAATGTAGGATGACCCAAAAAAAGAAGGAGGGGGGTTGGCCACACGAGGGCATGATGTAAACATACGTTAACAACAGAATCTTGTTTTCTTCTCTTCAGTTGTCTTTGCAGTGTGAGAGAATGAAGGACATGGCACCAAAGAAGAGCAGACCTTCAAAGGAAGACGCTTACAGGGCTATAGTCGAATTGGTGGAAAAAGCCAACAGAATGTGGGAGCTGGTGGAAAGGGAGGAACCAGGGAGACCCAGGGAGAAGAGGAAAGTGGAAAGGGAAAAAGGAGGCAGAGGGAAGCGGCTGGATGAAGGGCCACACAGTCCCACCAGGGTACAAACAATGGTAGTGGGACCCACCAAGGTGGCCGATCCAGTACCTCTGCTCCCTAGTGACCCGGTACCTCCAGTACCTGCCCAAGACCAAGTCAGGATCCCCCAGTGGAACCCAGACCAGATCTACTGAACATGGTGCTTCCCCCGCAGCTGCTAGTGGTGTACCCACCCCCTCAACCACAGGGTGCTGTAACGGGGCAACAGGAAGATGGCAGGCAACAAAGCTCGGACAAGGACCTAGGTAATGCACCCAGTGCAGTGGGTGACAGCATAAAAGAGTATATTAGTCAAATTGTGTCCGCACTTGGGACAGGAGGCCTAGGGCAAATGGAGTCAGCCCTGGCAGAGATCAGGACAGAGAAAGAGGTATTGAAAGGGAAGGAGGGCGGTATAGAGAAAGAAGGAAAAGGAACAAGGGAGATAGGTGCCTCTGGGATGAGGGTAGGCTAACATGTTCTACTGGCCACAAAAGAAAAGATATGGAAAGGAGAGTATGTGGATATATTTGTGTTGGTGAGCTGAGAAGAAGCGCCGAAGTATGAGGAAACAGAGAACATAGGGAAGAGTGAAATGGCAGCAGAGGTAGTCTTGTTAGGGAAGAAGAAGGAAGACAAATTCACAAAAGGGAAGACTTGGGATGGGTGGTATGTAGGTTTTGCCACCTTCTCAGCCATTGCATTAGAAAAAAAGCCAGAATTGGGCATCTCGCTCATCACATACTCTCTAATAATAAGGTGGGCAAAAGCAAAAGGGGAGGTGGGATGGATATACTATGAAGAATTTTTTCGGCATAGAATGGCAACATACGGGGATGTGAGATGGGATATGAAGCAGCTAGAATTATGGACAGACTTTGTAATGGATCAGTCTACACCTGAAGGGGAGTGGGGGAGGAAAGGTGTTGTGTCCCAGAAGTACTGTTGGGCTTACAATAGGGCCTTTTGTTCATGGTCTCAATGTCACTTTCGGTACGCATGTTCGAAATGCGGGGGAACGCACCCAGCAAACAGATGCAGAACAACATGGTGCCAGAGAACACAAGGATCTGGGGGTCAGAGTTCAGGTCAACAGTTTTTTCGAGAAGGACAGGGGTTTAAAGGGCAGGCATGGAACAGGGGAGGGAGGGTTAGGGGGAACTCAAGCAGAGGAGGTCAGAATCACTGATTGGAAAAGCCGAACACTGAGCGAGAGGCAGGGTCCGGAGAGGGAAAAAGGGAGAGAAGACAGGAAGCAGTTTGGGATAACCAGAACCCCCATCAGCATAGAGGTATGGAGAGGTTGGTTGGACAGATATCCGAACAAAAAAGTGGCGGGGATGATCAAAAAAGCTTTTTGCACAGGTTTTTCATTGCAGTGTGATGGGCCCAGACAAGCGAAAGAGGCAAGCAACCTGGGATCAGTAAAAGGGAAGGAAGAGATGTTAAGACATAAGATAGAGAAGGAAAAGGTAGCGGGGAGAGTAGAAGGCCCATTTGATACCCCCCATTGCAGAACATGAGGCTCTCGCCATTAGGTTTGGTACCCAAGAAACAGAAAGGAGAATATAGGGTGATTCACCACCTATCCTTTCCAGAAGGGGATTCGGTGAATGATTTTATCGGGGAGGAGTATAGTAGGGTAACATATTCAACATTAGAAGATGCAGTCCAGATAATCCGGGCTACTAAGGATGCATGGATGGCAAAGATGGATATCGAATCCGCATTTAGGTTGCTGCCAGTCAGGAGAGAAGACTGGGACCTGTTGGATTTTAAAGTTGGGGGTCAGCACTATTTTGACAAAGCCATGCCCATGGGATGTTCTATAGCATGTGCAACATTTGAAGCATTCAGCACCTGTTTGCAGTAGATCTATCAAGAGAAAACTGGTCATAGAATGGTTATTCACTATTTGGATGATTTCCTTTTCATTGGTAGTGGAAAAAAGGAGACACAAAAAATGCTGGTCAAATTTCAAGAGCTGTGCAAGGAATAGGGATTCCACTGGCACCGGAAAAAACAGAGGGGCTCTGCAGGGTGCTAGAATTCCTGGGTATTGAAATAGATGCCCCAAGGGAAATATTCCGGCAGCCAGCCCAAAAAGTAGAGAAACGGAAAGAATTGATCCTAGTACACACCAGCAGGAGAAGGGTACAATTAAAACAAATACAGCAGGTACTGGGGCACCTGAACTTTACCTGCAGGGCTATTGAACCAGGAAGGGCATTCACAAAAAGGTTAGCAAGGGCTACAGCTGGGGTGACCAAACCACACCATTGGGTAGACCTGTCAAGAGGTGTCGGGGAGGATTTTAGCGTATGGGAGGAATTTCTCAGGTAGTATAATGGCTGCTTTTTCTAGCAGGAGGAGTGGGTGTATAACACAGACCTCAATCTTTACACAGATGCAGCTGGGGGCTTAGGCATGGGGGTTATCTGAAGGGCAGGTGGTTTGCAGAACCATGACCTTCTGACTGGGTAAGGGATGGCAAGATAAGATATATAACATTGCTAGAGAACATGCCCATCTGAGCATGTACCCTGGTGTAGGGGGAAGAGTTATGAGATCAGAGAGTGACATTCTGGTGTGACAATAGAGCAGTGGTGGAGGTCCTAAACAACAGGGGGGCCAGGTCAGAAACAGTCATGCAAGTCTTACAATGTTTAGTGTTAAGGGCCTTGCAGCTGAACAAGTCATTCAGAGCAAAACACATAGAAGGGGTACACAACATCCTGGCTGACAGCCTTTCCCGTCTGCAGCTGGACCATTTCTGGAGGCTGGCACCAGCAGTGGAGGAGCAAAAAACGCCCATATCAACGATCATCTGGGATGATGGCAAGAAGGAGCAGAACTGTTGTTTCACAGCTCATGGGCACCTTGGACTCTGAGGGCCTACGATGGGGCCTGGTGATTGTTTCAAACATTCAGGGCAACACACCATATGGAGGTAAGTAGGCCACTCACAGAGGAACAATTGGGAAAATTCACCGTGGAGCAATGGCAAAAAGGAACAGCCCACGCCACAATGGGGGTCTATTGAGCATGGATTAGTGTTATCTGCAGCCTAAAGCGATGGAAGGACCAAACAAAATCATGGTTTATTAGAAGGATGATGCAGGGATGGGGTAGGTTGAAGCAAGGGCCAGTAGACAATAGGAGACCAATAGGGGAACAGTGTCTAGCAAAACTAAAGGATGTGCTACCGGCAATATGCAGATCAAAGACCAAGGCCCAGCTATTCCACGCGATTTATGTTGTAATGTTTATAGGGGCCATGAGAGTGAGAGAGGTGGTAGGTCATGGCAAAAAAGACAAGAAAGGGGGATTAGAATGGGAAGATATAAGTTGGGAGATGAAAGAGATACAGATCAAGATTAAGAGGTCAAAGATGGGTCAAAGGGGACAGGGTTGCATGGTGACACTAAAGAGACAGTTAGAGGGCACAGTATGCCCAGTGCAGACTTTGTGGGATTTTGCCGCAGAGCATGGGACCAAGACAGGGAGATTATTTGTTCATGGTGATGGAAGAAGGGTCACCAGTTATCAAGTCACAGCATTGATCAAGAAAGGCATGCACTTCCTGGAGGAGGACCCTGTTAATTATTCATCCCACTCCTTGCAGATTGGGGCTGCCTCACAGTGGGCAGCAGCAGGTGAAACTGTGGATAGTATTTTGGAAAAAGGACACTGGCGGTCTGCCAGTTATAAGAGATATATCCGAGCACTGAAGTGAGGAAAGTACTGTATTGTCTATGTTTTTGTTACAGATGTGGAGACAAATGGGGCGGGGTGGAGGACAGGGAGAGGGATACTGTAGTGAGGAAATTAAGACAATATATAAGATAATTAATTTTTGTTTAAACCCCATAGGAAGAGGGAGGACCACAGAAGTCTGGATCTGCAGCCACTCCTATATTTATTGGGCAGAAAGGAGAGCCGAGAAAAAGGCTGGTGGAAAGCAGCTGTACCAAGATGTGAAACAGTGTAGGTTGGTTTGGCATGGCATCCGGGGGATGTTATGGGCACAACTGCTTCCCACCTTGAAGGAACATAAGGAACGACGACCCAGTCCAGACTTAATTATTATACATTTGGGGGGCAATGACCTTGCAGGCAAGCCATGGGTAGACACATACTTGCAGATAAAAAGGGACCTAGAAACAATACAGCAGTGGTGGCCTCAGGTAAGCCTTGTTTGGTCGGATATGATACCAAGGAGGGTTTGGAGGCAGGAGCACAGCCATAGTGCTGTGGATAGGGCCAGGAGAAAGATGAGCAGAAGGGTAGGGACATTGGTAAGGAATATGGGAGGACAGGTAATACTGCGGGGTGTAGAAGAATGGGTAGAAGATTTCTACAGATCAGATGGGGTGCACCTGTCCGATCTAGCCATAGACATGTTTAACACAGAAATGATGGGCTTTATAGAAGTATGGAGGAGACATGCAAAAAACAGAATATAAAAAAAAAAAGAAAAGAGAAGGATTAACAAGGATTTTCCCTGAGGTAAGGGAGAGTAATACCCTAAGTGTGGGGAAAGCCAGTCATCCAACGCAAGCTGAGACTGGCTAGTGGGGGAAGAAGGGGGATGGAGGGAGGGGAAAGAAAAGGAATAACACCAAAAGAGGAAGAAGATGAAGGAGAAAGCGGTTCGTTTTCACCACTGCCAACAGAAAAAGGAGAAGAAGAAGGCACCAGGTTTTCTCCTGGGGAGAAAAAGAGGAAGAAAGAGGGATGATCAGAGATTGATATATGGATGAAAATAAATGAAATTCTGAGAGATATAATAATAAAAGATGATGAAATGGAACATGGAATTATGATATATAAATAAATTAATTGCCATTCTGAGCACAACAACAAACAATGGTCTCTGTCTCTTTGTGAGGGAAAAAGAGGGAATCCAGGACAATGGAGTTTGCCCTTTTAAGGGGCAGACCATGTTGTCCTGGTGTACCCCTTCCCTCTTGTAAGGAATGGTTGTGTTCAGAAGGGGAGGGGATAGGGAGGGGGAGGAGCCAAGAGCCAGAACAATGGCCAGGCAGCAGGAAGGGGAGGGGGATAGGGAGGTACACAAGGGACAGCACAAGGGAGCCTCAGCCATTTTTGCTGGAGTTTTGATTTGATCAGCTGCAGCACGTCAGATTTGCATTAATTTTGAGGTTGGTTTCACAGCTGAAAGAGGTAAGGAGACAACAATTGATTAGTTCAGATATGCGAATTTAGTAAAAAAAAAGAAAGCAGGGGGAGAGAAAAAGAAATGTGTAGCATTTAGTGAAAAGCAGTGAATTGCTAGCAGACAGTGTGGAACAGGTTATGATGAAAACTCCTTTGCAAGAAGGTAGCGTCAGGGGAGAGTCATTTTTGGGCAGCACAGAGGGTAGAATAAGTTTTGTTTTTTGGAGGGTAGTTTGCAAGTTGTTTAAAAAAAAAAAGAAGAAGAACGAAAAAAAAAATAAAAGAGGAAAAAATGCCGGTCAGCAGGGATTAGCAGGCCCAGGAATGGCCACGAAGGAAGGAATCAGAGCCAGGACCGGGGGCCACATGGGTAGGCATGCCGCTCGGTGTTTGTTTGGCCAAGAACAGGAAGAACTGGCCATGTGGGCTTGTGGAGGCAGTGGAGGCCTCTGGGGGTGGAAGGACCTGGGTTGCTGATATGGCTTGGTGTGCTACATTTTTTTCCCCTCTCGTTAGCATGTTGCTGCTTTTAGGCCTGATGAGAGTGCGTGGAAAAGAGGAAGAGGGGCCTGGGAAGGCCAGGGACTGGCGTTTGAGCGAGCAACCCATTGGCGCGTGGCGTCACACACGGTCGGAAGTGGGGGGGCCTTTGGTGCTTAGTTTCCATGTGGAGAAGGATGGTGTGTGCCGTGAGGCAGTTTTGAAGGCTGGCAGGGACAAACGGGAGGTTCGTGGGCAGCACGCCATGCGGGGGTAGTCCTGAGGCTGGGACGGCGTTTGCACGCCACGTGGGATGGTCGAGGTAGGCCTGGAGGCTGCCATTCAGCCTTGCTGGGGGGTTTTTGCATTTCAAGAGGCGTGGGGTATGGGGTTTTGCTATGGAAGGGAAGGAGCAGGAGACCCGGGTGGGTCGTCGTAGGGTACAGGGGGATTGTAAAAGCTTGTGATTTGGACAGTGGGTAGGACACTGAGCAGGCTTTGATTGCTGGTGTGTAAAGGGAAAACACGTGGTGGCTGGATTGAAGGGCCCTGTAGGGCCGTGGGATGATCGCGGAGCAACGACCATGTGGCGTGACATCACGCACCGAGTGGGAAGTCGCGATGGAGGCCATCTCATGCAGGGACCTATTCAGTCATGTCTGGCTGGTTTGGAAGTTCGGATGGGAAAGTTATCACTGTAATTTATTGATTCACATTGTCCCTCAACCCATGACATCGCCCACAGAGGGGACCTTATTGTTTTTAGGGATTTAGTTATGCAGGTAAGTGCTATTAAAGGCATTACCACATTGGCAGGTGGCAATCTTAATACAAAAAAATATATATATTTTGTGGAGACAGAGGGAGGAATGGGAATATGGACGGCACTTTACTCGGGGCCGACCAGAAAAAAAAAAAAAAAAGAAAGGGGGGCGTACAGTGAGGGGTGAACAAGAGCTTGTGGGGAAGCGAGTTCAGGGACACAGGACCCACGTTTCTAAGGACAAACGAGGGTGGATATGGCATAGCACCCCGAGGCCAGGCGCTGAGGCCAAGGCCGGGTAACTCAGGGGTTGAGGGTCTAAGCTGCAACACGGTGACATCCGGTAGACAGACCCGGGTTTTGAATTCCACAGCTCCCAATTGCATACTGTATGACCCTGAGCATGTAACTTAGCTTTCCTGTACTCCCAGGTCGTACAGGTAAAGTGGTTTTAAGGGGCAGGGTGCACCTCACTTGGTAAGGGTCGGCATGGATGGCGGAACCCGGGCTAATAATAAAAAAAAAAAAACGAACGACCTGCCAGGTGGGGTAAGGGTAACCTAAGGACCACCCATCCCCTCCCTCCTGTTTCATGCACAGGTCCCAGTTGGCGTGGCATGAGTGGATGGGGCGGACAAAAAAAAAAAGTATAGGGAGGCATTGAGGAACAAATAACCATGTTTTTGTTTTCTGTAGTTGTTTTCACAGAGCGCAGAACAGAACGGACATGGCACCCAAGAAGAACAGGCCATCGAAGGAAGAGGCTTATAAGGCTATAATCGAGCTGGCTGAAAAAGCAAACAAAATGTGGGAACTGGTAGAGGGGGAGGACCCGGGGAAGAGAAAAGCTAACGTGGAAAAAGGTGGCAAAGGGAAGAAGTCACCTGGGGCGCGACGCAGTCCCACTAGGGTAGCACCAACGGCAGCAGGACCTGCCAAGGCTGCCGAGCCCATACCCACACAGCCAGGTGACCCCCGGCGCCGGCACCCACCCCAGATCAAAGGGGAACCCCTCGGCAGAACCGGAACCAAGAACTCGGAGTGAGAGGTCCGACCCACAGATCCTGGTAGCTCACCCTCCTCTTTCACCTCACCCACAAGAAGAAGCAAGGGGAGCTTTGGAGGCCTCCAGACACCCCGGACAGGATAAGGTCACAGGTAATGCGTCCAATACAGTAGGAGACAGTATAAAAGGGTATATAGGTCAAATAGTGGCAGCATTGGTGACGGGTGGACTGGGGCAGATGGAATCGGCTCTGGCAGAGATTAACGCAAGAAAAGAGGTGCCAGGAGATATGGAAAATGGAGAAGAAAGAGAGGGACAAGGTACAAGAGAGGTGGGGGCACCAGGGATGAGGATAGGTGAGCATGTGCCCGTTGCCACAAAAGAAAAAATATGGAGGGGAATATGTGATATATTTGCTCTGGTGAGCGGAGGCAGCTGCAAAATACTTAAGAGGCACAAAGCATAGGTAGAGGAGATGGCAGCTGCTATAGTGCTATTAGGAAAGAAAGAGGAAGACAAATTCATGAAAGGGAAGACCTGGATGGGTGGTTCTTAGGTTTTGCAATCTTTCAGCCATAACTTGAAAGGAGGCCGGAGCTGGGTATCCGGCTCATTACTTATTCATTGATAATATGGAGAGCTAAAGCAAAAGGCGGGTGGGATGATATACTCTGACGTAATATTTTCGCAGAGAATGGTGACATATGGGGATGTAAGATGGGACACCAAGCAAATAGATTTATGGATGGATTATGTAACAGATCAGTCCACACCCGATGGAGGGTGGGGTAGAAAAGGGGCTACGCCTCTGAGATGTTGCTGGGCATATAACAGGGCTTTCTGCTCATGGCCTCAATGTCACTTTCGGCATGCTTGTGCAAAATTTGGGGGGGGCACTCGGCTAGCAAGTGCAGAACAACAGGTATACAAGGAGCACAAGGGTATGGGGGGCAAGGATCAGGCCAACAGTTTTTTCGGGATGACCAGGGTTTTCGAGGACAAACATGGAACAACGGAGGGAGGGGCAGAGGGAATGGGAGTGGGGGGGTCAAAAACATTGAAACAAAGGAAGATGGACAGGCAGGAAGGGAGAGTTCAAGGTGGCACAACAAGGGACAATTTGGGATGGCCAGAACCCCCATCAACATAGTGGCCTTGACAGTTCGCCTGGACAGATACCCGGACACGAGTGTACGAGATATGATTTTATGTGGTTTTGACACAGGGTTTTCATTGCAGTCTAAAGGACCCAGGCAGGGAAGGGAGGCAAGCAACCTGGGGTCTGTAAAGGGAAAAGAGGAAATGTTAAGGCAGAAGATTGAGAAAGAAAAAGCAGCAGGTAGGGTGGAAGGTCCATTT
This sequence comes from Neoceratodus forsteri, assembly GCA_016271365.2. NCBI lineage: Eukaryota > Metazoa > Chordata > Ceratodontiformes > Ceratodontidae > Neoceratodus > Neoceratodus forsteri. Next base: position 1,376,520,589 of record CM028130.1, on the reverse strand, counting down.
GACGACTCCCCATTGGAAAACATGCGGATATCGCCCTTGGGTTTGGTACCTAAGAAACAGGAACGGGAGTATCGGGTGATACACCATTTGTCTTACCCAAAAGGAGACTCGGTGAATGACTATATTAGGGAGGAGCATAGTAGGGTTACTTACGCGACACTTGAAGATGCGGTCCAGATAATCCGGGCCACAAAGGATGCATGGATGGCAAAAACGGACATTGAGTCTGCCTTCAGACTGCTTCCAGTCAGGAGGGAAGACTGGGATCTCTTGGGTTTTAAAAGTGATGGGCGGTATTCCTTCGACAAAGCGATGCCAATGGGGTGCTCCACAGCATGTGCGACATTTGAGGCGTTCAGCACATGTTTGCAGTGGATATTTCAAGAGGAAATGGGTTACAAGTCAGTCATCCATTACCTGGATGATTTTCTCCTCATTGGGAAAGGCAAAGAGGATACACAGAGGATGCTGGGTAAGTTTCAGGAATTGTGCCTGGAATTAGGAGTCCCACTGGCACCAAAGAAAACAGAGGGGCCCAGCAAGGTTATGGAATTCCTCGGGATAGAGATTGATGCCACAAAAGAAGTATTTAGGTTACCAGACAAAGAAGTAAGGAGGTTGAAGGAGCTAATCGGGGTACATGCCATCAAGAAAAGGGTCCATCTGAAGTTAGTTCAGCAGGTACTGGGGCACCTGAATTTTGCATGCAGGGCCGTTGGACCAGGAAGGGCATTCACAAGGAGGTTGGCCAGGGCAACAGCAGGGGTCAAAAACCACATCACTGGGTTAACTTGACGCACAGCATCAGGGAGGATTTTAACATATGGGAGGAATTCTTGAAGGACTATAATGGGTGTTCGTTTTGGCAGGAGGAGTGGCTGTACAACACAGACCTGGACCTATACACAGATGCAGCTGGGGGACTGGGCATGGGGGGGTTACCTGATGGGCAGGTGGTTTGTGGAACCGTAGCCAGCCAGTTGGGTGAGGGATGGGAAAGTAAAAGATATAACACTTCTGGAGATCATGCCCATATGGGCATGCACTCTGGTTTGGGGGGAGGAATTACGGGATCAGAAGGTGACATTTTGGTGTGACAATAGAGCAGTGGTTGAGGTACTGAACAATAAGGGAGTCAGGTTGGAGACAGTTATGCAGGTAGTACGACAGTTAGTCTTAAGGGCTCTGCAGCTGAATAGGTCTTTCAGAGCAAAACATATAGAAGGGGTACACAATACCCTGGCTGACAGCCTTTCCTGTCTGCAGCTGGACCATTTCCGGAAGCTGGCACCAGCAGCAGAAGAACAAAAAACGTCCATACCAGTGGACATCTGGGACGTTGGCAGGAAGGAGCAGAACTGTTGTTTCATAGCTCATGGTCACCCCGGACTCTTAGGGCCTACGATGGGGCTTGGCGGGTTTTTCAAACATTCAGAGCAGAACACCAGATGGAGGTAAGTGGGCCACTATCTGAAGAACAGTTAGGAATGTTCAGGGTGGAACAATGGCAGAAAGGATGGCTCACGCCACAATGGGGGTTTATCTGGCAGGGATCAGTGTGATCTGCAGCCTGAAAGGATGGAAGGACCCAACAAAGGCAATGTTCATCAGAAGGATGATGCAGGGCTCGGGTAGGTTAAAAAGAGGGACTGGGAACAATAGGAGACCTATAGGGGAGCAGTGGCTAATAAAGCTAAAAGAGGTGCTTCCGGCAATATGTAAATCAAAGGGGGAGGCCCAGCTATTTGACACGATTTATGTGATAATGTTTGCAGGGGCTATGAGGGTGAGTGAGGTGGTAGGCCATGGAAAAAATGACGAGAAAGGTGGTGTGGAATGGGAGGATGTGAGTTGGGGGACAAGGGAAATACAGATCAAGCTAAGATGGTCTAAGACTGACCAAAAAGGGCAAGGGTGCATGATAACACTAAGAGGGCGATCAGAGATCGCGATATGCCCAGTACAGGCCCTGTGGGCTTTCGCCGCAGGGCAGGTAACCAGGATGGGGAAGCTTTTCATGCACGGGGATGGAAAAAGGGTCACTGGCTATCAAATTATGGCAGTGTTGAAAAAGGCAATGGAGTTTTTGGGTGAGAACCCAGCAAATTACTCATCCCATTCCCTAAGGATTGGGGTGGCCTCACAGTGGGCGGCAATGGGTGAACCCATGAAGGGCATCTTGAAAAAAGGTAGCTGGTGGTCAGCCAGTTATAAAAGATACATCAGAGCACTGACAAAAAAAAAGAGGGGAATATAAATATATATATAATAATAAGGTGGGGGGATAAGGCAGGGAGGATATGGAGAGTACATGTAAATTAACTAATTTTGTTTTTGTTGCACCCCATAGGTAGAGGGAGGAGCACAGAAGTCTGGATCTGTGGCCATTCCTATATTTACTGGGCTGGTAAGAGAGCAGAAATGAAAGCTGGGGGGAAGCAGTTATACCAGGATGCAAGGCAGTGTAGGCTGGTATGGCACGGCTTACGGGGGTGAGATGGGCACAGCTTCTCCCTGCTTTGAAAGAGCTCAAGAGACATCGGCCCAGTCCAGACCTAATCATTATACACCTAGGGGGCAACGACCTGGCAGGCAGGTCATGGGTGCACACATATTTACAGATTAAGAGGGACTTAGCGGCGATAAGACAGTGGTGGCCTCAAGTATGTCTTGCCTGGTCGGATATAATACCAAGAAGGGTATGGAGACAGGAACACAGCCACAGGGTGGTGGAGAGGGCCAGGAGGAAGATGAATAGATGAGTGGGGACACTGATAAGGCAGATGGGAGGACAGTTGATACTGCGTGGAGTCGAAGAATGGGTGGATGATTTCTACAGATCAGTCGGGGTACACTTGTCAGATAGAGCAATAGATATGTTCAGTGCAGAAACAATGGGTTTCATAGAAGAATGGAGAAGGTGGACAAAAAGATAAAATAAAAAAAAAATAAAAAAAAAAGGTAGGGGAGAGGGATACCTTAAGTTGGGGGGAAGCCAGTCATCCAACGCAAGCTAGAGACTGGCTAGTGGCGAAAAAGTGGGAGGAGGACGGGAGGGGGGAAGAAAAAAGGAGTAACACAAGAGGAAGAAGAAGATGAAGAAGAAAGTGGTCTCGGTTTTCACTGTTACCTAACAGAAAAGGAGAAGAAGAAGGCACCCAGGTTTTCGCCTGGGGGATGGATAATCAGAAAGTGATATATGGATGGAAATAAATAAAAATTATGGATATATGACAATAAAGAAATGGAAAATGAATTATGGATTGATGAAATTAAATAAATTAATTGCCAATCTGAGCACAACAACAAGCAATGGTCTCTGTGTTTTTGTGAGGGAGAAGGAGGGAATCCGGGACAATGGAGTTTGCCCTTTTAAGGGGCAGACCATGTTGTCCTGGTGTACCCCTTCCCTCCTGTAAGGAATGGTTGTGCTCAGAAGGGGATGGGATAGGGAAGGGGAGGAGCCAAGAGCCAGAACAATGGCCAGGCAGCAGGAAGGGAAGGGGATAGGGAGGTACATAAGGGACAGCACAAGGGAGCCTCAGCCACTTTTGCTGGAGTTTTGATCCTCCCACCCACCCTAGAAGAAAAGGTAAGATGGAAAGACAGTCAATTTGGGGCTGTATGAGAGTCTGTCATGGTGGAGGACAGACGCTTCCGCTAGGACGGTGGACTGCCAAAGGGGAACAGCAGAGGATGATAATATTGTATGGCCTGCCAAAGGTGGTTGGTAGGGGATAATATGGTTATGGACTGCCAAAGGTGGATGGCAGGCGGAAATCCTTGAAGTCTGCCAAGGAGTTGGGGCAGATGATAACAATATACTATGGACTGCCAAGGTGGATGGCAGGGGAAGGGGGAGGACGGAGGGGAAGAAAAAGGAGTAACACAAGAGGAAGAAGAAGAAGATGAAGGAGAAAGTGGTTTCAAGGTTTTCACTGTTACCTAACAGAAAAGGAGAAGAAGAAGGCACCCAGGTTTTTGCCTGGGGGATGGATAATCAGAAAGTGATATATGGATGGAAATAAATGAAAATTATGGATATATGACAATAAAGAAATGGAAAATGAATTATGGATTGATGAATTTAAATAAATTCATTGCCAATCTGAGCACAACAACAAGCAATGGTCTCTGTGTTTTTTGTGAGGGAGCAGGGGGGAATCCGGGATGATGCTGCTGCTGCTGCTATTGATGGGCCAGGGAGTGGAATGATATGGGTAGAGAAGAAGGGGAAGAAGTCATTCTAATTTTTTTATTTTATTTTTTCCATTTAATAAGCAAGGTGGACTGGATCAAAAAGATCCATTTTCTGCCACACCTGGTGGGTTAGGTACAACATAGGAATAACAAACATTACAAAACATTACATGAAATACAATAAATTAAAAAAAAATATTTGAAAGAGAGCTAAACAAAGTGAAGGACAACTCCAACATCTTTGGTCTTAAGCCTATTAATTCACATATCTCTAAGAGGTCATAAGTCTCCATCCACTTCCACCTTAGGGATGGCAGAAGTAAGAGTCATCTGTCAAGTTAGGTTAAAAAACACCCACCAGTCTCTGGTCAAGTCTTTGGAAAGCAGACAGAGCTATAAAGCCAACACAGCTGAGACCAAAAAGTCACTAAAAAAGCAATTGTGGAAATACTAGCCACTGACTTTCTTCCATTCTCCTTTGCACGTTGCAGGTTTTCTACTACTAGTGCAAGCTGCAAAGCCAGTGTCTCAAGTAACCAACTGTACATACAGTACATTTCCTCTTTTCCACAGTAGCTCTTGTAGATTTGTATCAGGCTTGTGCTTGCAGCTCACATCACCATTGACATGTGCACGAGTGGTCAGACCACTAATTAAATGGCAATTCCAGTTTCCCTTCTCTTACTCTTTCTTTTCCCCTTGGTTAAGTGACAGCAACAACAGAAGAAGTCACAAATCTCTGGGGTCTTCCAATCTCTGCAAATGGGCAACTTTATTACTGACTTTGACAATGATTATCCTGCAAATACTGTTACTCAAACATCACAGTTATTAATGCCAGGATTTATAATATCAGATAATTCAAAGAACAATGTAAAGGCAACTGAAGATGTTGTCTATACACATAAGCAATGCTTTGCTCACTGCACAGTATAAATATGGTAGTTCAGGGATTCTTTGATGAAGGAAGTACTACTGTGCTGACTTGTGTGCTGTAATATGGCCAGGAAAGTCTGTGGTCATTCTAGCCATTATGTTAAGGCAAGGAAACTGTTACACAACATTCAACAGCAACTCATCTCCCCCTCCACCATCTGAAACAAGATATGGAAATAAGATGAAAATGTACCTATTGCATTATGGAATGGATACTAGAACATCAAAAGAACACTGCAAAACCAGGAAGCAGCACTCAGGCACCACAGTCAGCAAAAATAAATAATTTGCAAGTATGGCTAAATGTGCAAAAATATTTTATTTCCCTATACAATATGCTCAGAAAATATGGTAACATAGAATCAAAGGCAATAATGTCTAGTACAACAGAAGGCCATCTATTAGCATGCAAGTCCAAGGTACTGCACTCAGTGACGACAAACTGCAGACAGCTTGTGAATCAAAAATCTGTGCTTTATTGCAAATCAAATACAAGCTGGTATGAGACATGCTCTCTGGACACTGCTAGCGTCGGCACTTTGGGTGTGAACCCTTCATCATTGGCATGGTTAGCCCACGAGAGCTGATGTCATTTTATACCTGGACATCTACTTAATAAACATGACTCCATCATCTAATCAATTTATACATACAAACTATAACAAATGTCAATAGATACAAATAATAACATAAAAAGGGCTTTTTGAACGCAAATGGTAACATAATAAATAGCAAGTCTACTACTCTGAATTCAGCACTCAACTGAAATACAGAAACATTCTATTTTATCAGTCTTTATAAGTTAAAATAATTTTAAATAGACAAGCTGCTTCTATCACAGATAGAACAGTGAAAGCCGGCAGTTTCACTCTGGCATCTGGTGTGTGATCAGCAATGACCATTTTCACTAAAGGCAGTGGAGGACAGATAGAGAAGATTATGTTGTCTGAAAGAGAACAGATAAGAAATAGATTAAACTAAATTAAAAAAAACATTTTTGTTACCTCAAAATGTTTGTCAAACAATTAACTTATTACATATTTAAATTGAAAAGCAAATATAGAATAATTATTCAGACATTTAGAAGATTTACAAGTATTTCATGGAAGAATGACTTGATTTCTTACTGAAAACATCAGGACTAAAAGAAAACAAAAAGACCATACCCAAAATTCAGGGTGCCCATTGGGACACATTATAGTCTACATAGAATGGTAACTACCCAACAAATGCTTCCAACTAAAAAAAAGTGTACATTGTAAACTTAATTTTACATATCATGCATGAGGAGGCAGATTTTGTGAGAAAAATGGTTCACATCTTTTTATAGTGTGTGCTAGTTTTAATGGCCACCATGTCACACATATGCTGTTAATCCAATAAATAGGGTTTTCAATCCCATTAGTCAATTAGATCATAAGGCTTTGTAGTTTTCAGCATGCATATCTGGTAGCGTTCTTGTTTTAGTAGCATGTTAGCTCTATTGCCACCTTTTTAAGGGTCTGGAACATGTCTATCTCTGAGAATTTCAAATGTTCAGCTGAAGAGCCATGGGTTAGGAAGAAATGCATACCCACTAGGATATCCTGCCTACCATTAACTATAGATCTAATGTGATCCTGCACTCTTTATTTAAGTGGTCTTGTAGTGCATCCAACATACACAAGATGACAGGGGCACCACAGTGCGTATACTGTGAAAGGTGTATCACATGTGATACATTGCAGAATTTTGACCTTAGAGTTTGGATCTGTGGGATGATGGAAATGACTGTTTGTGGGTGCATGTTTACATATTTTGCAGTGCAAACACTTGTAAAAGCCATCAGTTAGTTTGGCAGCCACATTCTGTTAACTACACTTTCTGGTGCCTTCTGTAACCTACTACATACAATCCTATACTTTAGATTAGATGCTCTGTTAAAGGAGACTCTGGGTTTAATCCCCCACTGCATTATTCATATTCACATCACTTTTAAGGATAGGCCAAATTCTATGTATGATATTCCCTAACCTGCTGGCCAAACCATTGTATTCAGTTATGAATGTTAGTAGTTTGACATCCCTTGTTGTGTTCTCTTTTTCTTAATAACTGGATCCTATGTAGTTCCAAAACATTTTGATTAGCTGTTTCTCAAAGTTCTTTCTCATAACCCCTCTGAAGCAATCTTACTTCTAACTATGCAGCTTGCTGTAGAAATGTTTCTGTCTAACTGCAATTTCTTCAAACCCATAATATCTGACTATATGGAATAGACTGTTTTGGTTTGAGGGTTGGGTGGGCACTGACTGCTCTCCAAAGCATGTTGGTTGCAGTGTGTTTTCTAAAACAGCTTGTAGTGATCGATTCACCAGGATTACTTGAAAATTCCAAATCCAGAAACTGCAGCTTCTTCTTGTTTGATGTATATGTGAATTTTTAGATTTAAATAATTGTTTCCTAGCCTGTTCATGAATTTGGCAATAATTGTCTCCTCACCTTCCCAAACACTAATACAGTCATTGATATAATGAAACCAGTGTTTTATTTTTTTGTGGAAGGGATTAGCATGTACACTGTTTACAAACAGTAACTCCCACCAATCTGAAAATAAGTTGGCATAGCTGTGTGCCATGATTGCACCCATGGCTGTCCCACAGTCCTGGAGGTAATGTTGGTTATTGAATTGAAAGTCACTGTGACTGAAAATAAATACTAACTCTTCAATCAGAAAATCCACTGGCAGAGGTAGGATGTAAAATCCAGGTACTACTGGATGTTCTTTATAAATAAACCTGAATTCTTCCTGCATAATGTCACCTTGGGAAATAGCTTCAGTGAGAATTCTAAATAGTTATTTTCTAAAGCTATGCATACGGTTCCCTGGCAGTACCATATAGTTTCCTTCATCAGACAAAAGTGTAATGACTATGTCTATATATTTTTTCCTGTTCATAACCACAGTATTCCCACCCTTGTCAGCTTCCTTGATCACTAATTAAGTGTTTTCTGAAAGTTCTTTTAATGCTGACAGTTCTGCTTTTGATAAGTAGGAGTGTTTAGAGGGGACTGTATTTCTGAAAAATTCATGTACTTGATTTGTAACTGTCTTCAAATGCAAGTAGGGATGCATTAACATTTGCAGGGCAGAAATTAGACTTGCTTTTAAATGCAGCCTGATGTTGTTCTTTAATGCTTGAGTTGTCAATGTAGCCTAGTGAATATTAGTTCCTACAATAGTGTCAGGTACCTCCAGCAAGTCCCTTAGATCATCATCACCAATCTGATCTAGGTCAAAGTTCAGATTCAAAGTTGCACTCTCAAAAGTGTCCCCAGTTTCATTAATGAGTAAATCCAGGTCCTCAGCTGGTACCAATTCAACTTCTGGAGTGTACCCCATTTCTCTCTTATTGTTCATGCAATCTTTTTTATTTCCAAAGAACCACCTTAAGCAAACTTTTCTGAAATATTTCTTCAGGTCCAGAAAGACCTGAAAATGATTTATTCTGGGTGTCAGGATAAAGGAAAGGCCCTTACTTAGAACAGCTGAAAATGGAGATGTAAACATCAGCCTGAATCACTGGTGATTGATGGAGACCCTCTGCACTATGCTGAAGCACTCTGAGGAGGTCACACAGGTGGCAGGTGTAGATGTAGCCAGTTTAGGCCTAGTACTCTCCATCATTGCAGTGATTAACCTGAGACTTGCTGACCTGAAGTCTCAATAGGAGAAGAAGGAGGATCCCACTTTATCTATCTGGTAGAAAGAATAAGGTCATATTTATGGAATGACATACACACTTTTAAAATGGATAGAGATGACCACTAGCTCCAGACCACTGTCTTGTACCCACACTTCATGGTCACATTTGAGATATTCTTTGATGCAGAAGAATGCAGCCAGGCTTATCCATCTGTTCATCACTTGCACAGTATGACAGAAAATGAGACTAGGAGCACAAGTACAGCAATTGTAATATCACCGAATGAAAGATTAAAAATAGATGTAATAAATGTTAAAAACATAACAAAATACAATTTGTTGTAAAGTAGTCCCTGTACTACTATCTTTGCCAGTAGAGTGCACTCTTTCAGTTAACTGTTCAGGTTTCCCTCTTTCAGTCACTTTCTATATTGCCGCAGTGCTCGCCTTCTTTTGTGTTCCAGCGTTTGGGTATGGTGCTGCTGTTTAGGAGTGTGCTCCTGGAGTGTGGTTCCCCATCCTGATTTTTACAGTATTGTGTTATTTTAGAAAGTGGCAAGTTCTGTACTAGTGAGCTGTTCTGAAGGGCTCAAGAGGGACACGTTTCCAACATCCTGTAAGCTCACAGGTAACATCGCTGGAGAGCATGAGGTGTTGGCCGATTACCTACTGTCCATAGGTAAAAACTGCTGAACTGATGACTGTTTGTTTTTTAATGAGTAGCAGGCAAGGTGAGGGGAAGGAGTGGTGCAGCATGGCTCGAATCTGTGAGCCAGGATGAGTGTGCAGCAATTTTAAAGCATTTTTTAAAACAAAGAAGTAAATCGGGGAACACACTTTGTTAACTAAAAAATGAGGCAGCGTGGCTAGAATATCTGAGGTAGGGAAGTATGCAGCAATTTTAAATCATTTTGCAAAACAAAGTTCTGTGAATAATGTGATTTTTAATGGCTCACTTTTCTTGACACTGCAGTTCAGTTGTGAGGCTGTGCATGGGGGGGTGGGGGCTTTTCTGTCAGCCTGCTTTTGGTACCAGAAGCATTTCTCCCAGGCTGCTGCTTCGAGTACTTCATGCTGGTGTTGCCAGGTGTCTGTTACGTGACATCTTCATACCTTTGGGTGATGGGACACCCTTAGCTGGCAACAACTGGATCTAGTTATTTAGTAGGCTTTATTGAAAAATATCCATCCACTAATGTTACTGTCCTGGCCAATCAGAATACTATAATTTACTTCACCATTTTCTAATGAACAATTCTAGCATTTGAAAACAGTGGCATTCAGTGATACCAAGCATTACAATTAGCTGCTTGTGACTGAGGCCATTGTGACAGAAGTATCTGAATATCTTTAGCCATGATAGAGTATAATGCTGGTCATCACCATTGCAGGAGTGTTGAAGGGGCATTGTAGGGCCATAATGCTAGTGCAGGTAAGGTGATTTTCCAGAGTGCAGTACAAGTTCTGCAAAGAGGGATGTAGTATGGTTATGTCACTGGAAAGGGAAAGCAGGGGAACTTGAACTATAGAATAAGGGATAGCTAGTGCAGGGGTCATCTGTGGCAGGCGTTAGATGTATGGGGGTACTGGGTCAATACTGTGCATGTAAGACAGTGTGGTATTACCCACCCTGTATATACAGCCCTTAGATTTACACCGACAGGGGCAAAATAGCAGTAGGGATATGCCACTACCCCTGTCGCTGCATGATGATGGGGAGAGAGGAGAAGTTGCCTTGTGCTGGGTGCCTGGTCGAGATGCTCCCATGGTGGAGTGGCTAGGGCACCAGCACACAGTGAAATTGGGAGACCTGTGACCGTGATTTGGTTCCCCTCCCCCAGGTCTCCCCTGCTACAGCTTTTGCTGACATTTTTAAACAACAAATTAAACTTCCACCCCACTCCCGAGTTTCTCCTCATCCCCGGAGTTAGTCCCCCCAGAGTTAGTTATCTAAGTTCTGGGGGGGGGTGAAGCCCCCCATGCAGGGACTGTGAAGAACACCCATTGTTTTCAGTGGATGTGCTGTCGCAAACAGGTCCGAGTTTTGCCCAACTCTGTTTGTGTTCAGTACTGTTTGGCTGTGGCATTTTTAGCCATGCTGTTTTGTCATAAGATGGTATGACCCGGTGCCAATGTATGGGTTACCAAGAGAATGCCAGTTGGGTTAAATAGCAAAAGAATAGTAGCCCGCGAGTGGGTGCAAAAGATATACTGGGACAATTCTCACTTGAAGGCAGGACATATGAGAATCACACCCTTCAAAATTGATTAGTCTGATCACCAAATATACTTGAACATCCAGAACTTAGAAGAACTAACAGAGACATTGTGGGAGAAGAAAATAACTGGGGAACCAAGAAGGAAAAATGTTGGCTATTCCAAAAGGATTGGTCTTACAGGAAAAGGAGTAGGTGGTTCTCTTTAGAACACAGCTTGTTTGTAAAAAAACAAAGATGAAATCAGTGTGTCATGCTGGTCACAGACTCCAACTTACCAAGCTCAGGAGACTAATGCAAGGTGTCAAAATAGTCACCAAGAAAGAAACTATAGGAATGCAAACAGCTCAGCACACCTAAATGGATTCAGTGGTGATAAGGGCTTTGTGAAAGTTAAATTTCACATATGAAATTCTAGTGACATTACCTATTATGTGTCTTGGATTTCTGAACACATTTTGTCAAGTACTAATTTCTGAAGTTATCACAGTAAAATGCAACTACTAAATTATATTTTTATATCTTTAATAGATTCCATGGCCTGTTTACATTGGCTATGCATGCTAATGGTGAGGACCAAGGTAAGGGTCTTGAACTTTTGGAGGGCTGACTATGGTAGTATGAGAGAAGTTCTGAAAAGACACCTTGCTGGGACTAGAGTGGGGGTGGATGTAGAATAGAAATGGGTCACAATAAAGAAGGGATTGATGGAGGCCACTAGTGAGTATGTCAAAAGCAAATGTAAGAAAGCTAAGACTAAACGGCTCAGCTGTTTGTCAGGAAGGTGGCAAAAGCAGTGGTATACAGCAAGGCAGCCTTTAGATAGTACTACCATACTCAGAAGGGGAAGATAGGGTGGACTACACTGCTAATTCAAGAGAGGAGAGCAGGGTGGTAAGGGAGGCACAGGCCAAGAGAGGTACAGTTAGCAAAGGGAGTAAACGTGGATGAGAAGGCTTTTTCAGGTATATGGGAGAAAATAAATATAATAAATTAGACTGTCAGACTAGTAGTGAAGAAAAGGTAGAGGTGCTTAATGGGCACTTCTGTTCAGTCTTCACCCAGGAGAAGGACAGACCAGTGCCAGAAGCCAGTAGAGGAGTGGGACTGGGAGAGGGGAAGTCACAGACAATGCAATTGAAACTGACAGGGTACTCAAGGTTCTAGGGCTTTAAAAGTGGACAAATCACTAGGGCCAAATGGCATGCACCCAAAGGACGTACAATGTTGTACAGTTAATAAAAGATTTAAAATAATCAACATATGAGTTGTGAGCATTAAGTTATTAAGAAGTCAGCAGCAAACCCCACCTCTGTTAATTGTACTTGGCAAATTGCCAAAAGGTGTCCACATTCCCATAGTTGCCACAGAACCAAACCCAATGGTGTTTCCCGCCCAAATAGCATGTTTTAAGGGTTCCTTAAATAGGTCCAAGGAGGATGGCTTCATCAGAACCTTCCCATATATTAAAGTGACCCTAACATAGATCAAACTCAGTAATATAATACAACCACAGAATTAAAACATTATTGCAAAAAAAAACAATATCAACAGCAATAAAACTGTGTTAAAAGTCCTTGGGGTCCTGTAGGTCCCTGCAGACACATCTGTGAGGAGAACTCAGATGAGGGACACCTACTATAGCTAGTACTCACCTAACTAGTGGGGACAATCAAAGGAAAGGGGTAGCATATATAATAATGGTGAAAGGGGCATACATCATTGGGCAGCCCGTAACAGGAAGGAAAGTTAACAAAGGAGAAATAATGCAAATAATGTGTTTGATATGCCTGGCCACAGAGAGGTATGGGTAAAAGACAGGGATCCTGTAGGATGGTCTGCCCAAATGGTAGAAGCCTCAGAAATAAGCTTTGTGTGTGCCAGCAGTGCAGCAGAGGCAATGATGGACCTGTTAACCATAACGGAAACATGGTTAACAGGAAATCATGACTGGGATTTGGCCATAATGGGCTGTTCACTCCACAGAGTGATAGAAAGACAGAATAGAGGACTGGCACTGTGTGTTAGGGGAAGATAAAGGGGTCATAGAAGAGACAATCTTGGAGGGTGGGCTCTGAAGTGAAGCAGATTCAGTGCAACTGACAAAGTAAAGGGATAAAAAGATAAGTATCAGATTATTATACAGGCTACAAAACCAGAAGAAGGAAGGAGACAGGGAATTAGTAGAGGAGATCAGGAAGGCATCAGAAAAAGGAGAAGTTGTGCTGGTAGGTGATCTAAATCGGCCAGAAATGGATGGGGAAATCCTGGCAGTTAGCAGTGCAAAATACCAGGTGCTCATGGATGTGAATTAGTATTGTTTTCTAATGCAGTGGGTTAGGGAACTGATTACAGAAGGGGCCACCCTTGATCTGTTTCAGTAAAATGCTGAGATAACAAAGAAGAAGTAAGGGAACCACAGGGATACAGTCACCGTAATACAGTGTGATTCAACATTATCACAGGAATACATCACTTCAGTTCAAAACTATGGTCCTGGATATCAGAGGGGAGCATTTGGCAAGATGAGAGAAATACTGAAGAATAAGTTGTATGGGTAGAGGGAGCAGTTAAATGGGATGTCATAAACAGAACTGTTACAGAGGTGATGGCATCATGAATGAGCCACGTTCGGTAGGTCCAAAAGCACAAGCAATTAGTTTTTCTGGAAGGAGGAAAGACAGTAAGGGACAAGTGTGTAGCATTCAAAATACAAGAGGGAACAGAGCAAGGCCAGCTGGGAGGTTTATCTGGAAAAACAGAGAGAGACCACAATAATGATAAGAAAAAGTAAAGCAGAGCTAGAACTGAGAATAGCAGAGGGGATCAAGGGTTGGGGGGCCTTCTTTACATACCTTTATATTATGGAGAAAAGTGAAACAAGGGGGTTGCTGCCACTTTAAAGATGGAAGGGACATGGTTGGAAGAGGATGGGAAAAAGACTGATATGCTGAATGAATACTTTTATTTAGTATTCACCATCAAGTTGTGGGACATTATAGAAGTATGGATTGCAGGACAAAGAGACAAGATGAGATGATTGGAGTTAAGACCAGCTTGGAAGAAAGTATCAAGACCTGACAGGCTGTACCCTAGAGTGCTAACTGAAGTGAGGAAGACACTGTCTGTGCTGTTCCCAGGATATGGTGGTTCCAGCTGACTGGAGGGTAGCTAATGTGCTGCTTCATATAAAATGTGGGCAGTGATGACATAGAAATATACAGGCTATTCAATATTACCTCGAATGTTGGACAGTTGCTGGAAACTATCATTAAGGGACAGGTAATGTAGTGGAATTCCTAGAGGCAGCTGGGATTTGTAGTAGGGAGATCCTGTCATTCTAACCTGATTTACTTATTTGATCAGGTTACAAAAGCGGTGGACAGGGACCATGCAGTGAATGTGTTATACTTCCACTTTAGCAAGGTCATCAATTCCATTCCACATAGTAGTAGCACCAAATTTTTCAAGCAATTTTGTTAGATTTCCTATTTATCCTTCACAAAATTTAGGGAAAAAATCCTCTAAAATTCTTTTTGTTATACCTTTAGAAAGAGACCAGTTCCTATTACAGTACTTGAGTGCCATCTGGTAGATTTTCAACTACACTATCAGATGAGACAACCATCTCTGGGTAGCAGTGAATGCACTAACAAACAAAACAAAATCCCTAACTAAAGGTTTCCCAATTCTCAATAGGGATTTTTAAAAATCCTTAAACATCCCTTGAGTAATTTGGCGCTACTACTGTATAAAGCTTTGTGACCTGAGGGTAATAGACAAACTGACCAGATAGAGTGGGAACCGGCGGGGGGGGGGGGGAGTCAAGAGGCAGAGAGTGGATTTTAATGTGGCACAATCAGAGGCCAAGGGAGTCATGAGTGGGGTATTACAAGGATGAGTTCTGAGACTGGTGCTGTTCAATATCTTCATCTGGGGTGTTGGAGGAGGAATCTGGAATAGGAGGCTTATCTTTCTTGATGACACTAAGATCTGTGGTGGAGCAGACACTGAGGGGGAAGTAGGAAATATAGGTAAAGGTCTGGAAAAATTAAAAAAAAATAGTCCAGATTATGGCATCTACTGTTGAATGCAAAAAAGTGCAAAGTGACACACGTTATCAGAAAGAAACCTAAAACAGACTACTGGATGGGGGTGGGGGAGTAAGGATAGTGAAAATAGCTCCCCTACTGGATGGAGGGGGTAAGAATAGTGAAGGCAGCTGAGGAAAGTGACCTGGCAGTGTTGAAATGTTTTTGGAGGCTTGCCACAGCTTTGCCCCAGTAGCTCTGACTTGAGCCCCTGTAGCCACACAGCCATTGACGTATAATGGGAAGGATGATGCTTTTAATAGAAATGGACCAAAGGGATCCCAATAGCTCCCATTACTAAGTTGAATGTGCTTACACAACTTGGTGTGATATTGTGCTTGTACAACTTGCTGAATAAACTTTGATGTGTCCATGTTCCTCTCTGTGCCTCGGTATACCACTCTGTAGGGATGCCGAAGGCAAGAAACCCTGGAGCAGGATTTCACCACTAGAGGTGTCACAGGGAGGATTCCCTTAGGCTAAAGGTAGCTTATGAAAAGCACAAAAAGAAAGTAGATCAGAAAGCATTGCAAAGGTAATGAGTTGGTATCGAGATTTGAACATACGCATTGGTCGGCAGAGATAATGGTAATGGTCAGAGATAACTGAAATCAGTAATTATTTTAACTTTGGTCAAATGAATTATGACAAGAGGGCATGACTTCCCAAAGAGATAGGGAGGGCCATCATCCATCTCCATCCAACAGTGGAAACCTACCTAAATAACTGAGGAAACCTACCTAAGTAACTTAGGGAATTACAACTAAAGTAACTAGATATTATGACCTTTGGCACTGAGGAGAGGAAAACCTCCCTTTGAGGAAGATAACCCCTAGGGATCTGAGGCTTAGGTTGTCTTCCATCCAGGCTAGGGATGTTTTACTTAGTGATGACTCTGCTGCTGCAATTTAAAAACCCAATACAAGGGAAGAAAAATATTCCAATTTGGTGGAAAGCTCTCATTATCCCTCTATCAGGAACACCATGAAGAGTTGCTAGAGTCCTCTGCAATGATGGATACTCTGAAGTGAGAGTAGTACCCCAAGGTGAGAGGAGGAGGAGAGCAATGACCTCTGAGGCAGTGAGCCAGCCTACTGACTAAAAACAGACCAGGTGAACCAGAGGCGGTCATGGGGAGACTAGTGCAGAGGGCACCGCTGAACCCAATTTGTCTAGCTAAAGTAGCACCCTACATCAAGAGGTGCCATTGATCAGCTGCATGGCTAAAGCTCCACTCTGAGCAAGGACATTCCCACTATGATCCAGATGAGAAGGTCCCTGCTCCAAGGTTTGCATGCTCAAAATGCGGACTTTGGTGCAGAGTGAGACCATTGGCTGCAGGGCGGGCCCTGAGGCATAGAAAGTAATGGTCATGGTTGGCATACTTCTGATTTATAAAGAGCATACGGTCAACTATAAAGTGTTAAATATGAGGAGGCCGGGCAAAGCCAGCGGCTGTTGGTTACCGTACATATTGGTATGAAATATGATTGACTTAGATGATTGATACAATGGACTGACACAATTGACTCTTGAGATTGATGGATAGGAATACTTAAATGATTGACTGATATGAGCAAAGCC
Source organism: Neoceratodus forsteri (assembly GCA_016271365.2). Lineage (NCBI taxonomy): Eukaryota > Metazoa > Chordata > Ceratodontiformes > Ceratodontidae > Neoceratodus > Neoceratodus forsteri. The sequence goes on along the minus strand of CM028130.1, from coordinate 1,376,503,880 downwards.
AGTGAAAGCAAGCCAACCAGTTCCGTTAAGGAAGCCAAATTAATGGTGTCATAGAAGGTAGGTGATTAAGTAGTGAGAAGCTGTGATGCTATTAAGCAGTGAGAGGCTGTGATGACAGAAATTGATTCAATGAAGTTTAGCATTATTGAATCGATGCAGTTTAGCAGTGATTGCTATGGCTGCAGCAGAAATAGATAATTGATATGAGTGCCATGAATTCCTTAAATGCCATTAAAGCAGAGATAGGTTATTCGAGTAAGGAGCATTTGGAGTGCAGTAATGGAATGAAGATCATGAAAGCCATGTAGGCTGCAAGACTAATGTATTTATGCATGAATAACTGAAAAGCCATGTAGGCAAAAGGAGCAAGGCAATATCATATAGCTTACATAAAGCATGCTCCTACTACTTGGATCCACAATGCCCCACTGTGACATCACAGTCCCCCACTGTGGGAATAACAGGGAAATCACAAGCTGAGCATCATTGTACCAAATAGCAACTGTAATGTTGGTAGGGTAGAACCCCCCACCCCCAAAAAAAAATACAGCTAATTGAATGGTTAAAGTTTCAGTATGGCAGAGGTCAGAAACAAACTCCTGAGGTTTTGGTAAAATTATGGTTTTGTAAAATTCTGAGGCTGTAAATTAGATAGCAGGTTAGTGGTCAGGAGGCAGCACGAAGCCAGCAGCCTTGGAGAGGTAGGAGGCTATTCTGAAATAGCAACATATGAGCCTGAATAACACAGACACAGGAAGTGGCAGCTATCTGTGCAGTATGAGCCTGCACCAGGTGCAAACAATCAAGGTGGATGCACAGGAGACTGCAGAGAAACTGCGGTGTGAGATGAAGCATATCGTAACAGTTGCAGGAAAAAATGGGGTTGCCCATTTCAGGGCAAACTAAATTTTCAGGGGTTTCCCTAAAGAAATGGCAATGGTGCAGGCAGCGAAGGGAGGAAGGGGATGGGGGAAGGGGATGGGGAGGGAGAGGGAAGAAGGGATGGAGGCAGATGACTCAGAGTATGAGTCATGGGGTTGGGGGCAAGGTGATTGGTCAAGGGGCAGGTGGGTCTACAGGGACAGTATAAGCAACTGCAGAAGGGGAGAGAGCCCTTCTTTTTGCTAGAATTGAGTTTTAGCACATCAATTGGCAAGTTTTTTAACATTGGTGGGCAACAGGAGAAGGTAGGGTTGGAGCAGTGATTTAGAGGAAGAAAGGGGCCTTCATCTTTGGAGGCATGTTTTTCTTGTTGCTTTTGGCTTAAACAAATCTTTGGCGATCTGCTGTTTTACAGGGTAGAGTCAGTAGCAGGTGACGGTATGTGGGCTCAGTTATATTGATCTTGGTTAGCTTCAAAAAAGGGGATCGGATAGGTTTTTGAATAGGCAGAAACTTAAGTATAGCCTGGGTGAGGGGATCAGGATAACATTTTTTTTTTCTGGTTCTAGAGATAATGGCGCACGCATGACAATGTATAGGACAGGGGCCAAATTTTGAAGGAGGCATGGGGTAGCTGGTGGAAAGGAAGGCTGTGCATGGGCAGCAGGAGTCGGGAATCATGGGGACAAGAAACCACCATGATATGCCTGTGATAAGGTGGTGCGATTTGTAACAAGGCAGCTTGGTTGTTTCACAACATTTAATCGAGTTGTTGATGACATTTGGGGGGGGTCCAAGGTGAGCCATGGAGGCCGCATGGAGGACCTAAAGGGGAATTATGGCTGGGAATCTTAAGTACAGAAGAGAGAAATGTCCCTGGATTTAAGATCTGTTTGCTAGTAATGTCACAGTTGCAGTGCTGAACTGCATGTTTTTTCTTTGGTCGGAGTGGAATGTTTTTTGACTGCATGGCTGGGAGGGAAGGAGGAAGCGTTGGTAGTAGCAGCAAAGAAATTGTTTTGTGGTCGATAGGGAGCATGGAGACGGTGGGGTGCTAGCAGTGGTGGGGGTTGGCCATGGCAATACTTTCCTGGGATCTCAGCCCCCATTTCAAAAGATTAAAAAAAAGAGGGATTGGGCGGAAGTTTACAGGGGCTCACAGGCTGGCAGGGGCTTGGAGGCAGGAGCCGACAGTGAGATTGTATCTCATGAGCAAACTGATGACATCACATGGAAGAGGGCTATCCTGATAGGAAACAGTGGAGGGTCAGCAGCTCCACATATGAGGCAATGAGCTTGGGTGAAGTAAAATCTGACGGACAGAAGCATTCTTTGCACCATTTAACCAAAGAGGCAGGGATACTTATAGAAGCTGAACTGATAGCAGGGCCATTTGTGGAGTGGCCATGAGGGGGAGCAGACTAAATGGTGGCCACATGGGTCGGTGACAAAATGGTGGCTGTATTAGTGGGGAATACAAAGTGGTGATGGATGGAATGAAGTGGGAACACACAGGAGTGGGAAGTTTCATGCACTAAAAAAAAATTATTATTATTAAAGGCAACTGTCATGTAGTGCAAGAACGGCCAGATAAGGCCAAAGTAGAGCAGAGATGGTTTCGGGGCAGCTCATGACAGGAATCTGGCAGCATAAGTAGAGCAGATTAACTCAGGGAATTATGAAAAGAAATAAAAGAGAATAGTTGACACTGTAGACCAATGGTTTGGTGCCAATACAGGTGGTGGGTATATGTCCATGGGGGGCATTGTATGAGATAAATGTGGAAAGGAATTCAAGGAAGGAGCAAGAACGTATGGTGGACAGGGAAAAAGCCAACAAAGTTTGTTCCCACTGCCAGGATGAGGGGTGGCAGCTGGAGGGGCACAGAAAAACCAAAACAACCCAGAGTATACTAGAGGATTCTGAAAGTAGACAGAGGACAGGGTGGCTGTGGGAGGACCCAGGGCACAAAGCAGATGAAAAAGGGGGGATGATTTCATTTATGTTTTGAGTTTGTTGACACAGACAAGGCACCCAGGAAGACACCAGTGAGGAGCACCAGTGTACAGCTAATGGAACATGTGGTAGAGCTGATGGGGAAGGTGAATGAACTGCTGGAGGTCGCAAAACAGAAGGAAGAGGAAGAGAATTGAACTAAGAAGAGGAAGACGCCAGCTGCGGGCACAGGGAAGGGTATGGGTAGCAAGCGTCTGCTGACAAAATTGTTGGAGGCACCAGATGAGGAGAAGGGTAAGGAGCCATTGATCGATATGACTACAGATGGCAGCCTAAAAGAATTACTTGGCTTACAAGGTCATAATGTCGACGCTAATAGCATATGACATTTCTGCTAAACTGCTACAGTGCAGTCCATAACCACTAGTGGTGCAATACCACGTATACTGCTATACACAGTATTGCACCAGAAGCACTTTCCCAGGCAGAGGATATGATCTCTGCTGGGAGTGGGTTCTGCTGAGCTGCTGCTGTGGCTCACAGGACTGAGCCACAGCAGCAGGAACCCAGGTGCTGTGTCTGGGACTGAGTTTGATTCCTGGTCCCAGAATCTTCTATTTTTCAATGTTTTGTGCACTCCCTGAGTTGACCCCCCCCCCAGAGTTGAGAATTTTATTGGGAGGGGTCGGGCACAGCGCCCTGTAATGGGGGGTGTGGGGGGGATGAGCCCCCCACAGAAAAAAGACATATGCCTCATGGCAGAAATCACACTGTATTAGCAGCGCGATTTTGCCATGAGGCATAATGTCTTGTGACATTATGTCCCTGTGTCATTATCTGGCAGGTGTCATAGAAGAGAAAGGGAAAAAGGTTTGGAAGAGGTGGAGTGGGCACTGAAGGAACTGAAGGGGACTGAAGGAGATGAGCTGGGGCAGGTTGGGGGAGCTGGGGTGGGGAAGTGAGGTACTGAGGGTGGGATACCGGGGTGACACTAGGCGACCATGTCCTGCAGTCCATTAAGGAGAAGATATGGGAGGGGGAGCATGTGGACTTATTTGTATTAGTCGATAAAGAAACTGCTAAAAAATATGAACAGAGGGAATTAATGTGCAAGTCAGAGATGGCAGTAGCACTGTCATTGGTGGTAAAAATGACAGAGGACACCAGCTACATGGGAAAAAACATAGACACCTGGCTGGCAGGCTTAACAGTGTTCAGTGCCATTTTTCTACAGAAGCAGATAGATTTAGCCATTCCTTTGTTGTCATATTCTGCAATAATCTGAGTTGTATATAAGCTAAAGGTAGATTGTGGTTGGCTGAGGTACGATGAAGCTCTCCGGCAAAGGATGGCAACTCATGGTGATCTGAGACGGGATAGTACACACACTGATTTGTGGGTACAAACACTATCTGGACAGTCAGGAGCAGTGTAGAAGGATCAAGGGGGACAGGAAGCCGGATTGCAAAGATATGCTGAGGTTACAACAAGGCAATGTGCAGTTACGAACTGCAAACCACCATGCACTCCAAGTGTGTTGGGAAGCACTCAGTATCAAGGTGTAGGGTGATGGGAGACAAGGCAGGTATACAGAGATACAATTGGCAGCCCTTTCAAGGAAGTTTTGGAGTGGCAAGGGGAATTTTGGGGCAAAGCACCAGGGGGAGAGGTTTTAGCGGGAGGGGGCATTTGGCACAGGGATGGGGGAGATAAAATCAAGGAAGGAAATAAAGAGGGGGTTTAAATTGGTCTACACACCTATTAGGTTGGATATAGTGTGGGACTGGACCAAGGGCTACCCTGATAGAAGAGCGGGGGGAATTGTTGAGGGAGGGTTTTACAGAAGGTTTCAACCTATATTTACATGGGTTAAGGAGGGCACTGACGGCAAAATATTTGGGGTCAGTAAGTGATAAGGAGGATGTGGAGGATAGAAAAATTTCAAAGGAAGTAGCAGCCAACAGCATGGAGGACCCATTTAGTAAGCCTCCTCTGGAGAATTTCATGGTGTCACCTCTGAGAGAGGGTCCCAAGAAAGCAACCTGAAGAATTCTCGCCTATCCACCACCTACCGTACCCGGTGGGGGTTAGTAAATGATGCCATAGCTGATAAACATAGAGTGGTGTCCTTTGCAACATTTGACCATGCAGTGGAGATTATCCAGGTAGTGGATGGGGCATGGTTAGCCAAAACAGATACAGAGGCAGCGTTTCAATTATTACCAGTGAGGGAGGAAGATTGGGATTTACTGGGTTTTAAATTCAAGGGCAAGTTCAATTCTGACAAGGCCATGTCCACGGGTTTTTTTGTGGCATGTGCTACTTTTGAAAGTTCCAGCATGTGGATGCAGTGAGTGTCTGGGGAATGGCATGGGTACAAGTCCATATGATGACAGATTAACGGATCTCAATATGTATAAGTAGAGCAGAGATGGTTTCAGGGGCAGCTCATGACAGGAATCTGGCAGCATAAGTAGAGCAGATCAACTCAGGGAATTATGAAAAGAAATAAAAGAGAATAGATGACACTGTAGACCAATGGTTTGGTGCCAATACAGGTGGTGGGTATATGTCCATGGGGGGCATTGTATGAGATAAATGTGGAAAGGACTTCAAGGAAGGAGCAAGAACGTATGGTGGACAGGGAAAAAGCCAACAAAGGTTGTTCCCACTGCCAGGATGAGGGGTGGCAGCTGGAGGGGCACAGAAAAAACAAAACAACCCAGAGTATACTAGAGGATTCTGAAAGTAGACAGAGGGCAGGGTGGCTGTGGGAGGACCCAGGGCACAAAGCAGATGAAAAAGGGGGGATGATTTCATTCATATTTTGAGTTTGTTGACACAGACAAGGGACCCAGGAAGACACCAGAGAGGAGCACCAGCGTACAGCTAATGGAACATGTGGTAGAGCTGATGGGGAAGGTGAATGAACTGCTGGAGGTCGCAAAACAGAAGGAAGAGGAAGAGAATTGAACTAAGAAGAGGAAGACGCCAGCTGCGGGCACTGGAAAGGGTATGGGTAGCAGGCGGCTGCTGACAAAATTGTTGGAGGCACCAGATGAGGAGAAGGGTAAGGAGCCATTGATCGATATGACTACAGATGGCAGCCTAAAGAATTACTTGGCTTACAAGGTCATAATGTCGCACGCTTAATAGCATATGACATTTCTGCTAAACTGCTACAGTGCAGTCCATAACCACTAGTGGTGCAATACCACGTATACTGCTATACACAGTATTGCACCAGAAGCACTTTCCCAGGCAGAGGATATGATCTCTGCTGGGAGTGGGTTCTGCTGAGCTGCTGCTGTGGCTCACAGGACTGAGCCACAGCAGCAGGAACCCAGGTGCTGTGTCTGGGACTGAGTTGATTTCTGGTCCCAGAATCTTTATTTTCAATCTTTTGTGCATTCCTGAGTTGACCCCCAGAGTTGAGAATTTTATTGGGAGGGGCCGGAGCACTGCGCCCTGTAATGGGGGGGTGGGGGATGAGCCCCCACAGAAAGATATGCCTCATGGCAGAAATCACACTGTATTAGCAGCGCCGATTTTGCATGAGGCATAATGTCTTGTGACATTATGTCCCTGTGTCATTATCTGGCAGGTGTCATAGAAGAGAAAGGGAAAAAGGTTTGGAAGAGGTGGAGTGGGCACTGAAGGAACTGAAGGGGACTGAAGGAGATGAGCTGGGGCAGGTTGGGGGAGCTGGGGTGGGGGAAGTGAGGTACTGAGGGTGGGATACTGGGGTGACACTAGGCGACCATGTCCTGCAGTCCATTAAGGAGAAGATATGGGAGGGGAGCATGTGGACTTATTTGTATTAGTCGATAAAGAAACTGCTAAAAAATATGAGCAGAGGGAATTAATGTGCAAGTCAGATGGTAGTAGCACTGTCATTGGTGGTAAAAATGGCAGATGACACCAGCTACATGGGATAAAACATAGACACCTGGCTGGCAGGCTTAACAGTGTTCAGTGCCATTTTTCTACAGAAGCAGATAGATTTAGCCATTCCTTTGTTGTCATATTCTGCAATAATCTGAGTTGTATATAAGCTAAAGGTAGATTGTGGTTGGCTGAGGTACGATGAAGCTTTCCGGCAAAGGATGGCAACTCATGGTGATCTGAGACGGGATAGTACACACACTGATTTGTGGGTACAAACACTATCTGGACAGTCAGGGAGCAGTGTAGAAGGATCAAGGGGGGACAGGAAGCCGGATTGCAAAGATATGCTGAGGTTACAACAAGGCAATGTGCAGTTGGGCGAACTGCAAATCCCACCATGTGCACTCCAAGTGTGCTGGGAAGCACTCAGTATCAAGGTGTAGGGTGATGGGAGACAAGGCAGGTATACAGAGATACAATTGGCAGCCCTTTCAAGGAAGTTTTGGAGTGGCAAGGGGGAATTTTGGGGCAAAGCACCAGGGGGAGAGGTTTTAGCAGGAGGGGGGCATTTGGCACAGGGATGGGGGGAGATAAAATCATAAGGGAAGGAAATAAAGAGGGGGTTTAAATTGGTCTACACACCTATTAGGTTGGATATAGTGTGGGACTGGACCAAGGGCTACCCTGATAGAAGAGCGGGGGGAACTGTTGAGGGAGGGTTTTACAGAAGGTTTCAACCTATATTTACATAGGTTAAGGAGGGCACTGACGGCAAAATATTTGGGGTCAGTAAGTGATAAGGAGGATGTGGAGGATAGAAAAATTTCAAAGGAAGTAGCAACCAACAGCATGGAGGACCCATTTAGTAAGCCTCCTCTGGAGAATTTCATGGTGTCACCTCTGGGAGTGGTCCCAAGAAAGCAACCTGAAGAATTCTCGCCTATCCACCACCTACCGTACCCGTTGGGGGTTAGTAAATGACGCCATAGCTGATAAACATAGAGTGGTGTCCTTTGCAACATTTGACCATGCAGTGGAGATTATCCAGGTAGTGGATGGGGCATGGTTAGCCAAAACAGATACAGAGGCAGCGTTTCAGTTATTACCAGTGAGGGAGGAAGATTGGGATTTACTGGGTTTTAAATTCAAGGGCAAGTTCAATTCTGACAAGGCCATGCCCACGGGTTTTTTTGTGGCATGTGCTACATTTGAAAGTTCCAGCATGTGGATGCAGTTAGTGTCTGGGGAATGGCATGGGTACAAGGCCATATGATGACAGATTAACGGATCTCAATATGTATACCTTTGACCAAAGAAGGGAGAGAGGTGATATGATTGAGACATTCAAACACCTTAAGGGCATTAACAAGGTGAAAGAGTCTAACATGTTTAAATATAAGAAAAATAGCAGGACAAGAGGACACAGCATGAGATTAGAGGGAGGCCGATTAAGGGGAATGTGAGGAAATTCTTTTTCACAGAAAGGGTGGTGGATGCATGGAACAGCCTACCTCAGGAAGTGGTGGTTATGAATACAGTGCAGTGCTTCAAACAGACATGGGACAGGCCTAAGGGAGCAATACAGATGAGTATGAATAGATAGGGCACTGAAAGAGCAAGGGCCGATAGCACATTTATAAGGTAGAAAAAGAAATGGGAAGACTGGAAGGGCCTTGGGGTCCTTATCTGACATCAACTTCTATGTTTCTATGTTTCTAGTACATTATTTAGATAACTTCCTTGTGGTGGGACAGGGAGTGCAGGGGATAGCTGAGATGCTAGAAGGTTTTCAGGACATGTGTAAGAAACTGGGGTTACCTTTAGCAGATGGTGATATGGAAGGACCAGCCAGAAGACTAAAGTTTTTTGGCAAAAGAGGGATTTTTTTGCTTGCCAAAAGATACGGTTGACAAGTTAAAAGAGTTACTCAGCAGAGTGAGAAGTAAGGGAAGGGTACTGCTAGCATTGGTGCAGCAATTACTGGGCCACTTTAATTTTACTTGTAGAGCAATCACACCCTGGAGAGTCTTCACCCAGTGACTGGTTAGGGCCATGAGAAAAGCGAGACTGCCATATCCCTGGGTAGACATTTCATAATGTGTGTGGCAGGATTTAGAGGACTGGGAACAATTCTTAAAAAAGATATAATGGGTCACAGCTCCAAAATGAAGTTAAGCAACACCGGTCTTCAGGGCTATGATGCTAGCTAATAAAAGGCAGCCAGACAGACATGTATGAACAACAGAAAAGAAGCAGCACCAAGTGTGTTTCCACAAAAAAAATCTTTTAACTGAAAAATAAGTAATACAAAAATGCAGGCAGAAATAAACACAGCAGTACTACAAACAGCCTAGTAGGCACCTAGCGCTTCAACTCTTAATGAGTCTTCATCAGGAGGTGGTGCTAGCAGGAAAAAGCATGATTTTAAATAGTATTGCTTGTTAATAGTCAAGTACTTAATTAAAGTGGAGACCAATACATAAAGGTAAACAAAGAAAAATAAAGAAAAATTCACGAAAATATAAAACAACTTGGGCCAGATATTCAAAACTTTGCGCCGGGCAAAAACCGTTTGCGCAGATTTAGCGCGGGATTAGCATGGGTCTGCTATATTCAAAAGGCCAAATAGCGCTGGCAAACTGCATTAGAGTCGTGCAAAATTATAATGTATGCAAGGGGCAAACTGACATGAATACAGGCGCAATGCTATATTCAGCGACTAGCGCCAAGGTAAGTGGTTTTGCGCGACTTAGCGCGACACTTAGCACGGTGCACATTACCGCCCAGGAAAAGCTTGTCTTAACCCTGGGCAAACAGCTTTGCCCGACAATATGGCTTTGCGTGGTGTTTGTGCAGGTTTAGCGCAGGTTTTGCGCGACCCTAACAAATAAATATGACACATAGATAAAGCTAAACATAGAGGAAGCATGCTGCTAACTGATGGCATCACAATGATGCCATCATCTGCCACCAGTCCCAGCCATGCCAGGCAGTAAGTGGTGACCCTGCCACCAGTGGACAGCACGGTAGTGTGGCCATACAGCACACACCTGCAGACCGCACTTCTGTGGACATCAACAGATGCCAGCACACACATGCAGCACTGTGGGCATGGGGATGTTGAGGGAGCACGATGGTGGCAAGGCTGTGCTACAGACCAGGTGTGGCCATAAGGCTGGGACACATCATGCAGTGTACATGGGCCAGTATTGGGAAAACCCCAACACCAGTGTGCCTTTCGGATAATATATGCCCCCCCCCGGCCACATACCGCACAGCTGTACAACTGCCATAGCACACAAAGCCAGAAATGTACATGTCACTGTGAGCAGCCATGCCACAGGTGCAGCATCTGTGGGTCACACAACAGCGCAACAGTAATGTCCAGTGTCAGTAAACACCCGCAGGTTGGGCCTCTCACTGTGTATAGTGCAGTCATCATCACTGCCCTACACACCATAGACATTGCTGTGTCCACACACTACTGACCCCCTTGCTACTGTAGTTTCTGCTGTGCACTGTAGCATGCCCCACAGTGTGACAGTTGCATGCAGCACCACCACCACCTGTGCCTATGTTGTCTTGTCCCCTGGGGTACAATATGCTATGCTATGCTGTACTGTTTACATGTAGCCTGCAGCTATCATCGTGCACTGCCAGACTGACCAACAGGTGGAGCTGCAGTTGGACCTGGTCAGCCCCTGTACTTCCAGACTGACCTACAGGTGGCTCTGTGGGACCCTGCAGTAATGCTGGGCAAACTGCATGCAAATCAGGGTATAATGAGATACTAATCCGGTTGTTTGCCCAGAGACTACCTAAGTGGGCTCATTTGCATGGCACTTTTGAATATGGCACATTTTAGCTCCAGGCAAACGTGTGTGCACCGGGCTAACTGCTTAGCTCCACGCTAATGCTGCGCTAATGTGTTAGCACGGCGCTAACGGTATCGGGAATATTATACAGTTTTGATCACTGTTCTTTCACATCTGCTGCTTCCTGCAGCTGTACTGGGTCCATGCGTTTGCTGGCACACACATTGGCCACGTAGTTTGTCTGTACCTGCCCTCACGTTGCTGTGCACTGTGTTGTTGTTGTGGGTTGCACTTCCTGGTTGCTTTATCTAGTGCTGTCTTATTCCAGGGCTATGTTTGCCCTGCACTCCCAGCCCAGTTTGCATGGCCTCACTACCATGCTATATTTGGTAGCTGTTTGCCCTGGGCTATTCCTTTTGAACATAGCTTGCTCTGTGCTCTGGGCTAAGTTTGCCCGTCGGGCAGTTCTAATTTTGCCCCGGGGCAAAGTTTTGAATATCTGGCCCCTTATATGTGTATAAGAAATATATAAATATGTATAGACACAAAAATGTTCTCTACAAAAACGTTTAAGTTTATGATTTTTGCTGTTTTTTTCTAATCTACAAAGTTTTAAATATGAAGCTAGAGGCATCTAAATCATTTATTACAAACAATTTAACTGGCAGCTAAATAATTAAGAGTCACTTATACAAATCTTACAAAGATGTTACAACAACAACATACAGAGAACACATATTATTAGATAAACATGACCTGCCCCATTATCATTATATCAAAATGGGACCCCGTAGCAACTAAGATAGTTACAACAATAAGTATTAATACTTCAAGACAAACAGTCCCAGGCAGGTCAGTTCCAAATTCAAGAAAGGAATCTAGAAAGAAACAACAACAACAAAAAAAAAATATATATATATATATATATATATATACATAAAAATTGCTATTATAATCATAACCATAATTATATTCAATTCTTAAAGTCAAAATGGTAGACAAGGAGGAGGAGGAGAAGGAGGAATCAGCATTTATATAAAGCTTTTCATGCACAGTATCCCAAAGTGCTTTACAAGCAATGCTAGACTGGTAGTGAAGTGACTGAATGTGTGGTGGTGGCCATATCGCACATTACCACCCACACACAGCCTGGATAATTGCATGAACCAGTTTATGGGAAGGGGCATGTTGGCCAGGACACCGGGAATGTTCCCTGCTCTTTACGAAGAGTACCCTGGGTTCTTTTACTTCACCTGGACACCCACCAGGATGGGCAGAAGGGACCTCGGTTTAACATCTCATCCGAAGGATGGCACACTCCAGCAGTACAGCACCCCCCCAATACTGCACTCGGATGCCAGCGATTTTTAGGTGCAAGTCCATCCCAGTGTGGGACGAGAACCCACAACCTTCTGGTCCAGAGGCGGATATGCTACCAACTGAGCGGATGTCCTACCAACTGAGCCACGCTGACAAAACCTGCTCATAGAATAATATACAAGCAAATTTAAGGTGAATTTTCAATCACACTACAATAATAAGGCATTTAGGGACAACCAGGCAATACATTAAGAAAGCTTTTATGATCTGTTGCTGTTTTTTAAAAATGGTTTAAGATCCCACTGGTTGTTTAATCTACTAGGTTTTACTGTATTCAATTTATAAATCCATTTACTTTCTTTTTGAAGAAGCAAATTATGTCTATCCCCTCCCAACAGGAGAGAAGGAATTGATTCAAGTCCAGTAAATTTCACATCATTAGGATCTGACTGATGAGCCAAAGACAAATGTCACCCCACATGGGGTATTTCTGTTAATATTCAAAATAGAACAAATGTGTTCTTATACACGTTTCTTAAGTGGCCTAACTGTTTTGCCAACATATACCAAACCACATGTACACCATAGTGCTTAAACCACGTAAGGTGAATCACAAGTAATCAATTCCCTAATTTGTACTTTTAAATCAGGAAATATAGGGTGTAAAAATGTGGCATGGTCATTGCTAGCATACTTACACACATTACATCTACAGCATTTATGGAAGCCATTAACTCTAATAGGTAACCAGGTCTGATCAGCCGTTTTGTCTTTTTCCATCTGGCTATGTACAAGTTTGTCCTTAAGACTACTAGCCTTTGAAAAGGTTACCCTTGGTTTTGTTCCTACAGCCTCTCCAACTTGACTGTCACTTAAAAGAATAGGCCAGTTCTTGTAAATGATGATACCAACTCATCCAGCTAAATGGTTATATTAAGTAATGAAAGTACATGGTTGGCAATCCGATTCGATTACTCTAAGTTTCTCCTGTAAGGGACTGGCTCTAGCAATCCTACTTGCTTTTTCTTTTGTCTGTTCCAATAGGTGCAAATCATAACCCCTAGCTAAAAACCTTTTGATAAGTCCATCTGCCTGCTCATAAAATACTAAGAACTACAATTTCTTCAGAGGCATAATAACTGGCTATAGGGAATTGAGTTCTTAAGGCTGGGGGGGGGGGTGCTGTTGGTTACTAAAACAGAGTTAGTGGCAGTCGCTTTTTGAAAACACTGTGTTTCTATCATACCAGATACATGATTTGCAGAGCGGGAAAGGTCAAGGAAAGTAATGGATGAATCGTTAATTGAATGGGTGAAATGCAAATTTAAATCATTATCATTTAACCGATTCAAAAAGGCAGGTATCAAATCACTGGAACTTTAACTTGGGGTGAAAAAAAAACTAACAAACAAAACAAAAAAAAAGTGTGTGTTTGAGTTAACTGAACTGAATGGTTATCTGAACAGTTATCTAGGTGTAAATCTCAGGTGATTGAAAGGAATTGATAGCTGTGAGGGTTAAATTACTTGTAGAAAGATCTAGTAAGTAGGGGGAGTGGCTTAACTAGAAGGAAGCTACATTTAAAGACCATCTTAGAAAGATTCTGGTAGTAGCTTGGCAGAAGACACCAGGAGAAAGGACTGCTGTGTGACTGGACTTCTCTGCTGGGCCTATATTGCCCTCCTTCCTTCCCCTCCAAAGCTAGTTCTACTTTTATAGGCACAGAATTTGACTTACAACAGGAACTTCCTGTTTGGGAGCAGGAAGTGAGTGATCACAGAGCCACCAAAGACCCACCATCCTAGAAGGGCAAGAGCAGCTCTCCAGCCCCCTCTAGCTGCTGGAGGTCTGCCTCTGAGCAAGTAAGGGGTCTACTGAGAAATATAGGATATTCTTGTCTCAGAACAGGACAATCAGGAGCTTAAAGGGCACACAGGCAGAAAGTAAGGAGAGAGGAAAAAAAAAACAGAGGAAAGAGTAAGGATTGCAAACAGTTAAGGGCCAGAAATAAGACATGATGGGAGTGGTGCAGTGCAGTGGCTGTGGAGCAGCAGTCTTCCAGGAGATGTTCTGGAGGATGCGGTGTTGTTCCATCTGCAGGCACTTCTCTGGGCTAAGGGTGGAGGTTGCTCATCTCCAGGCTGAGTTGGCCAGGATTTGTGGGACATCCTCTTCCATCCAGGGACCACCAGTGCCACTGCTGTTGCCTCAGAGGTTGCCAAGAAAGAAGAGCGGTTGGACAACAGTGGGCTCAGGGAGGGTGAGGGTGGTGGAACAGAGGCACATCCCTCCAGTTGTACCTCTCCACAATTCCTATGCCATTCTGGCAAAGTGTGGTTCCTCTATGGAGGCACCAGCAGTGGAGACCAAGGCGGATGCTGGGAACCTCCACAAAGGAGACCCACAGGAAGGTGGCAGGGGACCCCAAAGGGGAAGAAAACAACTCCTGGTGGGGGACTCCATTGTTAGGAAGGTAGAACTGGGGGATGAAGGGGAGTGGGAGGTAAGGTGCCTGCCTGGTGCCATGGCTTGGAGGGACAGGGAGCGAATCCTCAGGATTGCCAGAGCAGCTGCACAGGGGAGGGAGCTGGATGTCATTGTCCACCTAAGGACAAATGACCTGGCTAATAAAGGGATTAGAGAAGTGCAGGAAAAGTTTGTGGAATTGGGGAGGGGCCTTAGACAAGTGCAGACACACAGTAACCTTCTCGGAGGTGCTGCCCATCTATGGCGAGGAGAGACTAGGGTGTCTCCACACCATGGGATTCAATCAGTGGTTGAAAAACTGGTGTGGAGCTCAGAGATTGGCTTCATTGGGGATTGGGGTCCACCTGGAGTAATGCAAGCCTATACTGGCATGATGGGCTGCATCTGTCCAGGAGGGGAACCAGGATCCTTGGTGATAGGTTTAAATGCTTCATTGGCAAGCATTTAAACTAGCCAAAGGGGGAGGCCCTGGAAAGGAGCAGGGAAATCCTAGCCCCCCCAAAAAAATCATGGTAGTAAGTGCGGTAAACACCAACATAGAGGTGTCGATAGGGAGAAGGGCAGGGGTAAATGGAGAAAGTGACAAAGACAAGAAGGATAGGGACGGGGCAAAAAGGAATAAGGTCATCAGGAAATGGAGGGTAATGAGTACCAATGCCTGTAGTCTGGGCAACAAGCTCCCTGAGCTGGTGGCCTTGATGGAAGAGGGATGCCTAGATATCGTATCAGTCACAGAAACATGGTACACAGAGAACCATGACTGGGATGTTAACATACCAGGGTACATAACCTACAGGAGAGACAGGCAGGGGAGAAGAGGGGGAGGAGTAGCTCTCTATGTAAAGGAAGGACAAAGCAACTGAACAAAAGAGTAAACAGGGAGGAGAGG
The DNA here is from genome assembly GCA_016271365.2 of Neoceratodus forsteri. Taxonomy (NCBI): domain Eukaryota; kingdom Metazoa; phylum Chordata; order Ceratodontiformes; family Ceratodontidae; genus Neoceratodus; species Neoceratodus forsteri. The sequence continues at coordinate 1,376,488,643 of CM028130.1, read as the reverse complement.
AGGCACTGTGGGTCACCTTGGAGACTGGAAAGGGCACCACAATCCACACAGGGGTTGTGTACCGACCCCCATTTCAGGGGGAGGGAATGGACAAGGATATGATAGAAGGCATTCTTAGAATGGCAGAGAAAGGGGAGATACTGTTGATGGGAGAACTGAATATGACAGATGTTAACTGGAGCACACTTGCTGCAGCCACATCTAATAGCAGGGTCATTCTTGATGCCCTACAGGTGGCAGGACTCAGACAGCTAGTTTCAGAACCCACTCATGAGGGAGCAATCTTAGACCTCATACTCTCAAATGGGGGCAGTGAGAGGATCTCAGATCTAGAAGTGGTTGCCATCTGGGAACAAGTGACCATCAAACAGTGTGGTTCACATTAAACTCAGCTACAGAGTCAGCCTTACAAAAGTAAGGGTACTGGACTTCAGGAGGGCTGACTTTGGCAAGATGGGAGAGTGCCTCAGAAAAGCACTAGTAAACAGGCTAGAAGGAGGTGTGGAGCAACAATGGGAAATCATCAAAACTGCCATCACAGAGGCAACAAGCCTTTGTGTGAAGCAAATAAACAAATCAAAATGAAAGCAAAAGCCACTGTGGTTCTCAAAAGAGGTGGCTGTGAAAGTCAGGAAGAAAAAAATAGCATTCTGGAAGTATAAGGAAACACAGAAGGAGCAGAAAAGAGAGCTGTACCAGTTAAGACAGAAGAAAGCAGGGAGGGAAGTCAGAATAGCAAAGGCCCAAACTGAGGAAAGGATAGCCAACTCGGTTAAGAAGGGGGATAAAACCTTTTATAGGTACATCAGCGAGCATAGAAATTCAAAGGGAGGGATAGTGAGGCTGACTAGAACGAATGGTGGTTGGGCAGAGGGGGACAGTGAGAAAGCAGGAATACTGAATATTTCTGCTCAGTATTCACAAAAGAGGAGGAGGACGTGCCTAATCCAATTAACAGAAGCACTCTTGATAGGGGGGTCGATCCCAGTCCTTTCACAGAAGAAAGGGTTCTGCAAGAACTCCTAAAACTGAAGGTGGACAAAGCAATGGGTCCTGATGGAATTCACCCCAGAATTCTAAAAGAATTAAGGGGAGAACTATTGAAACCACTGGCTACTCTTTTTAATAAATCATGGGAGGATGGTGTGGTACCCGAGGACTGGAAGAAGGCGGATGTGATTCCCTTTCACAAAAGAAGGACCAAGACAGAGGCAGGAAACTACAGACCTGTCAGTCTGACCTCTGTGGTAGGGAAAGTGATGGAGTCACTTCTGAAGGAAAGAATAGTTGAATACCTAGAGGCCAGTGGGGCACAGGACCCAAGGCAGCACGGGAAGGTCATGTCAGACGAATCTAATAGACTTCTTTGACTGGGTGACCAAAGCAGTAGACCAGGGAGGGGCTGTGGACATGGTCTACCTAGACTTTAGCAAGGCATTTGACACAGTCCCACACAAAAGATTAATAGTCAAATTAACCAGCCTCGGAGTGGGTCCCAGGGTGGTAGCCTGGGTAAAACATTGGCTGGACAACAGGACACAGAAGGTAACTGTAAATGGAGTCCACTCTGAAGAAAGAGGGGTTACTAATGGGGTACCACAGGGTTCAGTATTGGGTCCCGTCCTTTTTAATGTCTTCATAAGTGACATTGCAGAGGGACTGGAAGGAAAAGTATGCCTCTTTGCAGGTGACACAAAGATCTGTAACAGGGTTGATACACAAGGAGGTGAGCAAAGGATGAGAAGGGACTTGGCAAGGTTGGAGGAATGGTCAGAAGTATGCCAGCTAGGATTCAATGCAAAGAAGTGCAAAATAGTGCACCTGGGAAACAAGAACCCAGGGGAAAAATACACAATGGGGGGGAGGTAGTAACAACAACAAAAAAGGAAAGAGATCTGGGGATAATCATATCAGATGACCTTAAGGTTAGCAAGCAATGTGAGAAGGCAGTAGGGAGGGCTGGGGGTATACTGGGATGCATAGGAGAGGCATCAGCAGCAGAAAACAGGAAGTTGTTATCCCTCTGTACAGACAGTTGGTGAGACCCCATCTGGAGTACTGTGCCCAGTTCTGGAGACCCCATCTCCACAAGGACATAGACAGGATAGAGGCAGTCTGGAGGAGGGCAACTAAAATGGTGCAGGGTCTGCACCGGAAGACATATGAAGAGAGACTTAAGGAGCTTAATATGTATAGCCTCGAGGAAAGGAGGGAGAGGGGGGACATGATAGAAACTTTTAAGTGCCTCAAGAGAATCAACAAAGTCCAAGAGGGTAGCATCTTTCAGAAAAAGAGACATGCAAGAACAAGGGGACACAATTTAAAGATGGGGGGGCAGTTCAGGGACAATGTGAGGAAGTATTATTTCACAGAGAGGGTAGTGAATGCATGGAACAGCCTTCCTGAGGAGGTTGTGAGGTCTAAAACTGTGGGAGAATTCAAGAAAGCGTGGGACAGACATAAGGCAATTCTTGTGGGGGGTAGGAAGAAATAGGGTGTTGGTTAACTAGGATCTGCGGCCTATCCTGTTGGTAGGGAAATGGGCAGACTAGATGGGCCAAGTGGTCCTTATCTGCCATCAAAGTCTATGTTTCTATGTTTCTATGTTACTGCCACTATCCCAGAAAGATAGAATGTAATCAACAAAACGATCCCAGTAAGCTATGTGACAGAAATAAGGGTTGTTGACTTCATTAAGGACAGTGGTGCTTTCCCATCTGCTAAGGAATAAATTAGCAAAGCTGGGAGCCATTGAGTCCCCCATAACTGTACCTCATTTTTGAAGATAAATATCCCCTTCAAATTCTAAATAATTATGGGTTAAAATAAATTCTAATGCTTACATAAGAAATTCTTTTGCATTTTTTCTCTAGCTACAGAATTCTCCTGAAAATAATAAACTGCTACTAAACCTTGGTGATGGATAATAGAAGTATAGAGATTCAACATCTATTGATGACCAGGTATAATCATCTTTCCATTTAAGATTTTGTAGCTTTGTTAACAAATCGTCACTGTCCTTAATGTAAGACTCCGAAGTGGCCACATGGTGTTGCAGAAAAAAATCAATGAATTTGCCTAGATTTTGTGTGAGAGAATTAGGCCCACTAACAATGGGACGGCCTGGAGGTTCAGTGCTATTTTTATGTACCTTAGGCATTGCATAAAAACCTGGAGACATGGGATAATCTGACCAAATGTGCTGGAATTATTTCTCTGTTATATGACCATTACTTAAAGCTTTTTCAAGCAGTGTATATAAATCTTTTTTTAAATTTCAACGTAGGATCAAAGGATAGTGTGTCATAATTGTGATTATCTTCTAACAATTTCAACACAATCTCTCTTAAGTGTTTTTTTATTTAAGATAACAATGTTACCTCCCTTGTCAGCCTGTTTTATAATGATCTCTTTATTATTTGATAGGCTACTGAGTGCTTCCCATTCTTTTCTGTTAAGGTTTCTAGTTTTAGGTTTAGTATTAGTTTTCAACATCTCAGTCACTTGTTGTTTTTCCACTTTTTCATCAGTAAATAAAGTATTATTTACTATGACAGGGCAAAAATCTGATCTTGTTTTAAATATATATTTCTTAAGGCACCCATGCTCACATTAGCCCCTAATAAACCTGGATGAACATGCTGACAAGGAGGTACTAAGTCAGTTAACTGTATATTTTAATTTTCATTCAAATGTTCTTATAAGTTCTCCATATCCTCTATCTCATTTTCCAAATTGATGCTCTCATCCCTAAACACATTAATAATGGTATCATTATCTATAATGAAATTATCAAAAGAAACACCCACACTAACTTCCTTTTCATGATTTAACAAATAATCAGTGTCCTCCATGTGTAAAGTTCCATTAATGCCCATACTAGCATTTACTTGCTCTTCACTCCAATGGAAAAACAGCTTTAATTTAAGTTTTCTAAATAACTTTTCAATGCCAACAAAAATTTCAAAGTCATTGATGTTAGGTGTGGATATAAATGTAAGGCCCTTCTGTAGGACAGTTACCTGTATAACGTTAAGTTCAACTTCAGATAAATTCAGGATCTGAAGCCTGTCACCTTCTGTTTGGAGTGCAAGAATCTCTCATTGTCTCGTGGCTCTTCTGCCTCCTCGGTGTCCTCTTCACATCTTGCCTTTCCTTCTCCTTTGTTCGTTTTCCTTAAAAAAAGGCCCCTTCCTGGTATTTTTGTTCCTATTCATGATACCAGAGTCTTCGGAACTGACTCTGTTTTGATTCCCAGACCAGCTACTATTTCTGCCACCAGTAAACCAAACACGTGATCTGCCCGGACTCTGAAAACGTTTTCTTAACCATTCAGTTATGTTACTCAGGTCATAAACACCTTGATCTCTGATAAATTTTCTATTCTTTCTTTCAACAACTTTGTTTCCATATTTAATAAGTTTCAGTTTTAATTTATTATTAAATTCCTCTTGGGCAGCATTTCCTTTAAAACTTAAAACTCTTTCTTTTACAGCATTCAGTTCAATTAAGAGTTTCTGATACTTTGTAGTATCTTCCTTAATTAACAGCTCAATAAATATTCTGTAGCAATCACAGGCTGCCTTTTTCCAATCATCCTTAAAACAAAAACAACAATCCCAATAGAAGGTGTAATAGATATGCGTAGACCTCTCAGGGCTTGATTACATTTCATATATTCTTCAAGAGTTAGAATATTATAGGTGATATCAATTTCCTTAAACAGCCACTTCTCAAGATAAAAAAAAAGTCTTAACATTACAGTAGTAGCCACAGACACTGTAAGCTATTTCTCGAAATTTCTGTGATATTTCCAGATATATCTAATGCTTTCTCCATTGCTACAGTAGGGGCAGCAGAGAGAAACACTTTGGAAATGTTGCGAACTATCTGGAAATAGCTTGCAATGTCTGTGGCTACTACTGTACCAATGTCCAAATTAGTAGTCTTCTCATTTTGTTCAATCAAAATAAGCTTATTTCTAGCTTCTCTCTTCCTGGTCTTCAATGAATCCGTTACTTCCTAATTGTAACTTCTTTTGACATTTATTGCAGCAGAGGTTCCAGCTTGATTCATAATAAAATGATGGAAATAAACCAGAACATTTTCCAAGAAACCAAATTGCTTGAAGCAGTAAACAAATGCTGTTGGAAATGTACTGCCAAATCCCAAAGTGGAGAAAACCGCGGGTGGTCAGCTTAAATAACCGCCAAAAAACACAGCTCTATAATGAAGTTAAGTGACACAGCTCCTCAGGGGTATGATGCTAGCTAATAAAAGGCAGCCAGCCAGACATGTAAGAAAAACAGAAAAGAATTAGCACCAAGTGCATTTCTGCAAAAATATCTTTTTACTAAAAAATAAGTAATACAAAAATATAGGCAGAAATAAACACACAGCAGTACTACAAACAGCCTAGTAGATGCCCAGAGCTTCAACTCTAAATGAGTCTTCATCGGGGGGGGGGTACTGGTAGGAAAAAGCATGAATTAAATAGTATTGCTCATTCATATTCAAGTACTTAATTAAAGTGGTGACCAATACTTAAAGGTAAACCAAGAAAATTCAAGAAAAATTAACAAAAATATAGAATACCTTATATGTGTATAAGAAATATATAAATATGTATAGATACAAAAATATTCTTTTCAAAAATGTTTAAGTTTATGATTTTTGCTGTAGTTTTTCTAAGCTACATATTTTTAAATATGAAGCTAGAAACATCTAAATCATTTATTACAATCAATTTAACTAACAGCTAAATAATTAAGCACAACTTATACAAATCTTACAAAGATATTACAACAAAATGTAGAGTACACATATTATTAGATAAACATGACCTGCCACATTATCATAATATTAAAATGGGACCCCCTATTAACAAAGACAGTTACAACAATAAGCATGAATACTTCAAGGCGAACAGTCCCAGGCAGGTCAGTTGCAAATTCAGGAAAGGAATCTAGAAAGAAATAACAACAAATAAAAATATATGAACATAAAAATTGCTATTATAATCATAACCATAGTTTTATTCAATTCTTAAAGTCAAAACAGTAGACAAAACCTGCTCATAGAATACAATACAAGCATATTTAAGGTGAATTTTCCATCACACTACAATAATAAGGCATTTAGGGACAGCCAGGCAATACAGTAAGAAAGCTTTTATGATGTGTTGCTATTTTTTTAAAATGGTTTACGATCCTACTGGTTGTTTAATCTATTAGGTTTTACTGTATTCAATATATAACTCCATTTACCTTCTTTTTGAAGAAGCAAATTAGGTCTATCCCCTCCCAATTGGAGAGAAGGAATTGATTCAAGTCCAGTAAATTTCATATCATTAGGATCACTCTGATGGTCCAAAGCAAAATGTGACCCCACAGGGGTATTTTTGTTAATATCCAAAATAGAACGAATGTGTTATTGTACATGTTGCATAAGTGGCCTTATTGTTTTGCCAACATATACCAAATCACATGTACACCATAGTGCATACACCACGTAAGGTGTATCACAAGTAATCAATTCCCTAATTTGTACTCTTAAATCAGGAAATTTAGGGTGTACATTGCTGCTATACTTATGCACATTACATCTACAGCATTTATGGAAGCCACTAACTCTAACAGGTAGTCAGGTCTGACCAGCCTTTTTGTCTTTTTCCATCTGACTATGTACAAGTTTGTCCTTAAGACTACTAGCCTTTGAAAAGGTTACCCTTGTTTTTTTTTTTTCCTACAGCCTCCCCAACTTGACTGTCACTTAAAAGAATAGGCCAGTTCTTGTAAATGATGTTACCAACTCATCCAGCTACAGTAAATGGTTATATTAAGTAATGAAAGTACATGGTTGGCAATCTGATTCAATTACTCTAAGTTTCTCATGTAAGAGACTGGCTCTAGAAATCCAACATACTTTTTATTCTGTCCATTCCAATTGGTGCAAGTCATAACCCCTAGCTAAAAACCTTTTGATGAGCTCATCTGCCTGCTCATAAAATACTCAGTCACAACTAGAATTTCTTCTGAGGCATAAGAAGTGGCTATAGGGAATTGAATTCTTAAGGTGGGGGGGCACTGCTGGCTAATAGAAGAGAGTTAGTGGCAGTCAGTTTCTGAAAACACTGTGTTTCTATTGTACCAGATACATGATTTGCAGAGATGGAAAGGTCAAGGAAAGTAATGGATGAATCATTCATTGAATGGATGAAATGCAAATTTAAATCATTGTCATTTAACCAATCCAAAAAGGCAGGTATCAAATCACTGCCACCATCCCAGCTACAGAGGATGTCAACCAAAAAATGGAACCAGTAAGCCATGTGACTAAAATAAGGGTTGTTGACTTCATTAAGGACAGTAATGCTTTCCCATCTACCAAGGAATAAATTTGCATAGCTGGGGGCCATTGAGTCCCCCATAGCTGTACCTTGTTTCTGAAGATAAATATTCCCTTCAAATTCTAAATAATTATGGGTTAAAATAAATGTTAATGCTTCCATAAGAAATTATTTTGCATTTGTTCTCTAGCTACAGAATTCTTCAGAAAATAATTAACTTCTACTAAACCTTGGTGATGGATAATAGAAGTATAAAGAGATTCAACATCTATTGATGACCAGGTATAATCATCTTTCCATTTAAGATTTTGTAGCTTTGTTAACAAATCATCACTGTCCTTAATGTAAGACTCCAAAGTGGAAACATTGGGTTGCAGAAAAAAAAATCACAGAATTTGCCTAGATTTTGTGTGAGAGAATTAGGCCTACTAATGATGGAACAGACTGGAGGATCAATACTATTTTCATGCACCTTAGGCATTGCATAAAAACCTGGAGACATGGCATAATCTGACAAAATGTATTGGAATTCTTTCTATGTTATATGACCATTACTTAAAGCTTTTTCAAGCAGCGTATATAAATCTTTTTTTTTTTATTTCAACATAGGATCAAAGGATAGTTTGCCATAATTGTGGTTATCTTCTGCCAATTTAAACACAATCTCTCTATAGTGTTGTTTATTTAAGATATCAATGTTACCTCTCATGTCAGCCTGTTTTATAATGATTTCTTTATTATTTGATAGGCTACTAAGTGCTTCCCATTCTTTTCTGTAAAGATTTCTAGTTTTAGGTTTAGTATTAGCTTTCAACATCTCAGTCACTTGTTGTTTTACCACTTTTTCATCAGTAAATAAAGTATTATTTACTATGACAGGGCAAAAATCTGATCTTGTTTTAAATGTATTTTCCTTAAGGCACCCCTGCTCACATTAGCACCTAATAAACCTGGATGAACATGCTGACAGGGGGGTACTAAGTCAGTTAACTGTTTATTTTCATTTTCATTCAAAAGTTCTTGTAAGTTCTCCATATCCTCTGTCTCAGTCTCAAAACTGATGTTCTCATCCCTAAACACATTAGAAATGGTATCATTATGTATAACAGAATCATCAAAAGAACCACCCACATTAACTTCATTTTCAGGATTTAACAAATAATCAGTTCCCTCTGTGTGTAAAGTTCCATTAATGCCCATACTAGCGTTTACTTCCACTTCAGTCCTATGGAAAAACAGCTTTAATTTAAGTTTTCTAAAGAACTTTTCTTGGTCAACGAAAATTTCAAAACCATTATTGTTAGGTGTAGGTATAACTGTAAGTCCCTTCTGTAGGACAGTTGTCTGCACAGGGTTAAGTTCAACATCAGATAAATTTAGGTTCTGAAGTCTGTCACCTTCTGTTTGGAGCACAAGATTCTCTCATTGTGTCTTGGCTCTTCTGCCTCCTTGGTGTCCTCTTCATGTCTTGCCTTTCCTTTTCCTTTGTTCATTTTCCTTAAAAAAGGTCCCTTCCTGGTATTTTTATTCTTATTTATGGTACCAGAGTCTTCAGAACTGACTCTCTTTTAATTCCCAGACCCACTATGATTTCTGCCACCAGTGAACCGAACACATGATCTGCCCTGACTCTGTGAACGTTTTCTTGACCATTCAATTATGTTACCTAGGTCGTAATCACCTTAATCTCTTATCAATTTTCTATTCTTTCTGTCAACAACTTCATTTTCATATTTGATAAGTTTCAGTTTTAATTTATTAATGAATTCCTCATAGGCAGCATTTCCTTTAAAGCTTAAAACCCTTTCTTTTACAGCTTTCAGTTCAATTAAGTGTTCCTGATACTTTGTAGTGTCATCCTTAATTAACAGCTCAATAAACATTCTGTAGCAATCACAGGCTGCCTTTATCAAATCATCCTAAAACCAAAAAGCATCAATCCCAAAAGAAAGTGTAATAGGTATACATAGACCTCTCAGGGCTTGATTACATATCAGATATTCTTCGAGAGTCAGAATATTATAGGTGATATCAATTTCCTTAAACAGCAGCTTCTCAAGATAAAAAAAAAACACAGTCTTAAGGTTACCAATGTCCAGATTAGTAGTCTTCTCATTTTGCTCAATCAAAATGAGTTTATTTCTAGCTTCTCTCTTCCTGGTCCCCAATGAATCCACTACTTCCCAATCATAACTGCTTTCGACATTTATTGCAGCAGAGGTGCCAGCTTGATTCATAATAAAATGATGGAAAAAAAACCCAGAAAAATAACTGAGAAACCGAATTACTTGAAGCAGTAAAAGAATGCTATTTGTAAATGTACTGACAAAACCCAAAGCTGAGAAAACCGTGAGCAGTCAGCTTAAATAACTGGCAAAAAAACACAGCTCCAAAATGAAGTTAAGCAAAACAGCTCCTCAGGGGTAGGATGCTAGCTAATAAAAGGCAGCCAGCCAGACATATACGAAGAACAGAAAAGAAGCAGCACCAAGTGTGTTTCTGCAAAAATATATTTTTACTGAAAAATAAGTAATACAAAAATATAGGCAGAAATAAACACACAGCAGTACTACAAACAGCCTACTAGACACCCATCGCTTCATCTCTAAACAAGTCTTCATCAGTGGGTGGTACTAGTAGAAAAAGCATGATTTAAATAGTATTGCTCATTAATATTCAAGTACTGTACTTAATTAAAGTGGAGACCAATACTTAAAGGTAAACCAAGAAAAATCAAGACAAATTCACAAAAATATAAAACATCTTATATGTGTATAAGAAATATCATCATCATCATTCTTTATTGTTCAACGTTTAATTAAAATACAATGCATAATATCTATTAACATAGTATAAATACAATAGATTCACAACATTTTTTTCAACAATTAAGAGGCTATATTCCATTTCTTTCTATATGTTACAAACTTCTTATCTGATTTAAAATTTGGAAGTGGGGACTATCTAGAGCAATGCAACATAATACAACAATTTACTAGAGACCTCTTTAGGGTATGGATTAAATTCATTCAACATTCTCTTTATTTGTTACATGAAGTTTATTTGTTTCTATAACTTTGAGAAAGGAGGCCACAGCATTCAAAATATTCATGCTGTGGGATTTTAAGAGATGCGCCACCATAGTATTGGGTTCATATTCCAATATACTTAGATAGGATCCCAGTAATTGTTTCCTTTCTTCATTATAGAGTCGGCATAACATTATAAGATGTTCAAGATCATTCAAATTTTTTCCACAATTGCGTAGAATCCTTTCCTCAACTCTTCCTATATTATACAGGTTTAATTTGTAATTATTTGAGAAGAGTTTGAATCTGAACCTAGTAATTACTTTCCTAAAATCTGAATTAATCATTCTTACCAAATAAGTTTCCAATTTATGCGTTCTTTTATTTTCTGACAACCATTTACAAATCGTGTAATGCCTTTCTAATCCCATATCCCTTTGCCTATAGGTATAATTTATTCTTTTATTATTCATTATTTTTGCCTGCATAAATCGTAATTGTAAACTATCTGTAACATTATTTAACAGTCCAAAAGATTTTATAACTTTTTCTAGTATAACCATACTTGGAAACATTATATTATGACTTTTATGTTTTAAAGCTTCCTCAAGGCACAGTCTGGGTAGAGTTCTGTTATTCATTATATATACCTTTAACCAATAATTTGCTTCTCTTTGTCTAATTTGACATTCAGTTGGTAATTGCCCCAACTCCGCCCTTGCCAATGCTGAAGGCACACCATTAGGGAGACCCATTATCCTTTTGTAGAATATGTTTAATAAGGGGTCTAATTTTCTACTGCTACTTTGCCCCCAAATTTCAGCCCCATATAATATTTGACTTTTTAGTTTTGCATTGAGGACTCTTAAAATTCCTTTTATTGAATGACCGCCATGCGTATAGGCAAATGAGTTGAGGATCGGAAGGAATCTTCATGCTTTGTTTTCCACATCACCGATATGTTTGTTCCATGTTCCATCTTGGGATAAAGTCAGCCCTAGATAACAAAACTCCCTTGCTACCTCTATTTTGTTGTTGTTTATAGAGTAATTATAGGCCTTATTGTTGCCTCCAAACACCAATACCTTAGTCTTTTCATAATTTATTACCAAATCTGCCTTAACACATTCTATTGAAAACCTATTCATCATTTTTTTTAAACCTATATAGCTTGTAGAAATTAATACTGCATCATCTGCAAATGTCAGATATGGGCAAGGTGTTGTGCCAGTCTTTGGCATATGATGATCTGAATTGTACAAGCAATTCAATACTGTTTGAAAGTATAGATTAAACAATAGTGGTGAGAGGGTGCATCCTTGTTTTTCACTTATGTTGAATGCAAACCGCTCTGTAAGTGTTCCAGCATTTGTGTATCTAATACTTGTATAATTATTGCAATACAGAGTTTTAATAATGCTTTACAATGCCCTATCAATACCTAAATCTTCCAGTCTCACCCATAGTTTGGCTCGATTGACTCTATCAAATACTGTTTTCAGATCAATGAATAAATAATATAATTTCTGTCCTTTAACCTTCTTGTATTTATGAATAAGATGCACTATTGTGAAACACTGATCTATTGTTGACCTTTCTGGTTGAAAACCTGCCTGAGTTGAATCAATTATCTTATTTTCTTCTACCCACTGGATCAATCGGTTGTTGATTATTTTGGTGAATGATTTTTCCACACTGTCTAAGAGACTGATAGGCCTATAGCAATCTGGTTTAGTCTTATCTCCTCTCTTGAATAAAGGGACTATAATATTTAACTTCCAACAGAGTGGGGCTATTTTATGTTTCCAAACTGAATTAAATATGATTTCCAAAACTGGAATCCACTGTTCCACCATGGAGCTTATTACATCAGTTTGAATCCCTTTGGGTCCTGGGGCTTTGTGTCTTTTTTACGTTTTTATTGCCTTTTCAATTTCAGTATGAGTAATTGGACTAAATTTAAGATCTTTTTTTCATTTTCTATATCATTAACATTTATTGCTTTTACATATTCTTGGTCATCCAGAAAGAATAACTTTCTGTAGTAACTAACATAATTCTCAGGCTCAATAAAAGCACCCATTTCTCCCCTGTAATCTTTAATACCTTTATTCACCATATTCCAGAATGTTTCTGTTTCATTCTTTTTTACTGCCTGTTCGAGTTCCATCCATAATTTCACTTGGTGCTTGTTCTTATTCTCTTTTGCAAGACCTGGGGGTGGTGCTTGACAACAGGCTGACTCTATGATCTCAGGTGTCGGCAGTTGTCAAGTCTTCCTTTTACCATCTTAGGAACATTGCCAGGATCAAGCACCTTGTTCCATCCAAGGGTCTGCCTACGTTGATCCACACCTTTGTGACCTCATGCCTTGATTATTGCAACTCCCTGTACTTAGGGCTACCTGGGGTCGATATCCATCACCTGCAGCTAGTGAAGAATGCTGCCGTATGATTGTTGATGGGGATTTCTTGTTCTTCTCATATCACCCATGTGATGTGTGATCTGCATTGGCTGCTGATTCAGTGGCAGATCACCTTTAAAATTGGTTTACTGACTTACAAAGCCCTACACGGACTTGGCCCTGACTGCATGAAAGAGCCTTTTGTTCCCTACTGCCCTGAATGACAGCTCCGTTCAGCTGACGAGGGATTGCTGGAGATTACGATGGTGTCTTTGAAATCTTCTGGGGCCCGTGCATTTATGTACACAGCCCCTACCCTTTGGAATTCTCTACCCCATCAGCTATGGGAGTGCATAACTGTGGGGGGATTCAAACAGGCATTGAAAACTTTTCTATGCATCAGGGCCTTTAGTGGTATGGAATGAAAGGACCAATCAGACTATTTATTATTGTGCTTGCTGATTTTATTATTGCTGTTGTAATCTTTCTGTAAAGTGCCTTGGTATTTTGAAAGGCGCATAAGTGAAATAAAGTTATTATTATTATTTAGTATCTTATTATATTGTTTCCTTAGTCCATTAATTTCCTTGTCTATTTCTCAGTCATCATTTATATTACCCTTTATTATTCTTAACTGCCTATTTAGATTTTTTTTTCTTTTCTGCATTCCTTATTGAACCATGCTTTACCTTCTTTCTTTGTATCTTATACTCTTTTGTTATGATGTTTCTTATATTACCCAAAGTAATATTACATTTTGTTAATAATAAAATTATATCCATATCCATAGAGAGATCTTTTAAACTTTCTATTATACCTCTGTCTTTCATAATTTGTGCCAGATTCCCGTTTTCTATTATTTCCCACCCTATGCTATTCCTATTGATTACTGTCAATCTATCTTCTTCTTCTTTATCCAATATTGAAGGGTATTTTCCATCCATACTCATTTGGCATTCCAATAGTGCATGTTGACTTTCGAGAGTTGACCTCACTATTAATTTCTTGCAATTTTTTAATGTATTGAGACTGACACAGATGTAATCTATTACCGAAGATCCTCTTCCACCTTCATATGTATAATTTCCTGGTATATCTCCTGATATACACCCATTTATTACCAGATTATTTGTATCTCTTAACACTTTATGCAGTTCTTCTCCTCTATTGTTTAATATCAAGTCTCTTGACTGTCTCGTATCTCTCAGATGACTTGTAGTTAATTGACTCATAAGATTTATATGGTCATCATTAATACCCTTCAGGTTGCCTAATCTTGCATTTAAATCACTAACAAGAATAATATTTCCATTTGGCAATTTCATTTGTATTATCTCAAGTTCACGTTTAATAATAATAATAATAATTTTTAGGCGCCTTTCAAAAAACCAAGAAGCCGTACATAATAAAATCAACACTTCAAATATATAAGCAGTCATTCATAACTAAAATCATTCACATATCATAATACAACCAACACACTCAATTAATAAAAGCCTGAGAACACAAATAAGTCTTTAAAGCCTGTTTGAATGGCTCCACAGTTGCGCACTCCCAAATCTGATGGGGTACAGCATTCCAAAGCGTAGACACAGCAAACTCAAATGCTCTTATAATAATAATAAACTTCATTTCTTTTGCGCCTTTCTAAAATCAAGGCGCATTACAAAATAACAGTCATAAAACATAATAAAACAAATTAAAATCCAAGCTAAAATATACAGCATTAGTTAAAATCTATGTCATCACCAAATGCCTTTTTCCATAGAAAGGATTTTAGGCCTTTTTTAAAACCCTCCACCGTCATGCACTCTCTAATCCAATGGGATAGAGAATTCCAGAGGGTCGGTGCTACAAAACTAAAAGCGCGGGCGCCGGAAGATTTTAAAACTACCCTCGGAATCTCTAGCACCCCCTCGTTGGCTGAGCGGAGTGATCACATTGGAAGGTAAGGCACCAAAAGATCTTTCAGGTAATCAGGGCCCAAGTCATGTAGGGCTTTATATGTCAGTATTCTGACTTTAAAGGTGATCCGTCACTGAACCGGCAGCCAGTGCAGATCCATCAGCACTGGTGTAATATGGGAAGTACGTGAGGTCCCCATTAACAACCGGGCCGTTGAGTTCTGCACTAGCTGCAAGCAGCAGATATCAACCCCAGGAAGCCCAAAGTAGAGGGAGTTGCAGTAGTCCAAACAGGAGGTTACAAAGGTGTGGATAAGTGTAGGCAGGTCACCAGATGGAACAAGGTGCTTGATCCTAGTGATGTTCCTAATATGGTAAAAGGATACCTTAACAACCGCCGACACCTGAGCATGCAATGTTAGCTGATCATCAAGGATCACCCCCAGGTCTCGCACCCATTCAGAGGCAGGGAGCTCCACATCCCCCAGGAATAAACTGCAGTTTGATTTGTCCCTGGCCCCTCAATCCAGTGGCCAGGATCCACGACCATCACCTCCATCTTTCCAGAGTTCAACTTCAACCAGCTGGACCTCATCCAACCCTGGATCTCACTGAGACAGTTGTTAAACACTGAGAGTGCTCTATTCTGGTCAGGTGCAAAAGACAGATAGAGCTGGGTATGCATCGGCATAACAATGAAACTCCAGCCCATATCTTCTTACAATGTCTCTGAGGGGAGGCATGTACACTGCAAACAACATGGGGGACACCACATAGCCCTGAGGCACCCCACAGGACAGAGCGGTAGGATCAGAGGAAAATATCCCTGATACAACCCTCTGAGTTCTACCTGTGAGGAAGGAGGTAAACCATCTGTGTACCAAACCCGACAACCCACAGATGCATCTCAGGCACTCGAGCAGCACCCCATGGTCTACAGTGTCAAATGCTGCTGACAAATCCAGAAGGACCAAAATGGACCAATTTTTCTGGTCTCTCACCATCAGGAGATCATTGAGCACCCGAACCAGTGCAGTGTCAGTGCTATGTCTCTTTCAAAAACCTGATTGAAGAGGGTCGTAGATGTTATGGATGGATAAATGGTTGTCCAACTGGGCTGCCACCACTTTCTTGATAACCTTCCCCACAAAGGGGAGGTTCGAGATGGGTCTGTAGTTGGCTAGGGAGTCTGGGTTCAACACTGGTGTCACCACAGCTTCCTTCAGGGAGCAAGGATATTCACCGGAGTCTAAGGAGCACCAGACTATCCTAGCTAGAACCGGAATGATAACCTCACCACAGCCCATAATCAGGCCAGTGGGACCTGGGTCTAAACTACAGCTTATGGTATGCATACTCTGGACAATCCTCATAACATCATTGATTTCCGGCCTTTCGAAGGAACTCCAGGCAAACGGGGTACTTGTAACTGTAGGCTGGACTACAGCAACTCCCATGGCAAGTGCTGTGTGAGTCTCAGCCCTGATGTCAGCCACCTTATCTGCAAAGAATCAAGCAAGCTCCTCACATTGTATTTGTGAAAAGGCTCAACGAACTTGCAGACAGGCTGGATTGCACAGCCTGTCTATGGTTCGAAAGAGCTGGGATGGTCGATTCTGTGCGGCAGCAATTTCTCTGGACAGGAATACTGCCTTCTTATGAGAAATTGCTGACTGATAGAGTTTGTAGTGCTCTAGGAGTCTAAGATGGTCAGCATCTAAGCCGGATTTTCGCCAGCACCTCTCCAACCTGTGTCCTAGTCGCCGCATCTCCCTCAGATTCCAATCAAACCAAGGGGATCGAGGGTGAAGGGAGAGAGGGCGCACATGGGTGGGAGCAATTAAATCCAAAGCAGCTGTAACAGCCTTATTATAGGCTAGCACCAGTTCTTCAGGATTGTATTCTTGCGCCAGAAGATTTTAAACATACCCTTGGAACCTCTAGCAACCCCTCGCTGGATGAGCGGAGTGATCGACCGGGCTGGTAGGGAATCAGGAGCTCTTTCAGGTAATCCAGACCGAGTCCATGTAGGGCTTTAAAAGTCAGCAAGCCGACTTTATAGGTGATCTGCCACTGAACTGGCAGCCAGTGCAGCTCATGCAGCACTGGCGAAATATGACAAGATCGCAAAGACCCCATCAAAAGTTGGGCTGCTGCATTCTGCACCAGCTGCAGGTGGTGGATTCCTACCCCAGGAAGCCCTAGGTAAAGGAAGCTGCAATAATCTAAGCGAGAGGAAACAAAGGTGTGGATCAATGTCAGAAGGTCATCAGATGGAACAAGGTGCCTAATCCTGGCGAAATTCCTAAGATGGTAAAAGGAAGTTTTGATGCCCGCCGACACCTGCGAATGCAAGGTCAGCCCTTCATCAAAAATTACCCCTAGGTTACGCACCCATTCAAAGGTCAGGAGTGAGGCGCCACCCAGAAAAATTCCCGAAGGTGCACCTTCCCCCAACCCCCCCTATCTGACAACCTGGATCCACAACCAACACCTCAATTTTGTCTGGGTTCAAACTTAGCCAGCTGGAATCCATCCAGTCTTCGATTTCTTTCAGACAGTTGTTAAATACTGATGCAGCTCCATCCTGGTTGGGTGCAAAAGATAGGTAGAGCTGGATATCATCAGCATAGCAGTGAAACCTCAGCCCATACCTTCTTACAATGTCTGTGAGGGGCAGTATATACACCACGAACAACATGGGTGAGAGGACCGAACCCTGAGGAACTCCACATGACAGCGAGATAGGGTCCAAGGAATAAACTCCCGACACCACTCTCTGAGATCTACCCATGAGGAAAGATGAAAACCACCTGAGGACTGTTCCAGACAGCACACAGATGAACCTCAGATGACCCAACAACACCTCATGGTCCACAGTGTCAAAAGCTGAAGAGAGATCAAGAAGAACCAAGATGGAATGGTTTTTCTGATCCGCAGCCATCAAGAGATCATTGAGCACCCAAACCAGTGCTGTTTCGGTACTATGTCTGTTACAAAAATCAGACTGGAGTGGTTCATAGATGTCATGGATGGTCAAATGGTCCTTCAGTTGCGCAGCCACAACTTACTCAATAACCTTCCATATAAAAGGAAGGTTAGAGACAGGTCTGTAGTTGGCATGGCAGTCTGGGTCCAAGGAAGCTTTCTTCAAGAGAGGCGTCACCACTGCCTCTCTTAGAGAGCTACGAAACTCTCCAGACTCCAAGGAGCACCAGATAATCTGTGCTAGGACTGGACTGATAACCTCAATACCTCCCAAAATTAGGGAAGTAGGTCCAGGATCCAATCTACAGCAAGTGAGGCGCACATTCTGGATAATCTGCATGATATCCATGAACTCCAGATGGCCAAAGGTACTCCAAGACACCCGAGGTGTAGTAACCTCGCACTGATCAATAGCAATGCCCATAGCGTGTGCTGGGTGGAGTCCCGCCCTGTTGTCACCCACCTTATTTGCAAAGAATCGTGCAATTTCATCGCACTCTAATTGCGAAAAAATTCTCCGCACTTGAAGATAGGCTGGGTTGCACAGTCTGTCCACAGTGCAAAAAAGCTGAGCTGGTCAATTCTGAGCAGATGCAATCTCCCTGGACAGGAATTCTGCCTTCTTAAGGGAGATTGTAGATTGGTAGACTTGATAATGTTCCAACAATCTAAGGTGGTCGGCATCAAGGGTGGACTTTCGCCAGCAACGCTCCAACCTTCAACCCAGTCTCTGCAGCTCCCTCAAGGCCCATCAAACCAGGGAGATTGAGGGCAAAGGGGGAGAGGTCGAATGTGGACGGGGCAATAGAATCAAACGCTGTAGAGATGGCCAAATTATAGGCCGTCACGAGAGTCTCCAGATCACTGCTGGTAAACGAGGAAGATGATAGGTTGAGCACCACCATTAGGCCCTTAGAACTTAGATCTCATAAAGGGCGGTACCTGACCATTTCCATAGGGGTAGACCTATTGGGGGGTTAAAAGAACTAAACCCCACAGTGCAGTGATCGGACCACCCAACTGGATCCACCTCCAAATCAGAAGCTTCAATCCCTGGGAGGAAGACTAAGTCAAGGGAGTGGCCATGTCTATGAGTAGCAGAGGTAACCACCTGTGTCCGGCCCAGAGAAGATATCAACTGGAGGAAGTGTTGTCCAAATTGTGAGAGTTCATCGTCTACCCAGGCATTGAAGTTGCCAAGAACCATCAGTCTTGGTGACTCCAATGCTATGTCAACGATGAAGTCCGCCACTTCCTGAAGGAAACGTCTCTTGTCACTGGGTGGACGATAGACAAGAACGATCCTACAACCTACACCCACTATGACAGCACACTCGAATGACTCAGTCTCCCCTACCAATACACTAGTGAGGTTGAGTTTGGTCTTGAAACAGACTGCCACCCCCCCCCCGCAGTCCAATCTCGGACAGTGTATTACCAAGTACCCGGCTGGAACTAAAACCTCCAAAATGGGGCCAGAATTCTCATCCAGCCAGGTCTCAGTAATGCAAGCCAGGTCAACCGTTTCCACAAGATCAGCAATAATTGCTGTCTTGTTTTTGACTGACCTGGTGTTGATAGCACCGTCCGAGTTGGACAAATGCCTCGTGCCTCCCAAGCCACCTGCCGACTCAATTCGTTCATGCCCTTGGGTATGGGAAACAGACATGGCTGACCATGTTCTGATTTCCATTTCTCTCCAGGGCATCTCCTGACTCCCAAAACCCCGATTTGATGACCCAGCTCACTCACCCTCCACTGTTCACCATCCTCCATCTTCCTCCCCCTCCTCCGTGCTATACCAAGCGCTCTACAGTGCTGGTACACCAAATTCCAGAGGAGAAGGAGGAAAAAAAGGATGGAGGGCATGAAAAGCAGAGGGTGAGTAGTGCACAACTGTGGAGGCAAACAAACAGCACATTCTACATGAACTTAAACTAATACTTAATTACTTCAAAATTCTTAAAATATATATAACCTAAATAGCCCAGGAAAGCTCTCACCTCCCCTGAACAATACCAGTGCTTTATTAATCCCAGCTGTGCTGTCACCAGACCATAGGCATTAAATAGAAAAACAAAAAACAAACAAAAAAAAAGAAACCCTCTTACAACCCAAAATGGAGGATGGGTTTCAGGCATTCTCACTGCCTAAATTAAAAAATCACAGTCTATAAAACTACTATATAACACACAAAAAAAATAAATAAATAAAATGAGTCAGAAAGAATATGTGGACCCCAGGTCCTCTCACCACCAGGGAGCAACCCACAATGTTCAGATTAGTCCAAACGAAATAAGATACAGTTCATTATTGTTGTTATCATTCATGCAGTGAGTTCCATGGTCCAGCGTAGAAAACAATTACATTCCAACAAAATCCCAGTCATCCGATAAAACCCAAACATATAAGTCTCCACCCATTCTGGGCTGCAGCTTGACCTAGGACAGCCCGACAGAGTTCCAGTAACTCAGTTCATCTTTGCTGCTCTCCAGTCGGTCCAAAAATGACTGTAGAATCTTGTATCCATTCAGACTCAAAGGCCAAATGTAAAACCAGGGGCAGCTTAGAGGAAAGAGAAAACCTGTCCCCCCCCAGCCACAAACAGGCCCCGATCACTCTCTCCATCAGCCCGCAGCTAAGCACCTCGAAGTTGGGCTGACAGAGACCAACCCACCAGGCCCTTTGGGAGAAACCGGAGGCAATACCTCCAGCTTCCCGGGGCATAACCCAACAGCTCCTGCTCGTTCATGAGAACCAGAGACCAGATATAGCCCTAAGGCCGCTAGAGATCCAGGAGATCTACACCCCCACACTGCCCTCAGTCTCTCCTAAGAACTCAGTCTGCCTTCAGAGGTACACCAGCGTCGATGACAATAACTGCAACCAATCTTTACAAGCACCAAGACCTTTGCTCTCAATCTCTGTGTGGTAATATTAATAGAGGCATTAGTCAAATTCGAACAGTTCTCCTCAAAAGATGGCAAATTTGGAATCAGTCTGCCCTCTAACTGCACAGTCTTCCCCGCAGCAGGCAAACATAAATCAAAGTTCCCATAGCGTTTCCACAGCGATTCTGCCCAGACCCTCCAGACTCAGGCTTACAATGCGAGCAGCAAATTCCAGCCCACAACATCAGGCAGTAGGTTCCAGCCTCACCACGGGATAAAAATCTAAAGTCTGTTTTGGTTCTCCAAAATTGAAACCTGGCACAATTTCAGCAGTGAACTCACTATAACAAAGTAAGCCACCAAATAAAACATCTGTATACTCCAAAATAACTAAGCAGGACCGGGAGAGCGACCATCCTGAGAAGCTAAGCGGTGGTTTCACTAAAACAAAGGTGAACCACCATAACAGCCAATTAGCTCCTAAGTAGCGAAAAAATATCCAAAACACCAGCTGTATACCCGCAGTACGGTAGAACAGTATATAACTCACTTGTCAGCCCCAACTTACTAAAAAATAAACTTAAAAATAAAATAAAACAAACTCAGACTCCGGAGCTCAAACCTCAGGAAGCTCACACACCACCGCCATCTTGAAATCAATCAAGTTTAAGTGTCTGCAACCAATTTGCATCTCTATAGCTACTATTTTCTGGTGGTGCATACATATTTACCAATACTATATCTTCTATCTCCTCTCCCTTAATGTGTAATATTATAAAACTTTTACATTTTGTGAGAATCTCTTTAGTTTATGCATTTTTTTAATTTGCAAAAAGTGACTATTCCTCCTACATTCCTGCCAAACTTTTTTTGTTTTTCAGCTTGTTTTACATATGGGCCCAGATATTCAAAAGGGTTGCGCATGGCGCAACAGTATTCTTATATCGGCAACCACTGATGTGCCTAGATGATATTCAAAGGGAAAATACGTGGCACAAATCCATGATGCCGGAGCGCATCAGTAATGTATGCAGGTGCAGGTAGGGGGGGCATGCCCATGCATACCATGCACAGCCTGATATTTAGTCCAGGATGTGCAGAGCCATGCATGTGCAACCCTTACCTGCTTCAGCACAAAGTTGATCCAAAAAAAAAAAGAAACAATGGATGGCCACCCACAGGTGAGCTGCCACATTGCAGGGCACAACTCGGCAGCTGCCACCTGTTGGTGGCCACCCGAGCTCCGGCTGAACCTAGTGGTGCCCCCCCATGCCCAATCATGGGCATTTGTAAAAAATGCAGAATTCTGCCAATATCCCTGGTGGTCCAGTGGACTGCTATCTGCCCAATCGCGGGCATTAGTAATAAAAAATAAATATATCTGTCCAATATCCCTGGTGGTCCAGTGGACCGCTATCTGCTCAATCGCGGGCATTAGTAATAAAAAATAAAAATATGTCCAATATCCCTGGTGGTCTAGCGGTACCCCCCTCGCTCCCCCCTGGTCAGCCGGTGGGTGGCAATACCCCACCATCTGCTGCCAACCAACTGACACCATCGGTGCGACATGCGCCCGATGGTCCACAGCGCAGGCCAATGGGCGTGCAGCTATACCGTACATTACATTCCAGATATGTATCCGTACAGCCCTACCTACGGTGTCAGTCGGCGGGCGGTGGGGTGGCAGGCGGGTGGGGTGCTGCCACCCGCTGGCTGACCGGGGGGGAGTGGGGCAGTGGGGCTCAGTCGGCAGTTGGGGAGGGGGGTACTGCTAGACAACCAGGGATATTGGACATATTTTTATTTTTTATTACTAATGCCCATGATTGGGCAGATAGCAGTCCACTGGACCACCAGGGATATTGGACAGATATATTTATTACTAATGCCCACGATTGGGCAGCTAGCGGTCCACTGAACCACCAGGGATATTGGACAGATATATTTATTACTAATGTTCGCGATTGGGCTGACAGCGGTCCACTGGACCACCAGGGATATTGGAGTGTACTATATTTTACTTCAGCCCGCGATCAGGCTGTGAAGCACATTGCGGCTGCAGGGGGCGTCGGTCCTGATGGCTGCTGCCTGGCAGGGTGCCAGGTGCAAGTCGTCAGGGATCGGCGCACCTGCATGCAAATGGGGCCATAATGACATGCAAATGGCCCCATTTGTGCCTTGCATACATTATGGCCCCATTTGCATGTCAAGTTTTGAATATCGCAGTTGCTGTGCATAGCGCAATGGAACATGCACTAGTGCATCCCCATGCTCCACTCTGGCCACTTGCGCTGGTGCAGTGCCACTGTACCATGCACACTGTGGGTGGCCAGGGTGCAATATTCAACGATGCTGTGCCATGGTGCAGCTCCGTTGAATATCGCCCAGTCCACACCCCTGTGCAGCCAAGTTGCGGCTGTGCCCAAGCTTGTGCCACAGCCTGGTGCAGTTTGAATATCTGGGCCACAGTGTATATCCATCCAAATAAATTGTCTCAATCCTCCATGTCTCTTGTATATACAATATACATATAATCGGATTTATTTACATATCTCTCCTTGTCTGCATCTCCCAATCTATCAATGAAACCTGATAGGTTCCATGTTAGTATATTAATATGTCCTCATCTAGACAGGTCTTTGTTGGCTCCTATTGCTTCCTTTACAGTTTCCTGTTTTTTTTTCTTTCCTTGCTTTAAATCCCATTGTCACAAATCAGTATCAGTCAATACCTCAAATCTATTAGTTGTATCAATCATTGTTTTCCATTCTGTACTCTGGTATCCCATCTGGCATCCTGGCTTTTCATCTATTTGTTCTTCCATATAAATATGGATACCCAGTCCATCTAAGGCCGATAGTTTTTGATATAATAGATTGAACAATTTTCCCCTTTTCACCTTTAGCATAATTTGACCATCAAATTCATACCATTTCACCTGTACAATATCAGTGGTGCAGATTTGGGTTTTTAATAATGTCCTAAGTGTAATGGCCAATTTTTCTTTAATATTCCTTCTGTTCTCATGGTGTAATTGGGTTAGACCAAATATTAACAACCTAATTTCTCCCTTTTCATCCTGAGATGCAAAGAATTCTGGGAATAAGTCACCCAGTGTTGCTATTTTTTTCAATTTGAACTCCCAGTTTCTCTAGCTCTTTTTGAACATTACTGATTGCTTTGAGTATATAGTATTGGTTTGCTACTATCAATACCAATTCCAACTCATTAATTGGCCTAATTACACTTATACATTCCATCAAATTTCTGCACCCACCAAGTGCCATGTTTATTAAATTTTTGGTCATTCAGGAAAGGTTTAATTCATTCTCCTGTGGCATACAAGCCATACCATACAAAGGCAAAACAAAGTCTATGGATAATGTTTTTGTCAAAAAGTTCTTGAATCTGTCCTGTCCTCCTAAATCATTATCTTCTATTCTGTCTTTATTCCTACTCCTATTCCCTTCACCCTTGCTAGCCTTTGATGCTTTACCTAGTGTCTCTTCCTTGTTTCCAAGTGATGTTTTTTTCTTTAGCACTTTCTATTAATCCTGGGACTTCATTCAGTTCTTTACCCTTATTCAAATGCAATTTTTTTTTAATTTTTTTGTTTAGTGCCTACCCCTTTCTTGTCCTTTCCTTTATTTATCATATTCACACCCCTGTTTCCTTTGTTTTTAAATCCTTTGCATTTTTTTTGGCATGCATACTTTCTTCTCTTCTGCCTCATGTTTGAATCCTTTCTTATGTCCTTCATTCTGATTATTGTTTATATCAGTATCTACACGATGTCTCTCATCTTCTCCAGATCCAGTATTTAATCTTTCCTTGCTTAGTACAACCTCCTTGACAGGGCTGTCTATTATCTGCCAACTTTCCATTATTCTTCTCTGCAAGACAGCTACGCAACTCTGTGTGGTTTTATATCACCTTGTTTCTATATTTTTTCCCTTTTTGTTTCTTTTCTTCTTTTTGTTCCTGTTGTTCTCCCTTTTCCCAAAGCTTTGGGAATTTATTCCTAAATTCTAGGCAAATGCTTTCATTCCAAATTAACTTTTCAGGCAACATTACACATTCCATAGCCTCTTTGCCGGTGTTGCTATTAAAACATATACTTATTTCTTTATCTTTATCTTCATCTGCTGATGCTAGGTTCTGAGCTATCTATTCCGTCTGATCAAAATTAAAGCTAAAATCCTGGCCAGATGGAACTACTTTAGGCGAGTTCTATACACTCACCTCCATTTTTTTATTCAAAAAATCATCCATTCTCTTTATATTGTCTCTACTTAAACCTTTCAAAAAGGATAAATCCTTTTTAATCTCCATCAATTGCTGGTATAAAAATATGTTTGCATCCATAGTGTCCCTTATGATTCTTATTACCTCATTGGTTAATCCCTCAATGTCCTGATTAACCAGGCTTCTAGGGCTCATTGTCCATGAGCAGCTGTCTTCTACATAAGACCCCCTATATTCTCCAGCTCTTTCATTTCTATTATCTATATCTAACTTTGTAATATTCCCTCTATCATTTACATTACTAAGATCTTCCCTTATTGACTTTCTCATACTTCTAACCTTTTTGTTGAGAGTTTGTAAATTACTGATTGTTTTTGAAATATTAACATCATTTACTTCCTCTAATCTGTCATTCTTATTCTCATCTCCTGTGCTTTCTTTAATTTAATTTTGGTTTTGGTTTTGATTTCTATTACTTAATTCCATATTTTCAGGACATTTATCACTATAATCATTCGATGAAGGAAATGTGAACTCTGAGGCTTCAAAAATGGTTTCTTTACTAGGGACCCCATTTTTCTCTTTGTTAAAAATGTTATAATATCTCCATTTGGTGTAGATGTATGTAATACCTCATTGCTTCCAATTACATCTACTATGTGGTTATCTATTAGATTTTCCCGCATTACCTTGGCTTGTTTCTTTGATTTTAATACTGTCTTTTTTACAGATGGTCTCCTCATCTTGTCCACTTTTCCTTCTCCTGTCACATCCATTTCACTTTTAGTCATGTTTTTAATCTTAATTCTTCCACTTCTCATGGCTATCGGCATAACAAATCTTTGAAAATTGATGACTAAATATTCAGTCAGTCAGACCTTAAATGGTCTAAATTAACTTAACTGCAGCTCAGTCAAGAACAGTTTAAACAGTTAGACAATCTCACAATCAGAACAATGAGATAACTTGTCAGGCAGCCTAACAATCAGGTAGCATCTATTGAATGATACACATGTGATCAAACCAAGGATATGGAAAATATAATGAGCAATCAATACTCAATACTCAAAAATTCAAAATATTATGAATCTCAATTGGTAGTAGTTGGTGGTAACTGGCAGCCATCAGTAGCAATTTGGTAACAATTTGAGCCTGAGGGTTTAAGCCTAAAGTCATAAACCCTATAAGTAGATATGTCCAGACACAATTTATCATTACAAAGAAATGGTTCAGTTCTACAGTTTGCTCCCTAAATAAATAGTTAATAATTAAAAGGTGAGCTTCTAGCATACACTTAACACATCCATTGCTGTGATGCAATAAAAATCAAGAGTAAATGTTTAGTGTAGTTATATTATATGTTAAAATTGATAACCCCTCACTTCCAAGAATTTAAAAATAAATATTAAAGCAGTACCAATGTGGGGGCATGGCTTGGCTGAGGAGCAAGATGGAGGTGTTTTCGGAGAGCTCCATCCCTATCCACTGGAAATCAGTTCAATCCTGCACATTATAGCCTCAAAATCTAGCAAAAAAATGCTATCTTACTGCTCCGATGCTTCCTCAACCTAAATCTGGCAAAAAGCAAGCTAAACTAAAGTTTAATCAGCAATCCAGCACAACTGTCTCTCCGAGGCCTGCTAAACAGGCTGGGAACTCCTCCATCCAGGCCCAAGACATGCAGAAAACCAATGGAGGTGCTGAGACTACAAACATGGATACTGGGTATCAGAATTTAGAAAGAATTATAAGAGACTTGAAATATGACCTGGGTACCAGAATGCAATCAGGATTCGACAATATAACAGCACAAATACAAAACCTACAGCAAATGGTAAATGCATCATCGGAGACTGTGGAAGCCCATGCAATCTGGATAACTGAAGCAGAATCCAGAATTAGCACACAGGAGAACACCACAAGCCAGCTTTCGGTTGACCTCCAAAATGCTCTTAAAGATATTGAGTTACTTAAATAAGTCATGGATGACCATGAAAACAGAGAGAGACAGTGTAATATTAGGGTGGTGGGTCTTTCGGAGGGCCTGGAGGGGAGAGACTGCCTATCCTACATGAAAGAGTAGCTTAGAAAACATCTAGCCCTTCCACCAGTAATAACACTAGAAATTCAAAGGGCTCAACATTCCCCAGGGCAGAAACCATCTCTAGAACAAAGGCCGAGACACCTGCTAATAAAATTCATCCAGTTACAAGACCGCCAAGTCATCTTAACAGTGGCTCGAAAGAACTACCCCATAGTGATGCAAGAAGCCCAGGTGAACATATTCCTGGACTTCTCCAAAGCACTACAGCTATGGAGACAAGCATTCGTGGGGGTTAAAAACAAGTTCCACAATTTGAACTGCCCCTTCTCAAGGGCCTATCCCACATGACTCATAGTACAACATCTGGGGAGCAGGCAAAGGGCCTTCACTGATCCTGAGGCCACGATGAACTTTGTAAAGGACTTGTGGGCCTGTGAATGGGACTAATGAGGGCAGGAGCCTGGAGAATGACTTACAGTAACCAGTTGATGGAAGTGAACTTGTGGCACCATAACACCCAGGGCAGAGGGTTTTTGGGGGGGATCATCTCAGCCCACAACTCCACAGTTTGGAGGCCTATCAGGGCAGGGCATGAGAGGGTTTCTGTATCAACCCACCCTCTTCACCTGGAGGGACTCTTTAACAGTGGACTTAAGAGTCCCCTTGTGCAGTGGCTCCTGGCTTAATAATGCTGTCTGATTTTCATTAGGGATTGCTAATTCACTATAATTGGGGGTTTGTTTGTTTTTTCTTTGCACAACCTCCATGTTTGCTTTGGCTGTTCAGACTGTTCTAAGAAGTTAAACATTGTTACTTGTTGGGAGGGGAGAGCAGAGATCGTGGGGCAGATTAAAACCTGTGATCTGCACAAGTTAAAGAAATGCATGTCCCGTGAGGGGGATTGGGCTGGCATGTGCTCCATTCACAGCCACGTAGGCATCCCATTGCAGAAATACTTATAGTCATTAAACGATAGGAGCATTATAACATCAAGGGTAGTGTTATGGAGATAAACTGCAGGAAGGATATATAAGCCAGGGGAGACTTGGGGTTTCTCTGCCACTCTGGGCATGGGGGAGTTTCCCAATGGGGTTGCCCAGTCACAAGTAGTCGGAGGGATGTAGGGGCTATGAGATACCACAAACTTTTCAGAGTATACAGCCATCTGCAGCCGGAGGAGATCACCGGACGTGGGCCCTTCCCCTGCCTATGCAAGTTTAAATAGACAGCAGGATGATTTAATGTATCCAGGACATTAGGGATAAATACAGTGGATTGGGCAGCTCAATCCACAGAAAGTAGAGGGTGGTGGTAAGATGGATCTCAAGCAATGGGGTAGTGCAAAGCTGGGGGTAGGGGGAGGGAGGAGTGGGGGCAGGAGGGTGAAGTACGACAGGAGGAAACAGGGAGGAGGAGTGTAAAGATCTACTTTATTGCAGAAGAGGGACATGTTCAAAGAGACTATAAGGGTAGTATAAATGAAAGGGAAAAGGGAGAGGGGCAGAGGAAGAGGGGGGAAAAAAGAAGATGTCCAAAGGCGTATGTTATAGTTAAAAGTTATGGACTGTACAGACTTTGGTTCAGTTTCACAAAAAGTAGTTTAAGGTTTTATCCAGCAGGTGCAGTTGAACATACTGTGAGACATGTAAAATGGCAGAATTAATAGTAATATCATGGAATGTCAATGGATTAAAAACCATGGTTAAATGGAAGAGGGCATGGTCCAATATTAGGAAGGAGAGGCGTGATGTAGCTTTATTGCAAGAAATTCGTCTTACTAAAGAAGAGGCAGGCAAACTTGCCCAATCGTGGGGAGGGGTACTAATGGCGGCATCCTTTACAACAGTGGCTCGGGGGTTCCTATTTGGATCTGACATGGTCTCCCCCACAAAGCACAGAAATGGATAGCTGACCCCCAAGGAAGATATGTAATACTGGAAATTGATATGGGGTGAATATAAACCATAGACTCAATTTATGGCCCAAATTTTGACTCCCCAGATTTTTTCACTCATCTGGGAATAACCCTGGTCCCTTTTCCAGACAACATAGTACTTGGGGGGTGGACTTTAATACCTATTTAGACCCTATTCTACACCATTCAGGACAAAAGAAAAAAAATACCCCAAGAGTGTAGCATCCTTGAGGGCATTGTTAGAGGGGAGAGCACTGATGGAAGTCTGGAGACATACCCACCCCAGGGATAAAGAATATTCCTTCTATTCCCACTTCCATTGACTTTACAGTCAGCTCAACAATATATGTGTGTCCGTCCTTTTGATTACAGAGGCTATATGAGCTGAGTATGGCCCCATATTGGTCTCGGACCATGATCCCTTAAAAATGTGCATGACATCTGCACCACAAGTACCCGGAGGGAATTCCTGGAGAATGGACCCTATTATACTTCTGGATGGGCAATATATTAGACATATAAATGAGAAAATTAAGATCTTTATTGAGCTAAATGCAGGGCACAGGACCCATATAACCTATGTTTGGGATGCTCTAAAAGCTTTTATTAGGGTAGAGACAACCTCCTACTCTGCCTATAAAAAAAGCTAGATTCTAATAAAGAAGGGTCTCTTTTAAAGGAAATCTGGGTGATACAGAAGCAGGCTATGGTAGACCCCCAAATGCACCAAGTTAAATAACTTATATCCCTGAAGGGCACCCTAAACCAGTTAGAATCTAGCAGCCTGGAAAGAGACCACATACTTACCAAATCCTATACTCACTTTGAAGGGGGCAAGGTAGGAAAATGACTGGTGGGGCTGGTCAAGCATAAGAGTGCAAAAGGGCTATTCTGAAGATGGCTAACTCAGAGGGGTCCTTCACCTCAGACCAGAAGGAGATTAATGACATCTTTAGGGAGTTCTATTCCACTTTGTATACCTCTCAGGTGCCCTTGGGGGGAGAGCCTAACAAATTCCTATGGGGGTGACCCTTCCCACACTATGGGTGGGAACTTAAGGACGACTTGAACTTGTCCACTACTCTGGAGGTGATCAAAGCAGCTGTATGGCAGATTCACAAGGAAAAATCACCGGGTCCAGATGGTATACCTGCTGAATTTTATAGGCATACATGGGACTCCCTGGGTTCATTGCTAACTGAGGTTCTGGTAGCTGCATTGGAGGAGAGGAATCTCCCCCCCTCAGAGATTGGCAACAATAGTGGTACTCCCCAAACCAGGAAAAGACCCTATGAAATGTGGTTACTGTCCGATCTCCCTCCTCAGTGCAGATTATAAAATACTCACTAAGACCCTAGCAGGTAGGTTGGAGAGGGTGCTCCCTACCCTAGTGCACAAGGACCTGGAGGGGGGTTTGTGAAGCAATGGCAGGCCAAACATAACCTCTGAAGATCAATCAATGTAATCCCCAAGTGGAGCAGGAGGGAGGAGGGCTCCAGCAGGGGCCTCCTTGCATTGGATGCCGAAAAGACTTTTGACCGGGTAGAATGGCCCTTTATGTTTGCGGTACTCCATAAATTTGGGTTGGGAGAACCTTTCCTCACCTGGCTCAAAGCCCTATATGCTAACCCCCAGGCCCAGGTGTTAACTAATGATAAAGCATCCACCCCGTTTGTGTTAACCAGGGGAACCAGACAAAGTTGCCCCCTTTCACCCCTGCTCTACATTTTGACTATGGAGGCCCTGGCATCCCTTATTCGGGGAGACCCTGCGATACAAGGCTGTATGGTGAGAGGAACAAATCAGGTCATATCCCTATTTGCAGATGATGTTCTACTATTTCTAGTGACCCCTGAGAAGCCCTACCAGCCTTGGGTAAAATTTTTGAAGGCTATGGACCACTATCAGGTCATAAACTAAACTGGGACAAGAGTGAGTGGCTTCCTTTAGGCAAACAGAAGGCCCCTATCAGGATTGCGGGTAGCACTGTCCATCCTGCCAAACAGATAAAATATTTGGGGAATTTTTTCTCCCTAGTAAACTATCCCAAATCATACAAATTAAGTATAATCCTCTGATAAAAAACTCAAAGAGGATTGCACAAATTGGAGAGCACTTCCTCTAACCCTACTAGGCAGAGTAAATATGGTTAAAATGTATGTGTTGCCATGAGCACTCTATCTCTTCCAGTCTGTCCCCATACATCTCCCCAGAAAATGCATCGTGGCAATAAAGGGAGCCTGTACTCACCTGCTATGGCAAGGGAAAAAAACAAAAATCCAGAAAGATATTTTATGGGCCCCTGAACACATGGGGGGCTGGGATTACCTAATCTGCAAATATATTACCTGGCTGCACAGTTAGCCCACATATGTGAAGGTGGGAGGGGGGACACCATCCTGGAAGAACATGGAGACTATACCAGGAACAAATCTATATCATGACTTGTTGGTTGACTCCCTGGGTGGAAGGGCCCCTCCCAAGATTATGAACCCTTGTTCCAGGGCAACTTGGAAAGCATGGTTAGCTGCCCATGACTTACTGGGGGAGACCCCATATCTTTTCTTGGATACAACCCTGGGGACCATGTTTGGGGGAGAGGGCACTATTTCTAAACATGATGCAACAGGCCTTAAGCAGTGGAGAACTTGGGGATTATTCAAGCTGGGTCAGCTCCTGGAGGGGGGGGGGGAGGTATGCCAGTTCTCTGCCCTGAGACAGGAATTCAAGATATCCATGGCATATTACTTTCTATATGTAAGAATTAGGAATAAAATAATAGCTGATCTGGCCATGGGGACAAACACTGGGAGCCCTCAGCATACACCCCTAGAGGAGCTCTTTTTTAAATTCTCCAATAACCCGGCATTCAAACCATTAACACTGTGCTATAAAATGCTGCTGGGTGGACTCCCAGACCCTATGAACAGAATCAAGAGATCTTGGGAAGAGAACATATACCTGGATGCACTTACTGGAGGGGACTGGAATATGATCTGCAAAAACATCTTAAAGTGCTCGGTTAATAACCGCCTGAGAATAATTCAGTACAATTTCCTTATGCAAAGCTACCACACCCCCAAACTGGCACATAGATTTGACCCAGAGAGTTCTCCATACTGTTATAAATGCTCCATAACGGAAGGTTCTTTCTACCATATGGCTTGGGAATGTCCCAAAATCCAGAAGTTCTGGACAGGGTTGGTAGATTTTCTTTTTTTGAAATTATATTTCTTTATTATTTTATAGAAAGGTATGATGCCTGAGCAAATAATACAGGGATTACACACTATGACAGATGGCATAAAATACTTGATAGCTACAGTGTGATGATATACGGCATTCTGCAGGAATCCCTGATTCTGGTAACACAATGAGAAACCCCCCTTCTCCCCAACCCATATCCCTTAACCCCTATCCTCCCCACCCCAGGATGTGTCTTCTTCAAAAGGAAAGAGCTAATCTTACTACATGTAATATGCATTATGGTGTACCATCTGCCATGGTAGCTAGAGGTGTACCCATCAAGACATTAGTTCAAATAAAGAGGGTACAAGTTGCCCCATTTCCGCTCAAATGAAGCCAAGCAATTCTGAGAGCTAGCTATTAACCTTTCAGTCCGAAAACAGAGAGAAATTTCACTGATCCATTCTGCATACGAGATAACCAATTGGTCCATCCAGTGCCTAAGAACCAATCTTTTAACAACTATAGAAATTAAAGCCATATGGAATCTATGCTCCATAACCTGTATATTGGAGAACATCCCTAAAATACATACTTCTATAGTAAATAAATCGCCTAGGCCCAGGAGAGGGTCTAGGTTAGACTGGATGGTCTGCCATAATGGAGCCACTTTTTCACAGTGCCAAAAAATATGTACCAGGTTCCCTTTCATCATGCCACACCTTGTGCAAAGAGTTGAGGGTAGTCTATCTAATTTAACCAACTTGACTGGGGTGTAATACATGTTATTCAATATATGGTATTGAGTGAGTCTATGCCTATCCTGAGAGATATACTGATACCTGTCTGCCCAAATCTGATCCCAAACCAGGGGGGTTTCTGGCAGAAGAGAGGACCAACATTTGGAGCCAATCAGAGGGTCAGGGAATTTAGTGTCCAGTAGGAAGGAGTAAAGCCTAGAAATACTATGGGCCTTAATTGCCTGTTCCAGTATCTGATCTAGAAAGGGCTTAATTTGAGACGGTGTGGGATTGGACCCAAAGCTGGATGCCACTAGATGTCTTAACTGGAAGACTTTACAAATATGCTTCTAAGGGATATTATATTTGGTCAGAACCTCCCCGGAGGATAGAAGAGAATTATTCAGGAATAAGTCATCCACACAGCAATCCCTCAGCTGAGGAAGCCAGTATAATGAAAGCGGGAGACCACCGATCTTAATGTTTAAATTTAGGGTAAGAGTTTGGGTAGTGTCTTTCCTAGGAGAGAGATTGAAAAAAAATGCCAGCATTGATTTAGCACCTTAATGGAGGTATCAATTACGCCCCCCTGTAGAAGTGGAGGCAATGTGGATAGGTTATAGTAGAGAATTCTGGATGGGGGGAGACCAAATTTGGTTAAGATCTTTTTCTCGAGTTGTAGCCAAATTGGTAGATATTCATCCGCCCTTGGGTCGTACCACCTCCCAATTTTCGACATGTCACTTGCCCAGTAGTATAGCATAAAATTGGGAAGATGAAGCCCCCCCTTCTCTTTAGGTAAATTAAGTTTTAAAAAGGCTTTACTGGGCTGCTTATCCTGCCAGATGAACTTAGAGATAGACCTGTGAAAGTGATGAAAATAGGACATCAGTAGATAGATATTCATTAGGCTAAGTGGGTAAAAAACAAGAGGCAACACATTCATCTTAACAATATTAATATGACCCCACAGAGATAGAGGGAGGGCAGACCATCTCTGAAGGTCGTGTTGTATTTTAGTCAATAGGTCGTCTAGGTTAAGTTTCCTAAAAACTTCAAGGTCCTTGGTGAGGTGAATACCTAAGTATTTGAAGGATGAAGGGGCCCATTTCATACCAAACTGGGAGAAGTTAACCTGAAGTGTATTAACTTTCAGCAGGAAAATTATTGATTTAGTTAAATTCAGCTTGTAGTTAGCCACTTCGCCAAACTGGGCAATAATATGTAGTATGTGTGTTAGAGACAATACAGGGTTAGTCAAATGTAAAAGGATATTGTCAGCATAGGCCGAAACAACCAGAGACTGTTGCTGAATGAAACATCCCGTGACCAGTGGAGAGTTTTTGATACTGAGAAGGAGAGGTTCCAAGTATATATTAAACAAGAAAGGTGACAGGGGACAACCCTGCCGAGTGCCTATAAATACCGGGAATTGAGAAGAAAAAAAACCCGTTACAATAAATTCTGGCAGTAGGGGCTTGGTAGACTGACTTGATCCATTGAATAAAGACCTCCAGAAAGCCCATTCTCTCCAATATAATCCAGCGAAATTCCCAGTGGACTCTATCGAAGGCTTACTCCATGTCTAATGACACCAAAGCCATAGGAACTTGGGAGTCCTGGGTGGCCTGAAAAATATGTGAAAGAGTGCACAAGTGGTCAATTGAGGATCTGCCCTGTACAAACCCTACTTGTTCAGGACCTAGCAAGTTAATCCAGACCCGTTTGAGTCTAAGGGATAGGATTTTTGTTAGAATTTTAATGTCATAATTTAGTAGTGAGATTGGTCAATAACTAGCAGGATCCATCAGACACTTGTCTGGTTTCAGCATCAAAACAATAGTGGCTTCCAGCAGGGAAGGATCCAGGGTGTCAGCCATAAACATGTACTCAAACAATTTCGTGAGGAGGGGGCAAGTTCTTTCCAAAAAACTTTATAAAAATTGGAAGGGAAACTGTCAGGCCCTGGAGCTTTGTCTGGAGTAAATTCCCTGATCACTTCCTCCACCTCTGCTGTCATGATAGGAGTAATCAGAGCTTCTACTAGGTGAGTTTGCAGGGAAGGTAGGAGAAGGCCCTCCAGAAACTGGTCCACAAGGGAATGAGAGAGGTGAAAGGAACCACTGCCATAAAGTTCCTTATAAAATGACTCAAAAACTCGTGAAATATCCCTGGGAGAGGTTTTAAGGGAACCATCGGATGATAATACTGAGGGAATCCATCTCGATCCCTCTACCTCCCTCAAGCGGAGAGCTAGCATCTTACCCGATTTCTCCCCTTGATCAAGATAATGGGCCTTTGTTTTGAGGAGGGCATACTCTGCCTTATCTCTTATCCAGTCTGAATACTCATTTCTAAGTTTCATTAGGGCTTCTAGATCAGCTTGGGAAGATGAGGATGATAACTTATTCTCTGCCAATCTAATTTGATTCGACAATGACATGATCCTAGCCTCCCTCTGCTTTTTCCTTCTGGATGCAAGTTTGATAAATTGGCCCCTGATGAAGCATTTAAGGGAGCACCAAAATAGGTCCTCCCTCTCAATTGAACCTGAGTTGATGTCCACAAATGAGGTGATTAGAGCTCTAATATGGGAAACTATAGACTTGTCCTTTAAAAGCTGGGTGTTTAATTTCCAGGTGGTGTCTCTTTGCACCTGCAGGTTCGGGGAGACCAGAATCCATGCCACCGAATGGTCTGACACCACAATGGGCTCAATACCAGACTGGAGTAGCCCAGACAAAAGATTATTGCTGACTAGAATTAGGTCGATTCTGGACCACGTCTTGTGTACCTGGGAGTAATAAGAGAAGAGTTGTCTTGTGGGATTAAGTAGGCACCAAGGGTCACACAAACCTAGTAGGTCCATAAAGTTCCTCAAGGCCAGCTGTGAAGAGGAGAGTGGTTTCAGGGGTCTATAGGATTTATCCAGATCTTGAGAGGAAGCGATATTCCAATCCCCCCCAATTATTAACATCGAGGGTAAGAGTCTGCTCAGCTTTTCAGCCAAGGCCATGAGAAAATCTGGGTCCCCACCTACTGGGGCATAAATCGCCCCTAATGTTATCTTCGCATTATACAGCGAGCCTTTCACAATAATGAATCTCCTTCATGGTCCATTAAAAGCTGTCCTGCCAGAAAGGGAATATGCTTCTTAACCAGAATGGCAACCCACCTACTAGAGGACGACCCACCTGAGGCAAAAACCTGGGCGTAACCCTGCCGGCGAAGCCCATTGACTTCTGATGAGAGTAAATGGGTTTCTTGCATCAAAAGAATATCTACATTCTGTAGAGCACAGTTTTTGAGAACCTGGTACTTTTTAGTTAGGTCTCTAACACCTCTTACATTCTATGTAGCAATTTTAAGTGCTGTAACACTCATTGTCAAGTAAACAAAGCAACAGTAGGATATTGAAACATGAAAAAATAGGCCACTCTAGAAGGCACATCCTGCCTCCTCCCTCCTCGGTGAACAGTCATCCAACCATATCCGCCCTCCACCCCCTCCCTCAAAACCAATAGAGAGAAGCTGGAGCAGTGTAAATTCCAAACGTGATGCTACTGCCTTTACCAGGTCCAGAACTAAGAAGGAGAACCCTACCCCCTACCCCCCATCCCTCAAACTATATACAGATGTTCTTCCAGCTGCCTCCTGAGAGAAACTGAGAGTATTAATACTCGGGTCGGGGAACAAAGCCCCAAAAGCATCCACAAGGTGGGGGAACCAGGAAATAATCCTGAACCAGTACCATAAGTAAGTATCGGCTACTAAGTCTAGAGTTATCACCTCGTGAATGCTGAGAACTTTCTGACTAAAATATCCCCCATCTGGGCTGCTCCCCCCCCCTTGGTGCATTTAGCAGTCCCTCCAGGTTCGGCTCTCCTGCGGAGCCTCCTCCCCCCGAGGAGTCTAAATGAGTCCTACAAAAAGACCTGAGAAATTGAGAACCTGACCGGAGACTCAAAATTATCTGAGCCATAGCCATGCTATACACTCATAACTTGAGAAGGAGTGGAATTGTACACATGGAATATGCTTAATAAATCTATTCGGAGGGTGCACCGTTACTTCCGGGCTCGATGCAACCAGACCTCGATTGAGAGTGAGAACCCACCGGGACCCTCTGGATTTCAGTCTCCGCCATGAGAAAGATGGTGTCTGGCCAGAATGCTAACTGACTGGGTCACCACATGACACTCACTGACCAACTACCTTCTAATCCCCTTAACCCCTCAAGAAAATAGCCATGCTACACAACATGCATGAGTTTAAGGCTTGGTAGGCTAGGGGTGTAGATCCCTGAAACCCCAATGGGAGTGATGAGAGTCGCAGTCAGCCCCTCCAGCCCAGGGGGCCAGCTTCAGGCTTTGCCACAATCCAAAACCGTTCATGGTAAGGGATTCTGCTTCCAAATATAGGAGTTTGTTACTCATCAAGCAGAGCCATATTGACGTCCTGAAATCCCCCCTCTGGAATGTTCACAATAGCGGCCCACAGTCCACACTGCCTATTATCGGCCTAGTCTGTCACCCCTTCTCAAAAGGCCTCTCTAACTCCATCATCCACACTTGTCTGCGGATATTCAAGGATTGCCTAATGAACTCTCCTGTCTAAATTGATTATAAAAGTTCACTAAACCAATTACCTGAGCTTGGGAAACATGGGAAGAACCGGGGGAACAATAGGTACTAGAGGGACCAAGTGGTCCGACTGGTCCTGCATCGTGTAGAAACCACCACCACACCCCAAGTTCCCACCCCCACCCCCGCTAATCAGTAGGCCTCACGAGCCATCGCGTAGACCGGGCTTACCAAGCCCTACATCGGTCCACCCCACCACCACCCCCTTCAGCCACCAGAGAAACCAGACGAGAAAAGAAGAGAGAAATCAACAACAAAAATGTGAGAGTCCAGAAATGCAGCTTGTAGCAGGAGGTAACTTCTTGGCACTGCTTCAGAGGTTCAGCCCGGTTTGAACAAGTTAGGTAACTTGAGAGAGAGATCCGAAGCCGCTTTCTCTGGGGATTCATAGGAGTACCAAGAACCATCGATGGCTACTTGTAGCTTGGCAGGGTAGTTCATTTTGTAGCGAATACCCGCTGCGATCAACTTGCTGACTGTAGAATGGAACGCTGAGCATTTTTGCCTCATCTCGTAGGGAAGGTCTTGAGTAATACGTAGCTTAGAACCACTCCATAGGATTGCTTGCAGTTCTCTTGCCTTTAATAATACATGCTGTTTTTCCAAGAAGCTTAGAAATTTGATAATGATGGGCCTAGGCAGTGCTCCAGCTGTAGGTTTCGGTCTGAGAGAGCGATGAGCACGTTCAATATGATATTGTGGATTGAGAGGGGAAGGCCCAACAACTTTGCTTAGAAACTTCTGGAGAAAAAGATTAATATTAGGGCCCTTCTCGGTCTCGGGGAGGCCCAGGATCACCAGGTTGTTCCTTCGGCTCCTTCCTTCTAAGTCCTCCGTTTTGAGTTGCAGTTTACTGATCTGCTGTCTGAGATGAATGATCTCTGGGTCTATCTTCTCCCTCCAGGTCTCCAAAGAGGAAGTTCTTGCCTCCGAATCTCCCATTCTGGTCATTAGGATGCTGAGATCACCCCTTAGCAATTTCAGCTCAGTAGAAATGTCGTCCAGTGTTTCTTTAATCGGTATGAGCTCTTGCAATAAATGATCCTCGGTAAGAGGAGATGGTGAAACATTGGAAGGGGGTAGCTTGGCTGCGGACCCCGAATTCTGGTTTTTAGATTTTTTAGAAGATTTCTCAGGTGTGGATGGTGGAGTATGCTTCATGCCAGCAGGCCTCATCTCCGCTTCCATCTCAATCATCTTCGAGTGCATTAATGCACAAGACAAAATGCTGCCAAGTACAGAGGAGTGTTATCCATACTCCAGATGTAAGTCAGGACTTTAGATGTTGATTTTGTAAGTTGAAAATAGTTTAGAAATGGGTGGATAGCGGGAGCTCCGCGAGAACGCTGCCTCTAGCTGCACTGCATCACGTGACACTCGGTAGATTTTCTATCTAAAATTTTAAATTGCCTGCCACAGATGGACCCTGTCGAGATATTGCTTTGGCTCTCATCACAGGGGATCTGGAGGTCCCTAAAGGGATGCAAATTATGGAAATTGTGGGTAGTGGTGGGGATTAAGGAGTTAGCTCTACACTGGAGACTTAGACAGCCCCCTGCTATAGCAACATGGATCACAGCCCTATGCAAATAATGAAAGTGGAAAGAACACAATACCTAGTCATGGAACAAAGGGATAAATATGAAGAAATCTGGGTCCCAATGGAACAGGCCCTCATGCATGACTGGTACCCAGCCTTTTGAATTTGACCCATACGATAGATCCATTGACATTCCATACCAAACTTGCCAAGTAACTGGCTCTGTTGGTATATATAAAAGGAAGCTGCTGAATAACTATTATACACAGTAGGATAAATTAAGTGGCAGGCAACTGATCATAGCAGCTACTTGAACAACTAATGTAAATTATACTGACTTTACTGCTGTTTTGATATTTCCACTGTTGTGGAAGGCCTGTAAATGGAGTTTGTAAAACCTGTAAGTATGAGATCTCTCCTGTAAGGGAGAAGTGAAGTCTGTCTGTATAAGTCTAAGTTAAATAAAGTTTGCAAAAAAAAAACAGTACCAATGCTAGTGCTATATAGTACAGTATGGTATTGTATAGTCTTTCCCTTATATTATTTGGATCAATTCTCAGGTTGGCGCCTTCTTGATTTGGGCTTTTCCGCTCTATTTCTACTTCTGGAGGAGAAGAAGCACCCAGAAGTGAGGTAAAAATTCTTTGGGGCACTGTAATAAAATAAAAAGCACCTGATAAATTCACCTGCTTCTAAATTACTGTCAACAATGCTATAAGTATTGGTAATCTACCAAATAAAGATAGCTCAGCAGGAAAATATATTTCAATATTCCTTACTTGTAACAGCTGCTGCACAAGGCCTGCTCAGGGTCTAATGACAATACATCCTAATATAGGCCAAAACAAGCTTTCTGGCTTTCAAGCTTTGACTGCTTCCAAGGCTCCACTCTCGCTTCTCACATGATAACCACTGAAATCAATATAAGGGAATATAAGGAAAACGCTCAATAACCCAAGAAAATACAAAGGGTGTAATTAAAGGAATAATGCCTGACAGGGTGGGTGTTATGCTGGGATAACATCCCACCTCGGGGGTAGTCTGAGCTACAACTAACATAAGTGTCCAGAAGGATGTTATCCCAGAAGAACACCCACCATGGAGGGCATTATTCCTATTATACAATGGCTCATTGTTTTATACAGAAAAAAATAATTTAAAAGAATTGTATTTAGTGTTTTAAAATATTTTTTAAATAAAAGATGCAGGCAGTGTTCAAGGTGCTCTAGGATATCATCAGCAGGGATGTTATGCCAGGATAACATCCCTGCTGTGATGGCCAACTGACCAATCAGGAGCCAGGATTCTTTCTTGCCATTGTATAATTATAATTTGTATCAAATGACCTTCAAACTTCATATGCTAAGTAGAACAAATAAAGCAAGGAACTTACACTTCTGCCTGTGTAATGTCTTTCCTCGGTATCTGTCCTCAGTAAAAGTTCGGTGCCTGAAATCCTGCCAGCTATTGCAATCACCATACATGGATGACCACAATATTAACATGCTTGTTTCACAATCAAACTATGCCATTTGAATCTGACACTGAAATGTAGGATTATAAGCTGAGATGATGAAATACACCAGAACAAACCACCTTGGTTTGCTCCAAGAATCCAAATTACTCAAATCGATTCAAGTACCCCTGCTTATCTTCTTCAACCACTAAAACATCAGAACATGCAAGTGAAACACAGAGGCAGTATCCCAAAATGCCAACACATGCACACTAAATACCAAAGGGCTGTCACGTGGTTTTCGCAGCTTGAAAATATCTGAATTTAAAACCTGCCAATAAATAAAATCAAATAACTATAATCTGTTTCTCTATTGTCATTAACTAAACATCAGATGACATCAAATTACATCCAATAATAATAAATCTTATACTTTCTAGAAGGGATTAAGAATCAGTAGTTTTTCCATGGACACCGACGGACTAACTGAGTTTTGTTTTCTACGGGGAAACCAAGCTCTACAATATAGCAGGCTAATAAAATAAAAGGGAAAGCTAAAAGTGCACCAAACTCAGTTCATTTCAGTGCTGTTTGCAAAAGTTACACAGATACACAAATACAAAGGTTCACAGAATAAGACAGGGTGTAGGTGCCTTTCTTTTCTCTTCTCCTCTCTTCTTGACTTTGAAATTATGGCAAACAGGTATAAGTTGTTCTAATATATCTTAATGCACCCTGTCTCTTCGCTTTTTTCCTTACTCCCTTAGTCACCAAACAATCTTTTTGCTGTTACTGTCGTTTTGTATACTTCCCTTATTTACTCCAGCCTTCCTCCATTTAGCTCTCTCTTTCTCTCTCTGTATAGGCCTCGGATCCTCCGTAGCTCATCCTCGTCCTTGTCCTCGCCCACAGTCGGCACCTCAGGGAACCCGTGCTCAGTCCCCAGTGGGACCTCTCCGGTCACTTTCCTTCAGGGTGGCTCCTCCACCTAGGGACTCCTAACCTGTAGGGAAACAAACAAAACAGGGGCCGGAGATGCAGAAGAAAATTGGTTGCACAAGATTTACTGGTAAGAACCTAGAACTTCAAGATAGAGGCAACAGTGGCATACCATCTGTAATTCTTGAGCTTTGCCTTCCTAGACTCCTGCTAGTGAGTGAACTCCTCTCGACTCTCCAGCATACAGCAACCTCCCTTTCGGTCACAGATTGATCAAAAACTATAAAAAATATATAAATTTGTATAGATACAAAAATGTTCTCTACAAAAAAGTATAAGTTTATGATTTTTGCTGTTGTTTTTCTAAGCTACTAATTTTTAAATATGAAGCTAGAGGCATCTAAATCATTTATTACAATCAATTTAACTGTCAGCTAAATAATTAAGTGGCACTTATACAAATCTTCCAAAGATGTTACAACAACAACATACAGAGAACACATATTAGATAAACATGACCTGCCCCATCATCATAATATCAAAATTGGACCCCATAGTAACTAAGACAGTTACAACAATAAGTATAAATAATTTAAGGCAAACAGTACCAGGCAGGTCAGTTCCAAATTCAGGAAAGGAATCTAGAAAGAAACAAAAAATAAAAATATATGAGCATAAAAACTGCTATTATAATCATAACCATAGTTATATTCAATTATTTTTTTGTGTGTTGTCTATTTATCTCCCCTGTGACCCTCACCTACCTCTCCTTCAGGCCAACTGCCACAAGGACACTCACCTCTTGCCCATCTCCACCGCCGATCCCGACCTCACATCGCAGCCACCTCAGGGTAACCCGACATAACTCTTGCATCGGGTGGGTCCTCCACTTCCAAGAAGAAACAACTTCTTGGCCCAGGAATTGGTCCTGGGTGCTGCTGCAGCTGGGTCAGCTATCATGGAGTTCAAGGAGGCACTGATCCAGGTGGCCCTCTTCCGGTAGGAGGAGACGCCATTTTCTGTTTGTCCTCTGATTTCCCCTAGTTGCACTGCATCTGAGCTTCCCCTGGTCTCCACCAGTGGCCGCTACACAGCAAAGCCGATCCAAGGCCCACCCCAGGAGAGGAGAGCAGTCCTCTGGATGCTCAATCCTACTCCTTCCCCTCCTGACCTTACGGTGCCCGAGTCCGTTCCTGAACCCAGGTCGCCAGTGTGGTGTGAGGTAAGGTGCCAGCACCTCAACCCTCTGCGCCACCGGGCTGGCATATTCAATTCTTAAAGTCAAAAGGATAGACAAAACTTGCTCATAGAATACAATACAAGCATATGTAAGGTGCATTGTTCCATCACACTACAATAATAAGGCATTTATGGACAAACAGGCAATACAATAAGAAAGCTTTTATGATCTGTTGCGGTTTTTTAAAAATGGTTTAAGATTCCACTGGTTGTTTAATCTATTAGGTTTTACTGTATTCAATTTATAAATCCATTTACTTTCTTTTTGAAGAAGCAAATTAGGTCTGTCCCCTCCCAATGGGAGAGAAGGAAATGATTCAAGTCCAGTAAATTTCATATAATTAGGATCAGACTGATGGGCCAAAGCAAAATGTGACCCCACAGGGGTATTTTTGTTAATATTCAAAATAGAATGAATGTGTTCCTGTACATGTTGCTTAAGTGGCCTAACTGTTTTGTCAACATATACCAAACCATATGTACTCCATAGTGCATACACCATGTAAGGTGTATCACAAGTAATCAATTCCCTAATTTGTACTTTTAAATTAGGAAATTTAGGGTGTACAAATGTGATGTGGTCATTGCAGTCATACTTACGGTGTCATCACCGCAGCGACTCCCTGACGGTGAACACCACCACAGCGACAGGAATCAGGCAAAATCTGCCTGTTGCTATGGTAGTCTGTGTGCCGATTGGGACTGCCTAGCTGGGTGATCGCCCCGGTCCAACTCTGACTCGGAGTTAGAATCCTGGGACTGGGGGGAATGGGGAAACAGAGACCCACAAGGGGGGTTTGAGTGCGCAGCCCCAATTGTGAGCGCCGAGCATCCCCATGGCTACAATGCCGACAGTTGGCATTGTAGCTGTCATTGTAGGGGATGTCGGCACTAGCGCTGTCAAAGCACTATAGGTAAACCCATACATACGCACATTAC
The DNA here is from genome assembly GCA_016271365.2 of Neoceratodus forsteri. Classification (NCBI taxonomy): domain Eukaryota; kingdom Metazoa; phylum Chordata; order Ceratodontiformes; family Ceratodontidae; genus Neoceratodus; species Neoceratodus forsteri. The sequence goes on along the minus strand of CM028130.1, from coordinate 1,376,445,193 downwards.
ATCTACAGCATTTATGGAAGCCACTAACTCTAATAGGTAACCAGGTCTGACCAGCCTTTTTGTCTTTTTCCATCTGGCTATGTACAAGTTTGTCCTTAAGACAACTATCCTTTAAAAAGGTTGCCCTTGGTTCTGTTCCTACAGCCTCCGCAACTTGACTGTCACTTAAAAGAATAGGCCAGTTCTTGTAAATGATGTTACCAACTCGTCCAGCTAAATGGTTATATTGAGTAATGAAAGTATATGGTTGGCAATCCGATTCTATTTCTCTAAGTTTCTCCTGTAAGAGACTGGCTCTAGAAATCCTACTTACTTTTTCTTTTGTCTGTTCCAGTAGGTGCAGGTCATAACCCCTAGCTAAAAACCTTTCGATAAGTTCATCTGCCTGCTCATAAAATACAAAGTCAGAACTACAATTTCTTCATAGGCATAAGAAATGGCTATAGGGAACTGAATTCTTAAGGCTGGGGGTGTGTGGGTGCTGCTGGCTAATAAAAGAGAGTTAGTGGTAGTCGGTTTTCAAAAACACTGTGTTTCTATCATACCAGATACATGATTTGCAAAGAGGTAGAGGTCAAGAAAAGTAATGGATGAATGATTCATTGAATGGGTGAAATGCAAATTTAAATCATTGTCATTTAACCAATCCAAAAAGGCAGGTTTCAAATCACTGCCACCATCCCAGATACATAGGATGTCATCCACAAAATGGAACCAGTAAGCTATGTGACTAAAATAAGGGTTGTTGACTTCATTAAGGTCAGTGGTGCTTTCCCATATACCAAGGAATAAATTCGCATAGCTGGGGGCCATCGATGCCCCCATAGCTGCACCTCATTTCTGAAGATAAATATCCCCTTCAAATTCAGAGTAATTACAGGTTAAAAAAGATATAATGAGCCACATTCTGGGAGGCTGACTGGCTATTCAACACAGACATTGAATTTTACAGAAATGCAGCAGGCAGACACAACATGGGGGCATATTTTTGGGGGGAATGGATGTCAGAGGCATGGCCATAGGAATGGAGATGGAGAGGTTTGCTAAAAGACATCACTTTCTTAGAAATCTTTCCTATATGGGTGCCAGTGTCAGTATGGGGGAAACGACTGTGGAATCAGAAGGTCATTTTGTGGTGTGACAACAGGGTGGTAGTGGAGGTGATTAATAGGCAGTGAGGTTCCACAGAAACAGTGACCAGGGTCTCATGACAACTGGTGTTAGACGGTTCACATTTCAACCTGTCATTTAAAGTGAGGCATATTGAAGGGGTTAAGAATGAGATGACTGACAGCCTTTCCATTCTTCAGTTGAACAGGTTCAGGTCCTTGGCATCACAAGCTGCCATCGAGAGAACACTGGTCCCGCCCCATTTATGGGAGATTGACTGGAGAGAGCCCGGTTGTTGTACTGAAGCTTTTGGTTTGCAAGTACATTGAAATCATACAAGGGGGTATTGAAAGCATTCCAAAAGCTTCTGAAGCAGGAGGTGATGGAGATAAGTGAGTCTGTCACAGAAGAACAGGTCATAGATTCATGGTGCAGAAATGGGAAGAGGGAATGGTGCACTCCTTCATGGGGGTACATCTAGTGGGAACTGAGTGGTTATGTAACTTACACAGATGGGGGGAACCCAACAAGACATGGCTGATAAGGCACATGTTTCTTTGTCGGCAGAGGATACAGGGCAAGCAGCTGGACAGTAGGAGGCTGGTAGCAGGCAGTTGCTAGGCAGGCTGTTAAGTGCATTACAGAACATATCCATATCAGGTGAAGAGGCCTATTTATTTAGAACAGCTTTCTTAGTCATGGCAAGGGGCAAATTTAGAGTTTGTGAGGTTGTTGCTAAGAGTAAAAATGATGGAACAGTGGGACTACAGTGGGAGGAGGTCCAGAGGGGGCCAGAGAGAGTGGCAATATGTCTGTGGTGCTCCACGACAGACCAAGCAAGCTATGGCACTGAGGTCACATTGGAAAGGTGCCACCAAGGGGGGCTGGTACATGGTAAAGGCCTTGGAGGAGTACAAGAATATTAGGCCAGCCAGGATAGTCAAGTTATTTGTGCATTGAGGTGGGACTCTTGTCATATGCTACCAGGTGACAGGGGTATTAAAGAAAGGAATGGAGGTCCTGGGGGAGGATGCTAGGAATTTCTCATCACACTCTTTCAGAATAGGTGCGGCATCAGAGGTGGCTGCCAGGGCAGGGGGTGTTGGAAGAAGAGGTTAAAAGGGTAGGTAGGTGGAAGTTAGGCAGCTACAAGAAATATGTGAGGAATCTGTGTTAATGTGTTGTGGTATATATCCACAGGTCTGAGGTGCAAAAATCTGGTGTGGATCATGGGGCATTCATTTGTATACTGGACAGAAAGACACACTGCAACAATGCCAGGAGGGAGACAACTGCAAAGGGCATTGGAGGAAACCCAAATGAAATGGAAAGGGGTCTGGGGGATGCACTGGGCACAGCTTTTGCCACTATTAGAGGAACAAAAGTTGAGATGGCCTTGTTCTGACTTGTTGGTAATAGAACTGAAGGGACAATAATTTGGGAGATAGGCCAGGGGGGGAATTGTTCCAGGAAATCAGGAAGGATTTGAGAGTTATCATGGGGTGATGGCATGGGATTGCAGTGGAATGGTCTGAAATCATCACACACTGCTTGTGAAGACATGCAAGAGATACAAAAGCAATCGAGAAGGTGATAAAAATGTTGAACAGGAGGGTAGCAGTGGCATTAGAAGAAATAAGGGATACATATATTTTCCACATGGACATTGCCTATGATTGACCAAGGTATTATAGGCCTGATGGGGTACACCTGTCAGAGGTGGGCATGTCATTTTTCTTACTGCACTTAATTGGGGTATTGCAGGACTGGGAAAAGGGAAAAGGCTTCGGTGGAAGGAAGCCCATTGTCCGCCGCTATGGCTGGAGATGGGCTAGTGGAAGGGTGAGAGAAAAGGGGTGGCCCAAGGAGGGGAGGTAGGGTGCTCAGGAAGGGAGGGGGCAGGGTAGTAAGAATCAGGGATGGACTGGGCCGACATCCGGCCACGGCTGCACTGAGGGAGGAGGACATCTTTAATGGGTTGAGCTGGGGTCAGGTTCTTAGCATCCGACCCCAGGGAGGAAAAAATAAATGGAAGGAGATTAGTAACTGGCAGGGGGTATTGGATCAAAAATCTGGGCCACAAGAAGAATTTGGAAGAGAGAATAAAAAGGTGGAGATGAAGAATGGACTTAAAATTGAAATTAAAATATGAATATTGAATATTTTGAAACTGAATAAAAATGAGGAAGAGTAAAGTGTGTATATTTTGTGAACATGTAATAAAACAGATTGCCAATTGAGCAACCAAAATAATTTTGTCCATGTATCAATTCCATGGAAAATTCCCACTGACAAATGTCAAAGGTTCCCCTAAGGAATGGCAAGGGTGCATGCAGCAGTAGAGGAGGAAGTTGTGGGGAAAGTGAAAGTGGAGATGGGATGTGCCGGGGAGGGAACAGTTTGAAATAAAGGGAAGAAGGGGTGGGCAGATGACTCGGTATGGGTCATGGGGGGTGGGGGGCAAGGTGATTCGTCAGGGCTGGTCCAATAGGGGTCTAAGAGACAATATAAAGCGCTGCAGAAGGGGAGAGAGCTATTCTTTTTGCTAGAACTGAATTCCCCATTCACCTGCCCAATAGAATAATGTGGAGCAGGAAAAGTGGAGGATGGAGTAAAGTGGATGAGAGAGAAGTAAAATGAGTCTCTGGACTAGGGTGACAGCCAGGGCATCAGCTGAGGTATGGGTTGCCAAAAAGAGGACAACAAATGGACGTGGATTGACAAGGGGGCTGCCGGCAGAGGGCAGCCTGAAATGACTCTCAAAGCTTTTTAACATGTCATGGATGGGGGTTGCTTATAAGAGGGCAACATATAGGTTATGGCAAGTAGGTTAGCAAACTGGTGGGGCAGATAGAAATTTTTGCAGTGGGAAGGGAGAGAGAAAAGGGGGGTGAAGGGTATGGGGCACAAGGAGGAGGTAGGGTTCGCAGGGGAGGGGCAGGGTAATGAGAATCAGGCACAGGCTGGGTGACATCTAGCCGTGGCTGTACCGAGGGGGAAGGACATCTTCGATGGGGTAAGCTGGGGGTCATATTCTTGACATACGACCCTGGGGAGGAAAAATAAGAGGGAGGAGATTAGTAACTGGAAGGGGGTGTTGGGTCAAGCTTCCAGACCCTGAGAAGAATTTGGAAGAGAGAAGGAAAATGTGGAGATGCAGAGTGGACTTAAAATTGTAAATAAAATGTGAATATTGAATATTTTGAAATTTTATGAAAATGAGGAAGTGTAACGTCTGTATATTTTGTAAATGTGTAATAAAACCGATTGCCAATTGAGCACCCAAAATAATTGTTTCCGTGTATCACTTTCATGAGAAAATCCCACTGACAATTGAGGATTGCTAGGCAGGGGAGCAGGAGCTCGAGTGGAAGCATACAGATAACAATGCAGTGAATTGAGGGTTTGCATTATCTGGTGAGTAAATGGGAGCCTGAGAACTCAGGTGCAGGATTAGCACAATACAAACAAAGGGCAATGAGGTGGTAGGAAAACTAGGAAGTCCCCAAAAAGAAAATGGAAAATGAAAAAGACAAACACAGGAGAACAGAAAAACAAGCAGCACAAGAGGCAAACAGCAGCCGGAGACAGCAACTAATAACCGAAAGCAGGAGAAACATAATGAGCAAAGCCCAGCACAACCAAGCAGAGACAGTGGCATAAGCAATGGGGGGTGGAGTGGAAAGCCCCAGCAGGACCCATGGGAGAAGACAGACTGACAGAACCTCCAGCTGCCAAGGAAAAATGCTACTGAATGAAGCAGAGTCAGGAAGTGGGTCATGGCTATTGCTTTGGACCCTTCAACAACAGATTTAGCCTTTCAATTAGTTACTTAAGTCTGGGAACTGGTTTTTCATCTGGGATCCTATAATCAAAATGCAAAACCAACAATATTATTGAACTACAACTTCCATTATAATTGTATTTCTTAGGGCGTATTTATATCAGTTCAATTATTCTCCAAGCAGTCTTCAAACAAGTTTGTGATTCCTTCTTAGCTTTTGGAATTGTAATTTACTGTTTGCATCTGACCATGTTTGAACTGAATCCAAGGGTTTAGCTACATTCTAGAGAATCCAGACTTTCATTTGAACATTGCTTCAATTCCTTTCTATGTGATGTTAACCTTTAAAAGCAAATCAATATACCCTACAGTACTTCAGCACTGCAGTCTTCCAATCAGAAATCATTGCTTTCAAAAACAAAACAAAATCACTAGCAGAGATGTTAATATTCTCAATTCACCTTAGTGGCTCAATTCACCTTAATGAGGTACTATCATCAAAGCTTCCCTAGCAGCTTAAAGACAGTACTGTATTGTTTTAAATGTCGGTTGATAGTACTTTACAGCTAGCTCTTCAATTTACACAGAGTTCTTGCATACTACACACTGTATAAACCTTGGGCTGTATCAACTATTGAATTGTAAGAATTTTGATGACACCATGCAGTAACATATATAAGTACAACAAAGAGATGTCTCTTTAATTAAAACTGTTGCTATGCTTCTATAAATCAACCAACTTATTTTTTAACTTGACTTTAACTTTCTGAACTCAAACAGCTGATGAGCATTATGCCTACATTTCATACATTTTGGTTTTCTTTTGATCTGTAACAGCTGGGTCTGTTAATCCTTACAGTATTTCTTTCAACAGTAATGCTTAACACCACTTGCCAATGTTTTTGTTAATTATGTATATAACTCTCTTGGGTATTTAATTATGCATGTATCTCTCTTGAGTATTTCTAGAGTATCTCTTCCTTTAAGATATATGTTTTTCTGACATACCATTCAGCTCACTCTTTTTTTGCAAACGGTCACTTCTACAACCCTGTATTTCTTTTTTAACCAATTCTTAACCTGCTCCTCAAATCTGGGGCTTACCTTTGGTGGGCGATGGTCCCATTACTCCATTGCTGTCCTCCACCTCTGGTCCTCTAGACTCTTGAAATGTGACCAGAGGGCAATGTTCAACAGCCCCGGGTGGGATTTGAGCCCGGGCTCCCTCTAGAACTTCATGGCAGCTGCCACCATATCTCTCTCTTTCCTCTGCAGATTGGAAAGAGGGGGGCCAAGGTCTGATATGCTAATTGTGCCTCCAGGCCCTGTGAGGGTGTTTCACCCAGTACAAGAGTGACCTCTGGGAACAGACCAGGATGTAAACAAACATAGCCACACATGCAGCAGCTGTGGATGCACAGCCCAAATTCTTAAAGGAGTCATGCCTCCCTTACCTGTTTTGAAAGGTTACCATTGGTTTTGGAGCCATGATACTTAAATGGGGCTCCCCACAATCAAAGAAAGGGTTTCCTGGCCCCATCAGAGCAGGCAGTGCCAGGGCATATAGTTGTTAACCCCTGAATGGACTGAGTAATAATGTTATAGGCTGCAAACTGTAGGCAGCAAAATGTAAATAAACAAGGCATCCCCCATTAGTCTCCCAGCCATCAGGGGTATTGGGAAATGGTGAACGGGCACATTTGTGAGCCTGGGAAATTACTGAACAATCAGGTGGGGAGAAAGGGGAATGTGCTGTACATAAAAGGCTGTGCACTGAGAGTGGGAGGAGAATGAAAGAAGTCCAGCAGAGACATGGAGAGAAGCCCAGCAGTGACTGGGAGAGCAGGTGACTGTGTGATGAAGCTTCCCAAACCTGAAGGCTATCCTGGCTGCAGCTATTAGGGGAACACTGAACATAGAAAGAAGGAAGACTGTGGGAGAGAATTCAGCCCTGAGCAATTGAGTGAACAGTAAGAACGTGAACAGTAAGAAGGTGGATGAATTTTTAAGAATTTTTTAAGAAGAGGGAATTTTTAATAGAGTGGACCAGCCTTAATGGTGTTTGGAGCTAGTGGAGACTGTATTTTTGTCTGTTGGCTTGTTTAGAAGCTAATTTGGATTTCATCTGTTCAGATTGTAGATCCTGCATTTTGTGGGTGCTGGGCTACTGGATTCTGCTCTGCTCAGGTGGGCCAGAGTCTGGTGGGTCGGGGAACTGGCCAGTGGGCTTTTGGGCTGCCTAGGCCCTCTGCAAAGTCGGCCAGTGGGCTGGCTTGTGCAGAGAGCCGTAGTTGACGTGCAGCTATTTTCTGGTGGCCGGCCCTCACAGGTAGGGTTTTCCTGCTGTGGATTATCGACCGTGCTGAACTATCGTCTACTCAGGAAATCCCCCACTCGTCTTGGAAACCATGTTCAAAGTTTGAATCTTTTCTCTTTGGACAATGAGAGTGTCCTGTTGTTTGGTACTCCCTGGCAGTAATAGGGCCCGGATGTCCTTATTTCTTTATTTAATTTACTGCTTTGAATGTCTAAATAGAAGGGATTACTGGATTTTCATTGTGGGCAGTGAGAGTGCCCTGTCTACTCATACCCCCAGGTGGTGAGAGGGCCTGGGGATTTGATCTTCATCAGTGAAAGTACTTATGTTAACCGAATTTTCACTTGAAGGCTTTCTGCATAATTTCATTTCAGACTGTGCCTATCCAAGACTTTCTGAGTGTTGGATTAAAACATTTACGCAGCTTCAAAGGGAGTCTATTTTATTTTAGTTTATTTTTATTTATTTTATTTTTGTTTTAATGTTTAGTGTTGGGTGGGGTTATTTTTTTATTTTATTTTTATTTTGTTTTTTGTTTTATGAAGTGTAAATAATAGAGTTGGGTGTTATTTTATTTCGAGCTGCATTATGTGTTGGATGCCAGCCCCCACAGTTGTGCTCTACTCATCCTCTGCCCTTCGTGCCCTTCCCCCTTTTTACACTCTTCCTCCTCTCCAGTGTGTAACGTAACAGCGCTGTAGAGTGCTGGGTATTATGTGTAGGAGAAGGAGGAGGGCAGGGGGTTATGAACAGTGGAGGATGAACAAGGGGGGTCATTGAATTGTGGTGGTTGGATCCAGAAGACACCCTGGGGCAAAATGGAATCCAGATTGTAGTTCGCCATGTCTGGTGCCCTCACCCAAGGGCACTACAGATTGTGGTAGACAGATGACCTGGGCAGCCCGTAAGGTTCGTCCAGCTCGGGCAGTGTTGTGCAATGCCAGGCCCATTAAGAACAAGACTACAATTATTGCAGATCTTGTTGAAACGGTGGACCTGGCATGCATCACCGAGACCTGGCTGCCCTATTTTGGAGGCTATGACTCCAGCTGGGCACTTGGTGATACACTGCCCGAGATTGGAGCGTGGGGGGGGGGAGTTGCGGTCTGTTTCAAGACTGAACTGAACCTCACGAGGGTACTAGTTGAGGAGGTTGAGTCTTTTGAGTGTACAGTAGTAGCAGGTGTAGGCTATCGAATCACTCTCATCTACCGTCCACCCGGTGATGAGATGCGATTCCTTCAGGAAGTGGCGGACTTCATCACCGATATGGCATTTGAGTTGCACAGATTGTTGGTTCTAGGCGAGTTCAATGCCTGGGTCGATGACGAACTCTCGCAATTTGGTCAACACTTCCTCCAGTTAATGACATCTCTGGGCCTTACACAGGTGGTTTCCACTGCTACTCATAAACATGGACACTCTCTAGACTTAATCTTCCTCCTAGGGATCGAAAAATCTGACTTGGGGGTGGACCCAGTAGGGTGGTCTGATCATTACATCGTGGGGTTTAGTTTTAGCCCCCCTGAAGGCCTACCCCTGTGGAGATGATTAGGTACCGCCCTTTATGTTATATAAGTTCCATTGGCCTTGCGGTGGTCCTTGACCTCTTGTCCCACGCGTTGGCAAGCAATGATCCAGAGACCCTCATGTCAGCCTATAATACAGTTGTTTTGGTGGCTCTGGATTCTATTGCTCCAGTCCGTGTTTGCCCTCTCTCACTTCGCCCCAGGTCCCCTTGGTTTGATGGGACCTTGAGGGAGATGCGGAGATTAGGGCAAAGGTTAGAACGTTGCTGGTGAAAGTCTGCCCTTGATGCCGATCAACTTAGATTGATGGACCACTATCTAGTCTATCAATCTGTAATCACCCGTAATAAGGCAGAATTCCTTTCAAGGGAGATTGCAGCTGCTCAGAATTGATCAGCTCAGCTATTTCGAACTGTGGACAGACTATGCAACCCAGCCTGTCTGCATGTTCAGAAAGCTTTTTCGCAATTAGAGTGTGATGAGTTTGCTCAATTCAGTACCCAAAGACTGGAGGACAGCAGATGTAGTCCCCTTATACAAAAGTGGAAACAAAGAGGAAGCAGGGAACTACAGACCAGTCAGCCTCACCTCGGTAGTGGGGAAGATCATGGAAGCACTACTGAAGGAGAGATTGGTAGAACATCTGGTTGTCAATGGACTACAGGACCCAAGGCAGCATGGTTTCACCAGGGGGAGGTCATGTCAGACCAACCTCATTGAATTTTGACTGGGTGACTAGGGAGGTGGATCAGGGAGGGCAGTGGACATGGCCTATCTGGACTTCAGCAAGGCCTTTGACACTGTGCCACATAGAAGACTATTACACATGGGGAATATGGGTGTGGGCAGGACAGTAGTGTGGTGGGTAGGTAACTGGCTGGGTGGCAGGACACAGAAGGTGGTGGTAAATGGCTGTCACTCCACAGAGGGAAGAGTGACCAGTGGGGTACCACAGGGATCAGCGCTGGGACCAGTCCTTTCTCAACATCTTCATCAGTGACATTCGCAGGACCTAGAAGGCAGAATTTCACTGTTCGCTGATGACACAAAGCTCTGTAACAGAGTAGACACACCAGAGGGTGTAGACAGAATGAGAAGCGACCTGCAGAAACTTGAAGAATGGTCAGGGGTTTGGCAGTTGAAATTCAATGCAAAGAAATGCAAGATAATGCATATGGGGCACAAAAACCCTGGCACAATATATCAGTTGTAGGGTGAGGATATAGCATGCACCAAGCAGGAAAGGGATCTTGGGGTTATCATCTCTGATGACCTCAAAGTAGGGAAACAGTGTGACAAGGCAGCAGGTAAAGCAAATAGGATGCTGGGATGTATAGGCAGGGGCATCACCAGCAGGAAAAGAGAGGTCATAATTCCGCTACACAAGACACTAGTGAGGCCCCACCTGGAGTACAGTGTACAGTTCTGGAGACCATACCTACTTAAGGACATAGACAGGGTAGAGAAGGTTCAGAGGAGGGCAACAAAGATGGTGCATGGATTGCATCACAAGTCCTATGAAGACAGGTTGAAGGAACTGAACATGTACTCCCTGGAAGAAGGAGGAGAGGGATATGACAGAGACATACAAGTATCTTACAGGGAGGAACAGGGTGCAGGAAACACTATTTTAAGCGAAAAGATGTTCCAGGACTAGAGGTCATGGGATGAAGTTGGAGGTGGACGATTCAGAGGAAACATGAGAAGAATTTCTTCACAGAAGCAGGTGGTGGACAAGTGGAACACCCTGCCAGAGGAAGTGGTGGGGCTGAAACAATCACGGGATTTAAGAATGCATGGATAGACATAAAGGAATTCTAGAGGTCAGAGGTAAGAGCAACAGACTTCTAGGAAAACAAACTGAACTTACAAGCTCAAATGGGCAGACTGGGTGGGCCATAGGCCCTTATCTGCCGACACTGTCTATGTGTCTATGTATCTATGAAAGGTGGTCGACATCAGGGCGGTACTGCAGCCAGCACACCCTATGAGGGTTGTCTGTGATCAGTACTGGGTCACCGCACCTCAGTTTTCCTGGAGTACCTTCAGTCAACTGGAGTTCATGGATGTCATGAGGATTATCCAGAGTGTGCACCCTACATGCTGTAGTTTGGACCCTGGACCGAATTCCCTAATTTTGGGTTGTATTGACATCATCAGGCCAGTCCTTGTGCAGATAGTTTGGTGCTCCTTGGAATCGGGAGAGTTCCCCAGCTCCCTGAAAGAGGAGGTGGTGACACCATTCTTGAAAAAGGCTACCTTGGACCCAGACTGTCTTGCAAACTACAGACCTATCTGTAACCTTTCCTTTATTGGGAAGGTGATTTAGAAAGTAGTAGCAGCACAACTGGAAGACCATTTGACCATCCATGACATCTATGAACCGCTCCAGTCCAGTTTCCGTAAGAGACATAGTACTGAGACAGCGCTGGTTTGGGTGCTCAATGGCCACCTGATGGCGAGAGATAGGAAAAGCCTTTCCTTCTTGGTTCTTCTGGATCTTTCTTCAGCTTTTGACACCGTGGACCACATGGTGTTGATAGGACACCTGAGGCATATCTGTGGATTATCGGGGACAGTCTTCAGATGGTTTACATCGTTTCTCATGGGTAGAACACAAAGAGTTATGTCTCGTTTTTTTTCTTCAGGCCCAACTGCTTTGTCTTGCAGGGTGCCTCATGGTTCAGTGCTGTCACCCATGTTGTTCGCAGTGTATATGCTACCCCTCGGAGACATTGTAAGAAGGTATGGGCTGAGGTTTCACTGTTATGCAGATGATATCCAGTTCTACCTTTCTTTTGCACCTGACCAAGATGGAGCTCTCTCAGTCTTTAACAACTGTCTGAAAGAAATCCAGGAGTGGATGGATTCCAGTTGGCTGAAGTTGAACTTGGAAAATTCTGAGGTACTGGTTGTGGACCCGGGTCATCAGATAGGGGGTCGGGTGTTGGTGCACCCTATGGAATTTTTCTTGGCAGCGTCTCACTCCCGACCTCTGAATGGGTGCATAACCTGGGGGTAGTTTTTGTTGATGGACTGACCCTACATTCTCAGGTGTCAGATGTCATCAAAACCTCCTTTTATCATCTTAGGAATATCACCAGGGTTAGGCATCTAGTTCCGTCTGATGACCTTCCCACCCTGGTCCACACCTTTGTGTCCCAGCACTTGGATTACTGCAACTCCATTTATCTAGGGCTTTCTGGAGTTGAAATCTGTTGCCTGCAGCTGGTGCAGAATGCAGCAGCCTGGCTTTTAACAGGTTCTATTAAATTCTGCCATATTACTCCGGTGCTGCGCGAGCTGCACTGGTTGTCAATACGGTGGCGGAGCACCTTTAAAGTCAATTTACTAACTTTTAAAGCCCTACATGGACAGGGTCCAGACTATCTGAAAGAGCTTCTGGTTCCTTACTGCCCTGGTTCATCACTCCGCTTGACTGATGAGGGGTTGTTAGAGATTACAAGGGTGAATTTGAAGTCATCTGGTTCAAGAGCTTATGCTTATGCAGCCCACACCCTTTGGAATTCTCTACCCCGTCGGTTACGGGAGTGTACAACTCTGGAGGAATTTAAGAAGGGCTTAAAAACCTATCTGTGGCAAAAAGCTTTTTTAGATAACTGAAGTATTTATTATTGTACTGGTATATGATTTTAACTGTATTGTTCTGTCGTTTGATGTTATATGATTTTTATATTGTTAAGTGCCTTGGCAATGGAAAGGCACCATATAAATAAAATTATTATTATTATTATTATTATTGTTACCGGTGTTGAAGTCCTCACTGAAATCCAAGTAGGCCCCATCTACTGCACCTCCCTGATCCAGTTCGGTGGACACTCAGTAAAAGAACTCAATCAGGTTTCTCTATTAAGACCTCCCATCTGTGAAACCATGTTGCCTCAGATTCAGTAATCCACTGTTTACTAGGTATTCTCAATCCTTTCCTTCAGTAGCAACTCCATTACTTTACCTATTACCAAAGTCAGGCTGACAGATCTGTAATTTCCTGCCTCCTCCCTGTTTCCACTTTTGTGTAATGGGACCACATCTGCCCTCCTCCAGTCCCCTGGATCTTCCTGTTTCTAGTGAAGCAGAGCTGTCAGAGGTACAACCAGCACCTCCTTGAGCTCCATCAGTATCCTAGGGTGCACCCCATGAGGTCCCATTGCCTCATCTACAATTAATTTTGCCAGTTCCTTGAGGATTTTCTCCTCACTTCCTTTAATGATCTTGTCCCTTACCTTTGGCCTGTGACCTCTTCCTTCATCCATAAATATGGAACAAATCAAACCTAAACAGACCATGCAATACAGTACCGATAGTAGTGCAAACTAACATCCGCTCACACAAGATATAAAAAGTGACAACAGAACTTTATTTACTGGTCCTGTAGGAAAAAAGAGGCAAAGTTAGATGACAACAGTGAGTACAACGAGGCTGTACCCAGTGGTATACACCTCCTCTCACAAAACCCCTACAGCGACATGCGTCACTGCCCCAGCCTGGCGTAGCCATGATGAGGTCTTGACTGGGACGACAACGCTTTTCTCCATCTTGCATCCCCTCCCTGAACCAACTCCGACTTGGAGTTGGTATCCATAAAGATGGAGGGTGCGGGGGGCATGGGAGGGTTCAGGAGGAGAAGCCCACCAAAGAAAAACACAGACTGCTGTGCATGGCTCCTTGCCAACTGCAACTCATAGTCAACAAGAAGCCTGGTGCTCTGATGCTGGTCAACAAGTTAGTTGCTGACTCAGCATCGTAGAATCATGCCCAGCATAAGCCAACCCCAATACACTTTCTCCCTCTCCCTTCAAGTGCATTTTAGGTGGCCCAAGCCAGTAGACCTGGGTGTTATTAGATTTAAAACTAACCAATTAACTGAGAACAGCATTTCAAAGTTACTGTTGCAGCCCTGGGGCAGGATTCACAAAACTTTGCCCTGGTGCAACCCAGTTTTGAGCACACAAACTGGGTTTTGTGCTGAATTGGTATTCACAGAAGCCTGATTTTCACACTCAGACCGGTTTTGCGTGGGGCAAAGTGTGGAGGGGGCAGCAATGCAATTAAAGGGAAGGGGACATGAATATTGGCACCGTCTAACTCACAAAGCATTTGCTCCGTGCAAAGGGCTTTTGTGGGGTCCCCTTGCATGGAGAAAATACTGCCGACTGAGACCTTGCCTTAATCCCATGTAACACTAGTGGTTGGCGTAGGTACAATGGCGATGCCTCCCTGCTAATTGCCAGGCTGTTAAAAAAAAAAATAACATTCACTGGTGCTAGTTGCAACCCCCAATCCCATACCTGTGCATCAACAAACATTTCTCTGTTGTCCAGTTGTCCTCCCCCACCCGATCAGATGACCAATAAATATATAAGGGTTCCCAGGTATCTAGAGATCCCTTCCCTAACCCGCACACATGCCTCTTCTATAAATGCAAACACTTAAAGTCCAGCATTCATTACCACATGAATAGATGCAGCTCCAAATGTATAAGTTCAAAAAGTGCCCGTGCTTTATTTAGGTGACAAGGGCAAAAAAAAATACGTCTTAATGCATTCCAGACAAATTCCTTCTCCTACACATAATATCCAAGTGACCTGTCAGTCAATGAGCACATACTGTACAGTACACACTCAGTGACTGCTCAGTTGGTGGCTGGCCATGGTGGAGAGTGGAGGGCTATGCAGATTGCTGGCTTGGGGTCAGGATGGGGGGAGTAGGATGGTGGGGCACTACCTGCCTCAGTGGGGGGCATGGGGTCTGCTAGATGCCAGGGAATGGGTTACATTTATTCTACAGGGGACTGAGGATAGGGAGGGGGGTTCACTAGATCCCAGGGAATGTTTTCAGTACATCATATAGGGATTAGGATGGGGGGCTGGACCTCTGGAATCCAGGGACTATTGTATTAGATTTGGGGTGAGCGATCAGGTTGGGGGATGGACCACTGGATACCAGGGAAGAATGAGTCCTATATCGATCATGGGTGCGGGGGGGGGGACCACTACCACCAAGGAATGATATGTATTTAATATTGGGCCAGCGATTGGTGGGAAGGCCTGCTACCACCATATATTTCTTTAATATCAGGCCAGAAATCAGCGGGGTGGTGGTGGGTGGGAAATCACTGACACCAGGGCAGCTTAGGTATTTTTTATTTGGGCTGGTGATCACAGGGAAGGGGGAACCACTGCAACCAGGGAAACTTATATTTTATTTAATCAGGCTGGTGACCAATGATCGCTGATGGGGGCCACTAGATGGCCAGTGACACAGGGCTACCTCTGGGGCAGGGGTCGGGGGGCATTAAACTCTGGCACGGCATATGTAAATGGGCCCATAATTGGTATGTAGATGGCCACCTAGTGCCTTACATGCCCGATGGGCTCATTTGCATTGCTGATTTTGTGAATTGAGAATAGTGCACTTCTGATATGCATTGTGGAGCCATATTCCTGGCTGCATGTCAAGGTGGCGCTACTGGGGTTACTGCTGACTCAACCCAGCCCTATTCAGTCAGATAGATCAGTGCACTGTATATGACCATTTTGGACACCTGTGCAAATACAAAGTGCAATGCAAAATTTTGCGCTGTGCTTTGTGAATTTTTGTGAATGTAGCTCATGATCTTATGTTGCCCAGGATGTGTAGAGGTGGTGCACAATTTAAACAAATTTCAAAGACCCAACCCTAAGTGACTTTATGTTACTGTGCTAGCACTCACAGCCCACATTTGTATTCACCAAACGGGGTATTTCAAGGGAGATTCCAAATGGTAATCCACAAAAAAGATGAACACTGCCCAGCACAGTACTCACAGATCCTGAAACCCAAAATGTGGACAAGATTGGACTCTGTAGCTCCTTTGGGGATTGAGCAGCACGGGTGTAGTTTCTCACAGAATCCTCCAGATATCACTGACCAATGATCTCCTCAAGCTGACCAGGATGGCGCTGAAACTATTGCAAGGCATCAGAAACTGACAGTCTTGATCAAGGGGAAATTTTAACAAACACCAGAGAGCTTTCTGGTTACTTTAACTATAATACAGCTAAACTGGGGTTGCTACATATTGCACTAAATTAAAAATCAAACTACTGTAGGTGGCTAACCAGAGAAGCAATAGCAAGTGATAAAAGAAGAGAAGAGAAGGTGCTCTAAGTCTGCAATGGACTATTCTGTAGCAGGCTGAAGCTCACAGGGCAGGAGCAAGGTTGACAGCCTCTTCCTCCTTTGATTGTCCAAACAAGACAAGTCAGCTCTTTTTGGCTGAGAAGGGCTGTCAACCATATGTATGGTGTCCTAGTGGCTGCAGACTTAAGGCCCAGCTGGTGGCAGTGACTGGCTGTTATTGGCTAGACTAAGGGTGCCTAGGAAATCAACATGGCAGCCCCCAGTCACACACAACAAACATTGACTTTAAAAAACACAGTTTGCAGTAGCTTTGCACACATTATCACATTGCCCCAGTGCTCTTAATTTATTTAAATAATGCTATTGATCTGATGGCCCCATTTTCCCTGAGGTGCCTTTCAAAAGAATTGGGAGCCTAACCCCAATACGCACCACTCCTTGGCACCTTTTTCCAGCAGCTATTAACACCTGTGCTTACAAGCTCATCCCCATGTGCATGCATGTGCACTCAGACACTTACATGCTCGAGACCCTCTTGCCATTGAGGCTCAAGCTTATAGACAAGCCTTGCTGGCTTGGATTACATGGCCTTGCAGTGCTGCAAGTTTCTCGATCTCTCTCTCTCTTGCACCAGCACAATGGGAAAACAAAGAGGGCAGCAGGGACTGCAGAAAACAGGAGTCAGAGCCCAGGGGACATGGCAGCAGCAGCGGCAGCAGGAGGGATTCAGGAGGTGTGGCCCAAGAGATAAGCCCCGATTTGGGGGTGGATACACTCTCCCTCTGTTGAGACAATTGTCATCCTCATCGATTCTTGTATCATCACTTTACATAATCACCATTGTACAGTTTAATTTAAACAGGTAATTCCATGGATATCAATTTGTTTAGAATTTTAGAGACAGGATTAATGCACTAAGGATTTCCTACCAGTCTAACATTGCATGTAAAGCACTTTGGGATACAATGTGTATGAAAAGTGGTATATAAATGCTTATTCTTCTTCTATCTGGGAACAGTAACTAATTTCTCCACATATTGCATTTCACCCTGAACACTGAACACAATATGGTGCATTGACCTGGGGGTGATGTAAATCCCTCTATGTATTACATGATGGGCAAATGGGTGGAAGCACCAGGGCATCATTGGAGAGCTTTAGAATGGGTCTGACAGGCCTTTCTTAGTGTTCCACAGTTGCTGACACTTCTCCCTAAGAATTTGGACTAGCAACCTCTGTCTCTTTGTCCAGCGATAGAGTCCTCAGTTGAAATGGACACCTCTGGTTCATACAGTTCAGGTAGCTCTGTATCCCTTTTGACATAATTAGCTTCATCCTACTGTGATTGGTGTGCTGGGGTTGAGCTTAGTTCCTCATCACTGTCCAGCTGAATGGTACTCCCATCAGATGGCAACAACTTAATGACCTCCTTGAACAAACCCAGAATGTCCTCAGTAGAGTAATAGTGATCATACTGCATCTCCCCATTTGACAAGTCCTCAGGTGGCAAGACAGTTTGTAGTGATGAAACATTTGAAGTAACAGCAACTTCCTGTGATAGACAGGGATCTTTATTCTCTTTATTTTTGCTTTTGTGCTCTGCAATCCAAGTGTGTAACTTACTAGCTGCATTTGTCTCATAGACAATCTCTTATTTTGAGTTGAGAAACTCAATGCAGATGTTTAGGGTGCATTGTACTCGATCCCCATTGTATTTTCAGGCTGAAGTCTTTATACTGGCATACCTTGCAACTGTTCTTTAACAACATATGGGATATTTTCCCAATAACCAACAATCTTGTGCTTTCCTGGCAATCCAAGATTTTGAATCAGGACTGTATCTCCAGGCTGCAGTTCCTGTGCTCACACTTTCTGATCATATCTCAGCTTGTTGGCTTGGTTCTTTCTCATGGCTGCCTTTGAGGCCAGGCGGTAAGAAGAGTTCAATTGGACTTTGAGTTTGTGGACATACTGCAGGTAGGTTTCAGGTCTGGAGCCATCAGAAGAGATAGCTTTATGTGATAAGGCAAGTATTTTAAGTAACTGACCAAAAAGAGTAACTAATAAAATCCCCCAAGTCCATGGAGCAAGCAACATCAGATTGATCACTGCAAACAGTGACGGTCAATAACCTCACATAAACAAACCAAAAAATAAACGTTTTTTTATGAGGGAGGCTGCACACCCCGCATCCCCAACTTAACAATTGTCAAATCTGGGGGGGGGGGGTCAGACTTAGAAAAAAATAAATGAACAAAACCAAGGATGAACAAAAAATCTCTCCCTCACCAGGACTCAAACCCAGATCTTTGAGCTCCATAGGCAGGGCTCCAGCCACTCTGCCAAACAGCCAGTTTGGCAGGGCATGGCCAAACTACTCTACATATCTTCATCTAGTGAGTTCAGCTCACTGCTACACTTGCTGTAACCTGCTCCTCGATATTGTGCAGCACTCGCTCTTACTACGAGCAGTTTTACTGAGTTGCTCTTATTGAGATGCTCAATAAAATACACTCATATCACTAGACATTGAAGACACTCAAAAGCCCAAGTCCACTGGGTGCCTTGCCTTCCTTCTGAACATTAGGTATTATGGTGCATAGCCTGTATCATCATTCTTCATGTATTTTTATGCGTGTACAAGGGTACTGATTTTCTGACTCCAGTTGGACTTTTGGCTGGGATCCAATGCTCTGAGCATATTTAACAGAGTTCAACTGAACCTCTCCATTGAGGGATCACCTTGAGGATGAGACAGAGTAGGGATGGGAGAACCTCAAGAGGTTCTGAGGTTCTAAAAGATTCTGATAAGCAAAACATGGTTTGGATGCTTATCCGAACCTTATCCGAACCTTTTATGACCTATATTGTTTTATGGTAACTGTATTTTAAAATATTGTTTTAAACTGCTTTTAATCAACATTTCTGTAGAAAATGCAATTAAACCACTGTTTATTAGTAATGAACAGCATGATTAGTGAAATGAGATGAGAAGGAGTGAATGATGTGGCTGTGGATGTGCTTACTGGAAGTGCCAGTGCTGTAATATGCACATGCTGAATCTCACAACTGGCAACGACCAACCTCTAAGATGATGACGATGATGATGATTTCATCCAAAGGCAGGCAAGTCCCAGAACTCTGAGTAGCCCTTATAGCTTAGAAGTTAAAGTATAAGTGTGAACCATGAAACTCTAACAGCCACCTACCACATACTGTCTGTGAGTTTTTTTTGTCAAGAGGCAGGCAACTCCCAGAATGCTCTCTAATCATTCTTCTGTTTCTGACATTCAAGAAAGAATACTAATATTGTGTATAAGTTATTAACAGTAGTGATTTCTATTTCTCGACAGGCACCACTGTGAATGTCTCTTAAGTAATGAAGAAGAAGCCAGGAACACAAAAACAGCACCAGGCCAGAACAGAGGGCAGCCAGTCAAAGAGATCCAGTCAGCCAGCTACCACATCAAGACTGCTACTACCCACGTCTATTAGAATCAGGGGAAAAACAGAAGTAGTCTACCAGCACTGAGATCAATATGGTTAAGGCACATTTACCAAAAATAACTGCTTAGGAAAGAATGAGAAAGTGACTGTGATGACGAGCAAGTCCCAGATCTCTAGTTTGTAAATAGTCTTCTACTGAGTCTGATTTCTTAGAAGGGGATAGTGTGTTTAATTGTACTTTGTACAGGTAGTTCATTAGTTTTATTTCTCGGTCACAGGCACCACGTTTGTTTTGTTTAGCAGTAAAGGTTCTCTCTCAGTATGGAAAGCAATGCAAAGCAATTTGAGAGAAGCGCACCAGGCAGTCAGAAAGTAACCAGTTCGCCCCTCTTGCTAGTTACTACCACTACTATCGGGGGGGAAAAAAAACAGATCTAGCAGCATTTATCAATGTGGTTATTAGGTGCATTTAGCTAAATGATCTCCTTAGAATAAGAAAGTAACTGTGTGTGTGTGAGAACAAGGACTTGTCTGCCACAGTTGCTACCAGTACAACTACCAGTACAACCATATGATGTACTGGCTGTACCCCCCCCCCCCAGAAAGACAATGATTTTTGTCCAAAGGCAGGCGAGTCCCAGATCTCTCTTTTTTTTTAAACCAGTCTCTTGAGTCTGACTTTTTGTAGAAGGGGACAGTATGTCTGTATGTCACCAATTATGTTTAGCAACAGCTCTCGATAAGGAACACAATGCGAAGCAATGTGAAAGAAGAGTGCCAGGCAGTCCAAAGTGACCACTTCACCACTACTACTACTACCACTACTATAATAGTGAAAAAAACATAGCTATCAATATGGTTATATTAATTATCCTTCGGTGCATTTAGCTAAATGATCGCCTCAGTTTGAGAAAGTGTCTGTGTGTGTGAGATCAGGGACTTGTCTGCCACAGTTGCTACCAGTACAATCATGTGTTGTACTGACTGCACCTCCCCCCAAGATGATGATGATTCAGTCTCAGATCTCTATTTTTTTTTTCAACCAGTCTCCTGGGTCTGACTTTCTGAAGAAGAGGACAGTGTTTTTGTATCTCACAAATTATGTTTAGCAACGGGCTCTCAGTATGGAACTCAACACAAAGCAATGTAATAGAAGAGCACCAGACATTCCAAAGTGACCACTTCACCACTGCTACTACCACTACTATCAGGAGGAAAAAACAGAGCTAGCAGCATGTATCAATACGGTTATAATAATTATCCTTATGTGCGTTTAGCTAAATGATCCCCTCAGAACGAGAAAGCGACTGTGTGTGAGATCAGAAACTTATCTGCCACAGTTGCTGCAATGTACAGTCATGTGATGTACTGGCAGCACCTCCCACACACCCTCAGAATGACAATGATGTGGTCTGAAAGCAAGCAAGTCCCAGATCTCTAATTTTAACCAGCCCAGTCTGAAAATTGAAAGCTGATGCTTCATTTAATCAAGGGATGCAGCACAAGCATTGCTGCCAGTGTCATCTTCTTCAAGAGTAGCATCCTTGTGTAGCCAAAGTTTGGCAAGTTAACCATCAAGAATGTTAGTTTCTCCACATTGTCTGGTGTTAATCTCATTCATTTATCTGTCACAACATCCCCAGCACAACTAAATAAACGTTTGGAACAGACACTGGAGGGTGGACATCCAATATACTTACAAGCCAGGGTAGTCAGCTTTGGCCAGCATGATTTTTTTCTGTTGCCAGTAAGCTAAAGGCTCATCCTAAATGCTAATGTCAGGCTCAGATAGATATGCATCCACCATGCTTACTACTGAGCATGCATTTTCTTCTAATAGAATTTCAATGTCCTGCTGCTGGCTCCAAATGTCCTCCTCCTCATTGTCTGCTTCTGCACTCTTTTTTTTAGCAGTCTTTTGAATTTGAGGCAGTGTTATTGTAGTACTGCTTCCCAATCTTAATGAAACCTCATCTACTGCATCAATCAAAAGATGCCTGTAATTCAACTCCTGCATGTCATCAGAAACCACACCAGGAAGGTGTCTGTTCCGGAAACATGGATCTAGCAATGTTTGCTAAGAGATATTCCTAGCTCCATGTCATTACTAAGTCTGGTAAGCATGTTATCGACTAGAGAATGGTTCATATCTGAGTTGTTACTCATTCGCTCCAAATTTTGTTTGAGAAATAGAATGAATGTAATAACTTGGTTAAGGAATGCCTTTTCTGCACTGACCTCTTTTGTAGCACTCATGAATGGTTTCAGAATGTGACACAACTGATGCAGGTGAGACCATTGAGTAGAATGGAGTACGATGCCCTCCCCAATATCATTGTACGTGATGTACTCAATGATAGCTACTGTACCTTTTGTTCAAGAATGCGTTCAATCATAAAGTAAGTTGAATTCTACCTTGTTGGTACATCCTGAACAAGCTGGAGATGAGGAAGATGTTTTTCCTCCTGGATATCAGCAAGGATGTCATGGGCTTTTACTGAATGGCTGAAGGGCTGACCCATGTTGGTGTGACATGTAGTAGGGTGACCATCATTAGGGCGACAGCACAATGCCGACAGCAATCATGCCATCTTACAGTTGTGCTGCCTGACCTCTGTTGCACATAATACAACACAGCAATTGCCAAATGTTTGTGAGTGGCTTTGCCTCCCACTGCTGGGGGCTTTGCCTCCTGCACCCCCCGAAAACTACAATAATTACCTCCATGGCAGAGGTGTATTAGGAGGGGGTGAAACACCTGTGCAGTGCTGTCCATGCAGGGCACTCTGACAACCAGTTTGCCACTGTGACAGGGGAATTGGTTGCGGTGCCCTCATTCTGTCTCCCGCATTGTGTTGCTTTGTTGATGGGATACCAGGTTGAAGTGGCCACACACTTTACGCACTGTTCCAACAGGGATTGATACTTCACGGTCATTATTCAGGAAGACTTGAACAATTAGGTTAAGATAATGTACAAAACAGTGTATATGTACATAATTGCCATCATGAAGTGCTTTTTTAATATTTGAACCAATATCTGCAACAAAGAAAAAACTTTGAAACCCTGTGAAGTGACCGGAGCAGTAGCTAGTCTTTCCAATTCTTGCTGAATGTGCTGTGCTGTGTGTGTGTGTCTTGAGAGTGAGATAAATGGAGAACTGCCAGTTTCATAAACATGACTTTTTTTTTTGAGCTCTGAGAGATAGTAGTGGTAGTAGTAGTACTGGTTGAAGTGGTATGGGTAGCAGGCAGACTGGTATGTAAGGATGATGAGTTACCAACAAAAGTGACCCAGTGTGCAGTAAGAGGAAAAACAGGCAATGGTTTGGGTGCTGGCCCACATATCAATACTAAAGTGAACTACCTTGTCATCAGCCTCTCAGAGAGCATGCCTTGCTTGAAGTACTAAGCTGTCATACATCCTAGGCACAGCAGTTACCAAGAAGTATTTTCTACTTGGCATTAAATATCATGGCTGTTAGTATCCTATAAGCCTTCTGAAACCCAAGTATTCTGCAATAGAGTATGGCTGTAAATCAAGTACAATCATTTCTGCTACTTACAATTTATTGCCACTGCTATTGGATGGTTTTGTGAATATTTAGATTTTCTTTCAAAAACTTATTTTAACTTCAATTGCCTCTTATCAGGGGTAAAGTTAGATTTGGCTTGGGGTGTTGTATGACTACATGCATGCCCTGCCTGGTAAAACAGAGGACCTTACAGAGTTATCTTGAGGTGAACGTGGACTTTTGGATCTTGCATGGTGATTGTCTCCTACTCTTTCAGCAGAACATTACTGTTCACAGAGAGCCCCTATACATTTCCAGGCACCAATGTTAGACTGTTCATTTGAACCATATGCAATGATGAGGTGAATTCGCATACAGTGTCACATCTTTGTAGTGGTTGCAAGATGCCCTTTATTTTTTCCCCTTCTAACACTTAGCAATTAGCTAAGGAAACTAAAAGCATCATTAAAAAATCTAAAACTAAACTAGAAAAGAAATTGGTCATACGAGTGAAAGATGAAAAACTATTCTTTTCATATGTGGGATCACTTAAGGGGAAGCAAATGTCTATAGGCCCCATACATCCACCAAATGGAATTATTGCTAATGAAACATATATGATTAACATTCTGAATGATTATTTTGTTAGCATATATAACAAAAAGGATACAGTCTCGTTACAGATCTCAGAACCTACAACACCTCTGTATTATTTGACATAAAAGAAATCACAGATTATATCCACAAATTGAAGACGTCAAGTGCCCCAGGACCAGATGGTATAACAAACCTATTTTTAAAAAAGTTGGTTAATAGGCCAGCCTGGTGGCACTGAGGGTTGAGGCGCTGGATGCTACACCTCACTCCATTCTGGCGACCCGGGTTCAGTAACGAGCCTGGGCTGTCATGGTCGGCAGGGGAGGAGAAGGATTGAGCATCCGTAGGACTGCTCTCCTTCTCCAGAGAGGGGGGTCTACTGCTGCCGGTGTTCAGGCAGCCCCTGGCAATGGCTGGGGATCACTGAACATAGGTAGGATCTATGGAGCTCGTATTGTGACAGGATGCCAGGATCAGGGCATGCTGCCGGTTCATCCTCTCTTTTCGAATTCGTTGGGCGTCATTGCCGCCATAGATGACAGGGAGGAGAAGAGAAAATGCAGGCACCAGATGCGGTGGCTTGATGGCCATCCCTAGTGAGGAAGACCGGTCGACTCGATGAATATGCGGCACTGAATCCTGTTCAGGGGGTTGAGCTAAGGGGGAGAAGCTCCCCTCCACCCTGCCATGGGGGTAAGCCGTGGGACCCACAAGGAGCACCAGATTCCCAGAGATGGTGGCCAGAGACCTGAAGGGGATGCCAGAAGCAGTAAGATAGGCAGTCTGGTGGCTCAAGGAGGGAAAAATGTATACGGCAAAAAAAAGAAAAAGTTGGTTAATGAACTTGCCAGCTTTCTTACATTGCTATTCAATACATCCCTATCTGAAGGCAAAGTATTAGAGCATTAGAGAACAGCCTTTGTGACTCCAATATTCAAAAAAAGAAATAGAGCACATGTAGTCAACTATAGACCAATTAGTCTAACATCAGCACTGGGTAAAATTATGGAAAGACTATTAGTCAAGCAATTAACAGCGCATATAGATAGTACAGGAACTTTGGATATTACACAACACAGCTTTGTCTCTAGAAGGTCCTGTTTAACCAACCTTCTTCGCTTTTTTGAACTTTTCAGTGCAGCACTGGATACCGGCATACCAGTGGATGTAGTGTTCTTAGATTACGCTAAGGCATTTGATAAAGTCTTGCATACAATACTATTGGAACAATTATGTAAACTGAAAGTACACACAAATATAATACGCAAGCAATAACACACGACGAGGTGTGGTTTATCGCCTGATAAGAGCACGCCCAGAGGTGTACATAACGGCACGAGCTGGCGCCGAGTGCCTTATGCCACTCTCATGTGCTCTTATCAGGCGATAAACCACACCTCAGAGTGTGTTATTGCACTTATAAAATGGGCACTCTAGTAAAGAAGTTAATTGAAAAAACAGAAAGTGGAAATAAAAAAAGTATAATAATATGATTAGTAAAAAAATAAAAAGTAGTCCCTGCCATTGTGTTTTACTGGAGATGTGTAATGTAGGTGCTTGAGTAGTGTTTGTGTCTAAAGTCCCCACATATCAGTCACACACAGAAAAATATTCAAACCATGTTTTTACTTCACACACAGACACAAATTCAAACCCGTTTCTTTTCAAATATCGCCTACTTTGCGCAGGCTGTTTCAGTTATAGGCATTGAATCACCGAGACAGTTTGAGTTGCAGGCATTGGGAATTGACCTTTGCAGTGTTTCTTGCCTCCCTTCCCATTCCCCGAAAATAGAAAAAGCCATTTTTAGTTTACTGTGTTTATTTAAATTAAATAGCTTGCTGACTGGGAGCAAGCATGTCCCTCAGCAGCCACCGTATAAACACGTTTTGTGCTTCGCATTTCGCAAATTGTTAGGGTGACGGAGAAAAGGAAACTTAGTTCACTTTTGTGCTGACAGATGATATTTTTAGGAATGGGAGCATAAATACGATGAAGTTGCTATTTAGAAGTGCAGCGCACTCTAAAGAGAGATCTGACAGGAGGATACGCTGTCGGACTGGCTACACGCGCATGACTCGGCTTGAATGGAATTGCCCTTTTTTCATCGGAGCAGGACAGGTTAGTAATTCTGGGGGAAAGTTTTGCATTGATTTTTGCATTAAGTTTTTAATGTCGTGGTGTAATCCTCCTGCAATCGTCCGTTACTAGAGGTTGTGTCATGTATTGTTGACGTCTGTATTTCTTGTCACTTCGGACTTTTGATTTTGTGCTGCCGCTTGCTCAGCTGTGCCAGGCTGTTTTTTTGTTTTTGGTTGGCACAGCTCAATGATTCGCAGATGTCAAAGGGCAGACTGGCAAGCGTTAGTGCCAGTTGAGTACAATACCAGGGATTAAGGACACGGCTAGGAGGGTGAAACAGCCAAGCAGTGTCTTCGTTTTTTTTGCCCATTTTATAAAATGGGTTGAGTCCTGGCTGACAAACAGATCCCAGAGATTATCAATAAAAGGATATTGCTCTAAACCCAGCCAGGTTACTAGTGGAGACCCTCAGGGCTCAGTCTTGGACCCAGTTCTGTTCGATATTATGATATCTACCTTACAACCTACAGAAAACACCTGGATCTGCAAATATGAAGACAATTGTAAGGTAGAAAGTTATGTATCATCTATTAAAGATGCTAAGTTGTTTCAAAATAACAGATAAATTAGCTCTGTGGGCAAAAACCAACAAAATGGAATTTAACATCTCCAAATGCAAGGTTATGCATTTTGGGGAAAAAAACAACCTACTAGACATAATAATGAGGTTGTAAAAAATGTCAAAAGCTTATAGGATGTATACTGAGAAACTTTAACAGTAGAGATAAGACCATAATACTTCCACTTTACACCACATTGGTACACCCACATCTGGAATTCTGCACCCAATTTTCCACTCCATAGGATGTTAAAACTATGAAACAGCTAGAGAAAGTCCAGAGAAGACTTACTAAAAGAATTAGGCAGTATTCACACCTTGAATATGGTACAAGATTGGAAATACTAAATCTGTACTCTGGTCACTACAGAAGCACAAGGGGTGATTTGTGTTTAATTTTTAAATATATAAATCATATGAATTAAGTTCTATTGGATTAACAAGACATATTGGTAGAGAGCAGAATAGATCACACGGATTGAAATTATTAGGTGATTGATCGGTTACAGAAAGAATAAGTAAATTCTTCACACAGAGAGTCATTAATAGATGGAACACACTACCAAAGGACATAGTCAATAGCAATAATGTGGATACCCTTAAAAAAAGTTTGGACAGGTTTATGGGAAACCAAAAATCTTTTTTCCACCACTAAAGTGGTGGCGAGTTCATTAAAGAACCTCGATTCACTGAACTCGTACTCTATCTATGAATCTATGAACACAAGCATTGCAATGCACACATATAGCTCAGCAAGCATCCTTAGGGTTTATGTAAAAATGATTCCAAACAGTGGAGATGGACTGTCTATGTCTAATAATGAGCTCAGCAGGGGTCAAGTGGCTGAGTTTCAGTGGGGAAGACATATTAGCTTAGGATGCAGGTTCACTGGGTGAGACAATCATAGAACGCTCTGCAGCACCATTGCAATCATCGCTACTGACAGACTTTGTTTCACTTTTTGTGGCTTGTGTCTTTGACTTTTTCTTTTTCCCTTTAGATACTCTGCTGCTCTTTTTATCTTTATCCACATTGTCACTGTCAGAACCAGAATGAGACATAGCTAAAGGTAAAGTCACAAGCTCGTCATCAGTCTGACGATGACCATGGTCATCATCATCAGATTAAGTAGAGCTAGCTCTTGCATTCACAGATTGAGTTATTTGATATGCACGCATTGCAAATTGAGCAACTCCACTGCGAGTTGTACCTGTAAGTGATTTCACTTTATGCATAATTGGAATACTCTTCCTTTTCACAATTTTCTCAGATGACTTGCTAGTAGATGTCTTGGATTCTTTTGAAACTTTGTTTGCTGTACTGAGCCCTTCTGACATGGACAGTCAACCCCCATTGCCTAGCTGTCAGTATTTTGAGAGTTATTCAGCACATTGTCATTGATAGTAGTAGCATTTAGTTCAGCTTCAGCCCCTTCAACAGACTGTGGTGCTTGTACTTTACTTTTCGGGCCACTCTTTTCTGGGCTATTAAATAAACGTTTACATTTACTTCTTTTGCCCCCGACTTTTGCTTTACAATTTGAATTTTTTTGGAGTACTCATAATGCCATTCTGTAGCTTGTTCAGGGTCAAAAATGCAAGTGGTGGTGGCTGTAAGATTAATTCACACAGGTCTCTCACACTCACACACAGTAGTTCACACACTGAACCTAAGCTATAAGGGCTAGTGCTGCAGGCGCTGCTACCCACAGAGATTCAAGGGCCTTGCCTAACTCTCTCTCTGACACAGTACTTTATGTTTTCTTTAAGGATTATTTATTTTTATTATCAGTTATTCCAAATGACAGAATGTCCACTAAGCAAAAAGCTTGTAGATTGACCCCATGGAACACAGGGAGGAGATGAGAGCTGACTGACTTGTTTGGGGGGGGGACTCACACAGTCAGTATGCAAGAAGTGGCACTGGTGGCTAGCTGACAGTTTTACTTCACACACAGGTCTATGACGCACATACTAATTCACACACTGGACCTAGGCTACAAGGGCTGGTACTGCAGCTCCTACCACAGAAATTCAAGGACCCTGGCCTAACCCTGTCTGACACAGTACTTTCCTTTCATTCAAGGATTATTTATTTTTACTTATTCCATGTGACAGAATGCCCTGTGAGCCAAAGCTTGTAGTTCAAGTTCAAGTTTATTATTACAGGAATTATTCCATTGAGCAAATTCATTCACAAGGAGGTCCTGGAGCTGTCAAACAAAACAATGACACACATGATCTTATACAAAACAGATTTGGATAGCATGAGTAAACAGCAATGGCAATAATAAGGTACAACTTGGATTTTTGCAAATAACTGCTATATTACACACAAAAAACTAACTGTACTAATGTGCACATAGATGATGCACATAGAATGAGACAAGTCTTCACTGGGGGCAGAAGGAAAAGGAAAAAAGAAAAAAGTGAAAACATAGCTGTAGATGACATCTCAGAGGAGCGTGGTAGGTTCAGAGGGACAGGAATATTTTGCACTGAGATGGGGTTACAGGGAGGGGGGTTTAAGGGAGGGTGGTGACTGGGGTAGGGGTAAGGATAGGAAGGGGTAAGGAGACAGAGAGGTGGGGGAAGGTGAAGGTGGTAGGTTCAGCAGGACAGAAATATTGTGCACAGAGATGGGGATACAGGGAGGGGGGTCTAGGGTAAGGAGGTGACTGGGGTAGGGGAGGAAGGGGTAGGGAGACAGAGAGGTGGAGGAAGAGAAGAAGTGCTAGCAGGCAGAATGGGTAAATGGGGATTGTAGATTTACCCCACAGAGCACTGGGAAGAGGAGATGAGAGATTACTTTTTCTTGGGAGGGGTCACACAGACAATATGCGAGAAGTGGCACTGGTGGCTGGCTGTCAGATTTTATTTCACACACAGGTTTATGACACACACACTATTTCACACATTGAACCTAGGCTACAAGGGCTATTGCTGCAGCTGCTACTCACAGAGATTCAGGGACCCTGACTAACCCTCTCTGACATAATACTTTCCTTTCCTTCACGGATCATTTATTTTTATGTTTGATTTCACAAATGTGCAAGAAACATAGTGCCACCAAATGATTTTTCGTAGGTGGGCCACCCCCACTTCCAATGCCCTGCTCCTTTTTGTAGGCACGGCTGCACCACACCAATGAATGTCCGAGTTGTCTATGACAGCTGTTCAGATGCAGTGCCATACAGTTCTGAGAAAACCGCTGATACAATCAGCGGTGGTAAAGTGTAGGCAATTTGCATATTGCCATCGGCAGACAATTTGCAGGCTGCCGTAGGCAGAATGCAAATTGCCTACACGTCAGCACTGCATCTGAACTATCATAGACAGTTCATTTCTGATCCCCATCGGATCCAGTTCCTCCCCCCCATGAACACCTAGATAGCACACTGGGAGCCCACCCCAGCGTGCTTATGTACTCCCCTCCACCCATGCACACTGTATGACCAACAGGGGGTGCCCAATCCCCCATCGGCTCCACTGCCCCCCCAAAAGCAAACTTCCAGGTGCCATGCTAGGAGTCCACCCCAGTGTGACAAATGTCTGTGGCCTACAGGGGTGCCCAATCCTTCATCGGCTCCACTGCCACCCAACAAACTTCCAGGTGCCACACTGGGAGCCCACCCCACATGGTAAAAGTCCCACATCATCTTTATAACTGCATGCAAGAAAACATCAAAAAAATACCTAGAACAAAAGAAAACGTTCTCTCATTGACTCTTTTGGCTAATGAACTGATATTGCCACTGTTCATGAGGTGGGGTCACAAAAAACCCATGTTGAAAATTTGGAGTGAAAATACCAACGAATGCCCAGGGTGTTAGGGTTTCCAACCATAACGCCCCACCCTGCAGAGACTGACAGGCATCAGGGGTGTGACTTGGGATTGTCACCTGTAATGCTCATGCCATTCCATCCCCACCCACACCCTGCAGCCAGTGACAGGCATCGAGGTGTACCTTGGACTCTTCGGCCCCAAAGTTCACTCAATTCTCCTATACTGCACCCATCTCACCATATTTCCTTATGGAATGGGGTGAGCGTAAGGCCCAAAGACCCCAAGGCACACCGTGACACTTGTTGGTGTCTGCAGGGTAGGGTGTGGTGAAATGGCATGGTCGTTATGGCCGACAACCCAAAGGCACACCCCAATACCTGTCATTCTGCAGGGTGGTGGTGGGGTTGGCTTCAGTTCAATACTTCACTGCCATTCCTATTATGCTTCTCTCTAACTCCTACACTACCAATGCCAAGGCCAGCAAGCAAACATTCAGCATTGACAAATGCTTGTTATTTATTCCACATGATGGAATGCCCACTGAGCCAAAGCTTGTAGATTTACCCCACAGAGCACAGGGAAGAGGAGATGAGAGCTGACTTATTTGGGGAGTGGCACACAGATAGTATGCAAGAAGTGGCACTGGTGGCTGTCTGTCAGATTTTATTTCACATACAGGACTATCACACACACACTAATTCACACATTGGACCTAAGCTACAAGGGTTGGTGCTACAGTTGCTACTCACAGAGATTCAGGAATCTGGGCCTGGCCTTGTTTATTTATTATTTGTCCCATGTGACTGAATGACCACTGAGCCAAAGCTTGATTTATCTCACTTAGCACAAGAAGAGATGAGAGATGACTGACTTGTGGGTGGTCGCACAGGCACAGTTCCTTGCAAAGCAAGGATTGGGTCACACAAAAACATTCACCCACTTTGAATAAAGTAATTTGAATGAACCATCTGATCCCACCACCCATACCTTGCTGCTGTTGCTGCTGATGATGA
Organism: Neoceratodus forsteri; assembly: GCA_016271365.2. Taxonomy (NCBI): domain Eukaryota; kingdom Metazoa; phylum Chordata; order Ceratodontiformes; family Ceratodontidae; genus Neoceratodus; species Neoceratodus forsteri. The sequence continues at coordinate 1,376,414,252 of CM028130.1, read as the reverse complement.
TTGTTACCTGTATGTGGATTATGAAGATATGTGACTGTTAGCAAGATGTCATGTTCATGCTTTACATGATCAGCCAGAATGCTGGTTCCCAATGTCCATCTGTATTTACCCAAGCTTATCTTTTTCTCACACATATTGCAGCATACTCTCAGTGGATTTATAGGGCTATCCCTAAAACAGTCACATACCAGGGAACATCTCATGGCTTTCTTAACTGTATGATCACTAGACTGAGGGATTGGGGGGCCTTAAAAGAACAAGGGTGGCCACTGTTAGATTTTGTTTTCCTGATCATGGAGGAAGAATGATGTGGCTGCTTCACATGATCATCAGAAGCATCAGCAGTAGCAGTATTACCACATTTACAAGGTGGGACTGGGAACTTGGCCTGGGATTTGGATTTCCCTGCCTCATCAAGTTGCTTTTGTTCATTTATCTTCTTCATTGCTTCTCTTACTTTCCCCATCTTATCCTCCCACACTGGTGGTGGTGGCTTCCGCTCTTCAGAATCATAGTACTCATCAGAGGAGCTTGCTGTAACTGACAACAGACTTTCAAGCTCCACTTCCTCTTTCCTTTTCCTGCTTCCTCCTCCAGTGCTCCCTACAGTATTTCTCATTTGCAGTTTCTCCTTCCTCACCCATCTTCACCTCACTCTCACCTGATGCTGCACCCTTCCTATGCCCTTTTTTGCTGCCTCCTCCTTTTCCTGTGCTTCTGCTTCCCCCTTCTGAATCACCAGTACCTCTCCCTCCTCTGACACCTCTAATTCCACATCCTCTTCTTCCATGGCAATCTCTTTAACTGCAACTGGCTTGCTTTTATGAAATAGAGGGGTTTTATATAGTAGAAGCAGCACCTCACCCGCATATGCCAATCAATTATTTTTCCTCAGGTGACAGAATAACAGTAGTGTCAGACCCAGACTCACTCATTGATTTGGGACCTGTGAGTACACTTAGAGAAGGAGCATCACATGGTGTCTCAAGCCAGTGGCAGCAGACAGGAAATTGCCCATGGTACTCACCACAGTGTGAGTGTACCTGATGCTGAGTAGGCACCCCATATGGCACTGCCAGCTGCAGTTTGTGTGATCTGCACAAGATTCACAGGTGGAGGGTTTGCCTTGACATCGTTGGAATAAGATGGAGGATCCCTGGGCATTACATTACCACCATGGAAAGTAGGGAAAAGCAAGGTACTTGGAGGAGGGGGAGGAGAAGGAGGAGGAAGAGGACCATGAGTAGTGGAAGACCTGTGTGTTTCTGCTTTGCTCTGGCTGGTTTCAGCACCACCTGATGAACCACTGGATACTGACTGTGAGCAACTGGGAAAGCTCCTGCTTACAATGGGCATACAACCATTTGACTTCTACATACTAACAAATCCCCATGGTTTCCTTGGACTCACTATTATACGACCTACCCAAGTATGCCTGTCAGTCTTGGATCCACCACCAGCAGCACCAATACCAACATGACGCCATGTCTCTGTCCCTCTCCCTCTAACAGTTTCACCATGTACATCACCCCCACCATGAGCCACTTGACTATGAGTGATACTTGTAGAACTGCTACTTGCTGTGGGGATGGGCAGCATAGTGGAACCTTTCCCTGCTGCTCCTCCTTCTCTACCAGTCCTCCCTGCTTCCCTTTCAGGACATCCTTGCTTCATCTTTAAGGCGGTTATAGGCAGCTTGCTGCAGTCAGATAAAGCCTTTCACAAAAAAGGAGCTTGCAGACAATCACTGCCTGTCACAACATCTACACTACAATTGGATAAAGTGTTTCACAAGATTGGGGGGGGGGCTCCTGCTCCTTTGGGCAAGCCAGGCACTCACTGCCTAACATGAAAACTATGCTTCAATTGGATAAAGTGTTTCACAAATATTATTTTTTTTTGGTGGGGGGGCCTCCAGCTCCCTCAGGCAGGCTAGGCATGCCTATCATGAAAACTGTGCAGCAGTTGGATAGAGTGTTTCATAAGATTTGGGAGGGCTCCAGCTCAATCAGGTAGGCCAGACACCCACAGCATGTCATGAAAACTATGTTTCAGTTGGATAAAATATTTCACAAACCTCGGGAAGAGGACTCCAGCTCCCTCAGGCAGGCTAGGCACCCACTGCCTGTCATAGAAACTATGCTGCAATTGAATAAAGTGTTTCTTAAGATCTGGGGGGGGGATCTGGCTCCCTCAAGCAGGCCAGTCACCCACTGCCTGTCGCAAAAACTGTGCTGCAGTTAGACAAAGTGTTTCACAAGATTTGGGCATGGGGAAGGGGGTGTCTTTGGCCCCTTCCTCTTTATTCCCTTGACAGTGCCCATTTAGGATTCATAGATTTAAATCCTAAATCCTAAATGGGCACTGTCAAGGGGATAAAGAGGGTAGAAGTACTTATGTTTGGAATTAGTGCATTGGATTATGTGATCATAGATATTTTCTCATTTAAGCAGGTATTGAATATGGAGGTGATGGACATCTGGGATAGTGACCATCACCCTGTCAAAGTGAAATTAGATACTAACATAGGAGTATATACAAAGAATGTAAAGCAAAGGAGAACTGCTGACAATAGTATGCTAACAGAGAGAAAAAAAAAAGAAAAGAATCAACTGGTCTAAAGTTAGTGCGGCAGGGATAAAGAATATTTTAGATCTGCAAATAATTAAAGATGTCAAGCAAAGGAATATTGAGATGCTTCGCTCTAGCTTGAAAAATGAGACAAATATACATATTCATTCAAACTATTTAATGTACCAAAAATTAGAAAAAATAATGACAAAAGAACTTGAAAAATAACAAGGGAAGATAAAAAACAATATACCTTTATTTAAGGCCAAATGGTTTGACTTTAAATGTTATAAAATATCTATGATCATATAATCCAATGCACTGATTCCAAACATAATTACTTCTACCCTCTTTATCCCCTTGATGGTGCCCATTTAGGATTCATAGATTTAAATTATTAAGTGCAGCCAATAGGCACTTCCTTTGCTTATTAATTCTTTTATCCATTAAACTTTGTATAGGTATCTGTAGGATATCATCTAAATTCCAGTGTTCACCCAAATCTTCTGGGGCATTTCCCACCCTTACATTATAGTCCCCTGCTGTTACTAACATTATTTCTGGATATTGCAATTGAAGTTGATTACCTTTTGAAATTTATCTATGCATCCTAAAACGGGTGTGTTTACAGCATCCGGGGCAAATAGACATTCATTAGTACATATTTCCCCTCATTTCTACAAGACAGTTCAATAACCAAAATGTAATACTCATTACACAATGGCAAGAACATTTCTAGGGCTCCAATTGGTTAGCGTGTGCCTTCAACAGTGATGTTATCTGAATACAACATCACTGTATGAAGTCCAGGCACACAACTGACCGTGCAACAGTGAAAGAAATCCCTTCCTCCCCACACCAGCCACCTCAAAGTCAATGCGCCCGTGCCACACAGAACCAAAACAATACTGAACTGTGAACACATAACAACATGACCGTCCCCCAACAGTAAATGTCCTCCTTCACTCCTCCACTCAGGGGTAATACAAAACTGATTTTCCGTCACCTGGTAAAAAAAAGCAGCTGTGTTTCATCCGAACTGAGTGGTCTGAGTAAAAGGCTCACAGGCCATAACTAGTGATCATGAGGTTCAGTGAAACCACTTGGTTCAGGGACAAAATACTTCACCTGCTATTCTCCTTTCCCAGTCCTCTGCAGAGAAAATCAAAAACTTAAGTTTGGCTCACATAGTTTAAAACTCTCTGTCGGGAGTGCACTGACATATCCTACCTTCATGCCATGTGCTAAATGTAAACTCCCAGGGCTCCTCTATCAGCAGCAGTACTGCCCATATCACAAAGTAGGCTTTCTTCCTTTTCTCAGTCCAAATGCAGGCAGCAGGACTGAGATGATTTCTATGACAAACACTCTGACCAGAGAATCCTAGAGAGCTGTTGGGGATAGGGCGTTCAGGAGCAAATGATGACCTACCTAAGAAAATAGGCTAAATATGGAACTTAGTGACATCATACACAATAAGAGCACCTAGTGGAGAAAGAAGAAGCAGGACTTTTTTTAAACAGGTATGCTTCCTCGGTCCAAAAATAAAGTAAAACTGCCTTAAATTTTCTTTTTTCAACCTTTTCAGTATTTTTTCCACAACAAGCCATTGTATAATAGCAATAATGCACTCCAGGGTGTGTCTTGTGCTGGTATAACGTCACTTCTCAGGTATTGAATGCACTCGGCCTGTGCCCTCATGCTTCAACCACCTTAGCTCTGACATTATCCCACCATGACACACATCTTGTCATGCATTATTGCTAATTATCTTTCTATATACACTTCACCTTTAAATCAGGACAGATTTTCATAAAGGTGCATATTCCACATAATGCTCTCTCATATTTTGATGTATTTTTTGCAAGAATATTCCAACTTTGATAACCATCCATATAACATTCCTCAGATGCTCAAGTTTCTTGTAACATTAGTATACTAGAGTCACACAGAAATTTTATCAAGTCATTATCTTTAAGTTTACTGACAACCCCTGTTGTATTCCAGCTATGTAAACATAAGTTTTGTTCCAACAAACTGTTCCTGTTATTTAGTAGTTAGCAATCGTCTTCTAGTTCGCTCATGATGTAGTACTGATTACTGTCCTGATTACTGTACACACTTTTTTCAGTCACAATCTGTTCTTGATCTACTGATTGAGCAGACGTTTGTGTGTCTTCTAAAATTATGCTACTGTTTATTCTGGGCCCTTTATGCAACCTGCCCCTAATAACTTTCCTGTTGTCATCTTCCTGCATATATTCACCTATCAGTAGTGAGTGTTCTTTTTCTATAGGTTTCATATAATTTGAAATTTTTTGTTGAATTTTTGCTGATGCTTTAGTTGATTGCTTTATGTTCTGTTCCTTTTTTTGTTACTGATGGCTTTGTTTCCTGCTCTGGTTTATTTAGATTTTAATTTATTAATAGAATCATTCAATCAGCAGTAACTCCTATCTCTGACAATTGTTCCCTTACTTTCAGTAGTTTTTGTCTAATGCTTCTATTTTTCAATACCAGACAAATCCAACCATTTTTCTTTGCCCCTTTCCCCGATATGTGTAGGTTGAACCAATATCATTCCATGAAAATTTGCTGCCCAGTATTCCTTTACATATGTTGCATACTGCTAAGTTAAGTGTTGCATGATTTTTATTCCTTGATCTTGGAATTCCTTTGAGAAATACTGTTGGTAGGATCTCTCCTTTCTCTATTAATTTTTCTTTATCTTGTATATCTTTCTTTGCTCTGTCTTGGGGTGGGGGCCCGATTCCAAGATGGGATACTCTGGTGTAAGGTGGGATACACTAATCCCCATGGCATATCCTGCAACTTATGGCATATCCCGCGACTTACACCATGCGATGCACCCATTGCTAATCCAGGAGGGCACCTATGCCATTGCGTCTGTGGGCTGTGACAATCGCAAGATATGACCACACATACGTGGCAGCCTGCAATGCCTGGTGCAACTGCGGGTTGCGGCAGCAACTTAGCCCAATTCGACAAGGCCCGCTGTCACAACTCGCAATTGCAATTCTAGGACACGCAGTGGCGTAGCTGACTTCCGACAACTCAGAGCTGTTATAACTGGCATCTGATGGCTGGCACTGTCAGATGCAGCCTCACAGTACCATGGCAATTGCTCCACGCTGTCCCCCTGGCCCCACTAGCACACCCCACCCCCAACCCCCCAACCATGAGGGACCCCCCAGGGTTCGATGTCAGTAGTGCCCCCCGGATGCCTGTAAAATCTGTCCTTGCCCCCCATGCACCCTGATGTGTTCTGTGTTGGTCCAGGGTGAGGGGGCTCCAGGGGGGCTGCCTGGTGCTTGCTGTGAGATGCGATCTGCAGCATTGATATGCCATGCATGGGCTACCTCCACACGCATGGTGTATTTCGCAAGTCACAGTTGCCGGGACCCTGACACTTCTTGAATGTGGCATAGGGTCCATAGCATAGAGGCAACTGGCATAACTAGCAACTGCGTGTGAGTTACACTGGCTGTCTTGGAATCGGGCCCAGGGTATTTTTTCTTATTCTTACTTTTCATTCTTTGCTTTAATTCTTTCTGATATTCATTTCCTTCTGAGACTTCTTCCATGATTTTATATCTGTTTACCATCCCTTCTTCTATTTCTAACACTTTTCCAATATATTCTCCACCTTTCTTCTTTTCCATCTCTTTTAGATCTTCCTGTGTGTTTCCTACTTTAGTCTCAGTTTTCCCTTTTTATTTATTCCATTTTGTTTTTTCCCTTGTAACTCATGTATTAGTGTTTTCTGTTTCCAATAATTCCCTAATATTTATTTTTTCTGATGTGTTTTAATTGTATTCTGATTCTCTGTCAACTTATCTGGGTTTTTTACCATATCAAGCTCCTTACTTAAATTTATCAGAGTATTACCTCTGTCCTTTGTCTAATGGGCGCTGAGTAATGATGTAAAAATTATTAACAGTTCATTATTTATGTAAATTCCATCCCATATCTCTTTTAGCAGCTCATTATCAGTTGTTCAGTCTGTTGCTCTGTGTTTCTCTTCCTATTCTTACCAACCTCATAGAATCATGGAAACATAGAAGTTGATGGCGGATAAGGACTGCACGGTCCATGCAGTCTGTCCATTTCTTTTTCTGCCTTATGAATGTGCCTTCGGCCTTTGCTCTGTCAATGGCCCATCTATTCATATTCATCTGTATTGCTGTCTTATGCCTATCCCATGCCTGTTTGAAGCCCTGCACTGTATTCATATCCACCACTTCCTGCGGTAGGCCGTTGCATGCATCCACCACCCTTTCTGTGAAAAAGAACTTCCTCACATTACCCCTTAATTGGTATCCCACTAATCTCATCCTGTGTCCTCTTGTCCTGCTATTTTTCTTATATTGAAACATGTTAGACTCTTTTACCTTGTTAATGCCCTTAAGATGCTTGCATGTTTTGATCATATCACCTCTCTCCCTCCTTTGCTCTAGGGTAGACATATTGAGCTCCATTAATCTGTCCTCATATGTTTTCTGATGCAGTCCCTGCACCATTTTGATTGTCCTTCTCTGGACTGCCTCAGTTTGGTTAATGTCCTTGTGAAGGTGTGGCCTCCAATACTGTACGTAGTACTCCAGATGGGCCTAACCAGTGTCTTGTAAAGAGGGATTATTACCTCCTTCTTCAGACTTGTGTTACCCCTACTAATACACCTCAACATCCCTCTAGCCTTACCTACTGCTTTAGTGGTCTGCTTGGATGATTTCAGGTCATTGGTGATGATGATGACCAAGTCTCTTTCTTCCCTTGTGGCTGCCAGAAACTCCCCTCCCATCCTATAGGTGGCTTCAGGGTTTCTTTTCCCTATGTGTATGATCTTGCACTTCTTTGCGTTAAACTCTAGTTGCCACTCTTCCGACCATTTTGTTAGTTTATTCAGATCTTTTCTCATTCTGCCCACCCCATCTGGCTCCTCTCTTCTGTTGCAGATCTTGGTGTCATCTGCAAACAGACAAACCTTACCCTCCAGTCCATCTCCAATGACACTGATGAAGATATTAAAGAGGACTGGTGCCAGGACTGATCCCTGAGGTACCCCACTTGTAATGTGCATCTCTTCTGACTGCATGCCGTTTACCACCACTCTCTGTTTTCTGCCCGTCAATCAGTTTGCCACCCAGTTGACCAGCTTCTGACCCATCCCGAGCCTACCCCCCTTGTTAATCAGTGTTACTTATATTTTCTAAACTGGGCTGTTTTCAATAATGTGCGATATATCTGGTGGAAAATGTGTGGGAGGATCCAATTTTGGTCTTAAGACATAAGGTGTTAAAAATGCTTCAAAATCTCTTAGGAACGAGGTGCTTGGACACAGATGGGATATGTCTTTGTATGTTTTTTTTTCTCTGATGTATCTACTTTCTTTATTTTCTGTTACCTGCTTTTGCTTTTTAGAGGTGTTTGATTTCTCTATCCCACTCTTACTCATTTTAGCCTGATTTCACCACCATTCCTTTCTCCATCTTTACTATTACTTCGATTTGAATCTCCTTCCTACCATTTCATTTAGTTTCCACTTTCTCCTCATTTAACTGTGTTTTAAATTGGGGTTTCTGTTCTAAATCTCTGATTGTTTTCATGAATGGATGTTCTTCTGCCCTGTCCTGTTTATTTTCTAATATCACTTTAATGGGGGAAGAGCTAAGTGGAGGAAAGAAAGAACACTGGATCCTTATTGCCTCCTTTGTCCCAACCAGACTACTGTTGCTTCCTGTGGGTAGTATAAAACTAGTAATCTTTGTTCTTGTTTTGAGAATTTCCCATCTCTATTTCCTTTTTCTCCTTTGCTCTTTTTGTTTTTATAGGTAATTATTTTGGCATTTACCTTTCTCTTTGTCTGTCTTGTAATCATTTTGCTATAGATATTGTCCCATAGCACTCTAGGTAGAACAATAAAAGATGTCAGTCCTGAATGAAAATGGTGCAGCTTCCTTATTCACAATAAACAGAAGTATAATACATGATGTAAGAACAGCCAATAATATCTCATAATACAATATTTCTTGCCGTTGTTTTTTAATTTATAAAATCTTATTGCACTTAGATCTTAAGCTTTATTATACTCATAGTCCTTTTACCAAGTCTGTTTCCAAAGATGTCTTCAGTACTTTGAATATGGTAGCGCCTCTAGGATCCAAATTAATTGCACACTCAAAGGAAATCCTTTTCGCATTGGTGAATAGCCCTTGGAGACAGTACATCCACTAGTTCAATTTTTCAGATGCAATCAGGTGTTACTTTTTATGTTTTAATGTTCCTTGACACCACTAAAAGAAAAATATTCTCATAACTATTTAAAATAACTATCAGTATTTGTGTCCTTCATAAATTTAAACACCACTCCTATATAATTGCTTAACAGGTTTAATATCAGTTAGCTATTAGGATCTCATATACTTTGCCAACACACTAGCAAAATGCAGTACACTTCCCTATACTAGATTAATAAATTAGTTTATTTTCATATATTTATTTGAGTGGACTATTAATGACTCAGAGGCATCAAATGTTCTCCTTAGCATCACCAGCTTACAGTGCTCAAAAACTATCAGCAAGCACCTGTTTTTAGGACAAAAATCCTAGTAAGGTTTATAAAACAGGAACATGTGTCACTCTCCTACCTTGTTGTATTTTACTTTTATAATGTCCAGAATTTGCTTTCCTCATATAGTACTTGTCCTTCTTCAATTTCAACTTATACAGCTTTACTATTTTAATTGCAAGTTTCAGCATGTATAACATGACATAAGAATGTGTTGTCTCACACTCTGTATTTAAAATACAGCAGATACGTGGCAAATATCGATGTAATTTTTATCTAGTATAATTTACTTTGCTTTCCCTTTGTACACTCTGCTTTCTGATTCTTTTCCACTTTTAAAATGCTTTTAAAAAGCTGAAAACACCAAACAATTGTATGCCTAAGCAAGCTTGTTGCGACTTTTGTGCTTTCTTTTCCACCGCATGGTTCACCTCAAAGATGGCAAGCTGTCTAACCAGCACGCCAAGCATGCACACTTATAAGTTACTCGGGGAAGTGATGTCTCGCTCTTGAACACATCACTATTTTACCTATTTATTTATTTATATTAACTACTTATCCCTTTTCTCTTACTTGGTTCCCTTATCTACAAGTAATTTTAGTCCTCCTTTTTCCTAATTCCGCTATTCTTCCTGAACCAGTTACCATGAGTGAGAAACCGAAAACCAGCTACCAGTAAAGTATACAGAGCTTCAAAACCCCACTTGCTTCAACTAAACATCTTGAAAAATGAATTAGTCTGTGAATGACTATTATAGACTGTGAACAGAAATAAATATTTTTCCAAACAATTCCCTACAGCAGAAGAAATTCTGCAAATGGTTCCCAAAACAATTCCCGGTCCGTTTTGTAGAATTCCCTTTTGCTGTGCTAACCAAACTCTCTGTGTCCTCTGTTCTTTCTGACTTGTCTCCAATCTCCAATTCTTTTTCTCCAGCCAACAATTCTTGCAAAAAGCAAAGCCAAAGCCAACACAAAAAGTATCATAGATGCTAGTAGTGGCTAACTGCTTGTTGTAACTGCCTTTGCCCAGTGCCTCCCGCAAGACTCTCTGTCTCCGTAGTACAGTTGGTGGCTCCCCCACTGCTGAGACTCCTCACACATGGAAACTAGGGAGACAGAACAAACAAACAAGAAAGTATAACCATCCAAGAAGGCACCACAAGTTTTTCTGGAGATAATTGTATATAGTATAAATCAGGCAATGGTGGCATACCTTTTTAAAAAAAAATACAAAAAGCCTTATGCAATTCCTGCTCTTGTGCTTACTCCTCAAGCAACATAGTGTGCAGCTGCCATCTTGGATCCTCTTTCTAAAAGTTCCTTATGGTATACACACACACACACACACACACACACACAAAACCAAAGCCCTCTTCTACAGCCAGAGACTCAATTATCTCACTGTCAGATCAAGGAGAATGTGTTAACTAAGATGACCTTACCTCTGGTGTAGGCAAATCATGCCACCACCCACCAGCCCTGCTTATCTGTTTTCTTCCAGTCTTCTACCCAACCACATGCCTTGTGTATAAGTATGGCTACTCCTCTAGACCTAGATATGGCCAAGCTGTGTACTACCCTCTCCACCCAACTCTTCTGCAACCATAGGACTGACTTGGCTGTGAGGTGCATCTCCAGGATCAAGGCCACATCTGTCTTTAGGATTTTTAAGTGTTGCAAAACCTTTGCCCACTTAACCGGGTAGTTGAGCCCTTTAAAATTCCATGATATGCATCTCACCCCCTCCCTCATGCTGCTGGTCATCTGCCCAGTACTTAATGCCCCCTGCCCTACTTACCTTTTTTATCCCTGCATGAGAGGTGTCTTTTCAGTGTTGTGCACTGGGGTCTTCCAGGGGTGTGGAGAAGAACATTGGTCAAGCTTATCCTTGGCTCTTGTTCTTCTCGATTGGTGAGGCTTCTTCCCTAAGAGAAAAGGAAACAAGACTGCTGAAAACAGAGAATACAATCAAAGAGATTAGAAAATAAAATACACTTTCTATTTGTCAGTTGTTCCCCACTTCCCTGATGTGTCTATGGGGCTGAAGTGCCCTCAGCTACCCCCCCCCAAATAAGGCCTCCCAAGGGAGGTTGCTGCCACACCCCTACCCTGTATGAGTCATGGGCCTTGTTCTTCCTTGTTTGTCTGCCTTGTACAATTGTGATTGGCTTCTCTTGTACCTGACTGTAACTTCTGAATTCACTAGAGGCCAGAGGAGATAAGGTAAGTGAGGGTGCTACTGAGCCTCACAACTACCTTGCTTTGGTGTCAAGTGGGAAAAGTGGATGTACCTTGTCCAACATGCATCCCATGAGGGCCCTATATTTAGGGTTCCTTGGTGAGTGGGGCTCAGAGTAACCTCCTTGTGGCTATTATGGGCCTCTTGATGAAATAGCTATATCTTTCATCTATACCTACATCTGGTGGAGAGGACTGGTTCCTTACCTGTTTAAGGCATGTTCCCTATTTGTTTCTATTTCTGTCTGCACATGCCCTTACTGGTGTTAGACTATCCCCCATTATGCCCAGTAGACATTTAATCATAACCCAATTATCATTTTCCCAACCTGAGTATCTCCTTGACGTCCTGTCCCCATTTTCTGTGTGTGGGCTTTAGAGCCAGTACTCTGTCTCTGCATCCCACCCTCCTCCTTTGTGCTGTGTGGTAGTCTTGAGATTGCTTATCCCTTTGTGGGAGACATAAGTTCTTATCCCAGTGGAGCTCCTGCCCCCTACTATGGTGTGCATGCCTAGGCAGAAAAAGGTGTGTCCTCACTTTGGGGGTATTGTGCCTGGGAATATTATAACACAGTTCGTGGGTAAAAATGAGGGGGTGTTCCCACTCCTGATTTACCCCCATGTTTGTGATGATGCTCCCCAGGGTGTCTATACGGGGGGGTTACCATGAATAGAACATCAGGGCTAACCCCATGTGTCCCCCTCCCCATAGTGTCCTCACATATCTTACTAGTGTGTCTCATAGATCTTTCCCCTTCCCCTGCCCATTCCAGCATTCCTGCTTAGACGTTCTCCCGGGGAAGTAATGACCATCAGTATTTCCACTCCTGCTTATCTGCAGGTTATACCTCTTCATGGGGGTATTCCCCAAAGTTCCCACATCTAGTTGCAATAATAACTTGTTGAGCCATCTATCTTCACTCACCTCTTGTCCCAGGCTTCTTGTATCCCCTATGCAAGTTCTTGCCCCCTGACCCCCCTTCCCCAGTTATGCTGACCTATTATTTCCTCTGCAAACCTTTTGCTCAACTGGCATATATTTTCCTGCCCCTGTGATCTCTTCCCTGGCCCCCCAGTCATCACCCTTCCATTGCAGGGATGTGCCCTGTAGGCCTCCACACAATACATTTATAGATCACATATCTAGAGACGGTAAAAGTCCTTAAATCTGATCACGCCAGATTGCTCACCATGATGTCAAGGCATCCTTAAGTGATGAGATTATTCACACTCTTTGATGGGAGTCAGCCGGTGCCTGCTGCTGCTACTTCGGTGAAGGAGCACAGGCCTGATCTCACTACAGCCTCTGGAGCTTCCGTATTGTCCATAAATTCCTTCTTTTCCTAAAGTTCAGTCTAGTCAATCTCTTGAGTGGTCAATTCAGTGCTGATATGCTGTTCATGCCCCCAGTCCTATAGTTCCACTCTGCCGATGATGATGAGCCGTCTCTCAATATTTTAGCTGGTGGTACAGTCCCATTACTTTCTGTGTTGCTGCTCCTGCCGAGCTGGCTTCTTGATCTGTGTCTTGCTGGCTGTGTCTTTGGTCCTACTGCTGGTTCTCCACAGGTCTGTGCCTCTGCCACTGCTGTCTCCCTGCCAGTCGCTTGTGTGTCTCCCTTTCAAGGTGTGGGTGCTGCCATTTTGTGTATGGAGGCCGCCATTTTGTCTGCCACCAGTGCTCTTTGTTTTGATTCCACAGGTGTGCGCAGACTGGTGGTTTCGTTCTGCTTCTGCCCTGGTCTGTCCTGAGGTTCCCAGAGCCTTCCAGAATTTGTAGTTTTATGCTGAAAACATGGACAGTTTTTTGAAAGCCACACAAGTATATCCTGGGGCAAACTTCCTACAAAATCCTGCCCATCCTTTTTAACCCATACATTGGTGAGCCCCTGAAATACATATCTCACCCCACTCTCCCTGAGTTCTTCTTCTAGGGACCAAATGCTTTAAGATGCATGGTGACCTTGTGGGAAAAGTCCTGATATAGTGAAATTCTTGCCTCCTTCCAGTTCAAGTCTTCAAGTTCCCAAGCCATCCTCAACAGTTTTTCTTTAACTGAATACTTTAAGATGTAAGCAATAATTGGCCTGGGCTGATTGTTAGTGGTGTGGGATTTTTCCCTTGTCCTTTGGGCTTTTTCTGTGTCTATCGGCCACCTCCATCTCAGCCCCAGCAATCTCAGAAGAAAGTCATTAAGAAAGGCTTCCATGTTTTGCCCTTCAAAGCCCTCGGGGACGCAGAGTATCCTCACATTGTTACAACATCCCACATTCTCTTGATCCTTTGCTCAGTCCCAGAGCTTCTGAAAGTGTAGTTTGTGGTTTTTGAGCTTGTGGAGATTGTTATGCTATTGCCTCTCCAGCTCATCAGTTCTTTGGTCTATTACATTTGCTTGGTCCTGCAGCTTGCAGACCTCTTCCACATTCCCTGCCAGAGCCCCTTTTAACATTAACCACATCCAATAGTAAGTTCTCCAACATCTTTGTAATGTAGTTCAAAGAGCCTGTTTCCTGTGTGCCAGGGGCATCGGGATTTACAATTGCCATACTGCACTCCTGGTCTCTGTCTCCCCGGTTTCCCATTAAGCTGAGTGGGTGTTCCTATGTAATTTCAGCCCAGTGTACGGTAGTACACCAAAGAGTTAGGGATCCAGCCATTTGGGGATACTTGCATGCCATGGCACAATCTGAGGATTTTTTTTTTTGCCCTTGGATCATCTGGGATCACAGCAGCTCACTTTACACCCTTGTTTTAGGAACTCTCAGGTTGGGGAGGAGATCCCCAGCCTCATGATCCATCTGCTGCACTCTTTTCACATTTTAGCCATTTCATGGTTGATTTTGAGTGGGACGTTTCCCGCTTTCACCTGCATGGCATATTATTATGCCCATTTTTTGAGTTTTATGCTGTCCAGTGCTCTGATCACCACCTGATTCGGTAATTATAGACAGTGACGAGACGGAGCTGCTCAATTAGCTGACCATCTTGCTGCAGTGCAAAACCATGCCCCCAGTTCTCATAGTTCTTTACAAGCTAGAAGAGGCTTATTTAAATCTCAGCCCTTTTACATAAGGAGATATTCTGATGCATGAATTGAAAAATGTTTGTCCAGTCTGTCCTAAAACTCGGTTATGTCTTTGCTGTCTAACAGTTCTGTGGGGAGACCATTTCAAACTGCAATCACCCTGTGGCTGTATCAGGTAGCTTTCCACTTTGTGTAATATATTTCCTCTTTTAATTGTAGATGGTGTGCTCTTGTCATGCAATTCTGATCTTTTAATTAGAACCCCAAACATTCCAAAAGATCATCATTTGTTACAGAACCAAAGAGCAGACATACATTTCCTCTTAACCTTCTGTATTCCAGAGAGAAAAGATCTAAGTTCCTTAGCCTGTTCTCACTGCTCAAATTTGTAAGACCATTTACCATTTTTGTTGCCTACTTTGCACTCTTTCAGGGTTTTTAATTTCAGTCCTTGCATTAGGTGTCCAAAATTGGATGCAATATTCCAGGTGCTGCCTGGCTAAAGATACATACAGAGGCATCAGCACCCTTCTATCTCTGCTACTGATGTGTATTCTAATGCAGTTGAGTATTTTAGTTGCTTTCTTTGTGCTTGTGTTACAATGGGACTTGAACTTGAGATCATTTGTAATTATCACCTCCAAATCCCTTTCTTCAGCTGTTTCTTTAAAGAATTTTGCAATTCAGTATATTAATTTGACCTAGGATTTGATCTTTCTAGTTGCATTACTGCATATTTGTCAAGGTTAAACCTGCATTTATGTTAATTTGCCCATGATTCTAACTTGACCAGCTCTGCCTGCAATTTTCCTGCCTCTCTAGGACTATTTACCACAGTACCAGTTTTGGGATTGTCAGCAAATTTTGAGATCCAAATTCCATCACCACACTGTATTGTGGACACATAAAAGTTAAATAAAGTTGGGCCCAGCACAGAGCTCTAAGGGTTCCTACTGGTTATGCTAGACCAATCAGATGTCACCCCACAGCTATTCACCCTTTGTTTCCGATTCTCCAACCATGAATCTCTCCAAGCCATTATGTTGGTATTGATTCCTGCTTTTAAAAATGCTTCGATCAATTAATGGCCTGGTATTCCTGATATACATTTAACATTTTCCGGTTATAAATGGGTCGAGCAATGAGAGCCATTGGCTGATGCCTCTTATTGTTCAGGGCATTTAAATCTTACATCTTGAAATTGGTTGCTTTGAACCTTTCTTTGCACATTGTTATTACACAGGATAATCACTATATTGAAAATAGCTGTCTAAAACAAAAAAAATGCAATTTCATTGGACTCCTCCAGAAAGCACTTTTGATATCAGTTTCTTTTGATCTTTTAGCAGGATGCTACAGTACTTAGCAATAACTTCTAGATTGTTACTAATAATTGGATTTAGTAATATAAATATGTTGTCATGTAAATTAGCAGCATAAATTTTCAGTTGGGTGCCAATATAATGGTTTCTCCATTCTTTGTATTGGTTACATTGAACTGTTATAGGGAAAAGAGTTTCTTCAAAGCCCATATTATAAGGTCACCCAAAATTTATCTCTTGGACATGATCAAGATGATTATTTCTATTTTCTAAGAACTTGGAAGGAAGAAGTTGAAATCTTGCTAGCATAATAACATGTCTGCTTTCAGGAGGAATGGGCAAAAAGAGATATTCCTCCAGACCATGAGATATTTTCCTTAAACCAAGCAGCTGCATATTTTTTAGTGAACTGCTGATGGCTCAGCCCTTGTTGTCTCCAGTCCCCCACCTCACTCCCTGGACTTACCTCTGTCAGACAATCCCACTGGCTAGCCCCCCAGGGCAGGGCCACAGCTCAGACATGAGTCCTTCATGACACCGGTGCAAGGATACCAGCAGAAGTCATCTACCAGCATTGCCTCCCTGGCTTGCCCCCCCCTTGGTGGGGCATGGGGATCAGTCAGATATGGTGGACTCTGGTGCTAGGTCATTTTGGTAGAGTACCACAGTGGGCAAATGGTGCCAGAGGACCAGGGCATCATAGACGGCATCTGCTGTTTTTTGTGATAACCCTCATGGGAGGAGTGGCATGCAATGATGCAGTGATGCCAAAAACATCAGCATCTGACATGCCTTCCTACCAATGAGGTGGCTGCAGCTACATCCCCCAGCTTTCACCAGGGGTCAGTCACATGCCGGACACTCAACCAGCCTCCCCCAGTGGAGGAGAGAAGTCACTCAGATGCGGCATCCTCCTCACCCTGGCTGGCCTTAAAGCTCCACAGGTCCATTCCCAAACCCGGTAAGTCAGCATGCAGAAGGATGCCTTGCCACTGTGCCAGTGGGCTGGCTCTAAAGTTATCTATTTTAACAATCTCACTTTGTGTAAATCTGATTGATGAGCCTTGTGATGCCACTTTTTTTTAATCAGAGTCCTATATTCTGTTCAGATATTTACATTTTAGTGTAATCCATCCACAAATGAATTAATTTCAGAGAGATATTTAATAAGTTATTTTAATCACATGGATTTGTGTTCATATGTAGTCAGTCGATCTTTTACTGATGAGGTTCCAAAGGAAGTATATTAGCTTTATTATTAATCAACCTTTAACCAGTAAGAACATTTTTTTAGTTTGTACTGTGAGAATAGGCCAGTTCTCCCCAGTTCAGATCTAACCATGACAATAACTGTAAACAAGGCAGCAAGCTCAATTTTCAAATTGAGTTTTATAGGATGTAAAATGGGTTGCAAAGTGTGCCCTGTTGCCTTAGTCAGTAAAATTGCTATACTGAGAGCCTCATGTTTCTGCCAGGCAGTGGACAGAGAGACCATTGCGCAAACATTAATATGCAAATGATGCATTCCATCTGTTGCTGTGCACAAATTGGGTGTGCACGCAGCATAGATTAAGCAATAATGACTGAACGACTGGTCATTTCCTGGCAATTAATGACCAGCTAGGAGGAAGGGTGGTCTGAAGCACAGCTGAGGGCCAACCCACCTAGCCAAGGAAATGAACAGGTGTGAGGTCATTATTGTGATTATAAATCTAATCGCATTACAAAGAGGAAAGGACATATTTCTTTTTTTTAAAGAGTTTACAAAAATGAGTGTGCCACTCTAATCTGTAGGGGCCATTTCTAAGAGATTAGTGCCCTGTACAGCAGCCAATCAGATTGCATGTTTGTCTCATGAATAATTAATTAGACTTATAATGCAAATTGAGCGCATGCATTTTTGTGCATGTTGTAATGCCAAGAGCAGACATCCATGAGCATGTCTGCAGCAAATACTTGTGTACCCCCATCCTCCCAAACCAAGATTCATCAGTCTTTTCATTGATATCTCTCTGGTGGCCAACTGGCAAACTTCTATATACCCAACCCATCAAAAGTCCCTGTCAGTCTACGGGATCCCCTCTCTATAGCCACATTTCTCCAACACACCTTACATGTTGTATTCTCTCCCATAACGATCTTGGTCCTCTGACATCTCTTACTTGATGCAGTGCTCTGATAACCCTTCCACCTGCCTTAAAAAGCTTCTAAGCAAGGAGACACTGCATGACTCTGTACCTGGGGCTATGGGGTCACTATAACTTTCTGTTTTGCACTGCATGTCATGTGCATGGTGACCCTACTGACTTCTGCTCTAAAGAACACATAGATGTTCTCTTGCAGAGAACAGTTGTGTGACCTCCTTTGAGGATAGATTGGGAGGTGCCAAAAAGAGACTGGCAGTCAATTGTGCCACATCAATTAAGCATATGTCCTTTGAAACAGACTTGGGTTCAGTATACATCTCCATGCCCGTGCCAATTTGTGGTACAGTCCATTCCGATGCATTTATTGGTGAAGTCTTCCACCATCACCTCAACCTGCCAAGAACTGACTCTCCCCACCTTGATATGCAATACGGAACAGACTCTGCTACTACTTATTTGATACTGAGGAGTGAGGAAAGCATCTTAAAATGGGACATTAAAGTGTTTTGCCCCCACCCCCACATCTTGGAAACTACTTGTCGGATAACTACCATATTTTGTTTGCAGTCCCTTATGAAAAGGGTCAGCATACAAATTTTTTGGCTTCTACAACTAAAAATAACTGATATATAAGCCACTGAAACAGCAGTTTTGTGCAGAAACCCATACTCAAACCATATCAGAGAAGTGATACCAATCCTCTATAATGACTGATTCCAGGCAATCTTGTGTGCATGCACACAATAACTATATTGCTGAGGTAGAGCTAACACCAGCAATTAGAAAGGTTACCTTCAGGCTCAAAAGCTACTTATCAGAACACTGTTCATTTGAAGGTAGTGACAAGGGTCCTAAAATGTGAAACAGTCTAACACTGGTCTTTCAAAATAATGTGAGTGGCACTGATGACATACAACTGCTAAAGTTAATATACTCCTCCATCATCCCATGAGTTAAGTTCCTTTACCCTTTTCCAGTAGTTTTGTAGGTCATTAGTCATGTTTCCAGCAACACTTCACTTTTAGTCAGTCTGATGGCCCTGGGTATTGATGAAACATTTAAAAATAGGTTATACACGCATGCTAATAAATGTCACTCCACTTTTGCTTATAGTGGGCTGTATTTATGACAAAACGTACTGTGAATGCACAGTACCCAACAAAGATGAAGATAATTCTTACTTCCTTCTGAAGAAACTGTGGACCTTATTCTCAAACTGAAAATGTGGATGCAAGGTGCCTGCATCAATCAGAATTGAAACAAGGGGCACCTTATGTCAAAATGTGCACTGTATCCAATTCAGAAAAACAGGCTGTAGCACCATCAACTGTCTGTGTGCTGAACAGCTTCTGCACCAGCCCTCTGTCTGATCACTGGTTGCACCATGGCATAAGGTGGCATGTGAAGGATGCAGGTTGCATCATTCCCTTTAGTGGGATTCTCAAAGCTGGCCAGACCCCCCAGGGCTGGTCTAATGGCCTGTGCACTGCAAATGGCCATAGTCTAGCTGGTGGCTGACAGAAGACAGTCCCACAATACTGGAACCATCCAAGGGTGGAACAGATGGCCCCTTGCACAGCTGCCCAATGCCCCACACACCCCATAACAACAGTATTGCACCCACTCAGCCAGGGACCCATGCATGCTTGAAAAGATAGCGATGACCCAGACCATAAGGGGACCATGGGGCAGCTCAGACTGCATGAATGTAAGTACATTCCTAGCCAAGTATGCAGTCAAAAGAAGCTCAGGCTTGCCTGGCAATCTGAATGTATGCCATGGGAGTTTGAGGGACTGGTGTGCCCAGATTATGGGACAGAATGTAATCCTGTAGGACAGCAGTGTAGCATGGCAGTGGGCAACCATCCTGACCATAGTCCTCAGATGCTGGCACTGGTACAGACTACTTCACTGTCATGGGAATGTGTCAGGTCACTTTCTATCCAATACAATAGCAACAGGTCTCATGATCTATGCCCATGGTTTGCCACCTATTGCATTGGACGCTGACCACAGGGGTGCCACAAGCCTCCATTATACCCATCCCATGTGCCATTTGTGTGGTGCAGGGAAGTGATCTTGGCTGCATCAGGGACTTTGGTGTTGGGACCGTTCCCATACAGGAATTGAGCACAGGATTCCTGGTGCACCAGTGATTTGCACAAGCTGCTGGTTGATGTAGTTTGCATTGCTCTTTGAGAATTCAGCCCTTCTTCCTTTATTTCATTTTGCCAGCCATGTCTAACAGATTTGCAGAGTGACTCCCAAACATTTCACTTTGCTATGACACAATTTGACAAATGAGCAGTGGGTATTGTCTTAATCTTTGGTGGGCAGCATAAATGCATCCAAGAAACAGTGAAATCAGCACTCGGAAAAAGTAGTGGTGCAAAAGTAAAAAAAAAAAAAATCATGGAAAATCACCACTAAAGCACCTACTACAAAAGTAGTCCACACAAAAAACAGTTTAAATATTTTACCGTTAATTATAATACAAGGCTAGGTGCAGTTAACATCCACATAAGACAGTGGCACAAAAACTGGCAACACTCAAGTGTGATGTCACAGTAAGCCCAACGCCATTGATGGATGTTTTGCTCAGGTAAACCCTGAGCTTCCTCAGAATCATGAATGCACAGAACTTTCTGCCATTTAAGGCCACCCTGATTTCTGTATGGTAGCTCCAGCATGGTTTTCTACTGCATATGCCTGACAGTACCTCTTGTTCATAGGCTGAATATATACATTACTCGGTCTATGCACCTGTGTTTAAAAATATTTAGCAACCACTGTGGCCAAGTGCTATATATTAAAATACTTGTAATTACTAACAAAAGGCCCTATGCATCAAGGGGCATGAGTTGTGCCCAAAGGAGTCGTAACACAGGCATGCAGCTATGTAGCATGCAAGCCAGCCAAGGAATGCACTAGGCATAAATGGGCACACAGTCCATGCAGAGACACTGGGCAGCAAGGCAACAGTAGACAGCATGATGACATGACCCTCTTCACCATGAGCACAGCACTGTTGAGCACAAGCACCAGCACAACCCTACAGCAGACACCCCCACCATACACCCCTGAACTCCCCCCACACAACATAGGCTGCCCTGTACACCTATGCCCCCTTAGTGTGGAGGGAACTCAGGGCCAGGTGTCAACACAGTGCCCTGCCCACCCACCCATCCCCCCACTTGACACAGGCAGCCATGCACACCTATGCACCCCCAGTGCAGAGGGCACTCAGGACCATGTGTCATCACAATGCACCACTTACTTATTCTCCCCCTCAAGTCAGACAGCCCCACAGACCTATGCCACCCCCACATAGCCTGTGGCCATGGCTCCTCTAACTGCAGAATAACTCCCCCCCCATGAGGGCAGCACGTGCTACACACTGACTCATTGTCTTGGCAGTACATTCTGGTTTTCCATCACCTCCAAAGACACCCGGGGAGAAATCCCTCTGTCTGTCCTGTGACATGGGTACATGGAGGCACATGGCAATGTTGTGGAGAATGGCACGTGCTGTGAACACCATGCATGCCTTCCCAGGGGCAAGCAGCATTGTGCCACCTGTCCGATCCAGGCACTGGACCCACATCTTCATCATCCCTATTGTTCTTTCAATGATGGTATGTATCCTCTTGTGGCAATGTTTCATGCTTCTTTGGCAGCATATGTAGCTCCAGGAAGGGTGTCATCTGGTACAACTGTATTGCATATCCTCATCACCTATGCAGAAGTATGGAACAGACACTGTAAGTACCTGTGGCAGGGCACTTGCATGGCAGACATACATGCTGCAGTTGTATACTCACCTATCAGCCATCCCTCCAACCCTGGTAAAGTGAGCAGGGCCCACAGTCTGGACCTGTCAAAGATGTACGTATCATAGCATGAGCCAGGGTACTTGGCACGCGCATTAGTGATTACATCCACCATGTCACATACTACCTGGCACTTAATATTGTGGTACCCTTTCTGTTTCTGTCTGCCTTCTCATCCACAGTTAATGCCATGATCACCACATGGGTGCAATATATTTCTCCAGTACATTTGGCATGCTATGCATGGCACAAAATTCCTTTTTTGTGGCCTGCATGTCTGTAGTGGCTCTTATGAAAATTATGTGGTTATGCACATGCTGCAGTAGGGATTAGGTGACCTGCACCACTGCCCTGGACACTGATGACTGGCTGACACCCATCACATCCCCAGCCATCCTCTGAAATGAACCAGTGGCACAGTAGGAGAGTGCACAGAGCACCTTTGTCTCCACAGACAACGCATGGTGCCATCAGGTATGAGGTGCCACAGAGTCCACTATGAGGTTGCACAGGAGGGCAATGGTGGTATAGTCAAACTGGAATTGCTCAATGCAGTGTGTCACACATGGAAAGGGCATCCAGATGTGTGTTGAACACATGCAGTTGTGGACCTGGCAGCCCCTGCTGCTCCTGCTCCACTTCGGCCTTCATGAAGAGGACATTCATCAGCATTCCTGGACACATCCGGCAAAACATGGCAGCCTACCTGATAGTGGGTTTGGAGGCATTCATGTGGCTACCTATGGCACACAGCCCTCCAGAATGCATGCATACATCTTTAAATGGGTGTTGGTGGACCATGCCTGCATGATGAGCAATGTGCATGGGTATCACTGGGCCACATCTGTCACAGTAAGATAGCAAGTTAGCAGCCATAGATGGTTTCAGGTACTCATGTGTGTCTGAGTTTGACCCTATGGTGCATACCCCCAGAAGATGGTGAGGGTCTCCAAGGAGTACTGCACCGATAACCCCAAAGGGGGGACATTTGGGAGGTGGCGGTACCACTTCAGGTGGGTATGCATCCTGCAGAGTGTGTGCTACGTTCATTCATTGTGAGGTGTGGGCTCTACATCTTACCTTTTTTTCCTTCAGTTATGTCTCAAAAGATTAGAGACCAGCCACACCACAATCCACTTTTTTGATGTTATCCTTTATTGTAAGTATATACAGTAAAAGATTCCCATTGGAGAACCCAAAGTCCCCCCCCCCCGGGCTTCTTCAGGGATGAGGATCTATGCTGTCCAAAGTCTATCTTCCTTTTGGTCCTTAAGAGGCCTTCATAAATTTTAAATATCTCAGTAGACTGAAAGATTTTAGTTCTGTTCCTTAAATTTAAATGATTTCTCATTAACTGGGTAGCATCTGTGTGTGGCAGCTGACACATGCTAGCCTGCTACCAGTATGACATAACGCGCCTGCTACCTGTATGTCCATAAGCACTTCCATTGTGGGCCATGCACATGCTGGGTAGTGGTCATGCATATGGCCCAATATGTTTAAAGACCTAGTGTACTGCCTAAAGCTAATATTAGATTTAAAAAGCAGCCAACCAATACCTTTTACATCTGTTGCACTTTTTCTTTTCCTTTTGTTTAATTAGAGGATTGTTCTCCTGATGTTAGTAGGTGTGATGTGTGGAACAACTGTTAGTCTGGCAGCTGACATATCTTGCTCTACTGCCCCACACTACATCATCAGCATTGTGACCTCACTGACCGTGACATCACTGCTACTTAGGAACAGCAAGTGAGTGACTGCCAGGTCATTCACCTGTGATGTCACAGTTAAGTGTGAGATCATAATGCTGATGATGTGTCAGCTGCCAGACTAACAGCTATTCCACACATCCAGCACAATATTATCACATAGAATAGTTTCTGATGAGTAAAAGGATAAAGAAAAACACTTCAGAAATAAAAAGTTACAACTGACTGCTACTTAAAATCTGTATTATTTTCCTGTCTGCCTGTTTTGGCTCCAGTAGCTCTTTAAGTGGTAATCAATGGCTTTTAACTTTTGGTTGACTTTCTTGGTAATTCACATACTTTGGTCTTTATGTTTTTACTGCTATAAAAATTCTGTCTAGTTGCTTTTAGTCACCTATCCATTAATCCATCCATCCATCCACTACATGCATATAGTTTTAGGAAGGAACAATGGTTATTGATCCCTCAAGTCCCTATCTCTCACGAGCTCACAATTTTCATTTATTCTTATTTCATTATTGTTTCTATAATTTGTTTTACAAATGTCTTTGGGGGCACTGGTAAAAGAACTATCTGCATAGATATGGAAGAAACTGTTCCTGACCCCTGGTTGGTGCCAATACTGTTTTACCAAAACAAAGCCATCTGTTTGACCTCCAAGGTTCAAGTCATTACTAAATAATAGAAATTGTAATGTATGTGTCTGTCCAGCATGGAATTGCTGGCAGCAAATCAATATGGCAATGCGAGACATTTGTACAATCTTATTTCTTTTAGCTATGGAGAGCACAGCACTATAGAAATAATACAAACTGCTCTGATCGTTGCATTCTGTTACAAAACACTTGCATATATGGTATACAGTACAGCATATGTTTACAGTTCCCCAATATCACATTCATTGCATACTGTCGAAATTACCAGGTTTTAAGAAGCAGAGTGGGGGGGGGGGTGGCTGGCTAAGCAAAATGGCAGACATGCTCTAGCCAAGTCACTGCAGGCACAGACTTAAACAGCAATATTTAACATATAATTGGTGAGTATTGTGACAGAGCTAGCCTCCAGCCTTCCTCTAATAATCCATGGCAGCAGATAAACAGGAAAAGCATCAGCTCAAGTTAAATTTTGAGCCGATTGGCCCATCAACACTCCAGCACCTGCAACACAAGGTGTGCACTTGATCACAGGCCTTAGCAGTACAAGAGGTCAAAATAACAATGATGGAACTTGAAAGATCCCTGGCTGGAATACCAGTCACACTAGTGAACATGCAAAATGAAATGAAAGCGGGCTTCTCTAAATTGTCAGCCCAAATTAGCCACATTCAGTGGATTGCCACTGAACTATCTGAGATGGCTGCAGCTGATGCTTCCCAAATTGATGAGATTTAAAAAATGTTGAGGAAGGTTGAGGATTTGGTCAGCGATATTGGCAAAGATTGCAACAGTCTCAAGGCTGCCCTGGGGGAACTCCAAACCTGCACTATAACCTGGAGAACAGGGGCCAAGCCTCCATTTCATTGATCTACCAGAAGGGCTGGAGGGTAAAGCTCCAAAGAAGGAACTACACAAATGGTTTGTTATGCACTTGAAAATGGAAATGGCAGCCATGGACTTTGAAGTAGAAAGAGTGCACAGGATGGGGCCCAGCTCTAAGCCTCTTGAGAGACCCCATCACTGCCTAATCAAGTATTTATGCTACACTGATAAAGGAGCAGTTATTCAAGCAGCCAAAGCTCATAGCTAATCTAGACAGACAGGGATCAGGTCTTGGAGGGCCAGTATTAAAGCAAGGAGCTGCAGCATAAATGTCAGTAGCTAATGAACTAAAAATGACACTTTATCATTGTGGATGGATGTTTGCTTTCCTAAATCCTGCTTGCCTTAGAATCACCAGGCCAGGATAATCAAAAAGGTTCTTCACTGAACCAGTGCCAGCAGAGCGATTCACTGAGGAAGAAGACATGGCACTGGAGGGAGGATTGCATGTCCAGAACACAGCTCCTACCAGATGATCAAGTATGTGCTCTCAGTCTCCAGTGACCACTCCCTGCATGGCAGCTCCTTTTTGGGCAACTTTTCCCAATCACTGATATGTCCTTTTTTGAATGCCTGTGCATATATGGGGCTTATGAACTGTATATGGATTTCAGGCAGAGCAAACTATTAAACAATCCCGTCAACTAGTCTGTCCAAGTTGGGGGATTGGGGCACCTGGGAATGGGGGGGGAGCACAGTTTTTGATCCTCTTAACTTTGCTTAACTGATCTGACCCAAACAAGTAACCCAAGAACCATGCCAAGAAAATAGCTTTTTTTTATTATTGCAATTGCTGTGCTTCATGCCTAGAAACTCTTTCTTGTTTTGTTTTCTCTTTTGTTCTTGTTTTATTAATTTTGGGCTACATTTGTGTTCCAAGGCTTGCTTTTGGTGGAAGGAAAATGGTGCCCAGGGCTAGACTGCTTCTTGGGAAGCAGGTACCAGAGAACATCAGAGGGTGGGAAAATCCTCTTGAGCATCTTGCCAGTTCTAACTTCCAGGCTGCACAATGGTGTGAACATCGTCATAATATTACACCTCCCCCCAGAGCACGCCAAGGTGGCTACTGTTTAATATGATCTATTGACTCAGAACCATAGGAAGACAAGCACAATTGTGGAAGCAGCCTGAACACTGTAGTGAGGAGTTGGCTGGGGGTCCTTTCTCATGGAGCCTCCCCCTGATTGCATCTGAGGATGCAGATAACTGTGGGGGGGGCTTGTAGGGAGCCTTTTAATCGACTTTGAACTGGCTGTTCCTCAGCACAGCATCCATGTTCATGCTGTCCCTCAGCACCTACCCCTACCTGCAGCATAGACTCTTACTTGTCTACCATAGTGTTTGTTTTTCTGTATGGGTGTTCCTGGCTGTTTGTGTGGGGGGATGGGCCATATGACAGGCTATAGATTGCAACTCTGGTCATCATATTTGCACTGAGTTAGTTACTTGCACCAGTGGTGCTGTATGGCACCCACAGTACATCACTGGTCCAGCCTGATGTGCACTAGAAACAGAGTCAGGCCTGGCCAGTGCTGCACCCAATAAACTAACCAATGACAAGCCCAAACAATGAACGACTGGCAGGTCACAGTATCACAAAGGCCATGTGTGTTCCTATTAACCCCACACAGTCACTTGGCTTCCACGGGGGGGGGGGCAGCTGTCTGGCCTTCCTGGCTGGGGGTTGCTGCCCATCTAATGGCTCATTTTTAATTGAGTGTTGCTGTTTGCATTAATTTAGTATTATATTTAGGAGTGGACATGTTGTGTTCCTTGTTCTCTGTGTTATCTGGAGAGAGGTAGGGGACGAAAGGAGGGTATAAAGGAGAGAAAGTGTTTAACTGTTCTATTGTTATTGGGTAAAGTTCTGTATTCTGTTTGGTTAAACATTATTGGCCCCCGTGAGGGTGTTAGGAGCTCTGCTCCACCTAGCAGACATATTCCTAACTCATAACCTTGTGTTCTCCACGTAGAATGTTAATGGCCTTAAAAACATGATCAAGCACTGAAAGACAGTCTGAACAGTTATAAAGTCAAAAACACAAATTTTACTTTGCAAGAAACCCATATGAGTAAGCCTGATTTTAACATGAGCAGTAAATGCCTTGGGGGGAATGAGTTGCAGCCTGTTTCCCCATGAAGACAAAAGGGATGACTTTCTGGATCCTAGCAGATGTTAACTTTAGGCAATGATCTTTGCTTCCTTGACTGACATGGAGGGGCAATATGCTCTGGCCCACATCTCAATGGTTGGGGCAGGGACTTATTTGGTGGGCATGGTGTATTCCCCGAATGTAGAGGACCCTGAATTTTTTCAAAAGCTGGCACTAGACATTACAAACTTCTCGGAGCTTGATTACTAGGGAGTGACTATAACTGTGTCAGGGACACAGTTCTAGATTGATCAAATCAGAGCCCAGTGCCCCTCTCATGTAATGCCTGAGCCCTTGACACTCTGGAAGCAAACTTCAAAGTAATGGATGCATGGAGGCACTGCCATCCCATGGGTAGAGAGTAGAGTTTTTTTTTCACACTCTCACCAGTCCTATGCTAAACTGGACCATCTCTTGGACAGTGCAGGTGTCCTCCCCAGCATCTTAGACATTGTCTACTCTTTCATACTTAGACCATGCCAGCCTAACCATGACCAACTCCACAACTTGGTGTGCCTCAGCAGTTCATCTGTGAAGATTAGTTGCCATCCTCTTAAAGAACCAGTCCAGCAGAACATCCATGCCCCAGGCCCTCAAGGAATTCCTACAACACAGTAAGAAAGGCAACACTTCCAACAGGGTACATGGAAATGCCTTAAAGGCCTACATGACAGGCCAGGTCATATCCTTTTCTGCCCACAGTAAAAATGCAGAAGAGCAGGAACTTTCCAAAATTCTCACCAAAATCAAGGCCTGTGAGAAAGTACACATCCTCTTCTCCTATATATGGTTCTCCGAAAGCTAAATTAGAAGTATAATTCCCTCAGTAGCTCAGACATTGAACAATCTATTATTCTAGCACCGGCAGTGTCATATTTTCATGGGGACAGGGTGGGGAAGTACCTTGACTGGCAATTGCACAAGAGAGAATGTGACAAATCTGTAGCCCAAATAACAGACATCAGTGAAGCTCTAACATTGGACACAGAAAATATAGTTGCGGTGTTCTGCTCCTTCTACAATGCCTTATACACCTCCAAGGTGTCCCCCACTGTCCAGCAGCAGGAGGACTTATTTGCAAAAGCTTCTGTGCAGCCTGTTGACTCTCAAACTGCTTACACGCTAGATACCACTATGGAGCTGAATATGGGCTTATTGCCTCAGCAGCTCCTTCTCCTCTTAGTATGAACCTTAATATTAACCTTGGTATACCCCTTTAACCAGAGGCAAGGTCATAAGTTCTGTAAGGGGGTGATAAGGCCCCAGTTTGATGGGCTTCCCACTGAATTTTTGAAAACCTTTTGGTGGAACTTCTGGATCCAACTGTTGACATGCTGAGAGAGAGTCTGAGGTCTGGTGTACTGCCCACCTCAACACAGTCTGTCATTATCACTGTATTCCCAAAACAGGGCTGGGACAACAATCTATAAGCCTCCTACAGACCCATTTCACTGCTGATAGCCGACTATAAAATTGTTACTAAGTTTATTGCAACACGAATACAATTCATTCTGCCCTCATGAATTTACCTGATCAAATAGCTTGTTAAAGGTAGGTTGGGTAAACATCATATTCATAGGATTAAATCCCACTGGTACAAAGTACTAGAGAAAGGTGTGCAACAGGTAAGGTCTTAAACTGGAGAAAAAATTCAGATGCAAATCATACATTTAAAAGGCTTCAGTCATTCCTTCATGCAGTATTTTAAAACCCGTTTCTTTTCTCCATAAAAAACATTGAAATATGTGCCAAAGTGCAATTTTCCAGTGCAAAAATGCTGAAATAGGGGATTAAATCCTTACTTATGCAGCATAACAAAATAGTCGACCTTACCCCAACCAACTGCTAGCTGCCACTAATCCCAGTGCTTCACCACAAGGCTTCCTAGGGGGCGTGGCATACTACCCCTGCTATCATATTTATACCATACAACAAAGTGCACATGTAAAATTAATTATTAACTACTAACTGTTTCATTGTTCTCTCTGTCTCTCTCTCTCTCTTTATAATTTTCTTTCGCGACTTGGAGACTAGATGGCCAAAATCTGATAATCAAGGATTACTCATGAACGGGGATTCTGACAGCTCATGAATGGGGATTGACCTCGCGAATGGGGATTTTGACACCTCTCGAAATAGGATTTTAAAAACTCTGCCACTGCACTTTAAATAAACGGTTTGGTCTTTTGGCTTGAAATTTGCATTGTGTAAAGGGGATGTCCCAGAGATGTGAATTATGCTATTTAGGTATTAAAAAGTTAATCAGCTACAAAGATATGCCATCATGAAGTTGAAATTTTTCCCCTAGGATAACACTGCGGCACCCACAGCGACTTTCGGTGCTCTTATCTCGGAAATGATGCGAGATACGGATTTTTCACTACCAGCAGCTTTGTTCACCTTTAGGTGGACTAAGCATGTGTAGAGGTTTCGAACTCATAGATTACACCTGCAGTGGAAATTTTTTCGGAGGTTGTACGGTTACTGAGATATTGACAAATTAGTGTTACAAGGGTTCCTTTTCAATCAGTCATTCAATCAAAATCTTTATTTATCCAGGCGAACATCATTGAGCAAGCTCATTTACAAGATGGACCTGGTTAGCTCCAGTTCAAATGGTACACTGCATACAGAGATATTTACAATAGAGCCAAATAACACAAGTAGAGAATAATTAATGCAATTAATGCAAGTAAGTGCTCAATGTTACATCATTCATATCAGTTCAGAGTGCTTCTATAATATTTAAGGGGAACATTATTTATTTATTTTATTTATTTATCAAGTCTAGGATTACAAATACCTTTGAGCCATGGCTCTTTTACAAAGGTTCCACGTCAGAGAAATACAAATTATGGGGAACATCAAGACAGGCATTGCAACAATGTGGACATTGCAAACAGAGTACAGATTAATACAGTTCAAGGGTAGCATTGTAACAAGGCAGCCAGCGGCATTTGTCAGAGAAAATAGACAACAGATAAGAAGTGCCAGAGTCATAGGGAGAGGGAAGAGGGTAGGGGGAGAGAAGGAATGTAGGAAGGGTGGTGAGAGGGTGAAAAGTGCAGCATTGGGTACACCACGATGTGAGGATAGAATCCAGTGAGGAGGGGAGGGGGGGACAACTAGAGCAGAAAGGGAAATGGGGAAACAAGGTTAAGTTGGGCAGTCACAGGAGCAGTTGGTAGTGAGATAGTCCCGGAGCCTAGTTTTAAACATAGCAATAGTTGGGGCAGAGGAGATGGTTGGGCTGAGGCCATTGAACCAGAGTGGTGCTCGATAAGCAAAAGAGCATTGTCCCTGTGAAGTGTGACAGTGGGGGACTTTTAGTAACTGTAGCGTGGATCTCCTAAGGCACCATTTGTTAATTTGGTGTTGTAACAGAGTTGAGACCCCAGAAGGTGCAAGGCCAAGGTAGATTTTTTTGACCATGGAGCAGGTGAGAAACTTTATGTGGTTTGATAGTTGGAGCCAGCCAGTCTAAGTGTACAGGTCACATGTGTGGGTGAGACGGTGAGCACCAGTGATGAGCCGACATGCTTTATTTAAGGCAGTTGAGAGGCATCTAAGGGTTGTGGTTGTGGCCGAGCCATAAATGATGAGACCATAGTCTATTACAGAGCTCACAGAGCTCAGGACTGCAACCTTCAAAGCTTCTGGCATGAGGTGTGGTCTGTGTTTGTAGAGGAGACCAAGCCGTGTATTAGCAGCTCTAGCTACGTTATCTACATGAAGTCCATAGGAGAGATTAGGATCAAGCTGTATCCCTAAGTATTTGAAGGACACCACCTGATCTAGAGTGTTCCCCTGGGTGGTGGAGATAGCCAAGTGGTGTAGCTTGTGTGGGTTATGAGAGCTGCAGAAGAGCATAGATTTGGTTTTCTTGTCATTGAGGACCAGTTTATGATTAAGAAACCATGTCTCTACAGAACTGAAACCAAGCTGAAGGTTGTGTTGAAGAGTTGCAGGATCTTTGTGAGTGGAGAATACAACAGTATCATTGGCATATAGTATGATCTGCTCAGAGCAGTGGTAAGGGAGGGAGTTTAAGAAAAGGCTAAAAAGGAGGGGTCCCAGTATGGATCCCTGTGGGACACCCGAGCGAACAGGCAGGGTGTTAGAATGATCGTCCGCAATTTTTACTCTCTGTGACCGGTTTTCTAAGTAGCTTTTAAACCAGAGAGAAGAGTCAGGTGATAGCCTGGCATTCAGTAGTTGGTGTATTAGTAGTCCATGGTGTACTGTATCAAAGGCCTTGGAGAGGTCGACGAAAACGGCACTTGTGAGAAGGCCGTTGTCAAGGGATTTGTGCAAAGCTCCAGTGAACTCAAGAAGGGCTGTGGTGGTGCTGTGACCTTTCTGGAAGCCGTGTTGTTGTGGACAAGGTATATTGTATTTATCCAAGTGGTTGGTAAGTTGATCAGCCACGATGCGCTCAAGTGCCTTAGAGAGTGGGGGCAGTATGGAGATAGGGGCGATAATTTGAGTGAATCGTCTTGTCCCCACTTTTATGGACGGGTGTCACGGTGGCTGTTTTCCATAGGTCTGGGAATTTTCCATAGCTGAGAGAGAGGTTTAGGATTTTTGTTAATGGATGAATTACCTCATCGAGGGTGTGCAACAGAAGCTTAAGGTCCAGGGTGTCGCTACTAGATCTAGATTTAGAGATAGCTGCAGTAATATAGTGGCGAGCTTCATTCAGCCTTACCTTCCTGAAGTAGAAGAGGGGATGGTTAGAACGAGGGGCTGAGGTATTTGGGGAGTAGGCCCTGTTTTCAAAAAAGTCATGGGGGTAGAACAGCACTAAGGTCTGAAAAAGCCATGTTAAAGATGTTTGCAATCACCTTGGGGTCAAGGGTTGAGGATCCATTAACCATTAACATGGCTGGAGAGGTTTTTGGCTGCTTCCCTGTGACATCCTTGATATTGCCCCAGAAAGCATGACCATTTCCCCATGTATTGGTGAGAGCATCTTTGTAATAGGTGGATTGTATTAGCCGTATGGCTTTTGTGCAGACATTTCGTGCTTGTTTGTAATTTTGGACGTCCAGTTGTTTGCCAGTGGTCCTGGCAACTGCCAAGAGGTGATCCCTTAGTTTCAGCTGTGAGAGAAGAGCAGCGGTGACCCATGGGTTAGAGAGCGATTTTGTTTTGCGCCTTTTAGCAGGGGCAAAGAGGTCGCAGGCTTTGTTGAAAATTGAGGCTTAGTAGGAACTTCAGTAGGGAAATGTGATTGGCTGCTCATGTAGGGAGCAGACACAAGCAGATAATTTCAAAAGTACTGTAGTGTAATCACACAGTACCCCAGGCTGTTTTGGGGCCGTGGAGGTTTACCTGTGTCTGACTGGGATGTTTGAATTTTTCTCTGTTTGATTAGCAGGGTATTTTCTCTGTCAAATTGTCATGTAGGGCATCTTGCTGATAGGAAGGCACTCATCACAGTGGTAGGTCAGAGCTTTTAGCTGATTATTTCGTGAGGGCACAGTCTAGGCCCAAACCCTTCCCACCACTCACCCCACCCACCCCTGGAAATAGTTCCTTTATACCTGGGGTTCTGACATAATTTCCTCAAGAGGGCAAGGTGCATATCACTGTCATATCCTCTCTAGCACACTGCACTGACAATATAAGCATACACATTATATAAATACATATATTTCTATATAACAAACCAATCACACACACACACACAAAAACAAACAAAGAAAAAAAAACAAGGTAGACAATTATGTGGGGAGTAGTGCAATGTAGTGGCTGTGGGGCAGCACTCTTCCGGGAGTCTTTCTGGAGGCTGAGATGCTGCCCTGTTTGTAGACAACTATCTGCCCTGAGGGAGGAAGTTGCCCGTCTTCAGGCTGCACTGGACAGTAGTAAGGGAACCTACCCCATCCAGGGAGCACCAGAGCCACCACCACTACCTCAGAGGTTGCAAAGAAAGCACAGCAGTTGGATGACAGTAGGCTCAGGGAGGGTAAGGGTGGTGGAACAGAGGCACACCCAGTCAGTTGTTCCACTCCACAATCCATACACCATTCCGGGGGAGCATAGTTCTCCTATGGATGCACCCGCAGAGGAGACTAAGGAGGGTGCAGACAACTGCCACAAAGGAGGGCCTCAGGAAGGAGGCAGAGGGCACCACAGGGAAAGGAAGCAGCTCCTGGTGGGGGACTCAATTATTAGGGGGATAGAACTGGGGGGAGCAGGAAAAACTGAAGTAAGGTGCCTGCCTGGTGCCATGGCTTGGAGGGACAGGAAGCGCATCCTTAGGATCAAAAGAACAGTTGCACGGGAGTATGAGCTGGACGTCATTGTCCACCTAGGGACAAATGACTTGGCTCATCATGAGATTAGAGCAGTGCAGAAGGACTTTGTAGAGTTGGGGAGGGGCCTAAGACAAGTAGCACACACAGTATCCTTCTCAGAGGTGCTGCCTGTCAGTGGCATGGGTGAGGCGAGGGTACTTTGCACCATACAGTTTAATGAATGGTTGAAAAAATGGTGTGGAGCACAGGGGTTTGGCTTTATTGGGGACTGGGGTTCCACCTGGAGGGACACCAGCCTATACTGGCAGGATGGTCTGCATCTGTCCAGAAAGGGAACATGTCTTTTGGGCAATCGGTTTAAATGCTTCATTAGCAAGCTTTTAAACTAGTCAAGAGGGGAGGCACTGATAAGCAGCAGGAAAATCCCAGCCTCCCCCTACAAAACAGGGTACCAAATGAGAAAAAGACCAAGGTAGAAAGGTCAGTGGGGGATGCTGCTACAGAAGGTAAAGCCATCAAAAAATGGAGAGCAATGAGTACCAATGCCTGTAGTCTCAGTAACAAGCTTCCTGAATTAGTGGCCTTGATGGAGGAGGAACATCTGGATATTGTGGCAGTCACAGAAACATGGTAAACACAGAACCATGACTGGGACGTAAACATACCAGGATACACTATCTACAGGAGGGACAGGGAGGGTAAAAGAGGAGGAGGAGTAGCTCTCTACATAAGGGAAGGAATCAAAGCAACAGAACAAAAGGGTAAACTAAACAGGGAGGAGAAGAAGCACTGTGGGTCAATTTGGAGGCAGACAATGGCACCTCAAACCGCACAGAGGTTGTATACCAACCCCCCTCTCAGGGGGAGGAACTGGACAAGGAAATGATAGAAAGTATACTTAGAATGGCAGATAAAGGTGAGATATTGCTGATGGGTGATCTGAATATGCCAGATTTTAACTGGAGTGCAGTTGCAGCAGCCACGTCTAAGAGTGGGGTAATTCTAGATACGCTAAAGGGGTCATGCCTTAGACAACTAGTATTGGAACCCACTCGAGAGGGAGCAATCTTAGACCTGGTCCTCTGAAATGAAGATGGAGAGAGGATCACAGATGTAAAAGTGGGTAGACATCTGGGAACTAGCGACCATCGAACAGTATGGTTCACAATAAACACAGCAATAGAGTCAAACCATACAAAGGCAAAAGTATTGGACTTCAGGAGGGCTGACTTTGCCAAAATGGATGAGTGCCTAAGGAATGCACTAAGCAAATGGGGAGGAAGGAGGGTGGAAGAACAATGGGGAATAATAAAACTGCCATCACAGAGGTAACAAGCCTTTGGTGAAGCAAATAAACAAAACAAAATGATGTAAGAAACCACTATGGTTCTTAAAGGAGGTGGCAGTGAAGGTTCAAGAGAAAAAGAAAGCATTCAGAAAGTACAAGGAATCACAGAAGGAGCAGGACAGAGAATTGTATCAGTTAAAGCAAAAGGAAGCTGGGAAGGCAGTCAGAACAGCAAAGGACCGAACTGAGGAAAAGATAGCCAACTCAGTTAAGAAGGGGGATAAAACCTTTTTTAGGTACATCAGGGAGTGAAGGAAGACTATGGGAGGGATAGTGAGGCTTAATAAAGGGAGGGGTGGGCAGAGGGTGACTGTGAAAAGGCAAAGATACTAAACAAATATTTTTGATCAGTATTTACAAATGAAGAGGGGGAGGTACCTAAAACAAACAATAGAAACACTCTGGATACAGAAGGTGATACCAGCCCATTTACAGAAGAAAGGGTTCTGAAAGAACTCTTAAAACTGAAGGTGAACAAAGCAATGGGGCCTGATGGGATTTATCACAGAATTCTAAAAGAACTAAGGGTAGAACTAGTAACACCACTGACTACCCTCTTTAAGAAATCATGGGAGGATGGGCTGGTACCTGAGGACTGGAGGAGGGCAGATGTGATTCCCCTTCACAAAAGTGGGAACAGGGCAGAAGCAGGAAACTACAGACCTGTTAGTTCAACCTCAGTGATAGGGAAAATGATGGAATCAATTCTGAAGGAAAGAACTGTTGAGTACCTAGAAGCCAGAGGGGCACAGGACCCAAGGCAGCATGGGTTCACAGCAGGAAGGTCATGCCAGATGAATCTAATAGATTTCTTTGACTGGGTGACCAAAGTAGTAGATCGGGAGGGCTGTGGACATGGCCTACCTAGATTTTAGCAAGGCATTTGACTCAGTCCCACACAAAAGATTAATATACAAGTTAGCCAGCCTGGGAGTGGGTCCACGATGATAGCCTGGGTAAGAATTGGCTGGAGAATAGGACACAGAGGGTAATAGTAAATGGAGTCCACTCTGAAGAAGGGGGTCACTAGTGGGGTGCCGCAGGGTTCAGTATTATGACCGGTCCTCTTCAATGTCTTTATAAGCGACATCGCAGAGGGACTGGAAGGAAAGGTATGTCTCTTTGCAGATGACACAAAGATCTGCAACAGAGTTGATGCACAAGGTGGGGTGGAAAGGATGAGAAGGGACTTGGCAAGGTTAGAGGAATGGATAAATGTATGGCAGCTTAGATTCAATGCTAAGAAGTGCAAGGTAATGCATATGGGAAGCAAAAACCCAGGGGAAGAGTACACAATGGGGGATGAGATACTAACAACAACAAAAATGGAAAGGGACCTGGGGTAGTCATATCAGATGACTTAATGGTGGGCAAGCAATGTGAGAGGGCAGTAAGGAGGGCTGGAGGGATACTGGGATGCATAGGGAGAGGCATCACCAGTAGAAAACAGGAAGTTGTTATCCCTCTGTACAGACAGCTGGTGAGACCCCATCTGGAGTACTGTGTGCAGTTCTGGACACCCAATCTCCGCAAGGACATAGACAAGATGGAAGCTGTCCAGAGGAGGGCAACTAAAATGGTGCAGGGTCTGCACCAGAAGACATATGAAGAGAGACTAAAGGAGCTTAATATGTATAGCCTCGAGGAAAGTTATGAGAGGGGGGACATGATAGAAACTTTCAAGTACCTCAAGGGAATCAACAAAGTCCAAGAGGATAGCAACTTTCAAAAAACGAGGTGTGCAAGAACAAGGGGACACAATTTGAAGATGGGGGGGGTGGCTCAGAGGTAATGTAAGGAAGTATTTTTTCATAGAGAGTGTTGTGGATGCATGGAATAACCTTCTGGAGGAGGTTGTGGAGTCAAAAACAGTGGTTGAATTCAAGCATGCATGGAACAGTCATAAGGCAATTCTAGGGGGTGGGGATAGAAAGAAGTAGGCTGCTGGTTAACTAGGATCTGCAGCTTATCCATTAGGTAGGGAAATGGGCAGACTGGGTGGGCCAAGCGGTCCTCATCTGCCGTCAAATTCTATGTTTCTATTTTTCTATGTTAACAATCCAGGAGAAAAGTAATTACTGTTCTCTTGACAAATTTCAGCATGGAAATCAGATTTATGCTTGGTTTAGAACACACACAGAAGCAAACTGCAGGAACCAATAGGAAGCCAATGCTGAGGAGCGCTCACGTTCTGGTTGGATGGCTGCTAATGCCGTGATTTGCTAATGGAGAGCCTGAGCTTAGGTTCTCAGGCAGCAGTAGAGGCAGCACCGACTGCCCAGTGCCCAGGTTTCCCATGCCTATGGGCAGGGAGCCCGTGGAGAGCATATCCTTGGAAGGGGATGAACGAAGTGGTAGGTATTAAGTACTAGGCCATGGACAATGGAACATCTGAACTAGCAGGAGGACTAAAACAGCAGGACAACCGAATTGTGTATTCCTTGACACCTAAAGACTGGCCCAATCACAGAAATTCAGAAAGGAGTGTAATCAAACAGAGTCCCAACTCTTGACACTCTAAACAGGAAAAAATAGAGGTTATAACTGTTAGGCAATAAGTAAGTACAGCTCTTTTTTGTGCAAGTTTTAGACAGAAATTCGGACTTTATCTTTGTATTGAAGGAGACACAGGAGCAGGCTGCAGTAGACAATCAGACGCCAGAGCAGAAAAGTGCACGCATTCTGAATGGATATTGGCAATGCCGCAACTCGCCAGTAAGGAGTCTGGTCTAGGTGTCTTAGGTGGTGGCTATCGAAGCGACAACTGCCCAGCATCTGCATTTCTCCCACCTGAGGGTCAGGGAGCCCCTGAAGGGCTAGTCTATGGCAGGGAAGAGAGTTAGGGGACAGAGGAAAGAGATAGTAATAGTGGAATGCAGTGGAAAAGGAATACGAAGATGAAATAGGGCAGTTAAATGGTACAGGATAAGGGAATAAGAGCCACAGAATAAGCAATATGTAAAAGACAGCAGAGTGAGTAAGCTGTAGCAGCTGCAAAAGCCATAAAGAGATAATAACCAAACAGGGATTTCTAGCTGGAAAAAATATTTAAGGCCCAAGACGCTCACAGAGTTAAGGTCACTAAAGTTTATAATCGATCATAAATTCAACTACGCTCAGAGGGCAGTAACCTGATGCTTCAGACTAAAATTAAGGGCTGGGGTAGCAATTGCAAGGCTCACACACATACCAAGCATATAGAGATTTAAAGGCATTTATACTATGGAGGCAGCTTAATTTCAGTAATTTTTGTACTCTGTTCCACAATGTTGGCAACAGAAGACTAATGCCAACTCTATCATAGTGGGAGGAAGGATACATAATGTGATATAGGATGCACTTCTTAGGGCATACATTCCTGGCTCACTTAGTGGGAGACAGTCTATTATATATTGTGGAAGCCGCTTCAAGAAGACTCTATAAGTCCAAAGGACTGTGTTTCTATTATGCCTAAACATGAGAGAGGACCACCCCATGGCTTTGTACAAGGAACAATGATGGGTAGAGATGGGGAGACCTGTAATATACTGGATAGCTCTGTGGTAAAGCGTATCCAACTTAGTAAGCGAGGCTTTGGGACATTGACTATAAAGGAAATCTGCATAATTGATCAGCGAAAGAAAAGTAATTTGGACAAGGTGCACTTTTGCATCTCTAGTAAGAAATTGGTTAACTCTAAAGAATAGCCTCAGCCTCTGCCTTAACTTCTTTACAAGGTCCTCGACATGCTCAGTGAATGATAGATTGTGGTCTAACCACAAACCTAGGTATTTAAACTTTGAGACAAATTCCAGTTTCTCTCCAAGAATCGTGGTAATCTGAGATAGTGCTCCAGAGCTGGCTGGATTCATCACACAGGGCGAGAACAACATTGCTTTTGTTTTTTTTTTTTGGTATTTAGAAGAAGTTTTTTAATGGAGGAGCTAGTTCTGGAGCTGGTTAAATTCCTCCTGGAGGTCAGCACAAGCTGCTTCAGGTGTCAGACTATTTATATATACAACCATGTCATCAGTAAACAGGTATATGTTGGCCTTGTTAATACTCTCATCTGTGTTATGAACATAGATAGCGAATAGTAATGGACCAAGTATGGATCCTTGCAGTACTCCCCTCAGTAGAGGTTTGAGTGGGGATAGCTCACCCTCAGCCTTAATTTGTTGACACCGTCCTACAAGGTACTCAGTAAACCAATGCAAAGAAACTGAGTCCAGGCCTATACTCTTAAGAGAAGAGAGAAGCAGGCTATAATCTACTGTATCAAAAGCCTTGCTAAGCTCTAGAAATACAGCACGGACAAAGTTTCTATTATCCAGTTCTCAGTACCAATCATTAGTTACTTTGGCAAGGGCCAAAATAGTGCTGTGTTTCATTCTAAAGCCAGATTGCATAGGGTTTAGTAGGTTATTGGATTCGAGGTAGTCCCTTAGTTGGTTGCTGACAATCTTTTCCAGAAGTTTTGACAAAGTTGGGAGGAGGGAAATTGATCTATAATTGTTAAGGTCACAGGGATCCCCTGATTGAAACAAGGGGATGACATGAGCAATTTTCCAGATCTGGGGAATAAGCCCTGGGACAATAAATTAAGTAAGTGGGTGATAGGAACAGCTAGGACATGACAGGCGATTTTATGGAAATAGGGATCCAAAGAATCAGCACCAGCACTTTTCTTAATATCCAATTGGAGCATGAGGTCTTCAACCTCCTTCAGAGAGACTGGGTGGAACGAGAAGCCAGGTACTGGGGCAGGAGAGTCTGAGCATAGGACACTTAATTGGGAGTGGACCAGGGATGCAGGGGAATTGTCGTAAGCTAGACCAGCTGTTGCAAAATGATTGTTAAATGCATCTAAGATTCCCAGTTTATCATTAATAGTAATACTCCCAGTTGTAATCTTAGGTGGCAAAGAATTA
The DNA here is from genome assembly GCA_016271365.2 of Neoceratodus forsteri. Taxonomy (NCBI): domain Eukaryota; kingdom Metazoa; phylum Chordata; order Ceratodontiformes; family Ceratodontidae; genus Neoceratodus; species Neoceratodus forsteri. Next base: position 1,376,374,607 of record CM028130.1, on the reverse strand, counting down.
CCAGGTGTATATCCAGACATGTCCTTGATTGTCCTCCAGAATTTGGAGTAGCAATTTGCTGCAGAATCCAATTCGGTAAGATTAAATGCTGCCTTAGCATCCCCGACCATTTTTGTACAAGCATTGCATGCCCTTCTGAATTGACACCAGTCTGAATCAAGCTTGGTATGGCCAGCTTTTTTCCACAACTTATCCCTACCAAGCAATGCAGCTTTCAGCTTGGCAAAGAACCAATGACATGTTTTGTTTTTTGCATGAACTATTACCATAGGGGCATACATATTTAAGGCCCCAACAAGTATATAATGGAAACATATCATATGCCGAGTTAACCATGTTAGCTAAGTAGAAGTCTTGCCAATTTGGCAAATGTTCCAACTCATAGACATAGGTATCAACATCAAAGTTACGATGGGACGTTTTTGTAAGAAATTTAGCTGTAGATCCTGTATGATGCAGTGATCTGACCGCAGCAATGAAGCAATGGTCACTGACATCAGCAAAGAAGGGCCTACAGGGTTACTTTATGGCTCTGTTGTTATGCATAAGTGGGAGCACAGAGCCAGGAGGGCCCAGGCTCCCACAGATGCATATCATTATGCATATCATATGTGCAAATGGGCAGATTAGCGGGAGAGCAGGGCCCCACAAATACATACTATTTACTAGTTAAATTACATTTTTTCAAAAAGTAAGGAAATTAATTGCAAAAATGTCATTATTTCATCAGTTTGGGTTAAAATGACAAAACTGGGGAAATGAGATGTTAGGGCTGAGCCCCAACCCCTTTAGCCCACCACCCCACCCCCATCCTCCACACACCAACAGATGCCTGGGTGTGCCATGGAGTCATAAGGCCTAACTCTCACCCCATTCTACTTTACTGTAGCATGTCAACCTGTTTACACATGGAATGGGGTGAGAGTTAGCCTCATTAATCCTACGTAAGTCACCCCAGCGCCTGCTGGTGTGTGTAAGGAAGGGTGGTGGAAGGGGTTATGGCTCAGCCCAACATCTAATTTCTTCACTTCTGTCACTTTAACTCTAACAGATGCATTAACAAAGATTTGCAGTGAATATATATATAGACAGAATGGGCTCCATAAAATATCAAAAACTTTCAAAGCACAGCTTATTGATTACAACACTTTTAATCTCTGTTTATCAGTTAAGAGTCCATTAAGATTCTTGTAAGCAGTCCAATCCATTTTAGAATTTCAAAGATCCTTCTAATGTAGTCTTAATTTCCTGAAGGTCTTTAGGCTGTCAGTGTTCACATTGTTTTCAGATGGTTATTGAATTGGCTGTTGTTCATGGTTAAAGATGAGAGCCCATATCCAAACCATACCATGCTCGAAAACTACATTTTGCATAAAAGAGCATCTACTTTCTGATTGTCCAAAGCCCTTACAGCTCTCACTTTGATTGGCTAAACATATTTTTTGGACTGTCTCTGGCTTTCAGCTCTTTGCCACACTCGATTAACTTCTAACTTCTCAAGGGGTATTTTTTGCTTGAACTATTGGGATTGGGGGAAGAATTTGAGATAATATTTTGTTCATACAGTACTGCAGACTGCCTGTTCTTAACAATTGTTAATCTGACTGTTGAAACCTGAATTGTTTGCCTCTCACTGCCTGTTTAACCTTGTTTACTCTCCATCTATCTGTCCCTGTACTGAATCTTTCCCTGCCCTTGCCCTCTCCTGCTCTAGCTCACTTTACTAAAGTTACTAATTTATTTTTCTACCTGCCTGGGTTTGCCATTTTTGCAGCAGCTCTCTGAGCCACTACCTTTTATTCTTTGTTCACGCCCCTCCTTCTCTCTCACCAAGACTTCTATTTTGCTCTGTGGCACCAGAATTAACTGACCTCCATTCTTTCAGTCTGGCTGACTGCACCTCCCTCTCTCCTATGTTACTTTGTTCCCCTCTAAGTCTATTGTCCTATCCCATGCCCCCGATTTAGCCCTCCACTATCTTGGCCCTATGTAATCTAATCACATTCTTTCTCTTCCCCTCAGGACCTCAACCCTTGACTGGGTGCGCCACCTCTGCATATGGCCAGGGTTGGTACCTCCAGCCATCTGCTACAACTTGTTAAGCCCGTTGGCAAAGCTTCTTCTGCTGGGTAAGACTCCAAGGACCCTCTGGGACTGCAGCTTAGATTCCGATTGGTTGCAACTCAGACATCTACTCTGTGATTAATCAAAGCCCTTATGGCTCTCACTGCAGTTGGCTGAATCTATTTTTTGAACTGTCTCCGGCTTTCGGTTCTTTGCCATACTCGATAACTTGTAACTTCTCAAGGGGAATTTTTTGCCCCCCCCTCATTGGGTGCCTTCAGGGTCTCACTGTGTCTTAAAGCAATAGACAGCTAATTCCCTTCCTTTGACCCCTTTCTCTAAGGGGTCTAAGAATAAGCCTCTTCCACTGTCTTACCCTCCAGCAAATTCGCTGCCTACCAGTACATCAATAATGTCTGCCACTTCCTCTATGTCCATACAGTGTCTCCTGGTACTCACCCTTGTCACCACATTAGGACCTTATGATGGGCCCATCAAATCATGTCAGGCTACCCTCGCTGGGGAGTTACTAAATGTGTATGGCACAATGACCTCACCCTACCTTGATGTAAATGGCAGCACCCAACAACAGCCCATCAGGATCATTAGTCTGGCCTACATAAATAATAATCCCTCTATGGTACCACTCCTCAAAGGTGTTGTAACCTACGTTGGTAACACAAAATCACGAATGCCCTGGAAAAGGCAACGGCACCTTATTAAAAAACTTATACTGGAACAACTACTTTGTCTGCTTCTACCCCAAATCTTGGTGTCAGGTAATGTGCACCCCAATCCTGGTCTACCACGTGACTCTAGTGTCTGCCAATGAAATGTCTCCATCAACATTTGCAGCCTCCTCCCCAAGATGGATAGTCATAACCCTGATGTGTTATCAGTCATAGAAACCTGGTTATCCCGGAAGATACAAGACTTGCACTGCCTTGTTACACTTTGTTCAGACAGGATCACCTCTCAAAAAGAGGGGGATCTGCATCATCTACACCAAAGACCCTCTACAGGGGCATATCTTACTCCCACCGTGCAGCAGTGACCACCTCCAAGCATTAGCTGTAAAATTGCTCTTAGGGGTGCACAACAGAGTGCTTACTCTGATCTCAGTATATACTGTATTCGAACTAAATGATCATGACCGGTAACAGCAACCTGTTCGATTACATCAATTCTCTGAGCCTTAACAGTGAAATCATATGACTGGGAGACTTTAATATCAATTGGCTCTCGCCAGCCTCTGCCCTACCAGGGACGCCCTATCTGCAATCCACGTTTCCCAATTGGTGGAGTCACTGACTCGAGTCAACTATAAGACTGGCACAAGCATCCTGCTGGATTGGCTGCTCATCAACTGCCCTTCACATATCACTGATCTCACTGTCCTCCCAGAATCCATGAGTGACCATTCCCCTGTCAAATGCATCTGGAATAACAATTACTGCAAGCCTCCCACCAGAACCATAAAGAACTACATGCTTCTAAAAAGCTACCTCCCATAGCTAAAGTCAGACCTAAAACAACAAGACTGGATGGACTTTATGACACCAATGAGGTGGATATGGCCTTGGACATCTTTGTGTCAACATTCAATGCCACCTGTGACAAACATGCATCAGTTACTACAAGAAAAGTCAAAGGGCCTTTTAACTCCTGGATTACACCAGAACTTCTGGAGCAACTTTCCTCAAGAAATCATCTCTGGCAAAATTCCCGAGCTCAGGACACTGCTGCAAACATTCAACAATACAAGAAGGCCCACAATGTCTGTATGAAAGCAATCCACCATACAAAAAGCACTTATTACAAAAAAGCCCTCACTACCTCATGGAACATCAACAAGTTATTCTGGGCCAACCTTAGAGATATTACAGGGAAATACCCCAAAACTCCCCCTTCCATGCTCACAGTGGATGGTGCACCAACATTGGACCCCCTGCTTATTGCCAACTCCCTGAATCATGTGTTCACTGACTAGTAGTGTGCTCCTGATGAACTTCTTCAATTCCCTTAACCCAAGGGCAACTTAGCAGATGCCTACGTCACCCATAAGCCAGCCAGTAGTCTGTTTCAAAGAAGTATTTGAAACAGATTCTAGGAAATACCTAGAAAAGGCACTCAAAATCCAGGTTCAGCGGAGACTCCCTGGACCTTAAATGTGTTCGCCTGGAACTAATTGAAGTCCTGGAACCACTCACCAAAATAATTAATCTTTCCCTCTGCCACTCCAGATTTCTCCAAAGATGGAAATCTGTGACAGTAACCCCAGTACACAAAAGTGGTGACTGGACCTTACACCGCAACTACAGATCTAGTTCCATACTACCAGCACTCTCCAAGGCTCTTGAATGGATAGTGGCTGACCAGATGGTTGAATACTTTAACCAAGACCTACTCCTATGTCCACAGCAACATGGATTTTGGGGCAGCCATAGTACCAATACAGCCTTACTCAAATTTACAGGTTTCATCAATAACGCCTTTGACCATGGCCCCCTGATAGGGGCAGCCTTCATTGACCTATCAAAGGCATTTGATACGGTGCATCATGCATTCCTCCTTGAAAAGCTATCTGGCATTGGTCTTGCTCTGGAAACCATGAGCTGGTTCAACAACTACTTGAGCCACCGATCCCAGAAAGTCAGGATTGGGGAAGTCCTCTCTGACAGCCGGACTATCAGATCTGGAGTACCACAAGGGTCAATTCTGGGGCCTTTGCTGTTTAGTGTGTTCCTAAACAATCTCCCAGCCTCCTGTCACTGTAGTATGCTCCTATATGCCAACAACATGGTCATTTTTACCAGCAACCTGCACCAGGAACTTCTGGACGCAGATCTGCAAAGAGGTTTCACTTCCACAGAAATGTGGTTTAAGGAACAAAGGCTGGTGATGAACTATAAAAAGACTAAGACCATGCTTTACTCCACGGCTCAAAATAAGCTTAAAACCTACCCCCTGGCAATAAGGAATGACAGTGACACCATACTGGAGCTAGTTCTTTATTTTAAATACCTGGGTGTAACAATAAACTCCTCCCTGTCCTTCTCCCAGCATATTGATATCACAGTCAGGGCTATTAATACAAGAATCAGGATCCTCTACCAACATAGACACTGTCTAACTCACGAAGCACTGAATCTGGCAATCAGCAGCTCTATCATCTCCCTCATAGATAATGAACTAGCTGTCTATAGATCTGCAACTGACTTGGCCCTCCAATGCATCGCAGTTGCTCTAAACAAAGCCTACTCTCAGGTGCACCGAGACTCATGCACACCTGTAACCTTTATACTCAGGCTGGCTGGCTTCAGCTGAATGACAGAATCCAGATCCAAACCTGCCTACTGGCCAAAAAAGTTTCATTAAAACTGCTTCCATCAGGGGTTCAGGACCTACGATCTCTGCCTTTGAGGACGAGACACACCAGAAGCTCCACCACTCAAGTTTTCCATGCACCCAGATGCCACACTGCCATGGCACAGCGTGTGTTCTCATACTGTGCAGCCCTCTGGTAAATGCGCTTCCTCCATGCATCTCTGGTGCACCAATGATTGGATCCTTTAAAAACAGACTGCACCAACACCTCTCTGACTTGAGAAGCTGTATATGCCCCTGCTAATGCCACTGCACCCAGCAGTAAACCGCCACCAGCACTTAATCTCCACCTTGGGCTGTCCTGGATTGCCCAACCACAGCACTTCTACTACCACCCTACCTCCTCCTGAGTGTTGCCCCCATGGCCTCATGCCCTATCCTTCCCCACTTCACAACCTGTCCTATATGCACTGCCCCTGCATCTCTTCCTCTCACCATGTTCCCACTCCCTACTCTGTCTGTTTTTCATCCTGATGTAGGCATACATTGTACAATGCCTCAGTATACCTTTCCAATAGCTTTATGTCTTTAATTTTGTACCTACTATGTATACTGTCCCCAGTCTTTGTACCGTGCTCCCCTATATAACTGACATGGAACCTATTAAACAGCATCAGCTCACAGGTGTTATCCAAGATCACGATAAATAAAATAAAAATAAATGAATAAAGAAAGTTCACAAAAAATAATGTAAATACTGCTATATGTAGAGATACATTAATAATTTGTCATTATTGTACCAAAAGTGACATTTACTAAAAAATAATCAAATAAACCCATAAATCCGAAGACTGAATATACAAATCAAGAGCCAAGGCATTAAAAATTAATCACTGGGCAGGCCCAGTAGTGCTGAGGGCTGAGGCATGAACGCCACACCTTGTGCCATGTTGGTGACCCTTGTTTGGGAATGAGCATGGGTTGCCATGGGTCAGCTGGGAAGAAATGGATTGAGTGTCTGATGGACTGCTCTCCATCTCTGGGGAGGGGGAATTACAGTGGCTGGTGCTCACCTGACCCCTAGCAGAGGCTGGGGCTCAACGGCATGGAGCTGCATCACAGGGGGTGGGGGGCAGTAGATGCTTGACTGGTTCACATATGGGAGTGTGCACAGGCCCAATAGCTAGTCTCATTGCACACCACACTCCTGCAAGACCTGCTGACCCCACCAGAGGGGTTAATCCTTGGGGTACTTGCTGCGGCTGATGGATGCCAGGGTGATGGGACTGGGGCTCCCCCCCCCCCAAGACTGAGAGGGCTAAGGAGCAGGAGCATAAATAATATTAAAAAAAAATTAATCATTGAAGTGAGGAGTTAGAAAGCAACAGATCTTAGCAATTAAAGTCTGATAAACCTTTTTAGATTTCAGAGGAGTAAGTTATGTCTATAAATACAAGGACAAAAGATAAGAGGTTCAAGAAGTAAGAGAGCAACAAATCTTTACATCTTATCAAGGTTTGATTAATCCTTTTACCATTAGAACATCAACAGCAACTCCTAACCTCACTGGAGACCACCTCCCATGGGGTCTGCACCTCCTACACCTAAATATACGTAGCTCGCCCCTTAAACTTGACTCCCTTCAGTTACTCGCAGCACACTATGCCCCTGATGTCATCGCCCTCTCTGAAACTTGGCTAAATAAACAAGTCCCTGACTCATTGATTGCTATTCTGAGCTACGCAATGGCCCATCAGGACAGGTCGACTAGAGGTGGTGGTGTGGCTATCTATGTAAACTCTGATTTGCGTTTCTCAATTGCCCTAGCCAAAGCTGAACCCAATGCCTATGAAATTCTCTTGCTTCAATTGACCCTCCCTTTCTCCCTCCCAATCTACACAACTGGAGTCTATTGCCAGCCTGGCTTCCCAGGCTCATCTGTCACTGATCTCCTAGTACAAACTGCCTCCCAAACCCCTACTGCTGAACTCTATGTCATGGGAATTTCAATCACAACTGGCTAGCTCCCTCCTTCAACAAAACCCGGTCTGACATTACCTCACTAAACCTCTCACAAACTATCTCCGAGTCCACACGCCTAAACTCCAAAACGGGAAACCACTCACTAGTAGACTGGGGCCTCACCAGCCACCCCCACCAGGATATTGCTTCAGGGCTCCTACCTGATTCCCTAAGTGATCACCACATTATTTATCTAGTCTGGAAAATCCATTGACCTAAATCTCCTCCAAAGTTCATACTCCAATGTTCCTACAAATCTTTAAACCTCACCTCTGTGCTTGAAGACTTAGTTCTTGCCTGCTGAGAGTCCCCCAACAAACCCTGCTCTATTGACGTTGAATTCCTTCACTTCCAAAACACGTTCCTCAAAGTCTGGGATGGTCACACCCCACTGCGTCGCTCCAGGGTTCGTGGCTACCACCTGTCCTGGATCACCCAGGAACTGACAGCCTGCCAAATCGCTTGGGACAAAGCATGGAGCACTCACAAAACCTCACGCCTCCCAAGTGACCTTGTCGTCATTTATTGGTCTATGCAACAAATGCACCAGAGCAACCCACCTAGCTAAAGCGGAATACTTCAGCTCCTCCCATCGTTCCAACTTAAAAACTGTCCATCCAAATTCTGCAAGGCTATTCACTCCGTCTTCTACACCTCCCCAACTGCACACCCTCCCCCTCTCCTCCTTGTGAACAACACCCTCTTCTCTGATCCACAGGATGTTGCCGCTAAATTCAACATATATTTCTCCTCCTGTGCCTCGGCCATCCTCTCTTCCTTGCCCACCTTGGTGCCACTCAGTCCTCCCCCCATATGTTCATATTCCAGTGGGCCCCCCACCTTCACCTTCACAGAAATCTTGCCAGTTGACATCCTCGAAGCCCTTCAGGCCCTCAACCCAACAAAAGGAAAATCCCTCAATGGCCTAGCCTGCAAACTCCTCCACCTCTCCGCCCCAGCCATAGCGACCCCCTCGCCAACCTCTTAAACCTCTTCTTTTCCTCTGCTGCTGTCCCCCAGGTCTGGAAGCAGGCCATTGTCATCCCCTTCCCTAAAGGGGGCATCACTACCTCCCCCTCCAATTATCACCCTATCTCCCTCCTCCCAGCTCTCGCAAAACTGCAAGAACACCTAGTGCTCAATGAACTCACCTCCTTCCTCTCTGACTCCAATTTCTTCACACTGTTCCAGTCTGGTTTCAGGAAGGGCCATTCCACAGCCTCCTCCCTGGTTAGGTTCATGGATTTCATCCTCTCAGGTATGGACAAAGGGTTGATCATCTCGGCCATTTTCATAGACCTTGCCAAAGCTTTCGATATAGTCTCCCACCCCCTGCTACTTCAATGTCTCTAGGAAGCAAGCCTCTCTGGCTCAGCTACCAATTGGTTCAATGCCTCCTTCTCTGACAGAACTCAATCAGTTAGAATCGCCGACGTCTCCTCCTCATCCCTCCCTATAGCCACCGGAGTTCCCCAAGGGTCAGTACTTGGCCCTATCCTGTTCTCCATCTTTCTCAATAACCTCTCTCTAATGTGTTCATCCACCTCTATTCAAATGTACGCAGACAATACTGTCCCTTTTGCCTCTGGCTCCTCACCAGATGAGGTAACAGCCAACCTAGAGGATGACTTCGACAAGATACAGTTATGGTTTAGCTCTCACCAACTCTATCTCAATGTGAAAAAAACTACCACCATGACCTTTGGCACTCGACAATGTCTAACCAGGCTCGCTTCCCTCCCCACCTTCCACACCCTTGATGGGATGGTACTGGAGGATGTCACTTCCTTCCACTACCTCGGGGTTTGGCTCCACCATCACCTGTCCTTCTCTGACCACATTGATGCCATCATAAAAAAAAACTGCGTCCCAAGCTCGGAGCCCTTTACAGGAACCACAACTGCCTCCCTCTCATGGCCAGGCATGAGCTAGTGCATAAGATAATCCTCCCATCATTTGACTACTGTGACATAGTATACAGTGCCACTCCCAAATCTACCTTATCCGGACTGGACACACTTTTCCATGCCTTCTGTCCCTTCGCCCTCAATGCCACCCCCCGCACCCATCACTGCAACCTCTACCATGCCGTCACATTCCTTCCCATGAAAACCATCGCCTACAGCACTGCGCTAAATTTATAGCCAAATTCTGGTATAATGCCCTGCCCACATATCTCTCTACCTTACTTACCCCAGCTCCCTCCCCTTCTCATGCCCTCAGATCCCTTGACATCCGGAAGTTACAAATTCCTAGGCAGAAAACCACTATCGGGCAATCTGCCTTCTCCTATCGCTTCCCCAAACTCCCCCCCCCCCCCAATTCACCATCCCTGTCTTCAGCACTAGCAAACTACCTCTCGGTAAATTGCTTCTACACCAAAGCCCTCAAAAGTGTCCCCTGAACCTCCCTCCTCCTGACTGCCTGACCAGCGGCACCTAGCTTACGCTATGGAAACTGGCTTATCTATACCAGTTTCAGCACTTCTGGTACATGGTTTTTGTCCTGTCCTAAATCCTACTTGATACTGCCTGATCCTCACATGTTTTTCACTCCCAGTGTCACACCTCAGCTATCCAATTCTATCCCCTGAGTTATAAGTTATCCAGCACATTTCGCTGGTTAAGTCAGAACTATAAACTATGCCTTTTAAGTGTTGTTTTGTTGAACTGTATTGAATGTCTTGTCCCTTTTCATCACACAATTGTATGACCATAACTCTTCCTCTGCATCCTGCAACCGTATAACTGAAACTCATTCTCTGTAAACTGTTCAACAGTAACCTACTGTATTACTGTAATGTGTTCAACTATGCTCTACTGTTTTCCTCGTATATGTAACTCTTGATAACCTGCAAGTTATCTCCCACTATACTCCCCCCCCCCAGGCTGCACCAGGAGACAAGCATCTTTTTGCTCAGTGTGCCACCCTGGTGAAACAATTTCAATAAATAAATAAATTAGACTTTGCATTTCAGAGGTACAAGCTGAAATAAACTAGCTGCCAAGTGTATTAACATCTCAAATATCACAAAATGCAGCATTTACAAAATACAGCATTTACAAATAATATTTCAGGTCCAAAATATCATTCAGACCATGGGGTTTTAAACTCTTTCAATGCCAAGTTCCATGCTGTCTCTAACTGGGGCAGCTTAGCATCTAATGACAACATCTTCTTTTTGCCATTCCCTGCACATTCTAAGCTCATAAATTACATATCCTTTGGGCTGGAACTGTGCATGTCTGGAAAATGTACAGCTACTGGACTTGATACGTTGACAATAATTATATTTCTTATATGTTCTTGCACCCATTTTTAACTGCCCTCTTGGTCATTCCCATAAATATTTTGTCACATTGAAAAACTAATCCATAGACTGCATACATTGTATCACTAGTAATACATTCCTGAATTCTGTATTTTTGTTGTTGTTGTTGTGGGGTGTATAAATACATCACCCTTAATAGCATACTGGCAAGCATTACACCTCTTGAACTTTCTAAACTCTTTTGGGGGTGGGAGTGACCATATTGACACTGTTTGTGGTTTCTCAGGTTTGTAATCTACTGTGAATTAAAAGGTATTTTATATTTTTTGCCCTCCAAAATGTAACACATGGCCTGTCACCAACAATTTCTTTTAGTCGGGGGTCACTGGTTAACACTGGTCAAAATTTATGGGCTATGCTCCCCACTTTTCCTGATATTCCATTGTACTTTATACTTCAAGTAACAGACACATTTAAACTTGTTTGTTTATTGTAGGATAAGACCATAGAGCAATGCTCATTTACAATGGTGATATTTGCATACACAAAAATATTCAAACATAAAGAATACAAGAATTACAATAAATACGATCATACAAAAATATAACACTTAAAACACAAACATATACAAACAATACATTTAAAAGCAATTACAGGGCCTAGAAAGAGAGAAACCTGAGTTGTATCCAAGACCCTTAGCAGTTCTTTTCTTTCAATTTGTAAAATATACTTTTTATATTGTGTAACAGGTCCAATTTGTACCCTCATTCTACAAAATCAGATATCATGCTTGTACACTGAACTTCAAAATCCAGTTGATTACTGCAATTTATGTGCAGCCTCAAAATTTGGCCCTTGGGTGCAGACTGTTTTAATTTACTGGGATGCAAGCTTTTTTGATGCAGATACAACTTGCATGTAGTTGCTTTTTTAAATTTCTTGTGACAACATATTCACCATCTGTACATCGCTGTTATTATAACCAAACTTTTCTACTGGGACTAAAGAACTAGAACTCTACTACTGGGACCTTCAATTTAGAGTAAAAACAAACAAACAAAAAAGTTAGTGTATTTGTCTGAGTTGGCTAAAGTGAAGTGTTATCTGTGCAGTTAGCTAGGTGTTTGTCTCAGGCAGCTGAAGGGAATTATCTGTGTCAGTAACTAAGTGTAGAAAGACTTGTAAAGTAGGGGAAGTGGCTTAGCTAGAAGGAAACCAGGTTAAAGCCAGATTTAAACACTGCCCTAGATAGCTTCTGCCAGAGAACAAGCAGAGACACCAGGAGGAAGGAGCTGCTGTTATTAGAACTAAACATCTATACTGGGACTATATTGCCCTCCTTCCCTCCCCCCATCCTAAACCAGTTCTAGTTTTATAGGCACAGGATTTGACTGACAACAAGAACTTCCTGTTTGGGAGCAGGAAGTGAGTGATCACAGAGCCACCAAAGACTTACCATCCTAGAAGGAAGAATAACTCTCTGTCCCCCCCCCCCCAGCTGCTGGAGGTCTGACTCTGAGCAAGGAAGGACACTACTTAGAAATATAGGATCTTCTTGTCTCAGAACAGGAAGATCAGGAGCCTAAAGGGCACAGAGGCAGTAAGAACGTAGGGGGAAAAAACAGAGGAAAGAGTAAGCATTCAATACAAAAGTTAATGGGCCAGAAATAAGACATGATAGCAGTGGTGCAATGCAGTGGCTGTGGAGCAGCAGTCTTCCGGGAGATATTCTAGAGGATGCTGTGTTGTCCCATCTGCAGGCACCTCTCTGGGCTGAGGAGGTTGCACATCTCCAGATCGAGTTGGCCAGGATTTGTGGGACCTCCTCTCCCATCCAGGGACCACCAGTGCTACTGCTGTTGCCTCAGAGGTTGCCAAGGAAGAGGAGTGGTTAGACCACAGTGGGCTCAGGGAGGGTGAGGGTGGTGGAACAGAGGTGTATCCCTCCAGTTGTACCTCTCCACAATTCATATGCCATTCTGGCAAATTGTGGTTCCTCTACGGAGGCACCCACAGTGGAGAACAAGGAGGATGCTGGGAACCTCCATAAAGGAAACCCACAGGAGGGTGACATGGGACCCCAAAGGGGAAAAATACAACTTCTGGTGGGGGACTCCATTTTTAGGAAGGTAGAACAAGGGGAGGAATTGCAGAGGGAGGTAAGGTGCTTGACTGGTGCCATGGCTTGGAGGAACAGGGAGCGAATCCTCAGGATCGCTGGAGCAGCTACACAGGGGAGGGAGCTGGATGTCATTATCCACCTAGGGACAAATGACCTGGCTAAGAAAGGGATCAGAGCAGTGCAGAAAGAGTTTGTGGAGTTATGGAGGGGTCTTAGACAAGTAGCATGCACAGCAACCTTCTCAGAGGTGCTGCCTGTCTATGGCATGGGTGAGGCTAGGGTGCTCCACAACTTTGAATTCAATCAGTGGTTGAAAAACTGGTGCAGAGCTCAGGGATTTGGCTTCATTGGGGATTAGGGGTCCACCTGGAGGGATGCAGGTCTATACTGGTGTCATGGTCTGCATCTGTCCTGGAGTGGAACAAGGATCCTAGGTGATAGGTTTAAATGTTTCTTTGGCAAGCATTTTAAACTAGCCAAGGGGGGAGGCACTGGAAAGGAGCAGGGAAATCCTAGCCTCCCCAAAAGATCAGGGTAGTAAGTGAGGTAAACACCAAGATAGAGATGTCAATAGGGAGAAGGGCAGGGGTAAATGGAGAAAATTACAAACACGATAAAGGCAGGGATGGGGCAAAAGGGGACAAGGCCATCAATAAATGGAGGGTAATGAGTACCAATGCCTGTAGTCTGGGCAACAAGCTCCCTGAACTGGTGGCCTTGATGGAAGAGGGATGCCTGGATATTCTAGCAGTCACAGAAACATGGTACACAGAGAACCATGACTGGGATGTTAACATGCCAGGGTACATAACCTACAGGAGAGACAGGGAGGGGAGAAGAGGGGGCAGAGTAGCTCTCTATGTAAGGGAAGGGATAAAAGCAACTGAACAAAAGAGTAAACAGGGAGGAGAGGAGGCACTGTGGGTCACCTTAGAGACTGAAAATGGCACCACAATCTGCACAGGGGTTGTATACAGACCCCCATGTAGGTGGAGGGAATGAACAAGGATATGATAGAAGGCATCCTTATGATGGCAGAGAAAGGGGAGATACTGTTAATGGGGGATCTGAATATGCCAGATGTTAACTGGAGCACCTTGGCTGCAGCCACATCCAAAAGCAGGGCCATTCTCAATGCCCTTCAGGTGGCATGCCTCCGACAGCTAGTTTTGGAACCCACTTGGGAGGGAGCAATCTTAGACCTCATACTCTCAAATGTGAATTGTGAGAGGATCTCAGATCTAGAAGTGGGTAGCCATCTGGGAACAAGTGACACCAAACAGTGTGGTTCATGATAAACTCAGCTACAGAGTCAAGCCATACAAATGTGAGGGTTCTGGACTTCAGGAGGGCTGACTTTGGCAAGATGGGAGAGTGCCTTAGAAAAGCACTACCAAATAGGCTAGAAGGAAGGATGTAGCAACAATGGGGAAACATCAGAACTGCCATCACAGAAGCAACAAGCCTTTGTGTGAAGCAAATAAACAAATCAAAATGAAAGAAAAAGCCACTATAGTTCTCAAAAGAGGTGGTGGTGAAGGTTAGTGAGAAAAGATAGCATTTTGGAAGTATAAGGAAACACAGAAGGAGCAGGACAGAGAACTGTACCAGTTAAGGCAGAAGGAAGCAGGGAGGGTAGCCAGAAAGGCAAAAGGAGGGACAGTGAGGCTGAATAGAATGGATGGTAGGTGGGTAGAGAGGGACAGTGAAAAAGCAGGGCTACTGAACGAATACTTCTGCTCAGTATTCACAAAAGAGGAGGAGGGGGAGGTGCCTAATCCAATTAACAGATGCACTCTGGATGGGGGGGGGGAGTCAATCCCAGTCCTTTCACAGAAGAAAAGGTTCTGAAAGAACTCGTAAAACTGACGGTGGACAAAGCAATGGGGCCTGATGGAATTCACCCCAGAATTCTAAAAGAATTAAGGAGAGAACTAGTGACACCACTGACTACGCTTTTTAACAAATCATGGGAGGATGGTGGGGTACCTGAGGACTGGAGGAATGCTGATGTGATACCCCTTCACAAAAGTGGGAGCAAGACAGAGGCAGGAAACTACAGACCTGTCAGTTTGACCTCTGTGGTAAGAAAAGTGATGGAATCACTTCTGAAGGAAAGAACTGTTGAGTACCTAGAGGCCAGTGGGGCACAGGACCCAAGACAGCATGGGTTCACAGCAGGAAGGTCATGTCAGACAACTCTAATTGATTTTTTTGACTGGGTTACCAAAGTAGTAGACCAGAGAGGGGCTGTGGACATGGCCTACCTAGACTTTAGCAAGGCATTTGACACAGTCCCACACAAAAGATTAATAGTGAAATTAACAAGCCTGGGAGTGGGTCCCAGTGTGGTAGCCAGGGTAAAACATTGGCTGGACAACAGGACACAGAAGGTAATTGTAAATAGAGTCCACTCTGAAGAAAGAGGGATTACTAGTGGGGTACCACAGGGTTCAGTACTGGGTCCAATCCTTTTTAATGTCTTTATAAGTGACATTGCAGAGGGACTGGAAGGAAAAGTATGCCTCTTTGCAGATGACACAAAGATCTGCAATAGGGTTGATACACAACGAGGCGTGCAAAGGATGAGAAAGGACTTGGCAAGGTTGGAGGAATGGTCAGAAGTATGGCAGCTTGGATTCAATGCAAAGAAGTGCAAAATAATGCACCTGGGAAACAAAAACCCAGGGAAAGATTACACAATTGGGGGGGTTGTAACAACAAAAAAAAATGGAAAGGGACCTGGGGGTAATCATGTCAGATGACCTTAAGGTAAACAAGCAATATAAGAAGGCAGTAGGGAGGGCTGGGGGGATACTGGGATGTATAGGGAGAGGGATCACCAGTAGAAAATAAGAAGTCGTTATCCCTCTGTACAGACAGTTGGTAAGACCCCACCTGGAGTACTGCATCCAGTTCTGGAGACCCCATCTCTGCAAGGACATAGACAGGATGGAGGCAGTCCAGAGGAGAGCAATTAAAATGCTGCAGGTTCTGCAAGAGAAGCCAAACTAGGAAGACTAAAGAAGCTCAATATGTATACCCTTGAGGAAAGAAGGGAGAAGGGAGCATGATAGAAACTTTTAAGTACCTCAGTGGAATCATCAAAGTCCAAGAGGGAAGCATCTTTCAGAAAAAGATTTGTGCAAGAACAAGGGGGCACAATTTGAAGATAGAGGGGGGACGGCTCAGAAGCAATGTGAGGAAGTATCTTTTCACAGAGAGGGTGATGAATGCATGGAACAGCTTTTCTGAGGAGGTTGTGGGGTATAAAACTGTGGGAGAATTCAAAAATGCATGGGACAGACATAAGGCGATTTTTGTGGGGGGTAGGAAGAAATAGGCCGTTTGTTAAATAGAATCTGCAGCTTATCCTGTCGTTAGGGAAATGGGCAGACTAAGTGGGCCAAGCGGTCCTTATCTGCCCTCAAAGTCTATGTTTCTATACACTCCAGCTCAACTTCCAAAAATAAAATTATGTTTTCATTCCTATCGTAAGTCAATTTGAATCCCAATTTATTGGTGCCTAGCCATTCCATGAACTCATGCACTTTATCCTTACTGCCTCCCCTTACACAAATGACATCATCGATAATGCAAAACCACATGATGACATCATCTGCGTAGGGGAAGTTTTCATGATAAATACTTTCAAGCTCCCAGAGGCCCAAAGTCAACTTAGGGTATGACTGGGTCATGCTGCCTCCGATTGTAGTTCCTAATATCTGGATGTAACGTTCCTGGTTGAATTCAAAGTTATTATGAATCAAAATAAATTGAATGCTTTCAACCAGGAACCTAGTGGGATTCCAAGAGGTACTCCTTTCAAGAAAATAATTGCAAGCTGTAATACCATCACTGTGTCCGATTGAGGACTATAGTTATTCAATATCTATAGACAACCATAAGTACATTTTTGCCAGACAAAGTCCTGTCATTTTGTTAAAAGGTCGCCCGTGTCTCTAGGTAGGATCTAAGCTTAATCATTTCTCATTTTAGAAAAAAAATCGACAAAGATGAAAAGTTATCGGTAAGAGATCCCACCCCAGAGACAATCTGGTAACATGGTATCAAGTTCTGATTCTTATGAATCTTTGGGAGAGCATACACAGCTGGAACGCCAGAGTCCCTTTTCCATAAAAAGTTAAAATCATGTTCTGTAATTACCAATGATGAAAGTACATCAGTTAGCACTTCAAATGGTTCCTCCTTAATCTTGTTAGTTGGGTCCCCTAATAATTTTCTATACCTTGTTTCATCTGTCAAAATGACATTTACCAAATCTATGTATTTGGTTCGATCCAACAACACGATATTACCACCTTTATCGACGGGCTTCACAATAATGTTTTGCCAGCTCTGTATCTGTTTTAATGCTCTTCTATGTTTGATACTCAAATTATTTCATGATTTGGTTGTAACATGTTTGTCCTGTAGAAACTTCATAGTTTTCTTGGTCACTGACTTTTCATATACTGAGATATTTGTATTCAAAGTTCTGGTACAGAAGCTGGACTTTGGTTTAGTTTTGTCCTTTCATCCCACAAATCATCACACAATACTGTGTTTATTCCAGTTTCATCAATAAACTGATCTACATTAATGCCATTTAAAAACTCAGTAGCTTCTGAAAACAAGTCATTCAGTACATTGAATATCATACTGTTCAAAGAACCAATCAATTCCATCAAATCTGTGTCTGCCCGACTGCCGGTTTCTTCAGTCTGTTCCACACTGAAGAAGTCGTGTAATTTCAGTTCCTTAAAAAACTTAAATAAATCCAAGTAAATTTCAAAGGTATTGATTTTTGGTGTTGGAACAAAGGTACGTCCCTTTTCTAATACTTTGAGCTGTGGAATGGTGAGAGTTCCACTTGACAAATTAATTACAGTTAATTTCCACTCATTTTTCTCCCCGAGTGTTGTGGAGCTATGTGGCCTCCTATTACCCCTCAACCCCATTCTCGTCCTCTTCTTCCTCCTCCCCTCACCGAATTCTGTATTTGTGCCTCTGGATGCTTTTCTGAAAAAAACAGATGAGTCAGTATCAGTTTGATTGCTGGAGGTGGAAGCATCAGCAGTATAATTGGCTTCAGATGTTGGTGACTGAAAAGTCACTGAGAGGGGAGTACAGCTTTTATTTTTATTGCCCATGTTAAATCTCCTACGTGATTTAGATCTACATCGGCTGATTCTCCTTCCCTTTTTATGTTCACTTACGCACATGCGCAAGGAATGTCTTGGGAGAATGGGGACACTTTGGAGGTGTGCCCCTCCTCGGCAATCCCCTACTCCATTGAGCAGGCATGGCAGTCCTGCACCAATCAGATGTGGTGCTGTGTATGACAGCGGTGGTCTTCTCTTCAAAGAAAACCACCGTTGTCATACATAACTTCTCACAATCAACTCAACCCCCAAATCTTTGCTGCCATGCTGAGGAGCCCACCCCAGTGTGGCAAATGTCCGCATCATCTGCCGACAGGGGTGCCCAATCCCCTGTCGGCTCACAGCCCCCCCAGCCATCCTTTGATCCTTCTGCCACGCTGGGAGCCCACCCCAGTGTGGCAAACATCCTGCGTTGTCTGCTGACGGTGGTGCCCAATCCCCCGTCAGCTCCACGGCCTGCCCAGCCATCCTTCTGCCACGTTGGGAGCCCACTCCAGCATGGCAAACGTCCCACGTAGTCTTTTTTTAAAAAAAAAACTGTAAATCAAAAACGGTCCCACGGCGCTTCTCCTAGCCCCCACAACCCGCACTCCACCCACTGTGCACCCTGCCTCCCCACCCCTCACCCCACACTTACCTCTGGCTCAGCGCGATGATCTTGCGTGGACCGGAAAACGTCTGCACTCTTCAAAGCCGACCGCGAACTGAGGAAATGCCGGTAAGCTGTATAATGGGCTAGATAGGGGTTTTCAACTTTATTGCATATCTCAGGCATTTTTTGGAATTTTTGCACCAAATTTTCAACATAGGGTTTTTGGGACCCCTTCACATGAATGATGTCACTGTCATGGCGTTATTCAGGCCTGAAGGGTGATTTCACACAGTGACTGTGCAGTGACTGCAAAATCACCCTTCAGGCCTGGATCTTATGTTCAGCTGTTGTCAATTCAAGACCTCTGCTCATGAACAGTGTCACTGTGATTTTCTTAATGTGTCCCACACATTGATTTCACACATTGACTGCGCCATTGTGCGCTACCTGGGCGGAAACACGTTTTGGGTGAGATGTGAAAAATGACAGCTGTACTGTTCATAAGAAGGTATGGTAAAATGGCAATGTTGAAAATCTGGAGTGGAAATATTGAAAATTCACAAGCGTCGGCGTGCGTAGGAACTGCACAATGCAAGCTCGTAAAACAGTCATTTTTAGGAATTTTTTCACCAAATTTTCAACATAGCCATTTTATGACCTCTGCTAATGAACAGTGTCATGGTGATTTTCTTAATGTGTCCCATACATTGATTTCACACACCAACTGCACCATTGTGCGCTACATGGGCAGAAACATGTTTTGGGCAGGATGTGAAAAATGACAGCTGTACTGCTCATAAGGAGGTGTGGTAAAATCACAATGTTGACAATCTGGAGTGAAAATATTGAAAATTCGCAAACTCACCAGCCTGCGTAGGAACTGCGCAATGCACGCTCGTAAAACAGTCATTTTTTGGAATTTTTGCACCAAATTTTCAACATGGGGTTTTTGGGACCCCTTCTCATGAATGATGTCACTGTCATGGTGTTATTCAGGCCTGAAGGGTGATTTCACACAGTGACTGTGCAGTGACTGTGAAATCACCCTTCAGGCCTGAATAATGCCATGGCAGTGACATCATTCATGAGAAGGGGTCCCAAAAACCCCATGTTGAAAATTTGGTGCAAAAATTCCAAAAAATGACTGTTTTATGAGCGTGCGTTGCGCAGTTCCTACGCAGGCTGGTAAGTTCACGAATTTTCAATATTTTCACTCCAGATTGTCAACATTGCCATTTTACCACACCTCCTTATGAGCAGTACAGCTGTCATTTTTCACATCCTGCCCAAAACATATTTCCACCCATGTAGCGCACAATGGTGCAGTAGGTGTGTGAAATCAATGTATGGGACACATTAAGAAAATCACCATGACACTGTTCATTAGCAAAGGTCAATAAAATGGCTATGTTGAAAATTTGGTGAAAACATTCCTAAAAATGACTGTTTTATGAGCGTGCATTGTGCAGTTCCTACGCACGCTCGTACGTTTGTGAATTTTCAATATTTTCACTCCAGATTTTCAACATTGCCATGTTACCACACCTTCTTATGAACAGTACAGCTGTCATTTTTCACATCTCACCCAAAACGTGTTTCCGCCCAGGTAGCGCACAATGGCGCAGTCAGTGTGTGAAATCAATGTATGGGACACATTAAGAAAATCACAGTGACACTGTTCATTAGTAGAGGTCTTGAAATGGCTATGTTGAAAATTTGGTGAGAAAATTCCTAAAAATGACTGTTTTACGAGTGTGCGATGTGCAGTTTCTATGCACGCTCGTAAGTTTGTGAATTTTCAATATTTTCACTCCAGATTTTCAACATTGCCATTTTACCACACCTCCTTATGAGCAGTACAGCTGTCATTTTTTCACATCCTGCCCAAAACGTGTTTCTGCCCATGTCACACACAATGGTGCAGTTGGGATGTGAAAGCAATGTATGGGACACAGTAAGAAAATCACAGTGACAGTGTTCATGAGCAGAGGTCTTAAAATGGCTATGTTGAAAATTTGGTGAAAAAATTCCTAAAAATGACTGTTTTACAAGCGTGCGTTGTGCAGTTCCTACGCACGCTCGTAAGTTCGCGAATTTTCAATATTTGCACTCCAATGACTTCCACATACCTAAACAGCACATAGAAGCAAGCAACATTTGGCATTGACAAATGCTTGTACTTCTTTGTCACTGATTTTTTTAAGCCATGTCCAAGTGCCAAATACCGCTGCAAATACCTGCAAGCGAACGTTCGGCATTGACAAATGCTTGTCTTCTTTTGGCTTATTAAAAAATATGCCCCTTAACTTTGTCTTCCTCATCTCTGGTCAATTTACTTTGTTTACGCTGGATCAATTTGGCCTCGTAAGTTTCCAACCGGTATTTTAAATCTTCATCGAGATCTTTTAGCAAGGGCTCATTCACAGATTTCCTCAAGTTCTTTTTGGTCTCATCAATTTCTTGCGTTAATTGTTTATATTTATTAGTGTCTGTTTTGATGATTAATTGAATAAACCCAGTGGTGCAGACTTTAACTGCTATCTCCCATTCATTCTTATATTCAAAATTACCAATCTCACATGAAGGTGTCCTTGTAACTCTGAGACCCCTCAGAAAGATTTCTCGATAGAGGTATGTTTCTAATGTGGAAATATCGCAGGAGGCATTAAGTTCTCAAAATAACAAACTTTACAGTTTCTCAAAAAACAATTCCAATTCATTATTAACAGAGGCTGTGGGTTCATCACTAGCAGCCATGATGTATGTTATTAATACATTGTTTAGGTTTGTCTAAAGAATGGGTTTATTTGATTAATTTTTAGTAAATGTCACTTTTGGTACAATAGTGACACATTTTTAGTGTATCTCTACATATAGTAGTATTTACACTATTTCTTGTGAAAGTTTACTAAAACATTTCTACTTGCTCTTTTCAGCAAAATGTATTTTTCGAATGTGGTATGGATTTGATGTGGGCTCTGAAATTTAACCATGAACAACAGCCAATTCAACAACCTTCTGAAAACAATGTGAACACTAACAGCCTAAAGACCTTCAGGAAAATAAGCAAGCAATAATACCCAACAGGGTGGGCGGTATTGGGTAATACCAGACCACCCAGGGGCGTAATGAGGCCCGACGCCGCAGGCAGAGGGCCTTATAGCCCCTGGAAGGTCCGGTATTACCCATACTGCCCACCCTGGTGGGTATTATTGAGCTTAGAAAATGGGCTACCTGTGGCATTTTTATATGAGATTTAATAAAATGTAAATAGAAATTGAGAAAACAGAATGAAATGAAATTAAAATGTTTATGTTGTAAAGTAGTCCCTCCTTTTCTGTGCTGCTCCAATATCTTGTTGCCCACCCACTACAGAGCTAGTACAGTTCTTCCCATTGTTATTTAAAAAAAATGCAGTTTTCTGTCTTTCTTGACATATTCTTTTTTCCCCTACTCAGAAGTTGCAAGGTTGATTGCCCTTGCCACGCAAAGGCAGAAAGTGCAGAGCGAGGGTATGAGGTGCAAGGACCAGGATAAATTATTGTTTTTTTTTTTTTTTTTTGCTGGGCATCCTGAATGTGGAGCAGCTTGACCAGCTTCCAGCATACAGTCGGGATATTTCTGGAGCATGTGGCTAGACCGAGGTGAGTGGAAATGGACGGTAGCAGCAGTCGCCCGAAAAGGAAAGTTGTTTTCTTTCCCACTTGAAGGGATATTCCTTTGTGGGTAGGGATGGCTTACTCACTGATACAAGAAGCTTTACTGTGTTGGCCAGCAGACTTGTCTTTGGAGTACAGTAGCGGAGCAGACTGGGGGCGGGCAGGACATCCTATATGACAGCTGTCTGACTGGACCGCAGGATTAAAAAAAAACTATGTTGGTTGCTCTGCAGGCATGTCGTTTTTTTTAAAGTCCCTTTTAATGTTCGAGAAGACAGGGAATCGGCACTGACACTGGTCAGGAGAGGAACTGAAAGATAGGGGGGGGGAAAAAGATCTTGTTAGTTTTCTGGCAAATGTTTTTGGTGTATTGGGCTGATTTCCCAGTGGATGTCAGGTGAAACTGAATGAGCAGAGGCAGCAGTCATTTTTCTTAGGAGGGGAAAAAGCAGAGGGATTGGTTTAAAGCTCGCAAAACAGGTATAATTTGTTTTCACAGTTACTGGCTGCTGTGTCATCCTTGTCCAAGTAGCGACTGTGTGTGTGGTTGTGGTGGGGCTCTCGCTAAACGGTGAAAAAAAAATGGCAGCAGTTTTAAATGTTGTGCCCAGAGCTTCAGCCAATGATGAAGCAGGCTGGGCACAATGATATTTGGCTGGGCATAAGGCAGCTTTGGGCTGGCACTTTTTATTTGGTGGGCATCTATTCAAAGTTAATGTACCCCTGTGGAATGGGTACCAGCCAATCAGATGCCTCCAAATAAAAGCCCATTTTCTAAGACTACATTAGAAGGACCACTGGAGTTCTGAAATGAATAGGACTGCTTACAAGAATCTTAAAGGACTCCAATTGATAAACTGAGATTAAAACTTTTGTAAAGGCAACAATAAGATGTGCTTTGAAAGATTTTGATATTTTATGGAGCACATTCTGCATTTAAAGATAGAAATCATTTGTTTCATTATTTCAAATGTTGAAATATATATATATATATATATATATATATATATAAATATCTATATATGATATTTTTATAGAGACCAATGAAACATTTAGTAGTTAATAATTAATTATGCACATGCACTTTGTTGTATGGTGTAAATATGATAGCAGGCATAGTATGCCATGCCCCCTGAGGAAGCCTTGAGGCAAAGCTCTGGGATTAGTGGTGGCTGGCAGTTGGTTGGTGTAAGGTCAACTATTTTCTTATGCTGTGTAAGTAAGGATTTAATCTTCTATTTCAGCATTTTTTTGCACTGGAAAATTGCACTTTGGTACATATTTCAATGGTTCTTATGGAGAAAAGAAACAAGTTTTGAAATATGAAGTAATGAATAAAGCCTTTTAAATGGATGATTTGCATCTGTATTGTTTCTCCAGTGTAAGACTATACCTGGTTGCACACCTTTCTCTACTACTTTGTACCAGTGGGCTTAATGTTACATTATAGGTGTTCTATAACTTGGTCACCTTTAGGTGTTACACCTTATCTAAAAAACTATAGTGCAGGTATTATTCTGACTGGAAATGAATAATATTTATAGGACTCTGGATATAAAATACAATTGAGAAGAATGTCAGATGGTCATGGGGCATAGGTCCTTGCCCTGGTTCTGGAAAAGGCTTTTGACTGTGTGGTGTGGGGGTGTATGTTTGAGGTCCTCTGGAAGTTTGGCTTTGGTCTCTAGCTAGTGAGCTGGATCAAAACCCTATATACATCCCTAATGGCCCAAATAAATTTCAATGGCTTGCTTACACCATCCTTTTCCCTTTGCCAGTGTACTAAGCAGGGATGCCCCCTGCTGCTTCTACACTATGTGGTCTCCTTTGAACTCCTTGCAGGTGCCATCGGGAATGATCCCAATTTAGAAGACTACAGGAGAGGGGAACATGAGCATAAAGCAGCCCTATTTGCTTATGACTTGCTGTTATATTTGCAGTACCCCATCATGGAACTCCCAGCAGCACATTCCTTCTTGCAGGAATATGGTGCCCTGTCAGGGCACAGAATAAACTGGATGAAGAGTGAGGTCATGCCAGTAGGGAAACTGAATAGGGCACAACTACCATGGAATACCATGGGCCTGAAACTGATAGATCTAATAAAGTACCTTGGTGTAATCATCCCTGTAAAATTAAACTTGCTGTACAACAAGAATTATAAACCACTCTTGGATAAACCAGCAGAGGAATGTGATAGGCGGAGGGCTGTGCCCTTCTCACTTTTTGGGCCCATAAGTACAATAAAGATGTTTATCCTCCCAATATGTTTATACCTCTATCAATTATTATGTATATCCTCCTGAGATGTTTATACCTCTGTCAATTATTGCTTGTCCATTTCCCACTTGCCCACTTTGGACAGTTCAGCACCATACTATATAAATGTATGTAGAATGGAAAGAATGCCCACATTAGGCCTCTCAACTGGCTTACTACTGGTGTGTTAGGGTGGTAGTGAACCTGCTTGAGTGGCAACAGAAGAAGAGGACCTGGATGGCAACCTGAAAAGAGATTGTTTACTAAAGTCTGTATGAACCTTCAACCCTCTAACATTGAATGGTCCCCTTGCAGAAAATGTGGCAAGAGAATGGCATGCTGCTCACAAATATCTGGTTATAACCAAAGGCCCTTCCCCATACACCAGCATCATCTATGTTGTGCAGGAGAAGGAGGCAGGTACACTGTGCACCTCTGCCAGAAGCTGCTTTGCTGGAAGAAAAAAAGAACTGTGCAGTGTAGCCCAACTGTATAGGGGAGGGCTAATGGCTGACTTTCAGGAAGTCAGAAGGTTATGGGGCCTTTGTGTAGGGGACATTATTGAATATCTTTCTTTGTGAAACAAGGCTGAGTGAAACCCTAGACCAGGCCTCAGGTTCGACTTCTCCCACGCCATTTGAAGAAGAACATACAAGCCCAAGTCCTGGTTGAAGCCCTTATCAAAACAAAAGCAGGACAACGCAAAACAAGCAAGCGGGCTCTCAAACAGAAGGTGCAAACCTCAAAAGACTGACAGTTATTTAGAAGTGAGCACACCAGAAAACAAGAAATTAATGCAAAAATAATTTATTTGGCACCAGGAAATATCCAGGACCCCTGCGCTTCAGCACAACACCTTCGGGGGGGGGGGGTATGACTGACACACAGACATCTCTGATTATATACGCTTAATGATGATGTCATAATTGTGAGACACCAAATCCAAAGTTCATACACATCCTAACGCATACAAAGTTACAAAATATAAACAAATTCTCTATACGTGACTAAATTGTAATTCCTTATTCCAGAACTTCATACAACAATATTTTATTCCTAAATACAGTTTTAGAAAAAATATATATGTAAGGAAATGTACAAAAAGTACATACAAAAATCAATTACCATTTTTGTTACAAACTAATTGTAAGGCCAGCTAAGCGGTGCACACACCAATTCGTATTATCCCATTAGTTACTAACTGTACAAAAAGCATTTTCACTTTTGCTTCATTTCATTTCTAGCAAATTCAATGTATACTACAATCAGCTAATTTTCACTACATGTGTGCATGACTGCAACACTCAGGGAAGCAAAGGCCTCAGAATAGGTAACTGGATAATTTTACCACAAATAATCCAAATGCTCATAAAAAAACTATGTTTGCATTAATTTCTCATTTTCTGGTGTGCTCACTTCTAAATAACTATCGGTCTTTTGAGGTTTGCACCTCCTGTTCGGGCACCCGCTCGCTTGTTTTGCGCTGTCCTGGTTTTGTTTTAGTTTATGTTGTTTCATGGACAGCAGCACATGGAAGGCCGTAATTGCAAACGGCTTTAATTTTCCAGAGCAGCAAAACGGAGCAACGACAAGATTGCATCTTAGGATTCTAACTGGGAGACTGTTTATTTGGATTCAGGATGATTTTTGGAGCCTTTGGAGCGTTATATTTCCTCGAAGGAAAGTTGCAACAAAATCATGCATGCAGGTAACTTGGGAGAACGCCGAATCAGAATTAAGTTGGGAGCATACTGAGTCTTGTGCTTCAAAACGGAGCAAGACATTCGAAAAACTAAAAGTCAACAATGGTGCAGGATACATACCAGGTGACATTAAAACTGTATTTACTAAACTAGAAAGGCTTTTGAAACAAGAACTGGATATATCTTATAACATAATCACCTTAGAACAGTATCTTGCCAAAAATGAAATGAAGCAAAAGTAAAAATGCTTTTTGTACAGTTAGCAAACTAATGGGATAATATGAATTGGTGTGTGCACCAGTTAGCTGGCCTTACAATTAGTTTGTAACAAAAATGGTAATTGATTTTTGTATATACTTTTCGTACATTTCCTTACATACGTATTTTTTCTAAAACTTTATTTAGGAATAAAATATTGTTGTATGCAGTTCTGAAATAAGGAATTACAATTTAGTCACATATATAGAATTTGTTTATATTTTGTAACTTTGTATGTGTTAGGATGTGTGTGAACTTTGGATTTGGTGTCTCACAATTATGGCATCATCATTAAGAGTATATAATCAGAGATGTCTGTGTGTCAGTCATACCCCCCTTGAAGGCATTGTGCTGAAGCGCAGGGGTCCTGGATATTTCCTCATGCCAAATAAATTATTTTTGCATTAATTTCTTGTTTTCTGGTGTGCTCACTTCAAAATAATTGAAGCCTTTATCAGTCTTCTACCCTATCATTCCAGGTGGGCATGATGCCCGTCTAACAGATATGAGGTCCAAATGGGAGCAAGATCTCTGTATGCCTATCAAATTCAAAGTCTGGAAGGAGGCAGCTAGACACTTAAATTGCTGTTCCCATATAACCAAACTGCAACAGATCCAGCTGAATTTCATGTATAGGGCCTATGTTACTCCTCAGAAGCTACATTGAATCCTCCCTGATAGGTCCTCAGATTGCCCCAAATGCTCAGTGGAAGTAGAAGTCTTCCTCTGCGTGCCTCTCACCTGTCCCAGACTCATCCTCTTCTGGAGCTCAGTACACTGTATTATGATGGTGGTCCTTTGGAGGGCTTTACTCAAATCTCTCCTACAGCTGCTCCTGGGTGCAGATCCCAACAGACATACAGTGGGGGATAACTTGACCCTCTGGTCAGTTGCCTTTACAGTGTGCACCAAATTAACTGTACACGCTTGTAGCGGACATCTGCTTGTAATGGACAATTCCCGGTTACCAAAAGCCATTTACCATAGGCCACAATAATAAATTGACCTCATTAAGTGGACCTGAAATTCTGAATTTAGCAGCCACAGAGTAGCTAGTTAACAGCTCACCTGACACCTCAGACAGGTGCTAATTTTCAGTATACAGCTGCTTGTATTCAACGTAATATTAAATCCTGTAATCCCAATATTATGATGTCTTTGTACAGAGCTTATGTAAGGCCCCATTTAGAATACACTTACCAGTTCTGGGGTCAATACAAGAAGTGTAATCATACTTAACTTGAAAAAGTGCAAAGAAAATTCACGAAACAATTGCAGGGGTTACCCACTAGTTCATATAGCAGTAGATTAAATTCTCTAAATTTAATGTCATTAGAGACACACCGATTAAGGGGTGATCTATTGTTTCTATTTGATATTATAAATGACTCCTATTTGATGACCAAATTAGGTTTAGAATTTAAATCAAATACATATAACATCAGAGGGCATCCATTACAATTGGCTGGTAAAGATTTTCATTGTAATAATAGGAAATCTTTCTTTACATTACGGGTTATACACCCTTGGAATACATTGCCATTGAATGTTATTATTAGTAAGTCAAATCCTGAGTTTAAAAAATGGCTTAATTCTTTTTTACTGACACATGGGCAGATTATGTACTACTAATTTAGTAATTAGTTAGTACAGGAGCACCTATGAGCTTTTAGCTCCCTTGCTCCTCGCTTCCTTTAGTATGAACCTTGGAATGAACCTTGTTAACTCATTTTCAATCAGTTCCAGCAGTTTAGCACAGTATTTAATGCCGTGCCTCCTACTAACCGCTTATTCTACTATTTTCGTTTTTGAAACAGTGCCTGCTCTCACCGAACAGAGCCACCAATCGGCCTGACCTTTACCTGTAGGTTGGATGAAACAACTTCATACTATGAAGCTCTCTCCCATTGCATTTCCTTTTAAAGGCTTCTAGTCTGTCTCAGATCTGATGAGTGCTGCACCCCCCCCCACCACCTGCCCAAAGTAACTGCTGCACTGCCACCAGGGAATATG
The DNA here is from genome assembly GCA_016271365.2 of Neoceratodus forsteri. Taxonomy (NCBI): domain Eukaryota; kingdom Metazoa; phylum Chordata; order Ceratodontiformes; family Ceratodontidae; genus Neoceratodus; species Neoceratodus forsteri. Next base: position 1,376,346,152 of record CM028130.1, on the reverse strand, counting down.
TAAAAAAAAACAAAAAACATTTTCTTCAGTCCCATCTTCCGATCACCGACACTCAGTTAACGCTCACCATTGCTGTGCTCTTCCTCCGTCTACCTGCTTATGTAACTGGCATGCTGTTGTCAGCTCACTTGCCTGCTTACTGGACATAGGACTGGCAGCACACAAACCATGTTGTCTCTCTCCCTCACTACTCTTTAAAGGCTATTAAATGGAATAAAGTAAAATTGTTGAAATCCCTGACTGAGGCTTCATTGATGTAATGGATGAAATGTCATATGTCAAACTAGTCCGTTACAAGTGGCGCATACTGTATTAATGTCTAAAAACTATTACTCAAAACTGGTTCTCTTCTGAGCCTCTGTCTGTTTAGCAGTGGGCCCACATCCTACAAATGTGCCTAAAACTTGAAAGAAGTCAGCTGGGTGAAAATGACTCTTCCAAACCTTTCCTGAAAATGTGGAGGACTCTAATACAAGCTACTGAAAATTATCAGTTCCCACAAGGATCATAATGTATGCCACCCTCTGGTCTAACCAGTGGAAGCAACTGCCCTGCACAACCCACAACCCACAGCCCTTATCACTAATAACATGGTGGTACTTTAGTGGCTGTATAACTGCATACTACTATAGCCAAAGATGTTAACGTAGGTCTTGTGATAATGAAGCAGTCTGTCCACTAGAAATGGGCTAAGTGAATAAAAGCTGCATTGTGAATTAATTCACAAAGTTGGTGAAATTCAAAAAGTGCAAAGTGCCAACTCTCTGAAGTTTCTGCAAAGTGAAGTTGCCCTTTTTCAAGGTGAGTAGACTTAAATTCACCCAACTTCGCCCAACTTTGCCACCTTTCTAAGCAAATATAGGTGAAGATAGGCAAAGTTGCAAAGTGGGAACTTCATGAAGTATTTTATTTTATTTTTATACAGGACACATATTGTTAGGGTTTTACTCCTATTTTCCACAATGTCCTGTGTTTACTTACATACAAATTTATAACACAAGTTGTATACAAATTATATGCACATTAACATAAAATCATATAAAACAAGTACAGTTGGTGTGCAGCTATCTGTTTGGGAGCAGTTTAAATGTAGTAGTTCAAGTTCAAGTTCACTTTATTTTCCAAATGTAATAAAATCACAGATTTCTCACATTCAAAAACCACATACATAAATTTAAGTCAGTAACACCATACACGTTGCTTGTTCCATAAAAGTGCATATCAGAACCTGTTGAATAATTACAATATTCAATATACACACACAAGATAATACAGATCATAAATAACAAGACTTCAAATTTAACTTATTTAGGAGCTATTACCCCGTTTTCATTCTATATAAATAATCACAATCAATCCATATACAAACAGTTCCATCTTTTAAGACATGTCACAGTAAAAAGATACACTCTCAAGTTCCCCTTACCCAGAGTAGCAAGATTTTAAGGCCTAAAGTCCATCATTAGAATACTTTAAATTGTGGAAGTAAATCATTGCATGTTGAGCAAATTTTGTTAATGCATATAGTAATGGTTCATGCTGTGTGTATAGTATAACAACTGTTTTTTGCAAAAGATTGCAATAATCTATTTTATCAATAAATGTGGAGATCCACTTATTCCTGGGTATATTCAGAATTGGGCATTCACATAATATAGGTGGAATATCACATCTTATGTTCTCATTACAACAACAGGGAACAGACCCAGTCCTCCCCATCTCATGCCATATATAGGTTGACCAATTTGCTCCATGCGCAACCTACAAATTGCCTTTCTTGTTGTCCAGTTCTCACAGAAACTAAGATACTTTTCAGCACTAAATGAATTTTTGATTTTTTTATATATGAACAACTCTCCAAACTCCAGTATTGCTTCCATGTCAGAGGACATGACTATATAGAATAATCTCTGTATAGCTAAAGATTTAAATCTAAGAATGTTTTTATCTGGGTTTAACACATAATCCCTATCTAGACCAGCTGTATTCAGAAGTTGATTCAGTCTACTACACCAAAAATACTCTATACCCCTTTTCTCTATATTTTCTTCCATTATACAGTCAATACAATAGTTTGGAGAAGAAGAGACTAACATTCTCAAGCAATAAATGATAGCTCTTTGCTGTGCTTTAACCTTTAAGGGGAGTATCCATGTTTCTGCCCGAATCATAGCTGAATGAGTAAACCCTGAGACCCCCCAGTGCATTTTTAAGATACCTATTTTGAACTTTCCCAAGCTCACTCACATTTCCCAGTATACCCCAAATCTCAGGGGCATACAGCAATTGGGAGGAAACTTTTGCCATATAACATTTTATCTGAGCTGTAAATGAATTATGTGCAGAGGTATTTTTCAAATCTATTTATGGTCATCAAAGATTAAATGTAGTATGTTTTGGTGTATATTTTAAATTGTTTGATGGTTCATTCTAGTGTCTTGCTATACTTCTCTGCAGGGTAGCATTTCCTAATCTATTGTATGATCTATTTGTAGGAACATTTAAACTGTTATGCCTCAAGTTTACTTTCTTTAGACATGCCAGTTCAAATGTTACCAAATTTCTCAAGGGGTGTTTCCCTTGAGGGTATATTAATTTATGACACCATATCGACTATATATACTGCCTTCTCTTATCAGGTTGTAGCCAATCTAACAATTTGGAGATTTTACAATAGTGTACTCCATGCTGACTTTTTGTTGTGAACTTTGATAATCTATAGTAGACCTGGTATATCTTTTTAGGTATGTATGTGTTGAATTCATTTACAAGTAAGAACCATATTCCAAAACTGGCACTGACAATTGTCTCACCAGTTTTGTCATTATTTCTACTGTAAAGCAACCTGATACCCTTCTTAAAGCCCCCAATCTTTGATTTATTCTTTTAACCAATGAGGCTATGTGATCTGAGTAAGCTACTCTGGAGTCAATTAAGACTCCAAGATACTTATAGTTTTTGACATTGGTTATTTGAGCTCCATCTAAGAGTTTTAGGTGTAACCCAAGCTTATGTTTTACATGAGTATCCAGGTCATGTTCAAAAGGTGATGGTTGGGGGGAGGTCTCATCTCACAGGATGGTCATTAGTGGGGTCCCACAGGGATTGGTGCTGGGCCCACTCTTGTTTAACATTTATATCTCAGACATCAGAAGCAGTATCAAGAGTGAGATGAGCCCCTTTGCCGATGACTCGAAGCTGGGGACAGTGATGGATGAGGAGGAAGGTAGGTTGGCCCTCCGAAAGGACCTAGAAATTCTGGAGAGGTGGTCATGTGCCTGGAAATTAAAGTTTAATACTGGGAAGTGCAGGGTTCTACATATGGGGTCCAAAGACCCAGCTGATGTGTACACATTGGGAGGAGAAACACGGCAGGTTTCGAGTGTGGAGAAGGACCTTGGGGTGGTGGTGGATACTAAAATGAACAATTCTGAGCAGTGTAGAAGGGCTGCCACCCAAGCAAATAAAATGCTGGGGGTGCATAGCCAGAGGGATAACCTCATAATTGCCTGGGTAGACCACACCTTGAATACTGCATGCAGTTTTGGCATCCTTACTTGAAAAGGGATATTGCTGTTCTGGAGAGGGTCCAGAGGTGGGAGACCAGGATGATACAGGGTCTGGGGGAAAAGCCCTATGGGGAGAGGCTCGAGGAGCTCGATCTGTACTCTCTGGAGGAGAGGAGGGACAGAGAGGACATGATAGAGGTATTCAAATATCTCAAGGGAATAAATAGGGTAAGCCAAGATAGAGTTCTTCAGCTGAGGGAGGTGGGGACCACCAGAGGGCACTCAATGAGGCTGGTTGGTGGAAGACTAAGGAGAGAGATATGTTACTTCATTGAAAGCATGGTGGAATGCTGGAATGCACTGCATGAGGAGCTCAAGAGAGTCTAGGATAGGTATAGGGGAGGGTGCATCTCAGAAACCTGCCAGGGGATGGGGTGGGGGACATTGTGGGGAGGGTAGAGGAGGCCATAACGGTGCCCTGTATGGGCACTGATCCCTGAGCAGACTTGATAGACCATAGGGCCTACTCTGCTGGCTTCTTAGTATGTTAGTAAATATGACACTCTGGGTTTTTAGCATTAAGCAATAATCCAGAGTCCCTGAACCATTGTCACAAATAGGTCATGTCTCTCTGGAGTTGCTGCTTCAGGCAGGCATGGCTCTCTGCAGATGACACCAGCACTGTGTCATCTGCGTACAGTCAGATACCACTATTAACAATTTTCTTGGTAAGAGCATTAACATAATCATTAATCATTAATGGGCCCAATATTGAGCCTTACAGTACTCATCTTTTCACTTCCTCTAAACTTGAAATTGTGGTCCCATACATCACGCTCTGGTATCTTCCTGAAAAATAGGAGTTGAGCCATTGTAGTGTCTCCTCAAGGACCCCGATCTTATATAACCTTTTTAGCAACAATCCATGATCAACAAAATCAAAAGCCTTACTGAGGTCCATGAACACTGCCCCAGTACTCCTTCCTCAATTTAAAAGTGTTGTTACCAGGTTGTTAAACTTGACTAGGACAGTGACTGTGGACCTCCCAGCTCTGAATCCGTGCTGTGAGTCTGATAGCAATTCAATTTGTTCTAGATACTGGTAGAGACAATGGTGCACTTGTTTTTCTAGGACCTTTGATAAAGCTGAGAGTGAATTTCGCAACTTCGCCGGAACTTCACTGGTGAAATAAAACTTCACAACATCTTTACTGTCCACTATCCTCCCTCATGCAGAGGCAACACAGTAGTAGACCAAAATGTGTGCCTAGTTCCTATTGTGGATATGGTTTTGCCTTCAGATGAATTTTGCTTCATATACCTGCTTGGTGCTTTGTTTGTTATGTACTGATGAATTACTGACTGTAGCTAACAGGTTGCAACTGTTTTATGTATTGTGTTGCTGTTTTACAGTATAGTAAAAATATTTGTCAAAAAAAGAAGCCAAGCATATTAATCATAGACATCCAATGGTCTACAGATCATCAACAAGCCTTTTAATTTGTGCTACAGTAGTCAAATAATTATTTTGGTCCTTGGGCTCGATTCACAAAGGTTGTGCAAGCTATGCTGAAGGCAGCTTGTGCAAATCGCTGGTGCCCCAGGGACCCTGTGCCCGATTCACTATCGGATAGTGTCCAGGAAGCAAAGTTCCATGGCTTGCAGCAACCATAGCCCTATATCACACAGATGCTACATCTGGAAGGTGTGCTGCAAGCTACGGGGCAACCATGAGGCAATAGCACCATGGACAGCAGTTCCTGGTGGTCTAGTGGCTCCCCCCACTCTGATTCCCATGTATTGAAAAGAAAGCCATAGTGGTCTAGTGGACCCACTAACCCAATCCCCCTTTGGTAGGAAAAAACTCACCTCCCTGGTGGTCTAGTGGACCCTACATCCTGATCCCTGTTTAGTAGAAAAAAAAACGCATGTCCTCAGTGGTCTAGCAGACCCCTCACCTTTATCCCCATTCATTAAAAAAAGCAAATCATGTCCCTGGTGGTCTAGCAGCCTCACAAGCCATGATTCCCATTTATTACCAAAAAAAAAAAAATCATGTCCTGGATGGTCTAGAAGCCCCCCAGCCCTGATCCCCATTTATTAAAAAAAAATCACATCCCTGGTGGTCTACCAGCTCCCCCAGCCCCGATCTGCCAATAAGATATACAGATACAGTCACAGTCAAAGACATGGTCAGACATTTTCTGAAATTTCTGTGATATTTCTAGAGAAATCTCCTGCTGTCTGCATTTCCACAGTGGGGGCAGATGAGATAAACTCTTTAGAAATTTTGCAAAATATCTGGAAATATCTGATCATGTCTGTGGCTACTACTGTATCTTTCCCTGGTGGTCTAGTGGACCCCACCACCCCACCCTGACAGGCATTTCCCCACCACCCCACTTTGCTCCCATTCCATCCCAGAGCCGGCATCCGTCACAGTCCTTTGCTCTCCACCATGGCTGGTTGCCGACTAATCTTTCAGGGAGTGCATACTGTACACATTATGCGCAAGCTGTAATTCAGTGATTATGTACTGCATGCAGTACGTGCTCCTTGACTGCTCAGTTAGCACACAGATAGGGTGGAGAGTGCAGGACTATGCCGGGAATTGGGCTGGATTCACAGAGCCCATTTTACAAAGTTTTCCTCTGCAACTGCTGCTGCAGACTGGAACCGCCCGCAGCTGTGGCGGTTCCAATTCACAGCCGCAGCAGTTGTGGATGGAGTTACGGCTGCTTCTAGTAGCCGTAGCCCATTCCCGCAGCTGCGGCCATCACCCTGATGACCCCACCCGCAGGCAGCTGTAGATCATGGAACCGGTCGTAATCCAGCTCCACCTTTGTGAATACCCACAGCTGCGGGTAACCTGAAGATTCGCAAGTCTCCACCGACTTGGGCCACATTTTACCTGCAACTGTGGGTCTTTCTGGGCATCTGTGAATCCTGCCCATTGTCTCTGGGATGGGACGGGGGAAGTGGAGTGTTAGGGCACTGCTTATCAAGCTGGCAGGGGTGGGAGTCTACTAGACCACCAGGGAAAGATATCTGATACTTTATTGGCAGATCAAGGCTGGGAGGGTGGGTCCCCTAGACCGCAGCCCTGTCTGGTCTAAGGGTACTTAGAACTTTGCCCTCTGGGAGGGTTTGTGAATCCCGAATTAGGGGATATAATAGTCTGCATCTGCAGCAAGCCCTCTAGCACCATGCCGTAGCTGATTTTGTGCTGCAAGAATGGTGCAAGCCCCCCTTGGAACTGGCAGCCTGCATTTAAGGCAGGCTGTGCTTGTGAATTGTTCTTGGGGCACCTTTTGGTGCAAGCCATGCCTTGCTCTATTCCTTGTGGTGCAAGGCCCTTACGCCATTCGGGGTGCATTGTGAAATGAGCCCCTTGTATTTATAGGACAAGTGTTAAAGTTGGCCTAATTTTTCTTTATTTGTTTGCCATTTCATCTCACAAAACTTCTTTAAAGTAATAAAAGATCCTAGTGGAACAGAAAGATAGGCTATGCAATGGCCAGTGAAAGAGCTATAGCACACTAATAGTAGTCAAGGTTCTTACTATAGCAACTGCTTTCAATGTAGAAGGACACTTTTCTAACTTTAACGATCAATAAATTTAAGGGTACAATTAGCACAAATTGTTGTTATGAGAGCATAAGCTAAGGACATCTCAATTTATCTCGACTTTTCAAGGTGAAAATATGTCAGAAAGGGTTTTCTTAAAATGTTTATGTTTTAAAACATGCAATATTCCAACTTCTTTGGTAATATGGTTTCATAATGGAAAACTTGAAGGGTTAAAATGAATGTGTTGAGACTGGTATTTAAAGCATGTGACAATTCTGGAAAGCAAAACTTCTGACCTTCAGAGGGCAGGAGCTAAGTGTGTGGTTCAGTTCAAATGGGAATGAAAAGATGTTTTGTCATATGACTTGGGATTTGATAAAACAGTGATCTCCAATGTTGAACAAATTATCCAGATTTTATAAGAGACTTGGGGCCAGATATTCAAAGCTTTGCGCCGTGCGCAAAAGGATTGCACTGGGTTTGTGCTGGATTTGTGGAGGAGTGCAATATTCAAAAGGGGAAATAGTGCCAGCACACTACGTTAGCACCAGCACAGAAAGATAATATATGCAAGGGGCAAAGTGAGGGCCGGGGACATGCATGCAGGCATAATGGCATATTCAAAGGTATAGTGCCGTTCATTAGATGTTTGCGCACCCTTTAGCACAGTGCTATTTACCACCTATAAAAGGCATGACTTAACCTAGAGCAAAACACAGAGGGGGTGTGGACATTGCAGGAGACAAAATGGCAGTCAGCAACAACACTTTGCAGCTCTACCTGATGGAGGCTGTATGGGAAGAGAAGGAGAGGGACCAAGCCAACCCTGGCCCACACCGCAGGCGAAGGAGAAGATATGCTGCTCACAGGATGTACCGGTCCAAAGTGTCCTTCGAGGCACTCACTCATGACCACCTTGTGGGCTGGTACAGGATGAACAGGGTCATGTTGAAGTAGCTGTGAGAACTCCTGCATGAGCATCTACGTCCGAACACCAGATGCAGCCATACCATGACAGTTGATGCGAAGGTGATGACTGTGATGTGCATTCTATCTACCAGTACATTCCAGACACTGGTTGGAGATACCATCAGTGTTTCACAGTCATCCACCTCTCACCTTCTGACCCAGTTCCTTGATGACTTCCTGCCACATGCTGCTGAATTCATAGTATTCACTAGCATAGCAGGGGAACCCAGAGAAACCATGAAGCAATTCTATTGGGTTGTGCACCTACCAGCTGTACTTGGTGCCATTGATTGCACCCGCATTGTCATTCGTGCACCACCTGGTGATGGTGGGATGTGTACATCAACAGGAAGGGGCACCATTCCATCAACTGCCAGGTGGTGTGTGATGCAACAGGTGCATCAACAATGTCTTTGCACAGTACCCCGGCAGTGCCCACGATGCCTTCATCTGGCCCCAGTCCAGGCTGTGCCAGTCATTTGAGGAAGGCCTTATACCCAGTGTGCACCTCGTCAGTGAGTATTAGCAGCAGGCACAACACAGCCTACAGCAATGGTGGGACAGTGCTAAGTACCAGCAGAATGGGGGGCCAGGGGGGCAAGATGACTGTAACAGAAGGGCAGCAAACAGGCATAGTGAGTGACACAGTAAATAGCAGCTAACGTGATCATGTTTTACAGGGGACAGAGCCTATCCCCTGAGACCTAGATCCTAACACCAATCCTCTGGCCAGCAACAGTGACCGAGGAGAAGTATAATAAGACATATGCTGCAACTAGGAATGTTATAGAGAGGGTCATTTGCATGCTAAAGATATGATTCTGCTGTGTAGACTGGTCTGGCTGTGCCCTACAGTATAGCCCTTGTAAGGTATGCCTCATATTCCTAGCATGTTGTATGTTACACAACATGGTGCTAAATCATGGAATATGCATTCCTAAAACCAAGGAACAGCCTGTGAGTGAGCCAGGGGTCCATGGAGATAGTATAGAAACTCAAGAGGTGAGATCCCTGAATGGCCCAGTGGTCACAAGAGCACAGGAATAAAAACATTGCAACTCTAGCACAGATGGCCAGGTGAGTGAGACAACACTAACATCAATATGAGAACAACATTGTATTTACTATGTGTAGCAAACAATACAACACACAGAACAGTGCCAACAGTGCAATACAGTGGTAACACAGATAGGACAAATGTGCAAAGGGTCAGTGGTGGAATGTGTCCAGAATGGTGTGTGTACCCGTGAGTGTCGTGTGTGACTGCAAAGTGTGCATATGTGTGTGGAAGTGTAGAACAACTATAGCTGTCTCCTACCACAGAACCTGACTGAATCCCCATGGCGTACCCTGGAGGTGGGTGTACTGTGGGATGAGGAGCCCACAGGTGATGACTGCAGTGAAATGTGTGCTGCAGGATGACCACAGCCACGGCGTGGTCTGTCTGTGGCCAGTGACCCCCACCGTCCATGGCACCATGCTGTGCCCATGGATGAGGCTGATGTTGCAGTGGTAGAGGACCCCATGGCAAGACCACATGTACTGGTGGAATGCTGGGGAAAAGCAGTGGCATGCTGGTGGGGTGTTCCGGTGGTGCACTGCAGCCCACCCATCGCTGCATCCTGCACCACAGCAATGTGCTACCTCACAGCTGCAGTGAGCTCATCAAAACACTGGTGAATTCTGTTGAGGATACATGCCACATGGTCCTCTGCACATTGCTCTGCCTGCAACCATCCAGCAGACACCGCCTCCTGAAGGAGGAGAGTTCCTGCCACACCTCCCTATAGAAAGAGCAGAGATCATGCTGTGCACAGTCTGTGATTCCAGTGCAGTGCGGAGGAGTGGTCATGAACCTGGAATGTCCTGCTCTTGCTCCTGCTGCTGCAGCTCACACTGGACATTGGTTGGGGGTGGCTGTTGCCTGTCTGAGGCACATGTGTGTGATGCTCCCTGGGCCAATCCTGCTAACCCACGGCACTCCCTGGCCTATGGCGCATGTCCAGTGGTGCCACCTGAACAGCTGCCTGGTCATCCACTGCCTGCTGCTGTGTCACAGGACCTTGGTGCATTGGGAATGATTGCTGGACTGCAGCTGTAGTGCCACTGATACTGATGGTACATGTGGTGGACCCCGAACATTTGTGCCCTGGGCAAACACATTGGGCAAACCCAGGAGCACCACCTGAGCTGGATGTACTGCTGGTGACCCTGCCATGGCAGCAACCTGCCCATTGCACCCAGCACCTGTCATGTCCACCTGTACATGGTATAGTCCTGAAGGTGACTCCCCCATGTCCATTTCCATCAGACAGTCTAGGCCCAGGACAAGGGTGATATCATCATCCTCAGGGACACCATCATCATCATCATCATCCTGAACTGCAGCTATGTATGCTGCTTGTCCTCTGGCCATGTGCTGCTGCACAACCTTTGACTGAACCTGGGCCACCTGCATCCTTGATGTTGATGGTCAATCCTGGGCAGGTTTGTCCACACACACCATAATGCCCACTGATGTACGTCACCCAACCTATGCTGTGAAGCAACACGAACAGTGTCAGTGGCCTGTCCAACAGACAGGTATCAAACACCACTGCAGCCCCATGCAATACACAACTGTGCCAAACATGCAAAATAGTGTCCGTGAAGCCCCTACACCACCCACACAGACAATGGCATGGCCAATGTGCACACTCCCACAATCAAAACATGCATCACACTGTGCAGATGTCCCGCAGGTAATGCTGTGAATGACACACCCATGCACACCCACCTTGCACATGGTAACATATAGGTGATGTAAGTGCATGGCCTACAGTAACACCTGCATTGTCATGCAACATGCCCGTGTGCATAGACACACACACACACACACACACACACACACACACTGACAGTCCACACAGCATGTGCTGAGGTGCAATGTGATGACCTGTATGTGAGACAGTGCCCTGCCACCACAGGCACTTGTGGCATACACCTGTCTGCAGTGCAGGTGGACATACCCACCCAAACTGCATGGTGGACCAACACCTGCCCACAGTTTTGGACATTTGGGATCACCGGTGTACCACAACATGTGCAGAGAGAGACCAAACTCCATGGTAGGTGATAGGAAAGCCATCCATGGAACTCACTTTCCATGTGCAGATTGAGAGGGGTCTCATGTCCACCGCCCTCCACACCTTCCAGAGACACCGGCCTGATGAATGCCACTATGGCCATGACTGGGTCTGTCACCCTCATTCCCATGGGCATGGGACATCTCCCCTGTGTGGTGTAGTTCCCTGAGTTTACATGGCTTGTCCTCCTTTGCCCTCCACTGCATGTCATGCCACCGCTTCCGCAAAGCCTCCACTGTCCTACCACAGCCACCGATGGCATTCACTTCTGCCGTGATCTCCACCCACATCTGTCTGACAGTGGTGTCTTTATTCCTGTGCCATCACATCTGCTACTCCCTATTCTTACAGCCATCCACCAGGGCCTTCAGCTCCTCTGCTGAGAACTTGAATGCATGCAGGCTCGACTGGTCATCATTATCACCTGTGTGTGACAGAGCATATGGTAGTGGTGAGTTTCTGGCAGCAGCAGTGTGTGTGTGTGTGTGTCTGCATGCATGTGTCTGATAGATGGACATGCCACAGCACATATTGGACCCGAAAGGGCAGTGGCTATGGCTCTATTACACGGGGATGGGTGCTGTGTAGTGCCTCCCCACACCCATGTGCTGGCCTGGCAGTGGGCATCCACCATGTCTGCCACCTGAACAGTCCTCCCACTGTGCCCCCCCCCCAGTTTCTGCAACAACAGGGGATGGTGGGCCACAGTCAGCAAGGCTGCGGGCCAACACATGTGTGCCACAGACAAGTGTGTCAGCTGACAGTGGGTGTGGAGTGTACTGCTGCATGGCATGTGCCACACCTGGCATGCTATGGTAGTCATCCTAGGCCACCATGCAGATAGTCCGTGTATAGCAGTACACATGGATATGCCGTGGTGTGCCTGACATGTACCTTTTCCCCCCAACTGTACATGTGCAGTGATACCGCAGGTGTGTGGGCAGCTGTGTAACAAAGGGATTCTGTACAGGGACACAAGCAGTAACAGTACCAACAATGCTGTGGCACCACTGTCACCTGTGACAGTGTGGGCCTACATGCATGGCCTGCTGTATGTGGTCCAGCAGTGCGCTGTGTACACAGACCAAGTCCATACGTTCCAGCATCCTACAGTATATGTAATGTGCATAACATTTGTAGCCCACAGCACAGGTGCTATTTAAGGGTGCTTACCTGCATCAGCATGGATGCACTCCTATGAAATCCTGGGCCTGTTGATATGCCGATATTCTTCCTGCATGCACCTGCAATGTCTGTCAGCAGTACAGGTGGAGCCCTTAAATAACCCGTCCGGGCAATTCTCTGGTTAATGTATGCAAGGCTGTCAATAATGAGATGCTAATGTGGTGGTTTTCCATTTGCATGTGTAATGTGGCTTATTTGCATTCTGTTCTTCAATATGGCAGGATTTAACCCTAGGCAAACATGATAGCACTGGCAAAACCATAGCGTGGTGCTATCAGGCCCTGCGCTACGCAGTGCTATTATTGTGCTGTTCGCAGTGCACATGCGTGGTGCCAGCATGGTTACAGAGGTCACGCAGTGGTTGTGACTGGGCTGCACATGAGTGCTAACATCCAATGGCCTAACACCACACTACTGTGTCTTGCACAGAGCTGGAGCTGTTTAGCGTGGTGTAACTGCACAAGTGGGCATTCACAGGCATGTCACTGTAGTTTAAGCCAGTGGTGTTGGGATGTTGCCACCAAAGTTTGTTGTAAAGCAATGGCAAGTGGCAGGACAGTGAGGGCTCTGGCACACAGGAAGAACAGGTGGCGGGAGGCACATCTGTCAAATATGATCCAGCTGGCCCTGCAAAGACAACGCCAAGTTATTGGGGAGGTCTGGGAGGGGGACATGCCCTGGACGCAGGTCTGGGCCCCCATTGCCCACCACCTGTCCCAGAGGATGGGCATCAGTCGCAACAGTAAGCAGTGCTGCCACTGCTATGTGGACCTTCAGCTCAGGGAGAGGCAGCAGCTGAAATATTTCTGCCAGATGGTCTGGGATGGGATGGTGATTGCACCAGGTAAGTGCTGCCAGGGAAAGGTCACATACAATCACATGGCACTGTCTGGGTGCACAGACATGCACAAATGTCATATATGTGTACGGAGCTGTACAGCCTCCACACGTGTACATGCTGTGGTGGGGGGCCATGTTGCTGCTATGTGCAAACCATGGATAGTCCACTGGTGTGCATGTCTGGCTGCACTGTATCCCTCTCCATAACCATGCATATATTGCACTGTGCTGTCCTCACACCGCACACTGCAGTGTGTGACATTGACATGCATATAATGCACTGACAGACAGCATGTGAGCCATGTGACAATTGGCTCTATCTGGGGGGGTTTATACTGTGCATGTGGGAGGCATTGGCATGGGTGGGTGTTGTGCATGACGATGTCCATGATGTAAGTGACACTGTTGTTCCACCTTATCTCCATAGACCACAGGGACAGCTAGGGCAGTGGCAGGAAGTGCCAAGGTGGAGACATCTGAGGGGTGGACAGCAGTGAGAGACAGTGCATGTGAGTATGCAGTAGTGTTGTCAGTATGCATTTCAGATGCTGCAGGGTGGGTACTGGTGGTGTCCCACTGTTGTGAGGGGCATGGAATGCTGTGCACTGTCACTTATCATGCATGCACATGTCCATAGAGTTGTACTAGAGATGGGCGGCTGCTGTTTGCATCTGTCACCCATCAGACTTCACGTGTGGAGTTTGTGTTTTCAGATGGCTGGACTACCCACGCTGACTGTGTTCTCTTGTTGCTGCAGAATGGGAGGCATGGCCCTATGGTGGTGCAGTTTGTTGTGTCTGCCATAGCTTTGCCATGTGTTTGCCTGCAGTGCACAGCACGGTGGCCTGCACAGGCAGCCACACATCTATGATGCAGTGGTCAGACTGTGCTGTATCCACACAGTGTGTGTCATGCATTCTGGTCATTGTACCTGTATCATCTCTGCATCTACGGTATGGTGTCCTGGTGCTGTCCTGTGGCTTGTGCACAATGCAGCTGAATGCACATGCTGTCCAGCCCCCATGGTGGTGGCATTGTGGTCACCAGCATTGTGCTGTGTAGGGTGTGCTGTGCTTGCTCCCTTTTAGCCACCACATGTGTTGGCAGGCATGGTGCCTGTACTCATTTGTGTACACTGAATTGGGTGCATGTCCAGCACATGATTCCTTGCTGTCCATATGCACATATGCATGTGTGTCTTTGGGTTACATGGCATGTCTAGGGTATTGCTGTGTTCCCTGGTTAGGGTGTCAGTGTGTTAAGTGCCATGATGCTGCTCACATGTACTTGGGGTTGTAGGTGGTATTACTGAATACATTATCCAGTCATGGGTGCTGCATTATTAGTGTGTGTACACACTGGTTGGTTCTGGCATGTACCTGGTCGCTATGTGTGCACTGCATGCAAATACCACTGGGATGGCAGTATTGCACGGTACCATTGCATGTGGGTTGACGTACCTTTGTACTAACCTGCAGTGCACCCGTACATGTTCCGTGGCCATGTGTGTGCAGTGTACATTGTACAGCATCCATCAGGTGTGTTGTACCTAGGCATGTGCATTGTGTGTGTGTCACCATGTTCCTGTGCAGACACTGCATGGTGTGCCTCTGTCCTGGATATTGTCCCTGTGGGCACATTGTTCCCACCATGGTGTGGGCATGTGTGTCCCACCTGCACCACACATGCATGACTATTGTATTGCACTGTTCTGCTCCAATGTGTCACCTTGTTGGTTCTGTGCTACACACTGTGGCCTCGGTCATGTACACCTCTGGGCATGACTACAGTTCTGTGGGTCTGTGTTGCATTTTTGCCTGGGGTTCATTGCAGGTCCACATGAGACACGTGTCATGGGTGGTGTCTTTTGCTGTGCAGGTGTGTGTGTGGACACCAGCACAATGTATGTTGCAGTGCACTGTGGATTGCCACCACAAGCAGTGGACTGTTGGCAACTGGACACTGGTACTGTGCTTCCAGTATGTGTTGCTGCATTTATCCTGGCTCTTCTTCTGTTCCATTGGACAGCAAGTCCCAGTCATGTGGTTGCTGACATATGTGTGTTGTTTCTTTGGGGCACACTGTGGTCTGCTTCAGGCAGCTGTGTAGGGGCACTGTGACGTGGCCTACATTGGGTCTGCATGGCGCTCTGTCTCATCTGTGTTGCTGTTGATGATGGGCTTCCTGTCCTGCACAGCTGTATGGGTTGGCCATGTGATTCATATGTTGTTTGGGGCCTCTGCACACAGGCACAGGCCATGTGGCAGTGCACTGTTCCCATTGTTGAGTACATGGCCATGTTGTTTGGGACATGCTGCCATTCTCTGGTGCTACATCCTATGCTCTGCACTGATGAACGGTGTAGGGACACCCATCTTGCATGGGCTTCTTTACCTCATAGATCCACCTCATGTGTCAGTGTGGGCATGGAGGCCAGAGGACAGAGGACAGAGAGGAATTGGATGACCATCTCAAGCAACTGGTTCAGCAGCAGAGGATCATTATTGAGCAGCAGGCCATACTTATCTGGGAGGCACGCAGTATTTGGACACTGCTGGCAGAGAGACTTCCAGCCCAGCAGCAGGCGGCAGTGCATTGATCCCGTTCCCTTGTTTGCTAAATTCCCCACCCTCCCCACATTTATTTGTTGTTTCAGGGCATTTTCCTCTTTGTACATAGTTTAGGATGTTGGTTATTATTGTTATTGTATAGTTGTGTTGTTTGCTGTTGCTGTTTCTATTTTTCAATATAAATAGTTTTGCACATTGTGGATACCTATGATATATTTTTCTTGTTACATCCCTGTGTCCTGGATCTTTCTTGGGTTATTGTTGTTGGTGTCACTGCTGGGCTTTTTCGCAACCACAGTCCATGTGGTTCACCATGGTGCCTGCCATCCAGACCTCTTCTGTGGCTCTGTTGTCATGGCAGTTCTTCCTGCTCTGTCTGTAGCTTTGCATCTGCTAGTGGTTTGCTATGGGTGTGATGGGCTTATCCAACACTTGGCTGACACAGACCACTCTCCATGTGTACCATACATGGGCTGTGTGTGTGGCAGGCAATGTATCCTGTGTCTGCTTGTGGCCATGGTCTTTTCCCTGTTCCATGGGTGCACCTCGATGCCAGTGCTGGTGGGAGTGGGATTTGGTCTGCGGGATTGTGTGGTGATTTTTCCATATGGCCATGGCTGCCGTCCATCCCTGTGTCCTCCCACTGTTTTTTCTGTTGTGTGCATTCCCCTGTCCTGTGTTGGGATGCCTTTTCAACTCACCCTGTGCATGGTGGCACTGGTTGGGTCTGTATGGACACACATGCCTGGACTGTCCTTTCTGTGGGTCACATCCCCACTGTCCTATCCCTGCATCCTTTCCACTGTTCATATTCATATTTTGTTGCTACATCTTGGGATCTCTCTTTACATGTTACCTTCTTTGTTTGTATATTTCACTTGTGGTTCATGTGTGTTTTCCTGGCATTGATTTTGGTGGTTCCTTTGCTGTGGGTTGGTTTTCACACTGCTGTATGCTCTGCCATTCATATTTTGGGCTGCACTTCTTTGCATGCGCCCTGGTGGATATGTTTCTGCTGTGCATTGTGCTGCTGTTGTTGTGTGCACTGCCTGGTTCCTATATTCAGAGCTGTGTTCTTTGTTATATTCAGTGCTGTCTTGTTTGCAGGGCTTATTTTGCACTGCACTCCCAGCCCTGTTTGCACAGCTTAACTTTGCTCTCTATATTAGATGGGTTTCGCACGGGGGCTATATCTTTGAATATCATGTGCTAATAATTCCAGGCTAATTTAGCACGCCATGCAGTGACCATTTTGCCCCAAGGCTAAGTTTTGAATATCTGGCCCCAGAAATTTAATGGATGCCAGTCAGTGCTGTAGGCAGAGCAATCACTGACAATATTCTGAAACACTTTTAGAGGCAGGGTTACAGTATACATTACATGCTGTTAGAAAAGTATACTTGCTGTGGGTAAAAGTAATGGTGTAAAATACAACCAGTCAGATCTGTAAGAGATAAATGTGTTTAGTGGTTGTATGACAACTATAAACTGGCTACAAAAGATTAGTCATGTTGCCATATTGGTCCTTGTGCCAAACGATACAGAAACAATGAAATTATTTGATACCTTTTATTGGACCAACATAGATGTTACAAAAGAAAATAGGAGCTTGAGCTTTTGAATTACATAGAATTCTTCATCAGAAAAATATCAGTTGGCTTGAAATAGCACACTTTCTTAAAGTCCAGATAATGCATAAATGCAGATAAAAAATTGTTAAAATCCCATTGACTTACACTGCTTTTTAAAAATCAGCATGGATGGAACAACAGAGTACCATCACAAGAAAGGTATTCCAAGGTCAAATGCACTGAACTGATAAGTTTCTTCCCTGAGAAAAGATGTGAAACACAGAGAGGAATTAAGCTGAAGAAATACATAAGGCTGGCTATTCAAAGGGGTTGTGACGCGGCAACCCCGCAATGCACCTCGGTGCGATATTCAAAAGGGGAACTTGCGCAGCACAAGTCCTGATGCGCCGGGGCACATTGCTAATGTATGCAGAATATCTGAAGGGGCGTGCCCATTCATATGTGGCACATCCCGATAGTCAGCACGGGATGTGCGGCGCAGCTGCTGGCACCACCCCTAGATGCACTGCATACTGGGGCACAAAGTTGAGGCAGAAAATAATGCCTCAAATCCTGGCCACCCACAGGCAGGCTGCTGTTCTGCAGTGCACAACACAGCAACCACCAGCTATGGGTGGCCACCCGCCCACACGGAACATCGTCCACAAGCACCCTAACCATACCTGGCAGTCCAGTGGTACCCCCCTCTCTGCCCATAGCCCGATTGTGGGTAGTAGTATATAAATATAGTGCCCTGTTAGTCTAGTGGTTATCCCCCTCCCACCCATAGCCATGAGCGCTGATAGTATAATGTTAAATAACCTGCCCTGGTAGTCTAGTGGTCCCCTTCCCCATCCCGATCCTCTGATCACCATCATATATCGTACAGAAATATCCCTGGTGGTCAGTGGGTTCCCCCTCTAGCTGAATCCCCTGATCACCAGTGGTAGTACTTGTATCCCTGGTGGTCCAGTGGCACCCAACCACCCTCCCATTGAGGACCCCTGCCCTCAGCTCCCCTCCGTCATAGGCAGGCCAGCTGCAACCTGCCCACATACTGAACAGCTTCCCGCTGAATGACAGCTTACAGTATGATCTGTAAGCCCATTGGTAAACACTATGGACCGATGGGCTTGCAGGGCATACTGTACTAGACAGTCAAAAATATGTGAATGACCTTCAGTCACATATTGTTGACTGTTCAGTACAGTATGCCCTGCAAGCCCATTGGTCCACAGTGTGGATCAATGGGCTTACAGATCATACTGTAAGCTGTCATTTGGCGGGCAGCCAGGTGGTATGTGGGGTGGGTTGCTGCTGCTCACCAATCAGGGGGGAAACAGTGGACAGGGGTCTTGTGTGGGTGGTGGGTGCCACTAAACCACCAGGGATACAATAAGTATTACTTCACTGGCAATCGGGGATCTGGGTGGGAAGGGGGGATCCACTGGATCACCAGGGATATTTCTGTTCAATATACTAAGGTGATCGGAGGGTTGGGCTGAGGAGCGAGACCACTAGACTACCAGGGCAGATGTTTTCTATGATGTTACAGTGATTGGGTATGGGAGTGAGGGGGGGAACCACTAGCCTGCCAGGGCAGGTTGTTTAATATTATGCTACCAGCAAATATGGCTACAGGTGGAAGGGGGGTTACTACTAGACTACAAGGGCTTGTTTAATATTACATTTTATCACGATCATGGTAACGGGGTGGGGGTGCCCCATGACCCCCCTCAGTCCACACAGCATTCTGTGCAGGGTGCCAGGCTCAAATCACCAGGCTGCCCTGCTCAACTCATGCAAATTGGGCCATAATGACGTGCAAATGGCCCCATTTGTGCCATGCATATATTATGGCCCTATTTGCACGCCCTGGTCTGAATATCACGGGTGATGCTCCCAGCGCAACTACAGTTGCGCTGGTGCATTCCCAGTCCTCCCTGTCTGGGAAATGTGCTGGTGCATTGTCACTGCACCATGTGCATTCTGTACCATATTCAAAGGTGCTGTGCCATGGCGCATCACCATTGAATATCTCCCTGTCTTGGCCCAGGTGCTTCTCAGTTGCGCTGCACCCCCACTTGCGCTTGTACCCGGAGCAGTCTGAATATCCGGCCCATAGCATATAACGTTAAGTGTCTTCTGAATAAGAATATTGTTGTGTTAGGCAAAAATGTGGGTTTAAACACAACCTGTCTCAGTGTTAATTTAGCATTAACCAGCTGTTTCCCATATTTATACAGTATAATTACTATTCAGATACAGTATGTTTGACTTAAAAACAATGTACAATAAGTCAATATTATTCATGAATATTTAAATGTATTCTGTTTAAACATGATCTAGCTGTATTTCTGTAACAAGTGATTAGAATTTCTGTGCATTCAACACCTGAACTTAACCCAGACCCCCTTGTAATTGAGATGCTGTTATCCTAATATGTCCATGTATCAACATGTGTCCTTATATACCTAATAGTCTGTACTATTAAATAACAATTCTATCAGTTTGTAACATCTATCTATGTTGGTCCAATAAAAGGTATCAAATCATCTCTTTTTTTCTGGATCTTATAAACTGACTAAGCATTAGTTAATAAAATACTTCCCCCTGATTCATGGACTACAAAATGGCAAATACTGTAACAATATGGTGAACTATTTAGAGTTCTCATTGGTGTGTTTTTTTGTTTTTACTTATTTTTCAAATATATTTGCTGTAAAATCCTACCAGCAAAGTGTCTCTTCCTTTAAATTATTCAGGAGTACTAAGCTAAAGTTTTATCAGATACTGTAACATGGAAGATAGCGTAATATTTGGTGGTTATGAGAAAGGCTGTCTCTGTGATGCCTCTTTATTATGCATTTTTAAATCAACCATTCTTAGCAATTAACTCTTCATTTTGAGATAATTTATGCAAC
Organism: Neoceratodus forsteri; assembly: GCA_016271365.2. Lineage (NCBI taxonomy): Eukaryota > Metazoa > Chordata > Ceratodontiformes > Ceratodontidae > Neoceratodus > Neoceratodus forsteri. The sequence continues at coordinate 1,376,325,889 of CM028130.1, read as the reverse complement.
TGGAGAATCTGATTAAATGTAATGATAATATATAGCTAGCAAATTGTGGCTTTATATAGTTATGATCTGAATACTATTATCATTAAATCTAAATGGTATGTTCTTGAAGGGGACTATAATAACTGAGAATGCCAGAGCACATCAAAATGGATATAGAAATGGTAGAACAATTACAAATTTGTCTACAACAGTTGGACTAAGGCTTCTTTTATATGAATCGCTGTCTCCCTTTCAATTCAAATCAATTGTTTAAAGGGATATAGTCAGCTCCCCAGCAGAACTACTGAGGGATGAGGTCTTAATTTAGCAGTGTGCAATGTTAAATCATTTTTATAATTGTTTAGAATTGTTAGGAGGAGCTCAGTGCTGCAGTCTCAAACAGGCATCACTGGTCAGACCTTGCAGCAGGTAAAGTAGGAAGGCTGTTAGAAGGGCATGATTGAGAAATCACATGTCGGGAGAACTTGCAGTAGCTGCAGTGAATGGAAGACTGTTGCTGGGAAGGAATCAGTTTGCATGGGTGGTCATTGTTGTAACATGCTTCTGTGAAAGTGGCAGTGCAGGTGGGATGTAGGGGGTATTCGTGGTGTTTTTGTTTTAAATGTAAATAAATAAGAAAACAAAGAAAAGCCTCAACAAGATGAGGATAGCCACCGGGGAGTAAATTACCACAGGCATCCACCAATAGAATATACTGTTGGCAGAAACTGCACAGTTGCTGGCATGTAAAAGGAGCCACATGGTCAGGTGACAGTATGGCTATCAAAAGCTGGCAGCAGGGGCAGCTGGTTTGAGCAAGGAGCCTCTGGTGCTAGGATTGGGGGTGTGAATGATGGGGGATGTGAACATATATGCACCCCCCCCCCCACAGTTTAATATACTATATTTGCACAGGTGGCTGCAATAGGTGAGGGAAATTGGCTGGAAAATGGCCAGTGTTGTGTTCAGTTTGCTTATAGCCCCACCTTTGATGCAAGGGTTATGCTGTTGATTATGCAGTATAAGTATTTGTATTGCTGCTAACCAAAACATAGCAAGGGACATGCCTTGAATTGACAGGGGTGTAGCCAGAAATTTCCGTTTTGTACACAGTCTCTCCAACAGTTGCACCCCCAATTAAAAAATTTACACATCCTCTCCAAATGGAACCCCCTTCCAAACAAGTCGGATTGTTGTCAGATGATTCTTCTAATCTCTAAAGAGGTAATACACGTATCTGTCTCCTAAACAACAGACGTTTGAACAGAGACACTCCTCAGCAGCCTAAACTAAACCAAATACTACAGATTAGAATTAAAATGTTAACACAAAGGCATATGGTTTGTGACAGGCACTCAACAAAACAGTACTCAAATGTGTACAGTGAGTATGCCTGCCTACACCCTTGTGAATTGACACCAATATAACAAAGATTCTTCCTTTTGAAGGAGAAAGCCTTTTAAATATAACTGATTGCACCTCCTAGTGATCAAATCATAAACAAAATTCTAGAGCATTTAGTGTCAAGCATGGATGTCAATTTGTTCATAAGAATTGACTATGGAGGAATTGGGGCATGGGAGCCTGGGGTAATAAGAATATTTTGGAGACTCTTGGTTCCAAAGGAAGTTGGGAAGGTGATGGTGTATGTTAAGAAAAAAGTGTTTATATGAATTATATAACTAAGATGTTCTTAAACTTGTTTTTTATCTTTTCATATAAAAAGGTATACTGTGTATCAGGGCTGGGCAGAATTTTCAGGAAAAGTCAGCAAAAGTTTTGAAAATTTCTGAAATTGTTGTGGAATTTCTAATTGCTTTTAACTTAGTATTATAGCTAGAGATCTGAAATGTAACATGCTTATAGTGTATGATGGAGCATTGTTATGTACTGAATTCCATCATTTTAAAAACATTGTTATGCTGTACTAACTACATAGCTAGTGCAGCATAACAACTTAGAATGTGATCAAGCATCTTCCCCCTTCTCAGCAGCAAGAGCTAATCCATTGGAGAATAAGTAAGCTAATGATTTGTGTCTGTGATTTTTCCTCAAGATGTGTGGCAGCCGGTAGAATCACACACTGCAAAAAACAATGGGTACTGACTCATCGGTAACAAGCTGGCCAGTACATCTCGAGGTGTGACAGAACTTCTCGAGCTTCACTCTTGAGGTTTTTAATGTCGCTATGACAACCTCTCAATGTACTAACCAGCTTATTACTGATGAGTCAGTATCCATTATTCTCTATTTAATTTGGAAGGGGCCCTAAAGGGATGCCAGATTTCATGACATGTGGGTGAATGTAGTGAAAGTAATGACGGCTCTAATTCTGGCAATTTCATGTGAAAAGTTCTAAAGTAACCAGAAAAAGGCACTGCACTGACTGTCTATAAACCAGAGATGCACTCTGCAAAATATAAGGGCATTTTTTCACCGGTTTTCTCTGGTGATTCTGTTGCTTTTGGGGCTCTTCTTCTCCTGTTTTTAACTTTTGTACTCGGATGTCTTGCTGTTTTAATGTATGCACTTGTTTTGCCATTGCCAAAAAGTAGAACAATAAAGGGAGTAAGTACTTTCCATTCATTAGTGGACATTAATTGTGTTTATTTTACTGCTACATATTAAACACACCAATTTACTGTAAATATATATATATATATATATATATATATATATATATATATATATCTATGTATATATTTATGCAATGGGGGTGAGAATAAACACTGGCAAATAACAGCAGTATTTTTGCCTGCACAGACCTACAGTGAGAATATCACATTTATTCTCACTCCAGGTCATGTATTCTCACTGTACTGTAGGTAGTAACCACACACAAACTGCACTTTACCACAACTGTTCAAAAACATTTTGATTGGTGGGAGCTGGCAGCATGAGCAACACAATTAGAATTCACCTGCTCACTAGCATGCCAACTCCCACAGTCAGTTTCATTTCATTCTGACAAACCACTGAACACTTTCACTTTCTCCAGCACCAGATACAGCCCTAACACAACTCACCCTGTATAAACACCCCAAATATACTCACTCAGTTAACACACACCTGTAACACAAAACCTCTTCAGTGTGAAACTGGCATTCACACTGAAAGATTTTTCTTTGTAGCTCTCATGAATAAAAATGCCCACCAAAGAAAGCAGCGAACAGACCATTTCAAACCGCGCAGCACACTCAATGCCTCCCTCACTTTCCAACTCCAAATTCATCTCTGTAACTCTTTCTGCCTCTGAACCTGGCAAGGATGTCCTCTGCACCTTGATGAATATCCAAGGAAAAGGCAGATTCAACCAGATAGAAAAGCGCTGTGTGAGCACAAAGAAATATACTGTATATATATATGATCTGCAGTGGGTGCACCAGTTCTACTGTTTTATGTGCAAATTTCTGAAAATATTTCTATTCTTACAGCTTAGGCACATTTGGCGCTAGATAGATGAACATTTATATGCATATTTTCTTGAAAGGTTCACAGAAACGGCTAAGTGGAGAGATAATTGATTGTGTAAATTGTAAACAATGGGAGTTCAAAATTTCATAGTTAATTATCTGCTAAACTGTGTGAACATTTTCAAAATAGTTGGCTGTTATAATGCTTCTGCTGTTGCAGGCATACAGTCCAGATTTGGCATGCATATCAAAGTAAATAAGCCCTGGAATCCAATTAGGCTGGATAAATGTGGTTTAGTAAGTTAAAATTTATTATGGACACCTTAGAATTTTCCATTTGTCAAAATTTGCTAAAGAATTCATGAACACATAGTCGGTACAGTAATGCTACTAGAATTCATCTTGTGGAATTTAACTTTCACAAAGTACTTATCACTAATGCATCACCTTACCTGCCGTAGCATCATGGCCATGCAATACCCCTTCAAAACTCCTGCAACAGTGATGCTCCACACCATGTCCTATCATGACTAAAGATATATTGATACCTCTCTCACAATGACCTGAGTTGCAACTAGTTGTAAGACTTGATGATTGGAGTCACTTGGTGCCTCTATTTTCAAATAGTAACACTATTTGTTATTTACATTTAAAGGGTTGTTAAAGAATCAGCATGTGGAATTCTACAGAAACAATGCTACATGTGCAAGTGCTTCCACAAGTCATTAAGTCAGTGAGCTTTAGTGGTTTTCTGGCATTTTGCAGAATTCAGGCTAGTGCACAGTGATGTCCATGACTATTCATCATGGTTCATAACTCAAGACAGTGACGTGACACTTGGCACCACTATTCTTTTACTGTGGAGCCTCCTACGAATACTACCTTAATGCCACTTTACCCAGCCATTACCTTCCTCTAAAACAGGAACTCAAGTGTGTGACTGGGCAAAATGTATGGACATGGCTCTGACAAAAGATCCACAACATGACAAAATTTTACAAAAGCTCATAAATGATGTTATTTTGGAATCTTTGACTGCTTATAACTTGGCCACCCTTGGAGTAAGAGATTAGAGAGCTGACACACACAGCCTCTGTTTTTTTCTGTATTGTTTTTTCTCCCTGCCACCAGCTTTTCTCTTAGGGATATACCCTGTTCACAGTGATATACCTTGATCAAGCTAAACCCAGACATCATTCACTACTACTAGTTCTTTTTCAACATTTTTTCCCTCCCATTCCCCTGTTGGGGGTGGTGCTTCTGGCAGGCTTGCACATTCACAGACTTCAAAATGTAAGAAAGTGGGGACTGTCTGTCCATTCATAACATCCTTCACACAGGAATCACTTCAAATCTTGATTTATTCCCCCTATGTTTTGATCTGTTTATGAGTCTGTTCTCAGGGTTATATTGGTTTGTTGACATGACTTCACTATTAATAATTTTTACTCTTTAACATTTCATTTGAAATCTTCAATTTCCTTTAATAACTATACTTATATTTACTGCATTTCTGTTTAACCTTTTCACATCCTTAATCGACATTTAATGTCTACTTGTAAAAAACATCCTGATAGAGCAGCCTAAAAAGTAACAAGATAGTATACTATTTAACTAAGGTTTGTCGAGTATTTTTTTGAAAATGTGGACAAGTTACCATGAACCAAAATTAAAAAAAACAGTATGCTTTACTCTCAGTTGGTTAGAGTTAAGTGTAACTGCAGCACAGTTGGAGAATTTGAAAAACATAAACAAGAAATGATAAGCAGGTTTAGAAGAAGAAGTTATGACTATAGGACACTACGTAAGGCAGACTTTAGAATTAAGAATAAAAGCCGGTCCGGTGGCACTGAGGGTTGAGGCACTGGACATCACACCTCATGTCATGCCGGTGACCAGGGTTTGGGAGTGAGCCCGGACTGCTGGGGATTGGCAGAGGAGGACAGGATCAAGCATCTGGAGGACTGTTCTTTTGTCCTGGGAGGGTGGCTCTTATCCAGGATTCTGGTGGCTCCTGGTGGTGGCTGGGAGCACAGCAAGTCTGCAACCAAGTAACCAGCAGATTGGCTGCAGCAGTGATCCTGCGGGTGTGCATAGGATTGCTCATGCTAGTGCTGGATGCATTGCACATCTGAGCCATGGGGAAGTCAAGAAGGGAAAATCCCCTCCCTCGGGGATAAGCAAAAGCACTGTGGCCCTGGACCACACTGCAAGCACTGGGCACTCTCCTTCCTCTGGGCTTCTTGCACCTACCTGGCACTCAACACTACAGATAGAGCACCCTGGGCAGATAGGGTGACCCCTCCCCAGGGAGTTCAGATCTGGGGGGTGGTCATGCCAGGACAAAGTGAAGAGAGGTAGTAGAGTCTCAGGTGGGAGGTAGAAACTGGAGGTTGGAAATGCTAGAGAGAGTTCCCCAAGGGGGGGGGGGGGATTAGAAACAGAATAAAAAGAAAGAATTAAGAATAAAGATAGAGAAGAGCTCCTTGTAACAGGTCAACCCAGGTCATCCACAGACCATGTGGTCTTAACCATGAAATACAACTATAAAACAATAGATAACAGGAAAACAGTGAAAAGCAATTGTCATTTGGTAGCCATGGAACCCTGAACATTTCTTGCTTACAACAGAGGTCCATAATAGCTGCTAAAAGTGTGTCAAACCTAAAAGATAAGATGGCAGGATCTCAGTTCAAAACTCAGGAAAAGAAGGAAGGGCAACTATTGTTGGGGCCTTTATAACCAGGAATGAAGCCATGCAGCAGATGCTTAGTATGTGGCCACACAAGCAGGAAAAAAACCTTCGAACACCTACATACAGGTCACAGATTTAATATAAAGCAACTTATAGATTGCACTACAATGGGGGGTAATATATATGATACAATGCCCATGTGACCAACTGTATGTAGGTCAAACCAAAAGAGCACTTAAAGTGAGAATTCAGGAATATAAAGTTGATATATGAAGAAATGATGAAAGGTCACCAGTAGCTCAATACTTCAATACAGAAGGGCACACAGGAGCATCCTTTCATTTTGGGGGCTAGAAGTGGTGGCACCCCTAGAGAGAGAAGGAGCAACAAGAAAAAGTTAGAAAAGGTAGAAATTAAATGGATCTTTAATTTAAGAACACTAAATCCCAATATAGTGATGAACATAGAAACTAATTGGCAGGCCTGTTGTTGATTTGGGAAACATGGACAGGGTTTAGCAAAAAGTAATAACCACATGATGTGATGCTGGGGCTCTATACTATTGGACAAAGTGGCTTTAATTGATGTGATACATGTAGCCAAGGATGAAAAACATAGGGATGCAATTATACATTTTTAGAAATTATTTGAAATAACATGAAAGTAATGGCTATAAATATATGTGATATCTTTACATATATGACTCATAGAAGAGGAATGAATAGGATGGTTATCATTCTAATATAAGATTTGTGAACCATATAGACCAACATGATATATACCATATTGGAGAAAAAATAAAGGAAGCCATTTGTTCATTGTGTAGTGAGAGCTCTAGCAGTAAATTATATGTATGAACACAATGTATATATGACAGTGCTGTTGTGGTCCTTTCCCCCTCCCCCATCTATCCTCCTTCCTACTTTTTCCCCTCCTACTGACCACATCTAACAGTCACATGGTTCAGGAGGGTGTCTTTGACTTCCGATATTAGTTTGAAGCATACATAATTTAGCATTCAAATGTGACTAGCAGTATGTATATTTAAAAGAAAATCATAACTAATAATAATAACAGTGTATGGGGCTTCACCTTTAAATAGTGTTAGGTGGCCCATTTGTAAACCCTGACTGCTATGTACTGAGGATCGCAGATGTACATATGCTTGGCAATGGATCCTGCCACCAGCAAGAGTACACCAAGATGGCCAGCGTTACTCTGTGGGATTTACAAACAGGCTGAAGAGGGTATGAAGACAGACTTGGCATTCCAAACTGCACAAGACACCATTGACAGCTGAAGCAGTGTGCAGCAGGATTTGATAAAATGAGGTAAAAACATTGTTTAATGGAATTGAAAGGCTGTAATCAGGAATCTGAACTTAGAATAACATGATAAAGATGAGTAATTTGCCCTTATTCAATTTATTTATGTTATAGATATGTGAAATGTAGGGGCAATAAATCAAGATCTGAAATTATTTCTGTGTGATGGATGTTATTGTGAATGGACAGATGACCACAATTTCTTACATTTTAAAGGCTATGGTAGCACCTTGGGGAGACAGAAGAACCCTTTTGAGCACCATTACCCATAGATGCACACAGAACATTCAGAGCTTACCCTATGGTAGAAGCAAGCTCTCTTGCCCAGCTGCAGGGGTCACTGTGTTTGTGGAACCTGCCTCCAACCCACCCCAACTGAGATGAGCTGCTAAGCATCAGATGTCTTGGCCATATTGTGCCTCTTTCTGTGACTTCCAGGGCTCACTTCTGAACTTTAATCATCAGCATGGCAGCACGTAACTCTGCTGATGGGAAATGGGGGTGGTCTCAAAGCCTAATATTTAGGGTCAATGACCCTAACAAAATTGGTGATAGTCTGTTTTAAAGTTTTAAAGTTATAGGGGCTTGACATTCTCTGGTTTACATGATTGAGAAATGTAATTTTTAAATTTCTGAATGTTTGGAGGCTCTATTGATACAGTCACCTTTAAAGACAGATCTGCAACTTGGTACACTTCTCTATGGACCTTGGTAAAGTCATTGTACCAAATTTGGTGCATTCTGGACAAATACATTTCTTTTTACATAATTGTGAAATGTAATTTTAAAATGTCCTAAAGTTTGAAGGTTTCTTCCTCAGTCACATTTGAAGATGGAGATCTGAAACTTGGTACACTTCTGTATGGACCTTGGCAAAGTCATCAGAGATCTGAAACTTGGTACACCTCTGTATGGACCTTAACAAAGTCAGCATACCAAATCTAGTGCAGTTTGGACTTAAACTTTTTATAATACAAGGAAACAACTGAAATCACAGTTCTGGCAGAATTTCACAAAATGTTCATGGAAATGTCACAGATTTACAAGGAAGCAAAATCACAGTTTTGGCAGACAAATTTCACTCAGCCCTATTGTGGACAGTTATTTAAAAAAAAAACCTCTCTTGCTGACTCAGCAATGATAAATCTGTAAATACGTACTGTAGCACTTGTTAAAATATCTAAGTTGACTCCATTAGAAAATGCGATTGTTGCCACACAAACTCTTAAACAACTTGGATATATGGGGCCTGATGCACAACTGCAGCTGGAGGCAATGCATATTTGGTGTGCAATAGGCTAGCCTTTCCACCACCACCAAAAACTGCCATACAGAAAGACATAGCATAATCACTTGGGGAAGATCTCCAAATATCACAAATGTTGCCTACCAGATGTCAATGTTTGTGTTTCTGATCATTAACATCTAAATAATGGTCACCATAAAGGACAATGCATAGCAAAGCACCAGTTGTATGGCACTATGCCTGCACAGTACTCTGTAGTTAAGGTGCTATTGCTGCTGTCTTCCTCTCATCCTAACTTGCACCTTTAGGCTTCCTTCAGGACATAAGAAACTAAATATTTCTATAATGTCATGAAGCTATCACTGGTCATCTGGTGTCCTCCCCTTACCGCAGCCTAAACCTAGTCCAGCTATTTCTTGGGGACTGTCCCACTGCAATCCTCTCCCCACTGTCCAAGGCCCAAGAGAAAATTATTTCAGACCAGCTGGTCACATACCTAAAAAGTATGAACTGCAATGTGCCCAACAACATGGTTTTAGGAAACTCCACAACACCAATACAGCACTGCTTGAATACACCAACTACACACACAAAGCCCTTAATACTGGTAGTATGGTAGGAGCCATTTACCTTGCACTACCAAAGGCCTTTAAGTTGGTCAACCATTAGCTGCTACTCAGTTAGCTCTTTGCCTTGGCCTGCCTGAGGACTCAGTGGCTTGATTCCAAAATTATCTGTCTGAGCGCACACAAAGGGTGAAAATTGATGGCTCCCTGTCTGACAGCTAGCAGTATCCATAGATGTGCTACAGGGCTCTATTCTCGGACTTCTCCTCTTTGGCCTTTTTATTAACCAGTTACCTGATGCCTGTCAATCAACTCATGCTCTCCTGTATGCAGACAATGCTGTCATCTATGCTATGAACACTAACCATAGCAACCTTACCTTGCATCTCCAGAGAAACTTTGATTCTTTAGAAAAATGGTTCTGTAATAATAAACTAGTCCTAAACTACAAAAAACAAATTCCTTTTACCAGCAATCACATGAAGAAAAAGTTCTTCCCTTTATTTATTTTTATATTTTATACATTTCTTAACAACGGTCTAATACTGGATCAACTGGGGACATTCAAATATCTCTGTGTAGTGCTGGATGACACTATCCTTTAGCCCCCACATGGACAATCTGGTGTCCACTGTAAATAGAAGGCTGGGTGCCTTATTAAGAAACTGGGACAGCATCACTGCTGTGCCAGGCAACTGACTGTGTCCAGCTCCTTCCTGTCCCTAGTGGAATATGGACTACCTACCTAGCTATGCAGCTGCCGGTGACTTTGTATTAAACAGGATTAAGGAGATATGCAGTAAAGCTTGTGGCTTTGTGTTAAGGGCTCACCAGCATACCCACTGCTGTAGCCTTTACTCACTAACCAACTAGCTACCTTTTATGAGTAAATAAAGTTTTAAACCTATCTACTAGCCAAGACAGCAATGATGGTCCTAACATTCACTGCACTACAAAACTATTTCCACCCAGTGTCATACTAACATACTAACATACTATTTGCCAGCAGATTAGGCCTTACGGTCTATCGAGTCTGCTCGAACCTAGATCCTTAGTTGGATGCCGAGACCCTCCCATCCCTTGATGTCCAGAAACCCCTATCATCCATCCCCACCCCGGGACAGGCCATCATCTGATACATCCACTTTCTGTGTCTGTCCCACCATCTCTTGAAGCCCTCCACTGTGGATCTCTGAACCAGCTCACCAGGCAGTGCATTCCAAGGTCCACCACCCTCTCGGTGAAAACCTCCTCCTCTTTCCCCTCACCCTTCCACCTTCCAACTTCAAACCATGCCTCTGGTGATACCTCCCTGCTTTAGTCTAAAGATCCCTCCATGTTTACCCTATTTATTCCCTTGAGGTACTTGAAGACCTCAATCATGTCCCCCTGTCTCTCCTCTCCTCCAATGAAAACAGGCAGAGCTCCTCAAGTCTGTCCTCATAAGTCAAATCCCTAACCCTTGTATCATCTTTTGTTGCCCTCCTCTGTACCCTCTCCAGGAGCTGTATGTCCCTCTTCAAGTGTGGTCTCCAGTACTGTACACAGTACTCAAGGTGTGGTCTAACCAGTCCATTGTACAGCGGCAGAATCACTTCCTTGCTCCTAGAGGTGATCCCCTTACGATGCATCCCAACATCCTGTTTGCCTTGCTAGCTGCTCTCCTGCACTGCTCAGAGTTATTCATACATGTATCCACCATGACCCCTAGGTCTTTTTCCTCTATTGAGGCCTCCAGCGCCTCCCCTCCCAGGGTGTACCTGTGTTTAGGGTTTCCCACCAAGATGCAACACCTTGCACTTGGTGATATTAAAATTTAATTTCCATGTGTGAGCCCAGCTTTCCAGGGTGTCCAGGTCCCCTTGCAGGGCCACCCTCCCCTCTTCTCCCTCAACTACTGCTCCCATCTTGGAGTCATCCAGCGAAGAGACTCATTTCACACCCTATACCCTCCCTGATGTCCGATATGTATGCATTAAACAGGATCGGACCCAGGACCGAGCCCTGTGGTACCCCACTACCAACCACTCTAGGGTTCGAGAGCTCCCCACAGACCACTACTCTCTGAGTGCATACAGCTAGCCAGTTTTCAATCCATCTGACCATCAAAGGGCCTACTCCTAACCCCATCAGTTTCTCCACCAGACCATTGTGGGGGACAGAGTCAAATGCCTTGCTGAAGTCCAAGAATAATACATCCACAGGCTTACCCCTGTCCAGTTCTGATGTTACCCATTCATAGAACTCCACAAGGTTGGTTTGACATGATCTACCTGGCACAAACCCATGTTGCCGACTGTCCAGACCTCCACCTCCTCCAAGTACACCCCAACCGTTCCTTTAGTATACTCTCCATTAATTTTCCCACCACCGAGGTCAAACTGATGGGTCTATAGTTACCTGGTACTTCCCTCGACCCCCCTTTATGGATTGGTACCACATGTGCCTCTCACCAATCCCTAGGTACCCTCCCTGTCTCAAGTGACCTGCTGAAAAGCTCTGCCAGGGGTGCAGCCAGTATGTCCGCCAATTCCCATAGTACTCTCGGATGAATGCCATCCGGCGCCCAGGAGATTTGTTTTTCTTTAGGGCCTTGAGGGCTAACCACACCCTTTTGGTGGAGATAGCATCATCCGTCCCCTCCCCCTTACTGGTCTTTTTATCCTTATCCAGATGTGACACCCCTGGGGTACCTTTCCCTCCCTCTTGCTCCATTTCTGTTGCTCCCCTGATCCCACTCCCTTCTGCTTCTATCCCCTTCATGCCTTGCTTTGTAGATATCCCATCCCCCTCTCTAGTGAACACAGAGGCAAAGTACTCGTTAAATACCTCTGCCTGGTCCCTCGCCTCTTCCACCCACTCTCCTGATCTCAATCTGCTGAGATGGCCCTTAGTTTTTCTCCACTCCCCAATGTACCGGAAGAACCCCTTTTCCCCTCCATGTATCCCCTGTGCCAGCCGCTGCTCTTACTGGACTTTGCTCCCCTCACCATACGGGTGACTTTTCTATATGCAAGCTGGTACATTTCCTTATCCCTATCCCCTCTTGCTGCTTTATATTTTTTGTAGGCCGCCTTCTTTTCTCTGACTGCTACCTGTACCTCACTGGACCACCAGCATGGTTTACGTGACCTTGCTCCCTTACGTTTCAACTTAGCGCAGATCCTGACTGCCTCATGAAGTCCCCATTTTATGACCTCCCATCTCTTTTTCACACTTGTCGTTGAGGTAATCCCCTTCAAGTGATCCTTGAGAATATTTCACATGCCCATAAAGTCTGCCCCTGAAGTCCACTGCCAGTGTCCTAGATCTCACCCCCACTCCCCCCATGCTTATTTGAAACCAGACAGTATTGTGGTCACTCCCAGTCAGGGGGTCCTGTACAACTATGTCCCTTACCAGATCCCCATCTGCCAGAACCACATCCAGGACATGCCCCTCCCTTGTGGGCTCTATCACATGCTGTGTTAAGAACACATCCTGGAAGCCATCCAGCAGCCTCTGCTCCTTGGCCACCTTAGAGGACATGGTTCCCCAGTTTGTACCTGGCATATTAAGGTCCCCCATCAACACCACTCCTTCCCCTTTTGGACCACACTGGGCAATGATGTTGTCCAGCAAACCATCCTCTAGAACATCACTCATCCCGGGGGGCCTATGTGTCTAACCAGTTTAGCAAAATGAGCATGGCCTGGAATGCTTCTGAAGTATCTAGCCACTGAACTCGGCTAGGTAAGTGTTCCTTTACCTTTAGGCCTGCAGTTTGGCTAAATGAACTGCTGGTATCCATGTTGAACCTCCCCAGGTTTGCCCAGTTTAAACAATCCATGTGGGCTGCCCTAGCAGCTAAGTGCAAGTGCAATTTGTCATTGAACTAGTTGTAATCACCATTGTTTTAGTTTGCTGTCTCTAGCAGCCTGCTGCTGGAACCTGTACTTATTCAGTCAACTTTGCACTTAAATGACTTGATGTTTTTTGTTTTGTTAGACAAGCCTTCAGTCTGGAATGTGCTTGTTTACTCTGTTTCCTACTTACTTGTAACATGTATTGTAATTCTGTTGCATCATTTGTTGTAAAACTTGTAAGTCTAATGAGGAACCTTTGTAAAAGAGCATTGGTGCTCAAAGGTATCATCTGAATTGTCTAATAAATACATACATATATATATATATATTTATATATATATATACATACATACATACATACATACATAAATCAATAGATAAATACCTTTAGTGTATTCCCCCTTCCTACCTCATTTCCCATACAGTCAATGATGTCAGTCATTCAAGGATCTCAGTCATCCGACGACTGTTCTCTGTGACAGAGTGGTAGATGGAATTTATGTCAGCAAATAATGGATAAAGCTTTGTTCCCTTTTTAGAAATATTGAAAGGGTCAAACGCAGAAAGTTCTGGAAGCATCCAGGTAGGGAGCTAATCAAACACAACTGCAGCCAGCATTGATTAGAGGAAGTGTATAAAACCCAACTATTCAACACTGAAGGGAAAGAGAACCAAGGGGGAAAGCTGGAAGCTCTGATGAAAATGGTGAGTTCAAGCTACAGAGTCTTTTGGAAAGGACAGTCAAGTTTGTAAGTGGACTTTATGATATTATCTGGAGGCTGGGAACCACAGTAGCTAGTAACCAGAGGTAGTGAGGGTTTATTTTGTTTAGTTAGAACTCCTGACAGGAGTAGAATTTTGTTTGTTTTTGTAAAAAGGGTTGCAACCCCAGTCAGTTGGAGACAAAGCTGCCTTAAATAAACTGCACTATTTTATTTTACCTTGGACTGTGTGTGTTTCCCTTGGACACACCCACATCAGACCACCCCTGGGACATAACGGAGGTCACTCTTGCATATCTCCTAGTTCTGACACATAAGCACCCCCTATCAAAAACTGCTTGCAGCAGGTCTACAGTCTGGAAGGGGGTTTAGAGGTTTTGCAGGGATGTGTATGCATCTGTGAATTGCACAGTTCATAATTGGTGTGCTGGTACTGTACCTTAACCTTCACAGTATAATTCCCTCTGTAACCGTGCAGGGAAAAGCTTCTGACTGCTGCATATGGCACAGCAGTGTCCAGTTAAGAACAAAGTCTGCTTGAGTGCAACTACTATTGCTTTTGTCCTGGAAAATTGTGAAACTTCTTGAATTTGATGACTCATTTCATCTTATTCAATGCATTATATAGGGTATAATAACATTCAATATGAAATATACAGCTGTTTTTAACGTTGATGATGATAAATGTGCAACTCTGAAGAATCTGACTGAACTATTTATTGTAGAATCATACTTTTTTATTCAAAACATATTTTATCAAAGCTTCCATGTGTATGTTACATTCAATCCATTACTGCACATATTATATCCTCCATGTTACATATTTTGGTATATGCTCTTCATTCAATAATGTTATGTTTACTGTTGTCTTAACCCACAAGGGGTGGGTAGGGGGACTGTGGCCTCATTAGCCACAATTCTTTCCTATTTTGCATCACTTTCTAAAAGCAAATGAAAGACTGACAGGCTATGTACTCAGCTTTGCAAACCCTTGTTTTAAAATTAATTTGGCTTTTATCTGCTTCAGGTATAGAACTTTTATTCTATTTTAATGTAAGCCACTTGTGACAGCTCCATTACAAAAACTGAAGTGAAGCTAATTATATACTGCAGTTGCATGCATATTTCAGGAGGAATGCCATTACATCTCTAGCACTATCATTGGTCATGTTGTGCCAATAAAGAAAGCCACTAAAACTACTTTTCTAGGATCAATGATTTTATTGATTTAGTTAATGACATGGAGAGCACATATGGGATGCTGGAAAGCATCCATCTATTCATCTTTATAATATATTACAGGGCTCCTATTGTAATGTAACAAAAACACAATAACTTGGCATATTTAGCAGGAATTTTTTATCAGAACAAATGGGAAAAGGAACAGCGCTGTAACATTTGTTAGATTGTATAATGCAAACTGAGAGATAACCATTATATGCAAATGATATACGCTGAAAGGATTTGTAATGTACAAGGGATGTGCAATGGGGATGACTAAAATAAATGGTTTATCTGTACAAGAGCAGTTTGACCCTGGGTAACCTCATGAGTGCAGATAAATCATTTATTTGGTGAGTTTACGTGTTTATTTATAAGTTTGATAACTGGGTAAGTGTACTGGTGCAAGGGAACATTTACAGGCATGACCCGGGCCAAGAGGCACGAGTAAACACACATGAATTAATTATAAGGTTACACACAGACATGGCACAATACAATAAGTACAATACATACAATCATGAAAGAAAATAATCCATTTGTGACAATAACAGGATAAATACACAATACAGCTGTACAAGACAGGCAAACAGGGGTACAAGATAAAGTATACAAATGAACTAAACTAAGCTCCCCCTCTCAACCAAGATACAGTATATATATATATATGAGCTCCCCATTGCATATTTCATTTATGCAATAGGATGTGATTTCTTTCTGCTGTTTAATTTATTTTTTGCTTAGTTTTGTATTTTATTTTTATAACTTTATTAATAAATGTAATTTTTTAATGTAAATTAAGGGGATGTTTTTGTGCTCTGCTTAATATACCTGTGTGTTGTTGGGCAGGTTGATAGGGCTGGTAGCACTGTTGCTATGGAAGTGACTTTGTGGTTGGGAGTTTCCGCAATGTGGGTGGCTAGAGAGCTTAAAGAAACATGGCAGATTCATTTCTCACTTAATAAGATTTCATGGGAGGCATTGTGGCTTTGGTTTTGGACATTTTTATTTTTTTATTTTCTTTAAATATCCTGGAGACTTCTGTATAGGGAAGTGAGGGAGTACCACAGATGACGATTGAAGGAGAGGAATTAGTGGAGCCATGGAGCCCTGTAGGAGAAAAATACCTGTAGATGGAGGTGTTAGCTGCACAGTTAGGAGAGGAGATGTTGAAGGTACTCATTGTTAGTTTTTAAGGAGTTTTTAAGAAGTTGAAGTGTGGAGCTGCAAAGCTGCTGGCACTAATAGAGGCATATGCAGGGTGGGTGAAGTGGAGAGGGGCATTTCTGGTTTGTTGGACAGGATGGGCAGTTGATGGTTGCTAGAGGAGATGGCTGAAGTTTGAGGTTATGTGGAGCAAAAGAAAGGAGTTGTCACACAGAGGTTACTTCGGAGAAAAGAAAGGGTTATAGGGATTTCATTATGCTGTTAGCTGGGGCTGGTTTTTCTGTTGGAATGGAGATGTGCGGAGAAAGACTGCAAAGTGAGACTGGTAGACAATGGGGGGGGGCAGAAGTGCTGTGGGTAACCCTGGAGGTTAGGAGGAGAACAGTACTTAGAAAGGGAGTGATATACAGAACCCAGTGCAGGAAGAGGATGTACACAGAAAACTGCTGGAGACTATGGCGAACATGGCAAAAAAGGGTGAATTGCTGCTGATGGGTGACTTCAACTTGCCAGATGTGGACTGGAGCATCCCATCGGCAGCCTCAGCCAGGAGTAAGGGATTCCTGCAATCCTTACAAGGTGCAGGTCTCACACAGCTAGTGAGGGAGCCTGCAAGGGAGAATACAAATCTGAATCTTGTACTAAGCAATGGGGACAGGATAAAGGAAGTCAAAATGGTGGAGACCCTAAGGACTAGTGATCATCGAGCTGTGGGATTCACCATAAGGATGTCACAGGAGGCTAGCCATACAAGGACTAGAATCCTTGATTTCAGGAGGAAAGACTTCTGTAAGATGAAGGACAAATTCAGGAAGGCTATGCAGGGATAGAGTGACATAAGGGGAGCAGTGGAAGAGTGGGATAAGATAAGGGAAACCCTGCACCTGGTAGCAAACCATTTTGCCAGGCCCTGCAGCAAAAGCAAAAGAAAGAGGACACCACTGTAGTTCTCGAGGGGAGTAGCAGAGCTAGTAAGAGGAAAAAAGAGGGCATTTCTGAGGTACAAGGCAACACAAAGCAATCAATCAATCGATCTTTATTTAGGTATATTAGCAAGAGTAGGAAGATGGGGAACGAAGCAAGGAGGACAGGCAAGAATACTTGGAAAAATGAAAGGAAATGAACACGGCAGCAAGGGCAGCAAAGTCCAAAACCAAGGTAAAGCTAGCTAAATCAGTGAAGGAAGGAGGGAAGGCATTCTTTAGGTATATTAGCGAGAGAAGGAAGACATGGGGAGGGATTGTGAGACTTAGGGAAGAGGGAAGAGGGAGAAAGGGTCCTCCAGAACTGAACACAGTGACCCTCCTCAACAAATACTTCTGCTCCATATTCACAGAAGAAGACAATGAGGATGGTCCACCATTAATGGAGAAGGGCAAACAGGGAGAAGGGGTGGACATTAGGCCTTTTCCAGAGTAGAGAGTAAAAAGAGCACTAGAACAGCTTAGGGTGGACAAAGCTATGGGGCCTAATGAGATACACCTGAGGATCCTAAAGGAACTTCAGGAGAAACTGGTGGACAAAGCTATGGGGCCTAATGAGATACACCTGAGGATCCTAAAGGAACTTCAGGAGAAACTGGCTAAACCTCTGGCTAAGCTGTTCAGTGGATCACTAGAAACAGGTGTGGTTCCGGAGGAGTGAAGGAGGGCACAAATGGTACCCCTGCACAAAAGTGGTAGCAAGAAGAAGGCAGAAAACTACTGCCCAGTAAGTTTGACCTCAATAGTAGGTAAAATGATGGAAACCCTTCTTAAGGAAAGACTGGTGGACTACCTAGAGAGAAAGGTGCTGCTGGACCCAAGGCAACATGGATTCACAGCAGGGAGGTCATGCCAGACCAGCTTGACTGATTTCTTTAAGTTGGTGGCAAGGGAAATAGATCAGGGCAGAGCAGTAGATGTGTCCTATCTGGACATCAGGAAGGCCTTCAACGCAGTCCCACACAGGAGACTAATTCACAGGCTGGCAAATCTGGGGGTGGTGACAGAGGTGGTCATGTGGGTTAGAAACTGGTTGAATAACAGTACACAAAGAGTGGTGATAAATAGGGTTAGCTAACAGGAGGGATGGGTAACAAGTGACGTACTCCAGGGATCAGTGCTGGGACCAGTGCTCTTCAATGCCTTCATAAGCGATATTGCAGAGGGTCTAGAAGGGAGGGTTAGCCTGTTCATGGCTGATACAAAGCTATATAACAGGGTAGATATACAATAAGGTATAGAAAAAATTAGGCGGAATCTGAAAATTCTAGAAAACTGGTCCAAGGAATGGCAGTTGGGTTTCCATGCAAAAAAGTGTAAGATTATGCACCTAGGGAGAAGGAATCCTAGGGCTGAGTATGAACTAGATGGGGTAACACTGGAGGCCACCGCAGAGGAAAGGGATGTAGGGGTAGTCATAGAAGACAACCTCAAAGTGGCTAAACAGTACAACAAAGCAGTTGGAAAGGTTAACAGAACACTAGGGTGCATAGGGAGGCATATAACAAGTAGATGGAGGGAAGTTGTGGTACCAATCAATCAGTCAATCAACTTTTATTTATAAAAAGGCGCTTTTCTCAAATCCAAAGCGCTTGCACAATATCATAAAACAATAAATAGACAGAGTTTAAAACTATTATAAATCATTAAAAGCTATACTAAAAAGATGGGTCTTCAAGGCTCCTTTAAAGCTCAGGACAGTTGGACTATTTCGCACCTGTTGTACCGTTGTACAACTCCCTAGAAAGGCCTCATCTGGAGTGCTGTGTTCAGTTCTGGAGGTCCCATCTCCAGAAAGACATAGATAGGATGGAGACGGTACAGAGGAGGGTGACAAAAATGGTGTTGGTAATGCAGCAAAAGTCATATGAGAAGAGACTCAGTCCTCTAAATATGTACTCCTTGGAGGAAAGGAGAGGGGAAGGGGCACGATGGAGACCATCAAATATCTAAAGGGGATCAACAGAGTACCAGAGTGGAGCATCTTTCACAAGAAGGGAAATAGAAGAACAAGGGGAAACAGCATGAGACAAAGGGGGAAAACCTGAGGGAACTTGAGAATATTATACTTCATTTAAAGGGTGGTAGAGAGATGGAACAGTCTTCCCCAGGAAGTGGTAGGGGTGACCATGGTTCAGGGATTCAAGAATGCGTGGGATTGGTACATGGAAATTATCAAGCTAGGTTGAAGGGGGGACTTGTAGCATCTAGAGTACATTAAGCATTAGAAAGAGGGATAGGGCAGATTGGATGGACCACAAGGTCTTTATTTGATGACAACATCAGTGTATCTGGGTAGACTGATGAGTGTAAGCACTGCACAGAAACACACTACAGGAGCTCCTATGAGAAATGAAACTGTGATATCCAAGTAGTGCTGGTGGGTGGGGGAATGAGGAAGCTTGATGACAACAACATTATATCAATAAATCGGTAATGACGACATTACTATACTGATAAATTCATCATCACAGATTTATTTATATAGTTATCCTGCTAAATATGTTTATCAGCAGTGGTTATGGTCTATGACTATTGCATAAATAAGGGATATGCAGTGGAGACCAGTGGAATAAATGATTTATCTGCAAAAGAGCAATTTGACCTTGGGTAACCTCACGAGTAGTGTAAGCCACGAGTGAGGTGTCCGAGGTCAAACTGCTGGAGTGTAGATAAATAATTTATTCCATTGGCCCCCATTGCATATTGCATTTATGCAATAGGGACACAATTTTTTGTGGACCTTGTATTTTGTTTTGTTTAGGTTTGTGTGTGTTTTTTTTAATAAAATAAATGGGATTTCTTTGCTGCTCTGTGTTACTGCGCTGTTTAAATCTTGTTGATAGGGAAGCTAGCCTGGTTGACAGGGAGATAATGTGACAACATTCACAGCTCATGTTGTGATTGGGTAGTGCTTGCACGTGGGGGGGCCAGACAGTTTCAAAAACATGGTGGGTCCTTTTCACACTTAGCAAGAAGCCGATATTGTTCTAATGTGCATTTATTTATTTTTTATTTTATTTTACCACTGGAATGTTTAAAATATCTGGTTGATCCTGTATCTGCCAGCATTTATTTGGTTGGTAGTCTGTCTGGCATGCAGTTTTAAGTTTGAGTAGGTCCCATAGAAAGAGTGAAGTCAGTGGAGAGAACGACGCAAGATGCGAGCTCTGCGGGCAGTAAGTGATGCAGAGACAACCACAGGAGAATTGGGCAGATGTGAAATGTTACATTTAAAAAAATCAGTAGTAGTAGTAAATAATTTTTTATTCATAAGAATAATGGATACATTCAATTGAGCAAAGCTCATTTTTAGTGAAATTCCAGGCCAGATAAAGTGCATAAGTTACATGTGTACACTCATATACAATACATTATGTAGTCAGAAATAAACCACATTACATACAATAGGCAAACAGCATCAACATTAGATACATTTAATAAAAGGTTCTGTTCTTGTGGAAATTCTTATTGGAACAGGATACTTTTCAAAAGCTATAGCTGGAGACTGAGGTATGTGTTTGTTGGGGTGCATGGTTGGGGAAACAGTACTCTCTGGCTTTCATCTTGTGGCTTGTCTTAGGGGTGGGAGTGGAGGAAAATCAGTGCCCTGCAGCTTGTAGTTTATGTTGTGGTCAGAAAATGGGTATAATCAAAGCAGCTTTATTAAGGAAAAGTGTACTGCAAGAAAACTGTAGATTGAAAGATCTTTTTGCTCATTTAAAATGTTGTTAGTTATGAAGCAAAATGTGAAGCTGGGAAAGTGCTGAGCATGTGGGCTTAGGAGCGGATGAGCTGCAAGGTGAGATTTGAAGCAGCAGAATGCTGAAAGACCTTTGTGAAAAAAAAAGAAGCAGTTTTTTCTCCCTTTGTACTTGGTACAAGTGAATATTTTTGGGGTGTAACAATTCCATGTGGGGGGGGGCTAGCACAGCAGAGGAGACATGGGGATGCTTGGTTGTTGAACTGAACAGGACTTCACATTGCACCAAATCATCTAGCAGCAATTGTGTATAAAACAAAGCTGCATTTGTACTACAGCACTTATCACGCTGATAAACAAACAGCAATACCTCCTTCTTTCAGTTTATGCTCCCATATCATCCCAGTCTACTGCATTCACCTTCTTAGCCATATGCACGCTCCTCAGTAGAGATTTCAAACCCATAAACCAGAACACAGCAGCCAAAGTGGAAAAACAATTTCTTTTGTTTTTCATTTTTAGTTTACTTTTAGCACAAACTGCCAACCAATCTCAATCTTTCATATTCACTCACTCTCACATAGAAGCCTCTGCTCCCAATAACAACACCCTAATCACTTCCACCACCACTGCCTCTGCCACTGCTTCCGCATCTTACTAAAAACACTCTCCATAATACCAACTAACCAAATAATTCTGCAGCATTTCCTTTTGTCCAAAGCAAGACACAAAAACCTGCTGCCATTTTTTCAAGTAAGTTATGATTTACCCACTCACTAAACCAATCAGCTCCCATGTTCTCATGTCACTTTGATATCCTCATGGTGCCTCCTGAGTGATGGCCATGGTAACCAAGCATTAAAGAAGCAGTGATACAGACTTGTCTCAAAATACACCCACTCAATTAAAACAATTATTTTAATTTATTTAACAAACATTGCAGAAACAAAACATACACACAACTCCCAGTCCTATTGCATAAATGAAATATGTGACGGGGAGCAGCTGGATAAATTATTTATCTTCACTCATGCTGTTTGAGCTTGGGCACATCCACTCATGGCTTACACCACTCATGAGGTTACCCAAGGTCAAACAACACCAGTGAAAAGAAATCTTTTATCCAATAGCTTCCCATCACATATCATATATAAGCAAGCAATAACATATACAATGGGGTGTGAGTTATGGCCTGATAAGGGCACACCCCTGGTGCATTATAAGGCATGAGGCACCTGCACAGAGAGCCTTTAACACCTAAGAAGTGCTCTTATCAGTCCATAACCCACACCTCAGAGTGTGTTATTGTGCTCATAAAACGGGCACCAAATTTTAACCCAACAGTCTGGATTAACTTAAAAAAATGTTTATGTTAACTTTTAAGCAGCAACTATTAATCTTTTTTAAAGAAAAATAGTCCTTTAAACTGGACTAACATGAACTGTAACATTAACTGTTTTATTCTGCATGCATGTTATCTTGTGAAATTTATAAATTTGACTTTCTCAGTGTAACAGTTATTCAGAATTAATGGTGTGTTGCTTGTAGTCTTTTTTGTGAAGTGCTGCATGACTATGCTGCTTTGAGGGTTTGTCATTTCCTGTTGGATTGCATGTTGCATGAAGTGTTGCCTCATCAGTGGGGGAGCATGTGGCTATACTGAAGAGTTGCTGGAGCATCATCATTGTCCTGCAGAGTTTCTTCCATAGGTATTTTGCTTTGGATTAACTGACTCTCTTTTAGAGCCAGTATTTCACTCACTCGGTGTCAATCTCTAGGTGATACCGCCCAGTATGAGCAGAGGCTCGACTCACAGTGATGTCCAGTAACAGCCATGATTTCTCTGGCCTCCAGTCCCACTTTCAAAAGTAGTTGAACGGCCGTTGAGCATACACTGTGGTTTGTGTACCACATTGAGAGGCCAGGTTCAGCACTGATTTTTGGTATCAGGTTAGCTAAATAGTTTATGCTGAGGGGCTCCCTTGTGTACCAGATTTCTGTTGTGCTGTACTCTGTAGCTGGCAGTCTTCTTGGGTGGCAGTAGAAGGTGGTGGTGGTGGGGTTGGGTGGCAGTTCTGAAATTCATTTTTTAAAGGAGTTTACTTAGTACAATGGGTTGTCTTGGAGGGCATATATATATATATATATATATATATATATATATATATATATATACCCTCTGTACTGTTGCCTGGTTTGTATATTTGATTTTAGAATTTTTTTGTGAATTCGTTGAAAGTCAAGGTTATGTGTTCTGTGCCTTGATCTTCCATTTTTATTTCAAAGTGGTCTGGTTTTAGTTGACGGAGACCTTCTTTCCCAAGGCACACCATGCACAACTGTATATTCTAACCAGAATTTTTAAAGAAGGCAAGAGGGAGTTTCTAATAACTAGATCATGGATATTTTCAATATTTCAAGGTCTGGAGTGATAACAGCAGGGTGGTGTTGTGATGTGTCTTTTCCCTGCCCTTTGTAACGTTTGCAAACAGCCATACATACTTTTTTGGCAGGCTGCACTTTGGGATGGTTATGAAGGTTTATGGAATGATTGAGAAGTGGACTGTTTATATGGTGGTTAAGTCCAGCTCTTTCTGTAAGATAGCCAGTCCCATCACTCTGCTGGATGTGAGCATAGAACTTTTGGAAATTTGACAGAGGTCACCGACTGACACTGTTTTAATATTCATTTCAATTTGACATGTTGAGCACCAGTTCTGCAGCCTGGTAGTTGCCCAACACTGTTATCTTTTGTATGTTGAACTCCTCTTTTTCTTTCTCAAGTGCGTCAAGCTCATTTTTCTTTTTGCAGGCTGCTGTTTCTCTGGAATTTTACTGTCTTCCTTTTCTTCAGAGGTGGTATTTCTTGCAGTTTCAGGTTGAACTGTATGTCAGGAATGTCTGACTTTTTTTCTGTCGGGCTTTGTCTTTTTCCTGAGGGCTGCTGATTCTAGGCTGGCATGACTTGTTGATGAGAGCGGCACAGTGATACCTTTGTGTTCTGGGGCTCAGGATGGCACAAGTAGTGCTGGTTATAAAGTTATGCCTTGATAAGGACATGGCTACAAAAGTGTTTCAGCCAATCATTATGCAGGAAATGTTGTGCTCATTTTATAACTATATATATATATATATATATATATATATATATAGTTATAAAATGACTATAACTATAATTTTATAACTATATATATATATATATATATATGTATATTATAGGGGCACAGTCATGCCCTTATAGTTAGGGCTGATTAGGCAGTTTAATGTTAAACCTCAAATTTTGCACTTTCTTAACTTTGCAACCATTTACTGATTTGCACTAAATTTTGCATGCACAATCTTATGTGCTAGATCTCTTGACATGCCAAGTTTTGTTTTGGTCTGATTTGCAAATTTCGATCTGCACATAGTGCAAAAATGTTAAAATTCACCTTTTATTTGTGTTTTTTTTTTCGTCATCACACTGCACCCAGGCAGTTTGGAATTTTGGTCTGAAAGTTTCAGGGTACAAAGCTCTTGATCCACAAAAGTGTGTTTCACTGGTTTGGTGGAAAAGTATCAATCCATTCCAAAGTGATTTAAATGTAGAATGTTGGGTTCTGAGCATGCCAGTGACTGCTATCTAACAAGTAAGGTAACTGCGGTTCAATGTATTTTCCAACTGCAGTTGCCTAACTTGCCAGACAGCAGTTGCCAGTTCCAGTAGCAAGACATGTATTTGATCAGAGAATGGATCCTCAGTCTATTGGCAGTTCAGGTAAGTGAGGGTGTGTGGGGGGGATCAAGGAGGGTGCATTAAGGTGGGTGCATAGTGGGAGGTCGGGTGAGTGGGGCGGGTCTAGTAGGCAGTGGACTTTTTTTACAGATTTAAAAAAGCATAACATCGAAGGATGGTTTTCTTATTTGCAGGTTGACATGGATATGGGAGGGTGGGGGTTCCACTAACCACCAATGGGGTGAAAAATTATAAATATGGGGATCGGAGGGTGGGGGGTGCCAAAAGACACCAGGGATATACAATATAGGGACATGAGAGAGTGAGGGTGCCACTAACCACATATGTGGTTAAGAGTTATTATAAAAATGAGGATCAGAGGGTGGGGAGTACATCTACACACTAGGGATATACACTAAGGACATGGGAAGGTGGGGAGTGGCACCAACCACCAAAGGTTTTACAAATTATAATAAATATGTGAATCAGAGAGGGTGGAGGGTACCAGAGTGCAGGAACAAATATTTTGTTTAAAATCCCACAACAGAAGTGCATGGGAGCTCAAGCTCCGAAGGACTCTGTGCTCCCATAACAAAAGTGCATGGGACTGTACAGTCCAAAGGACCCTGCGCTCCCACAACAAAATGAATGGGAGCATAGGGTCCGAAGAGCTCTGCACTGACACAGCCAAATAAAGTGCATGGAAGCACAAGGTCCAAAGGACCCTGTGCTCCCACAACAAAAATACAAGGGAGTGCATGGTCCAAAGCACTCTGTGCTCCCACAGCCAAATAAGAATACTTTTATACTATCTTGAAAAGTAAGGAAATAAGTTACAAAAAAACATCATCAGGTTAGATTCAAAGTGACAAAAGTTGAGAAATGAGGCATTAGAAATTCCAATCCCAAGATATCACCCCCCAAAGTAGGCAGGATAGCATGTGTGGGGTGTGCCTTGGGTTTTTCAAGCCTAATGTTCACTGCATTCTCATAAAGTCTACACATCTGACCTTATTTACACATGGAATTGACTGAGTGTTTGGCTTGAGGGTTTTTTGTGATATGGGCAAGGCAACAATAATGAAACACAAAATGGTGAATCAACTACAGTGAACTCAATAACCACGAATACAAACATGAGTGCAGCACATAACAGCAACTGAAATACAGATAAACAACTGATCCAAATCAGTCATCGGGGCAAACACCAGGTCCAGGACCACAACATTACAACTGGAACTGGAAGTTGTATGTGAGTCCATGGAGATATTCATAATGACTGTACAACACACTCGGACACCACAAGACTCAAACACTCATATAAGCCCTTATACCTCCTCTTCAGAGTAGCTGTCTCTGCTCCAGATAACAACTACTCCAACCTTATTTGTGATAGCTTCACATCACCAGGTACATACACTTAAGCTGCAATGCCACCACAATATACACACACTACCTTTTGTTTTATGTGGGGGATGCATCACCCCACACTCCACCTACTTATTAATAACTAAATCCACACCTCTCATTGTTCTCTATGATCGCTATTCTTACACCATCGCTCACATTGTACACTCACTCACATTGTACAGTTGCACTTTTTGCAGGCAGTCAAATTCAGTCACTCATTCTGAGTCGCCAATTTGATTCACCCAGATTATGGGATTCCAGCTTGAGAAGCCCAAGGCATACCCCACACCAACTATTCTGCCTGTTTTGGGGTAGGGTGTTAGGGTTGAAAACCCTAGTGCCACATTTCCCAATGTGTGTTACTTTGACCCAAGCTGCAGCATTAACAACGTTTTTTGCAACTTATATTATAGGGGTGTGTTAGAGCATCTATAGTTGGATTTGAGAAATAATTTCTGTGTTAACCCTCTAAATTTGTACATTAATAGTTTTGGCAGCATTTAACAAAATTAGCTGAAATTGTGCATGTGTTGTCTAGGTGGCAATGTCCGAATATGTGGAAAGTTTTGTGAGGGCAGCTTGTGCAGTTTCTGAGATCAATATATGCCATTTTCTTGTAGACAACATTTTTTTCTTATACTTAACATGGGATTTGGGTTTGCTCTCACGTACAGCCTAAACAGAATTGCATTTTTTTCTTAAAATTTCAGGGTAGAAGCATGCTGTGCCAATGTAGTGCCTTTGGAAGGTTTCATGAAAAAATGTGAAACAGTTTCAGAGTATACAGATTTAAAGTTTTTTTTTTTTTCTGTTCTGTGCATGCTCAGTAGTGTTTTGGGGAAAATTACCTGAAACAACATGAAATATTCCATGCCACAAGACAGTTTTTGTTTTCTCACCACTTTCTTCTCACAGCAAAAAAAAAAAATGTAATACCATGACAGCAGTCATCTTGTTTTTTTTTTGTTTGAACTAAGAAACATAGAAAATATGTAAATATAGTATAAATGTAAACAAAAAAAAAATTGTTTAGCTACATTTTGGTGTTTGTTTCTTCTTTCAAAAGAATACCCAGGAATACCTTTTTTGGGCACCACATCATCCACAGTACCAGATTAGTGAGAGGAGTTGTTCACCATTGTTCTCTGTATGAGACCAGTAGAATTTTCTCAAATTTGGAAGCCTCAGCTATGCTGCCAGTTTCATGAGAAGCAGTGAGCTAGTAATCCCCTGTTCTTCCTCTCTATCTCTCTGTCTGTCTGTCTGTCTGTCTGTCTATCTATCTATCTATCTATCTATCTATCTATCTATCTGTCTATCTATCTGTCTCTGTCCATCTGTCTGTCTGTCTGTCTATCTAGCTATCTATCTATCTATCTCTATCTTAAATATTTAAGTGGATGGGGATGCCCACCCAAGTACCACTTCCTCCCCTCCAGATTGCCCACCAGACCTTCCCAATATTTGTTTTATATTTTAAATTTCATTTTATATAGTTTATATTTATTGTAAGTGGACCAGGGCTACCATGCCCAGTACCACTTCTGTTGACCCATCTCCACTCCAGGTTGCCTACCCCAATTCCCTTTTGGGGGATAACCTCACACTTAACACCCACCATGACACAACCCCTCACTCACCTGAACATGTCCCACAGAATAGATCCACTCTCTAATCATAGGCATGACTTGCTGCTGGAACCAGTGACTACAATGTGAGAAAATCAGATATGTGCAGTTTAATGTATTTCAATGGGTTTTGAACATTGATTCATAACTTTACCATTTTTGCATTTGTGTAACCCAAATTGCCTACATGACCTTTCTTGTACCCCTCTCATGACCAATGTTAGTGGAATCATGAAAATCTGGCCCAAAAGGCAATTTCACAGTTGCTTTGTGAAATCACCTTTAGGGTAGGATTTGAACATTGCCACCACCCTCATTCATCAGATGGGGTCATTAGACAGCTGTGTTGAAAATCTGGGGTCAGAATATGTAAAAATGAAAAAGTTATGAATGTACATTGAACATTTCCTATGCTTGCTCTTAATGTCACTAATTTTAAATATTTTGATACCAAATTTTCAACATATCCATTTTTTCACATGACATCATGAACATAATGACTGTCATTTTTCAAATCCTGGCCAATATATGCTTTCATACCTGTGGCATGGAATTATGTTTTAGTGGTGAGGAATGACGTTTCAGTGGGGATTTAAAAATGTTCATCTAGTGGGTTGATATGGTGGGGTAATAAAAAGGCTATGCAGAACATTTGGTGTACAAATACTTTAAAACTCCCAGGTAATGAGTGAACATTGCAATATTTCAATGCTAACTCATAACTTTGCTAATTTTCAATATTTTGACTCCAAACTTTCAGCATAGCAGTTTTCCATACCACCTCATGAATGTGCTAGGTGACATTGTTTAAATCCTGGAAAAGACATGTTTTAACACTTCTGGTGCAAAAATTACCTTTTAGCCAATATAATATAAATGCTACATGTCACATTTATAAGGTGAGTCATAAAATGACTGTCTTGAAAATGTGGGTAATAATTTTAAAAGATACATATAACTGTTAAGAACCTTTGTGTGTATTACCAGTATTGACCCCAGCAGGTATGCTTTATGATCCTATGCCAGTGAGCTGTGTTCAAGAAAGAGCTCAGTAGCCTAGCTGGACTATATGAGGGTGTGGGGATGGTGCTGTGAAGAGACACCCCCCAGCCAGGGAATGAAATGTACAGGTTTGTCCACACAGGCCCAGCTACCATATAGTAAATACAACTGTCTTCTTTGGATATGGTCCTGAACCTCTGCACCTGTGGGTAGCAGAGGGATCTGTGCATTGTCTGACAGATGCAGTCTTTTCCCTGTACATCTGTATCTTAAGCCACATGAAAATTCATGGACCAGAGGACCCTGCACTTCTGCAGCCCACCAGGCAGCAACATGAATTTTTGAAATCAATTGTGGCATGGAATGGGCCCTGCACTTCTATATGCAGATGGAGTCTTCCCATGGTGCAAGGCCCAAAGGGACCTGAATGGACCTGTGTGAATGATGATACAATTCCACTATATCAAAAAGAAAGGAAATTCTTTGCAAAAAAAAAAAATAAAAACTTTGCTAATGCACCAGTTAGGGTAACTTGACTCCACAAAAGTAGGGAAATGTGGCATTAGGGTTTCCAACCCTAACCCCCTCCAAGCAGCAAAAGGAAAAATATAGGGGTTTTCATCTCCAGAGTCTTGGCAAATCAGTGGTAGGGGTCTTCCTTGGGGCTGTCATCCCTAATGCCCACCTCATTCCCTGGGCAAATAACATCAGACATGATCTCCTTTCTTCATGCAGGGCACATCACTGAATAATTTGTTTTTTTGGGAGGATTTGTGAGAGTCATTTTTGGTTCATGACATCTTAGTGAAATATACTGAAAATTATTTTATGCACCCTAAATTTATGATTCATATCAGAGGCTTATCCAAAAACCCTACTGAACGTGATCAGAAAAACAAATTAAATCCTTATAATTCTGAAACAACATTTTGCTCACAAAACCTTTGACAGCCACAGACTGCTGCTGCACTAAAGGTTTTGGAAACAAATATCATACTGTCTGGGCTGCATGTGAGAGCAAATATAAGCATGTATTAAGTATAGGGAAAAAAATGCTGTCATTCATTAAAAAACAACACATATACATTCTTTGCAAAAAAGAAAAAAAAACTCCATTAATCCACCAATTAAGGTTCATGTCATGTATATAAGTATTATATCAAAATTGTTCTCACAATGTTTCCGATCATTTGTCATTCTGCCTAATTATGAATTTGTAATTAATTCTGTGTCACCCCTGAAAAAGAGACAGCTATGTCACAGTGGGGATACTTGGTTAAAAAAACTAATAAATACATACACGCATCAATCAATAACTCAATAAAGTTAATGCCAAAAAAGCAGGGGGAATGTGGCATTAAGGTTTCCAACCCTAACTCCACTCCTCCATCCCCAAGAAGCAAAAGGAAAAACACTAGGGTTTTGGTTCTGCAGATTCTTGGTGAATCAGTGGTTGGGTCTTCCTTGCATGAAGAAAAGACATCACACCTGACATTGTTTGTTCAGGGAATATGGATGGGCATCAGGGTTGACATGACAACCCCAAGGAAGACCCCACCACTGATTTACCAAGACTCTGGAGACAGCAGGAAGGTAATGTCAGATGGATCCAATAGATTTCTTTAACTGGGTGACCAAAGTAATAGACCAGGGAGGGGCTGTGGATATGGCCTACCTAGACTTTAGCAAGGCATTTGACACAGTCCTGCACAAAAGATTGATAATCAAGTTAGCCAGCCTGGGAGTGGGTCCCAGGATGTTAGCCTGGGTAGCAAACTGTCTGTACAACAGGACACAGAAGGTAATAGTGAATGGAACACATTCCGAAGAAAGGGGGGTCACTAGTAGAGTACCTCAGGGCTCAGTACTAGGTCCAGTCCTCTTTAACATCTTTATAGGTGACATTGCAGAGGGTCTGGAGGGAAAGGTATGCATCTTTGTAGATGACACAAATAGCTGTAACAGAGTTGATACACAAGAGGGGGTAGAAAGGATGAGAAGGAACTTGGCAAGGTTGGAGGAATGGTCAGACATATGGCAACTTAGATTCAATGCAAAGAAGTGCAAAGTAATGCACCTGGGAAACAAAAACTCAGGAGAAGAGTACACAATAGCAGGGGAGGTACTAACAACAACAAAAATGGAAAGGGACCTGGGGGTAGTCATATCAGATGATCTAAAGGTGGGTAAGTAATGTGAGAAGTCAGTAAGGAGAGCCAAGGGGATACTGGGATGCATAGGAAGGGGCATCACAAGTAGAAAAAGGAAAGTGGTTATCCCTCTGTGCAGACAGTTGGTAAGACCCCATCTGGAGTACTGTGTGCAGTTTTGGAGACCTCATCTACACAAGGACATAGACAGGATGGAAGAAGTCCAGAGGAGGGCAACTAAAATGGTGCAGGGTCTGCATCAAACCATATGAAGAGAGACTGAGAGAGCTAATATGTATACCCTTGATGAAAGTAGGGACAGGGGACATGATAGAAATGTTAAAGTACCTCAAGGGAATCAACAAAGTCCAGGAGAGTAGCATCTTTCAGAAAAAGAGATGTGTAAGAACAAGGGGGCACAATATAAAGATAGAGGGGGGGACGGTTCAGGGGTAATGTGAGGAATTTTTTTTTTTCACGAAGAGAGTGGTGGATGCATGGAACCGCCTTCCTGGAGAGTCTGTGGGGTCTAAAACAGTGGAGGAATTCAAACATGCATGGGACAGACATAAGGTAATTATAGTGGGAGGTGACAGGAAGTAGGCTGTTGGTTAACTAAAATCTGCAGCTTATCCAGTAGGTAGGGAAATGGGCAGACTGGGTAGGCCAAGTGGTCCTTATCTGCTGTCAAAGTCTACGCTTCTATGTTTCTATGACCCAAAACACTATTTTTTTTTCCTTTTGCTGCTGGGGGGGGGGTTATGGTTGGAAATCCTAATGCCACATTTCTCTACTTTTTTGACATTACCTTGAACCCTAACTGATGCATTAACATCCTTTTTTTGCAAAGAATGTATTTCATTTTGAGATAGTGGAATTGTATGCTCATTCATGCAGGTCCTGAATGCAGATGCACAAGGACTTTTTGCAAATTGAAACCCACTGTGTTCATGAGGGTGTGCGCCGTAAAACACCCAGCTGAAAGAATGGATTAAAAATAGTCTAAAACAAAAAAGTTATGCACTTTCCAAAAAAAAACAAACAAACATTGAAATGAATTGTCCCTTAGAAATGAATGGTCCCATTCAGTTCAATGTGCCCATCATTTCAACTGAGTTTTTTGGTGAGGTGCATAACTTTTGTTTTAGACTATACTTAACCATTATTTCAGTTGGGAGGTTTATGGCACCCACCTTGATGAACACAGTGGGTCTCAACTTGCAAATCTCATGGTAAAGGGTGTTTATGGACTGCACTAGTGGAGTTGGCAAACAACCATTTGGGTGAAATCTGCAAGTTGACGCCAACTGTGCTCATGGAGGTGGTGCCATAAAGCACCAAGCTTAAAGAATGGGTTACAAATAGTCCAAAATAAAAAAGTTATTCACCTTGACCCAAAAACAGAAAGCATGGAAATGAATTGTCCCTTGAATTGAATGGGCCCATTTATTTCAATGGGTCCTTTCATTTCAAAAGTTTTTTTTTTTTGCAAGGTCCATATTTTTTTTTGTGTTACAGTATTTTAAATCTATTCTTTCAGTAAAGTGGCTTATAGCCCCCAACATCATGAGGATAGCAGTGTCAAATTTCAAATCTCACCCTAAATGTTTTTGTAGACTGGGCTAGCACACTCTGCAAGCATCACTTTATAGTGGAATTTGTTAGTTGATACCTACAGTGCTCATGAAGCTCCCAACTGAAAGAATGGATCAAAAATAGTCTAAAACAAAAAAGTTATGCACCATGCAAACAAATAACAAATAAAATGCATGGGCCATTAAATTCAATTGACCCATTATTTCAATGGAGTTTTTTTGTGAGGTGCATAACTTTTTTGTTTTAGACTATTCTGAACCCATTCTTACAGTTGAGTGTTTCATAATACCCACCCTCATGAACACAGTGGGTGTCAGCTTGCAATCTCAACATAAATGGTTATTTACTGCCAGCACTAGAGAAGTCTACAAACAACCATTTACAGTGAGATCTGCAAGTTGATACATACTATGTGCATGAGGGTGAGTGCCATAATGCATCCAGCTTAAAGAATAGGCTAAAAAATAGTCTAAACTAAAAAAGTTATGCACCTCGCAAAAAAATCAAAACAAAAAAAAAAACATTGAAATGAAAGGCTTTTTCAGTTCAATAGGCCCATTCATTTCAATGGCTATTTTTATGTTCATAACTTTTTTTGTTTTAGACTATTTTTAACCCATATTTCAGTTGGTTGTTTTATGGCACCCACCCACATGAACACAATGGGTGTTAGTTTTCTAATTTCACAATAAATGTTTGTTTGCAGACTCTGCTAGTGCAATCTGCAAACACCCCTTTACAGTGAGATTTGTGAGCTGACAACCACTGTGTTCATGAGGACTGGTGCCATAAAGCACTCAAACTAAGAATGGGTTAAAATAGTTTAAAACAGAAAAGCTATTCACCTTGCAAAAAAAAAAAAAAACACTGAAATTAATTGGCCCTTTGAAATGCATGTGACCCTTCAATTCAATTGGCCCTTTCGCTTCCTTTTTTTTTTTGTGAGGTGCATACCTTTTTTGTTTTAGAGTATTTATAACCCATTGTTTCAGTCGGGTTCTTTGTGGCATCCATCCTCATGAACACAGTGTGTGTTGACAAGGCATTGCTGAATCAGCAATCAACAGGAGTGGAAGCAGTACGGGTGTGACTGTCCAAGCCACTTGAAATGGATTTGTGGCTGAGTGGTTGATCAACACTTTGTGAGGAAATTTCTACGGGTGCGCTCACTCTGTGAGCTTCCAGAAAGCAGTCCTTGACATGGTTTGCAGCAAAATTACTTGCATCTGATTACTGTTTCTGCATATTTTCTTCCCATTTGCAATTGAACATTTCTTTAAAAAATAGGAACATGTTTAAGTTTGTATTTGTCTTACAACCAATAGCTTATTTGGCAAGAAATCCAAAAATATGAGACAGAAGTGGCAGGTGGATAGATGACACATGATTTTTTCATAGGGAGGATACATCAAAGTAATGTTTCTCCTAAAAGCCATAGGCTAACTGTGCTGCTGATCCTTCTTTGTCACAGACAACTGCATCAGTGAGGTATAACACCATCCTTCTGTTTCTCTTAGAGCAGAGTGCACATGCCCTCTGTATCTCCATGGAGAAAGGACTAAGAACAACTTGGGTCTCGCTTAAAATACCAGACACATGTATTTTGATTCCAGGTTACACTGTCTTCAGACCGGATAGACTTACCACGAGAGGTGGTGGCTACGCAATCTACGTAGGGGCACACTGCAGGGTCTCATGCTATTGCTACTCAGAACTGGTGACAACATGCAGCATTCACTATTAAAGTGCTCCTTGGTGTGCAAAACAAAGTCATTACTGTGTTATCAGTATATATCCCACCCAGGCAGATGATCTCTGGTTCTAACTCTCTCATGGGCTGCATAGGCAGTCTGAGTCTAAACTCAGAAGTTATAATGCTGGGGATTTCAATGTCAGTTGGTTCTCCCCTTAAGCAAGCTCCTTCAAGCATGCAATCTCAGCAGTTCACTTCACTCAGCCTGTTGAGTCACCAACAAAAATGAACTACAGGACTGGGAACAGTACCTTACTGGATTGGGTACTTTCAAACCACCCTGAGCACATCTTGGACACCAATATTCTCCCTGATGCTGTTAGTGACCACTCCCTTGTCTTGTTTTGTTGGTCAAATAAATTTTCCAAGCCCCCTACCAGAACAATTACTAATAGGGTCCTTATCCATGGACATCTGGAACAACTTAAATCAGACCTTCATCACCAAGACTGGTCGATAGTCTATTCCACTTTCGACATTGACACTGCACTTGAGCAATTCATCTGCCAATTCAATGCTGCCTGTGACAAGCATGCTCCACTTAAAAAATGGAAAATCAAAGCAATTGTAATCCTTGGATCACTCCTGACCTTCTTGAGCTCATGAAATCCAGGGATCAACTCTGGCATAGGGTTTGGACTACAGGAAAACTTACTGACATTCAGGGCTATAAAAAAGTGAGGAATTACTTCACCAGGGATATCAGCGTAGTAAAAAGCCAGTACTACCAAGAAGCCCTTTCTCGCACCTGGAATGATGGCAGAAAGTTCTGGAGTAATCTTAAAGATGCCACAGGGAAGAACCCCAAATCAGCTCCTACCATGCTTAATATCAATGGTGCCCCTTTGCTTGATCCAAGAACCATAGCGAACACTTTCAACAATGCATTCAATGATCTTAGTCATGCCCCCCCCCGACTTCTTCTGCCCAACCACAACAAGTGATTACTTCGGGAAACTCGACCAGCCCCCTACTCACCCACCGTTCTACTTCAAAGTCATTAAAGAATGCAAAGCCAGTAAATATTTCCTTAAGGTGTTAGGGGAAATCAAGATTCAGTGGGGATAATCTTGATCTTAAATTATCGCCCTTACACTGGATGAAATCCTGGCACCCCAAACCCACATAAATAGTTTATCACTTAGGCATTCGCAATTCCTGCATAAGTGGAAATCTGCTGTAGTGATACCTGTACATAAGAGTGGGAATCATGCCCTACATGGGAACTACAGACTGATCTCCATCCTCACTCAACTCTTGAAAGCACAGGAACAAATAGGAGCTGACCAGCTGGTAGAATATTTGGAAAAATATCAGTTCCAATGCCAGCAACAACACGGGTTTAGGAATGGACATAGCACCACTGCTGCCTTACTGGAGTTTACTGTCTTCATCCACAACTTCTTTGACCAAGGTCATCTTGCTGGGGCAGCATTCATTGATTTAACCAAAGCCTTTGACGTGGTATACCATGCCCTTTTGGTTGACCAGCTTACTGGCATTGGACTATCCTATGATACCGTAACTTGGTTTAGAAGTTACCTATGTAACCATTCATAGCATGTGAAGATAGCAAATGCCCTATCTGATAGTAGACATATTTGCTCAGGTGTCCCTGAAGGATCCATCCTGGGACCTCTCTTGTTTAATGTTTTCCTAAACAAGCTCCCTTTTCTCCTGCCAGGGCCACATACAACTATACCCGGATGACACTGTTATCTTCACCAGTGATCCTGACCCCAAGGTTCTTGAGAATCAGCTTCAACAAAACTTTGCCAGTGTAGAAAGATGGTTCAGTGACCACAAGCTCATCATGAATTACAAAAACACAAAGACTATGCTGTTAACCAGCCCCCTTAACAGGCATAGATCCTAACCTCTTTCTATAACTAATGATGAGGGCTCTCCCTTGGAGCTATTCAGCATTTTAAATACATGGGGATCACCACTGACAGCACTCTGTCCTATGATCTCCTTATTGACAATATTGCCAAAGCAGCCAATATGCATATTGGGCTGCTCTGCAGGCACAAACATAGTCTGGCCTTGGAAGCTCGGAATCTAGCTATACACAATTTGGTTGTCTTGCTTATTGACTAAAGGTTGGTTATCTATGGGTCTGCCACAGACACATCCCTCCAATGCATCAAAATGGCAGTAAACAAAGCCTGCCAGCGCCTAACTGGATCTGCGCGACTGACTTACACCTGTGGCCTGTACGATCAGGTGAATTGGTTCCAATACAAAGGCAGAATAATGTATCAAACATGTCTGCTGGCAAAAGAAGTTAGCTTAGGTACGATGCCATCTGGGGTTCAGAAGCTCCACGTCCCCTACGTCACCCCATATTGCACCAGAAGCTCTAATAGCCAGATTTTCAAGATCCCTCATTGTCGTACTTCCCAATATCAAATGTCTTTCACCTACAGAGCGCTACTTTGGTTTAACTCCATTCTGTATGACATATCTTCTGCAGCCACACTTGGCTCATTTAAGGGAAGGAAGCTTAGACAACAACTAGTATTTAATGTCAGCTGTGACTGCTTGCACTAACACTCCTATTTTGCAGTGTTTAGCACTTAATAATTTGCCAACTGCAGCCTCTCCCCTTGTTTAACTGGCCTGATGCACTTCTTCCCTGCCTCCGTTAATTTTGCCTATCCTCCTCCCACTCCCTCTCACCTCCTCCATGCCCTCCCTTATCTTCCCCACCTTACCCCCTTTCACTCCTTTTTTCTTTTCAACTTGGCCTCTTGGGCTGATTCTCTCTTCTGTTCTTTTTTATAGAAGTACTGTCTCAGAGTGTCTACTAAATTTGTATATGCATTTCGCTCAATGGCATACATTGTACAATGCCACTCTAACTTGTTCACTTTAGTTCCTCATGTTAGCTGTGATTTGTCCTGTTTTAATTCTATTACACTGTAACTTTGTTAATGTGCTTACTACCTTCTGGCAACCTATGTGTTTTTTTTATAATTGAAACATTTTTATTTTTGAAAAATTAATGTACAATCATATATTCATACAGCACAGAAGACAAGTATGTAAGGCTATGAACTACACATCTAAATAGTCTTGAGATCTGCACTGAAGCTACATTGCATATTAGGGAAGATGAACCAATGATTCCTCACATTAACAGCTGAGACTTAGTGACCAGTAATTGATTTTTCCTAAATTGTCCTAATCTAATATATATCCAGGTTTCAGTGTTTTCCCAATCCTGAGGCAACATTTCCCAGGCCATGCCTTTCTGTAGGGGAACCCACAACCAAAGAGGCCCTACTGGCTTTATAACTATATATGGGCCAATCATGGAACAAATTCTGGGTAATGCTCTAATTGATAGGAAACCCATTTCCCCCTTCTGTTATTGAAACTGTTTAGTCTGTTATTTAATTTAGCCGAGGAACATTCCAGTTTATATACTTCTTACATTAAGTTCTTCTAATGTTCTTTATTTGGAATTTTATCTGTGAGCCAAGATCTAGTAATTATTTTGTTGGCTATTAGGACTAATAGTACCACCACTTTGTAATGCAAACAGTTCATTTTAACCCCTTCGGGAGGAGTTGCAGTAAGGGTAAAAGTAGGAGCTAACCAAGTGGAGACCTCAAAGGTTTCTGAGATCTCTTCTGTAATCTCCATCCAGTATCTTGAGAGGAATGGGCAAGACTAAAATATGTGTTCATTGCCTGCCAGAGCATACCCACATTGCCTCCAGCAATACCCCCCTCCTGCCCTCCCATCTTTGTAGTAATATCTGGGGTCTGAAAGAAATGAATTCTGGACTTCCAGGCAAACTCCCTCCAATAAGTTGTAGGAGTAATTTTAGAGCAGGGCAGGGCTGCTTTTTGCCAAGTAGTGTCTTCTATTGGAGTGGCTAATTCTATCTCCCACCTCTGCCTTACCGAATCTAGATTGTCTTTCTTATAATGTGTAACTGCCTTATAACAATTGCTAATAATATACTCCACTACCTCCCCTCCAAAGTGCCTGGTAATCAAAGTCACAAGGTCAGATGGCCCTTCAGCTACTCTAGTTAGTGCATCCTCTAAGGGCATTAGTCTGCTTTTAAGTTCAGTATAGGCTAGGAAGAATTGGGATGGAAGTTTATAGGTGGACTGCAGGTATGAAAAGGAGTGGATGCCGAAGGGGTCTATCAATTGGAAAACACAACGTAGGGAGTATTGCTCCCAGAGTCTTAGTGAGCATATCAAGGAAGGTGGACACAAAGTTGCATCATGGGCTATGGCTGTTAGGAAACAGGTCTCAGAGGAAGAGAGAGTATGCTTCATCTGGTGTAACAAACGCTTGAAAGATTCTCCTGTGAAGGTTGAGAAATACTTAAACAGCAAACAACTCAGAGGATTCCCTAGGAAATAAGAGTAAAACGGGTCTAGCCCATTAAGTGTAATTTTGATATCTTTCCAATGTGCATTGTATTGATCTGACAAATGGGTAAGCATTATACGAATCTGTGCAGCCAAAGCATAGTCCTTCCAGTACAGCAGACTGAGTTCTCCCTGTATCCTAAGTAATTATAAAAGGCTGGACCTCACTCGGGGTGTTTTACACCCCCAAATAAATCTAGATATAAATGTATCCCACAATCTAAAATAAGCTTCTGTGGGGGTCATAGGTAGGGTTTGGAGAAAAAAACGTATACGGGGTAAAATATTTTGTTGAATGGCCTCAGCATAATTAACCATCCCCAGGAACAGCTGGGTCCACTTAGAAAGGTCCCTGGTAATCTGTCGAGTAATCGGTTCCAGGTTAACCAACTCCAAATGTATTAGGTTAGAAGGAATTTTAATGCCCAAGTATTGCATTTCTACTCTATTCCAGTGAAATGGGAACTCACTTTTCAGTTGTCGAGAGGGATTAAATGAAATATTAAGGACCTCAGTTTTTGAGCTGTTTATTTTGTATCCAGAGAGTTCATTGAATATGTTAAATGGTACCTAAACAAGCATTTTTTTTAAAACTGCAAACTCCAAAATCTGGGTTCATAGCAAGGGAAAGTAAAGGCTGTGGTTTACATTTATGCTAAAACTGATTTATGTAAATAACATAAATGCAGTTTCATAGCTTTTGAAAAATGTAAACATTAGCCTTTCACTTTCAAAAAACAGCCTTGGTTTCTCCCTAAGATATCTGCCAAGTGTGTTAAGTGATGAGTCATGATGACATTGTCTAAGCCAGAGACATAGATCCACATATATTTCTGTTGTGCTAACTAGTTCTTCTTTCCCTCTTTATTTTGAATTGTTGTACCAGAATGATCAACACCATGTATTAACTTGTGGATTATTTTGATCAGCACATGTTAGGCTATGATTTTGTTCATTTTGTTTACTTTAACTTACGGAAAATGTTTTGCAATCCAGCTGACTTTTTCTTTGGCAAACTGTATTACAGTACGACACTTCAAATACCTGACGATCTAGTGGTTATATGATGCACTGAATTTTGCTTTTTGTTAACCAGGAGAGACACACTAAGCTGAAAGCTTGTTTAAAGGTGTGGCCTGGGAGCACAAGGAAGTTTAGTGACTAGCTTAGGGTCACACAACAAAGTACCGGTCTTGTTCAGTTCCAAAGCTCATACTCTCTTGTTAATCCACAAATAAGGCTTTCTTTTTCCATGTGAACCCCCTGCACATAGCCTGCCTTCTGTTGAACGCCCCACAATCTATACCCTGTCCTTAGTACTGCCTGGGGATGCATAAGAGCTTGCAGTCTCATGAAGATAATTATCACACCTCAGATTGTAATCTTGTACCTCAGAGGGTTGTGCACACCTATACTGATACGCATCATCAGCTGACACTGTTAAAAAATGCCTCCCAAATCACTCTCCAGTCCACATTCTCAATGTTTTACTTCTGCTACCAAAGTAAACATTGAGTGGATCACTACCCTTCTGCACAGTGAAGGTAGTGGAAATCTGCTGTAGTGATACCTGTACATAATAGTGGGAATCGTGCCCTACATGGTAACTACAGAACTTCCTGGAGGGCCAAGCAATAAGCATCATGACCCACCAGAAAAACTGCTGTTTATGCCCTCATAAGGGCTGCACTTGCAATGGATAACAATATTATTAGCAGGAGAGGCATACTAATACCCTAAGTGAATCCACCTGACTTCCAGTGTTAGTCTATTCTTTTACCTGTGATCTACAGAAACCTGCAGGACAGTTCCCAGCAATTCTTCTCCAGTACTTTTCTGTGCTCTACTCCATAATATGAGTTAGCTGGCTACCACCCTTCCAAATCTTGAATGAGCTGTACACAACTCCCTCAATACTTTCCTAACAAACATCAGAACCACCCCCCCCCCCACACCTGAGGGTAATCTCCCTACACTGAATTCAAGTAACAGTTTAGGTGCAGCCCTGCCTCTCTGAGTATTTGTCATTGCTAGCTACGCTCATCCACACTCAGGTAGTGATCACGATGCTGGCAGCCCCACATTTCAGATCTCACAGTGATCTGCTCAGCGTCCTCCTTCATGTCTTCAGCTAAACTGAATATGGATGTACCCTGCTCGAATGGCCTCTTCAGTTCCTCTCTGGCATTCATTTATCTCACCTGCTCCCCACACCTAAAACTAGTGAATTCACTACCCTTCCACATCATGAATTTGTTTAGTACAGTCTTCCATGTTATATTTACATATTAATAATAAACATGATCTTCTGGTAAGCCAGGCTGATAGCAGCATGGTACAAGTGGTAAAACCGGCATTCCTACCCATATAAGATCTAAGCTACTGATGATTGGGCACTATTATATGACGTGCATAATGATGTGCACACCCATCATTTAATAATACCTAATCAAAGGTAGCCTAGATCTTTTAAGGAAAGCCCATCATTCCTCTTGTTCCCTGCTGCTATAATACTGACTTACTGGAAAGATATGTTTGTATTTGATGTGTCAAAATAAAATGGGGACTGTACTAATTGCATTCATGATGCAGGAGGTTGATGAGCTCACCAGTTTTTGGTGTGAGGAGGAATGGTGAAGAATGAATACCAGAGGGGGACTGAGAAGGCCACTCTTGCAAGGCACTGCTATATTCAAGGAAGGAGGAAGACAGAAGGAGAGAAATATGAGCAGATTACTGTGAGAAATATGATGTGGGTCTCCCAGCACCTTGATCACTACCTGACCCCATTGTCCTGGCCAACATTCCCCTTTCCATAAAACCAGTTCATGCAATTGTCTAAGGCTGTGTGTGGATATTAATGTATGAAATGGCTGCCACTACAAGTTCAGTCACTTCACTACCAGTCTAGTATTGCTTGTAAAGCACTTTGGGATACAATATGTATGAAAACCACTATATAAATGCTAATTCTTATTATTATTATTTCCCATGGAAAAAGAAGACAAGACAAGCATATATTTGAGTTTTGAGAAAGTATGAACTCTAACATTAGACTGCACAAGAACTTTACTACAAAAAAAAACTGGTGGCTCTGGGGGGAGTTGTGAAGGGTGTGGCTGCACCCCCTCCCCATATAGTAATGTACTTGCTTGCTGTTGCATTTCACTTTGTTGAAGAAGTCTCATTTATTTATTGTACAAATATTTACATTCAAACTATGGATTATATTTGTAGGTTCTGTCAAAAACAAACTAGAAAAGAATAGTAGCAGAAAATATAAAGGTTTAATAAAAATGTTAAAAAGTGAATATTAAGCATGCACACCATCCCAGCACCCCCATTGTAGCATTCTGGATCCATCATAACCACTAGACCACCAGGTTATTCAAGATTTGTACTGCACTGTGGTTTGCCACAGAGAAAGTCGGTTGGATTAAAACACATTTTCAGCATGTTGAAGTAAACAAAATGAACAGAACCATAGCCTGACATGTGCATTATACAAAATAATGCACATGGTTTTGACCATTTAGGTGAAACAATTCTATACAAAGGGAAAAAAGAACTAGTTTGCACTATAGAGAGCCACATATCTCACTGATTTTGGCTCAAATGATGTCATCACATAACGTGTCTATTTTAGGAAGCAGGTAAGACAGTTTTTTTGAAATTGTAAGGCTGATTTTACAATTTTCAAATGCTCTAGAACAACATTTAGGTCAATTATGTAAATGAAGTTTTAGCATTAATAAGTACAACATCCTTTCCTTTAGTCACTTACAGATTCAGATTTTTGAATAGTGTGTTGTCAACATGTTGTTTAGGTATCCTTTAAGTTGCACCCAAACCTCTGGAACCGAAGTCTGTGGAGAGGTTAGGGTTAAGAGGATGTTGCCTGCAAAAAGAGTAAGTTTATATGATCTATCCCCTAAGGGTATCCCTTCTATCTTGGTTTGGGCCCTAATATTAGCAGATAGAGGTTCTAAGTAGAGTGCAAATAATAGGGGAGAAAGGGGACAACCCTGCCTAGTACCTCTAAACAATGGAAAAGGCCCCATCCAATTTAAGATAAGCTATTGGGGAATGGTATAAAGCCTGTATTTGAGAAATTATTTTTTCTTGGAAAGCAAATTTTTGTAAGGTAGTCCAAAGAAACTGCCAAGTCACCCTATCGAATGATTTCTCGGCATCCAACCCTAAAAGGATGAGGGGTACTTGTCTCTTTATGGCATATTCCCTGAGTAATAAAACCGGATGTACAGCATCATGTGCCTGATGCTTTTTAACAAATCCTGCTTGATCCTATTCTATAAATTGTGGCAAGAAAGCATTAACCCTATAGGCTAAAATCAAGGTGAACAATTTATAATTACAATTAAGTTTCAAAATGGGGCTATAGGAGGATATCAGGGTGGGATCCTTACCCAGGTTAAGAATTGCTGCTATCTCAGCATATCTCCAGGATGAGAGTGGGGAACCCCTATCCTGAATCTCCCAAAATGCTGGAAGTATCACGGGTATCAGGGTTTTTGGAATTTC
Source organism: Neoceratodus forsteri (assembly GCA_016271365.2). NCBI lineage: Eukaryota > Metazoa > Chordata > Ceratodontiformes > Ceratodontidae > Neoceratodus > Neoceratodus forsteri. Next base: position 1,376,282,831 of record CM028130.1, on the reverse strand, counting down.
TTATAGAATTCATTTGGGCACTCATCTGGGCCTGGGGCCTTTTAGGTTTTAGTTTGTTTAAGGATGATTTTAATTTCTTCCCCTGTAATGGGCCGAATCAGGTCTTCTGCTTGTTGGGTAAGATGTGGGAGGGAAGAGGCCTGAAAATATGTCTTTATTCGTTGGGGGTAGGATGAATATTTTCTGAATACAAAGTCTGATAATATTTTGCCACTGCCGTCCTAATGGTCGTTGGGTGAAGTAAGAGACGATTAGTCTCCGGGTCCCACATTTTGGTAACCATTATCTGATGCTTCGCCCCTCACAACCATCTGGCCAAATTTCTGGCTCCCTTAGGACCCCGTTCTCATGCTTTAATCTTTGCATAGAAAAGCTGCTGCTTAATTCTCTAATCTATTAGTTTCTGGAGTTTCTATTTGGTGATTTGCAGCTGGAATTTAACAGATAGGTCTCCCTGATTAAGTTTTTTTTTTAAATCAACCAAGGACCCTTGAAGTTCTTTTTCTAGAGCTTCTCTTTTCCTCTTTCTGTGGGTTGAGTAACCAACTATTTCCCCCCTTAGGACCATTTTAACGGTATCCCAAATCATAACAGCTGATGTCTCAGGTGAATGGCTTTCTGCTGAAACACATGGGATTTACTCTTTAACTAATTGTAAGAACTCCTGATCCTAAAGGCACAGGAAATTCAATCTCCAGAATGCCTGTTTCTTGGGCTTTACCACATCTATTTTTAAAAAAATTGGTGCATGATCTGAAAGTATGAAGGCCCCCGAAGACATTCCTCTGACAGATTCCAGGTGTTCAACAGAGGTCAAGAAGTAATATAATCTGGCTGAGGTATTAGTTTTTGGGGAGTAGTGTGTATAGGCCCTGGATGAGGGGGAGAAAATGCATCCACATGTCTATTAAACCACGTGTGGGGAGGGTCCTTTTCAAATATTTTTGGAGCAGAGAGGCTCTGTGCCTAGAGGGAACGGAGGTATCCAAATTTAAATTTAAAGTCACATTCAGATCTCCCCCAATAACACAGAGACCTCTCACCTCACTTAAGAACTCATCCAAAAATTTCTGAGCCGCCTTGGCCGAACAGTTTGGGGGTATATAAATTCAAGCCAATGTAACCTGCATCAAATAGAGTTGAGCTACCACAATAACATGATTACCTTCTTTATCCACTAATTGTTTTTGAACTAAAAACTGCACACTATGTGGCATTAAAATTGAGTACACCTCCTCCTGCCTGATGCATGTGAAGAGGCTATAACAGCTTGAAACTCCCATGATTTTAATTTATCATGTTCTAGGTGAGGCAAATGGGTCTCTTGAAAGAGAACTACATCTGGTTTACTCCGCTTAATAAAATGAAGCAACCGCTTGTGCTTTATAGGATTATGGATGCCATTTACATTAAATGACATAATAAGCGAAGTGTCATGCATTTTTAATATGAGGAGGAGGTGTGCAATTCTTATTGTGGCTAAACCACTCCCTTCCACCCTAATAATCAAATGGTGCCCAGCCTATGTTTCCAACAACATATATCTTTCTTCCCAGCAATATTCGATCAGTATGTATATTTATCTTCTGCTTCGAGAACTTGAGGTAAGGAGTCCACCCGGAAATTATTTCCCTTGGGGTCTCCATCTGTACACAGGTATATTCAAATACATTAAAACAAACTATTTGTTTTATGTTTGTTATCCTCTCATGTGAAACCTATTTAATGACATTTTGGTTCAAAGGTGTTAATCTGAGAATTTAATAAATAAATAAATAAGTAATTACAAACTAAATCATGACTCTGCAATAGATAGATAGATAGATAGAGATTAGACAGAGAGAGAGAGAGAGAGAGATAGATATAGATAGATAGATTGACAGAAAGATAATATATAATAATAATATAATATAATCTTTATTTAAATTAAGCGCCATTCAAAATATCAAGGCTCTGTACAGTAAAGTTAAAACAACAATGATAAAATCAGCAAACACAACAATAAAATAATCTGTCGGGGTCCCTTCAGTCCATTCCATTAAAGGCCTGATGCCAGAAAAAAGTTTTCAATGCCTGTTTAAATCCCCCCACAGTCACACAGTCCTGCAGCTGACTGGGTAGAGAATTCCAGAGAGTAGGGGCCACGTACATAAATGCATAGGCCCCAGAAGATTTTAAAGAGACCCTCAGAATCTCCAGCAACCCTTCATCAGCCGAACAGCACTGTCGATTGGGGCAGTAAGGTACAAGAAGCTCTTTCAAGTAGTCAGGGCCAAGTCTGTGTAGGGCTTTATAAGTCAGTAATCCAACTTTAAAGGTGATCTGCCACCAAATCAGCAGCCAAAGCAGATCATGCAGCACAGGGGTAATATGAGCAGATCGAGAAATCCCCATCAATAATCATGCTGCAGCATTCTGCACTAGCTACAGGTGGCAGATATCAACCCCAGATAGCCCTAAGGACAGGGTGTTACAATAATCAAGGCTCGAGGACACAAAGGCATGTACCAATGTAGGCAGAACACTGGACAGAACAAGGTGCTTGATCCTGGTGATGTTCCTAAGATAGTAAGAGGAAGATTTGATGACTGCCGACACCTGAGATTGTAGTGTCAGCCCGTCGTCAAGCACCACCCCCTGGTCTTGCACCCGTTCAGAGGCAAAGATCTTGGAACCTCCCAGACAAAGTCCAGAGGGCTGACCAGCTCTCATCCCCTCTATCCAGCAATCCAGATCCACAACCATCACCTCAGTCTTTCCCATGTTCAACGTGAGAAAGCTTGAATTTATCCAGTCCTGGATTTAAGCAAGGCAGTTGTTAAATATCAAGAAAGCACTATCCTAGTCAGGTGCAAAAGTCAGGTAGAGCTGGATATCATCAACATAGCAGTAAAACCTCAGTCCATACCATCTTACAATGTCTCCGAGGGGCAGCATATACACTACAAACAACATGGGGGACATCACTGAGCCCTGAGGAATCCTACATGACAGAGAGAGTGGGTCAGAGGAATAAATCTAAGACACCACTCTCTGAATTCTGACAGTGAGAAAGGATGTAAACCACCTGAGAAGTGTATTAGTCAGGCCACAGATGGACCTCAAGGGCCCAAGCAGCACCCCATGGTCCACAGTGTCAAAGGCTGAAGAGAGATCAAGGAGCACCAAGATGGACTGGCTTCTCTGATGTCTTGCCATCAGGAGATCATTGAGCACCCAAACCAGTGCAGTCTCAGCACTGTGCCTCTTTCGAAAACTGGACTGGAGAGACTCGTGAATGATATGGATGGTTAAGTGGCTCTCCAACTGTAGCACCACTACTTTCTCAATAACTTTCTCTATAAAAGAGAGGTTTGAGATTGGTCTGTAGTTGGCCGGAGAGTCCAGGTCCAAAGAAGTCTTCTTCAGGATGGGTGTCACTGCTGCCTCCCTCAGGGAGCTTGGAAACTTATCCAAATCAAGGTAGCACCTGACTATCTGTACTAGGACCAGGCCGATAATATCACAACAACCCATAATCAGGGAAGTTGGGCCTGGATCCAAACTACAGCACATAGGGCACATACTCTGGACAATCCGCATGACATCCATGAGATCCGGCCAGTCAAAGGTACTTCAGGAAGCATGAGGTGAGATGACCAGGCACCACTCAACAGCAACCCCCATAGGGCGAGTCAAGAGGATATCTCCCCTGATGTCAGCCACCTTATTCGCAAAGAACTGAGCAAGCTCATCACATGCCACTTGCGAAAAAGCTCTTCAGAGCTGCAGACAGGCTGGGTTGCACAGCCTGTCCACAGTTCAGAAGAGCTGAGCCAGTCAGTTCTGAGCAGCAGCAATCTCCCCAGACAGGTATTCTGCCTTCTTACAGGAGATCGCTGATTGGTAGACCTGATATGCTCTACCAATCTAGGGTGGTCACCCTCCTGGGTAGACTTCCACCAGCACTGCTTTAACCTTCATTGTAGTCATCATAACTCCCTCAGCATCCCATCAAACAAAGGGGCCTGAGGGTAAAGGGGGGAGAGGACGAACATGGACTGGAGCAATCGAATCCAGGGCGATGGAGATGACCTTGTTATAGGCAAGCACCAAAGTCTCTGGATTTGAGCTTGCCACAGGAAACTCTGAGAGGTCAATCACCGCTGCTAGGCCTTCAGGGCTCACATCCTGTAAAGGGCTGTGACTGACCATCTCCACAGGGGCAGGCCTATGGAGGGGGGCACAAAAGGTGAACCTCACGGTGTAGTGATTGGACCAACTGATAGGTTCCACCCACAAATCAGAGGATTCAATCCCCAGGAGGAAAAGCAAATCAACAGAATGACCATATTTATTGGTAGCAGAGATAACAATATGTGTAAGGCCCAGCAATGTCATCAGCTGGAGGAAGTGCTGTCTAAATTGCAAGAGTTCATCATTGACTCAGGCATTAGAGTCACCCAGAACCATCAGTCTGGGTTACTCAAATGCCATGTCAACCTCAAAATCCACGACTTCCTCTAAGAATCACTTCTCATCCCCGAGTGGACGGTAGACAAGAGCTATCCTTCAACCTACACCTGGTATGACAGTACACTCAAAAGATTCAGTCTCCTCGACTAGTACACTCATGAGTCCCAACTAGGTCTTGAAACAAACCACCCCCCCTGTCCACAGTCCAATCTCGAGTGGTGCATCACCGAGTACCTGGCCGGAATTGCAGCCTCCAACATGGGGCCAGCATTTTCTTCCAGCCAGGTCTCGGTGATGCGACCCAGATCCGTTGTTCCAATAAGGCCTACAATTATTGCAGTCTTATTCTTAACAGATCTGGCATTGTATAACACCGCTCGAGTTGGATGGGTTTCAGGGGCCGCCCCGGCTACTCACCCACCAAAGATAGTGGCACCCTTGGGTATGGGGACTAGACATGGCAAACCACGTTCCAGGCTCCATTTCACCCCAGGGCATCTTCTAGGCTTAACTACCCCAATGTGAGAGACCCGTTCATTTGTCCTCTGATGTCCGCACCCCCCACTCCCACTCCCCCTCCTATGAACAATACCTAGCACTCAACAGCGCTGGTAAGTTGACAACATCAGAGGTGGGGGGGAAATGGGTGGAGGGTATGGAGGGCAGAGGATGAATAGCACACGATTGCGGGGGGCCTACACATTCTACAGGCTTACCAAAATCAAAATACAAAATACAAAAGCACTAAACCCAAAAAAAGACCCCCAAACAGGCAATAATAAAAGTACCCATCCCAAAAATGACACAAAATAAAATAAATATACCCTCCCAAAATAAATAATAAAAGCGCAATTAAAAATAAACCCCTCCTAGCACCAGATAGATATTTCAATCCAACACTTGGCTCTCAGAAAAACACGAAAAGGAAAGTAAGACCAGAATGCAAAATCTCCTGCAACCCCCTCTCACTGGGTGTGCAGAGAGCAGTGTTTAAACCCCTAGGCCCTCTCACAGCTTGGGAGTAATGGAAGTCAGGGCACTCTCACTGCCCAAAATTGAAACTCCAGTAGATAGATAGATAGACGGACAGGCATATACTGTAGATAGATATCAGATATGATTTCAGACATCGGGAACAGTTCTTATAAACAGTTCTCTGTAATATACAGGGAACTGTTTCTAAAAATTGTTCTCAGTGTCTGAAATCATATCTGATTTCCTATCTGATATTGAAGTAATCAGTCATGAGCATGTCCACAAGAACTAGACAGAATTTCAGCATTTAATGTCAGACTGCTGTATTTCCTTTCAGCTAGCATTAACGATATACTCCCACAAACAAGAAACATTTTTAAACACTTTACATCCTGTATGACTGCTTTTTTCTGGTGCTGTTTTGATCTTCATATGAGCACTATCTGTGTATGAGAATGAGAAAACATGTTAACTTGCTGTTTTGCTTGTTCTACGTCCACCCCCTCTCTCCCTCTCAGCTCTGTCTTCAGTACTATAATTTTGTTTACTGGCTTGTGTAAGGACAAATCACACCCCATTTCTCTGAATCAAGTTCATTATGCATACATTGTCTCTGCATAGATCCCTCTCCCATGCTGTTTCTCTCCCTGTATGTACAGATTTGCATACACAATAAAGGTGCCCCATACACTATAATACAATTTTGAATCAGAAAGTATGTTCCATGTCAACATGTGTGAAATAGCTGAACTGCCAGTCTGCGTTTCACTTTCCCATTCCAATAAAGTCCTTTGCACATGTGATACTTAAACTACAGCCCAACTCCTTTCACTTTCACGATCCCCATTCAACAGCACTGAAAGTGTTCTACGCATGTGGTACGTTTAACTCCAGTTGGCATGCCAGAGCACACGCATAAGTGTGAAAAACTAAATTATTCAAATGTAAATATCTTGAAAATGCAAAACTCCAAAGCATCAACCCCCCTTAGGAAATCCCACCCCACTAACCTACACAACCATGTAAAATGTCATAACTTATGTATTTCTAGTTTTTTATCTAGAGGAGAGCAATAATGCACAAACATAATTGATATCAATGGAAAATTACATGTGTTTCATACTTTAATATCCCTAAAAATATTGAACAGATTTACATTTGACTTTGAGGGATTGCGGATTCTGCCATGGACAACAAATCCTGGGAGATTCATGTAAATCTGTAAAACCATCTTTCTGTAAGCAGAAAAAGAAAAATCAAGTTTAACATAGAACTCACTGACCACATTAAATATAGTGGTGCTACCACACCGCTACAATATTCATTGCAAAATCAGCATTACCGCACCAGTTAGGATTCCACTCAAAACCACAAAAGAAGGAAACTTTGGTATTATGGTTTCCAGCCCAACTCAACATTTCCCAATAAGCAAAGGGGCAAAACAACATTGCAACCACAGACAGCCATTATCAGATAAAACATTTAACATTCAACTTTTTCCAGATGACTCAAGATACATCCATTATGATGGTCCAGCACATCTGTAGCCATGGATAAACATGCACACTTTAACACATACACACCCACTTAAGGCTACAGTTATTTTATCTCACACATCAGTGTAACAATACTTTATGTATGCAGTCATTTTGTAAATTTGTTACATCTCTATGTTAATGTGAATGTAATCATGATTGCATACTATTTTCAAGAATTAGGATTATAATTGCATGCAAATAATACATTTTTCTTCTTGTAAATTTTTCATGGAATTATGATTGCATCCTAATATAGTACTAGGAAAGAGAAGAAAACAGTAGTAGTGCTCCTGAAAGTATTGCTTATTTACATTAGTGAACTGGAATCAGAATTTCATGTATATGTCCCAAAAATGTTCCAGGGATACTAAATGTACACATAATTAAGATTCTATAGTAATTCCAATTGTAGCAAGTTACAGAGAATGGTAGTAGTGTTTGTATGTATACTAATTAGTAACATTCGTACATTAGGATACAGATTTCATTCAGATGTCTGAATATTTATTGTTTGCAGGAAATAATGATTGTTTCCTAATATGTACATTCACAGATGCAACGAAATGATAACAGTGTGATGAAAAATAACAATAATGTAAAGTACAGCATTTGGTTGATGATATCATGCAAATGTACCAAATTGTTTATTTTTTCTGTGCAGTTTCTGCATACAGTCATGATCAGATTATGATAGCTATTCTAAAAAGTAGCATAAACATTTTTTGTGGGTTGAGAACTGCAATTTAGTACCATTACTGTTGTGAGATCATAACTACATACAAATTTGCATTTCTTTTGTTTTTTGGGATGAGTTTTGCAAGGAAGGATGATTATGTGCAGGTAAAAAAATGTCTAATGCTTATGACCTGTTTACATCCTATGGGTCCTATGAGTCCTATGTATTACTGTCAGTAATTCAGAATGACAGGCTGTTGTAGTACTGCACTTTGAAATACTGCTTATTTACATTACTGAAGTTGGAATAAGTATTGCATGCAATTGTCCCAAATTTTGCCATGGTATAAAATGAACACAATATCATGATTACATAGTAATTTCAATAGTAAGGAATAATAGAGAATAATAATACTATGTTTACAAATTCCTACTATAACCATCACTTCATTTGGACCAAAATGTAATGCAAATGTTCAAAAATACTTGGTTTTGTATTTGCATTGAATCCTGATAGCATGATAATCTAAATGCTTACAAATAGAGATGCTGCAAAATTTTATTTTGATGGTAAAATGCAGTCGAAATCATAAATTTCACCCCACGAAAAACATTTTGCATAATTAAGTACTTACGGTGAAATTTTGCAGGTCAATTTCACTGGTAAATGTTGCCTTGTATTACTAAAGGCGAATTTAGGGAAACAAGGCTTATCACATGATTTACTCTCTGCAGGTCAAATGGGTGATTGCAGTAAGGCTGGAAGTCATTCAGTCTGCTTCCTTTTGTTCATGTAGAGGTAGTAAGAGAGCTAGACAGCAGGAGAAATGGTGTATATGGTGTTTTTACACATTCTATATAGTTTAAAAATAGTTAATTTCTTAATCTTTCTTTGCTAGGACCTCTTGTGTATGTTTATATTTTTCTATCTGTATGTTTATAGTGAGGTGTGTGTGTGTGTGACTCCCTCACTCTCTCTCTTTCTCTTTTTCAGATCTTTTTTTTTTTTTTAGTTTTCTGTTAAGAAAACTTTTTTTTTCTGCTATAATGGATGGGAAAGTAAGGACAAGTGGTGGTCAGAAGGCTGGTCAAAGTGTTCGTCTTAACAGGCAAGCATTTAGACCTGTGGAGACTGAGAGAGACAGTCAGGCACCCACTCACCCCCAGCAGCAGTGGCAGGAGTCAATGCCCCCCTCATCAGCAGGAGCCTGTGCCCCCTACCCCCAGCAGCAAGAGCCTCTGCCCCCACCACAGCAGCAAGAGCTGTGCCCGCTGTCCTCCACCAGCAGGAGCCCATTGCCCCCAGCAGTAGCAGCAGGAGCCCGTGCCCCCATCCCTTCGGCAGCAGGAGCAGGATGTGTACCCAAAGACATCAGCTGGCACCCCCAATAACAACCACCAACCAAGAGTGTACACAGTATGGTCCTTTTTCACCACAAATGCAGCAGATGTCAGTGTCATCATCTGCAACCTTTGTGGAGGGAGTGTTCATCAGGGGAAGAAAGGGGCACACCTTGGCACTGGTGGTCAGAAGAACCATCTACAGCTCCACCACCTGGCAGAGTGGCTGGTGAAGCAGCAAGACGTGGCAGCAATTGGAGGAAGCAGTGGAGGGGGGACACACAGACAGGAAGGGGGGCAACAGGAGGAAGGTGGCCCTTCTGTGTCTGGTAGTGGGAGTCCGTGTCAGCACATGAGGTGCCATACTCGGGCACAGCAGCAGCACCATTAACCTGCAGCCACCACCAACATCACCATGGTGAGCCTGCACAGGCTGCAGCAGATCAGGTCACCAATGAAGACCCTGTGACCATGGGATATGAAGTGCGAGCTCTGAGGCAGGAGTTTGAGCAGTTCTGCCAGGAGTTCAAAGAGACCAGGGGGGACATTAAAAAAGTAATGGATGTTCAGAAGCAAGTTTTGAACCTCTTGGTGGAGTTGCATCATGGTGGTGGTGATGGCAGTTCTGACACAGTGTAAGTGGTGTGGCAGCAGTTCATTTGTGTGTTTTTTTTCTTTTCTTTTTCCTATCCTGTGTCCCGTGTTAGTGATAGTCTTCTTCGACAATCAATCATTCAATCAAAACATTTGTAAACAAGCATTTGTCAATGCTGAATGTTGTCTTGCTGCCATTGGCAGTGCAGGAGTTAGAGAGATGCAGCATAGGAGTGGCAGTCAAGTATTGAACTGATGCCAACCCACCCCCCACCCTGCAGAGAGTGAGAGGCATTAGGGTGTCCCTGTGGGTGTTTGTTAGTGCAGTGTGGGAAAACATGCTGGGCAGGATGTGAAAAATGACAGCTGCACAGTTCATAAGGAGGTGTAATAAAATGCCAGTGCTGAAAATGTGGCATACAAATATCACAGAATTTGCGGAGTTGCAAGTGTGCATGGGAAATATGCAAGGCAGCTTGCAGCATTGCCAGTTTATGATTCGGCGCAAATTTTCAACACATTTAGCACCTCTGCTCATGTACAGTGTCACTGTCATTTCCTCAAAGTGTCCCAAGAAGTGATTTCGCACAGCGACCATGCTATTCTGCACCGAAAGTGCGGAAATACATTTTGGGCAGGATATGTGAAGTGATGGCTGTACTGTTCATCAAGAGGTGTGGAAAAATGGCAATGGTGAAAATCCAGAGTGAAAATATCACAAAGGCACGACGGTACGAGCATGCTTGCAATCTGCCAACGCACATTCGTAACACAGTCATTTTATGGAGTATCAGCTCCAAATTTTCAACATAGGCATTCTAGGAGCTCTGCTCATGAACTGTGTCACTGTCATTTTCATAATCTGGCCCAAACACTGATTTCCCACAGCTACTGCACAATTGTACGCTGGAAGTGCGGAAACACATTTCGGGCAGGATGTGGAAAATTACAGCTATACTGTTCACAAGAAGGTACACAAAAATGCCAATGCTGAAAATACCGCGTTAAAATATTGCGAATGCGCGAAGTTATGAGCCTGCGTAGCAACTACACAATGCACGCTCATAAAACAGGCATTTGTTGGATTTTTTCCACCAGATTTGGAACATAGGCTTTTTGAGAGGCCACCTCATGAACATTGGCACTGTCATTTCCTTAATGGGTCCCGAAAGGTGATTTCGTGCAGTGACTGCGAAATCACCTTTCGAGGCCGAATAACACCATGACAGTGATAGAACTCATGAGGAGGGGCCCCAAAAACCCCATGTTGAAAATTTGGTGCCAAAATTCCAAGAAATGCCTGAGATATGCAGCAAAGTTGAAAAACCCTATTCATTGCATTATACAGCTTACGGCATTTCCTCAGTTCTCGGTCGGCTTTGAAAAGTGCAGACATGTTCCCAGTCCACGGAAGATTATCGCTGGGTCAAGTAAGTATGAGGTGAGGGGTAAGGGAGGCAGGGTGCTCAGTGGGTGGGTGCGGTGGTGGGAGGAGGCATCGAGACGGTTCGCTTTGCAGGTAAAAGGAAAACCGTCAGCGGGACAGTTTTCATCTTACAGGACATTTGGCATGTTGGGGTGGGCTCCCCAGCATGCCACCTAAGTGGGTTTTTTTTTGGGGTGTCAGTAGCCAACTGGGATTGGGCACCCTCGCCGCACACAACATGGGGGTAATGCCGACGGGATTGGGCACCCTACCTGCAAACAAAGAAGGGGAGTGCAAGCCGAGGGGATTTGGCACCCCCCTCGGCATTCAACAGTTGGGGGGGTGATGCCGACGGGGAGTGGGCTCCCTCGTCGGCAGGCAAAGACTGCGAGGAAGGGGCATGAGCCGAGGGGGATTGGGCATCCCCGATGTCTGCAAGCTTAAGGCAGCTGCCCGCTCGCCGACCATGGTCATAACGGCGGTGAGCACGGCAAGCGAAGGACCGCTGCGTATGACGAGTTTTGCTCGGATTGCAGCTGACCTTTGCTTTGATGTGCTTGCCCCATTATGAATGCATGGTGTAGCAGTGGCATGCAGGCTGATTGGGGAATGAGGGATGCACCTACTGACGCATGCCCTGCATTCACCAAATGGCAGCTGTGCCCCCAAGACCTGCACTAGCACAAGATGTTGCTTGCGCATGCGCACAAGCCAACATAAAAAGGGAAATTCGCAAATAGATCAAAAAGCTTATACATTAGTTATACACTCTAAAATTAAAATATCTAAAAAATATTAAAATACACAGCTACATCAACTAACTATTTATCAGAACTCGGGTAAGGCAAGATTATTTCCAGCTAGTTGAGGATTACATCATAATGATGCCAAGCAAGCTTCATCAGGGATTTGGATGTTAGAATGCACCACATACATTTTCCAACACCAATGATAAGTACTTAATTTTTCAATGCTGGGGTACTGCAGTAAAGATGTGTGAGTTTGACAATTATTGTGTTCTGTTTGCTGTTGTCAACATTCAGAAACTTTTTGGTGCACGTGTTACCTCCCGCTCCTGCTGCTGCTGATCAAAACGTGGGCACTTCATTTGGTGGTTGAACTGTTTCAGTTTCAGTCACAGTGAGTCCCTGAGGTAAGTATGTCTTCATTTTTAATGGGGTTGGGGGGTACTTGTAACAACTCTTGAAATGTTTTCTTCTTTTTATCTTATTTCCAGGTATGCTGTACTTTAAGGGGAATGAGGATGCCTGCTGCTGCACTGCATGTGCCCAACATGTTCTTTTTGTGGACAATTTCAGCAGTTTACATTCACCACTTAAGATAAGTATAATTTTTTTTCTACTTGTAATTTGCTAAAACAAGGCATGCAGATGGATGTATATTGTTATGTTTCCTGTCATTGTTCCTGTTTAGGTCATTTTCCTCTGGTGAGTTTTCATCCCATGTCTGTGCAATGACTACATCCAGGCCCTGAAGAAGGTGATGTGTGGAAGATGGAGTGGGTTGCTGAACCATGATGTAGGCCACTGGTTTCATTAATGATTAAACAATACATCCAGAGAGGCGGTATATGTGGACATGGTGGAGATGGTGTTTAGTAATTATAGGTGGAGGAGACCAGTGTCTATTGACATATGAGGTAGCAGAGCCAGAGTTATTAGAAATATTTAAGAGATAAACTGCAGGCAGCAAACGCCTCCACCCATAAGGATCAGCAGTTTCTGTACAAATACTATGGTAGTACTTAATTTAATTACCCTTTTTGGGGGAATTTAGATTTTGTTAAGCCTTTTTTTATGATTATTTTGTAATTAATGACTCATGTCATTAAAGATGGTCACCATTCACCATTTAGCAAAATCTCTTCAACTAGTGTTACCTGTTGAACGAATGTACTGCATTGTTACTATGGTTGTACTAGGAGGGTTCTTCTACATGCTGTGGATAGTAAGCAGCACAAAATATTTAGTTTTCACATGTTGTACATGGGTGTGGCAGGTGTCAGGGCTGGGTGTGGCATGTGCCTGCATGGGCACTATTAAAGACTTCAAGACAACATATCTTGCTTCAGGATGTGGTTACTCTAAATGAAAAGTAAAATGTGTATCTTGATATGTTTGACAGAGGAACCTTATTGCTATAATAATGCAAAATGTTTATGGTTATGGTAACTTGACTGCTGCTTTAATATAGAGTGGGGACTAAACAATGGTTTAGAGCATGGGTGATTACATTAGACTGATTAACAGCAGATAACACAGCCATCAAAAACCACAAATCCAACAAAAAATGTATAAAAGATAATTTATATCACTATACTGAGCTGAAAGTGGTTGGGGGGGGACTTCCTACTAGTATCTTCAGCCTTATTCCACTTCCTTGCTGCTTCATCCACTTCATTACTGGTGGAAGCCTTAGCAGTGCTGACATCTTCATTGTCATCATCATCACTGAGACACAGTTCATATGGCAACAACATTGACATCACTGTATTATGCGGAATGTGCCCTTCATTCATTTTGATAAATGTTAGCATGGACACATTCCTGGGTGACAAATTGGTCCTCCAGTCATGCACAATGGCCCCAGCCATACTAAACACTAATTCCACACTGACACTGGCTGGTGGGCAGCTCAGGTATTTAACAGCAAGTGATGCTAGTGCTGGCCAATCAATCAGTTTGCTGCTCCAGTACTGCAATGGCTCATCAGTAATGCCAAGGTGCTTTGGGTCCCCCATGTAGGCCTCCACTATTAGCTCTACTGTCCACCTTCCTCATCAGTCTCCTCCTCCTCCTGTTCTTCTACAGCTTCCACTCCCACCAGATAGAGTACATCCTAAATGGGATTACTTGTTGTTTTCTGCTGTAACTTGATGTTTTTTTTCCAGATTGTGTTACCTGTGAGCTGCTGGTAAGGGCGGCAACACTCATTCTCTGTGTAGTTTTTGTCTTTTAAGCCTTTTTCATATGAGCACCAGATACACATTTAGTTAAAGAAATACAAAATCACTCATGCCCCCACAATGCAAAGCATCATGGGCTGCATATGCAAATAACCACAGAATATTATGCTGGTTCAACTTTAAGCAGAAATGCATGGTGCTGAAAGGCCTCTCACACCGTTTGCAAAGGGTGCCAGGCACCTTTTGCAAACTGTGTGAAGACTCGGCACCATGCATTCTGCCAAAAACTGAATAATACTCTGTGGTGATTTGCAACTCATCATGACGCATATTGTGAGCAAGGATTTTGCATTTCTGTGAAACTTGGCTTCCTGGCCAAATGAGCTTTGGGGTAACCATTGCCTCAGTGCTTGTACACAGAGGTTCTTTATCTTTCACATTTAATTAGGCACTTGTCAACTTTTGCAGTCGCTGATGGCCTCTTTCAATTATTGATGGCAGGCCATATTTGTAGCGTGGCTCAAGCATGGTAGCAATTGCAAATTCATGGCTGTAGAATGCCAGAACTATGGGTGTTGCTGTCCAGCACATGGAGCATGTGATCCATTAGATCACAACTACTATGATCCCCACTTCCTCCATCTGGTGTCAGAAATTAACCAGTGTCGGCCTCAGTACCTGTATAAGGGGTACTAGTTGACTTATATTGGTCTTTCCCAACTCATTTCTGAAGCAACACGTCCAAAGAAAAAGTGCCCTAAAAACAGCACACTTCTAGATCTCATTTTAGTAAGCAAACCCCATCTGTTTTCACATGAAGGAGTGTTCTTCTCAGATTTCAGCAACCACTGTATTATAGCAGGTGTAAGATCAGCTCCAAAACTATCATCCCTTTCCCAATTCTCACTCAAGAGGAAATGGCATAATTTTGACATCTCCGCATTGCTCTCCGATTTGAGAGATTCCTTGAGATGGCAGGATTTTTACTTGGCTAATTCAGTGCCTGTGGCCTATGTTATCTTCCTGGAAATCGTGATAGGGGCTCTGGATAAACATGCACCATTGGTCCAGACTCGTTCTAAAAATAAATCATGTCCTCAGTTTATGGCCCAATTAAAGGCCTTCCTGTTGCATAGGGACTGGCTTTGGAAAAAAGCTCAGAAATCAAAACTTCCAGATGACTGGACATCAGTCAGGAAAGCTAGAAACCACTGTACCAGTCTGGTTAGGGCAGCTAAGGCTAGCTATTTCAGCAAAGAACTAGATGCTTCCACCAAGTGCTTGGCAAACTTCTGGAAAACCATCAAGAATATTCAAGGGCACTTGGCTACGAGCACTTTACCCACAAAAATCGCCATTGGCACAGCTTCGGTGTCAGATAAATCGACTGTCCTTGACACTTTTAATAACCATTTTGCTACTGCAGGTCTCACTTTCAGTGCCTACCCTGCCAGTAATCTCCACTCTAGTCTTGGAGCACTGGACTATCCAGATCTGGTCACAAGTGCGGTCTTCTCCCTCCAGCCTACCACCCTGAGAGATGTTGAGGATCTCCTCCTACAACTGGATACCAGGAAGAGTGCAGGGGCAGACAAATTGGACCCATTCTTCCTGAAGCTTAGTCTTCACATCCAGGCTGTGCCTATAATGCAGCTTTTTAACCTCTCCCTTTTGCAGGGCAATATTCCTCCCATATAGAAAATGTCTCATGTAATCCCCCTTTTTAAATCTGGAGACCCCAGCAACCTGAATAACTATAGACCAATCTCCCGACTTCCCACCCTTTTCAAACTGTTGGAGAGAACAGTGAGTGTGCAGCTCAGGAACTACCTCTAAAGTGGGAACATGCTCAATCCTTATCAGTCAGGATTTAGGCCTCATCATAGTACTATTTCAGCCCTTGCATAGGTCACCAATGACTGGCAGTGTGCCTTGGATTCCAAGAACTTCACTTGTGCAGTATTTCTAGACTTAAGCAAGGCACTTGATATGGTTGACCACGAGCTGCTCCTTGTTTCCCTCAGAAACATCGGCTACAGCCCCCCATCACTGAGATGATTCTCGAACTATCTAACAGGGCGACAGAAGCAGGTCAAGGCTGAAGGGAAATTCTCATCCCTGAAAACCTCTACTGGGGGGGCATACCACAAGGCTCTATACTGGATCCATTTCTTTTTGCAATTTACATTAACAATATTGATGCTAACATCAAATCTGCTAACATCCACCTATTTGCCGATGACATGGTACTTTATATGGGAAAACCCTCTCCAGAAAGCAGCTTGTAGGGATCTGCAATGGGAATTTAATCTTCTACAATTACAACTACCACACCAGAAACTGCTGCTGAATGCCAAAAAACAAAGGTGATGCTTTTTTCTCCCTTTTCATATGTTAATAACCCCACAGCTCAAGGTAGTATTCCACACAGCCACACTCTTCTTGGTGAATCATTGGAATGTGTTACTAAATTCAAATACCTGGGGGTGTGAATAGACCAAAAGCTTTTCTTTTGTGATCACATTGAAGATCTCTTAAAGAAGCTTAAGCATATTCTTGGCCTTTTCTACAGGATCAAAAATGTTCTAACACTGGATGCCAGGAAGAGACTGGTCCAAACCACATTCCTTACCTTATTGGACTATGGAAATTTCCTTTACAGCCAAGGTCCCATGTTTACCCTGGCTAAATTAGACACACACTGCCATCAGGTCTTGAAGTTCATAACTGGTCTTCCATACTCAACACATCACTGCTCCCTTTATGCAGCAGTAGGTTGGTCATCCCTTAACTACGGAAGACAGAGGAATGCAGCTCTCTGGACATTTAGGCCCATCACGAAGATGTTGCCTCAGTACATCTTGGATTGTCTTCCTCTAGGTGTGATAGATAAATGTGCCTTAAGGAGTTCCTCCATTATCTCCCTTGCAGTACCGAAGTTCAAGTCACACTTCGGCAGGTCTGCCATATGTCACGCTTTACTCTCTCTCTGGAACAACTTGCAAAAAATCCTGAAGCTGGTCTACCTAATCAAACTATCAGCCTTCCAAGCACTTTATTCTCACTCTATCAAGGAATCCTGTAACTGCTTCCCCTGATGTCATCTTCCCCTAGCCTCAGCTCCATTTGCTCCAGTGCATCCCTTTACTGGTACTTCTTTCCCACCCCTCTTGGGCAATGTTACAGCCTTTAAGAACTTACCTGACTGCTCCTTTTATCGCGACCCTGTGTTTTTTTCCATATTGTTAGTTCCTCTTCCATGTTCCCCTGACTCCCACCTACACTCTTTGCTTACCCCCCCTTGACATCATCATGGTGTTTTGCTTTCCACTCTCTAACTATTGCTACCCTCCCCTTCGCAATCACTGCATGCTTTTGTGGGCACTCAATATGCCACGTACCTCTCCTTACTCACCTTCTTGTGTCCCTCTCCCCACCCCTCCCATGCCCCACCAAGCTCCTTCAATCAATAATTGTGTTCAAGGATGCTTCAAATACATGCTGTAATTACAGTTGTGTAGGTTTAACCTGTATATACTGTACTACAGTTACTATACTTTTTAGCTGCATACTCTTCATGGTCTTAGCTTAATGGCTCTTTTTAATACTCTATTTTGTGTGTATTACAAACCTCCTATGTATAATTACTGCTCTATGTAAATACTATGTAAGTGTGAATTAATTTTGTATATATTGTTTGCCCAATTATAATCAGAGCCCAGATTTTTCTGCGGCACTTTGGAGCAAAGTTCTGCGGCAGGGTTCCCATTTGCCGCAGAACTAATGCGATGGATCGATTATTTCTCACGGCAATTCTACGGCACATGATTTTCACTATTCCCTTATTTTCACACTTTGTTTTGTTTTCTCCATAATTGACATTTTTCAGTCCAGTCAAGTGTTCATATTGTAACATTCACCCTTGGCTTTCATCCTTAATTAACTTGTATAGAAATCTATTCAGCCGCTAATAAATCCTTTTCACAAACTGTGTGTGTGTCTTCTTTGTGTTATTTGTACAGTGAAATTAAAGATGCCACATTCGCTGAACACCACCTTCACATACAGTATCTACAGGAGAGTCAGAATGGGTAATGTCACGCAATATCATATTTATTATTAATACTGCTTTGCCTAGAACACACACACACACACACACACACACAAAACACACGCACAAAAAATCATAAGCATTTTACTTTGTCATACATCTCTATTTAAATACATAAATTTTAATTTCAATTATCAGTGTTGTCACATTACTTCATTTACAGTTGACAGATATAGACAGACAGACAGATAGATAGATAGATAGATAGATAGATAGATAGATAGATAGATAGATAGATGAATATCTGTGCTCATCACACAGGGTCACATACATTTGATTTCCAAATCCACAGATCCAATTGTACTAAAATGATTATTGGTTGACAGATGTAAATAGATAAAGTAATAGAGGAGGAGGCAGGCAGAGAGGCAAACAAACAGAGACATTGTGTTTTGGGGTGGGCACATGTGCTCTACAGGGCAGATATAGGTGAGAAAGTCATCATTAAATACATAGTTATGCAGACCAAATAATGATATATCATAACAATTAATCAACATGCTGTAGGACACCCTAAACAACCCCCCACCTCCCATTTACCATAGCATGAACATTTTTATAGTAATAAAATGCTGTTCTTTGCTTGCCTCAATGCAAACCTAAAATGGGTATTTAAAACTCTGCAGTTGTTCAAGACATGATGCTTTACTTATTCACAGATTGGCACCTTGACTGGAAAAACTATTTCCCAGCTATACCACTGTTTGTGGATGCCCGGTGACTATGCCGAAAACATCCCCCCTCCCCCCGGTAATTTTATCAGACAGATCCGATCACATATACAAAATCATTATAAACGGGGTGTTCAAATCGCTTTTTGAATGTGCCCTTCAAGAAAATTTACTTGCCCCGGACAGAGGGCAATAGGATTTGCACACCCCTGATTATAAAGCTTTAAAAGAACTAAAGAAAACAGAGAAAAAGCCACTAAGCCAATATTTTATTTGCAATAAAACATAAAACAGCAGAGAGAGAGAGAGAGAGGTTCCCTTGGCATACTGTACACTGCACATGCCATTTAGGTTCTCGTATAGTTTCTAAGATGCAGAAAAATATCTGCCCACAGAACTGTAGGAACATCACCACAATTTACAGTAGGTATAAATTCTGGTGACACCTCCCCCCCCCCCGAAAGTTTAGATAAGTAGTTACCGCCAAGCAAAATGTTTGCATTTGTTTATAAACAACATTTCATGTACAAAATATCATTAAATACAGACTGTGTATAACAACACAATTCTGTTAGCAAAAGTCATCGGGTCCACAGGGCAGGAGAGACAGAGGTTCCCTCTGGCCAACTCCAAATCAAGGAGTCTGTCCGTTTTTGTCCACAGACAGGCTGGATTGCCTCATACCTCTATCAAATAACTGAGTGAATGAAATTAAGAAAATTATTCAGACCAGAGACCAATCGACTGTCACCTGTCAGTCATACATTCATTTTTACAAACAAAAAAAATATTTTAAACTTACTGATAAGAGGTGAGAGCAAAGCAAGGGAGGGCACTGGCTGGCAGCAAAACAAAACAATTCTCCAAGTCTCTGGACACTGAATAGGCAGAGACAGACAGTGGGAGTGGGCTGGGTAGGAAAAGCAGGACAGCAGCAGATGGACGCAGTCAGTGAGCGAGCGACAAGCCAGCAACAACCGCTGACCAGTGGGATTGGAGATTAAAATAAAAGCTTAAGCAACTAGTTGAGAGGAAAAGTTGGACAAACAGCTGCATGCTTTTTTGTGCAGCAGCAAAGTGTAGCCTGTGCTTTTTATACTCTTCTGCAGCCAGTGTGTGCAGATCGCAGGACACCAAACAGTTTTTTTTATTTTACATGAAGCCACCTTTGCTCCACCATGGCTCCAACCTGGGACTGGGGGGGGGGATAAAAAGCAACATGTTCACTCCTTGCTGGCACCCCCCACTGCACTGGTACAGGCACCCCTAGTGTAGCCCGATTATATATTTAAAAGAAAAAGTAAACCTGGGATGTGCAATAAATGTTTATTAAATCCATTTGCAATGTGATGTTTTAGTGTTTTCTAAAACAGGAGCATGGCAGAGTTTATTTCTTGTTTGGTCTATTTATTTGTTGGATAATACTTTCTGAATTTATTAATTAATGTATTTATTTATTTATTGTCAGCTTAGTGTTCTGGACAGAAATTGCATATTGAATACCGTAAACAAGGATGGGGCTCTCCGGGGCTCGGGGCTGTGGACCGCTATTGATGGGAAAACAAATGGTTTGTGAATTTGAACAGAAGCCCCCGTTGCTCCCGGGGCTCTGACCTGGGACTCTGTTCAAACAATTACTAGGGACTTGCCAGGATGGCACAATATTGTTAATTTAATATTCCTGATCTATTGTAGCCTGCTAAATGACTTGGAGAGGGGTGACACTGAGAGGTAGCCATGGTCCCAGCAATTATTAATACATTTTATGCCCCTGTAAAATATCCGGAGTAGTCGGCATACTGGAGCTGTGGTGGAGATAATTTTCTTTGTTTTTTTTACCCAGTGACTGTGTAGGAAGCCTTGGCAGTCTTTTCAAATCGTTTTGTCTCTGCCTACGTGTTCAAAGACTAAAATTTTACTAAACTGTTGTCAGCAATGTCCTTTTGTTCAAATATATTGATTTTTTAAGGCTGTACATGTGTGCACTGCTTTATACGATCGCCATATAGCAGTTTCCAAAGTGAAAGTCCTGTCATGGTCTGTGCTGTCATCCAGTACATCCTCTTACCTTGTGTACTGCAGATTATTTGGGATTTTGAACATTAACATTTCTTTTTGGTGGCATTGAATTTAGATTCTGACCTCTCTCTGCATAGCAGACATTGTGTGTGTGTGTGCTCCCCCTCTTACTAAATCAGCACGGTTTCAGTGTATGGCTTGACTGCGTTCAGCCTGAGTTCTGTGGCTTTCTTCGTGACCTTTTTTTTTTTTATCAGGGTATACTAAATATAAAATAATAGTATTTTTTTTGCTACCCTTTGTCAGGGTGTTACGTTCCTTGCTTTATTATTGGGACTCCTGTTCATGTGAGGGCATCTTCTCGATCAATCATTCCAGCTTGCTAGAAGTTGCCTTCAGAGAGGATTCCCTGTGTGAAATGTTTTCTGTGAAGGACATGTCAGTATTAGATGTAAAGAATTGGACTGGAACAGTCTTGCAAGAATGCAGAGTATAGGTGGGGTGCAGTGCTGCAGGGCCGATTCAAAACTCCTGCTCCACATTGTCGTCAGAGAGCGTTCCTCGGGCAGAACAGCAGGCAAGAGAACAAGAGCGTCAATATGTGAGGCACTGCATTTTTATTCATTAAAAACTAGAAAACTAGGTACAGTTTCAGAAAAAAAAGAATTTCCACAAGTCAGGAAGGACATCCTGAACCAATAAG
Source organism: Neoceratodus forsteri (assembly GCA_016271365.2). Taxonomy (NCBI): domain Eukaryota; kingdom Metazoa; phylum Chordata; order Ceratodontiformes; family Ceratodontidae; genus Neoceratodus; species Neoceratodus forsteri. The sequence goes on along the minus strand of CM028130.1, from coordinate 1,376,261,397 downwards.
TTGATGAATCCATTCTTTTTTGCACAAACACAAAAGCAAGATTGCCAATGATCTTTAAAGAAATTGTAGTCTGGGGGTCATTCAGCTGTATCTTCCGCGATCTGCTGTTGCAAATTCTGCGGTCGGCTGTGAATTCCACGGATGGCCATGATTTCCACAAGTGACCACAAATTCCACGGTCGGCTGCTGAATAGCGGAAAACTCGGGGCCTTGATTATAATGTAACTGAGTATTCATTTGTATGTTTTGTTAACCTCTCCTTTCCAGATTCATCTCGAAAATGATCTTGCTCAACGATGTTCACCTGGTTAAATAAAGATTTTGATTGATTCATTGATATACAGGCAGTGTCCCCACTCATTGCCTGTGTTGCATGCTCGAATGTATGGAGAATGCATATTAGCCCATCCATTTGTCACCACTGCTCTGCTGTTAGAGCGATGGACATTCCAGCACTGTCCCATGTGGCGTACAGCAGCAGGCATTCTGAAAATGCCTTATACTATTCATAAAGCTGGTCAGTCATGTACAGTGTGGAGTTCCACCTGGTCACAACATCAAGCTTCATACAGTGCTGAGGTAGATGGTTATTGCACTGTAGCTCTCGTAGATGGTCATGAACCTTTGCAGAAGGGTCAAAGTGCACACAGATGTGATGGACGACAGTCACAGTTTCCTTAATGTCTGCATGGTTTAGAAACTGCTGCACTACAAGATTAAGGCATTGTATCAGGCAAGCCACCCTGAAAAAAACATCATCGCTAATGCACTTCACAACATTGGAGCCATTATCACTTGCAATAAACCTTGCTGTAAGTGTGTAGCCACTCATCAATCTCGCCTAGCAGAACATTAAGCATTTTTTCAACCGTGTGAGAACCGGTAACACTTCGCATACTCAGGGTTGCATGCTGCCAAATTCCATGGGTGTTGCTACCACCACGGTTTTGCTTCAGGCAGGTTTTTCCATGCCCAAAATCAACTACCACCCCAGGTAGCTGTGCCCATTGTGCTTTTATGCATATATATGAGCTTGGTGCTGTTTGTCCACTGGTCCACATATCCATGTTAAGATGGATATATTCTGATGCAGAATGCTTCATTGCATATCTTATGGAATCAGCAACCTTTCCATACAGCTCTGACATGGCATACTTAGAGAAATAGGTTTGCGATGGAACCTGCTATTTGGAACAGGCACGAGCCATCAACCTGTGGAATCCAGCATTCTCCATGAACGAGAAGGGCAACAGATTGATGGCCAGCGTTTCAGTGGTGGCAGCATTTAACTCACATGCAGCAGCATAATTGGGGGGCATACTTTGAGTGCCACTCATGGATGGTCTTCAGTGTGGGATGCATCTTTGGGGCTGTTTGACCAGAATGCAGTACTTGTGGCACCAATGTGGTTCTTGTAGGGGTAACAGCTGAGTCTTGTGAATGTATAGACTGCATGAAACCAGTTATTTTGGTTGATTTTGGGTGTGGTGGTGCTGTACTTTTCTGAATCATGGGAGTGGTGCCTCCACTGCTATGCCCACTACTCGAGAGAGCAAAGGATTGCTCATCCTCCTCCTCTGACCTACTCTGCTTTTCCTACTCCTGCTATATTGCACTGCTCTCAGTTACATTTAACTTGCTGATGGAGATCCCACCAACAGCTCTGGCGTCCTTCTGGTATTGCTGCCAGTACAGGCAGTGCTTGTTTTTCAGTTAGGCATGTTGGCCACCGGTGCCTATGTGGCTTCCGTTTTTTCATCGACTAACATGCACTTCACACAGCTGACATATCACCATGGTCTCATCAATTGGATCAAGCATCTAAAAGTTCAAAACTAGAGACCTCTGGGCTTAAGATAGTGCTTGGATTGAGACAGCTGAGAAACAGGCATTGAAGTTTGTGCTTTTTAATCTGCTTTCATTACTTCCATAAGATACTTTTGAGAGGGGGGGGTGACTTGACTGCTTGGAGGCTTTCTGAAAGGCTTGCTGACAGCCTGACCCACAAGCTGTGAATGTAAATGGCCTACATCACCCTTGACCTTTTAAACCTCTGGCTCCCATAGGGGATCATCCAACACGTCATCATCATCAGCACTGATGTTGATGATGTCCTTGTCCTCCCTCTCATCCTCTTCCTCCACCTTATCACTGTCTTCTTGCATGGCAACTTTTTATTTCTCTATAATCATCTTCTCAGGGTGCTGACTATCTATATCTTCTGGATTATCAGACTCTGGCTGAAAACTGTCACCACTAACAATCCCACCAGGAACAGGGACAGTCATACCGACAGACTTATCATCCTCCTCCTCCTGGACCACTGTTCCTGTACTGGTGCCAGTGTCTCCCTTCTTCTCACTAACATCCCCCACCAGCATGGATGCAACATTTCTGGCCATAAAAAACTGAGACACACTAATGCCAGTACTTTGAACAACTCCTTTGCTGGAACATGCTGCACCACCAGATCCCACAGAAGACACAGATGCAGACATACGTGTGCTTTGGGGAAGTGGAACTGAAGTTGTAATCTCTTCAACAGACTTCTTTTCTGCCTTGTCACCCCAGGCATGGGACTGTTTCTTAGCAGGCATTTTTATATGCTTGATCAAAGCATTGTCTTTCTCTGGGAGGATATGAGGAAAGGATTATTACTAAGTTACTGTGTGAATAACACCTCACACCTGCAGTACTGGCTTCCAAGTCCAAACACAATCAGGACAGGTAGCAGCACTCTATACAACTAATACCATATAGTGTAGCCTATTCTAGTAAACAAAAATGCTATTTTTTTCCTTTCCCAAACAGGAATTAAATAACATTGAGAAAAAGGGCACAGGTAACCTACTTTAAATAAAACAACAGACAACACCTCCCCCAACATGAATCAGCAGTGTCTCTGAAAAAATAGTGAAGTAGTTCTTAATACAATGACAGTTTCTTGGGTGGGGAATGGGATGGATGTTGAACAACTGTGTAATAACTGGGTAGGCATTGGTAGGGTTAAGCTAAACTGAACTGAAAAACAACAGCACAGAACACCTCACAAAAAGGGCTACAGATCTGCTCTGTGTGGACAACTGAGGAACTACTGTATAATGTGCTAGTACTTACTACCACAATTTGGGGCAACAATATTAAATTAACAAACAAAGGCAAGCATGACAATCTGGATGGGCCCAGCAATCTCTTGACAAATATTACATTAATTTGTAGTTTTTTATACTGCATGAGTCAGGTAGTAAACAATGCTGTAACAGGGAAAGGGTAAGCAAATTAAACTGAAACAGGAACATTGCAATGCAGAGGCAAGCTCCAACAATACAATACTGGGGAACAATTTGCCAAACCAGTGAAACTGTATCAGGACAAGTGGTCAACTAAAAGTATTTTCAATAGAAGAAATATATAACTGTTGCTTTTCACAGAAAACATGAATATACAAGTAGCGTAACACAGCAGGGGAAAGAGGTTTTAACTGACATAAGTTAACAGCTAACAGAACTAACCACAACCCCCCGCCAAAAAAAAAAAAATAATAGATTAGCACTGTGTGTTCAAAACTTTAGAATTTATAACTAAAAGCAGAAGATTGGTATAACACAGGGTAACAGGAGCAGGAACTATCAGAAGGAGTAACTATTTAGATAAAGTGAAAATAATACTTGTCAATACGTAAGAAAATAATACAAATAAATAGAACACCTGCAAAATGCAAAGGCTTAAAAGAAATGACAGTAAATCTCTCGCAATTTGTGAAAAATCTGTTTGTTAAAGGTTAGAAACTAGCCTGCACTGCTTTTACACATCTACCTTCCCCCGCTCAACTCCTTCACAGACACAGACAAAACTCAGAACTAATTAAACAACCTATTATGCAAAGATCCACAAAATTAGAAAATGTTCCCTAGCAGCACTAGGAGCAATATGTATATCTGGGAGCAATTGGCTCTCAAAAAAAAGTTTTAAAGAGGTTTTAAAAGGTTTTTTTTTTGGCTGTGGTGCACCACACTAGGCAAAGTAAATTTTATTTAAAAAGACGCCAATCCTGGAGGCTCTGGGTGCTGAACAATTAAAATCACATACAATAATACCAGCAATGTAAAATAAATAAAATAACAATATAAAATCTAATAATAAATATTCTACATTAGTCAGTGTCAGTGGCTCAGTAGGTAGCACACTTGCCTCTGAGACCGGGAGATCAGAGGGCTGTGGGTTCAGTTCCCACATCTGGCACTTGGGTTAATATCCCAGTACTGACACTGTAGTGCAGCATGAGATGGGTGCTGCACTTCTGAGGTGCTGTCTTTTGGATGAGACATTAAATCGAGGTCCCATCTGCCTGGATTGGTGGTAGTTCAGGTGGATGTTAAAGATCCCATGGCACTTATCAAAAAGAGTAGGGGGAATTTTTATTAAGAAAGGAAAACACAACATCATGTATGCAAGCAATAAAAAAAAAATGTAACAGGGGTATCAAGAAAAGTAATGTATCAACAGGATACAAAAAATGAATCCACAACATAGCATACAGAAAATAACACATTCAAAGAAACAGTGTTCTTCCCAGGAATCTAGGGTAGAAAAGTAATATGTTTCCATTTCAACTGAAAATGTTCCAATGATAGATTTCGATGCTCCAATTCCATAATCTTTGAGAGTGCTGTTTCAATTGTTAATATAACAGTTTGAGGAGTGGTTTGAATTTGTTGTAAAACATATTGACATCTTGCTTGCCACAGATAATATTTACACATAGAAAAAATAACTCTCAAAATACTTTTATGAAATTTACCCAAACTTCCAGTAAAATCCCCCAATATCAAGGTCTGATATGTAATCCTACTTAAAAAGGGCCATTGCCATTTAAATGCCAAGGTTTTCCAAAATAAACGAGTATCCTCACATTCAAAAAAGAAGTGTGACATTGTTTCTTCGATCTGAATACATGATGGTTTAGGACAAAACCTATCTCAGAAAGATTTGTGTTTCAAATTACCACATACATTCAGTCTGCCATGGCAACACAACCAGGTAACATCCCACATATGTTGAGGAATCCTTTTATCAAGAAGAAGCTGTAAGGAAGGCAAACTGCATATGTGAAGGGGTACATACCAGAAAAAGAAGCAATGGTTTTGTAATATCTAGAAACGTTTGGTAAAGCTGTTTTCTAGTGAGAGATAGGACAGAGGACTTTTGCAACTTCCAGTGTCTCAGCCTTCGAAAACCATCAATCGCATAAGAAGGAATATAAAGATGTCATGAATGTTTGGGCGGTAAAGTATCCCATTTATCCATAACTGTCTGTATGGCACTGCTTACCCACCTCTCCCAAATGTGTGTCGTATACCGTACACAGCTAAATATATTATAAAGAAAAAAGGAAAGAAAAAAAAAGCAATAGGATTAATCATCCCAAGGCCTGCTCTCTTAATAGGTAGATATGTGACATCTCTCTTTATAGGGTTAAGATGACTACCCCATATAATTTGAAAGAAAACACTAAAAATTCATGTCTCCAACTGTTGAGCGGGGGCATAAACATAACTTAAATACAAAAAAATAGGGATCAAAAACTTCTTAACTATCAAGACCCTTTTTTGTTTCCCCAATTTCCAAGTTTTCCAGAGTCGTACCTTATCTTCACTAAGAACCAGACGTTTTTCCCAATTAAACGTTGCCTTGTCTGAAACATTAAACCACACCCCTAAAATATTTTGTCGGTCTGTGCTTGTCTTAATGTTTCCCACCTTAGAGATAGCTATGGAATCTGTATCCAAAGAAATAGAAATACTTTTCTGTAAGTTTAGAGTCCCCCCTGAAACTGCAGAAAAGTCCTGAAAAATCTGAATCGCTCTATTTCCTGAATCTTTATTCTGTACAAACAATACTACATCATCTGCATACACAGACATTTTTTCAGGGCACAAAGTAGAACACGGCGCTAAGCCAATAATCTGTGCATCCCATCTAATTTGTCTAATGATAGGGTCCAAAATAAATGTATATAATAATGGGCTTAACGGACAACCCTGTCTGATCCCAACATTCTGAGGGAAAGGATCCCCCCAATAAACATTAATTAGAGGTGTAAATCTAGCAATAGAAAATAAATGTGTAAGCCAGGTTAAAAACACAGTAGGGATGCCATACAATTTCATAACTTGGAATAGGAAAGCATGATATACCTTGTCAAATGCTTTCGCTTGATCTAAGGATACAACAAAACCAGTAAGCTGACATGTCTGTTTAGCCTCAAAGATCTCTCTTAATATGAAGAGATTAGATTGAATAGTTCGGCCAGGAAAGGCACACGACTGTGAGACATCTATTACGTCTTGTGCCATCTTCTGTAATCTACCACTGAGAATCTTAGCTAAAATGTTATAATCTGTATTAAGGAGATGTAGCAGTCTCCGTTATCCAGGGAACACTTATCTCCCTTTTTATAGATAAATTTCAGGATTGATAAACCAAAATCTGGGACCCCGTCTGTTTCCTGTAGCACTCCATTATATACCCTTGCCAGAACTTCCGACAAATCTGTAGTAAATGTTCTATAAAATTCACGGGTAAGGCCATCTGAACCTGGGGTCACCCCCAATTTAAGTTGGGAAGTGGCAAGAGTAACTTCCTCCTGAGTAATCAGGGACACAGAGTCTAAAGCGCCATGTGTAGATACCTGAGGGACAGGTGCTGTAAAAACATCTAATAACGATTTCTCAGGAATAGGGGTAGTACCAAACTGAACCTGTAAATGTGACCTTGTAATAGAATGTATACCTGTGATGGATGAGTCTATAACACCAACAGAATTATACAGTCCAGTCATCACGGTAGCGTGCAACCGTTCTTTACAGGCTACAAAGGGGTTCGCAGATGGGGAATTCGAAGTACCAAATCTCATTGTTAACTCTAAAGTGTGTGCCCTGTCATATTGATGAGAAAACATGCATTTCCGTAGTTCTTTAATCTGAGGTGTATAATCTATGGGAGAGGAAGCTGACTATGACAAAAGCTTATATAACTGATCTCTATATCCTAAATATTTAATGCACTTATCCCTAGCTCTACGTGTTCCCTGCTTCATGAAAAAGGATTTCGGTTCAAGTTTCGTATCCCTCCACCAATGCCAAATGGAATCATAGAAACAAAGAACAGATATCCTTGCTCGAAAAAGTGTCTGAATTTGTGACATTATAGGCAGGTGTGAAAGTAGAGAATTCTTGAGTCTCCACAAAGAGTTCTGTGATAAAAAAACAGTGGGAGCAGAACCGAAAGAAAAAGTCCCCATTAGCAAATGACGATTGGAGAATTCACTAGGCTGTATAAGAACTTGAAGCAGAATGCAATACTTAGAGGAAAAAAGATAATCTATTCTAGTATTGTAAATAGATCTATGATATATAGTCCCAGTGTCAGATCTCAGGGCTCAATAAGCATCAGTTAGTCCAGCATCCTTGATTAAAGTTTTCAAGGCAAGAGAGTCACAATATACGTTTTTACCAACTGCTGTCCTACAAAAAAGGTCCACAGTGCAATTAAAATCTCTTCCCCACACAATATGTTTCCATGTACAAAGAAAGGGTTTAATTAAATCAAATAAACTAATTCTAGCAGCTTTTGATTGCTGAGCGTAGATGTTTATTATACGAAGAAAAAGGTCCTGGAATTTACAATCTAGTATTAAGGCTCTACCTGGAAGAATACCTATAATTCATGCAATTGAAAAGGCTGTAGATTTAAAAAAGATAGCTATACCATCCGCCACTATATCACCAGACATCCAGTAGGAAGGTCCCCAGACCCAACTCTGTTGAGCCTGCCTAATTTCAAAAATGGACTTCAGTCTCATCTCTTGTAATAAGATAACGTCAGTACATAACGAAGCTGCAAAATGAAAGAAGGCAGTCTGTTTTTTGTAGTTCTGAAGACTACAGATATTGAAGGACGAAATCCGTAGGTGAGCCAGGGTCTAAAAAGATATCAGCCACTCCCATCCTTAGCAGTCATAGTGTTACGTTTTTTACCCCTTTTTTCTTTTTATCCTTTTTTTACGTACTACATCCTGAGGTCTGACGCCTGGGACATCCATGTCAGAAGGCAATATGGAAGCCTTTGTATACCCATCTGTGTCTCCCTTCCCCCACACAATAAGTCAAAAGCATTAGAAGTTGGTATGTCACAGACCTTTTGCGATTGTCTAGCTGTAGCCCTAGTCACCCTTCTAGAGTGTGAAAAACTCTCCATATCTCCCATGGGCTTATCTGGATTCTGTGGGGTTTCAGTAATAGGAACCACTGATGCTGGGTCTACCTCACTCTGCACCTGTATGTCCATATCTGCAGTAGGGGGGCCTAACTTCCTGATGGTGTACAACCACTGAAACTGCAATTTGCCGTGAAGTAGTCGGGGGTCAGCAGAAGGAACAGGAACTTCTTGTTTCTGGATCAACTTGTCCTGTGCTTTCTGCACTAAAGTGTCTGAATTCCAACCCTCAGTTCTGTTTCTACTAGCCCAGAGACACTGGTGATAAGCATGTCCCTTTTCATCACAGAGGTTGCATTGAAAAACATTGTCACAATTCATACTAGGGTGACCATAACCACCACAAAGACTGCATTTCAATAGATCACAAGTACTACTCAAATGGGTATGAGCACCATATTTGTAGCAGGCCCTAGGCTGTCCACCATAAAAACAAACACCCCTATCCTTGCCAAGAAAAAAGCTATTCGGAAGGTGTACCATGTCAGAGTTAACTTGAAAAAGTTTAACTCTGAACTTCCAACCCCCAGTCCACAGACCTTCAGAGTCAATAATAGCTTCAGGTGGGGATAAGACAGTACATCTATTCTGTAACCAATGATAGATGTCACTGATGCTAACCTCTTCATCACGAAACATGATAGTAACATTTTGCACTGCCGTTTTTGTCAGTAGTATAACAAAAAAGGCGTCCATAACGGGGTCTGTTTCAGAGTACTATACTTATGCCAAAATTTGTCCAAACCTATATTAGTTTTAAAACTAATATCAAAAGTTTTCTCCCCAGAAATATGTATTAAGGCATATATGTCTGATGCTTGAAAATGCATAGAACCTTTCAGTAAAGCTCTAGCAACATAATATCTATCAGGAAATTCACTGAGACCTCCCCTATAACGTATGTGGACAGCATTATGTCTGGGGGCCTGTTCCAACTTATTTTTAAATAAATCAGAAAGAATAGGTCCTCTACCAGGTGCCCTAGAAACACATGAAGGTCCCCCTCCCAGGTCATCAAAAGAGGGGGTTGTCGAACAATGCTAGGTGGGACAGACTCAGTTGGCTGTGACAATGAGGCAGAGCCTAAAGTACCCTCCTGTGAGGTTACACTGAGGGAAGCCATTTCCAATACAGATGAAACTGAAGTAGGTAGGGGAGTCATCTCCATACTGCTATCAGCTCTACCTAGAGTAGCTGTATCATGTGAAAGATTAATCTGTGAGGGCAAAGCAGTAGTAGAGCACCCTTCCATAACACATTCCCTATTCTCCACCCTCAAACCCTCCACTTTGCAATAGAATGAATAACACCCTCTGGTTTAAGACACTGTACATCATCTTCAGATAGTTTAGTTTGAACAATATCCCCCCAGTCCTTTTTGTGGGAAACACAGAGTGCTTGGGCAGTTGACAAAAGTCCCTGTGAAGAAGGTACCTTGTTGGAGCTCATGAAGGACGTCCCAGGATAAGTCTGGTGTCCAATTGCCAGAAGCCGTTCGAGTCCATCCATCATGTTCAAGCGCTTCCGATGCAGTCCAGGTAGTCCCTGAGGTGTTATCCAAAGGAGCAAGTCCAAACAGATTACAGACGACTTGCGATGTGGAAACTGCACTGTCGTTCGGTAAAGCTGTCTGCAAATCTCCCAGAAGTGGCTCCGATGCCGCGAAAGCAGTCTCAACACCCATACAGGAAATATCAGGGGGAAGAACACTGGAAACACCATCAGGAGTCAGTAACTTTAGTTCCACGTCAAATGACACAGGTAGTGGTTGCTTTTCCGTCAATAAAGGAAACTCTGGGTTAGGCGAGCGTCTAAACTGTTCTCCCACTGCAGAATTCACACAAGTCGTCTCCAAAAGTACTGATGTAGAAACGAGAACTGCCACTAATGGCAGAGCCAAGTTGTGCTCCATGACTTCCACCGACTCAAACACAGCACTCACTGAGTCCTCCATCCAACAGACCAGAGGTCCCCCTACCGAAGAGTAGGGGAATGTCCCTAGTGTCCTGGCCAAATTTCCCTCATTCACTAAAAATACCACCAATAGCTTAATCTGGTTCAAGGTCAGCTGGCATTCATCTGTATCCCCTTCCCCCAGGTCGTGCCTGAAAATAGGCAGGATTTGTCTAGTGCACTTACCCGGTCAACAAAAACTAAATAAATAAAATAAATAAATAAAAACTACTTTTTATAAAATTACATAAATAGTATGCTCAGCAATAGACAAGCTGGACTAACTATATAGCCAGGGATAAAAAGAGACACTAAGGTCAGACATCAAATAAAGTTATAAATCAAACACTGGGAAGGCCTGGTTATACAGGATGGCCTCAACAGAAGGGGCTTCCCTTATAGCTGGAGACAGCGATTTCCACAGGAGTGCTGACTGTTATCTGACTCCACAGACAATAGACTGTGCTAGAAATAGCCTGCATGTGATATTTGGCAAGTTAACCCACAGTGCATTGCAAATTCCACCTTTGGAGCATAATTTCACTGGCAAAATCTAATGTCATGCTGGCAAAATTATTGCCACAAAGTGAAATTTTAACATGAATGGGCAAACTTGCTCACACACTGTATTCTGTGAAATTTCACAATTACACAAAATTGAAATCCCAGGTGAAATCAAATTCTTCCTGGTGAAAAATGTTGCAGAATTAAGAAATTACATGAACAATTTTGCTGAGCGAAATGTTCACATTTCGCACAACACTACTTACAAATAACAGGAAATGGTAACAGTACATCGAAAAATGACAATTATTGTCATATGTGAATTAAGATCACAATCGTAAGAAAATGTACATTTGTATCAGTCACTCCACTTCTGCAGCCTGAAGTGGGCGAGTATGAGTTGAATTGTGCATGTGTATCTATGGCTACAGAAGTGCTGGACCATGAGAATGGATGTTTCTTGTGTAATCTGGAAAGAGTTGTATGTTATCTGTCTTACCTGATGATGGTTGTCTATAGTTGTTTGCATTGTTTTGTCCCTTTGGTTGTGTGTGGGGGCGATGGGGTGTTAATCTGGAAACTCTAGCACCACATTTCCCTTCTTGTAGATTTCAGTTGAACCCTAATGGGTGCATTAACATAATTTTTTGCAAAGAATTTCCATTCTTTTTTTCAGAATTGTTGTTTTTATTACCAAAATACTTGTGGCTGCAGAAATGCTCACAACTGTGGGGTTACCGCTTGTGCAGCCACAATTACAGATGCATGCAGAGACAGATTAAATATCATCATGTGTATGCAGAAGTCCAGAGCAACAGTGACCATGCGGTTGTACATGCAGTCTTTCAAACGTATGTTAAGTATGTATCAAATCTTATTGCCCTGAGACAGCAGCAAACTGCTTCTGGTATGATATAAATGTAATATAATACGATTCTATGCTTTGTAACATCAGTATTATTTTTTCTTGAAGAACACTGTACCTCATGCACTGACATTGATGTTGTACATTATGATTCCAGCCTACTTTTTTTCTGAAAATTGTTTTACTTACAGTTCTTATAAAGGTTGCCATAAAAAAATGAGTATGATATAACTATCAGTGCTGTTCTCGTTGTGAAACATTTGTATTATTTTCATTATCACTGCAGTGCTTTAGGGCACCGGCATTAGGGCTCCAAGTCATTAGGGCACCAAAATTGAAATTTGCTGCCCCCTCCACTAGGTCCACTCCCCCTGGAGTTGGAATTTATATTGGGGGGGGTGATACATTGCCTGCTGAACTCTGTAATGACCAGGCAATTTTTGCTGATACTTTGAAACATTATTGTCAAATGCTGCTGTAGTAAGTTCTGTAGCACTGGGGGTGCCATGAGGCAGAGTTTTTTTCAAGTGACAAAACAGTGCTATTCTGTAAATTGTATATAGCCCAGCAGGGTTTTTAAAGTTACTGTGGACTAAAACTGAATTAGCTTCATGGAAGGGGAATAAGATAGGTACCACACAAGTAAACGGGAGACAATCTATTTCAGTGGCATTGGAACACACACATTCAAATGCTAAATCATCTGCAAGAGGAAGTTGTATCCCAGAGAAACCAAGGACAGATAATATCACAAGGTATTTATTACCTAAACATTTCACGTGTGAAGTCGTTTCAGCCAAATTGATGAACCAGGGTACAGGGAAGTGAGATCAGCTTCACTTGACCAAGGCACGAGAGAGAGAGAGAGAGAGAGAGAGAAAGAAAGAAGAGAGAGAGAGAGAGAGAGAGAGAGAGAGAGAGAGGAAAGGGCATAAATGCTTCAATACATAGAGTTTATCTGTCTATTTGGTTGGGATTGCCTATGTCCAAGAAGAGAGGGAAACTGTGTCTACAGGAAGAGGTTGATGTAAAAAGCTAGTGAATAGGGAGGTAAGCAGACCATGCAACTTTTAGGAAAGATATAAGCATTTATGTGGACAGGTGTGCAAGATAAGTAACATGTAGGGGACAGGGCCAGAGATGCAGAACATAGGCATAAAGGATAGGGAAGTGGGTACAAGCCCCTTTATGAAGGAAAGAGTCCTGAGTAAGATAAAGAAGCTAAGGGTGGACAAGGTGATGGTTCTGGACTCAGAACACCCCAGGGTGTCGGAGGAACTCTGGAAAGAGTTAGCTGCACCCCTCACAGCACTGTTAAACCTATCGTTAGAGACAGGGGATGTACCAGGTGACTGGAAGAGAGTGGATGTGATCCCACACCACAAAGGTGGTGACAGAAAAGAAGCTGGAAATTATAGGGTGGTCAGCCTGACTTCAGCAGTGGGCAAAGTAATGGAATCAATGCTGAAGGAAAGGTTAGTTGAATACCTTGATACAAGTGACCTGCTTGACCAGGGACAACATGGATTCACCAGAGGGAGGTCCTGCCAGACAAACCTTAATAGAGGTTTTTCGACTGGGTGACTAAGGTGCTCTACCAGGGCAGGGTGGTGGATGTGGTCTATCTGGACTTCTGGAAGACTGATAAACAAACTGTGCAGCCCAGGGGTGGGTCCTAAAATGGTAAAATGGGTGGAGAACTGGCTTACTGGCAGGAGACAAAGGGTGATAGTAGATGGGGAACACTCTGGAGAGGGATTTGAAAAGATGAGGGAGGACCTTAAAAACTGGAGGAATGGTCTGGAGCATGGCAGCTGGGATTCAATACAGAAAAGTGCAGGATCATGCTCATGGTGCACAACAATCCAGGGGTAACATACAAACTGGGAGGGGAAGAGCTGACAGTCACGAAGCAGGGAGTTATATCTCAGATGACCTACTAGAAGCTAGGCAGTGTGACAAGGCAATGGGAAAGGCTAGTCGAATTCTTGGAAGCATAGGAAGGGGTATTACCCATAGAAATAGGGAGGTCATTTTACCCATGTATGAGACACTGGTAAGACATCATCTCAAGTAATGCCTCTAATTCTGGAGACCCCATCTGAGAAAGGACATAGGCATGGTGGAGGTGGTGCAGAGAAGGACGAATAAAATGCTACAGGGCCTACATGGGAAGACCCATGAGGAATGACTAAAGGAGTTAAATATTTATTCCCTGGAGATTGGGGGAGTGCATGATAGAGACATTCAGCTACCTCACTGGTATATACAGAGAATAGGAAGGAAGCATCTTGCAAAGTAAGAGATACTCAAAGACGAGGAACAGTATGACGTTGGAAGGGGGACGGCTCAGGGGTAACATAAAAAAGTATTTTTCATGGAGTGGGTGGTGGATGCTTGGAATAGTCTCCCAGAGGAGGTGGCCAGAGCTAAAACAGTCATGGGATTTAAGAATGAGTTAGACAGAAACAAGGGTATCCTGGAAACAAGAGGGGAGTGCTCCAGAGTTCAGTCTGGGCATTGGGCCTCACAATAGGTAGGGATTATAGGCCAAACTAGGTGGTCAAAGAGGTCATTATCTGCCAACAGCGTCTATGTATCTATTTAATAATAATCCTGTATGTGTACTGATGGTTTATTATATATATATAGTGTTGTACTTATGGCAGGGTGATCTCACTGCCCCTGGATTATGTGAAGCACCGATCCCCCCCCCCATCTCCCCACTATCCTTTACCCTTTACTATCAGCTCCATTCCTCGCAGACTGGCCATCAGCAACTCTTTTCTTTTTCTTGTCTTATGCTGCTCATCCCCTTTTCTCTCCCTACTAAGGTGCTCAGGGTATATGAAACAATAAAGAAATTCATTACAAGGTATAAGTGAATATAAGGTGCTTAAGTGCATAATGTTATTTGTATAAAGTGCAAGGTGCCAAAGTATAAAAGTATTTAAAGTGCTATATGCCTAAAAAAATGTTTGTTATCAATTTCAGACAGAGAAATGATTATAGTGTTTAATGTGCAGCAAATGCTCCAGAAATAAGGTTTAAAACACACTAATGCCCCCACGTGTGTAAGTCCTGGTGTTAGTTTTGTGAGAAGGGTTTTTCATGGAGCTTGAAAACAGGGAGGCTTTCATTGAAAATATTTCCCCCACGTTAGGCTCTCCCATTTGTCTACCCCTGAATTATGCAGAGCTCAAAGTCTTTTGGTAGCCATTCTAATATAAAATGTTGTGGCTTGTGAGAACATTTTGTTTTTATTTCACTTTAGTCCACAAATTTCCCTTCTGAATGCCATGGAACGCCCACCGCATTTGTAGGCAACATGGCAAGCCACCGACATATTGGGCAGCTTGCCTGCAAATACCGGCTGCTTCTTTTTTTTTTAACTTACCTGGCATTCTTGCAGGAAAAGGCTGTGGAAATATAATAAAATTAAATTAAATCACATGAAAGATGGAGCACAGAGGCAGGTGAACAGCTGAGCGTGCACCCGCTTCCTCTCTCAGTGACTCGGTGTCTCAGCCCTCTCAAGTTCCTTCTGTTATTTTTATATTTTTATATTTAACCATTATATGGTTTGGGGCAGAAAATAATGTTTACTGAAGCAAGAGGTACGCAAAGCATTTTTAAAGTAAATGAATGACTTCCAAGATGAAATGCTCCCCAGTAGACGGAGCTTAACTGACTCTGACTCCTCCTTCATACTTTGCTGCATTAGTCACTGCAGAGCTCCCAAAAGAAAGGTTTTCTTTTGTCCCACTGAAAGAAGAGATGCTTCCCAATTATTTGTCTATAAGTAAACTTATAATTTCAAAATGTAAAATGCTTCTCATAGAATGAGTTTACCTCACTTTCCTCTCTAGTCCACTCCTCCCTGCATTGAATTCCAGGACTCCCTTAGGAGCCAGCCAGCCCTCCATCCACTGCATTATACAGCCTAAAAGCAGGACTGTTTGAATGGAAGTGGAGCTCATGAATAATTCATGAAGTGTTCTATGTTATCTTATAAAATACAAAGTTAAAAACATTTATATCAGCCCGGTGGCGCTGAGGGCTGAGGCGCTGGTGCCTTACCTCACGCTACACTAGCGACCCATGTTCGGGAATTAGCACGAGCCATCAGGGGTTGGCAGGGAAGGAGAATGATTGAGCGTCCAATGGACTGCTCTCCTTCTCTGGGAAGAGGGGTCCTTGGTGGTCGGTGATTGCTCGCCCCTCCGGCGGAGGCTGGAGGACAGGGTGTCACCACATGTAGGGGTGGAGTTGGCCAGACGTCTGGAGGGAGCACGTGCGGATGCGTGAATGCTCCACTCCAGTGATGTCATGGCACGGTCCTGACTCCTGGGAGAACAGGAGGAAAAAAGATACCGCCGTGCAGGATGATGGAAGGCACCTCGCAGGCTCCGCCCCCAGCTAGCCATGGTGCTGGCCACCTAATCTGGTCCTTGGTGGGGGAGTTCAACCCCCACCGACCCCACCAGAGGGGCAAGCCCTGGGGCTAGGTCAGTGTTGGCTGATGGATGCCAGGGGACGGGGCTGGGGATGCCCTCCTGATACAAGTCAGTGGAAAGAGAAATCTAATAACTACAAAAAAAAAATGTATATCCACTGAAATGTTATTTGTATGTTATAAAGATGCTACTGGTTGTGAAATGAACTTAACACTTCCTGTATATTACTAAATAAAAGGTTCTGAATCTAAAATGGGTAGGCTCAAGGTCACATGAGCCAGTAGGCAGATATATAAGGGCTGATGTTACAAGTCACTTTAGAAAGCTAGGTCAGAGTAAGTCTGACCAGAGAGGTATGAGGACTTGTTGTCTTCAAGTCCTATTTCTTAGAAGTTTATTGCCTATTTTTCTGATTTTGTCTGCTATTGACTTTGCTGCTATATGTTTTGTTATTTTTGGGGCTCAGTTCGAAGTAATACTTCTAAAATAAATCTAAATACACCACCTGGTGTGTTGAAAGAGTAATTGCTTATGTTATGTCCACCTTATGTCCCATTCACCTCTACAAAATTGATGTTAGAAGTGGGATACTGTGGCATCTGGAATGGGTAGGGGGACTCTCTAGTGGTTATCGCAGTGATACCCTGGTGGACCAATGTACCTGGCAGAAGTTAAGCAGCAGCCAGCTGAGAATCCAAAGCCTTCTGCACATACAACAGGTGTGCTGACCAGAGCAATGGCCAACCAGCTAGGACACCACTACGTCCTGGCCTTGAGTTTGTGACCAGGCCAAAAATGAAGACTGAGCCATTAGGTGCCACCAGCAAGCTAGATGAGGAAGAGGAGGAGGAAGAGGAAGAAGAAGAGAAGGAAGAAACTCCCACATGCCCCTGAGAACTTCGGTGAGTTGCTCCAGTGGCTCTGTGTGAAACAGCCCTAGACAAGCAAAGGGAGAATGACAGAATAGCCCAGGAAGAGAGATGCGTAGAAACTGTGAGAGCTATTCGTGCCATAATCACAGACCAAACCCCAAGGGCTCCTGATACCCCTAGAGAAATTAAAATGACCATGCTAACAGACTCTGATGATATAGAGGCATTTCTGACAACTTTTGTAAGGGTGGTTAGGGCCTGTCTCTGGCTCAGTGAACAATGAGTGGTTCAGTTAGCATCTTATCTCTCTGGTAAACCATAGTTGACTTATAGCCATATGGACAGCAGTAATGCTGACAGTTATACCTAGTTAAATAAGAAATACTCCAGAGATGCAATATAAATGTTGAAGCCTACAGACAGAGGTTCAGGTTCCTTCACATGCAGTGGTCAGTCTCCCCTAGAGAGATATATGTGAGGCTGAAAGAACTTTGCCATCAATGGATTCAGCCAGACAATAAAACAATTAAACAGGTATTAGAAATGATGGTAACCAAACAGTTCATCCAGATTTTGCCCCATGACCTACAAATATGGGTCAAAGAGCATAGGCCTGAAACTGCTGAGAAAGCAATATCTCTAGCAGAAGACTATCAGCTCATCACTGCAGATGCAGGGAGCACCAAACATCGAACCCCACTGCCAGAAAAAGCACTTTTTAGTCTCAGACCACCACATCAAAACCCACCCCATAAGGGAAACCAGAGGTGCTGAAGTGCATAATGTTACTTGTATAAAGTGCAAGGTGTCAAAATATAAAATTATTTAAAAAGTACTATGTGCCTAAACAAATGTTTATCAATTTCAGGCACAGAAATGATTACAGTGTTTAATGTGCAGCAAATGCTCCAGAAATAGAGTTTAAAACACACAAATGCCCCCATGTGTGCAAGTCCTGGTGCTAGTTTTGTGAGGGGATTTTCATGGAACTTGAAAATAGGAGACTTTCATTGAAAATACTTCCCCCTCATTAGGTTCTCCCATTTGTCTCCTGTTGAATTACGAGGAGCTCAGAGTCTTGTGGTAGCTGCTCTAATGTAAAATGTTTGCAGCTTGCTAGGGCATTTTGTTTTTCTTTCATTTTAGCCCATAAATCTCTCCTCGAAATGCCGTGGAACTCCACCTGCGTTTGCAGGCCACATGGCAAGCCGCCGTCACGTTGTGTGACTCACCTGCAAATACTGGTTGCTCCTTTTTTTAACTTACCTAGCATTCTTGCAGCAAAAGGCTGTGAAACTATAATGAAATAAAATTAAACCACATGAAAGATGGAGCACCGAGGGAGGTGAACAGCTAAGCATGCACCCGCCTCCTCCCTTTGGTGTCTCAGCCCTCTCAAATTCCTTCAAGTTTCTTCCATTATTTTTATATTTTTTATATTTAACCATTATATGGTTTTGGGCAGAAAATAATGTTTACTGAAGCAAGAGATACGCAAAGTATTTTTAAAGTAAATGGATGACATCCAAGATGAAACGCTTCCCAGTAGACGGAGCTTAACTTACTCCTTCTTTATATTTTGGTGCATTAGTCACTGCAGAGCTCAAAAAAATGTTTTCTTTTGTCCCACTGAAAACAGAGATGTTTCCCAATTATTTGTCCACAAGTAAACTTATAACTTCAGAATGTAAAATGCTCCTGATAGAATGAGCTTAACTCACCCTCCTCTGTAGTCCACTCCTCCCTGCATGAATTCCAGGACTCCTATAGGAGCCAGACAGTCCTCCATCCACTACATTTGTGCAACCCAAAAGCAGGGCTGTTTGAATGGAGGTGGAGCTCATGAATTATTCATGAAGTGTTCTATGTTATCTTGTAAAATACAAAGTAAAAAGCATTTATATCCACTGAAATGTTATTTGTATGTTATAAAAATGCTGCTGGTTGTGAAAGGAACTAAACACTGCCTGTATATTATAAAATAAAAGGTTTTGAATCTAAAATTGGTGGGCTCAAGGTCGCATGAGCCTGTAGGCAGGTATATAAGGGCTGATGTTACAAGCCACTTTGGAGAGCAGGGTCAGAGTAAGTCTGACCAGAGAGGAGTGAGGACTTGTTGTCTTCAAGTCCTGTTGCTTAGCAGTTTATTGCCTATTTTTCTGAATGTGTCTGCTGTAGTCTTTGCTGCTATTTGTTTTGTTATTTTTACATGCTCAGTTGGCTATATTACTACTAAAATGAATCTAAATACACCACCTGGTGTGTTGAAATAGTAGGTGCTTGTGTTGTGTCCATCTTCTTTCCCACTCACCTCTACAGTACCATTATATTACTGTTGAATTTACACAACCAGGGTTATTTAATAAAGTAGTTATTTTTATGAAGACTGTAGGAACTAGTTGTCCCTGACTGCATCTGTGAGGGAAAGGTACCTGAATAAAAGGAAGTCATTATGAAAGTTCTCCAAGACAAAGGAGTGTGTCCTAATCAGAGCACATACACTCACTATGGGGGGTCTAAAAGGTAGATGGTTTGGAGAAAGAACCATCTGAGCACTGAGATCTGAGCTATTGCTAAAGAGGGGACCTTGACAGCAGTGATGCTTGTCCACATATTCTCAGTGGGAAAGGCCTGAGACAGACAAAGAGGTTCACTGGGTACTGCAGGGCGCTCTGACCATCACATACTTTTATGTTACCTGTTTATTTTATTTAAAATTTTAGTAACTGGGAAAGACACACTGAGCTGAGGCTCATTTCCAGGTGTGACATACAGTATATTTTAAAAAGTTATTCAATATTCTGGTGCGAATTCCATCATTAGTACAAGGTTGAAATCTTTTGATGCAGATGGTTGGAGTTCTTTCACATTGAAGAGTAGGGGTGGGCAAAAGTGCTGTCTTCCACCCCTGCGGAACCTCTGCGGGAACTTTCATGGAAGTTTCTGAACTTCCACTTCTGCCAAAGTTATGAGCAAAATTTTACCCTAGGGGCAGAAAACCACATTTCTGCTGCCCAACCCTAGCCCTGGTGGCTAGTATCCCTTCCCCCACCCACTCCATGAGTACATATAGCCTGTCCCTGGTGGCTAGTGGTCCCTCCCCCCACCAGATCACTTGCTGGCAGCTCAACTTTAATAAAAAATACCCCATCCCACCAGGATGCAATCCCTTCCCCACCCTGTCCCTGCCCGACAACAAATATCCTCATAGCTAGTGGTTCCTCCCCTCCACCTCACCTGCCAAAACTAAAATCGTTTAGTGGCATTTAACAAATCAACCCCACGATCCCCTTCTCTGTCCGACCAGTACTTTTTTATAAAAAAAATACCTTGGTGGTCTATTGATTTCCCACACCCTCTCCATCCCCAATCCCCAGTCACATTATTTCCTGGTGGTCTAGTGCCCCCCACCCTTCACCCCAGCAGGTGTCCCACCACCCTAGCTCCTACCCCATCTAAAACCACAGTAGATGGTGACAGCCCTCCTCTCCTCCATGGCTGTGCCCACCACTACTGAGTTGTCACATGAATGAGTGCATTCTTGTTGAGAATGCACTCATTCATTGACAGTTCAGTGGGCAGGCCAGCCTTGGTGTAGAGAGGAGGGCTGTGCCAGTCCACCCACTGGGATTCGGGATGGGGGTAGGTGCTGGGTGGTATGACACCTGCTGGGGTGGGGGGCACTAGACCACTATGGAAATAATGGGACTGAGGATTGGGGATAGGGAGGGTTTGAGAAACCACTAGACCACTAGGGAATTTGTTTTAAAAAGTACAGGTTGGATGGAGATGGGAATGGGGGGTTGACTCATTAAATGCCTATGGACAATTTTAGTTTTAGCAGGTGAGGTGGAGGGGAGGGACCACTAGCCACCATGGCATTTATTGTTGGGCAGGGATAGGGTGGTGGGAGGGATTGCAACTCGACAGGACTGGACTGGGCTTTTCAGTGGCAAGCTGGGCAACTGGATTGGGTGACGACCACGAGTGGAATTTCTGCAGAAATTCTGAAATCAATTTCTGAACTTCCATGGAAGCAAAAGTCAGACTTTCACTTGAATTCTGCCCACGGAAATCTGTTTTCACACATCCCTATTGAAGACCTATTTTATTTTAGTCTTTGGTAACCAGGTAAGGCCCACTAGGCACAAGTGCCTGTTTTCAGGGGTGACCTGGGAGCACTGGGCAGTTAAGTGACTTGCTCAGAGTCACACAGTATGCAAGTGGAGGTTGTGAGAATCAAACTCAGGTCTGGCCTGCTGGATGTACCAAGCTTGTTCACACCTCATTCCTCTAACCTCTAGGCTATACTGCCATTTTAAAATGATTCACCATTTACATGAAGCATTTACACCATTATAGTACATGGTGGAAACCTGTTATGCATGGCTTTCCATGGTTGGAATATGGTTGTGCTTCAGTACAGACATTGATATGTTGTAGTGGTGCAGTATGTATGTCAGTTCTGCAGCACAGCAACTTAGAATGCCAACATACAACTGCTTTCTGTTAACCCTTGAAAGTGTTCTCTTTTAAGTAACTGTTACAGAAAAGGCTGCGGCACATTCAGATAGTAAATTCAACTGCAGCATTGTGACTTATATGATTCAAGAAAACATCTCAGAGGGGCAAATGTCTGTATAAAGTTTTGTTGTTACTAACTAGCATTTATGACATGCTTCATTGCATCACTGAGTTGTGTTGATATTAGTGCAGTCAGTGTTTGAACAAAAGCTGGCAAATGTAGGAATGTTTGTTTTGCTGAATAAAGACAGGAGTTTACTCCAGTGGTGCTGTCAAAGGTAATTGTACATGTGAAGCTTGCTATCTTTTTTGCAGGTGGTGATCTATTATCATTTGTACAGATTCCCTGTTTTTAAACAGTCAAAGCTGAGAGTGGTGTCACAGTGGGCTGTTTCATCTTAACTGTGTGTAATCTTTCTGAAATGACATAAGTCATGACCACATCAGTGGCCAATGGAAACAGAGGCAGGTGAGGTTAGTATAAAGTGTGCAGTCAGTTGTACTCGATGCATTTTCCTTCAGCACAGATTTTGTTAAATGCAACACCGGTGATCCTGGATACATAAGAGAGCTACAAAGCTAATCCCATATTAAAAGACTGCTGTACCAATATCAATCATTTCAGCATCCAGGCTTGGAGCTTGTTACTTGTAAATTGACACTGCATACACAACACACAGCAGAAACTTTCTGTGTACGTATATGCCTTTCACAAGCTGAAACTTCGCCGAGCATCTGTCAATCATGTGTAGTTATCCTAAGTTGTCAAACTTCACCATGATATCCTCAATAATTATTCTCTGGACACTGTATTCAAAGTCAACAATGTTTCCCATAGCACCTTTAACAAATCCGTATCTCACCTGCAAATTGCGATGAAGAATTACCCATGCATTTTTGTACAGTGTTAGCACCATCTCTAGATCAGTAATCCTTGAGACATCCACATTTAATTCCTTTAAATGTTCTGTCATATTTGCCATCAAGCTTGGCATTAAGCATATGCCATTAATCCCATCAATTGTGTCAATGTAAAAAGTGTTTATTGCTAGTTTCCTAGCATCAATTTGTTAAATTCATCACACTGTTTCAGCTTAGGCATTACACAGATGATCTGTGTGTCTGTACATGACACATCACTAACCAGATTAGATGCCTCTGTTAATGAAGCCTGTCCACTGCCTATTACTCTTGTAACCAGAGTAGCATGACTTAAAGATGACAAGTTTCCAATTATTGTCACTTCAATGACATTTCTGTAGACAACATCATCACTCTGTCATATATTTTGAGTGAGTTCAATGTAGGAAAATAAATCCCTCAAGATTACTCTTCCAATGCACCCATTTGTTTTTCTAGATTCAACAACACTGTAGGCAGCAAACACATGCTTTACATTTACAGGTGCAAGTTGTAGTAGGTCACCAAATACAATAATGTGTTTTCCAACAAATGGAATCTCATCATTTGCTTGTGGAATCTCATATAGGCACAAGTGGATAAATACAAGCAAGAGATTAATGACCATACTGATCTCATCCACAATCAGTAGTTCCATTTTTTCAAACATGGATTGCATCTCATATGCCATTTGAAGTGACAGTTTTCAATATTTGCCAGTCGTCTTATGCTTAACTGGTAGCATAGGCTAAGTGGTGCAGAGTCACCACCTATGTTGTGTGCTGCAAGTCAAGTAGGAGCAGTGACAACAGATATTGCCTGTCCTGTTAGTTTCCTTAAATTTGCGCTGATTGCTTTGATAAGAAAACTTTTTCCAGTATCAGCTGAATTACTCCCAAATATCCACATTGGCTATTGTTTATCACAGTTGCATTCCTTTTTACAGTGCCGAAAGCCATGATTAACAACATATGTCACAGCATCATACACATTTATTTGTGTTTGTTTTTCATTTAAACATTCTCCTATGGCAGCAGTGTTAACATCTTAGTCGTATACTTGCTGCATAGCTGCCTCAATCTCTGACATCAGCAGTAGTGGATCATTCATAGGGAATGGGTCAGTTAAAATACTCTATGCCTCCAGATCCTTATTGTCTTGTGATCTGACTGGAGTGTCTTCATCTAGCATCTCCATGGCCTTATCAATCTGTTGTTTTTCTAGGTCTGACCTTTGAATGTAGGAATTAGACTTGTTGGATTTGAATGTCTCATATGAGAGATTGGATTGCTCCTCATAGGTATCTGAGTCACCTTTCAACAAGCCCTCATGTCTCCACAGTTTAAACATGAAGAAAAGTGCAATGTACTATAGCTCTTTCTTTTCTATTGATTTGAGACTCAGTTTAAAATGATCAATCAGCCAAGGCTTGTACCTCTTCACAAGACAGCCTGGAACACCTGTAACCTTGTAAATCTTCCTTGATGAGTCTTGCTGAACTCTAGATTTGAAGTTGTACCACTGAGCAACTTCAAACAGATACAGTCTCTCTGTCTGTACATGCCTCTGTGGGTAGTACATGTGAATGTGTTCTTCAGTATGTTTGTTGAAGTCAGCTGCCCAGCTGGAAGGTCTTCAGTCTGGTCATGTGTTTTCAGTACACGACACCTGTTCTGTTCCTGGTTAACATTCAAACAGCATATTGCTTCGGACTTGCCATGTAGACATGTTCCAATCAATCAGTCATTTGCTTAATAGGCATAACATTCACAGTGTTAAACAGTTTTTAACCCTAGACCATAGCTGTGATGTCAGTGACTTACTCCTGGACTGTAGTTCCTCCCACAGCTCTTGCTAGCAAGCTTGCTCATTCTTAGTAATGTACAATGTTATGTATCGTACAATGGCCATAGAATTATCAGTGACAAGCTGAGCATCAATGTTCACCTTCAACATCAGTAACAAAACAGGAATATAGTCATTTATGAATGTCTAATTTTCTTTCCAAAGCAATTCATATACTCTCTTTGTGGATTTAGCTTTAAGGTGCTGTCTTTTAGCAGAAAACAATTTATTCATTTTTCTGAGGGAATCTAAACTGACACATTGTGCACCATGTCCCACCACTTTTCACTTTTTTCTGGCGATGGTTGCAACAAATTTGATACTGAAACTTTTTTAACAAGTTCATGTGGTGTCCAATTTGTCAGGTATGTGGCATGTAACATATTTTATAATAAATGCCAGAATATAATTGTCTGTGGAGTCACCAATTCATGGTGCATCTTTAATCCACAGTATGCGCATGAAGGGAACCATGTGCCTGATATTCAACTCTCCAGATGAAAAGCTCAACAGTACCCAGAAGTGGCTAGATCTTGAACAATATAAACTTTAATATGGCATGAACTCTGTGATGGAAATGTTGAGAGAAAGACACTGGATCTAGAGAACAGATCTTATGACTGCCATGTGTCATTTGTCATGTACATCCTTTTTTAAGCACTATAGAATATTTGGAACTTCCTCCATACTGTATTTTGCATAGCTGAGGGTAACAAACCATGTTGCCACTTCAAACTCAAATAACATGCACATGAGTTCAGAATGTCTGTGGTACAAGAATTCCTTTATTACATCCATGCTGGACAAAATGGAGTTCAGACTTACTTCTAGAATTTCATCTTTGTTTCTCAGCCTCTACAGCAAGTCGGTACTTGTAAGACTGTCGTGCTGTGATCATATGAAGAAGGTGCACAGCTGCAGCAGAGATACTACTTAGCTCACTATTCCATAGCAGATGGAATAAGTATTGTATGTTCTGTCTGAATTTTCCATCTGAATTTTAGAATTCTAGATGCTTTGTACTCAGCACCAGGAACATGTACTTCACGCTCATTTAAAAAACCCACCTGTACCATATGTAAAGAGATCAGAAAGCATTGTGCTTTCAGTGTGCTGCCCCATATCCTGACATGGTCACTTTCTACCCATTTCATTTGGTATAGTTCAATGTTATAAGTAAATGGGTCTTTGCCATGCAGCGGATGAATAGTATACTGCTTGTATACATTCTTATCCATGGTCATTGAGACTTTTTCCAGCACCGGCTTTGTAGTTAGTAGTATTTCATATTATGGCTCAATGTCACCCACATGATCAATGTTTAAGTCCTCATGGAAAGGATTATGTGTCTTAGGAAACCGTAAAGCATTCTTCACACTCTTTACATTCACGACATCTTGCCAAATGGTTCTGTTTTGGTTGGAACACCATTTACCAAAATTACAATGCTGTTGTCACAGGTTATTTCTGTAACATTTTATTTAACTGGCAGTGACTGATACATGATTGAGCCTTTTGAAGATTTGATTATTTCCTTCCTTGGCATGTTTTGTTTTGGTAGTTAGTCTCAGAATTGTCTGAAATGGTTTCATTGTTTGAACGAGAATCTATTAAAACAAATTCAATCAGTCATTTTCTGACAGAGTCACAACAGTCTCCATCTGATTTAAAACAGAACATTAAGGTAGAACATTGGCTTTCATTTTGCTGTGACAGTACACACACATGTGTACTAACTCCACTGGTGTGCAATAATTTAACAGAATGTATGTAATTAAGCATCCTCACATGTCATTAAAGTTTATTTTAGACAGATCACTTTTTGTACTCTGAGATCTGTAGTACATTTTCTTACTGGAGATACACTCAGTGTCAGACTTGTGATGTGTGGATGATTCAAACACTGCTACTTTTGTGCCAGCATTTTTAATCAGTTTACCTTCAGTCACATCCATTACCTCACACATGATTTCTACCTCATCTCTTGAAACATTGTCATCAGAAGGTGCATAATCCACTTTAAGTGATTTGATGAACAGAGAGGCACCATCAATATCAGCATCTGCTAGTAATTTATCTGGTCTATCAAATTTGTCCACTAGACTTTTGACACAGTAGGTCAAAGACACAAACATATGGATGCCAGAATTATGAACAGCAGTCATGTGCATGTGATGAAAGACACTTTGGCATACTCCACTATACAAACATGTCAACAAATGACCTAACAAAAATGTTAATGGCCTAACTGGGCATTTATCTATATTCTGAACAAACCTATGTCCCTTGTGATGTCACCAAAAACAGATTAACAAAATCCTTTATTTTGTCAAGTGATTCTTGTCTAATATTGCAGGTTGCATCACATGTCCCCACAACTGCAGCTGACTTAGTAGATTCTGCTACAGCACATTGGACATCTTCTGGAACATGGGCTTCAACATTCTGCACCAATTGCAGAATGTTTTGTGTTCTACCATATGCATTCACAGTCAAAGCTACATCTTTATTGTCTGAATGATATGTCTCCTCCCCAAAAAATGCCTGCCACTAATTGTTGTGCAACCAAGCTGCATTACAAATATCACAAAAATGATCTCTGGTAACATACAGAATCTTTCGATGTTTTTTTTTTTTGTGGATTTCCATCCAAAATTAATCTTTGCCATGTGGTGATCACTTTTTACAATGTTGCCACTAATGTTTTCTAACATTTCTTGCCATATATATAAATGTTTTAACTTTGAGATGGAAGTGCATCAATTATATTTTATTCTTAATATTTTTGGCATTGTGCCTCATAATAGGGTAAATTGCCCTTTCCAATTTTGATTTTGATGCAATTTCTTTGAAATACATTTTTCAAAAATTGCTTAAACATGTAGTCTTGCTGCTATATTTTTTGTTTACTGTGTTTTTCTTTTTGATTTAATATGTTTGATGTTACAGATTTGTTTTTTGCACAGCTTTAGATACAGATGATGCAATATAATTGCAGCATTTTGTAGTGGTCCATTTGTTCAGAACTGTTACTGCATTCAAAGTACCTGGTTCTTCTCAAGTTTCAAGTTTGTTTATTTGGGATAAATTCATTGAGCAAGCTCATTTACAATGATGTCCCATTATAAAAAGTACAAGTTGCATATAAAATACAGAAATAAACATGCAATGTAAGGAGACTTTGAGTACATTGACAATAAGGACCTAGCAACACACAGTATATTACACATAAAGTCATATTTTCACATAATGTCCTTTCGTGACCTCTTTCATGAGATAACTACATCTCTCACAATGAGCAGTGGCAGACAGGAACCAAGCCTCTGTAGCTGCAAGGGATGGGAATTTGCCATCCTTCAAGTGATGTCTAGCTGGCAAGGAGTTCCATTCACAAGTGATCATATGGCTACAGAAATAAGTAGCCCTTAATGTGCTGGACCTTAGAATTATCAGCTCCACTAGGTTAGAATTCCTTAAGGAACCATTCTGTGCTATATACTCTAAAAGTTCTATCAAATAATCAGGAACATCTCACTGAATATTTTTCAATGTAAACAGTATTTTATGCAATCGTTGTCTTTCATGTAAAGAATTCCAACCTAATTGGTTATTTAACATACACCAACTGTATGTGCGTCATATGAGCCATTAAGCACAAATCATGCCATTCTTTTATGCAGTACATCTAGTTTTGTAAGTTTATCCTTAGTATTATACTCATACACAATATCTACATAATCTAGAACTGGTAAAATTTGAGACTGTTCTATCTTTAATCAAGTCTCTTGATCTTATTACCTCTTATGACGATATAGTGCTGTTAAACATTTCCTGACCTTATCAATTTGGCCACATGTAGGTTTCATGATCCTATTTTAGCTATGCAATACCCAAGATACTTGTAACCTTCTACTTGTTCAACTTTTGTACCTTCCAATGTATACACATCTAATGATCTAGTAATAGGATCATTCAGTTTATTTGAAGACCCAATCAACATCACATTTGTCTTAGTTGAATTCAATTTCAAATGGGACAACTTAAAGAAAAGTTGAAGTTTATCCAACATCTGTTGTAATTTTGGCCAGATCTCTCTGTTGATGCCTCTTTCTATTGTATGAAGGCATGTTTCATAAAGAGTTTTGCAAACGTGCCACAGTCAAGTTTTGAATTCCTACAAAGAAATTGAACAACAACAAAAAAAAAAGATGTGTTTCCTAGAAATGCAAGAAAACCAAATCTTTGCATAAATAGAATAACACAGGGCTCTCTATCTGTTATAGTGCTGTAGCTCCACATGGGATTCCAGTGACATCACAAACCTCGAGAGCCAAGACTGACAGTTCCATGATGTCCCTAGAATCCCAAGATGGAGTTGCAGGCACTGTAACAGATAGGGAGCCACCTCTTGTTCATGTAATAGATGAACCCCTCTATCTGCTAACTGATACAGATTACATTAATCAATGTCATCTCCACATTTGTCTTCTTTTAACAACATTCATTAATGATTTTACTCACAGCATCCCCCCACCAGCTACAGAAAAATTACTGTTCATGGTGACTACACCCTGCAGACAATTACCCTTAGTGCCCCATTTCCACTAACTGTCTCAATTTTACATATAAAAAAAAAAAAACTTACAGAAAACAAAACTGAGGAAAGCCAGTGTTAATTTCTTTGTTCCTCAGGCTTGCATGTCTGCTGCCCCCCAATAGCACATCACTTTAGCAGTGCCAGGCTGTCAGTTACCACAGATTCCACTGTTGCCAGTTGCATTTAATACCACCTTTCCCAACAGTACCTGAACATTCAGATTTGTTTTCTAAGCTGTCTGGGGGTACAAGAATGATAAAATGGATGGGAACAGTTATGAAGGTTGGTGAATGTATCATTTTTTCTCACAATTTCTTGCTCTGAGAAGGAGTAGATAGCTTTCAATGGTATTTCAAACTGCTCTCCCCATAATACCACACACCTGAAAATCCACTGCCAACCATGACAAAACTAACAAACATATTTTATAAAAAAGAGAAACTAGAAAGTGCTTTTTTTTGATGCAGTTCCAAATGTTTTAAATTTTTTGGTTCATAAACGTATTTTAGTTTCATGAGCCATTTTTATGTTTGCTTGCGCACATGCGCAAGAAACATGTTGTAGCAGCTTGCTGCAGAAGCAAGTTGTGGAGGTGCGGCACTGTTGTGGCCAGTGCCCTCACTGCCTTTTGAGGCTTGGCCCACTTTCCCCAATGGGGTGGCATGCTGCCACTGACACTAGTTCAGCTAGCATGCCACCACCTTGAAACATGTTAGCTGCTGCAATCAGGGGCTGCCTCATCATTGCAGCATCAGCCATTCTGCTGCAATGAGGGAGTGACCCATCATTGCAGAGTGGTACCTTGTATGCCCCCAACCCAGTTTGCCAATGGGGAGCCCAGTCCCCATTAGCATAATGTCCCCACCCCCAAGTTTCTGTTGTATGCTGAGGGGGTGCCCAATCCCCCTCGGTATCATGACTCCTTGTCCTTTTTTGACAATGGGGTGCCCAATCCCCATTGGCTTCAGTCCCCCCTTCCCAGTTCAGTTTGTCAATGGGGGAGCCCACTCCCTGTCGGCATAATGTCTTCCTCCCAATTTGTTGTCTGCCGAGGGGATGCCCAATCCCCCATGGCTCTCCCCCCTGGTATGTGCCGAAGGGGGCGCCCAATTCCCCATGAGCTACAGCCCCCCAATGACTCAAGTGGCCTGCTGGGAGCCCACCTCAGTGTGCCAAATGTCCCTGAAAAAAATAAACAGTCCCACAATGTTTTTTATTACCCCTGTAAACCAGAAAATGGTCCTTCATTGAGTCTGTGGCCCCACCCCCAAACCACACAAATCCTCTGTGCACCCTGCCTCCCCACACCCCCCTCACCCCATACTTACCTCTGGAGCCCAGCGTGAAGATCTTCAGTGGACCGGGAACACATCTGCACTCTTCAAAACTGACCTCGAATTGAAGAAATGCTGGTAAGCTGTAAAATGGCAAAAACAGGTTATTTTCAACTTTGGTGCATATCTCAGGCATTTTGGGGAATTTTGGCACCAAATTTTCAACATGGCATTATTGGGACCCCTCCTCATGAATTCAGCCACTGTGATGGCATTATTCCATCCTGAAAGGTGATTTCACTGTCACTGTGCAGAATCACCTTTCAGGACTGATTAATGAAACAACAGTGCCAGTGTTCATGAGGTGGGCTCTCAAAAAGCCTATGTTGCAACTTTGTTGGACTAAATCCAAAGAATGTCTGTTTTATGAGCGTGTGTTGTGCAGTTCCAATGCATACGCATAACTTCATGAATCTGCAATATTTTTACTCCAGATTTTCAACATTGGCATTTTTCCACACCTCCTTATGAACAGTAGAGCTGTCATTTTTTACATCCTGGCCGAAATGTGTTTTTGCACTTCGGGCGCAGAATAGTGTGGTTGCTGTGGGAAATCAGTGTTTGGGACACATTAAGAAATTCACAGTGACACTGTTCATGAGCATAGGGCCTAAAATGCCTATGTTGAAAATTTTGTGATGAAAATCCATAAAATGACTGTGATAAGAGTGTGTGTTGTGCAATTTCCATGCACCTTTGTAACTTTACAGATTTGTAATATTTTCACAACAGATTTTCAACACTGGCATTTTTTCACACCTCCTTATGAACAATACAGATGTCATTTTTTGCATCCTGGCTGAAATGTGTTTTCACACTTCCAGCGCAGAATAGTGCGGTAGCTTTGGGAAATCAGTGTTTGGGACAGATTAAGATCAAGTGAGTGAGAGAGAGGGAGTGAGTGAGCTCAACTGAGCTCTGTCAGGACTTCTGCAGATTTCTTTGTGGGCAGAGAAAGGTGCCAACACAGGCAGGAGCCCAGTACAAAAGGACAGCCTGCAGCACCGGGAGAAACAGAATGAGTGAGTGAGGGAGGGGGAGTGAGCAAGCTCAATGGAGCTCTGTCGGGACAGCTGCAGGT
The DNA here is from genome assembly GCA_016271365.2 of Neoceratodus forsteri. Classification (NCBI taxonomy): domain Eukaryota; kingdom Metazoa; phylum Chordata; order Ceratodontiformes; family Ceratodontidae; genus Neoceratodus; species Neoceratodus forsteri. Next base: position 1,376,230,188 of record CM028130.1, on the reverse strand, counting down.
TTCTCTGTGGGCAGAAAAAGGCATCAATTCAGGCAGGGGCCCAGTACAAAAGGGCAGCTTGCGGTATCGGGAGAAACAGAATGAGCAAGTGAGAGAGGGGGAGTGAGCAAGCTCAATGGAGCTCTATCGGGACTGCCTCAGATCTCTTTGTGGGCAGAAAAAGTTGCCAATGCAGGCAGGATCCCAGTACAAAAGGGCAGCCTGCAGCACCAGGAGAAATAGAGTGAGCAAGTGAGAGAGGGGGAGTGAATGAGCTCAAAGGAGCTGTGTCAGGACTGCCGCAGATCTCTTTGTGGGCAGAAAAAGTTGCCAATGCAAGCAGGAGCCCAGTTCAAAAAGGCAGCATCCAGCGTCGGGAGAAATAGAATGAGCAAGTGAGAGGGGGGGAGTGAGCGAGCCCAACAGAACTCTGCCGGGACTTTAGAGTTACCCACCTTCCCGCCCAGGGTCCTCTGTGGTCCTATATTACAGCAGGGTCTCTGGAGTGTAGACAAAGAAATGATTGGATAGTTTTCGGATTGCTGTAATAATACATATTTATTTGTTCTGTTTATTTCTCTAACTGAGCTGAGTAATACTTGGAGTGCAATAGGATTTCTAACTGGGCTAAGTGAAACTATATAAGAGCTGAGAACAAAAAGTATTGTAGCTGAGAGGTGAAAAACAGACAAGGAGGCTTTAGGATTGCTACAGTTATACAGTATCTAATGGATGAGATTTGAAACTGAATTAACCTGGTCGGCAAGAGGGCAGTAGGGCGACTAGTGTGGGGGGGGGGACAATAATTTGAGTAAATAGGGGCCTAACAGTTGTAGCAGGGTACAGAACCTGGGAGTAAGAGCCCGTAACATAAGATGGGGGCTAAAATGGGACAGGTGCCACAAGTCAATAGGGCAGGCATCTTTGGAAGGGTGGTGGGGTGTAAAGGGTGTGGGTCCACCATGATCCTGGACTGGGTTTGGAAGATGGGGGTGTGTGGTCTGTAGATGACTGGCTAGTTTGAGGGAGGAACTGTGGAGGTTAGGAAGGAGTCTAAGTGGCAGGGCAGGGCAGACGAGTATGGTAGGTATCTTGGGGGGGAGTAGGGGATGGCAAAGGGTGATGGAGGAAGAACAACTAGGGAGTGAAACTGACCAGCATATCAGAGGCACTAACAGAAAAGACAGGAGAAGGGAGGGGGTACCTGAGGTGAGGTGGAGGCCTCCTGATGGGGAAGGAAGAGACCACGAGGAGTACCAAGTGAGAGAGCAGATGGCTGTGGGTAGGGAAGGACCAGGGATGGCACAGAGGGGAACAAGTAGGAGGGGGGGAACTGATAGCGGGAAGAGGTATAGGAGGGGTATATACTAGGAATAGATTCTAACCTCTGCTATGGGAGAGAGAGAGAGAGAGAGAGAGAGAGAGGGAGCAGAACATACTGAAGGGTGGAGGACAAGCAGGGCATGAGAGGGATGGCAACAGAGGTAGGAGAACAGATAGCAAGGACAAAAGGGCAGAAGGGGAGCTAGTAAGGAAGGAGGGGAGAAGGCTACAGGAATGGGGAAGGGGCATCACTATCGGGGCAGAAGGGAATGGGGGCTCTAAATCGACAACAGTGGGGATAGGAGAGGGGTTGGAAATCAGGGGAGGAGGGAAGGTTGACATGGGAAGCCTAGTAGGAAGTAATCAGGCTGGGAAGCAGTTCAAGGGGGATGGGAGGAATAAGGCAGAGAAAAGGGGCAAGGTGAAAGTAGGGGGTACAGATACAGAAGTCACAGAGGATGCTGCTGGCAGGGTAAGGGGCAGGGAAGAATGAATACTGGGGTGGTGGAAGGGCCATTAGAAGGAAATGGGGTAAAGGATGGGTGGGTACTCATTCTGGGGGATTCTATACTGAAAGGGCCGAGGTGAGGTGGAAAGGGGAAAGGCACAGCCATATCAGAGTTGAAGCTGTCCCCAGGTTGACAGCGGGAGAGGCAGGGCAGGCACTGCTCAAGCATGCAGCGAGGGGGAGGAAGAAACCTCATTTAGTGTTGCATGTGGGTAGAAATAACTTGGTGGGAGAGACTGTGGAAGTAGTGAGAGGGAGGTTTGAGTAGTTGGGCAGGCAGTGTGTGGGTGTGGGGGAGTCTTTGGCATTCTTGGAGGTACTGCCAGTACTATGTGCAAGCATGGGGAGGAAGGGTAGCCTTTAGGAGTTCAATGAGTGGCATACCTCAATGCCTGTCCATCTGTACTAGGTGGAGGTGGGGTTGGCATGAAGTTCAATACTTCACTGCCATTCCTACTCTGCATCTAACTCCTGCATTTCCAATGCTAATACCAGCAAGCAAACATTCGGCATTGACATATGCTTGTTTAGTCTGCACCAGTAAAATGTAAGAAATATCTTGTGAACCAAAAACCACCTTGTGAATTGATAACAAGACAAGTTGCAAATTGAAAAAATAATGGGGAAAACATTTAGAAACAATGTAAAACATTCAAAAAGCCACTAAAACACTAGAGTTAATTACTCAGACCATATATAACAAATGTAATAGCAATATATGAATTATGTACTTAGTTTAAAACTTTTTTTGGAAAACAACCAATCAGAATGATTGTGTGACATCACTGGTGATGCAAAACCTTGGCCATCTATGAATTCCAGCAACAGCAGAAATAGAACTGAGTAACAAATCACTTGCTGGCAGTGTCTGCACTGTAATCCTTATAATGTTAAGACTGCAATCACATCTACAATTGTTTTCTAATTGTTAGCTACTCACTTTTTTGTGTTTTGTTGAAATGTCCAGTGCCCCCTCCATTTTCCAAGTCCCATGGTCCTCACCAAACCAGAAGTGATGTCGTTGATAGGATGGTCCTGCTCTGTGATTGACAACAAATGCTATGATCCCCTTCCTTGTTTGCGAGTGACAGAAATACACTGTAGTACAGTAATTATCGATCAATACTGGCAAAGAACCTAAATTAACTCAGCACAATCAATACACAAAATCAGGGCTCTTCAGTGGTTTGTCCCATCATCAGCATTGACATTCTATATTTTGTTTCCCACACCATGCTACTGACAAGGTACAGCTACTGACATCAGTGTAGTTTTCTGAACTCACCGGAGTTGCAGTCAGCATCGTTTAGTAACCTGTTATGTTATGTTCAGTCTTTTCATGTTTTGCTTTTTTTTTGTGGCTTTCATTCAGTCAGTATGAGTGGTCCTGTGATTACTATGTTCACACATAGATGCAGATGCAGGAACACAGATGATGTGACAACGTGTGTCATGTGTGTGTGTGTGTGTGTGTGTGTGTGTGTGTGTGTGTGTCCTCATTATTAATGGTAATAGGACATTGTTTAGGTTAGAATAATACAACTGTTTGAAGACCAAAATACCCCATGTTCATACAGCCTATCCTGTCCCTTCAATCTAGCACTGGTCAGACTATAAGCTGCCTAAGCAATACTCACTTCTTCATAGCTAGTACTTCTTTACCACTGTCTCTGGACCTCACCTACCTTGTTGATACCCTCCCAGGTCTCCTGTAGCTTTCACACTCATGTTTAAAAGCGTAAACTGTGTGAACAGTAATGATCTCCTGTGGTAGACAGTTTTTTTTGTTCACCACCTTCTATATGAAGAAGTATTTCCCCACATCACTTCTAAACCTGCCTCCAATTAGCTGCAGATGATGCCCTCACAACTCTTGTCTGTCCACCTTGGAGCACTGTCTTATTTCCTTATTTTAATTATACCTTTTATTGCAGCATGATTCTGCTGCTCTTTTCCAAAAGCACATTGCAAGAGTAGATGCTACTGTAATTAAGAAACGACCTGAGCTAAATTACACTGAATCCATTTCTGGAACAAAGACGTATGTCCAAATCCAACATTTTTATAAGTTGTGGTGAGGTGCTAAGTTCATTGCACTGGTGAAGTGGCTAGGCTCATGGGGAGGGAGTGTGTTTACCTGGCATTCCTGTGCTCATGGTGTGTCATCAGATGTGAGGCAGTTGCTCACCCTCCTTCCCTCTAAGTGACTGCAGCCTGCTCAGCAAGGTGGTAGATGTGTAGCAAAAGTTGGATGTAGACCAAGAAATGATGTATGGACTTATGTTGCCTGACATTCAAATGTTTGTGTGTATGCTAATTGATCTATTGCAGTACAAACTGGAGTTTGTGCTGGAGCCTCATACTCAGAAGGGGCTGTTACATGGGCAAAGTGGGATAGTGCCCACAGAAAAAATATATATGCATGTAGACAAGGGAATGAGGGTGCAGCCATGAATATGCATGGGACCCCAAACTTCAGTGCCATTGCACTATGCAAAAGGGTTTTAGACAGTCCTTTTGTGCAGTACAAATAATGCCTAACAAAACTCCGACTTAACTCTGGGAAACCCTATCAGCTGACAGGTGTAATGTGGTCACTGAGCTGGTTGATTGCTGTGGGAGTACAACTACCCCCTGTGGTCCCTGGCAACTAGAGATGTGTGAAATTGACAAAGTTTGTTATGTTAAATATTTCTCATAATTTAGCCATTTTGCTAAATATTTAGTGGAAGCAAAATATAGACTTTGGCCCATGGAGTACAAAATTTCACCTTCAGAGTGCAAAATTTCACCCGTGAAATGGGGAAATTTCACCACTTAGTGGTGAAATTTCACTGTTTTGGGATGAAATTTTGCAACTTTGCACCCCATGAAATATTTCACGGAACAGCAGAATTATGTTAAGTATTTCATGTGGCAAAATTCCCTCTTTCACTGGAATTTTGCCCTCAAACTTTTATATTGCAACATCTCTACTGGCAACCCACCATCTGCACTGATTGGTGTGCCTTTTCCTGTTGCCTTAACATTGCTGTTTCTCTGCTGTTTTCACCTGCTGTCTCCCTCAAAGTTTTTTTCTTCTTGCTTAATCCATCTTCAGTAAAATGCTGTAATTACTGAATCTATTCTCTGCTAAAAATTGTACTCTGTAGCCTGTTTCCAGAGTAGCCTGCAATTTATTTAGATGTGTTTTTCCTGTTTTGAGCATTAGCCTGCCTGTATTTATAACGTTAGCCCGCCTGTATTAAAATTACTAAATTTAGCCAAATTACTAAATTTAGCCAAAGTACTGGTGACTTCTGTGTGTGTCAATCCTCTGCTCCTTGCTTATCTCCCAACCCCAACCTCTACATCTCTTAGCTCCCTAATTTTTCACTCTGCTTGTAACCATACCCCTCGCTGCTACCTCTCACCTTTTCTGGTATCCACCCCCCTTTCAGCATATTGTCTCTGACTAACCTCTCCCTGGCCATCCTGATCTGTGGCTGTTAAACGTTTCTTTCTCACCCCCACCCCCTCTGACTGCCTGCCACCTTATGGCTGCCCCTTTGTCCTGAAACTCATATTTATCTTGTTCCCTCTCTCTCCAGAGGCTAACGCCTGAGCAGCACTACAGGATTTCTATGGCAGTGCGCTCAGCCAGCTCCTCGGCCGCAGCCCGCCGAAAGCCGCAAGCTCCAGCCACCCACCTGGCTCTCTGCCTCTGCTACCACAGCAAGGTACAACCGCTCCTGTCCTCACAGCATTTGATTGGTGCGGCTTTTCTGAGGTGAACCTTGATTGGCCTGCCTGCTTTCTGGACTCTGCACTGATTGGGGCACCTTTTCTTATTGTCTTAACATTGCTGTTTCTCTGCTATTGTCACCTGCTAGCTCCCTCAAGGTTTTTCTCCTTCCCCCACCCCCTCCCAGGCCTCCTTTAAATTCACTGTCACTCCACCCCCTTGCTTCACCACTCATCTGATTGGCTATCCTGTGTCTCTGTCTCCCCCTATCCCTGGCCAATACTATTGTATGACCTAGGTGTGCTTGAGCTTCACTCTGCTAATTATAGCTCTCCCTAACTCTCCAACAGCTTTCTCTGGATTCTGTCCTCTAGCCTTTTCTCACCCAGTTTCTGATCACCTCCTTTCACAAGCTTCATCTGTGGTAAACTTCACTACTCTCTCTCTTCTGCAGTCTTGATCACTGCCCTTGTAACAATTAATGTTCATCTATTCCCAGGTGTTCTTAAGCCACTTTTAGGCACAAAGTCTACCGTAGCTGTGGTTTGTTCACCTCATTTTCTCTCTCTACTTGTGTCTGCCTGGTTAAATTCCATACTGACACTTAAAGCCCAAATTATGTCTACAATGAAGCCTTATTTTCTCCTACCCCTACTCATGACTTCACTGGTATCGATCCACCTAGGCATGCTTACTCTGCCTCGAGCCTCCTCGACTATCCCACATTTCCAGCCCCATGACTTCTTATTCTCAAACCTTCTTCTGATGCCTTCACAAAATTGTGATCCTAATCCAATGTTATTAAATAAGACCTGGATCCAGTTGGTTGCCTATGCCCTAAAACACTGCCACCTGCCTAATTGTACTCTTTGGCCCATCCATCAATGCAAATGGTGGTATCTCCTCCTACTGGCCCTATTGCTCTCAGGTGACATTCATTCTAATCCGGGACCTGTAAACAACTCACCTATCCCTTTTACTAATGTCAAAGGTCTCACTGTTGTACACCATCATATTAGAAGCCTTGTGCACAACTTAGCTGAGCTCTACAATCTGGACATCATCTGCCTCACTGAAACCTGGCTCAGATCATCCACCCCAGACCTACTATGCTCCCTTCCTTCATATAACCTGCTGATACTGGATAGACCTGCCCCTGAAAGAGGAGGTGACATGGCTACTTACTTCAAAGACCACCTCCATCTCTCAGCCATCTGCTCATCTACTGTTACCCACTGTGAAGTGCTACATGTTCTCCTTTCTCTCGACTCCAAAAAATTACATATCGTCTGTGCCTATAACCCACCCTCAGGAGGCCAAACTGGTCTTGATGAACTGTTGGAACAAACCTCTCACCTATCTGGGAGAAATGAAGTCTTAATACTCGGAGACATAAATATAAATTGGCTTGATAACTCTCAAATTGCATCCCTTACAAGTCTTCAAAGTTTCAACCTGCATCAGTTGATCGGTGATCCTATCAGAATTGCCGCTCAAACAAATTCCAGTATGTTACTGGACTGGGTAATGACAAACCATCCTGAGAATATAATCTCCTCAGGAGTTTTAGCTGATGCCACCATAGACCACTCCCCTACTTTTTTGTATATGGGGTAACAGTAGGCCACCTTCATCAAACCCACATTTTATTACCTTCCAAAACTATTCTTACTTCAACCCATTTGCCTTCCTATTTGATGTCAATGCTATTGACTGGGCCCCCTTTTTCAAATCAAGTGATGTCCAGATTGCCCTAAACCTCTTCCTCACTCACTTTCTTGCACTTCAGGAGAAACATTGTCCCCTTGCAACCCGTAAGGTAAAAAATTGTCATACCCGCTGGCTAAAATCTGACCTACTCTCCAAGCTTCGGCAGCGGGAGAAAAGCTGGCTCCATTATAGAAACTCTCGGTTACCAGCAAACCTAAATACCTATAGAGCAATGTGAAATTCCTGCAAGAAGGATATTAAAAGGGTTAAAAGTGCCTACTGTAAGGAGCATTTAACAAACTCTTATGATGACTCTAAAAAGTTCTGGTCCCACCTAAAGTCCTTCCTGGGTTCTAACCAGGTGCCTACTCCTAATGATATGCTACTAAATTGTATTCACTGTAACAACCCCCATACCATTGTAAACTTCTTCAATATCCAATTCTCTGATCTCATCAAATACACTTCTTCCTACCCTGCCCTACCTAACTCTACTCTCCCTCCAGATGTCTAGGCACCTCTATTCTTTTTTAAGTCAGTCTCTTACTCTGATGTCTTAAGATTGCTCATTAATATCTCAGAGTTTGCTGCAATTGGGTCTGATGACCTCAAACCTAAGCTTCTAAAACTTGCTGCCCCTTACATAGCTGCTCCTCTAGCCAAGATTTTAATCCCTCTCCCTCTGCCAAAGCCATGTCCCGGACATCTGGAAGACAGCTAGGATCACCCTAGTTTTCAAAAAAGGTGACAGTAAAGATCCCTCCAACTATAGGCCTATTGCCATCCTGTCAGTTCTTAGTAAGGTTCTAGAGAAACTTGTGGCCACTCAAACTACTGACTTTCTTCAGCAATATGACTTTCTTACAACTGCACAGCATGAATTCCATAAAGGTCATAGTGTCACTACTGCACTACTCAAGTTTACGTCTGATACTGTAATGGCCATGGACTCTGGCTTCCTCACTGGGGCCATTTTCATTGACATGACTAAAGTGTTTGATTTAGTTGACCACCCTAGCCTTCTAACAACTCTTAAATCACTAGGCTTTTTGCCAAATGTTGTCAGGTGGTTCAGCAGCTACTTAGCTGACTGGACTCAGACAGTTAAATGTATCTCAACTTTCTCGGACAAAGGTTCCATTATTATTAGAGTGCCGCAAGGGTCCAACTTAGCTCCCCTGCTCTTTTCTATATGTATTAACAATATCACACACACAGACTCCCTACTATATGCAGATGATATTGTTCTCTACACTAGTGTGAAGGATATAGCTGACATCAAAACCTGACTCTCCCATGACCTCCAAGTCATTCAGCAATGGATGCTGACTAATAAGCCTATCCTGAGTGAAGAAAAAACTCAAACCATGCTATTTGGTTCCCACACCAAACTCAAACTCTACCAGTCTAAACTCAATGTCTCCTCTATTAATGGCACACCTGTAGGGGCAGTTAACTCATTTAAATATCTTGGCATCACCCTTGACCAGACTCTCAGTTTTGATATTCATATTCAACAGACTTGCAAACTGGTAAACATGAAACTTGGCATTGCCTACCAGACTAGCTATGTGCTCACACCATCCAGCAGGTTTGCCATTGCTCATGGTATACTCCTACCCTGTCTCACTTATGGCATCGCAACCTATGCCACTGCTGGTAAATTGAGTCTTCAAAAATGGGATGTTACCTATAATAACATCTGTTGCTATGCATCCTCCTCTCCTCGGCTGAAGCACCATTGCCTCCTCTACTCGGATCTTGGCTGGCTTTCCCCTTCTGCATCTAGATTTTATGCTTATGGATCGCTCATTGATAATGTTATCAGATCCCAAATTCCCAAGCCACTGGCAGGACTATTCCTAAACCACACATCTAGCTATGGTCTTAGCTCTGCTGATAATGCCCCAGTCCGCATCCCCAGACAGCAAAAGTCTAAAGGTGCTAGTGCTTTTGCCTTTTGTACCTCCTTTTCTGGAACTCCTTCCCCCTAAGTACTCACTCAGCATCATCCCATGCATCCTTTAAAAAATTGCTTCAACACTATCTTGTTGACTCCTGCCGTTGCTCCTGTTTCAAACCACCCTAGCCTTCGTCTCTTCCCCCCTATGTTTTCCTGCACTTGTACCACTTCTTAGTTTACTGACCTGTCCAAAGTATAGCTCTTTCTTCTTATCATCTGTTTATTAATTTGTATTACCTAGGGACTTTTATCCCTCACTAAGTCCCCATCCTCCTATCTTATCCAACGCTCCTCTCTCAAAGCCTATTGCCACATGTCAACTTTACTTCTCCCACCTTATTCTGTACTGACTATCATAATGTCACTGTCACCCAGCTTTAATCCTACTGGATTCTATGGTAATGTTGGCACTTATGAACAGACCAAATTGTAATTTTGCTTTCTTGTAATTTTTTCGTCTCTTTACTCTTATTTTATTTTATTCTTCCCTGTTTACATATTTTTACTAAGCTTGTTATTTAAGTCTGGCCTGTTTTTTTATTCCTACGATTATATACTGTGATTTCATATATTGTAAACTGTTATCTGATTATTTCTGTTTTGTACTCTCCCGGGTCGTGCCTGAAAATAATCATTTCTATGGCTAGTTCACCTACCCTGTCATCAAAAACTAAATAAATAAATAAATAAAAATTAACAGCACCCTTTGTATAAGTATATTCACGGGTGCTAGTGGAGTCTCTCCACCAATCCTCAACCCCGTATGTAGAATGAAATGACCTGGCAGTAGTGATGCCCTCCTTCCCTCTCATCTCAGTCCCATACATAGAATAACATTCCCTGTTGGTAGTGGCACCCTCCATCGATCTGATCCCAGCTCTGTAGGTAGATTAACACTCCCTGGTCTTAGTGGTGCCCTCCCTCCCATCTCAGCCATGTACATAGAATGAAATTCCCCAGTCGTAGAAGTGCCTTCATTCCCTCTGATCCCAGCCATATAGATAGAATAATATTCCCTGGTGGCAGTCATGCCCTCCCTCCCTCTGATCTCAGCCCTAACATAAAAATTTATATCTCTGGTGTTATTGTTCCTACCACCAAACTCTCCCCCATTGCCAGCCCAGATGTTCAAACAACCTCTCCCTGGCATCGAGTGCTCCCCACACAGCACTGTCCCCCCCACTGTCCCCACCCATAATACCCTCATTGGTGGTGCAGCTGGTGCATACAACCACCAGCAACCCCCTTTACACCTCCTTGTCCATCCACCATATGTACAGGCAGAGAGTGCACCTTTTATTTATATGAAAGGACACATCACCTTTACTTATAAATAAGAGGCAAACTCCCTGTCTGTACATACAATGGACAGCTGTGGAGTGGTGAGGATGGCTTTCCCAGTTGCCAACTGCACCCACGGCACCACTGATGAGGATACTGTGTGTGGGTGGTGCCTGGTTTGGGGGGGAAACAGTGGATGCCAGGGTGTTGTTGTTTGTGCAACATAGTTGGTGATCTGGGTGGAACATTATCACCAGAGCTATAGACTTTTACATTTGGGTTTGAATAGGAGGGAGAGAGGGCACAATGACCACTAGGGAATGTTATTCTGCATATGAGGGTATGAGATAAATATACACACAAAAAACGAGAGAAATCAATCCCAGGTTACTAAAAGCTTAAGATTCGATCAATTGGACATGATTCACAAGATCACATGATTTTCCAGAATCATAACGCACATCAGGCACAGAAATTTCCTATATAACTTCCAATAACTTACAAAGTCACAATCATTATTCCAACTGAGATGGGACTACCCCTGTCCTTTTCCTCATTATCCACCAAGGAGATCCTGCTCTTAGGCTATATTTCATTTGGTTAGACATAAATGCACTAATTTAGACCCAAGTACAAGCTGGCCATAAACAGACCATACACAGCTTTGAATAAGGGCCATTAACAGTTGCTAAACTGCCAAAATACCATAAAAAAGGCCACACATGAGGTGCATTTGACAAATGGGCATAGGGCCAAAGCAGAAATTATCCCAAATAACCCCAGATCATGATAGATCAATTCACTCATTGAAATATAAATTTACTGAATTACTTTATGGCTGAATATACAGTAAGCACAGTCCTGGAGCAAATTCCTAATCTTACAGTTGTCAGCCAGTCCTGGCTAATGATTAATTTCTTGGAAACAAATGAATTCCCCAATGGAGCTAGCAAGTCCAATGCCATTTTTCATATGTGTCTAAGTTACATTCTGTTAAAATAAACCCACTGTGATACAAGTATGAAAGGGCATGTAAGATAAAATATGAAAGCTTTCCAAATGTTATGAGACTAATTCAAATATTAACTCCATTAAAAGATAAGATAAGATCAGATAACTTGAGTTTCCCTAAGATTTGAATCCAGATAAGAACTGTATAATAAAGCATGTTTTCTTAAAGATAAAATATAAAACATATAACTACTGTACATCTATAATCAGCAAATCTAAAAAGAAATAAATAATTATATCAGTCAGCTATCTCTGAATGGACTCGGCCTCAAGAAGATCTTCTAAGACAATTGTACCTAAAAAAAGTTTAACTAATAATAAGGGTTCATGGGTCCAGAACACCAGCAGTCCCTTGATGCAATGAATTGTCCTGACTTATTAGTTTCCAATACTTGTTCATCATATGACACATCTTATCAGGAAGAATATATATATATATAGTACTGCACAATACTTATGGCACATAAGCAATCTTAGTAAATGGGCAAGGCTGCGGCTTTGTTTGAGGATGACATCCCAGCCAGAACATGGCAGTACAATATAATAAAATAGTTCATTTTATGACTCTAAAGCAGCTTCTAGATGCAGCCCCACTACGCCTTAGATATGAGCAAATGTGAATAAGTGAAAATGTTCTCCAATTTGGAACAAGCAGTCTAATGTGCTCTATTTATACATGAGTCCATCAAATAGCTTCATATATTTAGAAACACAAGTGCTAAAATGTCTGGAGTGCTTTTATATTTGGTCTCAGTGCAGTCGCTTCACATGCATATGGTGTTTATAATAATGCCACAAGGGGTCATGTACCACAGGATTCTTTCTTTTATTGTGAAAAAACATGAAAGAAATGCAAAAATAGATTTAAAAGCAATGGCTCTAAATGAGGTTTTTGTTTCAAAATGTAAAATGCCTCAAGTCACATAGCACCAGTCTGAAACTCCAAGAATATGACAAAACATGTAGTCAGGCAATAAGATCAAAAGGCATTTATATCACCTTTTTCTCCTTTAGTAGGAGTCTTTATAAATCAAGGATAAAAGGAACAAACCCCTTTTCTCTTAAACATCTTTGACCGCCCATCAGCAAGGGCTCATCGGTCTCCCAAACACAGTGCTCCATTATTGTAATTCTCTGATTCCTTAATTGCTTCAGGTGGGGAGTTTAGACCTGTAAGCTTCAAGACTTCCAATCTTCCATCTCCTTCCAACTGCTCAACTAGAGATTAAAGAGAGAGAGAAAGAAAGGAATAGCAATAAGCATAAATAGCAGGGGATACAGCAGCAACCCCTGTCCGCCAACTCAGACAACAATAGCATACTCTTTTAAAGGTGAAATCAGCCTCTCAGCACATCAAGTGCAACTCTGGCTTCACCAAGCTTCCTCCAAGGTTGCCTTGAGTCGGGACAGGAAGGGCTCCATCCATGTTATTTTTCAGCTAGCTGAAGTTAATTTACTCATAAAAGTTAAAAATATTCTGAAGCGTTATTAAAGCATATGCTCTGCATTGCGCAAAAACAAGTATAAAACTCAAACATTCACACTCTCGGTCCACTTTTAATTAGCTTTAATATTAAGGTCTGTGTTAGTGGTCATGTTCTAGACACCCTCCATATTTTATATGGCCCGGAAAAATAGCTTGGTGTGAATATCAGAGGCATACATCCACAAAACATTGCCAAGAAAATACATTTTAGCATGTCTCAAAATGCTTAAAAAGTGCACACAAAAAACAGACCTGAACACTGAACAAACGTGGATCAGAAATGAAGCAGCAGAGAGTGGAGCAGCAGCACTCCCATCTTGCTGCTCCACCCCCACTTGTGTGACTTCAACACAATGTTTTAGTACCACTGAATCAAAGCATGTATTTTAAGATTACTAGGACATTTATTACTAGCTGTACTGTATCTGCCAGCTGTTCATGCCCTTGTAACATGAATGCATGTTACTTGGAGATCCATAAACATGTTTTTGTTGATTTGTCAACATTTTCAAAATTTTTAGTTCACAATTTGTCTCTTTGTTTGCATGCCATTTTTCAGTTTGCACGACTATTGCATCTATCTTTTCTTATAAACAGAAAATCACCACATGAAGTGGAAATGTGAGTCATAACCCAATTTTATTTTTAAGAAAAACAATACCAAAAACTGTTCAGAATCACAGGAAAACAACACATGAGGGTATTTAGGGCACTTAGAATACTGTGAGTACTGACAGATTGACTGTTTCTGGCATAAATAGATTATTTCCTTCAATATTGCTTATTACTAATAGGTATAAAAGCATTCCAAAAACTTATAAATAACCATTGCCTATAAAATGACATAGCCGCAGAGTACTACTTGCAATAATCCGCACAACTGTCCTGCAAACATATTTTTCAACTATCTAAACAGTGCTTAGATTTTACAGCTGTAACATAGATAATCTTACCACCTAGGATGCCAGATGAAAATTGAGAGTAAATTATCAGCACATTGTATATAGCTTGTAGCACCAGCCAATGGCAGTATTTTAAATTGTCTCTTAGTAAAGCTGGACCAATAATATAATAATCTTGTTCCCTCCAGAATGTGTGTAAATTTGTATTTGTTCATACAATCAGTGGACACAATAGGTTATCCGTGAATGGAGATAGTGTTTTAAATGACATTTGAAAATAAGTTTTCATTGGTGCGGTGTTTGTAGGTTTAACCAATAATACGTTGAGTCTCATGAAAACTTTTTTTTTCCTGCTGTGATTAAATTACAGTACACATAGAGAAATCGCTGACTCAGACAGCACTGACTATAGTGGAGCTACACATTTTGAACTTCTGGCTCTTTCAATTTCTGTGGAAAGATTCAGCTATGGCAGAAAGCTTCAGAAACACAGATGAGATTGCAGGCAGTCCACTTTTGAACTGGGGTGCACAGTTTGCCAGAAGAAGTCATTTTGGTAATGATTTATGACTGCAGAACTGTGATGCTCATTGGTTTGGGAAGGGTAGTTTGAGAGGGGAACAGCTCATGCCAACCTTACACAGCCATTTGGGCTGTCATGCCAAGCCAGACTTACTGCTCAACCATTTTAGAGGCAATGCTTTAGGCCAAAAAGGGACATAGATTTAATTGAGTCAGCTAAAGAAGATTTACCTTGGCTTCATGGAATATTACCTAACTGTAAGATTCTGCATTTAGATATTATAGAACACATGATCTGGAAGGATCAAGAATTTGCTCCTGGCATTGAAAGACCATGCTGTAAGGTAGATATTCATATGTCTGCATTCTAGAGGACTTTGATATGTACACAATTTGGCACCAAGAAAGTAAGTACTGTAATGACTATCTATTTCTAAAAGATGTTGCACACATACCACACATGGTGGTTGGCAGTAGAGCCTAGAGGTTAGAGGAATGAGGTGTGAATGAGCTTGGTATATCCAGCATACTAGACCTGAGTTTGATTCTCACAACCTCCTCTTTCATACTGTGTGACCTTGAGCAAGTCACTTTACTGCCCAGTGCTCCCAGGTCACCCCTGAAAACAGGCACGTGTGCCTCGTGGGCCATACCTGGTTACCAAAGACTAAAATAAAAAATATATATATATATCTGGTGCTGGTAATGTTATTTTCCCGGGGAGACCCCCAACAAGGAATCCAGACTGTGCTGTGATGTGTAACGGCAAAGAATGTTATCAACAGTTGCAGTCAACATATACTTTCCAGAATGAAAATTACTGTTTTTGGAGTCAGATGTTCATGGTCAAAAAATAGATGAAAAACATTCACATATAATTAAGCAGTAAGGCAGGATTTGGGGTGCATTATGGTTGGGATAATGGCCACCTTGTGTGGGTGGAAACATGAGGCAAAGCAGAGTGCATTCACCACCCAAGACAGCCAGTTTCCCCATCATAACACACCCCCTGGAAGAAATGGGGGTGGGGGAAAAAGATGGTTAGGTGGATAGGAAGCTGGCTAACTGAGCTGTGGCAGAGGGTGGTGATTGGGGGGTGGTCTCCTCTCCTAGGAGGGTCATTAGTGGGGTATCACAAGGTTTGGTGCTGGATCCACTCCTGTTCAACGCTTACATCTCTGACATCAGAAGAGGCATCTGGATTGAGATGAGCCTCTGCCAGTGACTCAAAGCTAGAGAAGGTGGTGGATGGGATGCAGGGCAGAAGAGCCCTTCAGGATGACCTGGAGACCCTTGATGGGTGGTCTTGCAACTGGGAACTGAAGTTTAACACTAAGAAGTATAGGGTTCTCCACTTGGAACTTAGAAACACATCTCAAGAATACTTTCTGGGAGGGGAGATACTATAGGTTACAGATGGGGAGAAGGACCTTGGAGTGGTAGTGGATGCCACTCTGAACAGTGCAGAAGGGCAGTGGCCAAAGTAAATAAAATGCTGGGGTGCATTGCAAGAGGGATAGCTTCCAGGAAGTGGGAGGTGATTCTCTCTCTGTATATCTGCCTGGTTAGACCGCACCTTGAATACTGTGTGCAGTTTTGGCAGCTGTACTTCATGAAGGACATTGCACTACCTGAAAAGGTACAAAGGAGGGTGAGCAAGATGATACAGGGGCTGGGGGAAAAGACCTATGAGTAGAGACTCAGGGAGCTTAACTTGTACTCCCTGGAGGAGAGGAGAGACAGAGGGGATATGATTGAGGTCTTTAAATACCTAAAGGGGATAAATAGGGCATGCCCTGATAGGATTTTCCAGTTGAGGGAGACAGGGGCCACCAGGGGGCATCACCAGATGCTGGTGGGAGGGACACTAAGTGCTGAGACTAGGAGACACTACTTTACTGAGAGGGTGGAGGAGCCATGGAATGTGCTGCCAGTGGAACTGATGAAATTGGAAACTGAAGGGCTTCAAAAGGGGCTGGGACATGTTTGGGGGGAAGATTAAAGTGAGTAATTCTGGACTTGGAGATGCACCCCCAATGGGGGAGGAGGTGTGGGGAGCAGGGACTAATGGATCTACCAGGTGCTGTTCTTTGAGCAGACTAGATAGACCTTTGGGACTATTCTGCTGGCATCTTAGTATGTTAGTATGTTAAAATACTTTTATTTTTGCAGTTATACAGTTTTGCATATTTTGCACCTTAATAACTTTGCAACCCTTCATTGGATGTGCATGAAATACTGCATGCATAATCTCAGGGGGAGGGGTATGTTTGTTGATGTGGCTAATTTCATTTGAAATGACTTCTGTGGTTTCTGAGATACTATGCCTGATACATCCTTAAATTTACATGTTTTTTTTTTCCATTTTTGCAAATAGTCTTCCAGTTTTGCATACTTTGCACCTTAATAACTTCGGAACCATTCAGCTGATTTGCATGAAGGTTTGCATGCATATTCTTGGGGGTATGTCTGTTGATGTGGCTAACTTTATTTGATTTGCATGTTTAGGTTCTGATATACTGTGTCAAAAACATCCTTAAACATGTTTTTTCCATTTTTGCAGTCTCCAGTTTTTGCATATTCTGCACCTTAATAACTTGTACCTTTTCAACAGATGTACATGAAATTTTGCATGCATGAACTTGTGGGGTAGGTATGTTGATATGACTAATTTCATTTGAATCACTTCTGTGGTTGCTGAGATACTGTGTCTCAAACATCCTTAAATTTACATGCTTTTCCTATTTTTGCAGTCTTCCAGTTTTGCATAATTTATACCTTAATAACTTTGGAACCCTTTAACTGATGTCCATAAAGGTTTGTATGCATAATAAAGTGCAGTAGTTATGTTGATGCAACTAATTTTGGTCAAATCATTAGCGTGGTTTCTAAGATACTGTGTCTCAAACATTCTTAAATTTACATGTTTTTTTCATTTTTGCAGTCTTCCAATTTCACGTTTTGCAACTTAACAACATTGCCACCGTTCAACAGATTTGGATGACATTTTGCATGCATAATCATGAGGGATATGTCAGTTGATTTGGTACTTTGGTTTGAATCGCTTATGTGGTTTCTGTGATACAGAGTCTCAGATATCCTTACATTTATGAGTTTATTGACTTTTTTTCTTTGTCCACGTATATCTCAGAAACTGTTGTAGGTGGTATTCTGAATTCTTCAGGGCAGAAAGCCTTTGCCTCACAGATGTGGCTTTTGAAGGTTTGGTGAAAACAATATTAATCCATTTAAAAGTTATTAAAGTTTTAATTTCCCATTATTTTCAATGGGAAAAAATAGACGTTCAGCATGAAAATGGATCATGTGTTGCAGGAGCTAATCAATATTATACTTGCAACTAGGGTTGAGTGCAAACTTCTATGTTAAATGCAAATTTATGAACCTTAATAACGTTGGATCTGTTCAAAAGATGTACACAAAATGTGGCATGCATAATCTCTAGGGGTAGGTCTCTTGATGATCCAGACTTCATGTGACTCTATTAAACAGTTGCAAAGTTCTTAAAGTTTAGAAATCCATAAATTTACCAAGTTTTTGCTGTTTTTTGAACACCTGTATCTCACACATAGGCTTCAGATTGCGGTCTGAAATTTTCAGGGTAGAAGGCCTTTTCCTCACAGATGTGCCTTTTGAAGGTTTGGTGAAAAATATTAATCTGTTCAAAAGTTATTACATTTTTAATTTTCCCATTATTTCCTATGGGAAAAGTTAGATGTTCTACATGAAAATACTTTTGTTTTTACAGAAGGTACTCCAGTTTTGCATGTAGGGTCACATAGAGCCGAGTTTGTTTTCTCAGGAGCTCCCTTCTTTTTGCAGACACTACTGTTATTTCAGATGTAGGATCACACAGAGCCTGCTGTAGTTTTGCAGAGCTCTGTTGTATCCACCATCTTGTTTTCTCCTTAAAGAGAAAGAGAAAATTAAACAAACTTGTAAAAATAAATGTCAGATAAAAAAAAAAAACATCAGAACATAGCTAAATGGAATGGTTTAGCTATAGTCTGATGTTTTCTTTTTTTAAATACTGGTCAGAAACACCTTTTTTTGGCACCCAAAGTCCCGGGTGCCAAGGTTAGCGAGAGGACAGTGCCTGTTGTGTTCCCTGTATGAGAAGAATGGGGTTTTCTTGACTTGTGCATCCACAGCCTGAGCTTGTGCTGCCAGCTGCACAGTCATGTATTACCCTATCTTTTCCTGGTGTCTAGTGGCATCCCCCAGTCACTATTCACTGCCCACTGTGCCCTTTTCCATGGTGTCTAGTGGCACCCTCCACCCTCCTTATTTATTTGTTTATTTAATCTGACACTTGGATGCCCACTGCCAGTGTCAGATGTCCCCCTTCAGTCCCTTTTGTTTATTATTTAATTGCCAACATTGGGGGAGCCCAATACCCATGTTGACAGTGGAAGACCTCCATAACAGTGTGGCACATTGGGGTTCCCACTCCCATTGTCTGCAAATAAAATATTTCATTGTTTGCTGTAAAGAAAAAAAACATCTTCCAATGTCTTTTGTGTTTTGTTTCTGAAATAAAGAAAATGGTCCCTCATTGTTCCTGCAGACCCTGTCCCCATCCTGACCATCCCATTGAGCACCCACAAACCCCCTTGCCCTATAGTTACCACAGGAGGTCATTTGCTGTCATATTCTTTGGACTGGGACACGTCTGCACTCTTCAAAGCTAACCACAAACTGAGGAATCAACGTAAGTGCCATATAACATATTTCAGTGGCATTTTGAACTTCTGCTGATATCTTTGCCATTTTTAGGTTATTTTCACCAAATTTTCAACATGGGCTTTCTGGAACCCACCTCATGAACACTGTTTCTGTCCTTTTGTTAATTGGGCCTGGAAGGTGATTTCGGGTTTGCTGCATGAAATCACCTTTCTGGACAAATTACAAAATGACACTGCCAGTGTTCATGAGGTGGGGTCCCAAAAAGCCCATGATGAAAATTTAGTGAAAAAATTCCTAAAACTGGCCAAGTTATGCACGGTCATTGCAATTTCTCTATGTATACATGTAACTTTCATAATTTTTAATTTAATTTTCATTCCAAATTTTCAACATAGCCCATTTTTCAAACCACCTCATGAACAGTATGGCTGTCATTTTTCACATCCTGCCCTAAATGTGTTTTCATACCTATGGTGCAGAATGGTGTTTTGCTACAGATTCAAACATTTTCATGTATGGGTTTATGAGGTCATGTCATAAGAAGACTGTTGAAAATGTGGGGTCAAAATATGAAAAAATGCAATAATTATGACCATTCATGGCAATTTCTGTACTCTGGTTCATAACTTCAGAAATTGTAAATATTTTAACACCATATTTTCAATGTAGGCTTCTTATTACCTGATCAAATCAAATCAAATCATATTTTATTTATAAAGAGCTATTCAAAAATCAAAGCACTTATACAATATTAAAACAACAAATAAACAGTTAAAATACACAAATTAAAAGGCAGCAGATATAAAACTAGCAATCTTCCCCAAATGCTAAGCAAAATAAAGTTTTCAAAGAGGATTTAAAAGATCTCATGTATGTCACAGCTGTCATTTTTCAAATCCTGGCCAAAATATGTTTTTGCACCTATGGCATGGAATGGCATTGCAGTTGTACAGAATAATGTTTTGGTGGGGATTTGAACATTATTATTACCAGGTACATGTGCTGGGGTAATAACATTGTTAGGCTGATAATCTGGTCATGCACCTATGAAGGGATGGGTGCACAGGGTCCAAAGGACCCTGCACTCCCTCAATAAAATAAGGAAAATCATGGAGCATGGGAGATTGTGACATAAGAACAGTTATGGAGGATGAGTGCTCCAATGGACAAATTAAGATTCAAGTAAACTATCTGAAAAAGTAAGGAAATTCATTGCAAAAATCTTCATTAATGAACCATTAGAGTTGAAGCATCAAACGCAGGGAAATACAATCTTAGAGTTTCCAAGCCTAAGACCCCACCCCACTGTGCATGCAGGAATAAGCACGAGGGGTGTGTTTTGGGTTTGTGGACCCTAATTCTCACCCCATTCCATGAGTAAGCAAGGTAAGATGGGTACAGTATAGAAGAATGGGGTGAGCATTAGGGTGCACAATCACAAAACACACCCTTCATGCCTGTTCCTGCATATACAATGAGAGTGGAGTCTTAGGCTTGGGAACTTTAAGGTTATATTTCACTACATTTTATGCCTCAACCCTCATGGTGCTTACACACACACACACACACACACACACACACACACATATATATATACACATGAATACACACACACAAACACACACACACACATATCTATCTATATATATATATTCTTTGCAAAAAAACTTTGTTAATGCATAAGTTAGGGTTGTTTCTACAGTGAGAAAAGCATGGAAATTCAACGTTAGGGTTATCACCTCACCACCCCACCCCCACGCCCCCCCATCCTCCACACACCAACAAACATTGTGGTGTGCCATGGGGTCATCAGGCCCAATTCTCACCCCATTCCATGTGTAAGCAAGCTGACATACTACAGTATAGGAGAATGGGGTGAGAGTTAGGACTGATGACAACATGGCACTCCCCAACGTATGTTGGTGTGGATGATGTTGGTATGGGGGTGGGGTGGTAACCCCAATGTTGAATTTCCACACTTTTTTCACTGCAGAAACTACTCTAACTGATGTGTTAACAACGTTTTTTAAAAAGAATTTCCTTGCATTTTGAAAAAGCATAATATAAATAACAAATGGTATGTGTTGGTGGGCCGGCCCCGCGCTCCCACCAAGCTGCCCATTTGTGCATAATAATATGTGCCTATAGAAGCATGGGCCCTCTGGGCCCTGCACTCCCACTTACCCATAACTATGGAGCCATACATCAGCCCTATAGGGCAATAATGCCTTGTTATACAAATTTGCCAATACCTCGGGAACCGTAGCAACTAGGAAAAAAATTCAAGTGTCATAATCTTGACAGTGAGAAGTCCACATGAGATAAATCAACCAGATCCATATCTTGCATTGTTTCTGAGATTTTGGAACTGAAAAATGCTGTGAATGCTAAATCTGGGGGGTGTAATAGTGGCCTGTGAACATGAAAATTAGCAATTGGAATACTAATTTCCAAATATCTCAGTAATCATACATGGTAGAAAAAAAATTCAAAATTCTTGGTATTAATAGTTTTCCAACCTACTTCTATACTTTCTGTACTTCTGTAAAGAATTTGTGCAATGAAAAATCTGTATCTCATACCATTTATGAGATACGGGCACTGAGACCCGTCATGGGCACAGCAGTGTTATACCGTGGAAAATGTCTCAACTTTGGAATATTGTAACTGTGGGCCTGTTCAATGTTTTCTTACCAAACCACCAACAGGCACATCTGTGGAACGAGGGCTTGCAGCCCTGAAAATGTCATGCCAAAAGCGCAATCCACCTTGGCACAATGAAGTGACAAAGAAAACAACACCTTGCAAAGTGTGTTCATGCAGTGTTATCACAATTACTTTAATGTTTCGTTGCACTCCTATATCTATAATGGAAATGTTATTGTGCACAGAAAAATGTTGTCATGGTTACTATTTTTTTATCACAATTGTTTTTGCAGCAACAAAAAATGTTGCCACAATCAGAAAATGGCAAAATAGTGCAAAAAGTTTGAAAAACATAATTCCAGACCAGCTGGTGAAAAACTACTGCCAGGGTCATGTTCTTCAGGGCTCGATTAAGTAAACACAGTTGTTGATGTTTACCAAAGGGCATTATTTTTTGAGTTACAGCATTTTTTCTCTGTCATTAACTGAAAACAAGAGGGCACCAGCACAAAAACAAGTTCAAGGAGTTCAACAACAAAAATGTGATCGATAAAATTTTCACAGTGCACATATATATTTTCCCATACACTATAATGGGACATGAAAAAATGGAATAACTTTTGAATGGAGCAATATTTTTTCACCAAATCTTCAAAAGGCACCAATTAAACCCAGGACACATGTAGACAAACAAATCTGAAGCCACTCAAATGCATTCTTCAGTCCATTACAGTTTGCTGAAAAATGCACAAAAATTGGTGATTTTTCACGTATTGAGTGCCCCACAGTTCTGCAACCATACATCCAACAAAAAGAAACATTCCAGATCCACAGACCTATGGTAGGCAGTTAAGCATTCCAAATTTCTGGCAAATCGTAAAAATGATTACAAAGTTATTAAAGTGCAAACTTTGAGGTTTAACATAGGAAGTGACTGTGCAACCCTAACTAAATCAGCCCTACTGGGCCGGTATAATATATATATGTATATCTATATATCATATATATATATATATATATATAAATTAGAGGCAAAAAAACTCCATTTAATGCATTAGTTAGGGTTGTTTCACACCAACAAAAGCAAGGAAATTCCATTTTAGGGTTGAAAGCCCCCCTTGGCCCCCCCTGCATACACCCCCAACCGGCATCGGGGTGCACATCACGGTTGTCGGCCATAACTCTCACCCCATCACATGTGTAAAGAAGTAGAGGTGTAGGAGAATGGGGTGAGAGTTAGGTCCAACAACCCTAATGCGCACCCCGATGCCGGTTGGGGGTGTGGGCAGGGGGGGCCAAGGGGGGCTTTCAACCTTAACACGGAATTTCCTCGCTTTTGTCAGTGAGAAACAACCCTAACTAATGCATTAAATTGAGTTTTTTGCCTCTAATTTCCCTTCTTTTTGAGAATGATAACGAGAAATAGTGAATGTAATGCGGGAGCGCAGGGCCCTTTGGGCCCCATGCTCCCGCCACATGATGTCTTGCCACATAGTAACATTGTGCCCGCAAACGCAAATAGTAATGAGCATGGTGACGCAAAGCGAAACAGAAAGAGAAACAGTAGTGTAGACAGAAATGTTAAAAACAACGCAAAAGCAAGTGCAAATGAAAACGCAAAGGGTAACGCACATGGTGGCGTAGATCTGAACGGTAAGTGAAATGGGAATGGAACCGCAAGCAAAAATGGTAACAGTAACAGTAATGTAAGTGCACAGGCTGGTTTTCCCCAAAAGTTGCATAAAGAAAGACAGTGAGTACAAAGAATGTATGCATAATAATGGTTCTCGGAGCAGAAAATGAGGAGTTGGAATACTAAATTGCTTATATCTCAGGAACCATACGATGTAGAAAAAAAATTTAAAAGTCATATGATTTATGACTTTCCTGGCTAGCTTTGTACTTAGCCTTGAGAAGAGGGCTAAGTGTTTTTCTGACGAAAAGTCTGTATCTCGCACCGTTTCCAAGATACGGGCCCTGAAAGGTGCGGCGAACGCCGTAATGTTATCCTATGGGAAAAAAAGAGAAGTTCAGAGTGCCATAACTTTGGCTCCCTGTAATATTTTTTCAGCAAACCACAGAAAGGCACATCTGTGGGATGTTTAACTGTCTTCCCTCCAAATTTCAGCCCAAAAGACCAAACTGTTATTTTGCAGCAGGGCACCAAAGGATTCCTGTAATGCGTCATATGCCATAATATTATCCTATGGGAAAAAGCGTCAACTTTGGAGTGCCATAACTTTGCCGCCATGTAATATTTTTCCAAAAAAACACTGAAAGGCACATCTGTGTGAAGTCGGCCGCTTTATCTCCAAATTTCAGGCCAAAATACCAAACCATTCTTTTGCAGCAGGGTGCCAAAGAATTGTTGTCATTTTCCCACAGCCTAGAAAAGTACTGTCGAAGTTTGCGAAAGCTTTCACAAATTCATTCGACAGTGTCGCAAGTGCGACAGTACTTTGCGAAAGTACTTTTTCCAGAAATTTGAAAAACATATTTCTGGGGTGTTTTACCCCAAAATAAAGACATGGCTAGCATCCTCAGGGTCCGACTAGGTGAATACAAAAAGAATTAGGTTGCTAGAGGGTCCCAATTTTAAATGCCAAGCATTTTTATGATCACTAACTGAAAACAAAATGGTGGATTTGCGACAGTAAAAGGGCCATTTGCCACAGTAAAAACTGCATTTGCGACACTGTCAAACTTGTTGTTAACTTTTCCCATTGACTTACAATGGGAACTTGTTTTTTGAATAACTTTTGAACCATTTCATATTTTTTCATGAAATCTTCAAAAGGCACATTGGGGACCCCAGCCACATGTTCCCTGAAGATTTTGGACCAGTCGCGCAAACTGTGTGACCTGTACGCGCGACAGTAAAATTCCAGAAAAGCGTAAACATGTGCACAGATCACACTTAATAACTCCACAGTCGTATATTTGACCAGTACAAAACTTGGCAGATCCCAAGGCGTATGAGCCTTGATCATGTATTCCAAATTTCAGGCAAATCTGCCAAACAGTTGCAAAGTTATTAAGGTGCAAAATTTTGGGTTTACCATGTAAATGGCTCCTCAACCCTAACTATAGTGGCACTACCGTGCCACTATAATATATGTATGTATATATATATATATATTAGAGGCAAAAAACTCCATTTAATGCATTAGTTAGGGTTGTTCCACAGCGACAAAAGTGAGGAAATTCGCTGTTAGGGTTGAAAACCCTAACTCAATTCACCCCCAGCACCACACACACACACAGACACACACACATTCAAGTATGGGGAGGACCAAGTCAACACAACCAATGCCAGACATCCAGCAGCAGGTGACAGAAATAACAAACAATTATCTAAATGTACTATGAGACATCCCCACCCACCTGACCAGGTACTCATGCTCAGTGGAGATCAACAGCAAAACTGAGGCCATGTACACCAAACGTACACATCCCTGATTGCAGCTGCACACATACCACACTTAGTAGTTGCATGGCCCTTACCTACCGATGCCCACACCACACCACAACTGGTACTGTGCCATTATTCAATATAAATGCTGAAGGTGCATGGTGACAGTTGTAGAAAGGTTTTAACACTAGTGAGTATACATTAATTAAGAGAAGCACATAAATTAACTACAAGACACTAGCATGCTCAAGATAAAAGTAGTGATACATTTAGTAGGTGATTTACATAGTAGTACATTTACTGCAATGGTTTACTCAACATAGAGAGCTGATGTAAACTTATGGAAAAGCATTGCCTGTTCAGCTGTGAAATTTGTACTGCCAGTATCACATGCATTCTTACTGATGAAGGTGTACTGCTGATGTACATACATAGACCTTCAGTGTGTTTCAATACTAAAGATGCAGTAAGTATTCTTTGTAAGAAACATTGTAATTGCATGGATCAGGCCAAGCAACTTCTAAATATCATAGCACTACTGAGCCAACAATGATGTACCTGTATTGGAGATGTATATAGGATAGATTTTCCTGTAGGCACTTACTGAGTATGTTGTACCTGATAAAGACAATCTCATTGCATCTGTGATGACTAACTTATTCAAATAGTAATACATTTACTATTGTTGCAATGAGTGATCTATGCCACTTATGGACACAGTGTGATTTTTTTAACAGTTGTTTCATACTCAGGCTGTATGCCTACTGTTTGGGTTTGCCACACTTCTGTCACTGATGCTATCAAAGTGATAACTATGTTAATTGTGGTACAACAGGAATCAGGTAGGTATGGTGTAGATATAAACAGAATGTCTTTTAGTATTGATTTAACTCACAATGGGGTAAGTGCACTAGGACAGCAGGGGTTATCCTCTATCACTGACTCTGTCAGTTATAATCACACTAGGGTTTCGATGACTGTAATCATCAAGTTACACTGTTCATCTTCATGACTTCATATTCACAGCCATTCTCCAGTAACTAGACAGTGTATGGTGTAGCTGGGTGGGACACTGTGTTGCAAAGCTGCTGCAGTGCCTAGCGGAGGGAGAGTATCTACTCAT
This sequence comes from Neoceratodus forsteri, assembly GCA_016271365.2. NCBI lineage: Eukaryota > Metazoa > Chordata > Ceratodontiformes > Ceratodontidae > Neoceratodus > Neoceratodus forsteri. The sequence goes on along the minus strand of CM028130.1, from coordinate 1,376,203,894 downwards.
AAAGACAATTAAGCAATAAGGCAACCAACAGTTATGTTAAATGGTCTGTTAATCACCCTGTAGGGGTTTAATGTTGAATGAGGCATAGCCGATTGCCACATGTCACTAGACAGTGATAAACTGACCATTAACATAATACCTGGGAGTGGCTTATTGCTATCATAATAAAACTGTTTTTTAAACAACATTAAACCATGTTCATCATATGGTTAGGCTCTACATGTATGTTAATAAAAACGAAACATAAGGCTGTTACAATGTTTACAGTCAATTAGAAAGCTGCATTTCTCAAACCCTTGTTATAATCAGATATATTATACCTGTACAACTCCTTGGTTTTGCTGAACTCTATTGCTCAGGTGGCCCACCACAAGTGGTGTGGTCTGGTGTGGGGCATCAGTAGGTAAGGCCATGCAACTACTAAGTGTGGTACGTTGTGTGCAGCTGCAATCAAGGATGTGTACGTTTGGTGTACATGGCCTCAGTTTTGCTGTTGATCTCCACTGAGCATGCAGTACCTGGTCAGGTGGGTGGGGATGTCTCGTAGTACATTTAGACAATTGTTTGTTATTTCTGTCACCTGCTGCTGGATGTCTGTCATTGGTTGTGTTGACTTGGTCCTCCCCATACTTGAATGTGTGTGTGTGTCTGTGTGTGTGTGGTGGTGGGGGTGGACTCGGAGTTAGGGTTTTCAACCCTAACAGCGAATTTCCTCACTTTTGTCACTGTGGAACAACCCTAACTAATGCATTAAACAGAGTTTTTGGCTCTAATTTCCCTTCTTTTTGAGAATGATATTGAGAAATAGTGAATGTAATGTGGTGGCGGGAGTGCGGGGCCCTTTGGGCCCCTCGCTCCCGCCACATGATGTCTTGTGGCATAGTAACAGGAGCAGCAACGCAAACAGAAATGCTAACAGTGGCACACATGGTAACAGAAGCACGAATGAGAACAGAAAGGGTAACGCACACGGTGGTGTAGACGGGAACAGTGTGCCACGTGATGTCTTGTCACATAGTAACATGGTGCCTGTAAATGGAAATGTCAATGGGCATGGTGATGCAAAGTGAAACAGAAAGATAAACAGTACGGTACACACAAATGGCAAAAAAGTAACAGAAACGCAAGCGCAAATGAAAACGTAAACGATGATGCACGTGGTGGCATTGGGGTATGCATTGGGATCATCAGCCCTAACTCTCACCCCATGACATGTGTAAAGCAGCAGAAGTATAGGAGAATGGGGTGAGAGTTAGGACCCACGATCCCAATGCACACCCCAATGCCAGTTGGGGGTGTGGGTGGGGGGTGCAAGGGGGGTTTTCAACCCTAACAGTGAATTTCCTCACTTTTGTCACTGTGGAACAACCCTAACTAATGCATTAAACTGAGTTTTTTGCCTCTAATTTCCCTTCTTTTTGAGAATGATAACGAGAAATAGTGAATGTAATGCAGCAGCGCTCCCACCACATGATCTCTTGTGGCATACTAACAGGGACAACAACGCAAACAGAAATGCTAACAGTGGCGCACATGGTAACACAAGTGCGAATGAGAACAGAAAGTGTAACGCAAATGGTAGCGTAGACGGGAATGGTCTGCCACGTGATGTGTTGTCACATAGTAACATGGTGCCTGCAAACAGAAATGTCAATGGGCATGGTGACGTAAAGTGAAACAGAAAGATAAACAGTACTGCTGACAGAAATGGCAAAAAATAACAGAAATGCAAGCGCAAATGAAAACGCAAAGGATAACGCACAAGGTGGCGCAGACGCCAACGGTAAGTGAACGGAAAATTTGAACCGCAAGCGGAAAGGGCAACAGTAACAGTAATGTAAGCGCACAGGCTGGTTTTCCCCAAAACCTGCATAGAGAAAGACAGTGAGTACAAATAATGTATGCATGATAATGAGTATCGGCGCAGAAAATGAGATCTTGGAATACTAAATACATTATATCTCAGGAACCGTACAACGTAGAAAAAAAATTAAAAGTCATATTATTGACAACTGTCCTGGCTAATTTGAATCTTAGCCCTTATTAGGGGGCTAAAAATTTTTCCGATGAAAAGTCAGTTTTTTCTCACCGTTTCTGAGATACGGGCCCTGAAAGGTGCGGCGAACACAGTAATGTTATCCTATGGGAAAAAAAGAAATGTTCGGAGAGCCATAACTTTGCCTCCCTGTAATGTTTTTACACCAAACCACTGAAAGGCACATCTGTGGGTGGTTGGCTGTCTTCCCTCCAAATTTCAGGAAAAAAGACCAAACCGTTATTTTGCAGCAGGGATCCAAAGGATTTCTGTAATGCGTCGGGTGCCGTAATGTTATCCTATGGGAAAAACTGTCAACTTTGGAGTGCCGTAACTTTGCCGCCATATGTTATTTTTTCACCAAACTACTGAAAGGCACATCTGTGGGCTGTTGGCTGTCTTCCTTCCAAATTTCAGGAAAAAAGACCAAACCGTTATTTTGCAGCAGGGTGCCAAAGGATTTCTGTAATGCGTCGGGCGCCATAATGTTATCCTATGGGAAAAACCATCAACTTTGGAGTGCTGTAACTTTGCCGCTGTATAATATTTTTCAATACAACACTGAAAGGCACATCTGTGAGATGTCGGCTCTGTTTCGTCAAATTTTAGCCCACAACTCAAAGCGGTTATTTTGCAGCGCAGTGCCAAAGAATCGCTGTCACTGTCCCACAGATGGAAAACTACTGTCGACTCCATAAAGCTTTAAAGTTCGCTAATTTCGTGAGCACGTAAAGTACCTGGCGATAGTACTTTTTCCAGAAATTTGAAAAACATGTTTCTGGGGTGTTTTACCACAACATAAAGACATGGCAAGCATCCTCAGGGTCCAACTAGGTGACTACAAAAAGAATTAGGTTGCCAGAGGGTCCCAAATTTAAATGCCAACCATTTTTCTGATCACCAACTGAAAACAAAATGGCCGATTTGCGAAAGTAACAGGCCCATTTGCTAAAGTAAAAATGCATTTGCGAAAGTGTTGAACTTTTTGTTAACTTTTCCCATTGACTTATAATGGGAAACTGTTTTTTGAATAACTTTTGAACCATTTAATATTTTTTCATGAAATCTTTGAAAGGCACATCAGGGACCCCGGCTGCACATTCCCTGAAGATTTTGGACCAGTCGGGCAAACCGTACGACCTGTAGGTGCAACCGTAGAATTCCAGAAAAATAGTAAACGCGCGCACAGATCACGCTTAATAATGCTGCAGCTGTATATCTGACCACTACAAAACTTGGCAGATCCCAAGGCCTATGATTCTTGATCATGTATTCCAAATTTCAGGTAAATCCATAAAACGGTTGCAAAGTTATTAAGGTGCAAAGTTTTGGGGTTTAACATAGAAATGGCTCCTCAACCCTAACTATGGTAGAACTACCGTGCTACCATAATATATATATATATATATATATATATATATATATATATATATCTATATATATTCATTGCAGAAAACTCCATTAATGCATCAGTTATGGACGAAAGCACAGTGACAAAAGCATGGAAATGTGATGTTAGTGTTACACCCCTACACCAACCCCCACCTTCCACTCATCAGCAGACATTGGGGTGCATCATGGGGTCATAAGGCCCAACTCTCACCCCATTCCATGAGTAAACAAGCTGACATTCTTCAGCATAGGAGAATGGGGTGAGAGTTAGGCCTGATGAGCCCATGACACATCTCAACATCTGTTGGGGAGTGGAGGGTGGGGGAGGAGGTGCGTTGGGGGGTATAACCCTAACATCATATTTCCATGCTTCTGTTGCTGTGCTATCAACCCTAACTGATGCTGTAACAGAGGTTTTTGCAATGAATATCCCTTCTTTTTGAGAAAGTGTAATCTACAATTTGGAAGGAAGGCAGCTAACATCTCACATATATGCCTTTTGGTGGATTGGTGACAAAATATTGCACGGATGCAAAGTTACGGTACTCGGAAGTTGAAATTTTTTCCCTTAGACTAACATGGTGGTATCCTCTGTGTCTTTTGGGGCTTGTATCTCGGAAACTGTGCAAGATACAGAATTTTCATCATGACAGTGTGTAGCCCTCAGTGAAAACCTAGCCAAGAAGCTGATGAATCATGTGAAATTTAAATATTTTTTCTACGTTGCACGGTTCCACGGCCGCCCTTCCGTTTGTGTATGTGTTTGCGTTTCTCTTTTGTTTTGCATCATCGTTGTTGTTACCATTACCATTTGCATTTCCAATTGTGTTCCCGTACCTGTGCTACCATAATATTCATATATATATACACACACACACACATACACACACACACACAAACACAATGTCATGAAATATATTTCTATGTGTATATTGAACTCTTGTTCTTTTTTATTTTCATCTCTTTACACAGCCTTCCCCCCAGCTTCCCTATCTCATCAAGGTCTGATGGGGGCATCTCACCACTTTCTGACAGACAGGTGGAGGTCCCTGTGGCAAACAGTGAAGTGGAAGTGATGAAAAATGATATGCAAATGCTTATTAATATATTGTAATTACTGCCAAAAAAGAAAATGGAAAGCATAATAATGCCTCTTACATTGATAGATCATGATGCAATATGAATGAATGTATGATGTATGTATACTGGTACAAAGCAGCTTGTGTTTGCATACAGAGAATTCAGTAGCAACAATTCAATATTGAGAGATGAGTAGAACAGATTCATGGTTGCAGTTCAATACTAAACTTAAAGTCAGACTTTTGTATTCTATGTATGGCAATATATTAGGTTTCTTATCATTTGGAATTTCTTCTACATTGTGAGACAGTCATGTACATTTAATGGGAATACAGACATTTTAGGTAAAGTCCCTGTCAGTGTCATGTGTTGTGTGAATTGATCTTCAGTTTTTGTCTTGGGCTCACATTAGTGTTTAAAATGCTGCAAAATTTTATGACAGCACTAAGAAATATAATGAAAAAAAGCAAACTTGGCCCAAGGTGATCATACTGTATGTAACTATATATACACTCACATATATATATATATATATATATATATATATATATTAGAGGCAAAAACTCTGTTTAATGCATCCATTAGGGTTGTTCCACAGTGACAAAAGTGAGAAATTCAGTGTTAGTTGAAAGCCCCCTTGACCCCCAGCCCACCCACCAACTGACATCAGTGCAGTGTGAGTTATCAGCCCTAACTCTCACCCCATCACATGTGTAAACAAGCAGCGGTATAGGAGAATGGAGAGAGAGTTAGGACAGACGACCCCAATGTGCACCCTGATGCTGGTTGGTGGGGTGGGCTGGGGGCCAAGGGGGGCTTTCAACCCTAACACCAAATTTCCTCGCTTTTGTTGCTGTGGAACAACCCTAACTGATGCATTAAATGGAGTTTTTTGCCTCTAATTTCCCTTCTTTTTGAGAATGATGACAAAAAATAGTGAATGTAATGTGGCGGTGGGACCACGTGATGTCTTGTGACATAGTAACAGGAATAGCAATGCAAACAGAAGTGCCAACAGTGGTGCATATGGTAACGCAAATGTAAATGGTAAAGGAAACGTTAATAGAAATGCAAGCGCAAAGTGACGCCGAAGCGAACAGTGATGCAAATGGACATTGAAGAGCATACAAAAATGCAACTGGTAATGCGAACAGTGATGGCAGTGGTATTTTAAATGGAAATGTTAAGTGTCACAGCAAAAAGAATGTGAAAGGGAACAGAAACGGAAATTACGAACACAAGCGCACACGTAAATGCAAACCGTAATGCGCACAGGCATGGTACCACAATTGTAAATGCAAATGGTAAAGTTAACATGAAGAATAACACCAAAGGAAACAAACAGAAATGGGAACAGAAGCGCGTATGGAAATGCACACCGAAACGCGCATGGGCACAGTACCACAATTGTAAACGCAAATGGTAATGGTAACAGCAACAATAACAGCAAAGGAAACAGAAATGCAAAAGGAAATGCAAGCACATATGGAAACACAAACCGTAATGTGCACGGGCACAGTAACACAATTGCAAATGCAAATGGTAACAGTATCAGCAAGGAAGACGCAAAACAAAAGAGAAACGGAAATGCAAATGAAAGGGCTGCCAGAAACACAAATGGCAATGCAAAAAAAAAAAATGCAAACAGAAACAGTAGTGGAAATGCAAATGGTAACAGTAACAAAAATGCAAGCGCAAATGACAACGCAAAGGGTAACGCACATGGTGGTGTACATGGGAACGGTAACGCAAACGGGGACATAAACGCAAGTGGAAACAGTAACTGTAACAGTAACAGAAGTGCATACCCTGTTTTTGCTGAACTGGAGCATAGAGAAACACAGTGTGTATGCATTGTAATGGGCATCGAAGCTTAAAAAGAGCAGTGCAAGTACTTAATTGCTAATATCTCAGCAACCACATGACGTGGAAAAAAAATGTAAACTTCACAGAAATCATGATTTTCCTGGCTAGGTTTTTGTAGTTACATGGCCCATAGGCCTATGCAAGTCACAACAAAAAAATCTGTATCTCGCATCGTTTTCGAGATACGAGCCCCGAAAGGCACAGTGTAATCCACCATGTTAGTCTATGGGGAAAAATTCAAACTTCGGAGTACCGTAACTTTGCAGCAATGCAATATTGTTTCACCAAACCACCAAAAGGCACATCTGTGAGATGTTGGCTGTGTTCCCTCCAAATTTCAGCTCAAAAGACCAAACCATTGTTTTGCAGCAGGGTGGCAAATAACTGCTGTCATTTTGGCCATAGTCTGAAAAAGTAGTGTCGAGATTTCGACAGCTAGAAACATTTAGAGTAAAGTGTCGAGTATGACACTACTTTGCAACACCGACTTTTCCAAAAAATTTGAAAAACATATTTCTAGGGTGTTTAACCCCAAAATAAAGACATGCCTAGCATCCTCAGGGCTCGACTAGGTAAGCACAAAAATAATTGTGTCCCTAGATGGTCCCAATTTTAAATGCCAATCATTTTTCTGATCACCAACAGAAAACAAAATGGCAGATTTGCAACACTACTAGGGCTATTGGTGACACTAAAAAGTACATTTGCGACACTGTCAAACTTTTTAACTTTTCCCCTTGACTTATAATGAGAACATGTTTTTTGAATAACTTTTGAACTGTTTAATATTTTTTCACAAAATCTTCAAAAGGCACATCAGGGACCCCGGCCACACGTTCCCTGAAGTTTTCAGACTGGTGGCGCAAACCGTGCAACTTGTAGGCACGAGCAAAGAATTCACCAGAAACTGTAAATGCACGCGCAGATCACACAATAACTCAACAGCCGTATATCCAAACAGTATGAAAGTTGGCAGATCCCAAGATGTATGATACTTGATCATGCATTCCCAATTTCAGGCACATCTGTTTAATGGTGGCAAAGTTGTTAAGGTGCAAAATTTGACCCATTAACCTCAAAAGTGCTACTCAACCCTAACTATGGTAGCACTACCGTGCTACCAGAATATATATATATATATATATGTGTGTGTATATATATATATATATATATATATATATATGTGATCTATTACTGCTGAGAACAATGACCATAGAATACATTTGAACTATTTTATACTATGGATAAAAAAAAATATTTCTATTTTGATACCCAATGTAAAAATGCTAATTCATTGCACACTGCCATATGTTTATTGGGTCACTATAGAAATGTACAGCTGTTTATCGTTCATTTAGTTACAGATGAACTCCAATTTAAGAATGCCACTGGGGGTGTGGGGGATAGGTTTTCTGATGCAACTAGACATACAGTAAAATAGTACCCCAGCAGGTGAACAGGACCAGGACCTTTTTCAACCAGTGGTTAAGGAGGAGTCTGTGGGCACCCTGCATGTGAATGAGAAAGCCTTCCCTGCCCATGCTAAGGACTCTGTAGACTCCTCTTGACCCAGATCATACAATGAACATGCTGCATCCTGTAATGAGCCTTTGGTCACGTGTACATGTAAGTACCCCCTCACAGCATTTTTCAATGCTGTTTAACATCCTGTATATGAAAAGTAGGTAATGAAATACACAGTGCCATTTGTAGAAAAGTTAGTAACATACAAACATACACAATGACATCAGAAAAGCGATGATGGTGCATCCAGTCTGCCAATAATTACCTAATTAAATTCAGGATCAGGATTTCAGGAAAATGAAAGTATGTTTTTTCTTGTGTGTTTTTTTAATCATAGATGTGTGGCAATCTCAATGGCATAAAATTGTAGTACATCATAATACTAGGTTAAGAATAACAAATTTGTGACATTCTTATAGTTAGGATCACAATTTAATGCAAATGTCCAGAAATGATTTTTTTACAACTGTGTTTATGGAATCACAACTGTATGCTAATGTGTACACTGATAGATTGCTAAGAATGACAATAATTTATTTAGAAATATAAATTATTGTTATTGCTGCCCTGGGCTCAGAATTTTATGCCAAAGTATTATATTTACTGGGGGGTTCTTCGCTTGACATCTTGATTGGTTGGCAATCTCAATTATATAAATGTCATTGAATAGTGATAATTGGTTAAGATTTAAAAAAGTGTGACATTTCTGAAGTGGGGTCAACATTTCATGAATATGTCACAAAATTATTTTTTAATACATTTATTTTTGGAATCGTGATTAATCGCTAATGTGAAAACTGATGCATTGCTGAATATGACTGTCATTTATTTATAAATGTCAGTTATTGACATTGGTGCAGTAGAGTCACATTTTCATGCAAATATACATTTGTAAATTATTGTTTGACAAATTATTTCTTCATGTCTATGTTAACCTGAAACATTGGACTTTAATAACTTTACGCTCTTTCAGGCAATTTGCATTAAATTTAGTATACTTCATTAGGAGAAATGATCTCTTGATGTTGCAAGTTTCTTATTATTTGGACATATGGGTGTGGAGATATGCAGTCCCAAAATGTGTAAATCACAGCTTTTTGTCAAATTCTTTCTTCACATCTATGTTAAACTGAATAATTTGTGCTTTAATAACTTTGCAACAGTTCAGTTGAGTTGCATGAAATTTGGCATTCCATATTAGATGTTGTTAATCTCGTAATATAGCAAGCTTTGTTTCAGTTGAAAGTGTGGTTGTGGAGATATGGAGTCCCAAAATGTATAAATCACTACTTTGTATCAAATTTTCACTTCTACGTTAAACTGTAAATTTGGTTCTTTAATAACTTTGTAACTGTTCCAGTGATTTGCATGCAACTTGGAATGTCCCATCAGGGACCACAGATCTCATTATGTGGTAAGTTTTATTTTAGTTGGATATGCACATGTGGACATATGTAGTCTCAAAAAATGTGCAAATTACTTTTTTTGTCAAATTCTGTCACCGTATTGTACAAAAATGGTGTGGAATTTTGATCTGAAATGTTTAAAGTGTATAGTAGAGCATAGTTCTGAATAGAAATTCAGCCTTTTCAAAATACTGCTGTAGCACAGTTCAAATGTCATGGAATGTGAGTGTATCCTTTGTGGTAGAATAGCATTCTAGAACCTCTAGAGACTGCACAAGCCAGTTTCATTGTGAAAGAGAAGAAAATAAAATTTACACATTTCACATAGTACTATACACTATAAAATATATAGGATGAGCAACTTCATGCATAATCAGTGTGTTCTGCCACCTCGGGGTTCTGAGTCCCACAGACCTCTCAAGCTTCACTCTGGAGGTCAGAGGGAATTAGAACCACTCTGTGGCAGAACACACTGGTCATGAATTGTTGCCCATCTAGTATTCACTATGGGGTATATAGGTCTTGATTCACAGTGGTGCCTTTTGAAGGTTGGGTGAAAAAATATTAATCCATTCCAAAGTTATCACATTTTAAAGTTCTCCATTATTTCTTATGGGAAAAGTTAGATGAGAGGATTCAAACAGGATTATTGATCATGAAACAGGATTCTTGATCACAATGTGTGCTTTAATAACTTCACAGTTGTTCATGCAATTTCCATGAAATGTAAAATGCCCCTTCAGGGGCCACAGATCTCTTAATGTGACATGTTTCATTCTGGTTGGATATGCTGGTGCAGAGATATAGAGTCTCAAAGAATGTGTAAATTAATGATTTTTTTCTCAAATTCTTTGTCACCACATTTCACAAAAATGGTTTGGAATTCTGGTCTGAAACTTTAAAAATTTCTTTCCATACAGTCTTGATTACATGGCAGTCTCAATTGTAAACCACTGTAAGTCACAATAAGGGTTTGGTTTAAAAGAATTTGTGGCATTGCTGTACTTGGGATTGAAAGCTCATAAAAATGTGCAGATTTTTTAAAAATGTTTTCATTGAATAGTAATTATATGCCAATGTGAATAGGCTATATATATATATATTTTTGTAGACTTTCTTTCACTCCAGTCATGGCACAAGGAACCTTCTCTCAGCATCCTGTCTGTGTCCTGCCCACCTGAGGCTCCAAGAACTGCACCTCCGCTCTCTTCCACTCCCCACAGCCAGCATCCCTGGTTTAACCCATCCGGGGTGGGTCTCAGTTATTTAACTCTATAATCCTCTGCTTCCTCTTCTTTGCTAGCTCTTGGAACAGGCACTGCCTCAGAGAATGCTATTGATCTAAAGTTTAGATTTTGACAAAACCTTATCAAGGCTTCAAACCTAGCCTGCACCTCCATCCAGGTATGTCCTGCAAGGTCATTTGTTACAAAATGAAAAATCAAGTGTGCATATTCATCTTGCAGCTTCCCCCTAGGGGGTATGTGATGTATCACTTCGGCAGCTGTCATGCCCGGCAAGCAACTGACCCAGACCTTGCTTTCCTTTCCTTCCCAGATAATGCCCCTAACAATGGAGTCCCTAACAATGTGGACCTTTTCTTCCACTTTTTTTGAGCTTGATCCACAACCTCCCTGGCTACCTGACTCCCTTCCCCCTTTTCCTCCTTGCCACCAACCTCCCCTTTACTTGCTCCTCCCCCTGGTTTGATCTTCCTCCTTGCTCCCAAATTCTGTCCACCCCAGGTTCTAGCCCTGTGACCCCACTATTCTCAGGCCCTGTTCTCCCTTCATATTCCCACATATCACTTTCTGCTGCCAACCCCCTTGTCTGCTCCCCCTGCCATTGCCTTGCAGCAGATTCCCTTATGTGCCTCTTCTGTGTCCTCTCTTGTCTAGGGGTTGGGTTGCTGACTTCCTCCACCCTCACCCCCTTTTTTTCTGAGATGCTTGCCTTCAGGTCTCCCACTTCCTTGCTCTCTTTCCCTTGTTCTGTTTCATTGCCTCTTCTCATTTTACCCCCCACCCCCACCTATGGCTGAGTTCTGATCTCCAGCAATCTTTTTAGTTCTAGTAAACCCTGTCCCTGGGGTACCACTCTCCCTTTCATTTTGTACCTGCTCACCTGCTGCATCCTTGCCACCCATGGCTTCTACCAGGCTATCATTACTTCCCCAGTGTGTTCGTTCCCTCCATTACTCCCAGTCTTCTGAAACTCGCCCCATGCTACCCCCATCCCATTTCTACTACTGTCCTGGGTTGACTCTCTCCTAGTGCCAGCATTTGTACTGCCTACTAACACCTCCCCTTTCTTTTCCAGGGGAAGGACTGCTGATTTCCCATCGCCATTGGACTTGCCGGTTCTCCTATGCTGAGTACCCTTCCCACCAGCTTCTTCCTTTTCATTGTTTTCTTGTAACTGGAGCTTAGCAAATTGGTTTTCATGCTGTATTCCCTCTGGGAGACCCCTTCCCAGCTGCTCTGCATGTTTGCTCTGTCCCCTTTGCCTACTACTAACTTCCATCTATCTTTTTCTTCTGGTTTTCCTGGGCTAGCTGTCATCCATCCTGTGTCCATGTCCCACCTGTTCCAGACATTCCCTGCCATTGTTATACTGTTACTTGCTGTTCCCATCCAATCCTTCTCTCTTCTCATTTTATTTGCTGAGTCCTTGTTCCCATGAGCCTGAACTTTTTGTTCCCTGCCTACCTGCTGCCAGCCCCAACCCCTTTCATTGCCCCCCAGCCACATCCAGTACCCCTGCTCAAGTCATGGTCTCCAGTTTTCCACCACATGCTCTTTATTTCTCGCTAAGTTTTGCCAAATGTTTGCATACCATGCAACCCACTAATTTCCAGGCCATGTGAAGTGCCATGGCCATCCCACACCAGGTACACCCCACCACCTTACCAAAGATACCTGTTGCATGTGCTGTTCCATGGTATGGCTTCCAACCCTCCTCCCTCCATTTCCACTGTTTCCCCTCCATGTTTTTGTAGTAGTGTGAACCACTTATCCCAGTATAATGAACCACTTGATCCTTATAGTTCCAGTGGGGAAGGCTGTGCAGTGTTAGCCCTTGGTGCGGACTTCCGTGTTCGAGGTTACTGCCTCTGTATCCAGAAGATGGTAAGTATGATGATGTTCCAGCTATAAGCTGGACTGCCAAGTTGGGGAAGTGGTAAGTGTGTTGGCCTCTAGTGTAGAAGGTCCCCGTTTCAAAACCCAAGTGAGATGATAGATAGATAGATAGATAGATAGATAGATAGATAGATAGATAGATAGATAGATAGATATTCCTTAAAAAAAATTGTTAATGCATTAGTTAGGGTTACACGAACAAAAATAGGGGCAGAGGCATTAGGGTCCCCAACTCTAATGCCACACCCTCACCCTGCAGGCAGCAACAGGAAAAAACATTACTATTTGACATTTCTGGTGTCTTCACAAATGAGGCATGGGGGTGTGTCTTGGGGTTGTCAACCCTCATACTCATCCTTTTCCATCAGTAAATAAGCTGAGATGTGTACAATATACGAGAATGAAGTGAGCATTAGGGCTGACAACCCCAAGGTACACCACATGCTTCATTTGCAAAGGCACAGAAGAGGTCAAATAGTGATATTTTTTTATGTTGTTGCCACCTGCGTGGTGGGAGTGAGGCATTAGTGTTGGGAACACTAATGCCACATTTCCCTAATTTTGTCAACTTAGTCCTAACTAGTGCATCAACAAAGTTTTTTTGCAATGAATTTCCTTACTTTTTGAGATACTGTAATCATATCTACATTTGCTTTTCAGAGAACAGGGCCCTCTGCGCCCTGCACTTCCATCCCTCCATAGATGCATGCAGTACATGTGGGCCCTACACTTCTATTTCTGACAAAACAGCAATTTATTTCCTCTAGTGTATGGCCTGTTAAAGTTCTACTGTTATCCTATGGGAAGTAGCATTTTTTAAATTTTTTCTACTTTTTTATATTACTGCTAAATGTTAATGGGGGGAATATGTGTTATTCTTGCAGTATTCAATAAGACCTTTGTTTTTATATGTGGATGTTCTTCAAGTCCAAATATTGCCTGCCTATGCTTTTAAAGCCCTTCTGGCTCTCAACACCCAGAAAGGAGGGAGCCCTGCATTGGCTATTGCCTTGCCCATCTCCTTCCTGCTCAACCTATGATTCTCTCTTGCCTCAGTCCCGGTTACCTGGAAGTATGCAGCTGTCATTCCCCATCTAAAAGGAAGTGACTCCTCTCCTGGAAATTTCCACCCAATCGTTTTCCTCCCAACCTTATCCAGACTTCAAGAACACATAGTTCTGTCTCAATTCTCCCATTTCTTCAAATCCTCTTCTTTTTTCACCCCTTCCAGTCTGGCTTTTGCAAACATCTCTCCACCACATCCTCTCTCCTCAGACTCATAGATTACATCCATTCTGGCATGGAACAAGGCCTCCTCACTGCTGCCATGTTTGTTGAGCTAGCGAAAGCTTTCAACTCTCTCTCCCACCCTCTTCTCCTGGAAAAACAGAAATCAGCAGGTCTGACTCCAGAACCAGGTGATTCAACTCCTTCTTTGCAGGTAAATCTCAATCAGTGAGAACTGGAGACCCCCCCACACACACACCCATACACACTGGTGTTCCCCAAGGTTGTGACCTTGACCCTATGCTTTTCTCCATATTCCTCAATGACCTCCCCTCAGCCTGCTACTCTGCATCCATCCACATGTATGCAGATGAGATGGACCTGTTTTCCTCTGGCTCTTCATCATCAGAGTCAACATCCAGGCTTCAACTTGATTTCTACACTGTCCAGAAATGGTTTAGCACTAATCAACTATCCCTTAATACTAAAAAAGCAGTTTCTATGTGTTTCAGCACACGACAGAGGCTTTCCAGACTTCCTTCACTCCTCACTTTCCTAACCCTTGATGGGGGAAAAATTGACGATGTACCCTCATGTAAGTATCTTGATGTCTAGCTTGACTGCCACCTTGGTTTTTCCTCAGCATATACTGTAGATGCCATGTACAAAAAACTCCACCCTAAGCTCAGTGCTCTTTATAGGAACAAATTCTGTGTCTCTATATCTGCACACGGGGACACTATCACTAAAATGATCCTCCTCCTCCTCCCCATTTTTATGTTGGCCCTTGCTTACCTGCCAGCCACCATATTTCATTAGTAGCAGATTTTGAGGTGCGGTCACTGTTGGGTGAATTCATGGCATGCATCAGTAGGTGCATCCCTCATTCCCCAAAAAGCCTGCTTGCTGATGTCACACCATGAATACATAAAGTGGCAAGCACATCTAAGGAAAAGTCCACTGCAATGCTAGCAAAGCTCGTCATACACAGCAGCACCTCCCAATGTGCGTTCCATGCTGAAACATCAGCTTCAACATGGTGGCACACTGCCTGCTACAAGCCCACAATGCTGACTTCAGGTGTGCCCAATCCCCCAGTTGGCATGCCCTGACCTAATGTATGTGCCAATGGGGGAGCCCACTCCCATTGGCATAATGCATCCCCCCATTTGTTATGTGCTGAAGGGGGTGCCCAATCCCCCTCAGCTCTTGCCCCCCCTTCGGTATGTGCTGACTGGGGTGCCCCATCCCCTGTCAGCTACAGTATCATCTCAAAACACTTAGGTGGCATGCTGGGAGACCACCCAAGCATGCCAAATACCCTGAAAAGGAAAAAACGTCCAGCGATTTTTTTTTAAACCTGTGAAAGAAGAAAACAGTCCCTCGTGGTCTTCCTGCCCCCTCTCACAACCCGCACCCACCCTTTGTGCACCCTGCCTCCCCACAACCCCACTTCACCCCATACTTACCTCCGGAGCCCAGCACAACAATCTTCGGTGGACCGGGAACAAGTCTGCACTCTTCAAAGCCGACCACGAACTGAAGAAATGCCGGTAAGCTGTATAATGGCATAAATAGGGTTTTTTTAACTTTGGCACATATCTTGGGCATTTTTGGAATTTTTTAACCACATTTTCAACATGGGATTATTGGGACCAGTCCTAATTAATTCAGTCACTGTCATGGTGTTATTGGTTCCCGAAAGGTGATTTTGCGGTCACTGCATGGAATCACCTTTCAGGACTGAGTAATAAAACTACAGTGCCACTGTTCATGGGGGGGGGGCTCTCAGAAAGCCTATGTTGCAAATTTGGTGAGAAAAATCCATAAAATGTCTGTGTTACAAGCATTTCCATGCACCCTTGTAACTTCACAAATTTGCAGTATTTTCATGCCAGATTTTCAACATTGCCATTTTTTCACACCTCCTTATCAACAGCACAGCTGTCATTTTTCACAGCCTACCCAAAATGTGTTTCTGCACCTGTGGCACACAATGGCATGGTCGCTGTGGGCAATCAACTTTTGGGACAGATTAACAAAATCACAGCACCACTGTTCATGAGGGGAGGACACAAAATGCCTATGTTGAAAATGTGGCTAAAAAACTCCCAAAAATAATTGAGTTACGGACGTGTGCTGTGCAGTTTCTATGCATGCTCAACATGACTTCACCAATTTTTCATATTTTCACTCCAGATTTTCAACATTGCCATTTTTTTACACCTCCTCATGAACAATTTAGTTGTCATTTTCCATATCCTGCCCAAAATGTGTTTTCATCCCTCTGTCGCCAAATGGTATAGCTGCTCCGCAAAACCACCTTTTAGCTAACAAGCTGATTGTGACGCTCTTCATGAGGTGGGGTCACAAAAACCCTATGTTGAAAATTTGGAGTGAAAATACCAACAAATGCCTACAACGTTAGGGTTTCCAACTGTAACACCCACCTAGTAGAGACTGCCAAGCATCAGGGGTATGACTTGGGATCATTGGCTATAATGCTCACACCATTCCACCCCCACCCTTCAGCCAGTGACAGGCATCAGGGTGTGAATTGGAGTGTTTGGCCCTAACATTCACGCCATTCTCCTATACTGCACCTGTCTCAGCATATTTCCTTATGGAATGGGGTACATATAAGGCCCAAAGACCCCAAAGCACACCACGACACTTGTCAGTGTCTACAGGGTAGGGTGAGGTAAAATAGCATGAAGGTTATACCTGACACACCAAAGGCACACCCTGGCACCTGTCAGTCTCTGCAGGGTGGAGGCGGGGTTAGCATCAGTTCCATACTTCACTGCCATTCCTATTATGCATCTCTAACTCCTGCACTACCAATGCCAATGCCAGAGAGACAACATTCGGCATTGACAAATGCTTGTTGATTACTGTATGACATCTTAGTCTATGGTGCTGCACTTAAATCCACCCAGGCCAGCCTGGATCCCCTCTTCCAATTATTTTGCCATTTCGCCTTGGCCTGCCCCCCCCCCGACTCACCACTGTTTTCTGTACATTGATCTCTCCCTCCCTTCCTTGAATGACTGCCGTCTCATCCACTGTGCCACCTTTGTTTCTAAATTCTGGTTGGTTTTGCTCCATCCTTACCTCAGCTGTTTCCTCTCCCCTACGCTCACTCCATGTATTCTCTCCATAACTCAGGTTATCATTCTCTTTTGCTCCCCTCTAGTAAATCCCTAGCTGGCCAGTCTGGTTTCTCCTTCTGCCTCCTTGGAACTCCTTTCCACTAACATTTCACTCTTGCCACCTCCAAATGCTGTCTTTCCTCTCTTCTCCAAGGACACACACTGCCCTTCCTATAAATGTCCTTAGATCCATTGCCAAACACTTTTCCTTATCTTCTCCTTCCTCTATTCTTCTGGCCACCCCACTTCATCACCGTATTCTCTCCCCACTTTCCCCTCCACTGCTTCCTCCCACTCCTTTACTTCTGTTTCACTCACTCCCACCCCAGTAATCTCCCTTTCTACCCTTTCCTAATTCTCAACACTCTATTCCCCCACCCTAACCACCATAATATGTTCTTTTCTCCTCTTTTACTCCCACCACTTCTTTACCTTTTCACCCCCAGCCTCTCTTTCTTACCCTCCTCTCCTTACTCTCTCTCCTACCCTTTCCTATATTTGTGACATTACTGTCTTGTGTGTGTCAGGTATTTCACACTTCTGATTTTTAACCTGCATTATTATTTGCTCTGGTAATGTCTATTATTCTACATGATGTGTTGTATTGTTATTACTGTGTTTCTACTTGTTTGTACTTATCCCTCATTCCTTCTTGCAAGACTCATCTGGAAATGAGCTCCATGGCTCAGAATGTCTTTCCTGGTAAAAACTCTTTTAAATAAATAACTGCATAAATAAATAAATAAATAAATAGAATTGAGGTGGTTATGGCTTGTTCCAGTGTTATCTTATGGGAATCTCATATTGAATATGTGTGATTAAATAAAGTCACAGACTCATCCATTTGATCTATCATATAAGGGGGCATCCAGTCAATGTATTTTCCTTCTTCAGTAAATACTTTATCACTTACATTTTTAAAGGATCTGTTTTCTCTTATTAAAACTTTACTGACTTTCTATTTGTTTTTCATTTTTACACTGTATATGGACAGTGATCAGATACAAACTTCACCAAGACTCCAGAACTGGCTAAAATGTGGCCAATTTGTTAGTACATATTCAATTGTTGTCCCGTCTCCTGTTTTATAATATTTCCTAATTTGTTCATCAATTATTTGATTCAGAACCTTAGTCAATAACATATTTTAACCTTAGCATTTTTAGTTACTGTAGACCAAGCTATAGTAATGTGTTCCATTACAATGTGTTCTTCTTTTCCCCCAGCCTTTCTGTCACATTTATTTTAACTTAACACTTTTTTGCAACTGTTAAAAAAGTCATGTTTCCATTAAAAACACATTTGTTATTTTTAACAAATATCTTGTGGCTTCCTTTTTCAGATGTCACAGATGCACACATTTCTGATGGTCTCATTTGTGTCAGTAGCGTATATTCATTTCTAGTCCCAGACCTCAATCATGCACCTTAGTAAGATATAATTTTCTAGTGACATCAGCCATGGATGAAACTTTGAACTGAGATCACTCAGGCCCATCTCTTGTGGATGTCCTGTTCATAGATATCATGCTACTAGTTACAAGGGGGTGGGGGAAATGCAGAGATACATACAAATGCTAAAAGGGTGGTCTAAGGTTTGGCATTTGAAATTCAAGGCCAAAAAGTTCAAGGTCAAGCACCTAGGGAACATGAACCCCAGGTTAGAGTATTGGATGGGTGGGGTGAGACTTAGCACCAAGGCTAAAGAATGGGACCTTGAAGTAATCATCAGTGACTCCCTTAAACAATTGAGTCAGTGCTTCAAGACATATAGCAAAGGGAGTATGATGCTGGGATGTATCAGGAGGGGTAATGATAGCAGCACGGAAGAGGTAATACTTTCCTTATAGGTCCTTAGTGAGGCCACAATGGAGTACTGTGCCCATTTCTAGAGTCCTCATCTCAAGAAGGATAGGGATTGGCTGGAGATGGTGCAACTTCAGGATAACATAAGTGATTCAAGACCAGCAGGGCAGGTCCCATAAGGAGAGCCTCAAGGCATTGAAATGGTCTCCAGCTTGGGATCAGGGTGGAGGAGCAGGGTGGTTGGAATGATACTTAATTACTGCCGGGGGGGCCACTAGACACCTGGGAATGGACTAGTACCTCATTCTATTATAGTGGAATGGTGATAGGGAGGTGGTCCACTAGACACAAGGGAATGGTATATAACTTCTAGGGGATTGGGATGGGGGACCATTAGAAACCAGGGATACTTGTTACATTATGTTGGGTGGGTGATGGGGTCAGTGGAGGGAACACCTCATTAGGTCTACAATTCATCATACTAAGTCAGAATACTGCAAATCAGAACTTTTTAGAAAAAATCTGAGTAGGAATCAGAACTGGATCATGGCCGGTTCACCCATCTCTAGTTTCAAGTATGGATGGGACAGCATGAAGGGTGTAGTGGTTGCTTGGGATGACAGAAACTGGGAGGAGAATGGGCAGAAGGATGGAGAGGGCTAGGACCCTGGAGGAACAGTAGGTCCCAGGGAGGGATAGATACAGTAGATAGGGAACTTGGGCAGATTGCATGGATGGTTGGTCTTTTTCTGCATCACTATCTATGTTTCCATGTTACTTGTAGGCATAGGGTGTTTCCCAGTGAAATAGACATTTCACCTGGTTAATAAAACAGGTTATTACATACCTCCCTCCACATTTGCAAAAGGGTTAATAGTTCAATGCACTTTTTCTGGTTAACAATGACAAAATGAATAACACAAGTATATCATTTTTTAGCAGCAGGAAAATTGTGCTGCCGTCCAATTTACATCAACCAGCTGCACACAGAATGTTACAGAGCAGAGAACTTAGGCAGAGAACTCGAAGCTTAGATGAATATCAAGCAGTACCAGCTGCACACTGCATGTTGCAGATCAGAGAACTTGGGCAGAAAACTCAAAGCTTAGACCAATATAGAACCATGCCAGCTGCACAATGAATGTTACAGACCAGAAAACTTGGGCAGAGAACTCAAAACTTAGACTAATACAGTGCGGTACCTTTCCACATTATCTTTTGGGGAATAGCTTATTTCACATCTGACTATATCTTACAAATACATAGTAAAAATTCTGTAATATTGCATGTAATTTCACCGTCAGAAAAAGCATAAAATACTGCATGGCAGTGTGTTCTGGTTGTTATCACAGATGTTAGAAACCCAGGGAGTGAAGGTTCAAGCCCTAGCAGAGCCAAATTCTCACTCACTCTCTCTGTGCCCAGAAGCAAGTCACTTATCCTCCCTGTGCACCACAGAAATGGGTGATGGAGGATCCCTTTAAAAATGAGATGCTTCATCTTAACTGGGTTATCCTGCTTAAATCAATTATTTTATTTTATTTTATTGAATTCTCTGATTAAAACCTTTGAGCTAGCAAGCTCATTTACAAAAGCTCCATGTCAAAATGGTACAGACAGCAATAGACAATAACACTTAACAAAATACAGGGAGGCCAGGATATTTAAAGGGATTGCACCTGGCGCAACCCCACATTGCGCCCCTGTGGGATATTGAAAAGGCTGCCCAGCGCAGTGCAACTCCCGATGTGCCAGAGCACAATGTAATGGTATGCAGTGCAGATGCAGGGGGCGTGCCTATGCATATGCGGCACATCCTGATATTCAGCCTGGGATGTGCAGCACATATGCTGGTGCAATCCTGCTTTGTGCCCCATAGGAGGGCTCAAAGTTGAGATCGTGAATCAGTGGAACAACTCCTAGCCACCCATAGGTGGGCTGCTGTATTGCAGGGTGCAACACAGCAGCTGCCAGCCATGGTGGCTACCCTCCACAGAACACACGTCCCTGTCCATCTCCCTGGTAGTCTAGTGGTACCCCCTCCATCCCAAATCCGAGATCACAATAGAGCACCGTAATATGGATTCCCTGGTGATCCAGTGGTATCCTCACCCATCCCATCCACACAGGACCCTTGCCCACCCTGCTCTCCCCCCCATCATCGGTGTTCAGCTGCAACCCTCCCACATACTGCCTGGCCACCCGCCAAATGACAGGAACAGTATGGGATGTAAGCCCATTGGTCCACGGTGTGGACCAATGGACTTGCAGGACATACTGCACTGGACAGGCCAAAATATGTGACTGACTTCATTCACATATTTGGGACTGTCTAGTACAGTATGCTGTGCAAGCCCATACTGTACCCGTCATCTGGCGGGCGACTGGGTGGGTTGCTGCTACCTGCCGATGAAGGGGGGTGAGCAGGGTGGGTAAGTGTCCTGTGTGGGTGGGGGGAGCCACTGGATTACCAGGGAATTATGTTACAGTGCTCTACTGTGATTGCTGAATCAGGAGGGAGTGGGTCCCCTAGACTACCAGGGAAGGTGTTAGTATATATTTATCTGGGAAACGGGAGGAAGGGGGGTACCACTAGACTACCAGGGCTTTGTTCCACAGCGCATTACCGTGACCATGGCTGTGAGGCGGGGGATCCCTGGGACTACCACTGTGCTCACGTAATTCTGTGCAGAGCACCAGGTGCAAGTCGCCAGGCTGCCTTGCACAAGGCATGAAAATGGGGCCATAATGACATGCAAATGGCCCCATTTGTGCCTACATATATTATAGCCTCATTGCATGCCCCGACTGAATATCGCGTTGTGCACTAATGCAACTACACACTTGTGCTGGTGCATCCCGTACTCCATATCTGCTGGCTTGCACTGGTGCAGTGCCACTTGCGCCATGCACAGTACGTGTGCCAACCTTGCCATATTCAATGGTGCTGCACCATGGCACATCACCATTGAATATCGCCTGGTCCTGGCCCTGGCACAGCCCAGTTATGCTGTGCCAATGCTTGCACCACTGCCTGGTGCAGTCTGAATATCTGGGCCATAGTATACAGCAGTAACAATTCAAATAGCGAGTTCGTATATCAACAGTTATGTACAAACAGCTTGTAGGTGATAGAGTATAAACATCTGTGAACAGTGTAAAATTATTAAAAGGGAGAGAAAAATCACAGAGGTTAGAAGGATTTGAGCCTAAGACAGTTGGGAAAAAAGTGCTTGGTGCAAGTAAAGTTCAAGAGAGGTATAGTTTAGAAGTTAGCGAGAGGGAAGAGGTAGAGACAGAATAACACAGATGAGGTGGAGTAGTAGCTATTGGGGAATCCACCCAGTGAGTTTCATAAGAAGGTGAGGAAATCGGAACCAGTTATTGGGTGATACAGGAGGGGGGTGCGAGGAATAAGTGAGGGGGGAGCCCCAGAGGGTAATGTAAGTTAGTGTGGTATCAGTGGAAGGGATGATCAGGGAGGGAGAGGAGGTAAAGAGAGAAACAAAAGAGAACAGTGAGCTAGGGAGTTGGGAATTAAAATAGAAGAGGGGGAATTCAGGGGAGGAGGGGAAGGGAGGTTTCAAGGTTATCTGTCGAAGAAAAGGTTATCTGTCATAGTCACATATGCTAAGAGCAGACAGGTACTTTAGTAATTTGGTTTTGAAGGGGCCTAGTTTTTGTTCAGAGACTAAATCTTCACTGAGAAAGTTTAACCAAAGGGGGTCCTATACTCAAAGGATCGCTGCCCCTGCGAAGTGAGATGAAAAGGAGTGGGGAAGACACTTTGTCGGACCCCCTGGTTTGTCTATGGTTGGAGGAATAATTGATGAGTTTTTTAGGTCTTTGGGTGCATGGCCAGAGAGATTTTTTTAGCTAGCAGACAAACCTGGTATTGAATCCTGTTGTTCAGGTTTAGCCAACCAGTGCTAGGGCAATGCTCACAGGTGTGAGTCAAGTGGCGTATGCCCAGTATGAGTCTTCAGGCTTTGTTAAGGACAGTCTTTATTCTCTTAAAGACAGTGTCTAAGCCTGCTCCATAAACAATCATGCCATAGTCTATGACCGATAGAACCGAGCTGTTAACAGCAAGCTTTAAGGCCCTCTCTGTGAGGCAATGCCTGTGCTGATAAAGCTGGCCTATATGGGTGCTGGCTGCCTTAGCAATGTGGTCGATGTGTAGACCATATGAGAGAGAGAGCAGTAAATGGTGACCCCTAGGTACTTAAAGCTATTGACTGTATCCAGAATCTCATGCTTGATATTATGTATTTTGAGGGGATAGGATTTAAAGTGGTGTTGATGCAAAGCAAACAACATTGTTTTACTTTTTCTATAGTTAAGCAGGGGTCTTGTGCTAAGGAACCAGTTTTCTAGTGTGCTAACATCGGTTTGCATCAACTCTTCTGGAGCATCTGGTGCTGACTGTGAAGTTTAGAGCATCTGCATATTAAGAGGATTTTGTTCTGGCATATTTTAGGAAGTTCAATCAAAAATAGGCTGAATAGCAGTGGGCCTAATATGGAGCCTTGGGGCACACCGGTAGTGACATTCCGATGGTCTGACAATACGTCAAGTATCTTGAGCTGTTGCATTCTGTCGGAGAGGTAACTCTGGAACCAGCCCAATGTATCAGCCACTATCCCAATGTGAGCTAGTTGGTTTAGAAGTAGATTGTGGTAAATTGTGTCAAAGGCTTTGGTGAGGTCAATAAACATAGCCCCCACCAGGAGCCCCCGATCTAGTGCATCTTGAATATAAGCAATAAATTCCACCAAGGCAGTGGTAGTGCTATGGGCCTTCTGAAAACCATGCTGCTGCAGGCTTTGAAGATTGTACTTGTTAAGGTATACAACTAACTGGTCATAGACTATCATCTCCAAGGCTTTAGAGAAAGGGGGAAGAATTGATATTGGCCAGTAATTGGCATGGTTAGTTCTGTCACTGCTTTTAAAGATTGGGGTGACCACAGCTACTTTTCAAAGTTGTGGGAACTTATCTGTAATAAGTGAGAAATTTAGGATCTTAGTTGGAGGGGAAGTAGTGCATCTAGGGTGAGTTCTAATATCTTCAGGTCAAGAAAACCACCACTGGATCTAGTTTTCCCAAGGACTTTTGTCAGATATTTTCTAGCCTCGACTGTGGTGAGAAGCTTTTGGTGGAAGGGTGGATTTGGAATTGCTGATGGGGCTATGTTGTTGCCTAGGTTGGAATCATCCTTGGGTTGAAAAAAATCCAGTGGAAGCACTCCACCTAGGTCTGTGAAAGCCTTGTTGTAAGCATCTGCGATGTTTTTTGGATCCTGGGTAGTTACTCTATTGACATTGGATATTGAGGGGGGTGTTTTACTTGCTTTGCCTGTTAGGGGTTTGATGTTTTCCCAGAAGCTGCGGCTATTTCCCCAGGAGTTGTGTAATTTATTCTTAAAATGGGATCTTTTGGCCTGGTGAATAGTGCTGGTGCACTTGTTCCAGGCTGTTTTATAATTTTAGAGGTCAGCCTATGACCTTGTGCTCTTAGCTATGTGCCACAGGTTGTCCCTGGACCTCATAAGATCAATGAGCTGTGGTGTGATCCATGTCTTGCTGGACCTTTTTTATCTTCCATATTTTAAAGGGGCCAAAAATATTACAGGCCTTATTAAAAATATCACTAAAGCATTGTAGTGTGGTATCCACATCTGTGGCAGCATAGACTCCTGCCCAGTCTTGCATACGAAGGTAAGCTATGAGGTATGCAAGCTGCCCTTGTTTTAATACTCTCATGGTTATAGTTCTGGGCAGGGTTTTTGGTGCCTTGTTGGTCCAGGTACATAAGAGGGGTGAGTGATCACTAATCATGTCAGCTAACACAGTGGCACTAGTAATTCTCTGTGGTTGATCAGTTAGAATCCAGTCTATAAGCGTGCTGGTACTGTTGCAATATTTTACTCACGTGGGGGACTGAACGAGTTGGACCATATCAATAGTTGTGATGGCATCCTTATATGGTGCTGCACCAGGGGATAACCAATTAGTATTAAAGTCCCCTAGCATTAGAACTTCTGAGTTATTGCTTAGCTCAGATAGATATTCAAGGGCAAGTCTGAAGCCAGAGGCCTGATCCATAGGGGGAATGTACACCGATATAAGGGTAAGGTATTTACCATTGGCACCCAGTTCCAACTGGACTGCAAACAGTTGTGAGCATTCCCCTGTTGGTGCTCTGCCTTGGAGGGTGTCCTTAATGTAACTGACACAGCCCTTCGCACGTTCCCCTAGTCTGTCCACCCTGAAGGATTATCAGTTGAGTGCAATAGTTTAGATGCCATTTATTTGATAAATACTGATTCCTGGTTAAATTTTCCCACAGGTGCTCAGTCCGAGTGTTACCAGTACTGTGATTCAGTTGGTTTATGTTACTAGTTTCAGTTACTTACTACTGAGGACCCTAAATTAACATTGTTATCTGAACTTGTCACTCATTGCTGCAGCTCAGCAAACCTACTGGCATTAAAAAAAGGGAAAGAAAGAACCCATTTAGTTTAAGGATGCTTTCCATTTATAGAATCTTACAATACAAAGGTCAATTAAGGCACGTTACTACACCTGCTTTCAAAAATAATGCACTATATATTTCATTTTTGGCAAATAATGTTTGAATTCGGCAGTCACTTTAAAGGATAATGGACTGTATTTGCATTCTGAACTGAATCATTTGAGTTGAAAGCAGGAAAGCACCTCCACCCACAGTTCAGTTGCAATTTCTGTTCTTCTGTACCCAGTGAAGGATGAAGTTAAAGATTCAATTAACTTGAAATAATGCTGGAGAAATGATCATACAATTCCATGTTATAAGTTACCAACCAGAACACCCAGAGGCATGACTGCAAAAAATACACATTCTTATGACATGTTCTTCATTTAAGGTTGCTGTGCTTTTACATTTATACTTTTGCATGTTTAAGATGGGAGAGTAGATTTATTGCCAACTATTAGTATCAATAAAATGATTATATGTGACAACGTATCTGTCAGTATTTCTGTGGCTTTGTCAGATGTTTCATGCACTGTGTGCAGTCCATTTAAAAAAATTATAAATAAGAAAAGGCAGGAACATTTACTAACAGTTTTGGAATTTAGCTACATGATTGATTTTAAAAGTCATACATGTGTGTTTTAATATAGGTTGTACCATTATATAGAGAATAATATATGGGGTGGTGTGTTTAACGAGATTTTACACACACCCGAGTTGTGGGATGCTTTCTAAAAAGCATCCCACAACGAGGGTGTGTGTAAAATCGAGTTTTACACACACCACCCCATATTTTATTTTTTATAATTGCAGGAGTGCGCTTTTTGGCCTCAGCAATTATAAAAAATTAAATAAGCTAACAGATTAGTGTTCAGGAAGCTGCGGACCAGTCTTGATTTTGTGCTGTCGGCAGTCTTCCTAATTATACGGCTGCACTTGTTGGAGAAAAAAGGAAGAGGATATTTTATTAAAAAATGTGTAGAAACTTAGATTTTTGTTTTAATATAAACTTACCGCTGAGCGGCAGTTGCAGCGTCCTTCTGGGCTTCGAGAGGCAGGGGCAGTCTGTGACATGGACTCGGCTGTGGTGTCAGGCTGATGGGAAAAGACTTTTATTTGCTTCTGTTTTTAAGTGGTTTAGTTGAGGAAAAGAGTTTTATATTTTTTTTTTATAAAATTCATTCTGTGAATCGAGGGACCAGGAATTGTACTGCGCCATGATTCCTTCACGGAACGTGACCGTCGGAGAACAGCGACTGAGGGATGGCTGTTCCAAGGGAAACCTGGCACGTGTTTGCCGTTATAACCATCCGAGCTGGTTATAACGGCAAATTATAACCGGGTTTCCCTATGGGAAAAAGCGCTACCTGGTAATTATAAAGAGAATAATGGATAGCTAAGTATGTATTACCGGTGAGTGATACCATCAAGAGGTTCTGCCCACACAGGAACCTTAAGAATGAAGCTGGAGATGTTCTTGTGTGTCCAGAACCTCAAAATGGTTTAGCTCACTGGTAACACATGCTTAGCTATCCATTGTTTCTTTTAATATGTGGATCCAAGTTTGTTTTAGTGTCTTACCTTTGTTGGCTTCTTGCTTGCTTTGATAGCTGCGTGGACAGTTAGTGGTGCTGCGAGATGGTGAATTGTTTAAACAATGGTTTTGAATACTGGTAACAGTTTAAAAAGTGCCAATGATTAGTGGCAAACATTCGGGTGCCAATGATTGTGGCAACAAGAAGAAAATATTTAAACTTGTTTGCACTCCAGTTGTTTATGCAACTTGCTATGTTGTTAGTCCGACTCACTGTCTGAGTAGATGACGTGGTATCATTTTCTGGTTGGTAGCTGGGACTTGCATATATTTATGGAGACTTTGCCGAAAAAGGTGCAGTGACTGCCAAAAATGTTTCTGGAGGTCATTGAGATTTCAGAACTTGTATTGGCTAGCTTGCTTTGTGAAGTAATTTGCTGTTGTCCCTTGGTGGAAGTCGATGGAATCTGCTGGATTTGTGGTGCAAGCTACAGCAATGCCAGTGGGGTCTCTGGACTGTTAGGGAGAATTTGGGACTGTCAGGCTGCTCTCTGGTGGTTGATGGCTGCTGGGGATCACAGGAGAGGATGGCACACATTTGTTTTTGCTTTTCTTTGGAAAAGGTACTATAAGCATTTATGCTCTGAATGTTCTTGTGCCAGAGAGCTGTGCTACGTCTGTTAGTGCGATGTTTGAATCTATGAGCATCTGAATCATGGTTTTCCAAGTGGAATGGTTTGTTATTCTCTCCTCAGGTGGTATGCCAGCTGATTTTTGCAGGAGCTTCAGTATTGAACGGATTTTGTTCTCACCTATGGTCATGCACCTGTACTAGTAACTGGTAGACTTTAGTCTGGTATCTGGTGCTAAGTAGAAGAGTGCATCTGGTTGCAGCATGTGTGGAGGTCTGTGGTTTGCATAGTTTTTGTAAGCAGTAATTTGGTCTTTGTCAGGGTTTTTGCTGTTCTCGTACATTCATGGAACTACTGGTCTGATATCCCTGACATTCCTGGTTTTGGTCTGCCTCTCATGGTATTCCAAAAGTTGCTTTCCTTCAGATTCTTTGCCTAGAATTATGTCACCCCATCTTATTTGGTATTGTTCATTTGTCCGTAGAGCAAAATGTAAACCAATGTTGAAAAACATCATGTGAAGTAAGGCAGTTGGCGAATGTAGCCCAGTGTCCCTGTAGAATATATTAAATGTATGTCTGTTTCTGACAGAGGCTACGCTTGCCTGGGTCAGTTCCCGAGACCCATTTTTATGTTGGCTCAAGTGTGCGTGCCAGCCAACATATTGCAGTAGTAGCAGATTTGGAGGTGCAGTTACTGTGGGCGAATGCAGGGCATGCATCAGTAGGTGCGTCCCTCATTCTCCAATAAGCCAGCAGCAGGTGCTGACATCATGCATATTTAATGTGGCCACCAGATCTAAGAAGAGGTCCGCTGTAATGAGAGTGAAGCTCTCATGCAGCGGGACCAGAACAATCCTCCTGAGGCGCAAGGAACATGGAGGCAGTGACTGCCGCCACCTGTCACAATACTGACGGGGGAGCCCACTCTCAGTCGGCATAATGGCCCCCCCATTTGTTGTGTGCTGAGAGGGGTGCCCAGTCCCCCTTGGCTCTCCCTCCTCCACTGGTATTTCCTGACAAGGTGCCCAATCCCCCGTTGGCTACAGTCCCCCCCAAAAAAAACTCAGGTGGCATGCTGGGAGCCCACCCCAGCATGCCAAATTACCCTGTAAAAAAAAACTGTCCCGCAATGTTTTTTTTGTTTGTTTTACCTGTAAAAGAGAAAATGGTCCCTCATGGTCTCCCTGTCCCTTCCCCCAACCTGCACCCACCCTCTGCACACCCTGCCTCCCCACACACCCCCTTCACCCCATACTTGCCTCTGGAGCATGATGCGATGATCTTCGGTGGACTGGGAACACATCTGCACTCTTAAAAGCCGACCTCGAACTGAAGAAATGCTGGCAAGCTGTATAATGGCATAAATAGGGTGTTTTTCAACTTTGGTGCATATCTCAGCCATTTTTGGGAATTTTGACACCAAATATTCAACATGGGGTTATTGGACCCCTCCTAATGATTTCAGGTGCTGTCATGGGGTTATTCAGTCCTGAAAGGTGATTTTGCAGTCACTGCATGGAATCACCTTTTCGGGACTGATTAAGGAAATGGTTGTGCCACTGTTCATGAGGGGGGGCTCTCAAAAAGCTTAAGTTGCAAATTTGGTGGACAAAATCAAAAAAATGGCTGTTTTACGAGTGTGCGTTGTGCAGTTTTCACGCACACTCGTAACTTCATGAATTTGTAATATTTTCACTCCAGATTTTAGAAATTGGCATTTTTTCACACCACCTTATGAACAGTACAGCTGTCATTTTACATATCCTAGCCAAAATGTGTTTTTGCATGTCCAGAGCAGAATACTGCAGTTGCTGTGTGAAATAAGTTTTTTGGGACAGTTTGAGGAAGTGACGGTGACACTGTTCATTAGCAGAGATCCTAAAATGCCCATGTTGAAAATTTGGTGATGGAATTCCATAAAATGACTGTGTTACAAGCATGCGTTGTGCAGTTTCTATGCACCCTTGTAACTTCACAAATTTACAATATATTCATGCCAGATTTTCAACACTGGCATTTTTTCACAACTCCTTATGAACAGTACAGCTGTCATTTTTCACATCCTGCCCAAAATGTGTTTTCACACCTGTGGTGTACAATGGCACGGTTGCTGTGGGAAATGAACGTTTGGGACAAATTAACAAAATCACAATGCCACTGTTTAGGAGGGGTAGGTCCCAAAATGTCTATGTTGAAAATGTGGTTAAAAAAAATCCGAAAAATAATTGGGTTACAGATGTGCATTGCACAGTTTCTATGCATGCTCATGACCACCAATTTTTCATATTTTCACTCCAGATTTTCAATGTTGCCATTTTTTTACATCTCCTCAGTAACAATACAGTTGTCATTTTCCACATACTGCCCAAAATGTGTTTTCATCCCTGTGTCACCAAATGGCATAGCCGTTGTGCAAAACCACCTTTCAGCTACCAAACTGATAGTGCTGATCTTCATGAGGTGGGGTCACAAAAAGCCCTTGTTGAAAATTTGGAGTGAAAATACCAACACACGCCTATGGCATTAGGGTTTCCAACTGTGGCACCCCACCCTGTAGAAACTAACAGGCATCAGGGGTGTGACTTGGGATCATCGGCTGTAATGCTCATGCCATTCCACCCCCACCCCCACCCTGCAGCCAGTGACAGGCATTGTGGTGTGCCTTGGAGTGTTTAGCCACAAAGTTCACCCCATTCTCCTATACTGCACCCACCTCAGCATATTTCCTTATGGAATGGGATAAGTACAATGCCCAAAGACCCCAAAGCACACCACGACATTTGTCAGTGTCTACAGGGTAGGGTGAGGTAAAATGGCATGAGCGTTATAGATGATGACCCAAAGGCACACCCCAATGCCTGTCTGTCTCTGCAGGGTGGGGGTGGGGAAGGCGTCACTTCAATACTTCACTGCTATTCCTATTATCCATCTCTAACTCCTGCACTACCAATGCCAATGCCAGCGAGACAACATTCAGCATTGACAAATGCTTGTTTTAAGTACTTTTTCTTTGCTAGGAGGATGTCAAGTATTTGTTTGAATGTACCTGCAGGACTTTGGAATACAGATGCCCCATAGTTTTTCTTTATTAAATATCTGCCTACACTTGCTAAGACCCCTCTTATTGTTGTAGGCTCATATTCTGAGCTGTCATGTTTCTTTAGCTGAACTACAAAGTCGACAAGTATTGTGTCTAATTTGGTTGACAGTATAGTTTCAATCTCTTGGGACTCACCAGCTTTAGTCAGGTAGGCTCTGAGGAGACGCAGTTCAAAAGCAGCCTTTTTTAGGATATTTATGTTCTCCTGCTGCTGCACAAATTTGAGTCTGTCTTAGGTGGTGTTTCTTTCTTTTGAGAGAGACATTTTTAAAAATGAGCAGAAAAAAAGAAAACCTGTCAGTTTTTGAGCCACAGCAGTCGTTTGACTTTCCAGTGAATGCCGCATTTTCAGTGCGGTGTGTCTTACTTACGCTGAAAAACTGAAAGTTTTTCTGGCACTTGCGCTGTGTTTTGTTTGTGATAATACTATCATTCAGGTGGGAACAATAGTATTATCACTTCTGAACGTTGCTATTTCTGCTGAACAAGTGTGCTAGTATGTGTTGGTGTACAATGCTATTACCAGGATTTTTTAATATACTTTAGTATACTATTAAAAACACTCTCCATATATTAAAATTCAGGATAAAGTCCCCATATAAGGTAAATCAGATGGGTTGACAGTGCACTCACAATTTTATCTTCTATATTTTCTTCATGTGGATAATTTGAATGGTGCAGATTGAAAATGCCATTCCTTTGGTACCTCATGAATGACATGTCCGTGAAAAAGGACAAAGGTAACTTTACGTAAATCAACCACCAAGTTTCTGAGCTCTTAAGCAAAATACCCAGCAGCAACTTCCTTTTAATAGAGGAACAACCTCTGAGATTTAATGCAAAGCTGATGATGGCAGAGTATATTGGTTCACAGAAGGGCACCATAACTTGTTATATATTTGCAAAGATGTGTATAATAATGTTTCCTTCTCAAGTTCTTCTCTGGTAAATGTCGCAACTTAGTAATCATTTAATGTTTAATTTTACATAGTTACAAATATTATCTCATTGCTCATAGCAGTGATTTATTGCTGGCATTGTATGTAAAATAGGCTCTGGTGGAAGTCCATCTCACACACCCTTTTGAGAGATGCTCTCACAGTAACATTCTATGCCAGATTAACCATTGGGCAGAAGGGGCAGCAGACTAACCCCAAGAATGAGAGGGTCCCCTAGTGACAGTGGCACTTATTTTATATATTTTTCATTAGCTGTACTGTTGTACTTGCAAGCCAAAATGATTTTTTTTTCAATGGGAGAAGATGAGCTGGCCAGGAGCAGCTAAGGAGAGCAAGTGAAAGGGGAAGATGTGACTCACTTGCGCTTGGGCAGTGAAGAGGTCAGAATCGATAACTGGATTTACTATTATGCCATACCAGTGGGGAAAAAATAACAGGGAAATATCTAGAGACCTAATTCTAATAGGAATGAGTTAGGGTTGAGAACTCCAAGGCACACCCCACGCCTCATTTGTGAAGACACATGAGATGTGAAACTGTAATGGTTTTTCCTGTTGCTACCTGCAGGCTGGGGGTGTGGAGTTGGGGCTGGAAACCCTAACATCCCATTTCCCGACGTTTTTGGTGTAAAGCCACCCTAACTGGTGCATTAATGTAGTTTTTTTCAAAGAATTCCCTTTCTTTTTGAGACAGGAGAATTGCATCCTCATTTACAGAGGCCTTTCAGAACCTGCATGAGCAGATGCAATATGCATGGCCTTTTTAAACCTGTGCCAAATGAAGACTCCATCTGCCTATGGAAGTGCAGGAATGTTGCAGACCCTGCACTTCCATGCAGCTATGGACCTGAAAAAGTCATTGGGCTATCTGGTGGGCTGCAGAAGCACAGGGCCCTCTGGTTCCTGTGTTTACATGTGGCTGGAGATACAGATGCACAGGCAAACAGTGCATCTGTCAGCTAAGGTACAGGTCCTCTCTTACCCACGAGTGCACAAATGCCAGGCCCTATGCAATAAAAGAGCTGGTTTGACTATATGGTATCCTGGCTGGTGCAGGCAGCTGTGCAGCTTTCATTTTAGATGCTTTCATATATGTTGCTGTGAAAGTGAAGGGCCCTCCAGGTTATGCACTTGCACTTGTAGTAAAACAGAAACCAAATTGTAAGCATAACTTTCTCATTACCCCTCCTCATGAACCCAGTAATGAAAATTTTGAAATCCCCACCAAAACATGACTTGCACCACCACAACATCATTGCGCACCTCAGGTGTGAAAACACAGTTTGGCCAGGGTTTGAAAAATTACATTAATGAGGCGGTGTAAAAATATGATTTTGTTGAAAGTTTGAGGTCAAAATATGTAAAACTGCCAAAGCTATGAGTGAGCGTAGCAAAATCTCAATGTATGTGGATAACTTTGCTATTTTTACATATTTGTTCCCCAAATTTTCAAAATAGCCTTCTTATGACTCCACCTCATGAGCAAGGGCAGTGAAAATTTTAAAATCCCACTCAAAAGGTGATTTTTCAAGTGACCATAAAATCACATTTCGGGCTGGACTTGTGCAACTCCACCACCATTGATCATGAGGTGGGGTCTCAGAAAGGACATGTTGAAAATGTGTTGCCAAAATATGCAAAAATGGCAATGTTATCCAGCAAAGTTGAAAACCCATTGAAATACACCAAACAGCACTTCCCTTAGTTTCTCTAATTCCAGTCAGTGGTTCCAACTGCAAGACATGTCTTGGATGGAAGACTGGATCTTCACCATGAGACCTGTAGAGGAGAGTAAGTATGTGGGGGGGGTGCAGGGTAGTGGGTGCTCCATGGGATTTTGGGGTGGGGGGTCAGATTGTCAAGGGACTGTTTTCTTTTTCACAGGAAAAAAAGACATCATGGGATGGTTTTCATTATTATGCAGTTTACTAATTAATGGCATGGTTATCAGAGGGTGGAGGGGTGGAGCACCACTGGACAACATGGAATAATTATAAAATTACTGGGATGGCAATTGGACAGTAGGGGTGCCACTAGACATCAGAAATCAATGAAAAAAATACAGGGATGGCAATTGGAGGATGGGGTGCCAATAGACACCAGGGAACATGCAAGAATATGGGGACAGAGATTTGAGGGGTGGGGGTGCCACTAGACACCAGGGACAGATGAAGAAAATATGGAGATGTGATCAGAGGGTTGGCAGCATCATTAGACACCAGTGGAAAACAAATTAATTACAAGAATGGCAATCAGAGGGTGGGGGGTGACACTAGACATCA
Organism: Neoceratodus forsteri; assembly: GCA_016271365.2. Taxonomy (NCBI): domain Eukaryota; kingdom Metazoa; phylum Chordata; order Ceratodontiformes; family Ceratodontidae; genus Neoceratodus; species Neoceratodus forsteri. The sequence goes on along the minus strand of CM028130.1, from coordinate 1,376,170,243 downwards.
GGGAAGCATGAAATCATTACAGGGACAGTGACTGGATGGGGGGGTGACTGGACACCAGGGGAAAAGAAATGGCAAAAACTGGGAGAAAAGGAAGGGGAAATCACAGCTCCTGGAGGCACAAGACCAGTGCATGGAAGCCTAAATGGAGAAGCTAATCACTGGGGGCCAGTGACCATCACATGGTATGGTTCAAGTTGGCCAATAGAACTAAATCATCCCATTTCAAGGCAAAAATATGGGACTTCAGAGGAGCTGACTTTGAAAAGATGGCCAACAGAGTTAAGCTAGCCCTGGCAAAAAGAAATACAGGTGAGGGTGTATGGGCTAAGTGGGCAAGCATTAAGGATGCAGTGCTTGAAGCAACATCCCATTGTGTTAGAGTGAAAAGGAAGTACAAAAGAAGAAGGAAACCACTTTGGTTCTCAAAAACAGTAGCAGAAATGGTCAGAGTCTGGCCTTCAGGAAATATAAGGGAATGCAGTGGGATGAAGATAGGGAGGCATACCAAACTTTGCTAAGGGAAGCAGGGAAGGTAGTAAAGCAGGCAAAGGCCCAAACCGAGAAAACACTAGCACCATCAGTAAAAGAAGGTGACAAGACTTTCTATAGATACATTAGTGAAGGAAAAAAGTCCAGAGGGGGTATTGCTAAGATCAGAGGGGATAAGGGTGTGTGTGAGGAGGACTATGTAAAAGCATTTATCCTAAATAGATACTTCTGCTCAGTATTTACTGAAGAGAAGGTAGGGCAGGGCCCACAGCTCAGCACCATGGACACAGGGAGGAGGGAAGTAAGCACTAGTCCCTTCATAAAAGAAAGGGTCCTACAAGAGCTCACTAAGCTCAGAGTGGACAAGACAATGGGACCTGATGACATACATCCCAGGGTACTAAAGGAGCTAAGGGTGGAACTAGAAAAGCCATTATTAGAACTGTTTATTTAGTCTCTGAGCACAGGAGAGGTCCCAGAAGACTGGAGAAGGGCTCATGTGATCCTGCTTCACAACAGTGGTAGCAGGAAGGAGGCAGGGAACTACAGACCAGTCAGCCTTACCTCAGTAGTGGGCAAGATCATGGAGGCACTCCTTAAGGAAAGGATAGTGCAACACCTGGAATCCATAGGAGCACAGAACCAGCTGTCCAAGCATCGCATTCCTCCCCACCTAGACTGAATTTGGGGGCTCTATCCCCTGCATGGGATGAGCTTCCCAAATCAGTTCACTCCTCATAGACCCTAGACAGACCATCTGAGTTCTGATTTTGTTTTTCAGCCCTATGTACGATCGTCAGATTATACCCTTGCAAAGCAAGACTCCAGCTTAGCAATCTACCATTGTTTTTCCCCATGTGCATCAGCCAAACTGGGGGTTGTGGTCAGTCTGCACCACAAAATGCTGCCCATATAAGTATGACTCTAATTTCTTTAGGGCCCAAACTATGGCAAGACACTCCTTTTCCACCATGGAGTATGCTTGCTCCCTGGGCAGTAACTTCCTACTCAGGTACATTACTGGGTGATCTGTCCCTTGGCTGGATGTCTGACTCAGTACTGCCCCAATACCCACGTCTGAGTCATCCATCTGAACTATAAAGGTTTTGCTATAGTCAGGACTTGTCAAAACAGGAGCACTGCACAGTGCCTCCTTTAGTCTGGTAAAGGCTTACTCACAGGCTAGGCCCCAGGTAATTTTCTTTGGCATCCTTTTCTTTGTCAGGTCAGACAGGGGAGCAGCCAGGGCACTGTAATTGGGTACAAATTTCCTGTAGTACCCTGCTGTCCCTAGAAAGCTCCTGACCTGCTTCTGTGTTTCTGGTCTGGGCCATGCCTGGATCAACTCTATCTTTATTTGGTTAGGACGGAGCTGTCCCCAGTCTACCACATGCCCAAGTTATGCCACTTCTCCCATGGCCACCTGGCACTTCTCGGCCTTGACAGTGAGTCTGGCCCTCTGTATCCTGTCCAGCACTTCCCTAAGGTGTGATAGGTGTTCCTCCCAGCTAGTACTAAAGATGGCAATGCCATCCAGGTATGCCATGGCGTACTTCTCAGCACCATTTAACACCTGGTTCACCAACCTTTGGAAAGTGGTTGGGGCGTTCTTCATTCTGAAAGGCATTACTTTAAACTCAAATAAGCCTATTGGAGTGATGAAGGCTCACCTCTCCCTAGCTCTGTCTGTCAGCTCTACCTGCCAATACTCCTTTGTCAGGTCAATGGTCGTAAGGTAGGTCACCCCTCCAACTTGTCCAGGAGTTCATCTGTCCAGGGCATCAGGTGGTCATCTGACTTTTTGACTACATTAAGTCCATGATAGTCCACACAGAAATGAATAGAGCCATCTGGCTTAGGCACAAGGACTATGGGGGAGGTCCAGGGGCTGTGGGATCTCTGGATTACCCCTAAATCCAGCATATCATCCTCTTCCCTCCTAATGTCAGTTTGGACAGCCTCTGACACCTGATATGCTGTCCACCATATGGGTGTCTGTGTCCCTGTCTCCACATCATGCTTCGCTATGGGGGTTAGTCCAGACTTGGTGCTAAACAAGGGGCAAAGTCTGCTAAAACCTCCCTTACTTTCTGGATCTGGTCCTGGGCCAGCTGGGGAGACAATTTTACTGCCTCCACAGAGGACTCCCACTTACTTTCTTCCAGCAAATCCAGAAGGGGTCTCCTTCGTCCGTCCCTTCTCCATGACTACACACTGCAAACACCATGTCATCCCTATTTGCATATGGCTTCATCATGTTGACATGGTACATCCTTTCTGTCTGTCTTTGGTCAGGTAACTCCACAATGTAGTTCACATCATTTACCTTCCTAACCACTTTGTATGGTCCTGCCCACTGAGCTTGCAGCTTGTCTTTCCAGACTGGAATAAGGACCATGACTTCATGACCCACCATGTATGAGCAAACTCTGGCTTTGCGGTCATACCATACATTTTGTTTCTGTTGGGCAGCTGCCAGGTTGCTCTGGGTTATCCCCATAAGCTCCTGCAGCCTTTCCCTAAACCTAAGGATGTAATCCACAATGGGAATTTCCTGAGTGGTGTGCTTGCCTTCCCAATCCTCCTGGATCAAGTCTAGGTGCCCATGTACCCAGCAGCCATATAAGAGTTCGAAGGGGGAAAATCCTGTTGACTCTTGGGGCACCTCCCTGTATGCAAACAACAGGTGGGGAAAGTATTTCTCCCAGTCCCTCCCATGCTCTTCAGCAAACACCGGAAGCATTGACTTTAGGGTACCATTGAATCTTTCCGCAAATCCATTGGCTTGTAGGTGATACGGTGTTGTGTATCTCTGCACCACCCCACACTTCTCCCATAAACATTTCATCAGGTCCAATATGAAGGAACCCCCTCGATCGGTGATAACTTCCTGCGGAAACCCAAAATGGGAGAAAATCCCAAGTAAGGCATCTGCCACTTTGTCTGTCCTCAGTGAGGATAGGGTGACTGCCTCTGGGTACTAGGTGACATAATCCACCACAGTCAGGATGAATCTCTTCCCTGAAGAGCTGGGGATATTTAAAGGCCCCACAATATCCATTTCCAACCTTTGGAATGGCTTCTCCACTATGGGCAAAGGAATCAGGGTGACTTGGGTTTCCTTGCCCGCAGTCCCTATTTCTTGACACCAGTCACAAGACCTGCAATACTCCTTCACCTGCTGGGTGAAGTTAGGCCAGTAGAAATTCTGGGCCAACCGCTGTGTAGTGTGTGCAATTCCCAGATGACCAGACAAGGGAATATCATGTGCAATCTTGAGCAACTGCTCACGATACCCCTGGGGAACAACAAGCTGCCTGCCTAGCATCCCTCCCTCTGTCTGTACTGCCTGAGTATACATAAGTCCATTTTCCCAATAAACCTTATGTTTGCCATCACCTCCCTGTGTGCTGTCCGAGTCTGCCCAAGCCCTCAGCTTCTCTAAACAAGAGTTACTTCTCTGAGCAGCTGCAAACCCCTAACACATTCCCAAGGCATGGGACAGGTCCCCTTCAGTCTCTAAACTAGGGTCCCTACCACTAGTGTCAGGGCACTCAGGATCACTGTCAATCCCAACTCTATGACAATGGGTCACCCCTCCTTCTTTGGAGTAACCCTCTGTAGCTGTGTGGTTACTTGCTACTGGGGAAATTTCTACCCCCTTTTCATTAGTCTCCCCATCTGGAGACACAGGCTGGGGAACCAGCCTCTCAGTGGTTTCCACAATGGCTTCTGTGGGATTAAGGGAACTACAATTTTCCCTTGCCGCTTGGCTATGGGTAACTGCACATACCATCCCCTGTTTTAGATTGTTGCCCAGGATCACATCCACTGCTAAGGTTTGGGCAACAGCTATCTGTTGCACAGTTCCCCCTGTTTCACCACAGTCTAAGAGAACACTAGCGAGTGGTAATGTTTTCTCTTCACCCGCAAAGTCCTGTACAGTGATGTATTTATTGGGTATAAGCTGACCAGGCTATACCAGATCCCCCTTTACCAAGGTCAGGGATGCCCCTGTGTCCCTTAACCCCTGTGTCTGTACACCATTCACCAAGACTGGGTGCATGTGTTCGCTCATGTTCACTGGGAGGTTTCCAGGGACACACAAACAGCCTACATCTTTTCTAGCATTCTGTTGTGTATTGCTCACCTTTTTGGGGCACTGTCTGGCAATATGCCCAGTTTCTTTACACAACCAAGATTCATTTCTTCTCTCAGAGAAATATTTTCTCTGAAACCTGGGACTAACTGGTTTTGGTGGAGACAGTGAGGGTTTTAGCTGCCCTGAAGGCGCACTTTTCCCTTTCTGTGCTGCCACGCCCACCCCATTTTCTCTCAGAACAGGTCTGCTCTTGCCATAGCAGTCCGTGAGTTCTGCAGCCTGTTGCACTGTTTTGTGATCTTGGTCTTCTAGCCAGGTTTTTAGCTCAGCTGGGCATGCCCAATAAAACTGTTCTAATAAAATCACATTTTCAATTTTATCAACAGAGTTTGCCTCAATTCCTTCCCACCAACGTTTTAAAAACTGACATTGTTTCATGGCTAGCTCCTCATAGCTCATATCATGGCTTCTCCTGAGCTTACAGAATTTAGCTCTGTATGATTCAGCAGTTAATTCAAACTTTTTTAACAGTGCAGCTTTAAGTTTGCTGTAATCATCACTGTCCGTATTGTCCATTTGACCCAATGCATCCCGAGCTTTCCCGGTAAGTAGCGGAGATAGCTCGAAGCTCCAGGACTCTCTAGGAATTTTATCCTGAATGCAAACTTTTTCAGAAGAATTTAAAAAGTCATCCATATCCCCCCCTTTAAATTTGGCTATTAATTTGGAATTCAATGTGTAACCCAGTCCTGCAGTCCCAGTTAAACCCAGGCCACTTACCTGCTCTGGTGCCGCTGGTCGGAGTCATATCTTCTCCAGTTCATGTTGCTTCTAGCACTCCTGCTCCTCATGGTCTGTGTCTCTGCATTCTTGCTTCCTCTTCTCCTCTGCAGCTCACTGGCACTCACGCTCCTCATGGCCTGCATCTCTCTGTTCTCGCTCTGCCTCTCAGCGTTCTTGTGTGGCCTCTCATTGTTCCCACTCTCTCTTCTCCTGGAACTCCAGTTCCATCCTGCACAACTCAGTTTGCAGCTTGAGTACCTCTGGATTCAGGATACTGGTGACCTTCTCCTGTTGTTGTGGCCCTTCACTGACAGTGGCCTTGTTGCCCTCCTCATTGGATCTGGACACTGCACTGGCAGCTAGCTCTGCCACACTTGAGGTTTGGTCCTTTCCAGTCATGGTCCGTGACTCACTGCTCTGTGTATCTGCTACCATCAGGGCATCTATGAGGTTCTGCTTTTTGGCTGTCACCTTGAACAGGACTCCTCTGTCCCCACACAACTGCTTTAAGTAATCTACAGTGTGCCTGCTGTAGTTGGAAGCCATCTTCTTCTTCCCTTACTACTGCTACTCTGACTTGCACTTTAGGAAAAAAAAATAAAACGGGTAGGAACTGGACTGTACACCAAGCGATATAGTTCTGTTTCCTTTTTAAAATAAAACTCTGCCTTTTTCTTTCTTTGCAAGTGAGCTTACGGTCTCAAGCTGACACAGAACAATAAAAGCCTGTAATACCAAAATTATGCCACTGCTGCCAACCAATCTGTCACAAACCCACTCAGCAGGTCAGGGCCCCCTACTCCCAGAGTGCCAACCTCTGACTGCAGTCTTGTGAACAGTTTTACAGAATAAGGTAACCATCTTATTTGTTTTGTGAGTTCAGATCTACTTTTGGTCTCCAGTCTTGGAGGGATTCAAACTGTGAACCTCTTGCTAGTGTACCCAATGCACAGGCTCAGATAATTCTGTCTTTGGGGGGGCCAGATTTCTTTGCCTACAGGCACCTAACCACGCGTACAGAAATGAACCCTTAATAACTTTAATAAAGACCTCAGATTTAAAATGCTTCTCTTTCCAGTTTGGTATCACCATTCAAGCTTATGCCTAGTGTTAGCTATAACCATGTATATTTTTCTAGCAAATGAAAGAAATTCAAAGACAGACCAAGTATGCTCCAAAAAGAGTTTTGCTAAAATAGATAATAATATGTAAAACATACAATACAGAACTATTATATCATAAGACATACAAATATTTTAAAAGAACAAGGTTTTAAACAGTGCAATTCCTAATACAGTAATTAGATTTGTCACTTTTTCTAAATACCTGTTTAAAGTGGTCACAGATATTTCTTTGTCAAAGTCTAGATAGAAGTGTCTCTGAAGGAAAACAGAATAATCTTTAAAAAGCTGGTTTTCCCCACCTATTTGCATGAGGTCACCTAGCTCCTCCCTGTCAGAATATATAAACAAATATATCTATATAAAAACAGGATGTCTTTTCCAAGTATTAAATTCTGCAATCCTCAACATGACTCATATCCTTCAAATGACATTTCTTTGATCTATTGATCAGTTTTCCCCTCTCACACAGACATCAGCATTTATGATTTTGCAGCAGTTTACTAAACCTGGTTTCCTCCTCTTGAAATGTCATAAAAGGGATGCTGATTTCCCTTTTAGCAGCTAAAGCTATAATTAACTTAGAAAAGTCTGCAATTAGCTTCTGGCCTGCCATGTAACACCTTGTTTTTAAAACCTGTGTGTGTATGATCTCACATGCTGTTTCAGCATTTTCATATTGCTTTCATCTTTCATCTGAAGCCTGGGGGGGTGGGGGGTGGCGAGGTCACTCCAACAGCACCAGATTTCTCAGCATCTCTCATGACAGACAGTCCATAACCCATTTTTATATCACAAAAAAATGATACAGTGATCAGAACCAGCTGTCCAAGCATTACAGTAACAATACACAAAAAAGGGGAATGTTATGGACCCGACAATGTACAGACCCTTAAGTCTCTTTGATGTAAGCATAAAATTCTTTTCAAAAATTTCATTGGGAAGACTGAAATCAGAAATTGTAAAAACAAGAGAACTTTATAAGGCCCAGGCAGGTTTTAGGGCCCAATTTAACACATTTGATACCTGTTATATTCTAACCCATCTTATAGAAAAATATACTGTGTTAAGGAATCAGAAAATGTATGCTCTTTACATAGATCTCGGAACTTCCTTTGACACAGTTAATAGGGCTATATTATGGGACATAATGAGCAAACAAGGTATTGATAGTGGATAAATTAATACAATAAGCACAGTATATATGGATATATGGGCAAAAATAAGGTTGGGACAGCAGGGAATGCTTTCTAGCTCAATACCAGTAATTAAAGGAGTCTGTTGGGGTGTGTGATGGCACCTATGAGAGAGTAACCCCCCCATCTTGTTTTTTTTTAAGGGTTCTCATTCCAGGATGACTATGGATTCTGGAATTGTTCTGTTTTATGTTTTGTTTGTAATGTCTTGTTGGGCTGGCCACCCACTTTATTTATATGTTTATGTGTTTTTATTGTTTTGTATTATTTGTTTGGTGTGGTATCCCCTTTTTGTCTCCTGTCTTATTCCAAAATCAATATCCTGCCCCAGTAATCAAAAGAGAAATCCACGATAATTGTTGAATCACCTATAAAACAGCTGGACTATTGTCCTTAAAATGCTATATCACCATGCGTCCGTTTCTGTATATATTTGGAGTCCTTGCCTCTTGATATACTGTCAAATTAGAAATAAAGATGTAAGGAGAGCTGTTTACGCTCCAAAGGGCTTTATCTAGTTGCTCTTGTAAAGTGCTATTTAAAGGTCCTTCTGATAATGTAATTATTTGTTAATTTCCCTGTTACCCTGCAAAATAGTTTACATGATGCTGTTTGCCTGTTTTCGGTTTGGGTAACAATCCCCGTATGAAAACCCTGATGTGATCATCCTCCCGAGTCTTGGGTAATTGCTAATAGCATTTAGGAAGTAGAGTGAGCTTTATTTTCTCCCTACTCTAGCATTTATGGCAGCTTACCTACCAAGACTTTACGAGCGAGTGCGAACGGCAACTCCGCTCAGTTGTCGCACAACCGTGAAGCAGTTTGTTCCAGTAAACAAGAGCAGAGAAAGTCACGTTAGAAATAAATGCTGTGGTAACCAGTTACTTACTCTCAAGAGCTGCAATTAAGTCCTTTTTGGGTTGTTATAAGACCTTTTGGGAGCAAATTCATTTCTGGTGCCAGTCAGCTTGTTGGAGCCTTGTGTGTCTACCCCTGCAATGCAGCATCTATTAAGAGCCGGCCGGCCTCTCTTCTAACACTTTTATGCTGTTATCTAAAGGGGAGGTTCCTTCTGAAACAGAACTTCTGTCCTAAAAGAGCTATAAAAGCTTGTAATTCACTTCCTGTACTGCTTTTAATATAATAAAATGATTTAAAGGGACTTGGTTATTGTAAATATCTTATTTATCACCTGAATAAAGAATTTTTCTATAATGTAAAAATGAAGGTGGTGCTAGCTGATCACATGTCAGTCAGTTTGTTATTTAAGGAGCACTTCTAGGTTAGGTAGCCAGATATAATAGGGATGTGATGCTGTATACATCTCTGAAGCTAGTTACTTCTAGTCTTCCTTTATTAAGAAGACAAAGAACCTCTGTGTGCAAACACTGAGGAAAGGGTTACCCCAAAGGGCATTTGGCTGGGAAGCCAAGTTTCAAGAAAATACAAAATCACACATGCCCCCACAATGCAAAGCATCATGGGCTGCATATGCAAATCACCACAGAATGTTATACTGGTCCAACTTTAAGCAGAATTGCATGGTGCCAAAAGGCCTCTCACACAGTTTGCAAAGGGTGCTAACAGAATTCCTCCTCCTTTATTAACCTGATTATCATTTGGAATTTTTTTTTTTGTTGTTTTGCCATATTCAGTCCATTTTGTATAAAATAAATACCTTCTTCAATCTGCTGCAAATTGCCTCTGTGGTCCATCTATTCTTCACCCTATGACAGATGGTGTCAGAATTGGGATACTGGTCTTGAATTTGAGATCAAATTCTGAGAGGTCCCACATGTAAGAAGAGGCAGCAGATGTGACCGGTGCCACTACAAGGTCCATCACCAAGAAGTTACAGTTGCCATTACTGACTGGATTGGACCCTGTGGTAAGGAGAAAAATGGATAAAAGACTCATGATGGAGACTTTACCTATGGAGGATAAGAAGCTGGTGGAAGAAGCCTGGGCAGCTGAACCAGAGGTGGAAACGCCACCTGAAGAATCTCAGGATTTACTTCGTTGGCTCTGTATTCAACAGATGGAAATGGATAGAGAAAGAGAAAGAGAGAGGAGAGAGAATCAAGCCAGCTGGGAAGAAAGCCAGGCCAGATGGGCAGATGCTCTCAGAGACATTCAGTCTATGGGTACTGGCAGACCCCACTCACCAATGAACATACAGAAAGACATTAAACTGGTAAGACTTGCTGCATTTGATGATATAGAAGCATTTCTATTAACGTTTGAGAGGGTGGCAACTGAATGTGCCTAGCCAAGGGATCAATGGGTGATTCGGTTGGCTCCATACCTGACTGATAAAGCTCAGTTGGCCTATAGCCATGTAGACATTATACATGCCTATGACTATGATCATATAAAACAGGTGATTCTGAAAAGGTATGATATTAGCACGGAGACATACCGACCACGATTTCGATCCTTCAAATTCCATCATACTGATACTCCACAAGATGCCTATACCCAGCTGAAAGATTTATGTAATAAATGGCTACAACCTACAACACGGACAGTTATGCAGATACTGTAGAGTATCATTTTAGAACAATTTATCAAGATTTTGCCCCAGGATATTCAATTATGGGTCAAAGAACACCAGCTTGAAACAGCAGAGATGGCTATTAGGTTGGCAGAGGACTATATAGCAGCACAACCCCATAGACATCGACCTACCGGAGGTCCTATCACATTGTCCTCTATGGTAAGACATTCTACATTGATACCTCATCCTCAGCCTAGTAAAATCCCTGGAGCCAAACAAAATATGAGAACCGGTAAGGGGTATAGTACAGACATTGTTTGTCACCATTGTAGTGGGAATGGTCATATAGCAAGGTTTTGCCCCAAGAAGAAAGTTTAAGAGGCACACTTAGCTCTATCCGACTGGGGACACTATGTAGAACCTGTTCAAGTTGGACAGAAGGTGGTATCTGGACTAATAGACTCAGGAAGCAAACAAACCTTGATTAATGCTTCCTTGCTTAACACTCATAAAAATAACAAGGGTTCAACTACTGGGGTCATATGTGTCCATGGAGATATACATCAATATCCATTAAATGACATTATAATACAGGTAGAGGGACACACCCAGAAGATGAAGGTGGGTGTGGTTCCTCACCTTCCTGTACCAATAGTTTTTGGACATGATTTTCCCCACTTTGAAACTTTATTAAAGTCTAACATCAGTGCTGTCGCTACCAGAGCCCAAGCCAAACAGGAAGAGAATCTGGGACAAACTTTTCCCCTCCAAGAAGATCTATATGGGCCTGGTGGGAAGGACAGAAAGTTGAATAGTCAGAAGCAGAAAGAAAAGAAACAATGGACTTGCAAATACAAGACAAATGATATACCGGACATTGAAACCGATTCTATTCCTGATTATATGAATGTTAATAATAACTCTATCTTTAAATATGCACAGAAAAATGATGATTCCTTAACCCCTTTCTTTTCGCAGGTTGGGAAGGACGATGAAGCAAGAGGTCATATAATTGAATTGAAAGACGAATTGTTGTACAGGGTATGCACCAATACAAAAACAGGAGAGACAGTAGAACAGTTAATGGTACCCCAAATATATCGAACCCAATTACTTAATTTAGCACATGATATTCCTATGGCTGGGCATTTGGGTAGGGACAGAAAACTGAGTCACCTTCTACATCGTTTCTTTTGGCCTGGCATTCATGAACAGGTAACAGAATACTGTAGAAGTTGTGAGGAATGTCGGAGGGTGGCTAAGATTAATCATAAAGATAAAGTACCCCATTATCTTTGCCATTAGTGTCTACTCCATTTGAACGTATAGCAATGGATATTGTTGGCCCACTACCAAAAAGCTCAAAAGGAAATAGGTTTATTTTAGTGGTAGTAGACTATACTACAAAGTATCCAGAAGCTATACCTTTGAGGACCATTACTGCCCTTAAAATAGTTTGAGGAACTGATTAAAATTTTCACCCGAGTAGGTATACCCAGGGAAATTTTAACCGATAGGGGTACAAACTTCTGTTCGGCATTGCTTAAATGGTTATATCAAGCCTTGGGTATTGAAGCACTCTTCACCACACCTTACCATCCCCAAACAGATGGACTAGTGGAGTGCTTTAACCAAACAATGAAGCAGATGCTAAAGAAGTTTGTGGTGGATGAAGGTAGGAATTGGGACATCTATCTACCATACCTCATGTTTGCATATAGAGAGGTTCCACAAACATCCACAGGCTTTTCCCCATTCTAATTATTATATGGGCAAAACCCAAGGGGGCCACTTGACATAGTTAAAGAGGAGTGGGAGGAACACAAACAGACTAAGACAGTGTTACCCCTACAATACTGGCAACAATTATGGCAACGCTTAATGTCATATATACAGAAAGCCCATAACACTAACCTACGACACCAGGTCAAACAGAAAGAATATTATGATAAGGGAACTAGGTACGAAGAATTTAGTGAAGGAGAAAAAGTACTAGTGCTGTTACCATCTTCTGAACAAAAGCTTCTGATGAAATGGAAAGGGTCTTATGTAGTCACCCACAGGACGGGTCCAGTGACTTATGAAATTGAGATGCCAGATAAGAAAAGAACAAAGCGCATCTATCACGTGAATCTGTTAAAGGCGTGGGTAGAAAGAACCACACCTCTCTCAGGTTACGTGATGCCTGAATCTGATAATGAGCTAGAAACAGTCTATGAACGTTTAGAAACCAGGGGCCAGATTACTGATTTACTGATCAATCATAAGCTAACTGAGGACCAGAGAAAGGAACTAGATGATGTTATTGACAACTTTAAAGCTACATTTACGGCTACACCAGGGAAGATCAAACATGCCACTCATCACATAAGAGTAATGAACCCCCAACCCCTGAGACAGAAACCTTACAGGCTTCGTGAAAGGGTATGATCAGATGTGATTCAGGAAGTAAAGAAAATGCAGGAAATGGGTATCATAGAACCATCACATAGTGAATGGTGTTTTCCCATGGTAGTAATAGCCAAAAAAGAAGGAGGCATATGTATATGCCTAGACTTTAGGAGACTAAATGCAGTGTCCCAATTTGACAACTATCCAATGCCTCACATCGATGATATTCTTGACCATCTAGGAAGTGGCAAGTACATTAGTACCTTGGACCTAACCAAAGGTTATTGGCAAATACCTTTGGACCCGATGGATAAAGAGAAAACTGCATTTAGTACTCCTTTAGGTCTATTTCATTTTACCGTTAAGCCATTTGGCCTTCATGTGGCCCCTGCCACTTTCCAAAGGGTAATGGACACCTTTTTAACCCCTCACACTGCATACAGTGCTGCTTACCTAGACGATGTTATTGTATTTAGTACTTCCTGGGAAGAGCATATCAGACATCTGATGAATGTACTGACTACAATAACTGAAGCTAGGTTAACTATTAATCCAAAAAAGTGTGCTATAGCAATGCAGGAGACAAAATATCTCAGATTCCAGATTGGTAATGGAACAATAAAGCTAGAAATAAATAAGGTAGCGGCAGTGGCAAGCAGCCCTAGACCCCTTACAAAGAGGGATGTGAGGTCTTTTCTAGGTCTTGCTGGCTACTACCGAAGATTTATACCTAATTTTTCTAGTTTAACTGGACCATTAATGGATTTAACCAAGAAAAGGAATCCAAAGAAGATCAAATGGACAGATGAGTGTGAGGACGCTTTCCAGACCATCAATGCTAAACTATGCTCTTCTCCAATTTTAAGAACCCCTGATTTCACACAGCCTTTTATTCTCCAAACTGATGCATCTAATTATGGAATAGGGGCTGTGCCAACTCAGATTATAGATGGAGAAGAACATCCTGTTATTTATATAAGTTGTAAGATGCATGAAAGAGAAACACATTATTCAGTCATGGAAAAGGAATGTTTGGCCATTAAATGGGCCATAGATGCTCTTCGATTCTACTTATGGGGCATAGAATTTGAGCTCTGGACTGATCACAATCCATTGTGCTGGATGCATGTCATGAAGGATAAGAGCCCTAGCATTATGGGTTGGTATCTTTCCTTACAACCATATAGATTTACTATAAAACACCGGACAGGTACAGCACATGGTAATGCTGACTTCATGTCTTGCTTTGGGATGGAGAATATAAATACTTGTCATCAGACCTCAGGGTAATGTTTGTATTTGTTCACAAAGGGATATGACTTTCATGATATTTCATATGTAGTATTAGTAGGGACCCTGAGGTGGAGTCCTAAGTGAGGGTGGGCTATGGCTCCATCTCTCCTAGTGAGAGATCTGATGACAGGTATCCTTTCAGGGATATTTATTTTTGATTGTTTTTCCATAAACCAAAGCTGCTAGTTTGGTTTTTAGTGGGCAGGAATGTGAGAGAGTAACCCTCCCCCATCTTGGTTTTTATTAAGGGTTCTCATTCCGGGATGACTATGGATTCTGGAATTGTTCTCTGTTTTATGTTTTGTTTGCAATGTCTTGTTTGTTGGGCTGGCCACCCACTTTATTTATATGTTTATATGTTTTTATTGTTTTATATTATTTGTTCGGTGTGGTATCCCCTTTTTGTTTCCTGTCTTATTCCAAAATCAATATCCTGCCCCAGTAATCAAAAGAGAAATCCGTGATAATTGTAGAATCACCTATAAAACAGCTGGACAATTGTCCTTAAAATGCTATATCGCCATGCATCCATTTCTGTATATATTTGGAGTTCTAGCCTCTTGATATACTGTCAAATTAGAAATAAAGATGTAAAGAGAGCTGTTTATGCTCCGAAGGGCTTTATTTAGTTGCTCTTGTAAAGTGCTGTTTAAAGGTCCTTCTGATAATGTAATTATTTTCTAATTTCACTATTACCCTGCAAAATAGTTTACATGATGCTGTTTGCCTGTTTTCAGTTCGGGTAACAATCCCCGTATGAAAATCTTGATGTGAGCATCCTCCCGAGTCTTGGGTAATTGCTAAAAACATTTAGGAAGTAGAGTGAGCTTTATTTTTCTCCCTACTCCAGTATTGTAATGCTTACACGACTGTGCGAGAGCGAGCGCCTGAACAGCAACTCCCGCTCGAACATGCGCACAGCTGTGAAGCAGTTTATTCCAGTAAACAAGCGCAGAGAAAGTCACGCTAGAAATAAATGCTGTGGTAACCAGTTACTTACTCTCAAGAGCTGCAATTAAGTCCTTTTTGGGCTGTTATAAGACCTTTTGGGAGCAAATTCATTTCTGGTGCCAGTCAGCTTGTTGGAGCCTTGTGTGTCTACCCCTGCAATGCAGCATCTATTAAGAGCCGGCCGGGCTCTCTTCTAACACTTTTATGCTGTCATCAAAAGGGTAGGTTCCTTCTGAAACAGAACTTCTGTCCTAAAAGAGCTATAAAAGCTTGTAATTCACTTCCTGCACTGCTCTTAAGATAATAAAATGATTTAAAGGGACTTGGTTATTATAAATATGTTATTTATCACCTGAATAAAGAATTTTTCTATAATGTAAAAATTAAGGTGGTGCTAGCTGATCACATGTCAGTCAGTTTGTTATTTAAGGAGCACATCTAGGTTAGGTAGCCAGATATAATAGGGATGTGATGCTGTAAACATCTCTGAAGCTAGCTACTTCTAGTCTTCCTTTATTAACCTGATTATCATTCGAAATATTTTTTTTTGTTGTTTTGCTGTATTCAGTCCATTTTGTATAAAATAAATACCTTCTTCAACCTGCTGCAAACTGCCTTTGTGGTCCATCTATTCATCACCCTACGACAGCACCCATAGTTTTTACCATATATGTGAATGGTTTCCCCCCAAAAATTGGAGAGTCAGATATGGACTCCCCAAAATTATTGGATGAAAGATGTGGTATACTAGCATTTGCAGATGATATTCTTTTACTTTCCCTTACAAAATCTGGATTGCAAAAGAAAATATACATTTTACAACAGATGTCTGATTATTTATAACTGGAAATGAATCTTTCTAAGACACAAACTACTATTTTTGGGAAAGGTAAAAATAAGGGATATTTCACTTATAATGGTGACAAAATACAGATGGTTAAAACATATCCATATCTGGGTTTAATGTGCTTGTCTAATGGTAAATGGACAGATCATGTCGACAAAACACTAGAGAATTTAAAAACAAATGCCAATGCACTGTGTAGATTTAACTGTGCATATGAAGGGTCAACTTTGAGAACTTTAACCAAAGTTACAACAATTTAATACTATGCTCAGATAACTGATGGGGCTGAAATTTGGGATGCTACTAACATAATTAAATTGATGACTCCTATTTATAAAATAGTATGTAAAATGTTGGCTATAGGCCCCTCATTTTCAGCACTCTATATAAGAGCAGAATTGGGGACAGACAATTTGCATGCCCTGTTTGATAAAAGAAAATTTAGTTTTTGGCTAAGATTATCTAGACTCCCAGAAGACAGATTGGTGAAAAAAGCCCTTCTCGAAAAAGAGCAGTGGCTGGAAAGGAAGTGTTTTGATTCAAGATGGTATAAGAATATAAGGGAAGCCCTGGGGGTATATGGGTTGAAGCATCTTATGGAGTACCATAAACAAAACCTCATATTGAGTAACCAGTACTTACCCTACATTATGAGCAATGTTAAAAAGGTTTTGATTAAACAAGATACAATGTACTGTAAATTAAATCTACTAGATATGCACAGTGGTATGCCAATAATGTGGCAAGCCACGAACTACGGTATTATTTAGAAGTTCTTACAAATCCAAGGATTAGGGTAACATTTACAAGATATAAGCTTGAAATACAAGAGAGCAACTTAATTTTAACTGGCTACAATAAAACAAAGCAGATATCCACTAAATGTGATTGTGGAAAAGATGAAAATGAGGATCTATTACATATTTTATGGACTTATAATTACTGTTCTAATATTCAGAAGGCATTTTTGAT
Organism: Neoceratodus forsteri; assembly: GCA_016271365.2. Classification (NCBI taxonomy): domain Eukaryota; kingdom Metazoa; phylum Chordata; order Ceratodontiformes; family Ceratodontidae; genus Neoceratodus; species Neoceratodus forsteri. The sequence goes on along the minus strand of CM028130.1, from coordinate 1,376,153,601 downwards.
CAAAACTTTTGGATGTAACAGCCAAGAAGTTATTGGTATCCAAAAGGAATTATTGACAACAATCCTCTTCTCAACACAGGATGAGTCTACCATTAAATCATTGGTAAACTCTTAATGGGTATAGCCAGAAGAAAAAAGAAAAGGAAAGGAAAGTAAGAGAGGGTTAGTGAGAAAATAGGATAAAGAAGGGATTTATTGCTGCTTAAATTTATAAGATAAATGCACTGAACTAATATTGTGCTTATAGATGAATAAAACTGTTCAAATGATGTATTACATGATGTATATGCTGATTACAATTGATACAAAGAAGGATTTGTGTAATAGGATGTATTTTTCTTATTGCATTTATTATATTTTGTATTGTATGTCTGATATTGTAATAACACTGTGTGTTGATCAATAAACACATTTACTTATTTTAAAAAATGCAAAAGAGAAAGTGGGGTGTAAGCTAACAAAGCTAAAACAGGAATGCCAGAAATAGTCATGATGGGAGTGGCGCAGTGCAGTGGCTGTGGGGTGGAAGGCTTCAGGGAGACTTTCTGGAGGTTGCAGTGCTGCTCTGGCTGCATGCTTCTCTCTGGGCTGATGGCAGAGGTTGCTCATCTCCAGTCTGAGTTGGCTGAGATTCAGGGAGCCTCATCCCCCATCCAGGGACCACCAAGTCCACCTCTACTGCCTCAAAGGATGCTGAGAAGGGGGAATGGCTGGACCACAGTGAGCTCAGAAAGAGTTCGGGCAGTGGGACAGAGGCACATCCCTCCTACGGTTCTACTGTATAACTCCTATGCCACTCTGGTAGGGTAGGACTGACCCAAGAAGGCACCTGCATTGGAGACCAAGGAGGATGTAGGGGTCCTCCACAGTGGAGACCCTAGTGGGGGAGGCAGATGACCCAAGAGGAGGAGGAAGCATCTCCTAGTGAGGGACTTTATCATTAGGGAAGTAGACTTGGGGGCATTAGGGGAGGGAGTGAAGGAGGTCAAATGCCTTCCTGGTGCCACAGCTCAAAGTGATGGAAACTGCATCCTAAGAATTGCTGGGGCAGCACGACGAGTGGGTGAGCTAGATGTCATTGTCCACCTGGGGACAAATGACCTGGCTAGTGAATCAGTATGCCCCCCCACAGGAGGAAGCTGTCAGTAGAGAGAAACCTAAGGATCGTAAATCACCAAAGGGGTATGCTTATGGTACCATGACTTATCAACAGTGACCAACACTACAGCAACGACAGCGCCAGGTTGCTGTAGTGTTGGGGTGGGACCCCACTACTAAGCTTTAGGGTATTGCACCCCACTCAAAAACAACCAACTGGAGTTGATTATTTTAGTAGCGGATGCGAGGGACAGAGACCCCCACATGGGGGCTTTGGGGGCAAAGCCCAGAAGTCATGGATCCCACCAAATGTACTGTACCTAGAAACAGAAAAGGTAGAATGGCAGAGAAAAGGAGAAATGGAAGTAAAGACAAGAGGGGTAACATAGAAAATAGACTTTGACGGCAGATAAGGACAGCTTGGCACACCCAGTCTGCCCATTTCCCTACCTATTGGATAAGCTGCAGATCCTAGTTAACCAACAGCCTACTTCTTTCTAAAGAGGGAAAGAATGAGAATAAGAGGGGAGCTGTCAGAAGGTGAGGTAGTATAATTTGGAAGGCAATGTGCATGAATGCTCACAGCCTGGGAAATAAAATCCTGACCTAGTGGCCTTCATGGCAGAGGCTGACCTGGATATTGTTGCCATTACTGGGAAATGGTACAACAGGAACCATGACTGAGAGATAGCCATACCATGTTACACTCTATTCAGGAAAGACAAACTTGGCAAAAAGGGAGGAATGGATCGTTCCATCATGGAGGGTATAAAACTAATTGAAGTACAGGGAATGCAGGGAGGGACAGAAGCACTATGGGTCAAATTAGAGACAGTTAATGGCTCCGCTATTCACACTGGAGTGATCAACAGATTTCTAGCACAAGGAGAAGAGTTGGACATGGTTCTAGTGGAAGCCATTCATAAGATGGCAACTAAAGGAGAGGTGCTGCTGGAGGGAGACTTCTGTTTACTGGATGTTAATTGGAGTATCCCAGCTGCAGCCTCAGCCAGGAGCAGGGACATCCTGGATGCCCTGCAGGGAGCATGCCTCCGGCAGCTAGTGGTAGAGCCCACCAAGGAGGGAGCAATACTAGATTTAGTACTCACCAAAGGGGACAGAGTTGCAGATGTCATGGTGGGTAGCCACCTGGGGTCCAGTGATCAACATACAGTGTGGTTCAATTTGAGAATAGTGGTGAAGTCAAACTACACAAAAGTGAGGGTCCTGGACTTCAGAAGGGCCAACTTTTCAAAGATGGGGAATGTCTCAGGAAAGCCCTGATTGGGGGATGAGGGGTGTAAAGGAACAGTGGGTGAATCTAAAAGAAGCCATAGTGGAAGCAACATACCCTTGCAATAGGCAATTGGGCAAAAGCAAGAGGAAACAAAAAACACTATGGTTCTCAAAGGAAGTGGCTGGGAAGGTAAGAGTGAAAAGGCTGGCATTCAGGAGGTACAAGGAAACATGGAGGAGGACAGGGACTGTATCCAGAAAAAAAGAGGGAGGCAGGGAATGCAGTCAGGAGTGCAAAGGTGCAAAGAGAGAAAGAGAAAAATATCCCAGGCAGTAACAATAGGGTACAAGACATTCATCAGGTATGTTAGCAAAAGAAGAAAGATCAAGGGTGGGATTGTTAGGCTAAAAGGGGAAGGAGGGGAGTGAGTGGGGGGTGGACCTGGAGAAAGCAGCAGTCCTGAGAAAATATTTTTGTTCAGTCTTCATAAAAGAATGGAAGGTGTGGGATCTCATTTAAGTGTCAAGAGTATTGACAGAAGGGAGGTTGATACCAGTCCATTTACCAAGGAGGGAGTCCTAAAGGAACTCACAAAACTGAGAGTGGACAAGGCAAAGGGGCCAGATGGGATACATCCAAGACTATAAAAGGAGCTTAGAGAAGTGCTCACAGCATCATTGACAACCCTGTTTGACAAATTGCTGGAAATAGGAGTGGTTCCAGAGGAATGGAGGAGGGCAGATGTTGTCCCTCTCCACAAAAGTGGAACAGGGAGGAGGCTGGCAATTACAGGCCAGTCACCCAGACCTCGGTGGTGGGGAATTAAAGGAATCATTATTAAAGGAAAGGATTGTGATATATCTTGAATCCATTGGCTCACAGGATCCTAGGCAGCATGGATTCACAGTTGGAAGGTCATGTCAAACAAATCTGATAGATTTCATTGGCTGGGTGACCAGGGAATTAGATCAGGGGGAGGCGGGGAATGTGGTCTACCTTGATTTCAGCAAAGCCTTCAACACTGTTCCACATAGGAGACTAGTAAACAAGCTGGGCAGCCAGGGACTGGGTCCCAAGGTGGTAAACTGGGTCAGAAGTTGTTTAAGATATAAAACACAGATGATGTCAGTAAATGGAGTTCATTCTGAGGAGAGGAGTGTGAGCAACGAGGTGCCACAAGGATCAGTTCTGGGATCAGTCCTCTTTAATGTCTTCATAATTGACATTGCAGAGGAACTGGAAGGGAAGGCATGCCTCTTTGCAGATGACTCTAAGATCTACAACAGAGTTGACACTCCGGGTGTGTGTGAAAAAATGAGTATGACCTAAGCAAGCTTAAGGAGTGGTCAACAGTGTGGCAGCTAAGATTCAATGCAAAGAAATGTTAAATCATGCATTTGGCATTTAAGGCAGAGAAGCCCAGCAGAGGTATACGTGATGGAGGGGTACTGATGACCATAAAACAGGAAAAGGACCTTGGGGTAATCATACCTGATTATGTAAAGGTGGCCAAGCATTGTGAAAAGGCTGTGGGGAGAGCCAGTGGGATGCTTGGGTGCACAAGGAAAGGTATCACCAACAGAAAAAAGGAAGTGGTGATACAACTGTACAAATTATTGATGAGACCCCCTCTGGAGTATTGTCTCCAGTTCTGGAGGCCACATCTCTTAATGGACATAGACAGAGAAGAGGCAGTTCAGAGAAAAGCAACAAAAATTGTGCAGGGTCTGTGCCAAAAGTCATATAAGCAGAGACTAGAGGACCTCAATATGTAAACCCTGGATGACAGGAGAGAGAGGGGGGATATGATGGAGACCTTCAAATATCTCATGGGCATAGATAAGGTACAAGACGGTAGCATCATTGAGAAAAAAGGTGTTCAAGAGCAAGGGCTCATGATATGAGGCTGGAGGAGGTAGACTGTGGGGTAAGATGAGGAAGTAGTTTTTCAGAGAAAGGGTGGTGGATGCATAAAACAGTCTATCAGAGAAGGTGGTGGGGCCAAAAACAGTAGGGGAATTTAAGAATGCATGGAATATACACAAGGGAACCCTAGCAATAGGAAAGAGATGGTAAAAGCTGGAGATCACATAGGGAAAATAGGCAGACTAGGCGGGCCAAGCAGTCCTTATCTGCCATCGCTTTCTATGTTTCTAATCTGGCCTATTGTTTGGAATAGGCACTAAAAGGATGTCAAGTTTCATGACATTTGCAAGAGAAGCAAGGGAGTCATATGAACTAAACGTTTGGCCTTTTATTATCCATGTGAACATTTTTAAAACTATTTCTATGCTTACAACTCAGCCACCTTTGGAGTTAGATAATTTAAAATTTATATACATACTTTCTTGGAAGAGTCATCTAAACTGCTAAATGGAGAAGCAATTGGTTGTTTAAATTGTAAGTTTCAGGCATTCAAAATGTCATAATGTAATCATTTAAACTGTGTGAATATGATTAAAATATATGGATGTTTATTGCTCCACTGCTTTTGCAGGGATACACTCAATATTTGGCATTCATACAAGAATAAATATGTCCTGGAATCTTATTATGATGGATAAATTTGGTTTAGTAAGTTAAAATTTATTGAAGGTACTTTTGAAATTTCTAATTGGCAAAGTGTGCTCAGAAATGAATGGCCATGTGATAGATAATGCCACTAGAATTTCATTGCAAAATTTAACTTTCACAAAGTACTTATCCCAATTGAATCACCTTATCTGCACTAGCAATGTGGCACTCCAATATCTCTGCAACAGCCCTGTGACAGTGATGCCTAGCATGATGCCCCATCATGACTATAGATATCCAGATACTTCTGTCACAATGGCCTAAGTCATAGCTAGTTGTAAAGTTTGGCATCACTCCACTGTCTTCAAATAGTAAAAATATACATTTTTTAAATATATTTGTATTGATTTTCTATAAAAAAATTTTATTTCATCCCAATAACACAATATAATTTGCATACACCTATTAGTATTACATGACAATTATACCCATCCCCTTCCCTATTATCTATTAACACTGTATAAGAGGAGGCAGAAGCAGTCTCAGTTCCTTGCAAGAAGAGTCTAATAAGTAATTTTTCTTTTCCCAGTTGTGCCACAATTTTCAAAAGAAATAGTTTATTTTAAGATATACCACCATTTATGTACAAATGCCTCATGGAGAGTCTGGTTATTCCCAAACTCTAATATTATTCTTTAGCTGCAATTGTAGCTAAAAACAAAATGTTGTTTTGATTTTTGGATAACTTGAGTTTGCCCAAATACTGAAATAATAATCATAATAATAATAATAATAAATCACATGGCGTTATGGTGTGATCTGCCTCAGAGTTCCATCTGACCCGAGCGGTATTGTCCAATGCCAGGTCCATTAGAAACAAGACGACATTGATTGCTGATCTTGTTGGGTCATCAGACCTGACTTGCAACACTGAAACCTGGCTGGATGAGAATGCCAGTCCAGTTTTGGAGGGGCAGCCATTTCGGCTGGGTTCTCGGTGATACACCGCCCGAGGTTGGATCACAGGGGTGAGGGCATTGCCATTTGTTTTAAAATGGAATTGGGCCTGGTAGATGTGTCAGTGGGGGAGATCCAATCCCTTGAGTGTCTCTTGGGTGAAGGTATGGATTGCAAAATTCTTCTCATCTACTGTCCACCTGGAGATGGGAATCAATTTTTGAAAGAAATCATGGATTTTGTCATTGACGTGGTGCTGGAGTCTCCCAGAGTGATGATGCTGGTTGACTTACAATGCCTGTATCGATGATGAACTCTTGAGCTTTGGCAAAATTTCCTCCAATTGATGTATTCATTGGGCTTGATACAGGTAGTTTCCTCTGTGACCCATAGTTCAGGTCACTTATTGGACCTGGTCTTCCTACTGGGTATATAGGGTGCCAATCTGGTGTTGGAACCAGTTGGATTATCTGACCATTGCACTATCAGGTTCAATATCCAGGTACCCCCTTATAGGCCTGCCCCTTTGGAGATGGTCCAGTACCACTCATTTGGGGGTTTGACCCCAGAAGCCCTGATGGTGGTCCTGGACCTATCGGGGTTCCTGTGTGTAAGCCTGCATCCAGAGCACATACTTCAGGCCTATAATAAGGTCATGGTGGAGGCTCTGGATTCCATTGCTCCAGTCCATGATTGCACTCTCTCCACTCTCCGCCAGGCCTCATGGCTTGATGGGACCTTGAGGGAGATGAGGAGGCCTGGGCATAGGCTGGAGCATTGCTGGCAGAAATATGGCATAGAGGCCAACAAGCTTAGATTGAAAGCACATTATGAAGACTTTCAATCTATGATCTCATGTAAGAAGGCAGAGTTCCACTCCGGTGAGATTACAGCTGCATGGAATCAACCAGCCCAGCTCTTCAGAACTGTGGACAGATTGTGCAATCCAGCCTGTCTGCAGTTATTGATAGTTTTGTCACAAGAGAAGTGTGACTAGTTTGCTTGCTTCTTTGCAGATAAGATTGCCAACATCAAGTCAGAGATCTGCCTAGCTCACTCCAGTGGGAGTGGCAGTGATCGGCGTTAGGTCACAGCACCTCAGGCTTTGTGATCAACTTTTGATCAGGTAGTGATCACAGATGTCATGATGGTCATCCAGAAAATGCGGCCAACCTACTGTGGTTTGGACCCAGGCCCAACACATCTCCTTGTGAGATGTGTTGAGGGAATCGGCCCAGTCCTAGCTGAGATTGTCCACTGTTCTTTAGAGACCCTAGTGTTTCCTGACTCCCTGAAGGAGGCAGCGGTGACTCTGCTCCTCAAGAAACCTTCTCTTGACCTGGACTATCTCATTAACTACAGGCCAATCTCTAACCTTCCCTTTGTAGGGAAGGTTATAGAGAAAGTGGTTGCTCTGCAGCTGGAGGACCATCTTACCATCTATAACATCCATGATCCCTTCCAGTCAGGATTTAGGAAGAGGCATAGCACCGAGACTGCTCTTGTTTGGGTGCTCATTGACCTCCTTATAGTGAGAGATCAGAGTAGTTGTTCCATCTTAGTCCTCCTTGATATCTCCATGGCATTTGACACTGTGGACCATGGGATATTGCTAGAGCACCTGTGTTTTATCTGTGGACTGTCTGTTACAGTCCTCAGGTGGTTTCAATCATTTCTCACTGGCAGGTTTCAGAGAGTTGTGTTAGGAATTTATTCCTCTGACCCATTCTCCTTGTCAGGTGTGGTTCCTTAGGGCTCTGTGCTGTCTGCCATGTTGTTCGCAGTGTACATGTTGCCACTGGGGGATAGGTAAGGTGGCATGGGCTGAGTTTTCACTGCTATGCAGATGATACTCACGTGTACATGTCCATTGTGCCGGAACAGGTTACAGCAGTCTCGATATTTAACAGCTGCTTATCCGAGATCTAGGGTTGGATGAGTGCCAACTGGTTGAAGCTGAATTCAGACAAGACTGAGGTGCTGGTTGTGGATCTGATTCAGCGAGCCGAGGGGTCTTTGGCAGGTCAGTCAACTGGTCTTGTATTAGGTGACTGCCAGCTGAAGATCCGCTGAATGGGTGCGGAGTCTGAGCATTTTTCTTGATGAGGGTCTGACTCTGAAAGCTCAGGTGTCCTCCATTGTTAAGACCTCATTCTACCAACTGTGGAATATCACCTGAATTAAACATCTGGTTCCACCCAACTTTCTGACATTGGTCCATGCCTTTGTGACCTCCCCCTTGGATTACTCCAACTCCCTTTACCTAGAGATGCTGGGGGTTGACGTCTGTTGGCTGCAGCTAGTGCAGAAAGTGGCAGCCAGTTACTGATGGGGCTTTCTTGATCTAGCCATATTACACTTGTGCTCTATGAGCTGCACTGGCTGCCAGTACAGTGGAGGATCACCTTCAAGGTCAGTTTGCTGACCTATGAAGCCCTACATGGACTGGGACCGCACTACCTACAAAAGCTTCTGTGCTCCTATTGCCCCTCTCACCCACTCCACCAACAAGGGATTGCTGGAGGTTTCCAGGGTTCAGCTGAAGTCATCTGGTGCTTGGGTGTTTGCTTACATAGCCCCTACCCTGTGGACCTCTCTACTTCATTGGGTTTGGGAGTGCCTGATGGTGGACAGCTTTAAAACTACATTGAAAATGTACCTATTTAGTCTTGCCTTTTGTAATTGAGGAATTAATCAGGATCGATTTTAGTATAACTGCCTTTTTTAATTATTTATTGATCTATTTTAACTGTTTATTTTTGTAAAGCACGTTGATATTATGAATTGAGATAGAGAAATATATTTTTTTAATTAAATATACTTTATTAATCACAGAACAGAAGTGCTGACTCTAGATGTAGTCATTTAGTATAGGTCAGGATGAAAGTACAGCATTTAAAACAAGCAACAATTTTTTTTCTCTTATAATAAAACTCATATCAGCCCCCTCCCCACCCCCATAACCCACCATCTTCCCACCCCATACTGCCACCAGAGATAAAAAGAAAAGAAAAGAAAAGAAAAGGGGGATTTATAATAGTGAAGTTGATGTAGAATGTTGGTAGTGAATAAAGTGGGGTTGAACCAACACAGAAGGGTTTGCATGGCTGATTGAAGTGTAAAATGTATATTCCCTAATCAGTGGAATGATAATAGAGTAAAGAGTGGTTCCCATAAGAGCTTGTATTTGCCCCATCTATTATTTATACCTGCAATGATACATTCTGCCTGTAGGGCAAATAGAATTTTGATGTACCATTCTACATAACTAGGGGTAATTGGATCCAACCAGTGTCTAAGTATCACTTGTTTGGCACAAGCTGAAATCAGGGCAATGTGTGCTCTTTGTTACCGCTGATCTTGTCTGAATAATCACCTAGTATACGTATTTTGGGTGAACATTTTTCAGAGAGATCTAGCAAGGGATCAAGTCGGGTTTGGAAATAAAGTTTATTATTATTATTATTACGTCTAGAGAGCCTAATACTAATCGAGATATTTGTCTCCACCAAGTAAGTATTTTAGGACAACCCCATAAACAATGGTATAAGTAAACTACATTATTACATTTACAGTATGCCAGCACAAGTTATCATGACTTGTATCTATTTTATATATTACTTTGGGTGTAATATATGCCCTGTTTTTAATTTTTTGTTGTATATATCTTTTTTTTTGCAGAGTGCATACATTTATTGGCACTAATGCTTCACTAATGGTTAATTTTGCCCTCCCCCTTTCTTTTTCCCACTCTTTGTTAACTTTAAGTCATGTATCTTTTATATTATGAATTATTCTTAGATACATTTTAGCCAATATTTTCTTCATATTAGTTCCAATCAATGCTTAAAAAGTTTACATTTTTGATAGAAATTGTGTTCCTTATCACCATACAATTATTTATACAATCAAACTTATGTTTTAATGCCCCATATAATAAAAAGTTCCCTTTCTGATTTTTATTTAATCTGTCTCTAAATGAAACATAACTTAAAAAAGCTCCATCTTTCACCAGATCTATCCAGTTTTTAACCTCAGTTGGTTCAGGGCTTTGATTGTTGAGTCTGCTGTATTAAGTTTATTTTGTTGTAAATTAATCTTCCCAAAAATCCATGAAATATTTTCTTACCCTGGTCTTGCTTTGGCATTTACAAATTGAGAAGCCTATGAGTTTAATATTGGAATTTGGCATATATTTTTATAATTTCTTCTAAATAGTACATTTTATGTTTCAATTTGCAAGTTATGCTTATTAGCTATTGTTTGCAAAATAGCATGGTTTGGGGGGAAAAAAGACCCATTCTCACATGGCACACAATATATTACTTAAATTAGATATATATATAGGCCCAGATATTCAGAAATGCACCAAAGCTTGGCACAAGTTCAGCATAGCTCAAATCTGATGCACCATGGCACAACAGGAACAATATTCAGAAGTTGTGCAGGCCAAACTGCACCAGTGCAACCCGGCATAATATGGCACAGTTGTGCCATGGCACAAACAGAGGTGCCCCATGGCCCAATCAAAGTTGCACCACGGTGCAGAAAGAGATGCTCCAGTGCAACTGTGGGAGCAGAGCAGCAGAGCAACAGAGGGGGGCACGGCACAGAGAACAGACCCAGAGACAAAGCCAGGGAAGCACAGTGACAGGCCACAGGAGGCCTTCACCAGCAGGGCACAGCAGGGGCACACACAGGCACCCAGACACCAGTTCCCAGAACACAACAGTGGCACAGATAGCAGGCAACAGGAGGTGCCAATGGCCAATGGAGGGCCACCAAGTGAGCCCCCCCACAGTCTGCTGGCCATGCCCCCCCATTCCCAGACAATAGCAGGCCACACCCAGGATCATGCAGCCAAGCACACACATGCCAAACAGGCACACAGGAAGCCCACACAGTGGGCACTGAATGTGCTGGGAGGCAGGTAGCCCGGCAGACCATATGGGACAGGCTGCACAATGCCAAACAGGGGCCCCAACACAATGTGCAACCAGAACCCAACCAATGACCATGGCCTTGTGCCACCACCATGCACACACTCACTACACTGCCCTGACAGCCACCCCCATGGGCAATCCAATGGACAGCCACCAACCAAGGGGAAGGACACCACCACAATGGAACACACCACAACACACAGCAATGAACCACAGAAGCAAAACACGCTCCCCTACACATGCACACCACACAGACAGACACTGGGCCACTGCAGCATGGCTCCCCACTCCACCTGCAAAGCAGACATTGACACAGGTAGGTAAGTCAAAAAATATGTATTAATGAACACAACAATGTACAAAAACAAGGGGCTGGGAAAGGGTAGGTAAAGCAAGGGAAAGGGATAGGGAAAAGGGACTGTACAGTGGGAAGGGGGACTGAAGGGGGAGGTACAGCAGAGGAAATGGGGAAAAGCTGGGGCCAAACTAAATGTGGCCATGTTCTGCCACCCCTTGGTGTTGTCACCACCTCCTATCTGCCAACAGCAGGCTCCTCATCTGAAACACCGCCTCCATCGTTGTGGAGGTGAGCAAGATAATCTGCCAGAGAATCCATCTGTACAATGGCTGCCTCGGTCCCCACCGCTGGACACTTATAACAAGGGACAGGACAGGTGATCAGTGCAATGTCCCAAGGAACCATGCCCACTCACAGTGTGCAATGGTCAGTTGGAACACCCACCTGCAAGGGGGTGGGCCAACGCCTGCCAGCAACTCGGTGCACCACGACATTGCATAGAGGTGGTCCCCACCGCACAATGGCCACCTGACTGTGCAGTGACAGTCACATGTCACAGTGCACCGGCAGCACCATGGCAACAACAGTGGCAGCTGGGCACACACCCACCCCACCAACAGCTGGCACACTTGTCCAATGGATACAACACAGTGGCATGCACCACTCACAGTGCAACACACACAGCTGCCATGGCACATGGCACAGGTGGCCATGCCTACACCCACTCCCCTCCCACCCCCCATGTGCAGTGCAAAGGACCATGACAGTGCTTACATGCCCTCTGCATCCCCGACAGTGCCGGTCCTGCTCCACCTTGGCCCACCATGGCTGGCTGTGCCGCTGCTGCCTGTGCACAGCGATGATCCTCAGGCCCTGGGAATGGAAAGAAGACAGATACACATCAGGAATCAACCACAGCAGCTGCCCACCACCCCCACCCCTGTGCACATGGTGTGCCCCTGCCGGTACCATCCCGCATGGCTGCATTGGAATGCAAGCAGTGCTGGCAATGCCACACCGTGATGTGCATGACAACAGTGTACCCCTCTGCAAGGCATGCCAGGCAGACTAGCCAACACCACAGTACAGCACCAGGGCACATATGCAACATGAGATGACTTTGCTGGCTGTGGCACAGCCCCTCACCTGATGCATGTCTGCAGACTCCACAGGCACTCTGGGTCCAACCGCAGGAGGTCCCCATACTGGTGGCAACACTGCTCCCCTGTCCTGGCCACTCCAGTCCTCTGCTGCAGCCTGGCAGCAATCCCCTGCCAAACAGTGACCTTGGCCAGCTATAGGGGCACCTGCCCAAAGAGTTGGTGGCATAGGGCTTGACACAGACCACCAGGTTCACCAGCTTCAGCTGTGTCCAGTTTGGGGCATGCCAAACTCATCCTTGCACCATGTTAACAACAGCAATCTCTGGCATGAAAATGGCAGTAGGAGGTGTCCCCGTGTCCACACCATGTGCCTGCCGCATGATACACTGGACCATATGCAGTGCACACACATCACGCAGTGCCAGAGATGTACAGAATGGGCATGGCTACATGGGGTCACAGAGTCAGAGGTCTGACCCATGGGTTGACCGGCATTGCGCATGTGCGCGATAGGGCATGGCACCCCATGCATGGCCATGCACTTAGCTGACCCATGCACAACATATGCAATGCAACTGCATCACACTGTCCATGCACGGTGCGTGATTAATGCCATTATGCCATGATGTGCATGCACACTGTAGACCTGTGCACCATGCATGCATGAGCATTGAGGCATCGCGACCTGCTCCAGCGCAATCCCATTGCGCATGGTGCAATATCACATTATTCAGACACCACATGCAAATGAGCTCATCAGCCAATGCATGGTGCACTGGGTGCATTAGCATGTCATTACTGTTGCGCCAAACCTCATCTACAAGAGTTGCGCCTTATAAGTGCCATGGAACAGCACAGGCAATGGACCAGTACTGCATCTTTTCGAGGTAAATTGTGCATGCTGCTGCAGCTCACTGGGTACAGACAGCACTGCAGGGTGGGATGGACCAGGGAGATGCTGCTACTGACACACTCTGCTGTCCATGGCCACAGGCAGCGACATGTCGTATCATGAGGAGGATGAGGAGTGTGGGCCTGCACGGATGTGCAGGCCCAATTTCACAAAGGCTGAGACAGGTGACCTGTTTGAGGCCTACCTGGACAGGGAGCCCATGTTGAGTGTTGCCACAGGCACACCACAGGCCAGGGCTGGTGTATGGGAGGAGGTGGCAGCACACATCAACCAGCCTGGCAGCCACCAGTGGTCGGCACAGGAGTGCAGGAGGAAGGTGGGGACAGACAAGAGGTGCATTAAAGAGAAGGCGGCAGTCATCCATGTGGCCTGGACTGCCACCAGAGGGGGACCAGCAGATGTGCCAACACTAATGCCACAGGAGGAGTTGGTGGCAGCCACCATGCACTGCACCACGGTGGAGGGTGTGCCTGAAGGTGGATTCCAGATGGGTGGAAGCCCATCACTGCATGGTAAGTACGTCCGTCATGCACAGCTGGTGGCATGGAGGATGCATACACAGGCATGCTGGTGTGCATGCAGCCAGGATGCATGTCATGTGCATGTGTGCACACACATGTGCATGCTGTGCCACAGAACATATGCAGCGGCAGTTTTGGGGGGCACATGTGGGCATTGCATCACTGACACACCTTTCTTTCTCTTGCAGCACCAGCACACCTCCATGCAGATGATGGGGCACCGGCAGTGATAGCAGCCGTGGACACTGGTATGGCCTCGGAGGACCAGCTATCCACCTCCACTGGCATCCATGGGCCTGACAGGCTGCAGCTCACCACCATAATGCAGGCAGTTGTCCTGACTCTGAGGTTGGACGAGGCCCTGGATGTGTCCCTGAAGGATGCCAGCCTTGGTATCCTCTGCGCAGAGACACAGAACGGGATGGAGTCTGACTCCGATGATGACATCACACGTATCCTGGACAGCATGGGCAACATTGTGGGTGAGACACCCCTGCTGGCCTCTGACACAGGCAGCACACCCAGAACTCTGCCAGTGATGGAACAGCTGCCTGCCACCACTGCAGGTGCAGCAGTGTGAGCTGCCCTGGCTGTGTCCTGTAGTGGTGATGGTGTGGCTGAGCAGGCACTGGGTGGTGTACAGCAGCCAGACAGGTGACAGCAGCAGGTTGCAAGTGCCACCGGGCAGCCAGACACAGGGTCCACCACCAGACTGCCTGCTGTGCCCTTCCCCCTTCAGACCCCACTGTGCAGTGTCCACCAGAGAGGGGGGCTGTGCAGCATTACCGGTCACCACATGAGGATCAGCATCCCACCTGGGAGACCCAGGATGCCAACTGGCTGACTGAACACACCCATCTTCTGCAGGTGTCTGTACAGCAACAGGTGCTGCTTGCCACTGGGGTGCATGCACTGCATGTGGAGGTATGCCAGTTAGCTAAGCAGCAGGAGGAGAGGGGCACTGCACAGATCCTGGCAGGGATGCAATGCATTCAGGAGGCCATGACTGCATCTTTGGATCACATTGCCACTGTGATCATGGATGGTTTTGCGTTGCTGGCTGCCACATAGTGTGGCCATGCAAAAGGGTCCCCCCCACAGTGCGCTGTCTACCACACAATCCTGGCATTGGGAGACCCCATCACTGATAAGAGGCAGGAAATTTCAAGCCTCCCCCCACAAAACATGGCAGGTAGTAAGGTAAACAATGAGGTGCAGAGCTCAGCAGAGGGCAGGACAGGGGTAAATGGAAAAATAGACAAGCGCAATAAGAGCAGGGATGGGGGAAAAAGGATAAAGCCAACATTAAATGGAGGGCAATAAGTACCAATGCCCATAGTCTAGGAAACAAGCTTCCTGAGCTAGTATCCCTGATGGAAGATGAAAAATTGGATATTGTGGCAGTCACGGAAACATGGTACATGGAGAACCATGACTGGGATGTAAACATACCGGGGTACACAGTCTACAGAAGGGACAGGGAGGGTAAAAGAGGAGGTGGAGTAGCTCTATACATAAGGGAAGGGATCAAAGCTACAGAACTAAAAACTAAAGGGGGAAGACAAGAGGCACTCTGGGTCACCTTGGAGACAGGGAATGGTGGCACAATCTGCACAGGGGTTGTATACAGACCCCTGTCTCAAGGGGAGGAAACGGACAAGAAAATGATAGAGGACATTCTCGAAATGGCTGAAAAAGGGGAGATACTGTTGATGGGGGACCTGAATATGCCAGATGTTAACTGGATGACATGTACTGTAGCCACATCCAAGAGCAGGGTGATTCTCAATGCACTGCAGGGAGCAGGCCTTAGACAGCTTATGTTGGAACCCACTCGGGAGGGAGCAATACTAGACCTGGTACTCTCAAATGGAGAGAGGATCACAAATTTAGAAGTCGGTAGACTTCTGGGAACAAGTGACCACTGCACAGTGTGCTTCACAATAAGCACAACCATGGAGACAAGCCATACAAAAACAAGCATACTGGACTTTAGAAGGGCCAACTTTGGCAAAGTGGGTGAATACCTGAGGAATGCACTAGCAAATAGCCAAAAAGGAGGGGTGGAAGAACAATGGAGAAAAATCAAAACTGCTATCATAGAGACAACAAGCCTTTGTGTGAAACAAATAAAGAGAACAAAGCGGAGTAAAAAACCACTATGGTTCTCAAAAGAGGTGGCAGGGAAGGTTAAGGAGAAAAAGGCTGCATTCAAAACGTATAAGGAATCACAGAAGGAGCACGACAGGGAACCGTATCAATTAAAGCAGAAAGAAGTGGGGAAGGCAGTCAGAATAGCAAAGGCCCAAACTGAGGAAAAAATAGCCAACTCAGTTAAGAAAGGGGATAAAACCTTTTATAGGTACATTAGGGAGCATAGAAAGGTTGAAGGAGGAATAGGGAAGATTAATAAAGGTGAGGGGAGGTGGGCAGAGGGAGACACTGAAAAGGCAGAGATACTGAATGAATACTTTTGCTCAGTATTCACAAAAGAAGATGAGGAGGAGTTACCTAAACCAGACAATAGAAGCACTCTGGGTAGGGGGGTTGACACCAGTCCATTTACAGAAGAAAGAGTCCTGAAAGAACTCCTAAAACTCAAGGTGGACAAAGCAATGGGGCCTGATGGGATTCACCCCAGAATCCTAAAACAACTAAGGGAGGACCTAGTGACACCACTGACCACACTTTTAACAAAATCATGGGAGGATGGGGTGGTACCTGAGGACTGGAGGAGGGCAGATGTGATTCCCCTTCACAAAAGTGGGAGCAAGTCAGAAGCAGGAAACTACAGACCTGTAAGTTTGACCTCAGTGATAGGGAAAATGATGAAATCACTTCTGAAAGAAAGAATTGTTGAGTACCTAGAGGCCAGTGGGGCACAGGACCCCAAGCAGCATGGATTTACAGCAGGAAGGTCATGTCGGACAAATCTAATTGATTTCTTTGACTGGGTGACCAAAACAATATACCAGGGAGGGGCTGTGGTTATGGCCTACCTAGACTTTAGCAAGGCATTTGACACAGTCCCGCACAAAAGACTATTAATCAAGTTAGCCAGCCAGGGAGTGAGTTCCAGGGTGGTAGCCTGGGTAGCAAACTGGCTGCACAACAGGACACAGGAGGTAATAGTGAATAGAACACATTCGGAAGAAAGGGGGTTTACTAGTGGAGTACCTCAAGGCTCAGTACTGAGTCCAGTCCTCTTTAACATCTTAATAGGTGACATTGCAGAGGGTCTGGAGGGAAAGGTATGCCTCTTTGCAGATGACACAAAGATCAGTAACAGAGTTGATACACAAGGGGGTAGAAAGGATGAGAAGGGACTTGGCAAGGTTGGAGGAATGGTCAGACATGTGGCAACTTAGATTCAATGCAAAGAAGTGCAAAATAATGCACCTGAGAAACAAAACCCAGGAGGAAGTACACAATAGCAGGGGAGGTACTAACAACAACAAAAATGGAAAGGGACTTGTGGGTAGTCATATCAGATGACATAAAGGTGGGTAAGCAATGTGAGAAGTCAGTAAGGAGAGCCAAGGGGATACTGGGATGCATAGGAAGGGGCATCACAAGTAGAAAAAGGGAAGTGGTTATCCCTCTGTACAGACAGTTGGTGAGACCCCATCTGGAATACTGTGTGCAGTTTTGGAGACCCCATCTATGCAAGGACATAAACAGGATGGAAGCAGTCCAGAGGAGGGCAACTAAAATGGTGCAGGGTCTGCATCAGAAACCACATGAAGAGAGACTGAGAGAGCTTAATATGTATACCCTTGATGAAAGGAGGGACAGGGGGGACATGATAGAAACATTCAAGTACCTCAAGGGAATCAACAAAGTCCAGGAGAGTAGCATCTTTCAGAAAAAGAGATGTGTAAGAACAAGGGGGCACAATTTAAAAATAAAGGGGGGGACGACTCAGGGGTAATGTGAGGAAATTTTTTTTCACAGAGAGAGTGGTAGATGCATGGAACCGCTTTCCTGGGGAGGCTGTTGGGTCTAAAACAGTGGGGGGAATTCAAACATGCATGGGACAGACATAAGGCAATTGTAGTGGAGGGTTGCAGGAAGTAGGCTGTTGGTTAACTAGAATCTGCAGCTTATCCAGTAGGAAGGGAAATGGGCAGACTGGGTGGGCCAAGTGGTCCTTATCTGCCGTCAAAGTCTATGTTTCTATGTTTCTAAGTCGATGCCAGACTCTGATGTAGGCTTCCCAGGCATGCCTGGGGCTGGCCTGTTTGGGCATCTGCACACACCCATGTAGACACGGTTGTGGACCTGCGGTTCCACCCTGTGGGGCTGTTGTGAACCCCCCCATGGCTATTGTGCAACCTGTGGCTGCTGAACAGCCTCAGGACGGCTGCCCCATGGCCGTGGTGGCTATGGTTCTGTGCAGCAGTCTGATGTGTGCGGGCTGCCCTGACCACTGTCTCCTGCTGCTGCCCTGTTCACACATGGGTGGTGTGTGTGTGCATTCCACTGGTGTCGCACCTGTGTGTCATGCCACATGCTGCTTTTGTGCATGCTTGCCTGGCTGCTGGACCATGTGGCATGGGCATGATGAAGGCAGGCTAACGCCAGTTGCGCCTGTGCACCAGTGCAAGGCATCTGATCCACGCCACATACCAATGCCTCGGTGCGTGGGTGCATGTGCAGGTGTGTGAGTGTGTGGATGTGAGTGTGTGTGTGTGTGTGTGTGTGTGTGTCTGGTGCTGTGTGTGGTTGTGTGCCACTTACCCTCCTACCCCAGCCTCTCGCCTCTGTGTGTGCATGCCCATTGCCACGCTCGCACCTGCATGTGTGCTGTACCTGTTTGTATGGCCCATGCATATGCACTGCACCACCTATCTGTGTGCTCCATAGTGCTTCTGTGTGATGGTGTCCCAGTGGTGTCATGCCTGCTGGAGCAGCCGGGGGTTCCTTCACCCAGGGGGTGGCTGTCCACCACCCTCCAGCCCATTGCTTCCATCGTCCTCACTACTGTCACCCTCATCATCCTCGACAGCTATCCCATGGTCAATGGCCATTTTGGCAAGGTTGGAGGAATGGTCAAGTATGTGGCAGCTCAGATTCAATGCAAAGAAGTGCAAGGTAATGCATCTGGGAAACAAAAACCCAGGGTAAGAGTACACAATGGGGGTGAGTTAATAACAACAAAAATCGAAAGAGTCCTAGGAGTAATTATATCAGATGACCTAAAGGTGGGCAAGCAATGTGAAAAGGCAGTAAGGAGGGCTGGAGGGATACTGGGATACATAGGGAGAGGCATCAACAGTAGAAAACAGGAAGTTGTTATCCCTCTGTACAGACAGTTAGTGAGACCCCATCTGGAGTACTGCGTGCAATTCTGGAGACTCCATCTCCACAAAGACATAGACAGAGTGGAGGCTGTTCAGAGGAGGGCAACCAAAATGGTGCAGGGTCTGCACCAGAAGACATACGAGAAGAGACTAAAGCAGCTTAATATGTATACCCTTGAGAAAAGGAGGGAGAGGGGGGACATGATAGAAACTTTCAAGTATCTCAAGGGAATTAACAAAGTACAAGAGGGTAGTATCTTTCAGAAGACAAGATGTGCAAGAACAAGGGGGCACAATTCGAAGATCGAGGGGGACAGCTCAGAGGTAATGTTAGAATGTTTCTTTTTCACTGAGAGAGTTGTGGACGCATGGAACAGCCTTTCTGAGGAAGTTGTTGAGTCAGGAACAGTGGGAGAATTCAAGAATGAATGGGACAGACATAAGGCAATTCTAGTGGGGGGTAGGAGGAAGTAAGCTGTTGATTAACTAGAATGTGCAGCTTATCCATCAGGTAGGGAAATGGGCAGACTAGTTGGGCCAAGCGGTCCTTATCTGCCATCAAATTCTATGTTTCTATGTTTCTATGTTCAGTTTGCAGTAGACCAGGAATAGTCCATAGGCTTTTTAGGGGCTGTACTGTAAGGCACTGCCTGACCTGCCTAGGCAACAGAAACGTGCTTTCAGCATGCCAAAGACATGCTCGATGATGTTGTGCGTGCTGGCGTGTGCCTCGTTGTAGCGTTCCTTTGCTGGGGATGATGGGCGCTGGCAGTGGGTGATCAGCCAGGGTCTCAGTGGATATGCGCTATCTCCTGTGTGGATAATGACATGGTTAGCCCTCTGCTGTTCTATGCTGTGCCCCTTGCCTGTCCCTGGCATCCATGTCATCATGCACACCCTGCCCTCCCCCATCCTAAGTACTGCTATGCCCATCGCCCCTTGCCCATGCCATATTCACTCACTAGGTGGCCCATGGGGATGTTCCCACACTCAAACTTGTGGCCCAATGCAGAGCTGTGCCAGATGAATGCATCACGTGCACTCCCAGGGTGTGTGGTGCAGACATTGGTGATGAGCCCCGTGGCATCACATGTCACCTGGCAGTTTATGCTGGGGCTCCACTTCCAGTTAATGGATGCGATACCCTCAGGGCCAGGTGGCATGTGGATGGCCATGTGGGTGCAGTCAATGGCCCCAATCACACCAGGCATATGTGCAACCCTGTGGAAGTCCTGCATGGTTGCTGTACGCTCCGCCTGTGTGCTGGGGAAATGGATGAATTCCAAAGCACGTGGCAGCAGAGCATTGAGGAACTGTGTGAGGAGGCAGGATGTGGCCGACAGGGTTATGCCTGTGGTGTTCCCTATTTTTCTCTCGAAGGTGACCGTGGTGAGTAGGCACATGATGGCTGTCACCTTCATCTCCATGGACAAGGTGTGGCTCTTTCTGGTGGATGCCTGCATCTTCTTACTGCACAGCTTGCAGAGCTGCATCAGAATGGCCTTGTTCAGGTGGTACCGGCCCACAATCTCCATGTCTCTGTAATTCTCAAAGGTGATGTGGGCACGGTACCACCTGTGTCGGGCATACTGCCGACAGGCCCTTCCTCGGTCATGTTGATGTTCCTTCTGCCCCCTCACACCCCTCATTACAGCCTCCATCATGAAGGGTGCACTGTCCATGGCCCTTGCTGTGCAATGTCCCCCATGGCGGTTGGCTGCTTCTGGCTGTGTGCCACCCTGGTGCACTGCCTGTCAGTGTGTGTGTGTGTCTCTCTCTCTCTCTCTCACTCTCTCTGCCCCTCTCTCCCTCTCCAATGCCACCTCTGTCCCTCTCTCTCTCTGCCTGACTTGGTCTGTCTGTCTGTCTGTCTCTCTCTCTCTCTCTCTGTCTCTCTCTCCCACCCCTTCTCACTCTCCTCCCTGGCCCAAGTGCTGTCTGTGTGTTTGCGCCCTGTATTTATAGGAACAAGTCTGCTTGGAACAACTTCGATTTGCTCCACACTTGTGCTATAGTTTCACGGTTGAATATGCCACAGTGCTGGATATTCATGGCAATGCCCCTGCACTTGGGCCTGCATTCATTATAGTTGTGCATTGGCACAATGGATAATGTGCTGCGCAATGGCACATGCTGAATATGGCTCCTTGGTGCAAGTTCGCACCTGAGCCGGCACAACTGAGTTGCGCCATGTGCAACTGCTCATTATTTCAGGCCATACTGTATATATATATATATATATATATATATATATGTATGTATATATATATATATATATATATATATATATATGTATATAGGTAGACAGACAGATAGATAGATAGATAGATAGATAGATAGATAGATAGATAGATAGATAGATAGATAGATAGATAGATAGATATGGATCTGGACAACCAGACCCTCCCTGATTTCTTTAGTTATTAAATATTCCCATGCATTTCGAGGTCTGCCCCCACTCCATAAGAATTTCCTGAAAATGTATTTGAGAACCATTTAACGTTTGGTGATCCTATCATTGCTTGCAAAACATAAATTAAATGTGGTGATACCATCAGTTTTATTACTTTTTCCCCATAGAGAGATTGGGTGATTTTGCTAGGATTGCAGGGTATTACTTATTTTTTCTTTTGCTTTATCAAAATTGATCTTTATATTATTTTCATTTTTTATTAATAAAAATTAGTCCTTAATATTTAAATTGCTCTTCTTGACAAAATAGGGACATTTAATAATTTCAGGGTCTTTCATGCCCTGTGTTATTTGAAAAAGTACTGATTTATCTCGGTTCAGTTTCTATCCTGCAAAAGTGTAAAATATATCAACCTCTTTTAATATAGCCTGGATAGATGAATTTAATTCTTTAAAAAGCAATAACATATCATCTGCAAATACAATCAGCTTAATATCTTCATTATCTAATGGAACCCCCTTAATCAACAGATTAACTCTAACTGATTCTAGCAATGGTTCAATACATAACAAAAGCAGAAGTTGGGGAAGGGGGCAACCTTGTCAAACTCCATTCCTCATTTGAAGTTTATCCATTAATGACACATTAATATTAAACTGTGAATATAGATCTCTATAAAATTTAGTTAAAGGAATATATTCCTTCAGAAAACATGAAAAACATATAATTTCTGTTAACTAAATTAAAAGCTTTGCTTACGTCTAGCGCCAGAGCAAAACGGACATCCTGTAAATTTTAGAAAAAGAACAGTCATGACACTCCAACCACACAATTATGCTGTTCACCACAAGATGATTTTGACAAAGTGCATACAGTTTATTTCCTCACAGCACGGGAACAATTTGAAATACAGCCTGCATGGCTGTTACAGGAACCCACAGATAAAACCTCTAACGTTTCACCAAGTCATTGGCTTTTATGAAGATAAAATTGATAAGTGTGCACACCATTTTTATATAGGCCCAATTACCATGGTCACATGACAACATCTTAAAGTAATATAATAATAATAATATTCTTTATTTTTACTGCGCCTTTCTAAAACCAGCAAACTTCACATAAAACCAATAAAATAAATACAAATACAATAAATACTGAGTTCATAAAATACAATAAAATATCATCATCAGGGATGTGCCATCAACCTCAAATGGGTTTTTAAGGCCTGTTTAAATATAGTGCATTTACAGCCAATACGTCATCGAAACCTTTTAAGTGATCACACAGTGGTCCAGATATTCAGAACTGTGCTGGAGCACAGTGCAAGTCCAGCGCAGCGCAAATCTGATGCGCAGAGGTGCAACAGGAGCGATATTCAGAGGTTGCACATGCTGAAGTGTGCCAGCACAACTCAGCTGAGTATGGCATTGTTGCACAATGATGCAACTGACAATGCGCCATGGAGCAAGGAATGGTGCACCATAGTGCACAAACACACACAGTTGCGCCACAGCAGCAGAGCAACGGGGGGGCATGGCACAGAGAGGGACCCATGAACAGAACAAGGGAGGCACAGCACCAGGTAACAGAAGGCCATTACCAGCAGGGCATGGCAGGGTGTGAACAGCCACCCACTCCCCCGCCCCTGTGCACAACAGTGACACCATAGTGAGGCACCAGAAGAAGCTAGTGGGCAACTGAGGGCCTCCAAGGGGACCCCCACAGGCTGCATGCTGTGCCCACCACAGCCAGACCAGTGCAGGATACACCCAGGGCCAAGCAGCCATGCTCACACCCACAACACACCTCTGACAGGCCACCTATGGACACCCCCACAACACACCCATTGACCAAGGGGGGCACACCACCACAGTGGGACACACCGTGGCACACAGCAGGGACCCACAGCAGCACAACAGGCACCTCAACACGTGCACATGACATGGACAGGCACTGGGCCACTGCAGCATGGCATCGCACACCACCTTCAAAACAGACACTGACACAGGCAGGTAGGGCAAAATAATGTAATGAGGAATACAACAGCCAACTATATACAATAATATGGGGGAGGGAAGGTGTAGGACTGAGAGGGATATGGACAGGGAGTAGGGACTGTACAGTGGGACAGGGGACTGGCAGGGGAGGAATAGCAGGGGACACAAGGGATGGTAGGGCATCCATCAGTGGCAGCTATGCTGTGCTGGCCCACATTGTCCACAGCATCCATTGGCAAATGCCCCCCGGTGTATTTGGATCACTGCCTCCACTATGGTCAATGTGATCAAGATGATCTGTGACAACAACCAGCAGTACAGCGGCACCCTCCCCCATCTCTGAACACCTAGGGGATGAGACAGGGCAGTCCATCAGTGCAGTGACCCTCAACACCATGCCCAACCGCTACGCACATAGATTAGTGGGAACACACACCCCCAGAGGGCCTGCACAGGCCACCTGCAGGGGGATGGACCTATGCCTGCCAGCAACGCGGAACACCACAAAACTGCACATCAGTGGCACCTGCCACACAGTAGCCACCTGACCGTGCATTGCCAGTCACATGGCACAGTGCCCATGCAGCACCACTGCACTGACAGACCCACAGCACCAACAGCTGGCACATGTGTACAATGGATGTGCCACAGTGGAGGGCACCAAGCACAGTGCAATACACCCAGCCCCCACGGCACACAGCACAGGCAGCTATGTCCAAACCCATGCCCCCACCACCCCCCATAGATGTGTGGAGGACCATGCCAGTGCCTACCTGACCTCATCTGGTGTCACCTCCTGGTCCCGCAGCCACTTGCTGTCCTGCTGCATCAACTGCCGCAGATCTCCTCTGATCCTCAGGGCCTGGGAATGGAACAAGAACAGGAACACATCAGTACACAGCAACTGGTCAGGCCTCTCCCCCAGCACAGTGTGTCCCTTGCCTGGCATGGTCCACACAGCAACAGGGCAATGCAAGAGGCAGTGGGTGATGCATCACCACGATGCATACGGTGACAGCCACCACCCTGTGTGACTCGCCAGGTGGCCTGTAGCCTTCCACAGTACAGCACCAGGGCATACATGCATGCTGGGCCTACACACCTGGCCATGGCACTTGGCAATGCCTGACATGCACCTCCAGGCATCAGAGGCATCCTGGATCCCTACGCAGGAGGTTCCCATACCGGTGCTGACACTGGTCACCGGTCTTGGCCACCCCAGTACGCTGCACCAGCACAGCAGCAATGTTGTCCCACACAGAGACACAGGGCTGCTGCAATGGGGCCTGACCAAACAGCTGTGGTGCATGGGGCTGGACACAGGCCATGAAGTTGGCCAGCTCCACCTATGTCCAGTTGCTCGCATGACAGGTGACCCTCTGCAGCACCATAATGCTGCTGTGTGATGAGGTACAAAATTGTGCCCATAGCCACACTTGCCAGCAGCATGCATCAGATGCATGGGCCGAGGGGATATGCCATGTGCCTGCCAATCGTACAATGGAATGGATGCGCAAAATGGCTGGAGGGCACATGTGTGGCTCAGTCAGGGAGAGGTCACTGCAGGGTCAGGGGTCTGGGCATGCTGAGCACAGTGCAGTGACAGTGCAATAGCAGCCATGGAACACACACACAGCACCATGGCTGCTATTGACCAGTCGCTGCACTGTGTGCAATAGCAGCAATGATGCTGTCTGTGAGCCATGGCTGCTATTGCACAGTCACCACACTGTGCGCAATAGACAGTGGAGCACCATGCAGAGCATGTGCACAGCACCACTGCCCACCATGCATACGTGCATAATGCACCACGGCATGCTCCGGCACATCCAACTGACTTGCTCTGGAACACTCTCACTACGCATGGCGCAAATATGCAATATTCAGCCGCCGCATGCTAATGAGCTCATCAGCCAATGCATGGTGCAATGGAGGAATTAGCATATCATTACCATTGTGCTAAAGCACATTTACATACGATGCGCCATATAAGTTCCACGGACCAGCACAGTCCATGGACTGGTATTCCATCCTTGTGAGGTAAGTTGCACATGCTGCAGGAGCACACTGAGCACAGAGGGCACAGCATGGAGAAGGGCACTGGGAGCTGCAGCCATTGACGAACTGTGCTGTCTATTACAACAGGAAGCTACATGTGGGGACCTATGGAGGTTGGGGAGTGTGGGCCTGCCCACAAGTGCAGGCCCGACTTCATGAAGGCAGAGACAGATGCACTGTTCAAGGCCTACCTTGACAGATAGCCACTCCTGAGCAGTGCCACAGGCACACCACAGACCAGGGTCGGGGCCTGGGTGGAGGTGGCCAACTGCATCAACCAGCAGGGCAGCCACCAGCGGTCAGTACAAGAGTGCTGCTAGAAGGTGGGCACTGACAGGAGGCAGATTAAAGAGAAGGTAGCGGCCATCCATTCTGACTGACACCGGAGAGGGGGCCTGATGTTGCGCCACAGCTCATGGCACAAGAGGAGCTGGTGGTGGACACCATGCACCGCAGCACCGTGGAGGGTGTACCTGGTGGTGGATTGCAGACTGGTGGCAGTCCATCCCTGCATGGTATGTGTGGCGGCATCATGCAGCACACTGTGGCATGATGATGATGGGGTGGGCACATGTGGCCACTGCTTCACTAACTCATCTTTTCTGTCTTACAGCACCATCATGCCTGCAAAAGGAGGATGGGGTGCCAGCAGCAGCTGTGGAGGCTGGTACAGCCCCGGACAACCAGCCCTCCACTTCCATGAGCATCTGGGGGCCTAGGAGGGTGCAGCACACCACCACTGTCCAGCCAGATGTCCTTAGCATGGGGTCAGACAAGTCCCTGGGGATGTGATCCTACAGGATGCCAGACATGGTGTCCTGTGCGTTGAGACACAGGTCGGGGTGGGGTCCAACACTGATGACGACCTCACCGTAATTCTGGGCAGCATGGGCAGTGTACTAGGGAAGACACCTATACCAGGCATGGGCAGTGTGCCCATCGACTTGTTGGCAGGGGACCAGCTGCCAACCACCACTGCGGGTGCCATCGTGTGCACTGCCACAGCGGTGCCATGCAGTGGTGGTGGTGCGGCTGCACAAGTGCTGAGCATGAGTCAGCAGCTGGGGGGCAGCAGCAGCAGGCTGCTGGAGCCACAGGGCAGCCAGATGCAGGGTCCACCGCTGGGGCGCCAGGTAGGGACACACCCCAAGAGGGCCCCACTGTGCAGCATCCACCAGAGGGAGAGACTATGCAGTGTGGTCAGTCACCACAGGAGGGCTGGCGTCCTGCCCAGATTCCCCAGGATGCCGACCCAACGGCTCAGCACACCCGTTTGCTCTGGACCTCTGTTGAGCAACAGGTGCAGGTCGCCACTGGGCTGCGTGCACTGCACGTGGAGGTGTGCAAGCTGGCCAAACAGCATGAGAGGGGCATTGAGCAACTCCTGGAAGGGATGCAGTGCATGCAGGAGGCCTCAATGGCATCCATGGAGCACATTACACCCCGCATGCAGGAGGCCATGACTGCATCCCTGGATCGCATTGCACAGGCAGTCTCAGATGACTTTGTGCTGCTGGCTACCACAGGGCATGGCCGGCCACCATGGACACCAAGCAGTGCATCATCAACCCCACATTCCCAGTGTAGGGTGACACCTACACTGTCGATGCTGGGCTCTGCTGATGGTATCCTAGGCACAGCTGGGGTGGGCCTTTTCGGGCACCTATGCACCCCCACATGGACCCAGTCACGGTCCCACAGGTTGACCCCTGGGGGAGGTGTTGCAAAACACCCCCTGTCACTGATGAGCAGCCTATGGCTGCCGATCAGTCCTGGTGCAGCTGCCCCCATGGCCGTGGTGGTCAGAGATCCTTGTGGTGGCCCTGAAGTGCGGCCCAACCTGTCCTCAGTCTGCTGCTGATGCCCAGTGCATGCATGGGTGGCATGTGCATGTGCATACCACAGGCATGGCACCTGTGGGTTGGGCCGCATGCCACCTGTGTGCATGCTTGCCTGGTCACTGGCCCATGTGGTGTGGGCGTGATGAGAGCTGTCCTGCGCCGGAGCCTCCTGTGCACTGGTGTTATTCTTCATATCCATGCCACATACCAACTCCGGGCATGTGGGAGTGTGTGTGTGTGTGTGTGAGTTGCTGTGTGCTGCTGTGTGCAGTTGTGTGTGGTGGGGTTTCCACCATCCCCAGTGTCCCTGCACCATGCCTCTGTGTGTGCATGCCCATCACCATGCTCGCCCGTGCCTGTGTGCTGTGCCTTTGTGTGTGGCTCTTGCATATGTATGGCGCAACCTACCTTGGTGCACTATAGTGCTCCTGCGTGATGATGTTGCTTGTTGTCAGGCCTGCCTCATAAGCCTTGGATCCCTCCGCCTGGGGGGGGCAGTTCACCACCCTCCGGCACACTACCTACATCGTCCCCACTACTGTCGCCCTCATCAGCCACGACAGCTATCCCATGGTGAATGGCCATGTTGTGCAGTATGCAGCAGGCCAGGAATAGGGCACAGGCTTTTGAGGAGCTGTACTGTAGGGCTTTGCCAGACCTGTCCAGGCAATGGAAGTGTGCCTTCAACATTCCAGATACATGCTCTATAATGTTCTGTGTCCTGGCGTGTGCCTCATTGTAGCATTCCTCCGATGGGGATGACGGGCGGCGGTAGGGGGTGAGCAGCCAGAACCTCAATGGGTAGGGGCTGTCACCTGTGTAGATAGGGACATGGTTAGCTCTCTGCCTGCTCTTGCTGTGCCCCTTGCCTGCCCAGGCACCCTCACCTGCATGCCCACCCTACCCAACCCTTTCCATTGCCTGCCCTGCCCGTCACCCCTTGCCCATCCTATACTCACCCACTAGGTGGTCTGTGGGGATGTCCATACATTCAAATCTGTGGCACCACGCGGAGCTGTGCCAGATGAAGGTATCATGTGTGCTTCCAGGGTGTGTGGCGCAAACATTGGTAATGCACCCCATGGCATCGCACTCCACCTCGCAGTTGATGCTCAGGCTCCCCTTCCGGTTGATGTACGCAAGGCCCTCTGGGCCAGGTGGCATGGAGATGCCCACATGGGTGCAGTTGATGGCCCTGAGCACACCAGGCATATGTGCTACCCTGTGGAAATCGTGTATGGCTACTTTACGCTCCGCCTGTGTGCTGGGGAAATGGATGTATTCTCAAGCATGTAGCAGCAGGGCATTGAGGAACTGTGTGAGGAGGCATGACGTGGCCTACTGGGTTATGCCTGTGGTGTCCCCTGTTGGTCTCTGGAAGGTGCTTGTGGTGAGCAGGCATATGACTGCTGTGACTTTCATCTCCACTGACAATGCATGACTCTGTCTAATGGGTGCCTGCATCTTCTCACTGCACAGCTCACAGAGATGCCTCAGGATTGCCCTGTTCAGGAGGTACCAGCCCACAATCTTTGTGTCAGTGAAGTTCTCGAATGTGGTGGGGGCATGGTACCACCTGTGTCAGGCATAATTCCGAAGGACCCTTCCTTGGCCATGTCGCTGTTCCGCCTGCCTCCTCACACCCCTCCTTAGGTCCTTCATCATGTATGGTGCACTGTCCATGGCCCCTTTTGTGTCGTCACCCCTTGGGCAGTTGGCTACAGATGGGTGTGTGAGTTTCTGAACATCATCCATTCATGTTGATATTTCTTGGAGTCCTTTATTACTAAATAATTAAATTTTTTAGCCATGCCTGTAATTGTTTTTCTTCTTGTTTATGCATTTTGTACCTCCATGTTTGATATGAAATACATATGCCTCTAAGCATAGTTTTTAAGGGATCTCACAAATTAGAAATTGGACATTGTCCAGAATAATTCTAGAAAAAAAAAATATTTTATAGCTTTGCTAATTTTTTGTCTAAAATTATATTCTTGAAGCAATGTAGTATCGAATGTCCATTGTCCCATTTTTTCTGTAAATTTAACCCCAGCATAACACTAACTTCTACCGTAGCATGGTCTGAGATAATTATAGACCTAATAGAGCTTCATGGCAAATTTGGGATCAAAGTTTTTGAAAGAAAAATATAATTGATTCAGGAGAACATGTCATTTTTTTTATCATATCATAATATGTATATTCTTTCTCTATTGGGTGGTTTAGTCTCCAAATATTTAATACATTGTGGTTCTGGATAAAGTGATTAAGCAAATTAGAGATTTTTTTTTATTATAAGATATTACTGATGATGTTTTATCCAATTTAGGGTGCATAAGGGCATTAAAGCCCTCCATTAATATAATATTTTGAGCATTCAATGAAATTAAACCTTTTTTAATCTTAACTAGAAATAGATGATAGTCCTGGAATGGAGTATAAATTGAACCAATGTTAATGGGAACATTTTTCAATTGTTACATTTACTAGTAACCTCCATTTTTTATCCATCCAATTTTCTCCTGTTTTAATATTTAAAGAGTTCCTAAACAGTAAAGAAATTGCAGCACTTTTATTAGTTCCAGGAGAATTTAAAGTATTGTGTATCCAATTCCTCTTACCCGGTAAGTTTATTTTGCTCTAGCACTGTTAAATAGGTCTCCTGTATTTCTATTATATCAGCTTTAACCTTGTTCAAATATGTCAAAATCCTTGAGCATTTAATTGGAGGTATTTAACCCATTAACATTTTAATGTGGCACATTTCACTTGCTTGTTAACCATTGTTACAACTGAACATCCATACCCTGAAGGAACCAATTATTTTCTTTTTTTAGTGAACACAGGCAATATATTACCTTTTCTATCATACTATTATTTCTTACATGTCCTCCCCACTCCTTACCCCCCAGCTATAGATTCATCCCTCCCCCTCCCTCTTTACCAATATCCCCTATAATCATACAAAAAAGTGATTAAAAATAAAGCAAAACAAAACACCACCTTATTATCCCTTCTTTAGCAACTGTGGTTGCCAACTTGAAAACCTACATCTCTGTCTGATCTCTTCAGACACTTAAACTATTTATATCATATTAAGAGGAGAATTTAAACACCCAGCGTAACAAACACACCCAACAAAGCCCAAAGGACCATATACATAAAAGAAGAAGAGAGAAAATAACACTTTATTGTTTCATTATTAATTCAATAAATCAGGCATCCTTTCCATTAAAATCTTCCTGTCTTCTTCAGATGTAGCCAGCACAAGTCTCTGCCCATCTACTAACACTGAATGTTTCACTGGTGAAAAAGTTAATAATCTGGACTCATTAAGAGTTGAACAAATATACCCAACATAACAAACACACCCAATAAACCTGAAAGACTACCCACAGACAAGAATAAGAAAGAGAGAAAAAAAAGGTGGGGACCCCCCCCACTCTCTAAAAAAAAAGTCAACACTTTTTTTCCTTTTTTCTTATATCATGTACTTTTTTATGCTTCTTGACCAATTAATTTAATAAGTCAGGTATCCTCTCAGATAGTTTCTTTACAGCTTGTTCAGGAGTAGTAAATACACATATGCCATTCTAACACCACTGGGGCAAGAAATGATGACCTGAAACCTTTCTCTCATAGTTTTGTCCTTAACCAATTCAATTTCCTTCATTCAGTTAAAGTCTTAGATGGTAGGTCATGAAATATCAATACTGATGCCCCCATGATGTTTAATCCATTTTTTTTTTGGTAGACTCAATTCATCAACAGCTGTTTATCTTGGGACCTCATCAATTTTACTACTATTGGTCTTGGGGGGGCATCATCCTCCAATTTCTGCCACAAAGATTGATGTTTTCGATCAACTTCTATCTAGATTTCCAAAGGATCACTTTCCATGTATGCTGCAACAATTTTCTTGAATGGGTCTCTCAATGTATTGTTTAAATCCCAAGATTCTGGCACCCCTATAATTCTTATGTTTTTCCTGCGAGCTCGAAGTTCAAAGTCTTGAAGTTTCTCCTGAAATTCTTTCTGTATCTTATAAATCGAGTTAATTTGCCGCAATAGGGGCATTTACTGTTCTTCTAGTTCAGCAACTTATTTTTCATTAAATCAGACTTTTGTTTTAATACTTGATTTTCAGATACAACTCTGATCATTGTGTGTTGCATATTAATACTTTGCTGTAATGGCATTATGTTTGTCAGTTTTGCATCCATTTTTTGTATTTTGGCTAAGGGAAGTCATGCCCACAATGTCATCTTTTCAGGCACAGACTCACTTGTTTCTCCATTCCTTTCAGATGTTTCTGATGCCGATAAATGTGTATCCTTTTCTACATTTCTCAACATGCCACTTGATTGCTGCTCTCCTTTTGTTAAGGTATTAAGACATATAGCAGAATTCTGTGCTTCTTCCCTTAGTTCATAACATACCTCTGATGCCACTGGTTGGCTAACCTTTAGGGTGCTCACTCTATTTTCTTCCCAATGGGCTCTTATTTCTCCACACACTGATCTCTTTCCATATCACTCCCCGTACTATACCACTTTATTTAAGTCCGATGGAGAAGGGTCATTTAATAAGATTAGCTGCTCTCGTAAATCATTTTGCTTTTCAGTCTTATCCTGTTGGTTGTTTACTTGGCATACTGCTCTAAATGCAAGCTTCTCTGCTCTATTTCCTGAAATATTTGTTGCAGGGGCATTTTGTATAGCAGGCTGAATTTTATTGTTTTCAACCTCAGCATTTGCTCCACTCACTTCAGTCGGGAAAGTCTCTGCAGTATTTTGAAAAAAACAGCTGTATTTTATCATTTTGAACCTTAGCACTTCCCCCAGCCTCTTTAATTGAATTTGCCACAGGTGGATCATTCACAGAAGACCCTTTTTTCAATATTGATTTTCAAGAGTTCCATGGTTTCTCTTCCATTAGGGGATAATTTTTTCCCAATCACAGTGCCAATTGTTGGTGATGCACTCTGTCTTAGTTCTGCATTAGACTTAATGGGTCTATTATCCCCATTATTTTTTGTTGAACGCTGAGGTAGGCTCTTAATCAGCTCTTTATTTTTTAAGGCCTGTCGGCATTCCTTTAGCAACTTTCATAAACATTAGCTCAGAGCTTCTGAATGAATTAGCAGAACATTTAGTATTATGGAAGGCTGATGTTTGACCACCAATTTTGTAGTACTCATTAGGTTTTTTATTTTTGTTTCCTGGCATTTTACATGGGAAAGCCGTATCTCGGTATGTTTTGGTACAATTCTATCTTCAGTTTTTCTCTTCATAGCCAGTAGAGCTAACTTTTCTCCATAATTATTATCATCTTGTCCCAACCCCTCTCCTTCATTTCTCTGTTCTGACATATTTGTCGTGGAATCATTTTGCCATATTTCAATACCTTGCTTTAGCATTAGCTCAACACAATTTAGTTGTTCAGTGTTTGTAGCCATTTTAAGTGTAGTTAGTGAGTTTTGTAAACAAAAAGTTATTTAAATTCTTTTCAGGTAAGCTAGTTACTTTCACAGTTTTTGCACTTAACTTTTTACCATTAGGTTTCTTAGGTTCTCACTTGACAGGGGTCAGTATATCAAAATTCAAACAAAACTTTGGTTCTTTTTCCCCCATCTAGCTTCTGGAGACCAGTCCCACAGGAACATATTTAAAGGTTTTCATACTCCGAGTAGTGCACATGAGCCACTGTTCTTCTCCTCTTGAAAGCAGCATGTCTGCACACTAGCAGTGCCGAGGTCAGACTGAGTAATGGTCTCTCAGTCTCTAGCTCCTCCTCTCTTCAACCCCCCCCCCCCCACAACAGTAAAAATATACATTATTATCTACAGGGTTATTAAAGTGTCATCAGGTGGCATTGTACAGAAAAAATGTGGCACACACATGTGCTTCCTCAAGTCATTAAGTCAGTGAGCTCCAGTGGTTATCTGGCATAGTACAAGAATTCAGACTAGTGCACAGTGGTGTCCATGACTATTCTTCCATGGTTTGTCACTCAAGACTGTGACCTTACACTTGGCACTACTATATGTTTACTATGTAGCCTCCTATGAATGCTACTTTATTGCCTCTTTACCCAGGTTTTACTTTCCTCTACAGTCACAACTGAAGTGTACAACTGGGCAAAATGTATGAGCATGGCTTTGACATGCTTGCCCGTTGCACTGTCTGTCTACTTACCATAAATACTCTGTCTGCACAATTGTTTTATTGACAAGGACACTTTGAAAAGGAGTCTATGACTCAAAGGATTGTAATTCCGAACATCTTAAATAAATTAAAAAAAGCATCACGACATTCCACAATTTCACAAAAGCTTACGAAATTGAACTTTAATTACTGATTTTATTTTTTAATTTTTGGCTGCTGATAACTTGGCCTGTCTTTAGAATGAGATTAGAGAGTCGACACACACCTTTTTTCCATATTGTTGTTTCTCCTGGTTAGAAACTCATCTCTCAGGAATATACTCTGTTCATAGGGATACTTATGTATCTTATTTATTTATTTTAGTTAGTTTTTGTTTGCCAGGTAGGTGCGCTAGACAAATACAATGCCTCTTTTCAGGCATGGCCCAGGAGAAGTACAAACAATAAACATTGGTACAAAGGCACACAAGTACAAAGAGCAATCATTACACTCATCAGTAAAGGACTGATAACATTAAAGTGCAGAGACCTAAGTACAAAAATGAAATATCCTAAGTTTCACTTAAAAAGGCATACAGAAGGCACAATATAAGTGGCAGTACAAGGCATCAGTTACAGTAGCACTTATGCAATGTCAAATAAATGTATGAAGCTCATTGTCCCGGATTCCCCCCTTTTTCCTCACAAAAACACAGAGACCATTGTTCGTTGCTGTGCTCAGATTGGCAATTAATTTATTCATATTCACAAATCCATATTCCATTTTCCATATCTTTATTATCATATTGCCGTAGTGTCCATTTATTCCCATCCATATATCTCTCTCTGATTATCCACCCCCAGGCGAAAACCTGGGTGCCTTCTTCTCCTTTGCTGTTAGGTAACGGTAAAAACCGAGACCGCTTTCTCCTTCCTCTTCTTCCTCCTCTTGTGTTACTCCTTTTTTCTTCCCCCCTCCCATCCCCTTTTTTCCCCACTAGTCAGTCTCCAGCTTCCGCTGGATGACTGGCTTCCCCCCAACTTAGGGCTCCCCTCTCCCTATTCCTATGTGCACAAAAAAAAATCCTCCCCCTTCTCTCCTTTTCTTCCATTTCTTCCCCTTTTTTTTTTTATCTAACCACTTCCGTCTGTTTCCTCCATTCTTCTATGAAACTCATCATTTCCGCATTGAACATGTCGGTTGCTATGCCTAACAGGTGTACCCTGTCTGCCCGGTAGAACTCATCCACCCATTCTTCTACCCCCCGCAGTATCACCTGTCCCCCCATCTGCCTTATCAATGTCCCCACCCGTCTATTCATTTTCCTCCTAGCTCTCTCAACTGCCCTGTGGCTGTGTTCCCACCTCCATACCCTTTGTGGTATCATATCTGACCAGGCCAGGCCTACTTGAGGCCACCACTGCTTTATTACCATTAGATCCTTCTTTATCTGCAAGTATGTGTGCACCCAAGGTCTGTCTGCCAGGTCGTTGCCCCCCAGGTGTAAAATAATTAGGTCTGGACTGGGATGTTGTCTCCTGAGCTCCTTCAAAGGTGGCAGAAGCTGGGCCCATCTCATCCCTCTTAGGCCGTGCCATACCACTCCACACTGCCTTGCATCCTGGTATAATTGTTTTCCCCCAGCTTTTGTCTCTGCTCTCTTAACAGCCCAGTAAATCTAAGAATGGCCACAGATGCAGACTTCTGTGCTCTTTCCTCTACCTACGGGTGCAAAGTACATTCATTAAATTATGTACCATCTCAGTGCCCTCCTCCCATTATCCCCCCCTCCTCCCTTCCCCCTTCTTTCTTTCTTTTTTTTTAACTTAGATCTCTAATGTATCTTTTATAACTGGCTGATCGCCAGTACCCTTTTTCCAAAATGTCCTTCACCAGCTCTCCTGTTGCCGCCCACTGGGAGGCCGCCCCTATCCGAAGAGAATGGGAAAAATAGTTCTCTGGGTTTTCTCCCAAAAACCCCATGCCCTTTTTAAGCACTGCTGTAATTTGATAGCCGGTGACTCGTTTTCCATCCCCATGTACAAATAACTTCCCTGACCTGACTCTCTGCCCTGCGGCGAAAACCCACAGGGCCTGTACTGGGCATAAAACTGTCTCTGACCGCCTTCTTAGCGTTAAAATGCACCCCTGCCCTTTTTGATCCTTCTTTGACTTCTTTAGCCTGATTTTTATCTCACGTGTCCCCCAAATCACATCGTCCCAGTCCACCCCTCCTTCCATGTTTTCCCTTCCATGCCCTACCACTTCACTTACTCTCATTGCCCCTGCCAACATGACTACATAAATTGTGTGAAAGAGCTGTGCCTCCTCCCCTGATCTGCATACCACCAGCAACACCTCCTTTAGCTTTATGAGCCACTGCTCTCCTATTGGCCTTCTATTATCCCCCGGTCCTCGCTTCAGCCTACCCCATCCCTGCATCATTCTCCTGATAAGCATCGATTTTGTAGGGTCATTCCAGCCTTTTAGGCTGCATATAATTCTGATCCCTGCCAGATACACCCCCATCGTGGTGTGAGCCATCCCATTATTCCATTGTTCCACTGTGAACATACCTAACTGCTCCTCTGAGAGTGGTCCACTTACCTCCATCTGGCGTTCTGCCCAGAACATCTGAAAAACCCTCCAGGCCCCATCGTAGGCCCTCAGAGTCCAGGGGGCCCAAGAGCTGTGGAACAACATTTCTGCTCCTTCCTGCCAACGTCCCAGATGTTCGTTGGAATGGGTGTTTTGCTGTCTTCCGCTGCTGGTGCCAGCTTCCGGAAACGGTCCAGCTGCAGGCGGGAAAGGCTGTCAGCCAGGATATTACACACCGCTTCTATGTGTTTTGCTCTGAAAGACATGTTCAGCTGCAGGGCCCTTAAAACTAACTGTCCTACTACTTTTGTGACAGTGTCAGACTTGGCTCCCCTGTTATTTAGTGCATGTACCACCGCCCTATTGTCACACCAAAATGTCACCTTCTGATCCCACAATTCTTCCCCACACCAAGGTACATGCCCATATAGGCATGATCTCCAGTAGTGTTATATCCCTCACTTTTCCGTCCTTTACCCAACTGACCGGCCATGGTTCCGTGAACCACCTGCCCCTTAAATAACCTCCCATGCCTGACCCGCCCACTGCATCAGTGTAGAGGTCGAGATCTGTGTTGTACAGCCATTCCTCCTGCCAAAATGAACACCCATTGTAGTCCTTTAAAAATTCCTCCCATATACCAAAATCCTCTCTCACACCTTGATTCAGATCCACCCAGTGATGCAGCCTGGTGATCCCTGCTGTCGCTCTGGCCAGCCTCCTTGTGAATGCCCTACCCAGTCCTATGGCCCTGCATGCAAAGTTCAGGTGTCCTAGTACCTGCTGGACCTGTCTTAGCTGTACCTGTCTCCTGCTGGCATGTACCCAAACTAGCTCCCTCAGCTTCCTTACTTTTCCGTCGGGTAACCTAAAAACTTCCTTTTCAGCATCTATCTCTATCCCCAGGAATTCCATGACCTTGGCGGGCCCCTCTGTTTTATCTGATGCCAATGGGACTCCCAACTCCCGGCATAATTCCTGAAATTTTTCTAGCATCCTTTGGGTCTCCTCTCTCCCTTCCCCAATGAGGAGAAAATCATCCAAAGAATGGATGACCGACCTATAGCCCATTTTTTCTTGGAAAATCCACTGCAGACATGTGCTGAATGCCTCAAATGTTGCACATGCAGCGGAGCATCCCATTGGCATAGCTTTGTCGAAATAATACTGCCCTTCATTTTTAAAATCCAATAAGCCCCAATCTTCCCTTCTGACTGGCAGCAGCCTGAAAGCGGATTCAATGTCTGTTTTTGCCATCCAAGCATCTCTTGCTGCTTGGATTATCCACACCGCATCCTCTAAGGTTGCGTATGTCACCCTGCTATTTTCCTCACTGATAAAGCCATTCACTGACTCCCCTTCGGGATAAGACAGGTGGTGAATCATTCTGAATTCACCTTCCTGTTTCTTGGGTACCAAACCCAAAGTTGATATCTGCAGGTTCTCCAGTGGGGGGGGGTCTCGAACGGACCCTCGATCCTGCCCGCTGCCTTTTCTTTCTCAATCTTCCTCCTCAAAGTCTCCTCCTTCCCTTTTACAGATCCCAGGTTGCTTGCTTCCCTTGCTTGTCTGGGCCCCCTAAACTGCAGGGAGAAACCTGTGCTAAAACCCTTTAAAATCCTTTTTCACATGTCCACGTCTGGATATTTGTCCAGGCAGACTGTCCATGATGCTAGATGATGGGGCTCCTAGCCATGCTAAATTGTTCCTTGGTGTGCCACCTGTTCCCCTTTTCCATCCTCTCCCCCCGTCCGCTTAATCTCCCCATTTTTATCGCCCTTGCCCCCCTCTACCACCATTTCCCCAGCCCCTTCCTCCCCTATTCCATGTTTATCCCTTAAAAACTGGGTCCTCCCAAAAAATCTGCTGACCTACTCCTTGTCCCCCTTGCCCCTGTGCTCCAAGCCCCCCTGCCATTCTGCATTTGCTAGCAGGGTGCCCCCCTCCACATCTTGAGCAGGTATGTCAAAAACAACACTGAGGCCACAAGAAGATGGCCCTGTTAAAAGCCCAGCAGCTCCTCTGTGGTGTCAAAGCCCTTCTGCTCCACCTGCCCTCTGCTGTGGACTGATCTGTCACATAATCCATCCATAGGTCTATCTGCTTGGTGTCCCACCTTACATCCCCAAATGATGCCATCCTTTGATGGAAATATTCGTCATAGTATATCCAACCTACCCGGCCCTTTATTTTTGCCTTCCTTATTTTCAAGGAGTAGGTAATGAGCAGGATGCCCAACTCCAGTTTCTTCTCCAGCACGATGGCCGGAAAAATTTAAAAACCTAAAAACCACCCATCCCAAGTCTTCCCTTTTGTCAGCTTGTCATCCTCTTTTCTTCCTAAGAGGACTATGGCAGCTGCCATCTCACTTTTTTCTATATTCTCAGCTTCCTCATACCTTGCCACCATCTCCTGGCTTGCCAGCGCAAATACATCCACATATTCTCCCCTCCATATCTTTTCCTTCATTGATAGCAGTACATGCTCGCCAATCCTCATCCCAGGCCTGCCCTCCTCTCTTGATCCCTTCCCCCCCTCGGCTCATTTTTCCGTGTCCCCTGGCACCCCTTTTCCTGCCCTAATCTCCACCAAAACTGCTTCCATCTGCCCCAGCCCTCCTGTCCCCAGTGCTGTCACAATTTGTCCTACATATTCTTTTATGCTGTCACCCACTGCACTAGGTGCATTACCTGCTACCTTGTCCTGGCCGAGCTGCCTGGAGTCCTCGCAGGGTCCCCTCACTTCTTCATCCGATTGAGGTGGAGATGGAGGGTGAGATACCGGGGCTGGCAGGCCGGACTTGTTTTTGGATGCATGCACCTGATCCACTGGGGAGGCTCTCCTTTCTGCTGGGGTGGGTACAAATGTCGCCTGGTCAGTGGGGATCATGGGTACTGGGTCACTTGGCTTGTCGTGCCCCCATGGCCCCGGTGCTGCTTTTGTGGGTCCGTGTACCCCCTTTGCTGGCCTTTTCCCCTTCCCGCCTTGTCCAGCCCTCATTTTCCTTTTCTCACTGGACCTCCCCGGCTCCTCCTCCTCCACCAATTCCCACATTATGTAAGCTTTCTCAGCCAGGTCAATTATCGCCTTGTAAGCATCCTCCTTTGATGACCTGCTTTTTCTGGGCGCCATGTTCACCCGTGAAAACAACTGAATAGTTCCCCAACCTTTGTTTCCAATCTATGCCAATCAGATGTGCAGCAGTTTTAAAGTAATCAAAAACTCCAGCAAAAGTGGCTGAGCCCC
Organism: Neoceratodus forsteri; assembly: GCA_016271365.2. Classification (NCBI taxonomy): domain Eukaryota; kingdom Metazoa; phylum Chordata; order Ceratodontiformes; family Ceratodontidae; genus Neoceratodus; species Neoceratodus forsteri. The sequence goes on along the minus strand of CM028130.1, from coordinate 1,376,114,415 downwards.
CCCTTGTGCTGGTCCTTATGTGCCTCCCTACCTCCCTCCCCTTCCTGCTGCCTGCCTATTGTTCCCATCCCTGGCTCCTCCCCTTCCTTTTCCCTCCCCCTCTGAGCACAACCATTCCCTAAAGGAAGGGAAGGGATGCACCAGGACAACCTGGTCTGCCCCTTAAGGGGCAAACTCCATTCTTGAAAACTAGGTGAGTCTGAGAGTTCCTCAGATTAGGCAGAAATTAGTTCCAAAGCTTAAGGGTAAAGACAGAAAAAGCCTGCTCACCCATTTTTTTTTTTCATTTAGGTAAAGCCCTAAATGATATATCACTGGATCATAGGGGGCAGGCCAGACTAATTTTTTGAATACACTAGCAAGGGCAACAGGTGTACCTGTTCTGATAATTTTGTCAATGGTGCAGCCAAGGGTGAAGAAGTGATGTAAAGCTGGAAAAAAACAGCCTTGGCTCAAGTAGATAGTGTAGTGGTGAGTCAGCCTGGTCACAGAATGGGCAAAGCAACAGATTGGCTATAGCAGGTATTTCTTTATTTATGTTACATGTATTTATCACACAGTAAGGTACCAGACCATAGGTGAGGCTAGGCAAACAAACACTCCAAGCTATAGCCAGCCTAGCAGCTAGAGTCAGGGCAGTCCTAGCTTTGAATTAACAGACTTGCAGGTTATTAATATGTGCAGACTAAAATCAAGGGCCTGCTCAAGGGTAATGTCAAGGTATTTAAAAGAATCAACTGCAGTAAAGGGAGAGCCATAAGAACAGTAAATAGTAAGGACAGGGGTATATGCTCTGAATTTGGGCACAGAGTTAAAAAGAACAGAATAGGTTTTAATAGAGTTCGGGAGAAACCATTTTTGAGTTAGCCATGACTGTACACTCCCAAATTCAGCATTAAGCTGACTGTTGATTTCAGATGTGTTCTTAGAGGTTGTGTACAGTACCATGGCATCTGCATAAAGCACTGAGGAGCAAGATGTCTGATCAGGCTGAATACAGTCATCATTCTGCTGGTTACTGGGTTTTTCTCCAACATTTATTTCCATCCAATCTGCCCTGGTGGTGGTAGTGCCAGTGTCAGCATAGCAAAGCCACAGCTTACCCTACAGCAAATGCAAGCTCCCTGACTCAGTCTCAGGGGTCACTGTGTTGGTGGAACCCACTGTCAACTCTTCCTATCTGAGATGGACCATGGTAAAGTCATCATACCTAATATGGTGCAGTTTGGACAAATACATTTTATATTAGATTAAACTAACTGAAATCCCAGTTTTGGAGAAATTTTGTGAATGTTTCCAAAGAATTTCATGAAATTTAGTGGAAGTGAAATTGAAATTTCACTACTTTGCATAGAAACCTGGTCATTACAGTTAGATGGACTGAGTTCCTGATGTGCAGTTATTAACCAAGCAGCTGCTGAAAGGAATAGATGAAGAAGACCTGGAAGCATTTTAACCACAGAACTTCCTTAAATATTATTCTCAAGCATGGTGGTGGTTCAAAATAATAAAACAAATCCTGCTAGTCAAGGCAAGACAAGTCAAAATTAATTTAAAAGACACCCAATCCTGGAGGCTCTGGTCACCGTACAAAATGAATAAATACAATATCAGAATAAAATAATACATCACAAATTTTTAACAAGAAAATAAAATTAATAACTCAGCAAATAATTTTCAAATTCTACTGCAAGTTATGGTTTTACTCCATAAAAGTTTGGGAAAACAGGAGGGCCTTCAGGCAAGCCTTAAATATATCTACAGTGGGTGCTCCCCTGACCCCGGCTGGCAAAGAACTCCAGAGAACGGGAGCTGCCACACTGAAAGATGTTACCAGCAGATTTTAGCCTCATTCTAGAAATGGCCAGGAGGCCCCCACTAGAAGAACAGAGAGGGTGGGTAGACAGAGCAGGTACCAGAAGGTCTAACAGGTAACCAGGGCCCTTCCCATGTAGGGCCTTATAGGTGAGAAGACCCACCTTAAAGAGGATTCTGCACCTGACTGGTAGCCAGTGCAATTCACGCAACACCAGTGTAATGTGGCAGAATTTTTGCTGCCCAGTAAGTAACTGGGCAGCTGCGTTTTGCACCAGCTGTAGCCTGCAGAGAGATCCCCCTGAGACCCCGAGGTAGAGTGCATTGCAGTAGTCAAGCCTAGATGTGACAAGGCATGTATCAAGGTAGGGAGGTCCAGAGGCGGAATAAGGGGCTTTATCCTAGCAATATTTCTGAGATGGAAGAAACAGGAAAGTACCATGGAGGATATTTGTGCCTCCATAGTTAAATTCCTGTCCAGAATCACTCAAAGATTTCGCGCCCAAGAGGAGGCCTTCAATGACACAGCTCCTAGAACAAGTCCAGTTGCTGAGTCAGAGGCCATCCTATCACGCATTCTGTTCCACTCCACCACCAGTACCTCCATCTTATCAGGGTTCAGTCACAACCAGCTGGAGGCCATCCAGTCGTTGATTTCAGCCAGGCAGATATTCAGCACATCCACTACATTGGATGTTCCAGGGGCAAAGGACAAATATAGCTGGGTGTCATCGGCATAACAATGAAAACCCAAGCCATACTTCCTAATGATCCCTCCCAGGGGTAGCATATACACTGCGAACAACATTGGGGCCAGTACTGATCCTTGAGGAACTCCACAAAACAGGAGGCTGGAAGTAGATGAAGAATTCTCCATCACAACCCATTGCCTCCTTTTGGTAAAAAAGGACTGAAACCACTGGATGACAGTACCGGTGAGTCCGCACAGCTCCCTAAAGCAGTCAAGCAATACACAATGGTCCACAGTGTCAAATGCTGAAGAGATAACAAGAAGAACAAGAATTGTCTTATCCCCCTGATCTCTTGCCCTGAGGAGATCATTCTGTACCCGAACAAGCGCAGTTTCTGTACTATGCCTAGCCCAAACTCCTGACAGGAAGGGTTCATACAACTCACGAGTCACGAGATGCTCTTCCAACTGAAGTGCTACCACCTTCTCCACCACCTTGGCTAAAAAAGGGAAGGTTGGATATAGGATGGTAATTTGCCTTGACCTTGGGGTCCAAAAATGGTTTCTTTAAGAGGGGTCTCACTAGTACCTCCTTCAAGGCATCCAGAAAGACCTCCTCGGATAAGGAGCACCAGACAATCAAGGTAAACACCGGGCCTACGGAGTCAACACATCTTATTAAGAAATGTGTTGGCACCGTGTCCAGCTCACAAAAGGTGTGCTTCAGATTGGCTGCCACCTCAATGACCTCACTAACCTCCACCAGTCTAAACTCCCCCCAACCAGGCGGAGTGCACTCAGAACACATTAGGTGACCACTGCCAGCTATGACATTGCTGGCTGAAGAAGCCACCTGCCGGATCATGAAGACTCTGTCCAAGAAGAACTGAGCAAACTCTTCACACTCTGTATTAGAAAAAACCCTCCCGGACTGCAGACAAGCAGGATGGACTAGCCTGTCTACAGTTTGGAAAAGTGTAGCTGGTCAATTGTTCCCGGCGGCAATCTCCCTGGACAGAAACACTGCCTTCTTATGGTTGATTGCCCCCTGGTATGCACTATAATGCACTCGCAGGGCCAGCTTGTCCCCCTCCAAGCCGGACCTCCTCCAGCAGTGATCTAACCTCTGACCCATACTCTTCATCCCCCTGAGATCCCCGTCAAACCACGGGGACCTCAGGAATGAAGTACTGGGTTGTACACAGACAGGTGCAAAGGAGTCAATGGTGTCAGATAACACCCTATTATAGGTGTCAACCCCAGCGCCAACACCTCTGACACATGCAGCACCCACACTAGATAATTTAGCTGCTGCCAAAAAACCCTCAGGGGTCAAACCCCATAAAGGGCGACAGCTCATCATCTCAGCAGGGGAAGGGCTTCTGGAGGGAGCCCCAAGCATGAACTGCACCGTGCAGTGATTGGACCAAGGTACTCGATCAATCCTGAGATTAACAATCTCAAGCCCCAGTGAGAACACCAGGTCCAACATGTGGCCGTCCTGATGAGTCGCTGCAGTAACAGCATGTGTCAGATCCAGGGAGGACATAGTCTGAAGAAAATCATGACTACACCTTTGATACTTGTCGTTGACCGAAACATTGAAAATCCCCCAGAAAAACACATCTGGGGGATTCCAACATTCCATCAGCGATAAATTCAGTGACCTTCTGCAGGAAATTCCCCATCAGCCCGGAAGGGCGATAGATAAGGAAAATCCTGCATCCCGCACCTGGTCCCCAACGAATAGCCACACATTCAAATGAACCTGGAGTTCCCACTGGATGCATGGTGAAGGCCAAACTGGATCTAAAACAGATAGCTACACCACCACCCCTGCGTTCCATTCTGGGACAGTGCACCATGATATACCCAGGAGGGACTGCAGCCTCAAAAACTGGGCCTGTATCATCCCCAACCCATGTCTCTGTAATGCAAGCCAGATCAACTGAAGAAATCAAGTCCGCAATAATTGCTGTCATATTTCTAATTGATCTGGCATTGCTAAGCACTGCCCTCAGGGGATTGGAGGGTGAGGCAGCCCCTCGGATTACCTGAGCACTCGGTCTGGTGGATTCCCTGGAGACGGGCACCAACCACATCTGGCCTCTCCCAGGTGCTCATCATAACCCAGGGCACCTTCTGGACCCGACAACCTCTATCCTACCACCACCCGATATGCATGAGGCACCTCACTGCCCATGACCAACTCGATTCCTTCTAATCCACATTTCCCGACAGTGTCTTGTCATGGTGTCTGAAACCGGGAAGTGGATAAAAGGATGCAGATCACACAGCAGGGAGCTCCCATATATAATCCTGGCCCTTCTAGCCCCCCCCCCCCCATATAACCAATACACATCACTAAATATTAAACCCAAAATGCAACAACAAAATTTATCACAATTTATCATACACAATTAAATAGCATCTAAAAAAGCCTACCTAGCCTAGTCATATAAATAAACAAATACACTAATGCAATTAATAAATCTCATGTGCAAGACACAAATAAAGATATTCTCATAGATAAAATTGCTTCACAATAATACTAAAACAGCTGCGCTATCCCCCCACGCCAAAATAAATTCAAATACTAAACAGTGAGGCATAAAGACGCTAAGGTCTCTTTCAATACATATAGAATTTTGGGAAGGTACTTACCCTCCACACCGTTTCCAACACTGAGTGGCTCTCGTGCCACTCACACGGTTGTGCTTGTGAGTGGCGCTGTGATTAAATAGCCCCACAATCCCCGCCCCTCCAGCTGACGGTTATCAGCTCCCCCCAAGCCTCCTATGAGCAGAATGAAATAAGGAAACAAATACAGTCTCTCACACTACACAGTCCAGGCTAGTTGTGAAGGTGATACAGGGGCTCTGAACTCAGCAGGCAGGGGATACACACAGTTCCTGTAGACAAAACGTCCAGCTAGGCAAACAACTGATTCATAACACATGAAGGGAAAAGGGGGATTGATGTTTGAGCATAAAACATAAAATTATGATTACATTTACTGTATTTGAACTGACGCTTAAAAAGTCTTTCTCCATAAGTCACATTTTTTTTGAGCTTCAATTTAAATATTGCATTTGATCTCTATGTACATTGTCTTAGGGCACTGATCTAAGGCTGGCAAAAATTCAAATCTTCAAAATTCTGGCGACATTCCAATGTATGAATGGTAATATTGAAGTAGTAAATGCAGTCTTAGCACTTCAAGGGACAGTAAGTATAAGCATATTTAAGGAAGTTCTGTGGTTAAAGGCTTCTTCATCTCGTCTGTTCCCTTCAGCAGCTGCTCAGATAATAATTGCACTTTAGACACTCAGTCACTCTAACTGTAATGATCATAAAGTACTAAAACTGAATTTACTACTTTAATATTATCTTTCAAACTCTGTTTCTGATTTGACTTTAAAATGGCATGGGTGTAGTAAAGAGCCTAGGATGGAATCACAATTGATCACCTGCAGTGCTGTGGGGGGTGACAGTCAGACTCAGCAGACAAAGCCGCTCCAGAGACGGAGAGATGCTTGCAGACACATTTGTTGATTGAGGGGGGAGTTTTAACTTAGCTTTTGGCTTAGGAGCATAGTATATGGGCTGGTATGCCTCAGCACAGCACTTTGGGTTTGGGTGCAGACATGCAGCCAGTTGATTGGACCATGTTTGCCCTTTAAGCCATTAATGACGTTGGTGGAGCTGCATAGTGCTCTTACGTCAGGGCACAAATGCTTTTGGCCTTTTAAATTAAAATGTTGGTGCCTGCAGATTTCTCAAGCAGGACTGAAGGTGACAAAAGGCCTAGCAGTCTGCAACCTTCTCTTCCACACTTCCTGTGAGAAAATCCAAGGATCATCACACCTGAACAGAACAGCTGCTGGACTGACTGGGTCAAGGATAAACTGCTCCCTGCTGCTTGAACATGTTTGTGCTTCCGCTTTCTTGCTGCCTCCTTGGCTTTCTAGGAAAATCTAGTCTTTACATCCTGAGTCCTGTCTTTTTTGAGTCTCTTGTGCTGATTGCTTCTTGCAGGCTTTTTTTTAAATTCCATGTTGTCCCATCCTGATTCGGATTTCTAGTTGTTGTTTCTTTCTAAATTCTTGTAAGTTAACCATTTCTCCTTTGGGTGAAGATATACACTAGTATACAATAAATGACTCTGACTGTGAATGTTTAAAACTGCTCAGATTTTGTGTCATCTGTCTGGTCACTAGTAGTATCATAGTATGACCTCATGACTTGAGAGGTGACGCAGACTCTAGTGTAAATGTGCAATGTGTTCTTTGTTTAACTTTGTTCTAAGCTAAATCTAACAAAGTAAAATATAAGTACACTATGTTGGGTGGATTGACCAGCTTAGGGACCAGCACAGTGTAAAATCAGTATAGTAAGCATAGAAGTATGCTATGTTAGTGACCCTATTTAGGGCTTGTTTGCGTGGTTGTAATATCTAATTTTATCTGTTTTATTTAGTTGGGGGGCCTCAACTCCCCCTCATTTTTTTATTTAATGCGGAGGTGTGGAGGTGAAGCTCCCCAATTCAAAAATAAAATTTCAATAAAAAAAAATTACATGATCTTAACAACTAACATTAAGTAGTATAACTACAGTAGTGTAGTATACTGGCTACTTTAGTTACACTGGTCCATAGTCCACCACTATCCAGCTTGACCATATATTGGAATGAGACTAGTGAAAGGTGTGTGTGTGGGGCGGGGAGTGTGATGCAGTATTTTGTTGTTAAAGTTATTTTAATGTTCACTAACTGTTTTACTACTATTTTGTTTAGAATAAACCACATTAAGGCCATTAAAGCAGCAGTGAATGTTGTGGTATAAACTTTGGACCTGTGCTTTGTTAGACTGCCCCTTACTCTCTTGTACACTGATTTGTTTCCCCATTCTGAGTCCATCTTATGACATTGAGTTTACATTAGAAATAATAAAAGGAGCCAGCCCTGTGGCACAGGGTGATGGGAATCACCTGGCATGCTGGTGACCCGGGTTCATGCTTGAACTCAGGATGGCAGTAGTGGAGGCTGGTAGGGAAGGCTCAAGAGTGTCCCTTGGATGCTCTCATCCCGAGGGGGGAGGACCAAGTGTGCACCACCCTTGGGCAGCTCCTGCTGGCTGGGTTCAGCATCACAACTTAAGGCATTGGTGACCACACATCATTTGTGGTATTTGCCAGGACGCCGCAGTGTGCGCCTATTTTGGTGGGGTGAAGAAAACTGAGAAAATAGCCACCTAGTCATCAGTATGATGGTGGTCCACCCTCCTGTCACTGCAATAGCCTGGGATTCCAGTTCTGTACCCTCACCGTTCCCCCAGTGAGGATTGAAGAAGTGTCTCTGGGCGACAGTCTCCCATCCCTGTCATGACCACGCGAGGGCCCCTCCCCAATGTAGGAATATGTTGGGTAAGCTGAGGGGTGGCAGGATGAAGGGCAGCAGACGGTGGACAGGAGGAGCATTGTGGCAGGGCTTGGCCACCTGAACGAGAGGTCAGCTAGGCTGCCAGGTGGGGGTAAAAAGCATAACACACAAAAAAAAAGAAATAATAAAAGGATTGCTCCTTTTAATATGGCTCAGACCAGGATTTTAATTGCAAGTCTGTAATGTTTCTGTACACACCTATTTTACCATAAGGTAAAGAAACACGGTCTACTGGATGCTAAGTTATTTTAGTCACAATAAATGTTATGTAAACAATGTATGTTAGAAACAGAAAATACTGATAAAACCTGGCCAAAGAGGAAACTGTGGTTGATTAGCATAAGTAGCATAGCCCATACGGTATGCTAGTTATGCTATATGAGGTTAGGTGGTATCGTGGTATAGATTTGTGGTGGTTGTCACAAACGCACTCAGCAGGTCAGGCACCATGCTCCCACAGTGCCAATCTCCAAACACAGTATTGTGAACAGGTAACAGACAGGGTAACCCTCCTGTGTGCTTGTGGGTCTGAATCACCTTTAGTCTCAAGTTCTGGGGAATTCAAACTGTGAACCTTATGCTAGAGTACCCAAATGTACAGACTCAGATAATCTGCTCTTCGGGGAGATGACAGATATCTTTCGCCTAAGAGCACCTAACAAGGTATCCAAAATGAACCCTTAAAACTTTATAAAAGACCTTAGGTATATTCTTACCTTTTCCCAGTTTGGTAACACCATCACGCTTCTAAACAGTTTTGTCAGTCTTAACCCTCCATATGTCACATGCACAAGAAAGAACTTGGAAGACCCAGGCAGTATCTTTCAAATGAAAGGTTTACTTAAAAATGGATAAAAATATGTTAAATGTAAACACAGAACACTATATCACAAAGTATACAATCACATAAAAGCAAACAAAGAAAACTACAGAAATACTCCTATCAACATACAGTTAGACTTTTTCTATCTAATGTATTACCACTTTATGGTGCTTAAGTTAGATCTTGTTTCTTAAGAGCCAAAAAAGAAATGTCACTCAGTTGAAACACAAAATACAGTTTAAAACATTGTGTTTCCACCCCTTCTATGATGTCATCTAGCTCCTCTTTTTTAGAATATAAAAAAATATACAAAAAATGATATTCCTGTCAGGAGATATTTTAAATACTGTGACTTCAGCAAAAACGAATTTCCCAATATGACTCCTTAATTAACGTCCCCTCTTTGATCTCGAGCAGTTCCTGTTACCAGGGCACATCAAATGATTTTTATGACTTTTCTCACCATGGTATACAAATGTTTTTTCCTCTAAAACATCAAAAAGTTCATGAGCCCCATATCCTGGTAGCTGGATCAGCTCTAATTAAGTCTCTCTAGTCCTTTAATTACCTCCTGACCTCAAGTTACTATATCCTGCAGCTTCTCTGAAACCTGGGGGGGGGCCCAAGGCACAGCTGTCTTATGGAGACAATCACACACACTACATTTTTATACTACAAATATCATAGAACAATCATAACCAGCTGGCCAAGCTTCACAATCCTCCCCACTTAGACTGAATCTAGTGGCTCAATCCCCTGCATGGGATGAGCTTCCCAAATCAGTTCACTCTTCATATACACATGATAGGCCATTGGCATTCTGATTGGTCACTCCAGCTCTATGTAAGATCGTCATGCCATACCCCTGCAAGACTCCATCTTAATAGTCTACCATTAGTTTATCCCATTTGGGTCAGCTAAACCAGGGGGTTGTGGTCCATTTGTACCTCAAAATGCTACCCATATAAGTATGGCTCTAACTTCTTTAGGGCCCACACTATGACAAGACACTCTTTTTCCACAGTAGAATAAGCTTGCTCCCTTGGAAGTAACTTTTTACTCAGGTGCACTACCAGGTGATCTTTCCCTTGGTTGGATGTCTGACTCAGTACTGCCACAATACCCACATCTGAGGCATCAATATGAACTATAAAGGGTCTGCTATAGTCAGGACTTGTCAATGCAGGAGCACTGCACAGTGCCTCCTTCAATATGGTAAAGGTTTTTTCACAGGCTGGTTCCCCTGTAATTTTCTTAGGCATCCTTTTCTTTACCAGGTCAGATAGGAGAGCAGCCACAGCACTGTAATTGGGTAAAGATTTCCTATAGTACCCATCTGTCCTGTGAAAACTCCAGACCTGAACTGTGTTTCTGGTCTGGGCCATGCCTTGATCACCTCTATTTTTACTTTGTTAGGATGGAGCTGTCCCAGGCCTAAAACATACCCAAGGTATGCCACTTTAGCCATGGCCACCTGGCACTTCTCAGCTTTGACAGTGAGCCCGGCCCTCCGTATCCTGTCCAGCACTTGCCTAAGGTGGGACAGGTGTTCCTCCCAGCTGGCACTAAAGATGACAGTGTCATCCAGGTATGCCAAGGCGTACTCCTCAGCACCATTTAACACCTGGTTCGCCAACCTTTGGCAAGTGGCCGGGGCGTTCTTCATTCAGAAAGGCATTATTTTAAATTCAAATAAGCCTATCGAAGTGATGAAGGCCGACCTCTCCCTAGCCCTGTCCATTAACTCTACTTGCCAATATCCCTTGGTCAGGTCACTAATCATAAGGTAAGTTGCCCCTCCCAACTTGTCCAGGAGTTTGTTCATCCGGGGCATCAGTTGGGTGTCTGACTTCGTGACTGCATTCAGTCCATGATAGTCGACACAGAAATGCGAAGAGCCATCTGGCTTGGGCACAAGGACTACAGGTGAGGCCCAGGGGCTGTGGGATCTCTGCATTACTCTTAACACTAGCATTTCCTCCACCTCCCTTCTAATGTCATTTTGGACAGCCTCTGGCACCCAATATGCTGTCTGCCATATGGGTGTCTGTGTCCCTGTCTCGACATTGTGCATCGCTAAGGGGGTTAGTCCAGGCTTGGCACTAAACAGGGGGGCAAAGTCTGCTAAAACCTCCCTTACTTCCTGGATCTTGTCAGGGGCCAGTTGGGGAGACAGTTTAACTGCCTCCACAGTGGACTCCCACTTGCTTTCTTCCAGCAAGTCCAGAAGGGAGTCTCCTTCTTCTGTCCCGTCCCCAGGACTACATATTGCAAACACCATGTCAGCCCTATTAGCATATGGCTTCATCACGTTGACTTGATAAATCCTTTCTGTCTGTCTGTCTTCTGTCAGGTAATTCTATGATATAGTTCGCCTCATTTACCTTTCTAACTACTTTATATGGTCCTGCCCACTCAGACTATAGCTTGTCTTTCCAGACTGGAATAAGGACTATGACTTTCTGACCCACCATGTATGAGCAAGCTCTGGCTTTGTTGTCATACCACACTTTTCATTTCTGTTGGGCAGCTGCCAGGTTGCTCTGGACTGTCTTCATAAGCTCCTTCAGCCTTCCCCTCAACCTAAGGACATAATCCACTATGGGAGTTCCCTGGGTGGTGTGCTTGCCTTCCCAGTCCTCCTGGATCAAGTCTAGGGGCCCATGTACCCGGCGTCCATATAAGAGCTGAAAGGGGGAAAATCCTGTAAATTCTTGGGGCACCTCCCAGTATGCAAACAGGTGGGGAAGGTATTTCTCCCAGTCCCTCCCATGCTCTTCAGCAAATGCTTGGAGCATTGACTTCAGGGTACCATTAAACCTTTCTACAAGCACATTGGCTTGTGGGTGATAAGGTGTCATGCATCTCTGCACCACCCCATACTTCTCCCAGAAACATTTCATCTGGTCTGACATTATGGAACCCCCTCAATAGGTGATAACCTCCTGTGGAAACCCAACATGGGAGATAATCCCAAGTAAGGCATCTGCCACTTTGTCTGTCCTCAGTGAGGATAAGGCGACTGCCTCTAGGTACTGGGTGGCATAATCCACCACAGTCAGGATGAACCTCTTCCTGAAGGAGCTGGGGATATTTAAAGGCCTACAATATCCATTCCCACCCTCTGGAATGGCTCCTCCACTATGGGCAATGGAATTAGGATGGCTTGGGTTTTCTTTACCTGCCTTCCCTATTTTTTGGCACCAGTGACAAGACCTGCAATACTTTTTCACATGCTGGGTGAAGTTGGGCCAATAGAAATTCTGGGCCAATAGCTGCATAGTGCACGTGATTCCCCAATGACCAGACAAGGGAATATCATGTGCAATCTTGAGCAACTGCTCACGATACCCCTGGGGAATGACATGCTGCCTGCCTATCACCCCTCCCTCTGTCTGCACAGCCTGAGTATACATCACTCTATTTTCCCAGTAAACTTTTTGTTTACCGTCACCTCCATGTGCTCCATCAGAGTCTGCCCAAGCCTTCAGCTTCTGTCAACTAGGGTCACTTTTCTGACCAGCTGCAAACTCCTTACACATTCCCAAGGCATGGGACAGGTCCCCATCAGTCTCTAAACTAGGATCCCTAGCACTAGCATTAGGGCACTAAGGATCACTGTCATTATTAACCCTCTGACAAGGGGTCACCCCTTCTTCTTTGGAGTAACCCTCTGTAGCTGTGTGGTTAACTGCTACTGGGGAAACTTCTACCCCCTTTTCATTAGTCTCCCCATCAGGAGACAAAGGCTGGGGATCCAGCCTCCTAGTGGTTTCCACAATAGCTTCTGTGGGGTCCAGGGAACTACAATTTTCCCTTGCTACTTGGCTATGGGTAACTGCACACACCACCACCCCATTTGAGATTGTTGCCAAGGATAATGTCCACTGCTAAAGTTTTGGCTACAGCCATCTGTTGCACAGTTCCCCCTGTTTCTCCCCAGTGTAGGACAACACTAGTGAGGGGCAATGTTCACTCCTCACCAGTAAAGTCCTGTGCAGTTACAAATTCATTGGGTATAAGCTGACCAGGCTCTACCAGGTCCCCTTTTACCAATGTCAGGGATGCCCCTGTGTCTCTTAACCCTTGTGTCTGTACACCATTCACCATGATTGGGTGCATGTGTTCCCTCATGTTCACAGGCATGTTTCCAGGGACGCACAAACAACCCACTTCTTTACTAGCCCCATGTTGCATATTGCTTGCCCTTTTGGGACACTGTCTGGCAACATGGTCAGTTTCTTTACAGACCCAACATTTGTTTCTTTTCTCAGAGAAATCGTTTCTCTGAAACCTGGGCTAACTGGTTTCGGTGGAGGCGGTGAGGGTTTTAGCTGCCCTGAAGGCATGCTTTTTGCACTGCTACACCCACCCCATTCACTCTCAGAGGAGGTCTGTTCTTGGCATAGTGGTCCGAGAGTTCAGCAGCCTGTTGCACTGTTTTGGGATCTTGGTCCTCCAGCCAGGTTTTCAGCTCTGCTGGGCATGCCACCAAAAGACTGTTCTAACAAAATAGCATTTTCAATTTTATCTACAGAGTTTGCTTCAATTTCTACCAACCAATTTTTTAAAAACTGATGTTGCTTCATGGCTAGCTCCTCATAACTCATATCAGGGCTTCTTCTGAGCTTACGGAATTTAGCTCTGTATGCTTCTGCAGTTAAATCAAACTATTTTAAAAGTGCAGCTTTAAGTTTGCTGTAATCATTACTGTCCTCATTGTCCATTTGACCCAATGCTTCCTGAGCTTTCCTGGTATGTAACGGGGATAGCTGGAAGCTCCAGGACCCTCTAGGAATTTTAGTCTGAATACAAACTTTTTCAAAGGAATTTAAAAAGGCATCCATATCCTCCCCCTCTTTAAATTCAGCTATCAATGTGGAATTCAATTTGTATCCCAGACTGTAGTTCCAGTTAAACCCAAGCCACTTACCTGCTCTGGTGCTGGTGGTTGGAGTCATAGCTCCTCCAGTTCATGTCACCTCTGGCTCTCATGCTGTTCATGGTCTGCCTCTTGCAGTTCACGGTCTGTCTCTCACTGTTCACGTTCCATCTTCTCCTCTGCAGCTCGTCTCTCTCGCTCTGCTTCTCTCTGTTCTTGCTCCCTTGTCTCCTCTTTGGCTACTGGTGCTCACACTCTTCATGGTCAGCCTGTTGCTGTTCTCGCTCCTTCTTCTCCTATTCGGCTCATTTCTCTCACTCAGCATCTCTCTGGAACTTCAGCTCCATTCTGCACAACTCATTCTGCAGCCTGAGTGCTTCTGGCTCCAGAATGCTGGTGACCTTCCCCTGCTGCTGTGGCCCTTCACTGGCACTGGCCCTGCTGTCATTCACACCAGATCTGGACACTGCACTGGCCCCTCCATTCTCAAGGTTTGGTCTTTTACAGTCACAGTCTGTGACTCAATGCTCTGGGCATCTGCTGTCATCAGGACATCCATGAGGTTCTGCTTTGTGGCTCTCCCCTTATATAGGACTCCTCTGTCCTGGCACAACTGCCTCAAGTAGTCTACACTGTGTCTGCTGTAGTTGGAAGCCATCTTCTTCCCTAACTACGGCTCCTCTAGCCTGCACTTTAGAAAAAATAAATAAAACAGATAGGAACTCGACTGTAAGCAAAATGATATAGTTCTGTTTCCTTTTTAAAAATAAATCACTGCCTTTTTTTTGCAAGTGAGCTGTACAGTATTAAGCTAACACATTGAACCGTTAAAGCTTGTGTTACCAATTTTATCTGCACCACTGCCAACCAATCTGTCACAAACACACTCAGCAGGTCAGGCCCTCTGCTTCCACAGTGTCAACCTCCGAGTGCAGTATTGTAAACAGGTAACATACAGGGTAACCCTCCTGTCTGCTTGTGGGTCCAAATCACCTTTAGTCTCAAGTTCTGTGGGGATTCAAACTGTGAACCTTATGCTAGGGTACCCAAATGTACAGACTCAGATAATCTGCTCTTTGGGAGGATGCCAGATATCTTTCGCCTAAGAGCACCTAATCAGGTATAAAAAATGAACCCTTAAAACTCTAGAGAAGACCTTAGGTATATTCTTACCTTTTCCCAGTTTGGTAACACCATCAAGCTTCTAAACAATTTTGTCAGTCTTAACCCTCCATACGTCACATGTGAAAGAAATAACTTGGAAGACCCAGGCAGCATCTTTCAAATGAAAGGTTTACTTAAAAATGAATAAAAATATGTTAAATGTAAACACAGAACTCTATATCACAAGGCATATAATCACTTAAAAGCTAACAAAGAAAACTACAGACAAACTCGTACCAACATACAGTTAGACTTTTTCTATCTAATGTATTACCTCTTGATAGTGCTTAAGTTAGATCTTGTTTCTTAAGAGCCCAAAAAGAAATGTCACTCAGCTGAAACACAAAATACAGTTTAAAACACTATGTTTCCACACCTTCAATGATGTCATCTAGCACCTCCTTTTTAGAATACAAAAAATTATACAAACATTGATCTTCCTGTCAGGAGATATTTTAAACACTGTGACTTCAGCAAAATCTAATTTCCCAATATGACTCCTTAATTAACATCCCCTCTTTGACCTCGAGCAGTTCCTATTCCCAAGGCACATCAAAGGGTTTTTATGATTTTTCACACCATGGTATAAAAATGTTTTTTCCTCCAAAATGTCATAAAAGTTTATGAGTCCTATATCCTGGTAGGTGGGTCAGCTCTAATTAAGTCTCTCTAGTCCTTTAATTACCTCCTGGCCTCAGGTTACTATATCCTGCAACTTCTCTGAAACCTGGGGGACCCATGGCACAGCTGCCTTATGGAGACAATCACACATTACATTTTTATATTACAAATATCATAGCACAATCATAACCAGCTGGCCAAGTGTTGCAGTGGTTTCTTATCAATTTATTGGAATTGGTGGGATTCCAAACCCTCCTTTTTTTTATTTAATTAAACATGGTGTTTGGGGTGGGGGGGGTGAAGCCTAACAACTCAAGTAATTGATAAAATACAGAAGTACCATACTTCCTTCCTTGCAACCATGATGTGGATACCTGATGCTGCTTATTTTGAATCTATAAGGTGCCAAGGTGACATGACATTTTATTTTTTTGTCTTTTGTTTTGTGGCCTGAGGTTAATACCCTGATGTCCCTCACTTGTTCTGTAAGGACAGGAAGAAGTTGCATGATAATCTAGTTTGTCCTACTAACAAACAAGTATTGTTAACTTATGAAGGCTTACATTCTGTTGAAGAAAAACTTCTTGACAATATATATTGGGCCCAGAGTGAGAATATGATGCCTTATGTGGGAGGAAAAAAATGGCAAATATATTGGTGATATTTTTTGGCACATTGGATCTAGTGTGAAAATATCTGGGATATTCTTAGTCTTAACCCAATATTACCATTGTAGCTCCATAGTGGCAATGAAGGTAGGATAAGTGATCATTGTGAATGGGTTATTCTTTCTCTACTGTTGCTGTATGAAGTGAACATCACTGTTGACATCACTGTTTCTGCTGACAAAATCTGTGTTTCTATAGGTAGAGGAATGGGGGGGACAGTGACAACTCTGACCAAATAAGGTCAGTTGTAACGAAATAGGCAGGAACAAGGGGCAGACTGTATGGGCCTAAAAGTCCTTTTCTACCAAAAAAATCTATGTTTCTGTAAAGTTGGCAACTGAACAATAAGAAGGCAGGATTTTTTTCTTGCCACTCTATAATAAAAGGCATGACTCTAATGAAATTGTCACTGATATTTTCCCTTGTGCTGTTTAACATTTGACATCACTCATGGCTTTGCTGCTTATGATTTCATAAGGTCAAATGCACTCAGAAAAAAAATATTAGTGATACTAGTCTTGATTGAAATTGTAAATATTGTCTGCTCTGTTTTTACTGTAACTATTAGCTTTTAAAGGTGTGCTGACAGAAATAATGGTGTTTCCCATAGCTCATTTATTTTTTGTTGAGCAGCACTACACTTGCGATGTGAGGCTGGTTAAGAATGAGGTTGCCCCCCAAACTTTACGCCAATATTACTCACCTGGCAGCTGGGGTGACTGATTGGGAGCAGGCCTGTGGGGGAAGCAGGAGCTGCATTGTGCAGCAAATTCACTGGTGCAACGTTTCTGGCGGGGTGGTGTGAGTCTGGAGGAACTGTAAGGGCAGTAATGGCTGGAGTACAAGAAGAAGTGGCTTTGCTCCATTAAGCCCTGCATGCTGGAGATAACAGGGAGAAGGAAGGAGAAGGTAGAGACAGCTGGAATTAGTAAATGTATTTCAATTACATGACAGTGGCTGGTCTGTGACTGTTGATTTCAGAGAAAATCACTTGATGGTTGACTAGTGGCTGATAGCATTCTCAACATTATTTGCCATTTTTAGACATGGCATCTGAAGGGTAATATTATTAATTTTATTTTAGGCCCTGTCCACACTACACTGGATCCACCCCTCTGTAACGTTACAGGGGGTCCAAACCGTTACCGCAATGGTTTGCGTTTACAACTGTAACGTTACAGGAGGCTTTTCCGTAACTGTTGTCGAAACCACTCATGAGGTCATTTCAACGATGGTTATGGAACCGGATCTGCCACTGTACTGTTACTGGCTGTAGTGTGGATGCGTGAGCGTGGTCCCCAGCAGTGCCCCTAGCGCAGCACAAGCTGCATGGTGGGATCGGGTGCCGCCGCAATGGTCACCCAGCACTCGCAGTGTGGACGAGCAGTAATGGTCCTGTACTGGACACTGCCACTGTGTGGACACACTGTACCACTCACTGACCATAACGGTTTGTAACCATTACCAGGTTGGAGTGGTGTAGTGTGGACAGGGCCTTAGTGAAGCCACCACTTTAATCCTGACATCCACACCCAATCACCCTGTCACATTTGGAACAATAAATGTCAGATGTGAATCATATTCTCTCAATGAGACAGAAAAACAAATAGATCAATCAATATGGCAGCTGACGGCAAACCTGGAACAGCTGCATCCCCTTCTTCCATGAGGCTACTTTGCTACTGATCTGAAACTCTGTAAGTTGTTTTCAAGTCTTTAGTCCTTCAACCTGCTCTCTGGCAAATTACACATAATAATTCCCATTTTGCACTGCATGGATGGTGCAACAACTGGTTGGGGTGATGAGACACACATTTTACACACACACACACACACACACACATTCTGTGAACTGCACTGTGGAAGTATCTGACTTCTGTTATGAAGTAAATAATAGTTCATAACATGTAAGGGTATGGGATGCTTATAACTCCCAGAAAATACAAAAGGGAAAATTAAGGTGAAGTAGCATTCAATTTTCCTGGTGTGGAAGTCAAGGAGTGTTTTTTTTCCACTGAAAGAAAGGTGAATTTTGTAAGTAATCTTATATATTAATTTCCATAATTGGGCTTTCTCTTTCAAAATGGACTTACAAAATGTGGGACCAAAATTGACTTCTGACAGCAGTAATGACTTTAAAAGTTGGAGCATATCTTTTTGACTTCCACTCCCCACAAAAACTATAAAGGGAAACCCCATGTGCTCAGCAGACATTTGTACACCATGGGGCTTATACTGCCCTAAACCATGACTGCTGTGAGCTGTGGATGACTTGAAGGAGACATGAGAGAGACATACACCCCCATCAGAAAACCTTTCTGACTCCTAATTGTCAGGTGTCTGGCAGTGCAGGCACAAACTGTCACAGATGAGATAGCAGTCGAGTTGACATCTTTGGCATTAAAATATGCCTCCTGCACCCACCCTCCACCCAGGTACTCTCAAATTCAGAATGATCACCACAAGACTAGGAAGGAAAAAAGGCATAAAAATGGAAGTTACCTGCCATTTCCCTTACATAGTCACCAATGTCAGAACATCAAATGCTCAAGTTGGAATCCACTATTGCAAAAGTAGGGTTAGAATAATGGAGACTGCAGATCTTTCTTTGTTTCTTTGTTGTTTGGCTTTTTTTTTGCAATTATTATTGATGATGATATATAATAATTAAATAAATAAATACATAAATAAATGCAATAATCCCCCCCAGCACACACACACACACACACACACACACACCACCACCACCACCAGCACCAGCACCACAAACAACACCAACACCAGCTCCTTTCCCATCCTTGCAGGTTCTACACAAATGTGGTCACGGAACACAATGTGGAGTGGCACATCAAATCCATAATATTAGAGCAAACCATTTAAGGCTTAGTCCTTCCAGACATGTAAAAGAGTATGACCCTGCAAAGTTAAGCCATTTTTTAAATAGCAGCTCAAAAAATGCAGTTCAAGAAAATGTACAGCATCTGTGCACATTGTTTTATGTTTGTGGAAGGACTCTAAATATAGTTTATCCAGCATTCACATTTTGGTTATAGCTGCCTGATGAATGGCAAATCTCTCAGAGAATCAAAAATTAAGGGCAGTTTACCAACAGAAATTCCCCTTTTTGTTATTTGCAAATCACACTCGGCCCCCCCCCCCCCATGAAGCTGTCCCAAACTCTTCCTGTCCCTGCCTCAGGCTCCAAAAAGTAAATAAATGCAAAACTCCTGAGCTTATCAAAAGAAGCCTTACTTTCTGCCCTCCCATCTGGGCATAATGTTTTTTGCCACACTGCAAAAAAAGAGTATAATTGTGGGGAGGAGAGACATTGGAAATGTACATTGAAAGTATATAGAAAAATAAATTGTGTTACTGCTCCAGTTTATTCTTCACAAGTTCAGTTTATTTATGATGTGCTTGGTTGTGCCATAGATGTAGTCTCTGCAACATTATTTTTTATTTTCTTGATACCCCTTTTGATTTTTTGGCACGCAGTGTGAATTTTGACCCGATCCTGGACCTTTGGCTCTTTGCATTATTCTGTAGGTTTCTTTTCATGGTTGTTATATCTTGTGCACTGAGCACTTCTGATATGAATTTGTCAATTTACTTTCACTCTGTGCTCCTCCACCATCAATCAGTAGCCAAAAACTGATTTGCAACAATCAGTAAACACTGCTGCTCTATCAGTCAGTGTGGCAGAGAGTGTTAGGGGAGAAATAGGGTGAGTGAGATAGAATACTCCATGTTCTGGGGCAGTGCCACATGATTTCTGGGTTTAGGCAACATTAAGACTGTGGTTGTGCTTTCGCCATTTTGGATAAGATCAGTGGATGAGTTTATCATAATACAGCACTAACATTAGGGCACTCTTTCATGATCCAGCAGCTCAGCTGCTGCTAGTACAGCTCAGGTATCCTGTAAATCACTCACTTGTCAGGCAGGAAGGCTGCATGCAGTGTTTCTGCTACACCCCTGGCCCATCCTACTCCTTTCCAAGCTGCCCTCTCCTCCTGCAGTCAGCTCCCAGCCTTACATGCCATTGAATAGTCTAGCCTCTTTGACCATCCTTTATTATAGAGGGAGTACACAGACAGACTCAGAAGCAGCATTCACCATTTCTATTAAGGTTTGAATTTTTTTCTCACTTGTTTCTGCTTTTGCATAATCTTTCCTAGGGTTGTTTAGTGGAGCACGCATCTTGGATGTTGCTGGCTAGATGGTCAACTGGACACAAAGATGATGACTTGGCAGCAGCTCCAAGGGATGATGCTGAGCCAGAGGAAGATCAAGACTTTAAAGAAAAGAAAGGAGTTATAGTGTAAGGTGAGGAATTGTTCTGCATACAAATCCATCCTAGCTGAAATGTTGTTGTACCACAGTTCAAAGGTCACAGAATGCAGTAATACCCTACTGTGGTACAACAACATTTCAGCTGTTTTTAGTAAGTACATCTTTATTTTTAAGTGCTTTTCAAAACCAAAGCACTGTGCAAGCACATTAAAATCAAACAGTTAAATAAACATTCATAAATATTTTAACATTTTAGAAGAAAAACAAGTTACAGTTCAATTTAGCCAACAGAAACATCAGGATCAACACGATAGAAAATTGCAGCAACATCACAATCACTCCAACCCATGGCTCAAACAAATGCTGCAGATGCAGGATTAACCAGATACAAAGAAAAACAAGCATTTGTCAATGCCGAATGTTGATAGCGTTGGTCTGTTGAGCTCGCTCACTGCCCCTGTGTTTCTTGCTCAGTCTGTTTCTCCCAGTGCTGCAGGCTGCCCTTTTGTACTGGGTTCCTGCCTCTGTTGGTGGCTTTTTCTGCCCACAAAGAAATCTGCAGCAGTCCCAACACCCAACACAGGTCTGTTGAGCCTGCTGACTCTTCCTCTCTCACTCACTTGTTCCGTTTCTGCCGGCACTACAGGCTGGCCTTTTGTACTGGGCTCCTGCCTGCATTGCCGCCTTTTTCTGCCAACAAAGAAATCCGCAGCAGTCACAATAGAGCTCCATTGAGCTCGCTCACTCCCCCTCTCTCACTTGCTCATTGTGTTTCTCCTGGCACTGCAGGCTGCCCTTTTGAGGTCGATCAGTCTCCCTCTGTCACGCGCTCATTCTGTTTGTCCTGGCACTGCAAGCGGCCCTTTTGTCCTGGACTCCTGCCTGCATTGGTGTCTTTTTCTGCCCACAAAGAAATCCACAGCAGTCCTGATAGAGCTCCATTGAGCTCACTAAGTCACACTGTCTCACTCACTCGTACTGTTTCTCCCAACGCTGCAGGCTGGTCTTTTGTACTGGGCCCCTGCCTGCACTGATGCCTTTTTCTGCCCACAAAGAAATCTGCAGCAGTCTTGACAGTGCTCCAGTGAGTTCGTTCACTCCCCTTCCATCACTTGCTCTCTTGTTCTATTTCTCCCAGTGCTGCAGGCTGCCCTTATGTACTGGGCTCTTGCGTTGGGCCTTTTCTGTGCCAACAAACAAATCCGCAGCAGTCCTGACAGTGCTCAGTTGAGCTTGGTCCTTCCCCCCCTTACTCATTCGATCTTAATGTGTCCCAAACAGTGATTTCCCACAGTGACCGTGCTATTCTGTGGCAGAAGTGCAAAAACAAATTTTAGCCAGGTTGTGAAAAATGGCAGCTGTACTGTTCATAAGGAGGTGTGGAAAATGCCACTGTTGAAAATGTGGAGTGAAAATATTACAAAATTGTGAAGTTACAGGGGTATGTGGAAACAGTTCAACGCACACTTGTAACAAAGTCATGATATGGAGTTTCGTCGCCAAATTTTCAACATAGGCATTTAAGGCCCTCTGCTTATGAACAGTGCCACTGTCATTTTCTTAATCTGTCGTGAACAGTGATTTCCCACAGCCACCGCGTTATTGTGCACCGGAACTGTGACAACACATTTTGGTCAGGATGTGAAAAATGTCAGCTGTACTGTTCATAAGGAGGTGTGAAGAAATTCCACTGGTGAAAATATGGCATGACAATATTACAAATCTGCAAAGTTACAGGGGTGCATGGGAAGTGTGCAATGCACACTTGTAACACAGTCATTCGATGGGCTATCATCACCAAATTTTCAGCTTAGGCATTTTAGGACCTCCGCTTATGAAAAGTATCACTGTCATTTTCTTAATCTGTCCCGGACAGTGATTTCCCACAGCGACCACTCTATTCTGCACCGAAAGTGCGAAAACAATTTTGGCCACAATGGGAAAAATGACAGCTGTACTGTTCATA
Source organism: Neoceratodus forsteri (assembly GCA_016271365.2). Classification (NCBI taxonomy): domain Eukaryota; kingdom Metazoa; phylum Chordata; order Ceratodontiformes; family Ceratodontidae; genus Neoceratodus; species Neoceratodus forsteri. Next base: position 1,376,092,052 of record CM028130.1, on the reverse strand, counting down.
AGTAGGTGTGGGAAAATAGCAATGTTGGAAATCTGGAGTGAAAATATTATTAATTCGCGAAGTTATGAGCATGCATGCAAACTGCGCAATGCACACCCTTAACATAGTCATTTTATGGAGTATGGTTACCAAATTTTCAACATATGCATTTCAGGACCTCTACTCACGAACAGTGTCACTGTCATTTTCTTAATCTGTCCCAAACACTGATTTCACACAGCAACCACACTATTCTGTGCTGGAAGTGCGAAAACACATTTCCACCAAGATGTGAACAATGACAGCTGTACTATTCACAAGGAGGTGTGACAAAATGCCAATGTTGAAAATCTGGCATAAAAATATTGCAGATTCACGAAGTTACAAGTGTGCATAGCAACTGCACAGTGCAGTCTCGTAAAGCAGTCATTTTTTTGATTTTTTTCACCAAATTTGCAACATAGGCTTTTGAGAGCCCACCTCATGAACAATGGCACTGTCATTTCATTAATCGGTCCACAAAGGTGATTCCACACAGTGACAGTGAAATCACCTTTCAGGGCTGATTAATGCCATGACAGTTCAAGCATTCATGAGGAGGGGTCCCAAAAAACCCATATTGAAAATTTTGTGAAAAAATTCCAAAAAATGCCCAAGATATGCACTAAAGTTGAAAAAACCCTATTTATTACATTATACAGCTTACCGGCATTTCCTCAATTCGTGGTCGGCTTTGAAGAGTAAAGACGTGTGCTCGGTCCACAGAAGATCGTTGCGCTGAGCTCCGGAGGTAAGTATGGGGTGGGGGAGTGTGAGGAGACAGGGTGTGCAGTGGCTGGGTGCGGGTTGTGGGTGGGGGGCAGGGCAAGCACCGAGGGACAGTTTCCTTTTTTTCAGGAAAAAAAAACAAAAGATGTTGCGGGACCATTTTTTCTTCACAGGGGCATCAGGCATGCTGGGGTGGGCTTCCTGTATGCAACCAGAGGTTTTGTTTGGGGGCCAGCAGTAGCCAACGGGGATTGGGCACCCCATCAGCAAAACAAGGGGGGGTATCATTATGTCAGCGGGATTGGGCACCTGTCGGCAGAAACAAAGCGGGGGACAGAATGCTGATGGGTAGTGGGCTCCCCATTGGCAACAACAGAAACAGGGCCACCAAAGCCGATGGGATTAGGGGCCCCGTCAGCAAGTAAACACGGTGGAGGTATATTGTTTGTGAACATGGAGGCAAGCCGCTGTCATGTTCACAAACAATATCAGGGGTTTTACATCCTGCCCTGCAATGACGGGTCAGTCCCTCATTGCAGCGGATGTCTGACGCTGCAATGACAAGGTGGCCCCTGATTGCAGCGGTGAAATTCTCAGATCTTGGTGCCAACATTCCAAACTGCTGTCACCAGCAGTCTGCAATGGCACTGGGGGAAGCGGGACAAGCCTTTGCAGGCTGCGGGGGCATTGGCCATATCAGTACCCTGCCTCCACAGCCTGCTTCTCAGCAAGCTGTCCCAATATGTTTCTTGTGCTGCACGCAATCAACATAAAAAGTGGGCTCAACCAGGTATTTTCACTTACAAAGAAAATATAATGCAGGATCAACCAGGTATTTAAAATGACTTACAAAATCAAATAAGATTCTTTACCGTAGCAGACCTCTTGCTTTGTAAGAAATATGGCTGCCATGTTTTTTTAATTCCTCCCAAATGCAAATGACAACCAATTGAAGCCCGCAATACAGACATAAAGACATATTGATGCAAACAACCACACCACTGATTCTAACAACCAGCCTTAAATCCCAGAATAAGACTCAGCAGCAAAAATGTCTTCCTGTATTAAAAAAAAAAAGATTTAACTTTTATTTAATATTATTTTTAGGGTCACCATACACTATAAGAAATACTGGATGTGCAACTCTATGCCAAATCGATGTGTTCTGCCTCCTCAGTGTTCTGATTCCCATGTACATCTCAAGCTTTGCTGTCAAAGTCGGAGAAAATCAGAACCCCTCTGTGGCAGAATACACTAGTTGTGCATAGTTGCCATCCAGTATTCTCTATATTTTTGGGGGAGATAGATTTTGTGGGTTGTGTTTTGCTGCTCACATTGTGTCTCCCTCACTAGACTGACAGTTGGCGTAAGTGATTTTTATGGTTGCAGGGATGGAGCCCTACAGACGTCTTTCTATCACTTGGGAAAAAGGGCACTTCAGACTCCTTCTGAAGCACAATTTTGGACATGAACCACTATCGTTCCACTACCTGAAATCACTACGCTGGTGGGGAGGGAGAAAGAGTTCCTTTTCTACATGTAACATTCTCCTGTCAAGTCAGATTACAATCAGTGGAGCGTAGACAACACAGACAGCTTGTTTTAGTGTTAAAGAATACCTAAACCCTCTTTTTACACATTTTTATCTAAACAATGCCTTGTTGGCAGTGGTGTAGTGCTCCCATACTTTTTAAAATCTTCAATGATTTTTTTTTATGTAGTTCTCCAGGCAGCAGCCTTAAATTAGCAAATTAAATGTCTTGAAGCACATCTGTAAGGGAACTTTGTTTTATACTGTAGCTTCTCTGCTGAATTCCTTCACAGAGGAGTACAAGGTGATTGGAGATCAGGTTCCAGCTTGTGGCAGTGGGGTCACTGGGCTGGGACAGGCAGTCATTGTGATGAGCTTCCAATTGAGTAAATCAGACAGTTTCATTTTTTCAGTAAATCTGTTTGTTTGATAAGTTAAAGTTACTTTTCCTACTAAGGTAAGTAAAGATCCTGTAACCCTCTGTCCATGTTTTGTATTGAAAATCCTGTGGAAGAATTTGGGTGGTTACACTTTATTTTCATTTTTAAGGAATTTATTCGGAAATACTGCTTGATTGATAATAATGTAACAGTTGTATTGGTGCCTCTGTCTAATGGCTGTCTTGCCTCTGTGACTTACAAGGTACTGTAAGCAAGATTCTCCTCTATTTGGTACTATAATAAAACATGCAAACAGTAAGATAGAGTAACTATGACATTAAACTGGGGTTACACTTAACACCCGCCCTATGGTGGTGCCTAATTATGCAATTGTGATAGCACAGACCTTAGAGTTGAATGCACTGCTCTGCTTTAACTTTTCATATTGTCTACCATGTATCTACATGTGTGATATTTTTCTGTTCGTATTAAATGAAGCATTTGGCTGATGTGGTAATGCTATGTATGTTTTACTGTCAAAACAAACAAGCATACATCAGTGCCAAACATGTTTGCTTTCATGATGTTACAAGTTAGAACAACAGTATCTTGAGGTTATAAGCAGGCCTTTCTTACCCCCACAAGCCATTGTTTCATGGACTTTCGGTTCCACTGCGCTAAGGAGGATAGGCTCCCATATTCAGAGCTGGACATGTGCAGTCTGTGGCAGTCTGTATACAGCCTGCTTTGGGGGGAAATATTCAGACAATTAGCTCACTGCAACTGGAGCACACAACCTGTCTAAAAATGGGGCCATGTCGGTACAGTGCATAGTGACTTTGCACTATGTTGACACAGGCCGAGGCTGAATATGGCTGACAGGAGTGTACTGGACATAGCACAGATCAAATGAAATAGTGGCAGGGCTCCTGTGGGCCATATTTAGCCCTAACATGCTAATGACCTCTTTGGGCATGGAAGGCATTATGGTCCCTTTGCATGCCCATTACCAGCCCTTTAGCATGTGTGTGTTTCCCCACCCCCACTATGTAGCTGTCTTTCACATTCCTTTGTGGTATAGTGTTTCCCCCATCCCCCCATTTTCCTGTCCTGTAGCTATCTCAAATATTCCTGGTGGTGTAGTGGTTCCTGTACCCCCTGATTGACTGTTCTGTAGCTGTCTTGAGCATTCCTGGTAGTATAGTGGTCTCCCACCCTCTGATAACCTGTCCTGTAGTAGACTTAAATATTTCTGATGGTGTAGTGGTTCCTGCACCCCCAATTGACCATCCTGTAGCTGTCTTGAATATTTCTGGTACTCCAGTGGTCTCCCCCCTGCCCCCCCATGTAAGGGTATCTGAACCTCTGTCAACCCACCTCTCAGGACCCTCTTCCCCACAACCACCCCCCAGTCAGGTCACCTAAGCCAAAGTACAGCAATAATGATAGCTACCTACACAACCCTCTGCTCACCACCTTGGTCAGCTACCATCTGGTTGCCAGTGAACAATCATGAGTACAATAGACACAGGTGTTCGTACAGTACTTGTGATTGCTCAGAGACCATCAGATTGAAACTTGTGGTGGTGGTGAGCAGAGGGCTGTGTCAGTCATCATTTTTACTGCAGTTTGCTTTATGTGACCAGGGCTGGGGGGTGCCTGAGAGGGTAAGTTGGGATGGGGGTCAGATGTCTTTATGGGGGGGACCACTAGACCACCAGGAATATACCAGACAGCTACAAGATGGGTGATCTGGATGCTTTTACAATGTATTTTCCAAGGACAGATTATCTTACATGCAACATTTGCTTTTCAGTGGGATTCTGCCATAGGGTCCTGCTTTTATAGTTTTACAATATATTTACTCAGGCTAGCCCAGATGAGTTGTGATATCTTATGTGTAGTGGGGTTCTGTTTGACCCAGTGTTTATACTGTATTTACTCAGGATAGTACAGTGGAGATGCAAGATCTGTTTTTTTTTAGTGGATTTACTGGATAAAATTAGGACAAAAGAAGGCACAATGCCCATCTAGATTGTCCTCCCATAACAGTAGGGTATTAAACAGATTTTTGGGCTAACAACCAAAGGTCAAGCCTAGTCTTGAAGGAATCAAAATTTACTGCCTCTACAATAGTTGATGGTAAAGAATTCCAAGATTTTGCTGCCCTTATATTGAAAAAGTTATCATATTTTTTATTGTTGGCCCACTCCACTTTTAATTGCTTAGTATGTAATTTCCCCACAATTCTCTTATCAGCATATGCTAGTCCACATATGTTAAACAATTTGGGATTATGGACTAACCTATACATAAGAAGTAAATCTCCCCTTTGTCTTCTCAGTGTTAGAGGATAAAGACTTGTCTCTCGTAGCCTAGTCTGGTAACATTTATTTCTCAATCTAGGAATGGATTTAGTTAGTCTCCTTTGTACTTGTTCAAGACGATTTATGCCATTTTTAAGATAAGGACTCCAAAAGGGAGAACCATAATCCAAGTGGGGTCTAACATAAGCTCTATACAATGGTATTAAATTGTGTTCTGATTTACTAATAAAAGTTTTTTTGATTTGTCTCATTACAATATTGGCTCATCAGACCACTCTACTACAATGGTCACCTGATGACAGTTTATTGTTATCTAGGATGCCAAGATCTCTTTCACAGCTTGATGATTCCAATTTCTGCCTATTTAGGTAGTATTTTTAAAATGGATTATTCCTTCCAAAATGTAAAATCTTACATTTATTGATGTTAAATAACATGACGTTTTTATTAGCCCATTGTTCTATAGTATACAAATCCTGTTTGAGCAATTTAAAATTTTCTGGGGTATCAACTCTTCCACCTAGTTTTGTATCATCTGCAAATTTTGATAAATAGTTGTTGGAGTTTATAACCATATCACGAATAAAAAAGTTAAACAAAACTGGTCCCAATACGGATCCCTGGGTGACTCCACTCATGACAATTCCAAGAGCAGATTGAACTCTGTTTATTATAACTGATTGAGTGCGATTGAATAACCATTCTGATATCCAATTAACTAGTTGAAATGGAATTTTGAATTTATGTAGTTTATTTATTAGTAAGGAATGTGATGTACAGTCTAATGCCTTACTGAAATCTAGCAGTAATACATCAATAGAAACATTACTATCCAATAGCTTAGTAATCTGTTGATAAAAAGATATGAGATTTGTTGTACACGAGAAATCTGATTTGAAACTATGCTGAGATAAATCATAAATATTCACTTTTTCCAGTGCATTTTCTAATCTGCATTTGATTAATCGTTCCATGGTTTTTCCCAGAATGGAGGTCAAACTAATTGGGTGATAATTTTGGACATTGGACTTTAACCCTTTTTTGTAAATAGGTGTAACTAAAGCAATACGCCAAGCATCAGGTATTTTACAATCTAATAATGATTTATTGAATAGAAATTGGAGAGGGATGATAAGTGAATCTAGAGTTTCAAGAAGAAATATGGTGTTAATATTATCTGGTCCCGAGTTAGTCGATCTTTTGATCTTAGATAATGGGTTCTTAATTTCTGTTAACTGAAATAACAGAATATAAGAGTCATTACTGTTAGTAATAATTACAGGATTTTTTGACTGATCAAAAACTGAACAGAAATACTTATTAAAATAATCTGCCATATCTTTATTTGAGGTTATAGTAATCCCGTCATTACAGAGAGGTCCTATATTTCTGTTATTAAATCTGTTTCCATTAATATAGGAGAATAAGGATTTCTGGTTAGTTTTAGAATATGTCAATTTAAACTCTAATTTTAATTTAGCAGATTTAATTAATTTTTTTAATGTAGACAAGGCAATTTTGTATTTATCTCTCAAGGATGAACTTGGATTTGATTTTAGTTTCTTGAATAAATGTTCCTTGATTTTAATTTGTTTGTTAATAGTGTTATTAAACCAGACAGGAATTTTACCTTTTTTATTGCATTTTGACTTTAAAGGAATATACTTGTCCTCTAGAGAATGTATAATATTTATTAAACATATATACATGTCTTTAACTCATTTATCTTTGAATAATTTAAACCAATCAATTCTTTTTAATTCCTGATTGATCTTTGTAAAATTAGCTTTGTTGTAATTCCTATGTTGGGAGTTATTATTAACTTTGAGAGTTTGTAAGGAAGTACTAACAAATATGGAATTGTGATCACTGTTACCAATAGGAGCCATAATATTAGTCCCTGAAATATTAAAACCTTCATTTGCAATTACAAGGTGCAGAATATTATTGCCATGTGTAGGCTGATTTACCAGTTGGTCCAAACTGAGGTCAATAATTGTATTTAAGAATAACCTACCATGGTTATTATTACCTATATTCAGGTTCCAATCTATACCAGGCATATTAAAATCCCCAAAAATCAAGATATCATTATTCTAGGATAACTCCGATATTAAATTTAATAATTCGGTAGTATATTGGATATCCGCTGAGGGTGGTCTATAGCAAACCCCCATATTTATTTTGGGATGATCAATTGGTTGAATGGAAATCCATAATGATTCAGTCAAAGTAGTTGATGCTATTTCATATGTGGTAATATCTTCTCTAACAAAGAGACATACACCTCGACCTTTACTGTCTATTCTGTCCTTATGATAGAGTTTATAATTTGGAATATTTCTAGTCCAAACTGAAGAATGATCCCACCAGGTTTCGGTAACAGAAATGATACTAAGGTCCAACTGGATACATTTTGCTGTAAGTTCAGCCATTTTTAAGGAATTCAAAGATCTTGCATTCAAGGACAAAATGTTAAGTGTTTTCCCAGTGCTGACATTAATTTTTGTGTTAAGAGAATTAGGAATACTCCCATTCTCCCCCAATTTATTTAGCTTAAATTTTGTTAATAACAGTACCTATTGTTTTACCCAATGAGACCCTTCCCCTCCTGCTCAAATGCAATCCATCCCAACTAAAGAGGGATTCCCTACCATCAAAGTTCTCCCAGTGTGGGATGCAACATATGCCTTGTTTGAAGCACCATTTTCTCAACCATTCATTAATTTCCTTAATTTGACAAGTTATGTTATCAGTTGCCCTGGGGACTGGTAGTGTTTCTGAGAAACATATGGTACATCCCCTCTCTACAAGTAAGTTGTTTAAAGCCACAACGTCTTTTTAGAACTGTAGGGGACTGTTTCAATTTATACCATTGGTTCCTACATGGATAAAAACTAATGGGTTATTTCCTGCGTCCATATGTATAACATTGGCCATTTTGGTAATATCAGAGATCTTTGCTCTATGGAGTCCTCATTTTACCCATTTTTATAACGAATTGACACAGGATAGCCCAAGTGAGAGGCAATTTCTCATTTTCAGTGGGGTCCAGCTTGTACTATGTATTTTTCCAGGATGTAGCAGTATAGTGGACTTATTTATTTAAGTTATTTAATGTGGCAAGGCAGTGGTGCATGTTTAAATGTCTTCTCTATAAAGGATTAGTAACTTAGTAACCAGACAGTGATAACTTTGTTCTTGTCTTGAAGTTGGAACTTTTTTTCATGTGAAAGACAGATCTGCAGTCTGGGGAATGTCCTGCAGTAATTCTCTAACCCAGCAAGCAGCTATCTGTACCTGTGTGACTGGAGGTGTGGCTGGTAGTATGCAGAGTGGGAGCGGGCAGCAGACAACTAATCACACAGTATGAGCCTATGAGGAATTAATTCTCACAAGTTGGGAGTCAGGACTTGTCCAGGACTGAGTGAACAGATGATCAGTGTCAAAAAAAAATATGACTTAATAACCAGCTTGACTTTATCATAAAAGGAGCAGTGAGGTAAGTGTGCTGCTTTGTATTAATAATTTTGTTTGTATTGAATGGTCTTATCTGTTGGTGAGGGGCTGGGCTGTGCTGTGCTGCATCCAGTGACTTAAGTGATCTCTCTTTCCCCCAAGCTTGCCCCTTATTGCCAGCCTCCCATTCCCCTGCTGTGAGTGAGCATGGGACCCATGAAAAGAAGTCCACATGCATCTGATGGTGGATGGCAATTCTTCAGCATTAATGCCTGTGCTGCCTTCAGATAAGGCATTAAGTCATGTATGTTTTTTGGCTTTGGTATCTGGGATGACTTCTGAATGTGTGTTTATGGTGGGATGAGCCTACCACTGGCATTGCCCAAGCACTTGCCATGTGACTGGGCTGTGTACATGCCACTAGACATGCTTGGCATTAGGTCATCATGTTACCATTGGCTGTGCACCCCTATAAGTTGGCTTTTATGTGTGGGTTATGCTGAAGTGCTTGATGGTGTTGTGGTACCTGGGTATGATATATGGGGATTTGCATGTTGGCTGCCATGTACTGGATATGAATGAGAAACTTCAACCTGCTGTAGAGCAGTGATAATTATGGGCATGTCATTGTCTGATATCTCACACAGGTTGTGGAACCCTTGCTGCATGTCAAGTCTCTTGGCTGTGATGTCACTGTACATGCCCTGTATTTCATGCAGCTGTACCTGCTGAGCCTTACCTTTCCTGCTCCAACTGTCTCAGTTCAGGGTACATGCAGATAAAGCATTCATGACCGGGGTATACATCCTGTGTCAATGCTGGGCCTTGAGGGACCCTCCAGCAAGTTGTGTGTATCAGTTCCGTTCTCTGGCATGGATGGTCTGTGTATGCGTCTGCTGTGTGATAGACACATACACCTCCAGGTTGGTATTTTGTGTGCCCTTCTTGCTGCCTTATATGTCTGACTGTGCGGTGCACTATTGTGAGGGGGCAGAGTCTTCTGTTCAGGTTGCAAGGTAAAAAGTGCAAGGCCTGCTGCAGTGACAGCTGATTTTACTCAAGAGACGTGGTATATAGTCGGATATTTGAACAGTGGCTGGAGTGGGATTTTTTGCTTTAGTCTTGATAATTTATTTTTAAAGAAAATAAAAAGCAGTAATTTTGATAGTGATTTAGGTTATTTGTAACAAGTCAAAGAAGGCTTGAAAAGCAGCTAAATGGTCTCAAAGTGACCTCCAAACTGCACCAAAATGCATCTAAAACCTGATAGTTTCTGGGGTCCTAGGGGGCCTCCAGACCCCCAGCCTGTGGCAGGTTGGGGACATCATAGTTCATGTAGACACCACACTTCAAAATTTAGCACTACACCACTGCCTGTTGGTGAAAACTGAGTTTGTAATGAGACTGCATTCTTCCAGTAGGTATTCAGATTACACTTCTCTCCCCCCAACCCCAACTGTGTGTGTGTGTGTGTGTGTGTGTGTGTGTGTGTGTGTGTGTGAGAGCATGAAGCTGATGAAACATGCTAACTTACTTGATTTTTTTGTCTTCTTAAACTTTTAAATTATTTCCCAATCTTTAACAAATAAAGCTTACTATGTTCACTGAAAGGCTAATGGCTTGGATAAATAAAATATGTATTTCTGAAATCACTGACTATAACGTACAGAATATGTATGTTCATCACTGTGGGGCTTGATGGAGTGCATAGTACTATATGGAAAAGGTATTTAATTTGCTTTGTTTTTAGTTGTGTTTGGTCCTGAAGCCCACATCTCCTTGCCCCCCCAAAACCACCACATACATCTGTATCTAAACTTGCTCTGTAAACCAACTCTGTGAGTTCAAAACTATAACAGCTGTGTGCCTTATCCAGCTGAATAGCTTAATCTGTCATACATAGAAATGTAGCCCTCTCTCCCATGTCTAGGGGTATAGCTGGAATATGTCAGTGAGAAGGAGCACCCAGAACAAAAGAAACACTTCTGGTGGCCATTTTTCCCAGGCTCAGATGTCACACACAGGGCCCCTTCTTCTTGCTGCTGCTATACAAAAACAACAGGTTAATTCATTTTAAACAGTTCCTTTCAATAATGAAATGTCCAAATGGAACTTGAAGAAACACAGGGATCCCAAATTCATTAAACATATTCACACATAGCTCTGGGTAGCATCAGTTAATTCATGGGGAACAGATTCTGCTTTCACATGACTGGTATGGCCAAAATAGGAGCTTTTACCTGGACATAGTAGGTCACAGTCTTTAGTGCAGCATTAACTCAAGACCACTATGGTCACAAAAGTTTGAAGGCAGCACACGTCCAAAAATAGTTCACAATGCCTGACAGCCCATTATTCTTCACAGGCACTGAAACTCTCAATGATACTCATCTCTCTCTCTCTCTCTCCACACTGGCTCAGCGGGCCCCCCTCAAAACAAGAAATCCTTGCAGCTTGGGGAATTGTGGGTTCCCTCATGACCCCTGCATCCTTTTACAAAACTGTCAGCAACTGTCCACCAATTGAGAAGAGGGACACCTCCTGTGGAACTCCAAGGCAACTCGATCTCCAGACACTACACTCCCTGCTGCCACTTTCTTGCCCACTGGATCCCTACACAAATCAGTGCAGGTTGCCAGGTCACTGTGTAAATTGGGCTGCTGGTTCCCCTCTCACCTTTAACTGTCCTCCATGTTACTATGCAGATTGTGACTATGGGCTCCCACTTTTTCCTCTGTGTCCCTCCAAGTGCCACTGGCCAGTGGCCAGAGGGGGCAATCACACCCACCTAGCCCTGACTCACTCTCACTCCGTCACCACACACTCCTCTGACCAGAACTTCACCCCCACTTAAACTGCTGGGCTTTATGCCCCCACACAGCTGAGCTGTGGTAACCTCCCAACCTGCAGAAGCTCCACCTGATTGCTGAGAACAATTAACTCTTTTCCCTAATGGGCATAATTAGGCCACAAAAACCAAGGGAGGGGTGACTAGACTAGTAATATCTGAAGGTCAGCTACATAAACAAAGAAACTGATGGCAGATAATGACTGCTAGGCCCATCTAGTCTGCCCATTTTCAGTTATGATCACTTTTGCTGCAGACCCAACTTGTCCTACAACACTGTCTCTTACAACTTCCACCACCTTCCATCCTTCTATGATTACTTTGTGCATGTTCCAGGCATTTTTGAAACCCAATACTGGTATCACCCCCACTGCCTCCAATGGAAGCCTGTTACAGGAATCCACCACCCTTTCTGTGAAGAACTACTTCCTCATGTCTCTTGTGAATCTATCTTTTTCTGGCTTCATATCATGACCCCTTGTTCAACAGCACCTTTTTCTCTGAAACATGTATCCCTCTTGTACCTTATTAACCCCCAAGAGGTATTTAAATATCTCCATAACATCCCCAAACTCCCTCCTGCCCTACAAAGTGAACAGATTGAAGTCTTTCAGACTCTCTTCATAGGGTTTCTGATGCAGCCCTTGTACCATTTTGACAGTCCTCACCTTTCTTTTTGACACTTTCTTCTTTTTCCATCTGTTCCACTTCCCATACCTTTTTCCTTTGACTGCTCCTTTTTTCCCCTTCTTCATTTGCTAACCCCCTGCTTCCTTGAATAACTTTCATCCTGGTGGGACTCGCTCACCTTGAGATATTCTTACTTTCTATCTCAGCTTGTAGCGGCCCACTTTCTGCCTCCTCTAGTTCTTCCATCCCCCCTCTCAGCTACTTTAAATGACTATCAAAGTAGCATTTGAATTATCCACTGAGGACTGTGGTTGCCTCCTGGATGAAAGCAGGTTATCACCTCAGTATAGGTTCTTATCCTTCTAGCTTAGCCTACAGTTCCCAATGTAGACATACCTCTCCTCCCTGCACAGTTCCTTCTGCCATTAATTGAAGGTCCTCACATGGAGCTCCCTCTCCTTCCAGATCTAGTACAACACTCACTCGCCACTCACATTTAAACACATGGGAAACACAGGACCAACTAGATAAATGATCTACCTTTACCAAAAATGAAATTTACACACATAGCTGACTAGGCAATTCATCTGGATGTTTAAGGCCTTGAAATACCCATAACAAGTTAATTAATTAGCAGCCGTAGTGACTCTGGCCAGAGTTTGTTTCTAGGGTTGTGTAGCATAACTTGTTGAATGAGGTTAGACTGGCTGAACCAGTCAATTAGATAATTTCACATATCCAGGAGTGCTTTGGGTTAAGTTGACTGGGGTTTGCTTATGATATCACCAAGCAGGTAGGATTGGGATAAGGAGGAACATTCAGTGGTTACAGTCAACACCCCTAGGATTTTACTGTCACCCCTGTCATCCCCTCTGACATCCTAATACAAAGTTTACACTGGATAGTTGTTCAGTGGCAAGTTGTAAAACAGTATGCGTCTAATAAAATGAGCATACTAGTTTGATCAAGTATGCATTTTGCCATGGCAGGCAAATGTCTGAACTGTTGCACATTAAGTGGGATATCGACTGATGGCCATTGCAAGCTTAGCTGATGGAGTAGCACATCATTGCACTTCCCTGGCTTTTGGAATTGTATCTGTATTTTTATACTTTTCAAAGTTTTTAAATTTTTTATTTGAACATCTTTTTTTCAGTATCTCGCTAAATATTCAACTGGGTTATCTGCGTATTTGTGTGTGGTTATTGTGCTTTTTTGCTTTTTGAGCAGAGCTTCAGCTCTGGTTCTTGACTCATGGAATGCCCTGATTCCTCACTCCCAATAAATGCTGTCTTGATTTTGACTTTCAGGGGCTCTCAGGGACTGTGTCTGGTATTATTCACCACATTATCCAGCACATAGAGAAATGCACAGGGCTGTTCCATTTTTGCTTTTAATAGGAGTGGAAGCAGGACATTTATTTTCTTGTGCCAAAATGGAATAAGAACAGAGAGAGCATACCCTCAACTATTCCGTTTACTCATTACAGAATATAGACTTGACAAATTCTTTTTGGGGCAGCACACAGAACAGTATCAAGATATTAGTGTTAAGATGTTCAGATACTAAATAAGTATTTGGGATGATTGGAATAAGAATGGGAAACTGAAGGAAATATATTGTGAATTTTAGTGCATTGTTTTATATTTAAGATACTACTTAGGGCATTGTTTATACTTAAGATAATAAAAAACATCTAACAGATGGCAAATAAGAGGGAGGTGCTGCTGGTAGGGGACTTCAATCTGCTGGATGTATATTGGCCCATCCTAGCTGCAGATTCAGCTAGGAGTAGGGAGATCCTGGACTCCCTGCAGGGGGATTTCCTCAGGCAACTGATAAAAGAGCCCACTTGAGAGGGGACACTACTGGACTTTGTACTCACCAATGGAGTCCATGTTTTAGATGTCACAGTGGGTGGCCACCTGGGGACCAGTGATCACTATACAGTGTGGTTTGATATATGCACTGTGGCAGAATTGAGTCACACAAAGGCAAGAGTCCTGGACTTCAAGAGGGCCAATTTTAAAAAAGATGAGGGACTGCCTCAGGAAAGCCAATGCTGGCAGGGGAACTTGGGTGGAGTGGAGGAACAGTGGGTGAAACTAAAAGAGGGGTCAGTGAAGGCAACAAACCTCTGCATCAGACATGTAAGCAAAGGCAAGAGCAAAAACAGACTGCTATGGTTCTCAGAAGAGGGGAGCAAGGATGATAAGGGCCAACAAGTTAGATTTAAAGAGGAATAAGGATACACAGAGGGAGGATGATAGGAAGGTGCATTAGGAAAACCAGAAGGAGGCAGGGGAAGCAATTAGGAGCACAAAGACACAAATGTAGGTGAAAATAAATTTTTCAAATATTTAAGCAAAAAGTGAAAGAGTAGGGGATGGATAAAAAGGCTTAGGAGGGAATATGGGAAGTGAGTGGAGGGTGACCAGGAAAAGTGGACATCCCAAACAAATACTTTTGTTCAGTGTCAACAGAGGAAGGGGAAGGTAAGTGACCAAAGATAAGTGCCAAGAGCGTTGAAGGAAGGGAGGTAGATACTAGTCCATTTATAGAGAGAGTCATGAAGGAACTCACAAATCTAAAAGTGGACAAGACAATGGGGCCAGACAGGGTACATACAAGGACATTGAAGGAGCTCAGATAAGTGCTGGCTGCTTCTCTGACAGCCCTGTTCAATCACTCACTGGAGACAAGAGTGGTTCCAGAGGACTGGAGGAGGGCAGTTGCAGTCCCACTTCACAAAAGTGGGAGCACGGAGGAGGCTGGCAATTGCAGGCCAGTCAGCCTGACTTTAATAATGGGAAATTAATAAAATCACTTGTGAAGGATATTACTGTGGAATGTCTTGAATCCAGTGACTTACAAGATCTGAATAGCATGGACTCACTGGGAGGAGGTCACGTCAAAAAAATCTGATGCATTTATTTTTACTGGTTGACCAGGAAATTAGATCAGGGTGGAGTGATGGATCTGGCCAACAAATATTTCAGTAAGTCCTTCAACACCATTCCTCACAGGAGACTCAAAAATAAGCTGGACACCCTAGGAGTGGGTCCAAAGGTGGTAAACTTTTTAAGGAAGAGGTTAGGGGACAGTAGACAGGGGGTGGTGAGAGACAGAGTTCTCTCAGAGGAAGGGAGGGGATGGTGACCAGTGGGATGCCACATGAATCAGTACTGGGACCAGTCATCTTTAATGTCTTTATTGGTGACATTGCAGAGAGACTAGAAGTGAAAGTATGCCTTTTTGTAGATAATACTAAAATGTGTAAAAGGGCTGACACTCTGAAGGGAGGAAAATGAATAGAGATTTAAGAAAACTACAGGAGTGGTCAAGGGTGTGGCAGATGAGTTTCAATGCTTCCTGAGATGGTGGCTGCAAAGTCAGTATCACATTTTAAGCATGGGTGGGACAAGGATTGGGAACAAATACATGGCACTGGCATGGTCTAGGCTGGGTGTCTAGGAGGACAGAACACCAATACACAATAGGTCCCAGGATACCTCACTTGGGCAGAGTCGATGGACCACGGGTCCTCTTCTGCTGTCATTATTAATGTTTCTGTGTTTTCTATGTTTCTAAGTGTAAAATCATGCACTTTGGGTGCAGAAACACTAGAGTGGAGTACAAAATGGAGGATGTAGTATTAACAACCACCAAACAGGAAAGATACCTGCGTGGAATCATATTTGATGACCTAAAGCTATCTAGATAGTGTGGCAAAGAAGTGGAAAGAGCTAGTGGGATGCTAGGGTGCATAAGGAGGGGTATCTCCAGCAGAAAGAGAGAGGTGGTTTTAGCGTTGTATAGATCACTGTTAAGACCTCACCTAGAGTACTGTTTCCAGTTCTGGAGGCCACATCTCTGGAATGACATAGATGTAGTAGAGGTGGTCCACAGGAGGACAACTAAAATGGTGCACAGCCTGCATCAAAAGCCCTATGAGGAGATACTAAAGGACCTCAATATGTACATCCTGGAGGAAAGAAGGGAGAGAAGGGATATGATAAAGACTTTCAAATATCTCATGGGTATAAATATGGTTCAAGAGGGTAGCATTTTTTAGAAAAAATAGATGCCCAAGAACAAGTGGACATGCAATGAAGCTGGAGGGGTAGACTCAGGGGAGATGTGAGGAAGAACTTCTTCACAGAAAGAGTGGTGGATGCCTGGAAAGGCCTCCCCTCAGAGGTGGTGGGAGCAAAAATGGCTATGAGATTCAAGAATGCATGGGATAGACATAAGGCAACAACAGTGGTAAGGAAAGGAGGGTAAAGCCGGAGATCAAGTAGAGTCTGCTATGTTACAGTAGGTGGGGTAAATAGACAGACTAGGTGGGCCAAGTGGTCCTTATCTGCCATCAAATTCTATATTTCTATCACAAT
This sequence comes from Neoceratodus forsteri, assembly GCA_016271365.2. Lineage (NCBI taxonomy): Eukaryota > Metazoa > Chordata > Ceratodontiformes > Ceratodontidae > Neoceratodus > Neoceratodus forsteri. The sequence continues at coordinate 1,376,075,736 of CM028130.1, read as the reverse complement.
ATTAACATTAATTTCTGGGACAGACATACTAGATTGCCATTTACTGAAAATTTTACAATCTGGCAGGTTTCTTTTACATTTTCTGGAAGCAACCTATCCCAATTATTACTAACTACTGCTTTAAAATTGATCTATTTTAACTGCATGGAATTCATAGGACCAAGGTACAGTATGGTAGCAACCTTCCCAGAATGTAAGTCACCTGTCAAGCTTTCTTTTGCTAATTGATAGATCTGAGGCTTGCTGTTTATTTGACAATTCCTTGTGATTCCTCATGCACAGTGCAGGGTGAACTTGATGTTTCCCAAATAAAGTAATAGAACTGGGAATGCTGGATGACATCCTGATGCACTGTTAAAAGAGCACTAGAACTTTATTGAACTCAGCTAATCCCATTGATTGGTGTCAGAAGGGAGGGTTGTTTTTCATTTGTAGTAGGTACTGGGAGTGCACATGTTCTTTTTGGAGGCAATGGAGCAGCTGCCTTGTCAGAAAGATACAGTCTATTCACCTTAAAAGGGTTAAATTTCTTTCAGTAGCAATTTTTATTTTTTTAGACATAGACTGCTGATTTTTATCCGATAGCCTACCTGCTCCTGCTCCAGTATATCACCCACAAGCTAATATCTTATAAATTTAAAGGATAGCATCCTAGCTGTCTAAGCTTTGAGAAGCAAGAAAATAGGTAGTAGCACCCCCCGACCAAGGATTGGGTATATTGTGACCAGAGTAAATCTGTAGCAAGTGAAAGAATCCTGTGGGATGCTGCAGAGATACTACTGAGGTGTTCTGGAAGTTTGCTTCTAAAATAGAACCTGCACACAACTTGCAAATAAGTATGTCTCTTGATTAAATTAGTCAAAGTTTAAAAACAGTGAATTAAATCTTAATATATATGTTTAAAGACAGACTACAAACTCGAAAGAAAAATAAGGGAAATCTGAACTTGCTTTTTATCTGTGTTGATAAGCAATGTATTTCCCCTGATACTTATTCTTGACTAGTAGATTAGAAGGTTTGTAAATTAATCACATCATTTTTAAATAACGTAATTTCATTTATTAATTTGAGATAAACATAATTATTTAAATAATTTTTAGTCACAGCTTATACAAGAGATTTTTAAGAGTGAGTTAAGAGAGGTGCTAGAGACAATAAGGGCACTAAATGAATTTTTAAAACCATTATTATTGCAAATTCTTTCTTTTTTTTTACTACTTTTATTACTTCATAGTGGAAGATCTTTGTTCTAGTTGCCTACTAGTGGAGAAACTAAAAGCCTGGTCTAATTTGAAGTTGGAGTCTTTGCTATGTGACTGTCCTGAAGACGTCAATGGATCTCTCCAAGACTCACGCCTCCTGAGAATAAGGAAGCATAATCATCTCTCAGCCTATAATGACGCTACAATGAACTTCTCCCTGGTTGAATGCGAAGACTGGTGACGTTTTTTACTTAAAGACAATACATAGTAACATAATTTATTTAGTATTTATAATATTGTATTATAATATTGTATTTGTTAAAATACAGGTGTTTTAATAGCTTCATAATTAGATAATTTTTATACTGCATAGTTTACTAGACATCATTTTAAAATAAGGACTAGAAAGTTCAAATCATGTGACATGCTTTTAGCTTCCAGTGAGTAAGATAAGTTAATGCAAACAACAAAACCTAGAAGGCTGCATTCTTAAGTCTTTTACATTCAGTTATGATTGATCCAAAAGCAGATAATGGCAAAATTACAAAAAAAGGATTTTTTTTTTAAAAGGGAAAGAGGATACAGCCCAGTCTAAAATAAGTGATTTGTAACTAAAACAGTCTCATCCCCTATCAAAGAAGAAACACTACTTGATTCAGACAAAGGAGCCAATAGTTTTTTCATTTTTTAATTTTTTTTGTTTATTATTTAAAGTCTCACAATTACAAAAACCTTTGAGCCAGGGGCTCATTTACAAAGGCTACACATCATAAATGTAACAAACATTTGGACATTTTAACAATAACATAGTACTAAGGTTGAATGTGTATACCAAAAATACATAGTATTCACACTATACATAGTACAAAGGTTGAATGAGGATACAGAAAAAAATACAAAAATATACATGCAGTACCTAGTAAGTGCTAGATTGGGAATATGAGTTACAAGATGATAGATGTTGTTTTAACTTGAGCTGTGGCAGTCAGAAAGGATGACCTTGTCATGAACTGCTTAAATGGAGGAGAATTTGAGGACAGAGGGATTTGAAAGGGTGGAGGAAAAAGGCTACAAACTTAGGTTAAGTGGAGCAGTCACAGCCGCTTATTTATAGTAGATGCTGCTGAAGACTGGTTTTGAATGGCCAGATTTTTGAGCCAGCTAGGAAGTCAGGTGGAAGGTTGTTTCGCCAGCTGGGTGCTCTGTACATGAAAGCCCATTGGGCATGTGTAGTGTGGCAGAAATGGAACTGGAAGGTGTGGAAGGATGTGCTTCTTGTACAGTGTTGGTTATGTGTCCTATATAGGAGCTGGGGTAGTGAAGGGGGGGCAAGTCCAAGACTAATCTTCTTTGTGAATAAACAGGTTTGATAGAAAATCCTGGCCTGCAGTTTCAGCCAGTTTGCTGAGGCATGTAGATAGCAAGTGTGGGTACATTGGTGACCCCTAGTGACAAGTAAGCAGGCTTTGTTAAGAGCAACACTTACCCAATGGAGTGTGGTGTTGGTCCCAAAACCATAAATAAAAAACCAAAGCCAAAAATCGAAAGGATGGAGCTATTGACAGCTAGGCAGAGGGCATCATGAGACATGCTGTATCTGTGTCTATATAGCAGTCCTAGCCAGATACAGACAGCTCTAGATAAGATGTTTACATATTCATTGAAGGATAGATAGCTGTCAAGTGTTATACCCAGATATTTAAAACTATAGACTCATCCAAGAGGTGTGCTAAGATTGTTTGTGGTCAGTAATTGGGCATTTTCGTGCCTATTGTGTGGGCAAGCGAAGAGCATCACCTTTGTTTTTTTATAGTTTATGATTAATTTATGTTCAGAGAACCAGGCCTCAGCTGAAGTGAAGCTGTGTTGCAGGCTGGTGATAAGGGTTGCTGGATTGGCCTGGCTGGTGAAAATAACTGCATTATCAGTACATAGGGGAAAGTTCGTGGGGCAGGCTTGGGGAAGGGTGTTAAGGAAGAGGCTAAAAAGTAAAGGACCCAGAAATGAGCCTTGAAGTATACCTGAGTGTACAGGGAGACAAACTGAAGGAATTGAATATGTACTCCCTGGAGGAGAGGAGGGAGAGAGGGGACATGCTAGAGACATACAAGTATCTTACAGGGAAAAACAGGGTGCAGGAATACACTATTTTTAAGTGAAATATATCTTCCAGGACTACAGTGCATGGGATGAAGCTGGAGGGAGGACGATTCAGAGGAAATGTGAGGAAGAATTTCTTCAGAGAATGGGTGGTGGACAAGTGGAACAGCCTGCCAGAGGAAGTGGTGGGGGCTGAAACAATCACAGGATATAAGAATGCATGGAATAGACATAAAGGATTTCTGGAGGTCAGGGGTAAGGGGCAACGGACTTCAAGGAAAGCATAAACTGAACTTACAAGCTCAAATGCGCAGACTGGGTGAGCCATAGGCCCTTATCTGCCAACACTGTCTATGTATCTATGTATCTATGAGACTGATAAAGAGGGTATCTAGAATTTTCACCCTCTGGGTTCTGTCCTCAAGGTGGTTTTTGAACCAAGCTATAACATCTTGTGAAATTCCAAGGGTGGGGTGGGGACTTAAGTAGTAGGGTGTGATTAACAGTGTCAAACACCTTTGTAAGGTCAATGTATATTGCCCCCATAAGGTGTCCACAGTCCAGGGACTTTATGAATTAAGTCAGTGTACTCCAGTAGGCAGTTGTGGTACTTTGCCCCTTACGAAAGCCATGTTGTTGGATGCATTGTAAGTTACAGGTGGCAAGATACTCAGTCCTCTGGTCAGCAATACTGTGCTCAAGCACTTTGGAGAGGGTTGGCAAGATGAAGATTGGATGATAGCTAGAATATGTAGCCCTGTCTCCAGACTTGTGAACAGGGTGTCACAAGAGCCACTTTCCAGGGTGTAGGGAACTGACCTAGCTGGAGAGATAGGTTGAGGATCTTGGTGAGAGGTAACAGGACTGCATCAAGGGTGAGAGCATTTTAAGATCAATGGTATTTCTATTAAACCATGATTTCCAAGTACTTGTAGTAGGTATTTTTTAGCTGCCACAGCAGTAACTGACCTAAAATATAAGGGAGGAACATTAGGGTTTAGGTTAACATAGTGGTTGCAATCTTGATTGGTGAGGTCATCAAAGAAGTTGGTAGAAAGTACCCCGCTCAGGTCAATGACGGCAGCATTGAATACATCTGCCATTTCTTTAGGCTCCTGGGTGGTAGTGCCATTTGTATTGAGAATCAAGGGAGGGGATTTGTTGGGCTTTCCAGTGAGGTTTTTTATGTTCTCCCAGAATTGTTTGCTGTTGCCCTAGGAGTTAGAGAACAAGTCCTGCAAGTGGGTAGTCTTAGTGAGATGTACTGCACAGGTACAGGCATTCCTGGCTTCCTTGTAGTGTTGCCCATCTTTAAGCTTGTTAGTGGCATACTCAATGTGCCAGAGGTGGTCTTGAGAGGCCATCAGGTTAAGGAGGGGTGCGATGATCCAAGGGTTGTTAGCCCATTTGCTTTTTTGCTTTCTGAATATGGCAAAAAGGTCACAGTCTTTGTTAAAAATGGAGATAAAGTGCTCCAAAGCTAGATCAACACTTGTGGCCATGTTGACTAGTGATCACTCAGAGTGCCAGAGATAGCTTAGAAATTGCTCAAGTTGTCCATGCATGAGTATTCAATAGAAGGACAGTTTACTGGGGCTCGTGGGGTGCTTAGTTAAACAGTGACAGGTGATAGGGGAGTGGTCACTGTGGGAGTCAGGCAATACCACAGTGTCAACAATCCTGTCAAGGCAGTTGGTAAGAATGATGTCAATTAGTGTGCAGGTTCCAGTTCTGTAATTAATCATGGGTGGGGTTTGGACCAATTGTGTGAGGTCAGTGGCAGCAGCAGCATTCATAAATGAGCCAGTGTCCATGCAAGCCAATTGACATTGGAATCACCATGGACAACAACCTCTGTTCAGTTTGACAGCTTGGTAATGTAGTCCATTACAGCTTCAAGGCTTGTGGCTGTGTTCCTTGGAGGGATATAAACCAACAGGACAATGAGGGATTTATCATTATTACCCAGAGCTATTTTGACTGCCAGTGCCTGGGCACAGTTGCCAGCAGACAAGTTGGTAAGGCATGGTGATGGAGGGTGTCGGAGAGGGAAATAGCACACACACCACCTTTTTTGTCAAGCTGGTCTGCTCAAAAAAGTGTATAACCAGCCAAAGCAGCAACATAATCAGGAGATTTGGGCAAAAGCTAGGTTTCAGCAACTGCCAGGATGTCTGGCTTATGCTGTTGCACCCAGACTTGCAGCTGGTCAAGCTTTGGGAGTAGGCTACAGATGTTGAGGAATTCAATCTTAAGGCTGCTAGCTTTATTGACTTTGGCAGTGGTTGCTGCAGGGGCCTGGGGTTGGGGTGTACATTACTTGATAGAAACAGGGGTAGAAGGGTATTGAGGAAGAGCACACATTTAAGTAATTTGTGTTTGGGGATGACAACATGTTTGGGGGCAATTTTAGATAACACTGGCACCAGACATGAGGCAATGTGTGTTAGCAGTAGGAAGGGTGGGACAAGCACTGAGCATGTAATGAAACCAACCAGCAAGGGGTGCCTGGAATGGTGGACTTTGAAACCACCTAAACTCCTTGATGATGGTAAACCACCAATTAAGACTGGAGAGTGGATATGTCAGTGGAGCAGATTGGGACAGTGGGGTCCATATTTACAATTAGGAAAATAAGAGGGTAAATAATTTAATGTGCAGCATGGTATGTCAGGAGACAGTCACAAGATGTGAGTGAGGGTTATGTTCTAGGGAAAGAAAAGGAATGAGAGGATGAGTTGGAATAAGGCAGAGAAACTTCCATCCAACTTTGAATCCTACAGATAGCACAGTGGTAGGGTGGTTGCCTTCAGTATAGAAAGTTGATGGTTCAAACCCCAGGTGGGACAGATAGAAAATATGGGTAGTGGATAAAGGGTGTTCGTGTGGTATGTAAGGGTTTATGCTTAAAACACACACTTGTGATTAAACATTTTTTTTGGATTTTTTTGCACAGGAAACAGTTTTCATGGGAAAGCTATTCTAGACCAGAGCATTTCCATGGGAATTAATGACCTGCTGAACTGCAGCTCTGTATTCAGCCATTGATGACTGCCTGAGCCTGACATTGCCTCAGGCATTCAGTTTTCTAAGACCCAAATTAATCCTCATAGAATGCCTTAGCTCATTTGTTGTTGCTTACATAGTGTTCTTTGTGGTTAAAAAATGTATTGTTAGGCAGTGACATATGGGTAAACTGATCAATGGCCAAGATTTAAACCTGTGACCCCACCCCAACAAAAAAACCCTGGGACAATAAAAGTAATAACCCTAGCTGCAGCAAAGTTAATCATTTTGGTAATGATATCTGCTGTTTGCAGCAAGAAAAAGAAAGCTTTAAAAGCAGCCAACAATTTCAAAATGACCCTCATAATGCACCAGAACGCATCTAAAACCTAACAGTTTCAGGGCTCCAAGGTGGCCCCCAAACCCCCAGCCGATTGCTTTAGACTTTATCAGAAGGACCAGGACTTTTATCAGTTCTTGCCCACCCCCCCATTAAAACAGCTAGCTATGCCCCTGCTTTGAACCTGGCTTCACTGACTCTCACACTGAGCCTGAAGAAATAGACCTCCTAGTCATGACAGCATTGTCTAAATATTTATTAAATTATTATAAGAAATGATGGAAGGTTTGATACCTTTTATTGGACCAAGTGTCTTGCACAAAGATGGAATTGTACACAAGCTTTTGGGGCCTCACAGGTCCCTTCTTCAGATGAATAGCACAAATAAGCAACATAAGCAGTTAATACATGTACTGTGGAGCAATTTAAAAAATAGCAGGAAGTGAAGTAGGAGAGAGATAAAAGGAGATTCTAGATAAAAAGTCTATTAAAGATGCAAAGTAAAGAAAAAAGTGAGAGAAATTGGGGGAGGGTGCTGGTCAGTAGGAGATGGAAGGAAGCTAGAAGGGGAAAAGAAAGGACCAGAAAGAAACCTAGATAAAAAAGATCTAGGATCAGAGGCTGGCTTGTAAGGGTAGAATGGACAGGAGATGCCTAAGAAATGCATAGAAGTCAAGACATTTGAGGTAACAAAGAACAAAGGCCCAGATAAAACAGAGTGTGTGGTAATAAAAACAATAAGTGTGAAAAAAATCAGGGAGTTGACAGGACTGAGCTAAAGAGTTTATAACAAAGGCATGGAGAAGTAAAGTATAGGCAAACAAAAAAAAAACAGATTAGGCAGGAACTAAGAAAAAAACAATAACAAGAGAAATACAGATCCAAAGTATGAAAAATAATGTCATGATTTAGTCTACAATAAAAAGAGAATTACAGTTGACCATAGTGTGTCATGAATCCAATGTCCCAATTCAGTCCAGAAATGTTAGATTTAAATTGTTTGTCTTGATACTAAGAGTCAACTTCAAAAACACACAGAACAGAAGGACATTGGAATTGAAATATATTAAACAATTTAGATCTAACATTTCCTGACTGAATCGGGACATTGGATTCATGACACACTATGGTCAACTGTAATTCTCTTTATTGTAGACTAAATCATGACATTATTTTTCATACTTTTGTTCTGTATTTCTCGTGTTATTTTTTTTCTTAGTTACTGCCTAATCTATTTTTTTGCCTGTACTTTACTTCTCCATGCCTTTCCTACAAACTCTTCAGCTCAGTCCTGTCAACTCCCTGATTGTTTTCACACCTATTATTTTTATTACCTCACACTCTGTTTTATCTGGGCCTTTTTTCTTTTGTTTCCTCAAATGTTTTGACTTCTATGCATTTCTTAGGCATCTCCTGTCCATTCTACTCTTACAAGCCAACCTCTGATCCCAGATCTTTTTGTTTTATCTAAGTTCCTATCTGGTCTTTTGTTTTCCTTTTCTAGCTTCCTTCCATCTCCTACTCACCAGTACCACCTCCCCATTTTCTCTCACCCATTTCTTTACTTTGCATCTTGTAGAGACTTTGTATCTTGAAGTCCCTTTTATCTCTTTCCTACTTCACTTCCTGCTTATTTTTTAATTGCTCCACAATATATACTGCTTATGTTTCTCAGTTGTGCTAGGCACCTGAAGAAGGGACGTGTGAGGCCCGGAAAGCTTGTGTACAGTTCCATCTTTGTACAAGACACTTGTTAGTCCAGTAAAAGGTATCAAACCTTCCATAATTTCCTGTTTTCTAAGGACCAATACAGCTGGAATCTCTTTAAAATTATTATAGGAAACCCTATCAAGCAAATGCTGGTATTCTTGAAACACTCTGTACTTGATGAAATTCTGGCTATGAGAGCCAATGTCATGGAAAATAAATTTATGATAACTAGAACTATTAGAAGACAATTTCAAATTAAATTACAAAGAATACACTAATGGTTCTTTGATTCTTAAGAAACAGGATACGGACAAAGAAAATTCACTGAAAACGGAGAAATGTGCTAAGTGTGTAAAGGTCAGTTTACCACCTTCCTTCATCTGAGAGGAGGTGGTAGATATGGCACACATGCAATCTAAGTCAAGACAAGTTTATTGTTTTACAAATGTATACAATTCACATAATTATCACATCTGAAATCATTCAGTTCTTTATCTCAATTCTATAAATGTGTTTAGAAACTAATTCCATATCTTACAATGCTAAACAATTGTGCAATGGCATAACATGCTGGATTTGTTTTTGCTGTTAGAACAGATTTACATTTTTCATTTTGCATTAGCCCCAGTTTTGTGGAGGCAATTGGATTAATTAGTCTTTCTCTTTCCCTTTGGAACTTGGGCCATTCTAACAGAATATGAATAATATATGCACTATACAGTTCCTTGTTGCAACTGCAATTATATAACAGAGTGTTTATTACTGACCAAGGAGTCCCCTGTACATCTTAATAATAATAATCTTGCTTTACATAATAAATTCCTGTGCATTTTTTTCTCACAGAACAGCAAATACCATTTGTTTTCAAAAATATCTTTAACTTGAGAGTATAGACCCAGCTTGTCATAATCATCTATATTTTCAAAATCTTTCTGAATGTATACATACTGGATTCTGTGACTAAGCTCCTTATAGTATTCATTAATTTCTGTTTGAGCTTTGTATGACCATAAATCTGATATTCCTATTTTTTTTTACCTTTGCATTTAAGCTTATAAACCCAGATTTATTTATTCTATTATTTGAGACTTTGTTTGTTGTTTCTATCCATGCAATTTTTGAAAGTCTGTCATCTGTATAATTCGTTTCTAGAATTTTACCAATCAGATCAATATCCTGGCTTCTCTTGATAAAATCCCAGTTGCTAACCGTATAAAGACCAAGGGGCAATATTTGGAAGGTGTAATGCATACTTAAAATAGTAATTTTGTAAAACTTCTATGTGTTTTATGTTTTAGTAATAATATTAACTCCCCAAATTTTACTGCCACATAAGCTTTGGCTAATGGTTTTATCCTCATATACAGATTTGAGAACCTTAAAAGAATCATTTGTGAATTTGTTTCCAAATGCCATGATTGCCCCTGCAGTCTTGTATGCTGCAGCCTTAATTAACTAAATATGATTTTTCCAGATCAGCTGATAATCAAAATGTAGCCCTAAATATGTACATTATATTACTTCTTCAAAAATGATGCCATTCACTGACCACATTTTTTTTCTGTTTTTCCTCCTAAGATATCATTATTTTATTTTTATCAACATTTATATCTAATTTAAGTTTCTTCACTTTCCCCAAGATAGTATTAAGTCCTCTTTTTAACCCCTAATCTAATGATACAAAAAGGGAAATTTGAAGAAAACGTCTAACAACATCATACTATCAAATATAAAAATGAAGAGTCAGAAAAGAAAAGTATGTATGAATAAAAATAAGAAATGCAGTCTTAGCATTATTCTAGTTGAACAGGAAAAAATAAACAGAGCAATTACAAATTCAAGATGGACATTGTGGACCCGATTTTTATAAAGGGGATGCAGGGCTTGCGTCAATCCAGTGCAAAGGGGGTCTCAGATGCACCAAAGCCCTTCGGAGGCAGACCGGTCTGATTTTCAAAGGGGTGGTGGTGCATGTGTGACTTTTCCTCCACTTTATGGCACCTTGTGCCAAAGGGTTGGTGCAAGTGCCATGATCATGGATGTAAGTGTAGACCAGGAATATGGTGTTCTAACTCTCTTGCATCCCAGGTTCTGGGCTTTTGTGGCACACATATTTGAAAATGCCAGTTGCTGCAAGGTGTGACATGAGTCACTACTTGCTTTACACACCTGCTGCAAGTCAGGCATGCTGCTGTGCTGCATGTTCTTTGAAAATCAGGCCCTGTAAGTCAAGGGGGTCAGTGTAATGAAAAGTTCTCCAGAAATTCTGAACATGGTTATTAACCAGAGTTGCATCCTTTTACTTGAAACAGTCTGATAGCAAATTAGGGATCCCTTGCAATCAACAGTTCTAGTAACAGTTAAAAGTCTTAAAACTTAAAACCCTAGGGCTGGCCTGTCTGCACAGTGGTTGGATTTCTGCATGCAATGCCAGTGAGCTGGGTTCGGGAACAGACCCGGGGCATCAGAAGGCCAACCTGGGGGAGAAGGATGGAGCATCCTGAGAGCTGCTTTCCTTCTCTGGGGGGAAGGTGGGGAGTGTGTCTGGTGCTTGACGGACCCCTGGCGGAAGCTGGGGTACTACAGTGGCCAGCATCTGAATGTTCTGGGAGGCAGGGTGAATGCTGAATGTGTCTGCATGTACCCTCCCCCAGGAAAAAAAACAGAAAAACTACTTGTTGGCTGCTGAGAATGATATGGTGGCCACCCCAGTGCCTGGCCGCAATGCTCCCTGCCTCTTCTCGAATTAATACGGCTCCACAGATGGCATCTCCAGGCCCTGAAACCCTCCCTGGGGAGGAAGCCAGGGAGGCAATGTCAGCAGTAGCTCACACCTTTCCTAGTTGTTGACGGGCTTGATAAGGTGCCATGGCCCCACCCCGGGGCAAGCCAGGGGGTATCCTAGAGGTAAGGCACAAGGGGAGTGAGGTGGGTGCTAGGGGGCACCGCTGAAGGAATGGTGACCAAAGGGGCAAAAAGTATACTAAATTTAAAAAAAATCTAGAAACACCAGAAGTGTTGTAAAATAGGATTATCTTTCTGTTTCACATGAATAAGGACCAAAATGGGAACGAGAAAGCAATTAGATCAAATTAGGAAACTTTGGTTGTTATGGTATTCAGTTCCACCTTAACTCCAGCATTGGACATACAGAACCAAAAAGAAAATGCAAATGGATTGGACATTAATCTTGACTATCCTGTTATGTTAAAAGCTTTGCTCCCTGAATCATTTGAAATCAGTGGTTCAGTTTCTATTATGTTTTTGTTTCTCGTAAATAGTATTAGATGGAGTGTATATGAATCAGAAAATACACTTAAGGTTAAATATCTATTGCATATAGACACAACTGATTCATATATGGATGTTAAAAGATTATTTAGGGGTAGGGAAAAACAGGATTCTGACATTTGACTCTCTTTTAAATTAGGAAAAAATGTCATTATATTTTGGGAGCGAGACACTGTCCAACTACACTGGGATACAAGACTGATGCCATTTATATTCATTTTGATGTTGATTCAAATAATTTTAAAAATCTTATAATGTCTCCAATGCACAAAGAAGCCATTATTATAGATAAAGCTCTTCATAATATTAATAGTAGTACTTTAGGTTCATCAGTGGACTCTGGCCTGATGATACAGAAATCATTGGGCTGGATTCATGAAGCAGTGCTTTGATCAACATAAACTGTAACAAACAGCAGCTTGCATCCCTCCACGATGCACCAGGGACCCTGCAACCAATTCACTGTCAGAAGGGGGCCCCAGAACAAATTCCCACAATGTGTGGCAACCTCACCTGTGTGTCAAAGGAAAGACACTTTGGAGGGGAATGCTGCAAGTTGTGGGAAAGGCCCCTACCACTTACACTGGTGCCAAACAGTGTACCCCTACTGTAAACTGGTGCATATATGGGGCACAGCCATACTGGCCCAATTCTGTACCAGTACTGTACATCAGTAAATCAGCATGTATGCTGAGCACAGGTATACACAGCACCAGCATACACTAGTGATTATAGTAGTATGGCAGTGCATAGATGTTGGCTGAGATATACAAGTGCAGACACAAGCACATGTGTTCTGCATTATAGTGAGGCATACAATGTGCACACCTCTACACAGTTTCCACATAGTCCAACTCATCCTGACATGTAGATGGACATCTACATTACACCACCTACAATGGCCACTACATATGCATGCCTGTATTATACTATTAATTTGTGCCTTATAATTTGCATTGCCTCTGGCAGCACCTGCATTATCCACCATGTATGGTACTAGCAGAGGGTATACTGTGCATAGCCAATACTGTATGTGCCATGCCACATACACATGATGGAAGCACAGGCAGGTAACTGTTCCCAGTGTAGTGGGCACTGCCGAGTGAGTGGTGTAAGGACTGTTGGACTAGCTTCAGGTTGGTCTAACCCCTGCTGCACCCTCCAACAGATGCAGATCTTGCTAAATCCCACATATGGTGATACTGCAGCACTGCTGCTGAACAAGCCCCCCTCCACATGGCACAGCCATGTGTCCACTGCAAGAGCAGCACAAGACTGGTTAGTGCAGGTGCCTCCTCAGCTGGTGCAGGCTGTGTTGCTGATTGGGGAATGTTGCTAGCTGTAATGCAGTGAGCCCTTTGTGTCCTATTTCTTTGACACAAGCACTTTACATCATTCTAGATGCTTTGTGAATCAGGTCTATTTTCTCTTTTTGGATGACATGTACCTCAATGTGAACCAGTAGATAAAACAAAATGAGTTACTACTGAATTTCTAAACAGAGTTTTACAGGTTGCGATAAATAGGAAAGCAGTTCTTTGGCTAGGAACTGCTCAAACATATAATAATTTTCCACAAATTAAATTTTTTTTGTGAGATTTTGATTTTGCTTTGAAAGTAATGTAGAAAGCTGATTTACTAGATAAAATAGGAGTCAACATAGATGAATTGGACAAATTGTTTACTAAAATCTGAAGCTAACAATACTACTAATAAATGGACAGCTCAGGTCCTTCCAGAAGATAGGGCTCCTTTACCCACCTATTTAATTCCAACATTGAATAGATTTCATAATCTAGATCTTGACTCTAGCAAATGGAGTACCCATGAAAAATGTGACCCCAATTGGATTCCTACAAAAATGGAGACTCAATTATGGCACCTGTGTTCAGGGCTACCTGGCAGGGAGGAGGGACTGGATACTTGGGTGGGATACAAAAGGCGATGGGATGTAGGCACGTATATGCACGTGCACATATGTGGGGGGGGCAGGAGAGGGATGGTATGTGGGAGGGGTTGTGGTGGGCAGCTGTTGAGTTGGCCCACTAGCAGGGTGGGGAGGGTGATTGGTGCAGGGTGTGGGTCCGGCGCAGTGCATTTTTGTTTGTTTTTTCCCAGCAGACAGCATTCTTTTTTTAAGTTTTTCACCCCTCCCGACATACACCCCACTGGAGTTGAGAATCCATACAGTAAGTAGGGGGTGCAGGGGGTACAGCCCCCTACATTAAAAAAAAACAACCCATTGGTCTCAGGCACCCTATTTCTCCTCCCTGCGACTGTGCATTGCCAAAATTCATTTTCGGCTATTTACACTCGCCGTAACAGAGATCGCTATGCTGCAATCGCCAATATGACATGGAACCTAGCAAATGACATCAGAATGTTCCATCAGTGAATAATAGTTCTTCTTTTAATTCCTCACACTGCACAATTCTTTCTTGGAATATTGACAGTTTACATAATAAAATTAATGGCCCTCAGTGTGTACAATTTTTGCAGAAATGTGATGTTAAAATGCTTCAGGAGAACTGGTGATCAACAGATACCTCAGCTCTCAAAAAATATGAGATAATTCTAACTAATTCCATACAAAAATCAAATGTGGGTAAATCTCAAATGGATCTATTAACTGCATTGCAACTTCATTTAAGATTAAAAAATATAAAAACAGTTAAGTTAAACTAAGGTTCAGATTATCCCTTCCTGCTAAGAATAAATGGTAAAGCGTTTGACATCATATTTATAGATGTCTATCCCCCCCCCAAAAAAATAATAATACATAAAAGAAATGGCTGTCTTGATATATGGCCTATTTCAAAGAAATTATAGTTGACCTACTAGGTACACTCACAGATTCTGTTATATATTTTGGTGGTGATCTTCATGCCAGATGTCCAATTCATTCAGAACATGACTCACAAATGATGGAGGAAATACACACTTTAAAGTCACATCTTAATAATGTAAACAAACCAACTGATTTAGGATAAAATGAATCTGGTGTTTTATTAAGTGATCTTTTGGTAGAATTAAACCTTATTGTAAATAATGGACAATCAGAAGGTGATAGGGAAGGGCAGTGAATATTCTTCTCCTCCTCTAAAGGATCCTCTCTAATAGACCTTTTCATCAAAAATATTAATGCCACAGATATGATCAAATCCAATTGTAGAAATGAAAGGAAAAGTGTGACTCTTACTGGGATTTGAACCCAGGACCTCAGCAATCCTTGCTTTTGCTTTTAACCAACTGAGCTATGAGAGTTCAGCCAATTAAGGCCCCTGAGTTTTCCCATGTGAGTCACACATACATTCCTTTCTGGTGTTACAATGAGCAACCAAGAAGTCTTTTTATAGACTCAGATAACTCCTTCTCAGTCTCTCCCTAGTGCAGTATATGCTTCACTGTGAGGCAAATTTAGAAATCTAATTGTAGAAATGAAAGGAAAAGTGCAACTCTTACTGGGATTTGAACCCAGGACCTCAACAATCCTTGCTTTAGCTCTTAACCAACTGAGCTATGAGAGTTGAGCCAATTAAGGCACCTGAGTTTTCCCATGTGAATCACACATGCATTCCTTTCTGGTGTTGCAATGAGCAACCACAAAGTCTTTTTACAGACTCAAATAACTCCTCTTCAATCGGATATGATATGATACTATAACAGATATGACAATAGATCTGAATGTATTGGAAAGATATAAATCTTTACATTTCCTTATTCATCTGTTGTTACAATATAAGCCTTCCAGTCCTGAAATATCAAATCATAAACAAGCAAACTATGACATAATAAGCTCTAAATCTATTAAGTGGCCACTGATAATATTCAAGACATACAGTAGTGGAGAAATTATGTCACTCAGATCTTAATATCTTTGAGCAAGAACTGATTTAATCTTTTACCACAAATGATTTTTATAAGACTTGATCAAATACAATAGCATATCCAGCTTCTTATCAAAAAGGGACTTTAATCTGAGAAGCAGGCTCCAGCCAGCAGCAACGGAGCTAGGGAGCATCCTTGGGGCTAGTGGGTGAGCCAGTTGGTGCCCACAGACATGCCCCCAGCCCACCACATGGCCAATCAGTTCACCTAATTCAGGTCTCCATCAGCCTTTTCAAGCTACAAAAGGACTAGGCTTCCAAGAAGCCCTCTGCACTGTGCCCTCCCACAGGAAGGACCAATGTGATGTTGACCCTTGAATGTAAGGAATCTTATTAAAATTGTTCCAAGGCTGCACAGTGTTGGGGGGATACTACAAGTATCTATCTAAACCCAATGGGACATTTGTAGGGTTATGCAGTTTAGAAATGTGGTACTGAGGTCCTCGAAATACTTCCCTCTGTTGTTTGAGAAGTGGATTCTTCATGTGAAGGGATTCTGCAGAGTTGATGGTCTCTTGTCTGCAGCTGAGGTTTAGCCTGAGAACCAAACAACTCTGGTACATACTTGTATAATTACTATCACTATACAGCTGAAATAGCCGGTGTAATTAGATTCTCCCACCTGGGTGGGAAGTATGTTTGAATCTCAGTCAGTATTAATTAAATTTTTCACTTATAAATACAATTCTTGTTAAGATGTGTTACAGGGGGTAGGAACTCAGCTGTGAGGACTGTGGAGCACTCTTCTCCAGGGAAGTGCTCTGGAGCAGGGCACACTGCTCCTTCTGCAAGACCAAAGCAGAGTTCTGGGCTTTAGCTGGTAGCAACCAGAATAGAAATTACCTAGTTATTAGCTCAGCTCAGCAGGGACCTACCCCCTCATCCCCACTCTCCCTGAGACCCACTGGTCTGGGAGGGTGGAGGGTAGTGGGGTATGAGTGGGTTAGAAGAGGCAACCTCAAAAAGTTGTCCATCCCACTTGCATCCAGATGGTAGCATGTCAGGATAATGACATCCTGACAGCAAACACCACCACAGTGACAAGTCTCGCCAGGTCAAGATCTTTCACTGTGGTGGTCCGCTATGTGCTGACTCCATGACTCCTGGTATTTCGCTCCCACCTTGAACCAACTCCAACCTGGATTTGGATATATAGAAATCGGGGGCTGTGGGGAGCAAAGCTCCCCACAAAAAAAAACACTTTCTTCTGTTGGAAACAATACCAACTGTCAGCATTGTTCCTGTCACTGTTGGGGGTATTGACATTGATGGTGTCGATGTCTTGACATGGAGACCATCCAGATGGTGGATCATTTTACACTCCTAAAGGAGGCTCAAACTTCTTTTTCTGCAAGGGGGGGAATCTGAGTTGGTCTCAGGTGATGAGCCAGACAGAACATTGGCACCACAGGAGGGTAAGACTATAAAGAAGGTCCTAGTAATTGGGGACTTAATAGTTACAGGTAGAGACAGGGTGTTGGGGGGGCAGATAGAGGAGGGTTGGTCTGATACCTGCCTGGAGCATTAGCCAACCAGGACTTAGATAAAATAGGGAGGATGGTGGAAAGGGAAGAGGGGAGCTGGGGATGCTGTTGCACCTACAGTAGGTACTAATGATCTGGCCAACCACTCAGTAGACAGTGAAGTGGAGTTTCCATAGACTGGGGCACAGATTGGTGGAGTGCTCCACTACTCTAACGTTCTCTGAAGTCCTCCCCAAGTGGGGCCAAGCAAGCAGACAGGACAGGATTAGGGGTACTGAAATAGAAGAATTCAATAGTTGACTCAAAGGGTGGTGTCGGGACATGGAGCATCACTTTGTTGGGGATTGAGGGGATTTCTGGAACAGATGATTTTTCAAAGGTGACTGGCTTCACCTGACAAGAGAGGGGGCCAATGCCCTGGGGCAGAAGGTTGAAGTCTATATCAGGCATTTAAACTGTGTGGGAGTCCAGGTCTACAGGATCCACAATGGAGGGTGAGCCGAAGGGGGCCCAAGATAGTACATCCCCACACCCTGGGGATGGTAGCAGACTACAGTGTATGTGGAACATGTTGAGGTTATCAGAATAAAGGGAGGGGGAGACAGCTATGAGAGAAAATCCTGCAGACAATGGCACTAAGAAAGGGGGGGAGGAAAGAGAGCTGGCAGATGGGCAGTAGAAGAATCAGCGCAGGGGCCAAAGTGGAATGGGGTATGCATTAATGCCAGGAGCCTGGGGAACAACCTTAGTGAGCTTCAGGCAATGGTGGCACATAGTGAGTTGGACCTTGTAGCCATCACAGAAACATGGGCCACATAACATAATGACTGTGAGATAGCAGTCCCTGGATATACATTATTCAGAAGGGATCTCAGGACAGGTGGTGAGACACCCTCTATGTTAAGGAGGGCATTGAAGAAACTGAAGATGGGGGTATTAGAGGTAAAGATGGGAAACTGAGTCTATATGGGTGCAATTCATGATGGCCTCATCTAGAAAGATTAGATTAGGTGTGGTTCATAGGCCCCCAGGTCAAAAGAAGGGAAGGGACAGAGAACATGAGGAGGAACTTAAAAGAGGGGTGGCAAAAGGGAAGTTGACTGTAGTGGGGGACCTAAATTTGACAGACATTGATTGGGAAGTCCTGGTGGCCAAGATCACCATGAGTCGGTCACTGCTGGATGTATTTCAGGACTGTCTACTGGTACAACT
Source organism: Neoceratodus forsteri (assembly GCA_016271365.2). Taxonomy (NCBI): domain Eukaryota; kingdom Metazoa; phylum Chordata; order Ceratodontiformes; family Ceratodontidae; genus Neoceratodus; species Neoceratodus forsteri. Next base: position 1,376,057,504 of record CM028130.1, on the reverse strand, counting down.
AATTAAGGAAACCACCAGGCAGTCCACAGTCCTAGATGTGGTACTCACCAACACAGAGCTGGTGTGTGCTATGAAAGAGGGGAGCCACTGAGGAATAGTGACTACAGTTCTGTATGTTTTGAATTGGCCCTAGGGGCTGATAAGCCACACTCAAAAACCAAAGTCCATGACTTTAGAAATGCAGACTTGGATAAGATGAGGAAACTGGTCAGGGAGAAGTTAGAAGGATGGGGGCATAGGTATGGTGGAGGAGAAATGGAAGGCAATCAAGGGGGCTATCCTTGAGGTATCAAGAACATGTGTAAAAGCAGTGAAAAAGTAAAATATGTTGAAGAAACTGCTATAGTTCTCACTTAGAGTCAGGGAAGCAGTAGGGGACAAACAGAGGATCTTTAATACATACAAGAGCAAGCGAGGAGAGGCAGAATTGGAGGAATATCATCAGAAAGCCAGGAAGACTAAGAGGACCATCAGGAAGGTGATAGCAGACAAAGAACTGTGCATTGCAGAGGGGGCGAAGAATGATGAAAAACATTTTTTTAGATATATTAATGAAAAACATAAAAGGGGGAGTTGCATGACTGGTGGAGGGGTGTAGGATGATAAAAGAGACTGGGCAGAAGGCTGCTGTTCTGAATGACTATTTGTTTTCCTGGCTTCACTATGGAAGAAGACAGGCCTCTTCCTGAGAACTGCATCAAGGTGGCCACAAAGGGAATCCCAGAAATGAGGCTACCAGTGTTTACTAGGGAAAGATTCCTGAAGGGGCTAGCAGCCTTCAAGATTGGTAAGGTTTAAATGGGTTGCACCCAACAATACTGAGGGAGTTAGCAACTGAACTGGCTGATCCACCGGCTGAGCTGTTCAATAGCTCACTCAGGACTGGGGAATTGGAAGTTAGTGGATATAGTACAGCTACCTAAGGGGGGGGTCAGGGAGCAACCAGGGAATTATAGGCCTGTTAGCTTAACCTCCATAGTGGGGAAGCTGATGGAATCTCAGATTAAAGAGGACCTCACAGAATATCTGGAGAGCAATGGACTCCAGGATGATAAACAACACAGTTTTGTCACAGGAAGATCTTTTCAGACCACCCCAACAGTCTTCTTTGACTGAGTGACAAAGGAGATAGACAAGGGCCACAAGGTGTACTTATTGTACTTTGACTTTAGTAAGGCCTTTGAGTCAATACCACACAAGAGATTGCTTAAAAAATGGAGGACATGGGTGAAGCTGAAACTCTAATGAGTTGGGTTGGAAACTGGCTTGCAGAAATGTGACAGAGGGTGGTAGTCAGTGGGGTTAAATCAGAAGAGAAGGAGGTAATGAGTGAGGTTCTACGGGGATCAGTCCTGGTACCATTCCTCTTCTACATGTTCACTAGTACTATTGGTGAAGGAATCTAGGGCAAGCTGTGTCTATTTGCAAGTGACCCAACATGATGTGGGAGGGTGGATAGTTAAGAAAGAGTAAGGAATATGCAGAAGAACCTGATAAAATCAAAGCATGGTCAAAGGTCTTGCAGTTAAAATTCAACACAAAAAAGTGCAAGGTAATGCACCTAGGATAAAAGATCCTCATGATGCAGTACTGGATGGGAGGGGAGAGACTTACAGTAGCACTACAAATGAGGAATGGGATCTAGGAGTCACCATCACTAACTCCCTTAAAAAATTAATCAGTACAACAGGACCTATGGTAAGGTCAACAAGATGCTGGTACGCATTGGAAAAGGGATTGATAGTAGAAGAAAAAAGGTAATACTATCCCTCTGTAGAGCCCTGGTGAGGCCAAACCTGGAGTACTGTCCCCAGTTCTAGGGTCCTTACCTCAGAAAAGACACGGATATGTTAGAGACCAAAATGATTCAGGGACAGCAGAGTAAATCTTACGAGGAGCAGCTCAGGGCACTAAATTTATTCTCATTGGAAACCAAAAGGTAGGGGGCAATATGACTGAGACCTTCAAATTCCTCAAAGGTATTAATAAAGTGAACTGTGGGGAATTATTTAGCCTGAGTACCAATTCATGATCATGAGGTGAAGAGTGAAAGTTGGCAGACAGAAGGTTCAGGAGAGACATGAGGAAATACTTCTTTATGGAAAGGGTAGTGGAGCCCTGGATCAGTCTGCCAGCTGAGGTGGTGGGAGCGAGCACAGTAAGGTGGTTCAAACAGGCCTGGGACAGAATGAAGGGAATAGTGGTTACCTGTGCTGACAGGACCAGGGAAACAAATAGGGTAAGGTCTGGAAGGGTTAGTACCCCGGGGGAACATTCAGTTCCATGCGTGATCTCCAGGATTTAGGGAACTTCGGCAGACTAGCTGGATCATGGGTCTCTTTCTTCTGTCATTGTGTATGTTTCTATGTTTCCAGTGCTACTGTATATACCAATAAACTCCTACAATTGGGAAAACAAGAACGGATTAACTCAAAATGTAGGAAGGAGAAACAGTTGTTAAAAAAAAAGTTAGAAAGACCAAAACTCAAAGTAACCTGTCAGCACTTAAAACAGAAAAGAATATAATAATATTTTGAAAGAAGAAAGAACTAAATGTCAGTCTACTCCCTTGCCACAGTTAAGAGATCAGTTAAAAATAAATATTCTTAAGAGTTCTGGGTACTAGTGGATAAAGGCAAGAAACACATGCAGTTTCAGTTGATGCTTACATAAGCCAGATTGTTGAATAAAACATTTCACGAATGTATACTACAGTAACATAGAAGAAAATCATAATATAATAAATAATGTACTTTGAACTGACTTAAAATCTGAATATGGTTCAAAATCAGTTATTATAAAGGAAAAGATTGTATATGCAATTAACAAAACAAAAGCTAATAAAGCACTAGACCCAGACAGAATTCCGAGTGACATAATCAAACATTATCCTGATGGGTGGATATTTTTGCTATACTTTGCATATAATTTTATGATACAACATAGCTCCTCTCCAGAAACTTGACAAGGAAATGTTATTTACCCAATACTCAAGAAAGGACAGTTAACAATCTACAAGTGTACTGGCCAATATGTTTGGTTAATGCAACACAGTAACTTTTTGTTAGAATACTCCACAGTAGACTGGGATCATGGGTAGGAGAAAGTAATGTGTTAGATGATGCTCAAAATGGTTTCAAAAAGGGATGCTCCACAATACAACACTGCCAAGTACTAACTCACCTTATTGCAAAGTACGTTAAGTTCAAGATGGGAAAATTGTTTTGTTGCTTCATAGATCTTGGCATGGCATTTGACTGTATTACTAGAAGGACCTTGTGGTCTATATTATGAAAATATGGTTTGGATAAACATTTACTCACTATAAGGACTAGACTTCTTGAAAACAAGTGGTCTGAAATATAATACAATCTGTTGAGGGATTTTATGCCCCCAGGTTAGAGCTATCTTAGGAGTGGGACAAGGCTATTTTGTGGCATCTCTTCTTTTCAATTTATATGTAAATACTATTTTGGAAGAAATGTATAACCAGGACCATAGCTATCCCTGGTGCTAGTTGTCCCCCCCATCGCCAGCCCCAACTGTACAATTAAAATCCCTTGAGCTAGTGGTCCAACCCACCCAAGAATACTGAGAGAGTTAACAACCAAACCAGCTGATCCACTGGCTGAGCTGTTCAACAGCTCACTCAGGACTGAGGAAGGCCCTGCAGATCGGCAGTTAGTGGGTGTGGTACTGCTACATAAGGGAGTGGACAGGGAGTGGGGTGAAGCACACTGTCCTATAAATATGAGGCACGCTCACTGACTCTACAAATGGCAGTCAGCCAAGGAGGTGTGAAGAGGGCTCTGCCAGTCACTGTAGGCACCCACAGCACCGCAGAAACAAATAAGGTGAATTTGGGGGGTGCCTGGTGCTGTGGGAAGGGGACCACTGAACACCAGGAATTTTTTTTTATTTCCAGCTGGCAGTTGGGGGGATGGGGACCTCTAACACCTGGGATACTTTTTCCCAGTGAAGGGTTGGCGATTGGAAGGCAGGAGGGAACCACTAGCACCAGGGATTCTTCTTATTGTACAGTTGGGGCTGGTGATCAGAAGGTGGGGGGACCACTAGCACCAGGGATTATAATTTTGTGGTTGTGGCTCATGATCGGAGGGAGGGGGGACTATTACTACCACGGAATAGTTTTGCACAGTTGGGGCTGGCAATTGGAGGGTGGGGGATCACTGGCATCATGGAATGTTATTTTTTATATGGGGCTGGGGATCGGAGGGAGTGGGACCACTACCACCAGGGAATAGAATTGTACAGTTGGGGTTGGTGATCAGAGGATGGGGGGGCACTAGCACCAAGCATTATAATTATATAGTTGAGGCTGGTGGTGTGAGGAAGGGAGGGAAGGAGGACCACTAGCACCAGGGATAGCTACAGCTATCTTGGCCTGGCCTCCACTACCTATGCAAATGAGCCCATAATGGACATGCAGATGACTCTCTAATGTCGTGCATGCCCAATGGGCTCATTTTCATGAGTAGCTTTGAAAACTGCTGACAGCACTTTAGTGCTATCAACTCTTGAGGCAAACTTCAGGAACCATGTCTGGGCAGCTCTTTCTAATGTAACACTGCCCCAACATGGCCCAATATTTAGTCGGATAGCACCCAACTGAATATAGCATCCTCAGACCACTAGGCAATTATAAAGTCAGGGCAAACATTAGCACTTCGCTTTGCACCTATCTGAGTATTGTACCCCACATCTCCAAACAGATAGAAACAAAACAAAGATGGTTGTGTTTGACACAACAATGTTTCAAAAATATAAATTATGGTTGCATTGTTTATAACTAGATACAATCAACCACTATGATTACTTGGGTGTTCATTTTGCAGCAAACTCAACTTGGAATATGCATGTAAAATATATCAAATTCAAGGTGCAATCATCAATAGTTGGCATTAAAGATTTTATGAAGGCCTATGGAGGAAATTCTGTTCAGCGATCCCTTGTAGTAATAAATGTGAAAACTACTAATGCTGTAACATATGCTACTGAAATTTGGAGCCTAACAAACTACCCTTCCTTGAAATAATGTTAAACAAACCGTACTGTTGCATATTGAATGTCACAAATTCAGCATTGTTACATACTTTCAGTTGTGAACTTGGACAGTATCCTTTACAATTACATATTCTTTAAAAAATATTATCATTTATATAATGCATAAGAAACGATTACCCAAAAATGCTTTGAGGATCAAATTACCTACTCAGTGAGGAGCATTATCTTCCCATATATGAATTTTATGAAATTTCACCTGTATCCAAGATTTTAGCAGGGAGCTGTATGTCTCAAAAATTATAGAAAATAATTAAAATAATCTTTTTTTCCCCCTATTTATTTTATGCTCCCCATGGTGCTGGCAGGCAGCTCAGGCCCCTCCCTTGGAGGGGCTCATTCTCTGGTCCCTGACTCTCCCATGCCCAACCCTCATAACAACCCCCCCAGGTTGTCATCCCCCATTACGGGGCAGAGGGTGAAGGGCAATGACTTTCCCCCATCTCTGGAGAACAACACCCAGACTCCAGAAGGCAGGTGCTGTGGGGCCATCATGGAGCCTGCCAGCTCCATTTTCCACTTTTCTGCCCCTCCCTTTGCCGCAGTTGCTCGTACACATGTGGAGGCATGTGCACACAGCAATCCATGGCACCCTCCCTATGCTAGCTGCTCCCATCTGCACTACCATCAGGCCTCCACCCAGGTGCAGCCTTGTAGCAGGCACAGCTGGGTCCCCTATCTGGGAGAGGAGAGCTGCCCTATAGCCAATCAATCCAGCTCCCAGACCCCCCCCCCCGCTGACCTCTGATGTCCCAGGTTCATTCCCTAACCTGGGTCGCCGGCATGGTGCGAGGTGTGGTGTCCTGCACCTCAACCCTCAGTGCTACCTGGCTGGCTTGAAAGGAATCTTTTTCATCCATTTTAGACTGGAACTTTACAGCTCCAATCAGTTATTTTTCAGACAAAAAAAATGGGTGGGTTTCATTCACCCTACTACAGTTGTGGTATGGGTAGCTTAGATAATCTTGAGCATGTCATTTTACATGCCCAATATTTAATAAGGAAAGGAAACATTGGCTACATAACATTCTATGAGAAATTCCAGGCTGTAATCAACAAAAGCTATGTACTCTAATTTCCTTCCAAAATGATAAATATAGTGAAAATCTTTGCACTTTTTAAAAGGGATAAGGATATCTTGAACTCAGATTAATAGCTTATACTAATTATTTCTTCTAATTATCTCCTGTTGTGTACATTAAACCTATAAATTGATATTAACATTTTAAGTGTAATGCATCCTTAGCATGAGTGCATACTAGAGGAAATCGTGTTATAGTTGATAAAGCTGTTGGCTCCTCATGGGAATTTGGGAATAAAAGCTCTACCACACTGGTTAGGGAATATACATAATCAGACCAAAACACTACAGTGTCTTATTTACATTTTGATTACATTTGTTTAGAATTTGCTAAAGAAAATCCATTCATACACATTCATTTTTTACTGTAAAAAACTGATGTCTGTATTGTTCTGTCCGTTCCTATGTAAACCAATGCATGTCACAGTCATAACCTAAAATGATGAGATTGCTAAGCCAGCCCACCAGCACAGTGGTAGTGCTACTGCCTGTGGTGCCGAATCCAATGACCAGAGGTCAGGAGTGACCTTGGGAGTTGGAGGGTGGCTGAGGGGAGGAGGATTGAGCATCCTAAGGCTGCTCTTCTCCTCTGTGGTGGGAGGGTTTCAGTGGCCAGTGTTAGTGGAGACTAGGGGTTGGCTCATCGACACTCTATACTGGGGGCAGAGGCAGGGAAGATGCCTGGTGTGCTTCACATGGGTACATGCATGGCACTTCCATTGGTGTCATTGCATGCCCTTCCACCACGTTGGGAGAAAAATTGAAAAATGGCCTGGTGCTGCCTGGATGATGCCAGCCATCCCATGGGCTCTGCACCAGACTTGAAGACAATCTCCTGCTCTGGATCCTTGTCATCAGCAGATGGCACCTGCCATTGGTCCCCCACCACGAGATGGCCAAGCCATTGGGGAGGTTTGATCTAAGAACCCACACCAGATCCATATATCGGGTGGCAGAGCACCACCACAAAACCCCACCACACCGTGTAAGCCATGGGGGATGCATGTGGAAGGTAAGTCCTTGAGTTCCAGGTGTTGGGGGGGCAGCAGATGTTTTTGCAGCACCGCAACAGACACATAAACAAAATACACCCCCAAAAACAATAATGAGATTATTCATTTTTGACTAATGTCATGCGTTTCCACCTTAATGTGACTTACTGATTATTGAGTTATAAAATGGAAACGCTGTTCACAATTGTCAGTATCTGACTATTATGTATGTTTAGAATTCACAATAACGTAAAGTGAAATTATGCATTGCACTGTAGTGCCCTGTAGCATTTGTATTGTATAAACTGATGTGGAGTGATTTTAACATTTTCTATGCTTTTGATGTATATACAAATGACATTTAGTCGATCAATAATTTTGAACTGAATTTAGTAGAGGAGGGATGTCCCTAATTTTACTCCTCAGAATTCTAATCCCATATATATAAAATGTCAGCCATTGGTCAGCAGGACATGCAAGTATAAAGAGAGCTAGGGAAGTGGGCAACTACTTGTGGATGGCAGCAGTGGATCTTGTCAGCCATTGTTTAACAAATTAAAAGTAGGATTTAGAAAAAATTAAAACAATTTCGATAGGGGCTGAACAGGCTAATCTGAACTGTTGTAGCAGTTGGGGAGAGCTGTGTCTTTTCCAGTCTTTTTTTTTTTTTAAATGATACTAGTCCCACTAGCCCAAAAAGACCTCCACTAGCTCACCTGGGCTAGTACTTTAAATTACTGGCCACTAGGACACCTAGGGGCACTACTGGACTTTTAGCTAAGATCATCCATCCACTACCAAACAACACTTTCTCTTCTCATTGTTTTGTTAATTTATGTTCTTCCTCTGTATCTGTCTTCTTACTCTGCCATAACTGTAAGTTTTTATCTAAAGCTCCCTGTGTCTTTCCTCCTATGCTGACCTATATTCCTTTCTTATCTCTCAACTGTCTGTCTCTGCTCTTGCTACTGTATTTTCTCCATATTAACCTATTTTCACTTTATTTTAAAGGGTCTAAGAGAACACAGAATCCTCCCACATCAGATAAGTATTATTCTATGTCTAACCTATCCTTCTCCATCCTCTTTGTTCCCTAATAACTACAGATCCTTTGTGACCCCTTTCCTATATTTTTTTTTGCAGGTGAAAAGGACTTCATCCCTTAAAGACCCCCAACTCTGGTTGCCCAGTACCGGGTACGAGTCTGCCTACTTATTATCTATACTTGGTTACTTGATTGTAATGGTGCAGCCACACCTGTTACAGTGTGTTGCATTATGTTAACTGAGTAGGGAACTGATTGTGCAGTTTTGTGAGAATTAATTTCAGTATTTCACTAGAGCTATTAATGTTATGTATTCTGCCCATATGTTTACCATGAATTATAATTTAATGTAATCTGTGTATACTGTACGGTATATTCTGTTTACTCTCATCTGTTTTTATATGCGTTTTGTATTGTACTTGCTCCTGGCTGACTTTAATCTGCTGTAATCGTCATGCTTGAAGATAGGCATTTATATTTATTTATTTCAAAAGTGACACCAGGAAAGAAATACTGAGCGAAAACAACTTGTTTCCAGATACGTCCTGGGGGAAAGGGGATGGGGCATAAGTACATATTAGAACAATAACATAGATTATACTATAACATGGAATGTCGTTCAGAGATTTAAATTAACAGTGCAAAGCTTTTTTCATTAGGACTGTATAGAAAATAAAAATCAGTATCAAAAGGCCAGGACATGAGGCACGTCAGTTTGGAATCGGGAGAAGAAACTTTTTATCAGTGAGGGGATTAGGTGGTAGAATGTAGAGGGGAGGAGCATAAAGGAGAAGTAGAGAACTAGTGTAGAATGGATTTGGAGATGGAGGAGAGGGTGGATATGTATAGGAATGAGGAGGGAGGAATTGGTAGCTAGGGAGAGGCTAAGGAGAAGGGCTGGAATGGGAAGGGCAAGGAGTATGAGAAGGGAAAATATATAGTGCTGGGCTTTGACTAAGGGCAATGACAGGAGAGAGCAGTGTGGCCATGGAGTAGAGAGGAGAGAGAGAATGTTTTGGAAGATGCAAAGCGAATGGTTAGGGGGAGAGAATTCCAAAGTGGAAAGAGAAGGCAGCCTGATCAGGAAGGGTCTGTGAGAGAAAAGCACAAGGGAACAATAGCTGGAGTTATGGAGGGAGTAGGAAGGGGGTAAAGGGGAGAATAGAGAACTGATGTGGGGGAGGGGGAGAAATACCAGCCAGAATTTAGAAATGAAAAAGGTACAGCAGGATAGGTGACCATCATCCAGGGAGGGAAGGAGAGGGCAGAGTACAAAGAACAGTGGTGAGTGCGGGACAAACAGTCCAAGGCCAAGTCCCAGATGGAGTGAAAGAGGGGGTTGATTCTGGCCAGGGTGGACTTAGGGGTAGCGCTGTAGACAATATTGCCAGAATCAATTATGGGGAGGATAATTTTAGTGATGATATCTCGGGGGGGCACTAAGTGGGTTGCAGCTTTTGTTCCTACACTACATAAGGTGCTAAGCTTGAGGTAGAGTATTTTTTTATGAATGGCATCTATGAGCTGTGAAAAGTCAAGGTGTCAGCCAAGCCAGACTCCAAGGTACTTAAAGGAGGGCACGTTGTCAACTATGATCCCAGCAAGGCTGTGGAAGGAAGGGAAGGATGGGAGCCTGGAAAGCCTCTGCCTAGTACCAAAGGACATAGAGACCATTGTTTTTCACATTTAGGAATAGTTGATTCAACCTGAACCAATGCTGGGCAGAGTCTATATGTCTAGTGCACTTCCTGGTTAACAGAAACTAAATACAGTCATTCTAATAATAAAAAAGAAATTTCGTCTCCAGGTCCATTTCTACACAGAATAATTAAAAAACCATATCTTTGAAGCACCAATCTGTTTCACTTTTAATTCTATGTCTACCATAAAGCCTGATTATACCCTATCCTGCTTGGAGTCACTACTTTTTATCGCATTGCATCTAATAGCCCTACCAGGCAAACTCTTAGCCATTATCTGTTACTCTCTCAGTTCATCTTTTTTTTGTAGCCATCTCAGTTCCCATACTATATAGTACTATACAGTGGCAACTGGAGTTTAACTCAAAGAAGTGCAAGATCATGCACATAGGGAAGAGAAACCCTGAAGCCAACTATAGGGTGGGAGGGAAGTTGCTGGAAGTCACAAGGGAAGAAAGAGGCTTGGGCATCATCATCACTGATGACCTGAAATCATCCAAGCAGGCCACTAAAGCAGTAGGTAAAACTAGGGGATGTTGGGGTGTATTAGTAAGGGTATCACGAGTCGGAGGAGGGAGGTAATAATCCCTCTTTACAGGACACTGGTTGGGCCCCATCTGGTGTACTGCATGCAGCACTGGAGGCCACACCTTCACAAGGACATTAACCAAATTGAGGCAGTCCAGAGAAGGACAACCAAAATGGTACAGGGACTGCATCAGAAAACATATGAGGACAGATTAACAGAGCTCAATATGTATGCCCTAGAGCAAAGGAAGGAGAGAGGTGATGTGATCGAAATATTCAAACACCTTAAGGGCATTAACAAGGTGAAAGATTCTAACATGTTTCAATATAAGAAAAATAGCAGGACAAGAGGACATAGCATGCGATTAGAGGGAGGCCAATTAAGGGGTAATGTGAGGAAGTTTTTTTTTCACAGAAAGGGTGGTGGATGCACAGAATGGCCTACCTCAGGAAGTGGTGGATATGAATATAGTGAACAGCTTCAGACAGACATGGGATAGGCATAAGTGGGCAATACAGATGAGTATGAATAGATAGGCCATTGACAGAGCAAAGACCGATGGCACATTCGTAAGGTAGAATAATAAACGGGCAGACTGGATGGGCCTTGTGGTCCTTATCTGCTGTCAACTTCAATGTTTCTATGTTTTAAGGATGGTCTAAAGGGCGGTCTATCTCTACCTTTCTGTTTTGCATTTCAGTATATCCCCTCTCCATGTATTCACACTATTAATCTGATTTTCACTCTCTTCCTTTTTCTGTTTTACTTGGTTCCTTATGTTGTCTGCTATTTGAAACACATTTGTTTCCCCCTTTGTTTTTCTTTTACTTTTTTCACTTTTGATGGGCTTTGGGTGGTCTACACAAGTTATTGAACTAACTTCCGGTCTACCTGTCTCAATAAAATGAAGACTATCTAATACTACAGTTGTGGAAGTTTCCTTGGGGGACAGCATGTTTATTGTTCTAGATATGTCATCCATCCTTGCATTAGTCATAGAAAGGTCCTCTCTAAATGTATTTTATCCAGCTAATTCTTTATGATTACTAATTGTCCCATTATCACCAGGATGGCTGTATAACAATTCCTCATTACATTAATTCAATCTTTACTCAAATATGAGGGAAAATAGAGAGCATCTAACTTATCTGCTCCAGGTGACATTTGCATGAAAAATCTACTTCATTATCAATAGTTTTAGATCCCAGTGACTCACTGGATTTGAATACACAGTGAGAAAGCAATCTACTTCAGTTATCTAGTGCTTTCAATCCCGTACTAGTTTGTTGCTGCTCCTTCTTAACCGAAGAGACTGTTTTTTTTTTTCTAATTTAGATTCATGGGTTGGATTTTCGAAGGGCAGAGAATGCCACAAGCCCCCAGTGTGCCAAATATATGGTGCATGGGGCTTGCAGTAGTCTCCCAGCTGGCGATTGGGCTTTTTTGATCCTGTGTGCCAATTGCTGCATGTTAGACCAACTTTGACTGGTCTAGCTTGTGACAATCCTGGATACACTTTTTATAGGGCTTGTGGCAAATATTTTGCTGAAGCTGCTTCAGATCATGTAAAGTGTCATAACTGTGCCCGCTGAACAAAAAATAGGTGCAGTTTGGGGCCAAAGGTGTTGGCACAGCTGTGCTGACAAAAGGGTTTGACACAGGGCTTGATGCAAGTCCTGCATCACCCTTTAAGAATCCGGCCCATTGTATCCAAAGGTGTCATACATCAGCAAGTTACATTCTCTTCTTTAAGTTTGTGCATGCATGTCAAACTTCTTGTGATGAGTGACTTTTGAGGGGTGTGACACTGTCTGTCCAAAGCAGAGTGCTCTGCAAGGGGCTTGATGGTATCACACCAATCATCAGCTAGGCTGATCATGATGCTGTTTTGCTTGAAGTGGTCTGCACTTGAAAAGAAAAAGCTCCACCAATCATGTGGTGGCTTTCTCCTTTCAGCTGCTGGTCACTGCCTAGCAAACAGCCTTTGCGTCATGATCAGCCTGGTTGACTTCTCCACCCCCTCACCACTCCACCGGTCCCTTCCCTTTCCAGCCCCTTGCACCTCTGGCTGACACCTTAAGCCCTGTAGGGCATAAATAAATGTACAGTAGTGATGGTGAAGCTGCAATTCTGGAAGGTGGGAGGAGGTGCTTTCCTCCCCTGCCTACTCCATTTCCTGCTGACTTCTTTTGCTCCACTTCTCCCACTGAAGTAAGCCATAGCCTAAACTCCATATGGGCTAGGAGTTTGCAATGCCTGAAGGCAGTATCACTTAAGCATGATCATGCTAGCAGATCCCCCCACTGACATCGGGGTGCTCAATCCATGTGTCAGAATGTATCCCCTCTCCCTCATTAATGTGGCACACTGGGAGCCCACCCCAGTGTGGCAAAAGACTACCTCTTTGATGTTTCCAACACCTGGATGCCCACTCCCACTGTCAGATGATCCACCCCCCATGCCCCTATGTTCTCAGCCTTCCTCAGGGTGTCCAATACTCCAGTTGGCATTGACCCCCCTAGTACTCTGGCACACTGGCAGCCCACCCAAGTGTGCCAAAATCTGTTTTATTAGTATGTCATCTGTAAAAAAGAAAACAGTCCCATGAGGTCTTTTCTTTTAACCTGAAAAAAAAAAAACGGTCCCTCGTCAATCCCACCAGCCAACCTTCCACAACCTGCACCCTCCCTTAGTTAACCCCACCTCCCCACACCCCCCCTCACCCATACTTACCTCCAGAGGTTGGCAGCAGTGATCTTCTGTGGACCGGGAACACGTCTGCACTCTTCAGATACCAACTGGGAACTGAAGAAATGATGGTAAGTCCTATAATGGCAGTCAAAGGGGGAGGGGGTTCAACTTAGGTTGATATTTCAGCCAATTTTTGGAGTTTTGGTCCCAAGTTTTCAACTTGGGGTTCTTGGGACCCCACCTCATGAACACTGTCACTGTCACTTCGTATCTCAGTCCTGAAAAGTGATTTTGTGGTCGCTGTGTGGAATCACCTTTCAGGACCAATTAATGAAATGACAGTGCCACTGTTCATGAGCTGGGGTCCCAAAAAGTCCTTGTTGCAAATTTGGTGAAAAAAATCCAATAATTGGCTGCATTCCAAGCGTCCATTATGCATTTTCTATGCACTCTTATAACTTCATCAATTTTTAGTATTTTCACTCAAAATTTCCAATATTGCCATTTTTCACACCCCCTTATGAACAGTAGAGTTGTCATTTTTTGCATCCTTCCCAAAATGTATTTTCGCACCAGTGACACAGAATTGCACAGTCGCTGTGTGAAATCAACTTTCAGGACAGATTAATGAAATCCCAGTGCCACTGTTCATGAGGGTAGATCCCAAAAAGGCCATGTTGAACATTTGTTGTAAACATTCCAAAAATTACTGCGTTACAAGCCTGAGTTGCACAGTTCCTACACACACTCATAACTTCACCACTTTTCATTATTTTCACTCCAGATTTTCAACATTGACGTTTCTTCACAGCTCCTCATGAACAGTACAGTTGCCATTTTTTTACATTCTGCCTGAAATGTTTTTTTCCACCTGCAGTGCCGAATGGCACACTCGCTGTGCGAAATCACCTTTTGGGATTCAGTAACAAAATGATACTGCCACTGTTCATGAGGTGGGGTCCCAAAAAACCCATGTTGAAAATTTGGACCAAAAATACCAACAAACCCCTGGGGCATTAAGATTTCCAACCATAATACCCACCCTATACAGACTGACTGGAGTTTGAGTGTATGACTTGGGGTCATCGGCAGTAATGCTCAGCCCACTCCACCCCCATCCTGCAGCCACTGACAAGCATCGAGGTGTGCCTTGGGGTCTTCAGCTCTAATGTTCACCCCATTATCTTATATTGCACCCATCTTAGCTTATTTTCTTATGGAATGGGGTGAGCATAAGGGCTGAATTCCTCAAGGCACACTGCGACACCTGTTGGTGTCTGTAGGGTGGGGTAAGGAGGAATAGCATGAGTGCTATGGCTGACAACCCAAAGACACACCCCCAACACCTGTCAGTCTCTGCCTGGTGGGAGTGGGGGTTGGCATTACTTCATTACTTCACTGCCATTTCTATTATGCTTCTCTCTAACCCCTGCACAACCAATGCCAATACCAGCAAGCAAACATTCAGCATTGACAAATGCTTGTTTTTCTAATGAAGCAAACCAGTGTTGGAATAACATAAGAAATTTGTGTTGAGAGTGATGCCTTAAAATGTAAGGCAGAGGAATATACACAGAAAAATATGTGAGGCATTTACAACAGCAATACCAACAGCGAACTTTCGGCATTCACAAATGCTTGTTGTACTATGGAATAAGGTAAAAAAAAAATGGAGCAAATTATTTTCAATGGAGTCTGTTTCCTTCACTTCCCTGTTACTAATATCTGCAATATTAACAGAACTACTAATATTTATTAATACACTTGGAGATTTTTCCGCAGAGTTACTGCTCAGGTCATTCATTAGTTCTTCAGGACTGTTTTGGGGAAATGTTCTTGTTGCTTATTACTTTTACTAATGTCCCTGTCAGGAGACATAATGGGGTTATGCTTAATTGGACTAGATGTCAGCCTGCCTAAGATTTAACACTGTTGCCCATGGTTCTATGTCATAATAGCAAACGTGTTATAGCTATTGCTATTATGGTGAGTGTATATCGCCGAAAAGCAATTCAGCGATATACAATTGCAGGCAACTGGGCACACACAATACATTAAGTGTGTTTTGGGGGGCTGTTCCCCCCAGTACCACCCTGATTAAGGATTGTTAACTCCAGGGGGCACATGTTGGAGTGGGGGCACAGCCCGGTTTAAAACCAAAAATGTAAGTCCCACAACCGCTGGAACAAAAAAAAATCTTCCCGGCCCCCAGCTCCAAACCCAGGACCTGCTCCATTAGAGCCTGCCTCCCTACATACCACATCATATGGTTAGCTTGGCAGAGCAGGCCACTAGAGGGTAATAACCCTCTTCCCTATCCCTCCCCTTCCCCTTCCCCTCACGATTTTCTTTTTCCACTTGCTTTTCCCTCCCCTCGCAGTCCCAGTCTGAGCTACCCTTGTAGGTTACTTATGAGAATAGTACCATAATATGGGTTGCCATTTTGATGATCACTCATATACAATCGCTGTTATCACCAAATACCATTGCTCACAGGTCATGGATTTACCTCTTGTTATCAGCTTAGGGGTAATTATTTCTGTAATCTATGATTGTTTGTCATCAATCATTTATTTTTAATCTTAAATTTCACTTTCCCTTTTTTGCAGGACTTCTCTTTTTTATCCATTTTTGTTATTCTTCAACTCTAGAGTAAAACTGTTAGTAAAGCAGGTTTCCCCTTTCCTACCATTATCATTCTTCTCCCCCACAAAGCTGCACCTTTCTTGTTTCCTTGTTAAAACTTTATTTATTTCTGAAAAAAATAGAGGAAATGATATGTGGGGCAGATTTGAATTTAACATTAGTTCTGCAGGTTGACAGCACTCACCAGAAAGATCATCAGGTAGCTAAAAAAGTTGAAGCTCTGTTATCAGAAGTTGGTCTTTTGGATTCGTGGAGATACTTAAATGCATGCTCAGGAGGGTATACTTACTGTTTAGTTGCCCATCATGTTTATTCCAGACTTGATCTGTTCTTGCTCCCAATAGATGTAACAGCCAAGGTGCACAGCTGTACAGTGGGTAACTTACGGTTGTCAGACCATGCCTCCCTATCCTTAATGGTTGACTTGAATCTCCAAAAAAGGAACAGTTTTTTAGAGATTAAATACATCCCAATTCCAGGTTATGATGGTACATGAACAAAGCCACATTCTTGTACAACAAGTGGTGGCAGACAATTCTGACCCAGATATTTCAGCTGGAATAATATGGGATATGGTAAAAGCTATTGTTCAAGGGAAGCTGATAGCAATGGCAGCAGTGGAAATAAGGGAGCGGTTAGAAAAGCAGAAACAATTAGAAACTAAAATACACAAATCAGACGGATTACAACAGTGAAAGCTAAACAGAGAGAGAGAGTTAAAAAAACCTGCTCAACTTAAAGAAAGAATTTAACCAAATCTTAGATAATAAGGTCAAGTAAAATCTAAAATACCTCTATCAGCGTTACTACAAAAGGAGCCTTAGGGGGTTCAGGGTGTTGGCCTGTATACTGAGAGTTCAAAGAGCAAGGGCACACGCCAGAGAACTATATATCAAGTCAGAGGAGCCTGGATATCAGAAATAGGTCAGATTACAGAGACTTAAAAAAATACTATATAAACCTATATTGAGGCAGGCTGAGTCAGCCACCGTAACTCACAGATGCATATCTGAAACAGCTTACCTTATATCAGCTTACCCAAGTTCAGATCACAGCATTGGTAGCTGCCATTGCAGAGGCAGAAATCCATACTGTTATTGCAGATGATAAAATCAGTAAATGCCCAGTTTCCGATGGGTTCCCCACAGAATTTTATTTAAAAAATTCAAGGACATTTTGGCTTCACTACTTAGAGATGACTATAGAGAGGCATTGGCTGAAGGAGGGAACTTACCACATTCCTGGACTTATGCTATATAGTCTATGATTACCTAGCCTGATAAGGACGCAACTGTATATCAATCCTATCACCCCATCCCCATTTTAAGTGTAGACTATAAGTTCTTGACAGGTATCCTAACTGAAAGATTGGAGGAGATAGTGCCTCATTTAGTGGCCCTAGCCCAAATGGGATTTATAACTGGTAGACAAGCCCCAGATAATGACCAGAGAAAAATTCAAATAATTGACCATATAAACCTTACACCACAATCTGCAATCATTAGGCTTTGTTCACTGATGTGCGGGATGTATCCGAGAGTCACATGTACAAAGCCTGCATAGCTCCACACCCTGGGACAAGTGCACATTGGACGGTATTCACCACTGCCAGGTGCTTGTTCATGCCCATGCACCCTGACATGCAGCTGCATGGGGGTGGACCACAGCTATATGGAATTGCTGTGGGATGCAGACAGGCTTCTGTTGGATGCCCATCCTGGGTCCCAAAGTGAATCCCTTACTGTGCATGTGCAGGGGATCCTGTGAAGGCGTTGACCCAGCAAGCAGTTATCAACAGGTGAATGCCTGAATGAGTGACCCCCAGCCCTCCCTGCAGCCTGGCTCATACTTTTCAACCTTTTGTTATGGGAATGAGGGACACCAATGCCCATAATGAGGGACACACCTGCACATATGGAGACAACAAGCCTAGAAATCTGTGGGGACCAATGTGTTTACATGTACACAGTTGATATGTGATGTGGTACCCTGCCACTAGGATGATTACTTGCTGGCTGTAATGCTGCAGACAAAAGCTTGCGGTTTAAATGTCGCATGGTCAGTTCACTGCCAGATTAAATGTAGCTGAAAATGTTGCCGAGATGTAAAGCGGCGATGTATTGTCCTATTTTCCACTTGCAGTAACATTGTTTTAATTTGATCAGCAGCATACTTACAACTTATGTTGGCCCACCTCTGAATGCATGTTACCATGATGGTGATGTAATTAGTTCAGTTGCATCACATAATTAATTAGTCTCACCTGTGAGTATTCAATTTAAGGAAGCAATGAACTTCATCGGTATTTTCCATTGACATGGAGTTCATTCAAAGTCAGAAAGGCAAGCCGAAGCTTGCACTTGATAATTACTTATACACCAAAGAGAAGGGTGGAGCTGAAAATAAAATTATTTGGCGATGCGAGATGCGAAGCTACAGGGCCAGACTACACAAGGTTGGAGAGGCAATTTCTAAAGCTCCGACTGAACGCAACCATGCCCCTATACATGGCAAGGTTTTGGTAGGTGCAGCTAGAGCAAGCATCAAGCGCCGGGTGAGAGAGACTGAGGATCCAACATGAAATGTTGTGCATTGTGGATTGCAGGAGGCGGATGTTCACCATGCGCACTTTCTACCTTCACAGGACACCTTGAGGAGAGATGTTCGTAGACAGAGGCAGCAGTGTAGCACTAACAAGAACTGTGATATTCTGGACTACGCAAATACTATTAGCAATGAGCTGTTTTTAAGGGTGAATGAGGACATCTTAATTTTTGCAAGTGATGATGACCTTAAATGTTTAGCACAAAATGGACATTGGTTTTACGATGGTACCTTTAGTGTTGCACCATGGGATGATGATCAGCTGTATACTTTGCACATATTAGTAAGTGGGGTAAACCGTCCATGTGTGTATGCTCTTCTCCCAAGATGCAGTGAGGCTATCTACCTTAAGTTTTTTAAGCGCTTAGAGGTATTAATGTCTGCAAAACTTGATGAACAAAGTATAATGCTAGACTTTGAACTTGCTGCCATAAATGTCTTATGAAAGATTGTTCCAAATACAGACCTCAGCGGGTGCAATTTTCATCTGGGACAAGCTTTGTGGTGCCATATTCAAAGCGCTGGTTTGCAACAGTGGTACATCATGGAGGAAGAGTTTGCTCTTAAAGTTTGCTGCTTACTTGCGCTTGCTTTTGTGCCACAAGAGTTTGTAGAGCAATTCTTTGAAATGCTACAAGATGATGGCAGCTTCTCAGATCTGGAAGTAATAATAAATTATTTTGAGGATACATATAGTGGAAGACCCTATAGAACAAGAAAAAGTAGACACCAGCCACGGTACGCAATCTCATTCTGGAATCAGTATGACCGTGTTGTTAATGATCTTCCACAAAGTAATAACGCCATCAAAGCATGGCACAGAGCTTTTGCAAGAACTGTTACTATAGCCCATCCAACTCGTGCTAGACTGGCTCGAAAATTGAGGCAAGAACAGCATGCTGTTTCTCTTCAGTGAAGGCAAGTAGAGCTTGGGCAGAATCCACCAAGAAAGAAAAGTAAATATTTGAGGCTAAACAAAATATATAAACACATCTGCGGTGATTTCTCTTGCTGTGAACCAAAACAATACCTTGCAGACATTGCCAGTGTCCTTGAAATAAATGTTGTCTAAAGCCATTTTTAATTATTAAAGATTTTGTGTTTTTAAAACTACTTCCCCCAAGCAAAAGTGCTTTACCATCATAATCCCATGTAAAGTACTGAAGTGTCACGCTTTTAATGTTTTTAATAAAGATTTTATGTTTTTAAAAGCAGTTCAGCCAGTGTGAAGCACAAGCACAAGTACTGATTCACAAAACGCTCCAAAACCATGCTATGAGCAGCAGACATACAGAGCTCTCAAACCTCCCCACTTTGACTACAAGCTGTGAGCTACATACTGACGCCCATTTCATACACCCAGTGTGAAGCACAAGCACAAGTACTGATTCACAAAATGCTCCAAAACCATGCTATGAGCAGCAGACATACAGAACTCCCAAACCTCCCAACTGTGACTACAAGCTGTGACATACAGAGCTACAAGCTACTGTGACTACAAGCTGTGAGGTTGCAATCACAAGCACCCTTAAGTTCAGATGGGCAACATTTAGTCCACAACTACATGTGAGATGTGACTTTTACATGCAGCATTAATTTGACCACTCTCCTTTTTATCTGCATTATTTTCTCTGCAACATTTTGTCTGGTGACAAATCATCCACTTCCGCGGGTACCCTAGATGTAATGCAAATCTGCTTTACATCTGAAGAAAAGCGTGGGCAACACCTTCTCTATGAGGGATGGCTGAGGGACAGAGGACATATGAGAAGTAACATGAGAGATGTCCCTCATACTCAGGGACAGTTGAGAGGTATGGCCCGGTGGGCTGGGGCAGCCATGTGCAGTGGAGTCATGTTGCTGCCGTAGCAAGTGGTTATCCATTGGGGGGGTGCATAACAGCTATAGCAGATTCCCCCATTATGTAACTTTCACCCCCCCCTGACCAGGCACTCCACTCCTTAGTGAATGGCATGGAGTACGGGCATATCTCCAGACCACCTATGGTGCATAGCTGTGTGAGCAGCCAGGGCGATCTGGTGCACAAGGCACTAGCACACCTGTCATGAATGCTGCCATACATCTGCTTGACCCCACTGCATGACATGCACTCATAGGCATAGAGAATGGACCCCATTATGAGTACAGATGCTGAAAAAGCATTTGATCAGGTGGATTGGAATTATTTATACAGGGTCCTTGCCAGGTTTGGATTTTTAACAACATTTCTTAGCTATGTCCAAACTTTGTATGAGGCACCTCAGGCCTATATCGGGAATAACAAATAACTGTCAGACGTTTTCACATTGGAATGAGGGACAAAACAAGGTTGTCCACTCTCTCCCATCCTTTTTGCGTTATATATAGAACCTCTGACACAGATTATCAGACAGAAACATGCTATCAAAGGGGTTACCATAGGTCAGACAGAACATAAAATTGCATTGTGCGCAGATGACATGCTACTGTATGCGACCAACCCACAAGCATCATTAGATAGAGTAACAGAACTAATTCACAAACTTTCCATATATTCTGGTTATACCTTAAACATGACAACAACAGAGGTTCTGACATTAAATTTTACACCTCCCCAGGATATGAAGGCTGGACATCCAATGAAATGGGAGCTCCAGAAACTAATGTACTTAGGCATTTTCATGCTGGCAAAGAAATAATTATATTGCTTTACTTACTACTTTGAAGGAGGATTTTAAAAAGTGTGCACTATTAACTTTACTTTTTCACTCCTTTTGTCTGCAACAAAAAGAAGCAATGTCTCTGATACTGTATATCAATTTTTAGTGCAGAGTAGCTAGCTGGTGGCCTCTTGTATAATAAATAAATGGAAAGCAGGGTTCCACACTGCACATACTCACAAAGAATGGGGAACAAATGTGGAAGATATTTTTTTTTTAAACTTCTTCAACAAGATGTCATGAATTTGCATGGATGATAAAAAACAGGTACATTACAACTCCTGTACTTAAAGTTAAATGGGATTTGACCTCATTGACAGCATGCTGGAGAGGGTGTGGGAACCCCGTGGGATTCATTGAAATGTTCTGGCAAAGTGAAGCTCTCCGGTTATATTGGGGACAAGTGAGCAAACAATTACAAAATGTTTTCAGCCTGACCACTGCACCACACTATAATAACATACTACTAGGACTTAATCCAACACTTATAAAAGGAAAGGAGGACATTTACTTATGGTATATTTGCACTGTGACTACAACAAAAGCCAGGTACACCCATGGATGCAAAGTTAGACCACTGGGGAGATGGTCTAACTTTGTAATGTTGGGGACTTGTGGCATCCGCTTCTGGAATACCACGTTTGACGCAAATCAGCAGCTGCGACAAACAGCCTGCAGCAAGTCCCCTGTGGTGATTCTAGCTACTTTTGGAATTGGGCCCCTGGACTCAATGGGAGATAGCAGGAGTGGAGGAAGACTAAGGGGGCCAATTCACCACACACTTTGATTAGAGCAATGTGCCCCATCTGATACTATACCATCAGAATTCTGCCTTTGATAATGTATAAGATAATACAACTTTTAGGTGAGCCAGGGGTGCAGTGAAACATACTACAATTTCCTTATACAGACAATACAGATATATAGTACAATTAGGAATATAAACAGTAGGTACCATCACCCCTTACCTTTCTCCTGTTCATGGACCCTCACCATCTCCAGCCAGGGACCCTCACTATTCAGACACTACCTCCTTGAGTTGGTATTGTTTTCCAACCTCCAGAAACTTGGTTATTGTTTAGGTTATATAGATACTTGTCTGGGGTATGCCCTCCGCACAGTGAAACTTTTACAGTGAACATGTTGATGCCGACAACATCGACAGTTCACTGTAAAATTCTGCCCAGGACTCCGGCACTCTTTCCTCTGGTCCTGCTCCCCCTCCCTGAATCAACTCTGACTTGGAGTTGATAATCCCTTAGTTTAGGGGGGGTGAGGGGACAGAGCCCCCTGCATGGGAGGTTCAGGAAAGAAGCCCCCAATGAGCAGCAATTGTTTCTCCAGATGGATTTATGTCGACTGCAAATTGCAGTCGACATAAATCCTTCACTGTAATGTAAGTCGACAAAAAATTGGTCAAACCGGCATTGTAAATCCTTCCTTTTTATGTTGGCTTATGCTTGCACGGCCAACATATTGCATTAGTAGCAGATTTGGAGGCACTGTCACTGTTGAGCTAATGCAGGGCACGCATCAGTAGGTTTGTCCCTCATTCTCCAATAAACCAGCATGCAGGTGCCACACCAGAAATACACAATGTGGTGAATACATCTAAGAAGAGGTCCGCTGCAATGATAGCCAAGCTTGTCATGGAGCGGTACCAAAACATGCCCTCCTTACATGCCTTTCCTGGTGTAGCCCTTCAATTAACATGGCAGCACTGACTGCCACTGTTCAGAGAGCCAACTTCAGGGGTGCCCAATCCCCCTGTCGGCATGCCCTGACCCACATAATTTGCTGATGGGGGAGCCCACTCCCCATCGGCATAATGCACCCCCCCATTTCTTGTGTGTGCCAAGGGGGTGCCCAATACCCCTTGGCATCATGTCCTCCTTCCCAGTTTAGTTTGCCAATGGGGAGCCCACTCCCCATCTGCATAATGTCCCCCCCCATTTCTTGTGTGCTGATGGTGGTGCCCAATCCCCTATCGGCTACATAGCCCTACCAAATAAAACAGACAGGTGGCACGCTGGGAGCCCACCCCAGTGTGCCAAATGCCCCTGCAAAAGAAAAGCCATCCTGCAATGTTTTTTTTTTTTAAACCTGCAAAGCAGAAAATGGCCCCTCATCAACTCTGGTGGCCCTCCCCCCAACCCGCGCCCACCCTCTGTGCACCCTGCCTCCCCACACCCTCCTTACCCCATACTTACCTCCAGAGCATGGCACAATGATCTTTGGTGGACTGGGAACACGTCTACACTCTTCAAAGCCGACTGCAAACTGAAGAAATGCCAGTAAGCTGTATAATGGCATAAATAGGGTTTTTTCAAATTTGGTTCATATCTCAGGCATTTTGGGGAATTCTGGCACCAAATTTTCAACATGGGGTTATTGGGACCCCTCCTCATGAATTCAATCACTGCCATGGTGTTATTCAGTCCTGCAAGGTTATTTTGCTGTCACTGCATGGAATCACCTTTTGGGACTGATTAATGAAATGACAGTGCCACTATTCATGAGGGGGGCTCTCAAAAAGCCTATGCTGCAAATTTGGTGAAAAAAATCCAAAAAATGACTGTTTTATGAGTGTGCATTGTGTAGTTTTCACACACACTCATAACTTCATGAATTTGTAATATTTTCACTCCAGATTTTCAAAATTGGCATTTTTCCACACCTCCTTATGAACAGTACAGTTGTCATTTTATATATCCTGGCCAAAAATGTGTTTTCGTACATCCAGCACAGGATAACACGGTCGCTGTGTGACATCAGTGTTTGGGACAGTTTGAGAAAATGACGATGACACTGTTCGTGAACAGAGGTCCTAAAATGCCTATGTTAAAAATTTGGTGACAAACATACGTAAAATGACTGTGTTACAAACATGCATTGCGCAGTTTTCACACACCCTTGTAACTTTGCAAATTTGCAATATTGTCATGCCAGATTTTCAGCACTGGCAATTTTTCACACATCCTTATGAATAGTACTGCTGTCATTTTTCACAGCCTGTCCAAAATGTGTTTCTGCACCTGTGGCACACAATGGTGTGGTAGCTGTGGGAAATCAACTTTTGGGACAGATTAACAAAATCGCAGTTCCACTGTTCATGAGGGGAGGTCCCAAAATGCCTATGCTGAAAATGTGGCTAAAAAAGTCCCAAAAATAATTGGATTATGGACGTGTGTTTTGCTGTTCCAATGCATGCTCATGACTTCACCAATGTTTCATATTTTCACTCCAGATTTTCAACGTTGCTATTTTTTTACAGCTCCTCATGAACAATACAGTTATCATTTTTCACATCCTGCCCAACATGTGTTTTCATCCCTGTGTCACCAAATAGCATAGCCACTGTGCAAAACCACCTTTTAGCTAACAAACTGATTGTGCCACTTTTCATGAGGTGGGGTCACTAAAAGCCTATGTTGAAAATTTGGAGTGAAAATACCAACAAATGCCTATGATGTTAGGGTTTCTAATTGTAACACCCCACCCTGTAGAGACTGCTAGGCATCAGGGGTGTGACTTGGGATCATTGGCTGTAATACTCATGCCATTCCACCCCCACCCCTACCCTGCAGCCAGTGACAGGCATCGAGGTGTGCCTTGGAGTGTTCGGCCCTAAAGTTCACCCCATTCTCCTATACTACAACTGTCTCTGTGTATTTCCTTATGGAATGGGGTAAGTATAGGGCCCAAAGACCCCAAAGCACACCCCGACACTTGTCAGTGTCTACAGGGTAGGGTGAGGTAAAATGGCATGAGCGTTATAGCTGACACCTCAAAGGCACACCCCAAGACCTGTCAGTCTCTGCAGGGTGGGGGTGGGGTTGGTGTCAGTTCAATACTTCACTGCCATTCCTATTATGCATCTCTTACTCCTGCACTACCAATGCCAATACCAGCGAGAAAACATTCAGCATTGACAAATGCTTGTTTTGCAGTTATTCTTTTTATTAAATGTTCTTTCTCTTCTAAAACCTGCATACAATACATGCAGACCACATTTTATGTTGTTTGAAAGCAGGGCTTTAGCATAAGACATATTTATATACTATATTCAGATATTTGTAGGATTCAAAATTAACCTGCATACAATACAAGCAGACCACATTTCATGTTTCAGAGCAGGCCTTTAGCATAAGACATAATTATACACTATATTCAGATATTTGTAGGATTCAAAATTAACCTGTGAGCATATTAGTAACAATGACATCGATTGTTTCTAGCCATATACTGTATATATATATATATATATATATATATATATATATATATATATATATATATATATATTCTCCCAGATCTTTCGTATCATTGTTTCATCAAAGCCTCACCTAGTAGTTGTCCAGTCATTAGGAAGCATACCGTTATGGTTATAAAAAGTAGCCCTGCCTACAAAGTTCATAAAGAAGTAACCTATGTTTTTATTTACATGTAATAACTGTAGGCGCTTTTCCCATAGGGAAAGCAGGTTATAATTTCCCATTATAGCCCACGAGTTGTAATGGGTCCAGTGTTCCATGATGGCTGGCCACAATTCAGCACTGCCTCAGTTTGCCACCAGTTGGAATCAGTGGTAAGTTAATTTAAGAAAACAAACAAAAAAATTGTAAAATGACTACTTGAGAAACTAGCTGAGCTGAGATTTTTACCTCGAGTTGTGGATCGAGTGAAACTATACTAAGTGCGTGGCTCCATGATGATCTGTCTTTATTTTTTTGTAACTGCTGAGGCAAAAAAGCGATCCCCAACAATTATATAAAATAAAAGCTGGGGAGGTGTGTAAAACTTAAATTTTACATACCCCCTTTGTATTGGATGCCTTTAAAACCCCCTCAAGCTTTGCTCTTGGGGTTTATATAGCATTTCACACCTTGGGAGTGTATAAAATTCTCATTATAACCACCTCCCCAGCCATTGTTCTATATATAATTACTTCTGACCCCCTTTATCAAACTGTTAGATGCCCCTTTCAAATGCCACAGTAACCCAAAAAACAGTTATTATGGTGTTCTCAAAACTTTCTTTTGGCATTTGGTGTCACTTATATGTAGTGTGCCACCTAACTGGCTGTTACTCTGTGTGTGGGTGGGTCATACAGCTAACGAAACATGGCAGCTCTGTTTCCCCTGTAAGCAACAAACAGCACTGATCCTTTGCCTTTCCATGTCATGTATGTACATTTTTTATGTTTTGCATTATTTATCTGGTTGATCCTGCCTTGATAAGTTAAAAAATCTATCTGGTAGATCTGCCGTTCGTACCACTTAAGTGAGGTGAAACAGAAGCTGCATCAGAACAAACTGTGGCTCACAAACATTGTGGTTCACAGTGCAAGTTAAAAAAAAAACACTAAAATAAAGGAAAAAAATGTCCCTTGGAATGGAGGCTGTCCAGAGGAGGGCAACCAAAATGGTGCAGGGTCTGCACCAGAAGACATATGAAGAAAGACTAAAGGAGCTTAATATGTATACCCTTGAGGAAAGAAGGGAGAGAGGGGACATGATAGAAACTTCCAAGTACCTCAAGGGAATCAACAGAGGGTAGCATCTTTCAGAAAAAGAGATGTGCAAGAACAAGGGGGCACAATTTGAAGATAGAGGGGGGATGGCTCAGAGGTAATATGAGGAAGTATTTTTTCACAGAGAGGGTTGTGGATGCATGGAACAGCCTCCCTGAGGAGGTCATGGAGTCAAGAACAGTGGAGGAATTCAAGAATGCATGGGACAGACATAAGGCAGTCCTAGTGGGGGGTAGGAGGAAGTAAGCTGTTGGTTAACTAGGCTCTGCAGCTTATCTGTTAGGTAGGAAAATGGGCAGACTAGGTGGGCCAAGCGGTCCTTATCTGCCATCAAATTCTATGTTTCTATGCCCTTATTGAAAGGGATGTAGGCAGAGAGAGAGAGACAGTGTGTGTGCATAAGTGTGTGTGTGTGTGTCTGTGTCTGTGTGTGTGTGTGTGTGTGTGTGAAATGTTCCAGCACCTTTGGTATGGTGTGAAAAGGGGCTCACTTAAAGCAATGTGAGGGACCTGCTTCTTGAGTGGAGAAATGCTGTGCACCAAACAGAGCATTTTAGAGGTTTTAAAAATGCTGCAGGGGCAGGCAGCTTTAAATAGTATATAGCTGACTCGAGGAGTGTGCATTTTCATCATTTCAGGGACTCCTACTCCTCAAGAGTCTCTGTGAGAAGGACAAACACCCTTTTTGTGTTTTGGAGAAGCCTTTGGGGCTGCCATTGGGGTATAGCTTCATCCTTTAAGGGCAGACTACCCCCAGGTCCATCGAGCACACTTCACGTGGTCTGAACCATTGCCACAGCAACGGATGACATAAGCGGCGGGTGCCTTTAAAATTTTAGTTCCTGTGAGCCATTTGTGTAAGAAGGGGCTCACTTAAAACTCCATTAGGGACCTGCTTCTTGAGTGAGGAGCTGCTGTGCACCACACAGAGCATTTTAGTGGTTTTAAAAATGCTGCAGGGGCAGGCAGCATTAAATACTGTATAGCTGACTCGAGGGGTGTGCATTTGTGGCATTACAGGGACTTCTGCTTTCAAGGGTCTCTGTGACTAGGATGAACACCCTTTTGGTGTTTTGGAGAAGACTTTGGGGCTGCCATTGGGGTATAGCCTGATCTTTTAAGAGCAGACTAGCCCAAGTCCTCCGAACACACTTTGCATGGTCTGAACCTTTGCCATAGTAGCAAACAACATAAGCGGTGGGTGCCTTTAAAATCTTGGCTCCTGTGAGTGGAGTTGAGCATAGTGCAGAGATGATGAGGGGAGAGGCCAACAGCATCTAACAGCATCAGACTGGAAAGCAGAGGAAGCAGGTAAACTGAAATAAACCAAAATAATTTGATGCGGATCATGTGTACTGAGAAATAACTTGAAGGCCACAAGATACAGATAAAGAAAAACAACAAAACAAAAAAGGAAAAAAAACAATGGTGAAAGTATTGATTGGGTCTGCTGTCAGCAGAACTTAGTATTAAGAAATAGGAGACTAGAACAATAAAGCCAGAAACAGCTAAAGCTAGAGACCAGGAGAAAGGTGGTAGTTGTAGTCCTGAGAGACACTAGGAACTACAAATCACCTGTCTCTGGCACTATGATGCTGTTCATTTTCAGAACTCTGTGGAGGAGAAATTTATATCTCGTGTGTGTGATTGTCAGCCCTTTTAAGGTCTTGGGAAACACAGAAACTACAGGCTTACCCGTTGGAGGGAGTTTTACTGTAAATATAAGTGGTGAGTGTCAAACTAATGAAGAGATAAACAGATTAGTAGAAAGACAAAGAATGGATAATAATGTTGTAAAACTGGAGGATAGTTCACCAGGGTTAAGATGTTTAGTATGTAGAATGATTAGTACTGATGTAGCAAACAAATTAGTAATATACACTTGTGAACAATGTAATAAGATTAAAGTGTTACAAGATAAGTTGGAGGAAGTGGGGCAGAAATTAAGAGTGCGCAAGCAGAAGCTGCTGGCAAATAAAAATTTAAATATTACACAGATGGATCAGACTTATAAAGACTTAAATGATGGGGAGTCAAGAAAAAGAAGGAGAGAAAAAGATTAGGGTGGGGACTGGGTTGTAGTAGAAAGAAATGCTAAAAAGAAAAAAGCTGTAAGAAGAAGAGCAATGAATTTCTCAATGGAGTACTCAAATAGTTTTGAGCCCTTGATTACATTGGATGATGAGGGTGTGAATGGAAATACTGGACATAGTTTAGAAAATAATATCCATAATGAAACAGCAAATATAGAGGGTGATCTGGCTGAGGCAACAAATATATTGGGGGAAAGAGACAGATACTCAAAGAATACATACCCTAATGGGAGAATGAAAGAGTGTAGAAGAAAGATAGGGGATGATAAAGAAGGAACAACAAATTTAGTGCAAAAAGGTAATGAGAGTCAGGGAGGAAACAATAAAGAGAGAAAGCAGATTGAAACTGAACAGAATGATGGGGAAGGACAAATTGATTCAAGTAATGAACAGGTTAACATCAATCTAAATATTGGTCAGGAAGATTCTAGTAGAGGGAGGCAAACTGTTGTGACTGATGAATATAGGGAACAAATGGAGTTGGAGAGGAGGGAAAAGAATATTTATATACTAGAACATTCAATACTGAAATATATGGATAGATACACATCTAAGGACAATAAAGAGATTATAACTACAAGTTATTTCTTGGGGCAAAGATAAGAGATGTAAAAGGAATGTTATGAGATATTGTTAAAGAAAAAGATGGATCAGCAGTTTTGATTTTGCACTTGGGGATAATAATATCAGAAATCAAGAATTAGGGGACATATGGAAAGAATCTGAAGAAATAAAGATGGAAGCACAGAAGTTAAAATGTAAGATATATTTTCCAGAGCTTTTACCTGTGCCAAAATAAACTGGCATTAATAATAATAACAAAATAATAAAAAAATAACTAGTTTACACAATATTCTGGGTTGTATAAAACATTGGGAAAATTGTATCCATGAGCCATCATACTTTTATAGAGACAGAGTACATTTAAATAAGAAAGGTAGTAGAAAATTAGGGATAGACATCACATTGGTGGTGGATATTAATTTAAACTAAGGGATAAGGGGAGAGGGGAAATGAATGAGTCCAAGTCAAAGAAGAAAAGAGAGAAATTAGAACAGAAACAGGGTAAGAAAGAAAAAGGGAGAATGAATGTCTATATGGTCACTTAATGCTACAAGCTTGAATATTGAAAAGAAGGTTGAATAAGAAGTAAAGTTGGTTAGTGAAAACATTGATATGTGTATGGTAACTGAAACTTGGTGGGACCCGGAAGTGCAATGGAATAGGGATATTGAGGGATATAAAGTATATTCCAGAGCTAGAATTAATAGAAAGGGGGAGTAGCTATCTATATTAAAGAAGAAATAAATAGTAGTTTATATAAAGAAAGTGAAAAGGAAAGAATAGAACCATTATGTATTCAAGTAACAGGGGGAGTAGATAAAAATATTCTATTTGGATTATATTGCAAGCCACAAAATAGTAGTAAGGAAATGGATAAAATAATAAATGAGGAAATTGGACAGATGACAATGGAAGGAGATGTCATTATAGCAGGAAATTTTAATTATCCTGATATTTGTTGGGAAACATGTAGCAGTAAGAATGCTAATAGTGGAAAATGTGTGCAACAGTTAGAAATGGTAGGGTTGGAACAGTTAATATATAAACCAACTAGAGGAGAACCTACCTTGGACTTACTGTTAATAAATAGAATATATATTATTTAAGGAATAAAGATAAGAGAACCATTGGCAAATAGTGATCATGCTATGGTGACTTTTAATATTAAACAGAAAGCTACATGCATAAGGGGAAACACAGTCATAAAAAAATATAATAAAACAGATTTTCAGAGAATTAAAGGACAGTTTAAAAATGGAATTGGAAACAGAGTTTAGGTGGTAAAAAAGTAGGGCAATTGTGGGAAGAACTAAAAAAAACTATTAAAATTGGAAAAAGAGTATGCATCAGATAAAATACTTTATAATAAGAGAGGAAGAAACACATTATGGTGTACTAGTAAGGTGATAAAATCATGCCTAAAGAAAAATAAAGCATTTAAAAGAATGAAGATAGTAGGAACATATGACATGATACTGTATTACAACAATTGTTTTAAAAAAGTGAAACAGAATATAAAGAAAGAAAGAAGGAAATTGGAGGAAAAGTTGGCTTATAGAAAACATGATGGGAAAATGTTTTATACATATATAAACCAACAGAGGAAGACAAACAGTGTGTAGGGCCATTAAATATTGATGGTAGGGAAATTAAGGATTCTGGTGAGATGGCTAAAGCATTAAATAAATTCTTTGCATCAGTCTTTGAAGGAGGGGATGAGGTAAAGAATGTGAATGTAAATTAAACCCATCAACACCTGGAAATATTAACAACAAAGGAAGAAGTCAAAAGAATAATAAATAAAGTAAAAGTACATAAATCTGCTGGACCTGATTTGTTGCATCCAAGATATGTCAAGGAGGTGCTGCCTTTAATATCAGAAGCATTAGTGTGGATAATTAATGAGCCATTTAGAACAGGAAAGGTGCCTGAAGATTGGAGGCAGACTTTTGTTGTGCCCTTATTTAAAAAGTGAAAAAGATCAGTAGTGTCTAATTATAAGCCAGTAAGCCTGACTGCAATCTTGAGAAAAGTCGTTGAGAGTATATTGAAAATAAAAATATAGGAAGCCTTGGATTTATTGGGTTATACGGATTAAAAACAGCATGGATTTAAAAAAAAACTATAGCATGTGGTACTAACCATTTATGCTTCTACAAAAATATAAATGAGAAATTAAGCAATAATACACCTATAGATATAATATTCTTAGATTTTCAAAAGGCCTTTGATAAGGTGCCCAATGATAAGTTGATTGAGAAACTAGCAAAAATGGGATTGGATAGTTGTATTGTCCTATGGATAAGGAACTGGTTGAGTGATAGAACTCAAAAAGTAAGAATAACAGGTGAACTATCTAGATCTAATAGAGTGGAAAGTGGGGTCCCTTGGGGATCCATGTTGGGGTCTGTTCTATTTTTTTCTATATATCAGTGAGTTGCATCAGGGGGTTAGCAATCAAGGAGTACAATTTGCTGAT
The DNA here is from genome assembly GCA_016271365.2 of Neoceratodus forsteri. Taxonomy (NCBI): domain Eukaryota; kingdom Metazoa; phylum Chordata; order Ceratodontiformes; family Ceratodontidae; genus Neoceratodus; species Neoceratodus forsteri. The sequence goes on along the minus strand of CM028130.1, from coordinate 1,376,025,766 downwards.
GATATTAAGGTAGGAGGACCAGTAGGAACAACAGAGCAACAGAAAAGGCTAAAAGTGGATTTAAAAAAAATTGAAGTCTGGGCTAGAAAGAATTAGATGAAATTTAGTACAGAGAAATCTGGGGTAATGTACCTGGGAAAAGGGAATAAGTAAGTAAGGAGTAGGAATAGGTATGGTATATATTAGACGGAGAAGAATTGAAGGAGGTTGATGAGGAAAAAGATTGTGGGATAGTAATTGATAACAAACTGAAATATAATAAACAACATACAGTGGCTATACAAAAAGCCAATAATATGGTGAGAAATATTAAATGGAGTTTCATGAACAAGTCAGTGGGATGCATGGTACCAAAATATAGGTCTTATGTTAGGCTGTATTTAGACTTTGGGTCCCAATTATGGAGTTCATACACTAAAGCTTATTAGATTTGCTAGTATAGCTGACTACCTAATCCATTCCTCTTTTTAGATGCCACTTGAGGGCAAACTCCAGACCTCTCTCCTTGTGACCTGGGTACCACTATATCATCTCTCTCTCTCTCTCTCTCTCTCTCTCTCTCTCTCTCTCTCTCCAGTGATATTGAACCTAACCCAGGCCCTCCTGATGGCATCGCTCCCAAGAAGCCATCTAATTGGTTCACAGAAAAGGGGCTTAGGCTTGCATATATGAACATTAGGAGTTTGTCAGTTAATTTTGCATAGCTCGAAGCCTGGATTGTTCACAACTCCCCTGATGTCTTAGGTCTAACCGAGACTTGGTTAAAACCCCATATACCAGATTCATTATGTAGGATCAGTGGATATAAACTTCACAGATGTGATAGTCCAAATGCTAAAAAGGGTGGTGTTGTTCTGTTTTATACCAGACAGGAACTTGACATTACGGTCCTCCTGGTCAACTTACCTGTCTATGTGAAACTATTCATGTAGTTATTACCTTAGGTCTCACTAAGAAGCTAAATGCATTGTGCATCTATAACCCTCCTAAAAATGGACTAACAGGCCTGACTAAGGTAATTGACAATCTTTCCTTGCTAAAGGGTAGACAAGAGTTCATTGTTATGGGGGACGTCAACCTGGATTGGCTAGGGAAAAACTCTAGTCTCTATGGTGCTGAACTCAGCAGGTTACGCCTGTTTCAACTGGTCACTCTCCCGACCAGACAGACTAGTAACAGCAGTCTCCAGTCTCTTTTAGACTGGGTTGTCTCCAACAGGCCTGAGAGGATCAGTGCTGTTGGAGTTTTTCCAGACTCAGTCAGTGATCATTCTCCAGTTTACTGGGTTTGGAAGGCTAGGGCCCCTAAACCACCCCCCAGAGAAATCCTTTTCAGGGATTTTTCAAAAATGGATAAGCGAGCCCTAATCCTGAAGCTACAGAACATGGACTGGGCACCTCTATATAATACTTGTAATACAGAATGTGCTGCTCAATACCTCCTTACCATGCTTTTGAACCTTCAAGACAAATATATTCCAGTAAAAAGGGATCTGCTACCCGCTGGTTAAATTATTCACTCCTGTCCTCTCTCAAAAAGAGGGATAAAGCCTGGAACAAAGCTAAGCTAACCCAGTCCCCGTCACACTGGGTGGAGTACAGAAGACTCAAAAACCTATGTAAGGTTTCCATCAGATCTGCTAAGGGCAATTATTACCTTCAGCTCCTTAATACCTCTGTCAGTGACTCTCATGGTTTTTGGAGTCATGTTAACACCATCATAGGGAAAAACAAGTGCAATACCATCTCTGATATGGTTGTAGATGGTTGTAATTGCAATAACCTGCTCACTATCGCCGAGGATTTTAACTCCAGATTCACTGACCTCTCCACCCCTACTGCACCTCCTGGGCCTTTACCTGTCACTCCGCAGGATAACCTTAAACCTTCCAACCCATCTTTCACCCTTTGCCCAGTCTCTGAGAGTGAAATCGTATGCTTACTTAAGTCAGTCTCTCCTGCTGGATCGGCAGGGGCAGATGGACTCTTACCAAAATTCCTAAGAACCATTGCACCATCTATAGTCTCGCCAGTCACTAGACTTTTCAACCTGTCTCTTCTTACAGGACATGTCCCTTCCCTCTGGAAGATTGCTCAAGTTGTACCAGTCTACAAAAAGGGGGACACCACTAACCTTGATAACTACCACCCTATTGCCATCCTCTCCACCCTCTCTAAAATACTGGAGAAAATTGTTGCTACCCAGGTCTCAGATTACCTGTACTCCTTCAAACTCCTCACCCCTGACCAACATGGTTTCTGATGTGAGCACAGTACATCTACTGCTCTCATACAGTTTACAAATGATGTCAGATTCGCTATGGACAAAGGCTGTCTCATTGGGGTTACTTTTGTTGATCTTACAAAAGCGTTTGATTTAATTGACCACCCGCTGCTCCTATCAAAGTTGTCATCCCTAGGCTTCTTACCCTCTGTCACCACTTGGTTACAAAATTATCTCTCAAAGCGGCAACAATTTGTCTAGATCGGAGGTGCTAAGTTCCCTCTTGCTCCTACTTGGATCCGAGTGCCCCAGGGTTTGATTCTTAGTTCTCCCCTTGTTTACAGTCTTCATAAACAACATCCCACCTCTCACTAGTGCTAGCTCAGGTCTGCCATATGCAGACGATCTTGTTCTTTATTAATCCTTCTCAAACCTCTCAGATATCAACCTGAATCTCAATAGTAACTTCAGTACCTTTCAAAGCTGGCTATTGCAAAACAAGCTTGTTTTAAATAAAAATAAAACAGTGACTATGCTCTTCGGTTCAGGTTCAAACATTTCGTCCTCCACCCAACCATTAAGTATCAGAGCACTTGATGGCTCTCCCCTTAATACAGTTACCTCCTTTAAATACCTAGGAGTAACCCTTGATCCCGCCTTGGATTTTGACCTGCACCTAGCCTCAGTCACTAAATCTGTCAATATTCAACTTGGACTGGCATATAAGGTGATACATAGCCTAACATCCACGGCTAGAATGGCCATTGCACAGGGGATCCTGAGACCCAAATTGGCGTATGGGTTAATAGCCTTTCTGGCAACTACAGGAGGTCTCCTCTGAAAGTGGAATGTCTGCTACAACAGCATTTGCCATTTTGCTTTGTCTTTCTCCAAACTTACTCACCAATGTGTTGAATGTGTAGTCTGGCTTAAACATCTCTCTGTGTCACTAAGGTTTGTCTAACAGTTAATGGCATGTTGATTGTCTCAAGAGTTGCAGTGTAGATAGTGTTCTCAGGGGAGATTCCTACCATCATATTGGTTTCTATAATTGACCAGATGGGAGGCTGTTGATCTGGAGTACTGAAACCTCTGATTGTGCCATGAGGAATGTCCAGTGGTATACTAAAGGCCATACTAAGGTCCATACTAAGGTCAAAAAGGAGCAAGAGGATTGGTGAGACCCATAAGAGCTCTTATGCTAGCCATCAATAATAAGTATTTCAAATTTGAGCCTGATACCAGGAACATGTCCAATTTAGATTTAAATTCTACTTTACTTTTACTTTTGACTACTTCTAAAGGTACTCTATTCCAGGAGTCAATCACTCTTACTGAATAAAATAATTTTCTTTTAACATGATTAAACTTTCTTTCCTGCAGTTGGTATGGGTGCCCCCTAGTATCATAGTTAGTATCCTAGAATATGAGGCCTAAATCTACCATTAGATGTGAGTTTGATAGAATATCATATAGAAGCAATAAGTCTCCTCTCAAACGTCTTTCCTCTAATGTGAATAATTTTTGGTGACTCAGTCTAGAATTATATGAATTATGTTCTAAGTTACGTATATATTTAGTGAATTTTCTCTGTACCTTTTCTAGTGATAAGCAGTAAATTTTTTATATGGGTTCCACAGGTGAGTGGCATACTCCAACTGTGGTTAGACATATGATCTAAATAAAGGCATTAGCACATTTTCATTTCTGGATTTGATGTTCCTTCTAATAGATCATATCACCTTATTAGTCCTTGATATTACATCATTAGTATGCTTAGATGGGGACAGATTATTAGAAATGATGACTCCCAGATCCTTTTCATTAGTTGTTACTGATTGAATATTACCACACAAGGTGTAGCTAGCTTTAGAGTTTTTTGGGCCCAGATGCATAACCTTGCATTTACTGGAATTTAATTTCATTCCCCCATTATCCACCCAAGAGGTGATTATATCGAGGTCATGGTAAATGATGTCAATATATAGAGTGTTATTACATGGTCCACCAATCATAACTTCATCTGCACATTTAAGTGATGTGAACATGCACTTCACTGACAAATCTACACTAAAAAGCTGAAACAGACATGGGCCCAGCACCAAGACCTGTGGCACTCCACTGGTCACCAGTCCCTGTTCAGACAGATGTCCATGAATCAACACTATCTCGGCTGTATTCCTCAACCAGTTGCAGATCCAGTTTATTATATCTATATGTTGATATTAAACGTATGTATTTTGTTGTTAAGTGTCCAATGTGGTATTACATCAAATGCCTTACTGAAATCTATATAGATGATGTCACATGAGCTGCACTGTCCTAAGGAGTAGCTAATTGGTTCATAGAAATTTAAGTTCGATAGACATCCCCAGCCTTTTCTGAAACCATGCTGTTCCTTGTCGTATAGGTGAAGTATAAGGGTGATCATATATTTGAGAATAGCTTTCAAGATTTAATAAAGGGTGAGGTCAAACTGATGGGCCTATAATTTTTATATGATGTTTATGGGCTCTTTTTATGAATTGGGATAACATTGGCACTTTTCAAGTCACCAGGTATGAATCTATGATATAAACAACCTTCAAAATGAGTTTAAGTGGGTATACAAGGGAGTTAGTTAGTAGATATAAAAAATGACCTGCTATCCCATCAGGTCCCTGGCTAGTATTATATTTTTGTGTCATTAGCTTATTGTAAATCAAATCAGGGGATATAGAAATTGTGCAGATACTGTTACCAGATGCTAGACCAACTGGTTTGTCATCAGTAGTAAAGACCTCACAGAATTTTTTATTTAACAAATTAGCAATATCTTTACTGTCATGTAATAAATTATTGTTCTCCAGAAGCAGGCCCACCTGATTAATAGTTTTTTTAAGTGAATCAATATAGGCATAAAACTGTTTACTATTGGTCTTGTTCGCATTATGTGCCAATTGACATTTCCATTTGGTTTTAGCTTTGTGAATTTTCCATTTACATTTTTTATGCATGTTTATGTAGTGAGCCCAATTCTCATTAGTTTTATTTTTTAAATAGATATTATGCCTTCAGTTTTTTCATTTAATTAATTTTTGATAGATTTTCCAAACCAGTTTGGGGAATGCTTTGTATTTCTATATTTGAGTGTAGTTGAAATATAATTATTTTTCAGCTCAGAAAGTGTGTTACTCAAAACCTTATAAAAATATTCAATGCTAAATGAATTATGGCTATGATCCCAATTTATACTATTTAAAAAAAACTTCATATCCATGACATTTGCTTCATGATATAAGTAAATTGTAGTTGATCCGTGTGTAAGTGAATAATCCTTGACCATAGAGAAAAAGATGACATAGTGATCGCTGTTACCTAAAGGAGACATAATTTAGAAGTTTTTAAATTCAGATTGATCAGTTCCAAATACTAGATCCAAAATGTTCTCCTCTCTAGTAGGGGCCAACATGTATTGTTTTAAGTGTAACTGAGTACAAGTCGAGATTAATTTCAAACCTTTTGATGTATTTGAACTGAAAGTAACCCAGTTTATATCTCCCAAATTAAAGTCTCCCATTATGGCATTTTCCCTTAATGAAGTAGCTTGCTCCATTTCTTTTTGGAAAGTGTCAAACACTTCTGCTGTGGAGCTGGGGGGGCGGTGATAATATACACCAACAATAATGAAGGTGGTTTTGGTAGAATCTAGAAAGATTTTAACCCAGATAGATTCTGTGTTGCTGTTATGCAACTTGATTTTATTGGAAATGTCAGCACTATGCAGATGATGCTTTAGAAATAGTGCAATGTTGCAGCCTGTTCTATCTTGTCTATTTAAACAGAAAACATCATAACCTGATAAAAACAAACCTCAGGATGCTTTAACATCTCCCCATGTTTCAGTGCCTGAAATAATATCAATGTCATTCTCCATCGTTCTTAATTTGAGCTCATCAAGTTTATGATTCAAACTTCTAGCATTACAATAGATAGCATTTAATTGGTTATTATGATATTTTACATTATTAGTTATATGCTGAGTTACTTTGCTCTCATGAGACCCTAAATTTAGAGGAGGTGAGTTGACATAAGTGGAGCAAGGGGTGGGGGATAAGAGGGAAGTGGTGGGGAAAAGGGGGGTAAGCAGTCTAGGATTTGACACTGTCATAAGTGCAAGAACAGAAATATAAGTGCTAGGTAGTCTAGGGATGGAGCAACAAGAGACAGGATGATAGGGAGGAGGAGAGGAGTGGGACAGGGGGTGGAATGGTAGGTGGGAGGTGAGAGGGAGTAGAATGGTAGGTGGGGGGTGGGAGAGATGTGAAGTTATTTAAAACCTAGGCTTGTGGGCCAGAGTATATTGTTTTGATGAATTGCAGGAAGCATGAGCTGAAGCCTAAGTGTTTTAACACTTTATAGAGGTACCCTCATTCTACTGAGTCAAAGGTTTTTTTAAATGTCTATGGCTATGGCATCTGCAAGAGCGGGGGTCTTATGGGCCACCTGTATGACACCGATAAGCATTTGTATAAAGTCAGCACTATGGTGACCTTGAACTAACCCTACCTGTGATGAGTGTATCAAATGAGGTATCAGTGCTTCTATTACGGTGGTGAGTGCTTTGGCAAAGACCTTATGGTCCACTGAAATAAGGGAGATTGGCCTCCAGTGGGAAGGGTTTATGGAGTCTTTGCCTTTCTTAGGAAGCACTCTGATAGTGGCTATTCAGAGGAAATGTGGATACATGCCCTTGTCAATTGTTTCATGATATGGTGTGGGGGGGGGTCAGGACTGGGCAGATTGTTGGAGATATGAATTGGAATAGTACTGTGGGGTAGCTGTCACCTCTTGGTGTTTTCTGGAGGTTTAGGGATTTTAGCACCTTCTCTGTTTCTTCCACTGTTAATGTGGCCTCCAGTGCCTGGGCATGGTAAGTCGATAGTTTAGCCAATGGCACCTTTTCTCAAAAAGTCTCCATGGCTTGCAAATCAGGGAGTGTTAGGGAGCTGTACAAGTAAGCAATAATACCCAACAGGGTGAGTGGTATTGGGCAATATCAGACTGCCAGGGATGTAATGAGGCCCAACGCCACAGGTGGAAGGTCTTGTAGCCCCTGGAAGGTCCGGTATTGCCCATACCACCCACCCTAGAGGGTATTATTGCACTTAGAAAATGGGCCATTCTATTAAATATGTTTTAAAAAAAATGTTATTTTTAACGGTTAAAACTCTTTAGCTGTTTGATTTAGATTGTAATAAAATAGTTCCTCCATCTGCATTGGAATACTGTGTGTTTTTTTAACCTAGGGTTTTTTGTCCTACTAGAGTGTCTGTAGGTAAGTTTTCAGCTGGTTGTCATGGTTACCTCCCCCCAACATACACACACAGCGTCAGTTAAAATGCTTTTGTTTTATTTGTGTGTTTTTGTTTTAATATTCATTTGTTCATTCATTTATTTTAATGTATACATTCATTACAGGATTCATTTTTTCATCAGGGGATCTGGCAGTGGCTGAGGAGTGGTGGTGGTGATTAGGTGAGCTGGCCGGAAAACTTTGTGATATATAGATACATTGCCATGCTTTGCCTTTGAATTTAAGTTCTAGGTTACTGAAGAAGGCTGCAATAAAAAGGTGAATGCATCCCAAATTGGGAGAGAAGCAGAGGTGGTGGTTGGGAGGCCATGCTGTAGAGCAGCTGGGTACAGATGGAAAGTCAGTAGATTTTAGAGGACAGAGGTCGACCCCTTAGGTGACAGGAAAAGGAAAACTAAACTCAAAAAAAGCTGGTACATTTGTGAGCTTTTGGTGTAGGATGACACAGTGTGAAGGGAAGGAATAAAGTGTAGCATGCTAAAAGGTACATTTTGATACTGACCTCGGGATCAACTTTTACAGTGCTGCATGTGGCAGGCGGGTTGTGGTAGTCGCTGAGAGGAAGGGAGATACGCTGATTTAACATGATTTCACACTGCTCACTTTGCTTACTGATATGCTACTGTGGTGTTCCTGAGGTTTGCTAGAGGGACTTCTGTTGGTTTTTATATATGTGTGATTTGCCATGATGGGGCCCAGGACAGTTTACTGCACTTTTCAAGGTTTGGTCCCCATACAGGGAGACATGCTGCTGGCGTGTGGTTTGCAGTTTGGCACCTGGCTTTGTGGAGTATGCTATCATGTGGGCTGTTTGTGATGTTACACTGCTGGGCATCAGTGAAAACTACCTTTTTTCAAATTTTACTTTTAGGGTTTTGGAATGGTTTTGAAATCAGAGGGGAGGGGAGGGGCTGGGCAGGGAGACAGAAATGTCTAACAGGCCTATTCTGACAAACTGTTACTGGTGAGAAAAACATGGTGATGCTGTATTTTTGAACTTGCTGTGCTCCATGATATTGCCAATGCAGTCTTTCCACCACCACTTTTAAAAGCAGGACTCTGTTGTCTGATAGATGCCCACCTTAGCAGGCCTATCAGCCAATCAAAGTCCTGGATTTTATTAGCCCAGTTTCTAAGAGTCTATCAAAGTATTTCATGATATGATTAAGTAAGGATTAACTGACAACAGAGCATGGGTCTACTTAGGAATTGATCCACACTTGGGGGGTTGGACCAGGAGGCTGAAGAGAGAGTGGTTCCAACCACACAGGCATGGATTAATTCCCAAGTAGACCCATGCTCTTGAGTGGATTAATTCACTTGTAACATGGGGAAGAAAAAGGTTTCGGATCTCTTCTGAGAATGTTTTCTTCCCCATGTTATGCGTTTCAGTAGCTGAGATTTGTACTGATATGTGGCGCTGGTACAGTTCTGGTAATATTTTTGGTCAAAGAACATGAGTAGATGCCTGATTGCGAATCGTTTCTTTTCTCTATAATATTACCAATATCTTGTTTCCCACCTAGGTTTCTTCATGTAATGGTATTATTACTGATGCTGAAGTGTTCTCAGCATATTGTACGTGGAAAACTTGCTGCGGTGTGAAAGTCTTTTCTCCATTTGTGGACAAGATCCTGCCATTAGAAAATGGAGTGGGTGAGATATGGGGAAAGGAGCTATAGGCATCGGTTGCTGGATTATATCTGCAAAGCCCATATTTTCTGCCAATACTTGTGCTTGCTAAATATTATACTTCCTGGATTTAACAACGGAACTCGTTGTTGTGGTTATTGGAAGTAAAAAAATCCTCTGGTTTCACATTAGTCTAGCTGGGTTTTAATTCTGAAATTAATATCTATTTTCTTGTTAGTGTTTTGATGCTTTAGAATTATGTCATCCATATTACAGCTGTTTTCCATGATCGAGGGGCCATGCTGTGTGACATAGGGAGCCCCTAGCTTGGGTACAACCCTCAGCCACATTTTCTTAGCCAGTGCTGGCCCATCTACTGCCCACTGTTAGCTCAGAGTTGGGCTTGCCTCCTCTAACAGACTTCTGTCTGCAGCAGCACCTGGCACTGGTCAAGTGAAGCTAACCCACCCAGGGAAAGCAATCCTAGTCGGTAAGGATGGAAAGCATGATTTGTTGCCGATCAATATGTGTGAACCTTTGTAACTGATCATTTGTTTTTGTTTGTTTGTTAGGTGACAGCTGACAGGGTCAGTTTTTTCAGATGTGTCATATTAATTCTGCATATGAAAATCAATATTGGTCTGTAAGAAATGGGAGGCATTACAACTCGGACAGGCACCGTCAAGGCATCTAGTATGATTGGCAGGACAGTTACAGTATAAAGGAAACATTTATACACAGCTCCTCAAATGTGCACTCCAGACAAATCTCAGATTTCGTACAGCAGAGATTGTAAAATGGGGAATAGAAACTCACAGTGACTATTGGAGGAATGACACGATGCATTAAATCCAGCATGGCCATTGATTAATTGAGAATTAATGTATGGTTACCTAATGCACATTCTCCAATCAAGCACAACCCTTTTTCGTCCCCATGTTACATGTGGTATTCCTACATGGTTAACCCACCATTTGTATCTCTAAAACCAGAAATATGCCTATCAGCTTGCCCATGACATGGATGCTCCCACCCACATCTGTATGGCAGCTGCCCAACATCTTCTCCTGCCTTATGAGGCCCTGTGCATCACAGTGCTGCCAGTGCTCCACTGGGGGCTGCTGCCATGCCGGGCTACCCTTGGATCCCTCCCTGAGAGAGGAGAGCAGTCCTCCCAGTGCTTGATCCTCTCTCTCCCCTGCTGACCCCCGGCAGACCGGTCTTGTTCCCTAACTTGGGTCACCAGCATGGTGTGAGGTGTGGCATCCAGCGCCTCAACCCTCAGCGCCACTGGGTCAGCCAAGAGGGACATATCTTGTACGTACATATGGGCAATGTCCCATAAGTGAAACAATAATGCTGCAGCATGCACCATGTGGATGTTTGTAAGGGACTGCACGAGAGGTCTCCTTCTTGAACATGTGAGCAGGAAGCAGGGGGTGAACCAACTATGGAAGCAGGGCACGTGACCGTAACTAGCCACAAAGAGGTGAGTACCTAAAAGGAAAGGCAGAGGGATTATCTCTTATCTTCAGCATTTTGTGATGTGTACTCTAGCTCTGTTGAATGGATAGAAAGAAAGCTTCTTGAGCTAGATGGGTCTGCTGACAGCATAGCTATTGTCATGCAGGAGTGTCATAGCAGCATTATAGAATGGTGGCCTTTTCATTGAAATGACAGTCTCTTCAAAGCAGTAGCGCCCTTCCAAAGTAAAGACAGAGATGCAGACTGCAATAATCAAAAGGAATGTTGTTATGATTCTGTATTATGCCCCCTTGAAGGCATAATACATATTATGCCCCCTGCCGAGGCACTAGGGGCTCTCACAAGAGGTGACAATAAATTCAACAACAGTTGATTATTGCAGTCTGCATCTCCGTCTTTACTTTGGAAGGGCACTACTGCTTTGGAGAGACTTTGAGACTATTAGGTGATTTACCTTGGTGGCGAACTCCTCTGAGTGCGTGAGAGCAGTAATTTTGCTGTTTTGGAACTTCATTGAAATGACACCTTGCAGATAAGGCCAGGTTGAGTTCGGTGTTCAGAGCACACTCTGTGGAGTAAAAGGAGAGAAGGAAAATAATATTCATAGGGCTCCACGCATATTCAGTTCAGGTTATGCTATAAAATCAATTACTTTTAGTGAGGGTTGTTCCATTCAAAATATAGAAAAAAGACATAAGCCACTTGGGAGCATACATTACTTTTCTACCCCTGTTAATGGTTTAGATATGCCCTTCTGTGTAGAAAGTCTCTTATCTTGAGCTCACAATTTAGTGATGTCATACAAATGTCAGTTCAACAGGTAGAGTGGGGTCTGTGGAGGGGTAACAGGTCACTTCATTATCCAAGGATAGCAAGTTATAGTTCTTTAATCAAAATTGCAACAGGAGAGTCTGCACAGGGCTAGGGTACTGGGATAGAATAACAAAGTAACAGCAAACAGTCCTGCACTCACCACCAATGTAAATAAATCACAGCTCACAACTGTAGGTAGCGTGCCCAAATGTTATTCCATGCCAGTGGAAAATTTATTTTCTGCACTCGCACTGAAAGACATTGTTGCTGTTACTACAGTATTTTAATATTGTACCTCTGGTGCTCCTCTGGGTCACACCTGTACTTCCATGCCCCCCCTTTATTTGTGGGAAACAGTGTATAGTGAATGAAGTATGGTCTGTGATGGAATTGTTTGAGCATGCCTTTCTCTGGACTGGAGGAGCTAGACAAGGGAAGAGAGACAATGGCAGTGACAACCTTTGCCCATGAGATTGCTGCTGGTTCTTGATCTTGTGCCATTCCAGGGGATGGTGGATATCCTGAGTCTAATGACTTATGGTGATGAGGTGTTCTCAGCTGGTTCAATTGAAAGTGACATATACTGTATCTGTTATTGGTGAGGAAGTTCACCAGGCTAGGGTTTTCCGCATCAATGCCTTGCTCCTACTGTAGCTCATAGACCAGATCTGCTGCATGCTTCATTTCTGTATGATTTGTATTGGACCCCTTATTCCTTCTTTTGGCCCTTGGAGATGGCAGCCAGGGGTCATCTTCTGGAGACTCGGGCTGAAGGGGGAGTAGTGGGTGGAAAGTTGGAATCATGTCCATTGATGAAGCAGGTACTCCAGATGATGCACAATGTCTTGGTGCATTGTGGGAAGGTTGTGATGGCTGCTGGCAGCTCATTGCAGGGAGGTATTTGTCAGTATAGTCCTGAGCAGCCTTCTGCATATTGAAAGCAAAGGGTACTCCATTGTGGACCATTCTTAGTGTAGTGGGGTATCTCAGTGTAAATTGAACTCCCCTGTTATGTAGTTGATGATGAATGTCAGTGTACACTCTACACTTTTAAGTCAGTTTCTTTTAAAAATCATGAATATCATCATGGCATATCCTTGAAATTTTAATCTACCCAGCTCTCATGCCTATGGAGGTTGCCTTTTTTAACTGGAAACCATAGGAAGTGTATTAGGATTGGCCTTGGCCTTTCTCCTTTTCTGGGCATCAGTGCCAGTCTCCTATGCGGCCTCTCAATCTCAAATCTAGGCTCACCAGGAAGCTTAAGGATGGAAGGTAAGATGCGTTGGAGGAAGCTGACAGGATTAGAGAGACCTGCTTTTTCAGGGAAACCTATGAACTGTAGGTTATTGTGTCATCCCTAGTTCTCTAGGTCATCCTCTTTGTTTCTTAGCTGTTGGATGATCATGGCTAGTTTCCCAAGTTGCACATGAAGATGGAAGCAGATGTCTTCCGTCTCTCATAGTTTTTCTTCTGTGAGAGTGAGACAATGGTCTAGATCAGAAATTGCTTTTCTGTTAGTGGACAGCATGACCATTATTTCATTCATCCCTTTCAGGAGCTGTTCAAACGTTCCTTCTCTTCATTCCATTGGCAGGGGTGTGTGTTGCCATAGCAAGCACCGTAAGAGTGTAGGCCATCTCTGAGGGAGAAAACAACCCTAAGTTACCCTACTATTTTGCTCCCCTCTTCACTGCCTCTCAGTAACTAGTCTAGGCACCTTGGTTGATGGGGGGAAGGTAAGCTGGGTTTACCATACTAATACTGCACTCAGTCTGACTCCCTTGCATTTATTATTTCCTACACATGATTGTATTTATTTCCTGTATCACCTGGCTACATAACTTGTCCTGTTGTATGATAGTATAATTTATTTTCTGATGCTCTTGACCACCATATGTATCTTTATTGTGCTGTATTACCTTTGAGTTTATCATGTACTATGTAACTTGCTGCTTGGCTCAGGTCGTTCCTGAAAATGGTCCCCTGGACTATTGCAGCTACCCAGTTATCAAAGACATAAATAAATAAAGAAATAAAGAAATAAATAAACACAGATTGTGTCTTGCCATCATGTCCCTCTCAATGCTCTACAAGAAACCTACACCCTTGTGGGATTCAAGGAGGGTCTAAAAACTTATTTACTAGAGTGGAATCAGTGCAACTGTTACTACTGATAGGCCTAAGCACTGCTATACTGATGATCTGTGGCATAATTGCCCCTCTTATTTGTCCCTGTATTCTCTGAGATGAAAACTTCAACATTTCTTGCACATTGATATGATCTCATATGGAGTCTTATTGTACTGTTTCATAAAATATGTGTCTATGTAACCTAACCTGTTACCATTGTATTTGCTACTGTCCAATGTCTTCTCTGCAATTATTATTCCTTGAAAAATAATTTCTGTAATTAATTCCGAGTCACCCCAGAAAAGGGACTCTCTGAGGACCAGTGGGTTTACCTAGTTAACAAAATGTAATAATTACATCAATCAATAAATAAATAAATAACTAAATCATGCCAGCACTCAGGATCCCACCCAAAGGCAAATCAATCTATAGTGAAGGATGTTTCCTAGCTGGTGCTATTACGTTGGTTTGTTTGGGGATTATCATGATGAATTTAGAATTTTGGAGGATAGAAGGCTTGAGATGAAGAGAACAGATATTTAGCAGACATCTTGTTCAGGACCATGCCACCAATTATGCAGGTACTGTTTTTGTCTTTAAAGTTTGTCACAAAAAGGAAAAAAAAATAATATTATCAATGTGGAAGGTTCTGTATACCTTACCTGTGTATTTTACATGCAGAATTATACAACAGCATACTGTATATGATGTTTGTGATAATGTTAATGGATTATGATGCCTGGAATGTCATTATTATTTTCAAAAAAATATAAAAAAGAATCATATTTACACTAAATTAACTACAAACAATAAAATAAGGTATTGCACCAGCTCAATAAAAAAAAACAGAATACACCTATTATATTATGCAAACATTGGCCCCAATTCTATAAGCACCCCTACGCATGCTGGAAGTTGTGACATGTGAGGGGTGCAGTTGAACCAAGGACCCTGTGCATGATCCTGTTAGGGACAGGGTCCCTGTGGCTAAGTCCTGTGACTTGTGGCATTCCTACAGGTATGCCAATGAAGGGCGTATCTGAGGTGCATGTCTCAAGCCGCAAGCACTGTTCTATAGGGCACAAGTGCCCCCCGGTCCCCAAGCCTGAGAAACCCCTCAGGGATATTCCCCCCCTGACCCCAGTTCCCCAGAATGTAAAACAAAGCCCCTCAGGGCTATTGGACCCCTTCCTCAGTCCCCCAATGTGTAAAATAAGGCCCCTCAGGGCTATCAAGATGACCCCCAATCCTGATCCCCATAATGTATCAGTGATAGCCCACAGGCTGATCTCACCCCCCCAAAGCCCCAATCCCTGAACCCACTTCCAGGTGGTTATGCACACTGTAATGCAATGTAGCACATATCCTTGATCTGCCTGGTAGTCTAGTGGCCCCCATCCCCCACCCCTCACCAGCCCACCTCTCACCACCATGGCCAGCCACCGACTGAGCTCAAATGAGTGCGTACTACTGTAAATAGTGCGCGGTCAATGACTGACAGCCCATATTCGGTCGCTGTTATCACTGGATACTGTTACACCAAGCAGTTCCTGCACAGTATCCAGAATACCTCAGGTCACCATCTTATCCCTCAGGTCACCACCGTTGGTTCCTCTCAGATGTGGCATTGGCCATGCTCTGCCATCTGCTTTTTTAGGCCTTCCTGCTGCCTCTTCAGCTTAAGTGTCTACCCTGCCTTTTCCCTTCATGGGCTTGTTACACTCCGGCTCATACTGCTTCTCCTTAACCATGGACAGGCTCATTCCTGGTGTTCATTGGACCCACGCTCCTGTGCTCCATAACTCCCACCAGCCTGCCCAGGTAGCTGTCCCTTCCTCTCCTTATGGTTTCATTTTGTTCTTACCATCTGCCATTCCTTATCTACCTACTACTGCCAAGCAAATACATGAACAACCATCAATGGGCACAACATGCCTAACAACATAATGACACATGCCCTGCAATAACCAGGTATATACCCATTCTACACCCCTCAAGGATCCATATGTTTTTGCTCTTTTTGGCTTCATACTACAATGTTCAGTATGCTTTTGTCCTGTATGACTTTATAGTGCATCTATCCAACCTTCTCAAGGGATCGGTTTTGTATATCCATGAGCTTCGTCAACAGTGCTTTAGACTGCCAGGGCTGAAGCAACTGTCCTCAGTCTTCTCCTTCCATTAAAGGTGTTTTGAAGGCCAGTATTCCTTAGCATGACTCTAGATATGCTCCCAGTGGGCATAGCTTCAGCTCCTCTGTAGTGGAAGTCCTCAGAACAGAAAGCGTGCATATTCCTTTTGAAGCAGCAGTGTACAGCAGGGCTGTCTGATGCCTAGGTTGTTTGTTAATTGTTTTGTCTAATGTCTGAAGGGATGGCAACCTGAAGCCTTGGATTCTCAAAGGTTTTCTCAACAAGAGTTTTCTACTCTCATCTGTGTTGATATTGGGAACCTTAGTTAGCTTACTAGTGTTTAGTTAGTTGTGTTTCACCAGACAGGTTTGGAATTAGATGGTGGTTCTTCCTCCTTTCTACCCTGCCATTCAGTATTCTGGCCTTCACTCTCTCCACAGCAGAACTGTTGCTGTCACAGAATGTGGCACTCTTGTGGAATAACTCTCTCCAAGAGGGTTCCAGTGTCTCTGGTACTCCAAAAGGGTGCTTGTTCACTGTGAACATTGAGCATGAAAAACACTTAGAGCACAGCCTAGTAGTGCTTCAAATACATATGTTGCACAAGCACAACACACCAACCAATCAGCTGCACTAGTTACTCCAAATGTAGTTGCGAAGGTTCATTGAGGCAGCAGGTAACACTTGTCATGCCCCCATTGAGTGCTTCTTAAAACTGCATGCCCATGTGTGAACCAGATGCCCATTTCTTTGCTCCCCACATCTTTCTTATCTTTCCCAGTGTAAACATAGAAACATAGATGTTGATGGCAGGTAAGGACCGCAAGGCTCATCCAGTCTGCCCATTTCTTTTTCTACCTTATGAATGTGCCATTGGCCTTTGCCCTGTCAATGGCCTATCTATTCATACTCATCTGTATTGCTCCCTTATGCCTATCCCACACCTGTTTGAAGCCCTGCACTGTACTCATATCCACCACTTCCTGAGGTAGGCCATTCCATGCATCCACCACCCTTCTGTGATAAAGAACTTCCTCACATTACCCCTTAATCATCCTCCCTCTAATCTCATGCTGTGTCCTCTTGTCCCGCTATTTTTCTTATATTGAAACATGTTAGAAACTTTCACCTTGTAATACCCTTAAGGTTTTGAATGTTTCAATCATATCACCTCTCTCCCTCCTTTGCTCTAGGGTATACAAAATATCATTGGTAGTGGTGGAATTGCCACTCTTCTTCTTAGCTTCTTCTCTATGGTACCTTTAGCCATAGAACTGCCATCATGCAACACCTCTAGTGGTGGAATACTCCTCAGTACTGTTCCTTTGCCCCAATACCCTGAAGAGGTGGTTGATCACAGTGAACAGAGAACACATGAGGCCACATAGAGTACAAGCTAATCATGCTTCAAATCCATATGTTGCACAAGCATAACACTCCAAGCAATCAATTTTACAAGTTATTCCATACATAGATACCCACTGAAGTGTGAACTGTGTTGCGTTAAAGAGAATATTGAAGGTGGATTCCTAAAAAAATCTTACTGTGACTGTATATTATAGGCACCACTGTACCTGATCACTTTAAATTGAATGATGTGCACAGTTATTGTACTTTCAAACAGCAATCAGTGTAATCATGTCTTTAGCAGTAAAGTAATGTTAACATGCTTGCCAATGCATATAAAGTTAAAAACACAGTTTTATTTATTTATTTATTTATTTATGTAGGTGTAAGCCAACCCTTTCGTTGCTGGCTTACTATACCTTATTGTCCCTTTTTGGTTAGGTTCCATTTAATGGGTATTTAAGTGTTCTTCCACCAGGGGGCATTGCTGTTTTGCCCTGGGTTTAAAAAGGGGTTCTCTAGAAGGAAGAGGGGAGCCAGTGGGCTGGATATAGGACATATAGGGCTGGGGTTTCAAACCCCCAGCCCGGGAGGTACCGCCTATTGGTGAGCATCGATGGCTTCACATTTTCAACTCCAATAGGGAGGTTGTTAGGAGTATGGAGAACATTGGGAACCAGAGTCCTTGTAAGATCAGTAGCTGGGCAGACAGAAGCCTGGGAGTAAGCCCATTGATATCTTGGTTAGGGAATACTGGTGCCTTGATTGACTAAGATTGACTGAGAGACAGAAATAACTCCACTTTTTTCAGCCCCTGTAGAGCAAGTTAACAAATGCTAATTTAAAGAAAACCACAAAAACCAAACAGCATGAAATTTTCAGGAAGCTCTAATCATGACACAGGGACTGGAATTCAAGCTTTATTGACAATATGCAAAACCTTTGCACATGGCTTTTCACTATAGCTTTAAGGATACTGCTCCCTCCTTACTGTTACTCTTTTCTTGCATTTCTTTTGTGGGCCTAACATGAGTCCTACCCCAGGCATAGACACAGCTGGCCCTATAAAACAAGATCCCAAAATGCAACCCACCAAACTCACCGGGGAAGTGTGCCACACAGGGAAAAAACACCTTAGAGCTGCCACCTCCAAGGGACCCTGTTGCAGCCTTGCCACTGCCACAACAGCACCACTGCCATACCTTTCACAAAGGCACCAGGTTTCCCAAACCCAGATATATCTCCAGGCTGCTGTTGACCCAGCCACTTTTCTTAAAAGGACCCCAGTTCCCAATGGTCACCATACTACTACCATCCTCCCTATTGGAGTTGAAAATGCACAGTCATCAATGCATCAAAGTCGGTACTCTTGGGCCGGGGGTTTGAAACCCCATCTTGACTTGCCCTATATCCAGCCAACTGGCTGCCTCTTCCTCCCTGAAAACCACTTTTTTAACCCGTGCAAAACAGTAATGCCCCCTGGGTTGTGGAAATCTTTCTCTGTGAGATATCAACTTGTCTGTATCACAGCTCTCAGTTCTTTCTCATCAAAACTCTGATTTTTTCTAACTATATAACAGAGGGTTGTTTAATGAATCCAAAATAAATCTAAATTTTTTTTGTTCATAGAAATAGTTTGTCTTTGATATAGCCTTCATAAATACATTCATGTAAGAACATTTTTTTCCAAGTCAGATTGACAATCAGGTGCCTGTAACACTCTACTATTTCAAGCACATGTAATGTCTAAAGTCACACATGTCAGTTCTTTGGTGGTTTCTGTGTGAAAATATATCATGTATGTGTATAACTAGAAACACTATATGGTATCCTGATGAGCCATGTCTCTTCCCCACAGTTAACGCAGCTGAACTCTGCTGCCAACTGTCCCCTGCCCCACAAGCCGCCTGCTTTCTGCTGCACATTCAAGGCTACTGCACCCTGCTAGCCATTATCTTCTCCCACACATCCAGGGATAGTGCACCCTGTTACCTCCATTATCTGTCTAAAGAATCAGTTTTGCTGCACCCTGCCTAAACAGTTGGGTTTGCTGCATCCTGCTGTCCTCTCTCCCCCACATCCACAGTCAGGGACATTGAACCTGTTGCACCCATTTCTTTCTCCACAGTCAGGTCTGCTGTGCTCTGCTAAGCTGTAGAGTCCCAGGTCCCCCTGTCTCCACAGTTGGGGTTGTTACTCCATACTATCCTAGGCCACCTGAGGTGGAGCTTTTGCTACACCCTGCTACCCACTTCCATTGCCCCAAATGGGCATGGCTGCTGCACCACACACTTCCCATCTCACAGTCATGGCTGCTGTACCCTAAAGCCCACCTCCCCCCTGTTTCCATCCCCACAGTTGAGGCTTATTCATCATGCTGTCCTCTGTACCCTGTCATGATAGGCAAGGCTGCTGCACACTGCTACTGTCTACACAGTTGGAGTTGCTGTGGCCTGCTGCATCCCAGAGCCTCATGCCTCTGCAGTTAGTGCTGCTGCACAATGCTGCCTTTGCCACAAGAGTCAGGGCAATTGCAGTACCCTTCATATCAATAAAAATAGATGTAGGGAATAGGGCACTCCCAAAGTACTGGTTTAGGTCATGCATTGTACCCTCTAAAGCATTGAGCGTTACTCAGGCTCAGGTTATGTATGTGGAGTCTGCACCTGGTCTATTATTTTAGGCCTGTTTTAAACATCTTTCTCAATCTGGCACAGTTTGTACCTCCCATATATGCCCCCTGGCCCATTTTTTCTCTCAGCTGCATGGAGCTGCGCACTACTTTGTTTATTAATTTAGCTAGAAACAAAATTAAATTCCTTTATTTGCACTATTACTTTATGTGTGCTGAGATTATTTAAATTCATTAACCATATTCTTCCTCTAAAGAAAGATTCAGCCTCTGACCACCTTGCCGAGACTGAAGTTACAGCCATTTGTAAGCTATAGCCTTTTGGGTCAGAAAACAAAAGCTGTACTAGGCTGAATGAGATCTACAGGTGAGATAAGGCCTTGTGTTTTTTTTTTCTTGAGCTGAAGGCTTGATGCTTGTAAGGTTTCTGGTTTGTACTCCCTCAGGTTACCATCAGGACCCCCAAACATAAAATGGCGGGGTGAAGGAGGTTACATATGTATGTGTTTGTTTATTGATTGATTGATTGATTGGTTGATTGAATGATTGATTTAAAATGTTTGATACCAAGAAAGGCACACTGATCCAAGGCTCATTTCCAAGTGTGACCTGGGGGTTAGGGGAATGGTTTTACAGACATAAAGACATTACAAACATTCAAAGAGCAAAAATACAAAGAACAAAATGCAATATGTAATCTAGTAATATAGACAACATGGGAATTATTGCCAGGGCATATTAGTTTAACACATACTCAACAGGTCTCTTGCAGTTATTGTAGGTAGACTTTCTCCTCCCATTTTTTCTCACAGTAAGGTTGTTGTTACTAACCTCAGAAGTAGTAGCCTTGTATATTTTCTAACTGCATGTTGGGATCCTAACTGATTAAACTATTTGAGACTATATTTCATTATCTTCTGCATGTCTAAACTAAACTATTTTTTTTACAAGTGCCATTTTTCAGAGAATTATAAGACTTGAGGGACTGCTGATCTGTTTCTTTTATTAAGCTTTTGTTTCCATGTTAATGTACTGCTGTGCCTTGGAACCTTCCCCTGGGTCATGATTGCAAAGGAAATGCATGTCTTTCCCTACTTTCCCTAGTATACACATGTTGATTAGAGCTGAGTGAAATAGTTGAAAACCAATACTTCCAAAGAGAACTTTGTTGACAGTCAAATGTTATATTATTGTACTTGAAGCTGAAGGCTAAGGGCAATAGTACTACTGAAGTCCAATGGAACATTTGAAGTCAGCAATGGTTTTCAGCTATTTCACAGAACAATAACAGTTAATATATTTTTTATTAAACCTTGTCTCCTTTCTGTTTTTGCTATCTCAATTAAAATTACACATTTTGAAAACAACGATCCTTGGTACTACTTAACCTGTCTCCTCCATGCTTAATATCATCACTTTTTTTTCAAATTAAATTTATTCTTTATGCATCTGGCCACAGCTTTGCCCCGGAACACCACCAACTCCTGAGTACACTTCAAACATGGGGCTTCAACCCCACAAGCTTTCCCCTCATGGTGGAGCCATCCCAAAGGATGGTTCTGACCACCACAGCATATCCGTGGCAGCTATTGCAGGACTTGGGAATACCACCGATCTGGAAGGTCCTAACACATGAAGGCACCCACCCCTCCCACATGATGCCCCTCACTACACTGCTACCTGTGGTAACCAGATGGCAGTGATACACTGGATACAGCAACCCTTCCTCCCCTGGTGGAGGAGAGTGTCCCTTAGGTAACTCAATCCTCCCCCTGGCCAGCCCTCCACCAATCTATGTTTATATTTGAACCCACTTCACTGGTGTTATGATTGGTAGCACTGCTGCTGCAGCAGCAGGCTGGCCCCACCACCTTCCCTTCTATTAATAAAAACAGTTCCATGGGTTGAGAGCTAGGGATACTTATGGCCGTGTAAGACCAGTGTTGCTTTTGTTAAGTAAGAGATCCAGGTACTATAGTGGGCTATGAAGTACTCCATGGCCCCTCAGTATCATGTCACACTTCCCTGAGGCAACCTGCGACCAATCATTTCCAAAATAAATACCTGGTAGTTTAGTGGACCTAGTAAGTGTTAATTTTTCCCAGGCTACTGCCTAATTTGTGCACAACTGCCCAGCAAAGGATTTTGCTAGAGGAGTCAGGACAGTAACTACCACCGTGCTCTGTGCGAAAGGCACAATTGTGCAAAGTTGGGGATTTCTCAGAGTACCACAAGTGCCAGCCCCTATGGAGCTCAAGCTGTGGACTTATTTTATAGTGAGGCAGTAGTGGGGAAGGGGAGCACAAGCAGTGTAGACAAGATCCGTTGTTTCAGATGACACTTTGCAACATGCTGTAAAGGCAAGACAGTAGTAGTAGTCACAGTAGTAAAATAGTTTTATTCATTTCATAATGAAAAGAGATATGTACACTCAGCTTAGCCACAGGCTCATCTACAGTGTGGTTCCTTAGTATGTTTAACAGCATGATGTCAACTTTACACTGGTCAATTAGTTTCAAAGTATACAAAAATAAACGGTAAAATGTATAGCAATAAATTCATACACATACAAATTATACACCATAACCATACACATATGTGATACAAACATGCCATAAATGTATAATGCATTCTGTAGATAGTGACCGATGCCTAGCTATTGACAACAAGGTAGAGTTTTGCTGGCATTTTATGTAAACCATTTTTTTTATATCCCCTAAACGGAAATTTCTGTCCTCCAATCTTGAAGTATAAGAAATATAATTCCATAAAATTTTCCCATTTATTACAGGGAATTGCTTCCCACTTCAAAGTTACATTTAAGCATCACCAATTCCAAGCCCTTAACAGTAATTAAATTATCCTTCCGTAGCTTTTCACAGTGTTTTTCTGAATACATTGTGGGAATTTCCATTTATAGCACTTAAACATAAATGTCAAAATAAATGAATTTTTCTATGCTCATTCAATCTTAAGCAGCTCAGTTCCACATATAAATTACAGCAGTGTGTATCACGGGGGGCATCAAGGATAAAGCAGGCAAGTCTGTTTTATATAACATCCAACCATGACAGCTCCCTCCCCCCCAATTCCCCAGTGTATAAAAAATCACTGTAATCTAAAACTGGTAGCACCACCATTACATTTAAAAGATGTGTTGTATGTTTAAATAAATGTTCTCCCACCCAGGGAATGGAGATGCAGTCCATGCTGATGAGCAGACCATACACCCACAGCTGCACTGAAAAGCTCATGGATGCCCTATTCTAATTAAAAGCCCTGAGGGGCTTAGTTGAAGATCCAAAGGGAACATAGAGGTGGCCTAGACTGTTGAGCAAATGACTTCCAGTTCTGTACTGAATGGGCTCTGTGAGGGGATTCAGGGGGAATGAGGATTTTGCTAATGTGGGAGTGTAGTGGTCAATAGTGTTTGATCTGTTGCTCATTGTTAAGCATGTACTATTGACCACTCTTATGGATGGCAGTAGTCAACAAACTGTGGCCAAAGCTGGTATGACTGCAGCCAAGGTCATGGTGGAACACAGCACTGTCTGCTGTGTCCAATATGGCTGCCAGAGTTCTCGGCACATGTACAATGACTCATGCATGTGTACTGTGCTCCAGCAGCTATCTTGGACATCATGGACTGTGCCACCGGAGTTCAGTGTGTATGCGTAAGTCATTCTGCATGTACACTGGGCTCCAATGGCCTTCCTGGACATGGCAGACTGTGCTGTGTTCTGCCAGTGAACAAAGTGGTGCAGTAAATGCACAGTGATTGCCATTCAACTCCACTATTTACAAGTTTGTCCAGTATCTGGTAAGCTCCCTTTTTCTACTGTGATTGCAACACATCTGCAGAGCTACGCCCACTGTAGCTATAATAATACATAAGCTAGTGTGATCTTGTGATTCTCTCTGCCAGTTGAGAGTGATGTATTTAATTCCAGAGTTTCACAAAAGAAAACACAGAAGACCATGACAAATAAATCTGGTGATCATTGGGATACAGTACTAATAAAATCAAACAAAACAAAACAAACACACAAACAAAAAAAATATTTTTGATGTAGCCCCAACTCCTTCCCCTGACTCTTTCCAAGTATTCCCTGGCATCCAGTGGAACTACATTCCTCTTCAAATTTCCATGCAGTTTCTCTCTGGTGTCTAGTAACACCCACACCATGATAGCACGCCAAATCCCCACCCCGGTCCTGCAACAATGGCTGATACATACCTCTACTCACCTTAGTTTGCAACCATTTGATGCTCATGACAGCTCTATACTGATAAAGTAGCTGCATGACATTTAATCTAAATTCATGTAAGTAGTTGTGTGATATTAATTATATGTTGCACAGCTGCTGGATCAATATGCACATGGAAATATCAATATAGTAGTTTGTGTGAACCAGATGGTGGCTGTTCAAGGAGGTGAGCAGAGAATTTGTACCAACCACTGTTACAGGATTTTTGTGGGAGACTGGGGTGCTCTTGAGGGAATAGACCACTACACATATGGGAGAATTTTCATGATGGCAAGGAATGGGAGAGAGGTAGCACTGTAGGCGATGAGATACTTAGAAAGGGATGGTGAGCCGGAAAGGGTGCCTCTGGATCCTTGGGGCAATTTATAAAAGCAGTGCAGAGCAAGGGGAAGGTGTTGCCACTGTACACCAGCAAATGCTTGGAAAGGGACCATGTAAATCTGCTAATTGTATGTATGACTCTCATCCATTGTATTGTACCACACATGTTTATGTATGTTTTCTTCTGTATTACTGTACCCTATGTAACCCCCTCCCCCAGGGCGCATCTGGAATCGAGCGGTACACTGCTCAGTATGCCTTCCTGGTAAAACTCTTAAATAAATAAACTCTTAAATAAATGTGAAGAAGGAAGACACTAAGGAGAATTGACATGGGAAAAGAGAGAGATGGGTGAAGTGACACTGGAAACAAGTTAGTACTTGAAAAGGAGCAGGGAGAGAGATGGGTGACGTGGACACTAATGAAAGCTTCAAAAAGGAAGTGGTGAGGGTGAGGGTGATGGAGAGGGGAAACTGGACATCACTGGGTACTTATAAAGGGATAGGGTGATGGATAGTGAGACACTGGCCCCCAGAGAGGGACTGGAAAGGGACAGGGTAAGGGTGACTGAAGCTACAATGGAGTGATTGTAATAAGAACAAAAGAGTTCCCAGCTCCATTAAATTTTCTAAATAGAATAGCAGGATTATTTTTTTGTTTTGTTGTGGCCTAATGTATAACATGTATTACTGTCCATAAAGAGGTGCAGAAAGCTGTTCCTTTTTATTTTTGGATTTTCTTTTTTTTTTTTATTTTCCTACCGAGATCTCCCGGCATCTTCTTGCTATCAAATTATTAAAAATCCCATAGTTTTTGCAAGTTTCCAGGAAGACAAATGAAAATATATACAGTGGTAACCAACACCATCAGTCACAATAGCAACCACTACAATGCACTGTGATGCGACAGCAAATGCTGTCACTGCATTGTAGGTTAATGTTGCTAGTGATAGCACCTGCTATTGTTATTGGAGTAGCAAACACCATGGCTTGTTAGTAGTACAAATGGCATTGTCTGCAAATGTAAAACACAGAAGAATAGTTTCAATATGTCTTATAGCTGATGTCATGTTAACAGGCTGCTTCTGACAACATATAGTTTAGAGTATTTATTTTATTGTTATGTTTTACCCTGGAATCTCACACCCCAACAACTGGGGCTGCTGCAGTCTTTGATCTGTTGAGATATAAAGCAAGTGGCTACCTTCTTGGGAAGGGGTATGTGAATAATAGCTGGCCATTGCCCACTCTCCCTGAAAGCTGAGTGTCTCACATCCTTTACTTTTACAGCTTTACTCTGTGTATATATTAATCTGTAAGTAACTATTTCTGCTGGACTATGTTAACTATTTGACTGCTGTTGTCCTCTGTGGGACCACATGAAAATGAGATGGTGCATCTCATGTGGTTACCCAAGCTGGAGTAATTTCAAAAAAATCAGTAAATGAAGTACATGACTCTAGGTCTGTCCCAGCGTAGGACTCCTTGGCTTGCTCACAAAGTCAATCTGTCAGTTCTGTGCTACTTGGCTATCCAAAAGTGCATAACTTCAAATAACCTATTCATTCTCAAAGAAGAAACACACATTTTAATTCATTCATATTTTCTCTTCTTATTTCCAATGAAGTCAGTCACTCTAACTCTCAGAGATTGAATTTTTCCTTTGACTTCTCACTTTTTAGGCCACAGTATAAGAAAGACTATAAGGAGATCAATATCTTGCCAGCTATAATGTGTTATGTAACCATGTTAGAGGAGGAAGTAAACTAAAAGGAAAGACCCTTAGCATTGCCAGCAAGTAGATTTAATAAAGGTCCACTGACAACCTCTGATACCCCTAATGATTCTTTAATGAGCACTTAAAATACATCATTTGCAATATGAACAGTCTTCTCTAAATTCCATGTTGGTTGAAGAGTGAATTAACATAAGAATCATTATGGCAAACTTCATCTTTACCAAGAGAAATGAAGGAAGCAATTCTGTCTAGTCTTATAAGTGAATTTCCAGACATTTAAAACACGATAATGGTCTTGACCGATCTGCCAAAGTAAACAGCAATAGACCAAGCAGATCAATTAAGTAGCTTGCTGAATGTCTTTTTGACAACAGCCAACTTGCCAATAATCAGGAAATGGATGGGTGTACTTTAAAAGGTTTCATCTTGTCTCTAGTGTCCTTAAGCTGCTAATATTCTCAGAGAGCATTTCTTCAAATAACTCTAGTGGATCATGGCCACAAAGGCTTGGCATATGCTAGAAAACTGCAAAGCAGTGGAATACAAACCAACAACATAGATCAATTGCTCTCAGATGTGGTTAGCTATTTAGATATGCTATAAGTGAAAACTACAATTTCTGGTTGACATCACATATTCTTCTTTATACTGTATATGAACAATGCTTTAGAGTGCAAACAGGGTTATGCACAGGGTGACATTTGTTTTAGACTAGTTTGATCATTTATATAAACATGGCACAAAACAGTTCTGTGTTATTAAAAGTAAATGTCCACTTCATTTGATTGGTGTAAGAAAAGAAACTAACCACTACTAGGGTACTTTGATGGAAAGAGGTGTGCATGTGTGCATGAATAAACACAGCCCAAAACTGCCTACTTTCTAATTTTGACTGGCACAGACATTTAAAAAAGGAGCCATCCCACCCATTCTTCCATATGGAATTGTGCACAATAACAAAGAATAATAATAAAATAACATCTAGTAGAAGGAACTCTCTGTCACTTATTAATTCAAATTATTGGTTCTCTCTTTGCAAACAAATGGAGCTCTCACAAAATATCTTTCTTGCTTCCTTTCTTACAAAATACTAAAAGTTTGGTGTGCAATACCTAACTCATTAAATTGTTAAAGCCAACAAATATACTTAAGTACCAGTTAGAGATAATGCACATAACATCAAATATATGGAAATGCAACATCA
This sequence comes from Neoceratodus forsteri, assembly GCA_016271365.2. Lineage (NCBI taxonomy): Eukaryota > Metazoa > Chordata > Ceratodontiformes > Ceratodontidae > Neoceratodus > Neoceratodus forsteri. The sequence continues at coordinate 1,375,998,483 of CM028130.1, read as the reverse complement.
CGGTGAAAAAATGTTTGCCTGATACATAGATACATAACTTTTTCTTTGGGAAATATGTGATGTTGTGTTCAAATCAAATCCAATTTTATTTTTATAGTGCCTTTCAGAACCAAGGCGCTGTACATAAAATCAGATAAAAACAAATATAAATTTAAGTTAAAAACAGGAGCAATAAAAGCAGATTAGTAATAGTAAGGGAAGGCTAAATTAAATAAATATGTTTTTACCTCAATTTTAAACCTATCGCCGGTCAGGCATTCTCTTAACCGACGAAGTAGAGAATTCCACAGGGTTGGAGCCAAAAAAGAAAAAGCACGGGCATCAGATGTCTTCAATAACACCCTAGGAATCTCTAGCAATCCCTCATCAGCAGATCGGAGAGGACGGAGGGGGCAGTAGGATACCAGGAGGTCTTGCAGGTAACTGGGTCCCTGATCATGTAGGTCTTTAAAGGTTAGCAAGCCAATCTTAAAGGTGATCCACCACTGAACAGGCAGCCAGTGCAGCTCACGGAGTACAGACGTAATTTGACTGGATCTGGAGGTCCCAGTAAAGAGCCTTGCCGCTGCGTTCTGCACCAGCTGCAAGCGGTGGATATTAATCCCTGATAGCCCTAGGTAGAGGGAATTGCAGTAATCAAGGCAGGTAGTGACAAAGGCATGGACCAATGTTGGGAGATCATCAGGAGGAACTAAGTGTTTCACCTGGACAATATTCCTCAGATGGTAAAAAGAGGATTTGATGACAGCTGACACCTAGGATTTTAGTGTCAGATCATCATCAGAAATAATGCCCAGGTTATGCACCTGGTCTGAGGTAGTGAGCGGTATGCCATAAAGGAATAAACTTGATGACTGTTCAGCCCCCAAACCTGCCCCCAGATGACCAGGGTCCACTACCAACACTTCAGTCTTATCTGGATTCAGTCTCAGCCAGCTGGTACTCATCCAAGTACTGATCTCAGTAAGGCAATTATTTAGCATGGAGAGTGCATCATTCTGTCTAGGTAGAAAGGAATATACAGTTGAGTATCATCTGTGCAGCAGTGAAAACTCAGACTGTATCACCTGATGATATCTTACAATGGCAACATGTACACTGCAAACAACATGGGGGCCAAAATGGAGCCCTGCAGCACCCCACAGGGCAAGGGGTGTGTACCAGAGGAATAAATTCTGGTGGCAACTCTCCAAGACCTGACATGAGGAATGAGTGAAACCATTTGAAGACTGTACCAGACAGCCCACAAAAAAAAAAACACATGCGCTCCAACAGCACACCATGATCTACAGTGTCAAATGCAGCAGAGAGAGATCAAGAAGGACCAGAATGGTACATTCCTTTTGATCTCTAGCCATTAGGAGGTCATTCAATACCTGGACAAGTGCAGTCTCCATGCTATGCGTCTTCCTAAAACCAGACTGGAGAGTATCATAGACATTGTAAGTTGTGAGGTGATTGTCCAGTTGCAGAGCAACTGCTTTTTCAATAACCTCACCAACAAATGGCAGGTTAGAAATAGGCTGGTAGTTAGCTAGACAATCTTAAGGATTTCTTAAAGAGTGGTCAAACGACTGCCTCCTTGAGGGAGTCTGGGAAGACCCCCCTCTCCAAGGACTTCTAGACAATTTCAGCAAGGATCGGGCAGATAACATCTGCACATCCCACTAAAATGCGGGGAGCCCGGATCCAAACTACAACTGGTTGGATGCAATGTTTGGATGATCTTTAGAATTTCCTTGAATTCCAGCTGGCAGAAATCTGACCAGACATACTGAGTGCATGCCACTTCCTGTCGATCTCTCCAATCCCTCAAAGGAGAGGTCAGGCCAATGCCAGACCTGATGCTGGTAACCTTATCTGAGAAGAATTGAGTGAACTCCTTGCATTTCAGCTGAGAAAAGGCTTCTCTGGGCTGCAGACAGACTGGATTGCACAGTCTGTTAACAGTCCAGAAAGGCTGAGCTGCTCAATTATACACAGCAGAAATCTCCCTGGACAGGAATTCTGCCTTCTTACAGGTGATTTCTGATTGATAGCCATAATAATGTGCCATCAACCTAAGCCTGTCAGCATCAAGGCTGGACTTCCACCAGGCTCTCTCCATCCTTCAGCCAACTTGCCTCAACTCCTTCAAGGAACCATGAAACCAAGGGCTCCTTGGATGAAGGGTGAGAGGCCGAACATGAACAGGAGCAATCTTGTCCAGGGTGTCTCCCACAGCCTTATTATTGGCTAATACAAGATCACCTGGACTCATGCATTCACCTGACAAACCCGATAGGTCCAGCACCGCCGATAGGTCACTGGGGGTAATTCCCCTTAAAGGACAGTACTGAACCATCTCTGTAGGGGCAAACCTATTGGGGGGCCCTGAAACTGAACCTTATGGTGTGATGGTAAGACCAGCTGATTGATTCCACCCTGATGTCAGCTATATCCATACCCAACAGACAAGGCAAGGCAAGTTTTATTTTTCTGGCACCCAATCCCACAGGCTCTGGGCGCAGTACAAAACAATTACAATAATTGTTTTGTATGTTCTGTCCATTTTTAACTGTATGTACCAATTGAATATGTTATGCTTTCCCTGACTCTGTGAAACTGCCTGTACTTGTATCATGTTGTCCTATGTATTTGAACTTGTATTTCCTGTACTCTCCCAGGTCATACCTGAAAATAGGCAAATGTCTTGTCTAGTGTACTTACCTAGCTAACAAAAGCTAAATAAATAAAAAATTTAAAACATCATCTAACAATATAATAAATTACACATCTATATAAAACATATTTAACACATACATAAAACCCTATTTACTTAGAAAAAAGAAAAGGGATAATAATCTAAGTTCCCATCTGGTGTCAGGGAATGCCTGGCTGAACAGACAGTATTTCAGGTGGGCTTTAAATGTCTCCACAGAAGGGGCCTCCCTTACCAACAATGGAAGCAAATTCCGTAGGACAGAGCCGGCAACACTAAAAGCTCTGTCGCCGGCAGTTTTCAACCTTATCTTGGGAATTGCCTGGAGGCCCTTCATGGAGGAATGAAGGGAGTGGACAGGGGCAGCGGGTGTAAGAAGGTCCACTGGGTAGCACGGGCCCAGTCCATGTAGGGCCTTAAAGGAGAGCATGTCCACCTTAAAGAGCACCCTCCATCTAACCGGCAACAGTGCAGTTCATGCAGTATTTCGACTGTCCGGTCAACAACCTGGAAGCTGTGATCTGCACCAGCTGCAGTCGATTGGGGGTGCCTCCAGAGACCCCGAGGTAGAGTGCATTACAGTAGTCAAGCCTAGATGTTACAAAAGCATGCACCAAGGTGGGGAGGTCAAGGGGAGGAACCAGGTGTTTGATCCTGGCAATGTTTCTTAGATGGAAAAAAACTAATCTTGACAATGGATGACACTTGATGTTCCATTGTCAGACCACTGTCCAGAACCATGCCAAGATCATGTACCCTGGAGGAGGCCATCAATGGGACAGAGCCTAACACTATTCCACTATCTGCACCAGAGGCCATCCTATCACACCTCCTGTTTGACTCGACCACCAAGACCTCCATCTTATCCGGGTTGAGTTGCAACCAGCTAGAGGTCATCCATTTTTGTTCTCGGCAAGACAGTTGTTTAATCCTTCCACCACATTTGCTGTTCTAGGGGCAAAGGATAAGTACAGCTGAGTATCACTGGCATAACAATGAAACCCCAAGCTGTACTTCCTAATGATCTCACCCAGGGGTAGCATATACACGGCAAATATCAGCGATAAGACTGAACCCTGAGGAACTCCACAAGACAGAAGGCTAGGGGAGGAGGAGAAATTCCCCATCACCACCCTTTGCCTTCTGTTTGTCAGAAATGACTCAAACCAGCTGATGACAGTGCTGGTGAGTCCACAAAATTCCCTCAGGTGGTTGAGTAACATACGATGGTCCACTATGTCAAACTCTGAGGAGAGATCGAGGAGAATGAGAATTGTCCCCTCTTTTCGATCCCTTGCCCTGAGGAGATCATTCTGCACCCAAACTAATGTGGATTCTGTAGAATGTCCTGCATGAAAACCTGACTGGAACAGCTCATATATTTCAAATGCCACAGGGTGTTCTCCCAGCTGTTGTGCCACAATCTTCTCCACAACCTTTCCCAAAAAGGGCAGGTTGGAGATCAATTGGTAATTCACCTTGATGTCAGGGTCCAATGATGCCTTCTTCAGAAGGGGTCTCTCCCGTGCCTCCTTCAAGGCATCTGGGAAGAACCCCTCCAACATGGAGCACTGGACAATCAAGGCGAATAGCAGGCTGACAGTTTCGACACATCCCATTAAGAAATGAGTCGGCACCAGGTTGAGCTCACAATATGTGTGCTTCAGCTTCGAGGCCACCTCCATGACATCGGCCACCACCACTGGTTTAAACTCCCCATAACCAGGTGGATTGTCTTGTTGACAATCCAGGTGACCACTGTCAGCCATAACACGGCTCAGTGGCAGAATTCCCTGCCTGATGGTGAACACCCTGTCCAAGAAGAACTGAGGAAACTCATTACACAAGGTCTCAGAAACTGCTTTTTTCAGCTATAGACAGGCTGGATGTAAAAGCCTGTCCACCATCCAAAAAAGCATAGCTGGTAAGTTCATCCTAGCAGCAATCTCCCTGGACAGGAATGCTGCCTTCTTATGGTTGATTGACTCCTGGTACACACTATAGTGTGTACGCAGGGCCAGTTTGTCCATCCCAGCCCTGTCCTGCACCAGCAGCACTCCAACCTCTGACCCTTGATCTTCAACTTCTTGAGCTCCCCATCAAACCATGGGGATCTCAAGTGAGAAGATCTGGGTTGTTCACAGACTGTTGTAAGGGAGTCGAGTGCCTCAGTCATCAACCTATTATAGGCAAATCAGATCCAACGAGTGACCCCCATGTGGGTTGAGAAGGTAACTACCTGTGTAAGGCCCAGCATCGTCATCAGCTGGAGGAGGCACTGAAGTCCCCCAGAACTATCCATCTGGGGGACCTCAACACCATGTCGATGATGAAGTCAGCTATTTCCTGCAGGAATTCTCCACCATCTCCTGGTGGATGGTAGATGAGGAGTATCCCGCAACCTAAACCCTTGCCCAGGACATACTCAAAGGGTCTGGTACTTCCCAATGGCACATCCACAAGGCCCAGCTCAGTCTTAAGTATAATGGCCACACCTCCACCCCTACGATCTAACCTTGGGTGATGTATCACTGAGAATCCAGTCGGAACTGCATAGGCCAATCCAAGGTCTGCATTTTTGTCCATCCAGGTCTCGGTAATGCAAGACAGATCAGTTGTTCCAACAAAATCAGCTGTAATAGCTGTCTTGTTCTTAACAGATCTGGCATTGCATAACACCACCCAGGTGGGATGAGCTGTCGGGGAATACCTCGGCACCTGCCCGCTAACATTGGAGCCCTTGGGTATGGAGACAAGACAGGGAAGACCTCTGTCCCAACTCCATTTCACCCCAAGATGCCTCCTGGACCCCACAACTCCAATCTGCCTTCCCCTTTCCTCTCCCCCACCAAGCCCAGCTCTCCCCCTTCTTATGCACTTTCTAATTATTCCCAAGGCACGACACCTAAAATAGGTGTCAGATAATAATGGGGGACATCCAAAGGAATGTAATTCCCTGAGCCAGGTGGAGGAGTAATGCCTGAATGTTGCTAAACCTCCCCAACACATTGTTATACGAAGTAGTAAAGCAAAATCACAACACTCTAAAATGTAATGACCCGCCCCAAAACAAAAATCCAATAAATCTAATCTTAATAACAATACTCTTATACCCTAAACTATAAGAGTAAACAAATTAGATGATAAATGAAACTCAATAAAATCAAAACAATCCCAACCCACCCTAAGTTAAAACCCATAAAGCAACTATCCAAGAAGATTAGGACAGCTACAGCTCTAAATTAAATCACTTGTTATTGTCCAATAAAGTATATTATCGAATGTCTTTATATCAGACTGCTTCAGGAACTTGTCAAGTCCTTCTGAAGTTAGTACAACAGGGGTAGCTCTCACCCAACCCTTGTCAAGATGAAATGTCCAAAAAATGTGGCCCTCTCACTACCACAGAGACTGAATTTTAAGAAGTATTAAGTTCCACTGAGGATCTCTCACTGCCTCCAACATAGTGAAAGATAGTTACAGTACCTGCCGATGGTATAATGTGGAGTGAGATGAAAAATACAGCAAACCTGTTGAGGGTCGACCCAAAAGGAGAGACGACTTAGGTGTATATATTTCTGGCCCCAGCACAGCTCAGAGATGGGGCCTTCAAAAGAGAGGCATATCCACTAAGCCCACCGATGCCACCTAGTAAAACACAAGAGGCAGCAATGTGGCACAGGAAAGATAGTTTTCCACCATCCCTCCGGCTGGTACCCTCTATCCCCAGGGGGAGCCTTAAAGACCAGGTACCCATCAATGTAGCCAGCCAGACCAGTCTACAGTCCACCACTCTCATCTCATAATATGCCCAGAGTAGTAAGTTCCACAACAGTTCGCACCACTCTTATCGAGTAAAGTCTCCCAGGCTAGGCTTCTGGCCACAACACAAACAGCAGTCAACCAGGTAATATCAAAAAGGCTACTGCAATATCCTCAGAGGGAGATGATAACAAAAAAGGGGCTGCAGAATGATGCCAGAGTCCGAGTGCACACCGCTACTATATCCCAGTAAAATGTGGTGCTAGTGGGAAGCCGCTAACAGACTCCAGAGCACAACATCAATCCGAAAGCTGCCCCAAATTCAGGTCTCAGCAGTAGCTGAGAATCAGCCAACCCCAAACAGAGGCAGTCCACAATTAATCCAGAGGCAGGGAGCAGTTCATAAAAAAGGAGTGCAGCAAATCCCACACAGAATGCACCTAAAGCGAAATCACTCAGGTAAAATCAAACAGTCACATAAGGCATCAAACATGGCGATCGAGTAATGGATGACCATCGCAAACAGAATAAAATGAGGTGTAGCCATCACAACTGGAAAAGAAACAAACCAAAATATTACAACAAAAACTCATAAAACTACTTTCAAGCTCATAAACAGCCAAGCTAGAAGAAGCTAAAGTTAGGCTAGTATGACGGCAGGCTCAGCGTCTTCAATCAAAATGTTCATTGGGTTTTGAACAATCACTCATTACATCATTGTGGTTTTCCTATCTTCAGCACTCTTTCCAAGCACAGAAATTAAGTCACACAACAGTGCTTGTAGAATGGGTGCCTAAGTTATGGTAACACACCAGTTTAGGCAAAGATCCCCTTCCTGAAAATCGCCAGTAAAATCCCCCTCCCATCTCTGCAGCCAGCACCATCTGGGAAAATCTGATCTACATTTGTGATTTGTGATTTAAAATTCTAGTGCACTGCATGAAATCCAGTCACTAGATTCATCATCTCAATCTTATCTTCTGCAATAAGCTTCCTTAACAAAAAAAAAAAGCTTATGTTCCTTGAGCATTAAATAACTTTAAATAAATACAGGGAATAAACTCACATATATGCTAGGCAGGATTCTGAATAAACCATAAAGTTTTATAATAGGTTCTCATTAACTCTGAGCCCCTCCTCAAACACATTGACACACTGAACACATAGGCACCACCTCTTCCGGATATAATGGACTCTGGATATAATGGGCAAAAGTAGTCTACACAAATGCGTCCTTTGTAACAGGCTTGCACTGTAATAACTCTGAACAATATTCTGCTATTACTTCTTATATCTGAAGTATATTTCTCTTTTATATTTTGCTAAACAGAAGATTTTCTACTGACAGTACTGTTATGTGTGTAACAGCATACTACACGAAGGCTTACGTAGTCAATTATATTCCTCCCTTTACATCATCAGCATTGTGGCCTCACTGGCTGTGACATCTCAAGTAACCAAGAAGAGACAAATTTCTGCGTTTTACTGGTCAGGGCATGTTATGTAACATAGAGTGTAGGGACATGCTGAAGATGCAGTGGGAGGAACTGAACTGCAGATGTGTCAAGTCATGATGAAGCACAGAAATGCTGCAGAATATCACACAATACTGCCATTTACTGCAGGGGTCATTGTAATTCAGTGGCAATTAAGTCTTTTTGTCAAGCAGGATTTTGTGATACATCATTACTGCAAGTTATTGTGCTTCATCATGGCTGACACATCTGTAGATATATCTGTTTCAAGGTACAGCATTGCTTTTCACATCACACTGGATATTACTCGGTAAAATAACATGAAATGAGTATGCAAAAAAGAAAAATGAAACAGTAATAAAAAGTAAACAGGGACTACTTCTAAAATTTACTTGAATGTTCTGCTTAGCCAGCTCCATGGTGCCAAGTGATGGGGCATCACTCTGGCATGCTTTTGATCCAGACTTTCACCCCGAGCCCAAATGCCTGGAGCGGAGGCTGGCAGGGAAGGAGTCAGAGAAATCTTTGGATGCTTTCCTCCTGGGGGGGGGGTGAGTTTCTTGCAGCCTCTTCTTACAGTGGCTTCTGGTGGTGGCCTAGTGGGATGTTCTTGGCAGCATGGGTAACCACATGCTGCCTAACATCCCAATCCCAGAACATCACGAGTGGCTGCATGTAGGGGAGGTGGGTGGGGACCCAGCACAGAAAACACTAAAAAACCAACCTGATCAGCAGTATGACAACTACTCTGAGACCCCTGTGCCACGCAGCCACCTATGCACATCATTCTAATACCCCTCACTCCAGCTCTCGGACAGCTGTGGAATACTACTCTCCTCCCTTGCCTCCCCCCAGGGAAGGGGGCCCACTGGCAGGGATACACCAGACCACTGAGGGTGTGAATGCAAGCCTGGGGATGATAACTCTGACAGGACTTCAGGGACTTTTGCTGCGCACCTCGAAGGAGGTGCATGTCGTGGGGGCCAAGGAGGAGCAAAAAAAAAATAGTTCTGCTTGCTATTGTTTGGCCATAATAGTTCTTTAATAAATAGTCTGTTTTTTAAATCAGAACTTTCTGTATAGAGTTTGAAGATGATGGCTGGCTGTGGAGGTAAAAGGTGAATGCTGCTGTTCACTATCTGGTAAAGAGGTCTTAGATGGTACTGGAGATAAGCTTCATTCTTGCCAGTGGGTCAAAATATTGGAGGACAGAGATCTAATAGTGCTATAGGGGATGGGTTTCTGATATCTCTTTTTACTTGTTTTCCAACACCAGAGTGGGCTCCCAGTGTCAGAATCAGAGGATAAAGCGGGTGGAGGGTTAGCCTGCCACAGGAGACTGGTGTTTGGTAGCAGCTTATTTTTAATAAAGCAGTTGGGGGCAACAGAATGCCACCAGTTATCATTTTCTGGAGGCTGTATCTATTATTGAAAGCACTGTCCAAGACCAGCGTGGCCATGTAGTGTCAGAACCAGAATAAGGGAGTATGGCTGAACTTAATATGGGTGGATAGTGTCACAAGGGAAGAACTCCCAGTGTCAGTAGCATGTAAAAAAAAAACAGAACGATGATACTGGAATTTGGGCCATGGTGTTAGCAATATTACAATAAAAGAAAACTAACACAAGGGGGTGGGATCCCAGTGTTAGCACCATTAAAATATGGGAATTAAACCAGAAAGCCAAAATGTTTTTGCATGTACGCAAACACATCTTTTGCTTACTTGTGTGTCATGTGACTACAGTTTAGCTTTGGCATGAAATTTACATTCAGAGTTCTACTATGGTGTGTGAAAACACCATAAGAAACAAGACATGTTTGTTTTTGTTCTATGCATCTAAAGCCAGACAAACTTTATTTTATTGCTTTTTGTTTTATTTAATTACTCATTCATTTGTTTATAAAGCAAGTGTGATTGGTCTAGGCCCTTTTTCAGACATGACTTGGGCAACAAGGTAGAAACAAAAGGTTGACAATATTAGAGTCCACAGTATAGGTATATAGTTGAGTAAAAGTCATACATCTTCATTAGTAACTGCACATTGATCAACCAAAGAATTATAGAGGTCATGAGCTAACAAAAAAATGGAGACGGAGAGGTAACAAATTAGGACAAAAGTATGAGAAGACCTTTTCACATGTTTTTGTTCCAAAAACATCAAAAGCACCACCCTTCCAATGCAATGTACTTCAAATATCATGTTTCAACTCTCATTTGATTTTAATTATAGGGGTGCAAAAAAAAGCATATGATATTTTTATAGTTTGTTTCCACTCTGCAGCTAAAAAAGAAGCAACACTGCAGTTACTAGATTTGATAGGTTATGTGATCCTACAATAAAAGGTACGCATGTCAACTGTCATGTCCCTAGTTCTTAAAACAGTTGAGTTATACTAGCAAAAAGAGGCATCTAACATTAAAGTGCCTACACTGCCTTACCTACAATGGCACCACACCACTACAATAAATTATATCCAACCAGTAACTACTTTCCTAACTGCCACAATTGGAATTTTGGCAAATGTTAAGAAAATTGAAATTTTCATGAAATCAGGATTTATAGTTTTTGCCCAGCATTACTGTTCTAGCTCTGTTTGTTTGTTTGTCTCCCTGTTTCCTGGATTGTACGTGGAAATGTGCTCCAGCTCAGTGTGCCTTTCCCAGCTACCAAAATGTGGAAGGAAGGAAGGAAGGAAGGAAGGAAGGAAGGAAGATTGAGTGAGTCACAGTATTTTTATTTTCACTTTGCAGTTCATTGTAGTTATTCTTCTGTTTTCTATTGATTTCACAAAGTGTTTTTCCCAAGCAAGTTTGCAATATGGGAGTCTTCCTGTAGGTGATTCTGGAAGATTTTAAGAAATATTCACTATAGAACACCTTCCTGTAATCTAACACTGCTGCCCCTACCTAACATCAATAGGTAAGGTGTTTTTGGGCAGTCTTTTAATTCTGCCATTCATGCTTACTTTTCGTTGTTCACCCATTTACATGCAATGCCATGGAAACCCAAATATTCCATTAGCTATGCCACTGTCACAACATTGTTAGTACAGAATTTTATAAAGATTTACTTCGCAGGTGATGTTCCAGTAAAGCTGAAAAATTCACAAAAATTGTGAAATTCGCCTTTGCAAATAACTTCACGATTTACCCACTTTGTTACTTTGCATTGAGTTTTCCTGGGGAAATTGCACTTTTTCAGACAAAGTAAGGTGGAATTGCAACTTTGTCAGTGAATTTGCATAACTTCTCCTGAAAAAGTGCCATTTGGCCTACCAAAAACTTTGCAAAGTTGACACTTTGCTGTTCATGAATTTGGCAAACTTTGCTAATTATTTTGCAGAGTGAAGTTTGCTGACTTCACACAACTCTAACTGTCAGACAGTAGACTTGCAGGAGCCAAAATGAAATATTGTAGGTCACCATAGCATCCTGCTCTGTTGAATGCACACACTCCTACTGTGTGCACTTATTAGAAATCCAAAAAATTATAACAGTGAGCTCTTCAATTTAAATCTGAAAGGAATGTGCAGGAGATAGGGGTCAACTTTACCCTGTCTTATACAATGCTCCACCAATTATTCTCTACACTAGCTGGGATATCCAGCATATAAAAATCATATTAGTAGGTCACTTATCTCAAGCTATGCAAACAATTTATTTCAGTAACAATACAGTGAGCTTATCATAGTAAAACTTTACCATCACTTGTAAGCCTTCATGTCTTCTTATAGAAGTAAAATATATGCAGCTATGCTCTGCTGTGTTATGCTATGCATAAATCTCAAATTCAAACCTAAAGTGCATAAAATGCATTAATCCAGCATATATATATATATATATATATATATATATATATATATATATATATATATATATATATATATATATATATGTGTGCGATGTGTGTGTGTATATATATATATATATATATGAAAAAAACTATGTTTAATGCATCAGTTAGGATTGTTCCACAGTGACAAAAGCGAGGAAATTCGGTGTTAGGATTGAAAGCCCCCTTGGACCTCCCCAGCCCACCCCACTAACTGGCATCGGGTTGCGCATTGGGGTTGTTGGCCCTAACTCTCACCCCATCACATGGGTAAACAAGCAGAGGTATTGGAGAATGGGGTGAGAGTTAGGACCAATGACCACAACACGCACCCCACTGCTGGTTGGGGAAGTGAGCTGGGGGGGTCCAAGGGGGGCTTTCAACTCTAACACTGAATTTCCTCACTTTTGTCGCTGTAGAACAACCCTAACTGATGCATTAAACGGAGTTTTTTGATCCAAAATTCCCTTCTTTTTGAGAATGATGACGAGAAATAGTGAATGTAATTTGGTGGCGGGAGCACCGGGCCCCACCACGTGATGTCTTGTGACAAAGTAACAGGAACAGCCATGCAAACAGAAGCGCCAACAGTGGCACACATGGTAACGCAACCATAAATGGTAATGGAAATGGTAATAGAAATGCAAGCGCAAAGTGATGCCGGAGCGAACAGTGACACAGGCAGACATTGAAGAGCTTACAAAAATGCAACTGGTAACATGAACAGTGATGGCAGCGATATTTTAAATGGAAATGTTAAGTGTCACAGCAAAAAGAATGCGAAAGGGAACAGAAACAGAAACACGAATGCAAGCACACACGTAAATGCAAACCGTAATGCGCATAGGCACAGTACCACAATTGTAAATGCAAATGGTAAAGTTAACATGAAGAATAATGCCAAAAGAAACAGAAATGGGAACAGAAGCGCGTATGAAAAGGCAAACCGAAACACGCATGGGCACAGTACCGCAATTGTAAATGCAAATGGTAACGGTAACAGCAACAATAACAGCAAAGGAAACAGAAAAGCAAAAGGAAATGCAAGCACATATGGAAACGCAAACTGTAATGTGCATGGGCACAGTAACGCAATTGCAAATGCAAATTGTAACAGTAACAGCAAGGAAGATGCAAAACGAAAGAGAAACAGAAATGCAAATGAAAGGGCTGTCGGAAATACAAATGGCAATGCGCATGGTGACGCAAACAAAAATGCAAACAGAAACAGTAGTGGAAATGCAAATGGTAACAGTAATGAAAACACAAGCGCAAATTACAACACAAAGGGTAATGAACACGGTGTCGTACACAGGAACGGTAATGCAAACGGGGACATAAACGCAAGTGGAAACAGTAACTGTAACAGTAAAGGAAAAGTGCATACCCTGTTTTTGCCGAACAGGTGCATAGAGAAACACAGTGTATACAAAGAATGTATGCATTGTAATGGGCAACAAAGCTTAAAACAAGCATTGAAAGTACTTAATTGCTAAAATCTCAGCAACCGCACGACGTAGAAAAAAAATTAAAATTTCATAGAAATCATGATTTTCCTGGCTAGGTTTTTCTTATTAGAAACATAGAAACATAGAATTTGATGGCAGATAAGGACTGCTTGGCCCACCTAGTCTGCCCATTTTCCTACCTAACAGATAAGCTGCAAATCCTAGTTAACCAACAGCTTACTTCCTCCTACCCCCCACTAGGACTGCCTTATATCTGTTCCATGCATTGTTGAATTCCCCCACTGTTCTTGACTCTACAACCTCCTCAGGGAGACAGTTCCATGCATCCACAACCCTCTCCATGAAAAAATACTTCCTCACATTACATCTGAGCCGTTCCCCCTCTATCTTCAAATTGTGCCACCTTGTTCTTGCGCGTCTCTTTTTCTGAAAGATGCTACCCTCTTGGACTTTGTTGATTCCCTTAAGGTACTTGAAAGTTTCTATCATGTCCCCTCTCTACTTTCTTTCCTCAAGGGTATACATATTAAGCTTCTTTAGTCTTTCTTCGTATGTCTTCTGGTGCAGACCCTGCACCATTTTGTTTGCCCTCCTCTGGACAGTCTCCACTCTGTCTATGTCTTTGCGGAGATGATGTCTCCAGAACTGCACACAGTACTCCAGGTGGGGTCTCACCAACTATCTGTAGAGAGGGATAACAACTTCCTGTTTTTTACTATTGATGCCTCTCCCTGTGCATCCTAGTATCCCCCCAGCCTTCCTTACTGCCTTCTCACACCATTTGCCCACCTTTAGGTCATCTGATATAATTACCCCAAGGTCCCTTTCCATTTTTACTGTTGTCAGTATTTCACCCCCTATTGTGCACTCTTCCCCTAGGTTTTTGTTTCCCAGGTGCATTACCTTGCACTTCTTGGCACTGAATCTGAGCTGCCATACATTTGACCATTCCTCCAACCTTGCCAAGTCCCTTCTCATCCTTTCCACTCCATCTTGTGTATCAATCCTGTTGCAGATCTTTGTGTTGTCTGCAAAGAGACATACTTTTCCTTCCAGTTCCTCTGCAATGTCACTTATAAAGACATTAAAAAAGACTGGTTCCAGTTCTGAACCCTGTGGTACCCCACTAGTAACCCTCCTTTCTTCACTGTGGACTCCATTTACTACTACCCTTTGTGTCCTGTTGTCTAGCCAATTTTTTATCTAGGCTGCCATCTTGGGACCCACTCCAAGGCTGGCTAACTTGTGTATTAATCTTTTGTGTGCGACTGTATGAAATGCCTTGCTAAAATCAAGGTAGACCATGTCTACAGCCCCCTCCCTGGTCTACTACTTTGGTCACCCAGTCAAAGAAATCTATTAGATTCATCTGACATGACCTTCCCATTGTGAATCCATGCTGCCTTGTGTCCTGTGCCCCACTGGCCTCTAGGTACTCAACAATTCTTTCCTTCAGAAGTGATTCCATCATTTTCCCTACCACTGAGGTCAAACTAACTGGTCTGTAGTTTTCTGGCTCTGTCCTGCTCCCACTTTTGTGAAGAGGAATCACATCCACCCTCCTCCAGTCCTCAGGTACCACCCCATCTTCCCATGATTTGTTAAAGAGAATAGTCAGTGATGTCACTAGTTCTACCCTTAGTTCTTTTAGAATTCTTGGGTGAATCCCATCAGGCCCCATTGCTTTGTCCACCTTCAATTTTATTAGTTGTTTCAGAACCCTTTCTTCTGTAAATCGACTGGTATCGACCTCCATCTTCAGAGTGTTTCTCTTGTTTGGTTTAGGTACCTCCTCCTCCTCTTCCTTTGTAAACACTGAGCAGAAATATTCATTCAGTATCCCTGCTTTTTCACTGTCACCATCTATCCACATTCCCTCCCCTTTATTAAGCCTCAGTATCCCTCCGTTGGTCTTTCTTCGCTGCCTAATGTACCTATAAAAGGTCTTATCCACCTTCTTAACAGAGTTGGCTATCCTTTCCTTGGTTTGGGCTTTTGCTATTATGGCTGCCTTCCCAGCCTTTTTCTGCTTTAACTGATAAGGTACTCTGTCCTGCTCCTTCTGTGTTTTCTTATATTTACTGAATGCTATCCTTTTCTCCTTAACCTTCCTTACCACCTCTTTTGAGAACCATAGTGTTTTTTTCCTTCATTGTGTTTTGTTGATTTGCTTTACACAACGGCTTGTTGCCTCCATGATGGCTGTTTTGATTACTCCCCATTGTTCCTCCACCCCTCTTTCTTGCCTGTTTGTTAGTGCTTTTCTGAGGCACTCTATCATTTTCCTAAAGTCAGCCCTCCTAAAGTCCAATACTTCTGCTTTTGTATGGCTTGATTGTATGGCTGTGTTTATCGTGAACCACACTGTTTGGTTGTCACTTGTTCCCAGATGGCTACCCACTTCTAAACCTGAGATTCTTTCTCCATCCACATTTGAGAGTACCAGATCTAATATTGCTCCCTCCTGATTGGGTTTCAATACTAGCTGTCTGAGGCATGCCCCTTGTAGAACATTAAAAATGACCCTGCTCTTGGATGTACCTGCAGCAAAGGAGCTCCAGTTAACATCTGGCATATTCAGGTCCTCCATCAACAATATCTCCCCTTTTTCTGCCACCCTAAGGATACCTTCTATCAAGGAGCTATGCAACTCGCAACACAAAATCTGTATCTCGCATCGTTTTCGAGATACGAGCCCCGAAAGGCATGGCATGTGCAACCATGTTAATCTATGGGGAAAAATGCCAACTTCAGAGTCCCGTAACTTTGCAGCATGCAATATTATTTCACCAAACCACCAAAAGGCACATCTGTGAGATGTTGGCTGGGTTCCCTCCAAATTTCAGCTCAAAAGACCAAACCATTCTTTTGCAGCAGGGTGGCAAAGAACTGCTGTCATTTTGGCCATAGTCTGAAAAAGTGGTGTTGTGATTTGCCAAAGCTTTAGCAAACATTTGCAAAAGTGTCATGAGTGCGACATTACTCTGCGACACTACTTTTTCAAGAAATGTGAAAAATATATTTCTAGGGTGTTTAACCCCAAAATAATGACATGCCTAGCATCCTCAGGGCTCGACTAGTAAACACAGGAAGAATTGTGTCCCTAGATGGTCCCAATTTTAAATGACAAGCATTTTTCTGATCACCAACTGAAAACAAAATTGCAGATTTGCGACACTACTAGGGCAATTTGCGACACTAAAAAGTGCATTTGCGACACTGTCAAACTTTTTGTTAACTTTTCCCATTGACATATAATGGGAACTTGTTTTTTGAATGACTTTTGAGCTGTTTAATATTTTTTCATGAAATCTTTGAAAGACACATCGTGGACCCTAGCCGCATGTTCCCTGAAGTTTTTGGACCAGTCATGCAAACCGTGCAACCTGTAGGTGCGAGCAAAGAATTCACCAGAAACCATAAATGTGCATGCAGATCACACTTAATAACTCCACTGCTGTATATCCAACCAGTATGAAAGTTGGCAGATCCCAAGATGTATGGTTCTTGATTATGCATTCCAAATTTCAGGCAAATCTGTTGAATGGTGGCAAAGGTATTAAGGTGCAAAGTTTGACCCTTTAACCTTAAAAGTGCTACTCAACCCTAACTATGGTAGCACTACCGTGCTACCATAGTGTGTGTATATATATATATATATATATATATATATATATATACACACATACCAAGGACACAAATATCTTGTTCACACTCCAGTCACGCTGCCCATTACTGCCCCAGTGTTTCATTTTTCCTCGAACTTTATCAGGGGGCATAAACACCACTTGTATCCCATGTGCTTAAATAGTGACTCGTTACCAACAGTAATCACCTCATAAAAAATATTTTTTTTAAGTATCAAACTTTATTCACTATTTTCAAAAAGGATAACAATAAAACAAACAAAGGCAAAACATCATGTTCAGCCAGTAACAATTTTATCCCCCCCCCAAAATGTGGAGGGGGAGAGGTAGTATGGTAAACAAGTGGTACAGAGCTGTGTAACACATTAAACATTTGTAACATTATTTTAAAAGAGAAGATCTATCAAACAAACTCAAGTTTTGCCTGCTGCCAACCAACCAAGACCATGCTGGGTCTCTACATCATTGTTTCTATCCATATGTATTTTAATGTACCATATTTACTGGTACCTATCCTCCTGACTAGTTGTTTGCATGACTTGTGAATACTCTGTGCTGTGCAATTGCCTGAACCTTTACTATTGTGTTACTATCCTGTTTACCCCCATGTAATGCCCATAACCTGTAGTATCTATGAGATGGCTCCACTTGTGTTGACTTGGTATGTTTAAAGCAAGGTTGGACATATATATATATATATAAAGGATAGGGCCAGGGAGTTCAACCACTGAAATAGTGGTGAGTCTATTATGGTTTTGAGGACGTTTGACTTGTATCCAAACCTATGACCTATAAATAAAATTGTGTTGTTTCCTGTATTGTCTCTGAATGACATGGAACCTTTGCAAATGAGCAATTTGTGCTCAATAGTTGTTACCTAATTTGCAACAAATAGATACATTAAATATATAAACCAAGTAGTTGTGTTTGAAATATTATTCACATGAAAATTAATTTATAAGCAGAAGGTCTTGTGGATCCCCCACCTATGATGGTATTGTTTTAGTCAGTTGTTACGGAAGGTAATCACATTTTCAATTCCAAGGGCCTCTAGCATGGCATTATGCCATTCCTGATAGGTGGGTATGGTGTCATCTAGCCAGTGTCTTAGTATTATTTTTTTTGCAATGGCAAAAATAAAAGAGATATGAAATTTCCATATACCAAATATTAACTCTATATTAAAGTTCAGTAGGCATGTTTGGTGATGACGGCAGAGTCCAGCATAATAACTAGGTCTATGCAGCTACTGATAGTGTCCCAAAATTGTTTTGCTTTTGCTCAGTCCCATAGAATATGTTTTATGTTTCCTGGTTCTTGCTTACATCTAATGCAATTAGGTGATTGTAGGTGGCCCATTTTGTGAAGTTTAGAGGGAGTGTAGTTAAGGTTGTGGACAATTTGGTACTGCATGAGTCTAAGGCCATCATATCTAAGGTATCTGTATATATTGTACCACAAAGTTGGTCTAGTGTTGGGCTAACCAAGTTCCGGGAACTCAATTACTCAGTAGGGATAGGCATCTTGATCTATGTATGTGGACTCACAAGTTTTTGCATATTAACAAGATAGAATTGTACTGGGTGGTGAGTTGTAAAATTTCAACCCACAATGAGGGGTCAGAAAAGGACCAGGGACTGGTCCAAGGGCTAATGCTATCACATGACAGAACTGTAGGTAGGCAAAAGAGGATATTTTTTGTGTTGGGATAAGTTTTTTGTAAGGGCTTTATATGATATAAGGGAATTATTCTGTAAAAATTGGCCCAGGTGAGTGATGGGAAGGATGCCAGGAATGTTTTGTTGGATAAGTTTCTTTCGGATTTTAAAATTAGGATTGCCTGGAACAGGTTGGTCAAGTGAGAGAATAGATTTGGTTTTCAGAAGCCTGTGCAGTTGTTTGCTTGCCAGAAGGGAAGCTCCTATTGAAGTTTGCTTTCAGAAGGTTGGACTCTTGGAATGGGGAATTTGCATCATTACTCTGATGTTAATTTTGGCCTGTTGACACAGATCAAGTTTGATTTGTTGGCACTGGTGTGCATAAGATTTTGTGGTATATTCTGAGTTGACAAGTTTCCACCTGAGAAATTTTCCTGTATATAAGGTTAGGTAATAGAGATAAAAGTTTGGAAGCTGAAGGCTGCCGTGTCATTTGAGGGTGGTCATTTTATGATAGGCTCTATGGGAGGTTTATTGCTCCACAAAAAGGAAGTTAGTATGGTTTTCAGTTTAGTGAACCAATACATAGGTATGAATAGATTAGTCATACCCAATGGGTAGAATTGGCTGGGTGGTATGTTCATTTTAATATATTTACTCATCCCATAGCATTAATGGTCAGGTAGTCCACAGGAGGAGGTCCTATTTAACAGTTGTTAGAAGTGAATCTAGATTCAGACAGAATATTTGTTTGTTACTTGTGGTTACAAGAATACCCAACTACTTGAGGGAATTCAGGGACCATGTTTCATCCTATTGTAGAACCTGGGATGTTGTAGACCAGTGATTGAGTGGTATGATCAGTTTTTTTTTCTAGATTAAGCTTGTACCCCTGATCTCTAACCAAACTCCTTTAAGAGTATAATGGCAGCAGGTATCAACTGAGCAAGATCCTCCAGATGCAGTAGGATGTTATCCCCATACATAGATATTTCATATATTTGATGACCAGCCTATATGTTCCTGACCTTATCACACAGAAGAAGTCTTCTGGTCAAAGGCTCCAGGTAGATATTAAATAGATAGGAGGAGAGATGGCAGCTCTGTTCTGTTCCACTGTATAGGCTAAAGGGCCTGGAGCTGATCCCATTACATATGATAAAGGCCAATGGGTGGGAATATAATAACTTAACCCAGTCTATGAAAGGGTTGGGGAAACCAAATTACTGAAGTGTTAAGTAAAGAAAGGGCCAGGAGACTCTATCAAATGCTTTCTCTGCATCCAAGGACATTAATATAGCTGGTTGCTCAGAGTCCCTGGATGCAGAGATTAAGTGAAAGAGTTTATGCAGATGGTCAGAGGAAAGGTATTCTTGCATAAATCCAACCTACTCAGGGCCAATTAGAGATTGCCAAACAGCTGTCACCATCATTGCTAGAATTTTGGTGAGCAATTTAATATCTGTGTTGAGGAGGGATATTTGGCAGTAATTCATTACATATTCACAGTATTTGCCCAGTTTAGGGAGTAGAGTGATTACAACTTGTTGTAGAGATACATTTAAGGATTATTGTTTTTAAGCTAAGTTAAATAATGTGGTTATAGATTCAAGTAGAGGTTGTATGAGTGACTTAGAGAAATTAGTGGAGAGGGTATCTGGGCATGGAGCTTTGTTGAGGGGGATGTCAGATAGAGCTCATTGAACTTCTCCAGGTGAGATGATGAGTCCCAATCATCAGTGTCAGTGGCTCAATAGGTAGTACACTCACCTCTGAGGCTGGGAGATCAGAGGGCTGTGGGTTCAGTTCCCACATCTGGTACTTGGGTTAATATCCCATTACTGACACTGTAGTGCAACATGAGAGGGGTGCTGCACTTCTGAGGTGCTGTCTTTCAGATGAGATGTTAAACCGAGGTCCCATCTGCCTGGACTGGTGGTAGTTCAGGTGGATTTTAAAGATCCCATGGCACTTATCAAAAAGAATAGGGAAAATTTCCCTGGTTTCCTGGCCAAATTTCCCTCATTCACTAAAAATACCACCAACAGCTTAATCTGGTTCAAGGTCAGTTGCCATTCATCTGTACCCCCTCTCCCGGGTCGTGCCTGAAAATAGGCAGGATTTATACACTTACCCGGTCAACAAAAACAAAATAAAAAATAAATAAATAATCTGTCCAGTGTTTCTGGAGGCAGCTTGTGTATATTAGCAGCATCAATACTGCTGAATACTGGCTTCTGTAATGGGAGGATCTGCAGAGTAGAGGGCTTTGTAGTAGTTTGAAAAGGCAGATGCAGTGCCTCTAGAGTTAGTGATTACAGGGGTGTTGGGTGAAAGCCAAATGCCCTGATGTATTTCAAAAGTTCCTGCTGTTTTAATCTCAGGGATAACAGCCGACTAACCTTTTCACCTTGGTCAACATAATTAGTTTTAGCCCAAGAAATCATGAACTCAACCTGTTCCCGAAGTTAATTCCTCATTATTTGGCTCTGAGAGAATTAAGCTGTATCCAGTCCTCATTGGGGAGGATTTGGATATTATCCTTTTTATGTTGATTTCGCGCTAGTGCAAAAAACATGTTGCACCAGCTTTCTCCACAAGCAGGTTGTGGAGGCTTGGCACTGTTGTGCCCAATGCCCCCACAGTCTGCAAAGGCTTGTCCCCCATCCCCCAATGCCGTGGCATGCTGCTGCTGACAGTAGTTCAGCCAGCATGCCACAACCTTCTAAAAAAGTAGCTGCTACAATCAGGGGCGGCCTCGTCATTGCAGCGTCAGCCATCCACTGCAATGACAGAGCGACCCGTCATTGCAGGGTGGGATGTGGGATCCCTGATATTGTTTATGAACATGGCGGCAGGTTGCCGCCATGTTCACAAACAATATAACCCCTTCCCCCCTCACTGTGTTTACTTGCCGATGGGGAAGCCCACTCCCCGTCGGGCATTCTGTAACCCTCCCGTTGTTCCTGCCGACGGGTGCCCAATCCCTATCAGCATAATGATTATCCCCCTTTTGTTCCTGCCAACGGGTGCCCAATCCCCATTGGCATAATGATTATTCCCCTTATTTTGTTCCTGCCGATGGGGTGCCCAATCCCATCGGCATAATGATACCCCCCTCCATTACTGTAGCCAAGGAGGTGCCCAATCCACCTTGGTTCCTGCAGCTCCCCTCCCCCTTGACTTGTTTGCCAGTGGGGGTGCCCAATCCCCCCTTGGCTAACCCACCCACACAGGTGGCACACTGGGAGCCCACCCCATCATGCCAAAGCACCTGTTAAATCAGAAAACGGTCAACCGATGTCTTATTTTTGTTTCAACCTGTAAAAAAGGAAATGGTCCCTCATAGTCTCCCTGCCCCTCCCACAACCCGCACCCACCCACTGCGCACCCTGCCTCCCCACACACACAACCCCATACCCCATACTTACCTCTGCAGCTCGTCGCAGCCGATCTTCGCCGGACCGGGAACACATCTGCACTCTTCAAAGCCGACCGCGAACTGAGGAAATGCCGGTAAGCTGTATAATGTAGTAAATAGGGTTCTTTCAACTTTAGTGCATATCTCGGGCATTTTTGGGAATTTTTTCACCAAATTTTCAACATGGGGTTTCTGGGACCCCTCCTCAAGAATTCTTGAAATGTCATGGCGTTAATCTGCCCCGAAAGGTGGTTTCACGGTCACTGCGTGGAATCACCCTTCGGGTCTGATTAACAAAATGACAGTTCCAGTGTTCATGAGGTGGGCTCTCAAAAAGCCTATGTTGCAAATTTGGTGGAAAAAATCAAAAAAATGACTGTTTTACGAGCATGCGTTGCGCAGTTGCTATGTACACTTGTAACTTCGTGAGTTTACAATATTTTCATGCCAGATTTTCAACATTGGCATTTTGTCACACCTCCTTGTGAGCATTACAGCTGTCATTGTTCACATCCTGGCCAAAATGTGTTTTCACAGTTCCGGCACAGAATGGCACGGTCGCTGTGGGAAATCAGTGTTCAGGACAGATTAAGAAAATGACAGTGGCACTGTTCATGAGTAGAGCTCCTAAAATGCCTATGTTGAAAATTTGGTGATGATAGCCCATCAATTGACTGTGTTACAAGTGTGCGTTGCGCACTTTCCACACACCCTTGTAACTTCGCAAATTTGTAATATTGTCACACCAGATTTTCAACAGTGGCATTTTTTCACACCTCCTTATAAACAGTACAGCTGTCATGTTTCACATCCTGGCTGAAATGTGTTTTCACAGTTCCAGCGCAGAATAACGTGGTCACTGTGGGAAGTCCGTGTTCGGGACAGATTAAGAAAATGACAGTGGCACTGTTCATGAGCAGAGGTTCTAAAATCCCTATGTTGAAAATTTGGTGATGAAACTCCATAACATGACTGTGTTACAAGCGTGCATTAAACTGTTTCCATGCACCCTTGTAACTTCTCAAATTTGTAATACTGTCACACCACATTTTTAACAGTGGCATTTTTTCACAATTCCTTATGAACACTACAGCTGTCATTTTTCACATCCTCACTAAAATATGTTTTTGCACTCCTGCCGGACAATAGCACGGTCACTCTGGGAAATCAGTATTTGGGACAGATTAAGATCTACTGAGTGAGGGGGGGAGTGACCGAGCTCAACTGAGCTCTGTCGGGACTGCTGTGGATTTGTTTGTGGGCAGACAAAGGCCTCAACACAAGAGTCCAGTACA
The DNA here is from genome assembly GCA_016271365.2 of Neoceratodus forsteri. Taxonomy (NCBI): domain Eukaryota; kingdom Metazoa; phylum Chordata; order Ceratodontiformes; family Ceratodontidae; genus Neoceratodus; species Neoceratodus forsteri. The sequence goes on along the minus strand of CM028130.1, from coordinate 1,375,975,221 downwards.
AAAGGGCAGCCTGCAGCAGTGGGAGAAACAGAATGAGAGAGCGAGTGAGGGAGGGGGAGTGAGCGAACTCACCGAAGCACTGTCAGGACTGCTGCAGATTTCTTTGTGGGCAGAAAAAGGTGTCAATACAGGCAGGGGCCCAGTATAAAAGGCCAGCCTGCAGCGGTGGGAGAAACAGTATGAGCGAGTGAGACAAGGGGACTTAGTCAGCTCAACGGAGCTCTATCAGGACTGCTGGGATTTCTTTGTGGGCAGAAAAAGGTGCCAATGCAGGCAGGAGCCCTGTACAAAAGGGCAGCTTGCAGCGCCAGGACAAACAGAATGAGCAATGAGAGAGGGACACTGTGCAACCTCAACGGAGCTCTGTCAGGACAGCTGCAGATTTCTTTGTTGACAGACAAAGGTGCCAATGCAGCCAGAAGCCCATACAAAAGCGCAGTCTGCGATGCCAAGAGAAACAGAACGAGCGAGTGACAGAGCGGAAGTGAGCAAGCTCAACAGAGCTCTACTGTGACTGCTGCAGATTTCTTTGTGAGCAGAAAATGTGGCAATGCAGGCAGGAGCCCAGTACAAATGGCCAGCTTGCAGCGCCACCAGAAACGGAATGTGAGAGTGACAGAGGGGGGAGTGAGCAAGATCAGTGCAGCTGTGACGGGACTGCTTCAGACTTCTTTCTGGCCAGAATAAGCCACCAATGCAGGCAGGAGCCCAGTACAAAAGGGCAGCCTGCAGCACCAGGAGACACTGTACAAGCAAGTGAGGGAGGGGAAGTCAGTGAGCTCAACGGGGCTTTGTTGAGACTGCTGCAGATTTGTTTGTGGGCAGTAAAAGGCAGCAATGCATGCAGGGGCCCAGTACAAAAGGGCAGCCTGCAGTGGCAGGAAAACCAGAATGAGCGAGTGAGTGAGCTCAACAGAACTGTATTGTAACTGCTGCAAATTTCTTTGTGGGCATAAGAAGGCAGCAATGCAGGCAGGAGCCCAGTAGAAAAAGGGCAGCCTGCAGCACTGGCAGAACAGAATGAGTGAGTGAGAGAAGAGGAGTGAGCGAGCTCAACGGAGCTTTGTCGGGACTGCCATAACATGACTGTGTTATAAGCATGCATTGAACTGTTTCCACGCACCCTTGTAACTTTGCAAATTTGTAATACTGTCACGCCACATTTTCAACAGTGGCATTTTTTCACAATTCCTTATGAACACTACAGCTGTCATTTTTCACATCCTGGCTAAAATATGTTTTTGCACTCCTGCCGGACAATAGCACAGTCACTCTGGGAAATCAGTATTTGGGACAGATTAAGATCGACCGAGTGAGAGGGGGGAGTGACTGAGCTCAACTGAGCTCTGTCAGGACTGCTTTGGATTTGTTTGTGGGCAGACAAAGGCCCCAACACAAGAGCCCAGTACAAAAGGGCAGCCTGCAGAACTGGGAGAAACAGAACGAGAGAGCGTGAGGGAGGGGGGAGTGAGCGAACTCACCGAAGCACTGTCAGGACTGCTGCGGATTTCTTTGTGGGCAGAAAAAGGCATCAATACAGGCAGGGGCCCAGTACAAAAGGCCAGCTTGCAGCGGTGGGAGAAACAGTATGAGCAAGTGAGACAAGGGGACTTAGTCAGCTCAACGGAGCTCTATGAGGACTGCTGGGATTTCTTTGTGGGCAGAAAAAGACACCAATGCAGGCAGGAGCCCCGTACAAAAGGGCAGCTTGCAACACCAGGACAAACAGAATGAGTGATGAGAGAGGGAGACTGTGTGACCTCAATGAAACTCTGTCGGGACAGCTGCAGATTTCTTTGTGGACAGACAAAGGTGCCAACGCAGCCAGGAGCCCCATACAAAAGTGCAGTCTGCGACACCAAGAGAAACAGAACGAGCGAGTGACAGAGCGGTAGTGAGCGAGCTCAAAGGAGCTCTAGTGTCACTGCTGAAGATTTCTTTGTGGGCAGAAAATGCAGAAAAGCAGGCAGGAGCCCAGTACAAATGGTCAGCTTACAGTGCTGTCAGAAACGGAATGCGAGAGTGACAGAGGGGGAGTGAGCGAGCTCAATGGAGCTGTGTCATGACTGCTTCAGATTTCTTTTTGGCCAGAAAAAGCCACCAATGCAGGCAGGAGCTCAGTACAAAAGAGCAGCCTGCAGCACCAGGAGACACAGAATGAGCGAGTGAGAGAGGGGGAGACAGTGAGCTCAATGGGGCTTTGTTGGGACTGCTGCAGATTTGTTTGTGGGCAGAAAAAGGCAGCAATGAATGCAGGGGCCCAGTACAAAAGGGCAGCCTGCAGTGGCAGGAAAACCAGAATGAGCAAGTGAGTGAGCTCAACAGAGCTGTATTGTAACTCCTGCAAATTTCTTTGTGGGCATAAGAAGGCAGCAACGCAAGCAGGAGCCCAGTAGAAAAGGGCAGCCTGCAGCGCCTGCAGAACAGAATGAGCGAGTGAGAGAAGGGGAGTGAGCGAGCTCAACGGAGCTTTGTCGGGACTGCGGCACATTTCTTTGTGGGCGGAAAAAGGCGCCAACAGAGGCAGAAGCCCAGTACAAAAGGGCAGCCTGCAGTGCCAGGAGAACCAGAATGAGTGACTGAGACAGGCGGAGTGAGCAACCTCAATGGAGCTCTGTCGGGACAGCTGTGAATTTCTTTGTGGGTAGAAAAACCACCAACACAGGCAGGAGCCCAGTACAAAAGGGTAGCCTGCAGCGCCAGGAGAAACAGAATGAGCAAGTAAGAGAGGGGGAGTGAGCCACCTCAATGGAGCTCTGTCGGGACAGCTGCATATTTCTTCCTCAGCAGAACAAGGTGCCAATGCAGGCAGCAGCCCACTACAAAAAAGCAGCCTGCAGCACCGGGACAAACAGACTGAACCAGTGACAGAGGGCCACTGAGCGAGCTCAACAGACCAACGCAATCAACATTCAGCATTGACAAATGCTTGTTCAGATATAATTTCCTGAAGAATGGGGGCTGCCTCCTGTTCTCTTTTATGTTTTTTAGTAATAGCTAAGTGGATTAATTTCCCTCTCACAGCATGTTTGTAAGCAGCCCATACATGTGCATAATTGATCACAGTGTTGCCGTTCTCTTTGAAAACTTTTTCAGTAAATAGTTTAAGTTTCTCTAAAATTTTAGGATCTTTAAAGAGGTTATTATTTATTCTCCATATTTTGTCGGTGACCTGATAAGTTGAGCAGGAAAAGGAAAAGAGAACCAAGGCATGATCTGAGAGAACTTCGGCTAGGATTTCATACTTAATAGAATCTGAGAAAATGCTGGGGCTAGTAAGGAAATAATCCAAGCTGAAGGCTGATTGGTGGATGGGGGATTAGAAAGTGTAACTTCTGTTACCCAGGTGTAGGACTTGCCAAGGTTCCAGGAGGCCCAGAGAGTCTTGGAGCTCTTGTAAGGCCTTTGTTTGTGAAAGAGAACCTTTTTGCTGGAGACAGACCTATTTGAAGTACATCTGGGACTGTATTCCAGTCACCTGAGAGGATGAGAGGATCACAGGTATTAAGTGGTATTTTGATAGCTCAGAAAGTAGGGTGGTAAAGAACTCAGTGTCCTCCTTGTTAAGCTCATAAACTTAAACTTGGATGTTTTTGATCCTCTCAAGTATATCCTGATGGATAACAAAAAACCCATTTGGGCCTAGCTGTGGAAGAGAAATGGGGTGTTACTGTGGATTAAAATAGCTGGACTAGCTTTCTTGTTATCTATACCAGCTGCATAGACCTGGTCTACCCACTCTCTATGCCATAGATTGACATGAGTTGGTAATGTGTGGCTCTGCTGCAGAAACACAATTTTTGTACCAAGACACTTGAGATGCCTTAAAATTTGGTATTGTTTCTCTTTTGTTTGGGCTTCTTTAACATCCTATGAAATGAGATTATAACCTGTTTTAGCCATTCTAAAATTGCTCAAAGGAGGTGTGAGGTCACAGAGAGTACAATAAAAAACTGTAGTAGTAGCACCATTCAAGGGGACAGATTATGTGTCTGTAACATGCCTAGAATTATAAAGACACTGTCTGGAGGAGTACCTTCTTCTTATAAAAAAATACCTTTCTGCAGCCATTTGTACCCATACATAAAATAGTGGATGAATGTAAGCCATACAAATTAATAGAACATAACAACAGATGAACATAGAAACATTAACAGCTCACTTACATGGAGCTAAAATGCATGTAACAGTTAATAATGCAAACACTAAACACTTTCAAGAGTGAGGCCCACTGGAGCCAAACCCCCAGCCAATGAGGTAGTGGGGTATAATTTTGCTAGGACAAGTTCCCAAGGATTTGGGTCCATTCAGGGCTCATAAGAGGTTTCCTCCCCTCTGTCCAGGACCTTAAGTTGAAAAAGTGGGTGTTTATAACCCATGAAACCATAGGAGATAGTGAAAAAAAACAGTTTCCATTTCTGTCAAACCCTCCCCTCCCCGCCATCCACAAGCAAATGTTAAACACATATTAGTAATGAATCCACAGTTCAATGTTCAGAAAAGGAAAGGGGAAGATTAAGCTGTCAGGGGCAGTATTCAAAAAATGGGTAAGCAGTGCTCAACACACAAAGCAGAGTGTAACCAGGTAGAAGTAGAATTGGGCTAAGAATGATCAGTTAATCGAGTCACTGAAAAGTTCTAAAGAACCACATATGCAGATGCTTTTGGGTTAAAAGCTGTCGGCGGTTTGCCAACACCAGTGTAGGCCACCAATTCAGGTAATCGCCCATGAAAATAAAATGAGTTTATGGTTCAAACCAGTCAACAATCCGAGGAGAACACTGATACAATATGTATCTGTTCTCAGTAGAGTGGAATTGCCGAAACAGGATGCTGACTGAAGCTGACAAGGTGCGGTTCTGAATCTGGAAATGATCCCAATCTATGGCTGATGGTAATCTCCACAGAAGTGTTCTGTTTGGATAGCCAATCATACCCAGTCCTGCTGCCTTGTTGAAACACCTGAGGTGAAGGGTCTGAGGAGCAGACTAGGTGGGCCAAGTGGTACTTATCTGCTGTCAAAGTCTATGTTTCTATGTTTCTATGAAGCTTACATGACAGTGTGATTGTTCAGTGGAAGACCAAGGGTGTGCATCTGTTACATGGTGACATATCTTCTAAACATTTTCTGATTGGTAGAGAGCCATTTCCATGGAGCCGTGTGTGGGTCTGGGGAGCACCACTAGAATAATGGAATGCAATGATTATTTTGACAGTTTTGTCAGCATGTTGTCAGTCATGCTATGTCATAAGTAAACAGTTGACTAGCATGTTGGGAAAGTGAAGCAATATGGATAATGACGAACAGATCGCTGACCCTCCACCATGTTGTTGCCACATACCCAGACTTAAGCAGTGCCCTCAATAGCTTTTAAAACTGAGACAGTTCAAAGCAAAGCAGATTATCATTGGTCTCATAACAACCCAGTCCAGTTGAAATATATGATAGTTGGCAGAGGTGGGTGGGTTGAGGGTGATGGAATACAGAGGGATGTCCATTAAGATCAATAAATTAGTGAAACATCAGGAATGGGAGACAAAAATATTTCTTATGCACCAGTCCAGTTAGATGCTCTTGTTTCTTATGTGCTGAGCCATTGAGTTGAATTGGCAGGGGTGGGAATACCTGTGGAATGATTTTTGACAGTCCTAGTCAGACCACTTCTGCGTTAGGGAACTCACGGGAACCAGTAGGCGTTGTTACCACCAAACCAGTTGGGTACAGCACACAGAATGTGAGGGTCAAAGTGCAGAACTTTGTTGATTTCTTAATAAACTCTTTGCTCATCTCAAGCAACAGGCGTGATATCACTAAAAATATAGAAACAGTGTCCTTTCCAAGTTGAGAGGACCTTTTTCCATGCCTGAGATTGAATAAAAACCTTGTCTTGGAAATTTAGACATCTCAATATAATTTCCTTGTGTTTCACACCCTGTAAACTTGGTGGTCATAAAAATTGGTGGGCACATTCAGTCAGGTACATTATGTCAAATTCTGAGGTGCCAGCCATTTCTTACAGAAGCTTCTGCATAAAAGTGAGCATACTGGATTCTTCTGCCTGCCCTGGTATGCCTTCCAATACAAGATTGTTATGCCTGCCTCTTCCCTTTTGGTCCCCTATTCCATCCTCCTATTTAGTCACCTTTTTACAGAGATTATGGATTTCTTTTGCATCTTTGTTTTGCTGGTGCTCCACAGAGGTAATTCTAGCTTTGGGGTAAGTAACTCAGCCTTCCAGTGCTGGCTTAATCGACTTACAATTGGAAACCAACTCACATAATGTAATCTTCACTGTCATAAGCTCTGAGAAAAATCTGTAAAGTTTTTCTGACAGGGACTCCCATGGTATAGAATTGGGCAGAGTGTCAAGAAGAGACCCCTGTTTCTGGTGCTCATCTGGCTGACAGTGTGGTAATTCTGGCAGCAATGAAGTTAAGTCCATCTGCTGCATCTCTGAGAGATCCAGTTCCACAATTTGCTGCAAAATTCATTGGAGGTAGGGTTCTTTCACTGAGAGTATGGTTCATTCACTGAGAATACCACCAACAGCTTGGTCTGGTTCAAGGTCAGTTGGCATTCATCTGTATCCCCCCAGGTTGTGCCTGAAAATAGGCAGAATTTGTCTAGTGCACTTACCTGGTCAACAAAAACTAAATAAATAATAAATTCTTAAAATGAATAAAGAAGAGGAAGTTGAAAACCAGCCGGTTTAAATGGGTATAAGTCACAGTTTTAAAATGATGATCATGGATCTCTGAGGAATACCACCACTTACTCCGAGCACATCACGTGACTTCCACTCCATAAAAAATCTTAAAGATACAGTACTATAAATAAATCTTATTTACAAAGTTAGACTGTGAAATGAACTAGCCTTTCATCTTAATATTTGTAGACACTGAGCTGTGTGTTCAATCAATGTCCATATTTTCATTTTTAGTTAAAAAGAGAGTCTATGGGCAACAAATGCCCGTTTTCATTGCCAAACATAGTCATGGTACAAATTATAGAGAGTATACAATACAAGTCTATGTATACAGACAATAAAAAACTTAATACAAGAATTACATTTTCATATATAAAGTGGAGCACCATTAGTGCTCATTACAAATTTCCATAGCACAAATAACATTTCTTAAAGCTGTAACAAAAGATTTGTAATTGGCTATTGTTTTTACGGACAAAGGTAAGGAATTCCAAAAAGTGATAACTCTATAATAGAAAGATGTTGCCCAACCTTCTTTGAACACTTAGGTAATTTTAAATGTAAATGATCTATAGATCGGGTTTTAACATTTAACAATACCGGTCTTCCTACCAATAATCTTAATTTAGCTGATTCTTGTTAGAAACATATAAATATTGAAGACAGAAGGAGACCAAGGGTCCATTGAGTCACCCCAATATTTCCCGAGATCTTCTCAGATCCTAGGACCTAGCCCCCGTTCTGATCCCTACCCATTCCAGTTTCCTCAGATTTTTATTTGAGCATTCTCTTCATCCCAGCCCAGTTTGAAAGTTGTCACCATCTTGGCTTCCACCACCTCTGTGGGCAGCCTACTGCAAGGTTCAATGACCCTTTCCAAGAAATAGTGTTTCCTGAGTTCCCTCTTGAAGCACCCTCCCCACAGCTTCAATTCACACCCTCTAGTATTATAGCTAGAAACCTTGCTGATCAGTTTAGAGCATTGCACCTTATTTATTCATTCAGGTTCTGGAAAGTTTCAATCATGTCCCCCCCTCTCACTTTTAGTTTCTAGTGAGTACATATTCAATGCTTCCAAGCACCCCTCATATGAAAGCCCCTGTATGTACTGTATCATTTTTGTTGCTCTTCTCTGCATGGTCTCCAGTCTGTTTTTATCTTTCTTAAGGCGTGGACTCCAAAACTGGACACAGTACTCCAGGTGGGGCCTCACAAGGGCCCTATAAAGTGCCAGAATCACTTCCTTGTTCCTGCTGTCAAATCCTCTTCCAATACACCCCAGCATTTTATTGGCCTTGCTCTAAGCAGTGTTGCATTGACTGGTCTGCTTAAGGGTATCACATATGATAATGCCTAGGCCCCTTTCCTGCTCTGAAGCATTGAGTCTGAGCCCATTAAGCCAATATGCAGTCTTTTTTTTTTTTGCCTAGATGCTTCAACTTACACTTCTTGGCATTGGACTTCAGCTGCTGGACACCGGACTATTTTTGCAACCTTTTCAAATCTTTTTGAAGGATCTTTACTGCTTCCTCAATGTCCACCCTACCACCTAGTTTAGTATCATCTGAAAAGAGGGAAATCTTGCCCTGTATACCTATCCCAATGTCACTAATGAATACATTAAACAATACTGGACTGAAGACTGTGCCCTGGGGTACTCCACTAGTGATCTCACCCTCATCCGACATCTCCCCATTGACAACAACTCTCTGCTTTCTGTCCATAAGCCAGTTTCCTACCCATCTAACAATATTCTTTACAGGGCCAATGTCCTTCAACTTTTTCAGCAGGCAACTATGCAGTACCGAGTCAAAGGCCTTGTTGAAGTTGAAGTAGAGGAGATCTACTGGATGCCCCCTGTCCAATTCCCTAGTCAGCCAGTCAAAGAATGCAATCAGGTTTGTCTGACATTATCTACCTGCTACAAACCCATGCTGCCTGTCATTACCTAAATCTTGTTTGAGCAGGTGATCTAACATCAAAATGCCCCAGTATTTACTTGTTCATTTACAATCTTCGAGGCCCAACATTCAAGTTGTTATTTTAGATATAGTCCTTATCATTGATCTTTCTAACGGTCAACAAGGAGACATCCATTTAGTTGTTATCTTCCAACATCTTTTCATTCTGCAGATAATAACTATTTCATCTGGTGTCTTGCTTTTTTGTAGTACACAGTTACCTCTGGGTGAATAACCACCTCAGAAAAACACCATAAAAACAATTAAATATATCACAAAATGACATGTTACATTTTGAGCTGCAACAGATTTATAATGCACACAGTAATATGGAAAATCTCAATAGCAGTGACAGATCCAATACTTTTTTTAATTTAAATAGCATTTAAGGTCCAGTTCATCATTGTGATCTCCCAGATTTAAACTCCTCAAGCGGAAAATCCATTCTACTTCCTTTTGTGCTAAAGTTATCTCTCTATCACCCACTCAAAATTCAACCTCACATGTTCTATCCCAAAGCAAAGCGTTGCCTTGGCTCCCCCCATGTACTTCCTTAAAATGTAAACCTAACGGTATGCCCATTCTACCAAGAACTATATCCCATACATGGTCCTGTATTCATGTTTTAAACATCCTTACTGTATGTCCAATATAAAGTATATTTTATCACACCCACACCTAATTCTGTACACTACAAATGTTGTGCTGCAGGTAATAAATTATTTGACTGTATAATTGCTACCACTAGGTGGATCCTGAAAGTCCTTTTTTGTTCTGCAGTACTTACAAATGTTACATCTTTTACATGGAAAGAACCCCTTGGACATTGTGGTAACCAATTGCTGTCAGTCTGGGACACCCTCATAGCCGAAAATCTGCTATGAACCAATTTATCTTTCAGATTTAGGGCTCTATAGAATGAAATCCGAGGCTTATCACCTAACTCTTGTTTAAGCAGGTGATCTGACATCGTATTTATGCATAACTGTGCCAATGCTTCCCACCACTGAATGATATTAGATTGATAGTAAAACTGGTTGCTCCACTAACTGTGGTTTAGGTTTTGCAACCAATGTTCCCTGTCTTGATTTGTTCAAAATTTTCTGCCTAGAGGACTTCATAATTTGCTTTTCATTGCCCTGATGCAAAATCTTTTCTCTTATTTATTTGCCCGCATATGAAACATTTACTCATCACTGCAGTTTCTGTGCATCTTTAAAAACTGCAAATACAGTACTGAATTTTTAAACTTTCTGGGTTGTGCACTATTTGCCAAGAGCAAAAATTTAACAGCTGTAGACTTTTGATGTTCCCATGTTTTAACCACATTCCCAGGTATTCCACATAATGTAAGATCCAAATGATCAATTTTTGAGTCTTTTATTTTAAAGATGAACTTTGGATTGATGTCATTACCATTTAACAAACTGACAAAGGTTGAAGCACTATCCCTGCTGCCCCTCCAAACACAGACAATGTTGTCAATGTATCGATGCCACATGATGACATTGTTTGCGTATGAAAAAGGTTTCACTAAAGACAGTGTTAATTTTCCATAGTCCCATAAATAAATTAGAATACAATGAGGGCATACAGGTCCTCATCGCCATCTTGCAAGTCTGTAAGTGATACTTCTTATTGAATTTGAAAACATTAGTGCAAAAATATAATTTATAGTTTCCAACAAGAATGCAATTGGTATATCAGCATTTATTCTTTCTAGAAAAAAATTTGCAGGCCGTGACACCGTTTGAGTGCTGTATTGAAAAATACAACACCTCTACATCAATTGTCAACCAGTGGTAATCTTTTTCCCAAACTAAATCCTCAGTTTTTTGTAACAAATCTCCTGTGTCTCTGAGGTGGGACCTCAATTTATAGAAAACCTCTTTCTATAGAAAAAAAAATCAACAAAATTAGACAAATTCTCAGTAAATGAACCCACCCCACATACTATAGGATGGCCCAGCAGTTTCTCCAAATTTTATGTATTTTTGGGAGGGCATAAAATACCTCAATAATGGATGGGGTGGCCATAAATATTTAAATTCATTTTTTTGTTCTGTGGTCAACACAATGCACCTTCACCAAAAACTGTAAAAATTCATTATGAAAAATGTTATAAGGATTCTGGGGGACCTCCCTACATCTATTAGCATCCAAAAACAAATCTACCATTTCTAAATATTAATTCTGTTCCATAGTCATGATGTTTCCCCCTTTATCACATGGTTTAAGTATATAATCTTGCATATGCATCAATTCCTTTAATACATTAGTCTCTTGCTTAGTTAAATTTTGTCTAACTACAGCATCTTCCTGCTCCAAAACCAAATGTTTTATTTCTGTTTTGACACACTTTTCAAAAGCAGAAATTTGTGAATTCATAACATTCAGCAGAAGCTTAGGCCATTGTTTGAATAGTCTTTTCCATTCTTTCCAAATATTGGATGTATTCTCTGTACCGGCTCCATTTACACTTGCAGTGGTGTCAACCCCCCGCCCATTTTCATCTGCTTTGGTCAAGTGGTGTCCATTTTGAATTAAATCCATCAAAATCTCAAGGTTCCTTTAGAAACATAGAAAAGTGACTATAGAAGGGGACCTTATAATCCATCTAGTCTGCTCTTTTTAGAGTACGTACCACCCAACCCTATTTACTGCTGAGTGTTATGATGCCTTTGTATTTATTACATGCATGTTGAAACTTCTGACTCTCCTGATTCCTAAAACCTCCTGGGGGAGACTATTCCATGAGTCCACCTCTCTCTTTTTTTGAAGAAGAGCTTCCTTGTGTTACCCTGTATCTTCCTTCCCTCAATTTGCATATCATGAATTTCATTTTTGTGTAACTCCTACCAAGGAACGGGTCTTGTACCTGAGTTTTGTTGACACCTTTTAGGTATTTGAAGGTATCTATCATGCCCCCCATCCCGCCTCTATTTGAGAGAACACATGTTGAGTTCTCTCAATCTATCTTCATATGGTGTCTTGTGCAGCACTGTATCATTTTAGTTGTCCTGCACTGAACCCTCTCTAATCTATGTCCTTTTTGAGATGTGATCGCCAGAACTGTACACAGTACTCCAGGTGTGGCCTCACCAGAGATCTGTAGAGCAGGAGCACCACTTCCCTTTTGCTGCTAGAGATTCCCCTACTTATGCTACCCAGCATCCTATTTGCCCTAAGACCTGCCTTTTCACACTAGTTGCTTGTTTTTAAGTTGCCCGTAACAATCACCCCCAGGTTCCCTCTCCTGTTTCATAGCCTCCAGTCTCACTCTTCCCATGAAGTATTCCTCCTCTGGGTTTCCCTTCCCAAAGTGCATGACCTTGCACTTTTTCACTTTGAAATTCAGTTGCCAGGTCCCAGACCATTTTTCCAGTTTCCTTAAGTCAGACTTCATCCTTTGCACCCTCCCGGAAGTGTCTATCCTGTTACTGATCATTTGTGTCATCTGTGAACAGACACACTTTACCCTCTAAACCTTCAGCTGTGTCACTAATGAAGATGTTAAATAGGATAAAACATAATACTGTCCCCTGAGGCACCTCACTGGTCACCTCCCTTTCTTCTGATACACTACCATTTACTAGTACCCTCTGGGTTCTCCCCCTCAGCCAGTTTTGCACCCAGTTTACTACTTTTAGACTGACTCCTAGATTGGCTAGCTTGTTTATCAGCCTTCTGTGTGAAACAGAGTCAAATGCTTTACTGAAATCTAGATAAATTATGCCCACTGCTCTGTCCTGGCCCTCTATCTTATATACCAAGTTGAAGAAGTCTGTTAAATTTGTTTGCCATGATCTACCAGTCAGAAACCCATGTTGTCTAGGATCTAATGTTGTGTTCTCCTCCAGAAAGGAGATGATTCTTTCTTTGAAGACTGCTTCCATAATCTTGCCTACAATTGACGTGAGGCTTACCAGTCTATAGTTACCTGTGACTTCTCTACTCCTGCTCTTATGAAGCGGGACCACAGTAGTTCTTCTCCAGTCCTCAGGGTCAAGTCCCTGTTGCTAAAATTGGTTGAAGAGTTCTGCCAGGGGTCCTTTCAGCTCTTCTCTCAGTTCCTTTCACTGATGTCTCTAAAGAAGGATTTGCCCCCTTCTTTACCCTTTTAGCCGTCCTTTCCTCTGTTGATGCCTTTGCGAGTCTGATTGTCCTCCCTGCTTCCCTCAACTTCTCCTTGTATATATCCATGTCTTGATCACTTTTAGTATCGTTGTACCTTTTAAAAAGTGCCTTTTGTTCTTGGATTTTGGCAGACACTTCCTGGGAAAACCAAAGTGGTTTTCTCCTTCTTTTCATTTTACTCAGTCTTTTTAGGCACTGAATTGAGGCTTTGGTTATAGCCATCTTGATCCTTGTCCAGTGTTCCTCTACCCCCTTCCCCATTTACTGTGCCTAGAAGTTTCTGTTTAAGATGTCGCTTCATTTTATTAAAGTCTGCCCTCTTAAAGTCCAGGACTTTGGTTCTGTAGTGTTTAGTTTCCCGACTTGTATTCACATGGAACCACACTGTGTGGTGGTTGCTAGTTCTGAGATGACTACCGATTGTTTCTTCTGAGATTTTTTCACTATTCATGAGCAGCAGGTCAAGGACCACTTCCCCTCTAGTTGGTTCCTTGACTAGCTGCCTTAATCCTGATCCCCCTAGAGCAACAGTTCTCAAACTTTGTCATAGTGAGCCTCCCCTATACCATGGAAAAGATCTTGAGCCTCCCCCAAAATACTGAAATATTTTTGGGCCTCCCCATAGAAAAATAGCCTACTTTTCATAATACATCAGGAATAAATTGAAACCTCTTTGCATAGCTGGCTCTTATGTTATTAAGCTTTTTGTAAACCCCCCAAACAGGACAACCTACTTGCTCCAATATTTTGACTCTCAAACCATTGTTGCCTCTTACTGCCATACCTTCATGGGTCAGACTGCTTTTTCTGTTTCTCCGCTATCTGGAATAACCTTTCTGCTGACCTCTGCCTCTTCCCCTCTCACCCTGCTCTTAAACAAATTCTCAGGGATCATTTTGCTCCTTCCTGCTTTTATTCCTAGTACCTGTATGGTTAACTCTTGTATTTAGACAGTTCTGCTGCCAGTCGAATTGATCAATTGTTCCTCGCATTGTTAGTTTATTGTTCTTAATTTGTTTGCACTTTTATTCATTTTGTATTGCTTGAGTGTTCTGCAGTTACATTTTGAATTGTAGTCTCTCACTACCTTTCCCTGGGTACACTTGAAATAAGCCATGGCTCAGTGTACAGTACCTTCCCTGGTCACAGACTTGTGAATAAATGCATAAATTCACCTACTATTATCCTCTTTCAGTTTGCCTTATCCCTTCACACAAAATCTATAAAGTTCAAAATTGAAATATAATACTTTTTCAAGACTTGCTTGAGCCTCCCTTGGAAGAGGTTGGGGCCTCCCCAGGGAGGCTGGCCTCACCATTTGAGAACCCCTGCCCTAGAGCACCGAGAAAACTTTTGCTTTTCAATGAGTTTGCTTAGTGGGAACTCCAGTTTGTGTGTGGCAAGTTGAAGTCTCTCATCAATATTACTTAATCCTTGTCTGCCATCTTGTGTATTGATTCTATGAGCTCTTTGTCACCTTCCAGCCCCTGAGCTGGGGGTCTGTAGATTATGCTGACCCCACTCATCACTGGTCCCTGCCTCGAATGTGATCCAAAGTGTCTCAGACTCCTTGTGAGTATTTGGGATCATTGTGGCATTGATCACCTCCCTCACATACAATGCCACTCCTCCTCCTCCCTTTTTGCCCTCCCTGTCCTTCCAGAAGAGGCTGAAATCTGAGATAGTTGTTTCCCAGTCATGGTTTTCATTCTACCAGGTTTCAATGGTTGCAACCAGGTCTAGGTCCACCTATACAGTGATTGCTGAGAGATCTGCTACCTTGTTGGTTAGGTTCTGAGTGTTAGTGAACATAGCCTTCCACACCTTTTCCCCCCTGGTATTTATTGCCCGGCCCTCCGTTTGATCCAGTATTTTCTTTCCTATTTCTTCTGACCTGTGTTGCATTTGTCCTTGGTTTAGTTTTTGTGCCCTAAATGACCTTATTTGTTTCTTTGGGAGAGCAGTAAGAGGACCATGTGGTGCTGCTTCTGCCTCTCCATTATATAGTTTACATATCCAATGAAGACATCCACCTTTTGTCCTAGTGTGCTTACACTTTCTTTTGTTAGATGCAGCCCGTCATGCCTGATGAGACTTCTGTCCAAAATGTGCCAGTCACTGATATAAAGATGCCCCTTCTCAAGACACCATCCTTTAGGCCATGTGTTTTGTTCCTTAATCTCTGTCTCCCTGATTTTTTGCTTTCTGCCTCCTTTCCCTCACACTGGGAAAACTTCTGAGAAGGCTATGATGGGTGCTATGGAGCTTAACTTTTCACCTAATTTTGATTATGTGCATTTTGACTTCATCAGCAGTTTGGTCCGAGAGATTGTTGTACCTACAGTATGTGGATAAAAATGCTTGCACAATCCCCTCTTTTCTTAGAATCCTGTCGATATAGTTGGTGTCCCTTCTTGCAGATGCTCTGGAAAGGCACCTGATTACCACCTTCATATCTCTGTTCTGACAAAGGTGACACTCGACTCCTCTGATCATGGAGTTGCCTACGATCATCACTTTTTGCCCCCCTTTCATCCAAACTGTCCCCTTCAATGGATTCCTGTAACAACATGCTATCATGATGGTTAACTTTATTTTTGGCTAAATACAATTTGAGGAGTATCTTCTGGAAAAACATAAAAGGGTCCACATTGGTTTCAAATTTATTGACATGGGGAGTTAGGACAAATAACAGTCCTTTATTTTAAACTGCTTTCTGGTTAACTATTCATTCTCTAGAGCGCAGACTGACCATCAAATCTTCCTTTATGTCTTTTCTATATACTGCACAGTTGTCTTTCTTTTTTACCTGCATTTTCTACCCCTCTTACCTCTCCTTGTCTGCCCGATGTATCTTCTCTGCCTTGCTTTCTGCTTTTGTTTTTCATCTCTACTTGTCTTTTTCTTAAAAGAAAAAAAGTTCAAACTAGAGCTAGAAGTGTCAGGCATTTCTTCTTCTCTTATCTGTGAATCAGAACTAGATCTTGCATCTGCTTAGGGCTAATGATAGTAACGTGCCTTTTCTATACCATTATGCTTTCTAGATCTAGTTCTTCCTCTACCTAATGATTGAGGGTCTCTGCACGGGCCAGTTAAAGACAGCACCATTTAAGTAATCAATTTTCATCTCTCACTAATTTATTTTATTTTCTTTCAGTCAAGATTCAATGCTTGGTCTAATTCTTTAAACTTTGATTTGATTAATGCTTGTTAAGCTCAGCTTTAATTTAGGTAATTTCTTTCCTTAAATGTTCATACTTAGCTGTATCATTCATTTTAATAATTTTACAAAGATCAAATAGCATTCTGAGGCTGCTTTCTCCCATTCTGCATGAAATTCAAAGTCCTCCAAGCCCCCCGAAGGCACTAACAGCTCAAAAACCCCATGGGACCTGTTCTTTCTCAAAGTATTTTTCCAAAGTGATAATGACACAGGTTAAATTACATTCTTGTAATAATAACCTTTCCATTTTCAGGATCAGATACTTGATATCTCCCACCTGTGTGTTATTACCATCTGCTACAGCTCTTTCCTCCAACATATTCATTGCCCACTGTCTTCAGGATTCCAATCCTTCAATTTCGTCCAAGCTGAAGGCTTCTTCTATTACATTCATTGTGGCATTCACTTCGTATTTACTTAATAATAACAATGTAATACCTGCTATTAACTGGATGTAAGCTGGGAAAACAGTGCCACTTTAGTTCTTTGAACCTGTATCTCTGTGGCAATTCATGGTTTCAATTTTTAGTTATTAAGTAAATAAGAAGTGAATGCCAAAATGAATGAAAGAGAAGAGGACTTCAGCTAGGAAGAATTGGAGGACTGGAATCCCAATGACAGCAGGCAAAGGATATGTTGGAGGGAAGAGCTGCAGCAGATGGTAACCACACCTTCAGCTGATCACACAATGCTATTTATTGCTTTAAAAACATGTGCTTTAATATCACAACAGTGGTGAGCCAGAACAACCCCTTCCTCCTGTGAGTATGGGATAGAGGTTGTTCACCACTTGGAGTCCTGCTCAGAACTGACAGTCTGATGTTGGCCTTAAAGAGAATAGCCTCAGTAGGAGGTGCTAAGCATAGAAAAGAAGGGCACTATAGTGCCTTTGTGCCTCATTTTTGCCTAAGTTCCTGATCCCTCTCATAAGACAGCAAAGACTTCATCCAGCTCAACACTAGTCCCCTGTCCACTGGCCAGGACAAGACTCCAGGCCTACAACATAGATCCTTGGAAAAGAGTCTGAAGGCATATTTATAAGAGGGTAATGTCAATTTGGAAAGTATGTATGGGAACACAGGGACAGTGTACAAACCTCAGGAGGGCTACATTCAAGAGAAATTGCTTTATAGTATGCTGTATTGTGATGGGTTCCCCAAAGACCTCAGTGGCTGACCCTAGCAGGATGGATTTTGGTGCTATGCCTATTCAAAAAGAAAGCCTCCAAAGATGGCAGGTGAGACTCCTCTAAAAGTAAAACCTGCAAGACAAGGTAGGAGATTTATCTTCAGTGGGAAAATGGTGACCCTGCATATGAGGGCTTCTTCGTGTGGCTGTTGCAGTATTTTTCCATGTGGGAGATTTCCTACTGGTGTGCTCTAAACAATCATGGCTGTGTGAGGCACTATACAACATGGCAACACTTGCTGCAGTGTGGGGAAGTGTTGGGGAGTGGTTAGGCTGCAGGTCCCATGTCTTTAATCAATTTAACAAGACACGGCATGATGAAACAGCAAATATTGACAGGGTACTCTAGGTAAGACTGATAGTCACTTAGGCAAGTGAGGTTCCCTCAACCATGCCCACCTCACTCTTGCAAATAAAAGCAGGATGACCAAGGTTGCATGCGTAAACGCCCTTCTCTTTATCCAGCATGTGTAGTGCCAATATGAATAAAAAACACACTGTGAGTGTTCACTCTTATGTCACCTGCTACTGTTCTCATTGCTAGCAGACAAATAACTATGCCTCCCCAGCACTCCATGCATGAACGTCATTGAATAAATATCTCCCTGGTATCTAGTGGTTCTCTGCTCCATGCAACCACCCTCCCCAAAAATGCAAAAAACAAGAAATCACTTTGATCTTACTTTAAAGGGTAAATGAAAAGATTTTATCACAAACAAGAGTCAGAATGCCCACTTATACCAGCCCCTCTATGCTCCTCTGGTGTGTCTAGAGCTTCAGCTGGTGGTGATGCTGGCAGCTGGATGGCAGCTGACAGTGTGACCACACGTTAAGTGAGTTTCTGAAGCAGGTTTGCCATCTGCCTCTGCCAGTTCTCAATGTGTGCGGAGCAGTGATCATGCTCTGCCTGCCTTTTCAGACACATTTTCATGCCTACTGCTGCTGCTCTGCTGGCCAATTTTGGAGCTGGTGGGGGCTTGTGTGGATATGAAGGGACCTCCTGCACCTCCCTCAGTCTTCTTCCTGTCCTCATCCTTGACTTTACCTCTCTATTGGACTAAGTGAGAGAAACCCTTTTTAATTTGACCATCCTGTTGGCTTCCCATTGCATCATATGGGCCTTTCTCTTGGGATTGGAAGTTAGAGGAGATTGTCACCCAGGTTTAGTAAGCGCTGTAAAGAAAAAGAAAATATTAGCATGACTGTCTCAACAGAGGAAGGTCACTGAAACCTGTGAGCTACTTCTGTCCCTCTGTCTTTGTTTAATGAACTACTGGCATCACAGAGAAAACTTTGAAAAAACATATTTGGACACAGTTCATCTTGTTTTTCATATGTATGTTGATACTGCCACAGAGACTACTACTACTGCTGCTGTGGGAGTAGTTTCATGTGTTGTCTTATGCTATGAGATTAGCAAACTGAAGGTGAAGTTCTAATACCCTAGGACTGTGGGTGGGGTCACTCTTGCTATCATACGTAATTCATGTATTTATTTATTGATAACTGGGTGGGGTGTGCTAGACACAGGCTGTGACTATTTTCAGACATGACCTTGGAGGTTACAAAGTTACAAATAGTGTTACATCAAAGTAATACAGATCTGCATGTCAGGATTAATATATTCTACAACAAGAATCAAAACAGCCCAATCAAAAGTATGCATCATATCCAAGTGGAATATAGTGCACTGGAACTGGAACTTGAAATCTTTTAAAAGATGTTGTCCCTCACTATGACTGTCTTGAACCTCCTAGCAGTCCAATGATAGAGCTTTAGTTTCTGTTATTATAAAATTAAAGAGTCTGTCAGATATGTCCATTTCCCAGGGCATCTGCATATGAAACAGTCTTTACAGAATAAGAGTGTTACATGTGCTATAAGTGACTGAGAGTGCTCACTAAGTCTATAACATTTAAGGATTAAGCCTGCCCCCTAGTACTAATGGAATTTTCTTAAAAAAATACTAAATCACTTGGAGCTCCTTACTACATGGCTTATTTCCTATTTGTAGTCATGAGGCCACATTTTCAAAATGTTAGAAACAATTCAAGTGACCAGTGTTACTGAATAAAAGTGCAGCAGCAGTCTTGCATCATACAATGACTTAACCTATATCTTCTAAGGTGGTATGTGCGGAAAATAAAGCAATATGTAGCAAACAGCTTAGACCACATTACAAGCGATGCCTGAGGCAAAATAACAGGTGGAAATACCTTAACATATCACTTTTTTATAATTTTCAAATGCCATGCTCCCTACTCTGAAATTGAATGCAGGTGTTACACCAGCCAGATCCAGTCTAAGTGAATGTGAAACATACAAATGGGGATAACAGCACACATGCAGATGGGAAGCACAACTTCAAAACAGCATCACAGGTACACAACCAATATAGGAGTAAGCCATGCTGTCATCCCGGATGCCTGGAGTAATAGCACTAATGGCACTGATTGTAGCAGATGCTGCAATGAAATGATCACATGCATAGCAACAGAAAGAGAATGCTGTCAGAACCAGTTCACAATGTCCATGTTGTTCATGGTATACAGTGGAGTCAGTTAAGCTGCAATGCTCTGTAGTACTGTATGTATGTTACAATGCCTGGGAGAGAGTATGGAGTACTGTCTGTTGAATTACATTTCTCTGTAGTATTCTGCAGTATGTCACTGGCAGACACTGTGAGAGTAACACTGCATCCTAGTTGAATCCACCGTATGCTTATTTAGATATCTTTTACTGTACCTTTACACCTGTGCAATACATGGCATATTGCTCACTGTACCCTGTGTATTACGGTGCTCATATCAATGGCTATTGTATGTGTTGAACACATACTGTACTGTAGTGTTTTGCTCATAACATAACATAACACATACAGTATGCCTGCTATGGCTCTGTGCCTTCTGTTCACATACTCATTCAGGAGTCATGAATTTGTCAGTGCAACACTACCTCATCTCCTTTTTCCAATGTAATGTGGTATACACCTGTATGTATGGCATCACAGGACACCAGTTTCTAGCTCATGGCCAGGCCAAGTCCCAAGGCAGCAGTCTCTCCTCTCCATGTACGTGACTGGCCATTAACGTCTGCTGGTGGTTATAGGGCTACCAGTGCACTGCCAGGAACATTGGTGCTGTGTATACTCCATGTGGCCCACTATAGCCCCACCTCTGACTGTGGTGTTTATTATAGCTATAACATCAATAGTGGTAAGGCTTTATGAGGTAGTAACTGGACCAGGGGGTAAAACATATTCAGGCTGAAGGGCTAGGTGTTTATTAACGCCCTAGTCTAGTTATTACTGAGGAAACTCCCTGACCACTAAAACAGTTATCACTATTATAATGAAAAGTGGTTTTACAGAAGTTTTTACTCAGTAAAATCACTCTTTCTTTATAATGTGTCTGTGAAAAATTAAAGCTGTTCTACAGTTTCTTAAAGACACACTGTAGTATTTGTCTTAGCAAATCAGGACACAAAGATTAGCATACAGTCCCATTATTGAATCTACTGTCTGGTTATCACATAAAAAACAGGCAGCAACTCTGTGTTGTGTCTTACAGAGAGCAATCTTTTTCTGTATAATAGGCAGTATTGCTATGCAGGCTGCTCTTTCAGACTGCAAAACTGAGGCAGAGACAACACCCTGCTACATAAGATTTGCATTTTTCTGTAGCTTCTGGATATTGGGATTACCATCCCCTTTAAAGGCATATCTACTCAGGTGAGCTGTTTTGGAAAACTGTTTATTTATTTAGTTATTTATTTATTTACTTAAAAACTGGGAAAGTCACACTGAGCCAGGGCTCATTTGCAGGTGCATCTGGCTTAGTCCACCTTCGCGCCCAGTGATGTAGCATCAGTTGTGGCCATCTTGTTCTTGTACCTTCTTTTTAGGTCCTTGTACCGCTTCTGGTCAGTCCTCAGTGACCACCTTGCAGGTCCAGCTGGATTGGCCATGGTAGATACATCCTCCCAGACCTGCTTCCTCTGTTCCATCCACTCTCTAGCAGCAAGGAATGTTGGGCATCCACATATTCTATGAGGATATCTGCCTCAGCCTCCGTGGAATTAGTATTGTGGCTATGTTTCTCCACCATTTGGATTGATATATATAGTGTAATTTCTTGTAAGGTGTCACATATGTATGCCACAATGTGTCACTTGTATCATTTTCACGTGCTTTGCTGCAAACACTGCTCTTATTTAAAAATATGGTGCAGCACCTACAGTGCACATAGATTTGATGTATGGATGTTTGGCACACCGTTTGCTCTGCTCTGATGGCCTTTTAATTTTTTTGAACTTAAAAACAATTTTATTGAAGTTCATAAGACACAACAATAACCTTCCAAATGCAGAACTGATGTTCTAATCTCTAAAAAAGTACAGATATAATTCTTGTCATGAGTTTCCTCTAACAATCTTTACAGCACTAATCTAATTACTTAAAGCCTTTGTTTGTTATTACAGAATCAAATCTAGTAACCCTCCATCAGATCAGGACCATTCAAGATGGATTATTTGATTAAAGTGGAAAAGTCTGTTGGAGATGTCACCATTTCTTGCTTTAGGACACAACATCCAGATTAATTCCTGAAGTTTCTGAGTCTGTTTTTTAGAGATTTTTGAGAAGGTGTCTTATATTAGTATGTCAAGATCTTCCACAATAATAAAAAAAACTCTTTCAACAATAAGAAAGAAAATGAGTCCTTGTTTCATTTACAATGATTAATAAAAGCAATGCCAACGAGGCAAAGGATATACCCCTAATGTAAATCTTTATACACTTTATTTTAATCTGTTGAGGTGGGTCTGGGAAATTAAGGTCAAGGGCCAGCCATGTCCACCCTTTATGCTAAAACTGTGGTCATAAGTTTCAAGGGGGGATCTAAAAAGTGTATATCACCTTTACAAGGTTAAGTCTGGAGAAGTTGTTCCAGGATTGGAGTACCTTCTCTTGTTTCTCTATACTTAAAAAAGGGTAACGGCCTTGTATTAAATTTGTCCGTGGATCACTGAAGCTGGGCTGTGACTGCCTCCATTCCCTGAATTTGTCCTTTATTTCTAAACCACGCACTAAGGGGAGAAATGTCATTCCAAAAGGGGGTAACTTTTGGGCAGTCCCAGAAAACATGGTAATGTGATCCTATAGAGTCACAGCCTCTCCACCATTTGTTAGAGAGGTGTTTAGTATAGTGGGCAGTGATTATGGGGGTTCTAAAAAAGCAAATATTAATTTTCCATCTAAATTCTCTCCATGAGGGTGAATTAGAATTGTGTACCCCTAACCAAATGTAATGCCATTTTTGTTCTGTAAGGTTTAAGTTTGCCTCTGTTTCCCATTCAGTTTCTACCCTTTGTATTGCCAAAATCCCTCTGTCTTCCATCAGTATTTTACATACCTGAGATATAAAGGATCTGGTATCTCCCGTAAAGCTTCTTTGATAAGTCAATACATTTGGAGCTGAGGGTCCCTGGGATAAGTCTGTGAGGCCGATAATGCTAGTAACATAACGTGAACATTGACAGTACCTGAAAAAATCAATGTTACTTAGATGGAAATCTGATTGCATTTGAGAGAAAGGTTTTAACTGGTTCCCTTCTATGAATTGTCTGGGATATTTAAGTCCCTTGGTGATCCATCTAAAAAACATGAATCCCCAGCTGAGGTTGGAAACCCTGGAAGAAATGAAAGTGGTAGATATTCCCACACTTGAAGGACAATTTCCCAATTCTGTCTAGCTTCTAGCCACTGCGATACTGTGTGTTGAGTGAAGACATTCTGAATGTTTTTTAAATCTTTCGCTTGGACCATCCATGGAAGAATGTTTAAGGGGGCTAGTTCACATTCCCTATCCTCCATCTCCAACCAACCATATTTCTTACCTGGCATCAACATTTTGATGACCGGGAGCAACTGAGCTGCAAGGTAATATTTGGGAAGGTCAGGTAAGCCCATCCCTCCCTTACCCTTTTCCTCCATTAGTATTTCCCACCAAATTCTTGGGCGTTTACTAAGCCATATGAAATCCAATAGTTTTTTCCTAAGATCCTAAGATCCTCCCAGTCCTTATTAGGGATCTGAAGTGGGATGTTGGAAACCAAAAAAAGGAATCTGGGTAAAATGTTCATTTTAACAGTCTCTAATCTATTGGTAAATGTTAGGGGGAGAAGAGACCATCTGTGGAAGTCAGCTCGTATTTGCTGACTCAGAGCCTCATAGTTATATTTGTATAGCTGATTAAGATTTATGGGTATTTGTATTCCAAGATATCTTATCTTATGTCTGACCCACTTGAACGGGATTTTTGCTCTTAAATCTGATTTCATAGGCTCCCCTATCAGTAGGACCTCAGATTTTTTTGTGTTGACTTTAAAGCCTGAAATGTCTCCGAAAGAAGACAGGAGCTTCCTAAGATGCAGAATAGCGGTCTGTGGGCTTCCCATCTATATTAAGGTATCATCCACGTAAAGGGAGATCTTGTGAGGGGTGTTCTGAATTTCTATGCCCTCGATTTTACTATGTTGTTTTTCGGCCTGAGCTAGGGGCTCCATCCTGAACACGAAAAGCAAGGGAGAGAGAGGGCAACCCTGCCGTGTTCCCCTTGTAATGTTAAAGGGTGAGGAGATGGTACCATTAACCCTCACTCTGGCTTGGGGGTTTTGATAACATATTTTTATCCACTGGAGAAAATTATCTTGGAACCCCATCTTATACAGGACTTCAAAAAGGTAGGCCCAATTCAGCCTATCAAAGGCTTTTTCTGCATCGAGAAAAATAGCTAGAGTGGATTTGCCCTGCAAGCCACCAGATTTTACAATGTTAAGAAGTCTTCTGACATTGTCATTCATATGACGATGGGGAATAAAGCCTGTTTGGTCAGGATGAACTAATAATTCAGTTTATTTTTGTAAATGAATAGCTAAGATTTTAGTAAAAATTTTCTGATCTTGGTTGAGCAGAGCTATAGGCCTGAAAGATTCACATTTTGTAGTTTCTTTCCCAGGCTTGGGTATAACAGTTACTATAGAATGCACGCAGCTTTCTGGGCCCTTACCTTCCTCTAGACAGTGATTAAATACCTCTGTCAGCAAAGGCACCAGTGGCTCAGCCAGCTCTTTATATAGTTCCCCACTGAACCCGTCTGGGCCTGGGATTTTCCCTGATGGTAATTGATGAGTAACTTTAAGGGTTTCTTCCACCGTAACAGGAAGGCCCAGTTCAGTCATCACTGTCTCGGGTAACTTGGGCAATGTGAGGGCGTCTAGGAAGGCTCAAGTATTTTTCTGTGTATCTGAGGAATTTTTATTTTCTGAGTATAGATTCTGATAATACCTTTGAAATTGCTGAGCTAGTTCTGTTGAGGTAACAAACTTTTGCCCCATCGGCCCATTTTCTTGGATGTATGGTACATGTCTTTCCACCTGAGTCTTTCGCAGCCAGAAAGCCAGCAGTCTCGATGCCCTACCACCCACCTCATGATATTTTTGATTAGTGAATCTTAAATAACCTTCCGCTCTTTTGTTTTCAAAATTCTGTAATGCATTTTTAACTTTGTTTAATTCTATTTGTATCTGTTTATTGCAATGATCTAGTTTATAGTGTCCACCAAGATCAGTTAATTCCTGTAGTAATCTGTTATGTGTAAGCTGCGATAGTTTTTTTTTTATATGCTGCAAAACTTATAACCTCCCCCTAAGTACTGTTTTAAGCATGTCCCATTTAAGAGAGGGTGAGTGTTCTGTAGGTTGATGGATCAGGGAGAAATCCGTTATGAGTTGTTTTAGCTTATTAAGAAAGGGTTTATTATTCAGTAACGAGACATTAAGTCTCCATAGTGTCTGTTTATCCTTTGGCAATAAAGAGAGATGGATGGAGACTGGTGAGTGGTCTACCAGGGTTATATTATGTATGTATGATTTGCCTATTAAGTGCAAAGAGGTGGTATGGGTGAAGCATAAATCTTTCCGGGAGTATGACTGTTGGGCTGCTGAATAGAAAGCAAAATCTTTCTCCTGTGGGTGATGGGCTCTCCATATGTCTACTAGTCCCAGTTCCTTTGTTAGAGCATTTAGAGATTTGGAGGCTGTTTGAGATGTAGATATGGTACCTGCGGATCTATTTCTCTGAGGGCTAGGTGCCGTATTAAAGTCTCCCCCCAGGAGGAGCACACCCGGTGGGAGGTCTGCTATTTTTTTTGAAAATTAGCTTAAAGAAGTCCTCCTGATTAGAGTTCAGGGCATAAATGTTGACCAAGTGGAGAAGTCTGCCTTGTGACCATATTGATAGTCTGACGTATCTGCCTTGCATTCCCCCTTCTGATGATTCTATGCTTAAATTTAAACCTATTCTCCACAAAATCGCCACTCCTGCCTTTTTAGTGCGGGGATGCGATGCCGCCACCACATTGTCTGCCCAGGCCCTTCTTAAATTCAGGTGCTCTGTTATAGACAAATGTGTCTCTTGTAGCAGAATCACATTGCCCCGTAGTTTGTTAAGCTCCTGTAGTAGCCTAGTATGCTTAATGGGTGAATTAACCCCCTTCACATTGTATGAACATATTTTTAAAGAGGCCATAGTTGATATCTTGGAGAGAGTCGGGATCTGTTGTAGTTAGTTATCTCGTGGGTTGGGGTTTTTACCATAAGCAACACTATTCCAATGGTTTACCTCCAGTCCTAATGAGAAGGTGTCCAGCTTTATCCTTACCTGTCTAAACCACAGCATCTTTTGTGACAAGGACTCACTCAGTAAAAACTATACCCTTAACATTGGGTAGTAAATATGACTATAAAACATTTTAGTCACTAACAAGTGTAGAACAATAATGATAAAGAGAAAAAGCAAAAAAACAGTACCAAAAGAATTGGAACAATTTTACCCTTCCCCCCTGAATCCAGAGAGAAAGGAGAGAGAGAGGTATCCGACATCAGTTCCAATCAGAATCCACTTGGGATTCTCACTTTGGTTGCTTCCTAGGTGTAAATCCAGGTCCCTCTGTAAAAAGGAACCTAGGGCCACTAAAAGTGGTCAGTGTCTGAATAGACACTATTTGTCTCTCTTGAGAGACTAAGAGCTTAGATGTTTTTGTGCCCTCGAATGTGACAAAAAAAAGTCACAGAGAGGTAAGAACCCCACCCTCTCTCCCTTCACCGTCTTATCCCAATATCTTGAAGCATTCAATGAATCCCCTCCCCCCATTTATAATCCTCAGCATAGTTTGTGTCTGCCATTTTCCTTTCAGCCAAATCAGTCCCTCTGGATGGTATAACTTAAATACATTTATGAGGAGCTATATATTCTCTATCTCACCCAGAATAAAAAATGAGAAATATTTCAGTTTAGTTCCCTTTTGAGAGAAGGTTGTAGGGTATTCTTCCCCCCTTCATCAAATACCCTGTTTGTATTTGGATTCTACAACCAGAAAAAAAATAAAAGAAGGGGGGAATTTTTTGTCTGAGACAATAGTCCATCTAAGGACCCTTATATGAATTTTCATTTATTTTATGGTCATTCAAAAGAAGTATTCAGAGCCCCTTGGAACTTTTCTAGTTCACCCACCCTCCAGTCAATCTTCCCTCTATGGACAGTGAACTAGCTCTTTTATAAATTTTAAACTGCCAAGGAAATTAGCACAGCATCCTGTATTACAGCAGATCAGTGGCCAAATGAGACCCCAAGGAGCAGGGGTAGAAAAACCAAAAACCCTATCAGAGGAACAAAGGGGACTTCACTAAGCACGCTACAATTATTATTTATTTGAGTCCTACCCCATGTTCAAGTTCTTACATTTTCCTGGGGACAGTTCAACGAGGAGGATTTTGTTTAGCTCCCATCGCGTTAATGGTGTTGGTCTTCCTGCCATCTGCGTGCCTTGTTATCATCATGACATCCTGGATTACTGCATGTGGAAGTACTCCTCGATGTGAGCATTTCGTTCCTCTCCCTACTGTTTGTCATGTGCTTTTTAACAGTCTTTGCTCCAGGAGTTGTAGTTCTATCCCTGGTACTTCAATTCCCCATTCTTTTAGAAGCGGAGTTGCTTCTATCAGAACTGAGTATGTTTTAATCCCCTCTTCCAGATGTATCCTTAGCTTGGCTGGAAAAACCAACTGAGCTTTAATGTTTTTCTTTTTCTCCCTGATCTCCTTGATGACTGATCGCACACTGACACGCTCCGCTTGCAATGCAGGGGAGAAATCTTGCTCAAAAAAAATAGTTGTGTCGTTATATTTTATGTACTTCAGGCTCCGCGCTTCCCTCAGGATCCACTCTTTTGATTGAAAAAGTACCAGTCTGACCACCCAGGAGTGGGGTCTGGCAGCTGGATTAGTGGGTTTCAGGATTAATGATCTGTGTGCTCTATCCATCGACAAGTTCATGTCTGGAGGGATGGAGAATACCGAACGTAAGAGATGATGCATGAAATCTATTGGTGTAGGAAAATCTTCTTCTGATCCCTCCGGGACTCTGTAAACCCAAAAATTATTTTGGTGAGAGCGGTTTTCAATGTCTTCAAGCCTGTTATGAGTTTTCTTGTCCCTTTGCAGCAAATATAGTATGACCCTGTCTTCTGAATCTTGGGCGTCTGACAGCTCGGATAATTTTGTAGTGTGGTAAGTTACCTTGGAGTCGATGTTCCAAACATCTTGTCGCAGATCCGCAAGGCATGATTCAATCTTTTGGACTGAGGCCAGTATTTTTTGCAATGTACTTTTGGATTTTCTTGACAAGCCTAGGTCTTCCTCTTCCAGGTAGACTGATGAATCCGAGAGAGCAGGGTCTCAGTGTGAATGAGTCAAGAAGGCCTCCATTTCTTCATCCAATGTTAATTGCTTCAACTTTGTTTGAGAGGTGGTATTTTTTGGATTTCTCAGTCTGTGGTTTTTGGCCGACATACCCTCTTGCTCTATGACTATTTATAGTTTCAATTAAATTGATGTGTGGGGAGGATTCCAGTTGATTAATCAGATGGTTGTGGGAACTGGTTGAGTTAGGTTCCCATCAGCTCGGTGACGTCACCAGAAGCCTCCTTGATGGCCTTTTTAATATCCAGTGTGTTGTCCTCTGTTGTGGTATCACAGTCTACTACCATAGGAATAATTCTATGGAAATACTGACCACTGTTCCACAAAGTCTGTGATGGTGCATGTACTCCTACATCCAGTCTACAAATTCTGGTCAGAGCCAACACAACTGCTATGCATTAACCTGACACAAGGTCAACTTTTGTGTTTTTTACAGAGGTCCTTCAAAAACTGAGCAGAACATTGACCCGTGTTGCTGCTCATGCTCAGTAGATTACAATTTAACTGTTCTTTAGTTGTCTTTGTACTATATTAACATGTACATTTTCATTTTATTTTCAAAAAATGCCAACCTCAACACTATGTGTCCTGCTCCCTTGTCTCCTCTTTCATAAGGTTAGTTGTACACACCTTAAAAACATGAGGGTAGAAACCAAGACCAAGTGGTAATACACTGCCAGTTTGTGGTTAAACAAAATACAAATGCAATACTGGAATGTTATAAGGCCCTTTTTGTAAGAAAAAAACTTTGTATTCTTCTACATAGTGAACAGGTGTTGTATACCTTAAAGCAGAGTCTCAGTCATCCTACCATGACATCAGGGGTTTGTACAGTATGTGTACAACTACCATCACTTCAGACCCTAGAATCTAAAGCCTTTTTGTGGGATTATGATGGCAGGCTGTAAAGTGTGGTATGTGATATCATCACACCTGTGCAGAGCTGTCCTACAGAACAGACATATTTCCTTTATAAGGAAAATACATTTTAGCGATGGATATTGAAAGGGTTAGCAGGAGGCAACAAGGGAGCAGATAAAACAGTGTTGATGGCACTTTTTGGTTAGAAATTTAAAACCCAGCATTAGTACTTATATACTGTACGGTAGCATAAACTCAACTAAAGAACACTGTAAAGGGAAACTCGTGAGCATGAGCACGGATATATGGTTTGCTCAGTTTCACATTATTTCAAGAGATAAAAGTGCCAAGACTTATCACATTTCCTCAACTACCCTCCCAAACTTTCATAAGTTTAAAAGGTAGACTAACAAACCATGTCACTTGATGTGCCTCTCAAGAATCATATTGCCTGTTCAGCTCATTCTGGGCTAGATTTGGCTTAAACCTTTTCTCAAATAAGTACCCCCCACCACCACCACAAATGGTTCCATGGTCTCTGCTGAGTAAAAGACCTGTCTCCAGTTTTTAACTGAAGCCACCACATTTTGCTTAAGCTTATCCTGGGATCTGATGCAATTCCAAACAAAGGGAAAGCACTGGGTATGTTCTTGACCAGTTTCCATCAGTCCATTTTTTTTTCAAACTTGTCTATCCAAATGGCCAATTAGGCTCCATCTTTTTCCCTTATTTTCCTCTCTCTCTGTCTCTGTCTCTCTCTCTATCTGTCTCTCCCTCCACACTTGCCCACCCTCCCTCTTTTTCCCTCTTCTTCCCTTTCACGGGAATTTTACAGCTCACGTAAGGAAGCCAACAAACTTTAAGCAAAATTCCTGCATCAAAAACCCCAGGAAGAAGGACACCACTGACAACATGCACATAAAAACAGCACCAGCCCAACTCTGCTGGACAGGTTATATGCCCAGGCTTCTTGCATCCGGATGCTCCCTGCCCTGGTCCAGCCTGCATCTGTGAAGAAATGCACAGATAATGTTCGTTTTCTGGCAATCTCTAAGTGCAACTGCACTTGCCCAAGGGGAGGGGAACACATTGTAAGGAATCAAAATAGGACTCCAACAACCTCAGCCAATGCCGCAGTAGCAGCTATACTGCCGATCTCCCATCCCATCCCATTCAACAGGTTCAAACTTTGCTAAAGTTAATTAACTTATTTGAAAAAAGTATTAGTTGCAACCTTGCTTGAATAAGTGCAACCATGTAATCAATCACATAAGAAAAGGTCATACCCATGGCAGCATCACTGAGCTGCGGGAAAGGAAGAAGCATAAATCAAAAGCAAGCTAAATTTGGTAAAGCATTTGAAGTGATAGTTAGACAGAAATTCAGGTGTGATAAAAGACATCAATCAAGAGGTCATATGCAGATTAGATTACTTGCATTTATTTTGAGTCTGTGTCAGTCAGCACTTGCAGGAGAGGTTTTGTTTTTACAGGAGGCTGATTGTACACATTTGTCACTCCCTTGTGAAAAACACATTTCAGCCTGAACAACGTGGTCAATCTTTTACTGGAGTTGTCACTGGCCATCAAGCTGCTTGGCAAGAAGCAAGGTGAGAGTGAGAATCGCAAATGAGTGCAGCAGCACAGCAGGGGAACAGAAAGGGAGACTGAGAGAGCTGACAGCCGACCATAGGAGATGGCAGGAGACAGGAAAGTGTGGGTCACTTTTTGTCTCATTCAGGCACAGCAGGGGATGTAGCCAGGAAGGGGAATGGAGAGACTTCACTAACAGAAAGGATCTGGTAGCTGTAGAAGGCAGGCTATGCTGCCACACTGAATAATTAGTGTCTATTCTTTCTTTTTGGAACTGGATGTGAACCAGAAGTGACTACAGAAGCAAGAAAATAGTATAGGTGTGGGGGATAGTACTCTGATCAATGGGCAGGAATGCATGTGCATCAACTCCATTGATGGAAGGACACAGTCTACAGTACAAGTCACATTAAACTGTCCTACCAATGAGATGGTATAGCATTGTTTTCTACAGTTGGTACTGCACTGTCAACTCATATTGCATTGTTTTTTAACACTTAACCAGCTCAAGAGTAATGTTTATAAAAGGTTTTTGCTACTCATTTAGAATGCAGCATGAGCCCAATCTCAATGCAGTGCAAAACTGAGATATCACTCTTAAGAAACAGTTTGTGCAAGGGTTTGTACTGATTCCAGCAACACTTATGCAACACAGTCAGAAATGCTAAAGCAACTCATTGGTGGAACAATTTAATGTGACTTGTACTTTACGTAATAGCAATATGTCAGCATAACTCTCAACTATATAGCCATAAAAATGAGTCATACTTGCCATATTTCTGTTTCATAGTGGGGTTATCCATGTCTGTTTTATTCATACTGAGACATCTTTTTCATGTTTCTTTCAGCTTGTTCAACAGGTATTTGAAGACGTGCTCGGTAACAGTGCAATATAAAGTGTTATTTTCTGCAAAAATGCATTGCCAGTTAACTTCTGTGGACTGAAAAATGGCCTAACATTTTACATGTTGCTTAGACTGGCTTTTTCAGAGTGCTGTCTATCAAACAACATGCTCATTTTATGCACAATGATGCATTTGTGAAAAAAATGTCCCTTGTAAAGAGAAAAGCTCTACACTTAAACATCTCACCACATAATAGCATTTAAGCATTTTAACTGACCAGCTATTCTATACAGTATACAGTATATCATTACATTAGTATTAATCAGCTATAAAAAGTTAGAGAAATGCCTATTGCTACCATGTATATGCAATCTGTTTTATGAACCTAATATATTGTATCTAGTGACTCTGAAACAGAAAGCCGTATGTATCTAGTTTGTTTATCCATTAATGACCTGGTTTAATATTTGCAACAGTACATTAACCACGGTGGTTTGTTGAAGCATCACTTAACATTTTCTCATGTTGTAGCTCTCAAAAAGGGACTTTCAGCCTCAGTGGGGCCCACCCCATTAAAAAACAAAATTCAATAAATAAATAAATGAATAAGAATGGCTTCTCTTTCAGGATTCACCTGTCTTTCACCCTTGGTTCAAATCCCACCCAAAACTCCACTGCGGATTTAGCTACAAATAAAAATAATTTTAGAACTAATTCTTAATTATAAGGTAAAAACATCTACTGTTTGTACATATTACATAGATTCTTCTTTTTAATTTTACTAACCATAAAAAGCTAGAGAATTTGAAACTGTTATTGAGCCCAGGAAAACTACATGCTTGTGTTTGATATATTCAAAAAAGATTCCTGGTGGCTGATCTGTACTGTAGCTCTAAACCACTCCCTTCAGTGCCCACTCTGAGAACATTAATGCCAAAAATTTGAATTACATAGAGTTTTCTTCTTTTCTACATGCCTAATGGCATATTTTTTATCAGTCCTTTCTCTTGCCTGTGCATGTTTCCTATTCTGCTTTTAAAACATGTCCTAATGCAACCAGTGTAAAATGTCCTGTATAAACATTGAAGCATATAGATGACTTCTTCTGTGTAACAGGATATCAAATCCTTAGTGACAACTTCACAGCCTTTCCTGGATGGGGGCATCTATCTCCTATAATAATGAGAGCATTATATTTGTATTGTCCTCATATAACATTTTAGTTTGGTGGGGCAGTGTACTTTGCTCCTCCTTATTGCTGTCTTGCTTTTGCATAAATATTTAATAATGTGGTCCCTGATGTTTTATGCTCTTCTGAATGTTATTTGAGGACTTGCTGAAATAATTTTTCTAAGGCTTTCATTAAACTTTAAAATGCCCCAGTTTTTATGTAATACATCCCAAATGCACGAACTATCTTTAATGTATGTCATTATTAATCTGGATCATGAGGTGAACTGATTTATTTATTTATTTTTTTTTTTTTTGCATTCACTGTACCTGCCAGAATGTCTTGTCCTGAAATCCAATGAACTTTCTATACTGCATTTTTGATTATTTCTGCTCCATAACCGCCACTTAAAAATCTTCCCACTTGTTATTTCTCTCTTTGGTGGTACTTTACTGGGCATGAACAATTTCTTCTGCTTCTAATTAGCTGTTCTTTTGGTATGCCCTTATCTGCTGTCCCAGGCGGGAACTAAATGCTAATTGATGTATGTTCCTGTATGTAGACTTTCCATACATGTCTGTGCCTATGCCACCTTCACTTCTTTGTACAGACTTAGGTCGATGAATGCAATTTCTTGTTCATGTTATGTTGCTTTAAAGCACTAGGCCTCTTTTGTGCTTTTTATGTATTACACAAACTTTTTTACTTCTACTTTCGTGCTCTTCCATACAACAAGTATATCATCAAAATGGAATGAAAAAGTTAGCTAATTAACCTGTGTACATCAGGGTTTTCCAGAAGCACTTTCAGCTCCTTTCTGTCTCTCAGTGTTTTGATTTGATTTCAAGGGGCAGCCAATGAGAAGGGTGCATTCCAGGTGCTATATCTTTAACTGTCCGAGAGTCTTTAATTTGAGCTATTGTCTGGCAAGTTGAAATATGCTGCTTGAGGACACTGGTCATTTCTGTTCTCAGTGGGAATGTGTTTTCCTAGCAAGTTGCCCTGCATCACCCTGCTTCCAACTGAATTGGTTCTGAGACTGAAGATGGACTTAAAAAGTAAGATAATTAGCCTGTGTATATCAATGTTTTCCAGAGATCCTTTGTTTTGTGACTGAAAATGGAGATAAAAAGTTAGCTAATTAACCTGTGTACGTCAAGATTTTCCAGAGACACTTTCAGCTCCCTTCTGTTTCTGAGTGTTTTGATTTGATTTCAAAGGGCAGCCAATGAGAAGGGTGCATTACAGGTGTTAAATCTTTAACTGTCCAAGAGTCTTTAATTTGAGCTATCATCTGGCAAGTTGAAATATGCTGCTCGAGGACACTGTTTTTTTCTGTGCTTAGTGAGAATGTGTTTTCCTAGCAAGTTGCCCTACATAACTCTGCTTCCAACTGAAGTGGTTTTGAAACTGAAAATGGACTTAATAAGTAAGATAATTAACCTGTGTATATCAAGGTTTTCCAGAGATCCTGTTTTTGTGACTGAAAATGGACTTAAAAAGTTAGCTAATTAACCTGTATACATCAAGGTTTTCAAGAGACACTTTCAGCTCCCTTCTGTCTCTCAGTGTTCGGCCTTCCCTTCTACCCCCTCCTTCACCACCACCTCCTCCAACATTTATTAAATGCTCTGTGGGTGGGATTAGCCTGTACACTATTCATGGCTGGTCTGTTTCATTAGTCTACTTGGGGAAGGGGGAGCTTAGGGTAGTGTGATTTGGTTGTGTTCTACTATACAGTATGTTGAAGCCTGTCTTTTGTATGCTTCTTCTGGGAGGGGGATCACTGTCATGTAGTCATCAGCAATTCCCACTTGTCTTGTGCTATCAGTACATTCTAGGCACAGTACTATTGTCAACCCACCCAATACTATTTTTTTTTCTGGTTTCCCATGTCAGCCCTCCCTTCTGCAACTCTGCATTCTGTTCCCTCCCTCACCATGCACTATCTCAGTTTTCTTCTAACCCTCCTCATTTCCCTAACTCTTCTCTTCCTCATAACAACTCCCACCCCCTCCCCTTCACCAGCACTTCCCCTCATCCTCCCACTCTTCTCCACTTGGTCCCTAACAATGATGTTTCCCCCTCTTCGCCTTCTCTTCCTTGGAATCTTTTTTCTCTTCATCCCTGTGCCTCTCTCATGTTCATTCCTCTTTACTGTTCACTTGTACACACTATTAGTTTTCTTCCTCCTACTGACAGCCCCCCTCCTTCCTACTATGTGATCCTCTAAGATACCCTGGTATAAGATTGCTAAACTCCATTATTTAATCATTGCACTCCTGCTCCTATCATCTGGAGACATATATCCTAAGCCTAGGCCTCGCTCCCAAAATGGCACAATGCCTCCATCTGCTACCCCTGTAGCCCCGCTACCTCAACCCTCTGCTTTGCCCCTAGGTTTGAAAACTCTGCACCTAAACATACGTAGCCTTCTCCTTAAAATTGACTTAATCCAGCCACTTGTTGCTTCGCTTGGCCCTGACATAATTATTGTGACTGAAACATAGCTAAATAATATAACAGGTGACCTCCCATTCACCATCCCGGGCTTTTCTATTTCACAACAAGACTGATCCCGGAGGGGCAGAGGTGTGGCAATATTCATCTCCTCGGGTATCCAATTCACTAACATTTATTCTGCCTCTGTTCCAAAAGCATACGAAGTACTCATCTTACAATTATCTCTCCCATTCTCAATCCCTATTTTTATTGCAGAGGCCTACTGCCACTCAGGCCTCAACCCCTCCTTGCTTACTGACCTCATCTCTACCATAATTTCCCACACTTCCTTCAGTGAAGTCCATATTATGGGCAATTTTAACCTAAACTGGTTATCCCCTGCCCTACTCAAAGTAAAAAACAACATTGCTGCCAATGATTTAACCCAACTCATCCTTGAACCTACTAGAATAAATCTGAAAACAAGCAACCATTGCTTAATTGACTGGACTCTTATGTCCCACCCACACAGTCATCAGATCTTTAGTGTTATCAGATGCTCTGAGAGACAATCGCATGACCTTCCTAGTATGCAAAATTCACCATACCAAAGTCCCCAACAAAACCTTAATGACTCACTCATACAAATCCATGCACCATGGGCCACTCCTACTTGGCCTATCATACACAAACCGGTCACTTATAACCTCAGCGAACATGATCATCGCAGCCGCAGAATATTTCAAAGGTAAATTTCTTGAAGTTTGGAACTGGCACTCCCCTCTACGCAAAGTTAGAGTCTGCAGGAATCAGCTTCCTTGTGTCACACCGGAATTTATAGAATGCCAAAGAGCAATGGACCAAACCTGGATACCACACAAAATCTCCAAGCTCCAGAAAGACTATGACATCTATCATCAGCTTTGCAACAAATGCACCAAAGCCACTTGTTTGGCTAAAGCTGACTACTTTACCTGAATCTTTCAGTCGAACACAAACAGCCCCTCAAAATTTTGGAAAGTCATTCACTCTCTCTTCTCCCCCCCTTCATCTCCACCAACCCCCTCTTTTCACTATAAACAACACTATTACCTCTGACCACTTGAGTGCCGTCTCTGAATTAAATTATTTTTTCACCTCCTGTGCCTCTGCCCTTCTATCCTCCTTGCCATCTCCTCAGTCTGATCCTCCCCCAATCTCACCACACACCTATCCCCAGCCCCTTCCTTTCTCTTTCACTAACATAACACTCTCTGACACCCTGGATGCCCTACTTAAAGTAAACCCTTCTAAAGACAGTTGGTTTACCTTTCTGCTATGGCTATCTCTGCCCCACTGATGGAGCTACTAAACCTCTCGTTAACAATTGAAGCTATCCCCTCTGTCTGGAAACATGCCATTGTTCTTCCCCTCCCTAAAGGTGTTGACCCATCCTTCCCTGGGAACTATAGCCCCATATCCCTACTTCCCACCCTCGCTAAGCTGCAAGAACACCTAGTTCTTACCCAGCCCTCTGCCTGTCTCTCTCACTCTAACTTTTTCACCCCCTTCCAATCTGGCTTTCACAAAAACCACTCCACCTCCACCTCCCTGATTAGGCTCACTGATTCCATCCTCACTGGGATGGACAGAGGTCAGATCACACCTTCCATCTTTGTCGACATACCCGAGGCTTTCAACACTGTCTCCCATTCTATCCTGTTACTCTCTTTCTCTGTTGCAGGCTTGTTGGCTGCTGCCACAAACTGGTTCCGTGCCTAGCTAGTAGGTTGGACTCAGTCAGAGTAGCAGATTCTATATCCTCACCACTTCCTATCGACACAGGGGTCCCACAGGTATCAGTGTTGGGCTCCATACTCTTCTCCATCTTTCTCAATGACTTGCCATCTGTCTGCACATCTTCCTCTATTCATATGTATGCCAAAGACATGGTCTTTACACCTCCAGCCACTCCCCCTCTGATGTTGCAATCAGACTTCAGAACGATTTCAGCAACATACAGCACTGGTTTTGCTCACATCAGCTTTTCCTTAATGCTAAGAAGACTGTCTCCATGACCTTCGGCACTAGGCAGAAACTTTCAAGGCTCCTCTCCCTATCCACTTTCCACATCCTCAGTGGGATGGTTCTCGAGGACAACTCCTCATTCAGATATCTGGGGGTTTGGCTTGAGCTACACCTCACCTTTTCTGGTCACGTGGATGCCATCCTTGAAAAGCTGTGCCCCAAGTTAGGCACACTACTTAGGAACTGGGACTGCCTCCCTCTCCCAGCTAGGTGTGAACTAGTACAGAAGATGATCCTCCCCATCTTTGACTACTGTGACGTAGTCTATAGTGCCATGCCTAAGACCTCCCTAGCCAGATTGGGCACCTTCTTTAACTCCTTCGGCCACTTCGCACTCGACGCTCCTACCCTGACTCATCACGGTCAACTTTACCACACTTTGGCTTTCCCATCTCTTGACAACAGATGTCTCCTCCACTGTGCTAAATTCATCTCCAAATTTTGGTTTGGCTCCATCCCTACTTATCTCAACTGTTCCCTAACAATCTCCCCACCATCCACCTATTCAGTCTGGTCCTCAGTTTCCCGTACTTTAGGTGTCACATGCTGTATGACTACTGTCAGCCAGGCAGCCTTCTCGCACTGCTTCCCTAATCTATGGAATTCCCTCCTCCCCATATTCACCTCTCTTCTTCCCCTTCCTCTGTCTCTTCAGCCTTACACAATTATCAATCTGTGAACTGCAACTGCAACTGAGCAGACCATGTTGCATCTAAATGGGCTGTAATAGTTATTCTATTACCACACTTGCGGGCCTCCTGTTCACTATGATGTAATGGAATATACATACCAACTGTAATTTCTTGCTGCCTGTTACTGCTTCTTAATTGTTCTCTACTTGGTAATGTACCCTATGCATAATTGGCACCATATACTGTTTTGTTGTTTGCCTGTGACTTACTTGTGTGTCTTCCACTTCCCATATATTGGCAATGTGTACTGTTGTGTTGATTACATTTTATTGTGAGCCTTCCAACTCCTCTACCCCACAGGAAGCACCATGAGATGAGCAACTTGTTGTTCAGTGTGCCCTTCTTGGTGAAACTCTTAAATAAATAAATAAATAAATAAATCAATATAGCACCACAACAAATCCACCTTAGGTAAGAACTGGTTTGTGGCAAAGCTCCTAACATGCTCTTTCTCTCCTTTTACTGGGAACAGAATTGCATAACTTGGGGAAAACATGGTGCCCATGGTGGTGCCATGTACTGTATCTTTAGGTAAAAATTGTTTTAAAAAAATATGTAGAATTTCAATACTAATTCCTCAACGGTCACCAAAATGTGTGCTGGCTGCCATGCTTCCTCCCCATCTGTTCCAAGAAAAAAATCAAAGCCTTTCAAGCCCTCATTGTTGGAAATAGATGTATAAAGAGGCTGTACATCTAAAGTCATGAACGTCCAACTATCCACCATGGTGACTTCTCCTACAGTCTGCAAGATATCTGAAGTATAGTATATCTGTTATACTATAAGAGATCATATTTGCCACTATAGGTTTCAAATATTAGTCAATATATTTGGACAGGGAGTCTGTGACCCATCCTATTCCTGAAATAATACAGTGGTCTGGGGGTCAGATAGGTGTCTACATATATTCTGGTTGCTGCACATTATTTTGAGTTTAGGGTTATTTACTTTCAAAAACAAATTTTCCTTCTTTGTTCTATATCCCAGATTGCAACACAAACTTAAGTAATCACATATTTTTTAATAAAAATAGGCATTGAATTTGATACCAGTTTTCTATAAAAAGAGATGTCAGACAATTAAGCCTTGCTGTGCCACAGACCAATATATCAGTCCAGAATTCCTATACGTTCTTATTCTGTTTGCAGCCTAAGTCTTAATTGTATGGCAATTTCTGCCTCATATTTACCTTTATCCATCACAAACACCCTGCCCCTATCTGACTGGCAGACAAAGGGGGAATGGTGGTGGTGATGGAAACTGAAAAATAAGAGACAGAAATTGTCAGACAGTTGTATGATACCTCTTTTTATAGAAGACCAGAATCAAATTTAATGCCTATTTTTAAGAACAAAATAGATGATTACTAATATGTGAATTGCAAACTGAGTAATATAACAAAAGAGGAAAAAGATGTTTTTGAAAGTAAATTACCCTAAACTCCCAACAATATACATCAACCCAATGATACAAAAACAACAGCCTGACCCCCACAGGCTGACTATTATTTCAGGAATGGGTGGGTCACAGAAATGCTGTCCCAATATGAAGATCAGTATTTGAAACCTATATTTTGCTACCAGTTGCACTTTGCTGAACTGCTGTTATTAATATGCTATGTTTTGTACAACTTTTTTTGCTTCTTCTCAAGTGTCTACTGCATAAATGTTACATTCTTTAATTATTGTCTTATACTTGTAACATTACTGATGTAACTGATTACTGAACTCTCCACATCCCCTTTCCCCAGGATACATCTGGAAATTAGCTTTTACTTTAGTATGATATTCCTGGTGAAACACTTGAAATCAATATATCAAACAATCAATGACTAAATAAATAGTGACAAAGACACACTCATCTTTCAGAGGCACTTCAGATATCTTGCAGACTCTATCTGAACATGTCATGAAGAATAGCTGGATGTTCAAGATTCTAAATGCAGTCTTCTATATATCTGTCCCCCACAATAAGGGCATGGAATTCCATGTTTTTTTTTCTTGAAACAGTGGGGGGAGGAAGCATGGCCACAGACATACTTTTTTTGTCATCCTTGCTGAATTATTGAAGTTCAACATGTTTTTTTGTTTAAAAACAAGTTTTGTCTACAGATACATTACATCACAATGGGTGCCATATTTGTCCCTAGCTATGCACATCTGTTCTTTGTGATGTGAGAGCAGGTGGATTTGTGGCTGGACCTTGTTTTATGGAAGGGCACAAAAGCAGAAGCAAAACTGTTTTGCAAAACTTAGAAAGCAAAAACAAGGTGTTCTACTTTAAAGCAACAGCACATGAAACAG
The DNA here is from genome assembly GCA_016271365.2 of Neoceratodus forsteri. NCBI lineage: Eukaryota > Metazoa > Chordata > Ceratodontiformes > Ceratodontidae > Neoceratodus > Neoceratodus forsteri. The sequence continues at coordinate 1,375,935,214 of CM028130.1, read as the reverse complement.
AAATTGCTTTCCTTGTCGCAATGCTGTACAAAGACTGTGAAATTAGGATTGGCACACACCTGTATACAAAGTTTACAGACAAGAACATGCTTCTTTTAGCACCTAGTTAACACCCAAGATACCAGATTAAGGGCATATAAAAAGGACAACTAGTCAGCACCAGAAGAAAATGCCCACTAAAGTATCAACAAAGAGAGGAAGAACAAGTAGGAAGATTTGTAAGCAGAAATAGTATATGTGGCAGTGGGATGTCAAGACAGGACAAGTTGGCAGGTATACTGCTTGTAAAAAAAAAAAGAGTTGTTCACCCAATGGCAGAAATTCATAATGACATGAAATATCATGGGCAACATAATTAAATTTTTACATGAAAACACAGACACCAACAAGGAACAGTGTACACTGGCACACCTCCTCTACAAAAATGTAAAACCTTTGCACTGCAAATAGCAAATATTGTAACCTCATCATGACAGGAGAAAGGTGCCCCCATAGAAGAAGAACTTGTTACATGGTCACTAAGGGTTTTATATCCTATGAAACAGAAGGTGTCATCCAAATGCTTTGATGCTTATGTGGAGAACTTTACATTAGTCATACAGTACTAAGAGACATTTTAAAAGCAGTATATGGGAACATGCATGGGCAAAATAATGTGTTTATGAAAAAATATGCCATTACGAAGCATGTGGAAAACAAACACTTAAAACTCCATACAATTCAACTTTATGCCATTAAGGTTGTCCTTGGAGGGTAGTGTATATAGTTACAGATGAGCGAACTGGAAGCTTTTTGGATTTATTAAACACAAGCATGTAGTTATCCTAGGCTCAATGACAGTTTCTAACACTTTTGTTTTTTATGATTGGTTAAAATCATGAAGAGGAGTATATTTAACATATAAGAACAGTGGATGTGTTTACCTTACATTTAAGAATGAGTTCCAAAATGTTTTAAATTTTTGGTTAAATATGCGGTGCAGCTCTGGGAGAGATTCTAACCAAAGGTCCAATATATGTGAATTCAGAAAGAGAAACCACTCTGCTACAGCACTGGAGAATGTAAAGTGATGCTCAAAGATGTTATGGACATCAGACTATTGTAAATATGAAAAAGATCATTTATAGACAGAATAGTAACATTTATCTTGCCATTTTAGAGTCACTAGACATACTAGGTACATACAACAGATGACATACTGTATGCATGGTAGCAATAGGTATTTCTCTAACTTTTTACAGCTGATTACTAATAATGCAATAACATATATGAAATATCTGATCAGTTAAAATGCTTAAATGCTGTTACATGGCTAGCTGTTTAAGTGTAGCAACTCTCTCTTGATTTATTTTTTTTTATTAATGCATAATTACATATAAAATGAGCATGATGTTTGATAGAAGGCATTCTGATGAACCCTGTCAAGCACATGTGAAAAGATAGATGATTTTTTATTCCATGAAAGCTGTCTGGCAGTGAGTTTTTGCACAAAATAGAACTTTACACTATACTGTTCCTCAACACTTTGTTGAATACCTGTTGAGTAAGCCAGATGAAAAATGAAAAGTATGTCCTGGCATGAAAAAAAACAGAAGTGGAAAACCCAACAATGAAACTAAAGTCTGGTGAGTATGACTCCCAGGCCCAGATATTCAAAAGGGTTGCGCATGGCGCAACAGTATTGCACCATGTACAACCCACTGATGCGCCCCGGCACGATATTCAAAAGGGAAAAGTGCACAGCACAAATCCCGATGTGCTGGAGCGCATCAGTAATGTATGCAGGCACAGGTGGGGGAGCGTGCCCATGCATAACCTGCACAGCCCAATATTCAGCCCGGGATGTACAGAGCCATGCATGTGCAACCCTACCTGCACCTGCAGAAAGTTAAGCCAAAAAAAAAGGAACAAATGATGGTCACCCACAGGTGAGCTGCCGCATTGCAGGGCACAACACAGCAGCTGCCACCTGTGGGTGGCCACCCAAGTTCCTGCTGCACCTGGCAGAGCCCCACCATACCCCATCGCGGGCATCCATGTAAATAAACCCCCCCTGCAATATCCCTGGTGGTCCAGTGGACCACTATGTGCCCGATCGCAGGCATCAGTATAATACACCCCCCCATCCAATATCCCTGGTGGTCCAGTGGACGGTTGCTTCGATCACGGGCATCTTTTAATCACCCCCGCCAATATCCTTGGTGGTCAGTGGACTACACTCTGTCCAATTGTGAGCATCTGTAAAACATAAAAAGTCCTATTACCCTGGTGGTCTAGTGTACCCCCTCCCCACCACCCACTAGGGCTGCATGCCCATTGGTTCTGAGCGTGAGCAATGGGCGTGCATACTCTATCTAGACAGTCCAGATATGTGAATGAATCATTCACATATCTGGAATGTGTAGATCGGTATGGGTTGCATGCCCATTGGCTCATGCCAGAACCAATGTTTGCAGCCTCTACCGAGCTGTCAGTCATGGTGGTGGGGCGCAGGCGGTTGGGTGGCTGCCACCGGCTGACCAGGGAGAGCGGGGCGTGGGGCTCAGTGGGTGGGTGTGGGGGATACAAGACAACCAGGGTAATAGGACTTTTTTATGTTTTACAGATGCCCGTGATCTGGCAGAGTGTGGCCCACTGGACCACCAGGGATATTGGCGGGGGGGTGATTTAAAAAGATGCCCATGATCGGGCAGCGATTGGTCCACTGGAACACCAGGGATATTGTGGGGGTGTATTATACCGATGCCCACGATCGGGCACATAGCAGTCCACTGGACCACCAGGGATATTGGATGGAGATGTTGTTTGTAGACAAATGCCCACAATCGAGCACATAGCAGTCCACTAGACCACCAGGGATATTGGACGGGGATGTTGTTTGTAGACAAATGCCCGTGATCGGGCACATAGTGGTCCACTGGACCACCAGGGATATTAGACAAGGATTAGTTTTTAGACAAATGCCCGCAATCGGGCTTGCAGGGGGCATTGGTCCCCGAGGGCTGCTGCCTGGCAGGGCGCCAGGCGCAAGTCATCGAGGATCAGCACACCTGCATGCTAATAGGATGCAAATGGGGCCATAATGACATGCAAATGGCCCCATGTGCACCTTGCTTAAATTATGACCCATTTGTATCTCCCCTTCTGAATATCGCAGGTGCTGTACATGGCACAATGGCACTTGTGCTAGCGCATCTCCATGCTCCACTCTGGCCACTTGCGCTGGCACAGTGCCACTGGACCATGCACAGTGGGGGTGGCCAGGGTGCGATATTCAAAGCTGCTGTGCCATAGCGCAGCTCCGTTGAATATCACCCAGGCCACACCTCTGCTCAACTAAGTTGAGCTGCGCCCAGGCTTGTGCCACAGCCTGGCGCAGTTTGAATATCCCAATGTTTTACTTCTAGAGTGGAGGTTGGTGCAGTTGTTTTGCCATAAGAATGACTGGGAAGTCAAAGAGTTCTGGGATATCAAGTGGGTAATAGGCAAATAGGAACAAATGAACTCTGAAGGAACCAAGATCCTGTTTTCATATGTAGGATCTCAGTGATGACTAAAAGGGGTAGAAATATAGAAGTAATGTGAAATGTATTTGAAATACTGTCTGAATCTCATGGTTTTCAAGATATCCTAGACTTGTCAGTTTCTCTTTAAGGTACATGCACTTAGTATTACTAGTCACTACTTCTTAGTGATAAGTTGCAGATATAGATGTTGTGTGTCAAGAGTTCCACCTGTCTGTATGTAGCAAAGCAATGTGTTATTATAGAATGATATAAGTGCCACATATGTGTAATGTGAGAAAACTAGAAAAGTACTGTGACAACTATGAATCACTGCAATCAATGCTAATTTGGGATGGAAGCAAAACAGAAACATATAATGCTACACAGTCTAATGCCTAGCAAGTCTGATATTTACTCTTTGCCTAGGCACTAGTGTGGTTTCTCACATAATATATTAGTTTACAGACATATGGACTTTTTTTTTTAGCATTTGCACAATATTGTGCCTTCTGCAACTGTCACCTCAAACTTGCTATGGTTACAGTGATATAAATTAACCCTTAGGCTGCTGACAGAATTAGAATATATTTGAATTTTGGAGTGACATATCATTCCACAGCACAACAAGGGTTAATAATGACTCATTGATGCACTTTGTCAACAAAAGGATAATATGCTGTCTCTACTGAAATATGCGTAACAATATTATTGGACTAAAAATCTGATAAACTGCAAATATATATATATATATATATATAGATGTATCAGTTCATAAACATGCATCCCTCCATGTTTCTCAACAGTGTGAGTGACCACCACCATAACTGTGAGGAAGAGAAAGCCACTGAGAAGAACATTCAGCTGCCTGAGGTAGCTACCATCACTTCCTGTATGCCCACACAAGTCTCAGCTGCTCTAGAGTTTGTCAGTACAACAGCAGCTGAGTAAAAAAAAAAACTGATGACCAGGCACATTTGAGAATTTTCCAAGCTAGCCTGGGACACATTTCTACACAGTACATTGTTAAAAAAAAAGAGGAAAAACTAGGGTATCTACGGATGGGGACAGGCTGAAAGAGCACTGGTAGAGAACTAGCTTAGGGAGAACAAAAAGTGTAATACAAAACAGGGAGTAGGTGGGAGTGAAAAGGGGTGACAAGTGGAGATGCAGTGAAATGTTATTTTGCCAGTGAAATCGTTAATTTCACCACTCAAAATATGTAGTGTAATTATGACTTCAATGCAAAATTTTGCTGGTAAATTTCACCTTGTGTTACTATTTGGCGAAATCAGACGAAACTGGGTTTTCCACATGACTTACTCCCTGCAAGTCACATGGGTTGACTGTATACAGGCAGGAAGTGGGTGGTTCATTTCCTTTCTGTGTTGCTGCCAACTTGGAGAGGAGAAGCAGGCAGGCAGCCAGCAGCAAAGACTTTCAAATTAAGATTCTTTTGTGTGCCACTGACTGTTCCATCATGTGTGATTTTTTTACACCCTGTTTTTGTTTAAAAAGAACATACTAGATTGAGCTTCTGTTCTTTGTTTATAGTTTCTGTTTGATGTCTGCAGTGTATTGATTTGTGTGTGTGTTGTGTGTGTGAAACTCCCTCCTCTCTCTCCCTTTCTGTTAGAAACCTTTTTTTTTCATAGATAGGATGAATGCTAAACAGCAGGGCAAGGTGACTGGGAGGAAGGCACCTACTCTTTGCCTTAGCAGGTGAGTGTTCCAGTAGGAGCATGTGCCTCCCCCCAACAGGAGCACTCCCCAGCAGCAACAGCATGAGGCCATTGCCCCCCCCACAGCAGCATGGCCATGAGTATGATGTGGCCCTCAGCTGCAGAATCCTGTAGTCCCCCAGCAGTGGCAGGAGCATTTGGCCCCCACACCCCCGCAGCAGCCAGATTCTAATGCCCCCCAGCAGGAGCAAGCACCCCTGCCTCCCCCCAGCAGAAAGGGTCAGCTGTATGGTGCTTCTTTGACTGAAACACCATCAACAGCATGGTGGTCATCTGCAAGCTGTGCAGCAGATTCATGTGAAGGGGCAAACAAGGGTGCCACTTTGGAACTGGTTGGCCAGAGGATCCATCTGTAGACCCGCTATGCTGCAGAGTGGTTCCAAAAACAGCAGGAGTTGGCAGCAGGAGGCAGTGGGCCCAAGAAGAAGATGGCCAGCAGGAGGATGGGGCCAGTGATCAGATGAAGCCTGGAAGGCACTGCAGTAACAGGAGAAAGCAGCAAGAAGCAACAGCACCCCCCATCCACCTCACCCCACATCCAATTGCGGCACTGTGTTCATAGTGGTGGTGAACCCACATAGCCTGCAGCAGCCCCATCTGATCCACCAGTTATGCACAAAGATCTGGCGTCTATATGAGCAGAGATTTCCACTCTCAGTGGTGAGTTTGATGAGTTCTGCCAGGAGGTCGGGGGGACCTCAGAAAACTAATGGAGGAACACCAAAAAGTGTTGGACCTCCTTGCCAAATTTCATCATGGGGGGATTGGTGGTGGCAGTGGCAGGTCAGAAGAATCTGGGCCTGTTTCTGGTGCTGTTTAATTACGGTCTGGAAATTTTAAAAATGTGCTTGTTAATTTGCACATTAGGCAGTCAGTGCAGCACCTGAATTTTCTTCTATTTTCTTTTTCCTGTCCTTGCTTTGCTACTGTCACTCTTTCCTCATGCACACCCCCTAAAAAATAACAAAAACAAACCAAAAAAAGAAAACAAAAAAAAAATTATTTGCTGTCCTCTTCCTCTTTCTATCCTCGTGTTTCTTTTTCATGCCCAGTGTTTTGCATGTTATTATGTAATGTTTATGCTCCCTCTCTTTCCCTTCATTTGAGTACCATACCCTTGCGCTTACCCTTCATATCTCCCCTGTCATGTGTGTGTAACTGTAACTTACTGTCAGTCATTTAGTTTGTACCCATACACCATGCCTTTCTTCTTGTTTTATCTTACTCCTTCTATATTTCCTCCTCCTATCCACAAATGTCAAGTATATTGTAATGTGTTTGTATGAACACATTTTTTTCTCAAAGCTATGTGGTTCAGGCTGATGTTTTGGGCTTCAGTTGTTTTGGCTGTGTGCAGCATCAGTCCAAATACATACACAGCGATCATAGAAACATAAGCACTTTTACTGTGAATTTAAACATAAATATGTTTTTGTGCTTAACAACACATGCCCCCTGGCCTTGCCTCACACAAATATTAACTTTGTCTCCCTCCCATCCATTCATGATGTTAAGTGCCCCACCACCAGACCAGTCCAAAATGTGCAGTTTGACCCCAATTTAACACAGCCTCTTGCCGCCATAATGTGCAGAGTCAGTATGCGATATGGTGCCCCTTCCCTCAAACTACCCAGACATTAAATTGCTGTTTTGGGCAGTGTTCAGCAATGATTTCAGTCTGAATCGCAGTGCTGCTTGTACCAAACAGGGCATACAAGACCTAAAATGTTTCCAAAAAAATGTTACAGTAAATTCAGACAGAAATCATGTCTCAGCTATGTTGCCCAAGCCACCACCCAAACAATTTGACCCTAATTAAACACAGCCTCTTGCCACCATACTGTGCAGAGCAGACATGCTAAGATGTGAAATATGACAGGAGAAATGGTACATAAAATTGGGACAGAAATATTATCTAAACCAGGATGTGATGTGATGTGGCCTCCCCGACCCCACCACCACCCAGACATCAAATAGCTGTTTACGGGCATGTTTGTCAAGTATTTCAGCCAGAATCCCTTCACTGATCTTGCCAAACAGGGCCTACAAGTCCAGAAATATTTTCTAAAAAATGTTACAGCAAATTCAGACAAAAATCAGGTCTCAGCCATGTTGTTATATGGGACCCAAACCACTACCCAAACCAAAATATGGTCTTTTGTCCAACGTTTACAAGCCATCTCATGCTGAATCTCTGTTCTCCGAGTGCAGAACAGGCTGTACATGTCCAGAAATATGACATAAGAAACAGTACATAAAATTGAGACAGAAATATGGTCTGAGTCAATATGTGATGTGATCCCCCCCCACCACCCAGACATCAAATGGCTGTTTTCAGGCCTGTTTGTCAAGTATTTCAGCCAGAATCTCAGTGCTGATAATGCCAAACAGGGCCTACAAGTGCAGAAATGTTTCCAAAAAAATGATAAAGTAAATTCAGACAGAAATCAAATCAGCCATGTTGTTATATGATTCTCAAGCCACTACCCAAACCAAAACATGGTCTTTGGTCCACTGTTTACAAGTCATCTCATGCTGAATCTCTGTTCTGCGAGTGCAGGACAGGCTGAACGTGAACAGAAATATCACAGCAAAAATGGTAGATAAAATGGAGACTGAAATCTGGTGTCAGTCCTGATGTCTTATGGTGCCCCTCCCCCCAGTATCCAGACATTAAAATGCTGTTTTGACCACTGTTTACAATTGGTTTTAGGCCACATCTTGTTTCTGCAAGTGCAGCACAGGCAATACATGTCCAGAAATATTTACAAAACAATGTTTCATCAAACTGAGACTGAAATATGGTGCCAGTCCTGATGTTTTATGGTGCCCCCAGCACCCATACATTAAAATCCTGTTTTGCCCACTATTTACAATTAGTTTTAGGCCACATCTTGTTTCTGTGAGTGCAGCACAGGCAGTACATGTCCAGAAATGTTTCCCCAAAAATGTTACAGTAAATTCAGACCTAAATCAGGTGTTAGATAAGCTGTTATATGTTGCATGCCTCCTACCTGGACCAAAACACGTGTTTTGGCCCTCTGTTTATCAATGGTTTAAGGCCTAATCATGGTGTTGACACTGCCTAACATGGCCCAGAAGTCAAGAAATGTTTCCCAAAAAGTTGCACAGTACATTCAGACAGAAATCAGGTGTCAGACATGCAGTTACATGGTTCACATCCAGCATCAGGACCCAAATCTGTTGTTTCCTGCGCCAATTAAAATGGTTTTCATGCCTAACCATGGTGCTGCCACTGCCTAACATGCCATGCAAGTCCAGTAATGTTTCTTCAAAAATGTTACAGTAAATTCAGACCTAAATCAGATGTCAGACATGCTGTTATATGTTGCACGCCTCCCACCTAGACCAAAACGTGTTGTTTGGCCCACTGTTTACCAATGGTTTAAGGCCTAATCACGGTGTTGACACTGCCTAACATGGACCAGAAGTCAAGAAATGTTTCCCCAAAAATGTTGCAGTAGCCGGCCTGGTGTCACTGAGGGTTGAGGCACTGGATGCCACACCTCAAGCCATGCCGGTGACCCAGGTTTGGGAGCGAGCTTAGGTGCCAGGGGTCAGCAGGTGAGGGATTGAATTGAGCACCTGTAGGGCTGCTTTCCTCTCCCGGGGTAGAGTATTGTGGATTACAGCACTCTGGTGGCCCCGGTGGAGACCAGGGGTGCTGCAGAGCAATGGATTGCATGTTCTCAGCATTTTTCATTACTTTTGTTGGTGTGGTTACTGCAGTACAGAGATGTCAGACTTTGACGGTAACTATTTTCTATATGGGTCTGTCAGTATTCAGGAATTCTGCTGCTGGGGTGCGTCTGTTACCTCCCAATCTGGCTGCTGGCTATGCTCATCAGACATAGTCTGTTCATGTCAAGGGTTCCAGTTTAACAGCCATTCCCTGATGTAAGTATTACTTCATGTAATGATGGTGGGGGGCACCTAGTTGTAACAATGCTCAAAATATCTTCTTCCTTTTTACTTATTGCCAGGTACAAAGTACTTCAATTGGAATGGTTGTTTACTTTTCTGGTGGAGATCTGCCAATGCATTCCATCTCTGTATGGCATTGGTGACAAAATACAAGTCTTCCATCCTGGTGTGTGGATGCTGGATCGAGGTGCTGCACCTGCGAGGTGTGGGCCACTGCTGACAACTAAAAACATACATCATCATCATCAACCGACACCTGTGAAGGAAAACAAACATATTATAAATACTGCTGCGCTAACTTGAAAATTGTGACCTTGGATTGTATTTACATGTGTTTTACCATTGCCACTGTGGAATCTCCCCTACAGCTCCTGAAGAAGTCCCTTGACTGAACCACTGTAAGATGATGAAGGATTTATTACTTTTATCTACAAATGTGCAACTGACACTGTAAATGGCAGCATAACCATTCATCACCTGCACTATGATGCTAATTGAACTAACACTGTTACCAATATTAAAGAACAAATTCCTGTTGAGCAGAAAATTTCATTTGCCAGTCACGATTCAAGACAGATGTCATTTTTGAACCAATATCATCTGTAAAAAGGTGGAGAAAAAAATATGAAAAGAAAAAAAATCAGCAGTTATACTTACCTGTGGTGATACTTACCATCGATGTTGGCAATGTCCCAAAAAATGTCCCCCTCCCCGCTGAAATGATTTAAATTATGAGCCTATGGTTAAACATACCAGGACATAGAGTACCTGGAATGGAATACACAAAATTTAATAAGTGAAAAATGTTACAATTACAATACTGACCTATACCTAATGATGCTTGCAATGCGGATTGCCTAGGCTCTGAATGTGCCATGTCGATGCATGATCCTTATGCCGAGGTCCTGGCCTCACATGGTGTGATCATGGCAAACCCTGTACAGAGTGAAATGGAAATACATAAGATAACTTATACATTAAGGTGTGCTGCCTTGCATGCATACTTGACATTCTATCGCAAAAAAAGGCATGCAGAACAGCACAATGGAAGTATAAGTAATAACATGACAACAAATGAAATCTAATTACCATAAATCAGTTGACCAGAAGACAGGTCATGGAAGAAGATCATATGTATTTCTTGCTGGATAATGATATGTGTTGCTTTCTGGGTGGCCGTATCTTTGACTGGAGGGAAAACAACACCAAGTGTGCTTGCTGGTATGAAAGTGCTGCATCGTGCTGGTTGACGTACTGGCCCAAAATGTGCTGGCAGTGCTGCACCATGGGTGGTCAGCAGGAGGGAAAATTACACCAAGCTTGCTTGCTGGGATGAAAGTGTTGTATCGTGCTGGTTGACATACTGGCCCAAAATGTGCTGGCAATGCTGTCATCATGGGTGGTCGGCAGGTGGGAAAATGATGCCAAGTGTGCTTGCTGGGATGGAAGTGCTGCATCGTGCAGGCTGATGTACTGGCCCCAAATGTGCTGGCAATGCTGCAGTTCTTCTTGGTGGAAGACTTCTGGAGGAGGAGGAGGAGGAGTAATTTAGCTGGATTCAGAGGCAGCATTGATGTATTGGTCTGTGACTGCCGATTATGCTGGATCATGCATCTGTCAGCTTCATAGATTTTCAGCTGTATTTCTTTGCAGTATGACAGTGACTGCCCACATTGTCGAAGACTCTGTTATACACATTAGGATGGGTGACAAGGAGGAGGAGGAGGATTACATGATGGTTAATTGTATCAATTGAGATGGAATATGCATGCATTTCTGATTAACAGTACTGGCTGTGCACTGTTCGTCTAAGTTGTTACATCGAATATACAGTGGTGGCACACTCACTAGACACTCATTCATGGTCTCTTGGAGGAGGTATATTTGGAAATGGGAAAGATGTTGTTCAGTATTTGTCGCTCAATGGAGCCATTGTGTATTGCTGAGCTGACATAGTCATTCCAGTTAGCATAGCAGGGGCGATTAATTTTTCAAAAATAAAATTAAGTAAACATTGTTACTAGGTTGGGTAATCAAATTAAATGTTTCAACAGGATGTCTAACACAGAACAACCAGCAAAATAACATTTAAAATGTATAACAATAACATAAAAGAGCATATTCAATGGAAATGGGGGGATGCTGGTGATGGCTGGGGTGGGGCAGAACACCTTTAGCCTTCTTCCAGTAACACATCATCCATGAAGCATCCCTCACAGTCCTCAAGACTGGAGTCATCACCAGGTGGAAATTCAATCATCACTGCTGCTTCCTCTACCTCCCTGCTAGTAGATGTCTTACCAGTGTGGACGTCTTTGTTGTCATCATCGTCTCTGAGACACAGTTCTTAGGACAACACCATTGAAGTAATTGTGTTATGTGGAATGTGAGCCTCATTCATTTTTATAAATGTTAGGATGGAAACATTCTTTGGTGACAGATTTGTCCTGTGGTCACACACAATGACCCCAGCAGAACTGAACACCCATTCCACACTGACATTGGATGCTTGGCATCTGAGGCATTTAAAAGCAACAGATGCCAGTGCAGGCCAGTCACTCACTTTGCTACTCCAGTACACCAATGGCTCATCAGCGATGCCAAGATGCTTGGTGTCTCCCATGAAGGCATCCACCATATGTTGTGTTGCCCTGAGTCCTGCTGCCTCATCAGGCTCCTCCTCCTTGTCTTCAATTTCTTCCACACCCACCTGGTACAGAGCATCCCAGATGGGATTACCTGCCATGTTGTGCTGTGACTTTTACATTGTTTCAGATCTGGTGGCATGTGATGAGCTTCTGGTAGTGGTGATAGCAACACCTGGTATATGTGCCCTTTGTGTCTCTGCATTTTTTATCTGTGCACCATGTACCCATCTGACAATGTAATTGATCAATTTGTCCGCTTGCACACAATCCCCTTCAATCATGGCAGGCAAGCCATGTTTGTACCATGGATCCAGCATGGTAGCAATAGCAAACTCATTAGACTGCATAATGCCAGAGATATGTGTATTACTGTCCAGTATATGAAACATTTGACCCATTACATGAACAGAGCTATGATCATCACTTGCCTCCATCTGGTGACAGACATTCACCAGTGTCTGCCTCAGCATACGTATAAGGGGTACTGATGGACTTATACAGGCAGTGTCCCCACTCGCAGACTGTGTTGCATGCTCAAATGGATGCATAATGTGTATTATGCCATCCATTTGTCACCACTGTTCCATTTTTAGAGTGATGGACACTCCAGCACTGTTCTGGGTGGTGTGCAGCAGTAGGTAATCTGAAACCTCCTTATACTGCTCATACAGCTGGTCCAGCATGTACAGTGTGGAGTTCTACCTGGTAACAACATCGAGCTTCATATAGTGCTGAGGCAGTTGGTTAGTGCACTGCAGCTCACGCAGATGGTGAAGGGCCTTTGCAGAATGGGCAAAGTGCGCACAGATGCGTCTGGCGACAGACAGTTTCCTTTATTACATAGTGGTTCAGAAATTGCTGCACGACTAGATTACGGCAGAATGCCAGGCTGGACACTCTGAAAAAAGCACCGTCAGTAATGCACTTAACCACATTGGGGCCGATTTCACTGGCAATAAACCCTGCTGTAAGTGAGTGTGCATTTAGCCACTCATCAGTCTGATTTAGCACCACATTCAGCATTTTCTCACCAGTGTGAGACCCCATAACACTTTATATAGTTATGGTGGCATTCTGATGAATACCAGATGTGTTGCTACCACCACAATTTTGCTTTACACAGCTTTTGCTAGGCCCCAAATAAATAACCACCCCAGGTACCTGTGCCCAGTGTGCTGTTATGCACAGATATGAGCTGCCCACTGTTTGCCCACTTGTCCAAATATCCATGCTAAGGAGAATATATTTGGAAGCAGAATGCTTCATGGCATGTAGGATGGACTGTGAAACTCTGCTGTACAATTCAGGCATGGCACGTTTTGAGAAATACATTCACGATAGCACCTGCCATTTGGGACAGGCATGGGCCATAAAATGGCAGAAGCCTGGATTCTCCACAAAGGAGAAGGGCAGCAGGTCGATGGCAAGCATTTGAACAGTGGCTGTGTTCAGCTCACTGGCAGCAGCATGATTGGGGGATTCTTTGAGTGCCGCTATAACACACTCTTCAATGTGGGCTGCATCTTGGGAGAAGGTTGACAAAAATGCTTTACTTGTGCCACCAATGTTGTTCTTGCTGGAGTACAAGGTGACTCTTGGGGCCTGGGATGCACAGCATCTACAGAACTGGTTATTTTGGTGAATTTGACGTCTGGTGGTGTACTTTTATAACTCGAGTGAGTGGCTGTTCCACTGCTACTATGCTCACTCCACTGCTTAAGAGAGAAAATGATTCCTCACACTCCTCCACCACCAACCCACTCAGCCCTCCCTCCTCCTGTTCTATTGCACTGTTGTCACTAACATTAAACTTGACAAGGGAAGTCCCACCAACACCTCTTGTATCTTTCTGGTGTTGGTGCCAGCACAATGGGTACTTGTTTTTCAAGTGGGCGTGCTGGCACCAGTGTGCCTATGTGGCTGCCCTTTTTCCAATGACTTACATATGCTTGACACAGCTGACATATTACCATGATGTCATCAGCTGCATCAAGCATGAAAAAATCCCAATCTAGGGACTTTGCACCTTTAGATTTGACATGGCACTGAGACTTGGACAGCACAGCCAACGATGTGGAAGTTTTTGCTTTTTGGGCCACTTGCATGATTTACACCATGCTACATTTGGGATGTGAGGTGACTGGACTGCTTGTTGTAAGCTTGCTGATATCCTCACCCTCAGGCTTGTCATCTAAATGGGCTACATCATCACCCTTCAGATTTTTCACTTCTGGCTCCCATGGGGGATCCAAAACCTCATCATCATCTGTACTGAAACATATTATATCATCCTCCTCCTCCCTATCACTGTTTACTTCCAGAGAAACTTTTCCCTTCTCTGGCATCTCCTCAGTGTGGGGTCTGACTTTCCTTCTCTCCTTCTCCAGGAGAGACAGACCGAAGCTGGACACTGTCACCCTCACCACCATCAGCTCCTCCTTGAGCAGGAACTACAGTCACACTGATGACTTTATCAGCCTCCTCCTGGACCTTTGTGCCTCCACTGGTGTGAGTGTCTCCCTTATTCCCAGTATCATCCCCAACAAGCATGCTGGTTACAGATTGGGCAGTAAAAAAAATGAGTCAGGGACTTGAAGTCACTTATAACTTCGATTTTGCTGCTACTGATTGCCACAGCAGCAGTGGAGCCCACAGAGGGCACTGACTTCGAAATAGGTTTGCTTATTCCAACAGACTTCTTTGAGCCACCTCCAACCCCAGCACCTTTACCTGAAGTTGAACATCTCTTGGCAGGCATCTTTATATGGTTGTTCCATTTGGCTTCCTCTGGAAGTATATTACTAAGTATTTCTATTGAATAAGTGTGATGTAATACCTTCAGTGCTATCTACAAAAGGCAAACAGAAATCAGAACAGGTAGCTGCACTGTAGTCTATATAATTACCTACTACTGATACTGTAGCCTATTAGAGTGTTAAAACACTTTATTTTTTTTCAATTACAAAATCATACGTTAAGTAACATGGGGTAACAGGAGGACAGAAGTAAGAGACTTTCAATACAAAACCAATAAAGGACACCACCACAACAAGGATGTGCAGTAACTCTGAAAAAATACTTAAGTAGTTCTTAATCAAATGTCAGTTTTTACATGGAATGATTATTGCACAACTTGATAATAACCGGGTAGGTACTGGAAGGTTCACGCAAACTAAACTGTAAACCAAACATACAGAATACCTCACAGTCAAAATACAAACTATAGTCCGGATAAGTGGTGTCTGGATAAGGCGAGTACTGCAATGTGTTAGTACTTACTAAATACAATTTTGTCTTACAGATATATCAGATGGAACAGACAACAAGAACTGAAATGAACAAACAAAGTCACCTCCAAAAATCATGCAGGGACCACCACTGTCTTGGAAACTGTGTAGTTTTTTTATATAGTAGGGTCAGGTAGTAAACACCAGTGGTGTAACAGGAAGGAAAGGGTTAATATGGTAAGCAAGTTAAACAGAAAAACAGGACACTACAATGCAGAGACTAGATCACAATTTTAATTTCTGTGAGCAATTCAACAATGTGGTATATTTGGATATGGACAAGTCAAGTGGTCAATGCACATGAATACGTCCAATAAAAAAATAAAGCACAAAAAGTGATTAAGTAAAGTGAAACTGGAACAGAACTACTTAGAATGAGTAACTGTTGAGATAAAATTACCCAAAAAAGGGTCAATATGTAAGGAAAATATAACAAATAAGTAGCACACCAACAAAAATATAAAGACTTAGAAGAAATTACAGAAACTCACTCACAACTTACGAGAAATCTGTCAAATATTAGAAACTAGCCTGCTCTACTTTCACACACACACACACACACACGGTCAACTTTCCCCCACTCAACTCCCTCACAGACACAGACAAAACTGAAAAAACTACCTAAGTTAACTAGGTATTATCCAAAGACACCAAAACAAAAAAAGGTTCACCAGCAGCACTAGGAACTAAACCGAGATTTTGGGAGCAATTAACTCTCAAAAATCACAAATAAAGAGGTTTTTGAATGATTTATTGGCTGTGATGCAGCACACTGAACTGCTCTCTGACTCAACAGACAATATAATATGAAGGAAACAGCCTGCATGTGATATTTCAGCTATTTATCCACAATGCATTGCAATTTCACTGGCGAAATTGAAAAACATTGGCAAAATTCATTGTAATGGCAAAATTTCACCATACACAAAAGTGAAATCAGTAAAATTGGGTGAAATTTATCATTACGTGAAAGCAAAATCAGAGGCAAAATTATGTTTCGCCAAGACCAAATATTTTGCGTAATGTGGAAATTATGCAAAATATTTTGCTAGGCAAAATTTTTCCAATTTCTCACATCTCTAGTCAGAAGTGGTAGTCACAAAAAAAGCTACTCCTTAATGCCCAAAAAACTAAAGCGATGGTCCTCTCTCCTTTTATCCGTACAGCTAACCCTGTGTCCAGTGGGACAGTTCCCCAAATTACCACAGTTCTAGGTGAAAAACTAGAATTTGTTACAAAATTCAAGTATCTGGGAGTTTGGATAGACCAAAGACTCTCCTTCATTGAACATATCGAGGACTTGCTAAAACGACTTTGGCAAAGGCTTGGACTGTTTTTTAGAATAAGCCAATTTCTCACCAGAGATGCCAAGAAACAACTGGTCCAATCCATTTTTCTATCATTGGTTGATTATGCTGACTTCCTCTACAGCCAATGCCCCAACTCTTATATGGCTAAACTGGACACACTCTACCATCGAGCACTGAGGTTTATAACGGGACTCCCCTTCGACACACATCACTGCACCCTATATGCGGCAGTGGGATGGACATCACTAAAGTTCAGGCGCCACAGAAACACCGCTCTCTGGACCTATAGAGCCATCTCTAATAAGCTGCCTTACCATATCTCCTGCTGTCTTCCCCTGAGTATAATTGGGAAATACGCGTTAAGAAGTTACTCAGCTATTACACTTAAAGTACCCAAAGCAAAATCCCGCTTCGGCAGGGCAGCCATAAGCTTCGTGCTACCTACCTTATGGAACGATCTACAAAAAACCCTCAAATTAAGCACTCTAATCGGTATAAATGCTTTCAAGATGCTTTATTTCCATACAATCAGAGAAGTATGTAACTGCTTCACCCACTCAGACCCAGTACTGGTATATAGCCACGCCTAGACCCAATTTTAAGTACTGACCCCCCCCAGCTTGCTCCTCACCAGCCTAATTGTTCTCTCTCTTATCCCCCTGTCTTATCAACACTAGGCCCATCCATCCCCTTATTCTTTCTTTCCCAACCTCGGATAGGAGCTCACTACCCTGGGTTGTGACATCCTACCATGCCCCGTACTTTATAGCATTCAATCCCAGGGCTCACACATACTCCTTTTCTCCATCCACCTTCTCTACATCCAGCTTTACCAACTCCTTTCTGTGCACCGTGCCCTCCTAGCCTTTCTCCCCTTACTTCCCTCCCTCTCTTCCCCCCTACCTTCACCTCTACCTGGTGTATATTTTTATTTTTCTTCGTTACTTCCTCCTGCAACCTTAGATAACCTGCTTTATCTTCCTATAGACACTTCTGTGTATGTAAATACCGTGTAATCTGTATAATATCTGTATAATTCTATGTACATATGATCTTCTTTTTCTTCCTCTCTGTAAAGAGTATTATCTGTATTGCCTTGTAAATACCTGTGTTGACCTGTATATACAATTGTTCATGCTCCACCCAGGTCCATCTTGCAAATGAGCTTCTGCTCAACGATGAACGCCTGGTTAAATAAAGACTTGATTGATTGATTGATTGATTGATTGATTGATTGATTGAAGTGGAGTGTCACAAGGGTGGATTCTTGGACTGGGACTCTACAACATCTTAACAAAGTGGGCTACTACATCAGAAGTGCTGTTAGCTTGTTGAGCTTATACAGCACCAGCATCACCTAGTTCACAGGTTTAAAAAATTTCTGTATTGCTTTATAAACAATAAGTGGCAAAGTTTACCAGCACTGCAACTGCCACTGTCTTCTTCTTCTCCCCCTGATGTGCAGCTGCAAGGCTTGATGATGGCTGTAGACAACATTTCCTCACATCCACTTGCCTCACCTTCAGTGGTCTGAGGTTTCTCAGCTGATGCAAATGAATAAGCTACTGAAACATAGAACTATCAAAGAATAATTCAACAAAAACATATGTAATACAATACATTTCACTGAGAGACAGCCAGTGGAACTAGCACAAAGCACACCAGAGAATCATCATGGCAGATCTCACCATAAGGGAGGTCACATGCTGTGAGCCAAGACAGTTGCAGTATTGAAACTTGGCCATAACCACTTAAGACTGCTAATACATTACCAGCTGGTCACTATGACAGGTTGGCTGACAAAGATTGTCAGTGCAGGCATTGTCACAAATTAGAAAGAAAAAGACACCAACAAATTAGCCAAGTAATGCATGCTACTCTTAAATGATGTATGCAGCAAGTAGCCAGTACCACCAATACTGTATAAACATTTGTTGGACTCCACAGGACTGGATTAGATACCACTGTGAAGCCCTTGCTGAAACTGTTTAATTGCAGCAGTCCACTCATGGCAATTAAAGGGTTAGGAAGGAGTGCAAGGCAGGCTACGCAGAACTGATGGTAGCACTGTTACAAATGGAAATACAGAATTTGTCAGCAGAAAAGGGCCACCTTGCCCACTCAGTCTATCCTGTCTGTTGGAGCTGAGTTACTGAATTGCCAACACCAATTTCAAAAGCTGGCAATTAAATATAGAATATAGAAACATAGACTTTGACGGCAGATAAGGACCGCTTGGCCCACCTAGTCTGCCCATTTCCCTACATACAGGATAAGCTGCAGATCCTAGTTAACGAACAGCCTATTTCTTCCTACACCCTACAAGAATTGCCTTATGTTTGTCCCATGCATTCTTGAATTCTGCCACAGTTTTAGACCCCACAACCTCCTCAGAAAGGCTGTTCCATGCATCCACCACCCTCTCTCTGAAAAAATACTTCCTCACATTACCCCTGAGCCGTCCCCCCTCTATCTTCAAATTGCATCCCCTTGTTCTTTCACATCTCTTTTTCTGAAAGATGCTACCCTCTTGGACTTTGTTGATTCCACTGAGGTACTTAAAAGTTTCTATCATGTCCCCCCTCTCCCTCCTTTCCTCAAGGGTATACATATTAAGATCCTTTAGTCTCTCTCCTCGTATGGCTTCTCTTGCAGACCCTGCACCATTTTAGTTGCCCTCCTCTGGACTGCCTCCATCCTGTCTATGTCCTTGCAGAGATGGTGGTCTCCAGAACTGGATGCAGTACTCCAGATGTGGTCTCACCAACTGTCTGTAGAGAGGGATTACAACTTCCTGTTTTCTGCTGGTGATGTCTCTCCCTATACATCCCAGTATCCCCAGCCCTCCCTACTGCCTTCTCTCATTGCTTGCTAACCTTAAGGTCATCTGATATGATTACCCCCAGGTCCCTTTCAAATTTTGTTGTTGTTACTAGCCCCCCCCCCATTGTGTAATCTTCCCTGAGATTTTTGTTTCCCAGGTGCATTATTTTGCACTTCTTTGCATTGAATCCAAGCTGCAGTACTTCTGACCATTCCTCCAACCTTGCCAAGTCCCTTCTCATCCTTTCCACACCTCCTTGTGTATCAACCCTGTTGCAGATCTTTGTATCATCTGCAAAGAGGCATACTTTTCCTTCCAGTTCCTCTGCAATGTCACTTATAAAGACATTAAAAAGGAGTGGACCCAGAACTGAACTCTGTGGTACTCTACTAGTAACCCCTCTTTCTTCAGAGTGGACTCCGTTTACAATTACTTTCTGTGTCCTGTTGTCGAGCCAATGTTTTATCCAAGCTACCACACTGGGACCCACTCCCAGACTGGTTAATTTGATTATTAATGTTTTGTGTGTGACTGTGTCAAATGCCTTGCTAAAGTCTAGGTAGGCCAGTTCCACAGCCCCTCCCTGGTCTACTACTTTGGTCACCCACTCAAAGAAATCAATTAGATTCATCTGACATGTATCTTCTCGCTGTGAACCCATGCTACCTTGGGTCCTGTGCCCCACTTTCTTCTAGGTATTCAACAGTTCTTTCCTTCAAAAGTGATTCCATCACTTTCCCTTCCACAGAGGTCAAACTGACAGGTCTGTAGTTTCCTGCATCTGTCTTGCTCCCACTTTTGTGAAGGGGAATCACATTCACCTTTCTCCAGTCCTCAGGTGCCACACCATCCTCCCATGATTTGTTAAAAAGGGTAGTCAGTGGTGTCACTAGTTCTCCTCTTAATTCTTTTAGAATTCTGGGGTGAATTCTGTCAGGCCCCATTGCTTTGTCCACCTTCAGTTTTAGGAGTTCTTTCAGAACCCTTTCTTCTGTGAAAGGAATGGGATTGACCCCCCCATCCACACTGCTTCTGCTAGTTGGATTAGGCACCTCTCCCTCCTCTGAGCTGAAATATTCATTCAGTATCCCTGCTTTGTCACTGTGCCTCTCTGCCCACCAACCATCCTTTCTGTTCAGCCTCACTATCCCTCCCTTTGTCTTTCTATGCTCCCTGTAGTACATATAAAATGTTTTAACCCCCTTCTTAACCGAGTTGGCTATCTTTTCCTCAGTTTGGGCCTTTGCTATTCTGACTTCCCTCCCTGCTTCCTTCTGCCTTAACTGGTACAGTTCTCTGTCCTGCGCCTTCTGTGTTTACTTATACTTCCTAAATGCTATCTTTTTCTCCCTAACATTCTCAGCTACCTCTTTTGAGAACCATAGTGGCTTTTTCTTTCATTTTGATTTGTTTATTTGCTTCACACAAAGGCTTGTTGCCTCTGTGATGACAGTTTTGATGTTTCCCCATTGTTACTCCAACCCTCCTTCTAGCCTGTTTGCTAGTGCTTTTCTAAGGTACTCTCCCATCTTGCCAAAGTCAGCCCTCCTGAAGTCCAGTACCCTCACTTTTATATGGCTTGACTCTGTAGCTGAGTTTATCATGAACCACACTGTTTGGTGGTCACTTGTTCCTAGATGGCTACCCACTTCTAGATCTGACATCCTCTCACTGTTCCCATTTGAGAGTATGGGGTCTAAGATTGATCCCTCACAAGTGGGTTCCAAAACTAGCTGTCTGAGGTATGCAACCTGTATGGCATCGAGAATGCCCTGCTCTTGGATGTGGCTACAGCAAAGGTACTCCAGTTAACATCTGGCATATTCAGGTCCCCCATCAACAGCATCTCCCTCTTCTCTGCCATTCTAAGGATGCCTTCTATCATTTTCTTGTCCAGTTACTCTCCCTGACATGAGGGTCTGTATACAACCCCTGTGCGGATTGTGGTGCCATTTCCAGTCTCTAAGGTGACCCACAGTGCCTCCTCTCCTCCCTGTTTACTCTTTTGGTCCATTGCTTTTATCCCTTCCCTTACATAAGAGAGCTACTCCTCCCTCTCTTCTACCCTCCTTGTCTCTCCTGTAGGTTGTGTACCCTGGTATGTTAACATCCCAGTCATGGTTCTCTATGTACCATGTTTCTGTGACTGCGACGATATCCAGACATCCCTCTTCCATCAAGGCCACAAGTTCAGGGAGATTGTTGCTCAGACCATGGGCATTGTTACTCATTACCCTCCATTTCTTGATGGCCTTATCCCTTTTTGCCTCATCCTTGTCCTTAAAGAGAGATACCTTACAATAGCAGCCATCCTAATCTTCCATTTTAAAAAGAGAACAGCTTCCTACATTAAGAAACTGCATAACAGCACTTCACCCTCACCACAGCATCTTCTAGATGCCACTTTAGCCAATGTTTACCTTACTGGTGTAGTCAGCATGATAAATAACCCTTTAGCTAATGTAGGAGGAGGGGAGTGGTGATTTTTCTGATTCATGATTTCAGCGATTGAGGTAGGGATGCTGTTATAATACATACTGACAGAAGTGATGGGGTTTAAATATATGGCTTGATGGGTTATTGGTGGTGGGGGGAGCACTAGACCATTGGGGCATTTCAGAATATACTCAGATGGGCAAACTGGGGAAGCTAGCTACTAGACTAAAAGGACATGTCTGAATATACAGCACATGGACTGGCAATCGGGGTGGAGGATCAGTAGACTAAAACAAACAAAAGAGAGAAAGAAATAGGTGTCTGTGCTGGGATTTGAACCCAGGCTGCCTGGAATACCATTCCATTGCATGGTATGCCCCCCTTTATGGTGACACCAGCATAGCGAAATACACACCTGTCAGCAAAATCTACACTTTGCTGATAGGTCGCTGTGTTAGTGTGCCCAAGATAGGGGCATGCTGTCTCCCGGTCCTGCACCACCACCCTGAATCTACTCTGAATGAAGCCAAAATTCTAAAATGCAGGGGGGCAGGGGGCAGCACCCACCAATAAAAAATACAGGACCGGGAGACACATAGGAATCATGTAGACTGAAACTTGTGGTCGACATGATTCTTGACAGTGAAATGCTGATCAACATAAAGAATTTCGAACCGGCATGGTAGAGCCACATTGCATTATAGGCTGCATCACTAAGGCAACTCAAAAGTCTTCAAGAAACACCTTAATCTTTCTCTAATGCACAACCTGTTGCTTCACATATAACAACTTTTTTATTCACAAGGGTGTGGTGTGCAAATACTGTATATGGGACCCAGACAAACAGAAGAGAGAAATGAATGAGGGTCTTAGCTTGGATTTGAACCCAGGCCACCTAGAATGCCATTCCATTGTGCTACCAGCTAAACCACCAAGCAATTAGAAACTTGGGACTCCACAAAGTACCTTACTCTTTCACTAATGTACAGCCTGGTGTTGCACAGGTAATTACATTTTTATTCACAAGAGTGTGGTGTGTGTACCTAGCTAGCTAGCTGTAGGCATACATATAGAATCCAAACAAATAGAAGAGAGATATAAATATGTGCATTTGCTGGGATTTAAACCCACGCAGCCTAGAACACAGTTCTGTTGTGCTGCCAGCTGCACCACCAAGGCAAATGGAAACCTGGGACTCCCAGAGGAACTTAACCCTTTCTCTACTGCACAACCTGATGCTGCACAGATGATTACATTTGCATTCACAAGGGTGTGGTGCACATACAGTATGTATGGAACCCAAACAATCAGTGAAGAAAAGTAAATACGTGCCTTATCTGGGATTTGAACCCAGGCTGCCCTGAATACAGTTTTCTTGCACTACCAGCTGTGCCATGAAGGCATCTTGAAACCCAAGACTCCCAGAAGTGGCTTACACCTTTGCTAACACACAGACTGGTGCTGCATTGATAATTACAGCTTATTGACATTGGTATGGTGTGCATTATGAAAGAAAGAAAGAAAGAAAGAAAGAAAGAAAGAAAGAAAGAAAGAAAGAAAAAAAAATAAAAGTGTCTTAGCTGGGATTTGAACCCAGCCCACCTAGAATACTATTCTATTGTGCTACCAGCTGTGCCACCAAGGTAACTAGAAACCTAGGACTCTCCGGAACACCTTACCCATTCTCTAGTGCACATCCTGGTGCTACATAGAATATTACAGTTTTATTCACAAAGGTAGGGTGTGCATACATTATATATTAAACACAAATAAACAGAAGAAAAAAATAAAGGTCATAGATGGGATTTAAACCCAGGCAGCTCAGAAAATGGTTCTATTGTACTACAAGTTACACCACCTAGAAAACTGGAAGCCTGGACTCACAGAAACACCTTACCCCTTTCTATAAGGCACATCTTATTGTTGTAAAGATAATTTCATTTTTATACACAAGGTGCGTGTGCATATATATATATATATATATATATATATATATATATGTGTGTGTGTTTTATATATATATATATATATATATATATATATATATATGTGTGTATATATATATATATATATATATATATATATATATATATATTTATCTGAAACCAAGACAATCAGAAGAACAAAGTTAACAAGTGCCTTATCTGGGCTTTAAACCCAGGTAGCTAGGAATACCAATCCTTTGCACTACCAGCATTGTCAGCAAGGCAACTGGCAACCTGGACTATCATCTTCAATGCACAACCTTGTGCTGCAGAGATAGTTACATTTGTATTCACAAGAGTGGGTTTTGCATACATATATTTATATATATATATGTATGCAAAAACTTAGTTATTGCATTAGTTAGAGTTGCTGCAACAAATGTAGGGAAATGAGGCATTAAGGTTTCATCCTAACACCCCACCCCTGCCCTGCGGAGACCAGGATGTATTGGGGGAGGGGGTAGCACTGGGGTCCCCAGCCCTAACACTCACCCCATTCCACTGTAAAATAAGCTGGGTGGCAACAGTATAGGAGAATGGTGTGAGTGCTAGGGTTTTTTGAGGTAGCATAATAGTATCCTCATTTTATTGTGGGAGTACAGGGTCCTTTGGACCCTACTCTCCCATCCTTCCTTCCATATAGTATAGCAGTATTTATATGTTATGGTGAGAGTGCAGGGTCCTTTGGACCCTGCACTCCCATCCCTCAATTGAGAGAGTGCAGCAGTATCCATATGTTATGGTGGGAGCACAGGGTGTTTTGGACCCTGCGCTCCCATCCCTCCATTAAGATATAACAGTATCCTTATTTGAGCCCAGATTTTCAATATTGCCTTTTTATGACCTCGCCATATGTACCCAGCACAGCAAATTTTCAAATCCCCACCAAAATGTAATTCTGCACAACCACAATGCCATCTACACTGCAGGATCATGTCTTGGACAGGATTTGAGAAATGACAGCTGTGACACACATCAGGTGGGGTAATAAGAAGTGTATGCTGAAAATATGGGGTGAAAATATTGAAAATGTACTAAGTTACAAGTGTGTGTAGTGAGATTGGGCCAAATGCCCATAATGCAGCCATTTTTCAAAATTGTGACCCCAGATTTTCCACATAGCCTTCTTATGACCCCACCTGATGAACAATGTGATTGTCGTTGTGCAAATCCCACTGGAAAGATGATTTTGCCAAGTGACCACAAAATCACTTTTCTGGCAAGAGTTGCCTAATGACAGTCACATTGTTCAGGAGGTGTTGTCCCCAGGACTCCCTGTTGAAAGTTTGGGACCAAAATCTTAAAAAATGGCCACGTTATGGCCAAAAGTTAACCCCCCCATTGAAATACATATTGTAGGACAGCATTTACTTTAGTTCAGATTGCAGTTGCCAGTTCCAGCAGCAAGACGTGTCTTCATTGTGGGAGTGGTTGTAGAACAAGGGACTTTCTCAGGTGAGTGGCAGTCTGGGGGGACATCAGGGCGGTATGGAGAGGTGGGAGCACAGTAGTGGGGTCAGGTGTGGGGAACAGGTGCAATCGGTGATGGATGGTTTTCTTTACAGGGCAAATAGCTGCAAAAGACAAGGGATTGTTTTCTACATTTCAGAAAAAAAAGAGAGAACAGAAACAGACAGAACCCACTGCCACCCCTGATAACTGGGGCATTGCAGGGTGGGGAGGTACCACTGGATACCAGGGAGATGTGGCAAGTAGCCACAAAAAATAATATATATATATATATATATATATATATATAGATATATAGATATATATATATATATATATATAGATAGATAGATAGATAGATAGATAGATAGATAGATATATCTATATATAGTATGAAAAACAAGGCATGGATTTTGCTTAGTGGGATGTCCTGTACCTGTCCATGCCTTTGGTTTTGTATAGTTATTTAAAAAATTGGCAGTTTTAAGAATTAAAAATCCCTCTTCGGTATCCCTTTTTCCTCCAGCCAATCCCTAGCCCTCCCCTCACGAAAAGGGATCGACTCACGAAAAGGGATCATGAACAGGGATCAGCTGGTGAAAAGGAATCACAAAGAGGAATTTTTAATTTTAAAACTGCTATTTTTTTAAATAACTACACAAAGTCAAAGGCATGGGAGGATAGAGGACATCTCCCTAAGCAAAACCCATGCCTTGGTTTTCACAAAAGCTGACACTGGGACAAGTTTTAACATTTTGTTTTCTCCCCTCACTAAGCGAGAAAACAAAATGGCAGCTGATGAACACCAATTTTTCTCTCAAAAAGGGATTCTGTGAGAATCCCACAGGCAGAGAAGGGATCGTAATTTGTCCCCTAGTGGTTGGCCGCATGATCCCTCTCCACATTCTGATTCTCCTATGCGTCCCCGCGCTACGACTTCTGTGATGTCTTTATAGGTCAGAGCTTGGGGACGCACTCCATTCATTTCAATGGTACCTACTGATGGCAGAATTCAACTACCACTTGTTAGTTGAAGTCTGCCACCAGTAGATACCAGTGCCCAATCTACAATCGGGAAATTACATTTAAAAAAGAAGTTCCATTGAAATGAATGGAGCACATCCCTGCACTACGCTATAAAAACGTCATAGTAGGTCAGATTGAGAGGATGCATATGAGAATCAGGAAGTGGAGAGGGATCATGCGTACAGCCCCTCAGAGGCAAATTATGATCCCTTCCCTTCCTTTGGATCCACTATTAAAAAAAGAAAAGACAGCATAGAGGAGCTCCCCAAGAGGTAAGGGAGCTCCCTATTTAATCATTTTTTGGGTGGGAATGGTGCTCTTTAAGTTAGGGGTATTTCTGAAAGACTGAAGGGTAGTGAACATAATTCTGCTTCATGATGATGGGGACAAGGAGCAACAAGGGAACTACAGGCTTCTCAGTCTTACCTGTGATGTGGGCACACCGATGAAGTCACTAGTCAAAGAGGAGCAAACTGACTACTTGGAGGGTAATGTAGACCTAGAGATACAGTATACATAGTGCATATATATATATTATGGTAGCACGGTAGTGCTACCATAGTTAGGGTTGAGGAGCCATTTCTATGTTAAACCCCAAAATTTTGCACCTTAATAACTTTGCAACCGTTAGACAGATTTAGCTGACATTTGGAATACATGATCAAGAACCATAGGCCTTGGGATCTGCCAAGTTTCGTAGTGGTCGGATATCACGGCTGTGGAGTTATTAAGCGTGATCTGTCTGCTGTGCACGCTTTTTCTGGAATTCTGATCGGCGCCCTACAGGTTTGTACAGTGTGCGATTGGTCCGAAATCTTCAGGGAATGCTAATAGGGTCCCCTATGTGCCTTTCAAGATTTTGTGAAAAAATATTAAACGGTTCAAAAGTTATTCAAAAAACAGTTTCCCATTATAAGTCAATGGGAAAAGTTAACAAAAAGTTCAACACTTTCGCAAATGCATTTTTACTTTCGCAAATCGGCCATTTTGTTTTCAGTTGGTGATCAGAAAAATGGTTGGCATTTAAATTTGGGACCATCTAGCAACCTAATTCTTTTTGTATTCACCTAGTCGGACCCTGAGGATGCTTGCCATGTCTTTATTTTGTGGTAAAACACCCCAGAAATATGTTTTTCAAATTTCTGGAAAAAGTACTTAGCAAATTACTTTCGTGCTCACGAAAGTGTCGAAATTTTTTGCAAAGCCTTCGCAAATTGCGACAGTAGTTTTCCATCTGTGGGACAGTGACAGCGATTCTTTGGCACTGCGCTGCAAAAGAACAGTTGGGAGTTTTGGGCTGAAATTTGGAGGGAATGGAGCCGACATCTCACAGATGTGCATTTCAGTGTTGTATTGAAAAAATATTACATGGCGGCAAAGTTACGGTACTCCAAAGTTGACAGTTTTTCCCATAGGATAACATTACGGCGCCTGACGCATTACAAAAATCCTTTGGCACCCTGCTGCAAAATAACGGTTTGGTCTTTTTTCCTGAAATTTGGAGGAAAGACAGCCAATAGCCCACAGATGTGCCTTTCAGTAGTTTGGTGAAAAAATATCACACAGTGGAAAAGTTACGGCACTCCAAAGTTGACAGTTTTTCCCATAGGATAACATTACGGCACTCGACGCATTACAGAAATCCTTTGGATCCCTGCTGCAAAATAACGGTTTGGTCTTTTTGCCTGAAATTTGGAGGGAAGACAGGCAACAGCCCACAGATGTGCCTTTCAGTGGTTTGGTGAAAAAACATTAGAGGGAGGCAAAGTTATGGTGCTCCGAACTTTCCTTTTTTTCCCTTAGGATAACATTACGGCGTTCGCCTCACCTTTCAGGGCCCGTATCTCGGAAACGGTGCGAGATACGGACTTTTCATCGGAAAAATTCTTAGCCCCCTACTTAGCCAGGACAGTTGTAAATAATACGACTTTTAAATTTTTTTTCTACGTTGTACGGTTCCTGAGATATAATGTATTTAGTATTCCAAGATCTCATTTTCTGCGCCGATACTCATTATTATGCATACATTGTTTGTACTCACTGTCTTTCTCTATGCAGGTTTTGGGGAAAACCAGCCTGTGCGCTTACATTACTGTTACTGTTGCCCTTTCCGCTTGCGGTTCCGTACCCATTTCACTTACCGTTGACGTCTGCGCCACCATGTGCGTTATCCTTTGCGTTTTCATTTGCGCTATGCTTTCTGTTATTTTTGCCATTTCTGTCTACAGTACTGTTTATCTTTCTGTTTCACTTTACGTCCACCATGCCCATTGACATTTCTGTTTGCAGGCACCATGTTACTATGTGACAACATCACGTGGCAGACCATTCCCGCTCACGCCACCATGTGCAGTTACCTTTCTGTTCTCATTCGTGCTTTGTGTTACCATGTGCACCACTGTTAGCATTTCTGTTTGCGTTGTTGTCCCTGTTAGTATGCCACAAGACATCATGTGGTGGAGGGCCCCAGCCCCTGCTGCATTACATTCACTATTTCTCATTATCATTCTCAAAAAAGGAAATTAGAGGCAAAAATTCTGTTTAATGCATTAGTTAGGGTTGTTCCACAGCGACAAAGTGAGAAATTAGCTGTTAGGGTTGAAAACCCCTGCACCCCACCCACCCCCAACCGGCATTGGGGTGTGTATTGGGATCGTGGGTCCTAACTCTCACCCCATTCTCCTATACTTCTGCTGCTTTACACATGTCATGGGGTGAGAGTTAGGCTGATGATCCCAATGCACACCCTAATGCCACCACGTAGGCGCATCCTTTATGCTTTTCATTTGCGCTATGCTTGTTACTTTTTTTTTGCCATTTGTGTGTACTGCATGTTTCTCTTTCTGTTTCACTTTATGTCACCATGCCCATTGACATTTCCATTTACAAGCACCATGCTACTATGTGACAAGACATCACATGGCACACTGTTCCCTCTCACGCCACCGTACAAGCACTTTCTGTTCTCATTCGTCATATTGTGTTACCATGTGTGCCACTGTTACCATTTCTGTTTAAGTGCTATATGCTCCTGTTACTATGCCACAAGATATCATGTGGCGGGAGCGCAGGGCCCACCGCATTACATTCACTATTTCTCATTATTCTCAAAAAGAAGGGAAATTAGAGGCAAAAAACTCTGTTTAATGCATTAGTTAGGGTTGTTCCACAGCGACAAAAGTGAGGAAATTCACTGTTAGGGTTGAAAACTCTAACTCCGAATTCACCCCCAGCACCACACACACACACAGACACACACACACATTCAAGTATGGGGGAGGACCAAGTCAACACAACCGATGACAGACATCCAGCAGCAGATGACAGAAATAACAAACAATTGTCTAAATGTACTACGAGACACCCCCACCCACCTGACCAGGTACTGCATGCTCAGTGGAGATCAACAGCAAAACTGAGGCCATGTACACCAAACGTACACATCCCTGATTGCAGCTGCACACAACGTACCACACTTAGTAGTTGCATGGCCTTACCTACCGATGCCCCACACCAGACCACACCACTTGTGGTGGGCCACCTGAGCAATAGAGTTCAGCAAAACCAAGGAGTTGTACAGGTATAATATCTCTGATTATAACAAGGGTTTGAGAAATGCAGCTTTCTAATTGACTGTAAACATTGTAACAGCCTTATGTTTAGTTTTTATTAACATACATGTAGAGCCTAACCATATGATGAACATGGTTTAATGTTGTTTAAAAAACAGTCTTATTATGATAGCAATAAGCCACTCCCAGGTATTATGTTAATGGTCAGTTTATCACTGTCTAGTGACATGTAGCACTCGGCTATGCCTCATTCAACATTAAACCCCTACAGGGTAATTAACAGACCATTTAACATAACTGTTGGTCATGCCTTATTGCTTAATTGTCTTTATGAGTAGATACTCTCCCTCTGCTAGGCATGGCAGCAGCTTTGCAACACAGTGTCCCACCCAGTTACACCATACACTGTCTAGTTACTGGAGAATGGCTGTGAATATGAACTCATGAAGATGAACAGTGTAACTTGATCATTACAGTCATCGAAACCGTAGTGTGATTATAACTGACAGAGTCAGTGATAGAGGATATCCCCTGCTGTCCTAGTACACTTACCCCATTGTGAGTTAAATCAATACTAAAAGACATTCTGTTTATATCTACACCATACCTACTTGATTCCTGTTGTACCACAATTAACATAGTTATCACTTTGATAGCATCAGTGACAGAAGTGTGGCAAGCCCAAACAGTAGGCATACAGCCTGAGTATGAAACAACTGTTAAAAAAATCACACTGTGTCCATAAGTGGCATAGATCACTCATTGCAACAATAGTAAATGTATTACTATTTGAATAAGTTAGTCATCACAGATGCAATGAGATTGTCTTTATCAGGTACAACATACTCAGTAAGTGCCTACAGGAAAATCTATCCTATATACATCTCTGATACAGGTACATCATTGTTGGCTCAGTAGTGCTATGATATTTAGAAGTTGCTTGGCCTGATCCATGCAATTACAATGTTTCTTACAAAGAATACTTACTGCATCTTTAGTATTGAAACACACTGAAGGTCTATGTATGTACATCAGCAGTACACCTTCATCAGTAAGAATGCATGTGATACTGGCAGTCAATTTCGCAGCGCTGAACAGGCAATGCTTTTCATACGCTTACATCAGCCTCTCTATGTTGAGTAAACCATTGCAGTAAATGTACTACTATGTAAATCACCTACTAAATGTATCACTACTTTTATCTTGAGCATGCTAGTGTCTTGTAGTTAATTTATGTGCTTCTCTTAATTAATGTATACTCACTAGTGTTAAAACCTTTCTACAACTGTCATCATGCACCTTCAGCATTTATATTGAATAACGCACAGTACCAGTTGTGGTGTGGTGTGGCATCGGTAGGTAAGGCCATGCAACTACTAAGTGTGGTACGCTGTGTGCAGCTGCAATCAGGGATGTGTACGCTTGGTGTACATGGCCTCAGTTTTGCTGTTGATCTCCACTGAGCATGCAGTACCTGGTCAGGTGGGTGGGGATGTCTCAAGTACATTTAGACAATTGTTTGTTATTTCTGTCACCTGCTGCTGGATGTCTGTCATTGGTTGTGTTGACTTAGTCCTCCCCATACTTGAATGTGTGTGTGTGTCTGTGTGTGTGTGGTGCTGGGGTGGGGTGAATTCGGAGTTAGGGTTTTCAACCCTAACAGCGAATTTCCTCACTTTTGTCGCTGTGGAACAATCCTAACTAATGCATTAAAAGGAGTTTTTGGCCTCTGATATATATATATATATATATATATATATAAACTCTGTTTGTCTTTATCTATCTATCTATCTATCTAGCTATCTCTAGCATTATTGCAGAAAAGTATATTAATATACTGTTAGAATTGCAAAGATGCAAAAGCATGGAAATTTAGTGTTATGGTTTTTATAGCCCTAATGGCCATCCATCTTTTCCCAGCAGTAACCTCATAACCCAAGGCAAGGCTATAGTGTAGCTTTCCAGGATGCAATTCATTGTCACAGCTTTCTGAATGAAAAAAGGGATTACCTGCCATTTAAACTGTCTTGCTTTCTGCAGTAACTCTACTGCAGACTTCTGCAGTATTGCATTGCATCCTGGGGCCTCCACTGTACAAGTCTGGAACTGTGGCTGACAAGTCTGCTGCTTCAAGATACAGGTTCTGAGCCATTCTTCTGTCAATCAGCTGTTATAGTACTATTACCAATGATGTCTCATTCATTCATTCATTCATTCATACATAAACTTACCCCAGAGTGGAGAAGACATCTCTCTGCACCACACAACCATTTTTCTTATTTTATAGGTAAAACTTAATTTTGGGGGATTGCTCGGAGGAGAGGGAGGTAGGGGCCAGAAGGGGTTTGATTGACCGTAGAAAAGGTGCCTTTACCAAATAAAGTTTGATTTGATTT
This sequence comes from Neoceratodus forsteri, assembly GCA_016271365.2. NCBI lineage: Eukaryota > Metazoa > Chordata > Ceratodontiformes > Ceratodontidae > Neoceratodus > Neoceratodus forsteri. The sequence goes on along the minus strand of CM028130.1, from coordinate 1,375,903,091 downwards.
GATTTGTGTTATCATCAAATATTACAGGGTACTGCTGGGTGGGTGGAGGTAATAGTTGATTGGTTTGTTGCATGAGTGGGGGGAAGGTAATTTTGCACATACTGTATGAGATTACCTACATTTACATATATTTGGCACTAACTTTGCAGGGTCTGGTGTGGGGAGTGGGGGGTAACATTGGTGCCACAGGGTGGATAGATGAGGGAAGGTTTGCAAATTGTTGGCTGGGTGGGCTGGTATGTAATAACTAAGGAGGTGGGGGTTGAAAATTATTTTTTTGAAACAGTTTTATTTAATTAATTAACTACACTTCACATAGTTCTTTGAAGGTGAAGCACCTCTTCACCCAGAAAATACTACATGAAGCAAAATTTCCTGATGTCACACACTTCTACCAATAACAGGTAGTGACAGGCTATATTTTTCAGCAGGGAGACCATCATATTTTGATAGACCCCAAGGCACTATGAGGGCTCATCAGCACAGTTTTGTGCTCGTTTGAATCCTTTGTATCACGCAGAGAGCAGCATGTAATTATGGGTGATTGCTCATCAAAGCCAGTAGCACTGCATTACATGGTACATTATCACAAGTTCTGGTATTTCCCCAGGAATTATAAACAATATGTATGTTGTCCTTGGGAGAGGTTGTCAGATAGTACAACTTAGAGTTTAACTGCTATGCAAATTTATAGTTCGTAATTTGATTTACGGCAACTTGGAATACTGACACCTAGTTCCCCGAGTCCAGGAGCCCGACATGTTCGTAATTACGATGGATTGTATACCAAGTGCTGTGCCCAACAAAAGCACTGTTGGGATTGCCAGGAGAAGCATATGTGGGATGGGTCTGTGCTATAATTTTATTAGGGGAATACTATTCATGTGAGGTATGGGGAGTGCTTTTATTTGAAACATAGTGGGTTACAGGGAGTGCTTTAGGGTATGTGGTAACAGTTCCTATTTATGCTATCTGTGTGGAAAGGGATGGTTGATGTGTCCATGTTTTGTGCTGTCTGAACCCTTGTCAGCTGTGTCTGCAGCTGCTTCTCATCAATTTGCCAGTTTCAACTTTAGCTGCTAGTGATATTTCTCATCATCACTGAGTTACGTCTGACTCGGAGTATGTGTATTTAATTATCGGGGGTTGGGGGAAGCCCCCAGCATTAAAAAGGAACACATGCATTTTAGTGGGTTGTGTGCTATATAAAATGTGTTTGTCAGGTTCAGTAGCTTTGGGGTTTAGGACACGGGGTCATAATGTTGCATGGCAGAATGCCGTGTGGCAGAATCGCGTTGCTCAATTTCTTTTTATTATTGTTCTGTGGAGGGCTCTGCCTCACACCCTGGACCCCCACTAAAGATTCCAACTCCGGGGGGGATCCAACTCGGAGAGCATACAGGTCCGGGTTTCGCCATAATGCCGTACGCTATCAAGCATACGACATTATGACCCAGTGCAGGGGTTTAGTATGGTATGGTGTTGTGATTTTCAGTATGGCGGACATAACATTTTGAAAGTCAGGATATCGAGTCTTAGTCAAATGTAATATACCCAGTTTATATCAGTTGTGCATGTATTTTTCTCTTGGCAGCACGGATCTAACTGCTGAGTTAGATCATTGTCTGTCTACGGTCCATGTATGACTGGATGATCATGAGATGGCTGAGACTCAACCTGGATAAGATGGAGTACTATACTTTGGATCTGGCACGCATAGGCTGACAGCAAGGGGTGCTGACCCCAGGCTGCCATTGTTAAATGGCATCACACTCAGAGCTGTTTAAAGAGTGAAAAACCTGGGAATCACAGAAGACTGCTGGCTTACACTTAATTTAAAGGTGGTGGTGGTGGTGGTGGTAGTTCACTGTGGCTGTTTGTCTTTTCATAATATTGCTAGACTGAAGCCCTGCCTAGCCAACAGGGACCTCTTCATGCTGAGAAAGGCCTGTGTTACTTTTTGTTTTGACTTTTGGAATGCTTATACCTAGGGATTTTTGGAGGTTTGATGCAAGACCTGCAGCTAGCGCAAAATGTGGTGTCATGTCTGATTTGTTCAACTCTTTGGTTTCAGCATGTATTTATTTTATTTTATTCTTTGGTAACTGGGTAAGGCCCACTGGACACAAGTGCCTGTTTTGAGGGGTGATCTGGGAACACTGGGGGGTTCAGTTACTTGCTCAGAGTCACACAGTATGCAGGTGGAGGTTGTGGGAATCAAACCCAGGTCTTCTGGATGTACCAAGCTCATTCACAACTCGTTAGTCTAACCTCTAGGCTATACTGCCAGCCCAAATCAGCATATCAGTGCTGTGCTGTGTGAACCGCAGTACAGTGGTATACTGTGGCATATCTAATTCATGATTTGCTTGTGTTCAATCATCAATCAATAGGCACTTCACTGTAACCATAAATAAAGTTCAGGTTGGAATGTGTATATAATAAAGATACATAATTCAGGTGATTATACCAATTAAAAATAGCATACAGCAAAATCAACACACATTAGGTTACATGCAGGGCCAGATTTAGAGTCTTTGGGCCCAGTGAGATAAGTCATGGGACCTTTATCTAACCCAAACTTAATTCATCTTTTACTTTGTCCAAAATGTGCAACATTTTATTTTCAATAAAACCAGTTACATATTTTTGCTTTTAAGGGGGCAGTAGCAAAATTACTCTTTGGGCCCCAGCGCTCATCTAGTCCATGTCTGTTCATCAGCCCCTGATTGACTGGGGCATACCTTAGTGCATAATTTCATGATGTTATGACACCATATGAGAAGGTTCCTCAGAGTCCAGTAAGGCCCTCAAGTGTTGTTTACTTTAAACATGAATAATAATAAAAAAAAATATAAAGTGGTAATCTGGATCTGGCTGCCCCCCCCCCCATTAGCAGGGGACTCCCAGACACCACCTGGTTTGCTGGTGCCTGCAGTAAAGCCAGCTATGGTGACATAGAAATACAAACATGCTACTAAAATGGGCAGGATTCACAAAGCATGTGCGCTGGGCATATCTGAGATGTGCCATTGCATCTCAGAGAAACGCACACTGGCACTACTCACATAAGGCAGAGATGCTCCAGCGCATCCCGGATGCACGTTGCTGCACAGGATGTGCCAGATCATGAATATAATGATATGCCATGCATATGGCAGGGGAGTGTAGCTGCATACATGGCGCATCCCCATTCACAAAGCAAAATGAATGCGCGAACACAATGAAAAAACAACGCATCCACCCAAATGCACACTAAGGAGATTAGTATAAAAGAAGTAGACTTAAGTGCAAGCCCCCAGCAGGCAGACTGCAGGATAGTAACAGCACCAGGCAAAACACCAGCAGTACAACAGAGGTCACAAACATGGATGGTGCACCATTTCTGATAGTGGGCATGTTAATGGGGATCAGGAGATGGGCAAACCAACAACATGGTGGCAGAATGCACCTTAGGCGGCCTGCCTCATGGTGATATCATGCCAGACTAACACTCAAACAACTGACAGATACAGAAACAGTCGACCGATACTGCCCGAACAGGGCAATTCTGAGGCAACTCTGTGAGCTGTGCCATGATGAAATGCAGGCACCCACTGGAAAGGGTCAAGCCATATCTGTGGAGACCAAGGTGACAACAGCAATGTGCCTGCTCACCACAAGAACCTTCCAGAGGCCAGTTGGAGACACTACTGGTATATTCCAGCTATCCACGTCCCATCTCCTCACACAATTCCTCACCGCACTGCTCCCACATGCTTCAGAGTTCATTTGATGCCCAAGCAGACAAGCAGAGTGGACAGAAGCTATGCAGCAGTTCCACAGGGTGGCATGCATGCCAGACATCTTAGGGGCCATTGACTGCACACATGTGGCAATCTGTGCACCACCTGGTGACAAGGCCATGCCATGCATGAACCACAAGAGGTTCTACTCCATAAACTGTCAGGTGGTGTGCAATGCCAGAGGGCACATCAGCAATGTCTGTGCCACACACCCTGGGAGTACACACAATGCCTTCATATGACACCTATCCACCCTGTGCTGCCAGTTTGAGACCAGAAATACACCCATCAGCCAGTGAGTGGGTGAGTGGGGCATGCATACATGCCCACAAACAGGACACTGTGGTGCAACAAACATTGGGAAGTAGTGCAGGTGTGTGGGACCTTAGAAGGGCCTGTGCAGGGGAGATGCCCAGGTGGGACAGTGGAGGTGGGCACTCTGAAGGGATGGCACATACAACAATACATGGGGGACAGTGCAGCAGCATAGCATGGGAAGTGAGGTGATGTGGAACAGCAGGCATGTGTGATAGGGTGGAATGTACCACATGCACCCAAGCATAGGTGATCACTGGGCAATGAAGGGTAAGAAATTCCAGACTAGACAGGAGTGGTCAGCCATAGCTGTGGGCATGAGCAGGTACAGGACAGAAGAGGGCAGATAGGGCAAGCAGTAGCTGGTGAGTGCACGAATGTACCATCCCACCATGGGGGTGGGAGATGCACCAGGAGGTGGGCCACAGGGACAGAGGTGGACAGGCAGTAGCCGCACCAGTGTGCCATGATGGAGAGAGGGCTGTGGTACACAATGCACATGTATGTGGGGTACTAACAGACTGCTTTGCCCCCCCACAGGTGATGCAACATGTCCCTTCTGACCTTCTGACCCTGGCTCCTCACCACCATCTGCCATCCTGGCACAAAGGTGGAGGAGCGCTTCAACAAGGCACATATAACTACACGCACCATCATCTAGCGTGCCTTCAACATGCTGAAAATGCATTTCAGGTGCCTGGATAAGTCAGGTGGTGCTTTACAATATAGCCCAGAGAAGGTCGGTGGCATATTCCTGCCCTGTTGTATGCTGCACAACATGGCCACTGACTGTGGAATAGCTGTTCAGGCTGAGTAGGGCAACAGTTCTGGGAAGGAGGAGGGGAGGAGGAGGATGTAACAAAGAAGAGGCCACTTGGTGGAGGTGGGCAACTGCCCCTGACCCGCAGGGACCCACGCCAGGTCACCAGGTCCCAGCGGCACAGGGACACCATCATGGAAGAGCACTTCAGTGACCAAAGTAGAGTAACACAGGTGAGACACTCTCAGCAGCCCCCCACACCCATCCACACACATCCACACCCACACACCCCCACACCCACATCCACACCACAGTTCAGATGACAACCACACAGCCACCGTGTAGCACACCTGTGAGGAGTGACAGCAATGCACAGACACATGTACAGCAGGCCACACATGGACAGGGGGGACACGGTGTCTGTGCTGGGGATGGCATGGATCAGTGTACATCCACTGGCACATGTGCACAGCAGACACAGGGCCACACTCATCACTCCCATGCCACATAGTACAACACCGGTGGCCCCAGCCATACACAGTGCACCACACAGGTGTTCCACACAGGCATTGTACCAGGGCAGATGTGTACCACGTTACACCACTCAAGTCACTGTCAGCCTGGTGTATGGGCTGCAATGGGTGCTGGTAACAGGGGCCATGGGGCTGTCAAACCAGGCATCAGTGGGAGCCACCACAGCCACCAAGGACATGTGAGTGGCCACACCCTTGCCTGGTGATTGCTGAGTCAGCACCACTGGCCACAGAGGGGGTGTCCACCACCCCTGGTGGGGTACTGCAGATAGACCACGAATGGGTGCTCACTGGTGTGACATCCCTAAGACCCAGGTTGGATATGGGGTATTAGGGATGGCCATGTGTGGTGACGGCATCAGCAGCAGTGGTTTCACCTGATGCCATGACCTGGGGGTGCGTGAGGCACACTTTGGGGTGCAGCCAGTAGCCTGGTAGCCATGTGGTGCACTGTGTGCACTCACCACCTTGGCAACAAGTGCAATCTGCTCCAGAGCAGCAGTTGTGCAAACCCACATTAGGCGAGCCTCTGTCAGCATCTGGATTTGCCATGCAGCTGACGACTCATGTTCCATTGCCAGCTGTGTCTGAATGCCTCTCAGCTCTGCCCCTCCACAGAGTCCTGCAGGAGGTGTGCTTAGCCTTCAACCTCATCAGCAGAGGATGCATTATGGGGACAGTGCTGATGGGCAGGTGGGGTCCTGACCTACTGCGCTGCATCCACCATAGGCAGAAACCCCACAGCAGGCCACTGTATGAGTAGGTACTGCGTACGGGCAACCAATGCACATCCAGGGACGCCTGCATCATGGTCACCTGCCACCTGCTGCTGCTTCACAGCACCCTGCTGAACAGTGTTGGTAGTCCCGGTCCCCACAGAAGAACCAGTCACAGGGCCACCAGCAACCACCACTGTGAGCGGTTGTTCAGGCCCTGCGGGTGCTCCTGGGGCCACAGGACTGCCAACGCCACATGGAGCCACCAGTGCATGCACCTGTGCCTTGACTGGGCTGCTGATGGCCATGTCCCCCTTATCTATGTGGTGTCAGGATCATTATCATCATCTTCGTACACCTCCTGCATTCTGGATGCCAGTTCTAGCAGGGTGTCTGCAATGTCTACCTTGTCCACTGGGTCGTTATCAGCAAAACCCAGTATATCAACCTTCCTTGAGCTACCTTAGCCACCAGCTGTGGCGCCAGACATGGATGGGTTTAATGGCCCTGCACCATCTGATGCCACATCCGGGGCTGTGATGGCATTGGAAGGGCCTGATATGGCATCCACCACAGCCCCACTTGCGGCATGGTGTGATGGCCTGGCCTCCTCCCTGCCAGGTCATTTGGGAGTCCACTGGCTATGGCAGCACCCATGAAGTGTGACGGAGCTGTAAGAGAGAAGGGAAACATATTTACTGACATGTGTAATTGGTGTGTTCAGACAGTCATGTACAGGGAGACTTGCACATTTGCCATAGGTGCGGCTGACATGCCATACAAGGGAGTGTCACCCATAGGGCAACTGCTCTGGCCATGCACCAGCACAGGCAGACATGCACAGAGGCAAGTACAGGCACTCAGGGACATGTGTGTGACCATCCTCCCCAGCCACCACCTACGGGTACATCATCTCAGAGGACCACCTCCACCCCCACCCACCACGGTGGGCTGCCCATAGTGCAACGCAGGGGATGGCATGTCATGTGTCTGCATCACACTGTAGATGGACAGGATGTATGGTGACATACTCAGTACAGACAGACACATGGATGATAAATGGCCCACGGTGGGGCTAGTCAGGGTACCCATGGCATGTATACACAGACCAGCACAGTGCTTGGGACATGTATACTCACAGTGCTGCGATGGACTGTCACCTGTCTGGAAGCCACCACCCAGAAATCCCATCACCATAGTCCAGCTCATGCTGGCTACCAGTCATTCCTCATTTGGGGTGATGTGCAATGCAGTCTTTGGTCCACCCCCTGTGGTACCCAGGGAAGCCTTGATGTTGGCCATCTTATCCTTGGCCCTCTGCTTCTCATTATGGAAGTGCCTCCTGCACTCCTGTAGTGTTCTGCTGTATGTGCCATGGGCATTCATGTGTCTGGCCTCTTGCTCCCAGCCCTTATTCCTTTTGCAGATAGCTGCCACCCCTTCCAGACAGGATTCTCCACCTCAAAAGGTGGGACTCCAGCAGCACTGTGTCTTCATCAGCTGTAAAGTTCAGACTTCTCCATCCAGCTGCATCATTCTGTGCAAACATTGTGGTTCCTGTGGGGGACAATATGCAGGCATCAGCACAGTACAGGCAAATGTGGATGTGTGCCAGCACAGTGGCAGGATGTTGCACAGACACAGCACACTGTATGCCCTCAAAACCCCACTGTCAGATGGTGCTGACAAGCTGCAAGTGGTAATATGTAAACAGACCTACCTTCAAGGAAGCAATACCTGTTGATCACCTGTGGAGTGGGGAGGTGCATTCAGGAGCATTTGTGGCTCAGGGCATGCAAGTGAGATTGGGAGCATCTGTAATGAGATGCTAAACAGGTGAGATGCCCCCTGAATGTGGCAATAAGCTGTTGCTGTTTTGGGAGCATTGCCTGTGAATTGCATAATTGTTCCCAGCTCATCTCAATCAGCAATGCGCAACTGCTGTATTAAGTGCTTCCCCTATGGCACATTACCACACATGCGCGGTCAACTTGGGGGCATTTCCTGAATGTGGCACAAGTCGCACGGCTCATCCCCGCACATGTGCGATGCAGAGTCACTGCCATGCCATGTACAGTGCATCCTGTCTTGTGGCATTGTTAGCATGATCGATGACAGCAGCACATCCAAGTCCACATGCGCTATTATCTCTGTGCTGTATGACTTGTTTGTGTGCATGTATGACACATCGGTGCAACATTGTGTCAATGCTCACCTACAGTGCACGGCGAACCACTGGCAGTATGCACAGTTAAAATGCACTGTGGGTGGCATTGCTTGCCATTCACAAAATGGCAGAACAGCGTGAATCACGCATGCATGAACCAGTCATGACCCCTGACCCTGATCTCCCACCCATGCTGTGCACACAGCACATATGTGGGGATTCGTAATGCATGGCAATCATGCATTGCCACACTGCAACACTCTGATGCATGGTCCGGTGCATGGCAACCTATCATGCATGTAGCGTGAATAGGACATTGCACAGCAGCAACCTGTTCTGTGCACACCTGCTCCAGATCAACTGAGTCAAGACCTGCCATGTGCACAGGCAGCTGGGCCCAGTACCATGAACTGGTGGGAGATGGAGCTAGTGAACCTTGTGGCACTAGTCATACCACTGCAGGGGCAGCTCTTTGGGTCCCAGGTCCTCACTGAGTCATGCTCAGCAGTTTGGGTGAGGGTGGCAGAGTGTCTTATGTGCAGGACCAGTTTGGAGTGCATGGGGGAGCAGTGCAGGCACTGTTATGGGACCTGCAGTGCCGGAACCCAGACAGGCTCCAGCGCCTACACGATCAGGCATACAGGAGTGCAGTGCAGGTAAGTCATAACAACTTACAGCACCTCAAGCGGGCAGGGATTTGTTTCCGGGGGGCGCAGTGTGCCCTAGCATAAGGCCTCCCACCCCCACCACACACACACGCACGCACACACACACATACACATACACACACAACCCACACACACATATGCAATATATAAGAGGAATAATAAAAAATATGTCAGATTACTGACCTATAAGCCTCACTTCTGTAATTGGTAAGATCTTAGAATCTATTATTAAGGATAAACTCCAAACTGAGTTAAAAAAACAACAATATTTGACACCAGTCAACATGGAATCAAAAAGGGATGCTCATGTAGCACAAACTTAACTTGCTTTTACGAACAGGCATATACGCAACTTGATGAGGGCAAACTATAGGATGTTATACTTTTTAATTATAGTAAGACTTTTGACCTAGTTCCTCATTGGGCAATTCAAGTAAAATATAGAAAATATATAGATAAACACATTATTAATTGGATATTAAGTTGGCTACAGGACAGAAAACTACTAGTAACAGTAAAAGGATATAAATCCGAAGTTGGAAAAGTAACAAGTGGTGTCCCACAGGGTTCTGTGCTAGGCCCACTTTTATTGCAGGTATTTACAGCAGATATGGATGATAGTATCCAAAGTTATATCTGCAAACACGCAGACGATGTATAATTGGGAGCCGAATGTGAAACCACGGAACAGCAGAAACATACAGACTGATACTGATCAGTTAGTATTATGGGCACAGAAATGGGGTATGACACTCAATCAGGACAAGTGCTGTATCTTACATATGGAGTTACATAATCTAAAACATCAGGATTTTTTAAACACAGTGCCACTTCAGTCAAAAATGTATGAAAAGTACCTAGGTGTAGTTATTGATACTGAACTGAGATTTAAAAATCAATACACAACAGTTATTGCTAAAGCCAATAGAATTTTTGGAGCAATTAAAAGACACATAAACAATTGATCTAGAGAAGTTATGTTACCCCTATTTTTATCATATGTAAGATCACACATGGACTCCTGTATCCAGTTATGGAGTCCATATAGACAGATGGACATACAACATTTAGAAAAAGTGCAACGGAGGTATGCTACACTAATACAACCCATTCAAAATATGTCATATCGGGAGTGTATACAGTTACTTGGGTTACACAGTCTTAAAACCAGAAGAGCTGGGGGGAGACCTGCTACTTTTCCATGACATAATGAATGACCTTTTACTTATGAATGAATTTAACATAGAATACAAGGACATTAGCTCAGTTACTAGAGGACGCTGATTACAAGTTAAAATGCCATACAAGGCCATCAGTGGAGCATGACAAAATAGATTTTAGGATTTTGAAATTCGGGATAGATGTCCTGACTATGCCATTAACAACATTCTTAAATTTTTCACCTTGTCAGGGGGTAATCCCAAAATGTTGGAAGTCCACTATCATAAGGCCAATAAATAAATCTGGATCAAAAAATGTGGTTTCAAATTATAGACTGATTTCTCATTTGGCACCTTTATCAAGGATTATGGAGAAAATGGCATTTGATCAAATGCAAGAATTTCTGTTAAAATATAATTTACAAACTGGTCCACAGCATGGATTCAGACCACAACATAATACAGAAACAGCCTTGGTGGGGTTCACAGATGGCATACGGAGTGCCCTAGATTTAGGGCACTCCATTGCCAGGGTGTTTGTGGAACTCACCAAAGATTTTGATTTGGTTGATCACTCTTTATTACTGGACTGTTTGAGTGAGTTTTACTTTGCAGGGGAAGTGATAACTTGGTTTGAGAGGTATTTGTCACATAGGGAGTATAGAACAGCTATAAGACAGAAATATTCGGACCTGGGGTTGATTACCTCCGGTGTGCCACAGGGCTCAATTTTAGGCTCGCTTTTGTTTTCATTGTTTATGAACTTGGCACCAAAATCTTGTGCTGAGTCTGAGATAACTTTATATGTAGATGATGCGGTTTTATATGCAACAGGTCCAAACCCAGATCAGGCGTTATTTACGGTTCAAAGAGATTTTGATAATTTTCAGAATTGGCTATTGGAACACAAGCTTATCCTGAATACAACTAAGACAAAGGTGATGGTATCTACTGGCCCAAGACTAACCAGAGACATAAGTGTGTCAATTGTTGACTCTGTGGGAAATAAAATTGAGCTTGTTGATAGTTTATGTTATTTAGGGATTACTTTGGATTCTAACCTATCTAATCCTCTCTAGCTCCCAACTGAAAAGGAGATGCCCAGAACTAACAATCACAAATCACCTGACTGCCCCATCAGAACAGGTTCACTCCTTCAGGTACCTGGGTGTCATTGTGGATAATACCCCCTCATATGTTCAGCACATTGACATGGTGGTGAAAGCTGTGAACACTAAATTAGGGATCCTGTTTAGGCACAAGAAAAGCCTAACTGCTGAAGCCCTCTGTCTCTCAGTCTCCAGCTCTGTCCTCTCCCTGGTCGACTCCAGGCTGGTGGTTTATGGCACTGCCACTGATACAGCCCTTAAAAGAGTTGCCACTGCCCTTAACAAAGCTTGCAGACTACTACTAAATGCAGACCAATTCACGCACACTTGTACCCTGTGTGGTCTGGCCCAAATAGTACCACTTTAACCCAGAATCAGATACCAAACTTGCCTGCTAGGGAGAAAGGCCATGCTCTCCCTGCACATCCTGGTTGTGCTGGGGCATCTCAGGTTGCACCATGGTGCTTCAGTGGTATTTGCAGTATGGATGCACATAGTGCATCTTGCAGCGCATCCTTCTGTGAATACCATTGTTTGGGGACGGCTCATCTCATTTGCGCTGCGTGCATCTGCTTTGCGAATTCTGCCCACAGTATACATCTGATCCTGTTTAGCTTTGTTTTAATTAGTCTAATGTTTATTTTAGGAAGGGTAGGGGTTCAAAATCACTTGTTTGAGCAATCTGTAAGCTATTCAAATTTTGAGGGTGCATCTACTGATTTGCCTATATAGTCAGTGAGTTTTGCTACACTGGATGTTCTGAATCTGCAAGATGAGTATTTTAATATACATTTCATGAACTTGCAGTTTGCATTCATTTTCTTAGGAATCTATAGAAACACTCTCAATGCCTTTTCTGTTAGTAAATAAAAAGGCACAACATAACATTTTTCTGGTCCACTTTGGGTGCTAGGCTTCTTATATTTTATCTGCTGTTGGTTTCAGGAAATGTAAACTCTAATCCTGGACCACTGATTACTGATTCTCCAGTGTACGGTTTACCAAAACTAGGGAGAATTCAGATGGCACATGTGAATTTAAGAACTACTGTCCCCAAATTTGACTGGTTTGTTGAGTGGGTGAAATTACATAGATTGGATATAATTTCCTTATCTGAAATATGCTTAACTTCTCGAATTAATGATAGAGACTTGCAAATTTTTGGTTTCCAATTTTTTAGAAGTGATAGGACAACTAAGCAGGGTGGAGGATGTGGTTTTTACATAAAGGATGACAAAGTGCTACAAACTGGCAGATAATATCTGAAGACCCCAGCTGTGAATTTCTATCTTAAAAGTTAACAACTGTGAAACACAAAAATCTGATTGTTGCTAGAACTTATCTTCCCCCAGACACTTATAAAAATGGTTTTAGTTATTTTTCAAAATGTTAAAAAAGCTTAAGAGAAATTCAGAAAATATTTTTTTTGATGATATCAATACTGATCAGAATCAGAGATGCAGTGAATTTAAAATCTGCCAGTGAAGTGAACGCGGCATGCCCCATAGGAAAGGTTCACTTTGCCTTGTTATTATTACTTTGTGGTGTCATTTCACCTTAAACATGAAGTAAGTTGGAGTGACAACAATATTGGCAGCTTCCCACCCACACAGTCACCAGAATGAATGTGCATCCCCAAAATGCTACTGTCTTGTGTCCAGAAAAATCCCCAGTGCTGATGAAGTGAAATGAGAGTATAACAAGAAATGCAAAGTCTCCCAGAATGAATGACACACTCAGTCATGCGCATAGTGATCAGGTCACACACAGAGTCGCCAGAATTAATGTGCATCTCCAAAATGCTACTGTCTTGTGTTCAGAAAATTCCCCTGTGCTGACGAAGTGAAATGAGAGTGTAACAAGAAATGCAGTCTCCCAGAATTAATGGTGCTATGCAAATGCACAGACAGATTAAGATTGAGCTGCACACTCAAGGGATGCATATGAAAAGGCACAACAACACCTAACCAGTGCTCACAATTCACAAATCCAGATCTGGAAAGGAATACATTTTGCCAGTTGGGGGATTAGTGCATAGCAGTAACTATCCACTACTAGTAAAGATACTGCAAAATAGTATAAAAAATTCATGCAAGTGCAGAGGATAGCAGGTTCACACTGCTGCAATTGCTCTGTAACACAATAAATGGTGTCTGATTTAATGGCACGCATCACACACACACTCACACGCACACTTAAGTAATGTGTAGCAAATCTGAAAACCTTTAGTAATATAACCAAATCTTTTAAACAGACACATTGTACACTGCTGCACCTCAACAATCAGCAAAAATATGTCAAGAAATACTGAAAATATTACTGTGTGTACATTAACACAGTTATACAAGAAAAATATAACCAAAACAGAAAGACTGCCTTTTCCTCCCAGTTAACAACCTTCACCACAAATAAGTCCCTCCCTCAAAGCACACTTCACAGTACACAGTACACAGACTGTTCTAAATTAACATTGAAAATCCAAACACAACAATAAACACTCGATGATATGAGCACAGAAGGGTTTCCTACATTCGATGTACAAAATTTTGAGCAAAAAATATTACTCAAAAATGTATTTTAAACAGCTTTTAGAGGTTTTGAATCTCAGAGATCTGAGAGCTAACTGTCTCCAGCTAGCACTGCACATGCACTACCCAGAACAGAACTGAGGCTATGCCGAACAATCTAGAGCCCATGTGACCTGCAATCCCATGAATATTTGCAAAATATCATTTGGAGCTCAATTACAGGGCGAAGCGAGGTGAATTACATTCACTTCAATGTACTTCACCTTAAAATTGGTGGAGAAGTGGTTTGGGGAAAGGAGAATAACACAAAGTCATTGGTTTCAATGGACTTCAAGTTCCTCATTATGAAGCGAAGTACTCCGCTTCACATTGTGGAGTTCTCCACAGATTCCATGCTACTCCTGAATTGAGAGCAGGTTACAGGCTGTGTACTGGACCCAGAAAGTACCTAGGGGGTGCAAACTGTTTTTCTTTTGTTCGTCTCTGTGTGCCTTAAAAGGCAAGGCCAGACTGTGTCAGGAAGTGCTTACATCACAGCTCCTTATCAGCCAATAGCTTTGGAAGAATCTTACAGACCTGATAACAGTACTAATTTTAGCAGGCTCATCAGATAACCTAATATTCTTCAGGTGAAGCTACCTCTGGCTGGAAGCTGCAACACTGGACTTAGGATTTGCAAGAAAGCGAATTGTGCTAACAACAGAGGGAGGTGAACCTTACAATGTACAATTGTCTTTGGTTTGAAGCAGATTCATTAGGAAAGTTAATATTCTTCAGGTGGAGGATACTTCTAACTGAAGGGTGAAATAAGGAACTTAGAATTATCAGAAAAGGCAGTCTTTCAATCAACAGAGGGAGGTGGACCTTGCTTTACTTTTGTTACAATTGTTAAGATTTTCAGTGCAGGAAGAGTTTAAACCAACAGGGACTGAATACTGTTTACTGAGTCTGTCCTTGTGCACCGCTGACTTGATTGGAGTTAGTGATTGACTGTTTGCATTGCAATATTTGTAATACTGTGAATTATTCACTGGGCTAAGAATTTGTCATATGTCCTGAATTGAGAGCAGGTTACAGGCTGTGTATTGGACCCAGACAGTGCCTAGGGGGTGGAAACTGTTTTTCCTTTTGTTTATCTCTGTGTGCCTTAAAAGGCCAGGTCAGTCTGTGTCAGGAAGAGCTTACCTCATAGCTACTTATCAGCCAATAGCTTTGGAAGAATCTTACAGATCTGATAACAGTACTAATATTAGCAGGCTCATCAGATAACCTAATATTCTTCAGGTGAAGCTACCTCTGGCTGGAAGCTGCAACACTGGACTTAGGATTTGCAAGAAAGCGAATTGTGCTAACAACAGAGGGAGGTGAACCTTACAATTTACAATTGTCTTTGGTGTGAAGCAGATTCCTTAGGAAAGTTAATATTCTTCAGGTGGAAGATACTTCTAACTGAAGGGTGACATAAGGAACTTAGAATTATCAGAAAAGGCAGTCTTTCAATCAACAGAGGGAGGTGGACCTTGCTTTACTTTTGTTACAATTGTTATGATTTTCAGTGCAGGAAGAGTTTAAACCAACAGGGACTGAATACTGTTTACTGTGTCTGTCCTTGTGCACAGCTGACGTGTTTTGGGGCTGACTGCTTTCAGAGCACAAGTCACCAGGCTGTTTTGGGGCTGGGGAGGTTTACCTGGTCTTACTTGGATGTTTGGATTTTTCTCTGTTTGATTATCAGGGTATTTTCTCTGTCGAATTGTTGTGTAGGGCATCTTCCTGACAGGAAGGCACTCATCATAGCAGTAGGTCAGAGCTTTTAGCTGATTGTTTCATGAGGGCACAGCTTAGGCCCAAACCCTTCCCACCCTCACCCCACCCACCCCTGGAAATAGTTCCTTTATACCTGGGGTTCTGACATAATTTCCTCAAGAGGGCAAGGTGCATATCACTGTCATATCCTCTCTAGCACACTGCACTGACAATATAAGCATACACATTATATAATATATATATTTCTATATAACAAACCAGTCACACACACACAAACAAACAAAACAAAAACAAAGAAATAAAAAAGAAATAAATTAAACAAGGTAGACAGACATGTGGGGAGTAGTGCAATGTAATGGCTGTGGGGCAGCAGTCTTCCGGGAGTCTTTCTGGAAGCTGAGAGGCTGCCTATTTGTAGACAACTCTCTGCCCTGAGGGACGAATTTGTCCATCTTCAGGCCACACTGGACAGTAGTAAGGGAACCTTCCCCATCCAGAGAACACCAGAGCCACCACCACTACCTCAGAGGTTGCAAATAAAGCACAGCAGTTGGACCACAGTGGGCTCAGGGAGGGCAAGAGTGGTGGAACAGAGACACACCCAGTCAGTTGTTCCACTCCACAATCCATACACCATTCTGGTGGAGCATAGTTACCCTATGGATGCACCCACAGAGGAGACTAAGGAGGTTGCAGACAACTGTCACAAGGGAGGCCCTCAGGAAGGAGGCAAAGGGCACCACAGGGAAAGGATGCAGCTCCTGGTGGGGAACTCAATTATTAGGGGGGATAGAACTGGGGGGAGCAAGGAAAACTGAAGTAAGGTGCCTGCCTGGTGCCATGGCTTGGAGGGACAGGAAGCGCATCCATAGGATCACAAGAACAGTTGCACAGGAGTCTGAGCTGGACATCATTGTCCACCTAGGGACAAATGACTTGGCTCATCATGAGATTAGAGCAGTGCAGAAGGACTTTGTAGAGTTGGGGAGGGGCCTAAGACAAGTAGCACACACAGTATCCTTCTAAGAGGTGTTGCCTGTCAGTGGCATGGGTGAGACAAGGGTACTTTGCACCATGCAGTTTAATGAATGGTTGAAAAAATGGTGTGGAGCACAGGGGTTTGGCTTCACTGGGGACTGGGGTTCCACCTGGAGGGACACCAGCCTATACTGGCAGGATGGTCTGCATCTGTCCAGGAAGGGAACAAGTCTTTTGGGCAATCAGTTTAAATGCTTCATTGGTAAGCTTTTAAACTAGTCAAGGGGGAGGCACTGATAAGCAGCAGGAAAATCCCAGCCTCCCCCTACAAAACAGGGTACTAAATGAGAAAAAGACCAAGGTAGCAAGGTCAGTGGGGGATGCTGCTACAGAAGGTATAACCATCAAAAAATGGAGAGCAAGGAGTACCAATGCCCGTAGTCTGGATAACAAGCTTCCTGAATTAGTGGCCTTGATGGAGGAGGAACATCTGGATATCATGGCAGTCACAGAGACAAGGTACACACAGAACCATGACTGGGATGTAAACATACCAGGATACACTTTCTACAGGAGGGACAGGGAGGGTAAAAGAGGAGGAGGAGGAGGAGTAGCTCTCTACATAAGGTAAGAAATCAAAGCAACAGAACTAAAGGGTAAACAGGGAGGAGAAGAAGCACTGTGTGTCAATTTGGAGGCAGGCAATGGCACCACAATCCGTACAGGGGTTGTATACAGACCTCCCTCTCAGGGGGAGGAAATGGACAAGGAAATTATAGAAAGTTTACTTAGAATGGCAGATAAAGGGAAGATATTGCTGATGGGTGATCTGAATATGTCAGATGTTAACTGGAGTGCATTTGCAGCAGCCACTTCTAAGAGTGGGGTTATTCTAGATGCCCTGCAGGGGGCATACCTTAGACAACTAGTATTGGAACCCACTCGAGAGGGAGCAAACTTAGTCCTGGTTCTGTCAAATGGAGATGGAGAGAGGATCACAGATGCAGAAGTGGGTAGCCATCTGGGAACTAGCGACCATCGAACAGTATGGTTCACAATAAACAGAGCAATAGAGTCAAGCCATACAAAGGCAAAAGTACTGGACTTCAGGAGGGCTGAATTTTCCAAAATGGGTGAGTGACTAAGGAATGCACTGGCAAAAGGGCAGGAGGAGGGGTGGAAGAACAATGGGGAATAATAAAAACTGCCATCACAGAGGTAACAAGCCTTTGTGTGAAGCAAATAAACAAAACAAAATGATGTAAGAAACCACTATGGTTCTCAAAGGAGGTGGCAGTGAAGGTTCAAGAGAAAAAGAAAGCATTCAGAAAGTACAAGGAATCACAGAATGAGCAGGACAGGGAATTGTATCAGTTAAAGCAAAAGGAAGCTGGGAAGGCAATCAGAACAGCAAAGACCCAAACTGAGGAAAAGATACCCAACTCAGTTAGAAGGGGGATAAAACCTTTTTTAGGTACATCAGGGAGTGAAGGAAGACTAAGGGAGGGATAGTGAGGCTTAATATAGGGAAGGGGGGTGGGAAGAAGGTGACGGTGAAAAGGTAGAGAATCTAAACAAATATTTTTGCTCAGTATTTACAAATGAAGAGGGGGAGGTACCTAAAACAAACAATAGAAACACTCTAGATACAGAAGTTGATACCAGCCCATGTACAGAAGAAAGGGTTCTAAACAAACTCTTAAAACTGAAGGTGGACAAAGCAATGGGGCCTGATGTGATTCATCCCAGAATTCTCAAAGAACTAAGGGTAGAACTAGTGACACCACTGACTACCCACTTTAACAAATCATGGGAGGATGGGGTGGTACCTGAGGACTGGAGGAGGGCAGATGTGATTTCCATTCACAAAAGTGGGAGCAGGGCAGAAGCAGGAAACTACAGACCTGTTAGTTTAACCTCAGTGATAGGGAAAATGATGGAATCACTTCTGAAGGAAAGAATTGTCGAGTACCTAGAGGCCAGAGGGGCACAGGACCCAAGGCAGCATGGATTCCCAGCCGAAGGTCATGCCAGATGAATCTAATAGATTTCTTTGACTGGGTGACCAAAGTAGTAGATCATGGAGGGGCTGTGGACATGGCCTACCTAGACTTTAGCAAGGCATTTGACTCAGTCCCACACAAAAGATTAATATACAAGTTAGCCAGCCTGGGAGTGGGTCCCAAGATGGTAGCCTGGGTAAAGAATTGGCTGGAGAATAGGACACAGAGGGTAATAGTAAATGGAGTCCACTCTGAAGAAAGTCGGTTACAAGTGGGGTACCGCAGGGTTCAGTATTAGGACTGGTCCTCTTTAATGTCTTTATAAGTGACATTGCAGAGGGACTGGAAGGAAAAGAATGTCTCTTTGCAGATGACACAAAGATCTGCAACAGAGTTGATGCACAAGGTGGGGTGGAAAGGATGAGAAGGGACTTGGCAACATTAGAGGAATGGGTCAAATGTATGGCAGCTTAGATTCAATGCTAAGAAGTGCGAGGTAATGCACCTGGGAAACAAAAACCCAGGAGAAGAGTACACAATGGGGGGTGAGATACTAACAACAACAAAAATGGAAAGAGACCTGGGGGTAGTCATATCAGATGACTTAAAGGTGGGCAAGCAATGTGAGAGGTCAGTAAGGAGGGCTGGGGGGATACTGGGATTCATAGGGAGAGGCATCACCAGTAAAAAACAAGAAGTTGTTATCCCTCTGTACAGACAGCTGGAGAGACCCCATCTGGAGCACTGTGTGCATTTCTGGAGACCCAATCTCCACAAGGACATAGACAAGATGGAAGCTGTCCATAGGAGGGCAACTAAAATGATGCAGGGTCTGCACCAGAAGACATATGAAGAGAGACTAAATGAGCTTAATATGTATAGCCTCAAGGAAAGGAGGGAGAGGGGGGATATGATAGAAACTTTCAAGTACCTCAAGGGAATCAACAAAGTCCAAGAAGGGTAGCATCTTTCAAAAAAATAGGTGTGCAAGAACAAGGGGACACAATTTGAAGATAGAGGGGGGTGGCTCAGTGGTAATGTAAGGAAGTATTTTTTCACAGAGAGGGTTGTGGATGCATGGAATGTCCTTCTGGAGGAGGTTGTGGAGTCAAAAACAGTGGTTGAATTCAAGCATGCATGGGACAGTCATAAGGCAATTCTAGGGGGTGGGGGTAGAAAGAAGTAGGCTGCTGGTTAACTAGGATATGCAGCTTATCCATTAGGTAGGGAAATGGGCAGACTGGGTGGGCCAAGCAGTCCTCATCTGCCATCAAATTCTATGTTTCTATGTTACTCAGTGAATCACTTCAAGGAGCAAATTGGGTCCACATTGCCAGCCACTGCTTACAGTACTGTATGTCACATGCTATACGGGAAGGAACGCGAATGCCTATGGCTGTACTTCTCCGAAGAGCTGTAGCACAAAACTCCCCAGCTTAAAAACGCTTATTAATGAGTACAATGGTGGAGTGATGAAGCCTGGAGAGATACTACAAAACATGCTTACAATACATCCAAGTAGCTAGTAAAAAAATTAATCTTGTGATTTGTGATGTGATCGTTAATTGTGATTTGTGACTGCATTTGCGACTGTGATGATGAAGAACATGATTCGGTGTTGACGGTGTGAGATAACCAATATGGAACTGTATTTGAAACGTGAATGTCTATGGCTGTACTTCCCCGATGAGCTGAAGCACGAACTTCCCAACTTAAAAACACTCATTAATGAGCACAATGGCAGGGTGGTGAAGCCTGAAGAGATACTACAAAACATGCTTACAATACATCCAAGTAAGTAGTCAAAAAATTAGTGTTGTGATTCATGACATGATCGTGAATCATGATTTGTGACTGCATTTGTGACTGTGATGATGAAGAAAGTGATTTTATCACGAGTGACTTGTGATGATGGTCTGGACTTAAAAATGCATATTAATGAGTACAATGTTCATGCAGAATTATGCATCACACCTGTCCAGTCCTCTGAAGGGAAGCCAAAGAAACAACTGTGACTTAAGTTACAGATGGAGATTGTGCTCTAAAGAGATGCAAATGCACAGACAGATTAAGATTGTGCTGCACACTGAAGAGATGCAGACGCAAAGGCACAAAACCTAACCAGTGCTCACCATCAGAAATTCATATCTAGAAAAAAAATACATTTACCGGTTGGGGTGGGCTGAGGGCGGGGGGGGCAGTGTACTGCACTGCTTCAGTAACAGTCACTAGTACTAGTACCAGTAAAGATGCCGCAAAGAAGTACAAAAATCACACAGCTGCAGTGGATAGCAGGTTCACATTGCTGAAATTATTATGTGGCACAATAAAAGGTGTCTGATTTGATGACAAGCATCACACACATACTCACACACATACTAAGTAATGCATTGCAAATTGAAAACTTCAGTAATATAACCACTTATTTTAAACAAATTAAAATTATCCACTGCTGCACCACAACAATCAGCAAAAAATGGCAAGAATTATTGAAAATATTACTGTGCGTACATTAACACAGTTATACAAGAAAAATATCACCAAAACAGAAAGCACTGTCTTTTTCTCCAAGTTAATCTCCGTACACCACAGACATACCCTTCTCCCAAATCAAACTTTCACTGTCTCTCAGTACACAGACTGAATGTTGTACATTAACATTCAAAATCCACACACAAACAATAAACACTTGATGATACGATCACAGGAGGGTTTCCTGTAATTAATTAACTAAAGTTTCAGCAAAAAAAAACAATGACTCAAAAAGGCTTTTTTAACAGCTTTTAGAAGGTCGGAATTGCAGAGAGCTCTCAGAGCAGATTGTCTCCTACAGTTTCCTACACACACTACCCCAAACTGAGGCTGTACAGAACAATCTAGTGCCCATGTGACCTGAAACCCCATGAATCACTGCAAAAGTCGCCTTTGAGGCTTAAGAACAAGGTGAAGTGAGGTGAAGTACATTGTTTTCAATGTACTTTGCCTTAAGAATTGGTCGAGTAATGGTTTGGGAAGGCAGAGTAACATGAAGCCATAGTTTTCAGTGGACTTTACGTTACCCATTATAGCACGGAGTACTCTGCTTCGCATTGTGGAGCACTCCACGAATTCACCTTCACTCCGTGAATCACTTTGCAGAATGAATTGGGGCCACTTCTCCCATCTCTAATCGGAATGCCAAAATCAATAAACAATATTGTGATTCTACTGGTGAGATGTCATTAACTCAACTTATAAATGAACTGACCTGTATTTACTATACCATTGGTACTGGTACCATAACTGATCTGCAGTTATTCTCTAATGAAGGGAGGGTAAAAAAAAGTGCATGTTCTTGCTGATTTGTTGAGCGGCAATTCACCGGTAAAATGTACCAGGTTTACTAAGATTCAAAGAGTATCCCCTATTAATATGGGGGTAAGGATTTTACCAAAGGAGAAAATAATGGATTTTAAAAATTCA
Organism: Neoceratodus forsteri; assembly: GCA_016271365.2. Taxonomy (NCBI): domain Eukaryota; kingdom Metazoa; phylum Chordata; order Ceratodontiformes; family Ceratodontidae; genus Neoceratodus; species Neoceratodus forsteri. Next base: position 1,375,881,140 of record CM028130.1, on the reverse strand, counting down.
TTAAGTCAGACAGAGCGGTCTTTTATTCAAATCAAATCAATCTTTATTTGTAAAAAGTGCCTTTCCTAGGATCAAGGCTCTTGTATATAAAATTAACATATAAACAAATAATTTAAAACCGTATAATCAGATGAATAGGTTGATCATACCAAAACACAACAGCTGATCATTAAATAACTAAACAGCAGGATATGCTAGACTGAATAAATAGGTCTTTAGTTCAGTCTTGAAACTCTTAATGGTCAGGCACTCTTATATTGATTGTATTCCAGACATTGACTTGGCATTTTACTTTTTTGACTGAATTTAACAAAGTCTGTGACTTTTTTTGCCCCTACAGAAATATTATAAAAAGTGGTAATTCTCAAATATGGATAATTCCCCAATTGCTGCAATTGAGAGGATAGAGATCAACAGTGGTATAAATACAAATAGATGGGAAACAATGTAATCTTAGTTAGATTTAGAAAACTGAGAAATCAGTGCAAAAAACAAGTAAAACTACTGAAATCCAAATAGTACTGTGACAATCTTGTTTAGTTGATGATAACTCCTTCTTTTTTGAATAATATAAACAAACTTTTTAACATTCATTTTAAACCTATGCCATATGTAGTGAACCTAGACAGAACTTTATGCAATAACCCTATGTATATAGCTAAGAGATTTAACCAATATTTTACAAGTGAAATTGAAAAGCTAGCATCTATTTTTACCTTCAAATGATTTTGTACATTATAATTTAGGCAGCTTAGATTGTAATTCTACTACTTCCCAGTTTTACTTGAAAATTATCATTAAAATCACCTTCCTGAAATATCTACAGAAATTAAATATTAAAACTTGTGTAGGTCCTGATGTTATAGATTTAAAACTTTTCAATATCACTTTGGAGGAGTTGGTTGTGCCCATTACAAAACTATTCAACTTTTCTTTGACTCACTGTGTAGTTCCTTCATAGTGGAAACATGCTTTCATCACTCCAGTTTTTAAAAATGTAGACAGGTCATTGACTTCCAACTATAGACCAATTTCTGTTTTATCTCCACTGTCTAATGTAGTTGAAAGAATAATACATGACCAGATTATGGAACATTTAGAAAAATATAGTTTACAGACTGTGGAGCAACATGGTTTCATAAAAAAAAAAAACACAGTACCATTACAGCTTTAGTTGAATTTGTTAATAATACACATGAGGCCTTGGACAGTGGTGACTTAATTCGTTATATATACAGTAGTAGCACCAAATTAGTAAAAGGATTTTTAAGGATTTTCAAAAATCCCTGTTGAGAATTGTGAAACCTTTAGTTAGGGATTTTGTTTTGTTTGTTAGTGTGTTCACTGCTACCCAGAGAGGGTTGTCTCATCTGATAGTGCAGTTGAAAATCTACCAGAGGGCACTTAAGTACTGTAATAGGAACTGGCCTCTTTCTGTCAGAATTACAACAAGAATTTTAGAGTATTTTTTCCCTAAATTTTGTGAAGGATAAATAAGGAATCTCACAAAATTGCTTGACAAATTAGTCACTACTTCTGTATATATATATATATATATATATATATATATATATATATATATATATAGAAATATAGATATACACAGCAAATATATATATATATAGATAGATAGATATACACAGTATATATATTTATATATATATATATAGAAAGCTTTCAATTTGTCACAGCATACAAAACTGATTAAGAGTCTGAAACAACTTGTTTTTTCTATTTCGCTCATATCCTGGTCTAAGGATTATCTAACTAATTGTGTACAACAGGTTAAAATTCATAACTCTTTTTCAAAACCTTTACCAGTGACTTATGATGTTCTGCAAGGATCTATTCTTGGACCCTTGCTTTTTAGTCTTTTTATGAACAGTTTACCCAGTGTCATAACATTTTCAAAGATCTCACTGTAAGCGGATAATACAGTAATCTTTTTTCCAGAATAAGGACTTGAACAATGTGCCTACTATATGACAGTCTGATTTCTATGCTGCACACAACTGGTTCATTATTAAAAAGTTATGTTTGTATTCAAAAAAGACAAAAGCTATGTTATTTCATTCCAAACAATATTCAAGTTCACTAAAGTCTCTTTCCATAAACATATATAATGTAATTACCCTGGATCAAGTCACCCACTACACATATTTAGGTTTGACTCTCGATAGTTATCTTAGTTGTCAACAGCACATTGAAAATGTTGTGAAGTCTGTAAATCAAAAGTTTGGTATTTTGTACAGGAACAGGTCTAATTTTATGTCTGATGCAAAAAAAAATTAACTTGTTGTATAAACACATTCTAATTAATATGGACGATGGTTTAGTCATTTATTCTTCTGCTAGGAAATCTTTGTTGCAATGAATCATGTTGTTACTTAACAAAGCTTGTAGGTTTGCATTTGACAAATCATTGGATTGTCATACTTGTTGTTTGTATATTGTATTAAATTGGCACACTTTGCAACAAAGAATAAATAATCAACTGGGATGCTGGGCTTGGAAAATGGTAAACGGGCAGGCACCAGTTAAATTAAATTTATTGGTACAACAACCAACATTGTCTAGCACTGAAACCAAGTCAACGGACCTCCTATATTTAAAATGACCAACGTGTTCAAAAATGTTGGGCAAACAGCTTTCTATGAGTTAGTGCTTACTGGAATTCTTTACCTTTACCTACCAGGATCTTAACAATTTACAAATCCTTTGTCACACCCTTAAGAAATATAGATATTTGCAATGTATGTTTTTAGCATGAAACTAATGATGTTCAGTCTTTTATATTTACTGTTTGTTTACATTGCTATATGTTATGTACTCTGTTCTTGTACCATGACCATGGTTGCCTATGAAAATGGGCATTTATTGTCCATAGGCTTTCTTTAAAAAAAAATGAAAATAAATGAAAAAATGAAATGTCTGGCAACAGTATCAGCCAAATCCAGCTTAAGCAATGCCAAATGGGTATGAGGCTGATGTTTTAGGAATAGTTCATCAGATGTTTGCTCTGTGACTGTGTGGGGAGTGATTCTACAAGTAAACAGGAAATAAGCCAACCTTTAAGTTGTAGGTATTGACTGTGAAGCTTGTTTAGTCCAAGCTTGTTTGCATGTCTGCACAGCTCATTCAGCTGCACCATTGGATGCTGGATGGTAAGGTAGAGTAAAAATATGTTAGACCCCGTTCTGCTTTAAGAATAGTTTAAAAGTCATGGGATGAAAACTGGGGATCTTTGTCTGACACTAATTCTCGTGGTAGTCCATATCAGGCAAAAAGTTATGTCAGAAGGTTTACATTCTTTTCAGTGATTGTGAGTGGTGTGGGAAGAACTTCCAGCAATTTGGAGTGGATGTCGATTACTACTCTGAAATGTGTGTCCACTTCTGCACAGTCAACATGTTTGTGCTCCCATGGTGTGGTAGACCAAAACCAGGGATGCAAGGGCATATTTGTAAATTGGTTGTGGACAGCTGTGTATTACATGCATTGGTTGACAAGATGTTGGATATCTTGATCAAATCCTGGCCACCGGAGGTTTCCCTCAGCAAATGCCTTCATGCAAGAGATTCCAGGATGACTCTCATGTAAGTCAAAAATTTACTTGTTGTGGAATATCAGAGGTATCATGGCCCAAGCTCCCACAAAACACGGTCTTAATCTGTGGACAACCTGTTCTTCTTATCCAAGAATGGACTGAGAGTCTGGTCTCCTGTGAAGTTCTGGCTACCATTTTGGGTAAAATCTAGTACTTGAGAGAGGACAGGTCTTATTGTGTCTCTGCTGTGACATCCTGTGAAGCAATGGGTAATTCCTTGAGATATGAAAGGTGGAATACTGCCGCATCATCTACCATCTGTGTAGCATCTTTGCATGAAAGTCTCTATAATGCATCTGCATTTATGTGATCCTGAGAACATCTATATTTCATGTCATAGCCATAAGCCAACAAAATCAGGGCCCATCACTGCATATGAAGTGCTGCGAGAGTTGATATTGTGGCCTTTGGTCTCAATATTGCCACTAAAGGCTTGTGCTCTGTTAGCAGACTGAATTTCAATCTGTACAAGTTCATAACACTGACAATTTTGCTCAAGGCTTGTTTTTCGATCTGAGTATAGTTTCTTTCACTTTGGGAGAAGGTCCTTGAGGCAAAAGCAGTTGGGTGTTCCTCCTTGGAAGGTAACACATGAGTGATGTTGGCCTCCATTCCATATGGGGATGCATCACATGCAAGCCTCAGAGGTTTGGCTGGGTCATAGTGTGCTAGCCACTCATTATTTAAAAGACATTGCTTGCAAGCCTGAAATACTTATGCACACTGTGGAGACCGATTCTATTTAGCTTCTTTCTGTAACAAGTCATGTAGGGGTTGCAACTTTGTGGATATGTGTACTAGAAACTGTCCATAGTGGTTTAACAAGCCTAAGAATGATCATAACTCAGAGACATTTGTTGGCATTGGTGCATTGACTATGGCATTCACCTTACTCTCTGTTGGGTGTAGAACTTGGGTGTTGATCTGATAGCCTGGGTACTCAACCGAATTTAGCAGAAATTGACATTTGGCTAGCTTCACTTTCAGTCCATGCTGCTGAAGTCTTGACAAAACTTGGTCCAGGATTGCCAGATGCTCTTCTACTGTGGGTGCTGTTGCCAAAATAGCATCCATAAAGCAGACTACATAGTCCATTCCATGCAGTATCTGGTCCATTGTGTTCTGGAAAATTGCTGGCACTGTGGAAACTCCAGAGGCCAAGTGATGATATTTGTAAAGACTTTTGTGAATGTTAATGTTTAGATACATTTCTGACACTTGTTCCAGTTCTAACTGCTGGTGTGTAAACGATAAGTCCAACTTGCTAAAGAACATTCCACCTGCTAGAATGGCAAACAAGTCCTCTGCATTGGGTAATGGGTATGGGTCTGGCTATATGCAACTGTTCACTGTAACCATTTAGTTACCACACAGCCTCACTGCTTTGTCTTGCTTTGGTACCCAATGTTGGGGGCAACCCAGTTGCTCCTCTCTGTACTCGTGACATGATAGCCTGGCTTTTGAGATGGTTCAGTTCCTTCTTTACTGCTTCCTTTTAGGCACAGTGTACTGGTTGAGACTTCTGGAAAATTGGAATGGCTCATGATTACACTCAGATTTTCACCTTGAAATCTCAGACTCTGGTGTAGCCATCCTGAAAAATAGAACCATGTTTATTCAATACCTTCTTCAATGCACCTTGCAGTGCCTTTGTCACAGTGTTTAAGCTGAAGATGTTTTCCAAGTTCAATCTGGTCTTCCTGAACCAATTTCTTCCTAGTAATGCAGGTCTTTCACCTTTCCATATCACCAGAGGCAAGGTCCAGGTTCCTTCCTCATAGGTGACTGGTACCTGAATCTCACCCAACACAGGAATGCAGTCTCCAGTGTAACACAAGAGCTGAATATGCAATGATTGCAATGGGCATTGCTGACATTTCTCTCTGTAGATATATTAACATACTAAAATGTAAGCAGAATAGGCCTAATGGTCTTTCATATCTGCTCATTTGGTCAGCCCCCACCCTGGGAGCTGACCTTGCTGCCTCCCTCACCTTCTCTGGCTTCTCCCTTCTGAGTCCCAGATATTCTCGCTGCATTGGATTTTGCTTCCAGAACCCTTCCCCTGTACCTGTCCCTCCCCCTCTTGAACTCCTGCACCATCTCTGCCTCCACCAGCCCCCTGGGCAGTGCATTTCATGGCTCCACCACCCTCTCAGTGAAATAGCACCTCCTCCTTTCTCCCCTGAATCTTCCCCCTCCAGCTTCCACCCATGCCTCTAGTTTCCCCTCCTCCTTCCTTCAAAGCACCCTGACTGCTCCTCCCCTATTTACCCCCTTCATGTACCTGAAGACCTCTATCATGTCCCCCTGGTCCCTTCTCTCTTCCAATGTGTACATATTTAGCTCTTTGAGCCTCTCCCCGTAGGTCCTGTCCCCCAAGCCCCAAATCATTTTGGTTGCCCTCCTCTGGACCTCTCCAGGAGTTATTGTCCCTATTTAAGTGTGGCCTCCAAAACCACACGCAGTACTCAAGGTGCAACCTCACCAAGCAGTTATACAGAGGGAGTATCACTTCCCTCCTTCTGGAGGTGATCCCCCTAGTGATGCATTCCAGCATCCTGTTGGCCTTGGCTGCTGTCCTCTTACAAGTCTCCGAGTTGTTCATCTTGACATCCACCACCACCTCCAGGTCCCTGTCAGCCATCGAGACTTGTAGCATTACCCCCCCAGGGTGTTCACTTGGCCCGAGTTTCTGGCCCCCAGGTGCAGTACCTTGCATTTCTCTGCATTGAACCTCAGCTTCCACTTTCTAGACCATCTTTACAGAGCCTCCAGGTCCCCCTGTAGGGCCATCCTCCCCATCTCCCCATCCACCACTGCCCCCAGTTTTGAGTCATCTGCAAAGAGACTCATCTCACTCCTGATACATGTCCTTATGTCAGAGACATAGGCGTTGAACAGGAGGGGCCCAAGGACTGATCCCTGTGGGACCCCACTAATGACCCTCCTTGGGGATGAGACTATCCCACCAACTACGACCCTCTGGGTCTGGTCCTGGAGCCAATTGCCTATCCATCTGATCATCTGGTTCCCCACCTCCATTTCTCCCAGTTTATCCAACAGGACCTCATGAGGAACAGAGTCAAATGCCTTGCTGAAGACTAGAAAGAGGATGTCCACTGGTCTACCCAGGTCCAAGGCAGTCATCACCCAGTCATAGAACTCCACAAGTTTTGTCTGACACAATTTCCCCAGGATGAATCCATGCTGCCTATTGTCCAGGCACCCTGACTTTTTCAGGTCCCCCCAGACTCTCCTTGACAATGCCTCCATCACCTTGCCCACACTGATGTCAGGCTGACAGGCCTGTAGTTCCCTGCCACCTCCCTTGATCCCCCCTTGTGAATAGGCACTATATGTACCACCTTCCAGTCCTGGGGCACCCATTCTTTCCTCAGAGAGATGATGAAAAGCTCTGCCAGGGGTTTCACCAGGACATCCTCAAGTTCCTTCAGCACTCTGGGATGTAATTTAACTGGCCCCGGTGCTTTCTCCATCTTAAAGGACCTGAGGGCTTCTTTCACTCTCTCTGCTGTGATTTCCACTTCCAATACCACTTCTCCCTGCTTAGCTTTCCCCTCTCCTGCCAGTGATGCCTCCCCCTCTCTCCAGACCTGCTAATCGGTAAGGTTCCCCCCTCCTCAGTATCACTGTCTCCTTCCATGTATGATGCAACACCCCCATTTTCCTTGGTGAAAACTGAGGTGAAGTACTCATTTAGTACCTCAGTCTGCTCCCCCGGGTCTTGTGCCCATCTCTCCCCTGTTTTAATCCTGCTAATCTGCCCCTTCACCCTTCATTTTCCCCAATGTATCTAAAAACCTTGTTCTCTCTCCTATTCTGGCCAGGTTCTGCTCCTTCCTTGCCTTAGCCACCCTCATCACCTTAGTGGCCCTTCTAGCCATCAGCTTGTACTCCCCTCGATCCCTTTCACTCCTTGAGCACTTGAATTGCCTATAGGCTGCCTTCTTTCCCCTCACCACCTCCTGGACCTCCCTGGTCCACCAGCAGGGGTTTTGGGCCCTACCGCATTTTCATCTTACTCTTGCACAGCTGCTAGTAGCATCCTGCACCCCTCTCCTGATGATTTCCCACCTACTGTCAACATCCATGTTTGATCCAATCACATCCAAATGCTCCTCTAGGATCTTCCCATTTCATTAAAATCCACCTCCCTGAAGTCAGTTACCTCTGTCTTTGTGCAGCCTTCTACCCCCCCTAGGTCCAGGCAGAAGCAGACTGTGGCATGGTCACTCCCCGCCAATGGGTCCCTTACCTCCAGGCCCCCAATCTGGTCACTATCTGCCAGGACCACATCCAGTACCCGCGCCTCCCTGGTCGGTTCCCCCACCTGCTGAGTTGGGAACACATCTTGAAAGACATCCAACAACCTCTGTTCCCTGGCCACCGAGGATATCATAGTCTCCCAGTCTATTCCTGGCATGTTTAAGTCCCCCAACACCACCACCCTTCCCTTGCCAAATCTGCAGTGTCTCCCAACATCTGCCACCAGACTCTCCACCAGCTCCTCTGCCAGCGCAGGGGGTCTATACACCACTCCTATTTTTACTCTCTTGCCCAACCTTGTTATCAAGATGACCCAGATCACCTCCACAGTTCCCTCCACCTCCTTCTCTACTCCCCCTGTGCCAATGCAGTTTTTGACTATCATTGCTACCCCTCATCCCCTTTCCTTCCTTCCCCCCATCCTTCCTGAACATAGTGTAACTTTCCAGGTTCAGGTCCCAGTCATGTCCTGCGGTGGCCCAGGTCTCAATGTCTGCTACCACATCCACCGCTCCCTCAGTTAGCATCACCTGGAGCTCAGGCATTTTATTGCCCAAGCTTCTGGCATTTACTAGGACTACCTTCCACCCTTTCGCTATACTTCCATTTCCCCTGCTCATGTTCCCACAGGGAGTCCATTTTCCCCTTGTCTGCACTTTACCAGTCGGCCTTTTTCTGCATTCTTCCAGCTCCCCAGGGGGGTGGAGACAGAGTCCCTCCTTTATCGGACCCCCCTCGACAGCCTTTTCTCGCATCCCTCCCCTCTAGCACAAAAGATACTGATGCTCTGGTGTCATGCTGCATGCTAACTGTTTGGCTGCCAACGCAATTTATAGGCAAATGTCCTCTACCTTGGCTTGTGGTGCATAAACCAGATATAGGTGCAATGACTCATCTTCCATGTTGGGTGCTGATGTTGCATCTGTGGCATACTGTGCATGAGCAGTCCATGCTGCACTCTTGCATGCATTCTCTATGTGACTCACTTTTTCACAGCCATGGCATTTCTGTTTTTTAAAGCAGTGCATGCTTTGCTGGTGCCTACCCCTACATTGGTAGCATGGTTGTTTCAGCCCTGTAGAAGTGCCCTTTGGTGGTGGCTTTGGAAATGTTTGAGGTCGCTTATTAATAGGTGGTGGAACCTTCTGTGGTGTGGACTTCCCTTGGGTTCTGGTGTATAGGTAAGCTTGTGAACACTAGTCTTTTTGATTCAGCATGTCCCGCTAGTTCCTTGGATTCTTTCTGGACTAGCTCCATAGTGAGTGCAACGTCACAGGCCAAAGTTAAGTTTGGTTTTGACAAAGCCATTTGTAATAGCCTTGCCCTGTCAGACTGAAGACAAATTAATCCCGGAGATCCTCATCCAGAAACTAGCTGAATTCTCAGGTACTTGTGATCCTCTTCAGTGCAACAATATAGGCAGCCAGAGGTTCCCCCTCCTCTTGGAGCCAATCATGGAAACAAACAGTTGACAAGTATGAGTGGCTTTGGTTTAAAATGCTGTGCAAGTGTTTCAGTGATCTGCACATATGTTATGGTGAGGTGCAGAGAGATTCTGAAGAAGTGCATAGGCTTTTGGTGACAAAACTGCCAAGAAAACATTCACCTTTTTGTCCTCTGGAATGTAATTTGCTATTAACCAGTGCTAAAAATGCTCCAAGTAAAAATTAAACTTTTCATGTGTTTCATCAAATTCTGGCACACATCCAGTTTGTGTCATTTTGGCAGTAATTTGTGTTATTTTGCAGTTAGTTACACTTATGTGACTGTAATTCTGTAGTTCAATCAGTAGGGGTTAATGCTGTCCTGCTTTTGTGCTAGAGAGGTGCAATTCCAGTTCTCGACGCTAGAGAGCACTATGTGCAGAATTGATTGCTGTGGTTGGACAGGCTGATTGGAGGTGGTGCCTGCTTTAGAGTTTCAGCATTTGTTGATATCTGGGAGATTTATGTTTCCCTTATTTTTGGATGCAAGGAATTCTTGCTGTTTTTCTGCTTGTTACAGCAAGTTACAGCTGTATCTCAATGTTTGTTTATATACTGATGTTCCCCAGAGACTGGGAGATTGCCAGACAGTGTGTGTGTGGTGGGCTGCCTGGATTGCTATGTCAGTCCAACAGCACAGAGGAAGACAAACAGATAAAGTAGCAACCCTGTTTATCGGAGTGCTCTGTTTTCTTGTGGTGGATTAGATTTCTTGAGGCAGCTTAGGTAGGAAGTAGGCAGAAGCAGCAGTGCTGTTGTGTGTTCCCCTTTGTGTAAGCCAGAGACTACAGCTGGCAGGGAAAGGGTGTTTGGAGCAGCTGGTTGGGGGATTTAGCAGCCCGACAGACCAATGTGTGGCAGCTGAGGGGTCCCTTGTGCACAAAAAGAACATGCAGTATCTTACCCAACCATTCTGTCAGCCATGGGGGTCATTTTAGTTGTAATCCTTGTTGCCAGTGTAATATTCAAGTGCTCAGTATAGATGGTCTCAGACGCACCATGTCTAGTTAGAAGTCATCTTTATTCAGACTGCAGATATTGGTCACACACTGCAGGACACAGACAAAGGAATGCCCACTGGGCATGACAGAAACTAGACATACCTACCTAGGACAACAAATGTCTTTATGCATGGACTACATCTCTATTGGGGTTCCCTGAACTTCCTACTACCATACAAATGCTTATATGTATATACTTCAGTACTGCTGGAAATAAGTCTGCACTTTTTTCACTTCTTTTAACTGTGGAACACATCCAGAACCTCTAGGATAGGGTGTTTTATAAATTTAAATTATTTTTCCTTAAAACATGGTCATGCTGGTATATAGTGGGACCAGCAGGAATGTGTAGAAAGAGAAATCATCCGTGGAAGTGAAAAGGACTGCAGCATGGATGAGACAAATTAGATTTAAAATGTTAACCGACAGATTGGAAATCCTGTAGGGTGGACTTGAAGCACCTCACTAATAGTAGCGGGGGGTTCACTGAATAAAAAACACATGACTGCCAATCAGTTTTTGTTTGGGGCATTGATATTTATGTATAGAGATGTTGTAAAATGTGAATTCATTGGTGAAGGTGCCACAAAGTAGCCAAAAGTTTCATTTGTGGAGTTTTGCAAAGTTTTCCCTGTGCTCAGCAACTTCGACTATGCCCGAGTCATGATGTTTTCATTACAAAGTGCAGAATTCCGACTACGAAGTGTGGAATTTCACCCGTGAATGGTGAATTTAGCCAGCGAATCATGAAATTCCACTGTTTGCAGGTGAAATTCCACACTTCATCAATGAAACTCTACACTTTGTGGTGAGAACATTGTACTTTGAGGACTGATTCACAATCTGCAAATGGGATAAATTCATGGATTGATTTGTGAAGTGAATTTTACCAACTTCACCCATCTATCTTTATTTATCATTTTCATGTATCTAGAACCTACGAAACAATGGGAAAATAATTTCAAGAATTAAGGTAGTTTTCAGAAATCAATAATCTAGGGTTTTGGATCCATTTTATAGGGAGATTGCCTTTTACAAAATCAGTGCTGTACTACCAGTGGGAGTCCTGCAGTAATTAAGATCAATTATTTGAATGAAATTTAATGTACTAATAGTATTGTTTATCTATTTGATCATGTTTTAAGTCATAGTCTATAACCTGCTCTACAAGAAGATTATTGCAGTGGAAAACTGAACATTTTCAACTGAGAATTTTAAATGAGTTTGTGTGCCTTTTATTTGATGAGGCAGAAAATTAAGTTTTCAACAAAACTAACAAGATTCAGATTGTAGAGAAAGACTGTGAGGCACTTTGAAATCAGTAATGTTTGGATGTCAACTTTTTCTGCTTTGTTTAAGCAATAATGCACACCAAGCTTTGTGTCATGCTGGGATAACGGCACACCTCAAGTGGTTGGGCACAAGGATACAGACATGTGTATCTAACACTCGAGAAGTGACATTATGCCAGCATAACACACACTAAAGTGCATTATTGCAATTATAGAATGGCTCATTTGTAAGTGGAAAAATTAAAACAAATAAAATACATTTTAAAATCTTTTTTTAGTTGTTTTTTCTCTTTATATAGGTATATGCAAAGAAAAAAGGTCTTATTTCCTTTGTAGACTGTAGGTGGCACTGTATGTTACTTGTCACTGAGCTGTCTGAATACATGTCTCCAAGTGTTCCTTCTCACATTGCTTTCAGTTATCTCTTTGGGACACCCCCCACCTTATTGCCATCTGCCACTCCATGTCACTAGCTTCATTAGTCTATCTGAGCCCCACACCCACAGCTTGGCTCTCTCTCTCCCTCTTCCCCATCAATCCTCTCTCATCCTTGCTATCCTTCAATGTAAAGTAGTGCTGTGCGGAATTTTAAAATTCTGGCAGAACAAAATTTTTTGGAATTTTCAAGATTCTACTGAAATTTCACCGAATTTCACCAGAAAGGGAGTGGTGGAATTCCATGGCAGAAAAATACAGAATGAGTTTTTCTACAACACTTCCACGGATCTCAATATTTTCTGCAGAAATGGTTGTGAAATGATTTTCCACAGAAAAATGCTGTTCCGTTAAATATTATTCCATGGATTGCAGCAGGGGGAATTTTGCAGAAGAACCAATGAAATTTGGTGGAAATTCCGCTAGCAGAATGGTCATTCCATGCTAATTTCACTGGCACAAATTCTGCATTCTGCACAGCAGTAGTCTGAAGCAGACAACCTCCCATGACAGCCTCATGCAGTAAGTCTGACATTCATAGCAACAGATTCTGTGAAGCTGCAGCTCATCAGTCGGTGAAGCTAGCAGCCTTGCACTTTAAAAGTTTTTAAAAGTTGCCCTTTTTTGAAGTTGCAAAGAGTTGTGCTTGCATTGCAGTGAATGACACAATTGTGTGTGTGTGTGTGTGTGTATGTGTGTGTGTGTTTGTGTGTATTTCGGAGGGGGGAGGGAGGGAGCATTCTGTACAAAAGGGTGGCTGGCTGGTAGGGTGGGAAAATGAGGAGCAAACACTATTAGGTAGTTTAGTGCAACAGCAGAGTGGAGATTACATGCTAAAGCGAGTAGTAGTGATGGCTTTCATTTTCGTTGCATATTGTTATTGTGTTATGCAAAACAGTGTTCAGTTAATGTAATGAAGTGCATTTTGAGATTGTGTATTGGTGGTTGGTGTGGGGCTGGACAGATTTCTGTGCTGTGGGTGGGAGGGATTCAAGTTAAAAAAGATAAAGTACTACCAAAATTCACTTGGTCAATGACAAGTTTTGGCAACTTGGTCATGGCACATGGATGTGATTTGTTTAAGATGTCATATAGTCAGGTGCATGCTGGGACTTTGATCTGTAATGTAGTGGTGAGATAACATCATGGGTCTAGTTCTTAACTGACCAGTCAGGTTCCAGGATTTATTCTTGTCATTGCATTAGAAATGTTAAATCCTGCAAATTCAATCAGTAGTTTTCACTAGAATACAATAAAAAGCTTCTAAAACTAATCACTGTACATCTAGAACCTTATACACTGGCACAAAGGACTGTTTCTAGGTGCTAACAAGACCATTTAGAAATAGTCAGGGCTTCATGACCCTGTTGTGCCTTCTAGAATGCCCTACAAAGTCACAAAACATATTGCAAGAAGTCTGTGAGCAAAGGATGCAGGGCAATCGTACACAAACTCTGGCAACATCCACAGCTCCAACTGTATACGTTATTAGCCCTCCCTACGTTATGTACAGAAAAATAGTTTGGAGTAAACAAGGGATGATGATTATTATGGAAGTCACATGGATGAGTGGGTCTAGGGTGCAGGCCTCACTAGAGGCCTTGGGGGAGGTGTTACATTCCTAGGGAGTTGGTAAAAAGAACAACAGGACTTCAAAGGAAGATATGACAGCAGCAGCATGAACAGTATACAAATTACAAGCCCAGAGGCTGGCCACAAGGCTAGTGTGGTGCAAGACACAGTGCAAATTGCATTGTCAATTAAAACAAGCTCACTGCCCATGACATGTGATTGTTCTGTGCCATGTTATGAATGGGGGTTGCACAGCAGCATGTAAGTGGATACAAACTAAATTTGTGACCATTAACATTTGGCAAGCACATGTTGCAAAATTGTAAAAGAACAGATTCATCCAGGTGCAACCATGGAGACGGTGTTTGGCAGAAATGAATACCAGCCCCACAAGAGACTTGCTTGCACCCCAGTTTGCACCATCTTTGCCCTTTTCAATCATAAATGGTGACTTACTGATTATATGTTTTCAGAACATGGTGCACCAACCACTGCTGATTTCTTTGGCAGTGCTCCTGGTTTCAGATTAAACAAATATAACAGGTGTTGACTATTTTATTAAATGACCAGATATTAAGATAAAAGCAGATGGTTTAAAAAGTGTAAATGAAGCCAATATAGTTTTGAAATGAATCATAGTCTGCACCTCATATACAGCTCAGCATCAAAGAATTTTGCTATAGTTCAATGCATTGCTAAACATTGTTCTTACCCTCTGCTTTAATAGTTCAGAATTCAAGGGTCAGATTTGAAACAGGGTATTTGATTTGAGATGGTTTAAGCTGGTCTAAGGAGTGACAAGAGAATATAGCAAGCAGTCAGCCCTAATGACAGCAGACCTTTTTTATAGACTAAAGGTCGAGAGATGAATTTCAATTATAGAGTGTCAGGATGCCCAAGTGTAGGTACCTGATAAGCCTGAAGCTTAAAGCGTCTACAGATTTCTTCTTCAGAATTTCAATAAAGCTGTTAGCCTTTAGCAAAGAATTTTATTTTATTTTTTTACCAGCAGCCAATTGAAGTAAGCATTTATAAGAAACTCAATATTGAAAGCCCTTAAGCTGATAAGTTGTAGATGTTCAATGAGGCATGACGTTGGTATGTTGTGGATATCCATGCAAATTCCCTTTAGTGTGTTTTGCTAGATTTATTTTCTGCTAAAACTCTTCATTTGTTACAAACTGCTATGCTTCCTCCAATCAAACCTCTACATATTTAATCAGTTTTTAATACAAGTCTCAACAGATGGTTCATTGCAACAGGTTCTATGTGCCTTTATTATAATTATTTATAGGTCTGTGACTATATGCACACAACATTAGACTGAGGCCCCCATGCTGTGTTTCATCTGAATACATATGAGCATAGCTGATTATTTCATCCAGTGACAGATGAGGGGGCACAGCACAATCAGTCTGAATAAATGCCAAACGACATTCTTTTGCTTTCAATAGGGATTAGTTCATGCACTATATTGAACATGATACTTTAGTAATAATACAAACAAAACATAATTAATTTTACATCTTATCTAAGCAATCTCAAATGAAAAATTGTTCCACGGTAGTTAAAACCCCTAAAGATATTGTGTTTCTTTACCTTATAAAACCTTGTCAGTGTACTAATATTTATCATGCATGTTTGGCCACGTGAGTAGTCTGTGACATGTATTTTGTTTCTGTGCAAATCTTCATAGTAATAAACTGTCACATCATCTCATATAAAATAGTAAAGGT
The DNA here is from genome assembly GCA_016271365.2 of Neoceratodus forsteri. NCBI lineage: Eukaryota > Metazoa > Chordata > Ceratodontiformes > Ceratodontidae > Neoceratodus > Neoceratodus forsteri. Next base: position 1,375,865,723 of record CM028130.1, on the reverse strand, counting down.
AAATAATGCTCCAATCACGTATCTTTTTTTTAATGAAAAACTGTGGGTCATGTGAAATGTTCACCTATGACTTTAAGCTACCAACCACAGCAAGACAAAATAACATCCCACATTTAACAGAACTCCACTTCTTATCCACATAGTGAATCTGATTCAAATAGATTTGCAGTTTTTAGTTTCAATAGCGTATCCTCCAAGTTTAAATGGAATATACCCTGGAGGCTGACAGGTGTTTATAAGATGACCAACTCTTCAATTGATTCTCTAGGTAGGAGATCCTCCTTTGCTGGGGTGATGAATGAATTTCAAGTTGCATCTGATAAGCTATAGAGCAGCCTTAGCTCCTCTAAGCTCTTATTAAATAATCTAAAATGAAATTCACAGTTCTTTCCCCTACTGGTAATTCGAAAGTGAACAACAATGTGCCATGTATTGTTACCGTGTCAGGTGAAAACTTGAACATGTGGAAAATTTCCAATATTTCAGTTTCTGGGCTCTCTGCATAATAGGTTATCTTTTTCCACCCACACAGATTGCTTGTGTAAAAAAACTCCCCCTGGTATTATGCTTCTATTTTATGAAGAAATTATGTCTCCCATTAGATGCCAAAAAACAAGTAATTCAGGCTACTTTTATGCCTTTGCTTGACTATTGTCATATAATATATGGAAGAACCTCTACCACACACAGTTACATCAGTTATCCAGATTAGATGTACTGCATCACAGTGTTGCATTTTATAGCCAATCTTATGGTCAGAAGACACCACTGCTCCTTATATACAGCTGCTGGATGGACATCACTTACCACATGGAGAGTGATGATCCTCCACATAAACACTTTAAAATACTCAGGAATATGTTACTGCCACATATTGTATTCATTTTTATGAGATCTACTGGTCTATACAGTCTGAGAAAAAAATGACATTATTCTTCTACATGCCCCCTAGACATTTCACCATCTTTAGAAAAAAGACTTTCAGCTGGCTCCCTCCTTCCCTTTGGAATAAACTGTGAAGGTTGTGTAACCTGAATTCCTTAACTCATCTTAACACCTTCAAAACTCTAATTGTTAACCATTGTACATAAAAATGTGAATGTGGTTGACTGCCCTGATTTTATTTACCATCCCTGATTTTTGTTGTTGTTGTTGTTTTTGTTTATTGTTAGGGAGGTAAAAAATATTCACATTTGTCTGTAAAATGTGAATGTTTTTGACCTCCTGGATTTTTTTATTGTTAGATTATGGTATTTGCTTTGATTTTACCTTTCCTCTATTCCCTCTTTCTTTTGCATCATGTAGTCATTGCATTTCTGTTTATTAATTATGCGTATATGTATCGGCTTCCACCTATTGTCATGAGGACTGGAGGCTGACCTGCATCTTTCAAGGAGGGAGACCACAGTCTTTAGCAGAGATTTAAATATTACTTGTATGAGCATTTCAACTAGCCAGTCAGGAAGGCTTTAAAAAAGGGAGGCAACAATTGCTCCAACCCCCCGATGATGAAGCAGCAGGGAAGGGAATACTGACAGGAGTAAGCTCACCCAGTGCGGGGGCACAAGAAGATGGGTGGGACAAGGGACAGTACAAGGGGGGGGTTAAATCAGGAAAGCAAGAAGAAAGGGTTAAAAGAGATAATTAATGGAGAAGATAAAAATGGAAGAGTGGGATTGAGAGAACTTCAAGGAACAGCACAAGCAGGAAGTGTGGAAGCCAGGAAGCAGGCAGGGAGGAAGTAAAGTATGGAGAACCATGTGTGCCATTGTATGGAGTAAATAAAACTCAGGACCTGGAGGCCATCATGGTGGAGGCTAGCCTGGATTTGGTGGTAATAACAGAGTCATGGAGCACTGACAGTCAGGACTGGGACTTAACCATATTGGGCTACTCTTTGTTTAGGAGAGACAGGGAAGGGAAAAGGGGTTATACTATATGAGAGGGAGGGAATTAAGACCATGGAAGTACCGAGGTGCCCAGAGGAAAAAAGAATTGATGGAGCTGTTAAGGGTCATTCTGGAGACAGAGCCTGCATCTTCTATCTGTACAGGTGTGGTGTACAGACCTCCATCACAGGAAACAGAGTTGGATAAGGCACTTGAGGAAGATATCATCAGTATGGCAAATACAGAGGAGTTGCTGCTAGTTGGGAACTTCTGTCTGCCAGATGTGTATTGAAGCCTTCCAACTGCAGCGTCAGCAAAGAGCAGGGCCATCCTTGAGTCCCTACATGTGCTACTCTCAGGTTGCTAATCAAGGAACCCACTAGGGACAGTGCAGTGCTGGACCAGGTGCTTACAAACTGGGATGGCATTGCAGACATCATTGTGGGAAATTCCTCAGGTACCAGGTATCACTTTACAGTGTGGTTTAACATTAAGATGGGAATAGAGGCCAACCACATGAGGACAAAGATCTTGGACTTTAGGAAGGTGGACTTTAAAGAAATGGGACACTGCCTCAGAAACTTCTTAGTAGGAGATGATTGTCAGGGAGGGGTAGAGGAGAGGCTAAGTGTGGAAAAATAAGGGATGGAGTAGTTAACAAAACCAACCTATGTATAATAGTAGTGAGTAAAAAAAAAGACAGTGTTATGGTTCTCTAAGAAAGTGGCCAAGGTGGTCAGGAAAAAAAAAGGGTACCATTCAGGAGGTATGAGGAAACAAAGAGGGAGGAAGACAGGAGGTGTACTAAGTAAAACAAGTGGATGCAGGAAAGGCAGTGAGGGGAACAAAGGTGCAGACAGAGGAAAGGATAGCCAAGGTGGTAGCTAAAGGTGATAAGACTCTTTTCAGGTACATGAGAAAGAAGAGGAAAGCTATGGGAGGGATAGGGAGGATAAGGATGGCACCAGAGAAGACTGCACAGAACAGAATCAATTAAAAGCTGTCATTTAGAACAAGCACTTCTGCTCAGTCTTCATAGTGGAAGGAAAGGGGAAAGACCACCAGGGAGCAGCAAGAACAAAGGTGGGGTGGTGGACATCAGTATAATTTCAGAGGAAAGAGTCCTGAAGGGACTTGCAGCTCTGAAAGTAGACAAGACTATGGATTGGATGGGATACACTCAAGAGTACTAAAAGAATACACGTAGGTGCCAACTGCCCCACCGAGGGCCTTGTTCAATAGCTCACTGGAAACATACATGGTTCAGGATGCTAGGAGAAGATGTGCTTCCTCTCCATAAGAGCAGCAGGAGTAGGCTAGCAACTATAGGCCAGTCAGTCTCACCTTAGTGGTAGGGAAATTAATGGAACCCTATTAAAATAAAGGTTGGTATGTTATCTTGAATTCAGTGGGCTACAGGACCAAAGGCAGCATAGATTCATGGGAAGGGGGTCATGCCAGATGACTCTGATTGATTTCTTCAGTTGGGTCACTAGGAACATATTCAAGGGAAATGAAGTGGACATGGCCTATATGGAGTTTACCAAGGCCTTTGACATTGTGCCACACAGGAGACTGATAAAGAAATTAAGCAGTCTAGGGGTGGGATCCAAAGTGGTGAACTGAGTAAGGAACTGGTTAATGTATAGAGGACAGATGGTTGTGGTTAATGGCACTCACTTGAATAAGGGGAGAGTGACTAGCAGGGTGCTGCAGGACTTAGTACTAGGACTGATGCTCTTCACTGTCTTCCTAAGTAACATTGTAGAAGAACTGTTAGGGAAAGTATGCCTTTTCGCAAATGACACCAAAATCTGTAATAGGGTGGTCACTCAAGTGGGAGTAAAGATAATGAGTGGGGACCTTGGGAAAGCTGATGAGTGATCAACAGATGGCAGTTGGGGTTCAATGTCAAAAAGTGCAAAATACTAAAGTAGGGCATGGGAACACAGGAGCTGAGTATAGGATGGGGGTTACTGACAGTCATTAAGCAGGAAAGGGTGCTAAGGATTATCATATCTGATGACATCAAAGTAGCAGGGCAGTATGACAAATGAGTGGGTAGGGCCAGTGAGATGCTGGGATGCATAGAGAAAGTTATCTCCAGCAAGAGGAGGGAGGTAGTTTGCCACTGTATCATTCTCTTTTGAGACCCCACCTGGAATATTGTATCCATTTCTGGAGGCTGCATCTCAGAAAGGACATAGACAGGGTGAAGGCAGTCCAGAGAAGAGCAACTAAAATGTTGCAGGGGTTGCATCAAAAGCTCTACCAAGACAGGCTGAGGGATCTCAACAGGTACACCTTGGAAGAGAGGAGAGGGAGAAGGGTCATGATCGAGATCTACAAGTACCTCATGAGGGTGAACAGGGTGCAGTAGAGGAGTTTCAGATGAGAAAGATCACCAGGACCAAAGGGCATGCAATGAAGCTGGAAGAGGAGAGTTTAAGAGGGATGTAAGGAATTGCTACTTCACTGAAAGAGTAGTGAACAATGGAACAGACCTCCTTCAGAAGTGGTTGAGATAAAAACAACAGTGTGCTTCAAGCATGTGTTTGAAAGATGTAGGGGAATATTAGTAAATACGGAGGAAGGACAGTTGCTGGAAACAAGCTAGGGTCTATGGAGACAGACTAGGCAAGGACCATCTGTGTAGACTGGGTGGGCCAAGCAGTCCTTTTCATGCTGACAAATTCTATGTTTCCTTTTTTGTTAATATCTACTACTGTAATGCTGACTATTGTATTGTCACCTGTCCTATCCAGGAGCTCCTTGTAGGTGAGTTTTGCTCAATGGAGCTTTTTTCCTGATGACATCAATACCAATACAACATGCATCATAATGGAGGACTTTCTGCAAAAAATAGCAAATAGGCTACTACAGCTTAATGATGAAGTGTCCAAGGTCAAAGCATCTTTATGTAATTAATAAAGCAAACATACAGAGTAGAATGTTGCTTTACCAATATTGAGGTGAAAATATGCAATTATTTGAGGGTGACTGATAAAAATGCAAAGTGCACATAGCAGCACACCTTTGGGAATTTGTGCAGGAGGGTATACTGTCATCACTGTGACTGAATTTTGGCACCGCAATTAGGGTGCCTCAACAAGGGCAACAGTGACAGAGGCAATCTTGATTTTAGATCGCATCTCACTGATGCCGTTCTTTGTGGCCACACAATTTCTGCCCACTCCAGGGCATGTCCACCCCAGAGGAGGTTATATTTAGTTTGGGGGGGTGGGGGTTGAATTACCCAACAAAAACTGTGGTTTCCCAGGAGGATGCTTTGGCACTGTAACTCCTGGGAGATGTAATACCTGGTGCTGTAATGCTGGGCAGCATGTTGCCTGGACCATAACCAGTGTCAACAACAAAATTTTCACACCAGCATGGGTGAACCATGCAGAAGCACAGTTGCTGGAGTGTGAATTTTCGTACTGTAGGCCTATCCAAGGACTCAGAATTTCCTAATATATGCCAGTTTATTGATACTGAACTACTGAATAAAGTACTTGCCATTTGATCTACCTAGTCACCTGATCTACAGTAGGACACAAATGCAAAAATGGCTGCATGTCACACTCGGTGCATCTAAATATTATGGGCCAGATTTTCAAAGTGTGGTGCAGAGCTTGCACCAATCCGTACACCATGACACATAAGTTCTGATGGTGCACCACCCCCCTTTGCTGTAACTGTGCCCGATTTTACAATCTCAGGTGCAGTTGCAACAGTTTCCATGATTTATACCAGCCCATGCCAAATATCTGGTGAAAGCTCTGTACAAATTGCTTCCATGATTGCCACAAGGTAAACCATAAAAAGTTGGTCAAACTTGCAGCAACTGGAGCACAGGACAGAAGATCCCAATTGCTGTCTAGGAGAATGCCTCAAGCATGGTGCACCATATCTTCGGCACACCTGGGGCTTGCAGCATTCTTGCCCTTTTGAAAATCCAGCCCTATGTGTTTCATAAATGGAAACATGCCTTGCTTCCCATGGTGGCATATTGGAACCAAATTACAGATCAGAATATAAAAATAAGAAATGCATGCTGCAGATCAAAATCAAATTCATAAATGCTACATGTATAGGAAAGAGTAAACAGGTTCAGACTAGACAGACATAAGTGTTTTCTCATCCTCATTTTTTTTCATTTTATTATTTGAATTACAGGTAGGTACGCTGGAATATACATTCAATTTTTAGGTAGAACCTGAGGTCAGAGTACTAACAAACAAAACAAACAACAAAGTATACAAGGTACAAAATACAGTGAAGTCATACAATAAATTAGTCAATATACTCATTTCATACTTACTTACATAAACATACGTTTGTCTTTTTAAGATACTGAGTAACAGATTAGGAGAATAACCTGGCAGAAGGGAGATGTTTAATATGTGTTGGAAATGAATTCCATAGGGAAGCAGCACAATGTGCAGAAGTTCTTTTTCCTGTGCTAGTACACATGAAGGGTATAACTAGTTGAGAATTTTGAAATGATCGTGAGTCATAGACATAGGTATGCTTGGTTAGTAGTCTACAAAAAGAAACTGGAATATCAGAATTCATTGTACTCTACATAAAGTGTGATGATCATTTATAGTTATTCAGAAGTGAGAGCCAATCACCTTTGTCCAAAATTAGATAATGGTGAGACTTGTTGGGTACCAGGAGCACAAATTTGCAAACTTTTTGAAGCAGTACCTTTTTCCTAGAGAGTACTTGAAGGTGCAGTATCAATAACAATGGAGGCGTAATTTAGAGTTGGAAGATAGCTTTGTTGTGCTATGGGCAATCAAGTTTCATAAGTTAAGGAATTTTTTGTACCATAGAGTGTACCAATTTTCAAGTTTATCTTGGCAGTAATTTTGTCCATGTTTACATTAAATCTCAGTCTAGAACAACTCCAAGATATTTAAAGGCATTCACAGTATCAATCAAACACCCATCAACTCAAAGTATGTACCTTGAAGTCACTGGAACATTGTTTCAGTTTGGGATCTAGAACAAATAACATGGCTTTTGGTATTGTTTTATATAGAACAAGGTTGTTTTGACAGAGCCAATCCTGCTCTTTGATGACTTTGTGGCTTAGTGTGGTATTAGTTTCAGATATGTTTGAGTTGTGAGCCATTAGTACTGCATCATCTGCATATAGATATGAACCACAATTATGGGTCAAATGAGAGATTGGGTCAATAAAAAAAGGAAAGAGCAGAAGACCCAGTATGGAGCCCTGAAGGACTCTATGCTGGAATCTCTTGCAAGTTCAAAGAGTTACATCAAATTTAAAACACTGAAACTTGTCAGAAAGATGGTTGCCAAACCAGTCCAGTGCAGAAATTCCTAGTCCCAACTGCCTAAGACAATTCAACAAAAATGGATGATCCATCAAGTCTAAAGCCTTGGTTAGGTCCAAAAACACTGCCCCCATAAGGCAACCAGACTTGGTATCCCTGAGGAGAGTGTCCATGAACCCAACGAAAGCAGTGTCCGCCCCCCAAGAATCCATGCTAGTTTATGGAAATTAATTCATACATTTTACTGTAATCATTGAGTTGCTGACATGCAATTTTCTTTTGCACCTTGGACAGGGCAGATAAAATAAAGCTAGGATGATAGCTACAGAAATCAAGTTGAGACCCTGATTTATGTCCTGGAATTACGCACATTTTTTTCCATAAATTAGGTACTTCTCCTGTTTGAAAAGACAGACTAAATAAAATGCTAATTGGATAGGCAATGTTTGGAGCAGCAAGAGCCAACAGTTTGGGGGACAACTCATCACAGCCAGGAGATTTGTCTGGTTTTAGGTTTTTAAGCATTTTTATTACATCTGCACTTTTCACAACCTTTAGAAAAAAGCTAGGTCTATCTAATTTAATATTGTGATTGTAGTTCACATATTGCCACATAAGCCTGTCTGATAAGAATCTAAATTAGTAAACTGTTGGTTTAATTCCTCTGCAATTGAGGCAAGATTCATTAGCAATTAATGGATATGTTGTAAAGATCTACTACATAACAGTAGTGGCTGTCAATAGAAGCATTAAAACAAAGAATTTGTTGGAAGAAAAGGACTGGTAGGCCCATCTAGTCTGCCCTAATTCCCTTGCCAATTACTACATCCCAAACCCTTTTTGAACCCAGGTGCACCTTCTTCCTCTGTTTTCATTACATATTATGCCCATGTGCCTATCCCATGCATGCTTGAAGCTCTTCACTGTCTAAATCCCCACCACCTCTTCAAAGTACCCACCACCCTTTCTGTGAAGAAGTATTTCCTCACATCCCACTTAACACCCCATCTCACCAGCTTCATTGCATGCACCTGTGTTCTGGTGCTATTCCTGCTCCAAAAAAGACTCACCCTCTGCACATTGTGCACCACCGTGAGGTACTTATAGGTCTCAATCTTGTTTCTTCTCACTGTCCTCTCTCCTTTAGGAACTACATGCTGAGCACACTTAGCCACTCCTAGTATGTTTTTTTCTGCAACCCCCACATCATTTTGATAACACTCCTCTGGCCTGCTTCCACTCTGTCAATGTCCTTGATGGTGAGGTCTTCAGAACTGGACACATTACTCCAGGGGGGTCTCACTTGTGAATGATACAGTGGCAACAACACCTACTTTCTTCTAGAAATCCCCCTCCCTATGCACTCCAGCATCCCTCTAGCCTTGCCTACTGCCTTGTCACACTGCCCTGTCCATTGAGATCATCATATATGATTATCCCAAGGTCTGTTTATTGCTTCATGATTGTCATTGCCTCCCACCATCCTATACACAGCTCTAGGATTTCCCTGCCCAAGGTGCATTACTTTGCACTTATTGGCATAGAAATTCAGCTGCCACAGTCTAGACTGCTCCACTAGTTCTCCAGACTAGAGCAGTGAGAAAAAAATTCCACTGGTGGAATTTCCAGGAAAGTTAGATTTTAGCTTCCATGAAAGTTCAGAAATCCATTTATGAACTTTCATGGAAATTCGCCCTGCCCTGCAACCTACAGTTAGAGATGGGCAAAGGGCCAAAAATTCACTCCATAGAGTGATTCACGGAGTAATGTAGAATCCACAAAGTGCCCTCAATGTGAAGTTGAGTACTTCGTGTTATAATGAGGAAAGCGAAGCCCATTGAAACCAATGACTTTGATTTTTCCGCCTTCCCCCAAACCACTTCTCCACCAATTTTAAGGTGAAGTGGCTAGTGGTCCCTCCCCCCACCCGATCAACAGCTTCAATTGTAAAAACAAATTCCCTGGTGGCTATTAGTCCCTCTCTCCACCAGATCACCTGCCACATATCTTAGAAAAAAATCCCTGGTGGCTAGTAGTCCCTCCCCTCACACTATCACCAGCCGCAATTTAAAAAAAATCCCTGGTGGCTAGTGGTCCTTCCCCCCACTCGATTACCCACCTCATATGTAAAAAAAAAAAAAAAGCCCTGGTGGCTAGTGGTCCCTCCCCCCATTCAATCACCTGATCACCCACCCCATAGGTAAAAACAAAATCCCTGGTGGCTAGCGGTCCCTCCCTCCACCGTTCACCTGCCCAACAAGGACATCTTGCCCTTGTGTCCAGTGTAATTCCCCTCATCACTATTCCCCTTCTAGTAAAAAAATAAACATTTCCTTAGTGGTCTAGTGAATGCCCCTTCCCTACCCCCTATCTCCTGGTAGTCCATGAATTCAGATATCCCTGGTGGTCTAGTGCACCCACCCCTGTAGGCAGTGCCCCACCACCCCTCTCCCCTATCAAGAACCTGAGCAGGTAACTGGCACAGCTCTCCTCTCTCCACCTTGTCCGGCCACCCACTGAGCTGTCAATGAGGGAGCACATGCTTGTACAAGCACGCACTCATTCAGCTCAGTGGGTGGCCAGCTGTGGCAGAGAAAGAAGTACTGTGCAAGTCACCCATTCGGGTTCAGGGTGGGGGGGGTGTTTGGACACCATCTGCCAGGGTGGGGCAACAGGGGGTGCACTAGACCTTCAGGGATATCTGAATTCATATACTGCCAGGGGATTGGGGATAGGGAGGGGGTTCGCTAGACCTCCAGAGAAATGTTTATTTTTTTGACTACATGGGGGATCGGGATGGGGAGGTTACACTGACTCCAGGGCATGATGTCCTTATTGGGCAGGTGATCAAGTGGGGAAAGGGACCTCTAGCTACCAGGGATATTTTTTTTTTACATATGGGGTGGGAGATCAGGGGTGGGGGAGGGACGCTAGCCACACGAGGTATATTCTTTACATATGGGGCAGGTAATCAGGTAGGGAATGTTAGCCATCGGGATTTTATTTTTATTTATGGGACAGGTTTAGGTGGGGAGGGACTGTAAGCCACCAGGGTTTTTTTTACATGTGGCTAGTGATCAGGTGGGGTGGGACTGTTATCCATAAGGGATTTATTTTTACAGTGGCAGCAGGTGATTGGGTGGGGGGAGGGGCCATTAGCCACCAGGGAATTATTAATTTTAACATTAGGCAAGTACAACGACCAGTGAGGGAAGGGGTGAAGGTCACTGCACATGAGGGAAAGTATCTGACAGAGCAGAAATTTGCCCAAACACATTCAAGATTTCGAAATCGCCACAGGCAGATTGTCAGAAACTTCTGCAAAAGTTGTACAATTTGGTGGAAGTTCTACTAAGGCAGAAATCATACCTTTCACCCACCTCTACCCCAGTCCCCTTTGCATTCTTTCCACCCTTTCCTGGGTGTCAACCCTGTTGGAGATTTGTGTGTTATCTGCAAAGAGACACACCTTTCCCTCCAGTTCCTCAGCAATGACACTTATGAGGACATTGAAGAGGGTCAGACCCAGGTAGTTTATCCTGTCGCACATTGCTGGTCACTGTCCCATTCAATGTATGCAGTTTACCATAATCCTCTGCCTCCTATCGTTCAACTGGTATGATACCCATCTTACCACCTTCTCTTTAAATCTCTGCCTGCTATGTTTCTTTTTTAGTCTCCAGTGCAGCACAGTGTTGAAGGCCTAACTGAAGTCCAGATAGGCCACATCCATTGCCCTGCCCTGATCCAACTCCCTAGTTACCTAGTCAAAGAAATCCAAGAGATTTATTTGACATGACCTCCTCGCTGTGTAACCTTGCTGCTGGTGGTCGTGTAGGCCATTTGCCTCAAAGTACTCCATCACCCTCTCCTTCAGCAGAGTCTGCTTTATTTTCCCCACCAGAGATGTGAGACTGACAGGCCTGTAATTTCTAGCCTCTTTCCTGTTTATTTATTTTTATATATTATTTTATTTACTTAGCAATATCGGAATTACAATCCTTTGAGTCAGAGACTGATTTACAAAGGCTCCACGTCAAGGAGAAACATAGATTACAAGACAAACAATAAGCATTGAATAAAGTTAACATACAGTAATTATTATACAATTCTAGGAATAAACAGCAGATAAGGCAGGACGGGAGTCCCTTGTCAAGGGGAGGGCAGGAAACAGCAGGAAGGGAGGGAGGGAGAAGGCAGGAGGGGGTCCCTTGTCAAGGAATATGGGGAGGGCCAGAGCTAGGAGGAATTGGAGTACATTAGTGGCAGCTGTTGCTGTTGTGCAGAGGAGCCACATCGGCCTTCCTCCAGTCCTCTGGTACTAACCCCCCCACAATGAAATGATGAATACTGTGGCAAGAGTGGCATTTAGCACAGTGCTCAGTTCTTTTAGAACTCTTTGGTGAATCCTGTCCAATATCTTAGATTGGTTGTCCTTTAGGGCTTCCAGTTCCATTTTGAATCTGAACTTGTGTCCACTACCCCCAGTGCCATCTGATACATGTTATTTTGTCCCCATCTACTGTGAAGACTGAGCAGAAGTATTTATTTAAAATGTTACAGTCTTTTTGATCTTCTTCTGCACAGTTCTCCCCCCAACCTCAGAATTCTCATTATCCCACCACTTGCTTTCCTCTTTTCAATAACATTCCTGAAAAAATATTATCCCATTTTTTGATCTACTTGGGTATCTTCTCCATTTGTGTCTGAGCTGCCCTCATCCTCCTTCCTGCCTCCCTTGTTTTTTCCAGATACACCTCTCTGTTCCCCTCCATCTGATCTCCTTGCACTTCCTAAAAGCTGTCTTTTCTCCATTACTGCCATAGCCACATCTTCTGAGAACCATATTGACATTGCCTTCCTCCTACCCTTGCTTACTTCCTTTAGACAGATGATGTTGACTTAGCTATTCACTCCTTGATTTTTTTCCCACTGGGTCTCCCCTCCCCCGTTCTTCATTGCTTTGAGGTATTTACTGAGGCAGTCTCCCATTTTTTTAAAACCTGCTCACTTGATGTCCAGAACCATCATCTATGTTTTTTTTTTCCTTCCCAATCCATATGCCAAACCCCACAGTATGGTGATCATTTGTACGCAGAGGACTACCTACTGTGATGTCTGCAATGCTGTTCCCTGTTACTAAATACCAGGTCCAGCACTACCCTGTCTCTAGTGGGTTATGTAACCAGTTGCCTGAGAAACACCCCTTGTAGGGAGATGAGGATGGCCCTGTTTGTAGCTATGGCCAGAATGCTCCATTCTACATCTGGCAGATTAAAGTCCTGGAGAATCAATACCTCCCCTTTGCTTGCCTTTCTGCCACTACCCTGCCCCAAAGTCTTGTCTAACTACTACTCCTATGTTGGTGGTTGGTACACCACCCCCTGCAGATAAAGGCCCTGACCCCTGTCTCTAAACCATCCCAAAGTACCTCCAGCCCTTCCTTATCCCCTTGGTGTCCCTGTATCTCTGTGGCCTTTATACCTTCCCTCACACAAAAAACAACCCCTCCTTTATACCCTGTCCTTCCTTTCTGGAACATGGTGAAAGCCTGGTATAGCCGCTTTCTACCTGTGTTTTTCAGTGCACCATAACTATATTGTAGCCACAAGATCCAGATCTGCCTTCAAAATGATTGCCTAAAGGTCATAAATTTTATTTCCAGTGCTCCTGGCATTGGCATACATCGTTCTCCACTCCTTTCATACCGCCCTTCCCAATTCTGCTTTCCCTTCTGGTTCCCATCTTCACCTGTGCAGTTTCCCTGGTAGTGTCCTCCTCCTCATTTGCATTATACTTCTGCCTACTGCCTACCCTCCTTTAACCTTCTTTCAGCTTTAAATCTAGCTCCTACCCTTCTCCTTGTCCTTCCACACCTCTACTCCTGGGGAATTCATCTCTCCTTGGCTGCACCTCTGTGCTGCTCTATTCTCGGGGGGGGGGTGCAATCTCTGCCTCTCTTGCTTTTTCTGCCTACCATCTTAGCTAATTTAAATACCCATCAAAGAATCATCTAAAACTTCTGCCCAGGATTGCTGTTCCACTTCCAGATGGATGGAGGCCATGCCCTCTGTGCAGGTGGTGTACTGATAGTACAATGAAACAGCAACAGCGAAGACCATTACAGCAACAGAAACCTACAGGTCGCTGTAATGGTCCCTGCTGAACACCAGCACTGCATCTCCTGGTGTTTTGACCCCTGCCAAAAACAACTCTGACTCGGAGTTGGTTAACTAAATACTGGGGGGGCGGAGCCCCGCACATGGGGGTTTGGGGGGCATAGCACCCCAAGAAAACACAACGGAATACCAAAAGCACAATGCCAACAATTTGCATTATGTCTGTTGATGTGCAGGATAATAATAATAATAATAACTTTATTTATATGAAGCTCAATTCAAAAAATATCAAAGTGCTTTTACAAAACAACTAAAACCATTAAAATATGTAAAACCACTTAAAACAACAGAATCCATAACTTAATAATTAAGACAGGCAAGAGAGAATAAGTACATTTTCAGAGCACATTTAAAGCTCTCCACAGTCAGGCACCCCCTTATCCAAGGAGGTAAAGAATTTCACAGGGTAGGAGCCGCAAAAGTGAATGATCAGGCTCCAGAGGTCTTCAAACGCACCCTGGGAATCTCTAGTAATCCCTTCTCGACAGAGCGGAGCAGTCAGATGGGGTGGTAGAGACAGAGGAGCTCTTGCAGATAACTCCATCATTGTCCATGTAGGGCCTTGTAGGTTAGTAAACTGACCTTGAAGGTATTCCACCACTGACCTGGCAGCCAGTTCAGGCTGTGCAGCACAAGTGTGATATGGCTAAATCTAGGGATCCCAGTCAACAACCTGGCCATAGCATTCTGCACCAGCTGCAAGAGGTGGATATCAACGCCCAGAAGCCCTAGGTAAAGGGTTTTGGAGTAATCAAGGCAGGAGGTCACAAAGGCATGGACCATAGTGGAAAGATCACTGGGTGGAACAAGGTGCTTAATCCGCGTGATATTCCTCAGGTGATAAAATGAGGTCTTGATGATGGATGACATCTGAAACTTCAGGGTCAAATCCTAGTCAAAAATAACACCCAGACTCCACACCCATTCAGAGGACATCAGTTGGTAACCCACAAGCAGAAGCCCAGAGGTCTGCTTTGCTGAGGACCCCTCTACCTGGTGACCTGGGTCCACTACCAAAACCTCAGTCTTGTCAGGGTTCAGCCTCAGCCAGTTGGCACTCAACCAGCCCTGAATCTCAGTGAGGCAGTTGTTAAACACCGGGACTGTATCATCCTGGTCAGGTCCAAAGGACATGTATAGCTGAGTATCATCTGCAAGCAGTGAAAACTCAATCCATACCGCCTTACAGCGTCTCCTAACAGCAGCATGTACAGCATGAATAACATAGGGAAAAGCACAGAGCCCTGGGATACCCTACATGGTAGAGATAATCCATCAGAGAAATATATTCCCGACACAACTCTCTGAGATCTACCAGTGTGGAATGAGTGGAACCATCTGATGACTGTACCTGACAGTCCATAGATCATCCACAGGCACTCCAGCAAGACGTCATGATTCATGGTATCAAATGCGGCAGAGGATGTCGGTGACTTTGGTGTCACTGTGGAATGGTAGATTCAGTGCAGGCCTCTATCCCCACAGGTGTGACTCCAGTCCTTGATGTAGCCAAAACCATTCTTTCTGGACCATGCCTTCAACCACTCATTGAAGTCCCTGCTGCAGTGTTCCTAGCCCCCTCCAGCCATATACAGGTAGCTGTTCAGTGAAGGGCACTGTGTGAGTTACCTGCTTCTGGCCCCTTTCCAGCTCCCTAAACCTATACTGCACTACCCCTGCTGTGTCCCTTGCCTGGTCATTTGTCCCCAGATGGACAATGATATCCAGCTCCCCTCTCCGGCTCTTATGCTCTAGCAAGCCTAATGATCTGCTCTCCATCTCTCGGTACTGAGGTGCCAGGTAGGCATCTCACCTCATACCCCCCTTCCTCTTGCTAAAACTACTCCTCTAATAATTGAGTCCTCCCAGACAATGCTTACTCCTCTTCTGTGGTCTTTTGCTTCCCACCCTAGGGCCTCCCCTATCGAGGACCATTACAACCTCTCTGGCCAATATCATGGGTACCTATATCTGGCAGTTCAGTCCTTGACAGAGCCATGAATATGTTCCATAGCCTGGTTCCACAACTACATATAACACATTGGAGGGCAAGGTCAGCTGTACATGTCCTTTGTGACCAGACAGGATGTGATCCTCTCGGTATTTAATAACTGTCTATCCGAGATCCAGTACTGGATGAGTGCCAGATGGCTGCAGTTGAACCCAGTTAAAACTAAGGTTCTGGTTGTGGACCCAGATCTCCAGGAAGTGGGTTTATTAGCAGTACAACCCTCTGGGCTTTGGCGCGGGGATATTCAACTGACTATCTCAGATCAGGTGTGGAACCTGGGTGTTATTTTTGATGATGGGTTGACCCTTACATCTCAGGTGTTGGCTGTTGTCAAAACCTCTTTTTACTATCTGAGGAATATCACCCGGGTGAAGCATCTGGTTCCTCCTGATGATCAACCAGTGTTGGTCCATGCCTTCATAAACTCCCGCCTTGACTACTGCAATGCCTTCTACCTAGGGCTACCAGGGATTGATATTCGCTGCCTGCAGCTGGTGCAGAATGCAGCAGCCAGGCTATTAACTGGTGCTTCCAGGACCAGTCATATAATAACTGTGCTCCGCGAACTACCCTGGCTGTCAGTACAGTGATGGATCACCTTCAAGGTTGGGTTACTGACTTATAAAGTCCCACATGACCAGGAACTCTATTTGCAAGATCTCCTCCACTCATACTGCCCTCTCTGTCCTCTCCATTCCTCCCTTGATGGATTGCTGAAGATTCCCAGGGTTCACTTAAAGACATCTGGGGCCTGGTCTTTTGCTTTTGCGGCCCGACCTTGTGGAATTCTCTACCTCTTCGGGTATGAGAGTGCCTGACCATCCAGAGTTATAAAACAGCACTTCAAACATATTTATTCAGCCTGGCATATTCAGATTCTTTTTAGATTAGTTGAATTCAATATTTATTGAACTGTAGTTTTATGGATTTTAATATTTTGATTTTTTTAGATTGTTTATTATTGTTAGGGTTGCTTAGTTATGTACAAGTGCCTTGGTTTTTAGAAAGGCACTTTTTACAAATAAAAATATAATGATGATGATGAATGTGACTGAGTAGCCTGCAAGGGATAAACTGGCACCAACTCTGCATGTGGAACTTTGCGGAAGCACAAGGTGGTTGAGTAGCCTGCAAGGAATGAACTGATGCCACCCACCAAATGTGACACTTTGAGGCAGTGATGACAAGGTGATTGAGTGGCCCAACCTCAGTGTACATTTCGTTACCTATGTAGTGTTGCTGCCTCAGACCACTGCATGGGTGGGTGGGCAGGTGAGTGGCCTCAGATGGATGAACTTTTACCACCAATGCATCTGAAACTTTTTTGGTGGCAAGGTGGTTGACTGGCCTGCAGGGGATGAACTGGCACTACCACTGCAACTGAAATTGTTTTGGGAGGCAAGGTGGTTAAGTGGCCTGCAAGGGATGAATTGGCACCACCACTGCATGCTTCCACCTGGCACTCCCATCCCACCAGAGTGACAAATGAGTTCCTTAGTCTGGTACCACTGCTGCATGCAATACTTTGAGTGTCAAGGTGATTGAGTGGCCTGCAAGGGATGAACTTGCATCACCACTGCATTGAAGACTTTGTTGGGGGGGGCAGCATTGTGGTTGATTGGACAGGAAGGGATGAAGTAGCACCACCACTTGGTATGAGACTTTGGATGGGGGGGAGGGCAAGTGGTTGATTGGCCTGAAAGGGATAAACTGGAACCACCTTGCATCCAAGACTTTTGGGAAGGAGCAAGGTGGTTGAGTGGCCTGCAAGGGATGAACTGGTGCCACCACTGCATGGGAGATTTTGGGTCCATGGGAGGCAAGGTAGTTATTGGCCCAACATCAGTGTAACTTTTTTGCCTGTGTTGTTTTGGTGCAAGGCATGAATTGGCAGCATCACTGCAGGCAAGGCTTTGGGGAGGAGGTGGTTGAGACAGTGTACTAGATGACAGTGAATGGGGAGGGTCTTCCAGTACAGACCATCAACCCAGGCTGTGTACCAGGTGGTGGTGAATAGGAAGGGGCTGACACCAACAGCCAATGAAATAGACTGTGTCCCATGTGATGGTGAAAGATGATGGTCTGACATCACATACCACCGATCCAGAATACCAGGTGAAGGTGAATGTGGAGGGATCACAACACAGACCACTGAGCAACCTGAGCAACTTTGTGTAACATGTGATGGTGAATGGGAAGGGGCTGATACTACCAAGCACTGACCAGGACCCTGTAACTCTGAATGTGGAGGGGCTGACACCACCGAGCACCACAGTGATGGGCTAAGCTGAAAAAAAACATAGGCACATGTCTTTTTAAATTGCAAGTTGCAGACATTTTCTATCATTAATTAGAGTGAAATAAATAAATTTAAAAGAGAACTGTAGATAAAGGGTACAGTAACTAGTTGGGGTAGTGATGCATAATACAAACAATCAGCACTCTGCAGAATAGCACTGCACGAGACACATAGCAAATATATGGTAAATATATACATATATATTCTTTGCAAATAACTGCATTAATGCACTGGTTAGGGTTCAGGTTAACACTACAAAAGTAGGGAAATGCAGCATTAGAGTTTCCAGACCTAACTACCCATCCACACCCCCAAAACAGCAAATGGGAAAAACATTAGGGTTTTGTACTTCTAAAACTCAAGGTGGACAAAGCAATGGGGCCTGACGGGATTCACCCTAGAATCCTAAAAGAGATAAGGGAGGACCTAGTGACACCACTAACCACACTTTTTAACAAATCATGGGAAGTTGGGGTGGTACCTGAGGACTGGAGAAGGGCAGATGTGATTCCCCTTCACAAAAGTGGGAGCAAGGCAGAAGCAAAAACTACAGACCTGTTAGTTTGACCTCAGTGGTGGGGAAAATGATGGAATCACTTCTGAAAGAAAGAATTGTTGAGTACCTAGAGGCCAGCGGGGCACTGGACCCAAAGCAGCATGGATTCACAGCAGGAAGGTCATGTCAGACAAATCTAATCGATTTCTTTGACTGGGTGACCAAAGTAATAGACCAGGGAGGGGCTGTGGATATGGCCTACCTAGACTTTAGCAAGGCATTTGACACAGTCTCGCACAAAAGATTAATAATCAAGTTAGCCAGCCTGGGAGTGGGTCCCAGGGTGGTAGCCTGGGTAGAAAACTGGTTGCACAACAGGACACAGAAGGTAATAGTGAATGGAACACATTCTGAAGAAAGTGGGGTTACTAGTGGAGTACCTCAGGGCTCAGTACTGGGTCCAGTCCTTTTCACGTCTTTATAGGTGACATTGCAGAGGGTCTGAAGGAAAGGTATGCCTCTTTGAGGACGCACACAAAGATCTGTAACAGAGTTGATACACAAGGGGGGTAGAAAGGATGAGAAGGGACTTGGCAAGGTTGGAGGAATGGTCAGACATATGGCAACTTAGATTCAATGCAAAGAAGTGCAAAGTAATGCACCTGGGAAATAAAAATCTAGGAGAAGAGTACACAATAGCAGGGGGAGGTACTAACAACAACAATAATGGAAAGGGTTCTGGGTGTAGTCATATCAGATGACCTAAAGGTGGGTATGCAATGTGAGAAGTCAGTAGGGAAAGCCAGGGGGATACTGGGATGCATAGGAGGGGCATCACAAGTAGAAAAAGGGAAGTGGTTATCCCTCTATACAGACAGTTGGTGAGATCCCATCTGAGTACTGCGTGCAGTTTTGGAGACCTCATCTACGCATGGACATAGACAGGATGGAAGCAGTCCAGAGGAGGGCAACTAAAATGGTGCAGGGTCTACGTCAGAAACCATATGAAGAGAGACTGAGAGAGCTTAATATGTATACCCTTGATGAAAGGAGGGACAGGGGGGACATGATAGAAACTTTTAAGTACCTCAAGGGAATCAACAAAGTCCAGGAGGGTAGCATCTTTCAGAAAAAGAGATGTGTAAGAACAATGCGGCACAATTTAAAGTTAGAGGGGGGACGGCTCAGGGGTAATGTGAGGAAATTCTTTTTCACGGAGAGAGTGTGGACGCATGGAACCGCCTTCCTGGAGAGGTTGTGGGGTCTAAAACAGTGGAGGAATTCAAACATGCATGGGACAGACATAAGGCAATTATGGTGGGGGGTTGCAGGAAATAGGCGGTTGGTTAACTGGAATCTGCAGCTTATCCAGTAGGTAGGGAAATGGGCAGACTGGGTGGGGCAAGTGGTCCTTATCTGCTGTCAAAGTCTATGTTTCTATGTATCTCCAGAGTCTTGTCAAATTAGTGGTGGGGTCTCTTTTGGAGTTGTCATCTCTAATGCTCACCCCTTACCCCCCCACCTCCTGTCCAAAGCAAAAGGCACAGCTCCAAGCCAATGCCTCATAGTGATACACGCTTCAATGGTAGAGAACTATTTCTCACCAGATGTTGTCAACACAATCTGTTGTAGCTTTCTTGATGAAGGGCCCTTGTACAAGTATGCACTCATTCATTGACAGCTCAGTTGGGTGGCCTAATGTGTTGCAGAGCAGAAAGCTGTGCTGGTCACCCATTGAGGATCGGGATGGGGATAACTTGGATGCGGGGCATTACCTGCCAGGGTGGGGGGATCCACTAGACACCAGCAAATGGACAACCCTTGGGGATCGGGGATAGGGAGGGGGATCTGCTAGGCACATGGGAAGTATAATTTTATTCAACATTGGACAGGCGATCAGCAGGGATGGGGGACCACTAGACACCAGGGAATTTAATTTCACATCAAGCCAGTGATCAGTGAGGCAGAACCACTAGACTTCAGGGAATTTAACTTTACATTAGGCTGGTGATCGTTGGGGGGGGGGCTACAACTAGACACCAGGGAAATTTCAGGCTGGTGATCAGCTGGGAGTTGCCATTTGTAATTTCATCTTGGTTTTGTTTATTTTAAGTATTAGTTGCACTTTAAAAAAAGCAAGGTGAAGTTACAAATGGCAAATTCCATATTAAACAGGAAAACTTTGCGAAATTATCTTCGGAGGTGAATTTGCCAACTTTGCAGGAAATTTGCTGGCAAATTGAAATGGCATTGCATCAAAACTGTCCTCCTGTGCTTGACTATATGGACACTGTCTACTCTATCACCTCCACTACCTCTGTGTCCAAACTAGACACCCTCTTACATGCTTTTTCCTGCTTCGCCTCATGTTCCACCTTCTGCACACAATATTGCTCCCTTTACCCCTCTCTATCTATCCCTCTACTTACCCACCATCACCAAATCCACTCCTTAGCACTTACTGCAAAGTACTGGTTTGGTTCTCTTCCATCTCATATCTCCTCCCTCCTGTCACTGGCCCAATCCTTCTCTTACTCACTCCACTCCAGGGACTCCTACTCCTTCTCCCTTCCACACCACTACTCAACCTCAGGTCAATCCATTTTCTCCTACCACCTTCCATCTCACTGAAATCAACTCTCTCCTGCTCTTCAACAAGGTATCTCTCTCTCCTTGCCTTCAAGCATCTGCTTAAACTTCAACCTGTTTCTCCTTTCTCTTGTCCCAATGAAAAAGAGGAAACGTGAGGAAGAATTTCTTCACAGAACGGGTGGTGGACAAGTGGAACACCCTGCCAGAGGAAGTGGTGGGGGCTGAAACAATCACAGGATTTAAGAATGCATGGGATAGACATAAAGGAATTCTGGAGGTCAGGGGTAAGGGGCAGCAGACTTCCTGGAAAACATAAACTGAACTTACAAACTTAAATGGGCAGACTGGGTGGGCCATAGGCCCTTATCTGCCGACACTGTCTATGTATCTATGTATCCCTAATTGCACTGCCTTTCCAGCTGAGCTGTGCTGTGGTCGTGGTCTTCTGGCCAGTTGCATGTACTGTATCCTACTCCCCCCTCTGGTCTCATCTGGAAATGAGCCTTGTCTCAGTGTGTCTTTCCTGGTCACCAAATTTTAAATAAAATAAATAAATAATCTCTAACTGCAACTAAATGGAGGAAACAAAGGTCCTGCTGAACACATTCAAATATAGGGGGACTACAACTTTACCCTCCAGAAAGCAATAGAAAGAGCAAATGCATTTCTGAGGGAATGTACTTTAGTAACTATATCCAGCGGTATTTCAAAACAGCACAGAATGATGTCCTCAATGGTACACTGTCAGGAGATGCCACAGATTAGAAGAATACTCAACAAAGAATGGTGGGTCCTTCAGCTCACCCTTCAAAAGTCAATATTTTCCAAGAGACCTTTCATCATCTATAAGAGGGCCCCGATCTGAAGTCTAAACTGATCCTCACTGAAGATTTTTTCCTAGCAACCCCAAGCAGTATAGCTCTTTTAAGGGCAACTTAAAGCTGGCATGTACCCATGTGAATGCTGTGCAGCATGAGGGCATACATCCTGAAAGGAATTCTTCACACATTCTCACACAGAAGTGTTTAAAATTATGCCCCACATTACCTGCTGAGCATCATGGATGGTGCACATGATTCAGGACCCTTGTAATAAATTCTACATTGCCAAAACTACAAGGGCACTGCAAACAAGAATGAACTAGCAGAAGAGTCTAATCAGAAGACAGGGCCCTTCCTCAAGTGTGGCAGTCAATTTTAAAGAAAGTTGGCACATTGAAACATTTCACCATTTGGGGGCGGGGGCAAGGAAGTCATAGCCCTCCCACCCATGAGGGAAATTCCAACAATTAGAAAAGGCAGAGCTGCAGTAGATTACTAGTTGGATACCATCAATGGGCGGTGGGACCAAAAAGAAGAATCCAATTGGCAGGCTTTCTGGTAAATCACACATTAACCACTCAGTGCATACCGCAAACTCATTTCCCTTGTTTTCCCCATATTAGGATTTTTATGTAACTCATTTTCCCTAGTCCCTACTTTATGTACAAATGCTTGCGTGGATTCATTTTATGCTTGTTATGAGTTGTATTGTTTTCATTTATTTATTTATTGAAATAATTGGAATTACAGTATTTGAGCTAAAAGCTCCTTTACAAAGGATCCTCGTCATACAAAGGGAGGGGGAGTCAAATACAAGTACGGTGAGAGACAGTAGCAGTGAGGAAGCATTGTCAAGTGCAAAGCAAATTAGTACAAAAAAGTATACCATATTACTGAGTTATGAATGCATTAGCATCACAAAAAACATGCTGCATCACAGAATACATGTTGAAGGTACCTAGTACAGTATGGAGCAGTACCAAGGCAGAGTAGTTGCAAGTGCTAGAGTCCATGTCAGTACTATTTTAAGAACTCACCAATAGCAGCTAGATAGCATTGTCAATATCCTAGAGGGTACAGTTGAGGAGGACCGGTACAGCTGGGGAGAAGGGTAGGCTAGACTAGTAGGGTGAGGGGAAACAGCAATAGGAAATTTGCTAGACTAGGAGGTAGAGGTGATTACAAACCAGAGAGCAGGTGGGGGCTCAGTGGGAGGGAGGGTGGTAGGAGAGGGAGGATAAATTATTTCTTGTTATCTGTTATCTGATTTTATCTAACTCATAAGTTCTTTTAAATAAGTTTGTGAGGTCAGTGTTTTTCAACAGTGAGGTCACTCAGATAGCACAGCACATCTATCAACCATGATTAGCCAGTATTGCTCAATATCTAAATATTTATATAATGTGAGTTGAATAAGGGAAGTATTAGACTCTCATTTTATAGTATGGAATATTGTGCATTATGACTGCTAGACCAGTCTGAAGTAGCTATAATAATCAGCAATACATGATTTACTTAATTTAAGAGATGAGTATACATCATGGGCTAGATATTCAAAGGAGATGGCCTTGCACAACTGAGTTGCACCAGCGCAAACCCGGAAATGCAACCCGGGGCAATATTCAAAAGGGGGAAATGCGTTGTGGTACAAAGATAATGTATGCAGTGCATCTCTAGGGGGCATGCCCATGCATATGTGGCACATCTTGAGATTCAGCCATGATGTGCCTCGCATCTGCTGGCACATCTTGGAGATGTGCCACATACATAGGCATAAAGTTACGCCTGTAAAAAAGAGGCCTAACTGGTAGCCATCCACAGGCGGGCTGCTGTATTACAAGGTGGAACACAGCATCTGCCAGCCCCATGGTGGCTACCCCCCAAGCACCATGTCCAATCCCCGTACAGTGCAGACAGAGCACTGGCAGTCCAGTGGTACCCCCCACACACTCAAAACCTCAATACCTGTATAATAAACATTTTGTTGTCCCTGGTAGTCCAGTGGATCCCCCCTCCCACATAAAGCCCTGATCCCCGTGAAATAAATATGTTATTGTCCCTGGTAGACCAGTGGTTCCACCCTCCCCACTCTGTACCCCGATCCTCGTACAGGAAGTATGTTATTGTCCTTGGTAGTCCAGTGGTACCCCCCTGCCATACAAAATCCCAATCCCCGTAACATGAATATTATATTATCCCTGGTGGTCCAGTGTTTCTCCCCTTCCTGCATGAAAACCCTGATCATTTTTATGACTAGAAGATCCCCATCCATGGTGGTCTAGTGATACTCCCACCCCCCACCCACACAGGACCTCCATCCCACCCTGCTCCTCCATCCAGGTCATTTGTGAGCAGCAGGCCCACCCATTCACCTCCGTGGCTGCCCATCAAATGAGAGATTACAGTAACACCTGCAAGCTCATTGGTCCACACTGTCAACCAATTTGCTTGGAGTGTGTACTATAATAGTCATTCACAATGATCGGGGTTTCGTGCGGGAAGGGGGAAACACTGGACCACCAGGGATAATACAATATTTGTGTTACAGGGATTGGGGTTTTGTGGGAGAAGGGGGTGGGGAACCACTACACTACCAGGGGCAATATCGTACTTCATTTACAAGGATCAGGGTACAGAGTGAGGAGGGAGAACCACTAGACTACCAGGGACAATAACATACTTCTTGTATGGGGCTAGAAGATCGGGGTTTCGTGCGTGGAGGAGGTTACTACTAGACTACCAGGGACATCATACATGCTGTGCAGGGTGCCCGGCACATTCTGCCAGCCAGCCCTGTGTAACTCATGCAAATGGGGCCATAATTGCATGCAAATGGCTCCATTTGCACCTTGCATGCATAATGACTTCATTTGCATGTTTGAGACAGAATTATCTTGAAACTGTGCTTGTCTCATCTCTAGCTGTGCTTGTGCATTCCCATTCCAGGTATTCAGACCTGTCTGGGGGGGATGTGCTGGTGAATAGTATTTGTGCTGCCTGCATAGTTTGATATATTCAGAAGAGATGCACCATTGCTCATCTCTTTGGAATATATCTCTTTGTTGTTCCAGCGCAACTCAGCTGCACTGCACAACCACTTGCGCCATTCCCAGGTGCAGTTTTCAGTATTGGGGCCCATATTAAGAAATACACCTAATTCTGATCAGAATGGCTTCATTAAGAATTATAACCAAAAATAGTATCCCATTTCATGGCAGCAAGACAGAAGTATATAAGAGGTCTGACTGACAGCAAAAGTAGTGTGAAGTGCCAGTGTAAAAATATAGTAAGTGGGATTCAAATTCAAGTAAACAAACTGAGAGACTCTATCACTGGAGAGTGCTCATTCAACTCACAGGGACCATTTCAGAAGTCAGGTGCATATACCTGCAGCTAGGTTATAGTCTTTTGACTACAGGAGAGGATGCCTAGGGCAATAATTAAGACATCATCCTGAATGCATGCTGATGTCACCCATATTTTCAGCATGCTCCACCAGCCATGGGTATAGGAGGTCATACATCCACGTGCTCTGTGCTGCCAGTATCTCCTCTCAAATGCATGTGAGCACAGTACAAGGTAAGCCGTGATTATTTCTCAAAGGACAGCTTTTGTTTTAGCAAGAAATGGCAACAAGAGAGTTGTAAGAACACAGTTGCTAAGAGGCAGGCTGACATACTTGCAGTATTTTAGGCAAACGGGTTTAAATGTAATCCATTTTTACACTACAAGTGCTTGGCTCTTTTGGCAACAACTGAAGTATTGCAGCACTAATATTTTGCTGTCAAAATAAAAATATAGGCAAGCCATATAAGACTTTTAATAAAATATATACTCAGTGGAGTGCATAAACATTAATGCAGAGGAACTATAAAAATGTATTTCCCATTAAACAATGAGAGAGACTTATGTGCTGAAGCCTGTATAAAAGTATGTAATCTCAAAACAAATCATCATTTTCAGCATACTTTAGCAATTAGTTGCAGAGGCAACTGGCTATTCATGTAATGCTTAAATCATATGGTAGAGGGCCATCTTGTCCCCTAATGTGATGCTTTTGAAACATTTAGCAACATACATTTTTATATTGTGCATACGTTTTCTGTCTTACATTTCAGTAAATTAACAAGTACAGTACTGTGCTGATTGATTCATGTATGTCACATTAACTTATTTCAGTATATGGAATAGCAAAGTTTCTAGTCCTCCAATATAATATTTATTATGAAACTAAAAACTGAAATAGATTATGTCAGTGTGCATAATGCATATAATTATATTAGTAGCCCATTTACTTCCTTCTTTAGCTTTTAGCATAAAAGAGGGAAAAGGAAATAACACATCCAGTGCAGGTATTTACAGATGTTTTTGAGTACTCACATACACAGTTTATGAAATATAAATACATTACATTTGCATTAGTTTCATGTAATGACAAATCTGGCTTTCCCTCTTTCAGGATCTATAAAACATATGCAACTATACTGGTAGTGTATGGGCAAGCACACAGTGGAAGTGTGTTAGGATAGTTCTAATCATTCATCTGAGTACTATTTATACTAAGGATTCATATTATGGAAGGGTAGGAGCCAAAAGGCTTATGCTCATAGTGCTCCAATTTAATAGTAATAATTAATTATACCTCCATTTGTCAAGAAATGATCTAGTTTCTATTTGAATTCAGATTTTGTGTTGCTGATTATTATATACAATAGCAGTAAGTTCTGTAGATTAATGATGTACTGTGTGGGGAAAAAATATATATATTGTTTTAACATTTTGTGCAAACAATTGAAGGGGATGCCCTGTTACATAGAAACATAGAAACATAGACTTTGACGGCAGATAAGGACTGCTTGGCCCACCTAGTCTGCCCATTTCCCTACCTACAGGATAGGCCGCAGATCCTAGTTAACCAACAGCCTATTTCTTCCTGCCCCGCACAAGAATTGCCTTATGTCTGTCCCATGTATTCTTGAATTCTCCCACAGTTTTAGACCCCACAACCGCCTCAGGAAGGCTGTTCCATGCATCCACTACCCTTTCTGTGAAAAATTACTTCCTCACATTGCCCCGGAACCGCCCCCCCCTCTATCTTTAAATTGTGTCCCCTTGTTCTTGCACGTCTCTTTTTCTGAAAGATGCTACCCTCTTGGACTTTGTTGATTCCACTGAGGTACTTAAAAGTTTCTATCATGTCCCCTCTCCCTTCTTTCCTCAAGGGTATACATATTAAGCTCCTTTAGTCTCTCCTCGTCCGGCTTCTCTTGCAGACCCTGCACCATTTTAGTTGCCCTCCTCTGGACTGCCTCTATCCTGTCTATGTCCTTGCGGAGATGGGGTCTCCAGAACTGGATGCAATACTCCAGATGGGGTCTCACCAACTGTCTGTACAGAGGGATAACAACTTCCTGTTTTCTGCTGGTGATGCCTCTCCCTATGCATCCCAGTATACTCCCAGCCCTCCCTACTGCCTTCTAACATTGCTTGCTAACCTTAAGGTCATCTGATATGATTACCCCCAGGTCCCTTTCCTTTTTGTTGTTGTTACTACCCCCCCATTGTGTAATCTTCCCCTGGGTTCTTGTTTCCCAGGTGCATTATTTTGCACTTATTTGCATTGAATCCTAGCTGCCATACTTCTGACCATTCCTCCAACCTTGCCAAGTCCCTTCTCATCCTTTCCACGCTCTTGTGTATCAACCTGTTTCAGATCTTTGTGTCATCTGCAAGAGGCATACTTTTCCTTCAGTCCCTCTGCAATGTCACTTATAAAGACATTAAAAGGACTGGACCCAGTACTGAACCCTGCGGTACCCCACTAGTAACCCCTCTTTCTTCAGAGTGGACTCCATTTACAATTACCTTCTGTGTCCTGTTGTCCAGCCAATGTTTTACCCAGGCTACCACCATAGGACCCACTCCCAGGCTGGTTAATTTGACTATTAATCTTTTGTGTGGGACTGTGTCAAATGCCTTGCTAAAGTCTAGGTAGGCCATGTCCATAGCCCCTCCCTGGTCTACTACTTTTGTCACCCAGTCAAAGAAATCTATTAGATTCGTCTGACATGACCTTCCCGCTGTGAACCCATGCTGCCTTGGGTCCTGTGCCCCACTGTCCTCTAGGTACTCAACTGTTCTTTTGTTCAGAAGTGACTCCATCACTTTCCCTACCACAGAGGTCAAACTGACAGGTCTGTAGTTTTCTGCCTCTGTCTTGGTCCCACTTTTGTGAAGGGGAATCACATCTGCCTTCCTCCAGTCCTTGGGTACCACACCATCCTCCCTGTTGTATTCTGATTTATTTGTTTAAACTTTAGGTTAGGTTCTGTTACAAGGTAAGGATCATGCATAATTTGATATAGTGTGAGTAGATCACCCCGTAACCTTCTTTGTTCAAGTGTCATTAAATTTAAGTGGGCAAGTCTGTTTTCATATAGCATACTGTATCTCTAATTGTGCTTACTTTTATTGTTGCCTTTCATTGAACCATCTCTATGTTTAAGATATTCTTTTATTTTCACCTGTATCTGTACTATATTGGGTTGCATAGTCCAGATGAGGGTGGACGTATGCCCTGTATAGTAGAAAGATTACATCCTTGTCTCTTGATCTTTTATTTCTTTTGATACCCCACAGCACTCTATTTGCACAGGTGATAGCCTTTGAGGTCTGGCTTGCTTGTTCAAATTTTAAAGTGATAACATTGCCAAGCTCCTTCTCATTAGCTGCGTGTGTCAATATTGTGCCACACAGAATAAAAGGTTGCATTTTGTTCTTATTCCTCAAGTGCATAACTGTGCATTTCTTGCTGTTAACCTTTGCTGTGCCATGGACTGATATATCAGTCCAGAATTCCTATACATTTTAATTCTGTTGGCGCCTAAGGGAACTCATCTCCCATGTGACAGACCCCACCAAATTTTTTATCCAGATCTTCCTGTATTTTCTTATGATCATTTATGGAACAGCATTTACCACCCAACTTGGTGACATCAGCATGTTTAGTTGACTATGATATAAGGTCCTTGGTTAGGTCTGAGATAAAGATGTTAAAAAGCAGAGTCCCCAGCACTGATCACTGCAGAACTGCACTAAATGTGTTACCGTCAAATGACTTATGGCATCTAATTGCTACACACTGTAATCTCTTTTTTAACCAGTTTGAAATCCAGTTTATCTGTCCCTTGTTTACATTTTCCATCCCTACCTTATACATTATTGCCCAATGTGGCACAATGTCAAAAGCCTTGGAGAAATTGAGATAGATGCTGTCACATGGCATTCCTTTATCTAGAGTGTCACTTATTAACAGCTGAGTTTCCTATTACCATTTTATTTTGTTCTGTCTCTCCTGAAATAGATGAACTGCTGCCATATTGTTTAGTGTCACTTCTCTTAATGTCTCATATCTATTAAAAATGGTAGTTTCTGTACTGGTCCTTGTACAAAAAGATAAACAAAATGGGTGGTTTGATACGTTTTATTGGACCAACAAATTTCAATTTCAAATTGTTTAAGCTTTTAGACTACACAGAGTCCTTCATCAGAAACATGGCAACTAAGGAATGATATCACTTGAAAAGCTCAGAACAGAATTAGTAAAAACCCATCATAGCTGGACATGGAGACCTTATCTGATAAATAAGATTTAAGGCAGAGGAGGAATGCAGAGGACAGGCCAGTCCTACAAATTCTAATAAAATTGAACGCATCTGACAGCACAATTCTGAAAAAAAAAAACAACAGAGAGAGAGAGAGAAAGAGATAAAGTGTGTATGTGTGTGTGTGTGTGTGTGTGTGTGTGTGGAGGGACCTGGGAGGACAGTAGTCTCTATGCCAAGGACAGACCACACTTGAGTGAGGAGGAAAATAAAGTGTTGAAACAGAGGATGGAGGAGTACATAGAGGAAGTTGTCAATTTAAACAAGGAGTGGTGGGTGGCAAGTGGGCAAGAGACATGCAGAGACCACAGGTTGGGAAACCATATGAGCTTGCCCCCCATAACAGTGACAAAGGACAAATGGCAAATACTATTGGGGATGCTAGTAAAGGAGGGCAGGATGGGAGGGGGAGAAAGGGTGGAAGGTGGTTACCCTTAATACTAGGAGCTAGGGAGGAAAACTGCAGGGTTACAGGTGCTCATGGCAGAGGGAAAGGTGAACATTGCAGCCATCACAGAAACATGGGCCACCCAATACAATGACTGGGACCTGTCTGTACCAGGGTACAGGTTATTTCGTAGGGACAGGGTGATTGGGAAAGGAGGGGGGGGTGGCACTATATGTGAAGGAAGGACTGAAGTGTATAAGGGAGGAAAGGGAGGAGGGTAGTATGGAGTCACTTTGGATTCAAGTCCAGGATTCCAAGAATAGGATTCTGAGAATGAGAGTGGTGTACAGGCTGCCATCTCAGATGGAGGAGTTAGACAGGGAACTAGTGGGACAGATCAGGAGGACCTGCGAGAAGGGTAGTGTGGTGATTGTGAGGGGACTTCAACATGCCAAGAGTGGACTGGAGTACCCCAACAACCAGGAATAGAAGGGGAGCAGGTACTGCTGGATGCCTTCCAGGACAGCTTCCTGCTGCAAATGGTCAGTGAACCAACCAGGTTAGAGAATACCCTTGACCTTGTTCTGGCAAATGAGGACTTTGTGAGAGAACTTATGGTGGAAGAACCACTGTCAGAGAATGACCACCACTCAGTATGACTCACATTCGATATGGGCAAGGAAGGAGTGGAATCTGGCTAAAGATTGCGGGACTTCAGGAGGGCCAACTTTGGGAGGATGGGGAAGTGGTAAAAGGGTACCTGGCCAGAATTCAACCTAGTATTGACACTAATCATAGGTGGGAGCTCATAAATCTGGGGATAGTGGAGGCAGCCAAAACCTGCTGCAAGGCCCACAGCAAGAAGGCTAGGGCTAAGAAACCGAGCTGGTTGAGCAATGAGGTCATGGAAAAGGTAAGGAGGAAAAGAGCTGCCTTTAGGAGATACAAGAAAACAGGGAGAGAGGAGGACAGGGAGGAACACCTGACAGAATCAAAGGAGATGACATGGGCAGTAAGGTGAGCCAAGGCATCTACAGAGCTCAGGCTGGCACAAAGCATTAATAAAGAGGATAAGGACTTTTTTAGGTACATCAGGGAGAAAAGGAGCTGTAAGGACCACATAGTAAGGATTAGGAAGGAGGGGGGTTGGGTGGAAGCAGGGTGCACTAAGGCAGAAGTGCTAAAATGATTACTTCTGCTTGGTATTTACTAAAGAGAAGAGAGGGGGTGATACCCAAGGGGAGGAATGGCAGAAAAGGGGGGAGGGGGTGACAGATGGGGAAATCATGGAAGGCAGAGTTCGGGAGGGTTTGAAAGCACTGAGGGTGGACAAGGCACCAGGCCCAGATGGCATCCACCCCAGGGTACTGAAGGAGCTTGAAAAGGTCCTTGCAGGACCTTTGGCAGACCGATTTAATGCCTCACTACACTCAGGGTGTGTACCTCAGGACTGGAGGATGACTCATGTGGTGCACCTCCACAAGGATGAACCGAGTAACTACAGGCCGGTGAGCCTCACATCCATCGTGGGTAAGCTGATGGAGACTATCCTAAAGGAGAGGTTGGTGGCCCTCCTAGAGGCCAAAGGACTACAGGACAGCAGACAGCATGGCTTCATATGTGGCAGATCCTGCCAAACCAACCTGGTGGAGTTCTATGACTGGGTAACTAGGCAATCGAACAGGGGCCGCAGTGGATGTCCTGTATCTGGATTTCAGTAAGGCATTTGACTTGGTGCCTCATGGGAGGCGGGAAAGTAAGTTAGAAGGCACAGGGATGGGTGCAAATCTGGGGAGATGGGTATGGAACTGGATTCAGGGAAGGCAACAGAGGGTGGTGGTGGTGGGTGGGGAGCTCTCAGACCCAAGGGTAGTGACTAGCGGTGTTCCACAGGGATTGGTGTTGGGACCAGTGTTGCTTGGGATATTCATTGCAGACATACCATTGGACATCAAGAGCAAGATCAGTCTGTTTGCTGATGACACCAAGATGGGAGCAGTGATGGATGACCTAGGGGGATGGCAGAGGTTGCAGGATGATCTGGCAAAGCTTGAAACCTGGTCAGACACCTGACAACTTGGGTTTAATGCCAAAAAGTGATAGGTGCTGCATTTTGGGGTGAAGAACCCAAGGAGGAGTTACCAGCTGGGGGGAATGCAGCTAGCTCAGACAGAGGAGGAGGATAAGGATCTGGGGTTGCTCATTACAGGGTCAATGAACAATGTAGGAAGGCAGCTACAAAGGGCAACAAAATGTTGGGTTGCATTGCAAGGGGTATATCCTTGAGGAGGGAGGAGGTGATTCTGCCACTGTATAGGTCATTAGTTAGACCACACCTGGAGTACTGTGTGCAGTACTGGTGCCCATATCTGAAGAGGGACATTAAGTTACTGGGGGGGTGCAGTGCAGAGTGACAAAGATGATCAAGGGGCTGGTGGACTTATCATATGAGAGGAGGCTGAGGGAGTTGAACATGTACTCACTGGAGGAGAGAAGGGACGGGGGGACATGATTGAAACCTATAAGTACATGAAAGGAATAAGCAAGATAGGTACAGAGGGTCTGTTCAAAGTAAGGGAGGGGAGGGACAGCAGAGGCCATGATATGAGACTGGAGGCAGGAAGGTTCAGGAGGGAGATGAGGAGACACTTGTTTACAGAGAGGGTGGTAGCTGGGTGGAATGCTTTACCTGCAGAAGTGGTATCCAGTAGAACAATGGACTGCTCCAAAAGGAGATGGGACAGGACAAGAGGCGGGGTCAATGGAGGGGAAGGGTGGAAGAGGGGGGCAGCTGCAGAATAAGGGGTGTTAGCTGCACATTTGGGCAGACTTGATAGACCTCTAGGCCTTTATCTGCTGGCAAATTTCATATGTTCATGTGCGTACATGTGTGTTGTCAGCACAGCAGTATGTGTGCATGAAGCTGAGAAGAAAACAGCTGTTGGAGTTCAGATTATAAAATGGGTCATAAAACCAAGGTCCATATTCATACCACAAATAGATGTATTAAGAAGTTAAATAAATTTGACCTCATACTCTTGCCTGTCATGTGCATTCCTGAAGTGCCCCTTAAGAACTATGACAAACAAGTCAGAAATTAAGTGACCAGATTGAGAAAAATTGTGTCCCCACTGGTTTTACAGTATTTTTTCATTTTAATGTTATGTCTATTTGAGTTCATTTGTGTTTGAAGGCGTTGTCCGGTTTCCCCCACTTAAACCTGTATG
This sequence comes from Neoceratodus forsteri, assembly GCA_016271365.2. Classification (NCBI taxonomy): domain Eukaryota; kingdom Metazoa; phylum Chordata; order Ceratodontiformes; family Ceratodontidae; genus Neoceratodus; species Neoceratodus forsteri. The sequence goes on along the minus strand of CM028130.1, from coordinate 1,375,832,848 downwards.
TAGGCATTTCTTGCATTGGATGTAATAAACAATGTTCCAAGATGTACATGTGTAATTCCCCTGTATCTAGAATTCTCTATTCTGGGGGATGCTGATAGAATCTGAGGTGGAAATTTCCTCACGTCTTACATTTAGGACTATTGCAAGGTTTAGTGCCACCTAGTGTTCTGTTGCTTTGGCCAGGTATAAGATTGCTCTGGACAATCAGGTTAGATAACTTAGGTGGCTGTTTGAAAGACAGTAACGGTAGTTCTTGGAAGATACATTTCAAGGTGTCATCCTAGCTGAATATTGATTGGAGGTCCCTGATGATTTTATGTAAGGGCTCCAGAATCAGGATTGTATGTAACAACCAAGAGTATCTAGTTGGTGGTGGCCTCTTCTTGATATTGTATGAGTTGTTCTCTTAGCATAAGTGTAGCATGTTCACCTTAGCTTTCAATACATCTAGAGGCCATTTCGAAGTGACTGCCTTGTACCCCCCTTCCAGACTCATTTCTCTTTAGTACTATAGACATTCATCCATACTATATAGCACTCCAGTTTGCGTGTACATAGTTTTTCTTTATGAGATAGCCAGTCTCTTCACACATGACTTACCCTGGTAGCATTATATCCTTGTGCATTTTTCTGTGTATCCTATTTGCTTGCTACTATTGACCATTTATTCCATAGACGAACACTTTGTCTACATTAATTATGTTGCCCTTGTGCCCTATCTATATGATACACTTCTGAGTTTGCTTTTATGCCTTATACTGCACATGCATCTATACGCTCCTTGTATTTTGCATCTTTGTGATGCAACTGCATTTGTACGCTTATCAACTCTGTGATTGTTACTGTTGCACTACCTGAAAAAATTCTTTTGAATCAAAATTAACCAAAAATATCACTGTCCGTAACCTAATCTACTTGGTGCCATGAAAGGTGTTGATTTCAGATGTGCTTTTTCATAGTCTGAAATTATACAAAATTACTGTATCAGGCCTCCGGTGTAAAATGGATAGGAATAACATATTCAAAATAAACCAACCTTATCTTTTTACCATTAAAGGAATACTTTGAGGTGGAGATTTTAACCAGGATTTAGGTCTATCAGATAGAGGAGGTAAAACAAAAACGTATACTGTGATATGTCATTCCTTGGTCACATAATTTCTACTGCAGGTTTAATGGATGCAGTTTGTGTCACAGAAACATAGAAACAGAATTTGTCAGCAGATAAGGGCTGCTCAGACCACCTACTCTGCCTCTCTCCATCAATTAACAAATAGGGGGACATACCATTTTTTAAAGGAAAATTCTGCCTATATATAAACTTCTGTTATTGTTTTCCTGGCTTACCATACAGCCAGTATATGTAGTACCTATTGACTCTTCAGGCAGAAAAACTGTTACGATGTGCACAGATAATATGAGGGAATCCCTTTTAGTGACTAGTACAGTATGAGGTGCATAAATGCTTCAACTTTGCAAGATTTCAGAATAAAAGCAAAACTGTTTGATTTTATTCTTGCAAAAAAATCAGAAATGGTCATGTACAATGATCCAGTGGTAAGGTGAGAGGATTTCAGATTAGAACTAAAACTTTTTTCAAGCATATTTCAAAACAACAGAAACAGAATCAGTACTGTCAAAACTTAAACTTAAGGTATACACTTTGATGACTTTTATCCTTGACTACTACAACCAGAAAATACTATTCTGCACAAATTGTGCAGTTAAAAAAGAAAGTATAAATCTTATTACAGGCTTGCAACTCTTATACCAGAGCAAAAGTTTGGTACACAGGGGGAAAAAGCATAAACCACTTCATTTTAGGATTGTCCAGACAAGGTTCAAAAAGGGTCATGACACAGCTAGTGGACGAAGATGAAGTTTCCTATACAAGGGAGGATTTAACATTTTTATCACATTATGTATGCTGTACATTTGGTAAGGCTCATGATGATACAAGCAGTTAAGATACCTTTGTGGAAGGTTTACAGTCCCCATTTGTATATAGGGATTTGTGTGATTCCTTACACACCACCATCGCAGACAAGAGTCCTTAGATTGATGCACGCTGTGGTGAAAAGCAGCTTGTGTCAAAGCCTGTTGTGCCAGGGACCTTGCACCTGATTCTCTATCAGGTAGGGTCCGTGTGACAAAGTCCAGCAGCTTGTAGCAACCGTGGCTGTACACCTAAAAGGCGGCACATCTGCATGGTATGTCGCAACCTGCTGGGTGGCCATGCACCAGTCCCTGGTGGCTAGCAGAACCCCCACAGTGCTGATCCCCCATTATGTTATAATAGAAATACCCTGGTGATCTAGCATCCCACTGATCCCTAGTTATGTCACATTACGTATTCCCTGGTGGTCTAGCAGCCTCCCAACCCTGATCCCCCATTGTGTCACATTAAGTATTCCATGGTAATCTAGTGGTCCCTGCAAGCCCTGATCCTGTGTTATGTCAAGTTACATATTCCCTGTTGATCTAGTGCCCCCAGTCTTGTTCTCCCATTATGTCATTCTACATAATCCCTGATGATCCAGCAGCTCCCCAAGCCATCATCCCCACTTAGGTCAGTTTACATAATCCCTGGTGATCCAGCAGTCCCCCCAAGCCCTGACCCCTACTATGTAAAATAAATACAACCCTGGTGGTCTAGTGCACCCCCACCCTAGCACCCAGTGTCCCACCACCCCATTACCCCCATCCCAACAACGTGCCAACAACTGGCACAGCCTATCACTCACCACCATGGCCAGCAGCCAACTGAGCTCTCAGTTAGCGCATACTATATTCAGTACATGCTCACTGATTAACAACTGTCAAGCAATTAGTGCATACTGAATACTGTATGCACTCATTTAGAGCTCAGTAAGTGGCCGGCCATGGTAGAGAGTGGTGGGCTGTGCCAGTCACCAGCTCATTTTCAGGATGGGGAGGAGCAGGGTGGTGGGACACTGGCTGTTGGGAAGGGGACCACTAAACTAACAGGGTTGTGTTCATTATTGGGGTTTAAGGGAGCTGCTGCATCACCAGGGATTATGTAAACTGACATAACACGGGATCAGGACTTGGGGGGGTGGATCACCAGGGATTATATAAACTGACATAATGGGGGCTTGGGGCTTGGGAGAGCCATTGGATTACCAGGAATTATGTAAATTGACATAACAGGGGCTTGGGGTTTGGGAGGATGTTGGATCAAAAGGGATTATGTAAACTGAGGTAACAGGGGATTGGGGATTAGGGGGGGCAACTGGATCACCAGGGATTATGTAAATTGACATAGCAGGGGCTTGGGGCTTGAGAAGGGTGCTGGATCACAGGATAATATGTAATATGAAATAATGGGGGATCGGGGCTGGGGGGGCAGGTAGACCACCATGGATTTATTTTACTAACAGAGGGCTTGGACTTGAGGGGGGACTGCAGAACATTGCCGTAAATAGCACAACAGAGGACAGATTTCTAAGTACCTTTATACCAGTCCTGACTGGTCTTATGGTACTTAGAATGTTGCTGTCTGGGAGAGTTTTGAGAATCACACTTTAGGCGATGTGGCAGCTTGTGTCTGCCTCATGCTCCCTAGCCCCACACCACTGCCCTTTTTGTGGCACATGGGCATCACAAGTCCCCTTTGGCACACGCAGCCTGAGGTTGGTGCATACTTTATTTGTGAATCTCTCCCAACACAACAGTTGGTGCAAACTCACTTTGTGCCATTCATTATGGCACAAAGCCATCACGCCATTCCAGGAGCTCTGAGAATCGAGCCCAAAATGCTTAAAACAGGGAAAGCAACATGCTGAAGTGGTTTGCCAGAAGAATTATACACATTTATAGTGTAAAATTGCCTATCAAAATTGACAGATGATTATAATATAGTTCTGCCACAGGTATCTCACAAATTTGACTTTACACAAGGGATTTTGATGTCTTTTTTTTATATAAAAAAGTACACAAAAACAAATTTGGTTAATTGGCACCCTCTGCTGTTATTAAATACAGACCTTAAATTGCTCTCTAAACTATTGAGTCGAGGTTGTCACAAGCAGTATCCTCTCTCTCCTGATAGTATGCCAGACCTGTTCAACCTCTGGAGGCCCAACACAAGTTAGTATATTTTTACTTAAGGAACTAGTAGTTAGTTGGAATGCAGAGAAGTCAAAAGGCCATCTACTGTCATTTGACCAAAATAAGACATTTTTACAAGATTTCAATGTACTATAAAAATTTACTTATTGTTTTACATGTCAGAACAGTTTACCAGATATTTTATGCCTTGGATCTCATTATTATACAAGAATCTTAAGGTTTCTCCTGTAATAAAGGGATTGAAGGGGTTTTTACATTAGCTAAAAAGGGGAGGTGGTTGTCTAGGTTGCCTCTGAGCCATATCTTACATGTTTAGACCCAAGTTTTAAGAAAGGTGGATTCTTGTAGAGAAGTTTATAGCTTAGTTACTCCAGCTGGACCACTACTAGTCAAATCTGTGGTATACACCAACAATATTTGTCTTCAAGGAGAAGGCAAACAAGCAGGATAAAAAGGTGTTGCATGTTTTTTTCTGGCTAAAATCTGAATGTATCCAAAAGCAAATGATTGCATGTTGATCAATCTAATACATTACATGACACAGATGTTGAAGGCATGCCTTTAAATACAGGACACATTTCGATTTGACGTGTTATTTGGTAGAGGAGGCTTTGCTGTACAAAACGGGCCATGTATGCTGGAACAGGCATACATAATAGTCAATAATGGACTACCTGGAATATGCGAACAAGGAAAAGAATATACAGTATATGATTAAAACATTTCTTTTGCCATGATTTCTATATCTTACTTATATTCTCCCTCTTATTTGTCCATTGAATAAAACAAACACTGTGTATTTTCAGGGCAATATGAAACAGCCGACTAAACCCCATTAAAAAGGTTCACCTTTACAGGCTTACCAATGAGGGTGGTCTAAGTATGATAAATCCTGTTGTGTTTCATGTTTCTGTGTTTAGTTTTTCTAACATTAAAGATATAGCCACTGACACCCATACCATATGGAGTCAAATGTTATTTTCTTCATGTTCTCAGCATTTAACAAAATGGATAAATAATACTCTGAAGGTGGTCCAGGATCCTAGAGGTTGTCTACCAAACTGTGTCCTAGAAAGCTTTAAAAGAATATTGAAGTGGAATGTGACATCTCCTCAAGTACAAAGGAACACTAGAAAACAGGTCTGTGCCACTATAATAGCTAATTGTTTCTCTTCTGATCCAGTCTTTGAAGCAGTTGGTGCTGTTCCCAGTCAAATAATTACACAGAAACTTACAGATACAAGAAACCCCGAGAAAATGTGTGATGTGCTATCGTTGGGAGCACATGACCATCTGAATGTGGGAAGTAATAAAAAACAGTTACACAGAGAATGTGTTCCACACCCACTTGTAATAACACAGAGGAAATAACGAGCAGTTTGTTTTTTCATGTCCATTTAGCTACAAACGTCTTGGGACTGTTTGATTCAGCAATGGGATGTTCCATATTTTAAATCACACACTTACCAGACTCTGGCACTGGGAAAGCTAGACTCAAGCCAGACACAGTGGCCTAAGAGAAATCTTTCAGTCATACTTGCATGCATAAAGTGGCATATGTCACAACAAAGATGTCTATTTACATTGTAGCAAAAATATATGAGTGTTTTCTTTGGTACAGAAAATTACTGCAGAAATTAAAGAGATATGGAATTAGGAGTTTTTACTTTTGCCACACAATTTCTTTTGAAAATTATGAATCAAGGTTACTTGGGTGAATTAACAGGTCTGGCACCCCACCCCATGGAAAGTCTGTTAGTTATAAAAGTTCTAATACAGTATTATTATATATTTTTGATTGTAAAATATGCTTAGTTTTGGCACTGGTTTCTTTATGTACACATTGTACAAAGAGATTACATATAACCTTATTTGCTCAGGTGAGGTGGTGAGCGTTAGGGTTGATAGAGTTTGGGGTGTTCCTAGGGGTTAATAGCCCTGATGTCTTGCTCACCCCAGTCCATAGCCTCCTCTCCAAAGCACAAGGTACAGCTCCAAGCCAGTGCCTCATAGTGATACAGTCTTTTGAGGTACAGAGAAATGGCTTGCCACATGTTGCCAACAAAAATCTGTCATAGCTTTCTTCATTCAGGGCTCTGCTTGAGGAAAAAAGATATTTTCTGACCTTGTCTACTCAATGGAGGGGTGGGCATTAGAACTGACAACCCCAAGGAACACCACACCACCAATTCACCAAGACTCCTGAGACTTAAAACCCAGAATTTTTTTATTTCCTTACTTGTGTGCTTTATTTCTTTATTTAGTTTTTGTTTACCAGGTGGGTGCGCTAGGCACACATTTACCTATTTTCAGGCACGGCCTAGGAGGTTACAAGGTATGGGTAGTACAGTATGTATATAAGACAGGTAGTACAGTTTACAAAGAGACAATGCATTGCACAAGGGTAACTTCCAAACAATATGACAATAATTACAGAGTTACAATAGGTAGGAAATACATTAAATAACAGAGGTACAATAAATGAGGTAAACATTCAATACATTCAATAAGGTGACGTCGGAGGTGTAAACATTAGATAATACATTTAATACATTCAATAAGGTGAAGGACCAGGCAAACAAACATAACTGTCAGCCTTAGTATTCAAGTACCAATGAGAGAGAAGGAACCTTTGTCAGAGATTAGGGGAGGTGCATTGGGAACATTGGAGCTGATAGGAGCAGAGTTGATGGTGGGAGGAGTGGGGGACTTGGCACTGGCACAGGTTTGGAGGAATACTATTCCATACTTTAGGGGGCAACTGAAGAGAAAGCCCTATTCCATATTTGATCCTGAATCTAGGGATGGACAGTTGTTGGTGAACTGTAGATCTTAGGGAATATAAGGCTTTACAAGGTACTAGATGGGAGGCTAAAGACAGGAGAAGCTGATTATGTAATGTCCTGTGGATAAGTCTTCCTACAGTAGTAGCACCAAATTAGTGAAAGGATTTTTAAGGATTTTTAAAAATCTTTATTGAGAATTGTGAAATCTTCAGTTAGGGATTTTGTTTTGTTTGTTAGTGTATTCACTTCTACCCAGAGAGGATTGTCTCATCTGATAGTGTAGTTGAAAATCTATCAGATGGCACTTTAGTATTGTGACAGGAACTGACCTTTTTCTGTAGGTATAACAAAAAGAATTTTACAGGACTTTTTTCCCTAAATTTTATGAAGGATAAACAGGGAATCTCACAAAATTGCTTGACAAATTTGGCACTACTACTTTATGTTGATGTCCACTAAGACTGCAGGGGATGGCCAGCCTAGAGAATTATATAGCTTGCAGTGGTGGGTAAGGAGACTGCATCCCGGAGTGAAATGGCAAACATTATTGAATGCCACTTCCCATTTGTGCTGCAAGATGCTGGAGGCATGAGCGAATACTGCCAGGCCATAGGTAAGTTTTGGCAGTAGTAAACCTTGTGCAGAAGTTATATGTATGGACAGGGACAGATGGGGGCTGGTTCTGTATGCCATACCAAGATAGAAGTTGAGACCCTTTTGAACATTGGTTAGGTGGAGGGAAAATTCAAGAGGGGGATCAAGCTGGACACCAAGGTACTTAAATGACAAGACAGTTTCTAATGCAGAGCCATTGTCACAAGTAACTATTAACTTACTGTTTCTGTACTTAAGGCTGTGGGGGGTTCCAAAAAGCATGGATTGAGACGTGATATGGTTTATTAGATGTTTATTATCTTTGAGCCAGGATTGGAGAGCTTTAAGGTCAGAGGTTAGGGTATTATTATCTACTACATCTGTGACGTTGTTGAAGACCACCAGATCATCGGTGTGTAGGAGTGTGGAGCTGCTTTTGAAACTGTGGTGGATTGAGTTAATGTGGAGGGAGAATAATAACGAGCCAAGTATCAATCCTTGGGGGACTCCAAGAGTAGAGGGTAAATAGTCAGAGAAGGTTGCACCAATTCTGACTCCCTGTTGCCTATTGGAAAGGTAGCTTGAGAATCATGATGGGGCATGTTCAGATATGCAAAGGGGTGCTTAGTTTGTTACAGAGGATGGGATGGCTGACCGTATTGAAAGCTTTAATTAGATCAATGAATACGGCTCCAGAGTATTCACCTCTATCAAGAGAGGAGAGGAGAGGAGAGTATGCTATTGATTAGTGAGAGTAATAATGTGGTTGTGCAATGACTGTTTCCAAATCAGTGCTGGGCAGAGCCTAGGAGGTCATATTTGTCTATATATGTTTTTAGTTGTGCAGCAACAATCTTCTCTAGTATTTTGCTTATGGCTGGCAGTATTGCAATTGGCCTATAGTTGGGTATAATTTTACTATTCCCTCTTTTGAATAGTGGCACAGTATTTGCTAGTTTTCATACAGACATGACAATGTTGAAGGAAAGGGAAAGATAATCCTGGACACTGGCCCTGCCAGTTCTAGAGCTCCAAGCTTAAGTAGCTTTGGCTCTATGCTCTCAGGGCCAATGGGATTGAAGTCTGGGACCTGTTTGAGATGCTTAAAAACCTCACCCACTTTGACTTGTTGGAAGAGAAAAGAGGGATTCAGTCCTGGGGGATCTGGAGCAGGAGGGCAGGGTGCCCAGCATGGTTGCTGAGGGATGCGGTAACCTCGGAGATGTCAGAGAAAAAGAGATTGAAGGCGTTGGATATTGTGCTAGGATTGTTAGAATTTACCCCATCCATCTCGAAGTCAGAAGGAGTAGAGGGGTTGTGACGTCCGAGTGACTGTTTAAAGTGAGACCAATATAGGTGTGGGTTATTATGAGAGGAGGTTAACAGAGTGTGATAGTATTTGCTCTTGTTTTGTCAGATTTCCCATTTACATCTATTTCTAATGATTCTATAGGAAATTCAGTCAGGGCCAGAACTGGTCTTTTTATAGATAGCCCAGCATTTTTCCCTCTCTTTCAGGAGCGACAGAAGGGAGCTTGTTGGCCATTTGGTTTTCTGTCCCCAGACTCTCCTGTAGGTAAGGGGGGGGGGGTGTTTGTCCTGGATTCTTGAGAATAATGTGTTGAAGTGTGAGGCAGTGGGATCAGCATCTGTGGTGTCCCATAGGAACGACTTTCATTTTTTCATTTTCATTTTTTATTTTTAACCAGCAGGTGGACTGGGCACAGCCCTTTTTCAGCCACGCCTGACACTGACCAAAAGACAGAAATTACAACCAAAAATATAAAAGTACAACTACATACATTACAATGACTTCACATACAATTACACACAGTTCCAGTGTTTAAAAATGAATACAACCATTTCCTAAAGTGTGTTAAATGATGTGCTCCCATTGTCAAGTGGGTGTATTCATTCAAAAGTAAAGGTGCATACCAAGAGAAAGCTTTCCTGGTCATCTGCAACTTAAATCTCGGGATGACATAGTCCTGGACCCCACTACTTCTTGTTATTCATTCTCTTTTTACTTAAACCAGTATCCCAGAAAGCACCTTGGGATCATTGGCTCTGAATACCCTATATACAAAGTTCCCCAACTGATGTCTTATTCTCTTTTCTGGTGACAGTACTCCCAGTTTCTTATAAAGCACAAAATGGTGCATACATTTTGGCGCCTTGAGTGCAAACCTGCAGATATTATTAAATAAGGTCTTATACTTCAACTCAAACACTCCATTGCTATTAAAGAACATATTACTTCCATATTCCAATATGGGCATCAAAAGCTGTAACTATCCGAAATTCTTCAGTCAGTGAATTTATGTTCCTGTATAACTACCCTATTTTTTGATTGAGTCTCTTTCCTGTTTTTTTCCAATGTGTGGAACTAAGCTCAAGCAAGGGTCCAGAAGAACTCTTAGGTATTTTAAATTAAGAACCAAAGGAAGATGTGTCCTGTTTTGACCAGTTATTTGTAGTTTGTTTTCTTTTTACAATTTCTGTTGATTTCCAAATAACACAATGTTTGTTTTATTCTCATTTAGGGTCAGTTTATTATCTCTTAACCATTGAGCCAATATGTTGTATGTATTTTGTAGGGACACCAGAATGATGCCACTCTTAGGTGCAGAGTCCCATATCATAGTATCGTCAGAATAAATGATACTGTTTTTAGTTGAAAATAATCTAGGTAAATCATTCATAAATACTGTAAATAATAGTTGCCCTAACACCAATCCCTGGGGCACCCTGGCCTTAACTTTCTGAGGTTCTGAGGTTGCATCCCTGATCTTAACTCTCTATCCTTTGATCGTACAAGTAACTCTGAAACCATTCCCTCTCTATTCCAATGACATCTAAATTGCCAAGTTTATATAAAAGCAACTCATGGTCCACTGTATCGAAGACACTGGTGACCATGGTACAGCCCTCCTCTCAAGCCATGAGCACAGTATCTAAGAACCCAGCCAGCGACATCGCAGTGGACCAGCCCACCCTAAAACCATGCTTCTGGTCATTGAGCAGATTGTGCCCTTCCAAGTGTTTGAACAACTGCTGGAAAACACACTTCTCCAGCAGTTTGCTGACCACTGCTAACAGTGACATGGGCCGGTAATTTGACATCTCCAACCTGTCCCCTCCTTTATATATTGAAATAACCATTGATACAACCAGTCTAGGTTAGGTAGTTCTGCTTTCAATTTTGACAGTTCTATGTCGGACAAGTTGCAGAAGTGTATTATATGAAGTGAAGCACTGGGAACTTTAGTTTGCCAGACACAGTACACAGGATAGAGGTTGCTTATGGAATCTGGTAGGACACCAGAGCAGATGATCTTGTCAACATCAATTGCAAGTATCCAGTCTATCAGGGTGGCAGTAAGGCCATAGTTAGACATCCTCGTGGGTTGGGAGATTATTTGTGTGAGGAATATCTGGTTAAGGATTTGCTCTGTAGCTAATATATTTTCATCCTGCCAGTTTATATTAAAATCCCCAAGAATTAAATAGTCACTATTATTCACACAGAGATTGACTACTTCAATAAGAGAAAAGAGACCTTTGAGGTTGGTGCCTGTTGGCAGAGAGGTGCAGAGAATGTGCAATTTTTTAGAGTTACCTAAAGTTAGTATACCATGGCAGAACTTGAGGGGTGGACCACAAGTGGGGAGGAGGAGTTAGAGATTGTTAGGTTGAGATGAGATTTAGAATAGATCATTGTTCCCCCCACCATGTTTGGAGGTGGACCTACCACACCTAATGAAACTCTAACTTGCTATATTGCAAAGGGTGTCAGGTACAGGTATGGAGGGTTTGAGCCAGATTTCAGATAAGCAAAGTATATCCGGCTGGTAATGGGAGATGCAAGTGGTGAATTCCTCCAGGTTGTGTATTAGGCTTCTAATATTCAAGTGTACTATTTTTAGTCCTGTCACTTCTACCCGGGGGGTGACAGAGAGGTGGCGATCTCATCATAGGAGGTCCGGGGTTTGGTTCAATGTCCCCTGCAACCAGTAGTAATAGGTATGTTAGGAGGAATAGTACCTGTGGCTTTAGCAATTTGACAATTCATGGAGAGTACCACTGAGTCTTTTTGATGTGGTGTGAGATGAGGAGCCAAGTTTTTTTCTTAAAGATGCCAAGAGTTGGTATGCTCCATTTTTCTTGAACAATGGTTTAGAACTTTGTGAAATCAAGAGGGAGGGTAGGGTAGGGTAGGTGTAGTCTCCGGGTAGGTGATCATAGAGTCTATGATATGCAGTATGACTATAAGGGTAAACAGCATGATAAGGGGAGACAGACAGAAAGGGGGGGAGACATGGAGGGTCCATAAGTATGGAGAGAGGGGGGATGGAGGAGATGTGCAGAAAGGATTGACAGGGTAGATTAAGAATAAGTAGCAGATGTGTTGAGACCAGGACAGTGAGTATTAGCTGGAGTTATTATTGGAAGTAGCACTTGCAGCATTGCTATTGTAGCACATGTAGTGAAGGTCTATTTACTAGCAATGGGTTGTTCAGTTTTAGAAAAGTGAATTGGGCTTAATTTTGATGGATGTACAGGTGGTCAGGCTCAGTTCAGATCAGTGCTAGAGAAGTTTTTTTTTTTAAAACAGCAATGTTGCCTGCACTGCCTTGTGTGTTGAGACTGGGAGGGATTGAACGGTAGGGTTAGGGGTAAAATAGTATTTGCTGTCAGCGTGCAATCGGGAAGGGCGTTGGGCACTTTTTTTAGCTCAGGCAAAAGTATCTGCATTGAGACCACCCTATCTAACCAGACGCAACTGCACTATTGATTGGGAGTGCAACAGGGTGAGTATTCTTTAACCTTAATATCTGCATTATCACTGTTTTTTGCAATCAATATCTAGAAACATAAAAACTGAAGGCAGATAAGGGCCACTGGGGGCCACCAGGTCTGCCAATTTTTAGGGCTGCAGTGAGCAGAACCCTGCAGACTTGTTGCTATGAGAAGACGACTCAGTGCATTCCATCTGACCAAACAACATGTTGGAGTTGCACCACAGTCGCCTCCGCGTCAGTGAAGCACTCCGTTCATTGTCGGTATTGAAAGTAGCACTGCACTATTTTATTTCTTTTTTGGTGTTGATGGCACACTATGCAGTATCTAAAATGGCTGTCTCACTCTACTGGGCTTGCACTAGAACTTGCACATGCACAGTAGCCTGCTGCAGCTGTCTTAGTCATGGCCGAGTGTGCCGTGTTCCACCGTGACTGCCATTTTTTGTAGTTTTGTTTTTATCATAAGTATTCCACCCATTTGACCTTCTCTCTCAGCACCCACCACCCCCCCCTCACAAACATAAAAATGACACTGGGGGTACCCTATCACCCAGTGTCACAATTGTGTTTCCCATGATGGTCCTTTTTTCTTTTGTTTATGTGTTTTCCTCCCACTTCAGCACCCACCACCCCAAACCCCCTCAGGAAACAAAACAGTGGCACTGGGATGCCAAATCCTCCAGTGTCATGATTGGGAATACTCTGTCATTTTTATTAACTTGTAAAAGGAAAACAATCCATCAATGTCTTTTGTGGCCATTTCTGATCCCCCCCACCTGCCCTCTCCACTCAGCACCCACCAGCCCACCCCCAATCCCTTACTTATATCAGGTGGTCCACCACCATAATGCTCTCTGGACCACAGACACGACTTCACTCTTCAAAGCTGGACCACAAAATAAAGAAACAGATATGCGGTTCAATTTATTTCAATGGGGTTTTGAACTTAGTAGCATAACTTGCCCATTTTTGCATATTTTTGCCACAAATTTCAAAAAGTCTTCTTTAGAACCCTGCCTCATGAACAATTGCACTGACAGTAGGCAAATCTATCCCAGAAGGTGAATTTACAGTCCCTGTGTGAAATCACTTTTCGGGCAGGAGTTGAAAATTTTCTCTGCCCTTGTTCATGAAGTGGGGTCATAAGAAGGCTATGTTGAAAATTTGGTGTAAAAATATTAAAAAAAACAACAAAGTCATGAGCCTACATTGAATTTTACAAATGCAGACTTATAACTTTAATAATTTTCTATAGGTTTACCCCAGATTTACAACATAGCCATATCTTTACAGCACCTCATGAATGTGACAGCTGTCATTTTTCAAATCCTGTCCAAAAGGTTTATTACATCCTGAAAGGTGATTTCACAGTCCCTGCATGAAATCACCTTTTGGGCTGTAGTTGAAAATTTTCTCTGCCCTTGTTCATAAGGTGGGGTCCTAAGAAGGCTATGTTGAAAATCTGGTTTACAAACATTGAAAAACAACAAAGGTATGAGCCTACATTGAATTTTGTGAACACAGGCTCATAAGGCTGGTAATATTCAATATTTTTATCCCAAATTTTCAACATAGCCATTTCTTTACAGCACCTCATGTCAACTCTTGCCAAAATGTGTTTTTGCATCCCAAAAGTTGATTCTGTAGTTCCCATGGCAAATCACCTTTTGGGCAGGAGTTGAACATTTGCTCTGCCCTTCTTTATGGGGCAGGGTCATAACAAGGCTATGTTGAAGGTTTGGTGTAAAAATATTACAAAACAATAAATTTATGAGTCTACATTATGTTTTGATGATGTAGGCTTGTAACTGTGGTAATTTGCAGTATTTTTACTCCAAATTCCTTAGCTGCAACTCTATCAGTTCTAAACAGAGTTTGTTATTATCTTCATTACTGCAGCAGAACCTGCTTGAGCTATGTTGCTGTCTGTTCCACTCCCTTCCTTGCCCTAACAATTCCCATGGGCCTATCCCTGGCATTTTTGAACCCCACCACTGTTTTCACCCCTGTTGCCTCTGCTGGAAGGGTGTTCCAGGAATCCACCACCTTTTCTATGATGAAGTACTTCATTACATCTCTCCTGAATCTAACTCCCCCCAGTTTTATAGCATTCCTCCTTGATCTAGAGCACCTTATTTTCTGAAAAAATACCCCACCTGTACGTTATTAACCTCTATGAGGCATTTAAAGGTCTCTATCATATCCCCTTCTCCTCCAGGGTGTACGTACTGAGCTCCTTTTGCCTCTCCTCATAGGATTTTTAATGCAAACTATGCACCATTTTGATAGCCTTGTTCTAGACCACATCCGTTCTATGTTTTTCCAGAGATGTAGTCTCCAGAATTGGACACAGTACTCAAGGTGGGGTCTTACCAGTGATCTATATAGGGACAATAACACTTCCCTCTTTCTGTTGGTGATACCCCTACCTATGCACCCTAGCAGTCCACTTGCCTTCCTGACTGCCTTGTCACATTGTCTGGCCACATTTAGGTCATCCAATATGATTACTCCCAGGTCTCTTCCTGCTTGGTCATTGTCAGTATCACTCCCCAATTTTTAATCTACCTCTGGGTTTCTATGGCCCAAGTGCATTATTTTGCACTTTTGATGCACTGAAACCCAGTTGACTTACACTTGATCACTCCTCTAGTTTTTTTTTTTAGATATATACCCATTCTTTCCACACACACACACACCAGATTGTCAACTCTGTTGCAGATCTTGGTGTCATCCACAAAGATGCAGACCTTCCCTTCATGCTCCTCCACTATGTCACATATAAAGACATCAAAGAGGACTGGTCCCAGCACTGACCACATAGGTACCCTGCTTTTCACCCTCCCTCCCTTCCTTATATGAACTTTGTTTACTATTACCCTCTGTCTTCTGTTCATAACATGTCTCTTACCCAGGTTACCACCTTATTGCCCATCCCAAGCTACCCAACTTGCTTACCAGTCTGCTATGTGAAACGGTGTTGAAAACCTTTCTGAAATCCAGGTAGGCCACATTCTCCACTCCTCCATGATCTGGCTCCTTGGTCAACCAGTCAAAGAAATCTATCAGATTTGGTTTACATGACCTTCACCCTGAGTATTCATGCTGCCTTGGACCTGTAACCTGTTGGATACCAGATACTCCACAGTCCTTTTCTTCAGTAGTGTTTCCATTAACTTTACCCACCACTGAGATCAGGCTGAGAGGCCAATAACTGCCCACCCTTGTTTGCTACCACTTTTGAGAAGTGGGATTACTTCCCTCTTCTTCAGACCTCCTAGACCACTCTGGTCTCCAGTGATCTATTAAATAGGCTGTCAGAGGCACAGCTGATACCTTTTTATGCTCCCTCAGTACCCTTGGATGCACCCCAACTGGCCCCATAGCCTTGTCCACCTTCAGGTTAGTGATTACTTTCCTGAGTCTCTCGACACAAAATGGACTAGTGTCCATTTCCTTCCCCTCAAAGCTCCTTGTGCCTTTTTGTGGTCCTTTCCCCTTCCCCATCTACTGTGAACTCTGAACAGAAGTATTTGTTCAAGATGTCTGCCTTTTCTTGATACCTCTCCATACAGTGCCCTCCAACTGTACAATACCATCTTTTGGCTTCCTTTTTCACTAACATACCTAAAAAATATCTTGTCCCTCTTTGATACTGCTGCAGCTATTCTTTCTTCTGTTTGCACATTTGCCCACTTTACTGCTTTCCCCGCCTTCCTCTGTTTTTCATTATATACTTCCCTATCACCAATCTCTGGGTATCCTTTTACCTTCTGAATGCCACGCTTTTAGCCTTTACCTTTCCTGCCACCTCAATTGAGATTCACAGCAACTTCCTTTTCCTTTTGCTTACCTGTCTGATGTAGAGATTTTTTGCCTTCACTATGCTTTCTTTATGTTTGGCCCACAGTTCCTCCAACCCACCCCTTACCTTAGTGTCTCATAGTGCAGTCAACGATTACAGCAGCAAGACATGTCTTTGATCAGAAAGTGGATCTTCACTCTGGGACATGTTCAGGTGAGTGAAGATGTGTGTGGGGTATGGGTGGAGGATATGGGGTGCTGAGTGGGAGGTGAGCTTGGGGGGGTTGAGATTGGCAAGGGAACATTTTCTGTTTTGTAGGTGTAAAAAATCATTGAAGTGCAAAAAAGATGAGGGACAGCTTTTTTATTGCAGTGGACATGCACATTCCAACACTAGGGATTGGGTACACCAGTGTTGGGTGACTGGCTGCAGCAGGAGTGGGCACCCTGGTGCTGCCACTTAGATAGTAGGACCAGGGGGTGGGTAACCTTAAGGAGGGTAAGCAGCACCCTGGTCCTCCTAAGAAATAAAAAATATAACAAAAGATTGCGAAGGGTAGGTGGGCAAACTGGAAGGGATGGGGGAGAAACAAGCAGTACCAGGGGTGGGCACCAAGGTCTGCTTAACAAATTAATGTGTAGGTAGGTTGGTGAGTATGGAGGGGTGTCTAGGGGATACAGTCGATCGGTGGGTCTCTGCTCCCAGTGCAGCCCACAGCATGAGTTCCAACTGTGACTGAAGAACTCAAGAAAGTCCTGCTGTTCTCATACAGATAAATGTAGGTCAACAGCTTCTGTCACTAAACTGGGCACCCTGCACTTTGGGGTGCCCAGAAAAAAGTATTTGTGGCAATTTTGAAAACATAAAAAGAGCAGAATCTAACTAAACAGGTCCCGTTTAGGTAGGTTCAGATGTTTGTTTTTAAAAACATAATATTGTTATGCATTTTCAGTATTTGTGAGTTTAAAATGAGAAATAACATGGCAGCTGACTTGATCAATATTAGTTTCAGCACAAGAGGCAAATCATTCATGATTGTGTTTTTTTTTACCTTTCAAGAGGTAAATCATGAAACTAAGGAATTGCGGTCTTATTTTTTGTTACTCTTCATGTCAGGATGTTAACTCTAAAATAGTTATAACTCTGGAACCCTATACTATTTTTTCACAGAACCTTCCAATGGCACACCCTTGGCATGGATTCCTTCAACAATGAAAATTTCATGTACAATACCACACCATCTAGGCTGTAGGTGATGGCAAAAAATACCCAATATTAAGTATAGGGAAACCAAACATGTTTTTCTTCCATTTTTAGTGCTCCATATCTTGAAAACTGAAAAAAGATGCTGTCACAAAACATTTCATATCTTAAGACTATGGCAGCCTGACTATGCATACCAAATATTGGGCAATTTCATTAAATGACACCAAAGTTATTAAGGTGCAGAACACTGGGCTTTAACATTAAACAGCCTACTCAACCCTAATTATAGAGGTGTTACCTCACCCCTATAATATCAAAAAGGGATATGCCATGTTTTATTTTATGACATCGTGATTCACCGAACCAAAAGTGATATCAAAATGTCAATCTGCACAAGGGAAAGGTCACTGTTATTTCCAGTCAGGTGATGGCACATTTAATTTATGCAGTACCCTGTTGATTTTGTGTCATTTTTAGTTACTTTGAGTGTTAGTAATTCTTTTCTTTATTATTTCTGTGTTTTCAGGATAGCCAGTGGTTTCTCCAAAATCTGTGCATTATTGTGTCACAGCAAGAGTGCATGTGCACATGTACTGTGCTGTTGAGAGAGGGAGAAAATTGGGAGAGAGAGCAGAAAGTAGTGGATGTGAGGCATCTCTTGAACCAGCTTTGGGGAGTGCTGCAGTAAGTGTGTGACGCAGTACAGAGAGATCCAGGGAGTGAGTCAGCGTATACACATCATCATGGCAGGTAAGGTTTTGTGCAATTGTAAAAAAGCTTCTTGGTAAGTGCTTTATGGATCTGTAAAAGGAAATAGAAGGGAAATGTTAGACATTTTGTTGCATTAAATGGGACATTTTTGTATTCAAGGTAGCTGCTGAGTTCATTTTTTTTTTGTAAATATATTTTTATTAAAAGAAATGCACATCACTATAAATTCAAGAGATGGGATATGGTAAGTATATGCATATTAAAAGAGTTCTACAGGTAACAAGACATACTGTAGTTAAATCCCTCTCTTCCCCAATGTAGCACTGGGGGTGAGGATTACTTTACGATTAGTCACTCTTAATTATACTCAGACTGTACTGTTATAGAGGGTCCCTATGTAGGGCAGGTAGAGGAAAACAATGTTTGTTCCTAGGGGATCATCCACAGCCTCAATTACCCCCTTCTGTACCCATCTTAAATTGGGAAGAGTTTTTACCCCTTCAAGGTAGAAAGATATCATCATTTTGCATAAAATACATCACCCATATATTCCACCATGACATAAATATTTTGAGCATTTCATTAAAACCATAAATATTTTTATCTATCTTATAAAACTGATTTACTCTTGCCCTCCATTGCCCTACGTCCAGCTGTTGTGCTGTAAGCAATTTCTTATTAATACACTTTTTGGCTGCTGAACAAATTATTTCCAGGATATATTTCACATGCCCATCTTTCAGATGCCTATGATATTGATAGAGGAGGTACAATTCCAGTGACAGTCTGAGTGGAATGAGCAATACCTCCTTCTTGGCCCTTTGTAGTTTAGTGAAAAAGTTTGCTAGTGCTAGACAGGACCACCTGATGTGTGTGTTTGTGAGCTGCATGGTTCTCCCTACATTGCCTCCACCAGGGTGCACTGTGCCCTGTGCCAAAGTGTGCTGCAATCATGAGGATCTGAAGGTATCGATCAAGTATTTCCATGAGTAATCTCACCATGCCTGGAATGATGTGACTGTTCACCTTAAAGTGGCCTTTTTTGCAGTTCTCCTCTCCAGGGGCCTGTCCAAACTCTTCTCACCATTGTGCTGCTACTCTGAGAATATCATAGGGCTCTGTGTCTTGCAGGGCTATATAGCTAGCAGCTAGCTAACTAGACAGACAGACAGACAGATAGATATGCATATGTAATACACATGTCAAGTCTGGTGTTCTGAGTTTTGATATGTGTGATTAAAGTCTCAAAAATAACTGGTACCTTTGTGTGGTCTCTTATTTCTTGGGGTAGGGTATGTCAACAATTGGCATCGCTGGAGGTACCTGTGGAAGTCCCTTCTAAGTTGTTGCTTTTGAAGTGATAGTGGTTGGCAGGAGCTGACGTGTGAGTTAGCTAGTGGATTATGGAAGTAAACATTTCTTGCTCTTGCTACTGACTCCAGCCAATCCTGACCTACTGTGTGGATAAATTCTGGCATGGGGGACCTATAGTGAGGATAAATGAAATATGCTCACTCTAGGTCTGACCACCCTCTAAACATTTCAAATATTTGCAAGAATTTATCACCACTGGTGTTGCATTAATATATTTATTTAACACTAGCGAGGATTAAATTCTGGCAAATATGTTTGATATTTACAGGGTGGTCAGACCTAGAGTGAGAATATTGTGTTTCTCCTCACTGTAGGTCCCCAATGCCAGAATTTATCCATGTAGTAGGTCAGGACTGGCTGAAGCTGGCAGTACGAGCAACACACAATTAGTTTCATTATCCCCCAATTCACTTGCGTTCTGACTCCAGTAAACCTCTTTCAGTCTAACAGAATCATCTGCTCTATAGGAAATGTATTCCCACCTGCACACAGTGTCACAGCTACTGTATATAGTTTATTGTCAAAGGGATTTCTCCCCAGAAATGAATATTCACAGAAATTCTCTTTGGGTGCTCGATTGGCAATTATTTTATTAACACATCTTTTCATACATTATCATCAAGCTTAATTAAAACCACCTATATTCATATTTACACTTTTTACAACATTCAAATCCACTTTGTTTCTTACCACTGTCTTCCTTCACAGGGACTGGATGCATTACCCTACCCTCTTCCAGTTCATAACTCCAATTTCCTTCTTCCCTGGGGTCGGATGCCAATAACCCAACCCCCAGTTACTTTCTGCTCCACCCTCCTCCATGTTGCATCCACTGCTGGATGCCCCTGACCCCAGCCCATGCCTGGTTACCCCCATTCTTCCCCCTAGGCCCAAGCTCCCCCCCAGCTGTGTCCCTCCTTTGTCCCTCTTTATTCCCACCCTTCCACAACCCCACTTCCTACCTAGCCATGGATGATGGGCTTCCACCCACCCTTTGCACCTTTTCTCTTCCACTTTTCTAGAGCCCCAATTATAGGTAGGATAAAAAAAGACATGATCACCTCTGATAAGTGTATCCTATCCCTTCTGTAATAACCTAGAATGTAGTAAGGTATGTCCCTGTGTGGTATGTATATACCTTCCAGCTCTGTTATCACTGAGGCAACATGCCTATTGACATGCTTCTTAGCCTTCTTCACTGCTATAATGTTATTATCATGCCACCATACCCTCCAGGAAATGACCTCAGACCATCCTATAGTGACTCAAGGCCAGCAGCCCTTAATGATCCCTAAGCCAGTTTTTATATCCTGAAAAAGTGCCTCCCATGGCCTGTGCCCCAGATCATCCCCCCATGTGAATTATTATCAAATCCTGCTTAGATCATCTCAACTTTCATTCTTCTAGAACCAGTAAGTCATGCCCTTTTCATGCCCCAGAACCCTTTCCAGTGAACCCTTGTGCCATCAGCCACCCTCCATAGTTGTTTACCACCCAGCATACTTGAAGTGTGTCTCTCAGCCCAATACACAAACAAATGCCCTGTGATCCATACTTGTTTTTGCCGTCTGTTGCCAGCTGGTACAAATCAAAATAGTGGTTACATCAGATTCCTGACATATCTTTTGTAGCAATTCGATTTCCATCTACCCACCCATTTTACTTCATCCTGTACTCCCCCTCCCCCCGTGCTGCCAGCTCTGAGGCAGCACCTATACTAAAGGAATGCAGTGAAAATTGTTTTGGGTCCTCTCCCACAAACATCATCCTGTTCTTAAGAACTGCCGTCACCTGGTAACATATGACCGAGGATCCATTCCTGTGGATAAATAACATTCTTTCCCCTTTTGACTGAATGGCCCTGTATTCCAATTGGGCTGCTACAGCACACCAGCCTTTGCCTAGATATTTTTCTAATACAACCTCAGTTCCCACTCCTGCTTGGTCATTTTTGGATCGCCAAAGCCAAATAATCATCTTTAGTGTTCCCCAATGGACTTCCTCCGATAATGTCCCCCTGTTGCCTCCTTTTTATGACTGCAGGGTGGAGCTCTGCAGACATTTTACTATCATGTAGAAAAAATGGACCTCATCAGATTGCTAATGGACTTTATTAAATTGGAGTTTTATAGCCATGCCTCCACTCAGCAATCTGTATACTGCACTATTTTTTCTCTGTTAGTCAGTGTTTCCCAGTGAGGAATGAGGTTCAAAACAACAGTACATGTATTTCAATCTTAATTTGTGCATAACAGGATTTGTGTGATAACATGATGTTTGCTGCCCCAACCTTCTGGAATTCTCTGCTCCGTCAGCTTCGGGAGTGCAAGACAGTGGGGAGCTTTAAGCAGGCACTAAAGAAATTTTTATGGAGCAAGGCATTTTCTGACTTGCTGTGATTTTAATTATGTTTTATTGAACTCTTTGAGAATCTGTGAAACGCCTTGATATTATGAAAGGTGCTCAATCAAATAAAGTTATTATTATTATTATTATTATTACTAGTTTCAGATTGTTTTTATGGCTGAAAAGAAGACATATACAAGTATACTGGAGTTTCCCTTATTGAATCTCTGAAGCTTTCAGTATCTCATTCAGCAGACTACAGTGTCAAATTACAGACAGTCCAGCTACAGCTCTGCATGTCCTCCTGCTTTTATAGATCTTTGAGAGAGGTTTTTAACTCAGAACTCAGCCCCGTGATTCAAAACCAACATTCTCAAGTACTGTGGAGGAATGCTGTGCATTTTTTAGAGTGTAATAAAAAGAATGCATTTGCAAACTGGAAAATCATTGCAGTATACATGAAATGTGTGCAAATTGGCACTGAGGAATGTGTGTGTGTGTGTGTCTTTTGCAGAAATCTGCCAGAAGCTTCTGACAGCTCTTTCTGCTTCAAAGGCTCACCCAGTCCCTCACTCCTTACAGATGGAACTAAGTTTTAACCGTTGATTATCCTGGTAGTTTACCTTAGTCATCTTGTAACTTAATGGTATTCTGCTGACAGTTCTCAAGCCTCGTTTATCCACTGATACAGGTACAGTGCAGAGTTTCTCCACACTGTGATGAAATATAGTGGTGGTGAAAGGTGAGGGGCTGACTGCTTTGAAGACCTCTGTTTATCCACAGATGCAGGTACAATGTAGCATGTTTTCCACACTGTGATGAAATGTAATGGTGGTGAAAGGTGGGTGACTGACTGCTTTGGCACCCCCTGTTTATCCACAAGGACAGGTATAGTACAGACTTTCTCCATACTGATGAATGAAGCAGTGGTGAAAGGTAAGAGTCTGACAGCTCTGAAGCCCTTGGTTTATCCCAGTGACAGGTACAGTGCAGGCTCTCTATACTGTAATGAATGTAATGGTGACAAAAGTTGAGGGACTGACAGCTCTGGAGCCCCCAGTTCATACACAAGGACAGGTACAGTGCAGGCATTCTCTACCCTGTAATGAATGTAGTAATAAGTGAACTACTGACAGCTCTGGAAACCCCTGTTTATCCACTGATACATGTAGAGTGCAATACTGCTTCATACTGTGACATAGTTAGTGTTGGTGAAAGGTGAAGAATTGACACCTCTGGAGCCTGAAGGCCTGGGATTATCTGAACAGGAACAAAGTGGGCAGATACAGTGCAAGCTTCCCTACAATATAATGAATTTACTGTTGGTGAAAGGTGAGGGACTGACATCACTGGAAACTGAAACTCTCAGTTTATCCACAGAGATAGGTACAGTGTGGCTAGTGACAGTGTGGGCTTTTCCTAACTATAATTGTGGTTTTTAGTGATAGTGAGATGTGAGGGACTGACAGCTCAGGAGGCTGCAGACTCCTGTTCATCCACAGGGACAGGTACAGGGTAGGTATTCTCCATACTGTGATGAGTTTAGTTTTGGTGAAAGGTGAGGGTCAGACAGCACTAGATGATGAAGCCATTAGTTTATCCAGTGAGTCAGACATGTCATGGGCAGGTTCAGTATGTATTTATTGCTGGTGAAAGATGAGGGGCTTATAGCTCTGGAGGATAGAGCCCTCTGTTAATCCACAGGAGCAGGTGCAGTATAAGCAGGTAGAGTATGCACTTGTGTGTATGTTATGTATGATTATACAAGTAACAATGATGAGACTCAAACAAGAATTTCAGAGCACATAAAAATGTGCTTCTGCTATTGGATCTGTGTTGTTTTAATATATATTTTTTTTTATACATCCAGTTAGTATAAAAGTCTGGCACATTAGGATATCATACAATCTATATACTTTAAGGGTGAGTGGAAGTTCAAGGCATGGCCCAAGGAGAGGGACAAGAGGGGCCTATTGAGGGACATCACATTCCTGGAGATTGTTCCAATATGGGTAGACATGTTCACATGGGGACAGAACTTGAAGAATCAGAAGATTATCTTCTGGTGTGACAACAAGGCAGTGGTAGAGATCATCAACAGACAGCGGGGGTCCACTGAGTCACACCCCACACACACACATACAAACACAGATGTGTGTGTCAGCCAGGAACTGTGGCACACTATTATTTATCTGTGCTAGATTTGTTTTCCTGTTCATTACTACTTGTGCAGCCATATTGGCTCTGACTAGAATTTTGTTGTTCTTTGCTTCTACCTCACCCACCCTGAATGCTCCACTGGCCATTACCAGAAAATTAACCCTAAATAAACATGCCTCATACCACATGGTGCATACTTGTCCCACCACTCCTGTCAGATTTACCAGCAACTGCCCTGCCATGGGCCTACTGCCATCCCCTGGCCTACCTTGGGTTGTCTGCCAACCCATGAGAATTCACTGAACAATTTTAAATTTGTTTGGCTCCGCCCAACCCCTAATGCTACATGCCCTCCCCGCCTCCCATTTCCTAACTACATACTGCATTATTTGTTCCTTAGTTATGGGCTTATTTACCTCCAATCCCGTCTGCTGCCGGAACACCTGGAAAACATTCCACGTCCCTTCATATGCCTTCAGCGTGTTTTCAAACCTGGAGCTCTGATACAACAATCAGGTTCCTTCCAACCAATTTTCCATAACTCAGGTGACACCCAAGTTTTCTGGATGGCGGCTTGTGACACCAAAGATCTGAACCTGTCCAACTGAAGATTGGAAAAGCTCTCAACCACTTAATTCTGAATCCCTTCAATATGCCTTTCTTTGAAAGACAGGTTGAATCTGAGACCTAATAACACCAGCTGATGTAATACCCTAATCATCAACTCAGTGGACCCCCGCTGTCTGTTGATGATCTCTACCACTGCATTGTTGTCGCACCAGAAGATAATCTTCTGATTCTTCAAGTTCTGTCCCCATGTGAACATGTCTACCCATATTGGAACGATCTCCAGAAATGTGGTGTCCCTCAATAGGCCCCTCTTGTCCCACTCCTTGGGCCATGCCTCGAACTTCCACTCACCCTTAAAGTATGCCTCCAATGCCTAATGCCCCAGAAGCATCTGTGTACAACTCAAGGTCCATGTTCAACAGCCAATCTTTCTGCCAGAATGTGACCCCATTGTAACCATCCAAAAATTTCTCCCAAACCTCCATATCCTGGCATATCCCTCTGGCAATATCCACCCAATGATGTAGTAGTTTTGCCTTTCCCATATACCTAGCTAACTTCCTGGTGAATGCCCTCCATGGTGCTATTGCCTTGCAAGCAAAGTTTAAATGTCCCAGCAGTTGCTGTACCATCACTAGTGGTACCCTCCATTTGCCCTTTACTTGCTGTAGTAGCCCCTTCAGTCATGGTACCTTGTCTTATGGTAAATAGAACATCTTGTGTTCCATATCCAATTCAATGCCCAAAATTTCAATTTCCTGGCAGGACCCTCCATCTTCCCTTCAGCTATGGGTGCCCCAATCACCCTACACATGTCCTGAAAGTCTCTCAGCATTGTTGCTGCTCCTTGTCTCCCTTGTCCCACTAGGAAGAAGTCATCCAAGTAGTGAACTAGCACCTTATGGTTGTATCTCCAAATGCCCACTGCAGCCATGTACTGAAGAACTCAAAAGCGGCGCAGGCCAATGAGCACCCCATGGGCATGGCCTTATCGAAATAGCACTCACCTTGAAATTTAAAACCCAGCAGATCCCAATCCTCCAGTCTCATTGGTAGTAGTTGAAAAGCCACCTCCATATCTGTTTTCACAAGTCATGCTCTGCCGTCTGCTCTGATCAGCTCTACTACATGGTCTAATGTCGAATATGATACTGTGCTCTATTCTTCTGGAATGCAATCATTCCATGAGGTCCCCTCTGGATAAGACAGGTGGTGGATCAAGCAAAACTCATACTTCTGCTTTTTGGTACCACCCCCTGTGATGATACCCAAAAAAACACAAAGGGGGGGCTCACTGAATATCTCCTCCACACTACCTATCACTAGCTCATTTTTAATCTTTTTGCTCACTATTTCTTTTTTATCCCTAACTGAGCCCAGGTTTTTAGCAGACATGCTTTTCTGGCTTCCCTGAAAACCCAAACAGAATCCCTGCATAAATCTTTCACTCAACATTTTTCCCATTTCTTTGTTTGCGTACTCCTTAGTACATTCTTGTATGGTCTTGAGCCTTATGGGTGTCTGGGCTAAGGGAAATCCCCTTCTTTCAGCCCCGATCTCCTCTCACCTAATTGCCACTGTAACCTGCCCCATAAGTCCCTTTACCATTTGAGCCTTTCCTTCTCCCTCCTTAATAGGCTCCATCCCCCAGTGACCCAGTATAGCCCACTTAAAAGGACTGTTTGATATAGTTCTGAAAAACAGTTCTCTCCCCCATCATCTGGCAATGGGACATGGGCTACTGTCCCACACACTTGGAGCAGACATGCCTGAATTTGCAATTCACCCATGTGCATGAAGCTTTGTTATACCCCATCAAGTTTCCGCTACCTGGTTGTTGCCTCCCTTTCTGTTGCCCTCCCTCTCCCGTTGCTCACCTGTCCCGATAACGTCCGCACCCAGAGATCTGTGTGGGTACAATTCCACCTCAGATCCCCATGCAAAGTCATCCTTTGTTTAAAGGCTTCATCATACCTTAGCCACCTGTAACCTAGTTTCACCTTGTAGGCATCTTTAATAATGGCAGAGTAGGCCACCAACAGAATAGCCAAATCTGGTTGTTTTTCCAGTAAAATGGTGCTAAATATTGTAAAGCCAGCCTGCCATGTGTCAGTATTCTTCCCTTTATATGTGGTTTCTTCCACTAATTCACCACCAATGCCAGTGCCACCGTCATTTCCAACTTCCCCACTATTTTACTCTGTTCATATTTCTTAGCTGTCTCTTTATCCACTAATGCAAAAATATCAATGTTCTCCCCTTTCCATAATTTTTCTTTCATTGTTTGTGGCATGTTATCCCCAAGGGTCACATCTGGCACCCCATCATTACCCTTTCTCTTCCCTTTTGTGCCTGCCCCGGCCCTCCCTTGTCCCCTTTATTCCCTTTAAGCACTTATTCCATTTCGTCTAAGCCTTTATCATGTATGTCACCTGTAATGCCCTCTATATAGTCATTCAAGCTACCCGTGTTTGACAAATCAACCTTCCTCTTACCATGCCCTGTTTCCTGCTCATCAGACTCAGGGAGGGGCTCCGGTTCTGGACCTGGTTCTGGCTCAGGTGTTGATGGTGGATTCTTCCCCTTGCCCTTCTCAGCTTTTCCAGGTGGCTCCTTACTTTTCCGGGACACCTACTCCTTTTCCTCTCTCTTTTGTGCCACTTCAATCAGCTCTGTCATCTTCTCCATAGGGGCTGCTACCTCTTCCTGCAGCTGGGCACTTGTGGCTGGAGTAGGTGTTTCCTTAGGTGTCAACCTGTCAAAAACACTTTTGAAAGTGTAATGTTATCATACAATTGCTAACCCTCCACCTTGACCACAAGTGGCGTGTGGCCCTCGCTTGACAGCCTTCATTGTCACTTGTCCCTTCTGGTATATATATATATATATATATATATATATATATATATATATATATAGTATACATATATATATTTTTCTTGCATGTGTACCCTCCCAATGGTCTGCCCTGGCCTTTGCCTCTGTTGTTGGGTCCCACATCTGCTGCCTAGGACCCAGAACCAGGCCAGCTCTTGTCAATCCCGACTCTTTCCCACCATCGTATTTATTTTATATATATATATATATATATATATTATATATATTTTTAATTCTAGCCACCTGGTGTCCCTCCCGGCTCCAGTAAGAGGGCATTGCTTTTGGTAGCCTTTAGACCCTGCCCCCTTTGCCTCCATCCCTGATTCCTCGGCTCTTTTCCCTTCATGCCATGCAACCCAGCTGCCATCTTGAATGCTATTTCCAGGCCACCATCTTAGGGTGCCTGGCCTACGACTTCCTGCAAAAACCTATAGCCCCATATGCCCTCAGCTACTGCTCACTTGCACCACCATGTGACCCAGATGCCATTTTATTAAAGTTGTTTGGTTGTCATTTTAGGCCTTGCAGCAGACTGCCATACTCTCTTGGCCTTCACTTGCTGGCTTCCTTTCCCTGCCTTCAAGGTCCTGCCCCTGTCTCTGCAGACATCTTGCCCCTCTGGGCCCTAGCCCCTTGGATATCATCCATTCCCCACCCATTTTGTTCCCCCATGACCCCCATTCCTAATGCTTTTATTTCTTTATTGCTTTTCCCATCAAGCATCCAAACTGCTATCAATCCTGCCATGCTTGCGGTCCAACTCCATGCTTGTAGCCCCATCATAGTCCTTCCCCCATCGTTCTGAATCCCCTTGCACTTCTTTTTTTTTTTTGTTTTTGTCTGGCACTTTAGTACTGCATTGCAGCACCAGGCCTCCAGTAATCTGCCTTATGGCCTACATCCCACACAAAAATCTCCAGGCCTGCCTGCCCTTGCAAGTGTGCACGTAATGTGAGCCCCCCTCTCTTCTGAGACTCTGCCCCTCAGTCTTTATTGTATATATATATATGTATATACATCTATATCTATCTATATATATATATATATATATATATTTTTAAACTGATGCAGTCCACCTCCATTTGCTCGCTTCCCCATGACAGTCACTCCAAATCCCCTGTTCAGCCAGCATTCTGATGACTACATGGTCAGCCCCTTGCAGGACAGTGTTCTGCCAGCCATGTGGTAGGCCTCCGTCAGGCCGCTCTGTGACTCTGGCCCTGTCAAAACCATCCACCATATATTTTTTTCTTAACAATTACTCCCACATCCACCTTTGTGCAATGAACAGGAAACTGACTCTGATCCCTACATCCCACAACCCCTGTCCTCTCACCATGTGGTCAAGACTGCTACAGGCCATCTACTCATTAAGTCACTCCTCAGTTCTTCCAAAAATAAACCATCACTGGTCGCTGGTCTGACCAGGCCAAACCTTGGCAGCAATTGAAGAAGACCTGACCCTTTCTCGTTTGTGAAGCCCAGGCCAGGGACCCTGTTTATTGCTTCTGCATCCTCCCACCAGTCACCAGAAAGCCCCAACTGCTCAGTTATCCAGGTGTCCCAGTCCGCAAATGAGCAAATCTACACAGTTGTAATGCCACATAATCCTTCTGTTGCTAACATTTTTACTATTACAGGAAGGTCTCTCGATTTCTGAGACGCACAAGCTCAAGCCCAGCAAACAGGGCAAACTCTCTGTTCCAAAACATCCAACCGTTGCCTAACTTTGTTTAAACTGTGTAAAACAAAAAATGTTTTAACACTTTTGTGAACTAGTTCTTTGTGCCATGAGATAACAGTAAGGGTAACCTGTGCTACATCTTCGACCAGCTTACAAACTGCAAGATGGCCATAGCCTAAAAAGATGAAACATCTTTTAAAAAAAACCTTAAGTAGCATACATTAATTAACTTGTATTGAACTTTTCTCACAGCTGCTTCACTCACAAACATAGATTCCTGGAGTGATTCCATGGTTCCGCTCTGGCTCCAGCTCCTTTAATCAGGCCATCCCAACCAAAGAGCTTATCTAATCTTTCCTTGCTATATCAAAATTCAGGATGTGTTTGCCAATCGATGTGCTAAGATTCAAGTTCAAAATCAAGTCCTAGCAGAAGAAGGGGGATTGTTTCTCCTGCTTCCCCTTTTATACCCATTCAGGACCACTAAGAACCCCTGTACTTGCCCTTCCCCCTGATCAATCACCTCATCCCCCTTTTCCCTGCATAATTTTACACAGCTTTTTAGCTCACCTGGCCCCTTCCTCCTTCTCCCTCTACCTAGACTACCATCTCCCTCCCTTTACCAACCAACACTCCTGCCACTTCCTTCAGGAAACCCCCTGACAATTCTGGTTGCCGTGAAATGGCAACCCTATATATTCATCAGAATATACCCTGATATTATTGGGGATGTTATTCTTCGAAAAGGTCTTCCCCAAATATCATTTTAACTGGAACAAAGTAAGGGATGACTTGTATACCTGTGTTACTAATGACAAGCTATGAATCATAGAGTTCCAAATATTGAACAACCTTTGTTTTACACCCCCAATACTAGTTAAAATGGGCCAGATAAGCTCATCTCAATGCAGTTGGTGTGGTCAGGCTGAAGGCACCCTTCTCCATCTCATTTGGGAGTGTTATGCAGCTAAACATTTATGGGACATGATTAAGTCAAGGGTGAATCCTATTCTAGGATTAGATGTTGCATTCATCCTTGAAATTTGCATTGTTGGGGATTATGGAAGGATAGCTATGAAAGAGAGGAAATATAACATTGCCATGCCAGTCAAACATGTAGTCTTTTGGCATTTATTAGATGAGGAACCCATTTTATACCCAGAGTGACTGCAGGAACTCTTGTTTAACCTACATTTAAAAAACATTATAGCGAGTGTCCACAATTGGGTCAAGTCATATACAGTACTAGAAAATGGAGCAGTTTGCACACCCTGTACATAATTTAAACTTGTTATGGAGTGGTACCAGTTTGTGCACCGTATATATATATATATATATATATATATATATATATATATATATATATATATAATTTATTTATTTATTTATTCATTTGTTAATTGGTTAAGGACACTGGACCAATGGCCCTTTTTCTAGCCTGACCCAGAACACAGTAGAAAAAGACACAGCTACATTAAACACACATTACATAATAACAATAACATAAATAAACATGATAAAAATAAATGACAAGGAGCAACTACATGAACATTTCAGCAGTAAATATTCTTTCAACTTTGTATTAAAGCTTGATATTGATGAAGCCTGTCGTATGATTAAAGGAAGTGCATTCCAATACTCTGGGCCAGTAATAGAAAAAGTACGAGAAGCAGTTTTGAGTTTGGGTAATACTATGTCCAGTAAAATACAATTTGAAGAACGTAAGCTAGAAAGAACATTTTGTAGATTTACACGATTGTATAATGGGATAAGGATTTAAGAAAAATACATTTAAAGATTGTGCAACCAAAAAAAATATTCTATTCTGGCCATTGGAGCCAGCTAACCCAACTAGGAATACAAGGCACAATGGTGAGTTTTCAAGGGCACCAAATGGACAAATTGACAAATGTTGTTATAAACAACCTTCAAAGATTGCAATTCCTTACTCCCAAGATTCAAATAAAAATAGGAAGCATAGTCAAAATGTGATAATAATGAACCTACTGCAATTGTTTTTCTTACATCAAATGAAAAAATAGTTTTTAAATTGATATAAAAGACCCAACCTCTGTTTTATGATACGAGTAACTGAAATAACCTGAGATGAAAAAGTCAACCCGGTGCCAGTAGGACACTGAGATACTCAAATAGATATACCTGTTCAATAGCCAAACCATTTGAGTCATTCAAGCATAAAGATAGATTATCACTGAGCATAAAGGTGGTACTGAAAATCATAGATTTTGCCTTTTTTGAATTCAAGACCATTGCATTATTTAATAATCATTTATAAATATTCTCAAAATCATATTTCAGTGCAGCCATTAATTCTGAAGAACCACCTTGAGAAAAAATAATCAAATCATCTGCACAGAAGATGGTTTCACATCTCTTAAAAACAGAAGGAAGCTCATTAATGAAAATAGAAAACAACAAAGGGCCCAAAATGGACCCCAATGAACTCCACAGCTAATCAGTGATGTATCATATATACAAGAACTAATACTAACAAATTGTGAAAGATTTGTTAAATAGTCTCTTATCCAGGAGACAGCTACTTCAGGAAAACCCAAGGCACTTAACTTTGAGCATACTAAGTCATGATCTATTAAATCGTTACCTAAGAGAAAGAAAGAAATGCAAGGATTAGATTCCTAGAATCAAGGTGGTTGGAGGATAGATTAAAATAGGGGGGGCAGGAAGAATAACTCAATGAGTACTTCTGTTCTGTGTTCACCAGAGAACAAATGGGATCAATCCCTCAGGGCAGAGTAGCAGAGATTTATATGAGGTGCAGAGAACATGGAGGGGGTAATCCAAGACAGCAGGGTGCTGGAAGATCTGAGTGCCCTGAGGGCAGACAAGGCACTGGGTCCAAATGGCATACACCCCATAGTGCTGAAGGAGATGGCGGCGGTCCCGGCAGGACCTCTGGCAGGCCTGTTCAACACCACCCTAGAGAAGAGATGCATACTCCAGGGCTGGAGGATGGAACATGTGGTTCCCATCCATAAAAACATGCCCAAGGATGAGCCAGGGAATTACAGACCAGTCAGCCTAAACTTCATAGTGGGGAAGCTCATGAAGTCCATCATCAAGGAGAGGATTGTAGCATTCCTGGAGGAGAATGGTCTTCAGGACAGCAGACAGAATGGATTTATCTCTGAAAGATCATGTCAAACAATCATGGTGGATTTCTATGACTAAGTAACAAGAGCACTAGACAAGGGTCAAGCAGTGGATGTCCTGTACTTGGATTTCAGCAAGGCTTTTGATTCAGTGCCACATGGGAGGTTGATAGGCAAGTTGGGGAACCTGGGAGTAAGGGAGAGGATAGTGGGGTGGATCATAAACTGGCCGGGTGATAGGCAGCCTAGAGTTGTCATAAGGGGCAGCTCTCATCACCAAGGGCTGTGACGAGTGGGGTTCTGCAGGACTCAGTGGTGGGGCCAGTACTGTTTGGCATACAGTATTTATTGCTGACATATCAGAAGGTGTCAACAATAAGATCAACCTGTTTGCAGATGACACAAAGATAGGTGCAGTGGTGGATAACACAGAGGGCTAGCAAGGACAGCAGGAAGACCTGGATAGACTCTTACAATGATTGTACACATGACAGCTGGGTTTCAATGCAAAAAGGTGCAAGGTTATGCACTTGGGCATCAAGAACTGTGAGTTTAGCTACAAAATGGTGGAAACACAGTTGGGCATTACAGAGGAGGAGAAGGATCTTGGGATACTCATAAATGGGCAAATGAATCATTCAGAACACAGAACACAAGGGGGGTGAGGGCCTTGGTACCCAACTAGGGATCTGAGGTTTGAGCCAACTCAATAGACTGTAAGGCCTTTTCTGCTGGCAATTAGTAGGTTAGTATGTTAGAACAGTGCAGGAAGGCAGCAGCTAAAGCTAACAAAGTGCTGGGGTGCATTGCCAGGGGAATCACCTCAAGGAGGAGAGAGGTTATCCTTCCACTGCACAGATCACTGATCAGGCCGAACCTGGAGTACTGCACACAGTTCTGGCATCTCTTCCTAAAGAAGGACATTAGGCTGCTGGAGGGAGTCCAACACAGAGCAACCAGGATGTTAACAGGTATTGAGGGGAAGCCCTATGAGGAAAAGCTGAGAGAGCTCAATATGTACTCCCTTGAAGAGAGAAGAGATAGAGGGGATATGACTGAGACCTTCAATATATATGAAGGGCATAAACAGAGTCAGCGCAGAGGGGATGTTTAGATTAAAGGGAGGGAGGGCTCTAGGGGACATAGTCTGAGACTGGAGGGGGACATGTTCAGGAGAGAATTGAGAAGACACTACTTCACAGAGAGGGTAGTGACAGGGTGGAACACACTTCCCAAAGTGGTGATGTCTCTGAAATCAGTGAACAGCTTTAAGAGGGGGTGGGATAGAATCAGGGGTAGGGAAGCAGGGAAATTGGAGGGAGGCAGCTGTGGAGTAAGCTCAGATAGCTGCAGACTCGACAGAACCTAATTGCCTGTTTTTTCTGGCATTTTTGTATGTTCGTATGTTCATAAATCAAATGCCTTGGTCAGGTCCACAAACGCCGCCCCAGTCATGAGGCCTTTCTCAAAGCCTCTTAAGGCGTAGTTTGTGAACCTGACCAAGGCAGTTCCAGTTCCATAATTCTTACAAAAACAATGTTGATGTGGTGAAAGAAAACCATGGCTAGAAATATAATCATTAATTTGATTGGCTACTGTCTTCTTAAGCATCTTGCTCAGGGGATTGAGAATTGAAATTGGCCTGACATACTCGAGCAAGACTACATGTGCTTTTTTAGGAATTGGCACAACTCTAGCCAGCTTCCAATCAGATGGAAACTGGCACAATTCCAAAGAAAATTTTGAAAAACAGCAAAGGGGTTTAACTATAAATGAAGTAGCCAGTCTCAGGAATCTTCCATCCAGCCCACCCCCACGATTGCTATATTGATTAGGAAGGGTATTTAACAACTTGAATACATCTACCTCAGTAATCTTCTTGAACATAAAACATGGATATATATATATATATATCTATATATATATATATATATATATATATATATATATATTATTATGGTAGCACGGTAGTGCTACCATAGTTAGGGTTGAGGAGCCATTTCTATGTTAAACCCCAAAACTTTGCACCTTAATAACTTTGCAACTGTTTGATGGATTTGCCTGAAATTTGGAATTTATGATCAAGAACCATAGGCCTTGGGATCTGCCAAGTTTTGTCATGGTCAGATATACGGCTGCAGAGTTATTAAGTGTGATCTGTGCTCGCGTTTACGCTTTTCTGGAATTCTGTGGTCGTGCCTACAGGTCGTACGGTTTACGTGACCGGCCCAAAATCTTCAGGGAACATGCAGCCAGGGTCCCTGATGTGCCTTCAAGATTTCGTGAAAAAATATTAAACGGTTCAAAAGTTATTCAAAAACAGTTTCCCATTATAAGTCAATGGGAAAAGTTAACAAAAGTTCAACACTTTCAGAATGCATTTTATTCGCAAATGGGCCTGTTATTCAGCAATCAGCCATTTTGTTTTCAGTTGGTGATAAGAAAAATGGTTGGCATTTAAATTTGGGACCTCTAGCAACCTAATTTTTTTTGTATTCACCTAGTCGGGCCCTGAGGATGCTTGCCATGTCTTTATTTTGTGGTAAAACACCCCAGAAATATGTTTTTCAAATTTCTGGAAAAAGTACTTTAGAATTACTACCGTGCTCACGAAAGTGTCTAGAGCCACTGCAGCTTTTGTAAATTGCGACAGTAGTTTTCTAGTCTGTGGGAAAATGACAGCAATTCTTTGGCACTGCGCTGCAAAAGAACCGTTGGGAGTTTTGAGCTGAAATTTGGAGGGAACGGAGCTGACATCTCACAGATGTGCCTTTCAATGTTGTTTTGAAAAAATATTACATGGCGGCAAAGTTACGGCACTCCAAAGTTGACAGTTTTTCCCATAGGATAACATTACGGCTCCCGACGCATTACAGAAATCCTTTGGCACCCTGCTGCAAAATAACGGTTTGGTCTTTTTTCCTGAAATTTGGAGGGAAGACAGCCAACAGCCCACAGATGTGCCTTTCAGTAGTTTGGTGAAAAAATATCACATGGCGGCAAAGTTACGGCACTCCAAAGTTGACATTTTTTCCCATAGGATAACATTATGGCTCCCAACGCATAACAGAAATCCTTTGGATCCCTGCTGCAAAATAACGGTTTCGTCTTTTTTCCTGAAATTTGGAAGGAAGACAGCCAACAGCACACAGATGTGCCTTTCAGTGGTTTGGTGAAAAAACATTACAGGGAGGCAAAGTTATGGTGCTCCGAACTTTTCTTTTTTTCCCATAGGATAACATTATGGCGTTCGCCGCGCCTTTCAGGGCCCGTATCTCGGAAACGGTGTGAGATACGGACTTTTCATCGGAAAATTTCTTAGCTCCCTACTGGGGCTAAGAGTCAAATTAGCCAGGACAGTTGTAAATAATATGACTTTTAAATTTTTTTTCTACGTTGTACGGTTCCTGAGATATAATGTATTTAGTATTCCAAGATCTCATTTTCTGCGCTGATACTCATTATTTTGCATACATTATTTGTACTCACTGTCTTTCTCAATGCAGGTTTTGGGGAAAACCAGCCTGTGCGCTTACATTACTGTTACTGTTGCCCTTTCCGCTTGCGGTTCCATACCCGTTTCACTTACCATTGGCGTCCTGCGCCACCATGTGAGTTATCGCTGCGTTTTCATTTTGCGCTTGCGTTTCTTTTTTGCCATTTTCTGTCTACAGTACTGTTTATCTTTCTGTTTCACTTTACATCACCATGCCCATTGACATTTCTGTTTGCAGGCACCATGTTACTATGTGACAACACATCACGTGGCAGACCATTCCCGTCTACGCCACCATGTGCGTTACCCTTTCTGTTCTCATTCGTGCTTGTGTTACCATGTGCGCCACTGTTAGCATTTCTGTTTCCGTTGCTGTCCCCTTTGGGCTCCGCGCTCCCGCCACCGCATTATGCGGTGGGAGCGTGGGGCCCAGAACGCACCGCGCTCCCGCTGCTGCATTACATTCACTATTTCTTGTTATCATTCTCAAAAAGAAGGGAAATTAGAGGCAAAAAACTCAGTTTAATGCATTAGTTAGAGTTGTTCCACAGCGACAAAAGTGAGGAAATTCGCTATTAGGGTTGAAAACCCCCATGCACGCCACACCACCCCCAACCGGCATTGGGGTGTGTATTGAGATCATGAGTCCTAACTCATCCCATTCTCCTATACTTCTGCTGCTTTACACAGGACATGGGGTGAGAGTTAGGGCTGATAATCCCAATGCACACCCCAATGCCACCACGTGCGTCATCCTTTGCGTTTTCATTTGCGCTTGCGTTTCTGTTACTTTTTTGCCATTTGTGTGTACCGCACTGTTTCTCTTTCTGTTTCACTTTGCGTCACCATGCCCATTGACATTTCCATTTACAGGCACCATGTTACTATGTGACCAGACATCACGTGGCACACCGTTCCCGTCTACGCCACCGTGTGCGTTACCCTTTCTGTTATCATTCGCGCTTGTGTTACCATGTGTGCCACTGTTAGCATTTCTGTTTGCATTGCTGCTCCTGTTACTATGCCACAAGACATCATGTGGCTGGGACTGGGGCCCAAAGGGCCCCCGCACCCTCACCACATTATATTCACTATTTCTCAATATCATTCTCAAAAAAAAGGGAAATTAGAGGCAAAAAACTCCGTTTAATGCATTAGTTAGGGTTGTTCCACAGCGACAAAAGTGAGGAATTTCGCTGTTAGGGTTGAAAACCCTAACTCCGAATCCCCCCAGCACCACACACACAGACACACACACACATGCAAGTATGGGGGAGGACCAAGTCAACACAACCAATGACAGACATCCAGCAGCAGGTGACAGAAATAACAACCAATTGTCTAAATGTACTACGAGACATCCCCACCCACCTGACCAGGTACTGCATACTCAGTGGAGATCAACAGCAAAACTGAGGCCATGTACACCAAATGTACACATCCCTGATTGCAGCTGCACACAACGTACCACACTTAGTAGTTGCATGGCCTTACCTACCGATGCCCCACACCACACCACAATTGGTACTGTGCCGTTATTCAATATAAATGCTGAAGGTGCATGATGACAGTTGTAGAAAGGTTTTAACACTACTGAGTATACATTAATTAAGAGAAGCACATAAATTAACTACAAGACACTAGCATGCTCAAGATAAAAGTAGTGATACATTTAGTAGGTGATTTACATAGTAGTACATTTACTGCAATGGTTTACTCAACATAGAGAGGCTGATGTAAGCGTATGGAAAAGCATTGCCTGTTCAGCTGTGAAATTGGTACTGCCAGTATCATGCATTCTTACTGATGAAGGTGTACTGCTGATGTACATACATAGACCTTCAGTGTGTTTCAATATTAAAGATGCAGTAAGTATTCTTTGTAAGAAAGATTGTAATTGCATGGATCAGGCCAAGCAACTTCTAAATATCTTAGCATTACTGAGCCAACAATGATGTACCTGTATCGGACATGTATATAGGATAGATTTTCCTGTAGGCACTTACTGAGTATGTTGTACCTGATAAAGACAATCTCATTGCATCTGTGATGACTAACTTATTCAAATAGTAATACATTTGCTATTGTTGCAATGAGTGGTCTATGCCACTTATGGACACAGTGTGGTTTTTTTAACAGTTGTTTCATACTCAGGCTGTATGCCTACTGTTTAGGTTGCCACACTTCTGTCACTGATGCTATCAAAGTGATAACTATGTTAATTCTGCTACAACAGGAATCAAGTAGGTATGGTGTAGATATAAACAGAATGTCTTTTAGTATTGATTTAACTCATAATGGGGTAAATGTACTAGGACAGCGGGGTTATCCTCTATCACTGAGTCTGTCAGTTATAATCACACTAGGGTTTCGATGACTGTAATGATCAAGTTACACTGTTCATCTTCATGAGTTCATATTCACAGCCATTCCAGCAACTAGACAGTGTATGGTGTAACTGGGTGGGACACTGTGTTGCAAAGCTGTTGCAGTGCCTAGCAGAGGGAGAGTATCTACTCATAAAGACAATTAAGCAATAAGGCATGATCAACAGTTATGTTAAATGGTCTGTTAATCACCCTGTAGGGGTTTAATGTTGAATGAGGCATATCCGAGTGCCACATGTCGCTAGACAGTGATAAACTGACCATTAACATAATACCTGGGAGTTGCTTATTGCTATCCTAATGAAACTGCTTTTTTAAACAACATTAAACGATGTTCATCATATGGTTAGGCTCTACATGTATGTTAATAAAAACTAAACATAAGGCTGTTACAATGTTTACAGTCAATTAGAAAGCTGCATTTCTCAAACCCTTGTTATAATCAGAGATATTATACCTGTACAACTCCTTGGTTTTGCTTAACTCTATTGCTCAGGTTGCCCACCACAAGTGGTGTGGTCTGGTGTGGGCATCGGTAGGTAAGGCCATGCAACTACTAAGTGTGTACGTGTGTGCTTGAATACATCTACCTCAGTAATCTTCTTGAACATAAAACATGGATATATATATATATATATATATATATATATATATATATATATATATATATATATATATTATGATAGCATGGTAGTGCTACCATAGTTAGGGTTGAGGAGCCATTTACATGTTAAACCCAAACTTTTGCAACTTAATAACTTTGCAACCATTTGACGGATTTGCCTGAAATTTGGAATACATGATCAGGACCCATATGTCTTAGAATATGCCAAGTTTTGTACCAGTCGGACATACGGCTGCGGAATTATTAAGTGTGATCTGCGTGTGCGTTTACGCTTTTTCTGGAATTCTACGGTCGTGCCTACAGGTCGTACAGTTTGCGCGACTGGTCCAAAATCTTCAGGGAACGTGCAGCCAGGTCCCCAATGTGCCTTTCAAAGATTTCATGAAAAAATATTAAACGGTTCAAAAGTTATTCAAAAAACAAGTTCCCATTATAAGTCAATGGGAAAAGTTAACAAAAAGTTTGAAAGTGTCGCAAATGCAGTTTTTACTTTCGCAAATGGGCCTTTTACTTTTGCAAATCCGCCATCTTGTTTTCAGTTAGCGATCATAAAAATGCTTGCCATTTAAATTTGGGACCCTTTAGCAACCTAATTCTTTTTGTATTCACCTAGTAGGACCCTGAGGATGCTAGCCATGTCTTTATTTTGGGGTATAACACCCCAGAAATATGTTTTTCAAATTTCTGGAAAAAGTACTTTCACAAAGTAGTGTCGCACTGATGAAAGTGTCGCAAATTTTTGGGAAAACTTTCTCAAATTGCGACAGTACTTCTCTAGGCTGTGGGAAAATGACAGCAATTCTTTGGCACCCTGCTGCAAAAGAACAGTTTGGAGTTTAGGGCTGAAATCTGGAGGGAACGCAGCCTACATCTCTCAGATGTGCCTTTCACTGTTTTGTTGAAAAAATATTACATGGTGGCAAAGTTATGGTACTTCAAAGTTGACACTTTTTCCCTTAGGATAACATTACGGCGTACGACGCATTGCAGCAATCCTTTGGTGCCCTGCTGCAAAATAACGGTTTGGTCTTTTGAGCTGACATTTGCAGAGAACACAGTCAACATCCCACAGATGTGCCTTTCAGTAGTTTGGTGAAAAAATATTACAGGGAGGCAAAGTTATGGCACTCCGAACTTCTTTTTTTTTTCCCCATAGGATAACATTACGGCATTTGCCGTGCCTTTCAGGGCCCGTATCTCGGAAACGGTGTGAGATACGGACTTTTCGTCAGAAAAATACTTAGCCCCCTAACAGGGGCAAAGTACAAAACTAGCCAGGATAGTGATAATTCATATGACTTTAAAAAATTTTTTCTATGTCGTACGGTTCCTGAGATATAAGCAATTTACTATTCCAAGTCCTCATTTTCTCTTCTGAGAGTCATTATTTTGCATACATTCTTTGTACTCACTGTCTTTCTCTATGCAGCTTTTGGGGAAAAGCAGCCTGTGCGCTCACATTACTGTAACTTTTACTGTTTCCGCTTGCTGTTCCGTACCCGTTTCACTTCCCGTTCACGTGTACGCCATCATGTGCATTACCCTTTGCATTTTCATTTGCGGTTGCGTTTGCATTGCTTTTAACATTTCTGTCTACAGTACTGTTTCTCTTTCTGTTTTGCTTTGCTTCATCATGCCCATTGCCATTTGCGTTTGTGGGCACCATGTTACTATGTGACAAGACATCATGTGGTGGACCATTCCCGTCTATGTCACCATGTGGGTTACCCTTTCTGTTCTCATTTGCACTTGCATTACCATGTACGCCACTGTTATCATTTCTATTTGTGTTGCTGTTCCTGTTACTATGTCACAAGACATCACGCCGCCGCACTACATTCACTATTTCTCGCTATCATTCTCAAAAAGAAGGGAAATTAGAGTCAAAAAACTCAGTTTAATGCATTAGTTAGGGTTGTTCC
Organism: Neoceratodus forsteri; assembly: GCA_016271365.2. Lineage (NCBI taxonomy): Eukaryota > Metazoa > Chordata > Ceratodontiformes > Ceratodontidae > Neoceratodus > Neoceratodus forsteri. The sequence continues at coordinate 1,375,792,280 of CM028130.1, read as the reverse complement.
ACAGTGACAAAAGTGAGGAAATTCGGTGTTGAGGTTGAAACCCCCTTGGACCCTCAACCCACCCCCAACCGGCATCGAGGTGCGCGCGGGTCGTCGGTCCTAACTCTCACCCATTCTCCTATACCTCTGCTTCCTCACACATCTGATGGGGTGAGAGTTGGGGCCGGTGACAGTGTGCACCCCAATGTCAGTGGGGGTGGGTGAGGAATCAGGGGGGTTTCAACCAACACCAGATTTCTCACTTTTGTCGCTAAGGCACTAACTAATAGCATTAAATGGTTTTTGCCTCTAATATACTGTATATATATATATCCAAGATCTCAATAAATAAATAAATAAATATATATATATATATATATATATATATATTATAGTGGCGTGGCCGCGCCACTATAGTTACTGTAGGGTTCAGCGATCAGTTACATACTAAAGTCAAAAGTTTGGGCATTAATAACTTTGGACCCATTCAATGGATTTGCCTGAAATTTGGTTCATTCATTGGGGCATGGTAGATCTCTGGATCTGCAAAATTGTGTTTTGGTTGGAGTGCTGGTCTTTGGGTACGAAAGCATTGAAAAATGCAAAATTATCCATTTTTGGAGGCACCTTTTGGCATTCTGAATGTGGTCCTGCATGGCCGTTATGTAGTGTGCTGCTCTGTGATATGACTCATTTGAAAGAGCCTTGGTGGCCAAACATGACACTTTTTGTTTGGTGAAAAAATATCAAGGCATTCAAAAGTTATGGAACTTTTAAGTTCCCATTATAAGTCAATGGGAAAATTTTTATGTATATCTTGCGATCAAAGAATGGGATTCTGGCCATCTCGTCCCGCCTGGTGATCAAAGAATTTGCAGTCTCATGGTTCAAGAATCTTTATCGCTGAGAAATTTCAAAAATTCTTTGATTGCGAGGTCAGCCATCTTGTTTTCAGTTTTTCAATCGCACAAACACAAATATCTCGGCTCAGGGGTCACTTCTGAAGTAAAACTTCAATGGATTTTACTCAGGGGACCCCGATCTAGCGAGGCATGGCTTTGGTTCCATCCAAATTGGTCCAAAAATAGTTATTAGCTTTTAAATTTTTCGTTCGTGGCTCACTAATGATCTTTGATGTGAGCCTACAAATTCTTGATGTGAGAATCTTTGATCACGATCGTACGCCATAGCGAAGACGAGGTCAAAGCCAGATTTAAAATAGCTTTTTGCAGTCCAGGGGTGCCCTATTACATGAGATAAGGGTGGGTTTTGCTCAGGGGGCTTTGCTCTGCCCCATCTGAATAAAAAAAAAAACAGTAGTTCTCATTATCCCTGGTAGTCTAGTGGCCCCCCAATGAGTATGTTATTTATATGTTTATATTTTTATCTGTGGTAGTCTAGTGGCCCCCCATGTGTATTTATTTATTTATGTAATATCCCTGGCAGTCTAGTGGCCCCCCCGATCTGTTTTTCATAATGACTATCACTGACATCCCTGGTAGTCTAGCGGTCCCTCCCCCCGGTCATAATAATATTTATCTCATTGTTTATGTCCTGGTAGTCTAGTGGCCCCTCCGCCACCCAGCCATGCCAGCCCACCCAACACCCCCCACGTTTCCCCAGCTGGCGACTGCACAGCCCACTTCACCTTCACGGCCAGCTCTGAAATTAGTGCCTTTTTCCATTAGCGCCCATAAAACACACAGTCGGCAGCTGGCTGTGGAGGTGAGAGGTGGGCTGTGCCAGTCACTGGCTGGGGAAGGTGGGGAGTGCTGGGTGGGGTGTGGGAGGCCACTAGACTACCAGGAAAGGGCAACTGCTTATCTTTTTTATTATGATGTGGGGGGCCGCAAGACTACCAGGGATATGGAAAATAATAATTATATACAGATCGGGGGGGGGCCACTAGAACACCAGGGAGATAAATAACAGATATAGAACCAAGACCCATTTGGGAGGGGGCACCAGACTACCAGGGATAAAAATATAAATATATTTATTCAGTACAGATTGGGAGGGGCGCTAGACTACCAGGGATATAACAAACTTTTATTTCTTTATTCAGATGGGGCAGAATGAAGCCCCCTAAGCAAAACACACCCTCAGTTAACTGTCCAGGGCACCCCTGGGCTTGAAAAATGAGTTTTACAATCTGTCCATCATCTTCCTTGCTCTTTGATCATGACCCTGCAAATTCTTTGATCGCAAGCCTGCAAATTTTTTGCCACGAGATTCTTTGATCGCGATTGTGCATCCCGAGGGAAGGACGAGATGGCCAGATTAGAAAATCAATTATCTCAGCCTACAGGTGTGTAGAAAGATAAATGAGGGTGGGTTTCACTCAGGGGACTTCGTTCTGATGAACCATGGTGGTGGTTTGCTGCAATTCTGTCATTTTTTTAAATTTCAAGACTTTTTATTCTTTGATCGTGACCATGCAAATTCTTTGATTGCGAGCCTGCATATTCTTTGATTGTGAGATTCTTTGATTGCGATCGTGTATCGTGAGCGAAGGATGAGATGACCCAATTTTAAAATCAATTCTCTCAGCCCAGGGGTGTCCTAGGAAGTCAAATGAGGGTGGGTTTTTCTCAGGGGCGTCGTTCTGTCGAACCATGGCTGTGGTTTACCGCAGTTTCTTCAATTTTTTTATTTATAAGGTTTTTAATTCTTTGTTCATGAGCCTGCAAATTCTTTGATCACGAGTCTGCAAATTCTTTGATCATGAGATTCTTTGATCGCCATCTTTGATCATGAGGGCAAGACAAAATGGCCAGATTTTGTATAATGGAATAGATAGGGAAATGTTACTGATCTTTGACATTCAATATCTCAGAAACGGTTTGGTCTTTTTACTTGAGATTTGGAGGGAAGATAGGCTACATCACACAGATGTGGCTTTACATGGTTTGGTCAAAAAATATTACAGGTCGGCAAACATATGGCACTATGAAGTTGATGCTTTTCCCCATAGGATAACATTATGGTGTCTGCTGCATTACAGGAATTCTTTGCCACCCTCCTGCCAAACAACGGTTTGGTGTTTTGGGCTGAAATTTGGAGGAAAGGAAGCCAACATCCCCAGATGTGCCTTTTGGTGGTTTGGTGAAAAAAATATTACAGGACGGCAAACTGACAGCACTCCAAAGTTGACACTTTTTCCCATAGGATAACATTATGGTGTCCGTCGCACCTTTCAGGGCCCATATCTCAGAAACGGTACGAGATATAGACTTTCGTGAGAAAAATTCTTAGCCCCCCCATCAGGGGTCTTAGTATAAAACTAGCCAGGAAACTCATAACTCATATGAAATTTTAATTTTTTTTCTACGTTATACGGTTCCTGAGATATAAGCAATTTAGTATTCCAAGTCCTAATTTTGTGCTACGAGGTCCATTATTATGCATACATTCTTTGTTTTCACTGTGTTTTTCAATGTAGATTTTGGGGAAAGAAGGGTGTGCCCTTTCATTACTGTGCCAGTTACCGTTTTCAGTTGCGCTTCCATAAACAGTTTGCATCACCATTCCTGTCTACGCCACCATGTGCATTACAGTTTGCAATTTTGTTTGCATTTGCATTTTGGTTTCATTTGGCATTATTGTTGCTGTTACTGTTACCATTTGTATTTGCAATTGCGGTACCGTGCCTGTGCACGTTACGGTTTATATTTCTGTTTGCTCTTGCGTTAATGTTTGCGTTTCTGTTTCCTTTGGCTTTATTGTTGCTGTTACCGTTACCATTTGCATTTACAATTGCGGTACCATGACCATGCGTGTAACAGTTTGCGTTTCTGTACGTGCTAGCATTTGCATTTGCATTTCTCTTTCCTTTGGCATTATTGTTGCTGTTACAGTTATCATTTGAGTTTACAATTTGCGGTTCCATGACTGTGCGCTTTATGGTTTGCATTTTCCGATGCACTTGCATTTCTGCTTACTTTGCTGTTATTGTTGCTTTTACCATTACAATTTGTGTTTACAATTGCTGTACTGTGACCGTGCGCGTAACAGTTTGTGTTTCCGTATGCACTTGCATTAACTTTTCCGTTTCTGTTTCCTTTGGCATTATGCTTGCTGTTACTGTTACCATTTGCATTTACAATTGCGGTACCGTGTCTGTGCACATTATGGGTTGTTTTTCCATATGTGCTTGCATTTACATTTTTGTTTCTGTCTCATTTGCCGTTGTTGTTGCTGTCACCGTTACCATTTGTGTTTCCAGTTGTGGTACCATGAATGTGTGTGTTACCAGTTGCGTTTCATACAAAATTCCATTTGTGTCTCCGTTTCTGTCACTGTTCGCTTTGGCATCACTTTGCACTTGCATTTCTATTTCTGTATGTGTTACCATTTATCTTTGCAGCAACATGTGCGTTACTGTTTGTGCTTGCAGTTGCATTGCACCTACTGTTACTCTGTCACACAAAATCACGTGGTGGGAGCGCTGGGCCCTTACCAACTTGCGCAACTTTCTACTTTTCTATTTTTTAAAAAAAAGTAAAGAAATTCTATGCAAAAAACTTGTTTAATGCATCAGTTAGGGTTCTTCTACAGTAAAAAAAAGTGAGGAAATCTGATTTTAGGGCTCCAACCCCTTGCACCCAACCCCCAGCATGCCCCCCACCAACAGACATCGGGGTGTGTGTTGAGGTTGTTGGCCCTAACTCTTACCCCATTCTCCTACACTGCACCACCTCAGCTTGTTTACACATGGGATGGGGTGAGAGTGTGTCACTAATGACCCCAATGCACACCCAATGCCTGTTGGTGGGGGTGGGCTGGGAGTGCTGGGTGGGAACCTCAAAATCGAATTTCCTCACCTTTTTCACTGTAGAGAACCCTAACTGATGCATTAAAGGAGTTTTTGCATAGAATATATATATATATATATACACACACACACACATATGAAGCCTGCCAGGATGAAGCACAGTGTCACAGGTTTTCTGCATGACAAAGGGGATTTACTCCTACTGAAATTGCATTGTTTGCTTCAGTAACTGTACTGCAGAATTCTGCAGAGTTGGGCTTCGTCCTGGTGGGCTTCACTATATATATATATATATATATATATATATATATATACCTTATGTATTATTGTTTAATCATCTATTTTTGTTCATGATGTGAGTCCCCTCTCTGTCATGGGTAAGACTTACTGTGGGCCCGATTTTCAAATATCCCTTAGAGAGATTCAACTTGCGTCCATCTTAAGGTTGTGGCAAACCCCAGTGCTGCCAGGGACCATGTGCCAGATTTTACAATCTGCAGGGTTCACACACCTAACACCCAGGTTTGCCACAGACTGCAAGACGTGCCAAAGAGTTGGATGCATCTGCAGGAGTTGCCACAGGTATGCGGTTGCACCACCCATCTGGTGCAACAGTAGAGGGGACAGGATGGCTGGGTGTTGTGCCTGGGTTATGCCCCCTATCATCCCACATACACCTTACGCTGTATTTCTGGTCTATTATATTGTGAGACTTTAATTTTGCACTAACATGTAGATTTAGGCACCCATCATATAAGCATTAGTGCCAGGAATGAGCTTTGCTGCTAATATTAACTAATGTTTACATCCTTTTATAGGATTAGATCATGCATGGTTATTATACCTCACTATAATGCATTATGTTTGTCTTTTACATATATTCCATATAAAATCTACCTAATTACTGATATGATGACTCTGAGGGATCATCAGTGATTACTTTATACACTGGGGCCCAGATATTCAAACTGCACCACAAAGTAGCCCAATAGCAGAAGCAGGCGCAAGTCCAGTGCACCCATGCGCAACACGTGTGATATTCAAACACTGCACAAGTCAAGATGCACCTGCAGCACACAACTGAATATCATACCAACTGCACCGTGGTGCAACTAGGGATGCGCAGTGGTGCAGGTCTGATGCGCAATAGCACAACCAGGGAAGCACAGTGGAGCAGGGTAGCATCGCATCAGTACAACCAGGGATGTGCAGGGACAGGATGCAGGGGTCCACCACCCATGGTAGATATGGACAGAGGAGCACACAGCAGAACAGACATCACCCCCCACATCCCATGCACCACACAATCTGAGGAGAGCTGGAAGAACCACTGGCCCATGGACACCAGCAACAATCCCACAGCCAGGGCATGGTGCCCCAGCACACCCCCTGGCAAGCACACAAGGATGTCCGGCCACCCCGTGCCACACCATCCCACCAATGCAGAGCACACCCTGCACCACAATCCCCATACACCCTGCCCAGGAGTAGCACTCAACAGTGCAGGACACCCCATGCATGCCACCACCCCCACTGTGACAATGCAACCCTGTGCACCATGGACCCATGCAAGACAGCCCCACCACAAGCACCCTGCAGCAGGTGGCAGCAGACAGCGATGCAACAACTGCATACACAGTGCTGCCCTGCATGTTCCCCCCCAGGTACAGCTGAGAGATTGACCATGTGTCAGCACACGAGGTACCCTACATGCGACAGGGCATGCCCTGGACCCCACCACCAGTGGTACAGCACCCTGCACACCCTCCCAAGGACACACCCCATCCCAGCACTAGCCATAACAACCAGCACAGATACCCACAATGTTGCATGGAAGCATGTGCCACACAGGATGCAACACAGTGCATAGACAAACACCCACCCATACCCAAGGGCACACCAACACAGGGACACAGTAGCGGGTCAACCAAGCCACTGGCGTGCGGCCATGGCAGCCATGTACACACGGCCAGCACCCCTCCATGTCGCAGGTGTGCCAACCACCCTGTGCAGGCACCATGAAGCTGTACGCCACCAGCATGCAGCTGGAGCACAAGTGACAGACAGTGGAGCACATCCCCTGCAACAGACACAAGCAACAGCATGGAGGGGGGACAACAACAGTGGAGGCCACAGTGCCACTCGAGGCAGACGTGCACTATACCGGTGACATGAGGCAACCTAGCATTGTGCTGGGTACAGTGGTTGTCCAGCATGGACAGCCACCACTGACATTCCAGCAGACCGTGCATAGCACAGACATGCAAGGGTGTCAGCTGCACAGGCCATGGACGGTCTGACAGAGGTGCCATGGACACAGTGCATGCACCATGGACCACTGCACACAGTCATCCAATGCACAGGGAACAACACACAAACCACAGACAGTGACTGATAGCTACACCCACACCATAGGTGGTTCCCCTCCAGACACACACACATGCCCATGTCTGCACCACCCCTGACGCCATGCACACCACTGCAGCTGAGCACCTGTAGCTCACTGCAAATCAGAGACCACCACAGTAGGCATAACAAAACAAATGTATTATATAAAGGTACAAACAACTATATACATGGGGGGGCCACATACCAGGTGGGGGTGGGTAAGGGGCAGGGATGAACAATGAGAGAGGGAAGAAGGGGTGTGAGGGTGGGTCCAGGGGGTAGGGTGAATCTGGTGGCATGGAGGGCTTAGCGGCCACCCCACTCCCCGCTCCTGCGGCGCTTCCTTGTCCTCTGACTCCGGACACCATGCTGCTCCAATCTATGGAGTACCTCCAATGATGCCCTCGCTATCCGCAGGAGCTCCTGTATGGCCCTCTCCAGCCGCAACAGCCACCGTCCACCTAGGACAAGGGAGCAGAGTCAGTATGTGTGAATGTCCATCCCCTGCAGCCCACCCATTGTGCATGGCGTACAGCCATGGGCCATGCCCCTGTGATGGTGTGTGACCACCCACAGTGATCGTGTCCACATGACCTGCCTTCCCAGGTGCACACAGCCATGTGGACCACTGCACACACCCACCGCCCAAGTCCAGCACAGCACCACCATGGCTGTACAGTGACATGGATATGCGGTGCGAAGGCAGTGGCACATCCATGTACCCAGTGCATGCATGGACCACCAGCGATGCACACCCACACATGCAGTGCCACAGAACAGTGCTGAGTGTACTGTGTGGTGTGCACATCAGTGGTGTCAATGGATGGTGGCCATGCCCCGCCGCCTACCCCGCAACACAGCATGCACAGAATATCCTGGAAGAAAGGCACTCACCTTCATCAGCTTGATCCAGGCGCTGTTGCAGGATGGGCCTGGCAGCCCGTGGCTGTTGCCCTGCATCCCCTTCCTTCCAGCATTGCCGTGCCTCCCTGGCTCTGCACCGCTCCTCAGGGCCTAGGGTGCAAACATGGAGAGAGCAACAGCAGTACAAACCAGTAGCAAAGGCCCCCCTGGGTGTGTGTGATCCCGCACAGCCCAGCCATGCCGCAACCCCACCACCACCACCACCGCCCACACTGGACAGACCACCCCCCGTGTGGTAAACACATGCCCACCACAATACCTGTACGGATGCAACCAGTATATGGATGGAGCACCTACCTGGACATGGCACTGTGCCTCGCCTGGTGCATGCCTAAAGGCAGGCAAACCTGTCTGGGTCCCTCTGCTGGAGGTCCCCATAGCAGTGGCAACACTGTTCTGCTGTTCTGCTGATTCCTGTGGCCTCTTCAAGTGCCACTGCCACCTCTTCCCAAACTGCACTTCTTGCCCTGTCCAGGGGGGTCATCCCCAAACAGGGACCCAGCATGGGGCTCCACAATGGCCACCAAATTGGCCAGCTCCAGTGGGCTCCAGACAGCAGCTCTCCTCTTTGCCATCACAGCTTCAGGTAGGAAAACAAAATGGCGCTCTTTAGCGCATGTCCGCCACGTGCAGGTGCTGCGTGGTACAATGCTGCCATTCCCCATTGCGCTGTCACCGAACAGCATGAAAGGGGTGCACCCATGCGGACGCATGGCACCTAGGGGGCAAAGGTCGAGCACAGGGTCAAGGGTCTCTCACACATGGACCACCACAGCACGATTGGGACTCCCCTGCATGTAGCATGGTTGGGTGCCTGTGTGAGACACCCTGCAGTGGCCTACCATGCTGGGGCACCATGGCACCTACAGCACTCCAGGGCATGAGTGCCATACACATGAACAGCACACTAGCACCACTGGCACAGTGGTAGCCATGCCCTGCACTGCCTCCCACACTCAGCACATCAGCAGCATGGCAGGCATCAGCATCTGTACCCCAGACATGTGCCGTGCGGTGACTACTGCGCACGTCACAGAGCTGCACCTGTGCCTGAGCATGCTCAACACCATTATGCAAGGCACAACAGCGTGATATTCAGCCAGCATATGCAAATAAGCTCATCAGCAATTCCATGGCGCAGCTACTGCATTAGCATCCACTTAAAGTTGCACCTCACCTCATTTGCATGCCTTGCACTATATAAATGTGACATGGGGCTGCAGAGGCCATAGTTTGGTATTGCAGTTTATTGTGGTGGGTTGCATGCTGTTTGGAAGTGTGGACTGTGGTGCGCGGGAGATGCATGGGACTGCACATTGAAAGGTAACACCTGTCATTCCCACAGGCTCTATAATGACTGAACGTGAGGAAAAGGAGGAACAGGGATGTTGGAGGAAAGAGGAGGCCCAACTTCACACGGGCAGAAACAAATGCCCTGTTCGAGGCATACCTTGACAGTGAACCGCTGCTCAGTGGACAGCAGGGAACACCACAGGCCTGTGCTGCGGCATGGAGTGAGGTTGCACATGCCATGAACCAGCATGGTGGCCACCAGTGGTCTGTGCAGGAATGTAAAAAGAAGATCGGCATGGACAGGAGGAGAATTAAGGACAAGGTGGCTGCCATCAGGGCAGCACGTGCTGCAACCAGTGCTGGGCAGCTGGATGTGCCACACCTGACACCACAGGAGGAGTGGGTGGCCAGCAGCATGTGGCGTTGTGCCATAGAGGGGCGTTCCAGGTGGTGGTTTCCAGACGGGTGGCAGCCCGTCACTGCATGGTAGGTCCTGTGCTGTCACTGTGTGGGAGGTGGGGAGAATGCCACAGGGTAGGGTGGAGACATTACCGCTACTGTGTTCCCTTACAGCTCCTGAGCATCTACATGGCTCAGCGGTGGTGGGTGTGTCCACCGTGGGCGAGGCCCTGGATGTGGAGGAGTGCCCATCCACCTCCACAGGTGTCAGAGGGTCAGTACCATGGTGTAACTGCCTGTCTGTCTGGACTGAAGATGGTGGTGCTGGTGTGGACGAGGACCTGCCTGTGTCCCAGCGTGACAGCAGCCATGGACTCCAGCATGCCGGGACATGGATTGGTGCCGGATCAGGCACTGATGATAATGGATCACACATACCAGACAGTGATACGTGTGGGATGCAGAATGGTCCCACAGCAGGGAACGGCAAGGGTGTAGCCATGGGTGGTGCCACTGTGGCAGCCTGTGTGACATCACAATCCCAGCCTGTGCCTGTATGCTCTAGTGGGGCAGCACTGGTGTGCATCCAGGCTGGTGGGACTGTTGCAGCTGCTGCGGCGGCACCGGTGAGCCCTGGTGATCGGCGGCTGGAGGGGCAGTGCCAGCAGTCAGAAATTGGGACAGGGGGACAGTGTCGGTGGAGGTGTCAGTGCACCGCATGGGGACGTGCCCAGCCATGGCTCTGGTGTGCAGCGCCAAACTTCAAGGGGTGCTGCCCGGCACAGCCAGGAACACCATGAGGGACAGCATGTCGATCAGGCAGATGACCTCTTTGATGAGCACAGCTGCATACTCCAGGATTCAGTGGATCAGCAGTTGCAGCTTGTGATGGCAGTGGATACACTCAGTGCTGTTCTGCACCAGGCAGAGGAACGGTGCTGCAGGGACCACAGTCTGCTCCTAGCAGGGATGGACCAACTGCGGGAGTATGTGACCAGTGCCATTGACAGGCAGACACATGCATTCACAGCTGTCATGGCCACATTGGGCACCCAGTTCGTTGCCCATGTACCACAGACACCGCGCAGTGCCATGTCCTCCCCCCATTCCCGATGTCATTTGACACCTTCCATGTCGACACTGGCTTCGGCTGTGGGCATACTGAGCATGCCAGGTGCAGGCATGTTCAGTGAGTTGCAGACCCCTGTACAAACATGGTCGTGTTCCCACAGCGTCACCCCTGGGGGACCATTGGTGCCACCCCATTAGGCCAATGGTCAGCTGCACGGCTGGCAGGTCTTGGCAGGGGTGGTGGCCGTGGCACTGTGCTGCGTGACTGACCTGTCTACCACCATGGCCACTGTCTGCTGCTGCCCTGTGTGCAGTGTGTTGTGCACCGTATGACGCACGGGTGGGGTACCCAGCCCTGCACACACAGTCCATTTGCACACCCTCCCAGCTTCTGGCCACTGTGGCATGTGCATGATGATGCCTGCATTGCGCTGTCCACCAGTGTGCAATGGTGCCCAGCATCTGAGACATGCACAGTGACGGCCACTGGGCATGGTCATGTGTGGACATGTGTGTGGGTAGGGGTTGCAGTCATGGTCAGCGTGCCTTCTACCCCTTGTGCATGTCTTGTGGTGTGTGTGGGGGTGTGTGTGTGTGTGTGTGTGTGTCATGTTTGGCCATGTCCATCCCTGATGGCATGTGCAGATCCACGCTCAGTCCCATTCACTTGCCACCATCCACCCCTGGGGTTCATCCATGCCTGTCTGTGGGTTGTGCCCTTGCCATTGGTGGTTGTACATGGCCCCATGACCTACCTGTTTTGGCCAAAGTGCTCCTCTGTGATGGTGTCCCGGTGCAGTTGCACCATCCTGAACAGGCAGGGGTCCCTTCACCTAGTGGGTGGCTGCCCATCACCATCTGAACCAGTGTTCTCATCGTCCCCATTGCTGTCCCCCTCTTCGACCTCTACAGCTATCCCACAGTCATTGGCCATGTTGTGCAGGATGCAACAGTCCAGGAATAGCCTACAGGCCTTCGAGGGGCTGTACTGTAGGGCACCGCCAGACATGTCCAGGCACTGGAAACATGACTTCAGCATCCCGAACAGCCACTCGATGATTTTACGTGTGGTGGCATGTGCCTCATTGTACCGTTGCTGCGATGGGGTCGAGGGGGCCGGTATGGTGTAAGCAGCCAGGGATGGAGTGGGTAGCCACTGTCACCTGTGTATAAAGGGTGTACATTAGAATGGTGGTCTGCATCACTCTGCCATGGGCCATCAAGACAGGTACCCATGGCACCTCTGACTATGCCTCCCCCCCACATCAGCCTATGTCATTCTGCGTGTTGTGCATACTCACCCACTAGGTGGCCAGTGGGGATAATCCACTCTCAAGCCTGTGGCACAATGCAGACTGGTGCCAGATGAAGGCATCATGTGCTCCCCCAGGGTGCATGGCACAGACATTGGTTATGCGCCCCCTGGCATTGCACACCGCCTGGCAGTTGATGCTGGTGAATCCCTTGCGGTTGATGCAGGCTACACCATCCGGGCCAGGTGGCATGTGGATGGCCACATGGGTGCAGTCAATGACCCCGAGCACACCAGGCATATGTGCTACCCTGTGGAACTGTTGTATGTGTGCTGTGCGCTCTGCCTGTGTGCTGGGGAAATCGATGTACTCCGCAGCATATGGCAGCAGTTTGTTGAGGAATTGTGTGAGTAGGCGTGACCCGGCCAACTGGGTTATGCCTGTTGTGCCCCCTGTTGGTCTCTGGAAGGTGCCTGTGGTGAGCAGGCACATGACAGCTGTCACCTTTGTCTCCACTGACAGAGCATAGCTCCGTCGTTTGGGTGCATGCATCTCATCACTGCACAGCTCACAGAGCCACCTCAGGATCCTCCAGTTCAGGCGGTACCAGACCACAATCTCTGTATCAGTATACTGCTCGAAGGTGATGCGGGCTCAGTACCACCTGTTGGGGGCATCCCACCAACGGGTCCTTCTTTGGCCGTGCTCCCCTGCTGCCTGCCTTCTCACACCCCTCATTACCGCCTCCATCTGTATGGTGGCACTGGCCATGTCCCTGGCTGTTGTTCCCCCCTGCAGATGTTGTCCCTTTCCCCCGCTGTCCTCTGTGATGCTCCCCCTGCACCGGGTACACCTCTGACCTTCAGCTGTCCTGCCTCCTGCCACTGCCCTCACTACTCTGCAGCACTGCCATGTCTGTCCTGCACACTGTCTCAGGCTCCCCACTCCTGTCCTGTGTGGTCACAGGTGTGACTTGTCCTGCTCCTTCTGTGTCCCACTCACTGCTGCCCTCTTAGTCATTGCTGCCAGCTCACTCCCACCTCTGGTTTCCCTGTAGTGTTCTTGCACCTCTCTCTTGTTCCTTTTTATTTTGGATCATTTCCACTATCGCACAACTTCCACTAGCTCCCCTATTGCGCATGGCGCATGCTGTTGAATATCGCACTGCGCCATTTATTCATGGTTCCTCCCCCTATGGTTGCACATGCATTCATTACCATTATGCTCTTGCACACTGCAACTTGAGTGGCGCAGCTGCCTCCCACTGAATATCGCACAATGGCACATTTTCAGACTTACGCTAGCGCATCTCTGTTGTGCATGGTGCAACCCTTTTGAATGTCTGTCCCTGTATATATATTTTCTCATATAATCATATGTGGTACTGGCCAGTCAGCATTTCTCTTTGTCTAAGCAAGCAAGCTGACAGAGAGAAATCCTTTGTTGTGTCTTATACATAGGCAAGAAATGTCACATGTAATAGAGCCCGGTCAGCATTTCTTTTGTCCAAGCTTCATGCAAATGGAAGCATATTCTTTGTATCACATTATATTCATTAGTAATTCTGTCTCCTAAGTCATTATCCAATGGAGAATGTTTTATACAATCTTGTTGATAGTATAAGACCAATATATAATATTTCTCATATCCATAACTATGAGGTAATCTCTGTTGCTACACTGTTATCTGTAGTATGTAGCTCTGTGTAACCTAGCTCCACACAGAGAGAACAAGATCTTGGAGAACCTGAGATCCTAGAAATTCTGGAGATTATGTACATTCTTCAGGAGAGTGATGAGAAACCCATCTCCCTTGTGGTTTTCTTTGTCACATGCTTGGCGTAAGTAGTGTAATAAACATTTGTTAATACTCTTGTTTGTTTATGAATTTCTCTTGGCAGACATCGAAGGCATAAGAATCTGCATTATTAGTATTATTATTATTTACTCTACAACTAAGATTGTTTAGGCAACAGAGGGGTGACAAAATCGGTGCTGGGAGGAGCCCTTGGGTAAAGAGGCACAACAGGAGTCAATGGGTGTGTAGGGGTACGGATGGGCAGCAGATGTTGCTATGTGGCAGGGAGCAGTGTGTGGTTGTAATGTGCCCTCCTAACCTGCAATGTGCACTGGTGCCCATACTTGTTAACTCTCTTGATAGTATAGCGCCCATCCAATCAAACTTTACACCACAGTCCATAGTGCCCCCCACCCCTCACCACTCCCTGATCACCTTAGTGTCCATAGTAAAATGTTTCCCAGTGCTCTAGCACCCCCGGTCCCTGATCACACTGGAAAATATTGCAAGACTACATCCTGGTGGTTTAGTTGACTCCACCTTCCCCACCTCATCAGTCATTGCCAAACCACTCCAATCCCCCCGTTCCCTGCACCAGTCCTGCAACTGGCACTGCCCTCCACACCCCACCATGGCCAGCCACAAAATGTGGTATGCACATACTGTATACAGTATGCACAGAGTGACATTGTGTTCTGTGGCTGGCCATGGTGATGTGTGGAGGGCAGTGCCAGTTGCAGGATCAGTGCAGGAATAGGGGGTGGGGTGGTTTGGCAATAATTAGCTGGGTGGGGAGGGTGTTAGGTCCATTAGACACCAAGGTGTAGTCTTGCAATATTTTCTGGTGCAATCAACGACCTGGGGCACTAAAGCACAGGAACACATTTTACTATGGACATGGAGGTGATAGGGAAGTGTTGGGGGGGCACTATGGACTATTTTGCAAAGTGTGATTGGGGGGTGCTACACTATCAGGAGAGTTAAGAAATATGGGCACCAGTGTACATTACAGTTTAGGAGGGCACATTACAACCGCACACTACTCCCTGAAACATAGCTACATCTTCTGCCAATCTGTTCCCCTATACCCCCATTGCCTCCTGTGTGTATTTGTTCCCTACATCACCCCATCCCACGGGCACAACCACTTAGACCACCTCCTGGCTGGTGTAAGTGGTACCCCCTACTGCATCCATGGTGGGGCTTTGGAAATACAAGAAAAGGGGATAAGGCAGCCATGGTGCAAGCCCACTTCCACCCTGCTGCACTGGGTTGTTGGGTGCAACCCTGACACAAGGGGTCTTTGAAGCAGCTGTATCTGGAATGGATGCAGGCTGCCTTTGAAAATCCCATTTGACACAAGTTGTGATGCAAATCACAACTTGCATCAAATACTTTTGATGCATTTCCCTTGCATCATTCTAACCCAATTGAAAATTGGGCGCTGTATCTCTGTTGTTTTCAGGTTTTGATCCACTCTACTCTGTTGGATTGGGGAGGGGGTGGGGCTGTTTCTGCATGGTTTGTATGTTGCATTTTTGCTTCTACACATATAAAATAAACTCAATTATAAAAAAAGAATCAGCTACCCTATAAATAAGTAGTGCAGCATTTCCTTTATAAAATCATTTTTTTCATAAACGTTACATAGATTTTGCTTTCTTTAAATTACACGGCACTTACCAGCAAACTGTATGATCCCCGTACCAGACCCCACCTGCCACAGCCTAACTTGTACACTAACCCACTTCCCACAATGCTTTCTTCTTCTGCCACACACTGACTGCAGCACTACCTGAAGTGGGCTGAACAAAAAGCAACACCCACTGAATCTCTCTGCTGACTCTTATTGTCTAGTACATATGCAGTAACAGACAAACATGCTAATGTATTGATGCATGACACAGCATGAGACAGTGTCAACCCTAAGGTACTGATGTATGGTACAGCATCAGCTATAAAAAAAATGCTTGCCATCCTGAAAACACAGAGACTACATAAAACAATAAAACTACCTAACTAAAACAACAATTTAACAAAGAAGCAACTCACAAATGTTGCATAAATGAAATATGCCATGGCCTCAACACAAATATCAGTGATATGTCCCTTTGTGTAGTCTGGTCTTTTGACATCACCTGTGGCTCTGTTACTTATGTCAAAAGGTCAAACTGCACTCGGGCAAAATATGACTGGTATTTCCATTGGAGCCATGGTATTTTCCATATGTGTATATATATATATATATATATATATATATATATATATATCTATGTAATACATGGATGGGAACTTTTCCCCATCAAAAAAGCCATAATTTATTTCCCTGTATACCTGTGACTAATACTGTATATGAATTAAAAATATGTGCCTGCTCTAATCCAGCAATTACAGGTACTGTATATACCTACACTAATCAAATTATTACAGCTATATGCCTTTACTAATCAAACAATTACAGCTATATACCTGCACTAATTAAAGCTAAATACCTACACTAATCAAACAAATAATAAGACAACACTGATAACACAATTAACACATGATTAGGAAGCTAGCCAAACCAATTAGGCTGCGAAAGAACCTGGAAAAAAGATGCACAAAACTCTTCCAAACCCAGAAATCACCCAAACTCCTACCTGCACTCATTACACACCATTCCCTCTTTACTGCAAGAGTCCTTCAGGTGCCATAATGTGATTGCAAATGCAATATACATAACAATAACCATTCTAATGTATTACATTCGACAATCAATGGGTAAGTGTGGAACACTCGGAAGTATACCCATCTTAGGGGCTAATTAGGGCAACAAAGTGAAACATTCTTGTATTTATCACCATTATCCTTTATTTTATCTATCTGTCTGTCTGTCTATTACATGGATGGAACTTGTGTCCCACTGAAAAGCCCATTAACTATTGAAAAGTCCATCAACTATTTTCCTGTATATTACACCAATTAAAGTAATAAACCATGGCCATTAAAATCATATATCATGGCTGTTTATGGTATGTAACTTTAGCTGGCTGTTGTATATGACTTTGCCTCAGCAGGTCCATTCTTCATCCTGTAGCTAGGTAGAAAAAAAATATGACAGTTTTCTCAATGTTCAAAAAAAGAAATCTGTAAACACAAATGCTGCTTGTGATGTGTCACTTTTGTGGATTTGTATCTGTGGCTGCATAAACACAGGCCTCCCCTGTTATGGAACCAAATATTGTGTGTGTGTGTGTGTGTGTTTGTGTGTGTGTGTATGTCCTACAGCGTGCGTGAGTTCATGTGGCTGCAGAAGTGCTTCTGCTGACCAAAGGACCCATGGGGTCTGAGCCTCTGTAGACAGAGGTACTCATGCACACTGTATGAAGTACTGTACCTTTGCTAGATAATGGGATCTACTAGTGTATGAATTTCTATGTGTAGCTGCATAACTGAAAAGCTGCCACCCACTTGAAGAATTTCAAGATCCACTGCTGAAACCAGCATACCCACATGAGACTGGGTCACCTCAAGATAGTCTCATCAAACAGTCACAGTCTCCTTAGCAGACTACCACAGTTCTAGACCTGGGTGTAGCTACTTCAACCAGATGTAATAGCCCTTACCGAAACCTGGCTCTCACCTAAGGTCGGTGATGCTATCACCCTAGACTGCTACACAGTTTACCTAACAGGACAGATTGACCTAATGGGGTTAAGGATGCTTAGTTCACCTGAAAAGTGAGATGAATGCCCAACTACTGCCTAGTAGTTTTCACACCAAGGAGGTGCAAACCTTATGCCTAAAACTCACTATGAGCCAGCAACACAAAGTGTTATTACTATACACTGTGTACATACCCCACACACCCATAAAACGGGCAGCCAGCAAGTACTAAGCAACCTGGAACAGTTTAAGCACAACTAGGAGCATATTATTGTTGATGATTTCAACACCAGTTGTCTCTTCCATGATGCCCTTGCAGTTCAAGATCAGGTATCCAGTCTCTACCTCACCCAACAGGTCTCACAAGCTACCGGATTTCATTACACAACAGGCACAGGTACGCTAATTGATTGGCTCATTGCAAGCTGCCTGGAGCACATCTCTGAGGTCACCATCCTTCCAGACACCCTCAGTGATCACTCTCTACTAATGTGCACATGGTCAAATAAGACCACTATTAGTGCTCCCCAGGTCTCGCAAAATCACTCCCTGAGGCCTGGGCCACTGGATTACTTTAGGCAGTATCTGAAGCTTGTGGATTGGTTGCCACTCAACAAAGCTGAGGATGGCAACCAAGCCCTTAACTTCTTCATCACAATGTTTAATAAAGCCTGTGACATCTTTGCTCCCTATAAAACTAAGAAAACTAGAGGGGCTACTAACCCATGGCTTACAGACTCCCTCCTTGAGCTCATGTGAGAAAGAGATAATCTCTTGCATAAGGCCAAAGCAATGTACAAATTTGCAGATCTCATTGCTTATAAGACTGCTAGAAACAAATGTACAAAACTTATCTGCAGGCTAAGGCAACCTACTACAGCGATCTACTAAAAAGGAGCTGGGGATGTGGGATGGAGTTCTGGGACTCTGTGAAATCACTCACAGAGAAACCCTCGAAAGCACAACCAGGGCCAATAGTCACCGCCACTGGGACACTTCAGGAACCAGGTGACATAGCTAACGTTTTCAACCTGGCTTTCACTTATCTAAGCTCAGTACTCACTAGCAACTATCTGACCCCCTCAACTATAAATCTAGATCTCGCCACCCCTTCGCCTCACTCGGCAAGAGCAATGCCCCCTTTCTACTTCAAGCAGCCTACCAGAAATAAGACCATCAAACATGTTAAACAAGTTCTAGGGAAGGCAAGGATTGGAAGCAACCTTGTTGACATGAACCTGGTGGCACTTACAGTAAACAAGCTGGTGGATCTACTTACTAAAGTTTTCAATGCCTCACTAAGGTCAGGAGTGCTCCCTGACAAGTGAAAGAAGGTGCTTGTCACCTCTGTCATCAAAGCAGGGGACACCACCAATCTGTTTAACTGCAGGTCCATCTCTATTCTTCATCCCCTGTATAAAGCCCTTGAACAAATTATCCCCAACCAGCTCACAGATAATCTATTGAAATACAACCTTCTCTGTGCCCAGCAACATGGGTTCTGAAAAGACCATTCCACAATCACTGCCCTGGTTGACTTCACCACCAAAATTTACAATGCCTTTGATGATAGTCTGGCAGTGGAGTCTATTTTTATAGACCTCACAAAGGTATTTAATACTGTCAACCATCAGCTCCTCCTACAATACCTACTCTCAATAGACCTGTCCATAGACACGGTTGCATGGTTCAAGAGCTACCTCTCGGACAGGACTCAATACGTCAAAATGAAAGGTACTCTCTCCGAACCAAGATAGGTGAGTCTTGGAGTCCCTCAAGGCTCAATACTGGGGCCATTCCTTTTTAGCCTCTTTATAACCCCCTGTCCTCAGTTTGCTCAGCTCACATCGTCCTATATGCTGATGATGCGATCATCTCAGTAAGTGGAAAAAATCTACCCTCTATCACCTATGAACTGGAAGCAAATTTTTCACAGGCTTGAGAGATGGTTCTCTAGTAATAAATTGCTGCTCAACTATTAAAAAAAAACTAAGAGCATGCATTTTACAGTTCCTCAGAACCAAAAGAAATTTGGGAAACTGCAGGTACAGAGTAGAAAAGGGGATATATTGGAGCAGGTTGACACGTTTAAATATCTCGGTGTACACAAGGATAATGCCCTCTCATTCACAACTTATGTAGACCATGTAGTCAAAACTGTGCAAAACTAGGAGTTCTCTATTGACACTGTCACTACATGCCCCCTGAGGCCCTAAAGCTGGTCACAAGCAGCACAGTCCTATCTTCCATAAACAAAGGCTTTATAATCTAAGGCACTGGAACTGGCACAGCTCTCATAAAGGTAAAAACCCTTCTTAATAAAGCATGTTGGCTGGTCCTGGAAGCAGATCACTGGACACACACTTATGACCTCTATAAAGCAGCTGGATGGCTACTCCTTCACCTCAGGGCTCAATACCAGGCCTGCCTTCTGGTAAAGAAACCTATGCTCGGGCTAGCTCCTGAATCCACCTCTTGTCTATTCAAATTAGATAAACCAACTGTCAGTACACAAAGTTTATCAAAGGGGGGGCTGGTGGTACCTTTTAAGCATACCTCAATAGCCCAGAGATCTCTGTCCTATAGAGGTCCCAAGTAGATAAATGATCTCCCCCTGACCTTACTGAATGTAGCAAGGTCAACAAATTCAAAGCTGGTCTCCAAGCACTCCTAGCTCTTGCTTGTGTATGTGAGTGCCCCAACACAACCTAACCCCTATACTAACAACTGAGAGTCCCCTGAATGTTCTAATTCAAGGACTTGGAATGTCACTAAATGTCCCCTCCAACCTCCTACTGCACCATTACTATAGATTTATCCCTCTCCTACTCTTGCTCCCCTACCTCCTCTGCCCCCCCAAGTCCCATCCTCTGCTTCCTTCTTGACCCCTACCCCCCACATATTACTGCCCTCACTTTATCCACCCACCTGTACTACCCCTCCTCCCTTTACTGACAACCCCCTTGACCTCCCCCTTCCTATTTCTCCCCATCCCCTATCCTCACCACTGACCCTCCACCTCCAATGACAAAGCCCTCGCAGGCTGCCACCTAAGCACAGCTTCAACAAAGCCTTTCTTTCTGGTGGCCCTACCCTACCCAAGCATGAGTTCCTGAAATCTTTCTGCTGACCTGTGCACTCAGCATAGGGCAGCTTACTTCTAGGAACAGACTTGAACTGCCTGTCTATATATATAGGACTAATGGTGAAATTTCATTGTAAATTTCAAGACAATCTGTAACCAAAGTGTAACTTAACAAGAAGCACAATTGTTTTTTATGTAACCTACGTAACCTTGAAATCAAGTTATCTTTTGTACGTCAATGTATTTCTGTGTATATACTCTTGTTGTTTATTCTGTTCTGTACTATGTTTGACTTGGAACCTTTGTAAATGAGTCATTGGCTCAAGGGTGTTAATCCCAAACAGAAATGAATGAATGAATAAATAAATAAATAAATAAATTACAACAGTGCTTATCTTTTGAAGGTAAAGATTTCATTTAAAAAACTGAACCTGGAGCTGTGAAGGACTCACAATCTTGAACTCGGAACTAGAAAACTGGAGGAAGCCACAATCTTGCTCAAATTCTGAGGGACGTGGGCCTTACTTTTAATTTTACACTGTTTTTTGCTTGTTTGAATCAAGAAGGGGTATGCAATACTGCTGATCTTTTTGTAGATTGCTACTTTACATACAGAGGGATTAGAATACTGCTGATTGTTTTCTTTTTCTGTGAATCTGGTGGCTTATTTGTAGTTTGCAAGTATTTTGGTGACTTTTTGCAACAAACATTTAAGTTTTCACTGGTGCATTCTCATTCCTGCAGTCAGTGGAGTTGAATATTAGTCAGGAGATTCAGAGTGGAGTGCTCTGATTGTCCTCACAGCACAGAACAGGTGGATTGGCCAACCTCTACTCTCCCCCAGCTACCCTATCTTTATGGGGTTATTCAGGAAGGTTTGACAACTTCCTGCTTAGACATAATACAGGTTGGGGTGTGCCACAGAAGGCTGCCAGGCAGTGTTGCATAAGTTGGGAGGATATCTTCTTGTGACTGCTTTTGTAAAAAGAAACTTTGGGGGTCCTAGTACATAGTTCCTAGGAAAAGGGATACACTACTAAGACAAAGTGAGGTTCCCTAATTTATTTATTTAAATTTTGGTAACTGGGTAGGCCCACTGAGACCATTACAGTCCCTTTTTCCCAGGGATTAATTACATACATCGAGGGAAAAGAAAACAGCAAGAACAGTTTGAAGTAAATGGAGTAATACAGACATTAGAATCAAGTACATAGAAGGTGGAGCAACAGGCAGGTTAGGTACAATTGATAATCATCATGAGTGATAAACAGGTACACAGAAATAAAGCAGTTAAACATAACTTATCAAAATCAGAAGAGGTTCCAAAATGTGAGCAATGGTCAAACAGAAGCTACTAAGGTAGCCCTTTGGAGTGATTTGATATTCAACAGTAACATGAGCAGAGACTCACCCCAGTAGGTGGGTATTGAGGCCTTTTTTAAAACCTCCATGGCAGCTGCATTCTTGGAGATTATTTGGGAGATTGTTCCAGAGGGACAGAATATAAGCAGTGAATGACCGCTGCCCTTGAGACGTCCAGACTCTGAGGACATGGAGGAGCTGCCGATTGGAGGACTTCAAAGCTCTTCCAGTCTGCTTAGGTATTATAGTACCCACCTGGCTAGGAGGAACATTGGTTTGCTGAAGCTTGAAGGCCAGATATAGGGAAGGGTACATTCATCTGCCCTCTAGAAAAGGCCAATTTAGTGCATCCAAAACTTTGCAGTGGTGTTCTAGGGGTGATGCACCTATGACAAAATGCCCAACCCTATGATATAATGTTCTCAGCTTTTGTATCTCTGTGCTTCTCAGCGAGCGTAGCATAGGGGCCCCATAGAACAGTGTGTGCAACAGCATGCCAGCGGCTACCCTTAGCTTAAATGTCTGAGTGAGGAACACACTCAGATGATACAGGAGACCAAGCTTCTGGTTCAGTGTCCTGGTCAATTGGTCAACATGATCCTTGAAGGAACAGTCTTGATCAATATGCACACCCAGATATTTAATGCAGTCAACTACCTTTAATTTTATAACCATTGGACAGATAGGGGAACAGTAAGCTTGACCTGTTAAGGCCCAGGCTTTTGGGTCCAAATAAGATAGTTTTGTTTTTTTTCCTATTAAAGACTAGCCAATTGGCCAGGAACCAATTCTCCAAAGTAGAGAGGTCTTGGCTGAGAAGTTGATTTAGTTGGGCAGCATCCTGATAAGATCTGTACATCACAGCATCATCAGCGTAAAGGGTCACCTTGGCACCCCCACAGTGCTTGGGTAAATTGTTGATAAAAAGAGAAAACAAGAGGGGCCCAATATTGAACCTTGAGGAACCCCATCCAAAATGGGACGTTTGTCGGGCTTCGCCCCCCAATCATCTGACTATCTGAAATCTACCATGTAGGTAATCTGTGAACCACTGCACTGAGTGATTGTATAATCCAAGAGATCTGAGCCACAATGTAAGCAGTTGGTGGTCCACCAGATCAATGGCCTTGGTGAGGTCTATAAAGATCACACCAGTTAATTGGCCATTATCTTGGGCTGCCAGGATGTCTGTTGTGAGGCTAACTGGAGCAGTATCAGTGCCATGTTGTTTTTTAAACCCATTTTGCCATGGAGTGAGAAGGTTATATTGTGCAATATATTCTTGGACTTGCTGGTACACATTTCTGTCTAGCATTTTGCTTAGTGTGCAGAGAATAGAAATTGGTCTGTAGTGCTCTATCAACTCACTTTGTTCCCATAGCGAAAAAACAAACAAAAAAAAACACAATTTCAACTGGGAGGGAGAGAGACATATGGAGAGTGGTGCAATGCACTGGCTGTGGGGTGACAGTCTTCTGGGAGACATTCTGAAGGCTGTGATACTGCCCAATTTGCAGACATGTCTCTGCTCTGAGGGAGGAGGTTGCCCATCTCCAGGATGACCTGGCAAGGAGTTGGGAACCCTCCTCTCCCACCCAGGACCTGGCAGGGGATTGAGAAACCTCCTCCACCACCCAGGGATGACCAGGGCCACTGCTGCTGCCATGGGGGTGCCAGGAATGGGGAACGGTTGGACTACGATGGGTTCAGGAGGGTTAGGGTAGTGGAACAGAGGTGCATCCCTCCAGTTGTACTTCACCACAATTCATATGCCATTCTGGTCAATTGTTGTTGTTCCTCTATGGAGGCACCTACAGTGGAGACCAAGAAGGATGCTGGGAACCTCTACAAGGGAGACCCACAGGAGGGTGGCATAGGACCCCACAGGGAAAGGAAGAAAACAGCTCCTGGTGGGAGACTCAGCTGTTAGGTGGGTGGAACTGGCAGAGGAAGGGGAAAGGGAGGTAAGAGGCCTGCCTGGTGCCATGGCCTGCAGGGACAGGAAGTGAATCCTCTGGATAGTGGGAGCAGCTGTACAGGAGAGGGAGCTGAATGTCATTGTCCATCTAGGGACAAATTACCTAGCTGGGAATAGGATCAGAGCTGTGCAGGAGGAGTTTGTGGAGATGAGGAGGGCCTTAAACAAGTAGCACACACAGTAACCTTCTCAGAGGTCCTGCCTGTCTATGGCATGGGTGAGGCTAGGGTACACTGCACCCTAGGATTCAATGAATGGTTGAAAAACTGGTGCAAAGCACAGGGTTTTGGCTTCATGGGGGACTGGGGGTCCACCTGGAGGGAAACAGGCCTATACTGGCACTATGGTCTGCATCTGTCTGGGAGGGCAACCAGGATCCTAGGTAATAGGTTTAAATTCTTCATTGGTAAGCTTTTAAACTAGCCAAGGGGGGGAGGCACTGAAAAGAAGCAGGAAATTCCCAGTCTCCCTTTACAAACAGGGTAGTTAGCAAGGTTAACACCAAGGTAGAGAGGTCAATAGGGGGCAGGGCAGGGGTAAATGGAGAAAAAGACAAAGGCAATAAGCACAGGGATGGGGCTAAAAGGGGAAAGGTCATTAAAAATTAAAGGGTGATGAGTACCAATTCTCATAGTCTGGGTAACAAACTTTCTGATCTAGTGGCCTTGAAGGAAGAGGAACACCTGGATATTGTGGCAGTCAGAAGACACATGGTACACAGAGAACCATGACTGGGATGTCAACATACCAGGGTACACAATCTGCAGGGATAGGGAGGGTAAAAGAGGAGGAAGAGGAGTAGCTTTCTACATAAGGGAAGGGATCAAAGCAATGGAACTAAGGGTAAACAGGGAGGAGAAGATGCACTGTGGATCACCTTGGAGACAGGAAACGGCACCACAAACTGCATGGGGGTTGTATATAGACCCCCATCTCAGGGGGAGGAAATGGAGAAGGAAATGATAGGAGGCATCCTTAGAATGGCAGAAAAAGGGGAGATATTGTTGATGGGGGACCTGACTATACCAGATGTTAACTGGAGTAAATTTGCTGCAGCCACATCCAAAAGCAGAGTCATTCTCGATACCCTACAGGGGGCATGCCTGAGGCAGCTAGTGTTGGAACCCACTCAGGAGGGAGCAGTCTTAGATCTGGTACTCTCAAACAGGGATGATGAGAGGATCTCAGATTTAGAAGTGAGTAGCCATCTGGGTACAAGCAACCACCAGACAGTGTGGTTCATGTTAAACACAGCTGTAGAGTCAAGCCATACAAAAGCAAGGGTATTGGACTTCAGGAGGGCTGACTCTGGCAGAATGAAAGAGTGCCTAAGGAATGCACTAGCAAAAGGGCAGGAAGGAGGGGTGGTGGTGGAACAATGGGAGAAAATCAAAACTGCCATCAAAGAGGCAACAAGCCTTCTTATGAAGCAAATAAATGAAACAAAATGAAGGAAAAAAACACTATGGTCCTCAAAAGAGGTGGAGAGAAAGGTTAGGGAAAAAAAGATAGCATTCAGGAAGTATAAGGAATCACAGAAGGAGTAGGACAGAGGACTGTATCAGTTAAAGAGAGGGGGATAAAACCTTTTACAGGTACATTAGGGAATGTAGAAAGACCAATGAAAGGATAGAGAGGCTTAATAAAAGGGAGGGGGGTTGGCAGAGGGTGACAGTGAAAAAGCAGAAATACAGAATGAATACTTTTCTTCAGTATTCTCATAAGAAGAGGAGGGGGACGTACCTAAACCAAACAATAGCAGCACTCTGGATAGGGGAGTTAATACCAGTCCATTCATTGAAGATAGGATCCTGAAAGAACTCCTAAAACTCAAGGTGGACAAGGCAATGGGGCCTGATGGGATTCGCCCCAGAATTCTAAAAGAACTAAGGGGAGAACTAGTGACACCACTGACTACCCTTTTTAACAAATCATGGGAGGATGGTGTGGTACCTGAGGACTGGAGAAAGGCAGATGTGGTTCCCTTTCATGAAAATGGGAGCAAGGCAGAGGCAGGAAACTATAGATCTGTTAGTATGACCTCAGTGGTAGGGAAAATTATGGAATCACTTCTGAAAGAAAGAATTGTTGAGTACCTAGAGGTCAGTGGACACAGGACCCAGGGCAGCAAGGATTCACAGAGGGAAGGTCATGTCAGACGAATGTAATAGATTTCTTTGACTGGGTGACCAAAGTAGTAGACATGGGAGGGGCTGTGGACTTGGCCTACCTAGACTTTAGGAAGGCATTTGACACATTCCCACACAAAAGATTAGTAAATACGTTAGCCACCCTGGGAGTGGGTCCCAGGGTGGTGGCCTGGGTAAAAAATTTGCAGTACAACAGGACACAGAAGGTAATAGTAAATGGAGTACACTCCAAAGAAAGGGGGGTTACTAGCTGGGAACCACAGGGTTCAGTACAGGGGCCGGTCCTCTTTAATGTCTTTATATGTGATATTGCAGAGGGACTGGAAGGAAAAGTATGCCTCTCTGCAGATGACACAAAGATCTGCAACAGGGTTGAAACACAAGGGGGGTGGAAAGGATGAGAATGACTTGGCAAGGTTGGAGGAATGGTTAAAAGTATGGCAGCTTAGATTCAATGTGAAGAATTGCAAAGTAATGCACCTGGGAAATAAAAACCCAAGGGAAGAGTACACAATGGGGGGGTTAGGTTCTAACAACAGCAAAAATGGAAAGGGATCTGGGGGAAGTCATATCAGATGACCAAAAGGTAGTCAGGCAATGTGAGAAGGCAGTAAGGAGGACTGGGGGGATACCGGGATGCATAGGGAGAGGCATCACCAATAGAAAACAGGAAGTTGTCATCCCTCTGTACAGACAGTTGGTGAGACCCCATCTGGAGTACTGCATGCAGTTCTGGAGACGCCATCTCTGCAAGGACATAGACAGGATGGAGGCAGTCCAAAGGAGGGAATCTAAAATGGTGCAGTGTCTGCACCAGAAACAATAGGAAGAGAGACTAAAGGAGTTTAATATATATATATATATATATATATATATATATATATATATATATATATTAGAGGCAAAAAACTCCGTTTAATGCATTAGTTAGGGTTGTTCCACAGTGACAAAAGTGAGGAAATTCACTGTTAGGGTTGAAAACCCTAACTCCGAATTCACCCCCCCCAGCACCACACACACACAGACACACACACACACATGCAAGTATGGGGGAGGACCAAGTCAACACAACCAATGACAGACATCCAGCAGCAGGTGACAGAAATAACAAACAATTGTCTAAATGTACTACGAGACATCCCCACCCACCTGACCAGGTACTGCATGCTCAGTGGAGATCAACAGCAAAACTGAGGCCATGTACACCAAACGTACACATCCCTGATTGCAGCTGCACACAACGTACCACACTTAATAGTTGCATGGCCTTACCTACCGATGCCCCACACCAGATGACACCACATGTGATGGGCCACCTGAGCAATAGAGTTGAGCAAAACCAAGGAATTGTACAGGTATAATATCTCTGATTATAACAAGGGTTTGAGAAATGCAGCTTTCTAACTGACTGTAAACATTGTAACAGCCTTATGTTTAGTTTTTATTAACATACATGTAGAGCCTAACCATATGATGAACATGGTTTAATGTTGTTTAAAAAAACAGTTTTATTATGATAGCAATAAGCCACTCCCAGGTATTATGTTAATGGTCAGTTTATCACTGTCTAGCGACATGTGGCACCCGGCTACGCCTCATTCAACATTAAACCCCTACAGGGTGATTAACAGACCATTTAACATAACTGTTGGTCATGCCTTATTGCTTAATTGTCTTTATGAGCAGATACTCTCCCTCTGCTAGGCACTGCAGCAGCTTTGCAACACAGTGTCCCACCCGGTTACACCATACACTGTCTAGTTACTGGAGAATGGCTGTGAATATGAACTCATGAAGATGAACAGTGTAACTTGATCATTACAGTCATCGAAGCCTTAGTGCAATGGTTCTTAGACTTTGTCACAGTGAGCCTCCCCAAATCTATGGAAAAGATTTTGAGCCCCCCAAAAAACTGAAATAATCTTGGGCCTCCCCAAAGAAAAATAACATGCTGTACTTTGCACAGTACGCCATGAATAAATTGAAACCCCTTTGAGTACTTGGCTCACATTCAGTTCTTTTTCTTATACTGATGTGAGACCTTTGAAAAAAGAGCTCTTGTGCTCAAAGGTGTTATCTGAATATCAAATACTGTAAATAAAATAAACAAATGTTATTATTCAGTTTATTGTAACCCCCCCTCAGCCAGCCTACTTGCTCTGCTATTTTCATTCTTGAACCATTGTTACCCCTTGTTGCAGTACCTTCATGGGTCAGACTACTTTCTCCGTTTCCTCTCTATATGAAATTACCTTCCTGCATATTTTGCCTCTCCCCCTCTTTCCCTGCTCCTAAGCAACTTCTCTGGGATTACTTTGCTCCTTCCTGCTATCGCTCTTAGCACTTCTATGCTCAACCATTGTATTTGGGCTGTTCTGCCATCAATTTACAAATTGATCAATTACCACCACTCATTATTAGTTTATTGTTCATATTTGTTTGCACTATTGTTCAGAGTATTTCTTGATTGTTTTGCAGTTACCTTTTGAAATGTATTCCTTACACTTCCTCGGGTACACCTGAAATGAGCTTTGGCTCATTCACCTTTCCTTGTCACCTATTAGTAAATACATAAAATTCACCTACTATTATCCTCTTTCAGTTTGCTTAATCTCTTCACACAAAATACATAAAACTCAAAATTTAAATACTGTACTTTTTCAGACTTGCTTGAGCCTCCCCTGGAACAGATTGGGGCCTCCCCAGGGAGGCTGGCCTCACCATTTGAGAACCCCTGCCTTAGTGTGATTATAACTGACAGAGTCAGTGATAGAGAATAACCCCTGCTGTCCTAGTACACTTACCCCATTGTGAGTTAAATCAATACTAAAAGACATTCTGTTTATATCTACACTATACCTACTTGATTCCTGTTGTACCACAATTAACATAGTTATCACTTTGATAGCATCAGTGACAGAAGTGTGGCAAACCCAAACACTAGGCATACAGCCTGAGTATGAAACAACTATTAAAAAAATTACACTGTGTCCATAAGTGGCATAGATCACTCATTGCAACAATAGTAAATGTATCACTATTTGAATAAGTTAGTCATCACAGATGCAGTGAGATTGTCTTTCTCAGGTACAACATACTCAGTAAGTGCCTACAGGAAAATCTATCCTATAGACATCTCCAATACAGGTACGTCATTGTTGGCTCAGTAGTGCTATGATATTTAGAAGTTGCTTGGCCTGATCCATGCAATTACACTGTTTCTTACAAAGAATACTTACTGCATCTTTAGTATTGAAACACACTGAAGGTCTATGTATGTACAGCAGCAGTACACCTTCATCAGTAAGAATGCATCTGATACTGGCAGTACGAATTTCACAGCGTTGAACATGCAATGCTTTTCCATACGTTTACATCAGCCTCTCTATCTTGAGTAAACCGTTGCAGTAAATGTACTACTATGTAAATCACACACTAAATGTAATACTACTTTTAACTTGAGCATGCTAGTGTCTTGTAGTTAATTTATGTACTTCTCTTAATTAATGTATACTCACTAGTGTTAAAACCTTTCTACAATTGTCATCATGCACCTTCAGCATTTATATTGACTAACGGCACAGTACCAGTTGTGGTGTGGGGCATCGGTAGGTAAGGCCATGCAACTACTAAGTGTGGTACGTTGTGTGCAGCTGCAATCAGGGATGTGTACGTTTGGTGTACATGGCCTCAGTTTTGCTGTTGATCTCCACTGAGCATGCAGTACCTGGTCAGGTGGGTGGGGATGTCTCGTAGTACATTTAGACAATTGTTTGTTATTTCTGTCACCTGCTGCTGGATGTCTGTCATTGGTTGTGTTGACTTGGTCCTCCCCCATACTTGCATGTGTGTGTGGTGCTGGGGGGGGGGTGAATTTGGAGTTAGGGTTTTCAACCCTAACAGCGAATTTCCTCACTTTTGTCGCTGTGGAACAACCCTAACTAATGCATTAAATGGAGTTTTTTGCCTCTAATATATGTGTGTGTATATATATATATATATGTGTGTGTGTGTGTGTTTCAGTGTTTGGGGAATAATGATGGGGTATTAGTGCTTGTTTAACTTGTAGTACTTTTTGTGGTTTTACTCTTTTTCCACCCTTGAGTAGTAGGTATGTAGGTAGGAATTTATAGGGAATAGAAGGCCCATGAACAAGGGTGAGAAGGTCACCGGAGAAGGAGGGGGAGGGGATGGTGGTGGACAAAAGCACTCCTTAAGCAAGGGAGGTGTGTTAGTGATGGGGTTAAGCAGAGGTTGTGGGAGGAGATATTTCCCACATTGAACCATGAGCTTAAGCCCTCCCATTCAATGTTTGGGGAACAGCAATGGGGTATTAGTGCTTGTGTAACTTGTAGTACTTTTTGTGGATTTACTCTATTCCCACCTTTGAGTGGTAGATATGTAGGTAGGAATCTGTAAGGAATAGAAGGCCCCAAAAGATACCTCCTCCAACTAACAGAGAGTATGACCGCTGGCACTCAGGATAGGAAAAAAAACAGATGGAGAAAACCTGTGAGGACCCATGGCCATTGGTCTGCCCATCCTCTGGGTACATTAAGAGGAAAAGGGCCTAAATTCTAGTAACCATAGCTAATTTTGATGAAGGTGAGCTTCTGGAAGAGATGATGGTCCATCCTCAATCCATGGATGATGTAGTTTGGATGACGATCCTGAGGTTGAAGAAGTAGTTCTTTTCTAAAGGATCAGTAGTATTCTGAGTGTGAAGCAGATCCAGCCAAAGAAGAGCAAATGAAGTCAGATTTCCAAGTTAATGAAGGATGCTTGTCCAAAAGTATTGCATGGACGTAATGAGCAGGGAGAGCATGATTTGTTCAATATGCTACCAGACAGTGAATGGTAGGAAATGCAATGATTGTTAAGTCATAGGTGAATAATCAAACTTGTGGGAGGTTTGATATTCATGGTAAAGCCTGCCCTGGAGGTAAGGAATTCAGTGGTGAGCGATAAGTTGCGAAATGAGCATCCATGACGTGGAAGAAGGAGTAGAGTAGAGTCTTTGAGTGCCTGATAAGAGAAATGCCATAAGAGATTTGTAGACAAATACAGGAAGATTGGCATATGCAGTCCAGTTGGTAATAGAATATATTTAGAGAATGACTAGAAGTTCAGTATGAGGAATTGGATAGCTTATTTGGGCACTGATGTCATAACTATACTTGTACATGTTCTGCTGGTCCACTGGCTGAAGTAAATATGGGTATTTATGTGATGTAATTGCCCATGAGATGCACTGAGGTGGCTATGGCTGATTAGGTTTACAGGTAATCCAATGCCTAAATACTTCAGGGAAGCTTGGAAGTGGATATTTGGAAGTGTCTATACGCTGGGTAGATAGTGAGGTCGAGAAGTGTGGAATGCTAGAGGATCCTAGTGCTATGTTAGATTGAGATTTGTTGGGAGGCAAGACTGGGATAGTGAATTTGCTGTAACAGTTGCAGATTTGCGGATTGAGAATCGGAGGAGCCTGTTCTCGGTGAAAGTCTTGACTGGAGGGAATAATGGAGATAATACATGAAGGATAGACTAGAAGGACTGCAGGATGGGCTACTAACTTGGCTGATGGTAATAGGATCGAGAAATACAGATGGGTATATGAGATATGGTGATGTTCAGGAGCTAGCAAACAGTGGTTTGGATGGCATAACATCAGTAAAGCAGCTAGGCACAAGAGATCCAATGATGGAAGTTCTGGGAAGGCAGCTGAGAATGTCTTAGGACAAGCAATAGCTATTGAGAAAGTAGGAGTCGAGTAACATGTCAACAGAGTCAATGTTGGTAGGAGAGGCTACAGCAGGTAAAACAGATGATGTCCGTAGTGGTATGAGGTGTCTTGCAATTCCCAGTATCCGAAGCAATGATAATGATTGCAGAGGTGGAGCATAACAGAAGAATTTAAGTCCTTTCCGTGTATGAGGATAGCCTGTGAGACATGGTAGACAGGGAAGCCACAGAGATTGAATAGACAGGATTCATAGAGAGTATCCAGTACAGACAGATGAGTTCTTTCTATTGTCCAGTCAAATGAGATTCCAGGTATGATCGTGTGGAGCTGATTGGGTGGTATAGAAAACTCTATGATGATGTAAGAGTCTAAGATGCATGTTATTCAAGGGATGTTGCCAGAAGTAGGTCTCCTCAGGTGTAATGAACAAGTGATTCATAGTGTAGTGTACGGGAGCTGCTAGAATGGCTAGAGTAACATAGAAACATAGAAACATAGACTTTGACAACAGATAAGGACCACTTGGCCCACCTAGTCTGCCCATTTCCCTACCTACAGGATAAGCTGCAGATCCTATTTAACCAACAGCCTATTTCTTCATACCCGCCACAAAAATTGCCTTATGTCTGCCCCATGCATTCTTGAATTCTCCCACAGCTTTAGATCCAACAACCTCCTCAGGAAGGCTGTTCCATGAGTCCACCACCCTCTCTGTGAAAAAATACATCCTCACATTGCTCCTGAGCCATCGCCCCTCTATCCTCAAATTGTGTCCCCTTGTTCTTGCACATCTCTTTTTCTGAAAGATGCTACCCTCTTGCACTTTGTTGATTCCACTGAGGTACTTAAAAGTTTCTATTATGTCCCCCCCCCCACCCTCCTTTCCTCAAGTAGGAGTAAGAGATGGATAAACAGAGGAGTAGTTGACCAGGTAGGAATACTGGCCAGAGATCCAGTCCTGCACTATATGTCATCCGGCTTTGCCTAGGCCATCTCCTTCCCTGGATCATTCCTTCAGTCCATTAGGATTCACTCTAGACTTTCCTCCCATTTTTGAATAGCTGCCTTTTCATCTCTGCCTTGCGGGCTCGGGGCTTCATCTTCTTTGCTGTAGCTCTTTGAGCATATTACCTTATCTCTGGCCAGTATTCCTACCCAATCAACTACTCCTCCATTTATCCATCTCTTACTCCTACTCTATCCATAGTGTAGTGGATGGGAGCTGTTAGAATGGATGGAAGCAGTCATGCATCCAGAATGGCCCAGCAAACAATTCCTGGAGGAATGGAGTATAAAGGGCTGGTAGATGCAGCAAAGGTGTCATGCAGTAGCAAGGTGACAGAAGGTGATGGAAAGCAGGCAAGAGCCCAGAAAAGGAACCTGAGGGTAACACCCAGACCCAAGTAGGAGATGGAGGTGAGTGGGGAAAAGCAGTGGGGAATTGGAATGGAGCAGGCCGGGTAGGTGAGTACCAAACAAAACAATAAAAAAAAAGCAAGCACTCAAACAGAGGAAGAATGGGGAAAGCAAAGAGGAAAGGAGGGGAGACACACAGAAGTGGGGAGGAGTGGACCAGGAAAAGAGAAAGCAGAGCCACACAAGCCACGCAGGGAGCCTGGGACAAAAAAAAAACACCCCCTAAGCAAGGGAGGTGTATTAGTGATGGGGTTAAGTAGAGGTTGTGGGAGGAACTGTTCCCCACATTGAACCATGAGCTTAAGCCCTCCCAATAGTTAGGGTTGAGTAGGGTGCTCAGTGTTAAACCCCTAACTTTAAAGTTTAATAACTTTGGTGGGGCTTGTCAGAATAGCCCTCAAATTTGCATTTTCTATTGATGTGCCAAGTTGTGAAAACATGGAGAGTTTCATGACAGCATCTTGTGCGGTTTCTGAGATCTGGATAACCCATGTTTTGCAAAAGGGTCACATTTTCCCTATACTTAACATGTTTTTTTTTTTGCATTTCTTTGCTCTCATGTACAGGCTATACATTACTACATTTCGGTACAAAACTTTCTGGGTACATGTGGTCTGTGCTGAGGTAGTGCCTTTCAAAGGCTTGGTGAAAAAATATTAAATTGTTCCTGATTTATAAGGATTTAAAAATTGGTTTTGGACAGATGCCCCACATGGACCAGAAATTTCTGGTTCATGAGATTTTTTTGGTTTGCAACTTTGATGTATCACAAACCAAAAATGGGTCTTTCAAACCACTTTTTTTTTGGGGGGGGGGGTTGCAACGGCCACCATCTTGTCTCTTTATTTTTGTTATAGTGAAGTTGGAAAACACTTGTAAAGGGATAGTTTTAGCAAAATTTAAACATCCCTGGGGCTAGAGTCACAAAAAATGGCAAAGCACAGTGCAAAATTTTGCACTGCACTTTGCATTTGCCCAGGTGTCAAAGTTTACTATTCACAGTTGAATACGCACCATACTATCTGACTGTAAATAGAGCTAGGTCAAGTCAGTTGTTACCCCATTACTGCTATAGATAACCCAAGTAGCACAACCCCGCCATGCAGCCAGGAATGTGGCCCTGCAATGAATAGTGCAGGTGCGCTATTTTCAGTTCACAAAACCAGCAATATAAATGAGCCCATTGGGCATGCAAGGCATCATGTGGTCATTTGCATTACCATTATGGGTCATTTACATAGGCTGGACCAGAGTTTAGTGCCCCCGCGCTCCAGAGGCAACCCTGTGTCCTTGGTGCTAGTGGTCCCACCCACTGATCACTGGTCTGATATGTAAATTATATTTATCCCTGGTGCTAGTGGACCCCCCTGCCAATTGCCAGCCTGATATGTAAAATATATTTATCCCCAGAGTCCAGTGGTCCCCCTCCCCACCGATCGCTGATCTTATATTTAAAGATATCTATCCCTGGTGCCCAGTGGCCCCTCCCCCCCACCTGATAACCTGCCCAATATATAAAATAAGTTTACATGGTGTCCAGTGGTCCCTCTCCGCACCCAATCACCTGCCCAATATACTGTATAAGATAAGTTTCCCTGGTATCCAGTGGTCCCTCCCTGACCCGATCACCTCCCCGATATATTTAATAAGTTTCCTTGGTGTCCAGTGGTCCCTCCCCCACCCCATATATAAGTTTTGCTGGTATGTAGTTGTCCTGATCACTTGCCTGACACCCATGCAATGTTTCCTCTGTGTCCGGTGTTTCTCCCATCCTGATCTCCTGTATATTACTGTTAAACCATTTCCTGGTGTCTAGCTGAACCCCCTCCCTATCTCCGATTCCCTGTATAGCAAAGTTAAACCATTCCCTGGTGCCTATTGGATCCCCAGTCCCTCCCACCCTGGCAGACAGTGCCCCACCACCCCGCTCTCCCCATCCTGACCCAAAGTCAGTGACCAGCACATCCGTCTGTTCACCACCACTGCTGGCCACTGACTGAGCTGTCAGTGAGGGTGTACTGTTATAGTACTGAGCTGTCAATCAATCAGTATGTTAGTACTGTAAGTGTCTGTGCTCATTGACAGCTCAGTCAGCAACCAGCTGTAATGGTGAGGGGAGGGCTGTGACAGTTGCCAGCATGGGGTCGGGATGGGGGGGAGTGGGGTGGTGGGGCACTACCTGTCAGTGTGGGGGGAGCTGGGATCCACTAGACACAAGTGAATGGTTTAACTTCACTATACTGGGGATCAGGGATAGGGAGGGGGTTCTGTCAGATACCAGGGAATATTTAATCAGTAATATACATGAGATTGGGATGGGGGAAACACTGGACACCGGGAAAATGCTTTGTGGGTGTCATGTGGGTGATCAAGTGGGGTGAGGATCAGACTTCAATGATATTCATCACGCCCCTTATTTGCATTGTGCCCCCCTCTATACCTTGACTGAGCGTAAACCCAATCTGAGATTGCAAACTTGGCTTCTGTAAATAGCAGCTCTGCATAAAACCCAGTTTGCTCATGCAAAACCGGGTTTCTGCCCAGGCAAAGTTTTGTGAATCCTGCCCCTGATGTTCAATGTTTTCTCTAAGCAAGATTTTATAGTCTGTTTATGGAGAAATTTGAAAAAAATTATATTTCACACATTCACAATCTCTCCCTAGTGATTTCTAGTTTGAATTACTTTTATTGGTTTGAACTAAAAATGTTCTGGTTTTTGAACCAGGAAAACTGGTTCGAACTATCAATCTTTATTTTCTGACCTGTTCTGAGTTACTGGATCCTTGCTTCTGATAACACTGGGATTTTCATGCCTTTCCCTTCTTGAAAGGAACTTCTGGTTACATTATTCGTTCATCATGCCACTTACTGCCTGACTTGTACACCGTAGAATACTTGCAGCAGGGCTGTCGATACTACCTGCAAACCTTCACATCGTTCATTGATATTTTCTCTGGTAACTTGCTACAATTTACAGTAATCATTCAGCCTTTACTTCCCAGGGGTGCAGTCAGTGTATATGTTACTGCTATGTGTATTTGTATGGGATGCATTTCAATGTACTTATGTAAATTTTGCCTAACTATCTCAATTAACAGTGATGGATATGTCACATCACCAGTGCTACTAGGCATGGCACGTTCATTTTTGTCTGAGTATTGTAGTCAAGAACTACCACTCATACAGTAGAACAGTCTGTTGGTCTATTGTTTAACGTTACCTACTGTAAGTGTGCTGTATTAAATATGTTCAGAATATATTTATTTATTTATTTTATTTTTATTTAAACATTTGGTAACCAGGAAAGGCACACTGAGCTGAGGCTCATTTCCAGGCGTGACCCGGGGACAAGGGTAACAAGATTTTATACACATGAGATAGATACATATATATACAACTGGATGCATATAATAGCCACAAAAGTTTGGCTAGACAAGGTAACATTTATACAGAGTTTATACAGTGGCAATAATTTACATATAGTATACTGATATGAAATACATAGATAAGTAAGAGATTGACTGCTTCTGAGAAGAGTAAGCCAGGAATCCAGCATAGTTTAACATTTTGCTGGGAGGACTGGATGACCAGAAGTGGAGGCCGAGGGAGGTGAGAAGCAGGAGCAGGTGGGGCATGGAAGCAAGCAAAGTTGCTGTCTCATAGAGTTGTGTGAGGGTGAGTTTCTTAGGAGAGGAATTAGTTAGTTCCATTGGAAAGGGAGCCTGTAAGAGAAGGCAGATTTGCCAGCAGACAGGGATGGTTTGGGCAGCGAGAAAGAGCAGATGCCCCTTGATCTTAGGATGTAAGGGGACCTGTTCAATGGAGATAGCCTCTCTGAGGGGTAAGGAGGTAGCAGGATGAACCAAAATTTGGATATTAGGCAGTCTGAGTGTATGTAGCAGCAGTGGTACATTAGTGCAGTACCAAGAGTGGAGTAGAGAGAGCAGTGGTGGATTCTGAGGGGGGGTGGAGTTTGTGATGAATCTGTAAAAGGCATTTAGGAGGGACGGAATCTAACCTGGATAAAGATAAGGCAGGGGCTGTGCTACATGCTACATCAGAGTAGTCCAAAATAGATGTGATCATTTTTGTCAGTATATGACACCTCACTGGCAGTCGGAGGGAGTCTCTGTTCCTGTATAGCATACCAAGCTTAGGGTGGACCTTCAAGATGATGGTTTCTATGTGCTTCAAGAAGTTAAATAAGGGTCAAGCCATATGCCTAGATATTTGCATGTTGTAACAGCATTTAGTGGGGTCCCATCATGGGAGGCAATGGCAGGGGGTAAGGGAACTCTGTCTAGTTTTTGTGCAGTCCTGAAAGTCACTGAGACTGTCTTGGAGGTGTTGATTTTGAGCTGGTATGCCTGCAACTGGGACTGCATGTTATGGAAGTCCTGCTGTAGTTAGGATTGTAGATCATCTAGAACTGGCCTAGATGTGAAGAGGATGGTATCATCCCCATACATGTGTATGTGGGACCTTGAGCAAACACTGGGGAGGTGATTGATAAATAATGAGAAAAGAATGGGATGGAGGGGGCACTGTGGAGCCCGAGCTAAATGGCTGCTCTGTAACTTACCACCGAGACAATTTTGGCTTTATTGAACAGAATAAACTGTTTCTTTTTCAACAAATTGTATACAAGTGCTATAGAACAACATTGGAAACCTTTGACTACAGGATGGGTAACCCATGAAAAGAACAATCTCATGGTTCGGGATCCAGATCAAAAAATGCTGTGACAGCCCCAGCCACACGCTTAATGCAAGGCTGAGGTGAGGAGACATCCTCTGATACTGGAGAGGAAAAACTGCAATCGATCGGCACCAAAATTGACAGGTTAATGAGTGCAGTAGCGGGTCTCACAGATAAATTTGATGGGCTAACAAACCGTG
The DNA here is from genome assembly GCA_016271365.2 of Neoceratodus forsteri. Taxonomy (NCBI): domain Eukaryota; kingdom Metazoa; phylum Chordata; order Ceratodontiformes; family Ceratodontidae; genus Neoceratodus; species Neoceratodus forsteri. The sequence continues at coordinate 1,375,754,125 of CM028130.1, read as the reverse complement.
TGGTCACTCTGGAGAGCGCAATGGAAGAAGTGTAAACATCAGCTGTGGAGTCAACCCACCAAGCTGACATGGCTATGGATGTAGTTTCCAATATGGTACGAAAATCAACACATTTTAAAACTCACCTGGAAACACTCAAAAATCAGATTCGAACAGCAAACATCAGACTAGTTGGGTTACCTAAAGCAGCAGAGGGCAACCATCTCTTTCTATTTCTACAGGAATAGCTTCCACAAAATCTAGGAAAGGAAACTGCCCAGAAGATCAAAGCATCTCAGAAAGCTTACCATGTCAACCAGAGAGGATGTCAAGTAGACCCCGAGGCCCCTCGTACAGTTGTACTAGTAACGGAGGGTATGGGCACTCAAAATCATTTATTAGCAATAGCTCACCAGAAGAAAGCTATTCACTATGATGGGCAACAAGTCTGACTGTATCCTGACATAAGTTATGCCAGGAGCCAAAAGAGAAAATAATTCGATGGTGTGAGGGTGGAATTACAAGAGGCCAATATTACACGTGGAATACTGTTCCCAGCTCAATTGAGAATCGTCTGTCAAAGTAAGATTTTTATTTTCTCTTATCCTGTGTATGTTCTCAAATGGAGACAAAAATATGTCCAACTGGATCGACACAGAGCAGCTCATGAAGATAGCTCCTTGGGAGAAGAAGAGGCATGATGAGACATTAACATTCATAATATTATCTCTGCCAGCTGGCAGTAGTCAGCTATCATTTAAGCTAATCCTATTTTTCCCTCTGCTCAGAAACTTGAGCTATTCTGTTGAGAGCACACATTTATTAAGAACTCTAAGTTTAAAGTTATGGTTCTCTGTAGTAATCCAGTTTGTTCAGTTACATATTATAGTATGGAGAAATTCCGTGTTATTTTATATAGTAACTGCTGGTCTGTGTAAGTGTCAAAATAGCCGAATTGTCAGAAATAATGAAGGATTCTGTAAAAACTGCAACATTTTATTTTTTCTTACAAATGGTGCTTTATCTACTTAAATATAGAAATGCATGGCATAATTTTCCACCTACTGGTAGGTGGAAGAACTTCGGGACACATCCTATTGACTTTATGGACATACTTTCCATGCAGCTCATGGGCTTATTAATCAGCCTAGGTGAAATTATATTACTGTGTATCAAATGTTTTGGTTTTCCCTCACGACGTATCCATATACGGATGCATAAGATGGGTTTATTAAGAGGAATGGCACCCTCAGAGTTTTAAAAGAATAATGTGTAATGTCCTGCTCTTGTGTCATTTAATGTATGTTGTTTAATGAAAACAATAAACATAAATTTAAAAAAAAAAGAAAAGGATGGTACTGAGTATCAATCCTTGAGGCATGCCTGTAAGTATGGGGAGGGGGGAAGGAGGAGGAGGAGTTTGCTACCCTGACAGATTGAAGCCTTTTACTAAGGTAGGAATTGGATCACTGAATTGTGGTGGAGGCCAATCCAGCTGCCTCAGGTTTTGTAAGAAGCAGGGGGTGTGAGACTGAATCAAAGGCCTTGACCAGGTCTACAAAAACTGCTGCCATTAGGTGGCCTTGGTCTGAAGCAGAGTGGATGTGTCTGGTGGCTCATAGCAGAGAAGATATTGTGGAGTGATGCTTTCTGAAGCCTGACTGGTAAGGAGAAAGGGACTCAGAAGCCATGAGGAACTCAGACAGCCTGGATTGGAGTAGTGCTTTTTGTACTTTGGCAACAGTGGGGAGGAGGGAGATTGGCCGGTAGTTTCCCAGCACTGAAGGGTCACCACCCTTATGTAGGGGGATTACACATGCCATTTTCCAGGCTTAAGGGACAGTTCCTGAGGAGAAGGACAGGTTTAGTAGGAATACTAGTGATGAAGCGATTTCAGGGACTGATATACATAGAAGTTTAAGATGAATCCTATCGGGGCTGGATTTAGAGACACTTGGGGAGTATAGAGCATCCAGAACTTCATGCGTGGATATGGGAGTTAGCAGGAAGGTGTTGTGACATGTGTTTTGGGAGGCTTCTTGGGAGGGGGGTAAAGGACAGTCATGGATGGCACAGGTGGTGAAGAATTTATTTAGGGTGTCAGCTTTTCTGACAGGATCTGCAATGTGTAGACCATTCTGCTGTAGTGCAGGTGTGTAGGTTTGAGTAGGGTGTTCATTGAGGAGTGTACCACCTTCCAGAAGGAGGAGGGCTGTGCTTTTGGAGATGTGACCTAAAGTAGTCTGCTTTAGCTCACCTTTTGGCCATAGTACAAGCATTTCTGAGTGTGTTGTAAGCTTGCCTGACTTGGGGAGTCTGTATGGATTTGAACTGAGACCAAGCCTTGTCTTAGGCTTTGCACAGGGCAACAAGTGGAGCAGAGACCCAGGGATGGTGGCGTTTCTTGACTTTAGCTTTGACTAGGGGGGCATGAGAGTCCCAGACCCAGGTGAATTTCTGCAGGAACCGGGCTAAGGCTGTATCTACGTCTAGTGCTAAGTAGATTCAGTACCAGTCTGTGTGTCTCAGGTCATGCAGGAAGGTGCTGGTATCAAATGAGTTTAATGGGTGGATTTTTATGCATTATGGGGCTGATTTGGGTAGTTGTTTTTTTCTTAGTACAGTAAGTGAGGCAATGGTAACTTAGGGTGTCGGCCATTACACCAGCTGTGAATAGTCTGTGTGGATAGGAGGGGAGGATCCAGTCAATTGAATTGACAGGCTTGTTCCCTTCTTTGTCGCTGCAATCCACTAGCATGCTTTTTCAGTTGAAAGTGCTGTTTGGCATGTATCCTATGTTTGAGCTGGGGGACTTTTAGCTTGCATCGTACATGCAGGTATTAACATACAAACTCTCTGATACACACACACACACACACACACACACACACACCATCACCAGACAGTCAAAACAGTGAGAGATCAACAACTTGCTGCTCTTATGAGTAGGACAGCCCAGTGATCCAGGTTAATTGTTTCCAAATCTCCCCTTCCTGTCCAAAGCCCCTCCATCCATGCTCACAATGGGTCAAGTAGAATGGATAGCTTCTTCTGTACATGAGTACAATTGAAACAAGAAAGAAAATGCTCAGACAAAACCCACAGCTTTTTAACTGGCAGGGATCGACAAATTTCAAATTTGTGTGGTAGTCTAGGACAATTGGCCTTTCCAAAAATGGTAGAACCACTGTCGTGAGAGGTAGTCCAATGGTCAGAAGCCCATATTTTATGGAAAACTAATAAAAATAATGTAGCAACAAAGTAAATGGTTGTTTCATTGTATTATTAGTACTACATGATGTAGGCTATAGAAAACAGTAAAAATGAAAGGACCACCTTTTTCTTTGAATTTTAATGTCCACAGCAGGCTACAGACTTAGTTCAGACTGTTTATTGCCAGATGTGGTCACCACTTGTTCTGCTGATAAAAATTCCGTGGGGCAAGAGAGACCCCAACCAATGTCACTCTCTCTCTCTTCCCTTAATATTTTATTTGAATGAAATGTCCCACTCTGAGTGGCTCCTTTTGTCAACTTTCCTCACTTATGATGGGTGAGCTAGAGCAGAGGAGCAGTACTAACGGTTTTCTTCCTTTTATTAATTTTTCTTAGGGAAACAAAGCTCCTCGCTCTTTTAAAATTCTCACCTATTACAACACTGGGCAAGTCCTAGACCCACACCCTTTTCTCTTAGCTCAAATTGTCAGTGCTGTAGTGTTTTGGTTTTGGCAGAAATCCTCATCTGTATTGAATGTAGTTGTACTGTACTCCTCTCCCCTACACATACACAGCAAACTGCTCAACTGCCCCACACAAAACAAAAGTGATGCTGATCTCCTCTGCTGTAGTTGTTCTGTACACTCACTGACTAGTGATTACAGAATTCCCTTTTCATTGGTCAGATTTTTTTCTAGCATCTCACTCACAGTGAGTTCTCTCTCTTTCTCTCTCTCTCTCTATATTATTTTCCTGTGTGTGTTTTTTTTTTTTTTTTTTTAATTAAAACCAACAAGCAGAGTTAAACAACCTTCTGGATGCCTGTTGGAACTTCCTGGCCTGGGGAGGGACCTCCAATTCTGTAAATCAATATGAGGCTGTATTATTAGTTTGTTTTTTTAATAAAACTTTTTCTTTTTGGTACTGTACTTGTCTGTTGTCTGACTCAGACACCTCGATCTTCTTATCAGCAGGCACTTAGCAGCCCCACAAACACAGACTCGGACCACACTCTCACCCCACTGACCAAGCTTGCCCAGATGCCCTACTGACTGTCCCCAGACTCCCCTAACCCCGCTTTCACCATCCTTTTACTTTTGTTTTGTGTCCCAAGAGGCTTCCCAAAAACAGTATTTGTTTTTTGTTCCTTTCTCTTTATTTTCGACCCCCTACAACTTCCAGTCCTAGTACAACAAGCTTGGTAAATAACCCCCGGGACCCACTAATGACTGCTTCAGTCTGTGCTCCAACTGATAGCACAGCTGCACACAAAGAAACTGCATCCACACACTTCTGCAGCTGCAGTGAAAATGGCACATCTCTCTGAATTGCCACCAGTGTGAATGATCTCCAACACAACCCCCCCCACCACATGCCAGGACTGACAGGCAGCCACAACAACCAATTCATCAACTCACCTGTCAGCCCTGTGGGTGGCACTGATTACTGATGACCTGTTGACTGGGTGCAGTGGGTGGGAGGTCAGGATGAAGACAATGCGTTCCACATTCCAGCAGGTGGCTTCTTCTGCTCCAGCTCCATCTCAGTGGCTCCCTCCTTCTTCCTTGTGAACGTGGAGTTCCTTGTGCTGGCAACATACACCACATGGGGCACTGGACTCATGATCACGTGACTGTCACCCAACTCAGAGGAACAAGCTGACTCAGTCCAAGGACATCTAGTGGCAGCAACCACACACATCAGCTTAAAAACAAAAAGAAAAAGCCAAGCAGCCAGCTCTAATTTGGTTGTCCACAGACAACCTATGCCACTCAATGTGCTCGTCTGGGAGCATTATTTATTTATTTATTAATTAATTTATTTATTTAAGAGTTTCACCAGGAGGGCACACTGAGCAGAGTATTGCTCAATTCCAGTTGCATCCTGAGAGAAAGGGAAGGGGAGAACACAATACAGAAAATATATATTGCAATCAGACAGTAAGTGTTAGATGCAGCTAACAGCACTAGGAAGAAAACACGACAATAGGATACTTTGAAGTACTGAATGCAATCGGACAGTAAGAGTTAGATGCAGCCAACAGCGCTAGGAAGAAAACACAACAATAGGATGCTTCGAGGTACAAAAGAACCAACAAAATACAGTGCACATAACACAGCCATAGTACTCCAACTAGAGGAGTAGTAGTGGTACAAAAGAACAAGTAAATACAGTGCAACACAATACAGTCATAGTACTCCAACCTAGAGGAAGAGTGGTGCATTAAGGTGAGGTACAAGTGCAGGTGGAAGCAAGATGATCTTTGAGGTGGGTATGGAGGTAGCGGTCCGAAGGGGCCTGCCTTATGTCTACTGGAAGGGAGTTCCACAACTTGGGCATGCAATATGTGAAGGCTGCCTGGCCAGCGTTTGTGGACCTGTGCGGGATAGATAAGAGTCTGGTGTCATTGTGCCTGAGTGCGTAAGCTGGCAGGGGAGTGGCTGAAAGTGCGGAGTGGAGATAGGGGGGCAGGGTCTGAGACCAGAACTTGGAAGTGAAATGGGCACAGTGTATTTGGCAGCATTTCTGCAGTGAGTGGAGACCCAGTGATTGATACAGGACACAGTGATTGGTAGGATAGGGACAGTCTATGGTGAAATAACAAAAAGCATGGAAGAGTATGTCCAGTCTGGCCAGGGTGGACTTGGAGGTGGCACTATAGACTACATCTCCATAATCTATGACTGGCAGGATCATTTTCTGTACCATAGCATTGCGGGCTGGCAGTGGGATACATCCACAGTTACGGTAGAGGGCACCCGGTCTGGGGTGTAGTTTTTTGTGGAATGCATCGATATGCACAGAGAAATCAAGGTGCTGGTCGAGCCAGATCCCAAGGTACCTAAAGGAGGAGCTGACCTCCAGAGTTGTCCCCTCAAAGGTGTGGAAAGTAGGGGTGGAGGGGAGCCTCCAGAGTCTCTGCCTTGTGCCAAAGGTCATGGAGACGGTTTTCTTGGCATTGAGGTGGAGCTGGTTAGAGCAAAACCAGTGCTGGACTTTGTTGAAGTCTTGTTGGAGTCAGGATGCCACATCGGAGGCTGATGGGCCTGATGTGTATAGCACTGTATCATCAGCATACATGTGAATGGATGTGTGTGGGCAGGCAGAGGGCAGGTCATTGAGGAAGATGGAGAACAGGAGAGGCCCAAGTACTGAGCCCTGTGGCACACCTGACATTATGGGGAGAGGGGAAGAGGTTGAACTACCAATTCTGACAGATTGTGACCGTCCTATCAGATATGAGCGGAACCATTCTGTGGCTGGGCCAGAAAGTCCTGCATTTTGGAGCTTAGTCAAAAGAAGGGGATATGAAACAGTTTTGAATGCCTTAAAGAGGTCGACAAAAATTGCTGAGGTGATATGGCTTTTATCCATGGCGGGGAGAATACTGTTAGTGAACCTCAGCAGGGAGGTGGTGGTGGAGTGGGACTTCCTGAAACCATACTGGTAAGGCATGAAGAAGGATGTGTAGTCAAGGTAGGTTGAGAGTTGAGAGAGAACAAGGTGTTCCTGCATCTTGGCCAATATAAGGAGGAGAGAAATAGGGCGGAAGTTACCAGGGGCAGAGGGGTACCTGCCTTTGGAGAGGGGGATGACAGTGGCGAGCTTCCATTCAGATGGGATGGAGGCTTGAGAGAAAGATAGATTGAAGAGAGCAGCGAGAGGGGTGGCGATGGCCGGGGCCGATAAGTACAACATTTTGGAATCAAGGCCAGAGGGACATTTGCTCTTGGAAGGGTTTAGTGCCTGGAGGGTGTTTGGTACCTCTATATGGGTGACAGGGGTGAAAGAGAAGTAGGAGGTGGGTGGAAGGCCTTGGGAGGCACTGTGGGATGCAGGAGTAGGGGTGCAGGTGGAGGAGGTTGAAGTGGGGAAAGAGGACATGGGTGTTGATGTACAACTGGTGAAAAAAACATTGAACACTGAGGCCACAGCTGAAGGGTCTGTATCGATGGAGCCACCAATGTTTAATGCCAGTGTAGGGGACAGGGAAGGTGGGGAGAGAAGTGATTTGACCACCTTCCAGAATTTAGTAGGGTGGCTAAGGTTTGAATGCAGAGCTGAGTTGAAAAACTTGGCTTTAGCCTGACAGATTAAACGTGTGCAGGAGTTCCGAAGTACGTGGTACTTTAGGTGGTCAAGGTGGGAGCCTGAGAATTTGAAAGATTTACATGCTAGACCCCTTACCCTGAGGTTTGCGATAAGATCCGCTGTGATCCAGAGCAGGTGGGCACCTCTCACCCTAGACCTTCTGATAGGGGTGTGTCGGTTCCAGGCAGCAAGGAACTTGGATTTGAAGTATGTAAATGCTGAGTCCAGGGAGGAGGCCTGGTGTATGGGGAGTAGTCTATAGAGGCCAGGGCATGGAGAAGAGAGGGGAGATCAAGGGATTTATAGGACCTGGTCGAGACGATGTGGGGCAGCTTTGTGTTTGGAGACTTTCATTATCATATGTGCAAGGCCCCTAGAATTCTGCAGCCACAGAATTTTGCGCCGAACTTGCAACCTACTGCAGAACTTCAGCAGTGCCACAGAATTCACTGTTCTTGGTGATTCCTTATTAATATTTCCATATATCCATAGAATCTGGTTCCCTTCCCCTCTTTTTATATCCAACACCCCTCTATGCTGAGAATGTGATGTTATCAGTTCTATAATATCGTACATTAGCTAATGAAATGGCTGCATTCTGTCACAGAAATAGTCACTTATCTACCACAGCTCCCACTGCCAGAGGAGGTGGCACAGCACACCAGGCACAGTGATATTTGCTCAACCTGCACTACAGCCTAATATGATTTTGAGTCTTAGTTATTACACTAGGGCCAACTTAAACAAAATCCTGGCAATAGCATAGATCTGTTAAGTCCATACCTTACTTTGTACAAACTTATTTTTGCCTTTAAGGTATAGAGATACCATCTGAAATGAATAACTGGTTAAATGAATTAACCTGTCATTTTTAAGAAAAATAAAGTAATTATACCTAGAAAAGTGGAATATAATAATGTGCACACCTGGTGAAAGAATAGACCTGTTAAAAAAATAATTGCACTGTACACATTTTTGCCAGGGTTATTGATTACATAGTGTCATTGGTTGATAGAATCACCTAAAAGTTATGGAGAAATATTGTGTGCAGGGCCCCTGTTGGGCCACAGGGTAGCATGTTGTGTTCCTGAGCCGGCAACTCAAGTTCAGAGATGAGCTCTGGGAGCTGACTGGGCAGCACAAGGACTGGGGAATACATCACTGCTCTGAGCCTAGGAAGGTATGGTGTAGTGTTCTGTCACACGGAGGACACATTGTGATGGGCTGGAAAGCTTTCTCTCACAATGGGTTCAGATGCATGTCATGGCCTGATGGTGTGACGTAGTGTGTCAGGGAAGCAGGTTGGCATGAAAAATGTGTTTTGCAATATCTCCTCTATTCTGTTTATTCCATTTCCAAAGAGACCTGTATGAATGAGGATACAATGTCATGGAAATAAAATATATATATATATACACACATGCATACATACAGTACCTCTCTCTCTCTCTCTCCCTCTCTCTCTCTCTCTCTCTCTCTCTCTCTCTCTATATATATATATATATATATATAAAATATACACATACAGTATTTGTATGTATGTTACAGATTGCATACAATATATAAGTGACACACAGTGGGGACCTCATGAGTGGTATAGAGAGCATGAGTATAGACATACCTTATTTATCACATAAGGTCCTCTCTGCATATTTCATTTATGCAATAGGCTAGAACCTAAAGGGATAGATATTTTTTTCCTTTTTTAGGCATAAAATAATTTCTGTAAGTCTATTATTTTTTGAACTAGTGTTACTGTGCTTTCCCCCATCTGGATTGCTATAACCATTGCAATGGATCTGAAGTTGATAACAAGCTGACACTGTGATGTGGTAGTTTGTTAGTGCTGCAGAACTTCGGCATACATTACAAACTACCGCAGAAGTTCTGTGGCAAATGATACTCTTGCCACAGAACTTGGTCCCATTGTGCCACAAAAAAGTAGGGGCCTTGCACATACATCATGTGGTGGTCACTTAGGGCATCAGATAAAAGGCCTGAGGCTGTTACCCTGTGAGGGTGAGAGGTGAGGGACCAGTCAAGGAGCGAGTCATTTAGAGATTTATGGTTTAAGCGAGTGGGCTCTGTGACCATTTGGAAGAGATTTAGGGAGGCTACTAGGTTACAAAGGTTGGCATTGTGGTTGGAGAGCCAGTTCATGTTAAAATCTCCAAGGATGTGTAGCTCGCTCTCTGGGGTCAAAGATTTTAGGGTGCCTAGGTGTTGGAAGATGGTTGCCAGGGTGGTGTTAGGTGCACAGTAGGAGCCTGCAGTAAAGAGGGGAGCTGTGTGGGGGAGTGTCAGCTTAATCAATAGTGGGTCAATGGTCATTGTGGGTGCAGGAACAGGGATTTGGATGAACTTCATCCAAGTGCAGTTGAAGTGCAGCTGCTATATACATGGTGATGCCGCCACCTCTTTTTTGGTCAGGTCGATCATGGCAAATGACAGAATACCCCAAGATAGCATTACATGGTAGCCTAGGACATTGGGCTATGGGATTTGTCAATCCCTATTAACTGGCCTTTCTTCCACTCCCTCAGCTGCCAAGTTTGCTGTAGCCATAGACTGGTGCATGCATTTCAGTTTCTTTTTAAACACAATGTCAAATCTGACTACATTCCCATAACCCCCTTGCTAACTCCATTTGACCAAAGGAAATTAAGCAGAAAAGAACAGAGCCCAAATATTTTACAAGTCCATACCCACCTCTGGCCAGCTCTAATGTCAGTTTAGACATGTTGGGAGGGAGCGCTGCTGCTTCACCTGAACGGTCACCTTTTGAAGCATGGACACTGAGTGTGTGTGTGTGTGTGTGTGTGTGTGTGTGTGTGTGTGTGTGTGTGTTATATGAAGACCTCACAAAAGGGTCTGCCTGTTCGTTGTTCTAAAGGCAGGACTCCTTGTATGTTGTGCATGTAAGGGGGAGTGGAGGGATCTTTAATGGGAGTATTACAAACTTGAATTTCACAGTTAAAAATCCCCATCCATCTGAAACCTCACGGTTCTTTCAACAAGTGATTCAATATCCCAGATAAGGGAATACTCTGTTAAAATGAGATGCACTTTCATAGGCATATATTCGCCACTGTCGCAAAGACACTGTTTGTTAATCAGGATTACACAGTAATGCAAGACTATAAAAATTGAAATTAAGTCTGGAATGAAAAAATAGTTGAAGCTTTTTGTTGATATTTATTTAAACATAGCATTCAGGTGCCAGTGTCTGCACTATCCCTCATCGGAAAGACAGAGGTTTGAAATCTCGGTCCTCATAACCAGTGCTGTGCAATCATATGATGGTTTCTTTCGTGAGGCTCTTTTCTAATGGGGACTGTCAGTATTGTAGTGCACTGTTATCACTTAGGAGAAATAACACCAGGTAATCTGGCCCTCCTCCTCCCCCCCCATACTGTCTGCAGGGACCCAGAATGTACCTGTGCATGCACTGGATCTATACTTTCCGAATGCCTTTGCGCAAACTGAAAAACACAGTACTTTGACAAAAATCAACATGTATTTCACATTCTGGAATTTTCTAAAGTTATCTCCCCAATGCTGTTCATTTCTTAAGATTATTGCATGATGATCTTGCTGTACTGTTAAAGAATTAAAAAGGTGGGCAGTTTTAAAAGAGGGTGGGGCAGAGTAAAAAGAAGAGTCATAACTGGAGTGTGGAAGGGAAGGGGGGAAGAGGATGGGGAGGATAACTCCGGGGATAAAGGGGAAGGGTGACTGCTTCAGTTAAATAGACTGAGCTGCATAGCTCAGCAGACTTGATAGGCTATTTTGACCTGTTTCTGCTGGTGTTTTCTTATGTTCTTATGTTCGTAATGAGAGATGAGAAAAATGAGCTAAATTGTGAAATACATGCTTAATTCAATCTAAATAGAATGTTATTGCAAGTCTTTGTTGAGGTGTCCACAAAACTTTAAACTAAGAAGTAAGTTAACACGGACAGGACACAAGTGGAATTATTTAATTTTATTGAAGATGTAAGGAACCGTAGCTTAATGCACTGATGTTTGCTTTTCAACTGATGCAATGATCGGAAAAAGATGAAGGGGACCACTGGTGGGTTTGGGCAACCGAAACAACACTCAGCAAGTCCATGCCCACTCCCTGTTGATGGTAAACTGGTGGGAACAGTTCACAGAAGTGAGCCAGAGGTTTAGGGAACTGTTTTTTCTTTATTATTATTATTATGGGAGATCCCTGCGATGCCGACCTGCTGACATGGGATGGGGGGGGGTGTATCTTGTAGACTGAGTGGGATGTACACTGACCGCCAAGTCAGTAGAGACAACATTTGAGCCCAGCACTCTCACCATTGCTTTATGTCTACCTAACCTTGAGAATATTAAGGGTTATGCATCAAATCAGTTCAAAATCCCATCTCCTTTCTTTAGAGTCACCCAGGCAAAACATAAGGATAGACTTGATTTTCCCTCATGGTCTAGCCTCTTTCCTTGTGCTGTCTTTCTGTTCAATGCAGTCCTTCACAAAGCCACTCAGTGGCCATGAAGAGTTAGTAAAGAACATCAGCAGACAGCATGACTGGTACGCACAGACCGGTGCCTACCTCATAGCTCTGGCAGCCAGTCACAATCAGTGGAGATATGAAATAAGTCTCCCTGGATGTAGGATGGTGTAAGGAGCGAGGTAGAAGAAATTATCAGGGTGTAAATTGTCACGGTATTTTGGAAAAGAGGAGTTTTTGGGCTTTATTGGCTGCTGATACCCATATACAGTGTAACTGTATCGCCGTGCATACTTTGGTTACTACCCCGCCTGGTGGGCTCAAACTAGGTTGAGGGGCCTTGGTTCTTGTTCTGGTGGAAAAGGTGGGTTCTTTCCCAAGATAAAAGTAAACAGCACAGTGTCTCCACTCAGAGTAAATTGTAGTGTGCTAGTTGTTGGTGTGGTACAACCCCCTGGAATGCCGTACCTACCTACCTCCCCTCAGAGTCACCCCACACACAGAATAATATGAACCAGTGCAGTACTTTATGGAGCATGCAGATAGTGACTATTGCTAATAATATGCTTGCAGACAGTTTTAAACAATAACAGTACAATATTTATTGACATCATAAAGGAATGGGATGCAAACAGCAATTGTAGTATTAGATAAGGCAGGTAACACATACAATTGCAATGAACACTAGTGCCCACCCTCAGTAATACCACACCCACATACAAGACCTACCTCCCTACTGGTACCAGTGCCCCCTAATGCCTATTTAGGTACCCAGGACTAGTTTCAGGCCTGTACAGTGCAGCTGGTTGGCTGACATTGGTGCACTTTTTAAACAGAACAAGAACATTTGGCTGAACTGAGTTTAACTCCCCAGATCAGGTCAGGTCTTGTGGTTACTCACTGTTCTGAACCATAGTCTCACAGGATCTGATAATAACAGCAGATCAGTTAGTTGAGCTGGGGGCCTTGAGCTGGGCAAGCAGATTAGCAGTTTGCTTCATTGATGGCCAAATTCTGGCAGCTTGTGACCTTCTGGGTAGCTTGTCACATTTTGTAAGAACAGATTGCATATGCTGGAACAGGCCATTACTGGAGACCAGGGCCACATGCCTACCTCTCATGTCCCAGCTTCTAGCTCTTGGGGAAGATGATGACAAATACCTGACTGTGAAACTATCAGGGTGACTCCCCAGACTGTCCTTTGCTGACAAGGTTCTCTTCCTGGAGATCAGGATTCACATAGTCTTTTCCTCTATGCAGCTGGCAGACGAGATTTATCTCTGGAAACCAGTCCAACTCACCCCTCAAGTCAGAGGTAGCAAATTGTATATCAGGCAATTCTCAATGGCAGGTTCAAATCACAAAACAGCTTTTCTTGTCCTAAACTGGATTTCCCAGGAAAAGGGAAATTTCTGTAGCTATGGCCACACTACCGGCCTTAGGCAGGAATCTAGCTTACCCTCTTCACAGGCTAAGGGCTTCTATTAGACTACAAAGAGATCTTCACACATTTGCTCTGATATTTCAGCTATTTCAAAGTTGATCAGTCTTCTCTTGGCTGTGTGGTTGTGAAAGTCCCAAGGAAAACCTCCAAACTTCTTTCAGAGATCACAGCACAGCTTCCTCTCCCTCTGGAAGCTCCCAGACAACTTATTTGACTCTGGTCAGCGAAACAACGCTTTAATTCTGGAAACAGCTCCTTCCAGAAATTGGAAGGCAATAAGGAGTGCCTTCTAGACTGGTGGCTGTGGAAATCTCAGGCAGGCCTCCTACGTCCCTCTAGAACAACACTCTGAGACCCCTCCCTCTCAAGGAGCTCCAGGCAGACTGTTCAAAGCTTAATCTGCTCTTTCAGGGTTTGTTGAGCTCAGGGCAGCATCTAGTTGGTTGACAGAGCTGCCCATCTGTAAAGTGAGTATGCATTAATTCCACATGACATGTGATTTGTTGTCTGTACTGATGCCAAAACATTGTCCTTGCATCTTCCCAGAAGTCCCTTTGTTGTAGCCCTTTGAGTTTCTGGCTCTCTCTTTGGCTGCTTGACAGAGTAAATATGCAAATATGGCTGGTGCAAAAATGTTTATTCAAAGTAACAACAAGTCCACCTTGTTGGAAAACTAAACAGTTTTAACAAATAATTTCCCCAGTGTCCAAGAACTGCCCCTCTTTCCTATGTTCACATGGCACAGGTGACAGACAGGGCTTTGAATATTCATTGGAGCCATGGTTGATCTTCAAGAAACAGTGCCCCTTTACAGTAATAGCTCTTAGGAGCATTCTTTTTCAGCATTTAATTTCTCTTGCCCCAACAAGTGCCTCCAGATCACCAGTGGGAATTTCTGGGGTCCTGGGGACTGTGGCACACAAAAGTGACCAGGAAGGATCTGCAGGCATTGCTTCAACTATGAGCACCATAGCACTTAAATAGAATATAAGTCAACCTGCCAGCTCACACCTTTGAGCAGGATCCAGCTCAAATGTGCACACACTGAGGTGGGCAGCAATGGAGAACTGCCAAGTGGGCGGTTTCACTTTTATTTCACTCCTCTGGTCCCCTACTTAGTTTCTCACACTGGGGACTGGCAGGAGCATTCATGGGCCTCATGCAGGACTGAGCTGGTGGGACAAGTGGCAGGGGTGGCGGACACGATAAGCCCCACCCGGGGGGTTGCACTCTCCCATGCCTCAATACTTGGTGTCTGTGCCAAGTCCATACTAGGGACTTGGTGCCAGTGGCATTAACCATAACATTTCAACATACCAAGTCTATCTAGACAATTGATTCCTGACTGACATAGGCTCCCAAGATATCCTAGACTAGACAGATTCAATAACAAGGCAGTTACTGAACAATTTTTAGGTTTTAGGCAGCTGCCATGACATTACCTAGTATACCATAGGCATAAGTACTTTCAGAGCTCTATCCAAGAGCAACTTTAGAGCAGTACCATAATATCAATTTTCAACCTCTGTTTTTTACTCATTAAGGTTGTACCCATTGTAGGTGGTTTGGCTTTAGCAGAGCAAATAACAACACTGGGATAAAAACTTTGGGGTGACATAGACACCCTTGTGTACGACATATAATTGAAGTCAGTTGGATCTACAGGAGAATTGTATGTCAGCCTTAGGAAACATTTTGTAATTTTTTTCAGAACAACATAATGGCACTGGCACTTCTTCTTCTCTGGCATTTGGAGAGATCAGTCCCCGTTCATCGACCAGTGATGAAGCAGCAGCAGGAAAAGTGGGTGCCACAACTTCTTCTGGTATTTTGGCTATGTTCTTCAGGGTCTACAGGATCTCCACTTTCTTGCTATGTTACCTCATTGGGTGAAGGTATTTCATCCAAAGATACAATCTCTATGGTGATTCAGAGTTTGCAGTTTGTATTGGTTGTTCTGTAACAGGAGTATTTGTCACTTTACTGGCAGTCACAACATGGGTCGAGTTGGTTCTTATATCTCTCAGCTCCTTGAAAAATTTGTGGAATTTCTGACTGTCACCAGTGGGTCCTTGCTCATTAATAGGAATGGCAGCTGCTTCTCCAACATAGGGGTCCCAAGCTTCTTCTTCATCATCTTCGGCCTTTCTCATCTTCCTTCATGCATGCTGTATGAGGGAGTGATTATCCCTTCATTTCTGTAGACACAATTTGAATAACAGTAAATTTGAACGCTGGACAGACTATAGTGCATGGATGAGCCTTACCCAGTATAGTTTTGTCAAGGCCATGCATCCTTCCTGGAAACTTCCTGTACTACTTTCTTGAGTTGGGTTAAATGCACACAAAATGATTCTCCATTCCATTTCTTAACGTTAAACATGCACATTAAATCTTCACCAGTCTCAGTACTTCAAAATACATTTTCTAGAGCCATCAGATACCCTTGTGTGGTGGCACTGGGATCTGTGGCCCTCAAAGAATAAATGATATAAAGTGCAAGCCCTCAGAGGCTTTCTCCCAGGCATTTCAGGTTTTCCACTTCTAAACATTGTCAGTCTGGACTAAAAGAACAGTGTAATCCATTCAAGTTTCGAAATCATTTTTACCTGCTGAAATGGGCTTGCCTCCTGAAATAAGAGCAACCTGCATTATGAATCTTAAACAACAAAGGGTACATAGGCAAGTCCTCCTCCTGATGGCTGGGATGCCTCACCCCCCCCAGTACATCCAGCACTCTTTCAAACTCTTCAGAAGACTTGCCTTTTACAGGCAACCACTTACTGCACTTTTCTTTGAAACTTTCACACTTGTGGGAAACAGTAGATGTGGGGTTTACACTGATGTGCGTCACTATGGTACAGGTGTTACTTGAAACTTTTGTGGTCAGTATATCTGGGTCCCTGGTGGCATCAACAACAGTCCTACATCCAACCAGCACTGTTAGGAATTGAGTAGGGACATCTAGTCTTCGCCCCCGGGCAATGACTTGACCAAGACTTTGGATCACAGACAGGCCTTCCTCTATTTTGCGTTTGTTGATCCTCAGTGGGACTCTTTCTAGCAAGATGGTCTTGTGAGGATATATGTGTTCTACAGTGCACACATCCATTAACTTATTATACGCCATAGTATCCACCAATAGTCAGCGTTTGGGTATCACAACACTGTCTTTGTGAGCAGGGGGCTCCATGATTGGTGTGACTGGAGAACAGGAGATTCCAGCAATGCCTCCATGTTGTTACCAGGTCACTGTGTATGCTTATGGGTAATACTCCTGCCTGGAGGGCTCAAACCAGGTTGAGGGGCATGGGTTCTTGATCTGCTGGAAAAGAGGGTGTTCTTTCCCAAGATTAAAGTAAATAACCTGGTGCCTCCACCTAGAGTAAATTGTAGTGGGCTAGTTGTTGGTGTTGCACAACTCCCTGGGATGCTATACCTACCCACCTCCCCTCAAAGCCACCCTACACACAGAATACCATGAACCAGTGCAATATTTTACTGAGCATGCAAATAATCACTGTCACTAATTATATGCTCTCAGGCAGTTTTAAACAACAACAGTAAAATATTTATTGACCCTTTGGCTGCCAGAAGATTTGGAATGTATAGGTTTTTTAGATATTTATACAAGTCCGTGGCACTGCAAGGGGTAAAATGATGGGATGCAAATAGCAATTGTAGTATCTGATAAGGCAGGTAACACATATAACAGCAATTAACACAACTAGTACCCACGCCCAGCAATACTACACCCAGATACATGACCTCCTTCCAACTGGTGCCAGTAGCCTCTATTGTCTATCTGAGTACCCAGAAGTAGTTGCAGCCTGTACAGTGCAGCTGGTTGGCCAGCATTAGTGCACTTTGTAAACAGAACAAAAACATTTGTCTGAACTGAATTTAACTTCACAGATCAGGGCAGGCCATGTGGTTACTCATGGTTCTGCAGCACAGTTTCACAGGTTCTATCAATAACAGCATGTCAGTCAAGTTGAGTTGGGAGCCTCAAGCTGGGAAAGCAGATAGCAGTTTGTTTCATCAATGGTCGAATTCTAGCAGCTTGTCATCTTCTGAGTAGCTTGTACTATTCAGTTAGAACAGATTGCATACCCTGGAATAGGCCAGTATCGGGGACCAGAGCCACTCGTCTACCCCTAACATCCCAGATAATAGCTCTCAGGGAAGATGATGGGTAAAGTCTGACTATGACACTACCTGGCTGATTCCACAGACTGTTCTTGATGGCAACGTTCTCTTCCTGGAGATCTGGATTCATACAGTCTTTTCCTCTCTGCAGCTGGCAGACGAGATTTGTCTCTGGAAAACAGTCCAACTCACCTCTCAAGCCAGAGGTAACAAATAGTCTATCAGGTGATTCTCAATGGCAGGTTCAAATCACAAAACAGCTTTTCTTGTCCTAAACTGGATTTCCCAGGAAAAGGGAAATATCTGTAGCTATGTCCACACATCAGGCCTTTGGCAGGAATCTGTCTTACCCTCCTCACAGGCTGAGGGCTTCTATTAGACTACAATAAGATCTTCACACCTTTGCTTTGGCTTTTTAGCTGTTTGAAAGTTGATCAGGCTTCCCTTGGCTGTTTGGCAGTGAAACCCCAAGGAAAACCTCCAAACTTCTTTCAGAGATCACAACTGAACTTCTTCTCCCTCTGGAAGCTCCCAGAGAACTTCATTGACTCTTGTCAGCAAAACGACACTTTAATTCTGGAAATGGCTCTTTCCAGAAACTGAAAGTCAGTGAGAAGCACCTCCTGGACTGGTGGTTGTGGAAACCCCTGGCTGGCCTCCTACTTCCCTCTGAAACAACACTCTGAGTACCCCCCTCCCTTTCAGGGAGTTCCAGGCAGACTAACCCAAATGAAATCTTCCCTTTTAGGGTTTGGTGAGCTCAAGACAGCAACTGGTTGGTTAACACAGCTGCACTTCTGTAAAATAATTATGCATTAATTCCACTCAATGCCTGATTGGTTGTCTGTGCTGATGCCAAAACATTGTCCTTGCCTCTTCCCAGAAGTCCCTTTGTTATAGCCCTTTGGGTTCTTGGCTCTCTCTCTCTCATTGGCTACTTGACAGGTCAAATTTGTTAAATATGGCTGCTGCAAAGCAGTTTGTGCAAAGTCTCAGCTTTAAGTTCACCTTTCAGGGAACCTAAACAGTTTTAACAAATAATTTTCCCAGTGTTTAAGAACGTCTGCTCCTCTGCCTTATTGTCTGGTAGCAGAGTGGACAGAACACAGGGCTCCCCCTGCCAATTGCAAGCACAGTAGCACTGTCCTCCCAGGCGACAGGCAGGGCCTTGAATATTCATTGCAGCCATGGCTGCTCTTAAAGGAAGAGTGCCTCTTTACAGTAACAGTGCTTAAGAGCACTCTTTTTTAACATTGTATTTCTCTTCCCCCTGAGTGCCTCTGAACCCCCATGGATATTTCTGGGGTCCCAGAGGTTGGGGCACACAAAAGTGACAAGGAGGAAGCCACCACCAAGGCTTTACCACAGAGTACTGCAGTGCTAACACAGAATGCGAGCCAGCCCACTAGCTCACACATTCAAACAGGATCCCGCTCGAATGTGTGCACACTGAACTGCACAGCAATTGGTGAACTACAGAGCAAGTAGTTTCTTCTTTACTTCACACCTCCAGTCACCCACTTAATTTCTGACACCAGGGGCTGGCAGGAGCATTCAGGGGCCCCATGCAGGACTGAGCTGGTGGAACAAGCCACCTGGAAGGTGGACACAGTAAGCTCCACCCAGGGGGGGAGGGGTTCCAATAGTAACATGAGGCATTTTTTTAAGAATACTGCTTCATAAAAGGTAAAGGAGCATGGTCTCCACTGTGCATTGAATCATTTAGGGACAATATAAAAAATGCATAAAAACTAAAAAAATGCAATTTCCCATAGAATAACATCGGAAGTTTAGCAAACTGTATAATGAAGGAAAGAAATTGCTGTTTTGGCACAAATTCAAGCACAAGGGCCAGAGGTTCCTGCACTTCCACAGCAACATACAAGTATGCATCTATGGAGGAATGGGAGCACAGGGCCTGGAGGGACCTGCACTCCCACAGGCAAATAAGGACACGATTATACTATCTTAAAAAGTAAGAAATTATTTGCAAACAATGGCATTAATATAACAGTTATGGTTCAGATTAAACCGACAAAAGTAGGGAAATGTGATGTTAGGGTTTCAAACCCTAACGTCCCAGTCCCACCCCTGAAGCAAATAAGGGGTGGAGTCTTCTTTCCGGTTGTCATCCCTAACACTCACCCATTGCAGTAACAAAAAAGCTAAGATGCAATGGAGACAGGTGTGTATGTTACATGAGTGTATAGAATGGGGTGAACATTAGGGTTCACAACCTCAGGGAAGACTCAGCCTCTCATTCACTTCCAGGATGGAGCAGGGGTGTTAGTGTTTGAACCCAAACATCACATTTCACTACTTTTGCTGATTTAATCTGAACTTTAACTGTTGTATTAACAGTTTTTTTTTGCAAAGAACATATATACAAAGATGTGTGTGTGTGTGTGTGTGTGTGTGTGTGTTACTGCCCATCTATCTATCTATCTATCTATCTATCTATCTATCTATCTATCTATCTATCTACACAAACCTAGGTGTGTGTGTGTGTGTAGTGTGTGTGTGTGTGTGTGTGTGTGTTCTTATATCCATGTTAATGTATAATCCCTCCATTGGCATCCTAAAAACCTAGGACTCAATTCTCAAAAGCCCCCTAGATAGATACAAGGTGCACCATACTAGGTGCCAGGTGCACCAAGGGCTTTTTGTCAGATTCTAGTACTGTACGGGTAGAGTTATGTGAAATTGAAAAATTTCGCCCAGTGAAATATTTTGCTTAATTTGCGCATTACACAAAACATTTTGCAGGATGAAATGCAAAATTTCACCCCCCAGAGTGAGCAAAATGTTGCCCATAAACTGGTGAAATTTTGCACCCGCAGGCAGAATTTGTAAGTTCTCCTCCTGGAGTCCTGAGTCCTTGCAGGTTATCCCCCCAGGCTGATTACCAGCCATAATTGAATAAAGCCCCCCCCAAGTTACCATGGCCCCCTCATGTCCTTTTTTAATATATAAAAAAATTAATCCCACACTTTCTGGTGTCTAGTGGTCCCTCCCGGCCAATCACCGGCCGTAATTGAATAAAGCTCCCCCCTGAGTTACCCTGTCCCCCTCATTTCCTTTTCTTACAAATAATAAATAAATAAAACCCACACTCCCTGGTGTCTAGTGGACCCCCACTCTGTCAGCATGAGTTAGTGCCCACCCTGCTCCCCTCCGTACCTTGGATGGGCCACTGGCGTAGCCCTCCACTCATCTCCACGGCCGGCAGCCCGACTGAGCGCAACTGAGCACTTTATGGAATGAGCGCGTGCTTGTACAAGCACACGCTCATTCATTCAAGTGCTCAGTCATGCTCAGTCGGGCTGCTGGCCATAGTTTGCCCTTGAACAACATAGGTACAATAGCAGTATTGTCCATACATGTGAACAAATATGTTGATATCACTACATAGCTGCATTGTGAAGGGGTGTTCCTCTGTTCCAACTATTAGCACAAATCCCTTTCCACATGGCAAGTGATGCACAGGCTGTTAGACCAGCTTGGGTTGGTTTAACCCCTAGTGGGTTCTGAGCCTGTTGTGGCTCTTTCTGAATCCCATATATCAGGATATTGCAGAGCTACTATTATGTAAGCCTCCATTCACCATGGTGCAGCCTTACATCCACTGCAAGAACAATGCAACCCCAGCTGATGCAGGCAGCCCCCATGTGGCACAGGCCATGTTTGTGAATCAGGAATGGCACATGGTGTGGTGCAAAGTGCCCCTTGCACCATTCCTTGCTAGTGAAAACATTGTGCACCATTCCTGATCTTTTGTGAATCGGCCCATAATCTTTAATGATGGTATATGCATAATCCCACCACCAGTCTCCCCCTCCTGCCCGACTCCCATTGTTAAGTAGCTTTGTCCCTCATTACAAATCCTTCAGGTCACCCAGTGTGATTTTTCAAGAAGGCATCTGCATATAAAAACCTGATGCTTACAGATAGTAGGTACTCAATCCCACAACAACTTTCCCCTCTCATGTGACTGTCTGATGTAGTATCCCCAACCAATCACTACTCTGTTGCACCATGCCACCATCCTTCCCCCACTGTTCACTGCAACTCCAACAAAAGCTATTACCAGAGGCAGGTGCTCAATTCCAGAATCAGTATCTACATGTTGTCCACAGTGAGAAAAATTAAACCCCCACTCTTGTCCACCCTCTGTACACCCATGGCAACCATGTTCCCCACACTAGTACCCATTTTCATAACATTTCTTGTGAATCCACTAGATCCCCCTATGTGAAATAAATTGTGTTCAATGAATGGGCAAAAAATCTATTTTAAATCTGAAAATGTGCTAACTGTGCATGCTCATGGATTTAGATTTTGTAACGATTTTATTTTTAACTTTGATACATAAATTGCCCATTTTGTGCCATTTTCAGACCACATTTTCAGGTGCCAGTATCAGGACCCCACTTCAAAAACACATAAATGTACTTTTATAAGTGTGCCTAGAAATGCATTTTGGGGAGCCCTCACCATAACCCATTTTGCTATATATTTACAAAATGACAAAAAAAGTGTTAATGGGATAGGGTCCCTATATGACTACCCTGAAAATGTGTGCTCAAAACAACCAAAAATGGATAAGGTGTGAGCAAAAGCTAAAAACAAATTAGAAAAAAATAAAGTCAGAAATAGTTTGGGACTTACAGTATTTCTTTTTTTTATTTGCTCATAACTTGACTGTTGTTGGTCATTCTGCGCTCACATGTTTACAGTGACATATGGGCACCATACCTCAGGAACATTTAAATGTAGTTTCACAAATGTGACCTCAATTTCCAATTTCCCTAGGTCCCCTTTGTAAAGCAAGTTGTGACTTAACTCATCACCTGGGCCCAGTGCAAAGCAAATTAGGACTTTAATCAAGAACTGTGGATTCACACAATCCAAACAAGTTAGGACTTATCTCTTGCTTTGTGCAGGGCCCACAGAACAATGTATATCATGCTTCATACTAGGCCCAAACGGTCCTGTGTGAAATAAGTTAGTACTTAGTTTCTTAAAAATTAAGGAAATAAATTGTAAACATCTGAATTAATTAATAGATTAGGGTTGTGAAAAGCACAAAACAGGTACCATACTTTTTTCCAAAGATAGGAAAATTAATTGCAAACAAATATGTTAATGCATACACTGGGGTTGCAAATACACAAAGCGGACAAAGTAAGGAAATGAAACAATAGGGGCTAAAGTTTCACAAGTCTTGACAAATTGATGGTGTGGTGTTTCTTTTGTTTTTTAGCCCTAATACCAATCCCCTACCCCAACCCATACCCTCTTGACCCAAGGTGGAGCTACTGGGCCAGTGCATGTGGTCACTGTATGAAGTGAGTTATGAATGATCTTGAGCTTTTGTGGACTCTGTGTGTGTGAAGAAAGTAATGAATGTTCTGTTTCTAGTAGAGTTATGAATGGTATCCTGGTTTGCAAAAGGTCCAGAGGGCTTTGCATGAAGAATGTTATGACTGGTTCTGTGTGCAGTACCACAGTTGTATAGCTTCAAACACTAGACCTATGGGGACATATTTGGACTCATGTGCTTTCCTTTGGACATAAGGCAAAGGCTGAGGTAGGGGTTGGACATTAGGATTGAAAATCTAGAGGAATACCTCACAAATAATTTGTCAATCCTCATAAGGTTTTAATATGTAATGGTAATCTCCAAAACTCTGAGAGAGAAATGATTATTAAACTTAATTCATGGGTCAAATCATATTTTATTCTATTGTGAACATTTTCTAAAGAGGTATTTGGCTCAACAAAATGTAGAATTTGTGGATAGCCAAGGCTGTCTACAAAATCTTTATCTTATGAATTCCATGGAATTCTTCATGCATTGCAGCAGCCAACTCAAATATTTATGTCTACTTAACAGATACAAAAGTGAACTAAAACGGAAAAGGTCATCTGCACATAGTTTTGCAAAAATGTAGCATGAGTTTTAAACATAATGAATGATTCTATAAAAGTCAAAAACTGCAAGTAGTTTGTCTCATCCCTGAAAAGTTAAATCCTTCAAGTTTTCATAAGTCTGGCAATGGAAATGTGCAGTTTGGTATAGAAACGTTAACTGGACTCTCAAAGGTCACATCTAACTTACTGACTAAAGTAGTCTAGGTTAGGGTTTCTCAATCTGTGGTCTGCGGCACCCTGGGTTCCCATGACTCTTGACTCAAAGTCCTCAGCAGGTATAGCACAAAAACAAGCACAACCATACTATTAACATTTTAGTATGTATAAATAGTGTCTGTTTATGAATTTTGTATTCCTACTTCATACTGAATAATGTGAAAGACTGCTGAACATTATTTTTTTTCAGTGGGTTAAGGGACTCTGGACACACACGGTCATGGTCACTGGGGCCTTGACCATACCTACCCATATGAAAAAGTGGTATACTTGAGTACACTACAAATATAAGCTTAGTAAACTCAAGTAGTTATCATACACTTTTGTTTTACTTGTGAAAAGTGTGTGAATGCCTTTGTATACTTGAATACATTAAAAAAGTTATTGTAGTTAACTCAATTACTTATCTACTGGTAACATATACTTCTGGTATACTTATGTAGCATATACTATCACCTTAGTATACTTTTAAGTATATTTTAAATAAAAAATATTAAACTATTAAACTTCATAGAAGTATACTAGCACCCTTTAAATATATGGGGTGAAATTTTCAAAGCTTTACAAATGATACAATTTTTCAAAATTCATTTTCTGGCCAGTTTTGTGCCTCTTCTATTTCAGGCAATCTGCCCTGCTCCAGTTCCCCTCTCACAAAATTATCATGATCATATCCAGGCCAGATCTTCAGTTACTACGCCATTACTCTACAGCTTTCCACCAAGCAACTGATCACACAAAACCAGTCTTCCAGGAGCCCCTAAGTAAGCAGGGATGAATAGGGAGGACAGCAGATATTTGATAGCAGTGAGGTGGATGGGTGGGAGGAATTGCATACAGTATAGAACAGACAGTTTGTCCCCTAGGACATTACACCACCCAGTACTGTCTGAGCTGATTGTAGCATCATCCTGTAGATAGGGGGTGGTTGATGTCTGGTCATCTATGATGTCAATTCCATCACACATCCAGCAATATGATGTGTTACTGCAGTGGTCAGGATGGCTCCATGCCCCTGCATTAAGTACATGATACTTTCACAGCACATTCTAGACCCCATCAGCCCTGGGATCATTTCTCTGCATGGTAATTCAGCATCCCTGGGCCAGACTACAACTTTTTATTGTATTCAGTTGTTGGCAGAATGTAAACAAGAGTCTGACAACTATTTAAAAAAGGATATTGCTAGTAATGACATAAACAGTGCTGCTAAGGCGGATTCTAAAAAGCTGAGGCAGTGCACAGCTCAGACATGTTGGAAAACGAAGCTCACATGCATCAGCATTCAACAGCAATGGGACAACCTTAAAAAGTATGGACTGCTTAAATGTATCCCACAGAGATGAAAGTACAACATGAAGAGACTCTGACTAATGTGGATGGTAGCAGAGGTCACTTAACTGATTGTGAAGAAAAAAGATTTAAATGATTGCAAAAGACTAAGAGTTCTGCTGGATACTCTGGTAGTGACGCTGTCTGCTACGCAAAGGACCTCGGGAGAGTCTGCCATGGACAGTTGGCCAGAGGAGGCAGCTGGCAGCCAGGAACTCTGCCCATCTCATCACAGGTAAAACCGTATCATTTAACTGCTATGAATGTAGAATGGACTACAATAAGGTCCTGGCTACTCCTAACTCCTAGCAAATCCTAGCTAAATCCCTAATAGGGTTGGACTACTTCTACCTAACTAACCTACTTTTTGTTATGCATTTAAATTATATTGGTGTGAATGTCACAGCTAGCTCACTAGCTGCAGTTCATTAACTGGCTTACTTAATTACCTGGGAGTCCTAGTTACCTCACTACATAAGGTAGACCAATGTCTGCTTCCCAGACCACACTTGTAAACATCATACACCCTACTCACTTGAGGTACTGACTGCCTTACTTAGCAAAGCTGTGAGTACTAGTAATCTCTCTATGTATAAATGCCAGGCTGCGTAAATCACTAACAGCCATTGTTAGAAATCTGTTTGGGCTAAGTGTAGCCTTACAGAAATACGAGTGTACAGCATGCATGCAGAATGTGTACCACATGCACAATTGTTCAGTGTTTGGAAGTGGTTCACATACACCAAGTGAACCTATGTGAAATGTATCTATAAAGCTCATCAGGTTCACATGTAGCATGCTTGACATGCGCACAGCAGCTAAGTTGGAAAATTCACAATAAACAATTACTTTTTGTATTAAAAAGGGGAACATGATTGTTTTTATCTGTTCTGCAACAGTCCCAGCAAAACTCTCCATACCTTGCAACCCACTGTTGGTGTTGGTGGGACGGGATCTTTATTATTTCCATAGAGATTATCTTCTTTGGCTGGCCTGCCCCTTTGTCTTCTTTGTCTTTCACCCATGTCATCTCTCCTGCACCCAAGCACAGACTGCTGGATTCCCATCTGCACAAAAGAATAGCCTGCTGAGTGCCCCTTCTGCACCCAAGCCTAGCCCAGTGGGTCCTCCCCCATATCCAAGCAAAGCCCATTGGGCCCCTTTACACTCAGACCCAGCCCAGGGGATCCTTCTAGTATCCAAGCCCCGCCCAATGGGCCCCCCTTCATCCAAGCCCAGCCCAGTTGCTCTCCCATGTGTTGATGTTACAGAATAGGTGCCTTTAGCTGCCCTGACCAGGAGATGATCAGTTGCACTGTCCTCTGGTTGATTCCTCTGGGTCCTTCAACTCCATTTCTCTTTTGGGAATTCTGACTTTGGTCCTATTCTGAGCAGGTGGGTGGATTCTCCTCCCTAAAACCCCTCATCCTGTACACTATTAAATATGTGCTACCCAGTCTCTATTCTCACTATTGACTCTTCTATTTATCTAATATATTTTCCCTTTATGTCTACAGATCTGAATGGACTTTGACCTCTACTCATCAGATAAGTATAATGTTATTTACTGTCTATCCTAACTGTGCTATTTTTCCCTAAGAACTATGTATCACCTGTGTCTCCTGTGTAACTTTTGTTTTACAGGTACTCCATGCCCACTCTCCAGAATCAGGATCTCCACAGAGATTTCCTCACCTGGACAAGAAAATACCCATGATTTATTTATTTAGTTTTTGTTGACCGGGTAGGCACACTAGACAACATGGCTGCCTATTTTCAGGTACAACCCGGGAGGTTACAACAGAGGACATGTAGACAAACAGTGAAATATAAGGAAACATAAGGTGAACATGAAATCAATACAGAAGCTGTCTAGAGATTAGTCACAGTATAGCTATATACAATCTTCAGCAATGCCAGTACATTTACTGGAAACTATATGTAGTAATGGATACAGAATACAAGCGCAATTAACTAACAGTCTTTAAATCAACATCTAGTGGGTAAGTGCTAGGGGAGGGATGGAAGGATTTCCCAGACAGAATTAGAGAATAGTAGAGGTAGATGCCAGTAGACAGCTAGGAGGAAACCACAAAGGAGTGGGAGTCAGACTACAGGAGGAGGGTTCAGAGCTTGAAAGAGTCTTATGAAGATCCTGTTTGAAGCTACATGGAGAAGAGGAGTTTCTTAGATTCAGTTGTAGGGAATTCTGTAGTTTAGGAGCAAAGAACAAGAAGGCATTTTCACCCATTTTGGCTTTACATTTCAGTTGGACAAGTAGGGATTTGTCGTCTGATCTCAGGGGCTAGGCAGAGGTCGCAGGTTTGAGCAGTAAGGCAAATTTTTCAGGTATCTGGGAGAATATTATATTCTTTATAAAACAGGAGGAAGTAACTTGATGGAAAGCTGAGGGGGTGAGCCTTCCCAGGCTGGAGTATAGTGAGCATTGGTGACTAAGCTTAGGTAGTGACAAGGCAAAATGGTAAATGTTGTTGTAGCAGACATCCCATTTTCGGAGGAGGCCACCAGTAGTTGCCAGGAAGGCTATTAACACATATGACAGTTTAGGTCTCAGGATCCCTTGTACAATGGCCAACCTGACTGCAGATGTTAGGCTATCTCTGATCTTATAGGCCAGTCCCAGTTGAGTATTAATGGATTTGATGACTGCGGCTAGGTGCAGGTCAAAGTCTAGGGTGGGATCAAGGGTGACTCCTAGGTATTTAAAGGAGGTGACAGTGTTGAGGGGAAAACCATCTAGCACTTTGATACATAAAAGCTGGGTGCAGGACTGAATTTCTGACCCCGAGCTGAAGAGCATAGTCACTGTTTTATTTTTTATTGAGGTCAAGCTTGTTCTGTAGGAGCCAGAGCTGAAAGGTATTGAAGTTATGATTGAGATTCTGGTTGATGTCGAAAAGGTTTGGAAAGGAAGAATAAAGAATCAGATCATCACCATATAATAGGGCTGAGCAAGGACCAGCAAGTGGTGGGAGGTCATTTATGAAGACCGTAAACAGGAGAGGGCCAAGAATTGCATCTTGGGGCACTTCGATCAAGGTAGTATTGAGGGAGGACTTAGCACCTCTGATTTGGACTAAGTGCTGATGCTACGAAAGATAATTTTAGAATCAGGTGGTAGCAGAGGTGGAGAAACCCAGTGATGACAACTTTGATAGGAACAGCGGGTGGTCAACTAAATTGAACGCTTTTGTAAGATCAACAAAAGTAGCCCCAGTGAGAGAGCCATTATCCATCGCAAGTCTGGCATCATTCATAAACCGCATGAGGGCAGTGGATGTACTGTCCCCTCATTGAAAGCCATGTTGATCCAGGTGAAGAGTTAGAAAGAATGTAGGTGCTCAGAGACCTGAGTAGCTATGATTTTCTCCAGAATTTTAGAGAGAGTGGAGAGAATAGCAACAGGGCAGTAGTTATTCAGCTTAGTGGAGTCATCCTTCTTATGGACAGGGACTACTCAAGCAGTCTTCCAGAGGGAAGGGACATATTCAGTGAGTAAGGACAGTTTGAGGAGTTGAGTCATTGGAGAGACTATAGAATGGGAAATGTTTTTTAGGAATTTTAGTAGGAGTACATGTGCCCCAGCAGGATCTATGTGATAATGGCAATCCTGGAAGGTTATACGCTATTAGGGTGAATGCACATCGGCAAAAACTCCATTTGCATGATGTGCACTCCCAGTGAACTGTTCAGTTCCAGTGCACGCTTGTTTAGCGAGTTACGCCTCAAGTTAAACATTTTTTTTTCTGGTTTTGCACCTTGACATGCACCCCCTGGAATTGACAATCCTTAATTGAGGAGTGCGGGAGTCTTCACCCCCTACTAAAGAATTCTCAACTCCAAGGGGTGTGCATGTGGGGGGAGGGTGCAAAACTGGGAAAAAACATTTTAAGCCGGGCTCGCAAAAAAATTAATGCACACACAGAACCGAACCCAGCACTCTTGCAACCCTAGCCTGCCACCCACCTACTATGCCACAGGGCCAGCTCAGCATCCCACTGCTGCACTATGCCTCGCAAACCCTCCCTCCCCTTCCACCGATCGAACAGCATGCTTGCCCCCCCATGCATGTACATATAGAGACAGGATCTTGCTATATCTGTATTTGCCCCCACGGCCAGTAGCCCTGTGAACAGGTGCCACTGTTTAGTTGCCCTTTTTGTAAGTGCTCAATAGCGGATGCCCTTATCACAGGATACCACCCCAGCTGACTCAGCAGGCAAGATGGACTTAAGTAAGCTTAGGATTTCAGTCTCAGAGACTGGACAAAGGTTGAAAGGGGGGTTGGAAGGTTTAAAGTTGACCTGTGGAGACTCAGGTAAAGGCCCAGGTGGTGCAGTGTAGGAGGAGAGGTCAGTGAATCTAGAGTTAAGAGCATCAGTGATAGTGAGCTGGTTTTTGCAGCTACAACCATCCGCAATCATATCGGAGATGGCATTGTACTTGTTTTTTCCTAACATGGTGTTAACATGACTCCAGAATCCACAAAAGTCACTAATAGAAGTACTAAGACGCTGACTGTGGCAATTGCCCTTTGCAGCTCTGATGGAAACCTTACATAGGTTTTGGAGTCTTCAATACTTATTCCAGTCGGATGGGGACTGGGTTTGCTTAGCTTTGCTCCACGCTTTATCTTTCAGTTTGAGACAGGCCAGGAGTGAAGAGTTTAACCAGTGGGTAGCAGTTCCCCAGATACAATGCCTTTTTACAGGTACACATTTATCTTGAAGGTTCAAAAGCATGGAAAGGAGGTGTTTAGCAGCATGTTCCATATTGGAGGTATTGTATAGAGGTGCCCAGACCGTGTTCTGTAGCTTCGAGATTACAGCTCTCTTATCCATTTTCGAGGAATCCCTGAAGAGAGTTGCTTGATTGGGTGGTGGGGTGTTTGGGCCACAGTGGTGAGCCTGCATCCATTATAGTGTCCAGGGAGTTAGTGCAATGAAGATAACTTCATAATGAGGGACAGTTAAGAGGTATAGGATTAGTCCCCCCCCCAGATCTGGGCCCCCATAGCTGGATCCCCCACCTTGCAGTTGGACCCCCACCACTCCTTGCAGCTAGACCCCCACCACTCCCTGCAGCTGGACCCCCACAGTTGAAGACTAGCTGTTTGCTCACATCACCTTCTCTGTGTGGCAGCACCATTTCCAATGTGGGACACAGCAATGCTGAGGGGTAAAATGAGGGAAGTCCCACATAATGAGGGGCAGTTGACTGGTATGGGATAATCCCCTCCCCACATTTGGTGCCCCTGCACTTTTAAATGTAGTGCTAGAGATTTCACATACTGTCACAGGGGTCAAAACTAACATTTTCAGCCACGAACTGGCAGGACTAGTGACTGGAAAAATCCACCAGCCCAACAGGAGTTTCACTAGCCCAGCACAAAGTGACCAGAAAAAACACACAATTGAAATGAATGAGCCCAATGAAATGTATAGGCCCATTCATTTCTTTTTTGTTTTAATGTATTTTCTCTGGACAGCAGCTTGGGGATACTATCCTGGGTTATTCAGCTGGGTACCAGTGTACTGGAATCACCAGTCCTCACAGCTGGGTCATGGCACAGTGGGATCCCTGTGTCATGCTGCTCAATGCCGAGGAATTTCTTTTTTTCCATTTCACATTTTCTTGGTCCCAACCCCAGAGGGTGCAGGCACAAAGGATGTACATCCAGGCTGGCAGCATGCAGATGCATGCTCCAGCCAAGCAACCAATGCCACCCTGCAAGACAGAGCCTGCCTCACATGCTTCCACTGCGGCAGTACCTGGTAGGATGCAAGAGCAGCACTGTGTGTGCCTCCCTTCCCAGAGGAGGAGAACATCCTCTGGGACACTTTATCCTCCTTCCGGTGGCCAGCCCCCAACAATCCTAGATTGTTCCCGAACCCGGGTCATTGTTGTCAGGAACAGTAGCACTACAGATGCTCTGACAGGCCATCTTAGATCCATTCATTTCAATGGCATTTTTTTCTTTTGCTTATTACTTTTTTGGGTTTTAGTATTTTTTTCTACTTTTTGCTGTTGAGGTCTTATTTAGGTCCCCTCTCACAAACACAGGTGTTCTAATTTTTCATATTATCCTATAAACAGATGTTTGCAGGCTGCACTCGTGTTGTCCACGAACATCCATTTATAGGGTGACGTGGAAAAAATGGCAACACCTGTGTAACAGGCACGGGTGCAACTTTAGAGTCTACCCACCCAATATAGATTAAGTAGAGGGTCTTACTAGAGCTCTAGGGAGCCAGAGGTAGGAGTCTCAAAGGGATGTTGTCCGCCACACCTGTAAGAAAGAATAGAAAGTGTGGGGCTACAATAGTGCAAAAAAGGTGTAAGTTAGGCATAGAAGTAGACTTACCTGATGTGGAATGATTGCTCATCCTGTCAGGCCAGTAAAATAAAAGAAATTTAGTTTAGCTGGGAAAATAATCCAGTAGTGGAGCAGAAACAGAGGAAAGGAAGTGTGGTTTGGGGAGGGCTCAGCCAAAACCTGTGTGCTGTTATGGGTTGCCAAGTGTCCAATATAGTAATGGTAGACAGATGGGCTAGTGGAGGCTTTTGGGGAGCTACTAGGCCTGTGGGTAAATAAAAGAAAGGTAAAGGTAGTCTTGTGGGCTAGTAATGCGGGGGAGGCGCTATATAAAATGGTAACCCTGGTGGACTAATGGGCTAGTATCCTGTGGATGTGGCAATTCTATTTTAAATAAATTAGCACCCTTCCCTGGGGGTCTAGTGGGGGCTGTCTGAGGCCTAGTATTTTGTGTGGGCATGGTGTGCTGTAGCGGCAGGAGAACAAGCTGGGACTGCTACTGCAACCAGCTGCATGGCCGATCACGCTACAGTGAATGAGCCTCCTGGAATCTTTACTAGTGACTACAAGTATTTACATGGAGCTCAGGCTGTGTGTGTGGGTCCTTCCCCCAAGTACTGTCTCACAAGCATTGCCAGCTGGACATCTCCTGGTGGAAGATGAGCTGCAAGCCATGTGAACCCTCCTCCACAATGGAGGAGAGCAGTCATTTGGATGCTCAATCCTTGCTTTCCCAGCCAGCACCTGAGTGACCCATATAGAAACATAGAAACATAGGAGTTGATGGCAAATAAGGACTGCAAGGCCCATCCAGTCTGCCCATTTCGTTTTCTACCTTATGAATGTGCCATCAGCCTTTGCTCTGTCAAAGGCCTATCTATTCATACTCATCTGTAATGCTCCCTTATGCCTATCCCATGCCTGTTTGAAGCCCTGCACTGTATTCATATGCACCACTTCCTAAAATAGGCCATTCCATGCATCCACCATCCTTTCTGTGAAAAATAACTTCCTCACATTACCCCTTAATCGGCCTCCCTCTAATCTCATGCTGTGTCCTCCTGTCCTGCTATTTTTCTTATATTGAAACATGTTAGACTCTCTTACCTTGTTAATGTCCTTAAGCTGTTTGAATGTTTCGATCATATCACCTCTCTCCCTCCTTTGCTCTGGGGTATACATGTTGACCTCTGCTAATCTGTCCTTATATGTTTTCTGATGCAATCCCTGTACCATTTTGGTTGCCCTTCTCTGGACTGCCTCCATTTGGTTAATGTCCTTGTGAAGGTGTGGCCTCCAGTACTGCATGCAGTACTCCAGATGGGGCCTAACCAGTGTCTTGAAAGAGGGATTATTGCCTCCCTCTTCTAACCTGTGATAACCCTACTAATACACTCCAACATCCCCCTAGCCTTACCTACTGCTTTAGTGGTCTGCTTGGATGATTTCAGGTCATCGGTGATGATGATGCCCAAGTCTCTTTCTTCCCTTGTAACTACCAGCAACTCCCCTCCCAGCCTATAGGTGGCTTCAGGGTTTCTCTTCCATATGTGCATAATCTTGCACTTTGCGTTAAACCCAAGTTGCCACTCTTCCAACCATTTTGCTAGTTTATCCAGATCTCTTCTTATTCTACCCACCCCATCTGGATCATCTACTCTGTTGCAGATCTTGGTGTCATCTGCAAAAGACAAACCTACCCTCCAGTCCATCTGCAATGTCACTGATGAAGATATTGAAGAACTGGCCCCAGGACTGATCCCTGAGGTACCCCACTTGTGACTTGCATCTCTTCTGACTGTATACCGTTTACCACCACTCTCTGTTTTCTGCCCATCAATCAGTTTGCCACCCAATTGACCAACTTCTGACCCACCCCAAGCCTACCCAGATTATTAATCAATCTTCTATGTGGAATAATATCAAAAGCTTTGCTGAAGTCAAGGTAGGCAACATCAACTGCTCCCCCTTTGTCCACCACTCTGGTTACCCAGTCAAAGAAATCTATGAGATTAGTTTGACAGGACCTTCCTTTTGTAAACCCATGCTGTCTTGGATCCTGTGCTCCCATGGATTCCAGGTGTTGCACTATCCTTTACTTAAGGAGTGCCTCCATAATCTTGCCCACTACTGAGGTAAGACTTACTGGTCTGTAGTCCCTGCCTCCTCCCTGCTGCCACTCTTGTGGAGCAGGATCACATGAGCCCTTCCCCAGTCTTCTGGGACCTCTCCTGTGCTCAGAGACTCACTAAACAGTTCTGATAATGTCTCTGCTAGTTCCACCCTTAGCTCCTTTAGTACCCTGGGATGTATGCCATCAGGTCCCATTGCCTTTTCTACCCTGAGCTTATTGAGCTCTTGTAGGACCCTTTCTTTTGTGAAGAGATTAGTGCACACCTCCCTCCCCGCTGTGTCCATGGTGCTGAGCTGTGAGCCCTGCCCTACCTTCTTTCCAGTAAATACTGAGCAGAAGTATCTATTTAGGATAGATGCTTTTACATGGTCCTCCTCCTCACACACCCCTTATCCCTTTTGATCTTAGCAATACCCCTCTGGACTTTCTCCTTTCACTAATGTATCTATAGAAAGTCTTGTCACCTTCTTTTACTATTTGTGCTAGTGTTTCCTCAGGTTGGGTCTTTGCCTGCCTTACTGCCTTCCCTGCTTCTCTTAGGGAAGTTTGGTATGCCTCCCTATCTTCATCCTGCTGCGTTCCCTTATATTTACTGAAGGACAGCCTTTTGGCTCTGGCCTTTTCTGCTACTGTTTTTGAGAACCAAAGTGGTTTCCTTCTTCTTTTGCACTTCCTTTTCTCTCTAACACAATGGGATGTCGCTTCAAGTATTGCATCCTTAATGCTTGCCCACTTTGCCTGTACCCCCTCACCTGTATTTATTTTTGCCAGGGCTAGCTTAACTCTGTTGACCATCTTATCAAAGTCAGCTCCTCTGAAGTCCCATATTTTTGCCTTGGAATGGGATGATTTAGTTCTGCTTGTCAAATTGAACCATACCATGTGATGGTCACTGGCCCCCAGGTGACCTTCTACTTGAAGATCTGTGATCCTTTCCCTGTTAGTCAGTACTAGATCTAGGATAGCCCTGTCTCTTGTGGGTTGTTGTACCAATTAAATCTGGGCCAACAGCACAGCAGCAGATTAGGCACTCAGCACCTTAGCCCTCAATGCCACTTGGCTGGCCCCATACGATTTGTGTTTTCTTCATCTGTGATTGGCTCACAAAGTGAGTTACTGCACAGAGAAAGACCAGAGGTAGGTGAAGAAAGAATGGATTTGAGCCTGCATTGTGGGCCACTGTATTGGAGAGGGATGAGATTATTCTTAATATCAGAGGACTCATAATCAGTGGGATGCTACCCACTAAGGAATTTAAATAGGCTAACGGGACCACCAGTGGGGCTAGCTCCATGGCAGCTATTGTTGTCTCCCAGATTATTTAAGTTTGAATAGTCCTTCCTAGATCTATAAGTCAAGTCACATTTCAAGTTACTATTTTTCCAACTGACTCTGAAATTTAGCTTAATGTTGTTTTCATCCTTTTGCAGATTTCCTGTCTTTGAAGTACACAAGTGAAATGTGAGCCCAGATAAATGCAAGACTTAACATTCTGAAACCATCTGTAACAAAACTGCAGACCGATTGACACTGAATATTACTTTGGTTATTTGGGGACTTACTGTTAACCTCAGGAGTTCTACAAGGACAGCTTTCATCTGTGAGTTAATAGAACTAAATAGTGCCAGGACTTATTGTAGCAGATTTATTCGCCCATAGCTGATCAACAATGCTGGTGTTAGCTGCAGAAGATTCTTGGATGCTGCTGGAGTGGCTTTGTTGATATAATGGTCTGGGACATGACAGATCAACCAGATGGAAGTGTAATTCCAGCTGGGAAGTGAGTAAAAAAAGTTTTCATGCATCCTGTTCTAATTAGAGCTTGGAAAACCCGACAGTTGAGGTGGGAGACATGAATGCTGGACATTCTATTTTAATACTAATGAAACTGTTTTATTTTTATGTACTTTTATAATGAAAAACTAAAATTGTTTTACGTTCAAAAATGCTTCGGGAATGTAATTATCATGGATGCTGTTCTTTCAGAGTATACAACAGAAAACATTTATGAGAGCATATGTCTAGTGTATGAGTGTGTGTGTGTGTGTGTGTATGTGTAGCATACTGGTAATATACTTTCAGTACAGCCACATAGAATATTTTAATATAATGTTGATCGTATACTTTCAACACAATAGCCATATACCTATGGTATACTGTCAGTATAGTAATCATATACTGATGGAATACTATTAGCACAATAATCACTGAGTGATAGTATGCAACTACTTTTTCGTAAGGGATAGGCATGGTCATTGAGTCCTTGGGCAGAGTTGGTCATCGTAAGGGGTTCCTTAGTGTCAGAAAGTTTGAGACTCCCAACCTAAACCTGTTAGAACTTTATTTATGACTCTGGATCCCAAGGTATTGTTCTGGTTGTAAATATTCAAGCCTCCAAAGTTTATAGGGTCTCATAGTTTTCTGAATCATGAAATTTCAGCCCAGATTTTAAGTTTTATTACTGTCTTAGCTGTTCTTTATTGTTTTAAATCACAGTGTAGCACTGCCTGAATATACTGTTTTATGCCAATTGTACTTACATTGTTGACATAGTAACATAGTAATATAATGTCAGAAAGGAATCTTGGCCCATTAGGTTTGACCCCACCCACATTATAAATAGGTACATAGTATGCGGTGCAAACACATACTAACTTGTATCCACTGATTCCATTGGTAAGCAAAAATTTGTTCAAGCTTACCTAAAACGTCTGTGCAGTCTTCATTTCCACAGTATCCACTGGTAGTCTGTTCCCTAGACTCACCACCCTCTGGGAGAATAAGTGTCTCCTAATGCTACCACTACTTTTACCACCTCTGAGGATTAAGGCGTATCTTGTGTCCTGATAGAGAACAATAAATCAAGCATCACCATCTGTTCAATCATGTCAATACCCTTGAGAACATGGAAGACTAAGTTTATAGTACCCCAGCCTCTTATAATTGCTGCTATTTATTTTCTATTTTGTATTACTTCTGTCCCTCTTTATTTTCCCTTTATACATTTTGGGATATATTACTGGATATATATATATATATATATATTTTTTCATTGCAAAAATACTCCATTAATGCATCAGTTTAGGTTTCTATTCTGGCGACAAAAGTCTGAAAATTCTGTGTTAAGGTTATCAACCCTACCACCCCACCCCCAGCCTCCACACCAACAACAGGCATCGGAGTGTGCCTTGTGTTGTTGAGTTTAGCTCTCACCCCATTCCATGTGTAAGGACGCTGAGATGCTACAGTATAGGAGAATGTGGTGAGAGTTAGGCCCAGTGACCCCAAGGCACACCCTGATGCCTGCTGTTGATGTGTAGGCTGAGGGGTTGGGGGGTGGTAGGATTGGCAACCCTAAAACCAAACTTCCAGACTTTTGTCACTGGAATAGAAATGCTAACTGATGCATTAACTGAGTTTTTTGCAATGAGTTTCCTTACTTTTTGTGGAAGTATCACCATAGGCGTAGTTATTTATGGCAACACAGGACCCTCCAGGCCCTGCACTCTCATCCCTCCATAGATGCGTGAATAAATTATCACCATAGCCATCTGATTACCCCAGGACATATACATGTTACAGACATGTTTCAAATCCTCATCAAAATATAATTCTGCACAACTGTAGTGCTGTTCCATGGAACAGGTGTGCAAACACATTTTCACTAGGATTTGAAAAATGACAGCTGTAACATGAAGTGGGATAATAGGAACACTGTGTTGTAAATCTGGGGACAAAATATTTTAAATTACCATAGTCATGAACATGTGTAGCAAAATTGCAGTGAATGATCATAACTTTGTCATGTTTTCATATTTTACCCAAAATTTCCAACATATGAACATACGAAATTTGCCAGCAGATAAAGGCCTAGAGGTCTATCAAGTCTACTCAAATGTGCAGCTAGCACCCCTTATTCTGCTCTTCTTATCACCACACCACATAAACCCCATAGGTGAACATTTAGTAATGCATGGCAAAACACCATTTTGCACAATAGGTGCAGAAGTACGCTTAGGGCAGGATGTTAGAAATGACAGCTGTACTGTTCTTGGGGTGCTATGGAAAAATGGCCACTTTGAAAATTTGGAATGAAAATAGTAAAAACTACCAAAGTTACGCATGTGCATAGAAAAATTTCAATGACAGCATGTAATTTGGGCATTTTTTGGTATTTCTGCACCAAATTTTCAACATGGCCTTTTTGGGTCCCCACCTCATGAACACTGGCACTTTCATTCTGGTACTTGGTGCCAAAAGGTGATTTCAAGCAGTGACTGCACCATTCCATGCCACAAGTGCAAAAACACATTTCAGGCAGGATGTGAAAAATGACAACTCTACTGTTCATGAGGCATTGAGAAAAAATGGCTACGATGAAAATTTGGATTGAAAATATTGAACATTTCCAAAGTTACAAGTCTGCATAGAAAAATTTCAACAACAGCACATATCTCAGGCTTTTTTTTGAATTTTTGTCCGAAATTTTCAACACAGGCTTTGTGGGACCTCACCTCATGAACACTGGCACCGTCATTTCACTACCTGGCCCCTAAAGGTGATTACATGCAGCAACTTCAAAATCAACTTACTGGTCTGATTAACAAAATGACAGTGACAGTGTTAATGAGGTGGGATCCCAAAAAGCCCATGTTGAAAATCTGGTGGAAAAATTCCATAAAATGGCCAAGATATCAACATAAGTTCAAAAGGCCATAGGCATCCATTATATGGCACTTATCTTGATTCTTCAGTTCATGATCCAGCTTAGAAAAGTGCAGATGTGTCCCTGTCCACAGAAGATAGCAGCTGTTGACCTCTGTTGGTAAGTATAGGGCAAGGGGGGTTGAAGTGGTGGGTGCTCAGTTGGAGAGTTAGGATGGGGTGGGGGGGTTGGTGAGACAAGGAAAGGGACCATTTATTTTTTACAGGAAAAAAAAAGTTGGTAATAATTTTCTTTTTAACACGGGCAAATGTGTGACTGTTTTGGGACACTGGATTTGGGCTCCCTGGTGTCCCACAGTACTGGGGCAGCAGGACAACTGGGGACACTGGGAGTGAGCTCTTCAGTGTCCCACACTGGTGGAGGGGGCTACTACTGACACATGGATTGGGAACTCCATTGTCGGCAAGTATTTCAGCATCGGGGGATGTTTTTCTTTTTTACACAGGAAAATGTGTACATTGTTTGGAGACACTGGGAGTTGGCTCCCAGTGTCCCACAGTGGTGGGGGTAGGACAACTGGGGACACTGGAAGTGGGCTCCCCAGTATCCCACACTGGTGGGGGGGCTACTGATGGAATGGAGATTGGGCACCTCCTTGTCGGCAAGAATTCAGAGTAATTGTTTGCACTGGGAGTGGGCTCACCAGTGTCCCACAGTGGGGGGGGTGGGTATATCTGCAGACACTGGGAGTGGGCGCCCAAGTGTCCCACAATGCTGAGGTGGGGGGTGAGGGTTGTAAGTTATTCTTCTACTCCCAGCATGGGGACTGGGCACCCTGATGCCAGGATATGTAATTTATATTTATATTTACAAAATGTTAATATTCCTCAGCCTTCTTCCCCTTACAGGCTGTCAAAGGGGGAAAAAACAGCTTTATTTTAGGTAAGCACCTGTGGTGGGATATTCAGACTGCGCCAGGCTGTGGTGCAAGCCTAGGCGCAGTGCAACTGGGATGTGCCAGGGCGTTGACAGGGTGATATTCAATGGTGCTGCACCATGGCTCAGCACTGTTGAATATCACTCTGTGGCCACCCACATTGTGCATGGTGCAGTGGCACTGTACCAGTGCAAGTGGCCAGAGAGAGGCAGAGGGATGCACTAGCGCAAGTGCCATTGCGCAAGGTGCATCAACCCCGATATTCAAAAGTGCACATGCAAATGGGGCCATAATGCATGCAAGGTGCAAATGGGACCATTTGCATGTCATTATGGCCCCATTTGCATGCAGGTGCTCCGATCCCCGGCTACTTGTGCCTGGCGCCCTGCCAGGCTGCAGCCGTCGGGGACCGACGCCCCCTGCACAAGTGCAAAAGTGCCCCACTGCCCGATCACAGGCATATGTAGTAAAACAATACAGTCTTATATCCCTGGTGGTCCAGTGGACTGCTTCCAGCCTGATCACAGGTATCAGTATTAAAATATAATGTCCTATATCCCTGGTGGTACAGTGGACCACTTCCAGCCCGATCGTGGGCATAAGTATTAAAATAAAATGTTCTAGATCCCTGGTGGTCCAGTGGACTGAATCCAGCCTGATCATGGGCATAAGTTTTAAAATATTAAATACCATTCCATCCCTAGTGGTCCAGCGGTACCCCCTCCCCACCTGCCCACTGAGCCCCACCACCCCACTGCCCCCCATCAGTGGTGGGTGGCAGCTCTCCAGCCTCAAGCTGCCCCGCCGCCCACCGACTGACTGTGTACAGTAAGGAGGTATGCCCTTTGGTGCACAGCGTGGGCCAATGGGCATGCAGACTGTACCGTACTACACAGTCCAGATATGTGAATTAATCCATTCGACATATCTGGACTGTGTTGTATGGTATGGTCTCAGACTCCCACTGGCCCACACTGTGGACCACTGGGTACAGCCCTACTGTACACAGTCAGTCGGCGGGCAGCAGGGCGGCTTGCGGGTGGGGAGCTGACGACCCCAAAGACGGTGATGGAGCGGGGGCAGTGGGGCTCAGTGGGTGGGTGGGTGAGGAAGGGGGTACTGCTGGACCACCAGGGATGGAATGGTATTTAATATTTTAAAATGTATGACCATGATCGGGCAGGACGCGGTCCACTGGACCACCAGGGATATAGGACATTTTGTTAATACTTATGCCCCCGATCAGGCTGGAAGCAGTCCACTGGACCACCAGGGATATAGGAGTGTTATTTTAATACTAATGCCCACGGTCGGACATGGAGGACGCTATCACAATGGACAGTGCCGCCGGATCTCAGGTGGCCACCCACAGCTGGCAGCTGCCATCTTGCACCCTGCACTACGGCAGCTCACCTGTGGGTGGCCAGCTGTTGCTCCTTTTTTTCTTTCTCAACTGTGAGCACTGCAAGTAGGGGTTGCACCTGCATGGGCTCACCACATCCTGGGCTGAATATTGTAATGTGTGGAGCATGCATGGGCACACCCCCCCCCACACTTGCGCTGCATATATTACTGATGCTCTCCGGTGCATAGGAATTTGTTCCAGGCACTTTCTGATTTTGAATATCGCACCGGGGCATCAATGGGTTGCGCATGGTGCAACTGTGTTGCACCATGCACAACCCTTCTGAATATCCCACCCTTTGTGTTTACCTACATGGGGGCCGAGGAATCCAATTCTGTGTTTTTTCTTTTTTTATAAATAATTGCCAGAAGTCTTTTTGGTGTTTTCCCAGGTGGCCAATGTTTTTTTAACGTAAGTAGTGCTGCAAATTTTCGGTATGGTTCACAAAAATCATCACAAATTAATGATACCATGGTTACGGGGGTGCTACAAAATGCAATACTTTGACAAAAGTAGTGTCACAAATTTGCGACACTTCCAATGGCCAAATGCCAAAAACTTATTTGGGACCATTACTTTTAAAATCTAATGACAGGATAATTTTCCTTGGGCCCTAATTAGGTAAACACTACTGTTGGTGTTTACCAAGGGGCAAACGATTTTTAATTATATAGTTTTTTCCATGTTGCTAAGTGAAAACAAGATGGTGGCTGCACAACACTACTTGACCCATTTGTGGCATTACAGAGTGCTTTTACAGTTGTGAAAAGTGCTTTTGCATGGCACATATATTTTTCTCATAGAATATAATGTGAAAGTTCAAAGTTTAAAAACTTTGAACAGATTAATATTTTCTCACCAACCCTCAAAAGGCACATCCGTGACCCAGACCCCATATATTCTGACAATTTCAGAGCACAACCCCAAACTGTTTTGTACTTATGCCCAAACAAAGATTTGCACCAAAATGGTAAATTTCAATTTTTTTGGCTCTCCACAGCTGTGCAACTGCTCCACCAACCAGAACAAAACTTGCCAGATCCAGAGATCTATGGTACCAGATGGAGTATGAAAAAAGTTTGAACACTTTATAATATCATATGGTCGCAAAGTTATTAAAGTGCAAAATTTTGGGTTTAACACAGAAGTGGCTGGGCAACCCTAACTATACTGGCTCTACCATGCTAGTAATATATATATATATATATATATATATATATATATATATATATATATATATATATATACAGTGTGTGTATATATATATATATATATATATTATATATATATATATATATATATATATATATATATATATATATATATATATAAAATAGTGCATAGTAGAGCCACTATAGTTAGGAGTGAGTAGCAGTTTAATGTTAAACCCCAAATTTTGCACTTTAGTAACTTTGCAAACATTCAATGGATTTGCACGAAATTTTTTATGCACCATCCCATGGGATAGATCTCCTGGTGTGCCAAGATGTGCGGTGTTTGTGTAGCGCATAGTAAAAAAGTGTTATTTTTCTTTTTTGCCAGTTTTTGCTGATTTTTGTCCTTTTCATTTCGGCCACACCGTTTGGAATTTTGGTCTGAAATATTCAGGGTAGAAGGACGTTGTCCAAAAGAACAAGCCCGCATTGGTTTGGTGAAAAAAAAAATCCATTCCAATGTTATTAAATTTTGAAACTTCAGGTTCTGAGCATGCTCAGTTCAGTCTTTTTGATAGGTATATAAATTGCGAACAAGGATTTGCCTCATGAACAGGAATTTTGACAGCTCACAAACAGGGGTTCATAAATTCCCTGTTTGTATGAAAAAAATCCCTGTTTGTGAGCCGCCATCTTGTTTTCAAATTTTTTAGCCAACAAAACCTTGTAACTTGCTTCAAGGATGTCTTCTGTGGAGGTTAAAGTATGGGTTTTGTTCAGGGCAATGCCCTCTACAAACCCATGGCTTTGATTTCCTTTAGTTTACTCAAAAATGGCTGTTTTTACATTTTAAAATCCTTGTTTGCCATTTGCTTCCAATCCTTGTTCATGAGTTGCCAGAATTCTTGTTCGTGAGCCGATTCTTGAACGTGAGCTGTCAAAATCCCTTTTCATGTGGGGATGACGAGATGGCCCTATCTCATGAACAAGGATTTTTTCTAAAAAGGAATCCCTGTTCATGAACTGTCAAAATCCCTG
This sequence comes from Neoceratodus forsteri, assembly GCA_016271365.2. NCBI lineage: Eukaryota > Metazoa > Chordata > Ceratodontiformes > Ceratodontidae > Neoceratodus > Neoceratodus forsteri. The sequence goes on along the minus strand of CM028130.1, from coordinate 1,375,711,613 downwards.
CTTGTGAGGTGTCAAAAGCCTTGTTCAAGTGAAACCTTGTTAGTCAGCTGTCAAAAATCCCTGTTCATGAGGGAATGACTAGATAGCCTTAAAAATTCCTGTTCATTAGCTGTCAAAATCCTTGTTCATGAGGTGTCAAAATCCCCATTCATGAGCCAATCCCTGTTCGTTAGCTGTTAAAATTCTTATTTGTGAAGGGACGACCAGATGACCCTACCTCTCGAACAGGGATTGACTTATGAGCAGGGATTTTGACACCTCACGAACAGGGATTCAGCTCATGAACAAGGATTTTGACAGCTCACGAACAGGGATTTTTAAAGGTTGCACTTTCTTTGGCACGTCACTGCAAAGAAACGGTTAGGAATTTGGCTTGAAATTTTCAGGGTAGAAAGATGGTGTCCCAGATATGTGACCTATGCTGGTTTTGTGTAAACATTTGCATTGGTTCCATAGTTATGGCATTCTGAAGTTGAGAAATTCCCCATAGGATACTGTGGTGAACGTGATGCCTTTCAGTGCCTATATCTTGAAAATGGTTTGAGATATGGATTTTTCTCTAAGCGCAACTTAGTACACCTTTAGGTGTACTAAGCAGGCATGCAGGTTACCAGTCCATGATTACAACTACAGTAGAATTTTTTCCAAAGTTGCTACAGTTACTGAGATATTGCAACACTTGCAGCACATGGCTTTCTTGGAATGTGTCTAGGGCTGTGCTGTATCTCTACAATTACAGGTAGGGGGGAGTGCATTTTGCAGTAATTGGATGTCTGGGCCATCCATTATGCAATACTGGCAGGCCCTGCACTCCCACAGGGAGATGCTAGTTCATTACAATGACTATGCACTTATGGATAGATGGGAGTGGAGGGCTGATAGGGCCCTGTGCTCCAAAAAACAGATACTATGGGAATGCAGGGTCATTATAGATAGATGGGGGCCCTGCACTCCCACATATGGATTCCATTATGCAATAACAGGACTGTTGGGCCATCCTTTCTGCAATACTGGGAGCGTAGGTCCCAGAGATGACAGTTCATTACAATGTCTGTGCACTTGTGGACAGATGGGAGCACAGGGCCCATATGGACCTGTGCTCTCAAAACCATATAAGGATAAGATTAACTTTCTCAAAAAGTAAGGAAATTCATTGTGGGTGAGAGTTAGAGGTGATGACCCCAAGGCACACTCCATCACCTGTTGGTCTGTGGAGGGTGGTGGTGGGGTGGGGTGGTAGTGCGTGGGGGGTGTTAGGGTGTCAGCACTAGGTGGCACAGTCTTAAGCTGGGGGGAGGTTTAGGAGGGCGGTCAAGAAGCACTTCTTTAAAGAGAGGATGATAGACACTTGGAATGCACTGCCGGAAGAGGTAATCTAATTGAAGACAGTGGGTAGCCTTAAGAGAGGCTGGGATAGCCATGGGGAAAGTAAGGATCATGGGTAGGGAGGATGGGAGGAGTGGGGAGGGAGGAAGGGAGGGAGGGAGGGCAGGGACATTAGCTGAAGCTGTAGACCCTGCAATATGAGCAGACGTGATAGACCAAATGGTCTTTTTCTGCTGGCTTCTTCGTATGTTGCTGTGTTTGTATTTCCCTACTTTTGTCATTTCAACCCTAACTGATGCATTAATGAAGTTTTTGCAATGAATATATATGTGTGTGTATATGTATATATATATATATATATATATAGACACACATATATACAGTGTATATATATATCTATCTGCAGTATTGTTGACTGTTCTTACCAGGGCCTTTTTGTAAAGGATCTCTTTACTTGGTAAAACTAATAAATATAAACTGTTTAGTATAATGTATCTAATATGGATGGGGCACACATATTAACTAAGTTATACAAGTGAAATAATGCATGTGCTCAGAGCACCGGCATTACGATGCTGGGCAATCAGGGCGCCAAGTGCAGGATTCACTGCCCCTTCCCCGAGGTCCACCCCCTCGAGTAGGTATCTTTAAGTAGTAGGGTGTAGGGAGCACAGCCCTCCACAAAAAAAGTGATCAGCAACATTGCCAAATGGTGCCCTAATTGCCCAGTGCTGGAACACTGGTGTGTTCTGAAGGTGGAACCGTAAAATAACTATGATCTGAACTAATTAAAATGTTACTATTAAATGCAATTCTCTTAAAGGAAACTAATTCATTTACCCTCAGTGGGAAGAATTCATTTTTTGATCTGCTTCATGCCGGATAAGAACATCCCTGAAGTGCTTTATTGCATGTACAGCATATGTAAAAAAACAATTATTAAAAAAACGTAGGTAATGAGACTTGCAGAAAAGGAATATTTGTGATAAACATTATGTAGTCCCTTCTCTCTCAAGACCATGCTGTACGTTTTTGTACCGGAGGGAGAGAACATCAACTCATGCTTGTATGTCCCAGTTTCATAGGTAGCAGCAGCTGTTGGATGGAAGTCACTGATCTGGAATGAATGAGTCCTTGTTCTGTGTTGGGAGGAGTCAGGCAGTGTTGGAAGAGGATTTTCTGAAGACAGCATTGGTCATCAATGTTTAGCTTTGACGTTTTGCACACTGGTAATCGGGGCAGCAGTAGTGTATGGATCTACTTTTTGGGGAGTGAGGTTAATTGGACTAAAAGTAGTTCAGGCATGTAATAATGCATCAGTAATTACAGGCTCGGAGCTGCTGTGAGTCAAGGAAATCACTGCTATTTTTTTACATATGATATATTCAAATATACTGCACAAGTATCTATTGGAGAAAGTCTTCCAAACATACAAAAAATATTCAAAAGCATGCTTAGTTGTGAAAAGGGGTCTTTCATCCTCCCTGCATTGAATGCCTGCAAGCCCCTCTTCTCATGTACATAGTAGCATAGCAGAACATGGGATGGACTGGAGGCAGAAGCCTGATCTGGCACCAAATTTGTTCTCTTGCTGTTGCAGAGCAGGAGGTCATGGGATTTTGCCTACAGCTAGATCAACTATATCTGGTCCAGGGATATAAAAAAAAGACAGAAAGGACATTTGCCCAATGGGTCTCTGGGCTCCACAGCAAGGAGGGTCTGAGCATGGGACGTCTTTTGGGTGCAGAGATGGCCATAACATGGCAAGGACAGGCAACAAAGTGGGTATACATCAGCTTTCCAGCTATTGTAAATTTTCACCTCAATAGGCACATATAGCCAGGAGATAATGCTATATCAGTGCATGATTGGGATGTTTTGGGTGGCCATGTCACCTTTCACCTATTGGGGTGTGTCATGTAGCCATGCCATCTTTCAACTATTCGTGTCATGTGCACCTTATGGGGTTGGCGTAGGCCTAGAGCTATTTCACTGTTTGAAGAAGATCAGTGACTGGATGGCCTCCAACAGGCTAAGCCTCAGCCCAGGCAAGACTGAGGTGGTGATTATCAAACCATCAAACCATAGGTCACTATGATAAGGACTATTGCCTGGTTGCCATCTTTAAATGATGCCACAATTGGAGTTGTGTATATGGTTAGAAATCTGGATTTGACTATCGACTCGAGGCTAACCCTGGAGTACCACATGTCGGCTGTTGCCCATAGTGGATCTTTCCATCTTGTTAGCATAGATCAGGTTGTAGCACATCTACCTCTGGACTAGAAGGTCATGGGTTCTAGTCCCATAATGGAATTAGGCTAATACCTAAATGTTGGCACCTAAGTGCAGTATTAAGGGGGTGCTGTACTGTCAGGGTGTGTCGTCCTTTGGATGAGAAGTTAAATTGAGGTCCTCTCTACCCATCCTGGTGCTGTCCTGGTAGGTGTCCAGGTGGAAGTAAAAGAACCCAAGGCACTTTTCACAAACAGTAGGGGACTACCCCCTGTGTACTAGCCAATATTCCCCTTCCGACCAAACTGGTTCACACAATTATCCAAGACTGTGTGGGGGTGTTGATGTGTGACATGGCTGCCACTGCACATTCAGTCATTTCACTACCAGTCTAGCATTGCTTCTAAAGCACTTTGGGATACAATGTGTATGAAATGCACTATATAAATGCTGATTCTTCTTCTTCTTCTTCCCCTTCTCCTTCCTCTTCCTCTTCTTCTTTTTCTTCTTCTTCTACTGCCATTTCTAATACCCAGTGATCTATTCTTGATAGGCCATGCTTTTGTCACATCTACTGTTATTTGAATTAGTGGAACACTCTTTACCAAGGGTTATCTGGTAGTTTGATGTGCTGCCTTTAGCTGGTTCAAAATGCAGCAGAACACTTGCTCTCTAGGATATCTCAAAGAGGTCATATTTCACTGTTGCTGTGTGAACTGCACTAACTACTAATTTGGTGGTTGCATTAACTTCAAGATATGCCTGTAGGTGTAGAAGGCCATGCATATAGTTTGGGACCTGGCTGTCTGAAAGATCTCCTGACTCTGCACACTTCCCTTCTCCCTCATTGCTTAAACCAGTGCTAGCCTGTTATCTGTCCCTGTCTCATGTTCAGGCAGCTAAGATAAAGAGTCAACTGGAGTAAAAGGAAAACAGCTCAAAACACACTTACAAGACAGCTCAGCTCCACAGATCCAGATCAGTAGAACATGTTGTTGAGTTGCAGGATGCATTTCTTTATCAGTAAATACAGCAAAGGGCTATAACACTCTCCTCTCACAAAGCAGTCAAATGTTTTCATGTAAGACCAGCACGTTCGCCATGCCACTATTCATTTTCACTACTTAAAAATGCCATATTTAAAGTGTCAGTGCAAATAAATTTCTTATACAAATTACTGTTGTGACAATGTGCAGTTAACTGTTTATGTGCAAACAAGCAAGAGCAATGTGCAGAAATGATCCCAGTTCACAAGTATTGTAATACATTAAATTCAGTAAGGATAAGCACAAAAAAAGTAAAGAGCAGAGGCAGCAGAGGGAGGAAACAAAACAGGTGGTGAAGAGAGGAAGGGGAAAGGAAGAAGAGGAAGAGAAAAAGAGTGAAAGAAAAAGAGGGACAGACATAAGAAAAGGAAAAAGATAATGTAAAGGAAGGGGGAAGTGAACTCGTGGTGAGGAAGGGGGTAGGAAAAGGAAAGGGAAAACATCTATATTCACTTTTGAAAACATATTGTCCTATATTTCAATCATCATAAATCAATGAAGTCATTTTAACTCATGGTTGATACAGCAAGTTACTAAGCTAAGAACAATATAAATGATACCAAACAGCAAAAAGTTCGTAGACATTGGATTTGTTGGAAATGAGCATTAACCCATCAGTGAACACAAAGAAAACTGCCAGAATAACTTTCTCCTCAGCAGATTTTTGTTCAACCCCCCCCACCACCTAATGAACATTTCCATATACCCATTCTCTAGCATGAAAGTTAAAAACATGGGTCAAGATTTTGAAAGAGGAGTGTCCGTTTTTCGAAGGTAAGTGCAGAATTCCACCCGAGAAGTTAGACCACAAAAAGTTTGTCTAACTTTTCAGATGGAATTTTGCACATGAGTCAGAAAAATGGATGTGAGACCAATAGCTGCAGCAGAAATTGCCATAAGCTGTGGGAACTGTCGTAGATGCATCCTGACATCTAAGAATAGAATGCAGACATTTAGACACATCTGCATGGAAACAGTACACATCCAAAATATGGATGCAAATGCTGTGTCCACCCTTTTAACAATCCCACCCATGATCTCTCCCCATTTTGTCTTCATTTTATGCTAGAGCACTGACACTGCCTTTCCTATGAATACTGTGCAACTATTCACTGATATGGTCTTTGAATTCACATTTTATTTTCCACTCATAAAATGCTTGAATATCGCTGCATATTGCAAGATACACTGCATCAGTAGTGTTACATTTGACAAAGTCCCTCACTGTATTTTTCTTTTTATATAGATTTTAACTTCTCCCTGCAGAGCTGGCAGGCTGCTCCTCCAATGGAGGGGCTCACTTCTCTGGCTCCTGCATCCCCACACCAGTTCTTTCTCCGTAGGTCCCCCACAGGTCCCCCCTTGTGGCAGGGCTGGGGAGAGGAGTGTTGACTTTTCCCCTCCACCAGAAACAATATTTAGACTCCGGGTGCTGGTGCAGGTGCAGCTGGGCCATCATGGAGCCTACCAGCTCCATTTTTCCATATTTCTGCCCTTCCCCTTTCCACAGTTGCTCATGCACATGTGGAGGCACACACACATACACACAGTGATCTGAGGCTCCCACCCTATTCTTGCCACTCACCATCTGCACTACCCTCAGACCACCACCCGGGGGGCAGCCCTGCAGTGGAAGTGACTGAGAGCCTCCCTCAGAAGAGGAGAGCTGCCTTACGGCTGCTCAGTCCAACTCCTGCCCTCCCCACCCTGTCCACCCCCCCAGCCACCCAGGATCACTCTGCAAACCCAGGCCTCTAATGCAGTGTGAGGTGTGATGTTCAGCGTCTCAACCTTCAGTGCCACCAGGCTGGCAATCTCACTGTATATTTTTGACCTATGGTTGGATTTTCAGACTCTGAACCTGGTTTCCCACTTTTGCAAAAGCTACATTTTTTCCCCCTATTGTTACCACCAGGCAATTTAATTTAATTTCATTATTTTTAAATGAGGGTCTTTTGACAAAATTGACAATTTTCAAAGATGTCCATGGTTAAAAACATGGGCAGAACATGGAATACTTTCATTACAAATTTTCAGAAGAAATGTCATACTTTTCAAATTTAGGTAGACATGAATAAACATTTTCAACATCCCTTAAATGTTTTGGTGTGTAATTCCAATAACAAGCAACACAATAATAAAAAAGCATTTGGTTCACACTTTTTTTTTACATTTTGGTAGCCTAAAGAGGGAATCAGATGAGAATCTGGTAAAATTCCATGGTGACTAGGACCCACAACGAGGAAAATCAATTTAGAGGGAGCATCATTATTTTACAATTTCCATGTCCAGTAACCAAAATGAAAATGAATATGTTGGGTTACATTTAACCAGTTTGAGATCTCATACAACTCATGAGTATGTAACTATTTTCCCTGTGACCTGTCCAAACCACTGTTCTAGTAAAGACCATGCACTAATTGCTCCCTTAAATTTTTATCTTCTTGTCAATCATTTTGGTACATTTTGTGTTACTTCTGATGATCTTTTTTCCTTTCCTTATATATGCCATTTTTGTTTCAATATTGGGTGTATCAAATGTACATATGGAGAGAAGGTTGTAATGAAATTTGATGTGATGGCATGGGAGGATCCTATACTTTCTCTCACCTTTGGGACCAACAGTGATTCTCAATTGAGAATACTGAAGTGACTTTTCCTTGCATTTTCCGAACTGTGGATATATTATAGCCCCTGCTGATAAAATGCTCCCATAATCTCAATGCATGTCTCTCATACTCACTGTCCTCGCTGCAATTATATTTAAGATACATAAATTGTTCCACTGGGATGTTCTCAGTCACATGATGCAAATAGCAGATAATGAAATGCAGCAGATAATTGTAATCTGTTTCTTTGCAAAACGATTTTATGACCAGCTCACCACTAGGACTTTTTCTGATAACCAGATCAAGAAAAGTGAAATATTCTGGAGGGTATATGGTAATGCTTGTGTGTGTGTGTGTGTGTGTGTGTGTGTGTGTGTGTGCGGTGGGGAAGGGGGATCTGCTGAGGAGGGAGTCAGTCAGCCAGTTTACTTTGTATTACTAGCCCAACAAGGTTTAATAATGATTTCCTGCTAGCCCAACTATATGACCTTTTTACTGTTTTGTATCATTTATATTGTCCATAGCTTAGCAATCCTAACAACTTTCTGTATCAAACATGAATTAAAATGACTCTAATGGTTTAAGATGATTAAAATATAGAACAATCTGTTTTTAAAAGTGAATATAAATTTTTTCCTTTTCCATTTCCTACCACTGCCCCCCCTTATTTACTTTCACTTTTTTCTTTGCTTTGTGTTTATCCATTTTTTTCTCTCTCTTTTTCTCTTTTCCCCTTCCCTTTTCCTTCCCAATTATTCACCTGTCCCTACCCTGCTTCCCTCCCCGATTCATGCAGTCCCTGTTCTTTTTTCTTATCTTTGTAGAATTTACTGTTTTTGAATATATAACCACCTGCCATTTTAATATATAACCACTTGTCATCCCTGTAACCTTTCTTACATAGTAATACATAGCAAACTCCTAGCATATCAAAACAATCATGGAATGAGAGGAATGGCACCATGCAACAATGCAAGATGTAAGATCTGCACTCATATATACATATATATATATATATATATATATATATATATATATATATATATATATATATATATATATTTGTCTTTGGTAACTGGGTAATGCTTTTTCTTTCAGTTTTCTTGATCTGGTTATTAGAAAAACTCCTATAAATGGATCCTATACTTGTCAATCAAGCACTGTGGTTTACCTAATTCATTGCAAAAATAGCCCAAATGGATGCTATATAGGGGAAACAAGGCAACTACTGCAAACCAGGATAAACCACCACCGATGCATAATAGTAAACTAGATCATCAGCACACCAGTAGAACAATATTTTTATCAAACAGACCATTCCCTCTTGGACCTATCAATCCTAATACTAAAAGGCAACTTTAAAAACACACAGAAGAGAAGGATATGGAAATTAAAATAAATTAAAAAGTTTTAATTTGAACTACAATGGGCTCAGTCGGGACACTGGATTTATGACACTCTATGGAAAACATTAATACTGTACAGTACAAGTCACATTAAACTTTTGCCTCAACTCATTGGTGTAGCATTGTTCAATGAGTTTCCTAATCTGTGCAGTGTTTAATTCAATGAATTATTAAAAGTTTAGTATTGGTTTGCAACTAGCTGTTAGGACAAAAAAGCTTTATTTTCACCTGAGTGCTTATGAGTTTCATTTCAGAAGGCAGACTAAACAACTCTTTAGGAATGCTGTGATATTTATAAACAATGATCTTAAGGAATGCTGTGATATTTATTAACAATGCAATGAAAATGCATTGCATAAACACTGCAAAACAGCTACTGCCATATCACTAAACAGGTACAAGTGAGTTGAATAGGCAGTGAAGAATGGTTGGAAAAGAATTAAAAGCTTCAACAATTCAAGCTGCCACTGCAGTAGAATCACACACAAAAAAATGCTCCACCAGTGAGTTAATGGAACAGTTTAATGTGACTTGTACTGTATGTTACTTTTACAAATATGTTATTTTCCTTCTGTATTCCTACACACACACACACACACACACACACACACACACTCTCTCTCTCTCTCTGTGCATCTCAGGGGCTTGATTTTCAATACCTCAAGAATGCCACAATCCCCTGGTGTGATGGTCATTTGGAGTATGGGGCTTGTGGCATTCTCCTGTGTGGCGACTGGGGATTTTCAATCCCGAGCATCAAATGTCATAAGTTATGCCAGCGTTTCCCTGGTCTATCTTACACCATTTGGGGGACACATTTTATGTGGCTTGTGCCAAATCTTTGGCACACACTGCTGTAAAATGAGGAAACTGTCTCAACTGTACCTAGTATGTAGGGTGCAGCTGCATCAAAAAAGTTTGGCACAGCTGCACCAAAAAACAGGTGTGACACAGGGTTTGACACAAGCCCTGCATCACCCTTTGAAAATCAAGCCCCAGATCTTTAGTATTCTGTGTTCCTGTCAGGATGCCTTTCAAATAAACACTTCAAGGCATCCATTCAGCCTCTCCTATGGATACCTTAGCACTTCCTGCTAATAATTCCCTTACAGCTACAGGCATGTTCCTATTCATTGCCTACCAACCTTTTCTGTTAAGTTCTTCTCACCTTTTTTTGTATGACTTTTCCCTATCTTCTCATAAATTTTTTTGCAACAGTGCATCACCCTGCAAATAAATACAGCTTATTAAGTTTAGTTTGCTATTTACCTGCAGAAGTGACCTGTGGGGACAAGAAAGCTTGTATACTTTACTACCATATGTTGGTCCAAAAAAAAGTATCAAACTATCCAGTGACTCCTGTTTTCCAAGGACCAACAGAGCTAAAATGTATTTTTCTTATTTTAGGCAATAGATCCCTGCCCTGCATCCCCACCACATTGGTACAAAACACCACCCACCTCCAATATCCTATGCCTGTGCCCCAAGTGATTGAAAAAGTGATATAACTTCTACCCTGTCATCCTCTACCACCCAAAGTCCCTCCTCCTCCCCTGAAGTCCCTTATTAGGTAAAGGATAATTAAAGGGTATGATCAACTTGTAAAAAGAGAAGAAATGTTCAATGCCAGAGCAAGATGTACTCATTGGTCAGTGTCCTATTATAGAAGGAATGAACGTTGATGTCTTCCCCTATGTTAGCACCTGATTAGCTCACAAGTCACCAGTCAGGTATTGCCATAGATAAGGAAGTCATTATTTATTCATTCTATAGCAGGATGCTGAAACATGAATACATCTCAGTCAAACACTGGATGGTTTCCTTTTTACAGGCTGAATGTATTATTTAAAGAGCACCTTTTCTAGTACTCACTGTGACACCCTGGAACCACCTTTATGCCCCTCCAAGTTGCAAGCTGCACTAGAAAAATGTGGCTTTATGGAAAGAAGGGATTGTATTTTGGCCCCATGGAGTGGAGAGCCTGATCCCTTCCACTTCTGTATTCACAGACATGCCCCCGCACTCTCATATTTTGTGATGCAATAGTTAGGAGAGCATGGGGTCACACTCCATTGACTTGAATGGGGCTTCTTTTTCGGTCCCTGTTTTCAATATTCAAAATGCCTGATTTGTACAAATCAAAGACACCACTTAACTAAGAAGGCATCTCTTAGTTGAACAGTGGCATTGATTTGTACAAATCAGGCATTAAGAACACTGAAAACTGTGACTGAAAAGGAAGCCCTGTACAAGTCAATAGAATGCATCTCTGCACTTTCCCACTAAATAACAAAACATGAGAGCATGGGGACATGTCTCTGAATGGGAAGTTGAAAGGGATTGGGCTCTCAGCTCCATTGAGCCATAATATGATCCCTTCCACACTTATAGTCTGCAAATTTAAAGCATTTTTTAATGCAGCCTGCAACTCAGAGGGGCATAAAGGTGAGTCTGTGACTCGGGGTGGGGGGTGGAGAAAGAGCGTGAAAGGTGCTCTATAATTATCCTTAGCCTAATTTTGAAAGCTTTGGGAGAAGGAAGGAGGTCAGGTTCTAGAGAGTAGTAGGGTGGTGGGTGCTCACCATTTAGATAACTCCATGGGCAGGTACAGGGTGAAGGGAGTGGGTGGTGTGTTAAATGATGTGGTGCATGTGGGAAAAAGAATCTATTACTTATAAAAAAAAACTTGCCAATATTTTTCTGTGGAGGAGGAAGGTGTGTGCTAGAGGGTGGTGAGTCTGGGTACTGTGCTGTTAAGGGTCCATGTGGTGGGAGGGTGTGGGAGTGGTATGTTATAGAGATGGGTGAGTTACACATTTTCAAATTGTAGTTTTAAAGAACTTCATCGGCTAAGTTAAGGTGATATTGAGATATTTTACCCCACTACAGGTAGTGCGAAGTTCCAAACATTTCACTAAAGTTTCCAGTAAAGTAAAATTTTCCTGAATATCTCATTGAGAGACCACTAAAAGAACATCAGAACAGTTTCATAAAAGAACCCTGAACAACCGTTGTATACTACCAGATGGTGGCAGTGTAACACATGCATAACTCATCACTGTGTCTTCCACATAGTGTAGCATGCATCATATTACTTTAGCAGCTCCCCCAATGCCTGGGTTCCACTCCTGGCTGTTGGTCACTGGAAACAACAAAATATGCATTATCAGTAAGTATGTGACACACAATACAAGTACAGGGATGTGGCTGGTGAGGTGTGGGGCAGAAACTGACTGGTGTACAAAGTACATGGTCTGATGCTGGACTAACGGCACCACACATGTGGGGACAGCAGACACCTGTGCCCTGCATAGTGACATACCCAAATGAGGCCTGGGAAATGAATGCACAATGTATGGACAAGGCAATGTATGGACTCTCTACCAAGCCACAATCACCCTAATATAGTATATGATCACTGTCCCTGGTGGTCTAGTGGACCCCCTGCCCACCCACCTTGTCAGGTAGTGTCCCACTACCCCGCTCCACCCCATTCCTAATCTGAACTGGTGTCCAGCACGGCCCTCCTCTCACTACTACAGCTGGCCACAGACTAAGTTCTCAATAAGCATTTAATATGTATACAGTATGTGCTCATTGATTGACAGCTGCTGTCATTCAATGAGCGCATACTGTACACAGTACATGGTCATTGAGAGCTCAGTTAGCAGCCAGCTGTGGTGGTGAGAGGAGGGCTGTGTTGGTCACTGGCTCCAATTTGGGATGGGGGAAATGTGGTGGTGGGACACTAGCTGATGGGATGGGGAGGTGGGGGTCCACTAGACCACCAGGGACAGTGACTGCATACTATATGGGGGTGATAGCAGCTATGGGGATCCACCAGGGAAGGGTACATGCTCATTAATGGGGGAGATCAGGAGGATGGGATCCATTAGACCACCACGGCAAATGTTTCATTTCTAATGGGAAACATAGGGGATCGGGGGGTATATATATGTAATAGGCACTCCAGTGTATATGTATTACAGTAATACTCCTGCAAATGCACCCTGATGGGGGCACATAAATGCATTTATGAGCACAACTGTCTCCCTGACATCCCCACTGCCACATCCCATGCCCCTAGTGCACCCCTACTGTCCCCTGTAAGAACCCATCTGACTGGCACAAGCCACTTAGACCACCTCCTGGCTGATCTAAGTGGTGCCCCTTCCTGCGTCCATGGTGTGGCTTGTAAAATCCGCAAAAAGGGGATGTTGCAGCCCCTCCATGGCACAAGCCCCCTTGCGATCTGGTGCACTGGGTTGTTTGGCACAATCTTGGTGCAAGGGGGCTTTGGCACAGCAATGTTTGGATCTGACAGAGGCTGTATTGTAAAATCTCATTTGCCGCAAGTTGTGACACAAGTCACCTCTTCCATCAAACTTTTTTGACACAAGTCACTTGCGTCAATCTAGCTCCTTTTAAAATTGGGCCCTTAGACATTAATCCAGGACCGTCTTCCACCTAAACATGTTCTAGAATTAAATATGTCTAATAGGTTAACATTTTTACATTTAAATGCCAGAAGTCTTTATCCTAAAATTGCTGAACTTAAGGCGATTGTTGATAAACAGCACCCTAACATTTTTGGGGTATCTGACACCTGGTTAAATCCAGTAGTCTCGGATGAAGTAAGTTCTTTACCTGATTATTACATTGACCACTAGGATAGAATGGTAAAGAAAAAAGGGTGGTGGGGTCACCATTCATTTTTAAAGTCATTTTGATGTTAGTGTGGTCATAAATAGTAGTATAGGTAGATGTATTAAAAATGGATTTTGCTGCATGTGGTACTAATGCAGACAGGTTCTTGTTGTTTGTCTTCACAATCCCCATAAAGGGGTTTAAATGGCCTTTCTGATTATCTTTTGTTGCACAGAACTTCTTACTAAAAATCATGATTTTATTGCTATAGATGATGTAAATTTAAACTGGCAAGAAGGCTGTGGAAGAAATTATGAAGCATTGCTATCATCGTATAATGTGTCCCAGTTAACTAATTCAGCTCCACAATTAAATAATCTAGTTGAAACCATTCTATTTTGGATTGGTTTATTGTTGAAAGGATCTCTTCCTCTGGAACCTTAGAGAAAACTTTCAGGCCCTGTCCACACTAAATGAATTTTTCAAAATGTTTTAAAAAACGTTTACAAAAACGTGCTCAAGTTTGGTTTGTCGGAGCATCCACAGTACGCTAGGACACCTTCTTTGCCAGCTCCTATTCCCAGGCATCATTGCAGCAATACTGGAAAACACTGCCGGTGTGGCAATGCATGCCAGGATACCCGGCATCGAGTGCAGTAACGGATATGGGTGAAAATTACACGGTCTGTTCGGGACCTCACTGTGAGCACCAAGATGTCAGTAACTTCTCTATTGTTTCAATGTACTGTCAGTAAATAGGCACAAAAGTTTCCTGGTGATTGCCTTAAACCATGATACAGCACAGTATGCATCCACACTGCTGTTAACACAGTTTAAGGCAACTGTTTTGGTCTGAAACCATGCTCGAAACCTGCTCCGATCAGGTTTCAAGCAAGGTTTCTGAACACAGTTTGTAGCATGGTTTTACTGTGCTACAGTGTGGACGCAAACCGTGTTTTCAGTTCTTGTAACATTACCGACTGCCGGTAATGTTACAAGAACTGCAGTGTGGACTGGGCCATAATGACCATCCTCTGATCTTTTGTGTGTTTTCTTTTAAGACCCTTTAAGTGCATCCCTGCAATATTTTAACTTGGAATTTTTGGGGAATTGATCCTGGTATAATGGAGGAGCTGGCTAGTATTATTAAGTGGTCTTACTTGCATGCTGTCCCCAATGTTGGCCATGCATTGTATTTTTATATGCCCAGTTACTCCCCCTACAGGAGAAATGTTTTCCGCTACATAAGAAATGGTTAAAGGGCACTCAGTACTAGACGATTTTCCACAGAGATTAATGAAATGGTTAAGAAATCAAAGTTAATTTGCTTACAATACAAAAAGGTCTCAACAACTTAGAAACATAACATTTTATGGCAGATAAGGATCACTTGGCCCACCCAGTCTGCCCAGTTTTCCCTACCTACATTGTCACCACATACTCTATTTGTTCTCAGGCTCTTTCTCCCCTTCTCCCCCTTTCTTTCCACTAAGATTCTGTTCTGCCTATCCCATGCATTCCTGAACCCCACCACTGTTTTCACCCCCACCACCTTTGTTCCAGGCATCCACCACTCTTTCTGTGAAGAAGTACTTCCTCACCTCTCCTGAATTTACCTCCTTCTGGCTTCATTGCATGTCCCCTTGTTCTTGAGAATCTTTTTGTTTCTGAAAAGTGTTTCCCTCCACCTCACCATACTCTGCAGACACTGACACATGTTGAGGTGTGCCTTAGGGTAATTGGCTTTCAAGTCACCCCATTCCATAAGGATATATGCTGAAATGGGTGCAGCATAAGGGAATGGGGTGAAGTCTGGGACTGAAGAGTCCAAGGTACACCTCAATGCCTCTCAGTGGCTGGGGTTGGGGGTGGGATGGCATGAGCAGTACAGTCGGCAATCCAAAGGCACACCCTAATGCCTGTCGGTCTGTACAGGGTAGGACGTTATGGTTAGAAACCCTAACCTTTGTTGGTATTTGCACTACAAATTTTGAACACGGCCTTTTTGTGACCCCATCTTATGAAAACATTTGGGACCTCTTCTCATGAAAAGTGGCAGTGTGATTTTGTCAATGTGTCTCGAACATTGAGTTCCAACAGCGAGAGTGCCATTCTGCGCCATATGTATGAAAGCGCAGATCGGACAGGATGTGAAGAATGACAGCTGTACCATACATAGGGAGGTGTGAAGAGATAGCAATGTTGAAAATCCATGGTGGGAATATAAAAAATGCTCGCACTTACGCGCATATGTGGAAACTGTGCAACGCATGAGCATAACACAGTCATTTTATGGATTTTTGTCACCAAATTTTCAACATTGGCAATTTAGGATCCTTGTTCATGAACAGTGTCACTGTGATTTTCTTAATGTGTCCCGAACACTGATTTCCCACAGCAACCACGCTATTCTGCGCCAGAAGTGCAAAAACACATTTTGGCCAGGATGTGAAAAATGACAGCTGTACTGTTCATAAGGAGGTGCAGAAAAATGGCAATGTTGAAAATCTGGAGTGAAAATATTACAAATGTGCGAAGTTACTAGGGTGCGTGGAAACTGCACAACGCAAGCTCGTAACACAGTCATTTTATGGAGTTTCATCACCAAATGTTCAACATAGGCATTTTAGGACCTCTGCTAATGAACAGTGTCACTGTGATTTTCTTAATGTGTCCCAAACACTGATTTCCCACAGCAACCATGCTATTCTGCACCGGAAGTGCGAAAACACATTTTGGCCAGGATGTGAAAAATGACAGCTGTACTGTTCATAAGGAGGTGCAGAAAAATGCCAATGTTGAAAATCTGGAGTGAAAATACTGCAAATATGCGACGTTACGAACGTGCATAGCAACTGCTCAACGCACGCTTGTAAAACAGTTATTTCTTGGATTTTTTTCCACCAGATTTGCAAAATAGACTTTTTGAGAGGCCACCTCATGAACACTGGCAGTGTCGTTTTGTTAATCAGTTCCAAAAGGCGATTCCGCACAGTGACCGCAAAATCACCTTTCGGGAAGTAATAACGCCATGACAGTGACTGAACTCATGAGGACGGGTCCCAATAACCCTGTGTTGAAAATTTGGTGCCAAAATTCCCCAAAATGCCTGAGATTTGCACCAAAGTTGAAAAAAACCCTACTTATGCCATTATACAGTTTACCGGCATTTCTTCAGTTCGCGGTCAGCTTTGAAGAGTGCAGACGTGTTCCCGGTCCACCAAAGATCATCGTGCTGGGCTCCAGGGGTAAGTATGGGGTGAGGGTGGATGTGGGGAGGTAGGGTGTGCAGTGTGTGGGTGCGGGTTGAGGGAAGGGCGGCGACCAGCGTGGGACCGTTTCCTTTCTTTCTGGGAGAAAAAAGACATTACGGGAAGTTTTTTTTTTCAGGCTTGCTTTCAGCACACTGGGGTGGGCTCATAGTGTGCCACCTGCCTTTTTTGGGGTGGGGGACTTAAGCAGATCAGGATTGGGACCCCCACTGGCAAATAATGAGTGTTTTTGGGGGGAGCCATGATGCCAAGGTAGATTGGGCACCCCCTCGGCACACAGCAAAGGGGAAGGGGGTTATATTATGCCGACAGGGAGAGGGTTCCCCCATCGGCAGATGAACTGGGTCGGGGGCATGCTGATAGGGGGATTGGCCACCCCTGTCAGCTTTTATGGGGCTGTGAGGCAGCAGCAAGCCACCACCATATTTACAAAAAATGTTACACTAGGCTAGGTACTGCCCAGCGATGACGGGTCGCTCCCTCATTGCAGCGGAATGGCTGATGCTGCAATAATGAGGCAGACCCTCATTGCAGCAGTGAAATCGTTTCAACTTGGTGGCACTTTTGGAAACCAATGCCATCAGCACAGTGTGCCTGCACTGGTCCACCAGTGCCAAGCCCCCTGATACAGTGCCGCCGTTGGCTGCCACAGTGCCGCACCTCCACAACCTGCCTTTCTTCTAAGCTGCCGCATAATGTTTCTTGCACATGCGCGCAAGCAAACATAAAAATGTCTTGTCCCCTTTACTTACCATCTGGGTTTTTCTTTCTTCAGTTTCTGCCTTTGTACTCTTTACTGCTTTCCCTGCTCCCCTCTGTTTCCTGTGATTCACCTCTCTATCCTCCTCCCTCTGCATCTCTTTATACCTTCTGAATACTATCCTTTTAGCCTTCACCTTCTCAGATACTTTTCTCAAGAACCATAGCAGTCTCTTTTTCCTCTTGCTTTTGCTTACTAGCTTGGTGCAGAAGTTTCTTGCCTTCACTATGCCTTCCTTTAGAATCACTAGTCAAATGCCATTGTATAAGAAATGCTTGCAAGTATCTAATGAAATGCTTGAAATTGTTTCAGTATATCTGATGAGGTCCATTAAATCTAAATCTGATAAAAAAACAGATGGATGATTGTTGGTCAGACTGAAAGTATTTCTTTGCTAAAGTTAACACCAGGACTAGATGTGAATCTAATAATACTATAAAAAAACTGATTAAGAAATGTAAGAATTCCTAAATGTAAAGTTTACTGCCCTTTCTGCTTTTGATTTTTCAAATGGAAATAATTCTCAATCTGATCTTCATTTTGTTAGTGCAGTTAAATTTGCCTTTCTTCATCCCCCTCAGTTTCATTTTAAGAAGGTTTCATCTCAGAAGTATTCAAACTTATAGGGCCAAATTTTAAAGAGCCCTTAGTGCGATGCAAGTTGAGTCACTGTAAGGGTTGCAGCAAACTTTGGGTGCCCCAGGGACCATGCACGTCATTTTATAAAAAGCAGGGTCCTGACACCAAATTCCCTGGATTTGTTGCAAGTCTTGAGATGCACCAAACAGTTGGGGCATCTGCACACATTGCTGCAGGGATCCAGCGTCCCTCACCCAGCACAAAACTAGAGGGTCCATGATGGTGGGGGAATGAAACTGGTTGCCAGGAGGGGGCATATGGGATGGGAGGTGGCAGAGTGGAAGTTGGGGGGAGAGAGCTTGGGCTGACTATTAATGAAGTTGCACCCGGCCGGGGCGTGTACAGCTTTATAAACATTGTAAATGCCAGCATGTCGTCCTGCTGTACTAAGATGTATAGTGACTAGTAACCATACAGCATGAACAGATCCAACCCTACAGAACTACAATGAAAGTGGGACCAGTGATAAAACTGTTGAATGGGGCATCAATTTGCACTGTACCACAACACATCGCACAACTGTAAAGTGATGTCTGTATTACTGTACAGTTGTGTGGCATGCTGTGGTATGGTGCGAGTTGATGCCTCATTCAACAGGTTTATCACTGGTCCCACCTTAATTGTTGTTCTGTAGGGCTGGATCTGTTCATACTGTATGGTTACCAGTAACTGTACATTGTAGTACAGTAGGAAGACATGCAGGCATTTATCATATTTATAAAGCTGTACACGCACCCCACCAGGTGCCACTTCACTAATAGTCCCAGCTCTCCCCCCCGACTCCCCCTCTGCCACCTCCTCTGTCCCATATTCCTCTGGTGGCTCAGTGTCCACCTTGTCCCACAGGTGCAAGCCACTTAGACTACCTCCTGGCAGGTCTAAGTGGTGCTCCTTGCTGCGTCCATAGTGGGGCTTTTAAAAATCCCCCAAAATGGGATGTTGCAGCCCCTCCATAGAGCAAGCCCTCTTACAATGTCACACACCAGGTTGATTGGTGCAACCGTGGTGCAAGGGAGCTTTGGCTCAGCATGATCTGGATGTGACACAGCTGCAATAGAAAATCACGTTTGACAAAAGTTGTGATGCAAGTAACCTCTTGCATCAAACTCTTTTGATACAGGTCCCTTGGATCAGTCTAAATGCTTTTAAAATAGGAGTCATTGTCTCTAATCCTTTTAGAACTGGTGATTATGGTGTTGGTCTTGCTGATAGTTTTTGAAAATGATTGCTCCTCAGATATCGTATCCACTCAGTGTAATTTTCAGTTTATCCTCTGTGACCCAAGAGTTTCAGACTGTTTGGAAATGTGGGTAGGTAGCTCCTGTGCCTAAAGTCCACAATTCTTCATCACGTGATGACTTTCACCATATTTTTATTCTAAAGTCTATAATTAAAATATTTGAGAAGATTATCTCGAACAGAGCTTAATTCTTATTTGGAGGTCTATGGGCAATTTTTTTGCTCTCAACAACATGGTTTTTGGAAAGGTTGTGGGACTGAGACTGCCTTGGTCAGGTTCATAGACTATGTCCTCTGTGGTATGGAGCTAGTCTTTTTATGGGGGTGGTGTTCATTGACCTGACCAAGACATTGAACCTTATTGATTATAAATTGCGTTGTGAATAGCAGAAGAGTTTTGACTTACAAGCACATGTTATTTTTTGGTTAAAAAACGACCTAATCAGGTAATCTCAAGTTGTGTGAGTTGGTTCTTCTTGTGTCGTTGAAAGGTGGGAACCACAAGGGTCCATTCTTGGACCTCTTTTGTCAACTCCATTCAAATATCTGTACAAATTATGATACTCTGCTTTAGGCAAATAATTTGATAGTGCACGATAGGTAAACGGATGTTCAGGTCATTGCTTGCCATTTGATGAAGGATTTTCATGCTGTATATAACTGGTTTAGTAATAATTCTTTGGTTCTTAATGTGAAAAAACTATGACATTTAAGTGTAAATCATCATTGAATGATAGTCAATCTCTTCAGCAATGTGATACTTTGGGAAACATTGTTAAGCAAGTTCAACAGTTTAAATATTTGGGTATTGTGTTAGATCCTACATTGTCATTTTCAAGCATGTCAAATCGGTTTGCGAATATATAAACCAAAGACTCAGTGTTCTTTATGAACTGGAAGTCAGTTTTTCTTTCCAGACATGTCAATGTATTGCAATTGGGTTATTAGTGCTGCTTTTTGATTATGTCTTGCACATTTTATTTTATCTGAATTTGAAAGAGCTTCTACACATAATGGCTGCTTATAATAACACCTGCAATTTTGTTGTGCTTGCTCCAGTTTGTACCCATCGATGTTCTTTCTATGCTGATTTAGGCTGCCTTCCTCCAGCTGCCCAATGACATTTTTTTTTTCTTTTAGGTGTACTATTTATAAAGCATTTATTTATTAAATATTTTCCTTTAAGTTAATTGAAAATGTTAAATTATTCTCGAAATCTATAATTACCTAAGACAATGTCAAAGTGGTTCTATGTACTGTGAAGCCTTAGTCCTGTGGCAACTCCCCCAGGTAGAAGTTCACTTGTAAAAGGTGGTAAGCTGTTAGCAGTTCTATTTAACCATATTAATGCATTTCCTCTGTTTCTTTTTTTTTTTCAATTCACACTTTGTTCACAAAATTTCCACAATACAGGAGGCAGTGGAACAAGTATGAACAGCTAGTTAGTAGTACAATCCAACACTGCCCCCAACCCCCACTCCCTCCCGCACAGCAGTTCCCTCGAGTGTTGTAGTAGCTAGCTAACCGTGATGATCGAATACTTGGCAAGATAGCAGGTACACCAATTACACTTTAAATCCTAGCGGTGATAAGTAAAGTGTGAAGGGGATCCCATATATACTTATACTTTTGTAGCATGTTTTGAAGGCTTGCTATGGCCTTCTCTGTGCGAAGATTAGCAAGGATTTCATGTATCCATTCCTGATATGTTGGACAAATCCCATCTTTCCAATGCCTGAGAATAATTTTTTTAACCAAGAGTGCGATCATAGACATATGAAATCTCCGAATTTTAACCTTAATAGAAGACAAATCTCCCAAAAGGTAAATATCCAGTGTAAAACAGTCCTGTAATCCCAATAAGGGATACAGGCAGGTTTTAATTAAATCCCATAACAAAGCTATCTTGGGGCACAACCAGAATATGTGAAAAAGTGTCCCAGCTTCCAGGGAGCATCTAGTGCACCTATCAATATCGAGAAGGCCCCATTTTGCCAGTTTGATTGGCGTGTAGTACATATTGTGCAAAATATGAAATTGCATGAGGCGTAATCTATCTTGGGACACATATTTATGACAGAACATCCAGAGAGCCGACCAATTAAAAGTGGACTGAAGGAAAAATGAATTCCAAAAACTAGTGGGACCATTGCCACTCCCAAACCACCATAGATACAATACTTGATATATCTTAGAGATAACCCCTGGAGATTCGAGAAGGAAAGATAGTTCAGGTACCAATGCAAAAACTGTTGGGCGGGGAGGGACCTTACCAAAACCGTGATTAGCAAATGCTTCAATTGACAAACCCTGAATGACTGAGTGTCTGGAATATTGTACCTTCTGAGAATCTTGGTTACCGAGAGCCAAGCACCCGAGTCGTCCAATAATGAGGAGGCTATCCCCTCACCTAACTGAGGTAACCATGTATGAGAAATTGCCTGCTTATTTATGGTAAAAGCCAGAGAATTCCTGGTAGACTGAGACAGGTCTGTACTTGGATTATATCTTAGAAACAAACACAGCTGCGAGTGAACCTTTAATGAGGTCATGAGAGTGGGGCATTTACTAACATTCTGTAAAAGGGAGACTTTAACAAAGAGCATGGTCGAGGGATCCATGTTCATAGCCTGGATATAGTCTAGTTCAATATTGAGCCAGGCTGGTCTCAGATTTTCCAGACCCGGCATACCCATTTCAGGTACTTAGCAAGATGACTAGCCCAGTAATAAATTGCCAAAGGAGGGATCCGCAACCCCTCTTCATTTTTGGCAGTGGCTAGTTTGTGATAGGCCAGCCTGGAGTGTTTATTAGACCAGATAAAATTAGTGAAAAGCTTATGCATTTTCTGAAACCAGGATACAGGGACAAGTGAGTTGAGCTACAACAGGGGGTAAAAAATACGGGGAAATACATTCATCTTTATTATGTTAATATGGCCTCATAGTGAAATCGGAAGCTTATCCCATCTCTCTAGATCCTGCACAATCATCTGAGAAAGAGGTTCTAAGTTTTCTTTAAACCATAGGGAAGTGTTACGTGTTAACTTGATACCCAAATATTTGATAACATGGGGAGACCAACACAATCCCAAAGGGATAATGTCTGTCTTAAAAACCTTGTGATTAAGGGGAAAAAAGGACGCCTTGTTTGCGTTCAGCTGATAATTCTAAAAACGACTAAATTTGGCTATCTCACTTAGCATATTCGGGATAGAAGTTACCGGGTGGGCCAAATGGAGGAGGAGATCATCAGCGTATGCTGTTATCTTCACCACATTATTCCAGATCGGAATACCTTGTATTACTGTGTTATTAAGAATATTTTGAATACGGGGTTCTAAATAAAGATTAAATAATAGGGGGGAAGGGGACAACCCTGTCTCGTACCTGAGTGTAGCAGAAAAGATTTTGAAAAAGCCCCATTACCTGAAATCCTCGCAGAGGGAGACTGATATAGCGCCCTGATCCAGCCTATGAACATGGCGGGAAACCCGAAAGCTCTGAGAACTTTGAATAAATAATTTCAGTTTACCTGGTCAAATGCCTTCTCGGTGTCCAGAGAGACCAAGCCCACAGGAAAGGTGGTATCCCTGGACTCCGAGAAGATGTGCGAGAGGGTACGTAAATGGTCTGAGGATGAACGTCCCCCTCATAAACCCAACCTGAGACATACCAATCAGGTCTGGGAGAACCAACGTTAGCCTATCCGCTAATATCTTCGAAAGAATTTTGACATCCTGATTCAATAGGGATATTGGCCTGTAACTCTGAACCAATTCAGGGTCTTTGTCCGGTTTGGGTAATAGGACTATTAGGGCTTCAAACAAGTGAGTGTCTACTGCAGCTCCGGAGAGAATATGAAGGTAGAGCCAATGGAGTACAGGCAATAATTGCTCCCTGAAAACTTTATAAAATAAAGTGGAAAACCCATCCGGTCCCTGAGCTTTATCCAAGGGCAGGGCCATTATGAAGGCCGAAATTTCCTCCTGCGATAAGGGAGAGGATAAGAATCTTTTGGGGGAATTTGCCAAGGAAGGCAGGCAAGAATCCCTAAGGTACTCTTTCAACTCCTCTGTGGAAGGAGGGCTATCCATGTCCCTATATAGCTGCTCGTAGTAAGTTGCAAATTCCTGCACTATCTCTAAGGGGGATACTCTCAAGGAGCCGTCTGCTTGTGCCCTAATAGGAGGTATAAATCTTGCAGACTCCTGCTGTTTTAAACGTAAGGCCAACAGGTGCCCCACTTTTTCTTCTTGATCCGTGAAACTTGCTTTGGTACGAATGATAGCCAACTCCGCTTTCTCTCTTAATAATTCTAAATATCTGTCCTTAACTACTAATAATTTCTGCCTCTCCTCCTTGGAAATATTGTTTGGCTGTCTAGATTCTAGTTCACGTATTTGAAACAATAATGATAATAACTCTGCTTCCTGAGCCCTTTTCCTCTTTGTAGCTAAACTAATGAGAATACCCCTAATGTAAGCCTTAAAAGCTCCCCATAAAATGTCCGGCGTAGCACTTTCTAGTGGGTTGGTAAAGAAAAAAAAAATCAATCTGATCTTTCACTAGTCGACAGTATTTCTCCTCCCTCAATAGCTGCTCATTTAATTTCCATCAGGTCTCTTTCTTGGAAATATTAGAGAAAGGCAGATTACATAACACTAGAGAATGATCAGATACAGGATCTGGTTGAATTGAGGAGGATAACACACCCGACAAGAGCTCATGAGAGACCAGAAGGTAATCAATACAAGACTGCGAGCCGTGTACCAGTAAACTAAAAGTAAATTCCCTGGAGAAGGGATTCAAAACTCTCCATACGTCACACAGTCCGCATTGATCCAGTAATTCCCTGAAAGCTCTTTGTCCCGGGGACAGTCCCCTCGACACGTTCCCAGACCTGACTATATTAGGGTCCAAAACTAGATTAAAGTCTCCCCCCATGATAATGGGAATAGGGAGTAAGGGGAGACTAGCGGTAGTCAATTTCGTGAAAAAGGTGGGATCATCCACGTTTGGTCCATAGATGCTGCCGAGCAAGAGTGGCATGGCCCAAAGGGTACCCTGAACTAGAACGTACCTTCCCTCTGAATTCCTAAAAACCTGAGTAGGGATAAATGGAATGTCTCTATTAACCAGCATCATGACCCCACAACTACTGGTAGAGCCTGAGGCATTAAAAACCTGCCCCACCTGTTGTGTCCTGAGTTGTAGTGCCTCATTATCTAGCAGGTGAGATTCTTGTAAAAATGTAATCTGCACACGCAGCAAGCTCAGGTGTTTAAGCACCTGATATTGCTTAGGTTTTCTCCTAACCCCCTTCACATTCCACGTAGCTAGGTTAATACTACTAGCCATCTTTGTTGACCAAACAAGCCCGAGGTTAACCTTTGACAGCTACTACTATTGTGAGCCATGTACCACAGTTCCGCTAGAACTGCTGTGCCATCCTCCTGCCCCCAAACCCCCCCAGTCCTGCCCAAACTAGCCCTTCCATCCCCCTCGAGTAATACCCAATCACAATCTAGCATTAATAAACTCAAACTATTGCCTTCTGCCCCACCCTCCTGCCCCTGAACTGTCACCAACAACATTCAACAACATACCGCTTCCATCTCCCCCCCAGCCCCCCGACATTACGCCCCTAAACCCTAAGAAAAAAAAAAAGGGAAGAAAGATCTTTGAGCCCTCCTACATGAAAACAACAGGAGGTAAATGAGCTAAGTAACAGTAACAATATGTGAGGTCCACAGTTGATCCACTCCAAATAACCTGTGGGAGTAACACTGTGTAATAGGACTTGGGCGCTAGGAATAGTGAGAGTTACTAACCTTCACACCTTGCCTGCTGAAAGGAACGCACCTTGATAGGTGCAATTAAGACCAGACCACAGGCAATATTTCTGGTCCCCACACGGGACATGCCCGCAACAGGATACACTTGGCCCCACAAAATGGGTTCTGCTGCGCCCCATCCATTGTAGCTCCCTTATGCCAGGGAAAAACCGCCATCCCGGGCCGTTAAAATCATTGGCCCCTATTTCAATGAGGTTTGAGCTCCCTCTGGTGGTACAGGAAGAAAAGCGCATAGTAAGGCGCTGTAGAGAGAATGCCCCGAGACCCTCTCCAGGCAACCCACCGAACGATGAGTATTGATACCCTGCGAGATGCACACAAAAGGCCTTAACTGGGCCAATTCCCCCTCGCATACTTGCAGGGGAGATACTAAACCAAAACATTGCAAAATTACTCTCCCCAACACCTAAAAACGATAAACTTAAACAGTCATTTTAGAAGAAATCCCAGTCCCAGATAAAGCTAAAGAGTAAGCAACCATACAAAGTCCAGAAGATATTAAAAAAATTGTGTCCCTTAAGCCCACTAAACAGGCTTGGATAAAAATTCAGCAATTATATATATTCATCCCCAAAGAATCCTCCAAGTGACAGCCAGATATCTTCGATCCAGAACTCTTTCCTTAACATGACGAAGGGCCTCTCAAGTATCCCTGAAAAGATCAGGTAGGGACAGCTTTAGACCAGAAATCGCAGCTTCAGGATCCTCATAAGAAACCCAGGTACTGGCTACCTGCACCTGTAACCTGGCCGGGTACACCAAACAAAACTTCAGACCAGCTGCAATTATCTTAGACTAGACAACTGGGCAAAATGCTTTGCGTTTCAAACAGACAGAGCCCGGCAAGTCCTGTGCTAGCCTGAGTTTGACTTGTTCCCATCTCACTTCCTGGATTTCTTTGACTTTGTACAACAAGCGCTGCCTCTCCAAGTAATTTAAAAATCGGCATATTATAGGGCAAGGTGTAGCTCCGGGGGGGGGGCTTCGGCCTGAGGGATCTGTGGGGTCTCTTGATTATGTATTTGGCCCCAAAGGGCGAGGGGCCAGCAATCTTCTCCACCAACTTCTGGACAAATGCTACGGTGTTCTGGCCCTCTTCTCCCTCTGGCAGCCCAAGGATCACAATATTATTTCTACGACTACGACCTTCAAGGTCTTCCAGCTTAGCTTCAAAATGTGCAAGTCTCTGCTGCATAGCCGCCATCCCAGGCTCGAACCTCTCTGCTTGTTTCTCCAAGGAGAAAATCCTGGTGGTGTTATCCGTAGTTAAGACTGAGATCTCTTCGAGCTTTCTAGATAGAGATTTCATCTCTGATGCCATTTCTTTTATTTCTTCCCGAAAGGGCTTGAATTCCTCTAGGAATCTGCTTAGCATAAGCGGTTCCTGCTCCGTGCCCTGATTTGCCACCTCTGGCTTATCAGTTCCACTCGAGGCCCATAATTTCTTCGGGGCCTTTTCCAGAGAAACTGGCGGGGTATGTTTTTGCAGTGGCCATTTCATATAAACCTCCATTATCTCTCAAATTCCCCCAGCAAGAACACTCAATGCTAGGAGGGCAGTAGACCTTAAAATTAAAGGGTTTTAGGCTTGTTAAATGCTTCAAAAAAAACACTTTTACTGAGTCGGGAGGCTGGAGCTATACATAGGAGCTTCTACCCGGTACCCTGCATCACGTGGTCCCCAGTTTCCTCTGTTTCTAAAAAACATAAATGTTCAGTTCTTTACTAGAAAGTGCTGATCATAATATGACTGTTTTTCATTGGATGACATATGTGTACTGACCAAGTACATTTAATAACCTGAATTGCCCTGACCAAGCTCAGACCAAGTAGATTTCTCATTTCTTTTTAGTCTGCAAATTACATTTGGTAACATGTTATGTTAAATTACAAGACTTGACACCCCAGAATCTCAGGTCTGTGACTTTAACAGAGAACAGTTCAACTTCTCATAGCTATTTTATATATCTTTAATGCTTATTTAAAAAGCAGAGACTAAAAGGGAACTCTCTCTTCCAAAATACTTTCCCTAAATGTGATCCATTGTCTCGTTGCAAGGACTCATATTAATAGACTTTCTGAATATACTGAATGTGTTGATTAACTATACTGAATACTCTCCACATATTATAACAAATCATATTTGTCTGGTCTCTTACTGATGCTATCTGTTCTAACAATTTCTATGTCTAAGAAGCAAGCATCAGTTTTATTTATACTGATAATAAATAAAAACTTTTGAAAAATCACTGGCTCAGTGGCGCAGAGCGATGGATGTTCACTCAGCATGCTGGAGACCCAGGTTCACACCCCAAGCCCAGACATCAGGAGTAGAGTCCAGCAAGAAGGGAGTTTACAGCATTCAATAGATGCTTCCCTCCCAAGGGAGTGGGTGAGTCCTAGACTGCTGTTTGATAGCTTCTGGTCGTGGCTAGTGGCTGATGTTCTTGTCAGTGTGGCCTTGACGTCCCACTGAATGCCCCTGCCCCAGGACACTGTCACAGCTGGACCTTTTTATGGGGGGGGGCTGGGGAGAAAATGGAAAAACTAGCCACTCAGCTGACCAGATGATGGTGGTAGGTCCCCGCTCACCATGAAGTCTGGAAGTGTCTGTGCTGACCACTGCCATGCCTGTGATATGGTTGGAATGCCCTCGGGTGACTCTCCTCTCCCTGTTTCTCACCATGGGGGAGGAGCCCTCCCAAAGAAGGGATGTGTCAAGTTACCCAGGTTGCAGCAGCAACAACCGGACAGAGGATGGTGAAGGGACATGTTGGCAGGGTGCTAGCCTAGACAGTCTGAAGGAGTGGCTGTCTGAGAGCTTGGGAGGAGCAAAATAACCTTTTTAAAAAAATCAAAGGCACTGTCTTTGCAGACTTCAATTTGTAAAACAAAAATTGCTTCATGTGCCTTCCCTATGGCTGCTCCAATTTATTGAAACAAGGTACATGAGACCATTTGTAAGTAATGTTGATATGATGTATTTTAAGAATGCTTCCATCAGTACTTGATGTCTCATAATGTTTGTCATTACAGTACAGCCTTGATTATTTGAATGCTGTGGGAGACATCAGATTTGTTCGGATAATCGAGAGTTCAGATAATCAGGGGTCCATAAAATTAGGTAAACCAGAGCTGGAGGACAATATTTATTTATTTATTTAGTTTTTGTTAACCAGGTAAGTGCTCTAGCCAAAATTGATTATTTTCAGGCACGACCCGGGAGAGTACAACAGAATAAATACAAATGGTTAAACAATTCATGAGAGCAATTTTCAACAATACAGCTGAGGATTACATACATATTAGTGTTTGGATATCAGGAGATCTGGATAATAGGGGTTCATATAATTAAGGTTGTACTGTACATATGATATTGTTGCATTGTATTGCATTTATTGAAATTGTATGCATTTTATGCTTACCATGATTTTGGTCTGGTTTGAAACTGAAAACGGACCTATGGTTCAGTTACTCCTACCTGGTGATCAAAGTCAAACAAAAAAGACACAGACACACACAGTGGTGCGTGTCTGTGTCTCTTTTGCTTTACAAGCAATGCTAGACTGGTAGTGAAGTGACTGAATGTGTAGTGGCAGCCATATTACACATCAACACCCACACACAGCCTGGACAATTGCATGAACCAGTTTATGAGAAGAAGAATGTTGGCCTGGACACTGGGAATGTCCCCTACTCTTTGCATAGTGCCCTGGGTTCTTTTACTTCCACCTGGACACCCACCAGGACATCAATAGGAGGGGTAGATGGGACCTCGGTTTAATGTCTCATCCAAAGGAAAGCACACCCCAGCAGTACAGCACCCCCCTAATACTGCATTAGGATGCCAACATTTTAGGTGCTAGTCCAGTCCTGGTGTGGGACAAGAATCCATGACCTTCTGGTCCAGAGGCAGATGTGCTACCAACTGAGCCATGCTGACACCTATAGCGACTATACACCACAACCCTTATGTGCCTTTTTGCTTCGACTTGTACACATGACTATATTGCCAACACAGACACCATGTATACTCATAAAGGTTGTTAAAAACTATACAGACAGCACTGTATAGCAATATGCAGTGGACAATGGTTAGATCACACATAGGATAACACCACCAGGGCTGGGTATCAGACAACCGGGTCAACAAAAGGCTATTTAAATCGGCCAGTGAACAGCTACCCCTTTCCAATTAACCTTTATGTTTTAGATTCTATATGATAATGGCGATTACAGAAAGGCGATTACCATTAGGATGAGTGTACAACAGTGAAAATCAATTTCGCCGATGTACACTCACAGTGCAGACCAAAAGGGAGCTGAAAACATAGATTTTGTTTATGCGGAGGGTAGTGCCTCGCGACCCCTCACTAAAGGATTCTCAACCTGGGGTGCATGTTGAGGGGTGAAAAAAACATAATCCCAGACTGGTACAAAAATATCGATGTACCCAGCACCCTCTCAACCCTAGCCTGCAACAAACCCACCACACCACAAGGCCAGCTAGGCAGCCCCCCACTGCACTACACCTCACAAACCTCCTTCCCCTTCTGCCAGTCGCACAGTGTGCTTGCCCCTCCCACGCGTGGACATATAGCGACAGGATGTCATTATATCCATATTGCCCCCCTGTCTAGTAGCCCTGTGAACAGGCGCCGCTATTGAGTTGCCCTTTTTGTAAGCGTTCAATAGCAGGTGCTTTTATCATAGGATGCCATGCTTTTCTGGACCTGCTGTTTGTGTAACAACACCATGTTTTGGTTGGCTAGAGTAGGTAGAAGGTAGCAGAAGTACCCAGCTGTATAATTAACATTTGTGATGCTGCTGCACTGTATGGTGGTGAAGACCTATGGCTATGTTGATTGGAGACAGAACAGAGATGGTCAGAACTATAGATTTTATATATATTTATATATATATATATATATATATGTATGATATATTAAGGGTAATAGTGAATTACATACCACAGGTATGCTTATGACAATCTAAAGTTATACATCAGTACACGGCAGGTGAACAATAACATCAGCATACATCCCGGTGTATAAGAAAGGGGATCCCAAATCTAGTGCTAACTATTGTCCGATAGCTTTACTACTCACACTCAGTACATTTCTTGAAAAATTTGTTCACTGCCAGGTCTTTGACTTTCTACTTAAATTTAATCTTCAATCTTCAGCTCATCACGGATTAAGGACTGCACACAGTACTAATGTATAACTGTACAACTGCCCTCATACAATTCACTAGTGAGGTTAAAAGTAACATGGATAAAGGTCTGCTTACTGGGGCAGTCTTTATTGATCTCACTAAAGAATTTGATTTGGTCACTCATGCCCTCCTCTTACACAAGCTAAAATCCCTTGGGGCATCCTAGTCAACTTTATCTTGGTTCTCAAGCTATCTCCACAACTGTTCTCAGTCAGTCTTATTCAATAAGGTCCTCTCCACCCCTGCCTTTATATCTCTTGGAGTTCCCCAAGGCTCCATACTTGGATGCCTACTGGTCTCAATCTTTATTAACAGCATACCTACCTCTCCTTCCCACTGCTGGATCCTTCTATATGCTGATGATCTTGTACACCATACTGCCACTAGGTCTAAGGATGTTATAAACTCCCAACTTACCTCTGACCTTCATAGCATCCAGACTTGGCTTACCTCAAATCATCTGGTCCTAAATGTAGGCAAGACCCAAGCTATGCTTTTCAGGTCCCTTAAGAAGTCTCTCACCTTGTCTCAAGAATTGCTCATCAAAAGTCTCAATGGTTCTCTGGTCTCTGTTACCTGTTCTTTTTTGATACCTTGGTGTCGCTCTCAACCCAGCCCTGGATTTCTCCCTCCACATAAACGATATATGCAAATCTTTTAACTCCAAAACTGGGATGGCTTATCGTGTCCACCATGCCCTTACCCCAGCAGCGAGGGTTATGACTGCCCAGGGTGTATTACTCCCGGGACTATGTTATGCAAGCCCTGTCTTTTCTCAGGCCGATGCCAGTTTCTTTCTTAAATGGAATGATGCATACAATAACTTCTGCAGGTTTGCTTTGTCTGCCCCTTGTCTCACCCATCACTGTGAACTTTACTCTGACTTATAATGACTATATCCCTCCTCCCAAGGACTTTACATCCTCGGATGCCTAACTGACAACATTTTAGGTCCTCTCAATCAACTTTGCTGTCCTCTATGTTTGCCCCTGTTGAATATTCTCACTAACTTTGTTCCTGTACCCAAGCCCTCCTTGTAGTCCCAAGTTGTGCAACCAATATGGGAGAACAAGCGTTTGCCCACTTTGCTACAAAAACTTGGAACTACCTTCCTTATCACACTAAAGACTCTAAATCTGACAACTTAATAAAAACCTTAGAGGTTTGCTCTTGCTCCTGACCATTATCCAGTTCTTTCTCATCTTGCTCTGTTCCCTTCTGCTGCAAAACACTGCTTCCTTACATTTTTCTGCTGTAACTCAATGCTCAGTTCCTGTGCCACTCACTACCTTCTCTTCTGCCTTAGTCTATCTCACTTCTTTGTAGGTTTTCCTTACTTTTCTCATCCCTCAGCTGACCTACTGTAAGCCACTTCTGTTCTACTTTAGAATTTTAACTAGCCTGCACCTGTTTTTTTTAATTCAGTCCCTGTTGGCAGTTGTAATCTAATGCACTTATACACTACTGTCCTTCTCTTGCCTGCACTGCTCTGAAATATCTAAGACTGCCTGCATAGTACCATAGTCCTAATTTTCGCCATTTCTGAGTACATGTTGTATTGTTTTGTAATATTTTCTTAATCTCAGCCTTCACTGGTCGTATCTGATCTTATTTACCGAAACTGTATGTATTGTACCAAAATTATATTCAGTAACTGTTAATTCCTGTCTACTGCAATTGCTGTAGTTGATCTACTGCATTTATCCCTTGCCACTGTAACCCCCTGCATTGTGCACAATCCTGTTTACACTAATGTTCTTGTTCTCTGTAATTGTACTATCCCAGATTGTGTCTGAAAATAGGTAGGTTTTTGTCTAGTGCACTTATCCAGTTAACAAAAGCAAAATAAATAAATAAAATACATATTGTGCTATTACTCTTGCCACAATGCATGATGCAACAAGTAATGTCATCACAGTGGAATACTGAGACAAGCAGAGGGCACCTGTCACACTGCTGTTGGCATCACAATTGCCCAGTGTGTCACTGAGAGCAACAGGTCATACAACAGGATAACAGTGACAATGCCAACCAAACATCAGGAATACCCGCCATTACCAGTTGCCACTGTTTCATACATTGATTATACAATGCCATGTACAACATAGGCAGGTAAGTGGTATGTGTGACAGTGGGGACCTGGCATATCATACTCATGGCCCTGCCACCCATGAGGTATGGTCCTGCCCCCTAACACCTTAGGATGGCATGCATATGTTCATAGAATCATAGAAATCTGATGGCAGAAAAGGACCACACAGGCCCATCAAGTCTGCCGCCCTCCCCTTATTCATCTCCTATATCATGGGCCCTCTCCTTCCCCCCACTTACCAACCCCATTTGTCTGTTGCATGCCCTATTGAATTCCGCCATCATTTTAACCCCCACCACTCCCTTTGGTAGCTTATTTCAGGCCTCCACCACCCTTTCCATGAAGAAACACACCCTCACATTGCCTCTATATCTTCCTCCTTCTAATCTTAGACTATGCTCTCTAGTTTTAGACCCCTGCTTCCTTTTAAATAAATTCCCCTCCTTCGCCTTATTTATCCCCTTCATGTAATTAAACGTTTCAGTCATGTCCCTCTCTCCTTTCTAGTCTCCAATGGGTACAGATCCAATTCCTTCCAACTCTGCTCATATGTCTTCCCCTGCATACCATGCACCATCTTGGTTCCCCTTCTCTGAACCCTCTCTATCCCATCTATATCCTTGTGTAGGTGTGATCCCCAGAACTGGACCCCATACTCCAGGTGTGGCCTCATCATGCCTTTATAATAGGCATCAGTACCTTCCTCCTTCTGTTGATTATGCCCTACCCAATGCATGCCAACATTCCATTTGCCTTCTCCACCACTTTGCTGCATTGGTTACCTACCTTAAGGTTGCTTGATATTTTAATCCCCAGATCCCTCCACTGTTCCATTGTTTTGATTTCTTCCCCCCTAGATTGTAAGTGACTTGTGGAGTTTTACACCCCATGTACATCACAGCACACTTTTTGGCACTGAATTTCAGCTGCCAAGTTTCTGACCACCCTTCTAGCATCTTCAGGTCCTGCTTCATGGCCTCCCCCCCCCCAGGGTCTCTACCCTATTGCATATATTCGTAACATCTGCAAATAGGCACACTCCCCTCCAGCCCATCAACTATATCACTAATGTAGATATTAAAAAGGAGGGGTCCCAGTACTGATCCCTGGGGCACCCCATTCATCACCCCCCTTTACCCCATTACCACCACTCTCTGGCTTCTGCCTGTCAACTAGTTTTCCACCCACCTAGTTATTTTCCATTCCACCCCTAAGCTTTTCAACTTATTTATCAGCCTTCTGTGAGAGATGGTGCTGAAGGCCTTACTGAAGTCCAGATAGACTATATCCCCCACCCTCCCTCGCTGATCCCTGTGTCACCCAATTAAAGAACTTTATCAGGTTCATTTGACATGACCTCCCATTCATGAAGTCATGCTGCCTATCATCCTGCAGGCCACTGTTCACCAGGTAGTCTACCACCCTTTCCTTTATTAGTACCTCCATCACCTTACCCACCACCAAGGAGAGGCTGACCAGGCAATAATTCTCTGCGACCTCCTTACTGTTCCCCCCCCTTGTGCAGTGGCACCACATTCGCCCTCCTCCAGTTGCTCGACACAAACCCTGTATACAGGGACAAGTTAAACAGCCTTGTCAGTGGGGCTGCCAGCTCTTCCCTCAGTTACCAGATTACCCTGGGATGAAAGCCATCTGGCCCCATTGCCTTGTCCACCTTAAACCTGCTTAGTTACTACCGTACCCTGTCTTCGCTGAATAGGCTGGGATCCACCTTTTTGTCTCCCCTCCCCTTCCCCTCTGCTCTGTTCCCCTACCTCCCCTTCTCCATGAAGACCGAGCAAAAGTAGCTATTCACCATCTCTGCTTTCTCAAAGTTCCCCACTGGCTGTGTTCCCCCTCCCCCCTCAACCATACTATCTCCTGCTCACCTTCCTCCTTTCCCCACATGCCTAAAAAAAGTTTTAGCCCCCCCTTTTGGCCTGCTTAGTAATTTTCCCTCAGTGTCCATTTTAGCCTTCCTTATCTTCTGCCTTGTTACCCTCAGCTTCACCCTGTGAGCCTCCCTGTCCTCCTTACTCTGTGGCTTCTTATATTTTCTGAATGCTGCTTTCCTTTCTCTGATCACCCCTGACACCTTCCTTGTAAACCATAGTGGTCTCCTTCTTTTTCATTCTTCCTCACCTTCTTATTGCAAATTTCAGGGGCTTTCAGTACCCCCCTCTTTGATAGTTTCCCATAAATCCTTCCCTGCATTTCTTCTCTAAATACCCTTCTCATTTTGGTAAAGTCCATGTTCCTGAAGTCCATAACCCTCGTGCTGGTCCAATTTGACTCCCTTCCCTGAATCTTACAGTCCTGCTGATCACGCTTGTACCTGAGCAGTCTACCAATCTCGCCCACACTTTCCCATTTGTGAGGACCACGTCCAGTAGGTTATCTCCCCTAGTGGGCTCCCTAACCAGCTGTTACATGAATACACTTTGTAGTACCTCAAGGATCCCCATGCTCCTAGCTGATATTGCAGCTGGGATTTCCCAGTCCACATCGGGGAGGATTAGATCCCCCACTAGCAGAAGCTCACCCTTGAGAGCCATCCTTGTAACTGCCTGCATTCGCTGTTTATCCTCTTCCTCACCCTGCGTAAGAGGTCTGTATAACACCCCCAGCCTTAAAGATTCTCCAATACATTTATCCAGTGTGACCCACAGGACCTCTGTCTCCCCTTCCTCCTCCAGCCCTTCTGTTGCCCTAATTTTGTCCTTGATGTACAAGGAGTATTTCACTAAAAATGCCACCAACAGCTTAATCTGGTTCAAGTTCAGTTGGCATTCATCTGTATCCCCCTCCCCCGGGTCATGCCTGAAAATAGGCAGGATTTGTCTGGTGCACTTACCCGGTCAATAAAAACTAAATAAATAAAATAAATGCCACCCCAGCCCCCTACCCCCTTTTACCAGTCCTATCCCTCCTAAACAGTCTGTAGCCCAGGATAAGTGTCTCCCAGGTATGATGCTCTACCCACCAGGTCTCACTTACCACCACAATATCCAGACCCTCATCCACCATGATGGCCTCCAAGTCCACCAGTTTGTTTCCCAGACACCTCATAATTTGCTGATAATACTTTCCACCATGCCCCCCCCCCCATCTTTCCCATCTATCCTTTCCTTGTTCATGCTTTTTTCCAGCACTCTATCTACATCCTGGGGGGGGAGGCTGGATACCTCCAATCTCTTCTGCCTCCTTGAATAGACTTTGTCTTAACCCCACCCCCCGAATTCAGTTTAAGTTAAATGTTCTTTCTATAAACTCCCCTAACTTACTCTTAAATACTGCTGATCCCTCCTTGTTCACGTGCAGTCTGTCCAGGGCAAATAGGTTCGTGTCCTCCCACCTTGATCCCCAGTCTCCCACTAACCCAAACCCCATCTGCTTGCACCAAACTGCCAGCCATTGGTTGAATTCCTCAATCCTCTGCTTCCTGGGTGTGCTTGCTCTTGGCACAGGCAGCACCTCCGAGAGAACAATAGACTGGAACCCCATGCTACTACAAAACCTGGCAAGCTCCCTGAATCTTGCCTGCACCTCCTTTAGACTATTCCCCTCCAGATCATCGGTGCCCATGTGGATCACCAAGTGAGGCTGTCCATTTTGCCTTTTGCTTCATGAGGGTCTGTTGTGCCTCACCTTGAGTGCCATCATTCCCAGCATGCACTTAACCCAAATTTCACTGCTCCTGTCTCCCTTACCACCCCATCTAATTCCTTTTATTACTGAGCCCCTGTGAGCAAGACCTTGCTACTCCTTTACCTCTGCTTGTTGTTTTGGTTATCCAGCTTACACCCCTTTCCTGGTATCCCATCTACCTCCGTGTTCTCCTTTCCCCCTCGTCCATCTCATTCCCCCGAGTTCTGCTCTTCCCCTGGGCTACATCCCCCCCCCCTTCTGGTACTATGCAGTTCAGATAATTCTAAATTTCCATTCTGTTCTGCAGTTCAGACAATTTTCTTCCCAGACGTACCATGAAGTCCTGGTACCGAATTTGCCAACTCTGTCTAGTGTTTTTTTTAAATACTACTCAATGAATTTACTGTGCTTATCATTCCATTCAGCTATACTTTTGTTTCCACTCTATTGAAAGCATGAATATTATGTTTTCCCCTTGCCATGCCTTTTTGTATCCCCTTATCCACTTTTACCACCCTAAGTTTACTTATTCATCATCTTTCATTACATCTCTTATACATTAATTGCACTTTTCATTTGATTGTACTTAACCTTCCTCCCCCTTCACTAGCTTGTAATTTATAGTTTGTCCTTTAAAAAACAGTTCTCCTTGCAGTTATTGTTGCCCGGTGCTACACTCCCTTTTCTGGGCTGCCCAATCCGCTGAGAACCTAGACCATTTAAGAAGACGCAGGGTTGGGAGTGAGGGTGAGAGGGTTGGAAATTTTTAGTCCCCTCTGCTGCTTTTGCTGGAGTCACCACCGATCAGTCACTGCTGCCTACTGGAAGGGTAGAGTGAGTCCCAGGTAGGGGACAAAGTCACCTCTCCCCTCTGCTCCTCTTCCTTTCAAGTGCTGGTCGCACTCCTTTATAACCTGCTTGTCTGTTTGAACTTTGCGCAGCCTGCCCTGATTGGCTGCCTTCCCAGACCAAGCTCTTGCGGCTGATTGGGGCCACTGACTCCTTCAATTTGCAGCTGATTGGTGCCACTAGATCCTTCTGCTCATGGCCTTCAGGAGCCGCCATTGATGGGGAACCTTGCATATCACAAGAGTATGCCTGTTGCCATGGAACATGCAGATTAGTTGTATAACCCACCCAACCCCAGCTGATTCCTGTATATCCCTGGATCAGACACTGCAGGCATGCCCCATGTGGCAGCCTGTCCATCAACTGGGAATAGTACCCTGTAAGATATGTGGTACAGACTCATGTGTATTATACGCTTGTCTCATGTGAAAACTGGCAGTATTGCTCATCTTGCTAACAAGTATAAAAAATAAAAATGAAAAATGAAATGTGGTAGGGGTGGTATGTGACAATACCATATACACACTTACAGATACATACAGGCCTATGTCATGCTCAATGGCAATGATGTTGGATCCCCTACTGGCACTGGCTGCAGTACGTTTCAGATCTGTTGTCATTTTTAGCTCTTGCCCCTTGTTTTTCCCCGATGCCTCCCAAGACTGCCTGGCTGACATGTCTGACTGGTCCTCCTCTGCAACATGCATCTTGTCGCACCACTCTTCTGCTGGACTTGCTGAGACAGGGAACCCAAGCAAACATTACTTAACTCAATGACAGAGCAATGCATGATCAGGCAAGTAGATGCCATTCACTCCCACAACAGGATACGGCAGACACCGACACCATGATGCCCACACACATGGCTGCACAGCTACATAGGCGTGAACCATGCTAGACTGAAACAGCTTATGCCATGAGGAGGAACTCATTACTGGCACCTGGGCACTCAGCAGGTGTATGGGGTCATGGGTGGCATTGACATCACAGCAGTCCACACTTATGAGAGTGAGTACATACATCCTGCAATTGGACACAGTGCTGCAGTAGAGTTTGGCATGGCATACACAGTGCCAGTGGTTCTTGCTGGTGGTGGGTGTGGGTGACACATGTCAGGGTCTGCACATGTCACAGGGTGTGCATGCAGCTTCTGCAACATGTGTGCTTGGCAATGTCACACATCAGTGGCATTGGTGCGCATGGAGGGTGTAGTGCTGTTCATCATAGCTGTGCCAGCCCCCACTGGTGACACATATACCTGTATGTTTACTGTCTTACAGATGCATCCAGAGGTGCAGATGAGGAAAGTGACAGCCAGGAAAAGGTGTCACAGTGGACAGAAGACCTCAGTAGCCCACAGGATAGTGTGGACAAAGACCAGGGTGGGGTATTGAGAACTTTTGTTCTTCTCTTAGATATAGAGCAGGCAGGTTAAGCTCCAGTATGATACTGACGCTAGTACAGTAAAGGTTGTGCTAGATGCTGGGGACACAGCATGGTCACCAACTGGTGAGTGGGACAGAACTGCTCAGCCCAGCGGGATGCAACACATGGCAAGGCAAGGCAAGCTATGAGATGCACTGTTGCTCCCTGTCAGTCACCTTGGAGCACACATTAGAAGGCCCTAACTACTGTCATGCAGGTCCCTCCACATTATAGAAATACAGAAATTGTCAGCAGGCCCATCCAGTCTGCCTGTTAGTCCTACACTAGTTTGTGGCCTCTGACCCTACCTGGTCAACGGCTTTTCACCCCTCCTTCCCACCTCAAAGGTTCCCTTATGTCTGTCCCACTCATGTTTAAATCCCTCCACCATACTTGCTCCCACTACCTCCTGTGGCAGACCATTCTATTCATCCAGCACCCTCTTCATGAAGAAAAACTTCCTCACATTTCCCCTCAACCTGCCACCCTCCAACCTCATAACATGCCTCCTCATTCTTATACTCCTCCTATATTGGAATATGTCTCCCCCCCTGCACCTTGTTTATGCCCTTAAGGCCCTTAAATGTTTCTATCATTTCCCCTGATCCCTCCTCTCCTCCAGCGAGTACATGTTGAGGTCCTTTAATTTCTCCTCATATGTCTTCCAGTGCAAGCCTTATACCATCTTAGTCACCCTTCTCTGGACCGCCTCCACCCTATCAATGTCCTTCCAAAGGTGCAGCCTCTAGAATTGCACACAGTACTCTAGGTGCAGCCTCATCAGCATTTTAAACAATGGCATTACTACCTCCCACCTTCTGCTAGTGGTACCCCTGCATATGCACCCCAGCATGCCACTGACCCTCCCTGCAGCTTTTTCACTTTGTTTAGACACCTTTAAGTCATCAGAAATGATAATCCCCAGGTCCCTTTTTTCCTTGGTGATTGTCAGTAACTCCACCCCCCCCCCATCATGTAGCTCTCCTCAAGCTTCCCTCATCCCAGGTGAATTATTTTGCACTTTTTTGAATTGAACCTCTGTTGCCACACCTCAGACCAATTCTCTAGTTTCCCCAGGTCCTTCCTCATTCTCTCCACCCCATCTGGAGTATCCACCCTGTTGCAGATCTTGGTGTCATCTGCAAACAAGCAAACCTTTCCCTCCAGCAATGTCACTAATGAAGACATTGAACAGGACTGGCCCCATGGACTGATTCCTGAAGTACCCCGCTGGTCACCCCCCTCTCCCAGAATTGGATCCCATTTGCACTACCCTCTGCTTCCTGTCCATTAGCCAGTTCCTAACCCAGTTTACCACCTTTTGCCCCATGCCTAGACTACCATCTTGTTAACCAGCCTTTTATGTGGGACAGTGTTGAACACCACCTCCTCGATTTACTTCCTTCATTACACAGTCAAAAAAATCTATTACATTTGTTTGACATGACCTTCCTGCTGTGAATCCTTGTTGCCTCTGATTCTAGACCCTGCTGGATTCCAAGTGTGCCACTATTCTTTCTTTAAGCAGTGCCTCCATGATCTTTTTATTACCCCCAATTGTTTGACCAGGAGTGGCACACTAAGCTGAAAGCTTGTTTACAGATGCGACCTCGGATCACAGGGGAGTTAAGTGACTTGCTCAGGGTCACACAGTATGCAAGTGGGGGCTGTGGGATTCAAACCCAGGTCTCCAGATTTGCAGCTGAGAGCCTTAAACCACTGTGCTATACTGCCTCCTCTTACCTACTACCAAAGTGACGCTGATTGGTCTATAGTTCCCTGCCTCCTCCCCGCTACCACTTTTGTGCAGAGGGACTAAATGTGCCGTCTTCAGTCCTCTGGAACCACACCTGTGTTGAGTGACTCACTGAACATGGCTGCCAGAGGCGCTGCTACAGTAGGTCTCTTTACAGCTCCCTCAATATTCTCTGGTGCATGCAATCTGGCCCAATTGCTTTGTTCACTTTCAGTTTTAGAGCTCCTCCAGGACTATCTCTACTGTGAATGGACTTGTATTTACCTCTTCCCTCCCTTCACATCCATTACCCAGCTATGGTCCCTGACCTTCCCCCTCTTCTGTGAATACTGATCCCTTCCCCTTGTGCCATGTACTTATTATTTATGTTACCATGGATCCCCTTCCCATTTGCTGGCTGCATTTCATTACCCTCCCCCTCTTCTGTGAATACTGAACAGAAGAATTTTACAGGGAAATGTACCATATTGCAGTTACTGCACATGAGTCTGTAGCACAGGAGCTGCAGGTGTTGACTGTAGCATTACTGAGCAGAGTGTCAAGCAAGTGCAGGTGATGGCAGACTACAATGACACCAAGAAAATGATTTGGGCTAACATGCCCCAGCACATAAGTCTGCTTTGTTGTATTTCAGTGGCTGCTGAGGATCAGACAAGACTTGTGCTCTGAACTACAGTCGCTGCATTGTCACAAGCATCATCCCTGGCCCACTTGATGAAGGTGGCTGAGAGAATGTGCAGGTAACCCCACAGAAGCAGCTGCAGGCAGGGCAGGATGCACTTTGGGACACCACACAGGGGTGCAAAGTGGTTTCCATTGCACCCTGGCCCTACGCAGGCCATCCCCCTTGGCACAATCACAGGCACACATAGCAGCAGGCATTTGTGGGCATGTACAAACAGAGGAGAGAAAGACATAAGTGCCTCAGCTGGAACTTAAAGCCAGGCCACCTGGAATACCATTCCGGTTACGCTTCCAGCTGTGCCACCAAGGCAACTGGAAATTGGGCCGTCCTGGGAGCACATTACTGTTCCTCCATTGGACAACTTGCTGCTGCATAGAGCAGCTGGGATTCAAATCCTACTTGATGCACTTATTTCTTTCTCTCCTCTGTTTGTACGTGTTCCATAAATATGCAAGCTGCACTCTTGTGATTGAAAATGTAATTGACTGTTAAGCCCCAGATTGTGCATTGGAGAAAGAGTAATGTGATCTTGAATGGCCCAGTTTCCAGTTGCTTTGGTGGCACAGCTGATAGCCCAACTGGAACCGTATTCCAGGTGGCCTGGGTTCAAGTCCCAGCATAGGCACTTCTTTCCCTCCTCTGTTTGTATGTGTTCTATAAATATGAACATTGCACTTTTGTGATTGAAATTGTAATTATCTGTGCAACACCAGGTTATGCATTGGAAAAATAGTAATGTGCCCTGGGATGGCCTAGTTTCCAGTTGCCTTAGTGGCACAGCTGGTAGAACAACTGGAATGGTATTCTGGTTGGCTTGGGTTCAAGTCCCAGCTGAGGTTCTTAATTCTTTCTCTCCTCTGTTTGGTTGTGGGCATGGCATTAGTTCACCCACAGCCCCTGTGGTCTAGGGGCCCATGGAAGACATTGCTCCCCAGCAGTGCCCCACACATGGCAGGGGGGCCTACAGATGTAGGAGCAGTGACAGATTACCATCTTGCCTGAGACACTTGTGCCGATCCACCCTAGGCAGCACTGTGGTCACCTGTGGCACATTGCCCAGGTTACTATTTTTTTGCCCCACATACTCCCCGCTCCTTGTGCCTGGGACATGTTATTTATGTTACCACTTGATCCCCTCCCCATGTGCTCAGTGCACTGTCCTTATGTTTGCCCTGATGCCTTCTCCTTGTGCCAGCTGCATATTATTGATGTTATGTTACCCCTGATCCCCTATCCATGTGATGGGAGCACTCTCTTTATGTTTCTCCTGATTCCCTCCCCTTGTGACATGTACTTATTATTTATGTTACCACAGATCCCCCTCCCATTTGCTATCTGCATTTCATTATGTATTCCCTGATCCCCTCACCTTGTGCTAGATGCACATTATTTATGTTACCACTGATCACCTCCACTAATATGTTTTTCACAGGAAAACTCTGTAAATATTGTATAGTGGTGTGTTTTGTCTTATCTTGGACTGGCAGAGTTCTGGCCAATCAGTCTGTCCCTTACCTCCCTGGAGTTTCTGGC
Organism: Neoceratodus forsteri; assembly: GCA_016271365.2. Lineage (NCBI taxonomy): Eukaryota > Metazoa > Chordata > Ceratodontiformes > Ceratodontidae > Neoceratodus > Neoceratodus forsteri. Next base: position 1,375,669,372 of record CM028130.1, on the reverse strand, counting down.
CAGTCTGGCATTATACTGTACCTCCTATAGTGGATCGCTGATTGGTCATCGGGGTCTGCACTGCCATCCCATCCAGTATGTCATTCTCAGGAATGTGCAGTGGTATTCCATGTTAGATTGACAGGTTGTGGAGGATGTAGCAGGCCTGGAATATATTGTACTTTTGCAGAACTGTACAGCAGAGACCAGCCAGACTGATCTAGACATCAGAGAACATAGAAACATAGAAACATAGACTTTGATGACAGATAAGGATCACTTGGCCCACCTAGTCTGCCCATTACCCTACCTACAGGATAAGCTGAAGATCCTAGTTAACCAACAACCTATTTCTTTCTACCCCCCACAAGAATTGCCTTATGCCTGTCCCATGCATTCTTGAATTCTCCCACAGTTTTAGACCCTACAACCTCCTCAGAAAGGCTGTTCCATGCATCCACCACCCTCTCTGTGAAAAAATACTTAATCACATCGTCCCTGAGCCGTCCGCCCTCTATCTTCAGACTGTGTCCTCTTGTTCTTTCACATCTCTTTTTCTGAAAGATGCTACCCTCTTGGACTTTGCTGATTCCACTGAGGTACTTAAAAGTTTCTATCATGTCCCCTTCTCCCTAATTTCCTCAAGGATATACATATTAAGCTCCTTTAGTCTCTCCTCGTATGGCTTCTCATGCAGACCCTGCATCATTTAAGTTGCCCTCCTCTGGACTGCCTCCATCCTGTCTATGCCCTTGTGCCTCATTTAGAAGGTTATGAAGCCATGTTCGATGTTGTTCCTAGTAACACAGTTAACCACATTGTAACACTCCTCACTGCCTGTGGCTGGTTGCAGCACAGGAGCCATCATCCAGGGACAAAAGGGATATAAACTGTCTGCAGCTGTGGAGGGCAGTACGGCAGTTGGTTAGTTGCTGTTTTGGGTGCCAGGAGAGATGTGTAATACTCAGCAAGAAGCCATCTGCCTTGTATCTGCCCAATATCAAATGCCTGGCAGAGGGCCGGCCCTGTGGCACTAAGGGTTGAGGCGCTGGATGCCACACCTCACACCACACCGGCGACCTGGGTTTGGGAATGAGCCAGGGACACCGGGGGTCGGCTGGGGAGGAGAAGGATAGAGAGCCCAATGGCTGATCTTCTCCGGGGGGGGGGATCTCTGCAGTCTCCCACTTCAATACCACCATCTGGGGGAGCCCGGTGATAGGTGCGGTACATTGGGGCAGCAGTAAGGGGATTGGGTAGATGTCAGCAGGAGGCGGAGTGGGAGCCGCATCTCAATGTGCTTCCTAGCTCATTGGCTCCGTTGCACGCTGACGTCTAGGGAGAAAACCAGGAAACACCCCTCGGTCACTTCTAGGCGACAACACCACCTTGCGCTTCTCTGGCCCGCAACAGCAGACCCCGCTGTACAAGGATCCATGACTCAGAGTGCTGGTTCTGAGGAGGTAAGCACTAGGGATTCCTCCTCACCCTGCCCGTGGGGCTATCTGGGATACCTAGGCTAGTGGATCAAGTACTCTAGGGGCAGACCGCAGTGGGACTGGAGAGGAGCAGTTACTGTGGATGTCTCAGAGAGTGGAGAGAGGAGGTAGTTGGGGGATAAACATAAGGTTTAAAAAAAAAATGCCTGGCACAGATAGCAGTTGTGCCAGATGAAGGTATCATGTGACCCCAAGGGGTACTTCACAATCACACTGGTGACATGACAATTGCCATCACACCCTACCTGTACATTAACAGTCCCTCTCCCTCCAAAATTGTGCATTTATGTCAAAGTGGCTGCAATGTGGCTGCAATCCACTGCACCTGCTACATTTTGTATGACAGAAACCTGGTAGAATGCCTGCTTGTTACTGCTGTCCGCTCCTGTGATATTGGGAATGCGATAGAATCCTGATGTAGTCCTTACATCTCTTCATCAGACCATCTAGGAACTGGGAAAGTAGACAGAGCATTGTTGACTGTGTCATCCACATGGTGTCTCCAAATAGGATTTGGAACATGCCAGAGAAAAGGAAGAAGTGTTGCTGTTTCCTTCAGGTCCACCTACAGTGCCTGATTTCAAGATGTGGTGCTTTGGAGGTCCTCCCAGAGTACATCACACATATTCTTGATGGTGTTGCTGTCCAGTCTGCACTGGTTCACTATCTTCTGTTAAGGCCACTCCAGGAAGGTGTATCAGATTCTGTTGACTTTGTTGGGGGCATATACCAATAGGAAGCACCTGTGCAAATGGACAGCACATACCTAGGCTTCCTCTGAGTTGCATGTCAGCTCAAGTAGCAACAAGTGCAGAGGCATGTTGTGTGCATGTTTATCACAGGCCTGGCTCCTTTTTCTGGTCCCATTTACAGATGCTTCTGCTTCCCTGTGTTAATTTTTGATTTTATAAGATTAGCCTTCACTAGGTGTAATATTTGCAAACACCACTATCTGCTTTTCATATGCTTTCTGCTTTAAATGTATGATTGTACCTGATATCCACAGCCAGGATCCTCATTTGCATGTCATTTGCACACATTGGTTTTTGCACCCATTGTCATGTTTAGGAGCACTATGTCCACCCTTCAGATATGGGGAATGAGCCTGCTAACCATTCGCTAACCCCATTTTGGAGTTAAAAATCAAGTTTGTAAGCTGCAAACTATTCAAATGTCTTGGCCTGGGTATTTCTGTATTTTTGTTTTAAATTAATGATTACTGGAATTTTTAATTTACTGCTTGTATCCAATACAGTATACCTCCTGACTACTTTGACAGCTCAGTCATCCAGGGGAGTGGCTCACTATGCATTTGATGTTTCATTTATTCTATTTTGTATTTTGTTAACTGGGTGAGAACCCAAGGACAAGCTGTCCATTTTCAATGGAGCCCCAGACAAAAGGCAAAGCACAAAAGAGACAAACTGAAATAAGTAATGCAGTGCAAAATCTCTTCTGGCCATCAGCATACCGGCAGCAATGCACCCATCATTAGGGCACCAAATAATGCAATTCACCACCACCTCCCGAGGTCTGCCTCCCGAGTTAGAATATTTAGAAGGGGGTGGGGGCACAGAGGCATAGCCCTGCAAAAAGTAGTAATGGTGACATGGAAGCGTGGTGCCCTGTTACAAGCTTCTGCTGCTGGCACCTGCATGGGTGGAATCATGCAATGTACAGAGCAAATACAGAAGACAAAGTCATCTACATAAAGGCTTTTCACACACTGTTGTCAAACAGATAATTCTTATAATAATATTTAAATGTAACAATAAAGGATTTACACGCACTGTTGGCTAACACATAATTCATATAATTTTATTTAAATGCAGCAATATTATCAGCAGCAGTAAAACTGATAGTCAAAGGATTCTATTCTTTGGACATGGTGTAAGAAAATACTCTTTGATCATGTCGAGTTTTACAAAATGGTGTAGACAAAACACTGATCAAAACTAAGTGTGCTATGACATTTTTTAGGAGTAACAAGTTTGCAAGAGATATAAGGCCTTGTCCTTTAAGATATTCCATGCCAAAATACCCGACTTGCTGTTCCAGAGTTAACCACTGATGGTCTCCAAACAATGAAAAGTGAAATGTCAACCTGACAGCCCATAAGACTAAGGCTCTTAGTTCTCTGTGGCACAGTAGACCTAAGTTATGCATCAGGGAGTCTGAAGTTCTGCAGCACCAATAAGCCTACAGTACTTCCACAGCAGTGGGAAAGGTTCTGTGGTGCATAAATAAAGTGACACTCCAGGCTCATTCTGAAACCCAGATCATTGATGCCACCAGTAGCAGTGCTACTGCTGTGTCGGCAGCCCAGCCTCCAGGATAGTGGAGATATTTCAAGCCTCATTTTTCATCCCAGCCCTCTTTTCCTGATGTAGAACGTGGCCCCATGAGGCCTTGATGTGCAGGTCAATCCCTTGTGAGGGAAGGCTCCTCATCCTGCTGCAATGTGCCTACAGTACAGCTGAACACTGTGTAATTCCTTTCCAGGCTAGGAGCAGTGGGGCTGTGGCAGCACAAGCACCATCTTCATGCTGTCCAGCTGGTTCCATGAGCTCATCCCAAAACTTGAGTCTCTGGCACAGGAACACAACACGCTAGCTGCTGAGCCAATGGTCATCTCTACGCACATTTTTTTCATACATTTATATTTTGCTTTTTACATTTTGAGCCCAAATTTCCAACATAGATTTTTATGGCCCCTGTTGAACATGCCAGATGTGATTTGTAAAATATTGACTGAACGTCATTTCATACCAGGGCCCAGATATTCAAATTGCACCATAAAAGTGCGCAATAGCAGGAGCAAGCGCAAGTCCACTGCGCCCATGTGCAATACGCGTGATATTCAAACACTGCGCAGGTCAAGATGCACCTGCAGCACACGACTGAATATCGCACCAGCTGTGCCATAGTGCAACCAGGGATGTGCAGTGGCACAGTTCAGATGCACAATAGCACAACCAGGGATGCTCTGTGGAGCAGGGCAGCAGTGAAATAGCACAACCAGGGATGCGCAGGGACAGGATGCATGGGCTGACCACCCATGCTAGAGATGGGCAGAGGAGCACACAGCAGAACAGAAATCACCCCCCACACCCCAGGCTCTGCACAACCGGGGGAGAGCTGGAATAACCACTGGCCCATGGATACAAGCAACAAAGCCGCAGCCAGGGCATGATGCCCCAGCACACCCCCTGGCAAGCTGTGACCTGCACACGGAGGTCCAGCCACCCCATGCCACACCATCCCTCCAATGCAGAGCACACCCTGCACCGTGATCCCCAGACACCCTGCCCAGGAGCAGCGCCCACCAGTGCAGGACACCCCATGCACGCCACCACCCCCACTGTGACAATGCAACCCTGTGCACCACAGAACCATGCAAGGCAGCCCCACCACGAGCACCCTTCAGTGGGTGGCAGCAGACAGCGATGCAACGACTGCAAACACAGTGCCACTACGCACATCCCCTCCAAGGTACAGCTGAGAGACCGACCATGTGTCGGCACATGAGGTATCCCACACGTGACAGGTCATGCCCCGGACCCCACCACCAGTGGTACAGCACCATGCACACCCTCCCAAGGACACACCTCGACCCAGCACTGGCCACAACAGCCAGCGCAGACACCCACAGTGGTGCATGGAAGCATGCGCCACACAGGATGCAACACAGTGCATGGACAAACACCCACCTATACCCAAGGGCACACCAACACAGGGACAAAGTAGCGGGTCAACCAAGGCCCTGGCATGTGGCCACGGAAACCATGTACACATGGCCAGCACCCCTCCATGGCACAGGAGTGCCAGCCACCCTGCACAGGCACCATGAAGCTGTACACCACCAGCATGCGCCCGGAGCACAAGTGACAGACAGTGGAGCACATCCTCTGCAACAGACACAAGTGACAGCATGGAGGTGGGACAACAACAGCGGAGGCCACAGTGCTACCCAAGGCAGACATGCACCACACCAGTGACAGGAGGCAACCCGGCATTGTGCTGGGTACAGTGGCTGTCCAGCATGGACAGCCACCACTGACATGCCAGTGGACCGTGCAGGTCACAGACATGCAAGGGTGTCAGCTGCACAGGCCATGGATGGCCTGACAGGTGCACCATGGACACAGTGCATGCACCATGGACCGCTGCACACAGTCATCAAGTACACTGGGAACAACACACAAACCACAGACAGTGACTGATAGCTACGCCCACACCATAGTCGCTTCCCCTACGGACACACACACACACACACACACACATGCCCATGACTGCACCACCCCTGACGCTATACACACCACTGCAGCTGAGCACCTGTAGCCCACTGCAAATCAGAGACCACCACAGTAGGCATAACAAAACAAATGTACATTAAAAGATAGAAAACAACTATTTACAAATATTTACAAAAATGTTGGGGGTGAGGGCCACAAACCAGGTAAGGGTGGGTAAGGGGCAGGGGTGAACAAATGGTAGAGGGAAGGAGGGGTGTGAGGGTGGGTCCAGGGGGGTAGGTGAAATCCTGGGGTTCATGAAGTTCAGCGGGAGCCCCGCTCCCCGCTCTGATGCACCTCCCACCATGCCTCCTGTGGACTCCTAGCAGCTCCATCCTCTGTAAAATTTCCAGGGAGGCCCTGGCCACCTGCAGAAGCTCCTGCAGTGCCCTCTCGATGTGCAGCATCCACCGTCCACATAGGACAAGGGAGCAGAGTCAGTAGGTGTGAATGCACAACCCCCTGCAGCCCACCCACTGTGCACGGCATGCGGCCATGGGACATGCCTCTGTGATGGTGTGTGACCACCCACAGTGATTGTGTCCACAAGACCTGCCCACCCAGGTGCACACAGCCATGCGGACTGCCACACACACCCACCACCCAAGTCCCGCACAGCACCACCGTGGCTGTACAGTGACATGGCTATGCGGTGCGAAGGAAGTAGCATAGCCATGTACCCGGTGCACGCATGAACCACCAGCGATGCACACCCACACATGCAGTGCCACTGGACAGTGCTGACTGTACTGTGTGCCGTGAACATCAGTGGTGTCAATGGATGGTGGCCATGCCCCACCACCTGCCCTGCAACACAGCATGCACAGAATATCCTGGAAGAAAGGCACTCACCATCATCGGCCTGATCCGGGCACTGTAGTCCGCTGCGACTGGCTGTCTTTGGCTGTTGACCAGCTCCCCCACCCATGCCTTGGTGTCAGTCCTGTCGGGCTTGGCGTCACTCTTCAGGCCTAGGCTGCAGACATGGAGAGGGGAATATCAGTACAACCCAGTATCAAAGGCCACCCACCCCCGGGTGTGTGCAATCCCGCACAGCCCAGCCATGCCGCAACCCCCCCAACACCACCTCCACCACCAACACCACAAACACTACTGCCCACACTTGATGGCCCACCCCCTGTGTGGTGGACACATGCCCACTGCGACACCCGTACTGACGCAACCAGAGTACAGATGGGGCACCTACCTAGTCGTGACACTGAGCCTCTCCTGGCGCATGCTCGGTAGCATGGTCTGCCACGTTCAGATGCTGTGCGGTACAGCACTGCCATTCCCCATCATGCTGTCACCGAACAGCACGATAGTGGTGCACCCATGTGGACGAATGGTAAGTAGGGGGCAAAGGTCGGGCACAGGGTCAAGGGTCTCTCGCACATGGACCGCCACAGCATGATTGGTACTGCCTGCGTGTAGCACGATTGGGTGTCTGTGTGAGATGCCCTGTAGTGGCCTACCGCGCTGTGGCTCCACGGTGCCTATGGCACCCCAGTGAAAGAGCGCCATACATGTGAACAGCGCAGTAACACCACTGGCACAATGGTGGCATGCTCTGCACTGCCTCCCGCACACAGCATGTCAGTAGCACAGCAGTCGTCAGTTTCAGCATCCCGGGCATGTGCTGTTCAGTGTCCACTGTGCACGTCACAGAACTACGACTTTGCCTGAGCACGTTCAACACAATTGTGCAAGGTGCAACAGCGCGCTATTCAGATGGCATATGCAAATCAGCTCATCAATGATTCAATTGTCCAGATACTGCATTAGCATCCACTTAAAATTGCGCCTCGCCTCATTTGCATGCGTTGCGCTATATAAATGTGACATTGGGCTGCAGAGGTCATAGTCTGGTATTGCAGTCTATTGTGGTGAGTTGCATGCTGTTTGGGAGTGTGGACTGCGGTATATGGGAGATGCATGGGACTGCACAGTCAGAGGTAACACCTGTCATTCCCACAGGATAAATGACGAGTGACTGTGAGGTGGAGGAGGAGGAACAGAGACGTGGGAGAAAGAGGAGGCCAAACTTTACCAAGGCAGAAACAGATGCCCTGTTTGAGGCCTACCTTGACCAGGAACTGCTGCTCAGTGGACAGCGGGGAACACCACAGGCCCGTGCTGCTGCATGGGGAGAGGTGGCGCAAGCCATCAACCAGCATGGCAGCCACCAGCAGTCCGTGCAGGAGTGCAAGAAGAAGGTGGGCACAGACAGGAGGAGGATTAAGGATAAGGTGGCTGCCATCAGGGCAGCATGGGCTGTGACCGGTGGGGGACAGCCGGCCATGCAATGTCTGACCCCACAGGAAGAGCAGGTTGCTGGCAGCATGTGGCATTGTGCCATCGAGGGTGTTCCAGGTGGTGGCTTCCAGATGGGTGGTAGCCCGTCACTGCATGGTAGGTCCTGATCTGTCACTGTGGGGGGGGGATGCCATTGGGTAGGGCAGATACATTAATGCTACTGTGTTCCCTTACAGCTACTGAGCATCTACATTGGTCAGCTGTGGTGGGCTCATCCACTGAGGGTGATACCCTGGACACAGAGGAGGGCCCATCCACCTCCACAGGTGTCCGAGGGTTAGGATGACAGTGAGCCCACCTGGCTGTCTGGACTGATGTTGGTGGAGCAGGTGCAGAGGAGACCCTGACCGTGTCCCAGCATGCCAGTGTCCAAGGATGCCAGCATGCTGAGACTCGGACTGGTGCCGGATCCATCACTGATGATGATGGAGCTCACATCATGGACAGTGATATGTGTAGGCCGCAGGATGGCCGCACAGCAGGTTACAGCTTGGGCATAGCAATGGGTGGTGCCACCATGGAGGCCTGTGTGACATTACAGTCCCAGCCTGTGCCTGTCTGCATCAGTGGGGCAGCACTGGTGTGTGTCCAGGACAGTGGGACTGTTGCAGCCACTGCGGCGGCACCATTGAGCACTGGAGAGTGGCAGCTGGAGGGGCAGTGTCAGCAGTTGGCCAGTGGTGATGGGGGGACAGTGTCGGGGGCAGCATCAGTGCACTGCCCGTGGACATGCCCAGGCATGGCCCTGGAGTGCAGTGCCCAACCTCAAGGGGTGTTGCCCATTACGGCTGCAAACACCATGAGGGACAGCATGCCGATCAGGCGGATGACCTCTTAGATGAGCACACCTGCATACGCCATGATTCAGTGGATCAGCAGTTGCAGCTTGTGATGGCGGTGGATGCACTCAGTGCAGTCCTGTGCTAGGCAGAAAAGTGGCACAACAGGGACACCGATCTGCTCCTGGCAGGGATGGACTGGCTGCGGGAGGATGTGACTGCCGCCATTGACAGGCAGATACAGGCATTCACAGCTGTCATGGCCACAATGGGCACAGTTATTTGCCCATGCATCGCAGACACCGTGCAGTGCAATGTCCATCCTCAGTTCCCGGCATCATGCAACACCATCCTTGTCGACACTGGGTTCAGCTGTGGGCATCCCAAGCACACCTGGCGCAGGCATGTTCAGTGAGCTGCAGACCCCTGCTCAAGAACGATCACGTTCCAGCAGTGGAACCCCTGAGGGACCATCGGTGCCACCCCATGAGGCCATTGGTCAGCCTGTCACTGCTGGCGGGTCTCGATGGGGCCGCCCACGCATCCGTGGCTGCCGTGGCACTGTGCCACATGACTGACCTGTCTCCCACCATGGCTACTGTCTGATGCTGCCCTGTGTACAGTGTGTTGTTCATTGTGCAATGCACGGGTGGGGTACCTGGCCCTGCACACACACACATGTTCCATGTGCATACACTCCTGGCTGCTGGCCACTGTGGCGTATGCATGATGATGCCCGCATTGCGCTGTCCACCACTGTGCAGTGGTGCCCAGCATCTGAGACATGCAAAATTACAAGAACTGGGCATGGTGGTCTGTGGACGTGTGTGGCTAGGGGTGGCGGTTGGGGTCGGCGTGCCTCCTACCCTTTGTCCATGTCTTGTGGGGAAGTGTGTGTGTGTGTGTGTGACCCCGTGCCATGTTAGGCCTTGCCCATCCCTGATGGCATGTGTGGTTCCATGCTCAGCCAATTCTCTTTACGACATGCACCCCTGGGGTTTCTCCATGCATGTTTGTGGGTTGTGCACTTGCCATTGGTGGTTACACGTGGCCCCTTGACTTACCTGGGTTGGTTGAAGTGCTCCTCTGTGATGGTGTCCCGGTGCAGCTGCGCCATCCGGATCAGTCGGGGGTCCCTTCAACCAAGGGGGTGCTGCCCATCACCATCTGCACGAGCATCCTCATCGTCCCCATCGCTGTCCCCCTCCTTAACCTGTACAGCTATCCCACAGTAGTTGGCCATGTTGTGCAGGATGCAACAGGCCAGGAATAGCTCACAGGCCTTTGAGGGGCTGTACTGTAGGGCACTGCCAGACATGTCCAGGCAACAGAAATGTGCATTCAGCATCCTGAACACCCACTCTATGACATTGCGTGTGGTGGCATGTGCCTCATTGTAGCATTGCTGCGATGGGGTTGTGGGTCGCCGGTAAGGTGTGAGCAGCCAGGGACAGAGTGGGTATCCACTGTCACCTGTGTGTAGAGGGTGGACATTAGTTTGGTGATCAGTGTTGCCCTGCCATGGGCCATCTAGGTTAGTACCCATGTCACCTCTGACTATGCCCCTCCCAAGATCCATGTCTTTCTGCATGATTTGCATACTTACCCACTAGGTGGCCAGTGGGGATGTTCCCACTCTCAAACCTGTGGCACAGTGCAGACTGGTGCCAGATGAAGGCATCATGTGCTCCCCCAGGGTGCGTGGCACAGACATTGGTTATGCACCCCATAGCATCGCACACCACCTGGCAGTTGATGCTTGCATAGCCCTTCTGATTTATGTATGCTGCACCTTCCAGGCCAGGTGGCATGTGGATGGTCACATGGGTGCAGTCAATGGCCCCGAGCATGCCAGGCATACGTGCTACCCTGTGGAACTCTTGTATGTGTGCTGTGCACTCTGCCTGTGTGCTAGGGAAATGGATGTCCTCAGCAGCATGTGGCAGCAGTGCACTGAGGAATTGTGTGAGTAGGCGTGATGTGGCTGACTGGGTTATGCCTGTCGTGTCTCCTGTTGGTCTCTGGAAGGTACCTGTGGCAAGCAGGCACATGACAGCTGTCACCTTTGTCTCCACTGGCAGAGCATGGCTCTGTCGTGTGGGTGCCTGCATTGCATCACTGCACAGCTCACAGACCTGCCTATGGATTGCCTGGTTCAGGCGGTACCAGCCCACTATCTCAGTGTCACTGTACAGCTCGAAGCTGGTGCGGGCTTGGTACTGCCTGTTGGGGGCATACCGCTGATGGGCCCTTCCACAGCCACGCCCCCATGCTACCTGCCTTCTCACACCCCTCATTACTGCCTCCATCTGAATGGTGGCACTGGCCATGTCCTTGGCTTGTGTTACCCCCCTGCCAGCTGTATTCCCATTCCCCCCGATGTCCTTTCTGCTACTTCCCCTGCACAGGGAACACCTCCCAGATTTGGATGTCCTGCCCACTGTCAGTGCCCTCAGTCCACTGTAGCACTTTCTTTTTCCTCCTGCACAGTGGCACAGGCTCCCCACTCCATTCCTGTTCCTGGTAGTTTCCAGGTGTGCTTTGTCCTGCTCCTGCCCTGTCCTGCTGTCTGCTACTGTCTGCCTGGTTGCTGTCACTTGGCTCCCAAATCTGGCTTCCCTGTAGTTTTCTTGCACCTCTCTCTTGTTCCTTTTCATTTTGGATCATTTCCGCTATCGCGCAACTTCCGTTTGCTCCCCTACTGCACATGGCATATGCTGTTGAATATCGCACTGCACCATTTATTCGTGGTTCCTCCCCCTTCAGTTGCACATGCATTCATTACCATTGCACTCTTGTGCATTGCGATTTGGGGGGCACAGCTGCCTCCCACTGAATATCGCACAATGGTGCATTTTCGGACTTGCCCTGGCACATCCCTGTTGCGCATGGCGCAACCCTTTTGAATATCTGGGCCCAGAAGTACAAAAATGTGCTTTGAACAGGATTTGAATAATGACATTTATCATGTTCATGAGGTGGTGTGAACAATTAGCTGTATTGAAAATTTGGGATTAAAAATGTTAAAAATTACCAATGTTATGAGTAAACATTGAAAAAATTCAATGTACCTTTATAACATTGTAGTTTGTTTAAGATTCTGACCCCAAAATGTCAACACAGTTTCTTTTATGACCAACTTTTCATAAACCTAGTAGGTGGATTTTTTTCTAATCCTGCCTGAAAGATGACTTCATATAGTGAATGTGAAATCACCTTTTGGGCCAGATTTGAAAAATGACACCCATTGTACCTTGTTCATAAGGCTGGATCCCAAAAAAGCCATGTTGAAAATTTTGTAGATAAATATTGAACAATAGCAAAGTTATGAGTGAACACTAAAATATTTCAATGTTCACTGATAACTTAATCATTTTACCATATTTTTTCTATGCAGTTTTCAACATATTCTATTTATGACTCTACTGCATGAATCCCATAGATGAAACATTTCAAATCCTGCTTGAAAGGTGATTTCATGGAGCAACTGCAAAATTACCTTTAAGGCTGGATTTAAAAACTGTCAACTACCTTGTTCATAGGGGTGGTCCAGAAATGGCCGCTGCACACATTTGGTGAATAAATATTAAAAAATAGCCAGGTTATGCGTAGAAGTTCAAAATGCACCACATTGACCACACTCACATTGTTTCCTCAGTTCACGGTCGTGGTTACAAGAAGAAGACATGTTTTCATTACAGAGGGCATCTATGGCATTGAACTGGTTTTAGATGAGGGGTATGGGGTGCAGGGTTGTGAGTGCTGAGTGGGTCAGGTCAGGGTGGGGGGCTTGGGGCAGGCAACAAAAGACATTAATAGACTTTTTTTGATTTTCAAGTATATTAAAAAAGACTATGAGGGACTGTTTTCTTCACTACAACAGGTGCTGTTCATATTGGGAGGGAGCACACTACATGGAGAGGGAGTGTCCTATGCAGGAGGCTCAGTACCTTATTTACAGGTGCCCAATTTGTGCACAGTAAGAGTGCATTCTGACTTACCACGTCAATGGGGAAAACAGTGCTGCCTGTTTTTTTTTAAAAACTGGAACCTTATTTGCTGATGTACCAGCACTCAGGGCTGCAACTTCCATTGTTGGCTGTGTGTTCCATGGTCAGCAGTGAATTCCATGGATTTTCACTGGTCGTGGAACTGCAGTAAACTGACATTCTACCATTTAGTCCCCACAGCCCTCTCATTGTCTTAAAACAAATGAAACCTACCCCATGCATCAGCCCCACCACCTTCTTAACCAGCCTTGAGAGTGCCATTGAGTGGCCTTGTTTTAAATTTATATTATTATCCAGTCCAACACTTTACAATGATCCTCTGCCTCTTTGTCACTCAAAAGCATTGTAAGGTCTCCTCTTAGACATTACTCTGCTCCCTCATAAAACAAGAAAAAAAAACATATCTTAGCCACAAACCTCACTTCATCCAGAGCCACACTGATTCATTCTATTATATTGGCACTCTTTTTTTGGTCCAACACTGTAGGATGATCCTCTGCCACATCCTACTATTGCTGGGCCCAAATACTGGATTCATGCCCCATAATGACTTTGTCTTGCCCCAGAAAGAACTACTGGAATGAGGAATAAGCATTCTGGCCTACTAGCAGTCATAGGAAAGGGCAGTGGGTCATCATACAGGCTTCCACAAAAGAAGGGTGGTAATATAAAAAATAGGGTGATTCAAGGGAGCTCCCATGGCTGAGTAGGGAAGGTCTGAGGAGTTGAGATGGTTGGGGTGAATTTATTTGCTATAAAGCTACAAGCAGGCTTAGTAATTGGGGGAAAGGAGTGGGGGCAGGCTCTGTCTGACTTACTGGGGCAGTTTCTGTGTAATTTCTGTGGCCAGACCCAAATTATGTGGCAGGTCTTAATTTCTGCTGCAACTGCCACATGCCACAGAAATTGCAGAAAAAGAGGGCCTTGGCAAAGACAAAATGACATGCACCATTCAGAAGTATTTAGACCCTCTGCAGACATGAAGCTGTGGTCACATTATACATGGTGATGGTGTAATCAATCAAACAAATAATTAAGAAAATAATAGCTAATTTTCATGATGCATGGACCAGATGACTTCTTATTTTATACAATAAACCCAATCTACAGTATGCAGATTTCACTAAACTGTTAATGTTGATGACATTAGTAAGCAAAGAGTACAAACTCAAGTCAAGATATTTAAATGTATTAATGAGCTGACTATTAATAGTTCTGAGTTCTAGCAGCAGAGACATAGCCCTTTTTTGCCCAATAAAAATCATACCTTATGTTTTCTTAGTATTAAGAGGCAATTAATTTTGGGAGAGCCAATATTTAAGATAAATGCTGACTGAATATTTTCTTGAAAAATAGACTAGTCATGGCCACTAAAGAACAAAACTACGTCATCCATGCACAGGACCATTTCAACCTTATTAATACCTGATACTAAATCATTAAGGTAAAGACTGAACAAATGGATGACCACAATGGAACCCTGAAGACTCCAATGTCCATCCCTACAAAAATAGAAGATGAATTACTAGTTTTAGTACACTTGTCCCCTGTCAGATAACTAGTACTGAAACCATTCCACAGTACTAATAGAGAAACCTTGCACCACGAGTGTGGACAGCAAGCAAATGTGGTTCACCAAATCAAAAGTCGTAGTAAGACAGAGAAACACTCTAATAGTAGTGTTTCTCAAATCCAACACACCATGAAGATATTCTGTTAATCTTAACAAAGCAGCCTGGGTCCCAAAGTGAGCCCCAATACTATGTTGTTTTGTAGTCAATAAATTATAGGAATCAAAATAATCATAAATCGGATGTATACCCTTGAGGAAAGAAGGGAGAGAAGGGATATGATAGAAACTTTCAAATACCTCAAGGGAATCAACAAAGTCCAAGAGGGTAGCATCTTCCAGAAAAAGAGATGTGCAAGAACAAGGGGGCACAATTTGAAGATGGGGGGGATGGCTCAGAGGTAATGTGAGGAAGTATTTTTTCACAAAGAGGGTTGTGGATGCATGGAACAGCCTCCCTGAGGAGGTCGTGGAGTCAAGAACAGTGGGGGAATTCAAGAATGCATGGGACAGGCATAAGGCAGTCCTAGTGGGGGGTAGGAAGAAGTAAGCTGTTGGTTAACTAGGATCTGCAGCTTATCTGTTAGGTAGGAAAATGGGCAGACTAGGTGGGCCAAGCGGTCCTTATCTGCCATCAAATTCTATGTTTCTATGGATGAAACACTGAACATTCTAAAGATTTAGATAAAGAAGGCAAGAAAGATATAGCATAATAATTGGAGACATCAATATATGACCTCAACATAAATATGGGAACCACAGTTACCTGCTTCCAAGTCCGCGACACCTGCCTAGAACACAAAGCTAATTTAAATAAAATTCTATCCAGGATAACCAATTCATTGTGTGCAAAACAAAATAAAGACATTTCATACCATCCAATTAAATAGAAGAAGACACCTTCATAGATATCAAGTGTTTGAGTCTCTTGCTGAGAAAGACTTTTTGAAACAGAAAGCAGGATTAGTAATAGAATTATAATCCAAGTGAAAGTTAAAGTGACCAGCTACATTTGATCCCAGTTCTGTGCAATTAGTAGCTAAAGTAGATCATGTGATATTGTTAAAACTAAGCATTGAATTTTGCTGAAATATCAACAGGTATCAATTTAACAGACAATGAAAATTTCTGTTAAGAAAATAATTAATACATTTCTACGAATGCCCTGGATTGGGAAAAGAGACAATCTGTTTTCCAGTTTAAAAATCAGTCTTGCATTTTCATACCAGATGCATACAATGATTGCACAATTCATTGTAAGCTAACAAGAGCCTAGGATCCTTACTGACTTTACATTCTTCCAGGCTTTCTTCCTTGGTTCTGGTTATCAGCTGCCTCACATATTGTATAAAACAAACACAGCACACTTAGTGAGGATGTGTTCCAAGGGAATGTCATTAATGGTGAGAAAACTTAGCTATTAATCTGGAAATGAAGATTTGAATCCCAGCACCAAATTTTAGTCAGTGAGTTTAAGCATGGTGCATATTCTGAATCCTTGTGATTAAAGTGCTATTATACCCCTGAAAATACTATTAATTTTTACATGTAGTGAGTTGTTAATATTTCTAATGTCCAGAGAGTGTGTTCTTTTTAATTTTTTTACTAAGAAGATTTGATTGGTTATACCAGTGCATAATATGATGAGTACAACACTGCTTTATCTTGAGGCAGGCGTGCCAGTTCTGTTCCACTTCAGACATTGTCAGCATTGTAACCTTAATGACTTACATCACAACTTTATTTAACATATTTTTCTCCCAATTCCTGCAGAGCTCAGTGGTGGTTGTACCACTCATCTGTGCTCTATCACCCCCGTTGGGGATCATGCTGTGCAGCACTGGGGGCTTATGCATTATTTTTTCTTTCTTGCTTGTTTTCCCTGAACCTCAATGCCACCCCTGAGGATGTTGGCATGAAGGACAGAAGTCCATACTGTACACATCCGGCACACTTCTCAGCCAAGTGCCTAATAATGTCCTCCTCCCCACACTGTGGATAAACACAGCCATAGAGTCAAGCCATACAAAAGCAAGGGTACTGGACTTCAGGATGGCTGACTTTGGCAAAATGGGAGATTGCCTTAGAAAAGCAGTAGCAAACTGGCAAGAAGGAGTGGTGGAGGAACAACTGGGAAAAATAAAAACTGCCATCAGAGAGGCAACAAGCCTTTGTGTGAAGCAAATAAATGAATCAAAATGAAGGAAAAAAAACACTAAGGTTCTCAAAAGAGGTGTTGGGAAAGGTTAGAGAGAAAGAGATAGCATTCAGGAAGTGCTGTATAAGGAAACACAGAAGAAGCAGGACAGAGAACTGTACTAGTTAAAACAGAAGGAAGCGGGGAAGGCAGCCAGAATAGCAAAGGCCTAAACTGAGGAAAAGATAGCCAACTCAGTTAAGAAGGGGGATAAAATCTTTTATAGGTACATTAGGGAGTGAAGAAAGACCAAGGGAGGGATAGTGAGGCTTGATGGGGGGTGCAGAGGGTGACACTGAAAAAGCAGGAATACTGAATGAATACTTCTGCTCAGTATTCATAAAAGAAGAGGAGTGGGAGGTATATAAACCAATCAATAGAAGCATTCTGGATAGGAAAGTCAATACCAGCACGTTCACAGAAGAAAGGGCCCTGAAAGAACTCCTAAAACTGAACGTGAACAAGGCAATGGGGTCTGATGGGATTCACCACAAAATTCTAAAGCAACTAAGGGGAGAACTAGTGACACCACTGACTACCCTTTTTAACAAATCGTGAGAGGATGGTGTGGTACCTGAGGACTGAAGAAGGGTGGATGTAATACCCCTTCACAAAAGTAGGAGCAAGGAGCAATTTCTACTTCTACTACTGCCTCTAAAACCAAACCACCCTTCCATTTCAAACTAGTAAGGCACATAGAAGTCTATAAATATGTAAAGAAGGCCATTTCTAAGTCCCGAGCAAGCAGCGACACTATTGACCTTAAACTCTTGTCCCTCACTCGAGGAAGTTCTGCTCCCTCACAAAATTTTCAATCTCCCTCTGCTACAGCCAATTCCCAGGAAATGGAAAGCTGCAGTTGTCACTCCGGTGCACAAAAGTGGTGATAAGTCACTGTCTGGTAACTATCGCCCGATATCAATACTACCACCTCTCTCTAAGGCCCTTGAACGCTTGGTGGTGGACCAACTCTCAGACCACCTGGGAAAGCACAACATCCTATGCACTCAGCAGCATGGATTTAGGAAAGGGCACAGCACATCGACTGCCCTACTTGAATTCTCAGGAGCAATCCACAATGCCATGGACAAAGGAAACCTAACTGGAGCAGTCTACATTGACTTAACCAAGGCATTTGACACAGTTCACCATGGCCTACTTATCAAACAACTACTATCCCTAGAGCTTTCGCAGGGTCCTGGTGACTGGGTAAAAAATTACCTTGCTCAGCGCTCTCAATCTGTAAAAGTAGCTGGAGTTCTCTCAGACTCAAAACCGGTTCGCTCAGGAGTTCCCCAGGGATCCATCCTGGGCCCCCTCCTTTTCAGCCTTTTCCTAAACTCCCTCCCCAAATCCTGCCCTGAACAAATAATCCTCTATGCCGACAATGCTGTGATTCTTGCCACTCATAAAGATCCGAACCTCTTACGACTCAACCTTCAGCATGCTTTTTCCAAAGTTGAGATGTGGTTCCTTGAACATAAGCTGGTACTAAACCACAAAAAAACTAAATCCATGCTCTTCTGTAACCCACAAAACAAGAAACGGCAAGTCCCACTCACCATTAATACATACCTAGGAAATACCCTTGAACAAGTGCCAATTTTCAAATATCTTGGAATCAACTTTGATCAAGGCCTAACCTTTGCAATTCACATTGATAGTACAGCAAAAAATATTAATCAGCGAATTGAGATTCTGTATCGGAACCGACAGCTTCTTACCCATTCTGCACTGAGGATTGCCATCCAATCCTCTATCATCTCAGTCGGTGATTATGGCTTAGTTATATACGGATCTGCCACTACTACAGCACTTAGTCACATTACAACATCCCTAAATAAGGCCTGTCGGTTGCTCACTGGTGCACACCGACGTACCCACACATGTGAACTCTATGCTGACTCAGGTTGGTTGCAACTCTCAAACTGGATAAAGTACCTTACCTGCCTGATGGCGAAAAAATCCACTCTGGGCCTCACTCCACCCTGTATCCAAGACCTGTTATGCCCGAGCGCTAGCACCCATTTTACCAGAAGATCAGAACACCAGCCTCTCCAAGTCCCCCCGATGCCGGACTTCTCAGGGACAAAGATCATTTGCCTATCGTGCCCCCAGCTGGCTAAATGCCCTCAGCACTCATATTACTGCCTCCACCTCTCTAGGTATTTTCAGATCAAGGCTTTTCTCTCACCTGGCCACCTCCAGCTCCTGTGACTGCCCTGATTAAACCTCCTATTTTCTCACTACCCACCCTGTCCCGTTATTTGACAAAGACATGTTTGGGAAACCTTTTCTCCTGCTATTGTCTGCTCCCCACACCTTTCACTTACCCTCTCTGTTCTGGACTTTTTTCCCTATTTGTTTCTCCTAATCTGGCATGACCTCTTTCTTGTAATAATAATGTGAATATTGATATCTCATGTCCTTTTGCACAAATGATTTGATATGTATTTGTATATGTTTTCTTGCTCTTGACACAACACAAATTGTTGTGTTATCTATGTAACCTTTTGTACTGTACCTAATTGATGTGGAACCTTTGTAAAAGAGCCTCTGGCTCAAAGGTAGTAATTCCTAGAACAATAAACTAAACTAAACTAAACAAGGCAGAGGCAGGAAACTAAAGACCTGTTAGTTTGACCTCAGTGGTAGAGGAAATGATGAAACCACTTCTGAAAGAAAGAATTGTTGATTTCCATAGGCCAGCGGAGTACAGGACCCAAGGCAGCATGGATTCACAGTGGGAAGATCATGTCAGATGAATCTCATAGATTTCTTTGACTGGGTGAACAAAGTAGTAGACCAGAGAAGAGCTGTGGACATGGCCTATCTAAACTTCAACAAGGCATTTGACACAGTCCCACACAAAAGATTAATAAACAAGTTA
Source organism: Neoceratodus forsteri (assembly GCA_016271365.2). Taxonomy (NCBI): domain Eukaryota; kingdom Metazoa; phylum Chordata; order Ceratodontiformes; family Ceratodontidae; genus Neoceratodus; species Neoceratodus forsteri. The sequence continues at coordinate 1,375,649,837 of CM028130.1, read as the reverse complement.
GCCTGCCAGGGAGTTGGTCCCAGGCTGGTAGCCTGGGTAAAACACTGGATGGGAAACAGGACACAGAGGGTAACAGTAAACATAATCTACTCTGAAGAGAAAGGGGTTACTAGTGGGGTACCACAGGGTTCAGTACTGGGACAAGTCCTCCTTAATATCTTTATAAGTGACATTGCATAGAGACTGGAAGGAAAAGTATGGCACTTTGCAGATAACACAAATACCTGCAACAGGGTTGGTACACAAGAGGGGGTGGAAAGGATAAGAGGGGACCTGGCAAGGTTGGATGAATGGCCAAAAGTATGGCAGCTTACATTCAATGCAAAGAAGTGTAAAATGATGCACCTGGGAAACAAAAACCCAGGGGAAGTTTACACAATGGGGGGGGTACTAACAACAACAAAATTGGAAAGAAAACTTGGGGTAGTCATATCAGATAACCTAAAGGTAGGCAGGCAATGTGAGAAGGCAGTAAGGAGTGCTGGGGGGATACTAGGATGCATAGGGAGAGGCATTACCAGTAGAAAACAGGAGGTTGTTCTCTGTCTGTACAGACAGTGGGTGAGACCCCTTCTGGAATGCTGTGTGCAGTTCTGGAGACCCCATCTCCACAAGGATATAGACAGGATGGAGGCAGTCCAGAGGAGGACAACTAAAATGGTGCAGGGTCTGCATCAGAAACCATATGAAGAGAGACTAAAGGAGCTTAATATGTATACCCTTGAGGGAAAAAAAGGGAGTGGGGACATGATAGAAACTTTCAAATACCTCAAGGGAATCAACAAATCCAAGAGGGTAGAATATTTCAGAAAAAGAGATGTACAAGAACAAGGGGGCACAATTTGAAGATAGATGGTGAATGTGAGGAAGTATTTTTTCACAGAGAAGGTGGTGGACAAATGGAATGGCCTTCCTGAGGAGGTTGTGGGTTCAAAAACAATGGGTGAATTCAAAAATGCATGGGACATACATAAGGCAATTCTGTTGGGGGGGTAGGAGGAAGTAGGCTGCTGGTTAACTAGGATCTGCAGCTTATCTAATAGGTAGGGAAATGAGCAGACTGGGAATGGCCAAGCAGTCATTATCTGCCATTAAAATGTACATTTCTATGTTTCTGTGAGCCCAGTGCCACCGCCTGTGCAACCACAGCAAACTGTAATGGGGTGATGTGACAGCCACCCCACCGACAGAGGAGGAGAGTGTCATATTGGACACTCGAGCCTCATCACCCCTGCTGACACCTGATGACCCAGGCTCATTCCTGAACCTAGGTGGCCAATGTCATGGGTAGCAGTGCTACTGTCATGCCTATGGGCCAACAAGAATGATATCACAACTAACCAAGAAAAGATTCTCTAGTCTTTCTCTAGATGATATATGATTCGTACCAGCAGGACAGCTACCCCCTCCCTTTCTCCAGTGGGACAAAAGATAGCATAACATTTTTCTCTTTATAGGGTCACACATTCCTTACAAGTCCAAATGTCTACTTTTAGCAGAGAGAAGCATAGCATAGGAGGATATGTCATGCAGTAGATCCTAGAAAATAGTGTAAAGTTGTACAGAATTTAATTACTGTAACTATCTAATACAGCATGACTGAAGGGAAATAAAGTAGCAGAACATATGGCATCCTTTTAGCCCATTCAACCCATTGCTGAAACAAAATAGCAACTGCTTAGTTAATGAAAATGTGCAAACACAGAAACTAATTAGTGTTACCCTTTGTCCATCTGGTATATATCTGAACATTCACAGAGCACATTTAATTTGTTATACTTTAGCTGAAATTTATAAGACCTCTATATTAAAACTGAATAACTGTTATATTTATTATGCTAAGTTGGAGGATTGTTATGCCCACTTAATTGATCCCATGCATCATCTGACTTACAGGCTCAGTTTAGTCTACACATGAAATACAATTGTACTTCAGTTCATGATAAATAGTTTTGGCCAAAAAAGGTGCCCGAAATGTAATTGCCCATTCTAAATGAGTTATGACATTACATTGTCTTGAGTCCAGATGCTTTCAGCCATACAGTAAATTAAAAAGAAGCTTTAATTAGATCTCTTAATTGTACATGTAGTTTTTTTTAAATGTAGTAAAAGCATTAGACTAAAAACTATAACGTCACTCATGCAGAAATTAAGTCAATAAGCAGCAGAAAAATTGTTGTGCAGTTCAACCACCATTCAACTGTTACTATTCATGTGAATGTTATTTAAGCAATAAGGCATCACAGGGGGTGCATTATGTAAGCAATAATACTTGAGAGGGTCGAGCATTATTGAGATATAACAGACCACCAACAGGCATAATGAGGCCTGATGCTGCAGGATGAGGGCCTTATAGCCCCTGGAAGGTCCATTATATCCCATAATGCCCACCCTGGAGGGTATTCTTGCTCTTAGAAAATGGGCAAGTGTGTACATTTTGAAGTAATAAATTATCAGAGGAAATTCCTTTGAAAACTCATAAAAAGTGTGAAAAAACCTTTTTTTTGTAAAGTAGTCCCTATGTTGCTGTGCTGTTCCATTTACTGTTGCCCCCCCACAGACGTAACTGAGCCATTCTATCCAGTTCCCCATCCACCTGTAGAACAAGAGCATGACTTTTTTACCCTCAGCTGTGTGTTGGTATGGTTTTTATACTAAGCCTTAAAAAGGAAAACAGATAAGTTGATTTACTTTTGTGCTGATCATGTGTGACTTCTTTTCAGGTGGAACTGTAAAAGACAGGTGCAAAACCTTGCGTGACCCGGAAGGAAGGTAGGGAGCATTACTTTGATGGAAGTCGAGTGAGCCGGCACATTACAGAAAAGTAAACTTTAAAGAAAAACAATGTTGTTGTTTTTTTTTTCTCTGATGGGTGTACAAGCTACATTTACTGTAGCACAGTGCTGATGATAAAAATGTAATGCGAACAAGACCCAGAAGGAAGGTCAGGAGCTTTTAGTTTTTAGGGAGGTCAAGTGAGCTGGCACCGTGAAACAAAAAATAAGCCTGCAAATCAGAATGTGTTTCTTTTTTATATGAGGAAGAGGAACAGAGGCAGCTAGGAAGACAGTATCGTGCTGTGAGTTAATGTCATGTTAATGTGCTGGGGGGGGCTGGTCATTCACTAAGTGAGGTAAAAAAATAGCAGCTGCTCGGTGTCACAACTCTGGGTGCCCAATAATATCCTAAGTTATGGGGCACCCCGAATTGTTACTTGTTTATTACCAGGCGTTAAGAAATAACAACACCTGTGCCAGGGTGCCTTAGTCAATCAGCGTGCAGCTTTTGCAAGATCGATTTTCTAAGATTGGATAATGGTCTGCCTCAGGTGGGTTGAAACATAAGGCAAAGCCAAGTGCTTCCACCCACGAAGGGTCATTAGCCCACCATAATGTACCCCTTTGAGTGCTATATTGCTAATATGAAATGGCCCCTTGTTGGTAAACTGAATGTATTTTAAACATATTTTTGTTTAGTTACTTTCTGTTGGGCTGTTTTGCTGTGACAATGGCAGAGCTGAAATTACTTCTTGGCCAATCAGGAGCCAGCATTCTCTCTACCCATTTCATACTCAATCTTACAGCATAAAACTATGGGAAGAATCTAGTGGCTGGTGCAGCACATAGTCATATAACAGTGAGATACTCACACAAGAATATGTGGTTTATGTAATGGAATTAGGAACCTTAAGAGATAGTCTACTGCCTACAACTAGCAATAATCTTTAAAAGCTGTCAAGTATTACCTTTTAAATCCAAAGTACATTTTTTTTATTTTCCCTTTGGATGATTAGAAGATGTTTTTGTTTGATGTCAGTAGGTGTGATGTGTGGATCAGCACTCTGCCTGGCAGTGGCATATCTGCTGTAGCTTTCTTCATCCAATCACATCAGCATTGTGACCTTACTGACTGTGAAATCACAGCTGCTTAGGAAGAGATGGCCAGTAGCTTCCTGGTCAGTCACTTGTTATGTTACTGTCACTAAGGTTGCAGTGCTGATGATGTAGGTGGAGGAACAGATCTACATATGTCAGCTGCCAGTCAAAGTGCCAGTCCACACATGCAACACAATACTCTTACATAGAAAACTTTATAATGAGCAAAAGAGAAAAAAAATAGTTGAGCAATAAAAAGTTGCAACTGACTACAGGTATGTCTTACAATTGTAATAGATTCCTGTTAGTTTTGGTTCCTGCTCTGCTTTTGGATGAACATTGAATGCTTTTTATTTCCAAAAACAATAACATAGAATATACTTCGGTATTTATAAGTTTTATTTTGGGAGAGTGACTGAGGTTCAATATTTAGAATTCATGAGTTGCATCTACTGTATGTAGAAACTCAGTTTCTGTAAACCCATATCATCTGCACATCATACCTCTCAACTGTCCTGAATTTTCTGGGACTTCCCAAATTTAGACTCACTCTTCCAAAGTTCCAACTTGCTTGCTCCTATTACAGATTTTTAGAATGCCAGTGTAAGCCTAGCAGACCTGTTTAACCGTTAAGCTACTAACAGAATTAGCAAGTATAGGAATTATTGAATTATATATCAGTCAACAACACTGCAAGGGTTAAACTGGCCCAAGTAGACAAAAGCAATCTGTAGGAGACAGCCCTCCCCTTGCATTCCACAGACTTATATGTCTCCTAATGAGACTGTGACTGAGACACACACACACACACACACACTCACACACTCACAGACTCACACACACACACACTGTATTCCAATACAATAAACTTCTGTTCAGTTAGGTCTGGCAATTAATAACACTGGATCCTTAATAGCCTGGAAATTAACTTAGCACTGGATCATAAAGAAAAAGGTTTCTCTAGCAATACCCATGTTACACTTTAGTTTCAAGTAGGTAAATAAACAGAAAGAAGATGCAAAGCATTTGCATGTGTTTTTTGTTATTGTGCCATTTGGTAGTATGCAACTGAATTTGACATTTTAAAAAGCATACACTAATGGGACTTTACATATGTTGTAGTGTACTACATCATGTGATGTACATGTCATGTGATGGCAGAGCACCATGCTGAATAAACTATGATGTCCCTGATTTTGGTCATTTGTCCCTGATTTTTGAGGGGAGTGACCCTGATTTTGGTCCTAGCAGGTTGAGAAGTATGCTGCACTTAATGAGGAAATCAAGATGAATATTGCAGAATTTATTCGAAGTGCCATTGCTGCAAATCATGTAGTATTCTGGCTGATCAAACAAAGGGTTGTTAAGTATTTATTTTGGTAACTGGGTAGGCCCACTGAGACAATACAGTCTCTTTCTAGGGGCGACCTGGGACAAGATAACAGATACATATAATATAGAGAGGTGTAGAAATACACAGCTAACGAGGCAGTGTTAGCACAAGTATGTACAACAGGGGTGCAAATGCAATGTTACATCAGGATAAATAAAGTACCACACAATGCAATTAATATCATGTTATTTAATGTGCAAAAAGAATGTGCAGGCTGATGTCATGAATTCCATTTGGTGCATAAAAATATTTTATTTGTCTTCTTTCAATATTTGAAAGCTGAATTCTTGGTATTTCAAAAAGCCATATATTTTTCTAAGTACAATGTTTCAAGATTTTAAATCTCTTCTTCAGAGATAAGGGCTACAAAAATATACAATGCACTCATTAAATACTTAATTACATTCATTAATTATGACACATCTTTTGTTAAAAAGGTTTAATACATTGAAGGAGTGGATAACTCTTCCAGTTTACCTTATAAATTAAGTACCGAGTTGTTACACTTGTTTCATCTATCTTTAAACAGTATTCATCCTTGAGTTTTCTGTATAAAATCAGTCCATATTAAATATCTATTTCATAAACCTAAATTAATCTATGATCTCTTATTCTTATATTTAAAATTACAGGCATTCTAAAATAAGTAAAGGGCTATTTAACTCTCAAAAAAATCTTTCTCAAGCTCACACCCAAAGATGTGTTTATTTCTATAAACTTTATTCTAAAATGCTTTCCCTTTAAACCAAATTCACTTATCGTGTGATTCAAAAACGTTCATTTATAACCCACCTATTTATATATTTGTTCAAAGGCTACTGCTTTCAGCTTTGTTGTGTAATATTTTTTATCATAAATTTCCTTCTTCAACCAAAAAGTCAGAAAATTAATAAAAAGCACAGGATAAATGTTACGTTTGTAGTGACAATGTTATTTTTGTTTCATTTAAATTTTTCTGAGCTTTCACTCACCCATTTAGAACTGCCTTTATATGTTAATACTTCTCTGCAGCCTTACTTTTTAAAAGACGCTACAAATAAAAAACATGTTTTAAGACTATTATGTCAACAAAAAAATCCCTTCATTTGCTTTCTATTATTCAGCCTGAACATAATTTTTGTCTCTTAAAGGGTACCAAAATAAGCATTTTTTTTAAAACTGCAAACTCCAAAATCTGTCTTCATAGTGAGGTAAAGTAAAGGCTACTGATTACATTTATGCTAAAACTGCATTTATATAAATAACACAAATGCAGTTTCATAGCTTTTGAAAAATTTAAACATCAACCTTTTACTTACAAAAAAACAGCATTGCCTTCTCCCTAAGATGTCTACCAACTGTGTTAAGTGATGTCATGATGACATCATAGGAGCCAGAGACCAATATAGAGTCCTATAGACTAACTAGTTCTTCTTTCCCTCTTTGTTTTTAATTGTGTTACCAGAATGATCAACACCATGTGTTAACATGTGGATTATTTTGATCAGTACACGTTAGGCTATGATTTTGTTCATTTTATTTACTTTAACTTGCTGAAAATGTTTTGCAATCTAGTTGACGTTCTCTTTGGCAAACTGCAGAAGAGTACAACACTTCAAATACCTGATGATGTAGTGGTTATGTGATGCCCTGTATTTTTTTGTCTTTTTTGTTAACCAGGAGAGACACACTGTGCTGAAACCTTATTTACAGATGTGGCCTGGCAGCACAAGGAAGTTAAGTGATTTGCTTAGGGTCACACAGCGAAGTACCAGTCTGGTCCAATTCCAAAGCTCATGCATTCTTGTTAATCCACAAAAAAAAGATTCTCTTGTATTCTTTTTCCAAGTGAACCCCCTGCACTTAGCCTCCCTTCTGTTGAACACCAAGCCATCTATACTATGTCCTTAGTATGGCCTGGGGCTGCATGTGAGCTTGTGGTCTCATGAGAAGAATTATCACACCTCAAACTGTAATCGTATACCTCAGAGAATTGTGAATACCTACCCTGATACAGATCATCACCTGGCACTGTTAATAAATACCTCCCAAATCACACAAAAGTCCACTTTTTCAAAGTTTGACTTCTGTTCCCACAGTAACCATTGAGTGGATCACCACCCTTCTGCACAGTGAAGGCAGTATGTACAGTTCACCTGTTGTGTTTTTGTCCCACTTCATTAACCAACAATTGGGTATTCAAGGAGGGCCAAGCAATAAGCCTCAGGACTCACCAGAAAAACTGCCATTCCTGCCTCATAAGTGCTACACTTATTATGGATAACAATATTATTAGCAGGAGAGGCATACTAATGCCTTAAGAGAATCCACCAGTCTACCAGTGTCAGTCTACTTCTTTACCTGTGATCCACAGAACCCCACAGGACAGTTCCCTGCAAATCTTCTCCAGTACTTTTTAGTGCCCTACTCCACAATGCAAGCTGGTTGGTTACCACCCTTCTAAATCTTGAATGATCTATACACAGCTCCCTCAATACTGTCCTAATAAACATCAACACCCCCCCAACCTGAGGGTAATCTACCTACACTGAATTCAAGGAACATTTAAAGTACAGCCCTGCCACTCTGAGTATTTGTAATCGCTGGCTGCTCTCATTCACAGTCAGGTAGTGATCATGGTGCTGGCAGCCCTACATTTCAGGTCTCACAATAATCTGCTAAACATCCCCCTTCCTGTCTTCCCTTAGCCTGAATATAGCTGTACCCTGCTGGAATGGCCTTTTCAGTCTCTCTCTGGCATTCTTTCTTCTCTTATGCTCCCCACACCAAAAACTGGTGAGCTCATTACCCTTCTGCATCATGAATGTGGTTAGTACAGGTGCCCATGTCATTGTTATATATTAATAATAAACATGATCTTCTGGTAAGCCAGGCTGATAGCAGAAGGGCACAAGGGGAAACATAGGCATTCCTACCCAGATCAGATCTAATCCACCTATGATTAGGCACTATTAAATGATGTGCATAATGATGTGCACACCCATCTTTTAATAGTGCCTAATCAAAGGTAGCCTAGATATAGGAAAGCCTATAATTCCCCTTGTTCACTGCTGCTATCAGCCTACTGGAAAGATTTGTTTATTTTTGATATGTCAAAAAACCTGGGGACTGTATTACTTGCATTCATGATGCACAAGGGTGATGAGCTCACCAGTATTTGGTATGAGGAGGATTAGTGAAGAATGAATACCAGAGGGGGACTGAGAAGGCCACTCTTGCAAGGTACCCCTATATTCAGGGAAGGGGGAAGGCAGAAGGGGAGCATTTGAGCAGATCACTGTGAAAAATAAGATGTGATGCTGCCAGCACCATGATCACTACCTGACCCTGTTGTCCTGGCCAACATGCCCCTTCTCATAAAACCAGTTCATGCAATTGTCCAAGGCTGTGTGTGGGTATTAATGTGTGAATTGGCTGCCACTACACATTCAGGCACTTCACTACTAGTTTAGCATTGTTGTAAAGCACTTTGGGATACAATGTGTATGAAAAGAACTATATAAATACTGATTCTTATTATTATTACCCATGGAAAAAGAAGATAAGACAAGGCAGGCATATTTTTGATTTCCAAGAAAGTATGAACTCTGGCATTGGACTACAGAAGAACTTTGCTACAAACAAGTGGTGGATCTATGGGGTGGTGAAGAGTGTGGCTGTTACCTCCCTCCCCATTGTAAAGTACTTGCTTGCTGCTGCTGCATTTAACTTTGTTGAAGAAGTCTGATTTATTGACTGTACAAATGTTTACATTCAAAAATATGGATTACATTTGTAGTTTCAGTCAAAAACATACTAGAAAAGCTTAACAGCAGAAAATATAAAAGCTTCATAAAAATGTTAAAAAGTGCATATCAAGTATATACACACTCCCAGCATACACCCCCCCCCAATTGTAGCATTATGGATCTGCCATAACCACTAGACCACCAGGTCATTCAAGATTTGTACTGCACTGTGGTTTGCCAAAGAGAATGTCAGTTGGCTTAAAGCACAATTTTCAGCATGTTTAAGTAAACAAAATGAACAGAACCATAGTCTAACATGTGTATTTATCTAAATACTGCACATGATTTTGACCATTTTGGTGAAACAATTCTATACAAAGGGAAAAATGAACTAGTTAGCACAAATGTTTTAAGTGATGACATAATCGGAGCCAAAGTCAGAGAGTTATATGGCTCTTTGACTTTGGCTCCAATTATGTCATCACTTAAAACATTTGGCGGGCATTTTAAGAAGCAGCTAAGGCAGTTTTTTTTTTGAAATCGGAAGGCTGATTTTACATTTTTCAAATGCTTTGGAACCACATTTAGGTAACTTTATATGTAGTTTTAGCATTAATGAATTAAGCAGCCTTTCCTTTAGTCCCATTTGAGGTTAGATTTTTGAATAGTTTGTTGTCAAAATGTTGTTTAGGTATCCTTTAATGGGAACTGGTTCCAATCAGGACTGAACAATAAGTAACTTTATTGAAAGGATATTGCCACTTGTGTGTGTGATTACTTCTAATTAATGTGCGATATATTGAATATAGCAGTTTGGGCTAGCTAACAGTCATACAAACTGGACTGAGGTTATTCAATCAATGGGAGTTATTCCACATGGGCCAGAATGGTATCAGTGAAAACAGGTAGAGGGAAAGAGGCATGGCGGTAACGTGAGAGGTAGTGTTTAAATTGTGGGAGAGAAGTGCTGGAGAGAATTGCATGTGGGAGGGAATTCCAGATGGATATGGCCAAAAAGGCAAAGGATGTGCTGCTGACTGCCAACCAAAGGTTGGAAGTTAAGTAGGGGAAGGTAGACAAACCATAGAGTATGCCGGTACTAAGTTTGATAATGTCACCCAGGCAGGGGGATGGTATGAAGATGGACTAGCTTATACATTAGGCACGTGATAATGTATTGGAACTTAGATTCCAGAGGTGCCCAGCCCAGGATGAGAGGATATTATAATGATGATGCCAGGGGCCTACCCCTAGTGCAAAATGTCCTTACCCTAAGGTAGAGTTAATCAAGGTGAGAGATGATGGTGGCCCGGTTTAGGAGGACTAGTGGGGGAGGAGAGGGGGGAGTGTTGATATCACTATTTTTTGGCATGAGGTAGATGGTAGTAGTGGACTGAGATGATACAACCTCTACTAGCCTCTGCTTGATCATCTTAGTTAATAAATGGACATGGATTTCGAAGGTGAGTGATGGATCTAAGGTGACACCCATATATTTTAAAGAATAGATGAATTCAAGGGCATTACCATCCAGGGACTGGTTCATGAGGTGGTGTTGAGGTGGGGGTGTGGAGGTGGGGTTGCAAAACATACTTTTAGTCTTTTTGATATTGGGGACTAGATATTTTTCTAAGAACTGACTCTCAAGGGTACGGAAGTTGGATGCGAGACTTTGGTTTATCCAACCAATGTCTGATGAGGAGTGGTTGATGATGTCATCTGCATATAAGTGAACTGAGGCTCCACCACAATTGTTTGGCAAATCATTGATAAAGAGGGAGGATAACAGTGGTCCTAGAATGGAACCCTGGGGAACACCATGAGTTATGGTTCTGAAGTCTGAAATGGCCCCTGACCACTTGACCCTTTGAGAGCAGTTAGAGAGGTAGCTGTGAAGCCCACTGAGAGCACTTGATCAAGGCCCAGAGAGTGAAGATTTCTTATTAAGAGGTTATGACTGACCAGGTGGAAGGCCTTCATTAGGTCCATGAATATGGCACTAGTGATGAGGCCATGGTCCATTGCACTGAGTATATCAGCTAACACTTTTATTAGAGCTGTGAGGGTGCTGTGGTTCTTCCTGAACCCATGCTGGCAGGTTGAAAGAAGGAGGTGGGATTCAAGGTAATCTTGTAGGTGGTTTACTTGGTAGATATGGACAAAAGAGAGCTGAAGTCCATCAGGATTGTGCCCCACTCCTTGTGGGTCATGTTCCTAAATCTGATGTAATTGTAACCATTTATCTAGGCCCTTTTTAAAGGCAGAGAAGGTGTTAATGTCCACAAGTTCTTGTGGGAGCCTATTTCAAAGTCTTGGTGCTCTTACTGTATAGAAATTCAATTTCTTATTAATTCTAGCCTTACTTACTTCAATTTGTTTATTATGAAGTCTGGATACTATCTTTCTCTGGGAGAAGGCTAGTCCACATTGCTGCATCTGTTCAGGCAAGTGATGGATTTTGAATAAAAGAAAATGAGGTCTCCCCTACACCTTCTAGTATGAAAGGAATGAAGCCCTGTAGCCTGAAGTCTATCAGAATAGCTTTTAGATGCCAGGTGGGGCACCATCTTTGTTGCTGTCTTCTGTATGTATTCAATCCTATTTATATCCTTTATAAGATATGAACTTCAGAAAGGAGACCCATAATCAGAATAAGGTCTAATATGCATTCTGTATAGTAGAATAATGCATTCTTCCGTCTTTGAGACGAAAGTGCAATTTATGTGCCTGAGAAGCACGTTACATAATTTGGTCACTTTGATCCACTGGCCATTTGAAGATAATTTATTATTAACCATCACACCAGATCTCTCTCACAATGAGATGATTTCAGGGGTATATTGTTTAGGTTATAAATCTGTATTGGGTTTTTCCTACCAAAATGCAGGACAATGCATTTATCTATATTAAAGGACATACCATTAGAAAGAGCCCATTGTTCTATGATACGCTGATCAATAGCAAGTGCAGTCCTATTTGTGGAACAATCAACCCTCCCCTCTAACTTTGTGTCATCAGCAAATTTAGATAGTATATTTGATGTGCCTATCTGCATATCACTGATGAAGATTTTGAATAATGTAGGCCTGAAGACCGAACCCTGTGGCACCCAACTAGAGTTGTAGAAAATACATTCTGTATCTTTGTCAGTGGGCAGAGAATGGAGATGGGTCTGCAATTTTCAACTACCAGGTTAGGACCGTCTTTATGGATTGGAATGACCACAGCGATCTTCCATTTTGCCAGAACAATTCCAGAGAGAAAAGATCTGTTAAACAAATCCCATACAGGTGTGGAAAGTGCTGTGGTACATAGCTTGAGGAATTTAGGGTCAAGTGTGTCATGACCCGGGGAGCTCTCTGGTTTTAGGTTTGAGAGCAGCCTGCGCACCTCTTTCAGGGTTGCAAGTTTGAGATGAAAGGCTGGCTGGTAGCAAATGTACACTATGGTGGGGGGGTAGTCAGGAGTGGGGTTAAAGAAGTGTGGTGTACTTGTCCAGGTCTGTGAAAAATTCATTTAAATCCACAGCAATTGCCAGGGGATCTGAAAGGATGTTACCCTGGGCATTAAGGAAGCTCAAGATTTTAGTGGTTTTGCCTTTCATTAGGAATTTTATTTGCTTCCAAAATTCTTTGGGATTACTAAGGTGCTTGGTCTGAAATGACTTAAGATAGATCTGTTTGTCTTTGCAGAGTGAGTATTTACAGGCATTCTGAGCTGCATGTAGGCTAGCCAATCCACATGGAGGCAACTACCTTTATAGGTATGCCAAGCTTCGTCATGAGCGGACATTAGTTTCCTTATCTCTTTGTACAGCCAAAGTGCTTTGAGGCCTTTTGATCTCTGTTTTTTTCAGATGAGAATGAAGATTTACTATGGTGGTAAAAGTGGTTATGAAGTAGTCTAGGACCTGTCTTGGGCATGATCAATATCTGGCAGGGAGGTAATAGGACCCTAGTTGGTACCCGAGGTGGAGGCAGGAAAGGCTTGTACATTGAAATGGGACATGTCCCTGGCTAGAATGATTTTTGGGGGATGGGTGGGGGAATGTTTGCACCAAATACAATAGGTTGATGAGTGGTCACTGATACTATCAGGAAGGAGCGCTCCTTCCTACCTCAGTCGGCAGCCGGCCGTGGTTGTGAGAGGAGGGCTGAGCCCATCATTGGCTTTGTTCTCTGAATGTAATGGAATGAATGGGGTGTCACTGCTGGTGGGGGACCACTAGACTACAAGGGAAAAGTAATTATATTTATTATCTACAGCGGTGGGATACATGCTTGGGGTGGGGGACTGCTAGACTACCAGGGACAGGACTTTAAATTTATATTCTACGGGGTCAGGATTCGTGCTTGGGGTGGGGGACCACTGGACTACAAGGGAAAGAAATACTATTTATTTTCTATGAGGGGCAGGATACGTGCTTGGGGTGGGGGACCACTAGACTACCAGGGAAAGAACTTATATTTATTTTCTACGGGGTTGGGATACATTCTTGGGGGTGGGGGACTACTAGACTGCCAGGGAAAAGAACTTATATTTATTTTCAACAGGGGTCAAGATAATTGCTCGGGGTTGGGGGGACCACTAGACCACCAGGAAAATGAGTTATTCTTTATTTCAAATGGGGGTCGGGATACATGCTTGGGGTGAGGGACCACTAGGGAAATTAGTTATTTTTTATTTCAAATGGGGGTCAGGATAGATGTTGGGGATGGGGGGACCACTAGACTACCAGGGAAATGGATTAAATTTTATTTGAAATGGGGGTCGGAATACGTGCTGGGGGGGGTGGGGGGACCACTGGACTACCAGAGAGTGGAACCTACACACGTGGGAACAGGGACCATGATGGCTGAGAAGGGCTGCCTGGTCAAGCCTATCTGCCCTGATCCCTATATACTGGATGACTGCACTGCACAGCCCAGTGACCCTACAGCTGACACCCCCTCACCCCCAGCAGGTTTCCCTTATGCCTGCCCCATGCATTGCATCCCCCCACTGTATTTTACCCACCACTGCAGTGGGATACCTGTGTTGTTGGGGAGGCATCCTCCAGAGCATGTCTGGCCATGGGCAGTGTGTCTGTTTCACTAGTGATCTATATATATATATATATATATATATATTATAGGTAGCACGGTAGTGCTGCCATAGTTAGGGTTGAGGAGCCATTTCTATGTTAAACCCCAAAATTTGCACCTTAATAACTTTGCAACCGTTTGACAGAGTTGGCTGAAATTTGGAATACATGATCAAGAATCATAGGCCTTGGCATCTGCCAAGTTTTGTACCAGTTGGATACACAGCTGCAGAGTTATTAAGCGTGCTTTGCGCGCTTTTACGCTTTTTCTGGAATTCTACGGTCGCGCGTACAGGTCGCACGGTTTGCGCGACTAACCCGGAAATCTTCAGGGAATGTGCAGCCGGGGTTCCTGATGTGCCTTTTGAAGATTTTGTGAAAAAATATTAAACGGTTCAAAAGTTATTCAAAAAACAATTTCCCATTATAAGTCAATGGAAACGTTAACAAAAAGTTCAACACTTTCGCAAATGCATTTTTACTTTCGCAAATGGGCCTGTTACTTTCGCAAATCAGCCATTTTGTTTTCAGTTGGTGATTAGAAAAATGCTTGGCATTTAAATTTGGGACCCTTTAGCAATCTAATTCTTTTTGTATTCACCTAGTCGGACCCTGAGGATGCTAACCATGTCTTTATTTTGGGGTAAAACACCCCAGAAATATGTTTTTCAGATTTCTGGAAAAAGTACTTTCGCAAAGTACTTTTGTGCTCACAAAAGTGTCGCAAATGTTTGCGAAAGCTTTCGCAAATTGCGACAGTAATTTTCTAGTCTGTGAGAAAATGACAGCAATTCTTTGGCACTGCACTGCAAAAGAACGGTTGGGAGTTTTGGGCTGAAATTTGAAGGGAACGCAGCCGACATCTCACAGATGTGCCTTTCAGTATTGTATTGAAAAAATATTACATGGCAGCAAAGTTACGGCACTACAAAGTTGACAGTTTTTCCCATAGGATAACATCACGGCTCCCGATGCATTACAGGAATCCTTTGGCACCCTGCTGAAAAATAACGGTCTGGTCTTTTTTCCTGAAATTTGAAGGGAAGACAGCCAACAGCCCACAGATGTGTCTTTCAGTGGTTTGGTGAAAAAATATTACAGGGAGGCAAAGTTATGGCGCTCCGAACTTCTCTTTTTTTCCCATAGGATAACATTACAGGCGTTACGCGCCTTTTCAAGGCCCGTATCTCAGAAGCGATCACGAGATACGGACTTTTGTTGGAAAATTTTAGACCCCTGCCATAAATCATATGACTTTTAAATTTTTTTTCTACGTCATACGGTTCCTGAGATATAACCTATTTAGTATTCCAAGTCCTCATTTTCTGCTCCGATACCCATTATTTTGCATACATTCTTTGTACTCACTGTCTTTCTCTATTCAGCTTTTGGGGAAAACCAGCCTGTGCGCTTACATTACTGTTACCATTGCCCTTTCCGCTTGCGGTTCCATGCCCATTTCACTTACCGTTGATGTCTACGCCACTACGCAGCCATCCTTTGCTTTTCATTTGCGCTATGCTTCTGTTATTTTTTGCCATTTGTGTCTACAGTACTGTTTCTCTTTCTGTTTCACTTTGCGTCACCATGCCCATTGACTTTTCTGTTTGCAGGCGCCTTGTTACTATGTGACAAGACATCACGTGCACACCGTTCCCGTCTACGCCACCGTGTTCGTTACCCTTTCTGTTCTCATTCACGCTTGCATTACCTTGTGCGCCACTGTTAGCACTTCTGTTTGCGTTGCTGTTCCTGTTACTATGCCACAAGACATCATGTGGTGGAGTGCGGGGCCGCTTGGGCCTCAGCTCCCGCTGCTGCATTACCTGCCGGGAGTGCAGGGCCCTATGTGCGTTATCCTTTGCGTTTTCATTTGCGCTTGCGTTTCTGTTATTTTTTGCCATTTGTGTTTACAGTACTGTTTCTCTTTCTGTTTTACTTTGCGTCACCATGCCCATTGACATTTCAGTTTGCAGGCACCATGTTACTATCTGACAACACATCACATGGCAGAGTGTTCCCGTCTATGCCACTGTGTGCATTGCCCTTTCTGTTGTCATTTGCGCATGCGTTACCATGTGCACCACTGTTAGCGCTTCTGTTTGCGTTGCTCTTCCTGTTACTATGCCACAAGACATCATGTGGCGGGAGCACGGGGCCCACTGCATTACATTCACTATTTCTCATTATCATTCTCAAAAAGAAGGGAAATTAGAGGCAAAAAACTCTGTTTAATGCATTAGTTAGGGTTGTTCCACAGAGACAAAAGTGAGGAAATTTGCTGTTAGGGTTGAAAACCCTAACTCCGAATTCACCCCCCCCAGCACCACACACACACACACACACACACACACACACATGCAAGTATGGGGGAGGACCAAGTCAACACAACCAATGACAGACATCCAGCAGCAGGTGACAGAAATAACAAACAATTGCCTAAATGTACTACGAGACATCCCCACCCACCTGACCAGGTACTGCATGCTCAGTGGAGATCAACAGCAAAACTGAGGCCATGTACACCAAATGTACACAACCCTGATTGCAGCTGCACACAATGTACCACACTTAGTAGTTGCATGGCCTTACCTACTGATGCCCAACACCACACCACAACTGGTACTGTGCCGTTAGTCAATATAAATGCTGAAGGTGCATGATGACAGTTGTAGAAAGGTTTTAACACTAGTGAGTATACATTAATTAAGAGAAGTACATAAATTAACTACAAGACACTAGCATGGTAAAGATAAAAGTAGCGTTACATTTAGTATGTGATTTACATAATAGTACATTTACTGCAACGGTTTACTCAAAATAGAGAGGCTGATGTAAACGTATGGAAAAGCATTGCCTGTTCAACGCTGTGAAATTCATACTGCCAGTATCAGATGCATTCTTATTGATGAAGGTGTACTGCTGATGTACATACATAGACCTTCAGTGTGTTTCAATACTAAAGATGCAGTAAGTATTCTTTGTAAGAAACAGTGTAATTGCATGGATCATGCCAAGCAATTTCTAAATATCATAGCACTACTGAGCCAACAATGACGTACCTGTATCGGAGATGTATATAGGATAGATTTTCCTGTAGGCACTTACTGAGTATGTTGTACCTGATAAAGACAATCTCATTGCATCTGTGATGACTAACTTATTCAAATAGTAATACATTTACTGTTGTTGCAATGAGTGATCTATGCCACTTATGGACACAGTGTAATTTTTTTTAACAGTTGTTTCATACTCAGGCTGTATGCCTAGTGTTTGGGTTGCCACACTTCTGTCACTGATGCTATCAAAGTAATAACTATGTTAATTGTGGTACAACAGGAATCAAGTAGGTATGGTGTAGATATAAACAGAATGTCTTTTAGTATTGATTTAACTCAATGGGTAAGTGTACTTGGACAGCAGGGTTATCCTCTATCACTGACTCTGTCAGTTATAATCACACTAGGGTTTCGATGACTGTAATGATCAAGTTACACTGCTCATCTCTCATGAGTTCATATTCACAGCCATTCTCTAGTAACTAGACATGTATGGTGTAACTGAGTGGGACACTGTGTTTGTAAAACTGCTGCAGTGCAGCAGAGGAAGTATCTACTCATAAAGACAATTAAGCAATAAGGCATGACCAACAGTTATATTAAATGGTCTTTTAATCACCCTGTAAAGGTTTAATGTTGAATGAGGCATAGCCGAGTGCCACATGTCACTAGACAGTGATAAACTGACCATTAACATAATACCTGGGAGTGGCTTATTGCATCATAATAAAACTGTTTTTAAACAACATTAAACCATGTTCATAATATGGTTAGGCTCTACATGTATGTTAATAAAACTAAACATAAGGCTGTTACAATGTTTACAGTCAATTAGAAAGCTGCATTTCTCAAACCCTTGTTATAATCAGAGATATTATACCTGTACAACTCCTTGGTTTTGCTTAACTCTATTGCTCAGGTGACCCACCACATGTGGTGTGGTCTGGTGTGGGGCATCGGTAGGTAAGGCCATGCAACTACTAAGTGTGGTACATTGTGTGCAGCTGCAATCAGGGATGTGTACGTTTGGTGTACATGGCCTCAGTTTTGCTGTTGATCTCCACTGAGCATGCAGTACCTGGTCAGGTGGGTGGGGATGTCTCGTAGTACATTTAGACAAATGTTTGTTATTTCTGTCACCTGCTGCTGAATGTCATTGGTTGTGTTGACTTGGTCCTCTTCCATACTTGCATGTGTGTGTGTGTGTGTGTGTTTGTGAGTGTGTCTGTGTGTGTGTGTGTGTGTGGTGCTGGGAGGGGGTGAATTCGGAGTTAGGGTTTTCAACCCTAACAGCGAATTTCCTCACTTTTGTCACTGTGGAACAACCATAACTAATGCATTAAACGGATTTTTTTGCTTCTAATTTCCATTCTTTTTGAGAATGGTAACGAGAAATAGTGAATGGAATGCGGTGGGGCAGTGGGGCCAAAAGGGCCCCGTGACCCCACCACATGATGTCTTGTGGCATAGTAACAGGAGAGACAACGCAAACCAGAAGCGCTTAACACTGCACAAGGGAACGCATAAGCACAAATGACAACAGAAAGGGCAATGCACACAGTGGCATAGACGGAACAGTCTGCCATGTGATGTGTTGTCAGATAAGTAACATGGTGCCTGCAAACGAAATGTCAATGGGCATGGTGACGCAAAGTGAAACAGAAAGAGAAACAGTACTGTAGACACAAATGGCAAAAAATAACGGCATAGCGCAAATGAAAGCATAAAGAGATAAGCACATAGGGCCCCAGCTCCCGGCACGTAATACAGCAGCAGGGCGTAGAGGCCCAAAAATACACTCCCACCATGATGTCTTGTGGCATAGTAACAGGAACAACACGCAAAACAGAAGTGCTAACAGTGGCGCACAAGGTAATGCAAGCGTGAATGAGAACAGAAAGGGTAACAAACACGAGCAGCATAGACAGAACGATGTACCCGCGTGATGTCTTGTCTATAATAACATGGTGCCTGCAAATGGAAATGTCAATGGGCATGGTGACACAAAGTGAAACAGAAAGAGAAACAGTCACGTGAACACAAATGGCAAAAATAACAGAAATGCAAGCGTAAATGAAAAGCATAAGCGATGACGCACGTGGTGGCGTAAGACTCAACAGTAAAGTAAACGGACATGGATGTGCATAGGAAAGGGCAGTGGTAACAGTAATGTAAGCACACAGGCTGGTTTTCCCCAAAAGCTGAATAGAGAAAGACGGTGAGTACAAAGAATGTATGCATAATAATGGGTATCGGAGCAGAAAATGAGGACTTGGAATACTAAATAGGTTATATCTCAGGAACCGTACGAAGTAGAAAAAAAATTTAAAAGTCTTATGATTTATGATTGTCCTGGCTAGTTTTGTACTTATGTCCAATAGGGGGCTAAGAATTTTTCTGACGAAAAGTCCGTATCTCGTACCGTTTCCGAGATACGGGCCCTGAAAGGCGAGGCGAATGCCGTAATGTTATCCTATGGGAAAAAAAAGAGAAGTTCGGAGCACCATAACTTTGCATCCCTGTAATATTTTTTCACCAAACCACTGAAAGGCACATCTGTGGGCTGTTGGCTGACTTCTCCAAATTTCAGGAAAAAAGACCAAACCATTATTTTGCAGCAGGGTGCCAAGGATTCCTATAATGCAACGCCGTATTGTTATCTCATAGGAAAAACTGTCAACTTTGGAGTGCTTAACTTTGCTGCCATGTAATATTCATTATACAACACCAAAAGGCACATCTGAGATGTCGGCTGCGTTTCCTCAAATTTCAGCCCAAACCCCCAACCGTCCTTTTGCAGTGCAGTGCCAAAGAATTGCTGTCATTTTCCCACAGACTAGAAAATTACTGTCGCAATTCTTGAAAGCTTGCAAACATTTGCAACACTTTCATGAGCACGAAAGTACTTTCCGAAAGTACTTTTTCCAGAAATCTGAAAAACATATTTCTGGGGTGTTTTACCTCAAAATAAAGACATGGCTAGCATCCACAGGGTCCGACTAGGTGAATACAAAAAGAATCAGGTTGCTAGAGGGTCCCAAATTTAAATGCCAAGCATTTTTCTAATCATCAACTGAAAACAAAATGGCCGATTTGTGAAAGTAACCAGCCCATTTGCGAAAGTAAAATTGCATTTGCGAAAGTGTTGAACTTTTTGTTAACTTTCTCCATTGACTTATAATGGGAATTTGTTTTTTGAATAACTTTTGAACCGTTTAATATTTTTTCACCAAATCTTCAAAAGACACATCGGGGACCCCGTCCACACGTTCCCTGAAGATTTCGGGCCGGTCGCTCAAACCGTGCCACCTGTACACGTGACCGTAGAATTCCAGAAAAAGCATAAACGCGTGCGCAAATCATGCTTAATAACTCTGCAGCTGTGTATCCGACTGGTACAAAACTTGGCAGTTGCCAAGGCCTATGGTTCTTGATCATGTATTCCAAATTTCAGCCAAATCTGTAAAATGGTTGCAAAGTTATTAAGGTGCAAAGTTTTGGGGTTTAACATAGAAATGGCTCCTCAACCCTAACTATGGTAGCACTACTATGCTACCATAATATATATTCATGGCAAAAAACTCCATTTAATGCATCAGTTAGGGTTGTTCCACACCGACAAAAGTGAGGAAATTCGCTGTTAGGGTTCAAAACCCTAACTCCGAATTCACCCCCACCAGCACCACACACACAGACACACACACACACACACACACACATACATTCAAGTATGGGGGAGGACCAAGTCAACACAACCAATGACAGACATCCAGCAGCAGGTGACAGAAATAACAAACAATTGCCTAAATGTACTACGAGAGACATCCCCACCCACCTGACCAGGTACTGCATGCTCAGTGGAGATCAACAGCAAAACTGAGGCCATGTACACCAAACGTACATCCCTGATTGCAGCTGCACAACGTACCACACTTAGTAGTTGCATGGCCTTACCTACCGATGCCTCACACCACACCATGACTGGTACTGTGCCGTTATTCAATATAAATGCTGAAGGTGCATGATGACAGTTGTAGAAAGGTTTTAACACTACTGAGTATACATTAATTAAGAGAAGCACATAAATTATCTACAAGACACTAGCATGCTCAAGATAAAAGTAGTGATACATTTAGTAGGTGATTTACATAGTAGTACATTTACTGCAATGGTTTACTCAACATAGAGAGACTGATGTAAATGTATGGAAAAGCATTGCCTGTTCAACGCTGTGAAATTGGTACTGCCAGTATCACATGCATTCTTATTGATGAAGGTGTACTGCTGATGTACATACATAGACCTTCAGTGTGTTTCATATATAAAAGATGTAAGTATTCTTTGTAAGAAAGATTGTAATTGCATGGATCAGGCCAAGCAACTTCTAAATATCATAGCACTACTGATCCAACAATGATGTACCCTGTATCGGACATGTATATAGGATAGATTTTCCTGTAGCACTTACTGAGTATGTTGTACCTGATAAAGACAATCTCATTGCATCTGTGATGACTAACTTATTCAAATAGTAATACATTTGCTATTGTTGCAATGAGTGATCTATACCACTTATGGACACAGTGTGATTTTTTTAACAGTTGTTTCATACTCAGGCTGTTTGCCTACTGTTTGGGTTGCTACACTCTGTCACTGATGCTATCAAAGTAATAACTATGTTAATGTGGTACAACAGGAATCAAGTAGGTATGGTGTAGATATAAACAGAAATATCTTTTAGTATTGATTTAACTCATAATGGGGTAAATGTACTAGGACAGCAGGGGTTATCCTCTATCACTGAGTCTGTCAGTTATAATCACACTAGGATTTTGATGACTGTAATGATCAAGTTACACTGTTCATCTTCATGAGTTCATATTCAGAGCCATCCCCAGCAACTAGACAGTTTATGGTAGAATTGGGTGGGGCACTGTGTTGCAAAGCGTTGCAGTGCTTCAGCAGAGGAGAGCATCTACCATAAAGACAATTAAGCAATAAGGCATGACCAACAGTTATGTTAAATGGTCTGTTAATCACCCCTGTAGGGTTTAATGTTGAATGAGCATATCCGAGTGCCATGTCGCTAGACAGTGATATACACCATTAACATAATACCTTGACGGCTTATTGCTATCATAAAAAAACTGTTTTTAAACAACATTAAACCATGTTCATAATATGGTTAGGACATGTATGTTAATAAAAACAAAACATAAGGCTGTTACAATGTTTACAGTCAGTTAGAAAGCACCATTTCTCAAACCCTTGTTATAATCAGAGATATACACCTGTACAACCCTTGGTTTTGCTTAACTCTGTTGCTCAGGTGACCCACCAACTGGTGTGGTGGTGTAGAGCATCGCAGGTGAGCCATACAACTACAAGTGTGGTACATTGGTGTAGCTGCAACTAGAGATGTGTACGTTTGCGTACATGGCCTCAGTTTTGCTGTTGATCTCCACTGAGCATGCAGTAAAACGCAGCACATAAACAAAAACACAGTATCATCAAGAAGCGACAAATAAAGTCTACACTATTCATAACATTGTCGTCTGAAGTTAACAATAAGACCCTCCAGAGTGGGTAGTGTGGGGAAAAGCAAACCAACCAGAGGCGTAATGAGACCCAACAACACAGGAGGAAGTGCTTATAGGATCTGGAAGTAACACTATTTCTATATCAGCCACCCTGGAGGGTAGTGATTGCAATATAGAAAATGTGCACTGTAAAGGAAAAATGGAGGAAAAATATTAAAATAGATATAAAATACAAAATGAGCTTCAAACAAACTTTGATGATTAAACCCTCTGGCTGTTTGATTTCTATACTATTGGGACTCCATTATGTGACAGGCACTTGTTGGCATGCACTTTGTGACTGAAGCTACCAGACATAGGAGGGTCTGAATCTGCAATCAAGATACTGGGTGACCGCTCATTAAGATTTTTTTTTGTAAGGTACTCTGTACCTGCCAGTAGTTTGGGACACAAGCCGAGATTAGTAAATAGGTAGAGGGACTTGTGGCATTTGTTTCAGATTTTCTGAATAGGGCCAGGCAACAGTCACAGCACCTTCCTAACTTACAGTGGCCGTGGAATGGAGACATGCTGCAAGCTCACCAAGTAATGATTGCCCAGTCTTTGACAGACCATGACACATGGTGCATTTTTTTTAGCTATTTGCTGGTAGATGCTTGTTTTGAAGTTTTTGTATGAGTATCGCTCTGTTATTGTCTGTTCTGTGTGTGTGTGTGTGTGTGCAGGGGGACATCATGGTCTTGTTCATTTATTTGTTTACCAAGTACAAAATGGCAGGTGAAAAGATTGAAGACTGGCTGGCAACAAATACACAAAAGTAATGCAGCACCCGAATAGTAACTTTTAGGGTATCTATTCAAAAACCGACCCACTGAGATTGCATCATAGCCAATCAGAAGATGAGTTTTCAGACCCATTTTCAAAAGCAAAATAGTAAAGTCTGAACTGAAAAGTATGACAACACGAACTTATTAGTCTACCCAAAGAACTGCAATGCACAAGCTTGTAAATCAGAAATATTTAGAGTCACACATTTTGAACAGATTGAATTGATCTGTCCAGAAATGCAGCCACAATGGTTTAGACTGTGTTCCACACAGTTATTTCTGCAAGGAACTTCATCATTGCACAGCACATGTAAGAAAAACATTCTTTGCCATGTTGTGAAGAGGTCACAGCTCGAATTACAAAAACACACCAGCACAAAAGACAAATGTTACTACAATGTGAAAAACAATACTGAAATTTTGCCATGCAAACTATATCTACCAACTGTGCCACATACACACACTCACACAAACAGTAATAGTGGTACATCCTCCACGTAATTGTAAATATACCTAATTGTTATACATTTAATAATGCACACTGTCACTCTGAATTTGTTAAGATACCACCATATGTAATCATCAAACTGACTATCACATAACAACAACACACATAAAACACATGTTCATACACAGATAAAAATAATAGCCATCATAATTGTAAGAACACACGTGAAGAAAACATTCAAATGTCCACAGAAATATTGAGAATAAAAATTTCTGATATTACATAGCAGCTGCTGCAATACATTCATAACAGCTATCATTTGCTTGTCTTTTCACCAAATTGTTAACATTCCATAACATACTATTCTAGTAACACATTACTATAAGAAATGTAATGAAGCATATTCTAAACTTTTTTTCTTTCTCATACAGGTGCCTGATACTTCATAAAATACTTACTGTCACTGTGAACTATAATACCGAAATGCCAACAAAATACAGACGTAGGTGTATCCTCAAAACGAGCAGAGTATAATAGTACTACACTATTGTATAAGACGAACAAACAAAAAGTAAAGTTACCCAAAAAATGAACATTGACAGACCATTACTGCAACAGTGACCTACATCAAGTCACTGCACAAAGAAACAAAATCCTAAAAAAAAACAAAATGTATAACATCACAAATATTGTGTCGATCTGTAAGACGAAAACACAACTATCTTGAGTGTAACCACAATAGAAGCTCAAATCAACAACGTAAAATGAAAATTGTGACTTACAACTTAGAAAAGAAAGTATTCGATCACTAGCAAGTAAAGCTAAGATCGAAGACTATTACTGCTGTAAAACAGCACAGCCGCAAACAGATCAAGATCACCCTTCTGATGAATTTACGCCTGAAAGTACAAACATTTGTCAACAGAGCACTGTTTCACTACAAAGATTGTAGGCGAAGATGTCTCATGTCCTTAAACAATTCAGAAACTTGTATATAGCATCAAAAAACGTCTACAACAGTATCCTTGTTTGACTGTTGACAACTTCTGCCATGTCTTCACAGGACAGTGGATGACAATACAGCACTCAGAAGCATATTTCTGGAAAGAGTCTTATCATGACTTTATGAAACAACAGACGTTCAATATCGATGAGTCCCGCAACTTACAAATGTCCTCAGTATCTCTCAATGACAATCAATTAGATACTGATGATGACTGTGGTCCAACCATAGTCGCCAAGACAACGGCACTGCCTTTACATGGTCATGTGATGCTACCTGCAACTATAAACAATCATCATTTCAAAAAGTAGAACAGTTTGTTAATCTATTCATAATAATAGATCAGCAAAGAGAGACATAAGCTATTTACTGAAATCAACCATTGTGAAATGACCGCCATACTGACTCATGGGTCACTCAACGCACATGTCCTCGACATACTGGTGTTTGTGATAGTTTTTTCACAACATGCGGCTGCCTCGAGTGCATCAGACAGGCATCGAAACTTTGTCTACAGAGTATATGAGTACAGCGAGCTGTGCATCAGCACTTGGCTTTAAATGACTTATTGCAGTCAGGTGACATGCATGGTGCCATCACTTTCGGAAAAAAAGTGCACATTCCTTCTGAGCCAGAAGCAGAAATTTCAGTGTCACACTTCAACAGAAAAGCTGTTTCAGTGTTAGAAATGACATTCTGAAACAATACGGAAAGGAAATTGCTAAGTTTGAGATTGCAAAGTATCAGAAGTTTGATTCTGTATGTGTCATGCAGACTGTTTGTACTACGCAAAGCAAACTGTCACAGTCAACCTACAAACCTGGCCAATATACAATGACATGTGGTTACAACACAGCATTCTTATACGAAATCTGACTTTCATCCACAAGACACCATTGTACTATGCAAACACTGTTTTCAAAACTGAAGTGCAACACTTTGCCAGGAAGGTCAATGCTGCTAAACAACATGGAAACAGATGTTACACAACTGAGATTTCAACATTGAATATGTTTGAACAGTATTCTAATTCAGACAATGAAACCATTCCAAACGCATTCCCATCCCCGAACACAAAGACACTGAAGAAGATTCACAGAAAGAGCTAGTTAGATCTCTAAAGGGTTCTGTGATGTATCTACCACTTACAGGAAAAATGTCTGGGTTATCTCAATGAAAATAGCGCTTGTCATTCTAGTAAATGGTGTGCCTACAGTGCTACAATATCTTGGCAAGATGTTGTCAACATGCAAAGGTAAAGCTTGCTCTGGCTTATTACAAAGAAGAACAATTCATATAGACCTTGACATAGATCAAATAGGCCAGCCTCTGTGCAACAAGATCTATTAGAAAAAGTAAGCCAATCATTGAGAAAGTCACTACACAGACAAGTAACGTGTATGAACAGTACACACCACTCCACTACATGGTAGAGATCCATTAGGAGACAATATTGATCTCTATCATAAAACGAAGGTGGAAAGTGAGCCTGTCAGCATTTGGGAGGCAACACTAGAAGCAACCTCGCTTCCAGACCTATTTAAAGCACAGGCGGACGACCTAGATGAAAGAGAAGTATCGGGTACAGGTGCTGAGTACCACCAGCCGTATCCCGATAAAGATGGGTACCTCTAGACGTACAGTACCTGTTCCATCTGCTCTGGGAAAGTGAGCTTAGCATTCTGTCTGTGTCTATAGCACATACCATTCGCCAACAACTCCACTAGATGGAATTACAACTGCTCAATTTCTGGAGAATGGAAACAGAAAGATGAAATGTGCAAGTCAATCTGTCTTCATACTTCAAGCCTATGTGGCAACAAAAAATATTGGTATCAGAGACACGAAGTGATGACAATACTCACGAGAGTATGGCGAGCCATAGGTTTGTCACAATTTAGTGCAGAATATGCCTAGACGAACTCATTGAACTGGCAGAGTGGGCAAATTCCGACGTCGAACTCATCAATGACTATCGAGAAATGTGTTCACTGATCCTGTGTCATCAAGCCAAGACACTTTCACAAGCACGCCCATGACATTCTCCCCACCATCTTATCAGCGACAATCCTCCTCTAGTACTGTAGAACACTACTGGACAGAATATCACACAAGGTGCCCTCATATCCATATGTTATTATGGATCAAGGATGCCACGAATCGGTGAACATAATGATGCAGAAGTGCTGTCATTCATAAAAAATATATCCTTGTCATTCCAGACAAGTATGGACAGTCCTACATCATGGAAGTTGGTTCAAAGTTCCAGTACATATTTGTACGTAAAATATTGCCGGCGAAAGCAGTAAAGAAATAAATTAATTGGTGCACGCGATGTCGCTGACTTCCTAATATTTGTCAGAATGGTGCCATGAATGACCACTACTCAGCAAATGCACACCACTCGAAGGCAAATCAACCAAGAGGTATATGAGTTACCCAGAGATGAAAAAGAGGTATATCAAAGACTACAACCCAACTCTTCTCCTAATGTGGCAAGCAAACATGATACCACAGTTCAGTTATAGGACAACCCACTAGCCCTAGTTCGCTAATGTAACTTCATATAACAAACATGAACAGACTAGCTTGCAAGATATTTGGGAAGATATTGCCAGTTCAAGCAAAAGCCTGACATCCCAGCTGTAGTCATTGGTTTGAAGACTCTTTTCACAGAATGTGGAGTTTATGAAGCCAGACCGCTTTTAACAATGTAGTACAATAGCGATCTGTATCGGGAATTTGACGCTGTACGCTTCCTCAGTGTAAACTACAAAGAGAAACGGAAGTGTACTGATTCTCATGCCGAAATTGAGGAGCTTGCTGTCAACACACCTCTTCAAAACATATCTTGAAGAATAACCCGATAGACACATACTACCCACGTAGACACAACGAGATGAATGATATGTGTCTGTTTGAGGTGGCTATGACAGCAGCTACAAGACAGGTGCAGCACACTGACTCAACATGGAACATTTACTAAAGTCAATGGACTAGATGGCTGTCTTGTGAAGAGGAACAAGCCATGGCTTATAGATCACTGCAAACTACATCTAGGCATCAGAGAGCACAGAACATTACTACTTTGCTCTCCTATTCCTATTTAGACCTGGAGGATGAGTCTGAATTAAAACTTGACTCTGATACATTAAGAACAGTTCAATCTCATTTATGAGAATTCCAACTGACTACTCACAAACATGCATACAAGACTAAAGCTGAGAAAGAACACTCGAGCAGGCAGAGAAGCAACTTCAGGAAGACACTCCAGTTAGTTCACAAGACAACCTTGATCCAGAAGGACAAGGTGTTCTAGGTGACCTCTGCCGTTAAATGCCCCAGAACTGTTAATCTCAGAAATTGAGACAGCCATGCAACATGGCACACACCCTATGGTCAACCCAGCTGACGTAAGAAAGACTAAATCAGCTGCAGCATACAGTGCACCCAAAGTGGTTGAAGCTGTCCAACATGGTATACACATGAAACAAAAAAAATGTGACTGCACTCAGCACAACCACTACTAATGTTTGTCAGTGGTCAGCTGGCACAGGAAAGAGTTCCTGATTGAGCTATCACTAGAAATACAGACTGTGACAGGCTCTTCAATGTCTGTTGCTGTGACTGCTCCCACAGGACTAGCATACAACATTGGTGGAGTAACATTACCGCCCTTTATGCTACCATGAACATGGAACTGAGAGTATAAGAATCTCATTCGGTTGCATCTCAGCTCAGTCCCATGATACAAAGAGCAACTACTCATTATTGACGAAATCAGCATGGTCTCAAGTCATGCTAGAATGTATTCATCTCGCCTACAGCAGATCTTAGTACTGATGATGAAAACCATTTGGTGGCAAATATACTTGTGTTGGGAGACCTTTAACGCAGTCAATACAGAGCATGTATCACAATCTGACTACCAAGCAAGCTGATATCCTCGCCGGCATTGAGGATATAACATATGGGAATTATTTACCTATGTTGAGTTGTCTGAAACATGCAAAGTGAAACCTAGCTAAAATCACTTTTGATGAAGTCGCACGGTTCTCTATCATCAGAACATGTTGTATGTTAAATGACGAAAATCACATAGATAGTACATGCATGAAACAGCATGTAACGTCTTCAGCGACATATCCACTGCCAGACACATATGTGTCTTATGCCATGACTAAAGAAATGCACTGAATTCAACAACTAATGCTACAAAGAGAAACCAAGTTGTCCTCCATGCAAGTGATACAGTTGATGGCGTTATTCTTAGTCGAAAGCAGCAAGATGACTGAGCCATAATGAACTGAAGTCGATGCTCACGAACAACTGGCCGACTCTTCTCACACTTTGTAAGAATGCACGTATCATGCTACGATATATCTAGATGTCGAAAAGGCACATAAATGGTACATAGAAACATCACTGACTTTATCTATAATGTACAGAAGACATTTATTCAGACACTTGTAGTTTGACAACATGCAACACTCAGCCACACAGAGATAGAACCTGAGCAAATAAACGCTTTTTAAGGATCTACGAAACGAAACAGTTCATTATAAGCTATCGCTGTCTCCATTCACAAACTGAGGATGGATTCAGCAATGATAGACATAGGTACAGACATTTTCAAAGATGGCATGAGCTACAAGCACTTTCCAGCAAAGCCTTTCTGATTGCACATCATTAGTATAGCACCTCAGAAAATACGAGCTGACAAGCGATGTATTCTTGGTACAACAGATTAACTACCCCACATCAGCCACAAATGTCTTAACACACCGCCTACATATATACCGCAGTCTCACAATTCAGTCACAGCTAGACGAAGCAACAAACAGCAGCAAACACAAGTAATTCAGAAAAAGAGTTCAGCAAGGCCACAACCTCAAGTAAACATTCACAACAACAATTCATCACAAATCACAGGTAGCTGCCAAACACTGTTTGACAACAGCAGAGTAAACTGCTATGCTAACTCAGCACGCAAGTTTCTCCTACACATGCCACAGTTTCAGCAAGCAATTCGCTTACAAGACAATCTATCAAATGCCAAGCAGATTATCAATATGACTTCTGACCACTCTAATGTACACCAACACCACTGACAGGTAAGATTACATATGATGTAGTACATTTGCTGCAGATACAGAAAGACAGTACGAGTCATGATGAAGCAGCACCCCAATCCGCCAGTACTTCAGTACACACGCTACAAAACAATGTATGTTTATGTAACTAAAGCGTGAAACCACACAACAATGTTGTAGATAACCTGTTCCTAAAGCAAAAAGTACAATTGGCTGTCTACCAATATGAATGTAATCATGCCTGTGGAAAGTGCGGGAGGCAGATACCCAGTCCATAGCCTGGGTTCATCTCAACATCTGCTGCTTATGTTGCCAGATTTGACACCAACGACTCAGAGTTACACTCATCCAGACCACAGGTAGTAGAATAGTGTTCAACCAATCACTGTTTGACACACGCTTATCTATCATGGTCAATCCATGCATTCTGACATTACACCACACAGTGCACACCTGGATGGTTAGAGGTGACGACTCTACAACAACTTGCAAACAGAGACTGTCACCGAAAAATGCATATCTTCTAATATTGAAAATTATGACAACTTCATATCGAAGAATAGGAAAACATACACCATTTAACATGAGTACTTTATCCCAAAATGTCACAACTCGCCATAAATGTACAATTACAACTGTTAATTAACAATACAATTTCAACAATTGAATTCAAATATAGATATTATGCTGTGACATATCACATCTATGTAAATCAGTAATCATAAAAATTATTGTAGTAGCTTCAATAGTAAAAATATTTAATCACTAGAAACCACAATTATGTCTATAAGACTACATTTAAAATGTCACTAAGCTGCACAGCTGGATGGTTAAGAGTAACGACTCTACAACAACTTTTAAATAACACCCCCATCACCTCAAAAATGCATATTCTAATATTGAAATTATGACAACCTTCATATTTCAGAAGAATAGACAACGTACCATTTTTACGTACTTTATACAAAATATCATAACTCTATAATGTTCTACAATTTACAACTGTAAATAAACATACAATTTCAAAAAAATTTAAACACAGAGATTACATAACTGTGACATGTTACATCTCAGGTAGATCAGTGACTACATGAAAATCGTTGGTGGCTTCAATCGCGCAAAATATTTACAGTCACTAGAAACCATGATTACATGTCTGAAAGTCTACCCCTAGTACATCAACAAACATCCAATTTATAAAAGATCTTTAACACCTAGTGACTTTTCACATATAGGGAAAATCATGATCACCATGCAACAGTGTAGAACTATCACGCTTAGATGTAGTAGTATTGTACATGTAAAAACAACTACCGTTATTGATAATGCAAGTTGACTTACACAATCATAATAATAACCAATTACTGAATGTAATTCAGTGACTCTTCAACTGTTTAAAATTACTTGTACATAATAGAAACATTTGTTAAGTACATTATTAATAACTTATTAATAATTGAACTAAAAATAACAGTGCACTACAGTACAAGTGAATGTCTTACATATTACTCTGCAGTATACTAACAACATGTAACTAAGAAAGTCAGAGAAAATACATTCCATTACAGTTTAGTATTTCAAGTTAAGAATTTACAAAGCCAATATAAGAATTGATAAAATTTTTTTGTTCATGTAAAAACATATTTTTTTGTACTTGTCCTAACTAACAAAACCGTATGTACAAAATATTGACAATTGTAAATAGGCACCGTTGCCAGCAAACCACAACTGTTCCTGACAATATTTATGATCACCTCAATTGGGCGGTGCAATACCATTTACCCAGCAGCGACATATTATTTAATAGTAAGAATCAAATGTCACTAACCACAATTATGTAACTGTATACTTAGACAACAGCATGGTTTTTGCCCCCAGGAACATCATTAGCAGTCACACAATTACAACAAAACACTTGTCTATCTTATGTCTAATCAACACCTACAAACAACTGACATTCCTTATTAACATAACAGACAAATATGCACTACATAGTTACAACATACAACCATTTTAAAAAAAGTTCATTTTACAAACTACATCTACGCTAATAACATATCTTCTCCAACTATGAAATTTCTAAATAAAATGAAAAACTTCCACATAAACAAAAGGAGTACTGAAACAACTAAAACACACAACATCTGATTAGTTTCATATAATATCCACATAGTCAATCCATCATACACTTATTATAATTTCACACATTTACAAATTTCAAAATGATTGCACATACAAGATTGTATTGTGAGACTGCTTCTATTAATAAATTTAACTTTCATTCGAATTTTCTCCATTTGACAAATTGAAATAAATTTTTAAACCATAACCACCTGTTGTTGACTCATTACTTTAACACCATACTGAAATGAAAATAAGTGTATACTCAAGCATACAAATCAATGTTTTACTAATACTACAACTATAACTCATCTATTTTTTGCTACCTATGACATACAGTCAGTAACACAGCAACAGAGGTAACACATGAGTAGCAAACGGATCATCACCAGTCTCACAATATAACATGAAGTATAGGAGGTACGTGAGATTTGGACGCGATCTAAGCACTAAATACCAGTTGAAATTGGAAACGAAACCATTGTCTCTTGCGCCACAGCATGATGTGTTATAACTGGCCAAAACAGACAGCACAAACATTATTGCTAAAATTTCCTTTGGGAGTGGGCAACCTTGAGAATTACAAGTGGTGTTCACCTAACAGCGAATTCCCTCACTTTTGTCGCTGTGCTTAACATCCTAACAATGCATTTAACAGACTTTTTTGCCTCTAATTTCCCTTCTTTTGAAAGATAACAAAATATAAAATGTAATGCAGCAGTGGGATGGTGCTCACAACCATGAATAAAACAGAAAAGTGAATGCATACAATGGGATTCTTTAGGAATGCTATACGTGATGCCTTGTCCACAAAAATAACGTGGTGCAAATTGAAATGTCAATGGGCATGGTGACACAAGTGAAACAACAAAATAGTACAGTACACACAAATGGTAAAAAGTAACAGAGGCTGACAAAACAGAAAGCATAAAACAATGGCGCATATGGTGGCATTGGTGCCACATTAGGATCATCAGCCTAACTCTCACCCCATGACATGTGCGAGCAGAAGAATAGGACAATGCGGTGAGGTTGGGGCCTAATCAATACACCTGCGGTTTGAGGGATGGGCAGGGGGCCAAGAGGATTTCAACTAACGAATTTCCTCACTTTTGTTGCTGTGGAACAACCTAACCCATGCATTAAATACAGTTTTTTGCCTCTATTTCCCTTTTTAAGAATATTAACAAGAAATAGTGAATGTTAGCACAGTGGCAGGGCGCCAAGGATACTTGCCACATGGTGGTCGGACGTGCGCGCTTTGGGCCCATATACCACATGATGTGTTGTGGCATACTAACGGGACAACAGCATAAACAGAAATGCAGTGGGCGCACATGGTAACACAAGCGAATGGGAACAGAAAGGAGCGCATGCTGGCATAGGCGGGGAATGGTCTGCCACGTGATGTGTTGTCACATAGTAACATGGTGCCTGCAAACAGAAATGTCAATGGAGCGCCCGGCGTGTAAAAGTGAAACAGTAAGATAAACAGTACTGTAGACAAAAATGGCAAAAATATACCAAAACACAGCGCAAATGGCATAAGCGATAACGCACATGGTGGCAATCGTGGTAAGTGAAGCGGGTATGGATCATAAGCAGAAAGACAGCAGTAACAGTAATGTGGCCGCACAGCCTGCGTTTCCCAAAACCTGCATTGAGAAAGACAGTGAGTACAAATAATGTATGCCAAAACAATGAGTATCAAGCGCAGAAAATGAGATCTTGCGTTACTAATACATTATATCTCAGGAACCGTCTGACGTGAAAAATTTAAAGTCATATTATTTGTGTCCTGGCTAATTTGGATCTTATCCCCAATAGAGGCTAAAGTTTTCAGACGAAAAGTCGTATCTACGTTTCTGAGATCTCTCGGGCCTAGCGCAGCGAGCAGCCGTAATGTTATCCTATGGGAAAAAGAAAAGTTCAGAGCGCCATAACTGCCTCCCTGTGTGCTTTTCACCAAACTGCTAGAAAGAGGCATCTGTGGGCTGTTGGCTGTCTTCCTCCAAATTTCAGGAAAAAAGACCAAACTGTTGACTTTTTGCCTTGGGGCTCCAAATGATTTCTATTGTTGATGTCAGGCGTAATATTTATCCTCTGGAAAAACCGTCAATTTTGAATACCCGTAACTTTTGCCGCCATGTGATATTTTTCACCAAACTACTGAAAAGGCACATCTGTGTACTGTTGGCTGTCTTCCTCAAATTTCAGGAAAAAAAAGACCAAACCGTTATTTTGCGGCAAGTGCCAAATGATTCCTATATGTCTTTGGGCACCGTAATGTTATCTATGGGAAAAACATCCAAATTTGAGTGCCATAACTTTGCTGCTGCCGTGTAATATTTTTTCATGCAACACTAGAAGCACATCTGTGAGATGTCGGCTGCGTTCCCTCAAATTTCAGCCTAGCTCAACAGTTATTTTGTACAATTGTAAAGAATTGCCAACAAAATTTCCCACAGGCTAAGAAAATTACCAACCGCCAATTTGTGAAAGCTTCCATAGTTCGACACTTCCGTGGTACGAAGTAATTTGCAATGCCTCAATTGAAAACATATTTCTGGGGTGTTTTACCACAAAATAGGAACATGGCAAAGGCATCCTCAGGGCCGAATAGCTAAATACAAAATTACTTGCTATAGGGTCTCAGAATTTTAAATGCCGACCATTTTCTGATCACCAACTGAAAACAAAATGGCAGATTTAAAATAACAGGCCCGTGCAGTAAAGTGCATTTGCGACACTGTTGGTTTTGTTAACTTTCCCATTGACTTATAATAGGAAACTGTTTTTTTTTTTTTTAATAACTTTGAACCGTTTAATATTTTTTCACGAAATCTTTAGAAAGGCATCGGGGACCCGCTACATTCCTGAAGATTTTGGGCCACTCATATAAACCGTACGACCTGTACGCGAACTTCATAAATTCTGAGAAAAAGGCGTAAGCGTAGCGCACAGATCACAACAATAACACCTTCAACCATATATCCAGTCAGTACTGTGAAACTTGGCGAATCCCAAGGCCTATGGGTGTGATCATACATTCAAATTTCAGGCAGTCATCAAACGGTTGCAAAGTTGTTAAGATTCACAAAATTTTAGGTTTAACATGGAAATGGCTCCTCAACCCTAACTATAGTAGCAGCGTTGCACATAGTTGAGGTTGAGAAATATTATATTAAACAAGTACCTTCTTACAACCGTTTTGATGAATACCTGAAGTGATCAACCCGCGCCGGATCTATAAGACTATTACCAATCATATACACGGTTGTGGGTTATTAAGCGTGGTCCTGCGGTCGTTACACTTTCTGAATTCTCTGTTATACGGAATTGCGGTTTCTTGTTCGACCTAATCTTCCAGGCGGCGATGGCAGCCAGGGTCCCGATGCCTTTCAAAGATTTCGTAAAAAAATATTAAACTGTTCAAAGTTATAACAATCGAACTTCTGTTTTGTCCATGGGATAACGCATTACAGCGTTTGCCGTGCTTTTTGAGGCGTATCGAAAACAGTGTGAGATATGGGTTGTCCAAAAATTATAGCCCTATGGCTACGTATAAAACTAGCCAGGAAAGTGATAATACATATGACTTTTTACATTTTTTTCTGTAAATGCAGTTTACTGGGAATATAAGCAATTTACTATTACTACACAGTTTTTGCTGTTCCGGTATTGCGCCGTTGCTCTCACTGTCTTTCTCTATACAGCTTTTTGGGAAGAAGCCTGTGCGCTTACATTACTCTTACCATGCCATTTCTGCTTGGTTCCATTACCGTTTACTTAACGTTCATGTTGCGCCACCGTGTGCATTACCCTTTCGCGTTTAATTTGTGGTTGCATTCCATTGTTTTAACATTTCTGCCTACAGTACTGTTCCTCTTTCTGTTTTGCTTTGTGTCTGCCATTTGATTTGCATTTTTGGCTGATGTTACAATCACAACAAGCCATACATCTCCATGGCTGCATTACATTCACTATTTCTCATTATCATTCTCAAAGAAGGAATGAGGCCAAAAACTCGGTTTAATGCATCAGTTATGGATTGTTCCACAGCAACAAAAGTAGGAAATTCGATGTTAGGGTTGAAACCTTGCCTCAGCCACCTCCCAGCTGGAATGGAGATTTCATTGGGTCATCAATTCAACTGTCACTGATCTGTTTCTCAAACTGCTTTCCACATGTGATGGGTGACATAGGGCCGATGACCCAATCGCACCCTGATTCAGTTGGAGGGGTGGGCTTGAGGGGTGCAGGGGGTTTCGCTAACATTAAATTTCCTCGCTTTTGTTGCTGAACAACCTAACTGATGCATTAAACTGAGGTTTTGCTGGCTAATAGTATATATATATATATATATATATATATATATATATATATATATGCTATATATATATATATATTATGGTATATGATGGTGCTACGCAGATTAAATTGAGGAGCCATTTCTATGTTAAACCCCAAAACTGCCTTAATAACTGCAGCCGTTGATGGATCTGCCTGAAATTTGGAATTTGTAGTCAGAATCATAGATACTTGGATCTGCCAAGTTTTGTACTGGTCGGATATCGTGTGGAGTTATTAAGTGTGATCTGTTCTGCCGAATTTCAAGCTTTCTACAGAATTCGTGAGTGGCGCCCAGGTCGTGCGGTTTGTGACCAGCCAGTCTTCAGGAAACAGCCGGCGGGGAGGTCCCAGTGGCCTTTCAAGATTTTGTGAAAATATTTAATGGTTCAAAGTTATTTAAAAAACGGGTTTCCCATTATGATCAATGGGAAAAGTGAACAAAAAGGTTCAACAACTGCAAATGCATTTTACTTTCGCAAATGGGCTACCGTACTTTTCTTCCGTCGGCCATTTGTTTCAGTTGGTAATCAGAAAATGGTTGGCATTTAAATTTGGGACCCTCCTTAACCTAATTTTTTTTGTATTCCTAGTCAGGCCCACAAGGGGATGCTTGCCATGTCTTTATTTTAGTGGCTACCCAGAAGTATGTTTTTCAAATTTCTGGAAAAATTGCTACATAGGTACTTTAGGTGCTCACAGTGTACATGAAACCACTGCAGCTTCATAAGTGCGACAGTAATTTTCTAGTCTGTGGAAAATGACAGCAATTCTTTGGCACTGCGCAAAATAACCGTTGGAGTTTGGGCAGGGGGAGGTGGAGAGGCTGCACCGACATCCCACAGATGTGCCTTTCAGTGTTGTAATGAAAAATATTACACAGTAGCAAGTTATGGCACTCAAAGTTACAGTTTTCCATAGGATAACATACGGTGCCCAAACATACAGGAATCCTGGCACCTGCTGCCAAAATAACAGTTTGGTCTTTTCCACAAATTTGGAGAGACAACAACAGTACCACAGATGTGCCTTTCAGTAGTTTGGTGAAAAAAAAACACAAGCGAAAGTTACGGCACTCAAAATTCGCAGTTTTCCCATAAGGATAACATTCGGTACCCAACAACAAAATCACTTGGAACCCTGCCAAAATAATGGTTTGGTGTTTTCCTGAAATTTGGAGGAAGCAGCCAACAGCCCAGATGTGCCTAGTAGTTTGGTGAAAAACATTACAGGAGGCAAAGTTGTGCCCCAAACTTTCTTTTCCCAGGATAACATTCAGTTACGCTCGCCTTTCAGGGCCCGTATCTGAGCTTGATCACAATCTGGACTTTTCCTCAAAAAATTTCTTAGCCCTGTAATGGGGCTAGATTCAAATTAGACGACAGTTGTAAATAATATGACTTTATTTATGATCACTGATGCTTCTGCCCCTTCGTATAAGACTGACATCCACCACAAGATATTAGGGACAAACCCAAATCTTCACAAAGTGTGGAATAGGAATTTCCACTCCTCCTGGTCAAACAACCTTTTGGCATCTAGTGACAGCAGGACCATGGCTGACTGGATCTGAGATGCTTTCCAGATCAGGTTGTTTAATCATCTCATGTTGTACAAACCTAATCAAGTTTTTCTGGCATAATCTTCCCTGCCTAAACCTGTGTTGCGTTTCATCACCTAGGTTCTTTCCACATACAGTATAAGGGCCTCAATTTGAACCTTTATGACAGCCTTGTGGACCTTTCTCACCACAAATGTAAGGCTCACTGGTCTAAAATTCTGCAATCTGACCTTGACCACTTCCTATAGAGTAGTATTACCACTGCCTCGCTCAAGGCATTTATCACTTTCCTGGTGTCAGTGAAGGTCTGAAAAGTTTC
The DNA here is from genome assembly GCA_016271365.2 of Neoceratodus forsteri. Classification (NCBI taxonomy): domain Eukaryota; kingdom Metazoa; phylum Chordata; order Ceratodontiformes; family Ceratodontidae; genus Neoceratodus; species Neoceratodus forsteri. Next base: position 1,375,611,437 of record CM028130.1, on the reverse strand, counting down.
TGTTAGGGGCCTGCTATTTCCTCTACAAATTGTTTTACCACCTTAGAATTTAAACGTCTCATCTCACGATGCCTCATTTGATGTTGGAGTAGCTTTGTGCCAGGTTGGATGGAGCGATGGTTAAATGGATTGCTTCCTATGACAAATCACTTTTTCCTGAGTCACTAAAGTCTGTGCCTTGTCCGACCAGTGTCTTTATATGCACCAGGTTTCAGTCAAGATTAAATGTGTTGTCCACCCAATTCCTGGAGATCCTCAGTTTTGCCAGGTATTGTAGTTGGTAGGGATCCCAAGATCTTGGAGGGTTTTCTCACAATGATAAACTCTTTTCTCTTGGCTGCTAGTGTGGTTGAGTAATCACTAAATGTCAGGATGTGATAACCTTCCTATGTTGGAGGTCCTTTCTCTCTTACCAGTGTCAGTACCCATTCTCTCAGGGAACTTCATTAACTTTGCCAGAATTGGACTGGGTCTCCCTCCTTCTTTGGGGGTACAAATGTTTTATGGGCCCTTTCAGTTTCCAAATGTGGCCACCAGGCATAGTTGAGAAATTCTGATAATTCTCTTTTGCAGAAAGCGGCAGTGTCTGACAGCTCTACCCCGCTAGGAAACCCAGGATCATAATATTATTATTTCTGTGTCTATTGTTTTTCAGAATTGTTTATTCTTTGCCACAGAAGTCCTACGAACCATTCTAGCTCTGAATGCAGGCTTCATGCCATGAATCCTTATCATCAATGTATGATAAGAAGGTGTCAATGACCTTTTGCCAATTCTCAGGAGTTTTTACTTTGTTTTGCAGATTGCTTATCGATTGTTTGAAAGACATGATTTCATTAAGAACCTGTTGAAGCATATTCTTAATATCAACCCATCACTCACTGACATGGAAACCACTATGGCCACAACAGCAATCGTCCCACCATTGAGAAGATGCTGAGAGGAATAGGAATTTCACCCAGTGATAATTCAGTGGTCACAATATGCAGATAAGTTCTAAGAGCGAATTTTATTACACCCAGTTTCTAGCTAACAAAATATAGCTTTTAAGGCTGACAGTTGCTGGTCTGACATCAGTTGGCTGAGACTGATTAGTCATAACTGTCCAAGTCGTAGTTTAAGTGGCCATCTTATAGCAAGGCTTGCATATGCCTCCATCTGCAACATACTTATTTGCTGAGTGGTATAATGCATGCAGAATCATTGACCAGATGCAGAAGGACATCTGGTGGAGAAAGGTACGTTTACAGCATTCAAGAAGAAAAGCCAGTCTAACACCTTGGAAAACTGTCTTTTTAGCTCATGTGTTATAACTGCTGCCTCTGACAGCACAGATGCTAGGACTGATCCCTGGGTCTGGCACAGAACGTGCACTCCTCTAGTTTACTTTTACAGATTCTGTCCCCACAGTAGGCTGGGATGAGGAGATTAAAAATGGCGTCAAAAGATGAGATTATTATTTTTTTTTTTTTGTTACAATTTGCATACACAGAACAGCTCAAATGAGAAGCAACATCTCATGGGGAGGAGTGAAATGCACCCTTCACTTAGTGTTACATCTGGGAGGACTGGCATTACAGGAAGGTTAACTGACTTTCACAATTCTAAACAGTGAGAAATTGGCTTGGTTGTAATTTGAACCTGGCTCTCTCTTTTGCAATAGCTACAACAGCACACATTATGCTGAAGTTGTATGACACTAAAACAAATCTAAAAGTCATTTCAGAAGTCATTCTTCCTGAAATTATATGGTAAGCATGATATAGTATTTCTCCTACAAGCAAAGTACAAGAGACATTTCAGATGACTTTAACTCAATCACAATAGTTCTTTCTCTACTTTAGGGGTACAATATAATGTATACCATCATAACTTTGCAGCTACTGTAGAGACAAAGCCCACTTTCCTAATATGGCTAATTTCAATACTCAGCAATAGTAACATAAAGTACATCATTTAAGTGTAGCTTAAAGTCAGTTTGTTGCTTTTTGGGAATATTTTAAACAATATAAGTTTTAGACACAATTCAGCATACGTTATTAATGTTCCTCATTCATATTCCTTTTATTTTTCATTGCTATAGCAACTTAGTTTAAATGGAAACAGCATATTTGCCCCTTACTGATTAGATCTGCTCCTACTGTGTAATCCGTTGCTGAAGTCACAATCCTCTGTTTGTTAAATCATAATTTTCACAGCTACAAACTGGTGTCACAAAAAGAGGATTAAAGCAACAGCAAAGGATTAAGCATGAAAAGCAGATGAACTCTAGGGAACTCAAGAACCGGTTTCTATGCAAATTAACTGGTAATAAAGAATAAAGGGAAGAGGAATGGAGACAGCATAACATATAATCTGACTTGAGTCTAAATATTATGTTTTTTCCATGTTTTCAAAAAAGTCACACACCTCCAGTTTCAGCCTTGAAACATACTGTAGGTTCCATACAAAATAAGAAAATTAAACTGTGCTTTTGACTATTTCATAATGTTCTATTTATTCATATAATATTGGCAATCCATGTGGCTATGTGTGTGAGTCTGTGCATGAGTGTGTGAGTATATGTGTTATTCAGTGACTGTGTGTGTGTGTGTGTGTGTGTGTAGCATCTCTGCCACAAGTAAAAATAACATGCTTAGAATTTCAAGAGCCGAGTATGTGAGAAACATAGAAACAAGAATTTGACGGCAGATAAGGACCTCTTGGCCCACCCTGTCTGCCCATTTCCCTACCTAATGGATAAGCTGCAGATCCTAGTTAACCAGCAACCTATTTCTTTCTACCCCCACCCCCTAGAATTGCTTTATAACTGTCCCATGCATGCTTGAATTTAACCACTGTTTTTGACTCCACAACCTCCTCCAGAAGGCTGTTCTATGCATCCACAGCCCTCTCTGTGAAAAAATACTTCCTTACATTACCTCTGAGCCACCCCCCCATCTTCAAATTGTGACCCCTTGTTCTTGCACACCTCTTTTTTTGAAAGATACTACCCTCTTGGACTTTGTTGATTCCCTTGAGGTACTTGAAAGTTTCTATCATATCCCCCCTCTCCCTCCTTTCCTCGAGGCTATACATATTAAGCTCCTTTAGACTCTCTTCATATGTCTTCTGGTGCAGACCCTGCACCATTTTAGTTGCCCTCCTCTGAACAGCTTCCATCTTGTCTATGTCCTTGCAGAGATTGGGTCTCCAGAACTGCACACATTACTCCGGATGGGGTCTCACCAGCTGTCTGTACAGAGGGATAACAATTTCCTGTTTTCTACTGGTGATGCCTTTCCCTATGCATCCCATTATCCCCCAAGCCCTGCTTACTGCCCACTCACATTGCTTGCCCACCTTTAAGTCATCTGATATGACTACCCCAGGTCCCTTTCCATTGTTGTTGTTAATATCTCACCCCCCATTGTGTACTCTTCCCCTGGGTTTTTGTTTCCCAGGTGCATTACCTTGCACTTCTTAGCACTGAATCTAAGCTGCCATACATTTGACCATTCCTCTAACCTTGCCAAGTCCCTTTTCATCCTTTCCACCCCACTTTGTGCATTAACTCTATTGCAGATCTTCGTGTCATCTGCAAAGAGACATACTTTTCCTTCCAGTCCCTCTGTAATGTCACTTATAAAGACATTGAAGAGGACCGGTCCTAATACTGAACCCTGCTGTACCTCACTAGTAACCTCCCTTTCTTCAGTGGACTCCATTTACTATTACCCTCGGTGTCCTATTCTCCAGCCAATTCTTTACCCAGCTATCATCTTGGGACCCTCTCCAGGCTGGCTATCTTGTATATTAATCTTTGTGGGACTGAGTCAAATGCCTTGCTAAAGTCTAGGTAGGCCATGTCCACAGCCCCTCCTGATCTACTACTTTAGTCACCCAGTCAAAGAAATCTATTAGATTTATTTGGCATGACCTTCCTGCTGTGAATCCATGCTGCCTTGGGCCCTGTGCCCCTCTGGCCTCTAGGTACTCGACAATTCTTTCCTTCAGAAGTGATTCCATCATTGTCCCTATCACTGAGGTTAAACTAACAGGTCTGTAGTTTCCTGCTTCAGCCCTACTCCCACTTTTGTGAAAGGGAATAACATCTGCCCTTCTTCAGTCCTCAGGTACCACCCCATCCTCCCATGATCTGTTAAAGAGGGTAGTCAGTGGTGTCACTAGTTCTACCCTTAGTTCTTTTAGAATTCTGGGATGAATCCCATCAGACCCCATTGCTTTGTCCACCTTCAGTATCGAGAGTGTTTCTATTGTTTGTTTTAGGTACCTCCCCTCTTCATTGTAAATACTGAGCAAAATATTTGTTTAGTATCTCTGCCTTTTCACCGTCCTCTCTGCCCACCCCATCCCTTTATTAAGCCTTACTATCCTTAGTCTTCCTTCACCCCTGATGTACCTAAAAAGTTTCATCCCCTTCTTAACTGAGTTGGCTATCTTTCCTCAGTTCAGGCCTTTGCTGTTCTGATTTCTTCAGCTTCCTTTGCTTTACCTGATACAATTCTCTGTCCTGCTCCTTCTGTGATTCCTGTACTTTCTAGATGCTTTCTTTTCTCTTGAACCTTTAATGCCACCTCCTTTGAGAACCATAGTGGTTTCTTACATCGTTTGTTTTGTTTATTTGCTTCACACAAAGCTTGTTACCTCTGTGATGGCAGTTTTATTATTCCATTGTTCTTCCACCCTCCTTCCTGCCCATTTGCTAGAACATTCCTTAGGCACTCACCCATTTTGGTAAAGTCAGCCCCCTGAAGTCCAGTACTTTTGCCTTTGTATGGCTTGACTCTATTGCTGTGTTTATTGTGAACCATACTGTTCAATGGTCGCTAGTTCTCAGATGGCTACCCACTTCTACATCTGTGATCCTCTCTCCATCTCCATTTGAGAGAACCAGGTCTAAGATTGCTCCCTCTCGAGTGGGTTCCAATACTAGTTTTCTAAGGCATGCCCACTGTAGGGCATCTAGAATATCCCCTCTCTTAGAAATGGCTGCTGCAACTGCATTCCAGTTAACATCTGGCATATTCAGGCCACCCATCAGCAATATCTCCCCTTTATCTGCCATTCTAAGTATACTTTCTATAATTTCCTTGTCCATTTCCTCCCCCTGAGAAGGAGGTTTGTATACAACCCCTGTGCGGATTGTGGTGCCATTGCCTGCCTCCAAATTGACCCACAACCTCCAAATTGACCCACAGTGCTTCTTCTCCTCCTCCCTGTTTACCCTTTTGTTCTGTTGCTTTGATTCCTTCCCTTGTGTAGAGAGCTACTCCTCCTCCTCTTTTACCCTCCCTGACCTTCCTGTAGATAGTGGATCCTGGTATGTTTACATCCCAGTCATGGTTCTGTGTGTACCATGTTTCTGTGACCACCACAATATCCTGATTTTCCTCCTCCATCAAGGCCACTAATTCAGGAAGCTTGTTACCCAGACTACGGGCACTGGTACTCATTGCTCTCATTTTTGATGGCTTTACCTTCTGTAGCAGCATCCCCACTGACCTTTGTACCTTAGTCTTTTTTCATTTAGTACCCTGTTTTTGTAGGGAGGCTGGGATTTTCCTGCTGCTTATCAGTGCCCCCCCTTGACTAGTTTAAAAGCTTGCCAATGAAGCATTTCAACCGATTGCCCAAAGACTTGTTCCTTCCTGGACAGATGCAGACCATCCTGCCAGTATAGGCTGGTGTCCATCCAGGTGAAACCCCAGTCCCAATGAAGCCAAACCCTGTGCTCCACACCATTTTTCAACCATTCATTAAACTGCATGGTGCAAAGTCCCTCGCCTCACCCATGCCACTGACAGGCAGCAACTCTGAGAAGGATACTGTGTGTGCTACTTGTCTTAGGCCCCTCCCCAACTCTACAAGTCCTTCTGCACTGCTCTAATCTCATGATGAGCCAAGTCATTTTGTCCCTAGGTGGACAATGATGTCCAACTCGAGACTCAGCGCAACTATGTCGTGATCCTAAAGATGCGCTTCCTGTCCCTCTAAGCCATGGCACCAGGCAGGCACCTTACTTCAGTTTTCCCTGCTCCCCCCAGTTCTATCCCCCTAATAATTGAGTCACCCACCAGGAGCTGCTTCCTTTCCCTGTGGTGCATCCTTTCTGAGGGCCTCCCTTGTGACAGTTGTCTGCAACCTCCTTAGTCTCCTTTGCGGGTGCATCCATAGGGGAACTATGCTCCCCCTGAATGGTGTATGGATTGTGGAGTGGAACAACTGTCTGGGTGTGCCTCTGTTCCACCACCCTTACCCTCCCTGAGCCCACTGTGGTCCAACTGCTGTGCTTTCTTCACAACCTCTGAGGTAGTGGTGGTGGCCCTGCTGCTCTCTGGATGGGGGAGGTTCCCTTACTACTGTACAGTGTGGCCTGAAGATGGGAAACTTCCTCCCTCAGGGCAGATAGTTGTCTGCAAACAGGCAGCATCTCCACCTCCAGAAAGACTCCCAGAAGGCTGCTGCCCACAACCATTACATTGCTACTCCCCACATGTCTGTCTACCTTGTTTTTTTTGTGTGTGTGTGTGTGTGTGATTGGTTTGTTATATAGAAATATATGTATTATATAATGTGTATACTTATATTGTCAGTGCAGTGTGCTAGAGAGCATATGACAGTGATATGCCTTGCCCTCTTGAGAAAATGATGTCAGAACCCCAGGTATAAAGGAACTATTTCCTGGGGTGGGTGGGAGTGAGGTGGGAAGGGTTTGGGCCTAAACTGTGCCCTCATGAAACAATCTGCTAAAAGCTCTGACCTACCACTCGATGAGTGCCTTCCTGTCAGCAAGATGCCCTACCGACAATTTGACAGAGAAAATACCCTGCCTAATCAAACAGAAAAATCCAAACATCAAGTCAGACACAGGTAAACCAATCCTAAAACAGCCTGGTGACTTGTGCTCTGAAAGCAGTCAGCCCCAAAACATGTCAGCTGTGCACAAGTACAGACACAGTAAACAGTATTCAGTCCTGTGGGTTTCAAACTCTTTCCTGCACTGAAGATCTTAACAATTGTAACAAAAAGTAAAGAAAGGTCCACCTCACTCTGTTGATTGTAAGACTGCCTTTAATGATAATTTTAAGTTCCTTATTTCACCCTTCAGTTAAAGTATCCTCCACCTGAAGAATATTAACTCTCTAAGGAATCTGCTTCAAACCAAAGACAACAGTAAATTGTAAGGTTCACTCCCTGTTGTGAGCACAACTCACTTTCTTGCAAATCTTAAGTCCAGTGTTGCAGCTTCCGGTCAGAAGTGGCTTCAGAAGAATGGGTTATCTGATGAGCCTGCTGAGTGATATTTACTGTTATCAGGTCTGTAAGGTTCTTCCAGAGCCACTGGCTGATAAGCTAGCTACCAGTAACCACTTCCTGACACAGTCTGGCCTGGCCTTTTAAGGCACACAGAGATAAACAAAAGAAAAAACAGTTTCCACCCCTAGGCACTGTCTGGGTCAATACACAGCCTGTAACCTGCTCTCAGTTCAGGACTTATGACAAATTCTAGCCCAGTGAATAACTCACAGTATTACAAATATTGCAATGCAAACAGTGAGTGATCTGCAAATATTGGTCTCACGTGCCTTACACACTTTAGTGTAAACTGCATTTATGCATGTTACCTGCACGCCTATTGTGTGTTACTGTGAGTATACATGGCTAAGGTGCATTGAATCTTTGAAAGGTGCTAAATATCCTTTTTTTTACTGTGAAGGTTACTGGGTATATGTGTTTTACTATGAACACTGTATACAGTGTGTATGTTTGTGTGATTGTGTTTGTGCATGTATATGCATGTCATCCTCTGTGTAACTGTGTGTGTGTGTGAGTGTATGTTTGTGCATGCTTGTTCATGTATATCTGTGTGTGATGTATGTCTGTAGAAGTGTATATAAATGCATGTGTCTGTCATTAATTGTTTTCTGTGTGTATGTATAAATAAGTGTACAGTGTATGTATGTTTTGTTGTGTGTATCTCTCTCACAGTATGTTCCTGTGTTCATGGGTGCATGTTTTGGAGTGTGAAAACTGCCAACAGTAGCTAATTTAGCATTAACTGGATGTAAAATATTTTTTTGTTGTATTATCATCATGCAGGTGTAAAGTTATAGAAACTGGAGAGGTCATATGACTTCAGGTTATAGTAATCATACTACTGCACAGTTCCCTACAACTTATCGCATGCTTATGTAAATACTAAGCATTGACAGGGTGTACAATACTGGATTTTAATGCTTATTCCCAAGGTGCAGTGGGTGGCACTGTTGTTTAAAGGTACCTGTTTGATTGTTTTCTTTATTAGCTTTGTGGTTTTATTGTTAATAAAACAAAAATGTAATAATTTTAGTTCCTTCTTCACTCTTGCCCCACCCCCAGTGTGCCCCAAGGCACATGACTACAAAACAGTGCCACGACATGTGAGCAGGCATGATTCTTGTTTCTTCTCTGCTCCCCTGCAGTCTATGTAAACTGGATTCACATTTATTCTCCACTCCCTAGTCTGCCCCAAGGCACAAATCTGACAAAATGTGCTTGACATTTCCCCACAGCTTCCCAAGGCACAAGAATGAGACAAGAGAACAGTGCGCTGTTTGAGCAGGCCAGATGCCCATCCCTTTTCTGCTCCACTTAGTGTGTTCTTGAGGCATGGACTGTTTTCCCAGCTCTCACACTCAAATGAGCTGTACTAGGAGCTGCTCTTCTAGCTCTGTTTTCTTTTAGCCACATGCCAAGTCCCTCTCCCTCCATCCTCCCCCCATAAATGACTTTCTCTCCTGGCCTCTACAAACTCTGAAGATGAGGTCTGGGAGCTAATTAAGAGCAGCAGCAGCAGCAGCAGATTTTCATTCTGACTACAGCCTCATAATCATTCACTCTTCCTTGATCCCACAGCTCAGCCCTCCTCTCATCTCTGTGGCCAGCCACTAGATAAGCTGTTAGTGAGTGCACGTACAGTATATGTATGCACACTCACTGATAGCTTTTACAGCAGCTGTCTATGAAGGTGACAGCAGGACTGAGACATTTGCCATATACAGCTAGCAGGAGCCACAGCCACTGGGATGTGGGGAGGTGTGATGGCAGTGGGCAGGTTAGGTGGGGGCTGCTTGGGGGGGACCACTGGACCACTAGGGAATAACTTTCTACAGTACAATGTGTTATGGGAGGGACTGCTAGTCACCAGGGATAACTGTATTCTACAATGGGTGATTGAGGGGGTACCACTAGACACCAGGGATTGCTGTTTTGCAATGTATGGATATCCCTAATGATACCATTGAATGATATACAAAAAAATTCCTCATAATACTATCAGAGAAATTCCAATGTTTCATGGAGGAGGAAGCTGCCACTCAGGATGGCTGCTCACAATACCAATCCACCGCTCCAGCTAAGCATGAATTATTGATCTGATATATATATATATATATATATAACACTGTATATATATATATATATATATATATATATATATATACAACACACACACACATATATGTATATATATATATACACACACACAAATACATATCTATCTTGTCTAATTTACTGCCATCCTATGGCTTGATCCTGTCTCCATCACCAGGGAGGTATTATGCTCCCTGGGATCTCCACTGATGTAGCACTAGATATGCTAGTACCTAATCTCTTTTTGAGGCTTGGGTCCTGATTTGGGTTGGGGGCACCCAGTGATCTGCTGCTGCTCCCAGTGGGCCTTGATAAAGGTGTGTCAGTGCTTCTTTTTTTTATTATCACCTCACTGCCTCTCCAGGAGACTGTCAAAGAGGGAAACAGTTAGCTCTATCTATGTCCCTCAGTCCCTGGGGTCTCCCTTCTTCTGTGTACAGCCCTTTAAAATTCAACCACAGTCTCTATTTGGTGCATAATGGTAAGACAGGGGCAGCTGGGTGTCCACCCCTCATCTCATCTGGCTTTGTTCCTTTATGACAATGGGGCATTCTTTGTATTATTCTATAAATATGGGTGCCCACAATGTATGTTATCATTATCCATTTAACCACTTGAGGTTTGCAGGGGAAGCTCTGCTTGGTGATAAGTTGCTCAGTGAGAGAGGGAGAGGGAGGTATGCAGGGTGTTTCTTTACTAATGTTTACTATCTTCTTGTTTCTATTTTTAATTGTGTTTGCCCACCAGTTTAACATGGGCTACTGTTTTCTAGTTCTATTGGAGGGGTTGGAGTGTACAATATTGTAGGAAGGCAATGGGAAGGGAGGGAGGAGGGACGACCTTTTGTGAGAAAAATTTCCGATTATCACATTGGCTGGCTTCTTTGTCATATTCTTACTTTTGCAACAGTGCAATTGGTTGGTGTCTAGCTGGAACAAAACTCTGGCTATTAAGTGGTTGCTGAAATGGTTGTCAAATGGCTAATATGGTCATCGTTTCTACATGGAATGTTAATGGGCTTAAAATGTGAAATGCAGAAGGGTGGTGGTCAAGACCAAAGAGCTAAAGTTGGGGTCCTACTCATGCAGGAGACTGAATGTCCCACGTGAAAGTGGGAGAGATAAGTGCCAGCCTGGGGAGTGTGTGGATCACCTCCTGCTTCTGCTCTAAGACAAGGGAGTGGCCATCTAGTTTTCTTGGGGTGTACAGGTTACTGTACATAACAAGGTAGTTGACTTGGCTATCACGTATGCCCTGCCACATATAACCCTGGCAGGTGTGGGTGTTATATCGGTGGGATCGATACATGCCCCAAACATTGAAGAAGACTTTTTCAGAAGTTGGCTGTGGATCTGGATTCCCTGCCTAGCCCATGGATTCTCGGGGGCAATTTTAACTGTGTACTCAATACAGTACTTGACAGGTCCAATCCTACCAGCCCCTTCCTCTCACTAGAAATGCAAAGGCACTGGGAGATACGGAATCTACTTACAACTTAGTTGATGCCTGGTGACACAATCACTCCATTGGATGTGAGTACAGTTTTTCTCCCGTGTCCACCATTCCTATGCTAGACTGGATAGGCCACTGGTAAATGCACCTCTATTTCTAACATCCATGCAATCAATTATTCCTCTATTTTGTTTCTGACCACACCTTACTGACACTGGCAATTGTGGCCATTGGCTCGACCCTCAGTGTTGTCATTGGTGCATAGACCCCATACCCTTAAGGACCAAACATTTCTTACCTTTTGACAGGTGCCATTAAGGAATTTCTACATCACAAAAAGGGTGACACATCTCACAGATGCTGCAAGGAAGGGATCAAAGCCATCATTCTAGGGCAGGTCATTTCGTACTCACCCATATCAATTGAATAGAAGAAACTGTACTTAACCAGCTCAGAACTAAGATCAAAGCTTGTGAGGTAGCCAATATGAATCGCTTCCTCTCTCCCTCTATCACACTGTGAAAAAGTAAAAATGCTGCTTCAGTCTGCTCAGTAGCTCTCGCATAGCATGTTCTATACTTTTGATACAGGCGGGAACCTATTTTGACAGAGGTAAAGGGGGGAAGAATCTAGCTTGGCAGCTGCATAGACAAGAGGGAGGAAAAACTATTGGGCAGATAAAAGAACAGACAGATATGCTAACATTGGATACCACTACAACTAGTGCTGAATTTGGGGCTTCCTACCAATCTCTCTATCTCAGAGGTCTCCTTTACTGCCTGTCAGATGGATACCTTTTTTGGGTGAATTGAGATCCAACCCATAAGCTCCTCCAAGGCCTGCAGATGTGATACCCCTCTAATGGCAGAGGAGATCCACCAAGCTCTTAAAACCCTGAAGAGTGGTAAAGCCCCAGGCTCTGATGGGTTCCCCATTGATATTTTTTTAAAGTTTTGCCCATGACTTGCTTGAGCCATTAATGGAACTGTATACTGAAAGCCTTGAACATGGTCTATTGCCCATTTCCATGCAGTCTGCTTCAATTACTATTCTTCCCAAGCCAGGCAAAGACCCCATGTTGTGTGCCTCATATAGGCCCATTTCCCTTCTTACGGCAGATTACAATATCTTGGCGGAGGTTACTGCTGCCTGCCTAGAGTCTACCCTCCCCCATATCATTCCTCCGGACCAAGTCAGATTTGTTGATGGCCACCAAGGGAAGCACAGTATCCATGGAACTCTAAACATTATCCAACATTGATCCAGAAAGCAAACACAACAGGGGGCTGTGATCCTTGCATTGGAAGCAGAGAAAGCTATCACCTGCCGCGGGTAGGTTACATGTTAGAAACCTTGAGACAAATGGGATTGGGATCACAGTTAATCCAATGGATCAGGGTGAAGTACCCCTCCCCAGAGCTCAAATCTTAGTTAATGGAGAACTTACCCCATCCTTTACCCTGGGGTGGGGTATGAAACAGTGGTGTCCCTTATCCCCCTTACTGAATTTATGTCCCTGGAACCATTGGTGGTGGCAATTCAGAGTCACACAGGTATTCAGAGCTTCTTGGGGCCGGGGAGAACATAAAACTGCCTTATTTGCAGATGACATTTTATTGTACAGTACTTGATGAACCCCTCTAGAGACCTAACTCAGGTTTACTCTGGGTTCAGTTTCAGGTTCAATGTTTTATTGTTCAGCAATCAAGCCTTTACAACATACTAAAAGCATAAAATTATGTATAAAGAAAGAAAAAAAATTAAATCTAATATTACATTTAAAATTTTGACACATAAAAATCCATGAACAAATTAATTGTCATAGGCAGAGAGACATTTTCTTTGTGTTTCAACACTTGATAAAAAACTTGAAACCATCTTAGCCTCCTCCAATGTCTGAGGGTGAAGAAGTATGAATAAAATATCATATTTTGCATTCACTATTTAATAAAAGAAATCATTTAACAGATTAAACACGGGGTTTTTATATAAAGGGCACTGTACTGTAATATGATAAAGATCTTCTCGAAAACCCTTGTTACATCTGCAAAACTCCAAACCTAAATTGGGTGGTGTCGTCTTATAAAAAAAGCATATTTAGAACAAATGATTCCCAGTCTTGCCCAAGTAATCATTTTCTTTCTAACAAGGACAGCCAAAGTAAGATATTTCTCTATAAATACATCAATTTTATTTTGAGCTAACCACCTGGCCTGACATTGAACTCTGAGGAGCTCCATTTGCTTATCATAGGCAAGCCTAAGTATTTTCTTTTTAACATACTCCTTAAACACATAAGATATTGATATTGATTTCTCCCAATCTGTCCAAAGATGAAGCATATTAACACTGCCCAAAATACATTGAATATTTTTGACCCAAGGAGACCTAAAATTTTGTTTATGCCAAGATAATTTTTCTCTAAGGCATAGTAGAGGCATAATATTAGTCTGTTGATTAATAATTTTGACCCAGTAACTCATGAGATGTATATCAATTATTGTAACAATAGGTACTCTACCCAATTCAGCCCTAACTATAACATTAGAAGTGGCAAGTGGAACCTGCAATAAAGATTTATAATAGAGAGAAAGTGGGATCTCCAACCATGAAGGGACATTGTTGTTCCGAGACCTCTCGCCGATAAAAGAATAGGATTAATTTTGGCCTTGGATCAAATATCCTGCATATTTCCTAGCAAAACGTAAGAGAGCCCTAACAATCAGTTTTGCCCTTATCACTTGTCCTCTCCAATGCTCTATCCAATTTCCATTAAGCAAACTTCACCCCAAATATATATAGAGGATACCACTTCAATAAGTTCATTATTTAAATAAATCCTTGGTTTAATTTGATGTCCCTGTAAGGGTGCAAAATCAGCAACTTAGTTTTTTCATATTTACTAATAAGTCCAAATGTTTACATTTAGAGCAAAATTGATTTATTTTATTTTGTAAACCTTGAGCAGATAAAGCAAAAATAATCAAATCGTCTGCATAGGCCAGACAATGTACTGGGATATTCTTAATTTTGGGAATCAAGAATATCTATATCTTTATAAGTCAGAAGGCATCAATATACAAATTAAAAGAAGGGGGCCAGAGGACATCCTGTTTAACTCAGTTGTACTGAAATAGTCAGAAATGTTGCCCTTATTATCATATCTAATAGCCGATGTTGTGTGAGAATATAACCTAATAATGGGGCTAATAAATTTAATGGTACACATCTATTTAATAACATCTCCCATAACTTGGCTCTCTATTAACCGAGTCAAATGCTGCAGAAAAGTCTACAAACACAGCATATAGCTTCATTTTACGAAATGATCTATATTTTTCTATCAGATGGGCTAGGATGTAAATATTATCTGTCATAGAAAAATCCTTATGAAAACCTGCTTGAAACATCGATAAAGGGAGTTTGCAGTTATCAATCTTGTAATTTATGTAATATTATTTTAGCAAAGATTTTTCCACTAATGTCAGTAAGACTGATTGGATGATAATTAGATATGGCGAAGTTGGCCTTTTATGAATTGGAACTATTATATTCTTGTCCAAGATAATGGAATAAATCTCTCTTTTAAACAGATATTGAAAAAATTAGTAAAAAAACTACCAATAATTCAAATGCCCTTGTAAATTTCTCCCGGTATCAAATCGGGTCCAGGTGCTTTATTATTTGATAAATTCACAATGGCTTCTTCCACCTCTCCAAATGAACACTAATGATGTGTATTCCCCTCAATGTTAAAATTTTCTATCACATCATCATCGTTGGTAGGATGTCTATTAAATATGTAGACTATAATAAGATATCAGTTTCCTTGGGATATATATGGGAGGTCTAGAATTCTGATCAGCTGTCCCTTGGACATCAAAGCCCAAAAAGCTTAATATCACCCTCCTTAATAACTCGGTACATAACACCCCATTGTTTTTCAGTAAATTCTCTTTTTTCTGACGGAGAAATTCCTGTACTCCCTTAGCATTTTATTTAAATTTATAATCGCCATCTTACTCTGATTTTTTTGTCTGCCTGATGGCCCTCATCAAATTCTTTTCTCTCTCCTACAATACTCATCAAACCAGGATACTAACTGGGGCTTAACACTATTAACTGAATAAATCAGTGTCTTAATCTGTTGATACCCTATGTTTAATAATTCACTGATCCTTTCACCTTTGGAGCCATTATGTACCTGCTGAAATAACTCAACAAAAATAGAAGAGTATAAATGGTTCCAAACTCCTTGCATCGACTCATTATTCAATCTTAACCTTTTTTCCCACTAATCTCAATATCCATCAAGGGCTTATTGGGGAGGAATGACACTATCAAGTCCTAAAGTCCACAAAATTGCTGCATGATTGCTTTCTGTTCTCATAGCCACATATAATCTCCTGCAGAAATGATAGCTAAAGGAGAGCATAATATAAAATCAATTCGCTCTTACCAACTGGGGAGAAAAAAGTGCTATCACCCCGACGATCCCCTTCTAATCTCCCATTAAGAATCAAGAGATTATTCTCTGTGATAAAAGTACTAAAACGTCTCCCTGCCTCATTTACAATCATGTCAGTTGTATTTCTTTTTTCCAAATCTGCCATATATAATAGTTCTTGTAACAATGATAAATTATCGAACTCAGCTATCCTAGCATTAAAATCCCCAGCTAAAAGGACAGTATCTATCCAATTTAACTGTATCATTAAATCTATTTCCATCGATAGTTTGGACCAAAAATCATATGTAGAGTAAGTGTGAAAACATGGTGGAATATAAATGTTAACAATCAGAACCATACAAAGGTCCCAGTTAACCACTACCATAAGGATCTCGGGGTTGGAGGTAACTTTTGATTACCCTTAATCCTTCCCTAATTTTGATCATTGTAACCAGACCTCCTTTGTTCCTCCCATGTTTTTCCCTTTAATTGCTGGCACAAAACTAGTTTCATATCCATTCAGGAAAGGAGATGTTAAAACCCATGTCTCCTGAAAAATAATCACTTCATGTCACAAATAAAGCAACCCACTGTGGATCCACAAACTTATTATGAGTCCTGCTATATTCCAATTAAGGACATTATAACCAGGGTTGCTTTCTGACCCCGCTTCCTGCTCTAATGAGGACTCATTACTTTTTATTTCCAAAAAACTTAGTCAAGGTTGCATGGCTCTAGATTGACCTGATGTCTCCCACTCATTCAATTCCACCATGTAAATACCCACCTCATCCAACACATGTCTATTTTCAAAAAGTAATACTAACAATTGTACAGAACCAATAATACAGTTAATCTGAGTACCCTCTTTATCATTCCAAACTCTATTCACCTCCACAAATTCTTCTGGAAGTATATGAGTTTTAATAATAGTTGATAAAATCATCCACAATAATGATGGTAATAAGTAGCAGTTTCTCCTCCAATATATCCAGCCCAAAATAGAGATCATTGAGGTTTCATGGAAACTCCAAACTCCCAATTCAGTGTTACAAGAGTAGTTTTGAATATATCATATGTTAACATTTTCCTATTTTTGCCCTATTATAAACATTTTCCAAATTGTTGACCAGGTCACTGGTGTTGATAACAGTAATCCCAAAGAGTCTACCAGGCCTTGCTTAGCCCAGACCAATTTTGCCATATCCATGTTAGGAAGCATAAAGTAAACTGAATTAGTAGGGTTGGAAGTATCCTAGTCACCATAATAAGAGCAACTGCGACTGTTGGTAACCTAATTCTGCTCTCAACATATGGGCTATCATGCTGGTTAGGTTACAGTAGATTCATAATGTTTAAAATACAGCTTATCTAATTTAAAACTACTTCTTTCCTGTACATATTAAATTATATGCTTCCAGGTCATACCCTTGGGGTTACTCCTCCTTGGCCAACATGAAATTTGGGCAAAGATCTTTATTGAACTGATCTACCTTAATTAAATTCTCCTTAGAATTTGTTTTGTTTTGCAATGTAATCACCCTCCCTTTCTTGATCTTTTATAAGTGTCCCATCCACAAATGTAGATTTGTTTTTTTGGTCAGAATTCTTCCTTGTATCTCTCTGTACCTCTCCTATCCTAATAGTACCTGTAGCCCCAATTTTATTAGTCTTTTCATTCCTTAGTGTTTAATTCATCTTTCTGTTTTCCTAAATTAGAGTCTGAATAAGTCCCACAGGCCCAAGCTTTTTCTTCCCCTTTTTCTTACTTACTCCACCCATCTTTTTGCCCTTTTACCTTTGAGGGCTCTTGAACACTTAGGGAGAAAATGACAAATTATGCCTAGATCTGTGAACTTTCTTTTCCCCCAATAATTGTGAAATTTGTTGTTCTAAAGCAGCAAACTTCACAACACAAAAACTAGAAAGAGTTTCCAAAGCTGTCTTAATACCATTATATGCCTCCAATAAAACAACATTGGACATTACTGGATGTGCAAGAGCCTTAATGGTATATTTCGATATAGTATCCGGACACTGAACCAAAAAATCTTTATCTAAATGAATGTCCTGGACCTCTTTGTCCATTTTTTGAAAAAACTCTTCAGGCGCATCATTAAGGGATGAATACACCATTTCTTTAGAGTCGATATTGCAGACCCCTACCTCACTAGAGATCTCTAATGGACTAAATAACTTTATTCCTGAGGGAAAGCATGAAATACCATCATCTTTATCTATATAATCTCCTTGCCCAGACATGCAATGCTGACTTGCTTCTACTTCCCCCATCCACTCATCTTGTCTAAAAACCTGGGAATGATCCGCTATATTTGTTTTTTCCCCAAAAGTGATACAATCGTAACCTCCTATATTGGAAACCATATGTGTGCTGTTCAATTTTGGAACGTCCTGAAAAATATTATTGGGGGCTTTAGAAAGGGTTTTTTTTTTTTAAAGAAATCAGTGATTTTCCCTTGGGACAGAGTTTTAACACCAGTCTCTAAGTTAAATTCCTCAAATTCCCTGTTAGTCCCATCACTACCACTAAATTGGTTCTCAATAAATTAATCAAAGTCTCTTGATTTGTATTATTAGGACTGTTCTTATCACAGCTCTTAGCCATCAAATTTGGTTTCCATTAAATTCTGAATTGTCTCCAGCTAAATCTGATCTGCATTCCTCATTCATAAGCTCCTTAAAGGAGTAAGGTAAATAGGATACTATGGACTTTCACCAGATCCTTAGGGGTTGAAGCTGTGATGACCAATTCCTGCGTAAAAACACAGCAATTACCTTTTTATTCTTTTTGGATTTATCCTTTGCTTCCTTTAATTGCCCCATTAACAGTTTTGTTTACCATCTTACCACTTCAAGTATACATATAAGGAGAGAAGAAAAAAATTTTAATCCTAACTCAAAAATGGGACTGAAAAGGAGTCAGGTGACAGCTTATCTAAACAGCTGAATCTTCCACGAGCATCACTCCTTAAATTTGTAGAAAGCCTTCCACCGAAAACAGCCAGACCCACCAGTTAAAACCAAAAATACAGAACCAGATAAACAATAAAACCTATTTAAAATGAGGTCCCTCTCTTTTATGGGTACATATTCCTATGCAAAATCTACTCCAGTGGTGCTCACGACTATTATCACACACACTGCTTTATGCGTGTGAGTGTGATGTTTAAATGCTGCAGCAAACCTCCCATAGAGGTAAACCTGCTCTATTATTGGCTCACCCTGAGCTGAAATTACATGCAGGTAAATGGCCTCTTGCACACACCTGGGTAATCCCCTCAGTTCAGCAGATTAGCAAGATGAAACAAATCAGAGCAGTTTCAGTTACAAAGTCACACATATGGTGCACTCACAGTCATTTTCAAGCTGCCAAACTGTTCCAAAAACACAGATCTCTTGGATAGCTGCTGCTCAAGTAGATTGCACAAGTGTCCCACTGGAAATAAAAGGCTGGTGATCTTGCAGGTTTACTCCATTATGCATAAGTATGGATCCCTTTTGGGCTATAAAATAAACTAAACCAAAGGCATATTATTACTGATTGGCAAAGTAGATAGACTTCAGCTTGTTGCAAATCTTGGGGGGCCTGCAAATGGTGAAACAAATCAAGTACCTGGGCATATGTATCCCCTCTAGACTTAGTCTTTTTTATGCCAAAAACTATAAACCTGTTCTTCTAAAACTTTATAATGACTGTGACAAGTGGCAATCATTGCCACTGCCCCTTTTGGGCTTTATTAATACTATAAAGATGTCCATTCTCCCCGGATGCCTATATTGGTTCTATGTCAAAATGGTGATTTTACAAGGGCAAACTGTGAAGAGGGCACAACTCCTGCAGCGCGATGGATTACAACAAAGACTGTTTCTTGTGGGGTCTTTGCCCCCTGCACCCCTCACACTCCCTTTATTTATTAACTAACTTGGGGGGGCATATCTCAGGGACGGTGAGAGCCACTATATGGAGACT
Organism: Neoceratodus forsteri; assembly: GCA_016271365.2. Classification (NCBI taxonomy): domain Eukaryota; kingdom Metazoa; phylum Chordata; order Ceratodontiformes; family Ceratodontidae; genus Neoceratodus; species Neoceratodus forsteri. Next base: position 1,375,592,130 of record CM028130.1, on the reverse strand, counting down.
TGTTTTCTGTCTGTCTCTCCAGAACTCTTTGGACCCTCTCTCTACCTGAGACAACTAACCCATATACTACCACTCTGGTCAAAGCATGGATAGCATCCCATAAACACATGTCATACACTGATGCTCTCCCTACACATATCTTATACAGGCAGTGAGGAGCAGGGGTCATTGTACAGTACAGTTGCACCAGTGTCTGCTCAGGTGGTGCCACTTATGTTAAAAAACTATAGATCACTTGTACAGAGGGGGTAGGCTCCTTCCTTTCTCAGAACTAACAGTTACTTGGCATACTGACCCTGGAGACTTCTGCATGTATCTTACTGTATGGAGCAGATTGGGCATCAGTTTGGACAGTAACTCAGGGTGGACTAATCCCTCTCTGTCTGAAGAGGAACTATATAGACCTCAGCCCCACACTCAGCTACTGATTATCTTCTATTGTACTCTTCAGGGAAAGGATGATACCCTTGTAGAGGTTATTAGGGCTAAGTGGGAACACAATCTCTCTGTTAAAATTAATGCAGCTATGTGGGGATTAGCAGCTACTGACTTTCAAACTTGCTGAAGTAGCAATAAACTAAGACAAATACAATTTAATTTTATATATAGGGCTTAAATGACCTTAGAAGATTACTTACTATAAACCCAGAAAGTCCTGGTGAGGTGCCCTAAATACTCCTTATAGGGACGTAGGTTTCCAGGCACCCGTGAGGAAGCACTGATGTCACAGTCAGCAGCGTAATTTTTCCAAGACGGCTGGGTGAAGAAATGCCAGACACCCTGCCGATGGAGAACACAGTGCTGAACAGGAGGAAATAAGAAAGCTAGCTGGAATTACAGCTCCTATTCCTCATCCGTCTTCTCCTCTCTTCGCCTACTGGTGCAAATCCGGTAATGAGTAAACCCCCAAAAAAGGGTCTTGAAGGTTATTTAGTTTAACAATCTCACGTATGGGTTTATGTCCCTCCCCCCATTTTGGATCCATCTCGTCTTCCTAGCTAGCATGTCAAAAAAAGTTTGAAGACTTAAGGATTTGGCAGACACCTCTGCGCAAGAAAAGTCAGAGAAAAGGAAGGCTCAAAATACTCGAACAACTGTCAAGACTAACTTTTCTGACGTTTCTTATTTTAGAGCATATGGGGATCCACCTCAGGCTCTTCGCTCCCCTGTGATAAACCCTGATGCTGAGAAAAACACTGCAGGTAATCTCTTTCCAATATTTTCTAAAAATGCTACATTTAAATTACAGAATTCTGTTAACGGTGAGCCAAACAACGAGAAAATGGCAGAAAAACACCAAGATAAAGAAACAGAGCAGGAATTTTGGCCTACACAGTTGGTGGAGGGAATAAATGAAAGGGGAATAGAGCTAGTAAACCAGGAAGGGGGAGACCCAAATACAAACTGGGGCAACACAAATGCTTACCCATAAAAGAGACATGGATATTTAGCAATTAAGAGATGAGGGGGATGGAATAATACTTCCAGAGGATATGAGAATGCCTTCCTTGCAAGTTTCCCCCTCTAATAATGTTAATAACAACAACAACAACAATACTATGGAGATAAATGCTAAGTCAGAGAAAATTAAAGAGGAAGTACTGGCAGCCATAGCTAACCTTATGGAGGAATTACTTAATGCTTATGGGGATTTAAAAGGTGCTCTCAATAACGCTACTGGGGTCATTTCGGATTTGGCATCTACATTTCAAAATCTTTCCTGCAAAATGGGTAAACTGGAAACCAGGGTCTCTAAAGTTGAAGACTCTATCCAAAAAATGCCACATAACATTCAGCAGATAGGGAAATAGCTACAAGCCCCCCAAGCAAAGATAACAGAACAGGAGGACAGATTAAGAAGAGCAAGTTTCAAGCTATGCAAAATCCCAGAAGGGGTGGAGGGGACAGGTAACCCTCTACCAATTTTGAGAAAATGCTAACAGTAGCATTAGATTGAAAATACCCAGAAGAAAAGGTCCTATTAGACAGGACCCACAGGGCTGGCTCAAGATTTTCTATTTCAGAATTTTCCCAAATGGTCTTTGTTAAACCACTTAAATATCAAGACCAAGAATCCATACTACAGAAGGCTTGAGTATCCAACGGCCTTCAATTTGAAACACTTCTTTTTAATGCTTACCCAGACATATCAGTTGAAACGTCAGAAAAAAGAAGACTTTTCAACCCAATCAAGCAAATCCTATGCAAGAAAGGTATATGCTTTTCCATGCTCTGCCCAGCAAAGATCCGCTTTGTTGTTAATGGACATTTACAAACATTTGATTAACCTGAGGATGTGACAGAAGCTTATCAAAGCATATATGAAAATACTTAACTCCCAACTTTTTGATTACACCTCATTTTTCTGGCTTAACTGAGGAAGAAGAGATATCATATATAAAAATAGCATAACTAGAATGTCTTTTGAGCGAAATAAGGGGAGTCAAAAAAAATAACAGTAAATTAAAGATTGGGAGAGAAAAACCAAAAAGAAAAGAAAAGAATACCGAAGGGAAATTATAATGGTCAGAGGGGGAAGGGAAAGGAGAATTCAACTCTACTAGGAGAATATGTACAGTAACTGAGTATAGTATTACCAGAACAGACCATAACCTATTACACCAATGGCAAATATTATATGTCCCACCTCACTTTACTTTAGATTGAAGCACTACATGTCATTTATGATTGTAACAAATATATATATATATATATATATATATGTATATGTATCAATATGCTACTGAGAGACAAAGTAGACAATCAGGTTCCAAAATTTATTTGGGCCAATTGTCATAATCATATCATATTTACATTGGGTGTATGTGGTAGTATTTCAGTCCCCAACATAAAGATAGTTTGTAGTTCAGAGGTGCTAAAAATGGAGTTAAAAGTTCCCTAGGGGCAACATAATGTGAGTAACATCGTGTCCTTGACAGCAAATTTGTCATATTATCAAGCATATATTTTTGATATTACTATGTCTATGGTATCTATTTAGGCAGCATAATATCTAACTTTCAGTTTTATCATAAAATTAACTTGTTGGCAATTATGCCACAATATGTTTACTGATCACAGTATGCCCAAATCTGGACATGTTTAAGTTTGGCTACCACATTCATGTCCTTGATTTTCTGCCCATTGTCTTTTTGCACAACTATATTACCCTCATCAGGAAAGACAGAAATCACTTAATTTTCAGAAAGTTAATTATACTTTATTTACAAGGGTTTATTCCACAGGATGTCACGTGAGTAACTCAGACTACCCAGGACATCACAGAACACAGACACAACACAAGAAGTCACATGAGTAACATGGACACCAGAACAGTAGTATCAGTATCATACCAAGTGTCTCACTAAGTCATAGCAAAGTTATTGCTAATAGTTCAACCAAAAAATGATTGTCATACTACAGATCTTTGAGTATAACATTTTTGAACATTTTGAAGATTGTACTATAGTCATAACATTATATTAACTTAAGATATTCCACAAATGTTTTATGTTACAGTGTAATATGGATTGAATCTCACCTGGTATGTCTATTACATATACCAGCTGGTCCCAAGCCTACAATAAGAGAAAACCAACTATATCTTTATGAGATGAATGGGAATGTTTGGGATTAATGCATGCCCTTGTTGCTTGTATTCAAGGCTGAAGGCAAAACACTGAAAGTGTATTAGTGACTTATAACATGGGGTAGATAAAGGCGGGTGAGTGTTAAACAACCATCAGGTGACCATTGCTTACTCCACAATATATGACAGCTAGTGGTGAACCATCCCTCTGAGAGATCAGCCTGTGTTTCTGTTTCTGATCTTGTTATAGTGCAAAATTGCAGTCTGTGGAGCAGCCATTACTATCCTGCTTAGTGGTGAGGCCGAGGCCTGCCATGTAGTCTCAGGCAGTGCAGCAACAGTAGCTGTAGTGTTCAAAGTTTGTAGTTTTGCTTCTTACCCAAGCTTGTTCCCAGAGTGAAGTGTGTGAGTCGCCATGGTTCATTTTTCTGTTGCACAGCCAGATTGACAGGTAAATCCATAGTTGTGGCATAAAGTCCGATGGAACAGCGTGAAGAGAGGGGACCCCCTCAATGATGTCATGATCTGAAAGTGAGCTTTATGCTGGTGGACAGAGAAACAGAGTTCAGAAAGACCTGCAAGCTCTGAGTCCATTAGTTCCATTTCTTAATTGGTAGAATACAGTCTGGTAGACTGTGTGACTGCACTGTTGAGGAAAATGTTTACTTGCTTGCCATGCATTAATGTAAACCACAGACAGAGAGACAAACAGCTAAGCCAGTGGAGAATTAGACACCGTGTCTGTACCACAAGAAACCAACTCCATATTCTGTACTTCAGAGCTACTGTGCTGTCTCAGAAGGCATATCATACACAACAAATGTCAGAGAAAGCATATAACACTTTCCTTCTGACTGCATGTGCATGACAGCCATTTTGTTGGGGACTATTTTTTAGGCAGAAATACAGTGGTTTGCTTATCTTTTATAAAAGGAGAAAAAAAACCTGTATATTGCTAACTCTCCTTGTTTTATAATGCACCCTCTGTTATAAGTGTAAAAGCCCACTCAAGGGTGTGCGGTTTTGGGGATTAAGCAACACACTGGGTGTTGTGAGGACACTCCAGCAACTCGTACTTCACAATGCACTAGGGGACAGATTCCCTACACACCCTGGGTGGTCACTAGAACCACGCCCTTGGTGGGTTGTCAATCTTAAGTTTTGAAGAAATGAAAATGAAATTAAAAACGACTTCAGCCCAGATCTTCAAAGCTTGTCCATGTACAAAACCTGTTTTCTGCACAAACCCAGATTTAGCAGATATGGTATTCAAAGCCTATTCAGGGACAAACAAGGTTTGTGTCCAGGAGATTTTCTGAGGGTGGCACAATACAAATGGAAAGTCATGGACCTGAAATCTGGTGAGTCCTGTAATCACAGAGTGCAGGTAATTTTACATGGTCCCTGTATGGTGCAGATACACAATTATCCCTGTTACTAATGATGCCATCCACAGATCCACAGCCACAACTGAAGACACAGCCCCTTCCTGTTGTCAAATGGACCCCTCCATGGTACCATCACTCACTGTGACCAGCATGCATCCTACAAGTGCATATGGGCAACCAGTGCATTTTGGGAGAGGGTGCACTTTTAGGTTTCTTCAGTTATTATAGTTAATGTCAGTAATTGTTTAATATGCCATACTAGGCCCTCAGCCTATCATACAGCACATAGCACACCAAACAATTACTGTGATTCACTGCAGCAGCAAAGTAAGCCTAAAAGTGCACACAAAAAAAACAACGGAATAAAAAAAAATACAGAACAAAGGGTAACACTTTAACAGTCACTGACAGCAATCATCCCAGTATGGAAAAAACAGTAATTTTCTTCACTTGTACTGCCATGGAAGCCATTTAAGGCATACCATGTAGCACATAGCTCAGTTACTGAGATACGCTGCAACAGCAGCCAAATGAGCCTAAAACTGCACAAAAACAATGAACAGGGTTGATGTTTTTGGTGACTGCAACCCGGTTACCATCCATTACAGTCATTTTACATCCATTTTTGGTGTTTGTGCCCTTTTAGGCTCATTTTACTGTTGCAGTGAATCTCAGTAATTGTTTAATGTGCCATGCTTGACTCTTGGCCTAACATGCAGCACATGGCACACCTAATGATCACAAAACATATTGCTGAAATGTAAACAGTTCTGTGCTGGCGTTTGGGTGCTCAGTGTTGAGTCGGTGGGTGCAATATGTTTTTTTTTTAAAGTTGCCATCTTATAGACTCCTGTGTATCTGACAAATTTGTGGATTACCCAACGCTTCATTTACTGCTGCTGTTACTTGCTGTTATTTGCTTTTCTGCTGCTAAATGGCTTCGATGCACTTGCACATAAATTAAATAGGTACTGTGAGTACGTTTGGAGTGCTGACCATTTTTCTGTTCTACAGAAGTGTTTTTACAAAAATAAATATGATATTAACCAGGATTTATTTTTAAGTTTAGCAGATAAGCAGGTAGTTTAAAAGTAGTTCTGGTGTTCTGATGCCTCCAACACAATATAAGCCCCTAAAGAGATCAAGTCTACACAAACTGAGCACCTGCAGAGACCAGGTCCTATTCATTTACTCCCCAATACAGCATGTATTTTATTTCTCATTACAGAACTCTCCAAACTGTAGATATGGTGTTCTGATGCCTAATACAAAATGAGCCCCAGCACTAACCAGGTCCAATTGATATACTCCCCAAAACTGCAGTTTTTTTGCCCAGTACAGAACAAACTATTTCACAGCAGTAACATTAAAGGTGCTCCTGATAGAAAATAGGATCACACAAAATGCCAACCCCACAGGGACCAGGCCACACAGATGATCCGCATGTAGAGACTTGGTCTATAGAATAGGTAAATATGTATAACCATTTAATCTAGGAAACCTGCAGTTGTTCAACTTTAAAATGCTTTATAATCAACTCTCCCTGCCCCTATCCCACCCTTCATACCCCAAGCTCAGCATCTTGGGACCATGAGGCAAGGTCCGACTACATGACTCTGTGTTTTCCAAAAAGCAAATGTCTACCTTTACAATCTGCAGACATCTGACACACCGGGGAACAAAAGAGCAGCTGAGATGCAGAGAGAATAGCCCACTATAATGCTTGCAACGTGCATAACTCCAAACTTCAGGAGGACAACATGTCTTGTCCAGAATGTAGGTGGCAGTACAAAGAATACAGACCCACCAGGTCCACAGCTTTAAAGAGCCATGGGGTGATGACTGAAGGTGTCAGCATGTATTTCTGGTTCTGAACATTCTGGGCCAGTGGAGGAACTAATAGTAACGTGGGTAACAAAAGGACACGAAAATAACACGCCATGAAAAAAGGGAATTTTCTAAATAAATGAGTTATAACAAACTGCAAGGTTTTGGCAGCATGTCAGTAACAAAAAGAAGGTCACCAGACACAATAATGCTTTTGGACCACAGTTCATGCAAATTAAAGGCACAGTCTGCTTAGGATGAGGTACTAGATGGACACTACATGTAATGAACGTTACAGCTGTATAAAATGATTAAATAAAAGGCAAAAACTTTTATTCTATACAGGGAGTTCTTGGGAGGCTTAAATGGAAGTAATTAGATAACACATTAACAACAGTTGGGTTTCTAAGGCACAATAAAGGGCTGTATTTAAATACTTAAATTGGGAATGGAAGCAATGTCACAAAATGGAACCCTATTTGAAGGGCTAAATCGATGTTTGTGATAAAACTGAAAGAGCACAGTGGAACCAAACTGGGTCATGTTATGTTTAATATCTCTCCTAATGCGGGACTACAAATTAGGTGTGTCATGTGAACCTTTTAACAATTCAGCAAAAAGTTACAGGGTGTCAATGTGCAGTAGGTATGAGTCTCTCGAATACTGTATTCTAATATAGTATATATATATATATATATAAATATATATATATATATATATATATATATATATATATATAAAACCCAAAAGAGCTTCTCTGGTAAGGTGACAGGGCATCACTGGTGTACAGAAACAAATTTGCATTCTACTCCTGGTGCACAGGGGCAGAGAGGCAAGGGTTTCAGCTTTTCTTTTTATGGGGATTTGCACAGACAAGAGTATATACAATGTGGTTGTCACATAAAGACCTAAGAAAATTAGCTTTTATAAAGGCTGTAAATATAATTGGCTATAGGGATCCAGGAACACATATAAAAATAAAAATAAACTATAGGATAGAATGGGAGACTTTAGAAAAGCCACCTGGAATGTTAAAGGATTGCAGTCTCAAGCCAAAGTTATAAAAGTTTTAAATTATTTAGAGAGAAAAAATGTCAACTTGATATTGTTACAAGAAACTCATTTATTAAGAAAAGATATTGGCTGGTTTGAAAATAGATGGGGCATAACTTTCTTCTCTGAATTTACAAACAACTCTCAAGGTGTGCTATTAGCCTTTAATAGGGGAAAAAAATGCCTTTGATTCTTAAAGATTTTTTCAGTCCTCAAGGATGCTATGTTGTCTTACAGCTAAAACTATATGATCAGAGGTTTACTATAGTAGCTCTGTATGCTCGAATGAAAACAACCCAAAATGTTTTTCTGATTTTTTCTCAACCTATCTACTTTTGAATCTCCTTATGTTATAGGGAGATTTCAGTCTAGCTTTGCAACAGAGAGATAAGACTTCCATGCTGGACAAAGCACACATATCTTCCAGAAATATTATATGGAGCTTTATGGCAGACTTAGGATTGACAGATCCATGGAGACAGAAATACAGGGATAGGAACGTTTACTCTTTCTTTTCAACAATCCACCAGTCTTATTCAAGGATATATTTATTTTTGATGTCTAACACTCTACTTTATAAATTCTAGAATATTCAATATACTGGCATCTGTATTTCAGACCACTCTCCCTGTATTTTGACATTAAATTATTTTGACTCAGGTGGCACTTTTAAAAGCTAGAAAATGGATCCCTCCATTTTAACTAAACCTAATATAGTGGAGAAAATAAAAGAATACTTCAGATTCAATGATGATCAGGATATAACTATAGGCACTTTATTTGAGGCTTTTAAAGTTTATATAAGGGACAAAATTATGAATATAACTTCTTATGAATAAAGGAGAAGAAATAATGCATTACAACAAATTGAGGAAGAGATTAAAGTCTCTGTGCTAGTCGCAGTTCAACACTAGACCCAGAAGTATATAAGAAATCATTATAAAAAAAGGAACAACATAACCAAATGGTCACAGAAAAAACAGAAAAACAAATGCTCAACACTATAACTATTATTTCCTAACTGATAAGCCACGAAAATTGCTAGCTTGACCATCAAAAAACTCAAACTGAAAACTCAATTATTAATTTAAAGGGTGAATTAGGTAATACACTCCATAAATCTAAGGATATTACTCAACACTTTTGAATTTCTATAAAAATCTATACTCCTGAATTTAATGGAAACTTACAGGAAATTGATAAAATCCTAGAGCCTATACCTATTCCTGTTATTTCAGAACAGGTAAAAATCTGCTGACCAGGCAAAATCCAAGCTCAAAATAAAAGAGTGATACAAAACTTAGTGGAAACAAAGCACCTGGGCTAGATGGTCTTAGCAATGAATTTTAAAAGAAGTATAAAATAATCTGCTTACCCTCTAGAGCAACTGTTTTATTCATTCAACACTATACATAAGGTTCCAAATACCTTTAAACAAGCTATTATCCATGTATTCTTAAAAAGGATAAGGACCTCTGAGCTGCGAATCATACCCCCATCTCTTTACTTAATACAGATTAACGATTTCCACTAAGATTATTGCTAATAGATTAGAACTTGTACTTCCAAATATCATACATCCAGATCAGAATGGCTTTATTAAGAATAGAACTCTTAGAGAAAATATTAGATGCACTTTGAACATAATAGAAATGAACCAAGAACAAGAAGCAATTTTACTCGTGATTGACACAGAAAAGGCCTTTGATAGGGTCAAATGTCCGTACATATTTTCTATTATAAAGAAGATTGGGTTTGATGCACAGCTCAGTGGGTGGCTCAGCTGTTTATTCAACTCTCCTTCAGCAGTAATCAAACTTAATAATGTAATCTCAGAGCACTTTTCTTTATCAAGAGGCACTAGGCAGGGGTGTCCTCTTTCCCCCTGTAATATTTGCTCTAATAATTGAACCTTTAGCAATTGCTATTAGAAATACACATGAAATTCAATGGATTACTATTGATCATAAACAACAAAAAATAAGTCTCTGTGCGGATTACATCTTATTATTTTTAACACAACCAGATGCTTCTATCCCCCAAACAATTCAGCTTATGAATCGTTGTGGAAAGATAACAGGATATAAAATCAATTGGAAAAAAACTAAAATACTTGAATAAAATAAAAAAAAATCTAAATGCAAAAATTTTGTATTTTTCTATAAAAACTGCCAACCGTTATGTCAAATATCTAGGGGTGAAGATTACTGCCAAAATAAAAGATTTATATACATACAACTTTGAGAAATTATTGAAATCCATTGATCAGGATCTTAACAAATGTAAATTGTTACATCTGACCTTAATAGGAAGAATTAACCTAGTCAAAATGATGATTTTATCTAGAGTCTTGTTTTTCTTTTAAGCTCTAGCTATTCCAATCTCTCTAACCTTTTTCAAGAGATTAAAAACCATGATATCAAAGTTCTTATGGAAACAAACTAAATCTAGAATAGCTTGGAACACCCTCACTCTTCCAAAACACACTCGAGGGATAAGCTCTACCAGATTTTTATTTTATTGTTTGGCTTCTCAAATTACACAAGTTTGGGAATGGATCCAATCTGGACCTTCTCACCTTATAACTACACAAATGGAATTGTCAGCTCAAGCTTACCCCAACCTTATTAATTTTTATTTTCATCTACGGTGGTTAAAAAACTCCCTCCCCGGATCCCGACTACTATGGTTAAAACATATAAATCTTGGTTAAAACTCCAAAAAATATTAAACGAACACGATTTAATTACTGAGTTCACCCCTATTCATGGAAACTTCTCTCCCCCCCAACCATAAATAAAATTGTTAAATTATGGCAGCAACAAGGTTTAAAGCAAATAGGAGACCTGTACCAAAATGACCAATTAAAAACTTTCTTTCAACTGACACAAGAATGCAATATATCTTATACCCATTTATTCTATTATCATCAGATCAGAAATTACTTATCTCAGAATAAATCTAAAATCAGAATAACAGAATCCTCTACTTTGATGGACTTATTCAAAAAGAACAAAGATGGGAGGAAGCTAATCACAGTAATCTATGATAAAATTATGGAAACATCAAAAAATAATATTGACAAGTTTAAAAATAAATGGCAAAGAGACTTAAGAATGAGCTTATCAGAGGAGCAGTGGCAAGACATAATCAAGGCTTACACTTAAAATGTTCAATCCATTACACTACAACAAATTCAAATGAATACCTTTCATAGGACATACTATATGCCTTATAAACATTAATGATCATTTTAATGACAAATGCCCAAGATGTGCTAAAACCACTGGCACATTGATCCATATGATATATTCTTGCCCCTGCTTATCAAATTTTTTGTTTAAAATAGAAAAATGTTCCTTTTTTTCTCAATTCTTTTTCTGGCTCTGCTTTGGTGCTGGTAAACTCTCTCCGGCATCCACTTGCCCTCAGCTCTACCTCTAGGCCTGAAACTCCTCTTCTTCTGGCACCAGCCTGGCTATCCGCTCAGCTCTGAGACCCCTGAGGTGGGGTTGCCCTATCCACCCAGGGTGCTCTATGTAGAATTCAGGCCAGGCTGGGCTCAGCCCAGGAGTTGAGTGAGTCCTGACAGTGGAGTATGGCTGAGATGGTGGGGCCATCACCTATCCCTGGGAGCAGGGATTTTTTTCTTAGTTATGTCCCTCCCTCTCTACCCTTGGCAAAGTCCTCATGAGCAATGATGCCAGGCACATCTGCCATGGCTCTGTGTCCCTCTTTTGCTGTACCCTAGGTGTTGCAGTACCTCCTGTTGCCACGGGGGCTGCTGCAATGCCGGGCAGGTGCCTGGATCCCCATCAAGAGAGGGCAGCAGTACTCCAGATGCTCAATCCTCTCTCTCCTCCCCCTGCCGATCCCCAGTGGCCCAGGCTTGTTCCTGAACCAGGGTCACCGACGTGGTTCGAGCTGGAGGCATCTGGCACCTCAACCCTCAGCATCACTGGGCCAGCTCGAAATGAAACAATTTTCATCAATAATTTTTAAGAAACACCTAATTTATAACTCATATATAACACTATTAAGTGCCCACCCAGCTAATACATACCTGACAGCAGAACAAAATAAAGTACTTACCTTACTGACAAAAAAAAATGCATCTTACAGAAATGGAAAGATCCAGCCCCCCCCCCCCAATTTTCATACCTGGCTGAATCTGCTGATAGATGCATCAACATTGGAAATGGCACGATACTATAAAATGGGCTTAAAAAATCAGTATGAGAAAATGCGGCATCCTTTCCAGGTGTCTCTGGGACAGATAGTATTTTAACATTTATTTTGAAGACAAATAGGCAAGTTACTGGATCCCCACCCTCAGACTACATGATGAAGCTGCTACAGATTGTCTGATCTGATCCATAATAGTGATGAAGGAGTATGGTCTATGTGACTAATCTGAATTGAGGGGGAAAAAAAAGAAAAAGAGGACACAGGTTTCCTCCATATTTATTTTGTTTGGTGACCAGGAGGCACTAACACTTCTAAAATTCATTCCATTTTGGTATGCAATGCATAATATTATGGTACAAGTACTATGGTAGACTCCACCTAAATCCCCACTGGAGCTCCTGCTGGGGGCTGATCCATAATGCCCCTGCAGAGGAGGTAACACAATGCTTTGGTTTCTTGCCTTGGTTATGGCCATTATTGAAATTATGGCTCAGACTTGATGTCATCACACCCACCAACTATCCAGCAATGGGCCCTTAATTTAAAATGTGTTTAGGCCTAGAAAAGATAGAGTTGTCTGCAAATGGGTTGGACAAACTTTTATCTCTACTTTGGCATCCTCTGATTGCTGTGTATGACCTGGGCATCTTCTCTCCATAATAATAACTCCTCGTGTGAATCACAGGGTCCTGTGTCTCTGAAGGGCCCTCACTATTGTAAGGCATAAACCATTTTAGCCTCATAAGCCATAACGTATTCCAGTATATGTATTGCCACCATTCAAACACTATTTGGAAATTGCACTGGTAATATTCATAATTAAGGATTTTTTATGCCTTCTACTTATTGTCAATGATAATTTACTATGTTATACATCCAAATGTATGCATATTTGTCATTTCTATTTCATTAAAAATATATTTTTTAAAACAAAGGTGGGGTAGAAGCAAACCATATAAGGACGAGGCTGGTTTCACATTAATTCAATGAGGTTTTTTGCACTCTAGCCCTTGTCCATGAAAGCGGCACCACCAGCCAATTCGAAAATTCCACTTATTCTTTTATTTTCAAAATATTTAACACTTAAACGATCAGCCAGTGCAGCAGCAATTTACAACACTCTGTGTGTCTAAACCCTAACTCTTCGGTGTTAGCCTTCCTTAGGGGTGTGACTTATTCAAGGCTCTACTCAATATTCATAGAACACAATTAGTGACAATACTCGTTTCATTACATATACTAGTCTTAACATTTAAAGTGATAGTATCAAAATAAGATACTTACTACTTAACATATATACATTCCATTTCCACTGTCTAATCCATTTCTAAAATCATTATATACAGTAACAAAAAAGTGTCATTATCCCTAGACAGCAACTATCTGGACAGATTTAATCTTTCCATAAACATTGCAAAACATTCAAATCTTTCTTGGCCATAGTTTTCAATTTTTAGGTTAATAATAACTGTCTCTCTTGAAATCTTTTTAGTCAGGATAGTCTCACTTTTATGTTGTCGCCTCCCACTAAATGTGGGATCAGACTACATCCATTTTATATGTAGTGTACAATTTATTTACTATATACAATGTGCTATCTCTTAACATTAAATCAAGTGAAACAGATGTTAACATTTGCCAGATAAATAACACAGACAGATGGAGCAGCTTTGTTCAATAGATTTTCTTTTTTTCTATTGAAGACAAAAAAATTTCCTATGTGGGTTTTTTTTCTTTTTCTTTCACTTTAAAAATAAGAAAAAGAAAAAAGGGACATACATCAACTTTCTTATAAATTATTTTTACTTTACAGGATCTTAGACTTGCATACAGTGTCCAGCACAAATCTTAATAATTTTACAGATCTGGGAAGAAGAAAATAAAGGGGGAAGAGGTCAACAAACTAAATGAAATAAATGCACATATAAGGAGAGAGGAAATTTAAATGTAGAGGGGGAAAATATATTTATTTTTTACTAGGTAAAGGACATTATTGAATTCCTTAAAAAGGGATAGAGATAGGAGAAAGGGTTGAGGGAAGGGAGACAGAGATAGGAGAAAGGGGGAAGGGGAAGAGACAGACAGAAAGGAGAAAAGGGGAAAAAGAAAAAGGGGTAAAGGAAGGAAAGGGAAGTAAGATAGAGTTAGGGAAAGAAAGAAAAGAAAAGGGGAGAAGGAAACGAAGTGAATTGGTAAAAAAAAGTTAATACATCAGTGTTCTGTTTTCCTTCTCTCTTAAGAACGGTTTCAGATCCCAATTATCATTTAATCATTCAGGTTTAACTGTCTTCAATTTGAAGATCCAATAGCTCTCTTTCTGAAGTAATAATTCCTTCCTATTACCTCCCCTCTGTGGGATTTTCACCCATTCTAAACCAGTAAATCTTAATGTCCTGGGATCTGAATTATGTACATTCAGATAATGTCTGCCTACAGGGGTATCTATTTGTTGATTTATTATTGAACGTACATGTTCCTGTATGTGTTCCTTAAGTGGTCATATTGTTTTACCGATGTAACAAAAATTACATTCACACCAAAGGATATACACCACAAAGGATGTACTGCATGAAATAAATTCCTCTATTATTACTTTTTGACCATTACTTGGTGATATAAAATCCTTTGTTGGTACTGCTTATTTACATATGTTACACCTCAAACACTTATAGGACCCCTGCAGTTTAACTGGCAACCAGGTTGCTGTTCTTTTTTTCCAGTTTAAATTGACTATGAACCAGTTTGTCTTTTAAACTCAGATTTTTCCTAAATGTTATCCTTGGAACAGCAACTATAGATTTTTTCAAAATATCATTGCTCCTAAGAATATGCCAATTTCTCCAAACAATATTCCCTATCTGTTCAGAAATATGATTAAATTATGTTGAGAAAGTCACCATCTCACCACTAGAATCTCCACCCCTCCATCCCTCCCTTTCACACCTCCTCACTATCTACCCTTAATAGCTCTTCCTGCACAATCCCCTCCACTATCTCCAGTGCATCATATAACGTTTGTTCTGGATACCCTCTTTCCTTAAATCTTAAAATCAGCTCTTCTACCTGTTCTTGAAAATCTTCATCCCTTGTGCAATTTATCCTGATCCTTATGAGCTGGCTATAAGGTATAGATTACTTCAGTTTTGCTGGATGTGAACTATCATTTTTCAAAAGGGAATTTGTTGAAGTTTTTTTCCTGTACCCCTTTGTAATTACCTTTTTGGTTGTTTTATCTCCAATCAATGTAATATCCAAAAAGTCTATTTGAGACTCATCAGTCTCAGTGGTAAACCTCACATTTCTATCATTCACTTTCAGCCATTTTACAAAGCTGTTAGCACTCTCCAATGAACCCTCCCAAACACACAAGCAATCATCTATAAACCTACCCCACCTCACTATTTTACTGTGGTGGGGATTAATCACAGGGTTACACAATATCTCCTCTTTCCATAAGCCCATAAAATATTTGCATATGCTGCAGCCATAGAGGCTCCCATCGCTGTTCCACACTGCTGCAAGAAAAATTCACCATTAAATTCAAAATAATTATGTAAGAGAACAAAATCAAGACCTTTTATCAAGATTTCAACAGGTGCATTAGTGTTTCCCTTATCCTTTCCAAAAAGTGTCTAGAAGTTCTGAGCCTATCCACATGTCTAACTGATGTATACGGTGCTTCAACATCTATGTAGATCCATTTGTATTCAGTTCACTACTTCATATTAATAAATTTCGATATGTATCACCTGTATCTTTAAGAAATGATGGCAATTTGTCACACTGTATTATAAAAATAAATCAACAAATTCACTCAAATGTTCTGTCAAGGATTCTATTCGGAGACAATAGATCTCCCAGGGGTCTTCTAAATTTTGCATGTTTTGGAAGAGCAAAGAGGGTGGGCACAATTGATTTTCATAATATAAATACTGATTCTCTTTTTTCATTAATATCCCCAGAGCTCAGAGTGCTATTTAACAAGGAAAACAACTCTTTTCTGTATACAACAGTGGGTTGATATCTATTTGCTTATAGTTATTAATATAAAAATTAATATCTCTGCCATTCATTAATAATTACCTTTTTTCATAAAACTATATTCCACCTTTGTCTGAGGCTTTAATTACCAGTCCTTCATTCTTTCAGTAAGTCTTGTACTGCCTTCTCTTCCCATCTTGTCAGGTTTCTTCCAGCATTCTTCATTGATTTTTCCAATAGTTCCTTCACTAGCATCAGCACTGTCTTCTCGAAAGCAGAAATAGAATTATTCAAAACTATCGTACAGAGTCTGACTGCATCAAAACAACCGTATTCACATGGTATCAAAGTCCTCTGTTCTCATTGTTTCAATTCCTCCCTCTGATTACTTTCAAACAACTCCATTAAATTCTAGAGGTCACTTGCATCCACCATCTCATTTGCACTAGTATTTAAGGGACCTCCATAGCTGTAATTAAAAGTCCAGGTCTTCTCTTCTCATATAGATGTCTGTATGGCATTAACCCCATTATTTCAATTGCACTTTTCTCTGCTTATTCTATTTCTTTTGCAGCAAAAGTACCATAATTTTATTTTTCTAAATAGTTTGTAAAGGTCTATATAGATAAAAAAAAATATTTATCTTGAGTACAGGAACAAAATTCAGACCTCTCTTTAATACTCTCATCTGGACTGGGGTTAAGATTACTTCTGAGAGTTGATTATTTGTAAATTGGATTTTTCGGGGCCCGAAGTGTTTTATTCAAAGTGTTTTGTGCCTCCTGTCTTTCCTTCTCTGGTCTGCCTTTTTCTCCTTCTCCACTCCCCTCTGTCTGTACTAAAAATGGCCTCTGGCTTTGATTTTTAGTTAGAGTTATGGTCACAGATTTATTAGATCTCTAGTGAGTGCTGGCATCTTTTCTAGGAATTCTGTTTCTTGATCATCCATGACTACATGATCTATTAATCTCTTTTTTAGCTGGAATATAAGCAGTCCCTTCTTCGTATTCCTGATTGTCCCTTTGAAGCTTATTCTGTTTTCTAGTAATTATTTCTCTCTCATGTTTTTATATCTTATTTTAAGATTTGTATTTAATTGAGAGAATTCTGAGCAATTTTATAATTTGCAAAGTCTGTATTAATTTGTTTCAATTCTTGTTGCAGCTCAAATACTTCTCCATATCTTCTTCTATAATAAGCCATGTGTATGCGACTGAGGCTGTTTCAGAGATTTGGAGCCAGGCAGTTTTCCTTTTAAAATTCTCTATACTGACTGAGGGCTTTTTAATTATTCTTAATCCTTTTGGGACATATTTCCTATCTAAATATGATTCTAGGGATGAAATGTGGTAACTCAGATTCACTTCTCGGTTCAATGATCTCTCTAATTTATTAAACACACTTCTGATGTTAATTCCACCCATTGCACCTGATGTTGTTTCAGACTGCACTCCCTCTTCACTCAGTTTTGCTTTAAAATATGCTGTTCTCTGTTACAGCATTGCTGTATCCTCTAAACTGAAACTCGTTCCCTTCATTCTCTTTTTGCTCTACAGACTCCCTATTTTTATTTATTGAGTGTAGCTAATAAATTTGGTTATCCACCAAAATCACTACACCTTTATTTATAATACATCGGGATGTTATAATCTGCAGTAAATGGGTTAGGATACTGCTTCTAATATGTTACTTTATTCTTTAATTGGAAGCTCCTAATCCCAGAAAATAATTATACAGGGAATTTTTAAATTGGCTGGTGGTGCCACTTTCATGGACAAGGGCTGGAGTGCAAAAAAAAAAACTCTTTGAAATACTGAATTTGCAGGTTGCCACCTGTTATTGCTATACCCCTTTGTTAACTTGTGAGCTCAGGGAGGAGATCTACATGTGGAATTTTGTTTTCACATTAAGATGGGAGTAGAAGCAAACCACACAAAGACAAGGGTCTTATAATTTAGGAAGGTGGATTTTAAAGAAATGGCAGACTACATCAGTAACGGTCTATGTTACCACATGGGGTAGAGAAACAGTGCTGAAAAAATAATGGAGGGCATACTTAAGGCAACCAGCCTCTGCATGAAGGATATGAGTAAAAACAGAAGCAAAAAGAGACAGTTATAGTACTCTTGGAAAGTGGCCACAGTGGTGAAGGAAAAAAGGGTGGCATTCAGGAGTTACAAGGAAACATAGAGGGAGGAGGACACGGAGGTGTACCAAGTGAATCAGAGTGAAGCTGATAAGGCAGTGAGGGGAGCAAAGGCACTAACAGTGGAAAGGCTACCTAAAGGGGTAACTAATGGGGATAAAACATGTTTCAAGTATATAAGTGAAAAGAAGAAATTAAAGGAAGGAATAGTGAGGTTAAAGAGGTAGGAAAGAGGAGACTGCAGAGAAGACCAACAAAAAAAAAACAGACATCCTGAACAGGTAGTTCTGCTCAGTCTTCACAGTGGATGGATGGGGATGGACCAACAGGGAACAGCAGGAATGGGGGAAGGGGAAGAAGTCCATTTTCAGAGGAAAGTCTTGAAGGGACTTGCAGCTCTGAAAGTGGACAACGCTTATAGGTCAAGATGGGATATATCCAAGGGTTTTAAAGGAGTTCAGGGAAGTGCTAGCTGCTCTGTTTATGGCCTTATTAAACAGCTCATTGGAATCTGGCATGGTTTTGGAGGACTGGAGTAAAGAAAACCTGGTCCCTCTACAAACAGTGGCTGCAGGGAAGAGGCTAGCTACTACTGGCAGGTCAGTCTCACCTCAGTGGTGTGAAAACTAATGGAAACACTGTTAAAGGAAAGGCTGGTAGAGTACCTTGAATCCAATGGGCTGACAGAGCGAAAGCCAGTCTGGATTCGGGGGGGGGGGTTCATGCCAGATAAATCTAATTGATTTCTTTGACTGAGTGGCCAGGAAAATAGACCAGAGGAGGGCAGTGGATGTGTTCTAGCTGGACAGGAGACTGATAAAGAAATTGAGGAGCCTAGGAATGGGATCAAAAGTGATGGAATGAATTGGAAACTGGTTAACGGACAGGCAGTAGATGTTGGTGGTTAATGGCACTCACTCTAATGAGGGAAGAGTGACCAGCAGGTGCCACGGGGCTCAGTAGTGGAACTGCTCCTCTTCAATGTCTTCATAAGTGACATTGCAGAAGAACTGGAAGGAAGGTAATACTATGCTTTTCTGCAGATAACACCAAATTCTGTGTTAGGGTGGACAATCAAGAGAGGTAGAAAGAATGCATAGGGACCTTGCGAAACTGGAAGAGTGGTCAAGAACATGACAGCTGGTGTTCAATGTGAAAAAGTGCAAAATCTTGTACCTAGGGCACAGAACCCAGCAACTGAGTACAGGATGGGGAGGTACTGAAAATCATTAAGCAGGGAAGGGATCTTGGGCTTATCATTTCTGATTCCCTCAAAGTGGCAGAGCAGTGTAACATAGCAGTAGGTAGGGCCATTGGGATGTTGGGATACATAGTGAGAGGTATCACCACCAGGAGGAGGGAGGTGGTGTCTCATGCTACCACTTGCTTGTGAGATCCCACATAGACTAATGTGTCCAGTTCTGGCACCTCTGAAATTATATAGGCAGGGTGGAGGCAGTCCTGTAGAGTGCAAATAGAATTGTGCAGGGGTTGCATCAAAGTCCCTATGAGAAGAGACTGATGTATTTCAACATGTGCACTCTGGAAGACAGGAGAGTTAGAGGAACATGATACAGACATACAAGTACCTCATGGCAGTGAACAGTGTGCAAGGAGGCAAGTCTCTTCCAAATGGTGTACTTCACTGAAAGAGTGGTAGATGACCAGAACAGACTGCCAGTAGAAGTGGTGGAGGGGAAAAACAGTAGGGGGCTTCAAGCATGCATGGGATAGGCCGAGGTGAATATTAGTAAATAGGCGGGGAGAAGGGAGGATTGCCAGAAACCAATTAGGATCTGATAAGACAAACTAGAAAGGGACCATCTGAGCAGACTGGGTAGGCCAAGTGATCCTTTTCTGCTGACAAATTCATTCTATGTTTCTATGATGTTGGGGTGTATTGGTAGGGGACTTAAAAGCAGTGGAAAGGTGGTATCACATTAGTACATCTCTATTGATCCCTGATAAGGCCACACCTGAAGTACTGTGCCCAGTTCTGCAACCCTTACATACCATAAGGAAAGACAAGGGCAATCTATTTATTTATTGAATTTTGGTAACTGGGTGAGCCCACTGTAACTAGAGGTCTCTTTTTCAGGGGCAACCCAGAAGCTGGAGACAGTGCAGTGTAGAGTACAGTAACAAAATGATTCACAGCCTGCAGGACAGATTCTGTGAGAATCAACTTAGGACCCTGAACATGTAGAGTACTTGCTGGTTGCCAGAAGAAAGAGAGGCAATATGAGTGAAACCTTCTGAAAGGAATGAATGAGATAAACTATGATTAACTATTCGAAAGGAACTGCAAATCTAGAACACAGGGAAATTAGTGGAAGCTGGTGGGTGGGAATTCAGGAGGGAAGGGAGTAAAATCTTTTTTATAGACAGAAAGAGATTGAGCAACGAAGAGCCTTCTGGCTGAGGTGGTGGGCATCAAAACCATTAATTGCTTACAAATTGATCAGGATAGAGATAAAGGTTTAATAGTCAGCTGGGGGTAGCAGCAAGGCAGAGAACATGGGGGGAGGGCATTGTGGGCATAAACCCTGTTTAGACATTAGAGCTCGATTTTCAAAGTGGCAGAGTTGATGCAAGGCAGTTGTGCCAAACAGAAATGGTGCAAATAGTGACTTTCATCAATAATTCATGACAATTATTTTACAACACAGTTTGTTCCACAAAAGTTGTAAATGCAGAAAAGGGCTGTGCACCATGGATGCCCCACAAAATGTGTTGTGCAATGGCGTAATGCAACAATATCTTTTAATATGGTATCCCAGAAGTAGGAGAGTAATATGCTCCAGTCGCAGCACACACTGGTTAGACCAAGGTGGAGCTGGTCTAACTTCACTAAAGTATATAAATAGGCTCTACCAGACAGAGGGAGCTGAGTGACTTGGGAGGGAGCAGTGTGTAAAGCAGTCCATATGAGTGACAGCGCATATGTCAGGATCACTAGCCCTACTTGGTATCATGATGGCAGCAGAAGGGATGCTGAGAAGGTTCAGGCATTGGGATGACAAGATCCAGTGGGATGGCATCTCACAGGTGCAGTGGAAAGCCACAACAAGATATGCACCACATATTGTACTCAGAAGGACATCATACCAGGATCTCTTGGAGAAGCAATCTATAGCACAATATCACCTGTCCAAGGCCACAATCTGTGAGCTGTGCCATGTGTTGCAGGAGGACCTGCAGACTGTAATCAGGAGGTGGAGCACCATACCTGTTGATGTGAAGGTCAGTACAGCACTCCAAGTTCTTGCCACTGAGAACTTCCAGACTCCCACTGGTGACATGGTTGGCATCGTTCAGGCATCCTTATCCAAGTGACTGAGGCAGTTCTTGGATGCACTACTATGACTGGCACACATGTACATCCATTTTCCATGTGAAGCGCTATAGCAATAGGCTGGGAAGCAGGTATTGTACACACTAGCAGGATTCCCACATACATTGGGTGCAATCAACAGCATGCACATCACCACTGGTGCACCTCCAGTGGATGGGGATGCATACGTCATCCAGAAAGGCTATTACTCCATGAACATCCAGGTAATGTTTAACGACCCAGAGTTGCATATTGGATGTGGTAGCACAGCACCCTGGATCCTGCCATGATGCATATATCTACTGCAACAGTGGCCTGTACAACACCTTTGAATGTGGAGACATCGATGGTTGAAGGAATAATAGGTGGGTGACCCATGGACAGTAAGCGTGCAAGAGTGGACTGTGCACACATATGTGAGAGAATAGATCATGCATGATGTGCAGGAATAGATGCACAGTTGTGAATGTGTCATCCACATGGTGTGTTGTTTTGAAGCATGCAAATGTGTCCAGAAATCTGTGCATGCTACAAGGGACAGTTCTGTGATGTTAGCTAGACTGTGTGTGTTTTACACATCCCTGAATGTGGTTACTGTGGCATGTCGGGTTAGCGATGTGCTGGCAGTGCTTGCAGTCGATTGGTGTACGGGTGTCGGTGTGGAACCTTGTCGCAACAGAGGTGCCCAGTAATGGCGAACACATGGCATGTACTGAACACTGACCCTGAACCCCACAGGTGACAGTGGATATCCCCAACTGCCCTGGCTCATGATCCCTGAGTGACATCCCCAGAGCACAGCTGAGGAGCAGTACAATGAGGCACATGCATCCACAAGATCAGTCATCGAGAGGGCCTTTGGCCTACTTAAGACATGATTCAGATGTTTTGACCAGTCCAGAGGGTCACTGCAGTATGGCCCGAGATGGTCTGCAAGATCTTTATGGCCTGCTGCATCCTTCACAATATTACTCCAACAGACCATGTGCCACTGCCAGATGTGGATGCCATAGAGGATGATGGCGATGGACTGGATGACCGCATGGAGGCAGAAGGTGGACAACAGCAGACATAAGCAGGAGCTGGTATCGCAGGACAATGTGCGGGTGGAGCTATACAGAACCACTTCTTCTGAAGGCAGCATCATCCAAGAGTGGCACCAGCAGTAGTTACTAACAGCCATGAGGCCTTGCAATACAGGACCATGATGATGTTAACATATATGTTACCAAGTGATGACAACCATCATAACTGTCTGTTCAGTGTGGCCCACTGTAGACAGCAGTACTGTATTTCAAATGGTGTCTATTGCCAGTGTGTGCCACCAGGTAGACACAGCAATTAGCTTGGATGTCCACAAATGTATGCATTGTGGACACAGTGGTTGTGGTATGTGTGGGGCGATATGCTAACAAGGAGCAGATGAGTTCTCATTGCACACACATAGGTTATATTTATGTAGGGCGATGATGACACACAAGGGAGTAGGTGACTGTCTTGTAACAAGTATGGCACTGTGGAGATGCTAGACATACAGAGATGCTAAATACAGGGAGCTGTACACATGTATGCTTTTAAATACAATGTGTACCATACACAGCATCAACCTGTCAATAGCGAATGTTGTGAGTAGTGGCAGGGTGTCATGACATGCATCCTGTATCCAGGGCATGTGTGTATGTCCAAGGCGAGTAACGCGGAACACGCAGGTAGACAATGATATGCTATTGCAGGGGACACATAGCTAGCTGTACATGGCATGAGTGCATTGGGGAGAATGTTGGTGGGTGTGCACTGGACCATTGTGCAAGTAAATGACAGCATACAAGACACATGTGTGCCACCTAGGCCACTGTCATCTTGTCATACATCCGGTGCAATAGCCTGACCATGGTAGGTGGCTGCATGTCAGTGACAGGAGGGTGGTGTGATACGGACATGGTCCTAGAAGGGTAATGTTAACATATATGTGTGTGGCAACAATCACCTGCCAATGTAACTGTGTCCACATATGCCAGGTAATGTTGTGGGACACACATGGGCAGCATGGGAGACAGGTTGTGGCTGATAGAAAATTTGCCACAATGCAGTAATAGTGGACATTTGTTACAGGCACAGCTGTATTATGGTTGGCAGGTGGATGCTGCTATGACAGGAGCTGCACATGTACAGTGCTACAGTATGGTGGAGGAAACTGTTTATAGAGGTGTCAGTGCTACAACCTGTGTATTGTGTCTTATGTACCACAGTTGCAATACACAGAAGGTGTATTACACATCAGCATGTGCGTGTACTAAAATGCTATAAACCATTTGCAGTTTGTGGCAATAAATGCAGCTGCATAGGCCACAGTTTGCAAATGCAGCAACAGACCAGATGCAAATGGGGTTAGCATGAGCATGCAGTGTGAAAACCTGGAAGTCGTATGTCGCCTGAAAACATGCAATGCCATTCAGTGTGGTCAGAGCCTGTATAGGTACATGATGCCTTAGGCATGTGTGTGTCACACCACAGTTGTACAAATGGCATCTCCCAGTGGTAGGGTTCCAAACTTTACACCGAAGGAGACTGCACAGTTTATTGGCCATGTGCAGCAATGGGTGAGTACTATTCCATCTGGTTGCAAAAATACACACCCTGTGAATGGGGCAGGATGTGGAATTTAACTGGGGCATGCCTACACAGAACAACAGGCATAAAAAGAACTTCATGCCAGCTGAATCACTACTGGCATGACATGGCCAGGAGGGACCCCACCATCCTTCAGAGGCTGCGCAACATGGCCAAAGCTGCAGATGTTGCCATGAGGACAGAGCAATGTATGTCATCAGGTAAGTAGCATTATCAGCACAAAGGACAGCCATCATTACAGTGTCATACAGCTGTTACTGCTGATGCACATTTATTTTTTATTTATTTCATTTTTGCTAACCGGGTAAGGGCACTAGACAGAGTGACTATTTTCAGGCCCGACCGGTAATTAACACATTAACAATGTGTGCCATGTAATTGTATCTCCACAAGACATCCAGATGGCGGAGATGCCACAGCAGCCAGTAACGGGGGCAGAGACTGAGCAGACAGGATGGATCAGATGGTGCAGCAGGGAATAGTCATTCAGGTATGTGACATATGCTGTGTGGTCAACCATGTCTGCTAGGTTCCCTGCAATGTACCTCATAGCCCATGACATGTTGTCCATATGGGCATGTTGTTGACCTGGTGTACCATGTGTATGGCCACACCACCAGTTGATCCCCAAGCATGTGTGTCAGGCTATGTGCCACAGGCATTATGCAGGGACACCACCACGGATAGCATGTGTAGCACCATAATAGCCCTACCAGCATGTGGGTACACCCACGATCATGTTATGTGTGTGCCAGCCCTGACGTATCCCAGTGCAGCAGGGTGTTTGTATCAGAGAATACATCCATTGATATCAGGCTTATTGCATTCCATGGATGCTGAGACACAGCTGTGTCATGGACCACCACTGTCAAGGTCTGTGTCATGGGATCTACAATGGGTCGTTGACAAAATGTTTGTGAATGACCCGACAAGCGAAACCAACAGGTTGACCACATTTGCAGTCAGCTGACTGTTTCGGAGAACAACAAGTGTTTTCTTCGGGAGGGGCTTCACCCCAAACACCCCACATGGTGGGCTGTACCACCACTTAGATTCTCAACTCCAAGTCGGAGCTGATTCGAGGGAGGTGCAGGGACCCCAACAGACAGTGCCAGGTTGCAGCGGTTCCCTCACAGTGACGTGGCACTGTAGCCGCCAGGACCCCACAATCAAAATGTCACTGTTGGGGGTGTATACCCCATGCATGCAGCCATATGTGACAGGCCCACCCAGATGACACCACACATCCCTTCCATGTGTATGCACATCCCTTACATATGTGTGGGTCACTGCGTGTTATGCAGTGTATCGTGTATGCATAATAGTCACAGAAACAGCTTAGTGGGTCAATGTGGCACATGTATGTGTATTTCTCTATGCAGCACCTGACATCATAGACTTACGTGCACAACATAGACACTGCTTTGGCCACTCTTACAGTTGTGGCATATCCCACAGTGCAGTCATGCACAATGGGGAGCTTTGTAAGTCCTCTGCACATTATTATGGATGTCTGCAGTGTGCACTAGTCATCATATCCTGGTACTGTGTGCAAGCTATGCATAACAGTCGTGACTGTTTGTGTTACCGTGAACCAATGCCCATGGCCCACAGTACCACACACTGGATGTGTGAAGGGCAAAATACAGGCAAACGTCCCCATATGTTGCACTGTATGTTATTGAGATATGATTTAGTGTCGTACATGTCATGGGCCATGAGCTGTTATTGTGTGTTGCAAGTCTGCAGTCATGGGTGGTGGTTCATATGTATTATGCCCCACATATTGTAACAGCATAAAGCAAGTTGACCTACACTTTAGCAAGGGTGCACAGTGCACAATATAGGGTGGGCAAACACATGTTGCCATACTGCTAAACTGTGCATTCAGCACAGCGCATGTGCACTGCCAAGCACACAGTGTGCATGATGTACGTGTGTGGTGGCTGTCAGTGTGGGTGGTGCTGTATGTGTGGTCATGCCCCTCATGCCCATACATGCTGCAGTACACAGACTATACATGTCCGAATGCCCACAGATAATGGGGATCCTGGACATAGCTGTTGCACACATATGTTCAATCACATGGTTTAGGCATCCTGTTGTGTAGTGTACAACCAAGGGGGGCATGGATGGAGCCAGTCCAGTGGGGGCCACATGCAGGTATGTGGTTAACGTGAATGTACAGTGATGTCCTCAGTATTATATGCAGATGTTCACAATTGGGGGGAGGTGGTACAAGGGGCCATCCCATAGTCCACACAACCACATGTAATCATTCATTGGACATAGTTAGCCACCATCCATAATGTATGCCTGACAACCATGCCAAACATAGAAAGGATACACACCATACCACCACATGATGGTATAGTACCTGTTGCTGCACTTTGATGTGGTGTGTGGACATTGCAATGCCTATTGTGGAGTGGGCAACTATGCATCGAGATGTCTGTGCCTCCTATGTACGGTAGAGTGGCAAGAGGCAGCACTATCTGTAGTGCCAACACATGGGGATGCATTGGCATACACCATACACAGGTCATGGTGCATTTATTGGGGGACACTCATGTTAACTAACGTGCACACACATCCTCGTACATGCATACTCCACCACCATTAACCCTACCTCTGTCCCTGACTGTTACCATTGCACATGGATATTGCTGGCAATGCCTGTGTCCGCAGTGGCTCCCATGCAATGCCTGCTGTAATGTGTCTCTACATTACCGTGCACCTCCACACACCAACATACACAAGGTCATGATTGGTAGCTATGGTGTACACTGCAAACAACAATGCAACAGTGTATAATGTCACAATGGGTATAATGTGATTGGTAATGTGCACACCATGGCTGCATGTCACACATGGGGACCACACTAATACAATGAGGTAAAGTGATGTATATTGGCACCACCAGCATTGCAATCACCATGGGAATAACAGCATGCTATCGACAATGTGGCCTGACAGACATGATGGTCTGTGTGCTGTTAATAGTGTCATCACCCTGAAAGGTGTACCAGGCTCAAGGCGATATATATGCCCTCTAGTATGCGACACTGTGGAGCACATGATTCCTTCCCTTTAGAGATATACGTCATGACACGGGCCTGTGTCATCCACATGTTCCCCGACCAACATCCATATTCATACATGGTGTGCCCAGACACATGTCAGCACAAATGACTAGCCACATTGGGAGGCATGTACCATCCCCCATGGTCATGTATGTAGGCCCAGTGGTAAGCACAGGGATAGGTACATGGTGTGAATGCACCATGACATCCACATGGTGGTTGATGGTGGTGGTCCCCACTATGGGACACATTACAGAATACCTTCATATCCACAAGGACATATATTCATGTATGTGGTATGTTCCCACACGTCCCATCCATCAACACACTGTATGACAAGGTGCTCCTGACTGTGATGCAGGGATGGTAATACCTGTGTAATTATAACAACTGCAGCAGTACTGCTTCTGAGCACAGAAATGAAGTATGAATGGTGACAGCCACAGGTCCCCATCACACACTTGCTGCCACACAGCATTAATGCAGCAGTCCACACCCCAGCCAGGCTTTAACATGTGATCCCATTTTCCGCAACAGGTGGCCATCATCATAGAGGACAGGCGGCCCTAAGGGACACCCCACATGTGAGGGCACTGATGCATGCCATGTGGAGGCAGAAGCGCCAGATGCCGGAGACTAAACTGAGTGCACCAGATGCAGGCAGTGAGGTGCCCACCCAATGCCCCCATCTGATGACGATGAGGAGAACAAACAGCAGGTGGAACATGATGTTGCCGATGATGCTGATGCCCTCAAACTGCCCCAGCATGCCAAGGATCACCAGGGGCACAACACTGCATGAACAGGTAAGGAGAATAATGGGACTATGTACTGAAATGTTCAGGATGTGCTGGCATCTGCTGAGAATGTTGCCCTTGAGAGCAAGCTGATGATGATGGGAATGTGGACATTGTGGAAGCATGGAACAATTCAGCACATTGCACAGCTGCTGCAGACCCTGGATGTGTATCACAGGCTGGTGCTAACAGGCAGAAGTACCAGGGCCATAGGGAACACCATAACATGATTCAGTACCTCAACACATACACTGGATACATGCAACATGACATTGGCCACCTGCTGGGGACACTCCTTGCATTTTGGCAGATGCTAATGGAACTACAGGATGAGTAGACCACATACCATTCACTCCATAGGCCAATGTGTGCAGCACACATGTACACAATGGTACATGCTGTACATGTACCCGTATAGTGCAGGGTGTATGTCGTATCTTGTATAACCCTCTCACAGTGGGTTCCACATGGTAATAGCAGCTGAAAAATGGTGAGACAATACTACAGGGATGAAACACAGTGCCGCTGAAAATGCAGCTGTGAAAAGTCAGTGATCACAGAAAACACTGCTAGTGGCAGAGTGACTTTCTACAGGAGGATTTGCCCCCCACACCCCTCTTACTAAATACAACAAACTCTGAGGGGGGGGAAAAACTCGCGGAGGAGGAAATCCGTAGGTCAGTGTTTTCCACAATTGCTGTCTTCACAGTCTACCTCTGCATCTGCACTGTGTTTCATTTTTGTAGTATCGTCTCCCCTTTTTTCAGTGGCAGTTACAATGGAATATCCTCAGAGTGTGCAGTACCTGTTCACATTGAGTAATGTTTATCTATTTTGCTACCACATTGTTCATTTACTTCTATTGCTACTGTTTCGTATCTGTTTCTTCTACATTATTTTGCATATTTATTCTATTGCTGGTGTTCCAGTTGCTTTTACACACTGTCCCTGTTCACACCCTTGCCATCCTCCCATACTATTTTAATAAATATATATGTTCCTGTATGATGCTGGTGTCACTGTACATCCTTAGTTCTTATGATCACCTTTGCCAGATAACATTTGTGGAGGCTGTGTCTACTATCTCTATGTACCATACCCATGCACACCATAAGCCTATCCTAGGTGTGTATGACATGGCAATTGGCAGTGTGTCATGGCATTTCCCCAATGTTGCTATTTAGGGTATTTAGGTGTCTATTTCTTTGCCAATGTAAAGCATGTAATGCCATGTTGGTGGTGTGCCCATGTCTGTCAATGATCCATGCAGCGAGACACCATGGTATGCCCATGGTGATACACATAATGGGTTGCACATTTTACACTCTGTCCACTCGTGACACTAGATGGACCACTCACATTACATGACACACTGCTGATGTAGTAGACTGCACAATGGCATGTTGCCTGCTGTTGCCCTCCCATTGTAGTGAGACCACTGATGGCCAAACTGTGCCAAGACAGTTAGGCATACAACTATGCATGCCTGTCGCTGCCTGCAACAGATGTATATCATACCACTGTGTCACCTGCTGTCCTACTCATTATATGATTGTACAGTGTGATATGGCCCCCCCCCCCGGAACATATACCGTACAAGGCCATAGGCGGTGTCATCATAGTCTGCCCACCGTGCATCCTCAAAGGTGTGCATGCACAGATCCATACATCTGACACACATGTAGTGTTGGATGGCTGTGCATGATGTGCAATGCGCTGTTGCCAGCATCAGTGAGGCAGGCACACTACAGTCCACTGGCATGACCTACACAGTGCTGCCTTGTGACCTATACCTTATACAAAACAGTATGGGGAACACATATTTGTTTAGACATTTAGTACACATTGTGGCGCATGGCACACAATGCTATATTGCATGGTGGTAGGAACAAAAAGGGTATTACATATGTTCAGTGGACCCCACTCCTTTAAACGCCCATTCACCACACACAGCTGACAGCCAACTATGGCCATCACCCACCCTTATTAGTCCATCCCAACGTGTCCACCATGCAGCCGCCACAATGATGAGGCATATATATGAATCATACTGCTTACTATACAGGCCTCATGCCGTGCCATGACATGGTATTCCTGTCTATCTAGGCTGCCCATCACTAGTCCCCTTTCCATGTTGCTGTTTAGTGGCCGTACATGTCACGGCTAGAGTCTTTTTCTGTTGGGTGGCCATGCTGAGGCACCTGCTTGACCTCCTGCAATCAATGTTGGTGGCACTGTCAGTATTAGTGGATGTTTGTGTCACCATGGTAATGTTCTTGTACTTACATCCCTCTTTTTAGGTTACTGCCCTGTGTGTGTCCCTTCCTCAGCCTCCACAGGTGTCTCCATGCCCACTCCCTTTGCATCCTGCTGTGCCTGCTGCACGCCATCTTCCCCCAGGTCACACAGTATGCTGAGTTCTGGTAAATGTACAGTGACAACCACCACAGCAGTGGATGGGGTTACATTACCATTTGCTGTGGATGTGGACACTAGCATGTTGTCTATTGGGTCTCAAATATGGGTTGTCAGCGGTGATGTCTGCAGCCAAGGCCTGTGCAGGGTCATCACAGCGGTGTGACTCTGCATGTGGGGTGTTGTAGACCAAGGGGTTGTGGCATGTGTGTGCGTGGCAGGGTGGGCACAGTCACATGCATGTGCTCTGCTGGGTAGGTGGTGGTGCCATCCTAGGGTGATGTACCCGAACAGTCTGGCCATGACCATATTGCATTGGCAATGTCATGCAATCCTGCCATCCTGGCCTCTGTCTGCTGCAGTTGCAGCGCTGCCAAATGCTCCATGACCATGGTTAGGCATTCAGTGGCCTCCATCTGACCCTGTGTTCAGATACATAGTCCATGCAGGGCTACCACAGTGTCTGCCAGCACTGCAGTGGTGTCATGGGATCCACTTTGTATCACTTTGGTTAGGTCACACAGGTGGTCATCAAGGCACCGATGGTGGTTGTCCAGGAATGTCCTTAATGCCTGCAGCTTCCTTGTCTGTTCAACTTGCCTGTCAATGACTGCCTGGCAGTAGTTCTCAAAGTCAGAAGGGGGCATTGTCTGCTGTGGGAGATGGTGGATGGCATCCTCAAATGTTGCCTCCAGGTCATCAACATCTAAGGGGCTAAGCTCCTAGGCAATATTGTTGTGTATGCTTTGTATCTGCCAGTCTTCTGCAGCATCATTGGCACCATCATCCACCTCCTCCCCATCTGTATTCAGCCCAAATAGATCCCGAGCAGAAGGCAAGTAAATGTTCATAGCCTCCACCTCCTTCTGCTCCAACTGCAGGGCATGTTCTTTGGAGTGCTGCATTGTTCAGTGGGTACTGGCACATTCGGTGCTGTGGGCAGCATGTTGGCAGGCTCATCAGTGTCAGATGACATATTTTCAGCCTGCTCTGTAGGGGTATCTGTAGGGAGAGAAGTATCATTAGTTGTTTAGCACAATACCATTTCCAAAATTCCCTGCCTGTAAGTTGTTGATGGTTTATCAATGCTGATGCTGTCCTAGCCCTGAATATGACTACCACCAATGGACAACTATAAGCATGACTCCACCATCAATGTGTGGTCTGTCCTTGTCTTTCTCATCACACATTGTTGACATAGACCCTGCATTGCAATAATACTCATGGCAACCCCACTCAGCACAGCTTGACTGTGTCATGCATGTTTAGACTGTGCAACACCCACCCATCATTAACGATTGCATGGTGATGCAAGAATATCAGTGTGGGGTCCATGCAGTCATGGCCTGGGTATGTTGAGGTGCATGGCACTGCCATACATAATGCATGGCAAGTAGGCATGGTAACAGGGCTGCGCCATGCTCAGTCATGTGTTGTGGTGCAACTGCAGTTGTGCGGGGCATGCCCTGTGTACTATTTACAGTGTACGGGCACCCGGTCTCTTGTCAGGTACATAGTTAGACAGGACGGCAGTGCAGCACATTTCCAGATGGATGTGTCTGATATGCAGCGGATACAGTATCAATGTTTGGCTACCCATGGCAGGCGACATGGACATCCTGCTCAGTGGTATGATTTTCAATATTACACACACCCCTCCTGCCTAGTATGATATACAGCTGAGCCCTCCATGTTGTCATGCACTGTGGGCTTTGCAGCACTGTCCTTCTCACCTCTGTGGACACCCCCATAATACACTGTGCACACGTAGCAACATGTTACCAGCATCACATCTGTGTGGCTGTCAATGCGACTGCACACCCTCATTGTCACATAGACATACATGGTCAGATGATAGCTGCACCATCTGTACATCCTCAGGTGTATTTACATGGCTTCCTGCAGCAATGCACATGACCAGCAGGGTTGTTTCCTTAGTTGTTCCAGTACGTCAGGTGGCATCTGTCCATGGCATGTTCGCGGCTCTATGGTCAGCCTAGCCCATGACCAATGCACACACATCCATAGTTTGTGATGCATCCTCCCACCATTTTCACATGTCATTTCTGGGTCCACATGCAGCCGTATGCATGCACTGCAGGCAAAGCAACACTGGACTCAACATGGCTAGCATATGCTCCATGGCATGCTGCTGGGCCACAAGCCACCCATTCATGGTCAATAACATTTGACACCAGCATTCCTTTCTATAACCTATGTACAGGACTATGCATGCAGTATCAGTGCAACCATTGCCACCACTGACTACATTGCACAACTGCATATTAGGGGCATGCACCCATTCGATACATGCATGGGAGGCATGTCTGTTGCACAGGCAATGGCATTCCTACTGTCCACCATGGCCTACAGTGTACCACATGTGTGTGGTCACTGTGACATATGCCCCCCCAGCACATACATGCAGTGCCTGAATTTTCCTTTCCACCTGCACCTTATGTCATGATACCTTTTCTGCAGCTCATGAACAGACCACTTCACAGTGGCCGTGACATTTCTATGGGTGGCCACTTAATCACAGGTGGTTTTCCTGTGGTTCCGCAGGTCCTATTCACAAACCCTGGACAGCAGTACGTGGACTTATGCATTGAACTCCTCCAGGAGGATGTCGGTTTCCTCACTGGTAACGTTTTTCTTACATCTGTGGCTTCCCCCAGCATCCTGCACCATACCTTGCCACAGTTCTGTGGCACTGTCTTGCGGCATTGTGTTTTGCAACATTTCCAACTGATGCACACCTTTTTATGGTGCTGACTGCGACTTGCACTATTTGTGGGTGGATTGGTGTATGTCGTGAGTCTACTGAAATTTGGTGCATGGTGTATGCTGCAGTTTTCTTTGCTGCAAATTGCACTGTGGCATACTATGCATCAGTCTTTGTGTGCTTTGAAAATCGAGCCCTAGGTCTCATTGGTAAGATAGGTACTATGGGCAGACTGCATGGACCAGTGGTCTTTGTCTGCTGTTAACTTCTATGTTTCTGTTTCTTGTTCAAAGAGGAAAACTCTGCTTGTTTTAAAAAATGGAAAATGAAATGAAAGTAACAGGGGTCACACTGCTTTGAGTTGTACCATGCAATTCAAGGAGTAAACATCTGGTACATCAGCAAATGATAGAGTTTGTTAGCATCATGAATAATTAATTAGGTTTGCAATTGTGTGTAAAAAAAAAAGATTTGAAGCCACTTCCCCTTCAACTGAACAGGACTAGTCCCAGGACCCCCCATTTTCATACACCACCCCTTCCTGTGTCTTTCAATACTTTTAAATAATTCTATCTGACCTCCTGCCTGTCTCTCCCCATCCATCAGCTTCTTGTAAAAGCCCCACCTAAGTAATTGTCCCCTTTGTGTCCCATATAACAGATGGGGCAAATGTCACTGTAAATGTCTTCACATTGATTCATGATGGGGTCAGTTTCAATGCCCAGAGAACACATGTGAACATATTTTACCTCCTGCTAGCTACTTTACCATGTATTTTCAAGGCTCCTCTCCTTATCCTAATTGTCCTAGTCACATATTTTAATATTAAACAGTCCCAGTGGTCTTCACCTCCTGACCCCAATCCATGTTAGCAAGCAAGCAAATCTTTATTTTAAAGTGCCTTTCAAAAATCAAGGTGCTTTACATAATATTAATATCATATAAAAATAGATAATACAGCAATTATTTAAAATAAATCCATTACTTAGGGAAGGCCAATGAAAATAAATACATTTTCAGCATTGATTTAAAACTGCTGAGGATCTGGCATTCTCTTAACCAATGAGGTAAAGAATTCCACAGGGTCAGTGCTGCAAATGAAAAAGCACGAGCTCCATATGTTTTAAGACAAACTCTGGGAATCTCTAGCAATCCCTCGTCAGCAGATCAGAGAGGACGATTGGGGAAACAGGGAGTCAGGAGATCTTTAAGGTAGTCAGGTCCCTGTTCTTGTAGGGCTTTAAAGGTAAGCAAATCTACCTTATAGGTGATCTGCCACTGAACTGGCAGCCAGTGCAGATTGCACAGCACAGGTGTAATATGATAGGTCCTAAAGGTACCAGTCAACAGCCTGGACACAGCATTCTGGAATAGCTGCAGGCAGTGGAAATCAACCCCAGACAGCTCTAGGTAGAGGGCATTGCAGTAGTCAAGATGGGTAGTAATGAAGGCTTGGATCAAAGTTGAAAGGTAGCTTGGAGGAATCAGGTGTTTCACCTGGGCAATATTCCTCAGATGGTAAAATGAGGATTTGAAAAAGACTGAAACCCGAGACTTCAGGAAAAGACCATCATCAAATATAACACCCAGGTTATGCACCCGATCTGAGGTAATGAGCTGGACACCATCAAGCTATAGGTCCGACCCATGCCCAGAACCTTAAGCCGCCCCTGGGCAACCCAGATCCACCACTAACACCTCAGTCTTATCCGGGTTCTCAACCAACTCGATCTCATCCAGTCTTTTATCTCAGAAAGGCAACTATTTAGCAAAGAGATCGTATGAACCTGTCCGGGCACAAAGGACATATACAGCTGAATATCATCTGCATAGCAGTGAAAACTCAAGCTGTATTGCCTGATGATATCTCCTAATGGCAGCATATACACTGCAAACAACATCGCTGCCAATATGGAGCCCTGCGGCACCCTGCAGGACAGGGGGAGAGCATTAGAGGAATAAATTCCAGTGACCACCCTCTGAGACCTGCCTACAAGGAAAGATCAACACCATTCGAGAACTGTACCAGACAGTCCAGAAAGTAACCGCACGGTCTCCAAAAATGCCTCATGGTGTGATGGTCAGACCAACTGACTGGTTCCACTCCAAAGTCAGTGATCTCCAACCCCAGGAGGAACAGTAGCTCCAATGAGTGACCTCCTATATGGGTAGAGGAGGTAACTACCTGTGTAAGGCCCAGTGTTTTTATTAGCTTGAGGAGATTTTGACCAAATTGTGAGAGTTTATCATCGATCCAGGCATTGAAGTCCCCTAAAATTATCCATCTGGGAGACTCGCGCACCATGTCGATGACGAAGTCCACAATCTCTTGCAGGAATAAACCCCCATCACCTGGTGGACGGTAGATGAGGAGTATCCTACAACCTACACTCTCACCCATGATACACTCAAAGGATCTAGCGATCCCTACTGTAACATCCACAAGGCCCAGTTTGGTCTTAAAAAAGATGGCTATACCCCCACCCCTATGATCCAACCTTGGGCGGTGAATTACTGAGAACCCAGCTGGAACTGCAGAAGCCAATACTGGGCCTGCATGTTCATCCAGCCAGGTCTCGGTGATGCATGCCAGGTCCACCATTTTAACAAGGTCAGCTATAATGGCTGTCTTAATTTTGATGGACCTAGCATTACACAACACCGCCCGGGTTGGATGAGATGCTGGGGAAGACCTTGACTCCTGTCCAGCATCAATTTCTGGGCCCTTGGGTATGGGAACAAGACAGGGATTACCACTGTCCTGGCACCATTTCACCCCAGGGCATCTCCTGGTGCCTACCACCCCAATATATCCCCCCCTTTCAATTTCCCCACCAGGCCCAGCCATGCCCCCCCCCATGCCTCCTAGCAATCCCAAGGGATTGACAACATTTATACATCTCTGTTGCTAAAAAGGGGCAATCAAAGGGGCACAACTCCCTGAGCCTGGTGGGGGAATACTGTCTGACCATATTTGGATCCTCCCTAGAGATTCTTAAAACCTATCTACAGACAGCTAGGCAATAAAATCAGAAATATTAAAAAACAAATAAAAAGAATAATAATAAACCCTACGAGACTCTCTCACAGACTGGAGGGCAACTTAAAACATAATAAAACTCATACTTTAATAAATAACAATATCACCCTCTAACCCCAAAATATCAACCCCAAATCAACAGAATTCAAATTAATACACAAATAACAAAAATAAACAAAAAAATAATTGAAAATCAATCACATAAAACCAAATAGTCACAATTTGATATAGATATAGTAACACTGTTCACTATGTCAGTGTTAAGCCTTTACTAATCAGGAACATGCCACAATTCCACAAAAAGTTTGAGATAGACAGGGAGAACTCTAACCACTCCCTATCAAAAAATGTTTTGTCTGGTCAATGTAGCTCTCTCACTGCCACATAATCAGAGGCTTAATTTGTAATTTAAACCAGAAAGGAGGCTCTCTCACTGCCTCCTGAGATAGTCATAAAATTGCACAAATCCAAATATATCAAAGTGGCCAGTCCATGTAATAATTGCAGCATCAAAACAGATGAGCGCATTCAGTTATAGTCACTTTTGACGAATTAGA
Source organism: Neoceratodus forsteri (assembly GCA_016271365.2). Taxonomy (NCBI): domain Eukaryota; kingdom Metazoa; phylum Chordata; order Ceratodontiformes; family Ceratodontidae; genus Neoceratodus; species Neoceratodus forsteri. The sequence goes on along the minus strand of CM028130.1, from coordinate 1,375,555,376 downwards.
GGAGGATTTCCAAAGTCAGGTTGGTTTCCCGAGAAAATTAGAACAGGACAGTCAATCCAAATTAAACCGACTCCACCCGACCCTTAAGCGGACCTGGGGTCCATCAGACCCCCCCACTTGGGCCATCAGGAAGCTTCCCAACACCAGTTAAACAGACCTCAACAGCCCTAGGAGACCTGTATAGATGCCTACCTTCCAGTCGGCACTACCAGATCACCCCGGGGAAGAGAGAGCTATACCCGGGATCCACCTCAGGCATGCCGGTTTAGTTCACCCAGTCTGCCACAATGAATAGCCCAGATCCTTCTCAGCTTGCAATCCAAGTTCAAATAAAGCCATTCAACAAAGCCTCCACACAGTTCTTTTCATTCAAGACAGCAAACTCTCCTCCAGTAAAGGATAGTTACGAATTACCTCCATTATCCAACTGCTTTATAAAATCCTCTCCATTACCAAGTCCACCGATTTATCACAGGTAGCAACTGAGTCTTCCCCGCAACCCTCCAACTACACAGCCTACCACACTGGAATCAGAGAGATACCGAGACTCCCGATGATAACTGGTTGAATGCCAGAACACTCGCCAAGCATTCTCATACACAGACGTTTTCCAGATACTAGTCTACCTCACTTCTTCATCCCTGACTAACCTACTAAAAAAACACAAATAACTTAAACCAATCAAACAAAAACAAAGTAAATGGCAAATAAATAATAAAATAAAACAAAATGAACTAAGACCAAAAAGCTAATGCTCTGGCTGGCTCAGATCAGCCGCCATGACAGGCTCATCCTGCAGGACCAAAACTGGCACAGCAATGTCATGATAAGCGGAAAAAGAACAGTTGCCAGTTGCTCACTTGGTACCTTCTCCTGAAAATGCTACTGAGAGGATATGTGGTACACATGGGTGGTGAGGGGACCTGCCTACATAGTGTCAATAAGTTTTTATACATCAGTGTCTGTCAGTGTTTTTTTGATGACTGGGCATATCAGCTGAGAGTCACACTTTGACCTTTTACCTCACAATTAACCTCATGTCAGGAAGTGAAGATCACAGGACCAATTGACAGTTATAATATGGGGCTGAGAGGGTCAGTATAAGGTGCTGGAGATTTCGAAAGATGGTGTTTGGTGGTGGGTGTTCAGTGACTGACACAAGGCACGACAGGCTCAATTCTGGCCACTGGGCATTGGATTGCTACTTAAGCAATTAAGACTGAACAGCTGGTTGTTTTCTGGGGATTAACAACTGGCTGCAGGGAGGGGGGGTGATACAAGGCACAGCTAAAGGATGGCCACCCCAGCTGGTTTTTAATCTACACCATGAATGATAGAGATTTTCATGTCATTATTGTGGTTATTTGGAAAATTAAATCCTGTAGTTCAATGGGGTGGAGCAACTAGCCACTCCCCTGCTTGGTGCATTTGAGGACCACTCTTCCTCACTCTACCCTTGAGCATTTTTTCTTGCGGCCAGAGGCTCTGCCCTCCCTCCCTCCTTCCCCTTTCAATTTCCTTTGTTGCCTAATTTTTCTTCTCCTCACTCCCTGAACTTCAGCTTGTGTGCTTCAGCCTCCTTCCACCTGCCCATTTCCCTGTTCCCATTGGCTGCCCCTTCATTGTTTGTGCCATTTGCTGAATGGCTTTTTTCCCCCCTTAACCCCATGTCTGCCTCGTCTACCATCTGCTGCTCACTGCGGCTTTGTGCTCCTGACCACTGTGACAGCAGCCTGTGTCTCCTCTGCCTCCCCAGTCCTGTCCTGTACCTTTGGGGGGGTTTATTTTCCCCCACCTGCATTCCCCGGGACTGCTGCCACCCACCACACCAGGCTTTCTATGCTCACCTCCCCAGATCCTGCTCCTGGTCCCTCTTTCTCCTCCGCTCTGTTCTTTCCTTTGGGCTTGGCCTGTAGTGGCTGGTAAACAGTGAGACTTGGAGGATACATGCAGCAGTGAGGGTGTGTGTGTGGAGTGTTGGAGAGTACAGAACACAGTTCCCAGCATTCCAGGTCCCTGCTTCCCCCGGATGTATTTCCAGCTGTCATATTTGCTGCAGGTATGCATAGCTTAACTTGATTGCCTGCCACTGTTCTCTACTCCAGGGCATGTCAGCTTCATTGCAGCTGCTGGCATTTACCCATTTACTTATTAATCTGATTAATTAGCTGCTTGGTGCCACTGTGTCACATTTGGGCTTCTCTGTTTTTTCCATGGCGGGGGACTACGACATCCTGGCAGGCATCGTGACTCCAGGTAGCGGTCACAGGTTCATGCATTTCTGCATGCTTCATTGCTGACTTATCCAGCTCTCCTATTACTCAGAATGGCAGCTCATCTAGGCCCAGACGTTTATTTAGTTGCCTCAATGGTGCTTCCTATGCTGTCACCCATATCAGCTTGTGCTCATACCAGTGAATCTCACCGTACTAGCCCTTACTGTACCAGCCTTCATGGTCATACTAGACTTCTCAGCATTAACACAATTGTGCATCAAGTCTACTCATCTCGAACCTCACCTCCTACAGTACTGGCTTCACAGCCTCCTCCTACCTAACCATCAGCACCGAGCTTCACCCGGCCCTGCCATTCACTCACTTGTAACATTCAGTTCAATTCACTTCTAATTTGGTTTCCTAATGGACATGGTCAGCATGCATTCCTGTGGTTGAAAAATACTATTAGCCTTAACTAGACCCACATGAGGGTCCATATTGATCAGTCTGACCTACATACAGATCCCCCCATGTCAGATATCATCCAGTCATGACCCATGTGCAGGTCTCATGCTATCTTATGACTAATTCTCTACTTTTGGAGACATGCCGACTGCATCCATTAATTCTAGGACTCAGGGCTAGCCTTGTGGATGATGGTCTCTCTCTGCACAAAGAAGTCTACATCTCAAGCACATGAAGCTTGGGACGTGGTCCTTCTCACCTGGCCTACAGTTGGGAATGTCCTCGCTCTGGGTGGATCTTCAGTCATCAATGGTATCAACAACACCTCTGGATGTAGCTTTTAAGACTTCAGCAGTGAGGGGTGGGGCTTTCATAGGAAAGGCCCCTTTAGCTGCCTGAGTGGGTTCAGAGGCACTCTTTAAAGCTATTCTCCCTAAAACTACCTCTGGTTCACCTGGTTTGTTCTTAGATTGGAAGGCTGGATGAGTGTCTCAGCAGTTGTTACTCTCCTCCTCCTGCCTTGGAGGTTGGTACCAAGTGCCCTGGTGTTGTAGAGTTCACTTGCAACCCTCCATGGTGTTCCCGTTAGAGGGATAGTGCAAGAGTGCTCCCTGAAATTGCTTTTCCCCTGGATCGGTCTACTAAAATGTAGTACCAGAGCCATCATTAAAACTAAACTGCCTCAAAGCCTGGATGGAAGGCGACCTAGGCCTTGGATCCCCAGAGGTTTCCTCCTCCATGCCAATAGTCATAACACCTAGATAGGCATAGTTATAGTCCCTAGGTCATGTAGTTAGAGTTCCACTGTTGGATGGAGTCGGTTGACAACCCCGTAATTGTCCCTTCTCTCCCTCATCACTGTTCCCTCTCTCCTTAGGAAGCTATGCCTCCATGCCTTTCATTCAGACCAACAAGCAGGTCACCATTTACCTGTCATTTCCAGCCTACTCTACTCAAACCAGATTACCAACTGACCCATGCTACCAACTGACCTACGCACAGGTTTTCGATCCTGATAAGCATTCAGCATCTCATATGTTTGCTCAACTCTCTTTTTAGGCTCCTTCCTAAGGTACCTTCAGCCAAGGGAATCATTCCTGTGGCACCTCTAGGGGTGGAACCCTCCTATAGGGATCCTTACATTGAAACCCTTACAGGGTGGTATATCCCACAGATAGAGAGGTGACCAGCCAAAGATTATCTATGTTACACAAGCATAACACTGTACCTATTGCATAGTTACATTGAATTGAAAGGCTAAAGCCTGTATTTCAATGGGGTGGATCAACTAGCCATGCTCCTGCTCATCCCATTTAAGGGCCACTCTTCCTCAGTCTAACCTTGATTGTTTGTCTTTGCCCCTTCATCCACCCCTCCTCCTCCAGTGGCTCACCTCTCTCTCTCCCGTGGGCTCCTTCCTAAGGTACCTTTAGCCAAGGGAATCACTGCTGCAGCACCTCTAGGGGTGGAACCCTCCTCTAGGATTCCTTGCATTCGTACCCCTACAGGGTGGTATATCCAATGGATACAGAGGCGAACAGCCAAAGATTATCTATGTGACACAAGCACAACACTATACCATTTACGTAGTCACATTGAAATAAATCTAATCACCAAGTAAAAGGGAAAACCTTTTTTTTAAGAAAACATGTGCATCATTCTGAGCTGTTCCAGGCATTTCCAAGGGACTCATGCCTGTTACAGCAGTCAAGCTGAGCAAGTGTTTGACTCATGAATGATTAATAAGACTTATAACCTCCATTATGGATTAGTTGTTGGTGGTGTGAAGACATTTTTCAGGGCCTTTGCTACTTTTACAGCATATCATAAGACAAGGAGATGGGTTAAGAAGCTATGGGGCTTTGACATGCTGCTGGTATTGGGTAGAAAAGGGGCTTACAGATGAACTTTAATAAATGGAATGGCCTAGGATGTTGGGTGGAGGTGGAGGTGGAGGTGGAGATGGTCGATGACTGATGGGTCAGAGAGTGGTGTGGTCATCCTAAGGATTGAATAATTATTCCAAGCAGAATTGGCATCACCAGAACTTTGACACCTTGCCTTAAAAGACATTCTTGAAGTTATAGTAAAACAAATTATCCATATTAAATACAATGAATACATAGTTTAGACACCAGTTTAAATGTTATAACTATTTAACCTCCTGTTTGTGTGATGACTTCTGTGTTTTCTTTGAGATTAGCAGCTGACTTCAGGCAGGGCAATTATGATGCCATCAGCATTTAGAAATCTGCTGCCTTCTTTCCTATATGACCACAAGTGGCTACTGCAGATAAAACAGGGAAGTTGTCACTTCAGGATCACACCCCCTTAACAAGCTCCACCTGAGTGAAGTGATGGGAGACCTAATATTTCATGGGGTTGTTTTTGGCTCATACTGTACCACACATTTGTTATTGTCACAGCAACAGGGACTGTTTGTATCAACAATAAAGTCAAAAAATAAACTTACAGTTTGTATGGAAGCATTCCTGACTATTGGATTTGGCTTTCTTCTAGTCTGTTCGTATGCCATGCTGTTTTCATTCTGCCACTGTCCATTCAACCTGTACTGTACTTTGCATGTAAATATTATTTAGTTATGTATTATATAGTGCCCTCTACCTATGTAAGCCTGTTTGATCTGTACTATGTGATTGACTGTTCATTGTCTATGTTATATAATGTTATATATCTCTCTGGGTCATACCTGAAAATAGACCACATGGTCTAGTGTACTTACCTGATAAACAAAAAACAAATTAATAAATAGTCAGTACAAGTGGGGCACATGCTGAGAGAACAGTTATTTCCAGTAACATTGTACCGTATTCAGATTGGCTCATCTTTATAATTGCACTCGAGCTCTGCACTGCAGAGAGTGCACTTTCTTAATGTCTGATTTTCAACTGAATTTGTAAGTTAGTTTGCCCGAGCCATAAATTATACTGTATACAGTATTTATTAACAAATTCTTTACAATACCCTTTCCTCAGAAGGCCTCTGGAGACAAGCAACCCTCAGCTCAATAAGCCTCTTTTGGTGAAAATTTCATGAATACAGTTTAGAGTTTACGTATGTTAGCAGTTAAAATAACTAATTTAATTGTTTACATTGTGATGTTTTATTAAATATAAACAGTGCCAACAATCAGAATGAACTACCTATCTGTCAATGATATCATGCAGTCTACATCAGGAACATACTGTAATCTAATGGCTAGTACATCAATTTTTGTCACATAGGGAAATGTGACATCTTTATCGTAGAATGCTTGATCTAAGTGGGCAGCACTGGATATACAGTATACTGAATCATCCCCTGATGACTGAGGGTAGAAATGGTTAAAAATATGTAAACCCAGTGGATGTTAAAAACCAACTAAAAAGCTAATTGATTTGTCTCTTCCAGTAACAGCAGCTATATCAGGGCTTTCAACACAGGGAAAATAAAATGTTGCCATTTTAATAAAAGGACTATAATGGTAAAGCAGTTTGAATCAATTACTGACAAGATTTGAAGTGTCAGTCTACAATATAAAATATGTTGTTTTTATAACCCTTTTCCTCATGGGATGTATGCAATTTTCCACTCTGTTCTAATGCAATGTAAGTCTGTCATAGGGATAAATGTGGATAGGTGGTTTCCCTTGGCCTATGCTTATCATTCATTGAGCACTATGACAACTCCTATGTGGTGGAATATAGAAAAATGTATATTTGGACTACCTAAAATTATTTTTTTAAGTATTACTTTCCAACAGATCAGCAGCACATATGTTAATACTATACCCACTGTACTATGTTGTTCAAAGTTAGTAGTCTTACTGATTTAATGGGTCTACTGTAGTTTGTGCATGATGATGAGTAAATGTGTTATTAGTAAGATAGCATGGAATAGATTAGATCATTTGTTTTCTAAGCTAACATATCCTATTAAAAATGTTTACAAAGCTGTGTTCCAAAGTTCACTATATCCTGGGGGAGTGGAAAAAAAACATTGCTAATCCCTTGAAACAAGAAGACTGAATTATTTATGCTTCTGGAGTTGTAGTCTAAATGATGAATGAAGACATGCTTCTCCTATATCTAATAGTCTGTAGTTCTATTCAGGTTTAGAAACTGACACAATTATGCACAAAACTGAGGAACCAACATAAATGTGTTAATTCCAGGCAAAAAAGTATATTTATTTAGCAATGTTTCCTATCTTAAAATATTTAAAGTAACTATAATATGAAAATTCAGCACATGTTGCATATTAAAAGCTTTGTCAGCATTTCTATGGCTCGTTTAACATTATTAAAAGATTAATATACTGTAGCATGAATAAAATATGAAATAGTACAGTAGATATATCATAAAGATTTAGATGTCGCAACCTCTCTGGTTGACCAATGCAACATCTAACTCTAGTGCATGATTCTGAAATACAGAATGTTAAACTGGAGTGTTATTCTTTGGTGACTCTTTGCTTGCACAATTACCAGAAAATACAATGTGTCCAAACTCCAGTGGTATCACTGTTTGCTACTGTGTTGTAGCATTTCCATCTAAATATCATAGTAAAGTCTTTGTTTTGTTCTTTTGTGTAACGTATATTGGCAGTGTTGAGTCAAATGGCCCTTGATACTACTGCAAGTATTAGTGCAGCACAATATAATGTAAATCCTGTTTCACTTTAATGCTTTGGAAATTTCTTGTATGGATAAAAGAGAAAGTAAGTATAAGAATATGTATTTATCTTGAGGTAATATTATCCTTTATAGTGTCTCATTTAGCCATTGTTCTAAGTTTGCCTTATGTGCTGAAATTTTCTAAGGGAAAGAATGGGCAGAGCATACAGTACATTACAATGAATCAGTTTTAGTTTCAAGTTTCATTGTTCAGCTTAGTTAAGTCACTACCATTTAAAAACAGCAGTTCAATGGTATGGCCATAAATATAGACAATATTCTAACATAAATAACACAATTTTGATACAGTCACCCTTATAAAGTGCAATGTAATCTGACTGATCAAACTTCACTTAAGTTTGACCATAATTACTAAATACTATATATAAATATTTGTGTAGTAATGGGTCACTAACGGTAGTGACTCTAGCTAGTACAAGGAATTTGTTTGCTGACTTAGGCTTTATCCGACATCAAAGGCTGTTCTCTTTATGAAGTCATAGCTATCAATTAGGACTTACATATCCAAAAACACAGTTAAGAAGGAACGTCTTTACTCAACGAATAATTTCATCATGGAATTCATTACCCAAAGATATAGTTGAAGTTGATTCTTACAATTTATTTAAACTTAAGCTTGATAGGTTTCTGTTAAATGATGGAAATGGGGATTAATGCCTTCTATGGCAGGAGATGTAGATTCATGGGCCTTGGCCTTCTGTTCATCTATAGTTCCTAGTATGACTCCTAGTATTGTCAGTAGCCACTGTAGTTTCATCAAAAAGATGGATATTATATTTTGTGCAGTATATAGTGTGTTGTCAGTGTTTGTTGTATATGGATTTCCATACATTCACTAAGTTGTTGTACCCTAGTAGTGATATAACTACTGTGATAAAATGACTTCTTGTACCACACTAGCTGCATCATAGAAGAAACCATGTGTGACATAATATACTGTACCAACACAGGACAGTAGAGTGAAAGAGCCATAGAGGACAGCATGAGTTTATATTGCAAGGTAACTCCACTGATGTGTGTCAGCATTCAAACACTTTAACTGGATAGTGGCAGCTAATAACCAACAGTATCTAATTTTGGTTCTGGCCATGAAAATATCAGCACAAAAAGTTTTGTGTATATATGTATATATATAGCTGTGGGGAAAACATACATGGGTAAGAGTTGTTATTGTTACAAAGTTACATGGTACTGGATGTATTTTCTATATGGAGGACCAAATGCTATAAAACATTATATACAGTATAATCAAGTATATCAACATGGCTTTTGATTCCATCTCAGAGTGCTGTGATGACATCAATGATCTGTCAAGCTTCACTCTCAGGATCTCTATGATGTCATCACAACTTCTCAATGAAAAATAATATTTTGTGTCGTTAGTTTGGGCATACAGAAAATTATGTAGAATCCATTATATTATCAGCTTCCACATGAGAATGTTTGCAGTTTGGAAAATTAATGTACTTTTGCATGCCACCAAAGCAAAGGGAACTTAGACAAAGTCATACATTACAAACTGGTACAAAGGGGCAATTGCAGGTTCCAATGTGTAACTATACCACCACAATGATATACACAACCATTTAATAGACACAGCCACAGAGTGCAAAAAGAACTGCCTACAGGTTAAAAAAGATGTTCCAAATGCATAATGCCAGCTGATGTAAACTACAATAGAACCAGGCGAGTGCCTGCACATGAAACCATGTAGACAGAGAACATAGAAAAGCAGAAATATAGAATTTACTGTCAGATAGGGACTGCCTCACCCTCCTAGTGTGCCCATTTTCCCCTGCCTATAGTATCACTGCAGTTCCTACTTGATCTCAAACCCATTCACCCCTTCCCTTTCACTCTTAAACTGCCTTGTGTGTAAAAAAATAATTTAAATTACTCAAGCCCTCACTAATGTCTTCTTGTGACTGATACCTTTGTATTGCATTGCCTATTGTTACCAAACCATTATAAAAGTAATGCATCCATTGGTGCTTAAAGTTCATAGTCCAGCTGTGCATCCACATGAGTACACAGCATTTTATATACCATAAATACAATCAATGCTTTATATTTATATAACACATAAGACTAATGCAGGGCAATAGGTGGAAAATAATGGCAACAGGCACTGAAATACTTGTTGTGGTTATACAGTTTTGCAACTACTGCATGATGATTGATTCGAGTCATGGATCACTTTGTGCTGTTCTTGTAATTTTAACCTTTCAGCAGCCTTTTCCAGTATTGATTTTATGTTACATACTGTAGACTGAGTTTTTTTTTTAAATGATCCATATGTTTTTGATCAAGGAAGGTAAACAGGAAGCAAATTCCAGTCCCTGATTGATTTATAAAGAAATAACTGTTAAGCCAAAACAGTCCTAAAGAATGGAGATGTCAATTAGCAAGCAAGCAAAAAAAAAAAAAAAAAAAAGCACAATTTTATTTATAAAATAGGGCTATTCACAAAAGACCATAGTGCTAGCACAATAAGTCATAAAACCACAGCTAAAACACCATAAATAAAATTAATAATATATCAGCATCAAAAGATTATTCAAGACCTGGAAAAGCAAGATTAAACAAATATGTTTTTAACACAGTTTTAAACCTCTCCTCCATCAGGCACTCTCTTATCTGATGAGGCAGAGAATTCCAAAGGTTGGGGGCACCAAACTCAAATGCTCAGACCCCAGAGGACTTCAAACGAACCCTGGGAATATCTATCTCTCCCTCATCAATGGAGCAGAGTGGGTGGAGGGGGCAGGAGGGATGAAGAAGTTCTTGCAGATAGGGCTGTCCCTGTCCTTGTAGGGCTTTATATGTCAGCAAGCCGACCTTGAAGGTGATCTGTCACTGAATAGGCAACCAGTGCAGGCCACGCAGCACAGGTGTGACATGACAGGTTTGAGGGAGCTGGTCAGCAACCTGACTGCTGCATTCTGTAGCAGCTGCAAGCAGCAGATGTCAGTCTCCGGTAGACCTAGGTAAGTGTAATTACAGTAGTCAATGCGGGAGGTCACAAAGGCATAAACCAGAGTTGAAAGGTCATAGGGCAGAACAAGGTGCTTGATCCAGGCAATATTCCTCAGATGGTAAAAGGCAGTCTTGATGATGGATAAAACCTGAACTTGTAGGGTCAGCCCCTGGTCAAGAATTACTCCCAGATTTTGTACCTGCTCAGAGGTCATCAGCAGGCAGCCTCCTAACAGAAGTCCGGATGGCTGAATTTAGGTGCAGTTGAAACATAGAAACACTTTTATGGCAGAAAAAGACCAGTGGTTCATCCAGTCTGCAAAAGTTTCCTGTTTAGTTTTGGGACCTAATGTCCTTCCAGGGTCCTAGCTCTTACCATCCTCTCCCAACTTTCCTCCCTGATTCTGCCATGATCCATATGTTGCTGTGACTCTATTCTTCATTCTGTTCCAGTCATGATTGAAACCATCAATGGTTTTCACACCCATGACTTCAGCAGGCAGACTGTTCCACTGTTCCACCATGATTTCTGTAAAATAGTACTTACTTATATCCCTCCTGAACCTCCCTCCTGTTGGATGCGACTCATGTCCAAGTGACCACTAGATAGTTTTCAAGCTAAATAGTTCCCTGCAGTTCACCTTATTAACTTCTTGTAGGAATTTGATGGTCTCTGTCATATCTCCCCTGTTCCTTCTGGTCTCCAGTGAGTACATGTTCAGTGCCTTTAGGCCCTCCTCAAGGAACCTGCTCTGTTGGCCCTGAATAATTTTTGTTACCTTTCACTGCACCATCGCCAGCCCATCCCTATCTTTCCTGAGTTGAGGATTCCAGAAGTAGGTGCTGTACTCAAGGGGGGCCTCACTAACGATCTATAGAGGGAAAGTACTACCTCTTCCTTTCTGCTACCAGTACCCCTCCCAATATATACCAGCATCCTACTTGCCTGATTGTATGCCTTGTTGCACAGACTGGGTTGCTTGAGGTAGTCATTGATAACTCCAAGTTCTCGTTCCTCAGCAGTAGTGCTAAGTGTCACGCCACCCATCCAGTAATGATGAAATATCTCCATTTAGTGTCTATTATGCTCATTCTAGCTCTTCAGATTATCTTAAACACTACCATCTCTATCTTTTGATAATGGAGTCAATCCAAAATGTGTTAAGGTGCATGTTTTTTACATGTCAGCTCAAAAAATCTACAATTTTTTTCTACAAATATTTGGGAATAGCATCTTTTTTCTAAGGTTGTGAGTACTAGATTTTGTGTTGGTTATACTTTTCATGTATCTTTAAAGAGCCCCTGATGATGCCTATCTTTGTCTGTGGATCCTGACACTTAGAGTCAGGTTTGATTAGGATAGTTGTTCTCTTTGTCGTTTTCAGAATGTTTTCCTTATTCTGACTGAGATCCTCATGCCACCCACTACCTGTGTGGTTTTCCTGCATTTTCTAACTGCTGCAGTGTTAAATTACAAGTGACATCATTTGAAGGTGGGCCGCTACACAGCAACTTGATTTAAACCTGCTTGGTTCCATTCCAATAACAGAAACTCAGATTGCTAAACTCTCATTCTATTTCCGCTACAAAAAATGGAACACTGGCATTCTATGCAGTGACACTTGCATAATGATCTGGGACACGGCACTTTATTTTTTTTATCACCATAATCTTAAGCTTGAATGGTGAATGAATGGTCATTCAGGCAGGTGAAGAAATAAAGCACTGCCAAAAACTTAACAAATGGATCAGGGTCACAGCACATGTTCTCTAAGTATTAAACTAATCCGGGGCACAATAGCTCAGTTTTCAAACACTCTTTCTACTTCAGATATAAAACAAACAAAACTAAAAAAAGAAGAAAAATGGAGCACTTGCCCTTAATGCACTTACATTTGCCCACTATCACGCTCCTAATATCTGCTGTTGGTAGTGCAAGCATAGACAAATAGGATCAGTCAGGTGCAGACAGAAATATGTGACGTAGCTCGAACAAGTATTGCAATGTCTTCAAGCAATTTGTACATCGGAAAGAAGTTGCATCATTTTAGTAAAAAGTGCTCATATGTTGGGCTGTGTTAGCTGGCAAGATAAAATGCATAATGCAGCCAGATAAAGTGCTGTCACTTTCACTGCAGGAGTTTATTTCTGTGTCACGTTATTTTATACTGTAAAGGTAGCCTTGTAGCAGTAACATTCCTGAAAAGCTTTCAGTTTTGCAGTTCACAACATAAAATTACATATAAATGACCCAACATTTAGGGGAGTTTGCACATTAGCTTATCTTGAGTTTAACTCTTTTTGCACAACTACATATACTAGGAAACTAAACCTTTGGCAAACACTCTTAAAAATGTTCCCAGTTACTAAGAAGTTCTTTGGGATTTCAAATGAATTAAACTGTTAATTTCACAACTGTCTTTCAATACTACAGAGTAGAGATGGGTGAAATTAGCAAATTCTGAATTCATGGAATTTCCATGAAATTCTGTGAAATTCCATGAAATTTCACAATTTGGGGGGGGGAGATTTTCCAAAATTCTTTCATTGGCAATAACTCAACCTGTGTTGCAGCTACAGGTCTGATATTTGGCATTTATACTGTTTGGCAAATGCCCTTAATGTCTGCCAAGTTCATAATATATGGATGAAGGATGGAAAAGGTAAATGGGGCTCAAAATCTGGCTATTTAATATTCAGGTGAACATTTCTGAAAATATTTATGTGCTTACAACTTAGCCAGAGCTAGATAATTGAAAACTTAGATGCATACTTTCTTGAAAGAGTCATAGTAACTACTAAATAGAGAAATACTGGTTATGTCAATTTTAAGTTTAAGCCACAACCTACCTCACAACACATCTTGACAGACTCGCTTCTGAACCTTGATCATCAGCATGGCAGTATGATGCTCTGATGCTGGGCCATGGAGGTTGTGTTAAATCCTAATATTTAAGGTCTATGAACCTAACAACATTGGCGATATTCTATTCTCTAGTTCTAAATTTATAGGGGCTTAAAATTCAGCAGTTAACATAACTGTGAAATGTAATTTTAAAAGTTCTGAAAGTTTGGAGGCTTATAATTCATTCACCTTTAAAGCTACAAAAGTTGAATTTAGCACACCACACACATGTATGAGAATTGGTAACAATACTATAGCCACTTTGGTGCATTTTGGACAAACACTTTTAGTTTATGTAGTTGTTACAGTAATTGTAATTTTTAAATGTTCGACTTTTTGGAGGCTTATAGCTCAATCATCTTTAAAGATAGAGACCTGACTCTTGGAACAGATTTGTATGGAAAGAGGCCACACCACCATATGAAATTTAGTGCAATTTGGATAAATACTGTTTAATTATATGGCAATAACAAAAATCTTAATTTTGGCAAAATCTCACAAAATATTCATGGAAATTTTGCAACATTTCATTGAAACGAAATCTGTATTTTGCCAGAATTCCACTGGGGGAAATAAATGTTCCCAGACCTACTACAGAGAAGCATGATTTTGCTATTATTCCTCACATCTGGGTCAATACATCCTAACCCTGCCCATATCCCTAATTCTGAGCCCCTTTGCCAGTTTTCGAGACACTCAGTACATTTTCCATATTAAAATGTGCAGAGCTTACTGGACAAATGGGATTTTTTGTCCTGGGCACACCAGAACCATTTAGATTTTATTGCACTCACTGAGACATGGTTGTCTGTGAAAATTCCAAATTCCAAGAGCAGTTCTGATGGCCACAACATCTTTTGCTGTGACAGAATTGGACAAAGGGGAAGTGGATGTTTGTTTTTCCTAAAGAACCATTTTTTTTCAGTGATGCAATGTGAACTAAAAAACCATCCTCCATCTTGTGAGTTCCTGTCACTAACCCTGGTTCAGGGTAAAAATAAATTATTCTGCTAGCAGTCATTTACCCTCCCCAACCCCAACCCTCCCCATTTTCCATGAGGAAGGACATGATTTAATTTGAATGTATTGGAAAACCATACCAAATAAATGTGAGTTAATTATTTTGGGAGACATGAACCTAAACTGGCTTGGGAAGAACATCTCAAAGTATATGGACAAACTGGCTAAACATAGGTTAACTCAGAAAATTGACAGCCCTATGGTTCATTACAAATCAGGCTCTTCAACAACAATAGATTGGTTTGTCTCTAATACTTCAAAAATAATACAACCAGGTATTTTGCCTGATAGTATCAGTGATTAAAGCTAGGTGTATCATTGGAGTGCCAAAAATAAATCCATTTCATCAGTTTATATTAATTTCAGAAATATTAAAAAAATGAATGTTAAAAAATTTTGTGAGGCCATTTTACTTGTTAACTGATCCTTCCTGAACCTCCTAACTGATGTGAATGAAGCACTAAGCCCATTCTGTTCTTGGTTTCACACAGCTTGCAATAGATTTGGCTACTGAAAAGGTTAAAGATTAGAGGAAATAAACAGGAGTGGATAACCCCAGAGTTGATACAGCTAATGAGAAATACAGACATCAAATGGAAGGCATTTAGAAAGACCAGAATGCAGCTACCCTTGAAGAATATAAACAAGCTCACAATAATTGCAAGTTTCAGATTAGAAAATTAAAACAGCACTTCACTGAAAAACAAAAACACTTTGCAGGAAAAAATGTGGCCACTACCTGCGATCTAATAAATGAGATGCTATGCAAAAATACAAACCAGTTTTTCAAATATTTAACACATCAAATGGGATACTGAACAAGCCCCTACCACTGCCATAAATGTAATATTTTTTAAAAAATGTATTTACCAAAATATATTCTTAGTGACACTACAGATCCCTAAGAAGGTGTTGTCAATTAACCTTCCATTACATCTATGTATACACACCCAAGGTTTTATTTTAGGATACTGATCCCTGCAGAGATTATGTCCTGTCTTGTGAAATTATATCCACAGCCCTCAGTCATTGTGGATGAGGTAAACTTTAGGCTCATGAGGTTCACTGCAGACACCATTTCAATGTGCCTGTGGAACTGGTTTCATGCTTGTGTAATATAGATAATCTCTGGCTGTTCGCCTTTCTATCCATGGGATTAATACCACCCTGTTGGGGTATGAAGGCAAGGAACCCTAGGGGAGGGTTGCGTTTGTTGAGGTTCCGTGGGAGTGATTCCCTTAACTAAAGGTACCTTAGGAAGAAGCCCATGGGAAAGAGAGGTGTGCTGATGGAGGAGGAGAGGTAGATGGAGGGGCAAGGAAAAAATGCTTGGTCTGGAGTGAGGAAAGCAGCCCTTAAATAGGCTGAATGGGTATGTGGCTGGATGCACCATCCCCTTGAACTGCAGGATGTAGTCATCCAATTCAGTGTGCCTGTGCAACTGTTTTTTTTGCTTCTGTAATGTAGATAATCTTTGGCTATTCACCTCTCTATCAGTGGGATATACCACCCTGTAGGGGTGCAAGAACAAGGAACACTACAGGAGGGCTCTACCCCTTGAGGTGCCTCAGGAGTGATTCCCTTGGCTAAAGGTACCATAGGAAGAAGCCCCAAAAGAGTGTTGAGCAAAGCATGCAAGATTGTGAACACTTATCAGGGTAAAAGACCTGTATGTAGGTTGGTTGGTAGTATGGGTTCAGTTAGTAGTATGGGTCAGTTGGTCATATTGTTTGATGAAAGTAGGCAAGAAACGACAGGTGAATAGTGACCAACTCAGAGGTCTGACTTTCAGGTGTGGAGGCCTGGCTTCCTAAGGAGAGAGAGAGAACAGCAAAAGGGGGAGAAGGGAGAAGGAACAATTACTGGGCAGCCATCCAATTCCATCCAACAGTGGAAACCTAACTAAGTGATCTAGGGACTACAACTATGCCTAGCTAGTATTATGACCATTGGCATGGAGGAGAGGAAAAAAAACCTTTGAGGCATAAATCTCTGGGATCCAAGGCCTAGGTTGCCTTCCTTCCTGGCTTTGTAACAGTTTTGTTTAGTAATGGCTCTGCTACTGCAATTTAGTAGACCAATCCAGGGGAATTACAATTTCGGGGAAAACTCACCCTCTGTCCCTGTAACAGGAATGCCATGGAGGGTTCCTAATGGACTCTGCAGCATTGGGGCATCTCGGTGCCAACCTCCAAGGTGGAAGGAGGAGACTAGCAACCGCTGAGGCACTCATCTGGTCTACAGATCTAAGAACAAACCAGGTGAACCAGAGGTGGTTGTAGGGAGAATAGCTTTAAGGGGTGTATCCAAACCCACATGGGCAGCTAAAGGGGCCTTTCCTATGGGAGCCCCCACCCCTTTGCTGCTGAAGTCTTCAATGCTACATTGAGAGGTGCCATCCATACAGTTTATGACTGAAGGTCCACCCAGAGCAAGGATATTCCTAACAATGGGCTGGGTGAGAAGGACCCTGCTCCAAGCATTGCATGCTCAAGATGAGGACTTCAGGGTGCAGAGAGAGAGAGAGAGAGAGAGACCATCAGCCACAGGGCTAACCCTGAGTCCTAGAAGTAATGGATATGGCTGGCATGTCTCAAAAATGTGGAGGAGTGAGTTGTAATGAGCATAGGACCTGCACGTGGGTCTTGATGGATGATAGCAGACATGGGGAGACCTGTACATAGGTCAGACTGAGCACTATGGACCCTCTGATGGGTCTTGACTGGATAAGAGCTGACAGGGAGAGACTTGTACGTAGATCAGGCTAAGCAATATGGACCCACTTGTGGGTCTAGGTAAGGCAAATAGCATTTGTCAACCACAGGAATGCATGCCAACTAAGACCATAAGGAAGTCAAATTTGGAGTGAATTGAGTTGTATGTTATGAGTAAGAGAACAGAGAGGCCGGGTGGACCCCGGGGCCAACGGTTGGAGAGGAGGAGGCTGTGAATAATGCAGTAGGGCAGGACACTGCTGGAGCAGGCAGGGGAATGAGACAGAGTGATGGCTGCTAAGGGGAGCCAGTACTAAAGGCAGGTGCAAACAATAAAGGTGATGAGCACGTGGACTACAGCATGGAAACAACAATTGGAATTTGGAGCACACAGGCACCTAGTATAGAGAAAGAGAGATTGCTGAAATATTGTAAATGAACTGAGAGCTTGATTAGCAATGCAGCTAAGTATAACATGGGCAAACAGAGGGGCACTAGCATACCAGAAAAGCCCAAAAAGCAAATGAAGCAAATAGGACCACAAGAGCAGTAGGAAGAGCAAACAACAGAGACAGAAGCACAGATTGCAGCCATTGGCAAAAAATAGACTAAAAAGCAGAAGACGAAGGCAAAAGTACTGACACAGAAGCAGGAGATGTACAAACCAGGCAGGGAGTCAGGCACAGCCAGCAGAGTCCAACAGGAAGAAAGGGAGGAGGAAAACACGGGGGGGCAGGGCTCAGGGAAAGAGTGGGCCCAGAGAGAGGACACACAGAGCCTCCGGCTGCAAGGAAAAGTTTCTTGTGCATGGAGTGAGGAGAGCAGCTCTTAAATAGGCCAATGAGGGGTGTGACCAATTGCACCGCCCCCTTGAACTACAAGCTGTAGCCTTCCAATAGTTTACCCTTAACAAAAATGTTTAATTTGTCACTTTGTTCTGGATACTATCCAGTAATTTAGAAAACAGCTATTGTTGTCCTTGTCTACAAATCTAGAGATTCAGCAAATGTTAAAAATTAACATCCTATCTCTCTATTGGCTTCTTTATCTAAGGTACTAGAATGAATTGTTTTAGGGCAAATGTTGGAGTCTTACTTGGGTGTGAGGTTCTGATGACAGCTCAGCACTGATTTCACCCAGGTCACAGCACAGTGATGGCCCAAGTGGAGTTCACAAAGGCTGTTCATGTGGTCCTTGATAGGGACCTTTTTCAGTGGTCATCTTCGTGGACTTCACCAAGGTCTTCATCCTTGTGAACCATGATTTATTGGCTGCCCTTTATAGACTGGGCATATATGGTGATATGATGGGCTGGTATCAGAATTACCTCCAGAGATGAACACAAAGAACAAATCCAGGAGCAGTGGGGGGGCTGGGATCTCTCCTGTATTTCTTCTGGCAGGGGTAGGCCTTGTAGTGGAGCAAGGTGGTAAAGGAGACCCGATAGGAGGCCTGGTGCAGGGATCAGAGGTCTTGGTGAGGGGCAAGGACAGGACTAATCCTCTCTTGTGAGAATCAGGATTGGGTCCTAATCCAACCCTCCCCCCCCTCCACTTCTGACTGCTGCACATTTATAGGGGATGAGATACCCCATGATTGGTGGATGGGACTGCTAGGTACAAGCCATTTTTAGTCCCTATCCAACAGGTAAAGAAACAGGGTGGAGGTGATGCATAGTTTTTAAAGGGATATCTCATCTTAGACCTAAAACGTAGCTTTTATAGGCAGGAGCAGATGCAGAGAGATGGTGTCGTCTGGACATAGGGAAGTGCTGTTGGGGTGATTTGGGGGATTTACTGAGGGGCACACTAAAAGAAAGAGAACACTGCAGGTACCAGTAATGTACTAACTGTTTTGTCTGAAGCATTTGGAACTGAAGTGTGTAGAACGGGAAGAGGGTGCTCAACAGGGATGGAAGCTCAGGGAGGGCCTACAGAACACCTGAGGACATGTGATTGAGCCAGCTAGTGGGGAGGCTGCAGTCATGATAAAGCTACACAGGGCCATGAGAGTTGTGGGTCAGGAGCCTGCACAGGGAAGGCAAGCACATTCAGCATGGATAGGAGTAGTGCAATGTAGGGGTAGGGTCTCAGGGAGAGGGACAGGGCTAATCCACGGGTAGAGAGGAGGGGAATAGGCAGCCAACCAGGTTGGGGGCTAGGAAGGGTTGTATGCTGCCAAGGATGCAGTGCAGCCATATTCCCAGGAGTGGCATTGGGGGCAGGAGGCTGCATGGTATGCTGGCAGATTGATCGGCTTATGGATGAGACTGGGTGGCTAAAGAGGGAGCTGGAGGCATGGGGGGTCAGGCTAGTGCGGAGTGGAATGAGGGGAATCCAATAAATCATTCAATACAAACAGTGGCAAGCCAACAAAAGGGAAAGCTGGGTAGATCAGTGCCATCAAGTGCAGGAACTGAAGACTATATGGGGCGTGGACAAAGGAACAAGTCTGCAGCAGTGTCAGATGAGGGATATAGGCATCAGTGGGAGGCTACAGGGGACAATCGGGTAGAGAGGATTACCAGCACAAACAGATTCTCAATTTTAGCTAGCCTGAAGAATCAGGAATGGGAGGGTTATGTAACTACTGAGTTGGTTAAAGAAGGGAGCACTACAGGAGAAAGAGGATGCAGCACAAAATTGGTAGGTGCTAGAGGTGACCCATGTAGACATAGACGCAAGGGGCAGCAGGAAGGTGGGAATGCAGTAACGTCAGTGGGGAAAAGGGAGCAGGGTGATGTTAGGAAAGGGCTAACAGTAGGCAGCATGGGGGTAGGTGGAACAAGGGTGAGAAGAGGAACTCAAGTAGGGAAGAAACACAACTGTAGGAAGTCACAGGGGAGCAGTAGTGGAGGGGAGTCAGGGTGGAGGTTAGTGAAAATAAGGTGGGGGAAGGGGAGAGAGAGATCACAAGGGGAATTGCTCGGAAGTAGGTGCTAGTACACCAGCCAGGGCTGGCAGGGGCATGAAGATAGGGCATGGAATGGGGGAGACAAAAGGGTGGCAGAATTGGAGGGATGGGAGGAGGGATCAGGTTGGGGGCAGGATAATATCAAGCAGCAAGAGGGAGATCATGTTAGAAGGGAGAGGGTCATCATTCTGGGAGACTCAATATTTAAGGGTGTAAGATGGGAGCAAGGGGTGCCAGAAAAAGCATAATCTGGGTGGAGGCAGGAAGGGTGGGTCAGTGTATTGGTAGATGCATAATGAAGGAGGGTGGAAGACTGCACATCATTGTGCACCTGGAACAAATGATCTGGAATGGAGAAGGAAAGAGGAGGTTCAGGATAGCTTCAGGGAAGTGGGGAACCTATGCAGTGAAGGGGAAGGGACAGTAGCATTCTTGGAAGTCCTGCCAGTGCCACGAGCATGTACAGACAGGAAGCGCAGAATCATGGACTTCAACAAGTGGCAGAGAGAATGGTGTGCATACATGGGGTATGGATTGGTGGGTGAGTGAATAACACTTGGGAGAACACAGATCGACATGCAGGGGATAGGTTAAATCTCAGTAAGGAAGGTTCACAGGTGTTAAAGCTGAGACTGGAGGAATTTATCAGAGAAAGATATAATTTAAACTAGCTGGGGGCAATGGAGGTGGATTGAGCCAGGAGAGGGAGTACAGGGGACCTACCCCCACAGCAAGGATAGAGACAGATTTGACCAGGAATGGGGTGGAGGGGAGGGTATGGAGGTACCAAGGAGAGGCTCATGGTGTAGTGGGGTATCACTAAATGCTAGGTGCCTGGGGAACAAGATTGCTGAGCTATTTATTTATTTTATTTATTTGAATTTTGTTGACCGGGTAAGACCACTGAGACAATTACAGTCCCTTTTTCAGGGTTGACCCGGGGTCAGATATATTACAGAGCAGTACAAAAAATATTACAGAGCAGTACAGCGTACAGATAGGTAAAAAATGCAGGACATCAGTAAAAGCATCATCAAATCCTTGTACAATGGGTATGTAGCCATCTAGAGCTATGCACAGATGCAAGTGCTACATAGATAGAATATTGCTATGACAAGTGGATACGACATAGTGCTATAAGTGTGAAAAGAGAAAGTTAGGGAAAGTGCAGATAATAGATGAATACCATTGTGGTTTACTAGGGGTGAGGGAGAGAGAGAGAGAGAGAGAGAGGGGAAGGAAGAGAAGAGGGGGTGGATGGGGGCAGGGATAGGATAGGATGGAGAAGTTAAGGTGCATCAGTGAAAACAGGTGCATGAGGTAGGGGAAACAAGGGAGGCATATAAGCTGGACTTAAATAGAGGAAGAGAGGTACAATTCAGGACAAGTGGAGGAAGAGAGTTTCAGTTAGAGACAGCAGTAAATGATAAGGACCTCCTAGTAGAGGTTAGGCGCAGATTGGGGATAGCTAGTAGCGGGTAGAGATGCTAAGCAGAGGGTGCAAGGAGCTTGTCTTAAGCTTATTATATCCCTTAGGCAGGGGGGCATGAAGAAGTGAATAAATTTAAACATAAGGCACATGGAGAAGTACTTCAATTTAGATTCATAGGGTAGCCAGCACAGAGAGGAGAGGACATTGCAATGGTGCGAACGGGAGTTGGCTCCCAGAGCAAACCTCCCAATTCTATGGTAGGCCTGGGAAAGGAGAGAGAGAGGAGGAATTAGTAGTCAGCAGCATATGGGCTCCATAGGTCAGGAAGGGAGTGAACGATGCGGAAGCAATTCTTAGGCTGGAGGCAGATGTGAGAAATGGGCAAATTCGATAGAGCAACCCAAGCTTCTGATTCATAGGTTTGACAATGTTGGAGACATAGATGCTGAAAGAGAATGCCAGGTCCAGGGTGAAGCCCAGATATTTGAAGGACATGAAGTGTCATCCATGTTTGATGTGGTATTAAGAGAGGGTGGAGGATACTTTGTAGAGGGGTGTCGGGAGAACAGCATGCATTTAGTTTTCTTTGTGTTAAGGACCAGATGACGACAGTTGAACCAGTCCTCAAGGGAAGCAAAGTCATTGGCAACATCCATATTAATTTGGTTGGTATTTAACGAGGAATGATAGATTATGGCATCATCTGCATAAAGATGCACTGAGGCAACACCACAAGAACGAGGGAGGTCATTAATGAACAGGGAAAATAGAAGTGGTCCTAAGATGGATCCCTGCAGTACTCCATGTGTTTTATGCCTGGGTTCAGAGAAGGAGCCATTCCATCTGACTATCTGAGACTGGCATGATAGATAGCTTTTTACGCAATTCCGGGCATTATTATCCAGATCTAGATTATGCAGCTGGTGGAGCAGGAGATCATGGTTTACCAGATCAAATGCTTCAGTAAGGTTGACAAAAATGGCACCTGTAGCATAGCCCTCATCCATGGCATGGTATAAGTCTGTTGTTACTTTTATCAGTGCAGTTTGGGTGCTGTGATTCCTTCTGAATCCGTGCTGATAAGGGGATACTAGGTTGCGTGATTCAAGGTAGTCTTGGAGGTGGTTGTAAACTATGCACTCCTGTATCTTTGCTAAGTGGCAGAGGAGGGATATAAGTCTATAGTTGTTGACAACAGTATTGGATCCCCTTATGTATCAGTACTACCACTGCTACCTTCCACTTATCAGGTACTGTATTGGACAAGAAGGACGGTTGAAGAGGTCTTGTGAACTAGGCGAGCAAGGGCTGATGCTCCCAACTTGAGAAATTTAGCTTCTAGGGAGTCATGTCTAGTCAAGCTTTATCAGAATTAAGGTTTAGAGGAGCTTCTGAATCTCTTTGAGAGTGGCAAGTTTCAGGTGGAACTCCGGCACCCATCAAGGGCAGCTTTATAAGGTGGGACCGAGTTGGGGGTGGAGGAGTTATGGAAAAGCAGATGTATTTGTCAAGATCTGAGAAGAAGTTATTAAATCCTGTTGCTATGGATGCAGAGTCAGTGAGGGCAGAGCCATTGGCGAGACTGAGCTGGAGGTAGAAACAGTTTTCCGCTTTACTAGTGAGTTAATTTGCTACCAGAACTTCTTTGGGTTGCAGAGATTTTCTGTTTGGAGGGATTTAAAGTGTAAGCACTTGGCCTTGTGAAGGGACTGTTTGCATTTGTTCCCGAGGTGTCTGTAGGCTTGCCAGTCAGAGGGTAGGTCACTCTTTTTGTAGGCTTGCCAGGCTTTATCTCTATGGGACATAAGCACCCTAATTTCCCTAGTGAGCCATAGTGCCTTAACACCATTTGACCTACATTTTTTCAGGGGTGCATTTTGGTTAATTATCTGTGTGAAAGTTGTGATGAAGAAGTCTAGGGCATGATTTAAGTCTAGATGGGCGTTAATGGGTGTCCAGTCCATGTTAGTGATGGAGGTGACAAAGTGGCCTTCGTCAAATCTAAACATGTCAAGGACTAAGGATATCTTGAGAGGGGAGGTTTGGGTAGTTGTTTCTCCACACACAAAATGTAGGTGAGTGATTGCTTAAGCAGTCAGGGGAGTACACCAACTGCTTTTATCCTCTTTGGGCAGTTAGTAACCATCCATGCAAGTAATGTATGTTTCCCAGATTTAGTGTTGATACATGTGGTGTCTTGTATGAGTTGAGTAAGGCATAAGTCAGCCAGTGCAGCATGCAATTTCGCGGCATCTGAGTGTAGCCAGTCCTGGTTAAAGTCTCCACAAAGTATGAGGTCATGGCCAGGGAGTTTGGCTATGGAATCTAGGAGGAAGGGAAGACTGGAGGAGGCTTTACTTAGGGGCACATAGACACACCAATGTTCAGTTTTTGACATTTCTAAGTGTTAGGGAGGCAAAGAGTGAGTCCGCTATAGGTGAGTTGCAGGTATTGCTGGCAGAGGGAGAGGTAGACATAGCTGCCATTACTGAGATGTGGTCATCTCAAACCATGACTGGGACTTAGCCATCCCAGGATATAATTTATTCAGGAGGATAGAGAAAAAGGAAAGGAGGGTAGCCAATTATGTAAGTGATGGGATCAGATGTATTAGGGAGGAGGGAGGAGGCAGACCGGAAGTCATTTGGTTGCAATGTCACACCCCGAAGGGGGCCACGGTCCGTTGTGGCTTGTTTATAGGCCCTCTACCCAGAAAGATGACACAGATAGGGAACTGGGGAGCAGATAAGGAGGCTCAGTGGCAAAGGGAGCAGTTTCAGTGGTGGACTTTAATCTACCAAAGGTGGATTAGAGCATCCCAGGTACCACATGCGCCAAGGAGCAGATCCTCCTGGAAGCATTCCAGGATGGCTTCCTGACCCAAAGAGTAACAGTGCCAGCAAGAGAGGACAACATTCTTTACCTGGTGATGGAGGATGGGGAACATGTTAGGGATGTTCAGGGAGGAGGAACTGCTGGCTGGTGGTGATCACTGCAAAGTGTGGTTCTCAATCGAATTGGGTAGAGAAACAGCCACTACAAAAACAAATGTCCTGGACTTCAGAAGGGCAGACTTTGGCAGGATGGTTGCATACTGAGAAGGCATATAGCAAGCATCCACCCAGATATGGACGCAGAGCAGAAATGGGCGATCATCAAGCTAGGGACTGACCGAATCCACTAAAGCTTGTGTCAAGAGCCAGGAGTTGAAATCCAGAACCAAAAATCCAAGCTGGCTGAATAGGGAGGTAGCACAGAAGGTGAGGAATAAGAGAAATGCATTCCAAACCTACAAGAAATCAATAGAGCAGAAGACAGGAAGGATTTTGTGAGGAAATCCAGGAAGTGAGCAGAACAGTAAGGACTGCAAACACAGCTAAGGAATGGAGATTAGCAAGTGATAAAAGAAGAGGAAAAGGATTTCTTCAGATACATCAGAGAAAAGAGGAAGAGCAAGGATCAAATAATTGGGATTAGGATTAGGAAAGGCAGTGGGTGGGTAGATAAGGGGGTTGAGAAGGCCGAATTACTCAATGAGTACTTCTGTTCAGTATTCACAAGGGAGAGAGATGGTCCCATACCAGAAGAGAAAAGTGGGTGGGGTGAGGCAACCACGGATGGGGAAATCACAGAGGAAAGGGTGCTGGAGGGCATTAGGTCCCTGAGGGTGGACAAGGCACCTGGGCCAGACGGAGTTCATCTCAGGGTGCTGAGTGAGCTGGCAGACATCCTGGCAGGGACGTTGGTGGACCTATTCAACACCTCTGTAAATACGGGGTGTGTGCCCAGGGATTGGAGGGAGGCACATGTAGTACCTCTACATGAGAATGGGCCCAAGGAAGAGCCAGGGAACTACAAGCTGGTGAGCCTTACCGCAATTGTAGGAAAACTAATGGAAGCTCTCCTCAAGGAAAGGTGGTGCAATTCCTTGAGGATATTGATCTACTGGATGACAGGCAGCATGGGTTAGTCTCTGGCAGATCCTGCCAGACAAACTTGGTTGACTTTTTTGACTGGGTTACGTGGGCACTGGACAGGGGCCATGCGGTAGATATACTCTACCTGGATTTCAGCAAGGCCTTCAATTCAGTGCCACACGGTAGGTTGACCAGCAAGTTGAAGCATCTGGGAGCAGGAAGGAAACTGTCAGACTGGTTGAAAATTGGCTGCGGGAGAGGCAGCAGAAGGTAGTGGTTGGGGTGAGGCATCAGGGCCCAGGGGAGTGACAAGTGGTGTCCCACAGGGCTCGGTATTGGGACCGGTCCTGTTTAACATTTTCATTGCTGGCATAGCAGTAGAGCTCAAGAATAGAATCAAGCTCTTTGCAGATGACACCGAGATCTGTGCTAAGGTGGATGGGGGTGAAGGGGACAAGGTACTCCAGGAGGATTTGACAAAACTAGAGGAACGATCACACACCTGGCAACTTGGGTTCAGTGTCAAGAATTGCAAAGTGATGCATCTGGGAGCCAGGAACCCAGGACACAGCTACTGGTTGGAGGGTGTCCAATTATCCGCAGCCGAAGAGGAGATGGATGTGGGGGTACTTGTGACCTGGGGGAAATGAACCATTTGACACAGTACAGGAAGGCAGCAGCAAAGGCAAACAGGATGTTAGGGCGCATAGCAAGGGGAATTACATCTAGGAGTAATGAGGTCGTGTTGCCCCTGTACAGGTCCCTGGTAAGGCTGCACTTGGAGTACTGCGTGCAGTTCTGGCACCCCTACTTAAAAAGGGACATCAAACTGCTGGAAGTGGAGCAGTGCAGAGCAACAAAGATGATCATGGGGATGTGGATAGACAATACAAGGAAAGACTCATGGAGCTCCATATGTATACCCTGGAGGAATATAAGAGAGAGAGGGATATGAAGGGATATGACTGAGACCTTCGAGTGCCTGAAGGGGATAAACAGGGTGGGCATGAGGTGTGTGGTCACCTTAAGATCGAAGGGAAACCAGAGGGCACTTTCTGAAATTGGAGGGGCAAGATTCAGAAGAGAAGTGAGGAAACACTATTTTGCAGAAAGGCTGTAGTGAGGTGGAATGCACTGCCAGAGTAATTTGTATCATTACAGACAGTGAGGAGCTTCATGAGGGAGTAAAGATCTCAAAGGGAGAGTACAAACTGGGGGGAGAGGGAGGGGAGGAAGGGAATTGCAGGAGGGAGGGCAGCTGCAGTCTAATGGATTGATGTGCTGCACAGTTGAGCAAACTAGATAGATCATAAGGCTTATATCTGCTGGCAATTTCATATGTTCATGTGTAAAAATGCTGTAGTATTAGTAGTAGTATTTGTTTATTTGTGGCACCGTTCTCCAGAGGCTCAGGGTGCTATTACGTAAACTAGGGCATAACTATAATCGGGTATACAAATCGGTCATGCTTAAAATACATACATATAAAATACATAACTTAGACACTTAATAAATAACTGAAAGGGTTACAGATATTACAAATTCACCCCAATTGCCTTATGAAATAAATAAGTTTTCAGGTCCTTTTTAAAGGCCTCCACTGAGTGGGCCCCTTCCCTTAAAGTACCAGGCAGGGAGATTACACATCCCCTTTTTCATTGAGTGTTCCCCAGGGATCAGTCCTGAGCCATCTTTTGTTTAGTCTATTCTTAAACATGTTACCCACCATTTGTAATAATACAAATATGTTTCTTTATGCTGATGATGCAGTGGTCCTCACGAGGAGGTCCAGACTACGCATCTTGAGGGAACTACAGTATTACCACTTGATTTTGCAAATTTGCAAAACTGATTTCTTCAGAACAAATTGGTTTTGAATGCTAAAAAATGACAGGTTGATCCAGTCCTTTCTTAAGCAACCTAAAGGAAGTAGAAATTGAGCAAGTAAGGATAATTTAATACCTTGGCCTCACACTAAACACGATCCTTTCTTATGAACATCATATAACCTTTAAGGTAAAATGAGTCCATCAAAGACTGGGAGCTTTATACAGGCTAAATTCATCATTTACACCTTCATCAAGGATGTTAATGTAGCAGAGTTTTCTCCTCCTCATAATTGACTATGGCATCCTGTTTTATTATTCAGCTGGAGAGGGACTGCTGTCCAGGGTGAGGACCCGTTTTAACCAGCTGGCAAGAATTGTGGCACAATTACCATGATGCACCCACCAGTGCAAGGTTCTGCACTTTGGAGCCAGAAACCAGGGGAGGGATTATCACTTGAATGGGGTACAGTTTGGAAGCTCCACAGTGGAGAAGGACCTAAGAGTGATCATTATGGGGAGCAAGAACAACTCTGCTCAGTGCAGGAAGGCAGCAGCAAAAATCAACAAAATGCTGGGGTGTATTGCGAGAGGGATCTCCTCCAGAAGGAGTGAGGCTGTCCTGCCCCTGTATAGGTCATTGGTTAGGCCCAACATGGAGTAATGCATGTGGTACTGGCACCAGCTCCTGAAGAAGGACATCAGATTGTTGGAGGTGGTGCAATGAAGAGCCACAAAGATGATCCAGGGATTGAAGAGCAAGCCCTACGAGGACAGGCTGGGAGAACTGAATATGTATTCACTGGCAGAGAAGAGGGATGGGGGGATATGATGGAGACCTTTAAGTATCTAAAGGGGATGAACAAGACCAACACAGAAGTTATTTTCTAGATGAGAAGGGGAGGGACATGAGAGGGCATGGACTGAGATTGGAGGGGGGAAGATTAAAGAGGGAGATGAGAAGACATTTTTTCATGGAAAGAGTGGTGGACAAATGGGATATCTTACCAAATGAGATAGTGTCCTGTAAGACCTTGGGCAGTTTCAAGAAGGATTGAGACGGGAGACCATGTGATGCAGGGTACTGGATAGAAGCTCCTCGGTGCAGCTCCAGCCTCCCGAGCATATAACTGGTTATTTCAGATGGTATAATTACCGAAAATCTATCGTTTCCACCAAATACCACCTTCTGAGCATCGCAAGGATCATTTAAAGGAGTGCGAATACTAATGGAGGCGTACATGAGAAAACCGCCGCAGAAACGCACTCCACCTGTCACCCGCGAAAAGGCCCCCAAGAAACTCCCGGCCTCGAGTGGGCCAGAGGTGCCTGACCTTCCAGCCAGTCCCTTGAACAAGAGCCTTTAACCCTGTGCAGGTTTTAGAGGAGTTTAAACCCTTTCACGAGGAGGTTAAAGAGATGGCGGTGTAGATTAAAGCCCTCTCTGAAAGACTGTACGAGATCTCTATTACCACGTCGCACAACACTGCTCGTATTGTCTCTTGAGAAACGGATGGAAAAGGCTGATCCAGAGCTAGTCGCAATGTGGCAGAAACGTTCTCGTGCTGAAACCAAGTTAGAGGATCTCGAGGGCCATAGCAGGCGTAACAGTGTGGTCATTTTGGGGCTACCAGAGGGTGAAGAAGGGCAGAATGCCATTGCTTTCATACAGAAATTAGTGGATCGGATCACTGGCCCCTCTCCCTTTGCCGCTACATATACTATAGAGAGGGCGCATAGGTCCCTATGGCTGAAACCCCCATTAGGGTCGGCTCCTCACCCTTTAGTATGCCGCTTTTTGAATTATCTAGAGAGGCAGCATCTCCTGGTTAAAGTGAGAGACCTGCAAGAAGTCCGTTAAGAGAATTCTAAACTTCAAATTGCTCAAGATTTGCTGGGATCTGTCCAGCTGAAGCACACAGCTTTTCATCCCATAGTGTCCAAAATCATAGCTGCTGGTCTCAAGTTCAGGATGGGGTATCCTGCTAGGCTGCAAGTCTTAATTAATGGATCCTGGTCAACGTATGAAGACCCAGATTCTGCCCTAGCTGGTCTCAAGCTTTTCCTGCCTGACCTGTTTCGGGATCGTTAAGGTGCCTTGCACTATGCATATGGGGGTGTTCTGAATCTCCAGATCAAGTCTGCCACTTATTGGAAGGATTGGACAGGCAGTGATCACTGGATGTGGTCGGGGTACCTGACTTGGAAGGGACTAATCTCCATCCCAATGTGTTAGCTCGAACTGAGTTTTACTCGCACTGAAGCTTCGCATCGAGTGGATGATACAGTTCAGAATTGTTCAGAATGTTTAATTTGTTCACTTGAGGAAGGTGTTTTTTTGAGTTTCACTGTTGGGGGTATCAGCGCTTAGTGATTAAGTTCTGAATATGGCAATTTTTCTTTTCGGTGTTTTACTACAAATTGGGGGGTAGTTTGACGTGGGAGAGGTGCTGGGCTTTTAACCACATTTGTGGAGTGCTGCACATCCGCTTTGGGGTCACAAGAGGAGTCCTATGCATAAACATGACTGGATAGTATCTCCAGATTATGTGGGGTTTGCTTTCTTTCGTTTGGCTTTGGGTCCAGATCCCGGGTTACCTAACACGGCCTTTGTTGAATATTAAGCCATGGGACTGGTTAGATTTCCAGGTAGTTAAGCCCTTTTTCCTGAAACTTTAACAGGGGGCTACTGGAAGCCCAATTCTGTCAGTTATAATAGCATTTTAGAGACGGTCTCAAGTCGCAAGCCGAGCACCTCTCCTAGAGTTAACTAGGTAGCATAGTTCTTTTTGTTGCTGCTTTAGTGTTTACCAGTTCTCATTACAGGGTGGCTAATTTTGTCTGGAACCGAAGGACATTCTCGGGAGGTTGGGGGATGAGGAAGGGTAACAGTACTTGTTGAATGTTGTTCATGACAGTGTGGGTGGTTGGGGGTTCAAGGCCTGGCCTGAAAGTTCGATCAAAGGCACGCTATGCAGGGGAGATCTCACGGGGTTGGTGGAGGGAGAAATGGTTTGTATTGGGGGGTAATGGGATGGGGGGCAGCAGTATTCATGGGAATCTGGTTTGTTATTTCTTGCTTTTATTATATTATAAGAGTGGCCATATGTTCACTTTATCAGAGCTAGATGGCTAACAATGTGGTTTTTGCAACTTGGAATGTGAAGGGGATCAGGAAAAAAGCTAAACAATATCAAGTGCTTAAGCACTTAAGCTTATTACGTTCTCAGGTTACGTTTCTACAGGAATCTCATTTATTAGAGTCAGAAGCTCTAACACTCAGAAGACAGCAGGTAGGTCAGGTTTTCAATACTTCGGGGTCCACTAATAGCTGTGGTGTAATGTTAATTATAAATAGAAATATTCCTTTATCTTCTGCCAAGTATTAAAGACCTGGGGGCAGGTTTTTCTGGTTCAGGGCTCTCTATGGCTCGGTACCACTTTTTACTTTGTAACATCTACGGGCCCAACATAGATGATCCAGGCTTCTATATGAGGCTGATCACTATTATCCTTCCGATGCTTCCTATCATGATCATTATGGGTGGTGACTTTAATCTGGTCTTGGATGCTAACATGGACAGGTCGTGTGGTGGATTGAGGGGACCATCCTCAGGCAAAGGGCATTCAGAGAACTGGTAGATCAGTGCGGCTATGTGATATTTGGTGTACTGCACCCTAGTTCTAAGGAGTACACTTTCAGATCACAGGTTCACAGTTCGCAGTCCCATGAAGACTATTTACTAATTTCACAGGGGCTATTGCCGGAGTTTTGTCTGCCTCAATTCAGCCCCGCCCTTATTTCCGACTACTCTTCTAGTGATTTGTAACTTAACTTTCCTTAATATGCCTAGAAGAGAGACTTGTTGGAAACTTAACGAACAACTATTAAAGGATACCAAGTATTGTAAACTCATAAAAGAGCAGATAGAGCTCTTCTTTTCAACTAACCCAATGGATAGTGCAAAGCCTGACATTCTTTGGGGTGCCTTTAAGGCCTATATGAGAGGAATTCTTATCAGCTTGGCTACGAAAAGGAAAAAGGAGCAAGAGGGAGAATTATCATCCCTACTAGCCCAAATACAATCCCTGGAAGCTAAATCTTCGCCCACCACCTCAAGTGAGGACAGAAAGAAGCTTCTGGTGGCCAGAGATAAATACTTAGATCTGCTAAGGGAGAAGGCAGAATTAGCCATTATCAGAACTAGAGCTAATTATACAGACCAGGGAGAGAAGGCGGGGCGCTTATTAGTGTTATGGTTAAAACAGCAGGAATCTGCAAGATTCATCCCCCCAATCCGAGTGCAGGTGGATGGGTCTCTGAAAGTATCTCCTTCCGACATAATACAAGAGTTCGCACTGTACTATGCTCAATTATACAGAGACATGGAATGCCCTCCTTCTTTGGAGATCCTGGAGGCATACTTAAGGGACTCCCAGTTACCCACTCTATCAGAGTATCACAGGAGTTTCTTAGTCTTACCAGTATCACTGGAGGAGATCTCAGGGGTCATCGGGGCCCTGCCTTCAGACAGGGTCTCGGGGCCAGATGGGTTCTAGTCCCTGTTTTACAAAGTTTTCCGAGAATTATTAGTGCCAGTGCTTCATAGGTTATTTCAACATATTCTCTCCGGGGTAATGGTAGATCCCTATTTGTTTGAAGCCCTGATTGTTCTCCTCCCCAAGCCGGATAAGGATCCAGAGCTAATACAAAGCTACAGGCCCATATCCCTTCTAAATCAAGACATCAAAATTCTCTCAAAGATACTGGCCGATAGGTTAACAGTGGTTCTCCCAGATCTGATTGGCATGTCCCAGGTTGGGTTCATGAAGGGGCGTTCATCTTCAGATCATTTGTGCACTCTCTCACACGTCTTCTCTGGGTCCAGGGATGCACCCTTTCCCACCAGGTTGGTCTCCCTGGATGCAGAGAAGGCATTTTACTGAGTGAATTGGAATTTTCTATTTCAGGTTCTCAAGGCTTTTCATTTCCCCACCACGTTCATAGACTGGATTCGTGCACTGTACCGAGCTCCATCAGCTAAGATTTCTGGTATTGGGGAATTCTCTAAACCCTTTTCTTTATACTCAGATACCAGACAGGGATGCCCCCTTTCTGCCCTTTTATTTAATATTTATTTAGAACCTCTCATTCAAAATATCCTCAGCAATGCAGGGATACAGGGTATCCGGTTGGGAAGCAATGAGATTAAGATCACAGCTTACACAGATGATCTTCTCCTTTACTTATCCCATCCAACGTCATCTGTTCCAGCCTTGCTGAGTGAAATTGCTAGATTTAGCTCCTTCTCGAACTATAAACTGAATGCCAACAAATCTTCCTTTTTTCCCCTGAATCATAAGGTCTTTAAGACTGACATTACCTCTTTTTGTTTGTGTTGGGCTCCCAGACGATAAAATATCTGGGTATTAAACGGACGTAATCCTCTGCTTGGTTTAAGGTAAATCTAGAACCTCTCTCCCAGTTAATTGTTCAGGATCTCGACAGATGGTCCAAACTTCCGTTATCATTATTACATCACAATACAGTTATACAATCATTATAACCTGTATTCATTTGAAAACGAAAGCGTCCCCCTCCAGAATGCTTATCTGGTAAATCTCTTAAATAAATAAATAATTATGGGGCTGGATCAACATATTCAAGATGAATGTCTTCCCACGTATTTTTTATCCCCTCTCTCTTCTCAATTCATTTCTCCCTCTAACCTGGTTTCAAAAGATGCATGGAATTTTTATTAATTTCATTTGGTTAAAGAAGCATCCCCACTTGGCATATCATAAGTTGGCTGCCAACAAACTTGATGGTGGGCTACAGATCCCCCACTTGGCAATCTATTACTGGGCCTCCAACCTGGCAAAGTGTCTGAAGTGGGTGAATCCTGGTCCTGAACGCCTGAGACCGACTTGGCTCAGAATAGAATTGGACGTAATCCGGTCTATGAACATGGATCCTGCATCCTTTATTCCATGTTAAAATATCTCTTTTACATGGTGCTGAGATATGTCCCACCCTTAAGACTACTTTAAGAGTGTATGCACAGCTCTGCTCTTTTCTGCATTATACCCCCCATTTGGACTTGTCCCAGTCTATTTGACACTCGACAGTTTTCACTATAAACAAGGAGCCGATTCCCCGTACATGGATGCCCCAGCTGGGCAATGGGATCGTATCCACGTTCATGGATAATTCTGAAACGTGGCTCTCAATAGCTAAATTTACAAGGAAATTTAACATTTCAGCTTCCTTACAGTTTAAGGTAGTCCAATTAATGCACTTGCTTGTAGCGGTACTGGGCAGTACGCCCCCCTCTCAGTCGGTTAACACACTGATTCCTAGATTTCTCCCTGTTTGGGTCAGCGGGTATCATTTCAAATTATAGCATGTTTTGTTCCAATGACAGTACGGGGTTCCTTTGGATCGACAAGGTTCTGGGAATCTTTTTTCCCCCAACGTACTTTCAACTGGCAGGACCTATGGAAGTCCTGTCACAAATACGTGTCCCAAGATAGATTGCACCTTATGCAATACCACATTTTACACAACATGTACTATGCACCAGTTAAGATAGCGAACTGGGGGCTTCCAGGATTCAGCCGTATGTGTCAGATGTTTTCAGGGAGAAGGAACTCTCTTTCATATTTTCTGGTCATGTCCCAAAATAACTCCCCTATGGGACTTAATTAAATCTAATTTGGATCCCCTGTTGGGTCTGCAGGATTGTTTCACACCAGATATTTGTCTTCTAGGGGACCTGTCTTCCATCTTGGTCAAGGTTAGGAGATTCCATATTTCCATGATTTCATCATCCGTTAAAAAGCTTATATTAAGACATTGGAAAGACAAGGCTAGCCCGACATTCCAGGAGTGGGTTAATGAAGTCCTTGCTAATCTCCGCACTGAGAAGGCCATAGCTAGTCTCCACAATTGTTTACCAGCATATCAACACATCTGGGATCCCCTTCACACCCTAATTATGTGTATCAGGACCTAAGTGTTGTTCTGTACCAGTTCTTCCTGTACATGCATGTATGTTGTTTAGAGTGTTCATGCTACCTGTCACACAATACTGCTGCATGGGGGGTGGGAGGGAGAGGGGCAGTTTGAGTATGAGTATGATACTGTGTGCTAGTGCTTATGCTATATTTGCTCCACCAATATTATGAAAATAATGTTAATTAAGTTTGAACTGAAAAAAAGAAGGATTGAGACAGGGTAAGGGAAAGGGATACTGGGAAGGTGGGGTGGGGAGGGCAGCTGCGAGATGAGGGGCTAATGGCAAGCATCCTCAGGGTCCGAATACCAATACAAAAAATTACTTTGCTATAGGTCTCAAATTTAAATGCACCATTTTTCTGATCACCAACTGAAAACAAATAGATTGCAGTAACATCCCATTTGGCGAAAGTAAAATGCATTTATGACACTGTTGAACTTTTGTTAACTTTTTCCCATTGACTTATACTGGGAAACTGTTTTTGAATAACTTTTGAACCGTTTATCATTTTTTCACGAATTTGAAAGGCATATCGGGACCCTTCCCGCACATTCCCGAAGATTTGGGGCCACTCATGCAAACCGACACCTGTACACGCTAAGATAGATTCCAGAAAAGCGAACGTTAAGAGATCATGCTATCACCTTTGTAACCATATATCCGATCAGTATGAATCTCATAGATCCCAGTTTATGGTCTTGATCATATTCTAAATTTCATTTTGTCCATCAAATTAGTTGTAATTTGGTTTATGGAATGTTTCCTTTTCAACCCCAACTATGGCAGCAATAGTTACCATAGTTAGCTGAGGGTTTACTACATGTTAAACCTGTATTTTGCACCTAATAACTTACAACCGTTTGATGGATGTGCCGAAATGGAATGCATGATCAAGACCCACTTTGGGATCTGCCAAGTTTTGTACCAGTCATATACACGGTGTGGGTTGTTGCTGATCTGCGAGTCGTTTTACTTTTCTGAATTCACGGTCGCGCCTACAGGTTGCGCGTTTGTGCGACGCCTAAATCTTCTGGCAACGTGGCCAGGGCCCTTTCGTGCCTTTCAAAATTTCATGAAAATAAACTGTTCAAAAGTTATGGTAGTCCGAACTGTTTTTGTCCCATAGGATAACATTACGGTGTTGTCGGCTTTTGAGGGCCCGTGGATCTCGAAAACGTGTGAGATATGGAGTTTTTGTCGTAACTTAGCCCCTATTGCTTATAAAACTAGCCAGGAAAGGATATACATATGACTTTACATTTTTTTTTATGTCAGTTGTTACTGATATATGCACTACTATTAATACTACTGATTTTGTGTTCCGAGAGTCGTTATTTTGCATACATTCTTTCACCACTGTCTTTCTATACAGCTTTTTGGGAAACCATTCTGTGCGCTATATTACCTACCATCACCATTTCTGCTTGTGGTTCTGCATCGTTTCCTTAATGTTCATGTTTGCCCACCATGTATTACCTTATGCTTTAATTTGTGGTTGTATTTCATTGTTTTTAACATTTCCCACAGTACTGTTCCTCTTCTGTTTTGCTTTGTGTCACCACGGACACGATTTGTGTTTGCTGGCACAGTGTTACAATGCGACAAGACATCACCTCCGGCCCCGCCGCTGCATTACATTCACTATTTCATTATCATTTCAAAAGAAGGGAATTGGGGCAAAAACCTTTATTTCATCGGTTATGGTTTTCCCCACAGTGATAGTGCTGAGTTGATGTTAGGTTGGAATTTTTGTCTTCTCCAGCCCACCCCCAATTGAATCGGGTATTGGTCACCGCCCAATCACCATTCTCCTATTCCTCAGCTTCTTTCCACATGTGATGGGTGACACTTAGTCATGACCCCATGCGCACCTGATTCAGTTGGAGGGTGGGCTGAGGCAAGTGTTTCAACCCCTAAATTTCCTCGCTTTTGTTGCTGTGGAACAACCCTAACTGATGCATTAAATTGAGTTTTTGCCTTTATTAGATATATATATATATATATATATATATATATATATATATATATATATATATATATATATATATATATATATATTATGGTAGCACGGTAGTGCTACCATAGTTAGGTTGAGGAGCCATTTCTATGTTAAACCCTAAACTTTGCACCTTAATAACTTTGCAACCGTTTGATGGATCTGCCTGAAATTTGGAATTTATGATCAAGAATCATAGGCCTTGGGATCTGCCAAGTTTGTACTGGTCAGATATAGGGCTGGGAGTTATTAAGGTGATCTGTGCCACGCGTTATGGTTTTCTTGAATTCTGTGGTCGCGCCTACAGGTCGTCACGGTTTGTGTGATGTAGCCCAAATCTTCAGGAAACATGCAGCCGGGTCCCCGATGTGCCTTTCAAAGATTTTGTGAAAAATATTTAATGGTTCAAAAGTTATTCAAAAACAGTTTCCCATTATAAGTCAATGGGAAAAGTGAACAAAAGTTCAACACTTTCGCAATGCATTTTTACTTTCTGAAATGGGCCTGTTACTTTGCAAATCGGGCCATTTTGTTTTCAGTTGGTAATCAGAAAATGGTTGGCATTTAAATTTGGGACCCTTAGCAACCTAATTTTTTGTATTCACCTAGTCGGCCCTGGTGATGCTTTCATGTCTTTATTTTTGTGGTAAACACCCCAGAAATATGTTTTTTCAAATTTCTGAAAATTATTCAAATTACTGTGTTTGCCGAAAGTGTCGCAATTTTACGAAAGCTGCAAATTACTTTACAGTAATTTTCTGTTCAGGAAATGACAGCAATTCTTTACACTGCACTGCAAAATAACCGTTGGGAGTTTTTGGGCTGAAATTTGAGGGAACTGCACGACATCTCATAGATGTGCCTTTCAGTGTTGTACTATGAAAATATTACACAGTGGCAAAGTTATGGCACTCCAAAGTTGACAGTTTTTCCATGGGATAACATTACGATCCCAAAGCATTACAGGAATCCTTTTGGCACCCTGCTGCAAAATAACAGTTTGGTCTTTTTTTCCTGAAATTTGAGGGAAGACAGCCAACAGTACACAGATGCTCTTTTCAGTAGTTTGTGAAAAAAATCACATGGCTGCAAAGTTACGCACTCCAAAATTGGCGGGTTTTTCTCCCATAGGATAACATTACGGGCCCCAACACTTAACAGAAATCACTTGAGCCCTGCTGCATTATAATGGTTTGGTGTTTTTCCTGAAATTTGAGGAAGACAGCCAACATGCCACAGATGTGTCTTCTTCAGTAGTTTTGGTGAAAAACATTACAGGGAGGCAAAAGTTATGGTGCCCCAAACTTTCTTTTTTTCCATAGGATAACATTACGGCGTCATTGGCGCTTTTTCAGGCCCGTATCTCGAAACGGTGCGAGATACGGACTTTTCTCAGAAAATTTTTAGCCCTGTAATGAAGCCAGATTCAAATTAGCTACCATAGTTGTAAATAATATGACTTTAAATTTTTTTTCTACGCCTGACGGTTCCTGAGATATAATGTATTTAGTATTCCAAGATCTCATTTTCTGCGCTTGATACTCATTATTTTGCGTACATTATTTGTACTCACTGTCTTTTCTCAATGCAGGTTTTAGGAAAACCAGCTCAGCGCTACATTACTGTTATTGTTGCCCTTCTGCTTGGCGGATCCGCACTGCTTTCACTTACCATTGGACGCCTTGGCGCCACCATGTGCGTATCCTTATGCTTTCATTTGCGCTATGCTTCTGTTATTTTTTGCCATTTCTGTTCACAGTACTGTTTATCTTACTGTTTCACTTTACATCACCATGCCCATTGACATTTCTGTTTGCAGGCACCATGTTACTATGTGACAACACATCACGTGGCAGACCATTCCCTGCTTCACGCCACCATGTGCGCATCCTTTCTGTTCTCATTCTGCTTGTGTTACCATGTGTGCCACTGTTAGCATTTCTGTTTGCGCTGCTGTCCCTGTTTGGGCCCTCAAGGCTCCCGGCCGCCGCATTACATCTTCACTATTTCTCGTTATCATTCTCAAAAGAAGGAATAGAGGCAAACTCGCTAACGCATTGTTAGTTGTTCTATCAGTGAGTAGGCTCGCTGTTAGTTGAAAACCCCTTGATTTCTTCGCCATTTCAACGCAGTTGCGCATTGGGATCGGTCCCAACCTCACCCCATTCTCCTATACTTCGCTGCTTTATACATGTCATGGGGTGAGAGTTAGGCTGACGTATCCCAATGCGCACCCCAATGCCGGGTTGGGGTGGGCTGGTCCAAGGGGTTTCAACCCTAACAGCAAATTTCCTCACTTTTGTCGCTGTGGAACAACGCTAACTAATGCATTAAACAGAGTTTTTTGCCTCTAATATATATATATAATAGTGGCATGGTAGTGCCACTATAGTTAGGGCTGAGGAGCCATTTACATGTTAAACCCAAAATTTTGCACCTTAATAACTTTGCAACTGTTCAACAGATTTGATTGAAATTTGGAATACACGAGCAAGACCCATATGCCTTGGAATCTGTCAAGTTTCGTACCGGTCGCATATACAGCTGCAGAGTTATTAAGCCTGATATGCACGCATGCTTATGCTTTTCTGGAATTTTACTGTTGTCTCTATAGGTCACACAGTTTGAGTGACTGGTCTGAAATCTTCAGGGAACGTGTGGCCGGGGTCCCCGATGTGCCTTTTGAATATTTTGTGAAAAAATATTAAATGGTTCTAAAGTTATTCAGAAAACAAGTTCCCATTATAAGTCAATGGGAAAAGTTAACAAAAAGTTTGACAGTGTCGCAAATGCAGTTTTTACTTTTCAAATAGCCTTTTTACTGTCACAACCGCCATTTTGTTTTCAGTTAGCGATCAGAAAATGTTGGCATTTAAAATCGGACCATCTAGCAACTCTAATTCTTTTTGTATTCACCTAGCTGGACCCTGAGGATGCTTGCTATATCTTTATTTTGGTAAAATACCCTAGAAATATATGTTTTTCAAATTTCTGAAAAAGTACTTAATAGCATTGTCGGGTGACTTATGACATCAGTCAAAATGAATTTGCTAAAAGCTGCGAAACTTCGACAGTACTTTTCAGGCTGTGGAAAATAACAGCAACTTATTTGGCACCCTGCTGCAAAAGAACGTTTGGTGTTTTGGCCTGAAATTTGAGAGAGAATGCAGCCAACATTCTCATAGATGTGCCTTTCAGTATTTTGTTGAAAAAATATTACATGGCAGTAAAGTTATGGCACTCCAAAGTTAACAATTTTTCCTATAGGATAACATTACGGCGTCTGACGCATTACAGGAATCCTTTGGCACCCTGCTGCAAAATAACGGTTTGGTCTTTTGGGCTGAAATTTGGAGGGAACACAGCCAACATCCCACATATGTGCCTTTTTGTGGTTTGGTGAAAAAATATCACATGCAGCCAAAGTTCCACTCCGAACCTCTCTTTTTTTCCCATAGGATAACATTACGGCTTTCACTGCGCCTTTCAGGGCCCGTAATTCGGAAACATGTGAGATATGACTTTTTGTCTAAAAAAATTGAAAACTAGCCAGAAAAGTCATAAATCATGACTTTTAAATTTTTTCATGTGCGTCAGATTATTCCTGAGATATATGCAATTTAGTATTCCAACTCCTCATTTTCTGTCCAAGAACCATTATTATGCATACATTCTTTTTTGTACTCACTGTCTTTCTTTATGCAGCTTTTGGGGAAACCAGCTTGTGCGCTACATTACTGTTATCAGGTACTATTTTCGCCAGGGTTCGCTCCTGTTTCACTCTTACTGCTCACGCTTCACGCCACCATGTGCTGCACCCTTATGCTTTTACTTGTTCTTGCTTTTGCATTGTTTTTAACATTTCTGTTCACTTCACTGTTTCTCTTTCTGTTTTGCTTTGTGGCCATGACATTACATACTTGCATTTGCAGGCTCAATGTTACTATGTGGCAAGATGGTCATGTGGCGGGAGCACGGATCCAAAGGCCCCCTCATGCCGCTTGGGTTATCATATCTCACTATTTTCACATTACCTCAAAAATAGGAAATTAGAGGCAATATCTTTATTGGTTATTAGTTAGCCCACTGGTGAAAGGTTTAGTGTTCGTGTTGAAAGCTCCCTTGCTTCTCTTTACCTTTCAACACATTCCTCATCGGCATCAGGGTGCGCATTAGGTTGTCGTCCCATCTCTCACCCCATTCTCCCACACCTCTGCTTCTTACACATGTGATGGGGTGAGAGTTATGGCCGACAACCGTATGCACACCCTGATGCTGCTTGGGGGTGTGGGCAGGGGGGCCAAGGGGGGTCTTTCAACCCTATCACCGAATTTCCTCACTTTTGTCAGTGTGGAACAACCCTAACTAATGCATTAAACAGAGTTTTTTGCCTCTAATACACATATGATATATATATATATATATATATATATATATATATATATCCACACATATATATCCACATACATATTTACAGGTCCTGCTTGCACAGCTGAATGGGTGTGTTGTATGCACTTACTGTGCCTGCCAGCACACAGTTCCTGCTGCTTCCAGCCAGCTTGTACTTCCTTTCTGACCAACAGGGGATGCTGTGTGCATGCCTTGGCCTGCAGCATCCAGCCTGTACTTCCATTCAGACCAAAAGGGGGAGCTTTTTGCTCCATGCAGTAGCAACGGGCAAACTGTATGGTAATGTATGCTAAACAGCACTTAATGAGATGCAAATGTACTTGTTTGCCCACGATTTACCTAAGTAGGCTCATTTGCATGGGAGCTTTGAATATAGCTCCCGTTTGCCCCGGGCTAACCAGTTTGCACCAGGCTAATGTGTTAGCACTGTGCAATCAGGTTAGCCCCGGGCAAACCTCACTTCAGCATAGTACACTAAGCACAGTTCTGCAGTGTGTGGCTTACATTGTTGTTTGCA
The DNA here is from genome assembly GCA_016271365.2 of Neoceratodus forsteri. NCBI lineage: Eukaryota > Metazoa > Chordata > Ceratodontiformes > Ceratodontidae > Neoceratodus > Neoceratodus forsteri. The sequence goes on along the minus strand of CM028130.1, from coordinate 1,375,514,354 downwards.
GTCGTACCTTTCAACTGTCCCTGATTTTCAGGGACGTCCCTGAATTTACTTCCGACTTTTACTCCGTGCCTCCTACAAATTGTGTTTCCATGACCAAACAGTGGGGGTTGTAGGCATAACATAATGTCAGACATTAATGTTACTGACGTGTTCTTCCTTAAACAATGCATTTTACACTACAATACTTATTCTACCAGCTTCTTGAGTGAATATCACCAATTTTTAATGTGTATCCCAGATTTTAATCCTTTGTCCCTGATTGTTTTAAGCCTTGTCCCTGATTTATGAGGCAGAAGTTTGAGAGGAGTGTTTGCAGAAGCTGTGAGACATCTCTCTGCAATCACACACAATGTTCTCCACCTGTAACACTGGCTTGCTACAGAGTCTAATGAGCTTCAGTTGCAGTTTGCACTTCCCTGTTGCTATATTCTGTGCTGTCTTATTCCAGGGCTATTTTTGGCCTGCACTTCCAGACCAGTTTGCCCAGCTTCCTTAGACTGCTATATTCAGCAGGATTTGCACCGGGCTATTTCCTTTTGAATATAGCTTGCTTTGTGTTCCGGGCTAAGTTTGCCCGCCGGGCAGTGCTAATTTAGCCCCGGGGCACAGTTCTGAATATCAGGCCCTAAGTTTGTTACAGCTGACTTTTACCCTTCTTTGGTTATCCTGTAGGTCCCAAGTAAGGGGTGAATCCCAGTAAGCAAAAGAAGAAAGGGAGGAGGGAGAGAAAAAAAAATTGTAACCCTTTTTTTTCTTTTTTTCTCCCCACCCCTTCCCCTTTAAAACAGTCCATCCATGTTATCTTTTATCAGTTTCCACTTTGATTTCTTTAACTGTTTGATTCCCTTGACCCTCTCCCCCTTTTTCCTTCTGTTTCTCATTTTAAACTTTAAATACATCTGGAAAACATGACAGTAGATCCTTTTCTGCTTCCACAGCAGAGGTGTAGATCCACTGACTGTCATTAATGAAGACCCTCAATTTATTGGGTGGATAGTAAGTAGATTTATGTCCATTATTCCATATTGCAGATCTTATGTGAGCATTTTTTTCTTACCATAATTACTTCACTTGGTAGATCCTGGTAAATGTTTATGCTAGCACCTTTAAAAGTCACTTTTTCCTTTTTTAAGGCAGTCTTCATCAATTTATTTTTGTCCTCTGTTTTTATGAATTTAACAATCAGTATTCGTGGTGGTTGCTCATCATCAGAACATTGCCTCAGTGCTCTCTGTATACGATCATATTCCACTTTTACTGACTCTTTAGGTATTTCTAGAACTGAACGATTATTTCATCCATAGTTTTAGATAAGGGGGTGTGTTGGTCCCATATTTCAGGGATCCCCATGACTCTAATGTATTTTCTTCTTGCTCTGATTTCAGCATCTATGATCTTCTCCTGAATTTTCTTCATTTGCTGTTCCTGTTGTGTATTTTGTCTCTTCAACTAAATAATTTCTTCCTCCATTGTTACTGATCTCTTATCTATTTGCAATATTTTGGCCCCAGATTGTTTAATTTTCCTTGTCCATACTCTTTAGTGTAGTTGTTATAGTCTGTATATCTACAGTACTACAATCCTTTCCAATGACTCAATTTTTCCTTTTACCTCAGATATTTCTTTCAGTATGGTGTTTGCCCAGGCTGAGGGATCGTGCTCATGTGTTTGTGATTCCTGGACCTCAGGATCCTTGCCATTTTGCTGTTTTTTAAATTTTACCTCAGTACCCTCTTTTTCAGATGTAGGTTTATTTATTTATTGTTTTTGCGTACTGTCCTGTTGTTGTTGCATTTCTCTTTGCTTATTTATTTTTACAGGGGTAACTATAGGTGAGATAGGTTAGGGGTAAACCTTCCATGGGTATTGGAAAAAAGGAGGTTATTTTTCCTTATTAGGCAAGTCTATGGAGGAAGCTTGGGTAATCTTTCTTTGTCCCCCTGTTTTTTTAGTGATTTTTTTGTTTGTTTTTTATAGGTTTTATATTGTTTCAACCTTCATTTTCTGTCTCTTTTCTGGGCCAGAATCAGTATCTCTTTCCTTACTGGTTGCAGCTGTAGCACCTTTGCCTCTGGTATATATTTGTTTTGTAGTAATTTTGAATCATTTTTATCTAATTTCTTAGTTGCTTTATTTAGTTCAGATAGGGAAGGCTGCAGTTCTGATAGTTTAAAGATTTATTCAAAGTTTAATCCAGTTGTGATGTTATCAGCCATTTACTCCATGTTTTCTTTCCCCTGTCTTTCGGTCGTTTAGTGTGGAGCAGTAGCATACGTTTTTATCACTTTCTGGTGAAAACTTAAACTTAAAAGACCAAGGTAGAACGGTCAGTGGGGGATGCTGCAACAGAAGGTAAGGCCATCAAAAAATGGAGAGCAATGAGTACCAATGCCCGTAGTCTAGGTAACAAGCTTCCTGAATTAGTGGCCTTGATGGAGGAGGAACATCTGGATATCGTGGCAGTCACAGAAACATGGTACACACAAAACCATGACTGGGACGTAAACATACCAGGATACACTATCTACAGGAGGGACAGGGAGGGTAAAAGAGGGGGAGGAGTAGTTCTTTACATAAGGGAAGGAATAAAAGCAACAGAACAAAAGGGTAAACAGGGAGGAGAAGAAGCACTGTGGGTAAATTTGGAGACAGGCAATGGCACCACAATCCGCACAGGGGTTGTATACAGACCCCCTTCTCAGGGGGAGGAAATGGACAAGGAAATGATAGAAAGTATACTTAGAATGGCAGAAAAAGGGGAGATATTGCTGATGGGTGATCTGAATATGCCAGATGTTAACTGGAGCGCAGTTGCAGCTGCCACTTCGAAGAGTGCAGTTATTCTAGATGCCCTACAGGGGGCATGCCTTAGACAACTAGTACTGGAGCCCACTCGAGAGGGATCAATATTAGACTTGATACTCTCAAATGGAGATGGAGAAAGGATCACAGATGTAGAAGTGGGTAGCCATCTGGGAACTGGCGACCATCGAACAGTATGGTTCACAATAAACACAGCAATAGAGTCAAGCTACAAAGACAAAAGTACTGGACTTTAGGAGGGCTGACTTTGCAAAATGGGTGAGTGCCTAAGGAATGCACTAGCAAATGGGTGGGAAAGAGGGTGGAAGAACAACGGGAATAATAAAACTGCCATCACAGAGGTAACGAGCCTTTGTGTGAAGCAAATAAACAAAACAAGACGATGTAAGAAACCACTATGGTTCTCAAAGGAAGTGGCAGTGAAGGTTCAAGAGAAAGAAAGCATTCAGGAAGTACAAGGAATCGCAGCAGGAGCAGGACAGAGAACTGTATCAGTTAAAGCAAAAGGAGGCTGGGAAGGCAGTCAGAACAGCAAAGGCCCAAACTGAGGAAAGATAGCCAACTCAGTTAAGAAGGGAATAAAACCTTTTATAGGTACATCAGGGAGCAAAGGAAGACCAAGGGAGGGATAGTGAGGCTTAATAAAGGGGAGGGAGTGTGGGCAGAGGGAGAATGTGAAAAGGCAGAGATACTAAACAAATATTTTTGCTCAGTATTTACAAAGGAAGAGGGGGAGGTACATAAAACAAACAGTAGTAACACTCTGTATACAGAAGTTGATACCAGCCCATTTACAGAAGAAAGGGTTCTGAAAGAACTCTTAAAACTGAAGGTGGACAAAGCAATGGGGCCTGATGGGATTCATCCCAGAATTCTAAAAGAACTAAGGGTAGAACTAGTGACACCACTGACTACCCTTTTTAACAAATCATGGGAGGATGGGGTGGTACCCGAGGACTGGAGGAGGGCAGATGTGATTCCCTTCACAAAAGTGGGAGCAAGGCAGAAGCAGGAAACTATAGACCTGTTAGTTTAACCTCAGTGATAGGGAAAATGATGGAATCACTTCTAAAGGAAAGAATTGTCGAGTATCTAGAGGCCAGAGGGGCACAAAACCCTAGGCAGCATGGATTCACAGCGGGAAGGTCATGCCAGACGAATCTGATAGATTTCTTTGACTGGGTGACCAAAGTAGTAGATCAGGGAGGGGCTGTGGACATGGCCTACCTAGACTTTAGCAAGGCATTTGACACAGTCCCACACAAAAGATTAATATATAAGTTAGCCAGCCTGGGAGTGGGTCCCAAGATGACAGCCTGGGTAAAGAATTGGATGGAGAATAGGACACAGAGAGTAATAGTAAATGGAGTCCACTCAGAAGAAAGGAGGGTTACTAGCGGGGTACCGCAGGGTTCAGTATTAGGACCAGTCCTTTTCAATGTCTTTATAAGCGACATTGCAGAAGGACTGGAAGGAAAAGTATGTCTCTTTGCAGATGACACTAAGATCTGCAACAGAGTTGATGCACAGGGTGTGGTGGAAAGGATGAGAAGGGACTTGGCAAGGTTAGAGGAATGGTCAAATGTATGGCAGCTTAGATTCAATGCTAAGAAGTGCAAGTAATGCACCTGGGAAACAAAAACCCAGGGAAGAGTACACAATGGGGTGAGATACTAACAACAACAAAATGGAAAGGGACCTGGGGGTAGTCATATCAGATGACCCAAAGGTGGGCAAGCAATGTGAGAAGGCAGCAAGGAGGGTGGGGGATACTGGGATGCATAGGGAGAGGCATCACCAGTAGAAAACAGGAAGTTATTATCCCTCTGTACAGACAGCTGGTGAGACCCCATCTGGAGTACTGTGTGCAGTTCTGGAGACCCAATCTCCGCAAAGACATAGACAGGATGGAAGCTGTCCAGAGGAGGGAACTAAAATGGTGCAGGGTCTGCACCGGAGGACATATGGCGAAGAGAGACTTTAAGGAGCGATTAGTATAGCCTCCAGGAAAGGAGGGAGGGGACATGATAGAAACTTTCAAGTACCTCAAGGGAATCAACAAAGTCCAAGAGGGTAGCATCTTTCAAAAAAAGAGGTGTGCAAGAACAAGAGGGCACAAATTGAAGATAGAGGGGCGGCTCAGAGGTAATTTAAGGAAGTATTTTTTCACAGAGAGGGTTGTGGATGCATGGAATGGCCTTCCGGAGGAGGTTGTGGAGTCAAAATCAGTGGTGGAATTCAAGCATGCATGGGATAGTCATAAGGCAATTCTGGGGGGTGGGGGTAGAAAGAAGTAGGCTGCTGGTTAACTAGGATCTGCAGCTTATCCAGTAGGTAGGGAAATGGGCAGACTGGGTGGGCCAAGCGGTCCTTATCTGCCATCAAATTCTATGTTTCTATGTTTCTATGTTTCTATGTTCTATGTAGGTGTTTTCTTTGATTTGACCAAGTATTTCTTAGTTAAATATAGCACTTTTATTAATACTGAGCTCTTCACAGTTTTGTTACAGATATTTTTGTCAGTTTTGAAGTCCTTTGACTTTTTTAATGGCCTTTCGTTTTTAATAAGTGTTACACCTGCAAGCTTTTTAATGAGAAACCTTGCTGAAGAGATGTTTGTCATATCTAAAAATATCCTGTCTTCTTAGCCTTTTGGTTTTCTTTGCCACCCTTAATACAGGTCGAAGTTAGCAATTAGAGCATTGTAAAATGTTAATAAACCTTCAAGGACAAGTCTTTTAGCTCTTTCTGGCTCTCATTTATTATTTCCAGTTATTGACCTGAAGAAAACCTCACTTGATTGAAGTGTCCACAGGGGTTGCTTTGGTCTGGTTACCAACCGCTCTCAGCAATTCAGTTTTCTTCCAAAATGTTTTTTTGTTTGGCTCTTTACTTCCAACTGGTCCAAAACTGCTCAAAAGTTCGGTGAAAGCAAATATTAACAGCCAGAGATGTTTACCAGGGGTATTCTAATTCAAATAGCAGACAGCTGGTTGGCATCAGTAGTAAGTCTTTTTTCCCTTTATGGAAGCTTTCCTGAATACCACAGCAGAAACCAAGGGCTGAGATAGTAAAGGGTAGCTATGTATTTTTAAACCCACTTATAAGCCCGTTTTACTACTGCCCATTGAAAAAAAAAGTAAATGCCATTGTCCACCATTGTATACTTGTGGCGTCTTCTCCCAACCTTCTCCTGCACAGCACTGACCTAGTGTGCATCACTTGACCTCTTTACCCAGTATCCTCCCCCATTAGGAATCAGGAAACAAGGTGCTGCTAGTACTTTTATTATTCCTATTTAAAATTTGTTATCCATTTCAAAACATTAATGTTTTAATATACAGTACTTGTTGCTGCATACGCAGGGTGGTAAAAAGTTTTATTTTATAGATTACGTGCCGCATGCCCAGGTGGTGTGGCACAGTAACAATATGTAGAATTACTAATGTCAAATTGTACTGTGGCTAAACCTGCATTATCTGAAGTGCAGCTGGCTGATGACCCTGATATAAGGGTATGTACGGTGAAAGTTGCTAAGCAGCTATTAAATACATTTATGCCAAATTTCCATACTGTAAAAGTTGCTTCAGAGTTGTTTGATTCACCTGTTACAGGTGTCTGTACTGTACAAGCTACTGAGGAGCTGTACACTACTCCTTTTTAAGGAGCTGTATTGTATAAGGCACTGACATGTCTCTGATACCTCAGTCAACCATCAGTTATTGTGTCTTGAGGTGTCTCCTGCCTAGCTGTAAAAAGCCCTGGGCAGGATTCACAAAACACTTTGAAGGTGAAAGAAAAGTACAAATCCCCAAAATTTGCACAGTTATATAAAGAAGGGGTAATTGTACTGCATCATATACACAAAATGACCACAACTGCAAAAAAATACAATGCAGACTGTAGAAAAAAAACGCAGCTGTGGAAATCGCTGTGTAAAAAATGCCATTGAAAAGTATGGCGTATTCCCTTAAAGGCAATTCTCAGCTGCTGCTTTCCCACAGTTTATACTTATACTTGGTATTTATACTTGGTTTAGAATGGTAGAAGACCATAGGTCCATATAAACTGTTCCCCACCTTAGCGGGTACTTATTAACCTATTTCCCAAGAGCAATTTATCAATCTTTCCCTTAAATTCTGCAAGTGTTTTACTATTCACCTCTTCTACCGTCAAAGTGTTCCAAACTCTTCCTGCTCTATTTACAAAACAATAGTATACAGTATTCTTTTTTGCTATTCTTAGCATGATCTGTTTTTCATGTCCTCTGAACCCTTTTGGCTTCTCTTGCAATTTCAGCCCCATTTCATTTACCAGTTCCTTATCATTTATTATTCTAAACAACATCATTATATCTTCTCTTTCCCTTGTTTGTTCCAGTGAAAACAATCCTGTCCTTTTCAATCTTTCATTATATTCATATCTATTTAAAGTTCCTATCATTTTAATATATCTCCTGTGCACCCCCTCCTCTCTCTTTATCTCCTTCTTAGTATACAGACTCCATAATTGTGACACAAAGTCTAAATATGGCCTAACATAAGACCTATATATTGGTACCATGCATCTCACTGACTTGTTCCTAAAACTCCTTTTTATATTCCTCACCATATTATTGGCTTTGTGTATAGCTACAGTACACTGTTTATCATATTTCAATTTATTATCAATCACTATCTCACAATTTCTTTCCTCATCAACCTCCTTTAATTCTTTTCCATCCAATGTATACCTATTTCTAATCCTATTCCCCTTTCCTAAGTACATTAATCCTGACTTCTCTGTACTGAATTTCAACTTGTTTTTACTAGCCCAGGCTTCAATTTTATCTAAATCTATTTTCAACATTTTTTGTTGCTCCATTGTTCCTACTGATCCTCCTATTTTAATATCATCAGTAAATTTTACTACTTGATTAATAACACCTTAATGCAAGTCATTGATATATAGAGAAAACAAAACAGACCCCAACATGGATCCTTGAGGGACTCCACTTTCCACTCTACTAGAGCTAGATAGTTCACCTACTATTATTACTTTTTGAGTTCTATCACTCAACCAATTTCTTATCCACTTAACAATATGACTATCCAATCCCATTTTTGCTAACTTTTCAATTAGCTTATCATGAGGCACCTTAAGGCTTTTTGAAAGTCTAAAAATATTATATCTATCGGCATGTCATTACTTAATTTCTCATTTATATTTTCATAGAAGCATAAGTGGTTAGTATATATCCAAACTTTCCTCTATTTTTATTTTCAATATACTCTGAGTGACTTTCCCCAAGCTTGCAGTCAGGCTTACAGGTCTATAGTTAGACACCACTGGTCTTTTTCCTTTTTTAAATAAAGGCACAACAAAAGTCTGCCTCCAATCCTCAGGCGCCTCCCCTGTTCTAAAGGATTTGTTAAAAATCCACATTACTGCTTCTGATATTAATGGTATCACCTCCTTAATATAGTTTGGTTGCAGCAGATCAGGTCCAGCAGATTTATGTATCTGTACTTTGCTTATTATTCTTTTTGTTTCTTCCTTTGTTGTTGATAATTCCAATTTCTGATGGTTTTTATTTATAATTACATTCTTAACCTCATTCCCTCCTTCAAAGACTGATCCAAAAAATTCATTTAATGTATTAACCATCTCACCAGGATCCTTAATTTCTTTATTATAAATATTTAATTGTCCTACACCTTGTTTATCTTTTCTCTGTTGATTTATATACATATAAAAACTTTTCCCATTTTCTTTTCTATATGCCAACCTGGCCTCCAGTTTTCTTCTTTCTTTCTTTATATTCTGTTTAACTTTCTTTAAACAATTTTTATAATTCAATATAGTCTCCTATGTCACAAATAATTTCATTTTTTTGAATGCTTTCTGTTTCTTTAGGCATGATTTTGTTACCTTACTAGTACACCATAGTGTTTTTTTCTTCTCCTATTATACATTTTTTTTATCTGGTACATATTCTTTTTCCAATTTTAATAACTTATTTTTTAATTCATCCCACATTTGACCTACTGTCTTCCCACCTAGACTTTGTTTCCAATTCCATTTTTTTATTGTATTTTAATTCTTTGAAAATCTGCTTTATTATAATTTTTTACAACTGTCTTTCCTCTTATACATGTAATTTTCTGTTTAACATTGAAGGACACCATATCATGATCACTATTTCTTATGCCTTCTGCCCGCCTTTGCTCCAAGCTGTCCCACCCTCCACGGTGGGCAAAGTGCCCATCTATTGACTGATTTAGTGCTCCTTTAGTGCTCTCCTCAAAAAAATGCCCTGCTGATTTTTTGATTTGCCTCCTTGACTACCTCCTGGGACAGTCTCACCTTAACACTGTATTTGTATTTTATTTGTCCTCTGATGGCACCTGCCTGTAACCTGTTGATTGCTGCTACCTTGTCTCTGTATCTGTATATTACCTGAGTCCTCGGACTTCACCTTGTTGTTTGCTATTACCCTGTCTCTGAATTGTTATTGCCTGTACCTTTGTAATTCTCCTGGGTCGCACCTGAAAATAGGCACTTGACTGTCTCGCATGCTTTCCTGGTAAACAAAAGCTAAATAAATAAAATTTCCTAACTGTTTTCTTATTTTTAGACCTTTAATAATATCTGTTCTATTTGTTAACAGTAAGTTCAGAGTAGTTTCTCCTGTAGTTGGCTTATATATTAACTGTTCCAACCCTACCATCTCTAATTGTTGTACAAATGTTCCACTATTGGCATTCTTACTGTTACACTTTTCCCAACAAATGTCAGGATAGTTAAAATCTCCTGCTATAATAACATCTCCTTTCATTGTCATCTGTCCAATTTTTTCATTTATCATTTTATCTATTTCTTTACTACTATTGGGTGATCTGTAGTATAATCCAAATAAAATATTTTTATCTACTCCTCCCATTACATGAGTCCATAGTGATTCTATTCTTTCATTTTCTATTACTTTACATAAACTACTATTTATTTCTTCTTTAATATAAATTGCTACTCCCACCCCTTTTCTATTCTTACTAGCTTGGGAATATAATTTATATCCTTCAGTACTCATATTCCATTGTATTTCTGGGTCCCACCAAGTTTCGGTTACCATACACATATCTATATTTTCACTAACCAACTTTCCTTCTAATTCAGCCTTCTTTTCAATATTCAAGCTCCTGGCATTAAGTGACCATACAGGCATTCCCCCTTTTCCTTTCTTAACTTGTTTTTGATGCTGTTTTTCCCTTCTCTTCTCTAACTGAAACTAATTTTTATCCCCTATCCCCCATCACATAGTTTAAATTACTATCTACCACCAATTTAATATCCAGCCCTAACTTTCTACTACCTTTCTTATTTAAATGTAGTCCATCTCTACAAAAATATGATGGGTCATGAATGTAATTCTCCTAATGTTTTATACATCCCAGATTATTTTGAAGTGTCCACTGTCTAAGCCAGTTGTTCAGTTTGTTTTTTTTATTTTGATGTTATTTATACTACTTTCTTTTGGCATTTGCAAAATTTTGAGAAATATATCTTACAATTAAACTTTTCTGCCTCCATCTTTATTTCTTCAAACTCTTTCTGTATGTCCCCTAATCCTTGATTTCTGATATTATTTACCCCAAATGCAAAATCAAAACTGCTGATCCATCTTTTTCCTTAATAATATCTCCTAGCATTCCTTTAACATCTCTTATTTTTACCCTGAGAAATAGCTTGTAGTTATTATCTTTGTTGTCCTTTGATGTATATCTATCCATATATTTCAATATTGAATCACCTAATATATAAATATTATTTTCTCTTCTCTCTTGTTCCATTTGTTCCACACCCTCATCTGTCACAGCTGTTTGTCTCACTCTGCGAGCATCCTTCTTACTATTATTTAAATTGTTTTTAACCTGTTCATTAACTGAATCAATTTGTCCCTCCCTATCATTCAGTTCTGCTTCAATCCTCCTTCTCTCATTTTCATCTCTTCCTTGATTCTCATTCACTTCCTGTACTACATTAGTTAATCCTTTTTTGTCAATCTCTTCCTTTTTTCTCCAGTCTTTTGTTCTCCTGTTGGGGTATAGGTTCTTTGAGTACTGGTCATTGTCCCCTACTATGTTTGTTGCCTCAATCAGATACCCCCATATCTGCTGTTTCATTGCAAATGTTAATACTATGTCCATTTTCTCCCTTAGCTCTATCATCATTCAGTGTAATCAGGGGCTCAAACCTATTTGAGCATTCCATTGAGAAATTCAATGCTCTTCATCTTACAGCTTTTTTCGTTTTGGCTTTTCTTTCCACAACTATCCAGTCCCCATCCTGATCTTTTTCTCTCCTTCTTATTCTTGAGTCACCATCATTTACATTTTTATAAGTCTGATCCATCCGTATACTATTTACTGTTTCATTAGCCAACAACTTCTATCTACACTCTTTTAATTCCTGACCTATTTTCACCAACTTTTCTTGTAATTCTTTCATTTTATTATACTGGTCACAAGGTTATATCAATAATTCATTTGCATAGCTGTGCCAATCATTCTACATAATAGATATCTTAACCCCAATGTACCATCTTCCATTCATACAGTATTAGTATCCATTTTTATTTTTGCACTAATCTGTATGTCCCTTCATTGCTCTATAACTCACCTCATAAGGCTTTGCTGTGCAAGTTCTATACATCCCTCTTTCCTCTTACCCCACATAATACATATAACATGCGCAGATGCACATGTCTTGACATGTGTCTCCACACACGGCGCCTATGCATGACCTGCTCTGTGCTTGCCCAGCTCATGCAGGGCATGAAATTTATGCCATCACTACCAGAAGACTCTTCCAGGTCATGTAACCTCCCACTGTAGTGCTGTCCCAAACTTCAGAACAATCTCCCTTATAAATTTAAGCTGTCCCCTCTGGTGTTTCTCAAGCCCTTAAAAGGGATGACAATCACACACAGTACTTATTTTGTGCTCTATTACAGAGTTTTTAAAATAACACAACGCCATGGTGTCAGAGACAGGTGATTTTTAGTCCTTAGCATCTTTCAAGGACTACAACCATCACCTTTTTCCAGGTCTCCCCTGTTCCTAATAAGCACCTCAATAGTACACAATTCATACACACTGCTCTCCACTGTAGAAACACCGCAGCCAGACCTGTCTCACCAGCTCAGACACTGGTCTCACAGCATGTGGACTGCAGAAAAAATGTACACATGCTGCAACAAGGAGAGTGAGGTGTAACTCACCTTGAGCAAAAGGCAGTGTACTAAAAATTGAGAAACAATCATGGTGGGGGTTCAGGCACCAAGCAACTTCAAACCTGATGGCTATATAGTAGTGTCATTTGTTACAAAAAACATAGCACACATTGCAATGGACAGTCAACAAACCACAATCACATGACCCAGTGCAGCCCAAAAAGGATCCCAACAGACAATACAGGCAGAGTTGGTAACAGCCAGAAGTGTGTGCTACAGATGCAGGCAAAAGGAAAACCTCAAAGAGAGACATAACTAATGGTTACAAGCTGCCACTGGGTGCAAGGTCCTGCTGGTAGAGGTGGTGCTACTGTAGTCCCAGATGTGGGACTGGCTGCTTGCCTCACTGGGAGTGATGGTTCTGTTGCAACTTTTGCAGGACTGTCAGTCCCCTGCTCCAGTTAATATGGATCACCTGTTGTTTCATCTGCTGGGCCATTTATAACAGCTGTGGATCCACAGGTGCACATTCCCCACTTGTGAAATTTTGTAACTTGTTTTTTTTTTTGATTTTCCACACCTGCAGAAATTTTGACTCTGAATATGCTGCACTTGCATTTCCTCAGTTTTACAAGCCTTTTTTCCACATGTGGATTTTTTAGTTCTCTTTGAGAATCTAGTGCCTTTTCTTCACCCTTATTGACCAAATCCATGGGACAGAGAGAGCTACCTCAACCTACTTGTACTTGCCTGATGCTACAAATCATGCATTTAGTGCAGGTTCTATCATACATACAGGTTTACTTAATTTTTACTAACGTAATTCACTAGTTCAGCAGGCAAAAAAATATTTTTCTCATGTGTGTAACCTTTTCTAGTCAGGCTTACCTTTGCTGCTCCCGTTTTTCCCATCTGACCGTTCCTGGTGGTGTCCCCCACTGCTTCCCTGATTCTTCATCACCACAGTCTAAGTCTTTTATTGTGCTCCAGTGCCCCTGAGCAGCTCCTATATTTAATATTTGCCCATTTTGAGCTTAGAGAGTTAAATTGCAATCCACCACTGCTTTCTTCTGCACTCTGGTGCCAGCAGGTGAGGGAGCGCTTTAATTTACTGACCGCCCTTGCGGTAAAACAACAGGTGTTTCAGCAGTCCCAGTGCCCCTGTTCAGCAAACTGGGAACTGGTGACCAGAATGAGGTGAATGAGAAGCCTCAGTGGTTTGTAAAAATTAAGTTTTAACTGGGGCATATTCAGGGTTCATTAATATTAATGAGCACCCGTATGAATATTAATGTGAAAGCTACTTGTCACCTGGGGGGCTGTATTTTGATGACAGTGACTGAGAGACTACTGTAAATAAATGTTAACTAATGACAGTGTTTGTGAGGGGATCAAAAGGGCAATAGATCTGTGAGGTTGTCAAAAAATAAGTATGTATATTCTGGCTGTACCAGAACTTTAAACCGAGAACTATATGGACTGCAAGGGAACTGTAGTCTGTCAGCAGTCATGTTTGCTCCTCTCAGCCAATCAAAAGTCTGAAATATGTGCAGAGACTCTTGGGACTGTGCCAAAAACTTTTGGAGGAAAAAGCAGGGACAATCCTTGGCACCCAAATTCTAACCAATTAAAAGACTTTCACTGAGTTTGACAGTTTGGCCAACTAACTAGATTCAGGAACTTAACTCTTCAGCTTTAGAATGAGTCAGTTTGGAGAGGGCTTCCAAAGAAAGAGGAGGCTCTACTTGCAGCTCAGGGAATTTGGGGAGAGGCCTGATTTGCCTCTCCTCAGTCAGAACTCTTGCTGAGACATTGGGACTGCCAAGCCTGCAGATCTAGCTAAAATTCCCCAAAGGGGAGAAAAAGAAATGATTTTCCCCAGAGCTGAAACTCCAGACTGAAGTGCAGTCAGAGTGTCTGAAATATCCCCAAGCAGCATTGTTGGTAAGAAAGTGTTTTGCTTCAGAGACTGTGGTCTAAATCGCAAGCCTGGGGCTACTGGAATTGTCTCCAGTCTTTTGATTAAAAGGGAGAGACCAGAATTTCTGTTTTCCAGCTTACATACTGTACCAAGGACTGCAACTCACATGTGGGTAAGTGTGTGGCCTGCGCCAGAACTGTACCAAAAGTTAAGCCTTTGTTGACAACTAATGTACCTAAAAGACTGTTGCTGCCTGTGAGACCAAAGCTGCTGGAAGATCAGAGCAGGGAGTCAGCTCCTGCAATGAAGATCATTGTGGGTTGTGGCCATCCTTGGGAGGTATGCGTTAATGTGGGGGTGGGTCATGTCAGCCCAGGTTCCTGCATCCTGGTCACTGCCAGAAAGGACAAAGTCCTGCAGCTACATGCCAGAAAGCCACATCTTGCCTTGAATGGAGACAGCCTGGAAATCAACTCAGATCCTGAGGTCCTGGTTCAGTGTGTACCACAGGGTTAAACCTGCAACAGAAATTAAAAGTATATGCCATCTGATTTGTCTTTCAAGTTTCCATTGTGATTAGAATTGTTTTGCAGGCCATCAGGCCTGGGGATTACAATTTCCTTGGGTTAAAGTGATTGTTCATGTTGCTACCACCAAAGATAAATGAACTAATAATCAGTATTTTATTTAAGGGCCCCACCCAGCTGCAATGCCAGCCATTCATTAGCAATGCTTCAGGCCTACACCTAGTAAGACTCTGGGTACCCAGTAGCTGTGACTGGACTGTCCAGGGTGCTAAATGTTTTTACGTGTTGATCAAAATGTAAAGCAGTACTTTACGTTAAACTTGATTTGTATACCCTCCCCCTTGTTCAATCCCCTAAATAAATCACTTGTTTGAATGCTAAACTGGCCTATGAACATATTGTTACTGAATGCTGGGTTAATGCAAATAACTGAAAGGTACAGCATTGTGTATGAAATTATTTTATTGTTGGTGCACATGGAGTACACCAGAAGCCTGAACCCTGTCGGTTAGTGTGGTCACCGTGAGTATACTATTAGCACTCACCATTAAGTTTGTCACTGAATGTCAAGTAAAGGAGTTTATGTTTCTGCATGTGTGGGACCACTGGGTGGGGCTGTTGGTAGGTACAACATCCCAGAGGGTTGTGCTAGCTTAACATGTAACCCACTTACAGAATTCACTGGGTGGAGGCACTGCGCTAATAGCATTACTGTTAGAATAGAGCCCCTTGTGCTAGTTAACTCAGAACCCAGGCCCCTCAAGCTGCATTTAGGAAGGCAGGCAGGGGTAGCAACCTTTTGGGAGGTGGCACCTGGATTACATCTTTTGAGGCACCACTGAAATTATCGTCCCCTAGTGGCCAAACCACAAAATTCCAGTTGGACCCCACATGGAGATAGACACTAAAATGGAAAAAAACTACTGATCCTAATGTTGAAATTCCTGCTGATAAGAAGTCTGTGCACTGCCTGCTCAGCTGGTGTGAGGCTGACCCTCAAAAGGCTTTGTTGCTATTAGGCATACCCTTTGGGATGGATAAAGGTCTTATTTAGGGAGCCTTAGGTAAAGTCAAATGCCTGGGTAAAGCTACAGTAAAAGGGCAAATTGCTGATTTAATTGCTCAAAACTTGATACCTCTGGTGGAATGCAGTAACCCTGTGGACAGTGAAAGAGTGCCCAGTGCCATTCTCCCTGATGAATCCCCAGTGGGTTGGAAAGTAATAACCATGTATAGTGTAATGTCCACACCCAAGGGGTCCCCTAAATCTGAAGGACTAAAAGACAAGCTTGATAAACTGTAACAGGTTGAGAGTCAAACCCTCGAGAACTTGAGAAAGTTGCTTGAGATGCCTGGGGGTACCTCTCCCTCGGGGCTATACCAGCCCCTAAACCTACACCATCCCCTGTACCTGTATCAGCACTGGCATCCATGCTTAACCCTGTGCCTGTGTGCTCACTTAATCATGATTCTTACTGCAAGCTGCAAAATGCTTTCTGGCACCCTTCCAATGCCTATTGGGGAGGATGACTTGGAGACCTGGATGGACTCAACCACTACATTGGTGCATGAATGGCAGTGCTCCAAGTCTGAAAAAGAAAATGCCTGGGGGAGAGCCTCTGAGCACCTGCCCTAGATGTTATTCATTCATTTAGGGCCACTAACCAAAATGCCAGTGTGCAAGGGCATCTGACTGCCCTGGAGTATGTCTTTGGGAGTACCAACACTGCTGAAGACTTGATGTGGAAGTCTAAAGCTGCCAGGCAAAGGAAGAGAGAATCCTTATTGGCTTACTTAACCAGACTATAGAAATTGTTACAGAAAATCTTCAGGAAAGGGGGGTGTGTCCTCCAGTGAGCTAGATCAGGTGAGACTGTATCACATACTTAAGTCTGCGCTATACTCCAGTTGGATATTGTTTAAATTGTGGCTGAACAACTGAAGAGCTAATCTTCCATCCTTCTACATGTTGGTGAAGGAAGTACGAGGGGCTGAGGAAGAAGAAGACTCCTGGGACCCCTGTGCCACTGTAGCAAATGCAACTTCTGTCCTTGAGAGAGGGCCTGTCAGTGATGGTCCTGGACTCCAAGAGACACTTAAAGAAATTCTAGAACTGAAGATTAGTGCTACCATTAAGGTCACCTAGGGAAAAGGTCAAGATACTCATCAGAGCATGTCTGCCATGAGAGAAGGAGTGCACACCCAGGCACTCCTTGAGGATGGAGGTTTAGAGACCTGAATAAATGAATTGTCTGCCCTGGTAAAAGACATGATGGAGAGTAGCATGCAGCCCCAGGCTCAGCAAGGAGGGAGGGAGGAAGACCCCACAAGGACCCTCTGCTATCAGTGCCCCTGCCCAAATTTCAAGTATGTATTCTGCACAAACTCCTAGCTATGAATGGAGACCACTTCAGATGTAATGTCACAGCCAAAGCAGACCACAGAATGTGTGTTTTGTTACAAGTGTGGGAATGAGGGTCACCCTACGAGGGAGTGCCAATCCTGAGAGGACTCAGTCAGGGTGAGAGATGGACTGCCTACAGAGAAACACCCTAGACAGGGAAATTCTACTGGGGCCCCAGCTCAGTCCCCACCCACCTCATTTGTGACAAAGTCAGTTGTTCAAGTTCCTGCGAATACCTCTTTGGACTGGTCAGATCTGGTAATCACTTTTATGGAAAATACTGTGCATATAGATGGAACCCTGCTTGAGCTGTCCTAGATAGTGGGTCCTAAGTCACAATAATCTTTAAAGAGTGGTATGATCAGCATTTATTTGACCACCCATTGCAACCTCTTGATGGACTGCATGTATGAGGATTGAGTGATAAATAGTATCCATATCTTGGTTACCTGAAAGTGTGGCTTTCTTTTCCATCCTCTGCAGCCAGTGTAGAAGATCCTGTGGAGACACTACCCTGGTATGTCCTCCTTCTGGACTGTACAATGGTATTCCTCTGTTAATTGGTACCAATGCACATATGTTCAGCTGCCTTGCCCAGCTATGTCAAGAAAGGCAACAAAAGAAGATTGGGAGAACACTGCATGTTCATGTCATGATCCAAAGAGCTTATGAATTGCAAATGCACCCCCAGGAAAGTGACAAGGATGAGCATATTGGTATTGTGTGGAAGAAGGATTCCTCTGATACCATACTCCCTCCCAATGCTGAGTGCAGTGTCAGTGGGAAAGTGCTGTTGCAGAAAGACAAGACCAACAAAATACTGATGCTGGATGCCCAGAAGAGGATAAATTGCCCAAAGGACTGCTGGTTAAGCCCAGTGTAATTCCTGTCCATGCTCATGCTTACTCCCGAAGAGTGGTGGTCCAGATTCAAAATGTCACCAACCAAGATATCAAGGTGTACTGAGGTTGCACGCTGGCTAAAGTGTACTGTGCTGATACTGCTGTATTGCTGTCCAAGTGCCAGACTAGAGAAAAATGTGACGTATCACCTGACATGTTTGACTTTGGGTACTCACCAATCCCAAGTAGCTGGAGAAACAGAATTAGTAACAAGCTGGCTCAGTAAACTAAGGTATTCTTTCTCAAAGAGTGGGATGTCGGCTGCGTTACTGGTGCTGAACACCACATATGACTGCATGATGAGTGACCCTTTCATGAAAGATCCAGACATCTAGCTCCTGCTGACACAGACAATGTGAGATGTCACCTGCAAGAGATGCTAGCAGCTTGCATAATGAAAATGTCACAAAGTCCATATGCCTCTCTAATTGTTATAGTGTGACAGAAAAATGGCTGCGTCAGGATGTGTGTGGACTACAGAACACTCAATAAAAGAACTGTGCCTGATCAATACACTGTGCCTCGCATACAGAATGTATTGGACTGTTTAAGTGGGAGTAAGTGGTTTTCCATCCTCGATCTACATAACTGATATTACCAAATCCTAATGGCTCCAGAGGATTGGGAGAAAATAGCATTTATCTGTCCCTTGGGGTTTTAAGAATTCCTCCACATGCTCCAAGGAATTTCAGGTGCACCCTCCACATTTCAGAGACTTATGGAGCATGCAGTGGGTGACATGAATGTCTTTGAATGCCTGGTATACCTCAAGGATGTTATTGTCTTCAGAAAAACCCTTGAAGAACATGAGGTCTGTCTATTCAAAGTGCTTTATAGTATCGAAGGATTTGGTTTAAAGCTAAACATAGACAAATGCCAATTCTTTCAGGGTTCTGTGAAATATGTGGGTCACATTGTGTCTTCTTAGGGCATACAAACAGACCCCCGCAAGGTGGAAGTGTTAGCCAGCTGGCCAAAGCCCAATAACCTGAAAGAGATTCAGAGGTTTCTTGGATTTTGCAGGTATTACTGCTGTTTTGTTAAAAACTACATCAAGGTGACTCACTGATTATTGAACTTAACTCGAGGGTACCCATCTGCAAATAAAAAGTTCAAGAAAGATACTGGCACAGAAACTGTAAAGATATATTTCAGGCCCCATGAGCCATTTGGTCAGAAATGGACCCCTGATTGTGACACTGCTTTTGAAAAAATCATTTATCAATTGATGCATGCTCCTGTACTTACCTATGCTGATCCTTCAAAACCTTACATGTTACACATGGACACCAGCCCAAGTGGCCTAGGGGCTGTGCTTTACCAAGAGTACACAGAAGGACTATGCCCAGCAGCTTTTGCTAGCAGGAGTCTGATGCCCTCAGAGAAAAATTATTCTGTTCATAAATTGCAATTTCTTGCTCTCAAGTAGGCAATAATGGAGCATTTTCACGGATATTTGTATGATGCCAAGATCCTGATCAAAACAGACAACAACCCATTAACATATATCCAAACATCTGCCAAACTAGATGCTACTGGCCACAGATGGCTTTCTGCTCTCTTAGCATATAACTATGCAGTAGAGTACCGTCCAGGTTTAAATCACGTCGATGACGATGGTCTTTCATGTAACCTGCCTCCAGGCAACAGTGGGTGTATATTTCTGAACAATCAGTAAATGCTTTATGCCACAAATTTGATAGAGATGAACCTCCATCCTCAGAAAATGTTAATTGCTTGGCAGATTGCTTGGGACCTCCAGACAATTGCATACCAGTGGCTTATTGTAATTTTGCAGCTCTAGACTGAAGTTCTCTACCCCTGCTAATGCCAGCTGACATTCAAAGAGAACAGCACTCTGATCCAATGATGAGAAAAATCATTACTATCTTAAAATGGGGAGAAGAAGTCTCTAGAATGCAGTCCAATAACCCCAACACTGCTTTGTGGGAAGCAGTATAGCGCAGTGGTTTAAGGCTCTGAGCTGCAAATCTAGAGACCTGGGTTTGAATCCCACAGCCCCCACTTGCATACTGTATGACCGTGAGCAAGTCACTTAATTTCCCTGTGCTCCCAGGTCACACCTGTAAACAAGCTTTCAGCTTAGTGTGCCACTCCTGGTTAAATAATTGCAAAATATTGCGTGAGTATATACTGTATAGAGAACTGACTGACAGTCAAGGAGAGATTGTTAAAAAACAGCTAGTGTTGTCAACTAAGTTCAGAAATGTTGTGCTGAAGGTTTTACACAATAATATGGGACATTTGGGGAGTGAAAGTACATTAGATTTGGCCTGATCACATTTTTATTGTCCTAAAATGATCATGGACATTGAAAAATATTGCAAATCCTGCAGCAGATGTATTCAAAGCAAAGCCCAGCCTCAAAGAGCAGCACCACTGGTCAATATAACAACAAGAGCCCCAATGGAGCTTGTATTAATTGATTTTATATGCTTAGAGCCAGATTCAAAGAACCTTGCTAATGTACTGGTAGTAACTGATCATAGAAACATAGAAACATAGACTTTGATGGCAGATAAGGACTGCTTGGCCCACCTAGTCTGCCCATTCCCTATGTATTGGATAAGCTGCAGATTCTAGTTAACCAACAGCCTACTTCCTCCTCCTACCGTTCATTAAAATTGCCTTATGTTTGTCCCATGCATTCTTGAATTCCCCAACTGTTTTTGACCCCACGACCTTCTCAGAAAGGTGGTTCCATGCATTCACCACCTCTCCATGAAAAATACTTTCTGACATTACCCCTGAGCTGTCACCCCTCTATCTTCAAACTGTGACCCCTTGTTCTTGCAGATCTCTTTCTCACAAAGATGCTCTTGTCTTTGACTTTGTTGATTCCCTTGAGGTACTTGAATGTTTCGATCATGTCCCCCTCTCCCTCCTTTCCTCAAGGGTATACATATTAAGCTCTTTCAGTCTCTCCTCATATGGCTTCTGTTGCAGACCCTGCACCATTTTAGTTGCCCTCTTCTGGACCACCTCCATCTTGTCTATGTCCTTATGGAGATGGGGTCTCCAGAACTGCACTCAGTACTCTAAATGGGGGTCTCACCAACTGTCTGTATAGAGGGATAACAACTTCCTGTTTTCTACTGTTGATGCCTCTCCCTATCCCTCCAGCCCTTCTTACTGCCTTCTCACATTGTTTGCCTACCTTAAGGTCATCTGATATGACTACCCCAAGGTTCCTTTCCATTTTTATTGTTGTCAGTGCCTCCCCCCCAATTGTGTAATCTTCCCTTGAGTTTTTGTTTCCCAGGTGCATCACGTTGCACTTTTTTGCATTGAATCTAAGCTGCCATATTTTTGATCATTCCTCCAACCTGGGAAAGTCCCTTCTCATCCTTTCCACCCCCCTTGTGTATCAACCCTGTTGCAGATTTTTGTATTGTCTACAGAGAGGCATACTTTTCCTTCCAGCCCCTCTGCTATGTCTCCTGTAAAGACATTAAAGAGGACCATTCACACATTAAAGAGGATCATTTTACAAGGTATGCACAGGCCTACCCTATCAAGGACCAGAAAGACTCAACAGTGGCAAAAGTTCTTGTAGAAAAGTTTTTTGTGCACTATGATGCCCCTCAGTGCATTCATTCAGATCAAGGCAGAGATTTTGGGAGCAGACTCATAAAATAACTGTTATCTATCTGGGATGTCAGAAAATCCAGAACTACCCCCTGTCATCCACAAGAGATATGCAACTGGAGAGATTTAATTGAACCTTATTAGACATGCTTAGCACCCTGAATCCAAAAGACTAGCCTAGATGGAGCTAACTAATAAGTGCTTTAGTACAAGCCTACAATTGTACAAAAAAATGATGCTACTGTTTTTTCACCGTACCGCCTTATGTTTGGAAAGGAATCTCATCTTCCTGTAGATGTGTGCTTTGGTGTCTCTCCTGATGGTGCTCAATCTGAAAACTGCCTCCAGTATCTTAAAAAGTTAAAAGAACAGTTGAACCATGCATACCAGCTTGCTCATACCATGGCTGCAAAAAGAAATTTGGCCAACAAAGCTCACCACAACAAATAGCAGTTAGAATGTAGGAGTAAAAAGTCAGATATGGTGAACTTGCACCATCAGCCAAAGGTATTGGCAGGGCATACTACCTTAATGCCCATAGACTTTGCCTCTTCTGATGTTGAAGAGTTTGATTTTGAATGCTCACAGTATGCTGTGGGGTGGACTAGAACAATGGCTAGACACTTATTTTTCTGTGATTCACAAAATGGAGAATTGTTAGAGTCTCAGAATGGTGGACATACATCTCATAAGGTTGCATCCCCATACCATCTCCAAGATGGCCACTCATGGTCACATGGTGATGGTCATAACACAGTAACCCAAGATGCCCGTTAGGTAATCCAAAATTGGCCAACCACCACATCATGGAGGTTGAACCATGCAGTCACAAGTACCTGTGACTGCTGCCATAACCAAACAAAACATACTGGAGGTTTTTGGTATGATTAATAATGTTATCAGTAACACTAGTGTTTCTGAGGGATTGAAAAATCTCATTAAAAATTATGCTGATGTACTTTTGAATGAGGCTGATACACAGCCCGTCATGGAGTCAGTGTCTGACACTGCAGAAGCAGTTGCTGTTAGCAATGTTTACTATACTAGAACATCCTTGATTAAGGAACACATTGCTGTTAATTATGATGTGAAATGTGAAATAGCATCAACTTTCCCAGAGAAGACTGAATGTACTGTTTTTCCTAACACTAACAGCACTGAACATATGCAGTGCATTAATACCATAAGCTGTAGCATTAAAAACAATGTTGCTACCATCCAACAACCTTCGGGTGGGGAAACCCACTTTACATTTCATGGGGATGGGGACAACCCTGATTCTGAAAGCCCTGTGGCTGTGATATTTTCAGCACCACAGGCCATGTTGGGGGGGTTAAAGTTTGATTTCTGAACCTAGGCTGACAGCTGTTTCAGTACTACTTTCTCCACTCCTGAAGGCTTCCGAACCACAATCCATAGCTGGAGCACTATGTGCAGCTTGCACACCACTTTTCTCCACTGTTCAGGCACCCCTGATGGTGTCAGCACTGCCAGCACATGGTGCAGATCCCCCTCCACCAATGACACTTGGATCATCCCATACTGTGACTGCAATAGCAGTCACAAGTCAGGAACAGTCTGACTTATTCCCAGCACAAGCAATAGCAGACACAAACCAGGAACAGTCTGGGTTACTCCCAGCACAGACAATAGCAGGCACTTCTGGCAAGAAGGTGCAAGGTATCCTAATGTTGACATTGTTGTCCTTTCTTTTGGGATCACTGACCATGGTCCCAGCATTGATTAATCCTAAACCAACTTTAGGGAATTATTATTATTATTATTTTGAAACTACCACATCAGAGATAGCAATCTCAGCAGTTTTAGCCCAACAATATAATGGATACATCAGACCCATTGCTTATGCATCCCAGATGCTTCCCCAGTGGAGCTGAAATACAACCTTTGTGAAAGGAATATTTTGGCTACATACTGGGCAATGAGCTACCTTTTGTACATCATTGGATATGCACCCATTTTGCTGCATTCCAATCATTTGCCAACTAACTTTCTGTTGTCATACAGAGTAAAAGATGACTCTGTATCCAATGCCAGACTTACACACTGCTCTCTCATTTTACAGGATCATGACATCACTGTCCTTCCTATCAAAACTCCATCTTTGTTGGCCCATCTCCTACAGTTTGCAGGAGAGGCCCATGTCTGTTCACTCCAACCCCCGACCTACCTGTCCCAGGGACCTTTATGACAGAACCCCAGAAAAGTGTTAAAAGACACCACTGTGTGTCATGTTTTGACTGATGATTCAGCCACACATACCAACATGGGTCAGATAGCAGGGTTTGGAATTATTTTACATTCTAGTGATGACAGAGTGTGCATCATCATTTATCTATGATGCACAGGCATTGTTAAAACACACCTGGCAAGAAAAAAATATAAAGCAGGGAGGCAAAGAGTCTCCTTATTACCACAAATGTTTGTGGATGATTTAGAGAGCTGGTAAGTCCTTGAGTGAAATAGGTTGTGATAATATTAAGGAATAAAAAGATTTTTTTCCTTATGTAACATGATACCAGCACTCCACGAGAGGGTTAAGTTCTGCACATTTTAAAAAATGGCCTTGATCTAATTACAGAAAGCACTGCAGACACTGTTTTATTATTATAGAGACTTGTTTGTGTACATCACAACCTAACCAGTTTAAATAGAAACTGTACATTCATAAGGTTCAAGCATATTGTAAACATGAATCTTATGCTCCAAAATAAGGACCCTCATTTGAGGCCAGTGTATAGGTTCCTTAATAAAGGAACTGAAGGAATAACTTCAAGAAATAGCCCTTATAAGAAAGTGAAAATGACATTCATCTATCCAGTTATGGCCTACTCATTTGGCATCACTGCGGTAACACTCATGAAAAGTTATCTGTAGTTCCTGAATACCTGAGGGTAGATTTTATCTGCTGTACCAAGTACATGATACTCCAACTGGTGGACACCAGGGAGTCAATAAGAACCCTAGACAGATTGACATCCTCTGTCTGGTGATCACACATGAGAAATGATGTAGAACACTACATAAGTAACTGTCTGATCTGTGAACAGAACAATCCTATACCAGCTAGGAAAAATGCATTGTTACCCCAGATGCAATCAGGTCCCTTGAACAACATCCAAAGTGACTGCAAATGTCTTGGCAAACCAGCTATTTATCAGGTGGGGTTTACCCCTAAAGGTAAATTCTGATTACAGGGATCCTGCTTTATAGACTAAGTAATGCAGAAAATCTTGGGTGTGTAATGGGTAAAACAAAAGTTTCATATCCCATACCACCCACAGTCATCAGGACAGGTGGAATGGGCTAACAGGCAAATCAAAGTTATGTCATAATAAACTTGTTCAGAAGAACCCCAAAGGACTGGGATTCATTATTGCCTTTACTCCTTTTGGCAATAAGAGGGACACCGTCTGAGGATACACAGTGTACCTCATTTTTGAAATCATGACCGGAAAATCCATGAGACTCCCAGAACATTTACTTCTGGTCCTGTGTACTACCACTGCTGATGGAGTATCAGTAGATAAATATGTTAACTCAAACAAGACATCCAAAAGATACACTTGTTTGCTGCACAATGTATGGCAAGGCCTAACAACAGGCCCTATCCCATTGTAAACAAACTCAGTCCAGCAGTCTACCAAGTTAGACTGCCTCACAACAAGAGAGTCATTGATAAATGGCTACATGCCAATCAAATGAACTTGTTTAAGGAGATTAAATTATTTTTCCATACCCCAATGAGCGGAATAGTACTAAACTAACTATGTTTTCATTTTTTCTTTCCTTTAAGGTTCCAGAGAGAAAGATGCTTGCTTTTATGCTTATTATTCTTTTTAAAAGTATGGGTCTTCTTACAAGCCCAAACTGCTCATCGTATTGCAGATAAGAACCAATGACCTAAACCTAAACAGCTTGTTGAGGCAGAATACCTCACAAGCCCACATGTTTTAATTGCATCCTGTGGAATTCACATTAAAGTCCTAAAAGACTATGTTCATTGTCCAGAAGGGTAGTGAGGCCCTGTTATGACCGTTGCTTCAGATCAGTCCTAGTAGCTAGACTCGATCTGGACCCCTGTTTACATTTTATTGATAATCAGGAATTTTGCATTCAAAATTTATATGGCAATAAAAGTCATTAGACCTTAAAGGTTTTATCCAATGATGCCCCATAATTTGTGACACTTAATATTGACTGCCCAAAATAGAACCCTGGTCCAACCAGTGGTCTAATAGCCACTTACCAACCAGGTACTCTAGTTAATAATGTGCAGTTCATGCGCATCCCAGTGATTTTAAATCTCACCTTTTTAACTTGAAATCATTTGTTTTATGTTTCACAACAAGCATTTTCAATCTTTTTTTTTTAATAATGATGTGATTGGGTACCCTGGCAGCATACCAGTTACCCATTAATGACCCCCTACACAGGGACTTATAGCGCATGCACACACACACACACACACACACACACACACACACAAGATTATTACATCCTGACCACTAGTGGTATATCTTATGGCTGTAAACCTACCCAAATGCACTAGACATTTTGTTTTTGATTTTAGATTTAAAAAAAAAAAACACAGGTTTAGATTCAGGTCTATTTGGCTCTGACATATCTATTTGAAATAAGGTTGATATAGACATTATTCAAGCACATATATTAAAGGTTCATGATAGTATGAAATATAATATCACCCCCATGTGCATGGTATACATGGTTTTTTTCATTAAGAGTGATTTACATTTACAATATTAAGGATATTGTGAAGGGGTTTGACCTGACAAATGATTATATTAATGAATTATTTTCTGCTCACATTAAGGAAGTAGATGAGCATCACATAGCGAGGAAAGTCCTTTGCAATGCCTACAGCTATTATGTTCTTACAACTCTTTGGTTATCTCTTCTGGGATCTGGAATCAGGACATATCCTTGATCTCACACTTGGCAGATGTATGAGTCAGTGGCATTGCCACATTTTGCACTTCTATTGCATGCGTAAACAAATGTTTATTTGAATCTAGCACAATTCCCTTGTCAATGGCAAGGAACCTTGGATATGTCACCACACACACACCAGTATTGCTCCATGTTTCACAACATATTCCTGCACAATCCTGGAGGCCATGCTTGTGACTCTCACAGTGTCATTGCTGCATTTTCATCCGGCAACTGTCCTTTCTTTTGGTCATCATGATGGGAACTTTTATTGTGAAAGGTTGAAACTACCTTCTTTGATGTTTACCATGAGGTCTTGGAATCATGACTGACTGTGAACTTTGATTGTTGTACCTAAAAGGATCATCACCTTTTATGTAGACTATGTATTATTATTTATTCTAAGGTGTGTGGCCTACACCAAAACTGTACCAAAAGTTAAGCTTTTGATGACAACTAACATTCCTAAAAGACTGTTGCTGTCTGTGAGAATAAGGCTGCTAGAAGATCAGAGAAGGGGGTCAGCTCCTGCGACAAAGATCATCGTGGGCTGTGGCCATCCTTGGAAGGTATGTGTTGATGTGGGGGTGAGTCATGCCAGCCTGTGTCCCTGCATCCTGGTCCTTGCCAGAAAGGATGAAGTCCTTCAGCTACACACCAGAAAGCCACATCTTGCCTTGAGTGGAGACAGCTGGAAATCAACCCAGATCCTGAGGTCCTGGTCCAGTGTGTACCACAGGGTTAACACTGCTACACAAATTAAAAATATATGCCATCTGATTTGTCTTCCAAGTTTCCCTTGTGGTTTGAACTGTTTTGCAGGCCCTCAGGCCTGGGGATTATTATTTCCTTTGGTTAAAGTGGTTGTTTATGTTGCTACCACCAAAGATAAAGGAACTAATAATCAGTATTTTATTTAATGGCCCCAAACAGCTGCAATGCCAACCAACCCACGGCAATGCTTCAGGCCTGCACCTTGTAAGACTTTGGGTATTCAGCAGCAATGACTGGACTGTCCAGGAGGTTAAGTATATTTGCATGTTGATCAAAATCTAAAGCAATACTTTAAATAAACTTGATTTTCATCCCCTACCTCTTGTTTGACCCCAAAATAAATCGTTTGTTTGAATGTTATACTGGCCTATGAGCATATTATTACTGAGTACTTTGTTAATACAAATAACTGAAAGGTACAGTGTTGTGGAGGAAGCTCTTTTATTGCAGGTGCGCAGGGTGTATACTGGAAGCCAGTACCGTAACGGTAAGTGTGGTCACTGTGAGTATATGATTATCACTCACCATTAATTGTGTAATTGAATGTCAAGTAAATGAGTTTATGTTTCTCCATGTGTGGGACCAGTGGGTGGGGCTGTGGGTAGGTACAACTTGAATGTCAAGTAAAGGGGTATATGTTTCTCCATGTGTGGGACCACTGGGTGGAGCTGTGAGTAGGTACAACTTCCCAGCAGGTTGTGCTAGCTTAACATCTAACCCACTTAAAGAATTCTCTAGGTGGATGCACCACACTAATAGCATTAATGTTCAGATAGAGCCACTTGTGCTAGTTAACTCAAAACCCAGGCCCCTCAACCTGCATTTAGGAAGGCAGGCAGGAATAGTAGCCCATTGGGAAGTGGCGCCCAGGTTACACATGCTTAAGTAAACTGTGAGCAATTTTGATGTAATGCTTCTAATTTACACAGCCCAGACACTTTCACTCTCACACAGAGTAGCTAGTGTAACACGGTCCATCTAGCTAATTGAAACTGGTATGGATGCAAGGCCCCCTTTACAATACACATCACAATATTATTTCATGGAAACTGTCCTAAGTCTGGCTAATCTTTATGTTGGTATGTGGGAAATAGAAAACATCCATCATGCCAACAGGGAATGGATCTTTGACAAGCTGAGTCTCTGTACACTGATGATGTGGTGACTGTGCGGTGTGATAGAGCAGCAGAACATCAAGAATTTGTCACCTGTGTAAATTCTACAAACCCCCATTTCAAATTCACATGTAACTTTGATCTGGAGAAGATCTATTTTTTTGGATATTGAAATATCAAGGGAAGAAAATGGAGAAGTCAACACTAACATCTACCAGAAGCCAACCAACAGGAATATGCAACTCATGTCTTCCAGTTGTTTTTCATGCCATATAGAAACATAGACTTTGACAGCAGATAAGGACCACTTGGCCCACCTAGTCTACCCATTTCCCTACCTACAGGATAAGCTGCAGATCCTAGTTAATCAACAGCCTATGTCTTCCTACCCACTACATTCACTAATATACCTAATGGTCAATATCTCCACCTTAAGAGAAACTGCAGCAGTGATGTAGCCCTTGAAAATGAGAACAGAATCTCAGTGAAAGCTTCCGTGAAAGAATTTACTGGGAACCTGGAAAATGCTACACATTTTGCCAGGAACCAAAATAGACAGGACGTACTGTACAGGGCCAAAACCACCTCAGACAACCTACAGTATATACAGTAGAATTACCTTTGGCATAACCTTCTCTGCACAGTTCAGTTGTGTAGAGAAAATAATTAGAAAACACTGGCCAGTTTTGAGGAGGATTGAACCTATTAACAGTATGTTATTCATCCCCCATATACGGCATACCATAGGGCAGCCACTCTGCATGACCAATTGGTACACAGCAGACAGCAGAGGGAGGGTAGGATCAGTACCTGGCTTCCCACCCACAGTCAAGGGTGCTACACATGCAAAAGGTGTACCTACTGTGAAGTGATTTCACAGGGAAAGTTCTGTTAATCCAAAAACTGGAAAAACTATGGTTATAAAGGATCTGATTACCTGTGATACAAGTGGGGTAATCTACCTTGCAATATATAACTGTGGTGCTCACTGTATAGGCAAAATGAACAGTAGCTATGCATGTGTGTAGGTGAACATTGCTTTGCAGTACAGAATAAAAATCCTAAATTATGCTACTGTTTCACATGTTCATATAGCCAGAGGTGACCACAACCACAAGTTCATGATCAAAGGGATCGAAAAAGTCTATCCCCAACCCGAGGGGAGGTGAGGATTTCAATCAAAAGGTCTTACAGAGGGAGGCCTTTTGGATCTACTCTTTGGGAGCAAGCGAATGGCCAGGATTAAACTTGGGGTTTGACCTGGCACCATTTCTGAAACATCGAGAATGCATTGTGTTACATGTATTACTTGATATTAATATTAATTCTGTTTTTGTTATTTTTCTCTCTGTTTGTCTCTGAAGTTCTCTTCCATGTATATCTGCCAGTCTATTTCTGGAGAGGTTATTGAGTACCCAGAGTCAGAAGGCCATTTGACATGGGATACTTTTGAACCATCTTTAAATTTGTTATTGTATTAGACAAGCACTCTATAATGCAGTTGAGAACTTAATGCTAGTGACACTAGTTATAATGAGCATTGTTTTTATGAATTGTAGCTCATTATATCACTTTATAAATATAGCAAGATAGTTTCTCCTTTTTTTCTTAGTGTAATTTTGGGATATCACTGACGTTACTTATTAGTTTGCAGTATATTTAGGTAAATAGGTTTTGAAACATTGAATGTATAGCTTTAAGAACATCCCTATTTAATTCTGTCACTATTTGTCACCCTCCCTTTGGGAAAGCACAAGGTGATATGAGAAAAGCATTAGATAGATAGACAAAAAGGTTTATTTTTTGACAGGAGTTTATCATTAGGACTGTTAAGCCCTATTTACAAGATGGTCCTGTACAGATTATGGTTCCAAGTACAAATCTTGACATAAATTACATACAATACCACACAACTGACAAAATCTATAAACAGTGAACAAGCTAAAAAATAAACATTTCAATGAAAAAGTTACAATACAATGAAGTGAAAAAACCAAAAAAATAACCTGAGCAATAGCATAATTTAGGAGCATTTCTATAATCCTAAACACATGCAATTTAGTTTCCACATAGATATCAAACTTCTCTTAAATTGACCCAAACTACCAGCATTTCTATCATCCAGTATCAATTCATTCCAAATCTTTGTTGGGTAAAATCTCCTTTGCATCATACTCTATTGATTTCTCACTAAAGGAACCTTTAGGCCTCTATTTTGAATTGTCCTTAAAGAATATTTATTTGTAGGCCTAAGCATTTATGGCTTGCCATTTCCATCCCTAAGTGCCACAAATGTCCTCTGCCCCAATCCTTTCTTTCTTCGAGTCTCTAATGAATCCCATTTTAAATTGTGTAATAAAATACAATGACGAGTATTTGACATTGTGTAACATACCTAGCTATTTTATAGTAGACCTTGTTTAAGCTTTCCAAAGTTGATTTTGTCGCAAACTGATAAACTTGACTCCCATATTCCATTATTGGCAATAATAGCTGCAATGCAATTTTATTTCTATCTTCTCTAGCCAAAAATGAGGTCTTTCATCTAATAACCCCTAACCTAATATTCACCTTCTTTACTATATCCTCTATGTAATTATCAAATATAAGACTAAGATCTAGACGTACCCCCAAGTAATTATATTGGGCCACAATCTGTAATCTAGTTCCATCAAGTGTAATAATATCTATCTCCTGATTTAGTAATTTGTCTGCATATTTTGTTTGGAACATCATAACTTGGGTCTTTTTCTTACTTAACAGCATTTCTGAATATTTCAATCAACATTGCAAAGAATCAAAATCTTATTGCAGTTTTTATTGTAACTCTATTTTTGTATTGGCTCTTGCAATTAGTGCCATATTGTCCACATACAGAAAAATTTGTGTCAGTTTACTTGCGTGAAGTCCACTTTTTTAACTTTTTGTAACTGAAATACTGTTGGAATAGAGAATCATGTACTAGCCACTATGTCCTCGTTTTCCTTTCTCCAGTGTTAAGTTTTTGACTTTTGTGTTGCAAGTTTAATGGTAACTGAATTGGATGTCTCTTGAGGACAGGAGAAAAGTCCATTTACTGTATCCTGATTTTCCTTGACATATATTAAGGGAATTTTATCTAAATATCTTTCCTCTCATAATAAAAGAAGATTCCATTGCAGGAGTTTTCATTCTGAGGAACAAACTGAATTCATACTTTCAAAAGCAGACACTTCCAGAGGATACTATTACTTCAGTTATAGAGTTGGGAGAAATAATCCCTTAACAGTGAACACTCACCTATTTTTTCTAGCCATCTTCAAATCTTTGTAAATTTAAAAAACTTCAGTTTGAAGTTAAGAGGCAAGGCAATGAAAATTGTCATATACAGTATAAGAAAGTTATTTTCATTTATTTAGTTAATTGATCATTTATGATCTGATAACTAGGTAAGAATCTAAGAGCAATAATGTTCATTTAAAGGGGTACCCATATGAATAACAAACATACAAACAAAATCATATGAAATTAAACAAGCAAAAAATATACATGATAAAAGCATGTTCAATAATTTAGAACAATTGCAAACAGAAGACAATAAAATATTCTGCTTTTATTTTGATTTAAATGAAGCATAATTAAGTGCTGATTGGATCTTGAAAAGCAAAGACTCACAAATGTCATAGTATGATACAAGAATGAACACTGTCCAGCATTATATGGTAATTAAAATATGGAAACATAGAAGCTGAAGGAGCTAGCAGAGATCCTGGTGGGGTCCTTGGCAGGCCTATTTAATGCCTCACTAAATTTGAATGTGTACCCAAGGATTGGAGGTTGGCTCACATGGTTCCCCTGCATAACAGCAGCCCCAAAGATGAACCAGGGAACTATAGACTGGTGAGCCTCATGTCCATAGTGGGGAAGCTAATGAAAATGATCCTGAAGGAGAGGCTGGTGTCCCTGTTGGAGTTCAAGGGACTGTAGGACAGTAGACAGCATGGCTTTGTCACAGGCAGATCTTGCCAAACCAACCTGGTAGTTTATTATGACTGGGTAACTAGGCAGATGGACAAGGGCCATGCAGTGGATGTCCTGCACCTTGACTTCAGCAAGACATTTGATTTGGTGCTACATGAGAGACTTGGAATAAAATTTTAAGGCACAGGGGCGGGTGCAAAAATGGTGGGATGGGTGACAAACTGGCTGCAGGGAAGGCAGCAGAGGGTGGTGGTGGAAGGGGAACTCTCATCTCCAAGGGCAGTAACAAGTGGGGTTCCAAAGGGCTCGGTGCTGGGGCTAGTGTTATTTGGGATATTTATTGCAGACATTTCCATGGGCATCAACAGTGGGATCAGCCTGTTTGCCAACAGCACCAAGATGGGGTGGTGGTGGATGACATAGATGGGTGGCAGAGTTTGCAGGAAGATCTAGAAAAGCTGAATATCTGGTGGGACACTTGGCAGCTGGGGTTCAATGCCAAAAAGTATAAGGTACTGCCTTTTGAGGCAAACAATCCAATGAGAAACTACCAACTGGGGTAAGAGCAGCTGGCAGAGACTGAGGAAGAGAAGGATCTGGAAGTGGTCATCATGGTATCAATGAACAACTTGGCACAGTGTAGGAAGGCAGCAGCAAGGGCCAACAAAATGCTAGGTTGCATCACAAGGGGAATAATGTCGAGGAGCAGAGAGGTGATTCTGCTGCTTAGACCTCATCTTGAATACTGCATGCAGTACTGGCACTGGTACCTGACAAACGGACATGAAATTACTGGAAGGGGTACAACACAGAGCAACTAAGATGATTCAGGGACTGGGGGACTTACTGTATAAGAGTAGGCTAAAGTAGTTGAACATGTACTTGCTGGAGGAGAGGACGGACAGAGGGGATATGATTGAGACATTCAAGTACATGAGAAGGATAAAGAAGACTGGTACAGGGGGGGTTATTCAGGGTAAGGGTGGGGAGGGACACTCGAGGCCATGACATGAGATTGGAGGAGGGAGGTTCATAGGAAAATAAAGAAAATAAAATTTTTTGCAGGCAACAGAGTGTTCTGTATAACTAGCCTGGTTAAACTGCTAAAAAGACAGTTCACTCACCAAAGGAGTTGTTCAGTGAAGGCATCCTGAAAGAGTGACCAATGGCTGAAAAGAAAAGCTGACGGGTTGCAATGTTAAACATGCAAACAATCTTAGAAGCAGTACTGAACAGAAATATAAGTAATTATGAGTATTAGGTGGAGGAATCTGTTTGATTAACTAAAACAGATATGTTTGTGGGGAAATAAAAGGTTTCTTTTTGAAAACTGAACAAATATAGCAATTATAAATAACTAATGGAACTTTTCTACTTAGCAAGATAAATAGATGGGGAAGTGCACCCCCAGTCTGTTTAACACTGGGAAGACTAGAGATTTCATGCAATTTTTGAAAGAAATGATAATTATACGATATTGTCCTTTACCTGAATTAGCCCTGTTGAATTTGGGAAGATCCTTCTATAGGGATGGCAGCCCAGCAAATGGCAGCTTTTATAGAAAGGGAATAGTGATGTCATCCATAAGGGGAGGAGCTATAAAGACCCTGATGATGCCCATGCACCTAATTAAAGTTATTTCTGTTGAAATGCAATGATTTTAAGTTTAGTATTGTAATAAAGGTAGCTGGGATGTATATGACAATTTCTTAAGGTACCCATACCATGGTGAACCCTCTCCTAAACAGATGAATAAGGACTTTAGACTTAATTGGGAAGTCACGTGTTGATGCGGTCACCAAGAAACACTATAAAATCTTCCTACAAGGGAGATACAGGTTAGGGAGAGTTGGAGGCTGGTCAGTATCTCCTGACTAGCAAGAAGTGAGGAGGCGTGAGTGCTTACACATCTGAAAAGATATTGAAGGATATTGTATGTACAGAAAGAGAGAGGAAGACAAGAAGAGGACTTGCCTGATTTATGGATTTTGTGTTTACGTGGGTGTGCAAGATTTAACACCTTATTTTTCTTTTCTGTAAATATCTGAACTTTTTATATTATTTTGGACAAATAAAATGACAAATGCTGAAGTAAGCATTTTTTATGCACTAAGCTATGGCTGGTGTCTGTTAATAGAACCCACGTGTCCACAAGGAGGGAAATGAGGAGACACTTGTTTACAGAGAGGGTGGTGGCAGGGTGAAATGTGTTACCAGCAGATGTGGTAACATGTAAAACAGTAGGCTGCTTCAAAAGGGGCTGGAACAGGGCAAGAGGAAGGATAAAGGGAGGGGAAGGGAGGAGGGAGGGGCAGCTGCAGAATCTGCTAGCTGCAAAATTGAGCAGACTCGATAGACCATATGGCCTTTTTCTGCTGGCAAATTTTGTATGTTCATAGAAGTCAGCAGATAAAGACCCCTTTGGCCCATTCAGTCTGCCCATTTTCCTTGCCAACTGTGCCACTGTAGTTCTTATACAGTCTTTGGTCATCCCCACCACTTGTTTTCCTTCCTAGGTCCCTTGTACAGGTGTCTGTCCAATACATGCTTGAATCCTGCAAATGTTTTGGCACCTACTACCTCCAATGGGAGGCCATTCCAGGCTTCCACCACCCTCTCTGTGAAGAAATATCTCCTCTGATCCTCCCCCCTCCAAGTTCGTAAAGTGACCCCTTGTCCTTGAGTCTGTCTTTCTGTGGAAAATGCTACCTTCCTGTACCTTATTAACACCTGTTATATATGTGAATGTTTCTTTCATATTCCCCCTTTCCCTTCTTTCCTCACGAGTACATATTCAGTTCTCTTAGTCTTTCCTTGTAGGGGATTTGATGCAGTCCCTTCACCGTTCTGGTTGCCCACCTCTGTACCACCTCCACCCTATCCATGTCCTTCCTGAGGTGAGGCCTCTAGTAATGGACACAGTACTTGAGATGTGGTCATAACAGAGATCTGTACAGGGTTAGTATTACCTCGTTCTTCTTCCTACTGGTGATGCCACTCCCTATGCATCCAAGCATCCTGCTAGCTTTCCCCACTGCTTTGTCACACTGCTTGGCTACCTTCATTTCATCAGTTCAGTTCAGTTCATGTTCATTGATCGACAATTTATGCCTTTGTAAATAGAGAATCACACACATATGCAACATATACAATTATGAATTTGGTTTCTGGTTTTCAAACTTTAAAAACATGTTCTACAAAGGCAAGACATTTCTTTACTTTATGCACAAATAATCCTAGGATCATATTACATTAAATACAGTTGCCATCTAAAATTTTGAAAAAGACACTTACTTTATATAGAACAAGGCTTTCCCAGGGTTCATACCCTTACCATTCTAAAGTGCAACAACAAAAATAGATTTTACCACAAGATATCTGTAAAATGTTCTATATCTCTTGTGATTCATTCTTAATATGTAATTTTTTACTATCAGTTATCTTTATAAATTAAATTACTGCTTCCAAAACCTCCAGGGATGTAGATTTGAGAAGATGAATGGCCAAGTTCAAGTTTCAAGCTTCAAGTTCAAGTTTATTGCAGGAAAAACTCCATTGATCAAGCTCATTCATAAGGAGATCCTGGTAAACAACAATACAGTAGTAATGCAAAGCATAATTTACAAACAGAGTTACAATGAAAAAATAAACATCACATTGTAATGGTGACTACAATCGGCAACATGTCATTGGTACAAAGCAGCCAAAATACACATAACATATATACAAACAATGATACAGGACATACATCACATTATAATGGTGGATACAATCAGAAACATGTAATTGGTACAAAGGGATCCATAGGCAATACAGGTGAAACAGAACTATTAGGCAACACAGAGCATGAGGGAGGGGGTTCTGAGGTGAAATGGAGAACTGAAGTGCTTAAGTGTGTATCTAGGCACTTAAGGGGGAGAGGGCTGGCCAATGCAGAAATGATAAAATTTATTGAGGGTAATGTATGCCTGGGGGTTTGAAGAAATATAAGGACACCATTTCAGGATCACTAACTGGGTTATTTACAATTAAACAACCATCAGACAGAATAAAATTGAGGAAGGGGGTTGGGGGTTCAGGGGGACCGAGGAACTAGGTGAACCAAGTGATGCAGTTCCATTTCTAATACAGTTCCCTAGTAATATTTTTCTTGACTTATTATACAGGGGGCATAGGATTAAAAGATGTACTATATCGTCCTCACCCTTTTAACATTTGCAGGATGATTTTGATGGGTTTCAATTGGTTGCTATCATAGTATTCAAAATTATATTTTGTAAAAAGTTTCCTTTACTGTGGTTCTTTTATAATATGTAGGTAAGTTTCAAGTCTACTGTCTCTTTTAATTTGTGTTAACCGTTTACTAAGCGTGTATTGCTTACATATGCTTAGCTGTGCTGGTTAAAAGACTAAGGCCCGGATATTCAAACTGCGCCATTCAAAGGTGCAAGTCCTTGCGCTGCGCAAAATAGATGCGCAGGGGTGTGTCCCGTCTATTCAAAGGAGTTGCGCTATTGAGCAACCCTGGAATATCGCTTCCCTCAGCCATAGTTACCGTGCATGGTGCAGTGGAACTGGAGCAAGCGCAAAGCTGACAGAGTGGAGCAGCCAACTGGCGGTGGCGCAGTACTATTGCACCATGTGCAAAATCAATGATATTCAAAGGTGACATGCAAATTGGGCCATAATACATGCAAGGCGAGGGGCCATTTGCATGTCATTATAGCCCCATTTGCATGCCATTAGCATGTAGGTGCGCCGATCCCGAGGACTTGCACCTGGCGCCCCGCCAGGCAGCAGCCGTCCGGGACCCACGACCCTGCAGCTCGACCGGCAGTGGCACCGTGGTTTCACCTCCTCCCATAGTCTTCGGTGGTTCAGTGATCAAATGCCGAGCATGGCAGAAAGCATAGAGGCCTTTCATCTTGATGTGCCCATCGCAGCAGCTTTCACCTCCAGTGCCCGATCGCTGGCAGCACATCTTCCTTCACGTCGCCCGGCGGTAATGCTCATTTCTGGTCCCAGTGTGCCTCGGCCACCACCTGCTTAGTCTCACCACTGCCCCTCGCAGTCGGGCAGCAGCACGCCCGCCGTCATCGACCGACTTCTGTCAGAGCGCTTGCGGCCAGAGCTACCGGGCCGCAGCCAGGATGATAGTCCAGATTTGTGAATGAAGTCATCTTCACAAATCTGACTGTCATGGTGGTATGGCTGCACGCCCATTGGCTCTAGCTCTGCACCGATGGGTGGTGCAGCCCTACCGCCAGTCAGTCAGCGGGCGGCGGGCGGGCAGGCGGTGGGATGTTGCCACCCGCTGCCGGGGAGCGGGTGGTGGGGCTTCATGGGTGGGTGGGTGGAGGCCACACTAGACACCAGAGATGTTTTGGGGCATCACTTACTGCCCGCGATCGGGCACATGGGATGTGGGGATCTGTATTCTTTCTGCTCGCGATCAGCACATGGGATGTGGGGGTTCAGATACTTTCTGCCCGTGGATCGGGCACATGGGATGTGGGGATCTGTATTCTTCTGCCCGTGATCGGGCATTTCGTCCACTGACCACCAGGATGTGGAATGGGAGGAGGGGGAGCCACATTGATGCCCACGATCAGGCTGGGGGGCACAGGGATCAATGCTAGCCAGCCAGGTGGCAGCTGCTGTGTTGCATCCTGCAATGCTGCAGCTCACCTGTGGGTGGCCCTCAACTTAAGCCTTTTTTTTTTGGCTCAAAGTTGTGCAGGCGCAGGTTGGGGGTTGCGCCTGCACAACTCTGCACAGCCCGACTGAATATCGGGCTGTGCAGTTTATGCATGGTTCCTCCCCCTCCTGTTGAGCATGCATTCATTTTCATTGCGCTGTTGATCAGCCTGTTTTCTGTGATGCAACTGCCTCCTGCTGAATATCACAGAATGGAGCAAGTTTGGACTTGAGCATGCGCAACCCTGTTGCGCATGGCGCAACCCTTTTCAATATCCGGGCCTAAGTGTAGCCTATCCTTTATTAAGTCCTGTATCTCCTTGTATGGTTTAATATCAATTTCAGATAGGCATTGTAACAAACCATGTAATTTCATATTTTTTTCTATCACTGACAAGCTTGGAAAGATTATCCTTAGGTCCAGATAGTTTATAGTTTTGCCTATGCACATGTTAGGTAGTCTCTTTTCTTTCATGGCATATGCTTTAAGCCAATAGCTAATCCTTCTTTCCTGGATAAGGCATTCCAGGGGAAGTTGCCCCAATTCAGCTCTTCCAAGTGCTGATGCAGCTCTCTGTGGAAGGCCTAACAATTTCTTGTAATATGTGTGTATTGTTCTTTCATTGATCCCTTAAATTCTATTCCCAATATTTCCACTCCATATAGTGTTTGGCTCTTAATTTTAGCATTAATGAATTTAATGCACCCTTTTTTTTTTGCAGAAAGATGCATGGCAAAAAATCTAGCAATATCATCCACAGCTAGAAAGTGTGACTCCTTAGCTAGTCATTTTCTATTGAATTAATACATGTCAGACAATAGTCCCTTTAATAAGACAATAAATTAGATACCAATTTAATTCCCTTTGGATTATTATTTTCATATACCTGTTAGAACCACTTTCTGGTACTTTGGATCCGGATCAATTACACTTTAAGCTACTTGAATTAAGGCACCTAAGATGATTTATTCTAGACAAGGCTTCATACAGTATAAGCACATATATCCCCTGAACCATACTATTTAGTGAGCATTAAGAGATTATTTGTGTACTGAAAACGCATCATGCACAATTATTTTCTTTATCTAATTACTAAATTTATCAATTTTGTTGTAAATTGAACTTTATGCTGTGTTCAACAATTATCTGTTATAAAATTATACAATGTAACAAACTCTGTATATACTAAAAAACCATTTACATGAAGTTAAAGTAATAAAATTTTTCCATCAATCTATGTTCAGCTGCAGATAACTATTCTTATTGCTTCTTTGATACAACATGTTGAATAAAAAATGACCCATAGTTTGTAAGAACAAGTTCAACAGAATCTGGCTTGTACTCAGTTCAAATAGTTTGACCAATTTAAATAGTCAGAGAATTGCAAAGTGAGTTTGGATATGAGTTCAGATTTCTTTAGGTCTTGTACTTTAACCAAGTTTCATGGGCTGTATTTAATTCAGTGCCACAAACTCATTTACATGTAGTCCAGAGTAAATTTTAGGGAGATGGCACCAAAAGTTTTCAGAGGAACTCTAAATAAAGCTATACTAATTTAATCAGTTCAGCTTTGTCCTTTATATTTTTTATGAGTATCCTTGCTAGCTGAATTTCATACCATATCATGCCAATAAATTTCCCATGCCGGCAGTATACAGTTACTGCACAAAAATTAAAAGATGTTGACTAAAAAAAACAAACCTGATAATTAAAAAAGTTTTGATTAAAAGAAGGCATAAATTGCTTCATGAGAGCTAAGACGTATGACGGCCATGTGACAGCTCGATTCCACCAGTGAAAATCATTCTTAAGACTTTTTGTAACAGCAAGTTCAATAAAAAGTAACTCAACTCAAAGCTACCTCAATTAATTTGGAAAACTCAAGGAGTTTTAAACTGAGTTTGGTTTCTTTAGCATCTGGCAAATGGCTGCTAGTAATAATAGTGTCCATTTGACACTAATGCTTAATTATTCCTTAAAGAATGCAAAAGCTGGACAGTGCCTGTAAATCTTCAATTATTTTACAACTCTAGGGGCATCAGTTCATCCAGAGAAAAATGCCAAGAGATTTACCTTACACCAATGCTCAGGGCTTTAATATAATATCAGACACAAAAGTGCATAGCGTTCAAAGATCCAGCTGCACATTTTCCTCAAGATAATACCTGGGAGACATCAATAGGAAAAAGTTTTACTTCTGCATAGTTGAGATATTTCCTCGGGTCACTCCCTGAGGCTTACCATTGGCGGTGGTCGATGGAAATAACAATGAAACTAAGAGGAACATAAACTATAGGGTTCTGCTGACTTTATCCCTTCTCTTTCACCTGGAGTCCCCCAGGCATAGTGTAGACATTCTCAGCTCCCGATGTTCCTCAAAACAGCCTTAATATGTCCCCTCTTTAAATTGGGCACAACAGCCTCTGGGCACCTGGACTTCAGTCTCCATTTCCTCCATATTTCTAGCCTTTAGCTATACATTTGGTCCAAACTTATCTGGGGAGTTAAACAAAAAGATTTGTTCCACTGATCATAATAAACTCAGATAATTAAACATCAACCCCCCCAATCCCAGGCAATGGTAGCATACATTTTAATTATATAAATAAAACCCTTATACATAGCACATCATTAGCTCCAGCTCCAGGCTTACAACATTCTTTTTCCAGAATCCTAAAGTGCCATACTGTATCAGTAATTAAAAGGCTGCTCCAGGCAACCATTATCGAGCATTCTATCCAAATTATCCAGGCTCCATCTTCAGAAAGTCCTTATTGTGATAAAACATTTAATGTGCACCTGCACAATATGCTGTTAAAAAGCCTGCATTAACAGCTGGCAATGATGTTAGTGTTAGTGTTAAGATTTGGCATTTATGTTCTAGATAGTATCAATAATTCTTTAAACAATGTTTTCTCAGCTACTCTGCAGTCACCAAATAAGCCTGCAGTCATATAAAGACAGTAGCAAAGTAAAACAATTCCTAATAAAACTTTCCTGAAAGCCAAAACACCAAGCAGCAGGTAGCAGAGCAGTGCAACAGCAACCATCTTACTGCTCCACCCTCAACCTCCCTCAGTTCATCAGAAACTATTACCCCCAGATCCTTTCCTGGTTGGTGGTTGCCAGTACTGCCCTTCACAAATGATGCATAGTCCCAGGGTTTCTGTACCCCAAGTGCACGATTTTGCACTTTTTTACATAGAAACCCAGCTGCCAAACCCTATTTGAAGTAAGAATTTTGAAATTGTGCTGGTTGAATTAGGGACCGCCCCTTTATGTGAACTATGGTCTCAGAATAGTTCCCTTTATTATTTTTGATGCTTATATTCAATGGTTACTATGATTATCTGCATTGAGAGACTCTTTTAACAGTTATAGCATTTATATTAACCAAGTATTTAAAATTTGAAACGTTTTATGATTTTTATGTTGGCTCGTGCTTGAGCACCAGCCAACATATTGCAGTAATAGCAGATTTGGAGGTGCAGTCACTGTGGGCGAAAGCAGGGCATGCATCAGTAGGTGTGTCCCTCATTCCCCAATAAGCCAGCTGCAGGCACTGACACCCAAAATACGTAAAGTGGCAATCAGATCTAAGAAAAGTGCCACTGCAATGAGAGCCAAGTTTGCCACGCAGTGACACAACACGCTTCCTGATGTGCCTTTCACTGAACATGGCAGCACTGACTGCCGCTGCCACTTCATTTTCTGATGTGGGAACCCACTCCCCATCTGCATAATGCCTTCCCCCTCCATTCCAAGTGTGTGCCAAGGGGGTGCCCAATCCCCCTCAGCATCATGCACCCCACCAACAGTCTTTCCTTGCTGACGGGGGGCCCAGTCCCCATCAGCTTCAGTCCCCCCACCTAGTTTAGTTTGCTGACAGGGGAGCCCACTCCCCTTCATCATAATGTCCCCAGACCTGATGTGTGTTAGCAGTGCCAGGGGTGCCTAATCCTCTGTATCATGCATGCCCCACCCATTTCTATACCAACAGGGAGCCCAAGCCCCATCAGCTGCAATCCCTCCCCATTATGCAGGTGGAAGACTGGGAGCCCACCCAGTGTACCAAACAAACACCTACAAAAAGAAAACTGACCCTCAATGTCTTTTTTTTTTACCTGTAAAAGAGAAAATGGTCCCTCATGGTTTCTTCTGCCCCCTTCCCCAATCCGCACTCACCTTCTGCGTACCCTGCCTCCCCACACTCACCCTCACCCCATACTTATATCTGGAGGCCGGTGTGATGATCTTCGGTGGACTGGGAACATGTCTGCACTCTTCAAAGCTGACTGTGAACTGAAGAAATGCTGGTAAGCTGTAAAATGGCATAAATAGGGTTTTTTCAACTTTGGTGCATATCTCGGGCATTTTGGGGAATTAACGCATCAGATTTTCAACATGGGGTTATTGGGACCCCTCCTCATGAATTCAGTCACTGTCATGGCATTATTCAGCCCCAAAAGGTGATTTTGCAGTTACTGTGTGGAATCACCTTTTGGGACCGATTAATGACAAGACAGTGCCACTGTTCATGAGGTGGCCCTCAAAAACCCTATGTTGCAAATTTGGTGAAAAAAATCCAAAACATGACTGTTTTACGAACGTGCATTGTGCAGTTTCCACACATGCTTGTAACTTTGCGAATTTGTAATATTTTCACTCCAGATTTATAACATTGGCATTTTGCCACACCTCCTTATGAACAGTACAGCTGTCATTTTACATATCCTGGCCAAAATGTGTTTTTGCACTTCTGGCACAGAATAGCACAGTCGCTGTGGGAGATCACTTTTAGGGACAGATTAAGAAAATGACACTGGCACTTGAGCAGTTCATGAGCAGAGGTCCTAAAATGCCTATGTTGAAAATTTGGTGATGGAAGTCCATAAAATGACTGTGTTACAAGCATGCATTGCACAGTTTCCACGCACCCTTGTACCTTTGCAAATTTGCAATATTTTCATTCCAGATTTTCAACACTGGCATTTTTTCACATCCTCTTATGAACATAGAAACATAGAAACATAAAATTTGATGGCAGATAAGGACCGCTTAGCCCACCCAGTCTGCCCATTTCCTTACCTAATGGATAAGCTGCAGATCCTAGTTAACCAGCAGCCTACTTCTTCCCTACCCCACCCCTAGAATTGCCTTATGACTGTCCCATGCATGCTTGAATTTCTCCTGTTTTTGCCTCCACAACCTCCTCTGGAAGGCAGTTCCATGCATCCACAACCCTCTCTGTGAAAAATTCTTCCTTAAATTACCTCTGAGCCACCCCCATCTTCAAATTGTGCCCCTTGTTCTTGTACACCTCTTTTTGAAAGATGCTACCTCTTGGACTTTGTTGATTCCCTTGAGGTACTTGAAAGTTTTTATTATGTCCCCCTCCCTCCTTTCCTCGAGGCTATATAAGCTCCTAAGTCTCTCTTCATTCCTCCGTGCAGACCCTGCACCATTTTAGTTGCCCTCCTCTGGACAGCTTCCATCCTGTCTATGTCTTTGCAGAGATTGGGTCTCCAGAACTGCACGCAGTACTCCAGATGGGGTCTCACCAGCTGTCTGTACAGAGGGATAATAACTTCCTGTTTATTACTGGTGATGCCTCTCCCTATGCATCCCAGTATCCCCCCAGCCCTCCTTGCTGCCCTCACACATTGCTTGCCCTCCTTTAGGTCATCTGATATGACTACCCCCAGGTCCCTTTCCATTTTTGTTGTCGTTAGTATCTCACCCCCCATTGTGTACTCTTCCCCTGGGTTTTTGTTTCCCAGGTGCATTACCTTGCACTTCTTAGCATTGAATCTAAGCTGTCATACATTTGACTATTCCTCTAACCTTGCCAAGTCCCTTCTCATCCTTTCCACCCCACCTTGTGCATCAACTCTGTTGCAGATCTTTGTGTCATCTGCAAAGAGACATACTTTTCCTTCCAGTCCCTCTGCAATGTCGCTTATAAAGACATTGAAGAGGACCAGACCTAATACTGAACCCTGCAGTTCCCCACTAGTAACCCCCCTTTCTTCAGAGTGGACTCCATTTACTATTACTCTCTGTGTCCTATTCTCCAGCCAATTCTTTACCCAGGCTGTCATCTTGGGACCCACTCCCAGGCTGGCTAACTTGTATATTAATCTTTGTGTGGACTGTGTCAAATGCCTTGCTAAAGTCTAGGTAGGCCATGTCCACAGCCCTCCCCTGATCTACTACTTTGGTCACCCAGTCAAAGAAATCTATCAGATTTGTCTCAGATGACCTTCCCGCTGTGAAACCATGCT
Organism: Neoceratodus forsteri; assembly: GCA_016271365.2. NCBI lineage: Eukaryota > Metazoa > Chordata > Ceratodontiformes > Ceratodontidae > Neoceratodus > Neoceratodus forsteri. The sequence goes on along the minus strand of CM028130.1, from coordinate 1,375,470,158 downwards.
GCTCTTGGGTCCTGTGCCTTCTGGCCTCTAGATACTCAACAATTCTTTCCTTCAGAAGTGATTCCATCATTTTCCGTACCACTGAGGTTAAACTAACAGGTCTGTAGTTTCCTGCTTCTGCCTTGCTCCCACTTTTGTGAAGGGGAATCACATCTGCCCTCCTCCAGTCCTCAGGTACCACCCCATCCTCCCATGATTTGTTAAAGAGGGTAGTCAATGGTGTCACTAGTTCTACCCTTGGTTCTTTTAGAGTTCTGGGATGAATCCCATCAGGCCCCATTGCTTTGTCCACCTTCAGTTTTAAGAGTTCTTTCAGAACCCTTTCTTCTGTAAATGGGCTGGTATCAACTTCGTATCCAGAGTGTTTCTACTGTTTGTTTTAGGTACCTCCCTCTTCCTTTGTAAATACTGAGCAAAATATTTGTTTAGTATCTCTGCCTTTTCACAGTCACCCTCTGCCCACCCTCCCTCCCCTTTATTAAGCCTCACTATCCTCTCCTTGGTCTTCTCTTCACTCCTGATGTACCTATAAAGGTTTTATCCCCCTTCTTAACTGAGTTGGCTATCTTTTCCTCGGTCTGGGCATTTGCTGTTCTGACTGCCTTCCCAGCTTCCTTTTGCTTTAACTGATACAGTTCTCTGTCCTGCTCCTTCTGTGATTCCTTGTACTTTCTGAATGCTTTCTTTTTCTCTTCAACCTTCACTGCCACTTCAATTGAGGACCACAGTGGTTTCTTACATCGTTTCGTTTTGTTTATTTGCTTCACACAAAGGCTTGTTACCTCTGTGATGGCAGTTTTTATTATTCCCCATTGTTCTTCCACTCCTCCTTCCTGCCCATTTGCTAGTGCATTCCTTAGGCACTCACCCATTTTGGCAAAGTCAGTCCTCCTAAAGTCCAGTACTTTTGCCTTTGTATGGCTTGACTCTATTGCTGTGTTTATTGTGAACCATACTGTTCGATGGTCGCTAGTTCCCAGATGGCTACCCACTTCTACATCTGTGATCCTCTCTTCATCTCCATTTGAGAGAACCAGGTCTAAGATTGCTCCCTCTCGAGTAGGCTCCAATACTAGTTGTCTAATGCATGCCCCCTGTAGGGCATCTAGAATAACCCCACTGTTCGAAGTGGGCTGAGGCTGCTGCAACTGCACTCCAGTTAACATCTGGCATGCTCAGATCACCCATCAGCAATATCTCCCCTTTTTCTGCCATTCTAAGTATACTTTCCATCATTTCCTTGTCCATTTCCTGCCCCTGAGAAGGGGGTCTGTATACAACCCCTGTGCGGATTGTGGTGCCATTGCCGGTCTCCAAATTTACCCACAGTGCTTCTTCTCCTCCCTGTTTACTCTTTTGTTCTGTTGCTTTGATTCCTTCCCTTAAATAAAGAGCTACTCCTCCTCCTCTTTTACCCTCCCTGTCCCTCCTGTAGATAGTGTATCCTGGTATGTTTACGTCCCAGTCATGGTTTTGTGTGTACCATGTTTCTGTGACTGCCACAATATCCAGATGTTCCTCCTCCATTAAGGCCACTAATTCAGGAAGCTTGTTACTCAGACTACAGGCATTGGTACTCATTGCTCTCCATTTTTTGATGGCTTTACCTTCTGTTGCAGCATCCCCCACTGACCTTTCTACCTCTGTCTTTTTCTCATTTAGTACCCTGTTTTCTAGGGTGAGGCTGGTGCAGCTATCATTTTTCACATCTTGCCCAAAATGTGTTTTCTTACCTGTGGCGCACAATGGCTTGGTCGCTGTGGGAAATCAATGTTTGGGACACATTAACAAAATCACAGTGCCACTGTTTATGATGGGAGGTCCTAAAATACCTATGTTGAAAATGTGGTTCAAAAAATTCCAAAAATAATTGGGTTATGTACGTGTGATGCACAGTTTCTGTGCCTGCTCATGACTTCACCAATTTTGTATATTTTCACTCAAGATTTTCAGTGTTGCCATTTTTTAATGCCTCCTTATGATCAATACAGTTGTCATTTTTCACACCCTGCCCAAAATGTATTTGTGTGCCTGTATCACCAAATGGCATAGTCACTGTGCAAAACCACCTTTCAGCTAACAAACTGATAGTGCTGCTCTTCATGTGGTGGGGTCACAAAAAGCCCATGCTGAAAATTCGGAGTGAAAATACCAACAAATGCCTATGTCATTAGGGTTTCCATCTGTTACATCCCACCCTATAGAGACTGACAGGCGTCAGGGGTGTGACTTGGGATCATTGGCTGTAATGCTCATGCCATTCCACCCCCACCCCCACCCTGCTGCCAGTCACAGGCATCAAGGTGTGCCTTTGAGTCTTCAGCCCTAAAGTACACCCCATTCTCCTATACTGCATTCATTTCAGAGTATTTCCTTATGGAATGGGGTAAGTATAAGGCCCAAAGACCCCAAAGCACACCACAACACTTGTCAGTGTCTACAGGGTAGGGTGAGGTTAAATGGCATGAGCGTTACAGCTGATGACCCAAAGGCACACCCCAATGCCTGTCAGTCTCTGCAGGGTGGGGGTGGGGTTGACGTCAGTTCAATACTTCACTGCCATTCCTATTATGCATCTCTAACTCCTACACTACCAATGCCAATGAGACAGCATTCTGCATTGACAAATGCTTGTTTTGTTTGGAAAGCACTAAATCCTGTGGTTTTTACAACCAGTTAGTAACAAAAACACTTACAGTTAGAAATTTATCCTAGGACCACCCCTTGTGTAGTCTAATGTCTCAACAGGTTACCTTAATTTTGATGTTACTACTAGATGACTGTATAGTTTGATAGATATCTTGGGATGGCTCATTTTAAACTGTTGTTGAGGTATCATAAAATATTTGATTGTTAATTATTCCTTTTTGTTCTCTTTTAGGTGTTGCTCTTTATCTGTCTCTTCTACCTTGGAAGTTTTATGCTGATCACATGAATGGGCAGATTGCTTACATCTTCTCTTTCTTACTTTTTCAGTGAAGCTGAATGTTGATGATTTATGTATACTGGCATATTTATGCATTGTGCATTTGACTGTATTATTAGAGGTACCTGAATGAAAAAACTTTTTTTAGTTACCGTTATACTGAAGTCTATCTATAACAGAATGTTTTTGGATGTTTAATATTCTGATATGGGTATCTTTGTTCATATTTTTGTAGGCATTAATTTTCTTGTATGTTAATGAGACCTTATGTTTATTTGTCCATGAACTTTCTGTATTAATTGATGGCTATGTCTCTCACTACCATGCCCCCTGATGAAGAGTTCTGACTCAAAGCACTGGGGCAGTTCTGTGGTGTGCAGTGAATCTCTGTGCACACTCTTCACCTTATTGGCATTAAAGCTTTTGACTGCACTTTGTGTGGAGTATGGTACTTTCAGGTTCTCAAGTGCAGGGTCCTGGTTGACCTGTAAAGGGGCAACACTCCTTCTTCCTATTGGTGATACCCCACCCTATGCACCCCCACATTCTACTAGCCTTCCCCTCTGCCTTTTCACTCTGCTTGGATACCTTCAGGTCATCAGAAATTATTACGTCCAGGTCCCTTTCCTGATTATGGACTTTTTAGCATTGAAACCCAGCTGCCAAACACTTGACCATTCCTCTAACTTCCGCAAATCATTCCTCATTTTTTTGCATCCACCCCCCTCCTGGTGTGTCCACCCTGTTGCAGATTTTTGTGTCATCCATGAACAGGCAGACATTCCCTTCTAGCCCTTCTGCAATGTCACTGATAAAGAAATTGAAGAGGTCCAGGCCTAGTTCTGGCCCCTGAGGCACCCCACTGGTCACCCTACCTTCTCCTGAGTAGATCCATTTACCACCACCCTCTGACTCCTGTCACTCAACCAACTTCTTACCCAGTTTACTACTTTCTGTCCCACTCCTAGACCAGCCAGTTTGTTCACCAGTATTCTATGTGGAACGGTGTTGAAGACCCACCTGAAATCTAGGTATGCCACACTTACCGCTGCACCCTGATCTACTTCCCTGATCACCCAGTCGAAGAACTTGATTAGATTTGTCTGCCAAGACCTCCCTGCTGTGAAACCATCTTGCCTTTGATCATGCAATCCACTTGTTTCAAGGTATTCCACTGTCCTTTCCTTCAATAGTGATTCCATAACTTACCCCACTACTGAAGTTAGGCTGACAAGCCTGTAATTTCCTGCCTCCTCCCAATTCCTACTTCCGTGAAGTGGAACCACATCTGCCATCCTCTAGCCCTTTGGAACCACGCCTTTTTCCAGTGATAAGTTGCATAGAACTGTCGGGGGCACAGCCAGCACCTCCCTGAGCTCCCTTAGTATTCTAGGGTAAACCCCACCCAGCCCCATTGCCTTGTCAACTTTTGATTTTACTATTGACCTTAGGACTTCCTCTTCTATAAAAGGACTAGTGTCCTCCTCACCTACCACTGTGTCCCTGTTCTTTATCTTTGGAGCGTCACCTACCCCTGCCCCCTAATTACTGAACAAAAGTATCCACTCAATATGTCATCCTTCCTTTGGTCTCCTTCCTCACAGACACCCACTTTGGCTTTTATCCTTGTTATCCCTCCGTTGGTCTTCCTCTTCTTGCTAATATATCTGTAACCCCCCCTACAAATGGGGTTCCTGAAAAGTCTTCCTTGAGCTTGCCTAAATGCTCACTACCAGGCTGGTGTTCTGCATTTTAGCAGTTTAAATGTATTGCCAGAGAGTGCCTGTATAGCCTCTGTGCACTGTCTCTTTAAGAGCTGCCTGGATTGCAGTCATAATTAATCTGAGAGGGAGCTCTGTTAGAAGATGTACTTGTTTGCTGATCATTTGTTAGAGTAGTAATAATATTGCAGTTTGTTCCAACCTGCCTTCTTTGCCGCATGGACGGTTCTGTTTGTTTCCATGATCTTGGTCCTGGACTGCAGAATGGGACAATCAGTACATTTGGGACTCTAAAATGGAACCTGCCTACAGGGGCTTGGTGGGGCCAAAACTTGTAGGAATTATGGTTTGGGGCTTTTGGTGCCTAAAATAACTTGGAGGGGGAGCCCTTGTGGCTGACAGACAGATCAGCCAACCAAACCTTTTGGACCTTGGGGAAAGTCCCACACTGCTTGCAGTTTCAGTTAGATCTGAGTTGGAAAGTGAAGAAGTAACAGCTCGATATAGTTTGAGCAGCAATCCATAGTGGATTCGCACAGGAGAACTGTGAAAATGCCTGTGTTTGGCCTGCATGCTTGCCTGCTGTCCCTGAGAGGGAACTTGTGCTTTTCTCAGGCTGAATCTGAATTTGGAGAGCTAATTAAGCCACTGAATTGTGACCAGGCTTTAACCTGAAGAAGACCAAAGATTTGTTGAATGCGATCAGCCTTTCAGGACTTCCAGCTACCTCTGAACTCCCGGATTGTGCAGAGACTCTGTGATTGCAACCAGAGGGCCATTTGCCTGGTACAGTGGAATTGGCCCAGTTTTGGAAAGACGAGCTACTAAATGAAGTCCAAGAGTTGAAGGCAGGTGCCTCTGCAAGGGCTTCCCCCCAGGACATGACTGCCATTGGGATGGAGGTGCACCCTCGGGCATCCTATACTGAGGGTAGCTCCCAGGCTGAAATCAAATAATTGACTGTCACCCTAAAGGAACTGTTGAGACACGTTGCACCACTGTCACCGCTGCAAGCAAATATTGGACTCCGATCCCTTGCTACTACTTCAGTTCCTTATGCAATGTTCTCTCCAAGGATGAACCACTTGTCACAACTGTGGAAAGGATGGCCATATGAAAAGAGAATGCCGGTCTCAGAAAGGCTTAGAAAAATTAGTAAATGGACTCCAAGGGGAGCTCCGAAAAGCAAATCAATGGCTAAGAGGTTCCCGAAAATGACCACAGTGAAGGCTCAAGAAATACTAGCTCAAACTTCTTTGTGGCTAAATCGTCTGTCCAGACCCCTGCTGTTGTCCCTCCAGACTGGTCCAAAATAGTGGGTCCTTCAACGAAGACTACTGTGGCTGTGAATGGTATTCCTACTCGGGGTGTGCTTGACAGTGGGTCGCAAGTGACCTTTGTATTTCAGGACTGGGATGAGAAACACTTATCTGATGTGCCATTACAATCCCTGGAAGGCCTACATTTGTGGGGGCTGAGCGACAAGTCTTATCCCTACCTAGGATATGTCTGCCTCTGGTTGTCTTTTCCTGCAACTGTAACTGGTGTAGAGGAGCAAGTAGAGACACTGGCCCTAGTGTGTCCCCCCACCGGACTGTATGATGGGGTTCCCCTGTTAATTGGAACAAATGCCCACATGTTTGGGAGACTAGCACAACTCTGCCATGAGAAACAAGGGCAACTGACTGGACAGACCCTAAGAATTCCAGCCTTATTAAAAAGGGCATCTGACTTACAACAGAAACCCAATGAAAAGGACCCAGATGAGCCAGTGGGGATAGTGTGGTAAAAGGAACCTGACTCCTTGGTATTGGCCCCCAATGCCCAGTGCACAATCCATGAAGAAGTCCACCTAAAGAGAAACATAAAGAACAAAATATTAATGTTGGATGCGCCAGGTGATGGAAAGTTGCCAGAAGGATTATTGGTTAAACCCAGCATCTTGCCTGCCCATGCCCATGCCTATGCATGACGAGTGATGGTCCAGATTCAAAATGTGTCAGATCAGGAGGTCTGGGCGAACAGAGCATTCACTCTAGCTACACTACACTGCGCAGACACTGCATTATTACCCAATAACAAGTACTTGGCCAAAAGGAGACAGTGACCCGGACTTAATTGACTTTGGTGATTCCCCGCTGCCAGCTGAATGGAAGGCTAGGATTAGCAAGAAACTCGCCCAGAGAGACCAAGTGTTTTCATTAAAAGAATGGGACATGGGGTGTATCCTGGTTGCAGTGCATCATATATGTATGCATGATGACCGACCATTTCGAGAGAGATCCTGACGCTTCACCCCAGTGGACATAGAGGATGTGAGGAGACACCTGCAGGAAATGCTCACTGCTGGAGTGATACAGGAATCAAGGAGCCCATATGCCTCTCCCATTGTGGTTGTGCATAAGAAGAATGGGTCAGTGATGATGTGTGTTGATTATCGAACCTTGAACTGGCAGACCATCCCCGATCAATACACCATGCCCCATATACAAAATGCACTGGATTGCTTGAATGAGAGCAAATGGTTCTCAGTACTGGATCTTCGCAGAGGATATTACCAGATTCCAATGGCCACGGAGGACTGTGAGAAAACTGCCTTCATCTGTCCTTTGGGGTTCTACGAATTCCTGAGAATGCCACAGGGGATTTAGGGTGCCCCGGTCACCTTTCAGCGACTGATGGAACTTGCAGTGGAACATATGAACTTGCTGGAATGCCTAGTGTTCCTAGATGATGTTGTTGTGTTCAGACGCACATTAGAGGAGCATGAGACCCGACTGTTTAAAGTCCTAGACTGACTGGAAGACTTCAGCCTCAAGCTGTCCATTGACAAGTGCCAGTTTTTTCAAACCTCTGTGAAGTATATGGGTCACATAGTATCTGCAGAAGGGATAGAGATCCATCCCAGTAAGGTCAAGTCATTGACTACTTGACCCCAGCCACATAACTTGAAAGAACTGCAACATTTCCTGGGGTTCTGTGGCTACTACCGCGGGCTCATAAAAGACTATTCCAAGGAGATTTGCCCACTCCTGAATCTCACCCAGGGCTACCCCCCCTACCAACCATAAATACAAGAAAGGGGCTGACAAAGAACCTTCAAAAGTATGCCTCCAAATGGGTGAACCCTTTGGGCCCAGCTGGATACCCGAATGTGAAGCAACCTTTCACAAAGTCATATACCAGCTCACCCATGCCTCCATCCTCACCTATGCTGACCCTACCAAGCCCTGTGTGCTGCATATGGATGCTAGTCTGCAGGGCCTAGGAGCTGTGCTGTATCAAGACCATGAGGATGATCTGAGACCAGTGGCTTTTGCCAGCAGGAGCTTGACCACGTCAGAATGAAACTATCCTGTGCACAAGCTAGAGTTCCTTGCCCTAAAATGGGCCATTGTTGACCAGTTTCATGAATACCTCTATGGGGCAAAGATATTGGTGAAGACTGACAATAACTCGTTAACCTATGTACAGACTTCAGCTAAGTTGGACACCACTGGGTACTGGTGGCTCTCTGCTTTATCAACCTATGATTATGCTGTCAAATACACGCCAGGACTGAACCATATTGATGCTGATGCCCTGTCACAAAGACCAGTCTTCAAGATTGATTGGGTCAGGTTGTCTGAACCTGACATCCGAGCATTGTGCCAAAAGTTTGACAGAGATGAACAGATGTCTGCGGACACAGTGGACTGTCTAGTAGATTGCTTGGGCCCTCCTGATACCTGCATACCGGCTGCTTATTGCCATTTCTCTGCTCTAGATATTAGTGCACTACCTCAATCTGATGATGACAGCATCCAGTGGGCTCAATCCCAAGATCCTATGATTCAGCCAGCACTTGATGCCCTGCATGCGGGAAAAGATGTGTCCCAGTTGCATTCCCCTGACTTGTGAACTGCTCTAATGTTTAAAGAAGGCCCCAGGTTGAAGTTACACAATCAGTTGTTATATAGAGAGACAGTGGATCGCAGTGGTTGCGTAGATAAGCAGCAATTGGTCCTGCCCACGGCCTTTAAAGATTTGGTACTGAGGTCCCTCCACAATCACATGGGGCACCTCGGTACTGACAGAACTCTCGACCTGGTACGATCTCGATTCTACTGGCCCAAGATGGGGGCCGATGTTGAGCACCATGTAAAGACCAGCAGCCGTTGCCTGCAAAGGAAAGCCCTGCCTCAGAGGGATTCCCCCTGTGTCAATATTACTACCAGCACTCCCATGGAACTGGACTGCATAGACTTTTTGTGTTTAGAACCTGATCAAAGGAATATTGGCAATGTGTTAGTGGTTACGAATCATTTCACATGGTATGCACAAGCTTTTCCAACTAAAGATCAAAAGGCCTCTACCGTGGCAAAGGTGATAGTGGAAAATTTCTTTGTCCACTATGGTGCCTCCCAGTGGATCCACTCTGACCAAGGCAGAGACTTTGAAAGTCAGCTAATCAAAGAAATGCTCTCTCTGTAGGGGGGTACAGAAGCAAGAACCACCCCCTATCACCCACAGGAGGACCCTCAACCAGAACGTTTTGGTATACGCATACAATTGCACCAAAAATGACCTTACTGGGTTCTCCCCCTACTGCCTCATGTTTGGGAGGGAGGCCCACCTGCCAGTTGATGTCTGCTTTGGGGTCTCTCCAGATGGGGTCCGAGATGAAAACTATCTGCAGTATGTACAGAAAGTGAAAGCTCAATTGAACCATACACATCAACTGGCCCAGACAATGGCCAGTAAAAGAAATCTGGCAACCAAGAGAGGCACGACAAGAAAGTAAAGACTCAAGAGCTACGGCCCAGATACCGTGTGTTGGTACGCAATTTGGGACTACATGGCAAGCACAAAATTGCTGATAGGTGGTACCATCTTCCCCCATGTAGTAGTTGGAAAGTTGTATGATCTACCAGTATACAAGGTACGCCCAGAGAATAACTCCAAAGCTGTAAAGACCATGCACTGTAACCATTTGCTGCCTATTGGCCAAGTTATTGAGGCTGAGCCAGCAGACATTGCCTCCCCTGGGCCGGTGACTCGTGCTGCTGCAAAAAAGAGACAGAGTCAACCTACCCCAGTAGATACAGAGTTAAGGTTTCCCCCTCAGCAGGCCCAGAATGATAGTGACTATCAGTCCTTCTCTGACGACAGTGAGAGTGACAATGCCTATTACCTCTCCTATGAATTGAGTCAGTTGTTTTGCGGTAACCCTGTGACTAATTGTGGGGATGAAGCTGGGCCTTCTGGACTGTCTAACCCCCCAGCTTCGTCCTTGGAGCCAATGCTTCCTGAAAGTGGGGTGCAAAGCATCACATCTGAGGTTGTGGACTCTGTGTTTTGTGGAACTGTGTGAATTTCCCGAAGAAGGGGCTGATGGTCTGAGTCTCTTTGGTGACACACCAGAACCTGGAGAACAATGTGAGAGTGTTGACTGCCCCCGTTCAGTGCCACAATGCCTAATTGTGCTAGAGCCTCCTAAAAATGAGCAACCTGGGCCTTTGTCAGAAGATAATAATGAGCAAAGTGTTGTAGAACCAGACCCTAAATGAGCAAGGAGTTGACGATGCTCCAGGTTTGGACATTTCCATCCATGCAGAGGCACCCCTCACAAGTGACAAAAGCTCCAAAGTTAGTGCTGAAAGTACAGAGACTGTGGCTGATCTCCCCAGAAAGACTGGCCAAGCTGTCAAGCCAGTATTGCTTTTCAGTTATGATCCTCCAGGGAGGCCAGTGGATTTGTCTCTCAATGTGGTTCACAAAATTGTTTATTTTTCTCAGAGCTCACTACCCAAACTGAGCTTAGTGGCCAATTCCAGGTTCATTGTTCTTCCTTCTCAGTATGGTGCCCCTGCCCCATCCAGCCCCAAGTTAGCTGATAGGGAAGGGCCCCCTCCTACATTGTTTAATGTTCAGGAAGTTATAACATGTATCAGTATTGTGACATCACAAGTATGCCATTCATAGTAGAATCAGTATTACCTGTATGAAACATGCATAAGTATTGTCCTTATGGATATAGTATCAAGACGTGTAGTGAATATGTATAGTAAAGTAATAAGTTTATGTTAACTGATGCATGATGGTACAGACTTGACATGGACGCCAAGTTTTCTCCAGGCAGGGAAGGGTGTAACTGCCCCTCCAGATGGGGGTTTCCGAAAAGTCTTCCTTGAGCTTGCCTAAATGCTCACTGCCAGTCTGGTGTTCTGCGTTTTAGCAGTATAAATGTGCTGTCTCTTTAAGAGCTGCCTGGATTGCAGTCATAATTAATCTGAGAGAGAGCTCTATTAGAAGATGTACTTGTTTACTGATCATTTGTTAGAGTAGTAATAATATTGCAGTTTGTTCTAACCTGCCTTCTTTGCAGCAAGGAAAGTTCTGTTTGTTTTCATGATCTTGGTCCTGGACTGCAGAATATGCCAATCAGTACATTTGGGACTCTAAAATGGAGTTTGCCTACAGGGTCTTGGTGGGGCCAAAACTTGTAGGAATTGTAGTTTTGGGCTTTTGGCGCCTAAAATAACCTGGAGGGGGAGCCCTTGAGGTAACTGAAAGACAGATCAGCCAACCAAACCTTTTGGATCTTAGTCCCACACTGCTTGCAGTTTCAGTTAGATCTGAGTTGGAAAGTGAAGAAGTAACAGCTCAAGATAGGTCGAGCAGCAATCCATAGTGGATTCACGCAGGAGAACTGTGGAAAGGCCTGAGTTTGGCATGCATGCCTGCCTACTGTCCCTGAAAGGGAACTTCTGCTTTTTTCGGACTGAATCCGTATTTGGAGAGTGAATTAAGCCTCTAAATTGTGACCAGGCTTTAACCTGAAGAAGACTGAAGATTTGCTGAATGCGATCAGCCTGTCAGGACTTCCAGCTGCCTCTGAACTCCCAGAATGTGCAGAGACTCTGTGATTGTGACCAGAGAGCCATTTGCCTGGTACAGTGGAATTTCCTTACATGTGAATGTGTTGTATTCTTATAGTGGGTCGTGATTTGGTTCCCCACTGTATGTCTGAACTGTGTTTTGCTTGTTGGAGGCTGTATCCAACTCCATGGACTGAATCTATATTCATTTCCATTTGCCTGGGCCCTGCTACACTGACCCAGCCAGAATACCTGCTACGCAGAGAAAGTCATCGATGAGAGACCGGCATGTGGATCAGCCCCCTGCTCAATGCCTTGAACAGGAATGACACCTGGGTGTTTAGTGTGGGCCCTGCTTCTCCCGGCACTCCAGATCAACAGCCTGCAGTCTCGATTTTGTCCTGCCGGTGTCCAGTAGTGGGTGTCATGAGTAAACATCAGGGTAGCTCCCTGCAACAACAGTTAAATCTAAAAGTGTTGTCATTTGATTGTCTTGTTGCCTTTTCTTTCATGAACTGAGCCCTCCGGCTCCGGATTACAAACAGTGTGTGTTGTGCATGTTGCTTTCTTCCACAACAGGGCCCAAACCAGCTTCAACGTTCCTGGTTAGCCCACCATTTTCCTGCCTGGGTACCCAGAGTGTGTGACTGTGTGGGGACTTTGAGCTGCATATATAACTGTCTGATTAATATAGCTTTTAAGCAAATCAACCTGATTACACCCCTCCCTTGTTTAAGTCCCCTGAATAAATCAGATTTAACTTTGTTTGCATTTAACCTGACTGTGGTTCCAGTTTGTGCCAAAAGTATTGTACTGTTGCTATTTGCTGTGCTTAACTTTGTTTTACAGGGGGACCCCAGGGTCAAGCTAGAGGAACCAGCTCTGGTGGTAAGTGCAAACAGTCTGGGTAATTGCCTGCTGAATAAGGGTCATTGTGAAAGTAATTATTGTATATTGTTCAGGCCACTAGAAGGGAAAGAGGGGGGTTACAGTGTCCCGGAGGGCTGTGCCCAGGTTAACTTGACCACTAACGGCCCTGACCTCCAGGTGGAGGCATCCGTTTCATTACCCAGGCCCCTTAACCTGCTACTAGCAAAGCAGGCAGGGGTAGTAGCCCTTGGGATAGCGCCACCTAGGGGTTACATATCTGAAGAAGATTTTAACGCCTTTTTTTATTGACTAGACAATATTCCCCTCTGTTTTGTGCTTTGCTCTCCTCACTGCCTTCCCTACCTCTCTTTGTTTCTTCTGATAATTTATCCTCCTCCTCCTCCTTCTGTGCCTGTTTGCACTTTCTAAATGCCATTTTTTTGCTCTCACTGTTTCTGCCAGCTCTCTAGAGAACCATAGTGGTCTCCTTTTCCTCTTGCCCCAGAAGACCTGCCTGACACAGAGGTTCATAGCTCTCATGTTCTCTTTCATTTTTGCCCACTGGTCTTCAACTCCTCCCAGCATCCCTATCCCTGCCAGGGCATCCCTGAGGCATTCTCCCATTGTTTTGAAACTGGCCCTTCTGAAGTCCATGACCCTTGTCCTTGTGTGGTTTGGTGCAAAACCCAGTTTTTATACAAAACCACACTGCACAATGATCACTGGTCCCCAGGTGGTCCTCCACTGTGATGTCAGCAACATTGTCCCCATTCGTCAATTCACATGCAGCAAAGTTTTACTTCACTTGCAAATTTTTGGCAAAATCACCAAATTTGCTTCTCCGGATCAGTTCACAAAGTTATCCCATTAAATGAAAATTCACCATTTGTAACTTTGCTTTGCTTTTGGGTTTTTTTAAATGCAAATTGCACTTCAAAAAACCAAAACAAAAGCAAAGAGAAGTTAGAAATTGCAAATCCCCCAAATCCCTGGAATCTAGAGCACCCCCCACTGATAGCCATCCACAATGTAAAAAAATATATTAAATCCCTGGTGACTAGAAGTCCCTGCCCCCTTGCTGATCGCTGGCCCTAATGTAAAAAAAATATATATATTAAATCCCTGGTGTCTAGTGGTCCCTTCCCCCACCAATCACCAGCCCCAATGTAAAAAAATATATATGTTAAATACCTAGTATCTAATCTGGCCCATGGTGTAGAGGACTGAGGCATTATGCCTTACCTCCTGCCACATTGGTGACCCATGTTTGCGGTGTGAGCAGGTCATTGGGAGTTGGCTGAGAAGGGAGAGGACTGAGTGTCCAGCACACAGCTCTCCTCTCCCAGGGAGGATGGGGAACAGAGACCAGTACCTGCCTGACACCTCGAGGAGGCTAGTTGTTGGCATGCCATGTACTGTGCTGTGGGGCTCAGAGGCAGAGCAGCCTACCAGCATGCTGTGTGTGGAAGAATACACAGCTTGGACATTGTTGGCAGTGCATGCTCCCCTCTGCAGAAAACAGAAAAACTGGTCCCGGTCGAGCTGGATGAAGGCTGTCCTTCGCAGGTACAGCCCCTGAGAAGGCACCTCGCTGAACTGGATCCTGCCCTGGAGGGTAGAGAGGGGGGCTCCCTGACACCGTGCCATGGAGGGTAAGCCATGGGAGAAGACAAGAGGTAAGCCTGAAGGTCGGGGGATGGGGCTGGGATGATGGAAGGAATGAGGGCCTACCAGGGCAAGGGAGAAAAAATGTATAAAAAGAAAATAACTGCTGTCTAGTGGTCCCCCTCCACACTGATCACTGGCCCCAATGTAAAAAAAAAAATTAAATCCATGGTGTCTAATGGTTCCACCCTCCCCTGCTGATCGCCAGCCAATATATAAAAAATATATATTTTAAATCCCTGGTGTCTAGTTCCCACCTCCCCTCAACAATCACCAGCCCCAATGTAAAACAATGTAATTATCAATTAAATCCAAGGTGTCTAATGTATCCACCTCCCCATCAGATAGTGCCCCACCACCCCACTCCCACCCATCCCCACCCCCACCCAAGCAGGTGTGACCTGTAAAGCTAATTCTCAAATTATCTTTTCAATTTTATTTATTTATTTATTGATCGCTCCCAGTATAGTCTAGGTGCTCTCATTGTTTACCAAAAGGCTTTTGTTCATATGAGATCATCATGCTTCCATTGAGCTCATGTTCTTTCCTAGAAATATTTCAGAGAGGCTGTTCAGTATTGTTGGACAAGGCATTTCTAGGAGAATTGCAGAAAAGAGATATCCCCTAGGCTCTTATCCAGCTATACTCTGCTGGCTAAAAGCATGTATTATGTTTTGTGTCCCATTTACTAATCTTCACTGGACCAGTTCACCATCATCAGACTGGTTAGGGATAATCTGATTAGACTTATAGATTCCAGTAGTAATTTAAGTTGTAACCTGTCAGACTTACACATTTATGTTTAAGCATTAGAGGAACACACCCTGTTTAGTGCCTTCCCTCAGTATGTAAGATCATTAGACTCTCTGTCCATCCTTATGTTTCTTAATATTAGGTGGCTGTACATGCTTTATGAACCTTTTTTATTTTTTTTCAACTTTCTTTATGCTCTCTACTCACCAGTCTCCTGGCCTCTCTCCAGTGTGGTCTCTCAGGTACAACCTTTCTCCACACACCTGGAGCTCCCTGACCAACTCCTGGTTTGGGTCCATCTCCTCTCCATCTCCTCTGGCCACCCAATCCCCAGCCTCTGATATCCCTGGGGTGGGACCACCAACTCCTACTGATGCTTTATCTAGAATCAAGTAGAGCAACTGGGACGCAGAGGGAGAACCAGTCGTTGGTCAGCAGGACCCAGTACTGTGCGTGGGGGTCATCCCACTGGACTCCCTTCACCTGCCAGGGACTGGGACTTTTCCACTTTTCTGTCCCCACCTAGGCTCTACAGTGCAATGTGCACCAGCTTGAGACATGCATGCTCCTGTGCATGTTCACAGGAGCACCTCCACAGCCAATCCCCTTACTGGAGATCCTGACTATTGTGGCACCTCCAGTCTCCACTGGGGGTCACCAGACAGCTGGATCTGGTACCCCCCTCCCTCTCTCACAGGAAAGGAGAGCTGTCCTCTGGATGCTCAATCCTTTCCTTCCCCACCGACCACCAGCAACCCGAGTCCGCTCCTGAACCCAGGTTGCCAGTGTGGCACGAGGTAAGGCATCCAGCACCTCAGCTCTCTGTGCCACCAGGTCGGCTTGTGAACCTTTATAGTTGTAATGACATAAAATGGAGAAACACATAATAAAAGTCAATGTATTTAGGGACCTATTTCAGAGTTACAGATAAGCAGTTGATTTCACTTTTGTAAAGTAACAGAACTACTAAAACCACATTCAATGATTATCTGTATGAAGAGAAAATATGTTCATACATACAGTATATGACTTGCTATACCAGGCATCAAAGCCCTTCTTATGCTGAGTACATTAAGATGGTTGTAACAGTTAGGTTCATGAGCTGACAGGTGTTTTCAGAGATACAGTTCAAAAGACAGTAATGTTTGTTCTTATTGAATGTATTCTGTAATGGGGGTTGAAATAGGTGCTCAGCAAAAAACAGCACAAAACATAAAGAAAGCTGATAGTATAAGAGCTGCCTGTATTTGAATAAGATGAATTGCATTGACTCAGGCTGTCACCAAATCAGTTTGTCAGTGATTTTGTACTTCTTTGTGCATTACTCGATGCAATGCAGGACAGTATTCTGATGGTAAGTCAGGGTTTTATGATGTGTAAAACCCAAAGCACCTAATACGATTTTTAAGGGCAACGTTTGTAACTTAAACTAAGTTATCCAAACATTTTAATCAATTGCTTCTCTCATAACATAAGTTTGTTTACTTGGTTTTCTCTGGGTTTACCGTCAGGTAGAAGTTGGGTCACACCTAAGGATGAAGCAGGCTGTGAGAGATGGTGGAGAAAATATTCAAGGAAGTGAACTAAGAACAAAATAAATAAATAAAAGTAAATGAGCTAAGAAGCTCAATAAATTGAGGTATAGAAACATTTCTATGGTGTTCTGCAGCTTGTCTCCATGACCCTGTGAAATAGCTCCTGTATACAGACATGTGACCTCTGTAGCAAACTGGAAGGTTGCATAGACTGATCCAGAGAGCCAATTATAGCTCTGATACTCTACGAGTCTCTCAATTTAGCATAATTTCTGTGGTTTTATCATTTAGGATATGCCCTGGGGGAGACAGAGATGTGGATCCTGGAGTATATCTGCTCTCTCCACTCCTGCTCAATGTTAGTTTTTTGGGATGCCTCAGTAACTGGGCTTTATGGTAAGAGAAGAAGGCTCAAGTGGCATGTTTACTTTTATGGAAAATGGAGGCACTGACAAAGTATGATAGTTTTTGCTTCTGCTTGGCTTTTGTCATCTCTGAATATGTGAGAGGGGGAGATGAGATGCAGCATTTCTGAGATGTGTGGTCCAAGATTTATTGTGCAAGTCAGTGTCAGACTTCCCAGTGTCTGCGGGGGAGGGGGGGACCACTAGACACCAGAGTTGTAATATATGTATTTTTTACTTTGGGGCTTGTGATTGGCGGTGGGGGAGGGCCACTAGTAGACTACAAGACATCAAGTTTTTGCTGCAAAGTGTGGAATTTTGCCTGCAAAATTCCACACTTTGGGGTCAATCCACACTCCGTGAACTGGCATATTTTGTGAATTATGCTTTTCAAATTTCCCACCATTCACAAAATAATTTGCAGAGCAGATTTTTCTGACTTCGCACATCTCTATTCATTAGTGCTAGGTCCAGTAATGCTCCCCCATGATTGTGTTCCATTACCAGTTGTCTGAGGAATGCCCCCTGCCAGGAGTCCAGGATGTCCCTGCTCCTGGAAGTTTATGCTGCTGGGAGTCTCCAATCCACATTAGGTAGGTTGAAGTCTCCCATCAGTAACAACTCTGTCTTACAAGACAGCCTTTAGATTGCTTCCAACATTTCCGCATCCACTTCGTCCATCTGTGCTGGAGGCCTGTATTTTACTCCTGTATGGACAATGGCCTCATTCCTTTTCTCCAAAGTGACCTACAGTACCTTTGTTCCCCCCATTTCCCTTGAATTTCCGTAGCCTTCATGCTGTGTCTTACATAAGGAGCCACTCATCCCCATTTCTTCTGACCCTGTCACTTCTGAACAGATGAAATCCTGGTACTGCCATATCTCACTCCTGGTTTTCATTGCACCAGGTCTCAGTGATGGCAATTAGATCCAGACCCTCCCTTGTCATGGTGGACTCTAGGTCTCCTATCTTATTTCCCTGACTTCGAGTGTTCACACATATGGCCCTCCAAATAACTCACCCTCAGTTTCCACCATCCCCTTTTCTATTCCCTACACCCATTTGCGGGGGAGAGCCAGCTAGTTTCCTACCCCTCTTGCTGACTTCCATGCTTTCCCTAATCTCATACTACCCCTTAATCAGCTTAAAAGCAGGGTCCAATTCATGTATTCTACCAGTTTTCCTCTAAGTTCTCAAGACCCCTCCTAGCTGAGGTGCAGCCTCTCTTTTGAATATAGTCCTAAATCCTTTCACTTGTTCCCAAACCCTCCAATGCAAAGAACCTCTGTGATGTGCACCAGTCCCTTAGCCACTCATTGAGCTTCTCTAGTCTTATTTTTTCTGTCTCTACTAGCACTTGGGACCTGGCTTACCTCAGATAATGTCATTGAACTCACTGACTCATTTCAGCTCCCTGCTAGCTTTTTAAACCTTTGTTGCACCACTCTGCCCCATTTCCTGCCAAGTCCCTAGAAGAATGATCAAGTGTGGTTTTCCCCCCACCTTCTTTATCATTTCCTTGACCCTAGGCCCTACCCAGCCAGCTTCCACCCCTAACACACTTTTGACGTTCCTTCTCCTATTTCTCCTATTTGTGTCCTATTTCCTTACACAGTATGTATCCTTGATAATGGAATCCCCAATGACCAACACCTTTTCTTCCCATACAGTCTTTGCCTTTGTCTGCCTGTCTGCCACTGGTGGGCCAGCCTCCTCCCCCTTCTCTTGTTCATGTTCAACCTGTTGGTCCTCCCTTCTGTACCCACACTGCTCTCTCCTATTTTCTTCTTGCCTCTTTCTTCCATATCCTCCCAGGTGTTCCCTGCTATCTGCTTCAGTCCCCCTCCTTCCTTGTTCCCCCACTATTTCATCCTCCCCTTGACCCTTAGCTCCTCCTTGACTGTGTATACCTCCTTCCCCTTCAGTTTACTATCCCCTCCTGTCCCCATATTGCTGACCTTTTCCTCTATGGTTTTTCAAGCCCCAGTCCCCCACTATGCCCCCTGGTCCTCTAGACCTGACAGTACCACAAACCTGTTTGATGCTGGTCACCCTACTTTCAAACAAGCCTTAGTATCTCCTTCCCTTACCCTTCCTCTGCCTCTTTGTGCAGCTTTCCCTTCCCACCTTCCATTTCTCCTAACCTCCTCCAATCCCCAATTCCAGTACCACCTGGTCTATTTGTAGGTGGTGTCCCCAGATGCTTTGGCAACTCCCCTGTCCCCCTCCTCTTTTTTTGCCATCCACCTGACACGTAGCAGTGCTAATCTGTTCCTCACTCCATTGTTCCTTCCTCCATCCCCACCAGCTCTCTCTCTAATCCCCATTTTAACCAATTTAACTCTGCCTGAATCCGTCCCAGGTGCCTGCACACCAGCCATCCCCTTGCTCTCCACATTATTCCTAGAAAAACTGCTGCTCTGCATCCATTGCATTGAACTATCCTCCCTCTCCCCTCCTGCCCCTAGTATCCTCTTGTTTCCCTCCTCCTCCACCCTTTCAACATAACATAACATGTATATAACATATTAAAAGTTATAGGGCAGGTATGTGCCACATGCTTTGAGAGATGAAGCTATTGATCCCTGATGAGCATTATGTTATGGTAATGTTTGTTTCAAAAAATCAAAAACATTGGAATCCTCAGATACTGCAAGTTGCCACTGAAACCAATGACAGCAAATTAGGGAACATGGATGAGTAAGACAGTCATTTGTGGAGATATGAAATATAAGGTCTGGATATTTTATGGTAGATATTTTGAGGGAACCTTGCCACAGAAACTGTAGAAGTGTAACAGTCAGATTGCAATTGGTAGGTGCTGTGAACAGAAGAGAAGAGAGGAGTATGGGCTGTTGACCTTTCTGGGTGTTCATTAGGTATCTAGACAACTGTATAAGATGTTTAGGTCTTTAGTAGGGAGCACTGAGCTTGCAAGAGATTGGCAGTATCAGTTGCTGTAGTGGGATATGGAGACCTGTGGTTCAGAGCTTTTGGATTACCTCATTGGGCATAGAGTTCTAGCATCCTTGGGCAGAATGCTCTTAGTTTGTAAGAGAGGAATAGCTTGTCACTGTTGCAGTATGGGGCCTTGGGTTGATTGGGCATGAATCCATTGACTCTTCGGTGTGGTCATTCATGTTATCAAAGTACAAGATCCAATAGGTTGTAGATGCAGAACCCTACATGAAAATTAGATATGGAGTACACTTGGGACGTGTCACCTGTGAGTTCTTTGTAGTAATGTTCTAATGGCCATTAAAAAAAAATACAACTTTTCAAATTGCAAGGTACACAGCCATTTAGGGGGCTAGTCCCAAGTGGCCAAATAAACCTTGAGTATATGACTGCAGAGATCAAGCTGAGAAAGAAAACTGCAATGATATCTGCAAAATAGCCAGGATATTCAGACTTATCCAAGATCAAGAGCTAGTGAAATAGGTCTTGGCAGCTGGCAGGGAAGCAAGAAGTTTAGGACTTGTTTTCATTTGTTTCTGAACAACAGGAATCTGTTCAAAGCTCAGATATTCCAGCCAGTAAATAAAATGTTGCATTCCTGGTCATTAAATTTAGAACAAAGACAGATTCAGAAGAACATTTAAAGAAAGAAAATAAAAAAACTCATTATAAGGGATTGAAGAACATTGGGTCTAGGAGTCCAGCGAACTGAGATGCAGTATGTTAAGGTCATAAGGGATAAAGAGTTCCCTTTGTGGGATGATTAAAACAAAAACAAAAAAAAATGAAACCATAGAGCAGGCAGAACACTACCTCTTTTTACTATTCTTTGAAGGTAATAGACAAAAGGTGATGGTAAATGCTTTTTGTAACTTCAGAGGAAGATTTGATTAGCAGAGTTCAGTCTTAGTTGACATGATTTCTCCGAGTTTTACATTTTAGATTACAGTATGTTAAGCCAATAGATGTTGAAGAAGGGAGCCTTCAACATTAGAAAAACTCAAAACCATGCTTGGTTAAAACTGCAGGCTCTTCTCCAGCATTTGACCCTTACAGGGTACACAAAAGACGATGCTCCAAGGCAGAAACTGACAAAAATGTCATTTATTATGTTTGCTTGCGAGCATGTGCAAGAAACATGTTGTGGCAGCTTGCTGGAGTAGCAGGTTGTTGAGGTGAGGCTGTGTTGTGGCTGATGCCTCCACTGCTTTTTGGAGCTTGTCTCTGTGGCACCAGTGATGAGCATGCTATGACAGCAGCTCAGATGCATGTCATCAACTTGAAAGAAATTCGTTGCTGCAATGAGGGAGCGCCCCTTCATTGCAAGCTGTGCCTTGTCTGGTGTAACTTTTCAATAAACATGGTGGCGGCTATCGCTGTCTGCCTCTCACAGTCCTGCGAAAGCCAACATCGGGGGTGCCCAATCCCCCCATCAGCATGCCCCCTCCCTAGTTCATTTGCTGATGGGGAGCCCAATCCCCACTGGCATGATGTCCCTGTAGTTTAATTTGTCTGCCAAGGGGGTGCCCAATCCCCCTCAGAATCATGCCCCTCCCCAAACACAGACCTGTTTTATTTCCCGACAGAGTGCCCAATCCCCATCTGCTCCAGTCCCTCAAAAAACACCCAGGTGGCACACTGGGAGCCCACCCAAATGTGCCGAATATACCTGTAAAAAAGAAAACCTTCCCGCAATTTTTTTTTTTTAACCTGTAAACAAGAAAACAGTCCCTCATCTGTGGTACCCCAACTCTTCCAGTCTGCACCCACCCTCTGTGCACCCCACCTCCCTGCATCCCTCCATCACCCCATGCTTACCTCTGGAGGTTGGCACTACAATCTTTTGTGGAGCAGGAACACATCTGCACTCTTCAAAGCCGACTGTGAACTCAAGAAATGCCAGTAAGCTGTATAATGGCATAAACAGGGGTTTTCAACTTAGGTGGATATCTCGGCCATTTTTGTGACTTTTGGCACCAACTTTTCAATATGGGGTTCTTGGGACCCCACCTCATGAACTCAGCCACTGTCATGTTGTTATTTGGCCCTGAAAGGTGATTTTGTGGTCACTGTGCAGAATCACCTTCTGGGACCAATTAATGAAATGACAGTGTCACTGTTCATGAGGTAGGCTCCCAAAAAGCCTATGTTGCAAATTTGGTGAAAAACTTCCAAAAAATGACTTGTTACGAGCATGCATTGCGCAGTTACCACGCACACTCATAACTTCGAGAATTTTTAATATTTTCACTCCAGATTTTTAACATTGCCATTTTTCCATATTTCCTTACGAACAGTACAGCTCTCATTTCCCAAAATGTGTTTTCGCACATCTGGCACACAATGTCACGTTTGCTGTATGAAATCAACATTTGGGACAGATTAAGAAAATCACAGTGACAGTGTCCATAAGGAGAGGTCCCAAAAAGCCTGTGTTGCAGATTTGGTGAACAAATTCCAAAATATGACTGCATTACCAGTGTGCTTTTCCCAGTTTCTATGCATGCTCAAAACGTTGCCGCTTTTTTATATTTTTACTCCAGATTTTCAACATTGTCAATTTTTTGACACTGCCTTATAACCAGTACAGCTGTCATTTTTCACATCCAGTCCAAAGCACGTTTTTGCACCTGTGGCACACAATGGGTGTGGTTGCTGTGCAAAATCAATGTTCCGGACAAAAATGCTATGTTAAAAATCTGGCGTAAAAAATCACAAAAATAATTGCATTACGGGTGTGCATTGAGCAGATTTAGTGCACACTCATTACTTCACCAATTTTTTTATGTTTTCTCTCCAGATTTTCAACATTAGCATTTTTTACACTGCCTCATGAACCATACAGCTGTTATTTTTCACATCCTGTTTGAAATGTTTTTACGCACCTGTGGTGCCAAATGGCGCAGTAGTTGTGCAAAATTACTTTTCAGCTAACGAACTGACAGTGTCACTGTTCATGAAGTGGGGTCACAAAAAGCCCATGTTGAAAACTTGAAGTGAAAATACCAAGAAATACCCACAGCATTAGTATTTCTGACCATAAATCCCTACCCTATAGGGACTGAGAGGCATCAGCGGTGTGACTTGGGATTGTCAACAGTAATGCTCACTCCATTCCACCCCCAACCCCACCCTGCAGTCAGTGATAGGCATCGAGGTGTGCCTTGGACTCTTCGGCCCCAAAGTTCACCCCATTCCCCTATACTGCACCCATTTCAGCATATTTCCTTATGGAATAGGGAAAGTGTAAAGCCCGAACACCCCAAGGCATGCCTCAACACTTGCTGGTGCCTGCAGTGTAGGGTGAGGTGAAATGGCATGATTGTTATGGGCAACGATCCAAAGGCACACCCCAATGCCTGTCCATCTCTGCAGGGTGGGGGTGGGGTTGGCGTCAGTTCAATACTTCACTGCCATTCCTATTCTGCATCTGCCTAACTCCTGCACTTCCAATGCTAATGCCAGCAAGCAAATATTCAGCATTGACAAATGCTTGTTTTTAAGGCTTCTACAACAATCTGGACAAACAGAAAGAGCAGCAGCCTGTCTCCAGTGCTTTAAGATAAATGATCTTTGATGGGGTGGAACTTAAAATGGAACTGACCATCATTTGAGACTTCAGCAAATCAGGTTTTGTTATAAGCAAAGAAATATTTCATATTCATTCATTCTTTCAGTACTTACGAAACATAAAGGATGTCTCTCTGCAGTGAGTGAAGTTGTTTTTACTTCTACATAGACAATTTTTCTGTGCTGCTAGGGAGAAGAGGGTGGGGTGCAGAGGGAGTTAGTAGTGGGAAATGTCATGAATGAGAGGGTCAAGTTGGGAGGGGGAAGTTGGAAGAGTTGGGTTTTGATGTGCAGGTGGGAGGAAGAGTTAATATGCAATAATGGAGCAGCTGATTATGCTGGGTGATGCCAGGCTTTGCCTGAAAGGAGGAGTTCCTTTTTAAGCAGAGGGTGGCAGTATGGGGGTATCTTACAGGAAAGGGTCTACAGGTACTGTAGTGGGGGGCTCTGAAATATTTAAAAAACATTTTCTTCTCAGTTAAGGAAGTGGCACCATATATGATTCTTCATGAACAAAGTGTTATTTTGCTCAACTAAAACTACATGAAGTGGCATCGCACCAAGTAACTTTGCTAGCTTAGTGTCACTACCCATAGTTTTGTCTGAGTGAAGTAAGCACTTCATTACACAAAGAACTACACAAATTGTCACTTCACACTTTGCAATGTTGGTAAACATTACAAATTAGTTTGCAATGTGACGTTTCCCAACATGGCTCATCTGCTGACCACTCATGAAGCAGCAGAATAATGATACTGCACCAGACCTGTAGCTTGCTTAACCAGAGCCCTGTAGGCTGTATGAGAAGCAGTGGTGCGGTCAGGAGGTAGGTCAGACCTGTAGTTGACATCTTGCTGGACCCTGCTGGCCCTATGCAAAACAGCACACCCATTTGGTGTTGTGAAACTTGAAAATTAAGAGTTCATAACTAGGGATACTAAGTAGCCCATCCTTGAAATTTAGTAAAAGAAATTAATAAAATAAAAAAGTTACAAGTGTTAGAAAAAAAAAACGAAATTGTACTGGGATGGTATTCCAGGGACCTGGGTTCAATTCCCAATAGTTCCCATTATTTCTTTCTCACTACAATTTGTGATTTAAATTGCTTAGCTGTGGCTCATATTTCACTAAACAAACATCTGCCATCTCGGAAAAAAAACTGTGATAAAGCAAGTCAGGGAAAAAAGTTCTTGTGCATTTTATACTACTTAGTGTTTTTTTAAATATTTTTGAACCAAATCTAAGAATTGGGATGCCTACCCACAATACCTGATTGGCACTTTTCCAAATTGCCCCTAAGTCAAGTTTTCGACATGACTTTTTCATTGAAAAAAATGTTATCACATTTGCTTGTTCTTATCTCAAGGAAGAGGATTGCATAGAATGACATTAAGAAATTGTGACATGGGACAGTGAGGAAAAATGACGTAGGATTGCAGTGTGGGCACCAGTATGGGAAGAAGGGTGGCATCGGTTCTAGTGTTCTAGAGAGTGGGCAAGGGTATTTTTAATTACATGGGAGACATTGCATCCACTGCCAGTTTTATTAATGATTGGGAGGGCTGGAGAAGGGTCCCTGCAGTGGAGTTGAGCACCCAATCACCGGTTTCATTAAAGATCAGGCATGTAGGAGGAGGTACCAGCAGAAAAGAAAGAACACAAATGAGTACCAGTGACAAATTTGAGCATTTGACCCCAGTTTCATCAAAGATAGGGCAGGTGGGAGGAGGGACTGTTGATGGAAATGGGCCACTGGTTTCATTAAGGATCAAAAGGGTGGAGAATCTTAGAGGTGTTTGATCATGGTGGCAGGGATGGACACCAGACCATTGGCAATGTAGCATAGTTGGGGATCTGTTTTAGTGACATAAAACTACACAAAAATGGTGAATTTGAGTCATCAAATTAGGCTCTCCTTCCAATGATTTCATACCCATAGGTAATGGGGGAGGCACCCCATCTTTTACTATAATCCAGCATTTGTTTTCTTTATTTAAAAGAAACCATGGCATTGCAGTCGACCAAACAACTCTTGGCCATTTTTTTAAAATTAACGCTGGGGGGAGGGACTTGATCCTGGAGCACCAAACACAGGCTCCCCACCAGCGTGTACCACCCCTTCACCAAAACAAATTCTCATATTGCGCATATGTGGATATTGGACAGAAGATGGAGTAGAGGAAAACTGAGCAGCATAGGAGAACTAGTTGCTGTGATATTTCTGGTTCCCATCATAATGAGTTTTGCTGTCTCTCACATGACTTGTTCCATGACTCCCACTGTTCCTGTGTTCTGCCTACTGCTGCTTCTTTGGAGTCAGATCATGGTCAGACAGATCTGAAGAAATGTCCTTCTGGCTGGGCCCTGGTTGTTGAAGCCTTGCAGTATGGCAGTGTGTCAATGGCCTGACCTCACCTACTGGCTTGGCTGCTCTGTTCATGGAGTGAGTCATTTAGGAGTTTGAGGAACTCCTTCTCAGCCACAGAAAGTCATCAGAATACATCATTGCCTCAGCATTCTGCTGCCTTTATGCAGACAGGCAGTTGAGCTGCTTCATAGCTCTCTAAAAGCCACCAGAATGTGCCATTTGGACTGAATGTTTCAAACATTTCTTTGAGCAACACTTGTGTGACATACAATTAGTACAGTACTTTGGTATACAATACAACCATTGCTGTATGTATACCTCCACATTCTGCTGCCTTTTAGCAGGCTGGCACTCTGCTTCACAGTTTGCTATAAGCCACAAGAATGAAATATTTTTTACTACATTTTTATGTTTGCTTGTGCATATCCGCAAGAAACATGTTGTGGCAGCTTAGGAGAGAAATGTGCTGTGAAGGCACAGCACTGTTGCGGCCAGTGACACCACTGCTTTTGTTGGCTTGGCTGTGAGTCACCAATGCTAGCACATACTGGTGTTGACACTAGTTTGCAAGCCTGCCACCAACGTCAAAGGATTTGGCTGCTGCAATCAGGGCTTGCCACGTCATTGCAGTGTCAGACATCCACCTCTCCTTTGGGTCTGAATAGTTTCCATGCAGACAAGAAGCTGACGCTGCAATGCCCAATGGTCCCTGATTGTTGCAGCCAGCTGGTCCCTTATTAAACAGCTAGCGGCAGACAGGGCTCTGCAAACAAAGCCTCCCTTCCCCTCAGCGTTGTCTTTTTTTTTTTCCTTTCAGCTAGGTAAGTCATAAGAAACTCTGGCCATTAATGACCATGCAGTCCACACAAAAAAAATAGTTAAGCTTATCCCAGCTAAGACATCAACACCCCCCCCCCACACACACACACACATCAAGTTGCAGGCCAATTGAACCCTCCCACCACCCCTACACAAGCATTTGCCCAAGGAGCTATCCCAATTGACTGAGTTAAACAGAAATCAGGTGCATCAGATCTGCTTCCACAGGCCCTGAAAATCACCCTACAGGTCCAAAGTCCCATGCTGTGAAACTAAAATAGGCATCTCAGAAGGGGCCCACAGGCAGAAGGGAATAAGACACCCAAGGGAGCCCAAACCATTCGCACCCTGTGACTGCCACCGCATTCAGCTCCAGATGGGGCAGACACCTCCATCCAGCCCTGAGAGCCATTGCGGTGCTAGGAGTAGAAAGGAAGACCTCCCACACCTCCATGCAGTGGATACCCCAAAATTCCCCCAGCTTCAATTAAGAAAGAGAGAAATAATAAGAAACCCAGACACCCCAGAACTTAAAAAAGTATTTATTCATCCAGTAGGCTGGGGTGTGTGAAAACTGTTCCACAGGCAGAAGAAGCGGTCCTCAGTTCACTGCATCCATGGAGAATTCCATCAGTTCTTCATTAGGTCCCCCGGCTTGATCCCCCAATGAAGCACAGCTCTGGAAGACTCAGTCCAATTCGGAAGTAAAATCCTCAGTGTTGCAAGCGGGGCAAGGAAATACCAGACACCGCTCTCCTTTGCCAGGTTTCGAGCCTGGTCAAATGTCTCCCATCTCTCCAAAACATGCCAGTGCTAGTCTGCCTGGATTGAGAGTTTAACTCCTTGCCACCTGAGGTCTTTAATGCCTTTCGTTGCGGGTCATTGTCAGGTTCCAGCTGATGGTGATGGTGGGCCAGAAGGCACCCAGTTTACTTGATCTATTTCCAAAGGAGGATCAAACTTTAGTAGCAGGAGTTGAGGGAGAGCTTTCTGCAGGTAAACAATGGCATCTGAGCCTGTTGAGCCATCCAGTTAGTCCCAAAACCTATAAATTATTACTGCAGTCCCTAGTTTCATAATCATCCAATCGGCCACTAAGCTGCCGAACCTCCCATTCAGCCAAAGCCAACCTGCCCTCAGCCAAGTGAGCCAGGTCTTTAAGCTGGCTCACTCGCTGCTCCATCCATTCCAGAGAGTCATGGGCATTAACAAAAATCTTCAAAGGTGCCAGAGATAAAGTACCATTATTAAGATCGGCATGAACCCAGCTCATGAAGGTATTTAATTTCATTGAGCTCCCAAGCCACATAGCCTGCTTCAGTTTCCCTTTCACACCACAGGCGCATCCACTGGGGGGGGGGGATCAGGTAGACATGTCTTCCTCAATTTTCTAAGCCAGCCATCACCCAACCCCCAACTTTTTAGACTTAAGTTAAACAGCATCACTCACAAGCTACAGCACACTCAGCAACTAAAGAGTTCATAAAATTGACAGATTCAAGCCGACAGTCAAGAGGCGGATCTAGCAGGGGGCCCGAGAATGCAGCCACACATAATTCAAAGAAATGTGCAAGGTACTAGAGAGACATATAGATGCAGTTCAGGTCCATTGATCAAAGCCCAGCTATAGATCACAGCAGAATGTGTCCAGCCCAGAACAGTAAAACAGCAGAAATGTAGTGTAAATGAACACTTGAGCAGATTAACACCCTTCTTGCCCAGTGAGGTCAGAGTATAAATCATCCTTTTTTGCTAGCTAATGGGGCTCTGAAGTGTGATTGGTGGTGCCATCTTATCAACAGACTCAGAGCAGTGAAAGCCAACACACACACCTTGCGACCAGCCAGCCTGCAACAAAGGGGAGATCTCCTGGGTGAGGGGTATAAAGTATTTATATGTTAGCTTTGCAGCCCCACCTCTTGCTGCAGCCTGTGTAGCACCCTGACACCAACGACCTGACTGACTCAGTCCCAGCACTGCCTTAACCATCTCTCCATGTCCACACCTTCCCTAAGGTAATTACATTTTCAAAAAATTATGTTTGAAAAAAAAAGGTTTTGTGTTGTGTTCCCTCTAATCTGTGATAGAAGCAGCAGGCAGGAGTAGAAAGTAGAAGTCATAGCCTGAAGAGCTGCATTGTACTGACTGAAGCTATTCTGCACTTTTAGTAAAGTTTGAAAGGAGACACTTAGTAATAATAAAAAAAAAATTATTATTAATTTAGCAGCCCAGCATCTCTCCCTATAGAAAAGATAGAAGATGTCATCAAGGGTACTGTGACTGATGGCTTTGCGGAGTACACACTCACTGTTTATTTAGAAGCTTGATATAAGGGATCCATACTTTGGCCATGCAAACTACAAATCATTGACTGACATAGTACTAGTTTCTGTGGGATGGATGCTGGGGTGCTAAATTAATAAAGAATAACAATTATTTTTTTGGGGGGGAGGGGATTGGCTCAGTTCTGCCTTTGCTAAAAGTGAAGATAGATTAGCTCACAACCTAGAAATTGTCAACCAGCAAACACAAACAAACCAGGGCAGGGTATCAAACTGAGTGTGTGGCACTGTATACAGTAGTGGTTCTCGAAGTCTCTGACAGCTCAGCAGTATCTTGACTTTTGAAGAGTGCACACTATTTATTTAGAATATTGTGTAATGTGATGTCTATATAAACTACAAATCATTGATGGAGTATTGCTTTCTATAGGGATGCCTGCTTAATTAATAAAGAATTTAAACACAATTTTTTTTGTATTAAGTGGCTGAAACTGCATAGCTGTCAGACAAGATGGCTAATATAAATTTAAATAAATATTTCAGTGCAGGTCTGGGAAACATAAAGAGCTCTCTTTGGTTACCTGCAAATGAACTGTTCTATTTTTTTTAGGGGCAAAATATATTGGAGCTGACTTTCCCCACTGCAAATGAGCAGTACAAATGTCAGTAAAGTCAACTGTCTTTCTTTAAAGTCTTCTTGGAATTTGAGAGGGTTATTACTTCTTGAATAGCATCTTGGTTGGCAGCAGTCTGGTGTCATTGGCTGTGAAGTTCTCCACACAGATGGTGAAACTATTCCTCCTACTTTCCTAAAATATTACTGTAACTCCAGTATCTGGACAATGTAGGCTGCAGCAGTTTATTTCCTTATTCCATTACATTAAAGTGTGTGTGTGGTCCCTGCTACTGATTCCATGCTGCAATATGGACCATGACTGTTTTTTATCTGAATCAGCCACAAACCCCTCAGTCTACTCATGGATCCAGAACAGGAGTTGATATAGGACTGTGATGGCAAGGGGAGTCAATCTTATTTCAATAGTGCCACTTCCCAAATGTTTGAGTTGCTTTACAAGTTAAAACATATAACAAAAAACATATCCTGAATCAGAAACACCATAAATAAACTTCAAATCAATTCAAATAAATTACAGAACACAAAACTTAAAAAGCAACTTTGCTAACAACTAATACCAGGGTAACATTGTGGTGGTGAGGGGAGCTGTGATGTCCCTATATGAAGAAAAAGTGGAGGCTGTTAGAGCACATGATCAGGAACCCAGAGAGCCAGGTTCAAATCCCAATATAGCCACTTACTCACTGTGTGACTCTGAGCAAGTTATTTAAGGTGTATAAATGAGTACAACCTTAGTTCCACTGAAAATGAGATATTGCATTCCAGCAGGGTCATCATCCTCATTAAAAACAAAAAGTGACATTGCATTAGTGGTATATGGAATGGGAACATAGTTTGTAATGGCAAGAGGCAGAGCACAGTAACCAGGGGACATGCAATGAGTCTGAGAACAGCTCTTCATGGCAGCTACTGTTGTGTGACTCCCCCTTCTCCAAGGGTAACTCTGGTGAAGAGACTCCCCCTCCCCCCCCCCAAGGATAATTCAGATGAAGAGGGTCACACTCAGCAGAGTCTCCCTTCTGGGCTTCTCTTTGATGTCCATGGGGCATTAACACAGGTTAAGTACAGTCAGCCCAAACCTGTTCCCCCATGAGGTGTCACAATGACATCATGCATTCACTTGATGCAGGCAGCAGCTCACTCCCTACTTCCATGCTAGATTCTTTTTATGTTGATTGTGTGCATGCGCAAGAAACATGTTGTGGCAGGTTTCTCCACAAGCAGGCTGTGAAGGTGCGGCACTGTTGTGGCCAGTGCCCCCACAGCCTGTAAAGGCTTGTCCCGCTTCCCCCAATGCCGTGGCATGCTGCTGCTGACACTAGTTCAGCCAGTGTGCCACCAACTTGTGAAAATTTAGCCGCTGCAATCAGGGGCCGCCTCATCATTGCAGCGTCAGCCATCCACTGCAATGAGGGAGCGACCCCTCATTGCAGGGTGGGATCTAGAAACCCTGATGTTGTTTGTGAACATGGCGGTGTCTTGCCACCGTGTTCACAAACAATATTACCCCCCACCGTGTTTATTTGCCGACCGGGCCCCAATCCCTGTCAGCTTCAATGCCCCAATGTTTATTTTGCCAATGGGGAAGTCGGCATTATGTAACCTCCCCCGCTTTTATTGTCTGCCAATGGGGTGCCCAATCCCCCATCGGCTACAGCTGCCCCCCAAAAAGAAAGACTCCGGTGGCACGCTGGGAGCTCACCCCAGCGTGCCACATGCCCCTGTAAAATAAAAAATGGTCCCACAACCGTCTTTTTTTTTTTAACCTGTGAAAAAGGAAACTGTCCCTTGGCAGTCTCCCTGCTCCCCAACTGCAACCCGCGCTGACCCACTGCACACCCTACCTCCCCACACACACTCCTCACCCCATATTTACCTCTGGATCTCAGCGCAACGATCTTCGGTAGACCGGGAACACGTCTGCACTCTTCAAAGCTGACCACGAACCGAGGAAAAACTGGTAAGCTGTATAATGGAATAAATGTTTTTTTTTCCAACTTTAATGCATATCTCAGTCATTTTTTGGAATTTTGTCACCAAATTTTCAACATGGGATTTTTGGGACTCCTCCTCTTGAATTCTGGAACTGTCATGGCGCTAATCGACCCTGAAATGTGATTTCACGATCACTGAGCAGAATCACCTTTCTGGGCTGATTAATGAAACAACAGTGCCAGTGTTCATGAGGTGGACTCTCAAAAAGCCTATGTTGCAAATCTGGTGGAAAAAATCCAAAAAATTACTGTTTTATGAGCGTGTGTTGCGCAGTTGATACGCACTCTCGTAACGTCGTGAATTTGCAATATTTTCATGCCAGATTTTCAACATTGGCATTTTTTTCAACCTCCTTGTGAACAGTACAGCTGTCATTGTTCACATCCTGGCCGAAATGTGTTTTGCACATCCGTCTGAATAGCATGGTTGCTATGGGAAATCAGTGTTCGGACAGATTAAGAAAATGACAGTGAGACTGTTCATGAGTAGGCGTTCTAAAATGCCTATATTGAAAATTTGGTAATGATACTCCATAAAATGACTGTTATGGCGTGCTTTGTGCATTGGAATTTATGCATACGCTTAACTTAATTTATAATATTTTCACTCCAGATTTTCAACATTGTCATTTTCCCACACCTACTTTTGAACAGTACAGCTGTCATTTTTCCCATCCTGGCAAAAATGTGTTTTCGCACTTCCAGTGCAGAATAGAGCGGTCGCTGTGGGAAATCACTGTTCTGGACAGATTAAGAAATGACAGTGATACTGTTCATGAGCAGAGGTCTTTAAATGCCTATGTTGAAAATCTGGTGATGATAGCCCATCAAATGACTGTGTTACAAGTGTGCATTGCGCACTGTCCACGCACCCTTGTAGCTTCGCAGATTTGTAATATTGTCCGGCCATATTTTTAACAGTGGCATTTTTTCACACCTACTTATGAGCAGTACAGCTGCAATTTTTCACATCCTGACCGAAATGTGTTTTCACAATTCCAGTGCAGAATAACGTGATTGCTATGGGAAATCAGTGTTCAGGACAGAATAAGAAAATTACAGTGGCACTGTTCATGAGCAGAGGTCCTAAAATCCCTATGTTGAACATTTGGTGACAAAACTCCATAACATGACTGTGTTACAAGCATGCACTGAACTGTTTCCATACACCCTTGTAACTTTGCAAATTTGTAATATTTTCATGCCACATTTTCAACAGTGGCATTTTTTCACACCTCCTTATGAACAGTACAACTGTCATTTTTCACATCCTGGCTAAAATATGTTTTTGCACTCCTGCCAGAGAATAGCACGGTCACTGTGGGAAATCAGTGTTTGGGACAGATTAAGATCGACCGAGTGAGGTGGGGGGAGTGACGGAGCTCAACTGAGCTCTGTCGGGACTGCTGCAGATTTGTTTGTGGACAGAAAAAGGCCCCAACGCAAGAGCCCAGTGCAAAAGAGCAGCCTGCAGCATTGGGAGAAACAGAACAAGAGAGCGAGTGAGGGATGGGGAGTTAGCGAACTCACCGGAGCACTGTCAGGACTGCTGCAGATTTCTTTGTGGGCAGACAAAGGAATCAATGCAGGCAGGGGCCCAGTACAAAAGGCCAGCCTGCAGCGGTGGGAGAAACAGTACGAGTGAGTGAGACAGGGGAACTGAGTGAACTCAATGGAGCTCTATCAGGACTGCTGCGGATTTCTTTGTGGGCAGAAAAAGGCGCCAATGCAGGCAGGAGCCCCGTACCAAAGGGCAGCTTGCAGCGCCAGGGCAAACAGAATGAGCGCATGAAAGAGGGAGACTGAGTGACCTCAATGAAGCTCTGTTGGGACAGCTGTAGATTTCTTTGTGGACAAACAAAGGTGCCAATGCAGCCAGGAGCCCTGTACAAAAACGCAGCCTGCAGTGCCAAAAGAAACAGAACGAGCGAGCGACAAAGCGGTAGTGAGCTAGCTCAGCTAAGCTCTATTGTGACTGCTGCGGATTTCTTTGTGGGCAGAAAAAGGCACCAATGCAGGCAGGAGCCCAGTACAAAAGGGCAGCCTGCAGTGCCAGAAGAAACAGAATGGGCCAGTGAGAGAGGGGAAGTGAATGAGCTCAATGGAGCTGTGTCAGGACTGCTGCAGATTTGTTTGTGGGCAGCAAAAGGCAGCAGTGCATGCAGGGGCCCAGTACAAAAGGGCAGCCTGCAGTGGCGGGAAAACCAGAATGAGCGAGTGGGGGGGGGGAGTGAGCGAGCTCAATGGAGCTCTATTGTAACTGCTGCAAATTTCTTTGTGAGTAGAAGAAGGCAGCAATGCAGGCAGGAGCCCAGTACAAAAGGGCAGCCTGCAGCACCAACAGAAATGGAATGAGTTAGTGAGAGAAGGGGAGTGAGTGAGCTCAGCGGAGCTTTGTTGGGACTGCTGCAGATTTCTTTGTGGGCAGATAAAGGCGCCAACAGAGGCAGGAGCCCAGTACAAAAGGGCAGCCTGCAGCACCAGGAGAAACAGAATGAGTGAGTGAGACAGGAGGAGTGTGTGACCTCAATGGAAATCTGTCGGGACAGCTGTGGATTTCTTTGTGGGCAGAAAAAGGTGGCAATGCAGGCAGGAGCCCAGTACAAAAGGGCAGCCTGCAGCGCCAGGAGAAACACAATGAGTGAGTGAGAGAGGGGGAGTGAGTGAGCGCAACGGAGCTCTATCATGACTGCTGCAGATTTCTTTGTTGGCAGAAAAAGGTGGCAACACAGGCAGGAGCCCAGTACAAAAGGCCAGCCTGCAGCGACAGCAGAAACGGAATGAGTGAGTGAGAGAAAGGGAGTAAGCAGGCTCAACAGACCTATGTCGGGATTGCTGCAGATTTATTTGTGGGCAGAAAAAGCCACCAACAGAGGCAGGAGCCCAGTACAAAAGGGCAGCCTGCAGCACCAGCAGAAACAGAATGAGCGAGTGTGGGGGGGAGTGAGCCACCTCAACGGAGCTCTGTCGGGACAGTTGCAGATTTCTTAGTGGGCAGAACAAGGTGCCAACACAGGCAGGAGCCCAGTACAAAAGAGCAGCCTGCAGCACCAGGAGAAACAGACTGACTGAGTGGCAGAGAGGCAGTGAGCGAGCTCAATAGACCAACACAATCAACATTCGGCATTGACAAATGCTTGTTTTATTTTAATTTTATTTTAGAATTTTGTGCTGCTAAAGGCATAGTCAGAGATAACATGTTTCTAGGTGTGACCCAGCAGCACAAGTAGGTTAAGTGACTTGCTTAGGGTCACATCATATACAATGCAAGTGGCAGTTGTAGGATTTAGACAGACTCAGGTCTGCTATCCTCACCAGGACATTAGGTCAAGGGGTGAGGTAGAGAGATCTATTCAGGCAAACTGGATGGACCATTGGTCTTTTTCTGCTGGCAGTGTCTATGTTTCTGTGCTGTTATCCATGTTCACAACTTGGCACTCTGTCCTCTAAGCTATACTGTCTGCCTTACTGGCAGAAAGTTGACCAAGTCTTTCAGCATAGGTGCAAAGGGTCCAGGAAATGGGATGCACACATGCCAGGTAGTCCTAGATACATGTTTCGTTAGATTTCATGTGAAGCAGGCACACTTTAACTCTTCTTTTTAGGTTGCACTTTGCTTGCTGTTTTAGCATTACCATTGGCTGCTTCATTTTAAAGAGAGGTTGTCAGATTTACAACTGGATCTATAGACTATGGCCATACATTTCTTAAATAGCTGCTGTCTGTTCTGTGTCAAGCTATCATGTGTTATGTCTGCCTCAGTGTGAGATAATGCTTTCGGGTTTGGGTACTTTTTAAATTTATTTCAGGTGAATTAGGTTATGCGGGAGAAGCAGGCAGATGCTGAAAGATCCAGACTGTATGCACATAATATATCTCTTGAGATGCTAAGTCTGTATAGTTTTCATAGTTAGGCTCCTACATTCAGTGTACCTGATTCTCAACAAGAGGGCATTTTATTAGTCCAGATGCTTTATCTGACCTTTCTTGCATGGGAGGCTTCAGTTTAGATACAGGTATCTACAGAAGAGATAGAGCAGCAGCAAACAGTTATGCATGCTGCAGCTCTGTTTGTCAAGTCCAAAATATAACAAGCATTTGTCAATGCCGAATGCTGATTGCTTTGCTCCATTGAGCTTGCTCAGTCCCCCTCCCTCACCCGCTCATTCTATTTGTCCCGGTGCTGCAGGCTGCCCTTTTGTACTGGGCTCCTGCCTGCATTGGCACCTTTTTCCACCCAGAAAGAAATCCGCAGCAGTCCCGACAGAGCTCAGTTGAGTTCGGTCACTCCACCTGTCTCACTCGCTCAATCCTAATCTGTCCCAAACACTGATTTCCGAAAGCGACTGTGGTATTCTGCACCGGAAATGTGAAAACACATTTCGGCCAGGCTGAGAAAAATCACAGCTGTACTGTTCATAAGGAGGTGTGAAAAAATGCCAGTGTTGAAAATCTGGTGTGAAAATATTACTAATTTGCGAAGTTACAAGGGTGCATGGAAACTGCGCAACACATGCGCGTAACACAGTCGTTATATGGAGTTTCATCACAAATTTTCAACATAGGCATTTTAGGACTGTTGTTAGCTTTGCTTGTAGAGCAGAAAGCAGCTAACTAAAATAAGCTACATTTTCTTATTAATTTAACACTTACATCTCAGCAGGAGTCAGTGTCTGTTGAGATTAAGCAAGACAGATACTTTATTAGAAGTAGAAGGGGTCTTATTTAGGGTTAAAAAAGAAAGAAAAGAAAAGAAAGAAAGTCAGCGTGTGTTCTGTGCTGTGAAGGGTACTGTATCAACTTACTTTGCTAAACCAGTAGGAGGAGAGCGCTAAATTGGGGGTGTGGCTTAGACACTATAAAAGCAGGTGACTCAAATTACAACTTCCTGTTGCTTGCCTTGCTTGTAGATCAGAAAGCAGCTAACTAAAAGAAGCTACATTTGTGTTAACGCGTGTCTGCTGTGTCTGCTGGGCACGCTGAAATTGCTGGCATTAGACAAACTTGGATAAGATAATTTTAGCATATCCTCTACTTAGTAAATATACACCTTTAATCATGGAAAAAGAACTTAGTAAGTTTATGCAATGTTTGATGCATAGTGAGGGAAAGTATGGGAGTGAGTATGTATGTACTAATTGCCATCTGATTACTACTCTTGAAGCAGAGATAGCGTTTCTGCTCAATATTAAACCAGTTTCTACTGATATTAGGGAATTGGAAAGTTACATTGATCTTATGGATGAACAACTTCATTCTAATGAACAATTTCCTTCACATTTAGGTAGCATTTCTATGCCTCCTGATGAAGAGACAATTGTAATGACTAGTACTGGTAAATCTGTTGCCTCTGCCCCCTCTTATAAGGTGGATGATTATCCACCCTCTTCTCATGATAATGATGACTGGCCCATTGTCACAAAGCCTCTTAAAAAAAGGAGGGGCGGTCAAATACACAATAGTGCCCCTATTGAAACTCGTAATAGGTTTGAGCAATTGACTGTATCAAATAATGAAGTGCTACATGATTTATCATGTGCATCACCCTCTGTTGATAATAATGGTTCAAAAACACTTTTCAATCAGGAGTTAATGCCCATGAATACTTATCCTAGCAAGTCTCAAGCTACCAAATCAATACCTATTAAGTTAATCGCTCCAGAGTGTGTTAAACAATCACCTGTTTCTGATTCTTGTACCCCTACTGTCTCAAAACAAGTGTTAGTCCTGGGAGATTCAATCATTAAGCACATTGACAGGGCGGTATGCAATAGTGACAAGAGCAACCACACTTGTTCTAGCTTCTGTGGGGCCAGGGTATCTCACATTACTTCCGTGATACCTAAAATTTTACAAAATGTGGGGGGAAAATCCACTGGTTATCATACATGCCGGTGTTAATGATATAAACAACACCCCTTTTAATCGGTTACAACAGGACTATGTGGCGTTATCTAACCTGTTACTTGATAGGGGATGCTGTGTATGTATATCTGAAATTCTACCTGTCCCAAGATCAACATCTATCATGACGCAGAAAATCAAAGCCCTAAATGAATGGCTGAGAAAGTGGTGTTTTAAGCAGGATATACCCTGTATTACCCACTGGGAATCATTTTCAGATTGTTCTTCCTTGTTTTGCTGGGACAGTTTACATCTCAGTCATGGGGTAGTACACTTACGGGGAAAAGTATCACTAAAATCATAAATCATTGTTTAAACTAAAAACAATGGGAGAGAATGGGTCTATTCCCAAGTCTCTGAATACTTACCAAAATATTATTACAACTAAATGTAAATTCCTAGCTTTGAATGCAAGATCTTTAAACCAACTCAGATTAGCAGAACTCAAAGCCAAATGCAAAACTTTAAATATAGGTGAGGTGGGAGAAACTGAAACTTGGTGGGACGCATCCTCAATTTGGTCCAGAGAAATTCCAGGTTATAAGTTATATCATAAAAACAGACTAGATAAGCAAGGCTGTGGAGTTTGTATGTACATACGAAATGATATTCCTTCTTTTGAAGTGTGTTCTCCCTTTCCTTTGGAAAGTATATGGAGTTAAATCTTATTGAAGGAGCAGTCCTATATAACTATTGATAACATCTATCGACCTCCATCTGCAAATTCAGATTACACAACTGATATGTTTAAAGAAATTTCACATTTTTCAGAATCTCAAGATACTGTAATATTTGGTGACTTTAACCTCCCTCATATTAACTGGGACTCATTCTCAGGACAGTCCTATGCTGAGAAAGGACTAATAGATGTGGTAGTTAGTACTGGATTACAACAACTTGTTACTGAACCCATTCGAGGTCATAATATTTTGGATCTATTATTTACTAACATAGAGCAACAAATTAGCAATTTACAAATTTGGGATCCACTTGGGACCAGTGATCATTCATCTAATCTTTTTGAAATTCAACAGTTTAAAACTACACAAAGGAAGTTATACTATACAAAAAATTATAACAAAGCAAATTTTTCTAAATTCAATGAATACTTACAAAACATAAACTGGGAATCTAATCTTCTTAATTGTACAATACAACAAGCTTGGGACTTTTTCCAAAACATTGTACATTATTTGGAAAATACCTTTTTTCCATCTAAGGAGGACATTTAACAATAAAGGAAAAATTCCCCCTTGGTTCAACAAGACAATTAAAAATCAGATTAAAATAAAAATTAAACTTTTTAGGAAACTTAAGAATAGCTCTGTTGCATTTAAAACTACTCTATTACATAAATACAGACTATCTGTGAAAAACTTAAAAAATTCTATTAAATTGGCAAAAAATAAGCTAGAATTTAAACTAGCTCACATAAAAGACTGTCACAAATCTCTTTTCTCCTATATAAATAGTAAAAAAGGTGTATCAAGGACCATTGGTCCCATTATAACCAATGGCTCTTCTCTATCTGATATAGTAACCTCGAATCTCTTTAATAAGTACTTTTGTTCTGTCTTCTCGCAAAAATCACCTATTAGTACATTTAAAGTTCACCACATAGATTATCATAGGTTCTATCCAACTGACATTATACAGGCTATCAAAAAACTAAAAAAAAATATTAGTCTGGGCCCAGATGGTATTCATCCATGGTTTCTGATCGAAACCTCTATAAATATTTCTATACATTTGTCAATTCTTTTCAATAAATCCTTACAAGAAAGCATTGTACCAAATGATTGGCTTTCAGCAATAGTTACTCCCACATTTAAAAAAGGCAATAGAGGTTCTGTGCAAAATTATCGTCCAATTAGCCTGACCTCAGTGGTGGGTAAATTAATGGATCGAGTAATGAAGTCTCTAATAGATCAAGAGTGTAAAAAATTAGGAATTTATGATTCAAATCAGCATGGGTTTACTCCCAAGTATTCCTGCACCACCAATCTGATATATTTTTACAATAATATAAGTACTCTACTAGATGTGGGTATCCCTACTGATGTAATTATTTTGGACTTTAGTAGAGCTTTTGTTAAAGTCTCACATGAAAAACTCATTACTAAAATGCACAATCTAGGTTTGTCACCTGATATTGTCAACTGGACTTTAAACTGGTTGACAAATCATTCTCAGAGAGTCAGAATTAATGATATCTTGTCTGATTCGGGTAGTGTGACAAGTGGTGTACCACAGGGATCGGTCTTGGGACCAACATTGTTTAACCTCTTTATCAGTGATTTACAAGCAGGGCCAAATAACTTCATAGTTAAATTTGCAGACCATACTAAATTGGGGGGCAAGGTTAATAATCAAGAAAATATTTCTGCATTAAAGAAGGATTTGGAAAAATTAACACTTTGGGCAAATGAAAATCATATGCAGTTTAATCAAGACAAATGTTTAGTAGTGCATTTCAGTGTAAATAATCCAAAAACGATATATCATATAAACGGACTACCACTTCACTCATCAAACTGTGAAAAAGATTTAGGGATACATGTTAATAATAAACTTATAATAAATGATCACTGTGTTAGAACTGCTTGCATGACCAACAGACTTTTGAGGCAAATAAAACACACTTTTGTTAATCGCACTGAACAATGTGTTATTCCATTGTATAGGGCATACATTAGACCGTTATCTAGACTATGGATCCCCTTTCTGGAATCCAAACCAAAAAAAAAGACATAGCAATTCTTGAACAGGTTCAAAGGAGAGTAACTAGTATGATTCCAAGATTAACAAACTTGGATTATCAGAACAGATTAAAAGCTGCTGGTCTCTTCTCTCTTCGAACTAGAAGATTAAGAGGTGATATGCTTATGGTTTTTAATTTAATAAATACACCAGCTCTAATGGAAAAATGTGGTCTAACACTCTCCAAAAGGAGACATGTTCCGAGACTGCATAATAAACAGCTTGAAGTAAAACTTATAAAACCAGCAAAAGGGGAAACTGTTTTCAATAAGAGTATCCATTGTATGGAACACCTTGCCACAAGAACTGGTAGAGGCAACTAGTGCCACCGTCTTTAAAAACAAATTAGATGTTTGGTTGAGGGATAATAGATAAATAATGTCCCACATAGTGTAGGGAACAGTCTTGGTGGGCTCTGGCCTTCTTCTGTTCTTTCATACCAAGTAATACCAAGTAAGTAATAGGACCTCTGCTCCCGAACAGTGTCACTGTGATTTTCGTAATGCATCCAGAACACTGATTTCCCACAGCGCCAGTGCTATTCTGCACTGGAAGTGTGAAAACACATTTCAGCCAGGATGTGAAAAATGACAGCTGCACTATTCATAAAGAGATATGGAACAATGGCAATGATGAAAATCTGGAGTGCAAATATTGCAAATTGGTGAAGTTACGAGCGTGAGTGGAAACTGTGCAACACACGCTCGTGACACAGTCATTTTGTGGACTTCCATCACCAAATTTTCAACATAGGCATTTTAGGACCTCTGCTAATGAACAGTGTCACTGTGATTTTGTTAATGTGTCCCAAACATTCATTTCCCACAGTGACTAAGCTATGCTGCGCTGGAAGTGTCAAAACACATTTCGGCCATGATGTGGAAAATGACAGCTGTACTGTTCATAAGGAGGTGCCAGAAAGTGGCAATGTTTAAAATCTGCAGTGAAAATATTGTGAATTTGTGAAGTTATGAGTGTGCATAGCAACTGCGCAACGCACGCTCGTAAACAAGTAATTTCTTGGATTTTTTCCACCAAATTTGCAACATAGACTTTTAGAGAGCCCACCTCATGAACACTGGCACTGTCATTTCATTAGTCAGTCCCAAAAGGTGATTCAGTGCAGTGACCGCGAAATCACCTTTCTGACTGAATAACGCCATGACAGTGGCTGAATTCATGAGGAGGGGTCCCAAAAACCGCATGTTGAAAATGTGGTGCCAAAAGTCCAAGAAATGCATGAGATATGCATCAAAGTTGAAAAAAAAACCCTATTTATGCCTTTATACAGCTTACTGGCATTTCCTCAGTTCGCAGTCGTCTTTGAAGAGTGCAGACGTGTTCCTGGTCCACCGAAGATCGTCGCTCCGGGCTCCACAGGTATGTATGGGGTGAGGGGGATATGGGGAGACAGGGTGCGCAGAGGGTGGGTGCGGGTTGTGGGAGGGGAGCAGGGAGATGGCGAGGGACTGTTTTCTTTCTCTACAGGCTAAAAAAAACAAAAAACATTGCAGGATGGTTTTCTTTTTTTACAGGGCTGTTTGGCATGCTGGGGTGGGCTCCCAGCATGCCAACAGAGTGTTTCTTTTGGGGGGGCAGCTCTAGCCAATGGGGAATTGGGCACACCCGTCAGCACAGAAGGGGGGGCGCATGAGCTGAGGGGGATTGGGCACTCACTCGGCATAACTGCACTGGGTGTTTGGGGGGTTGGATTATGCCAACAGGGAGTGGCCTTCCCCATCAAAAAATTAAACTGTGAAGGGAGAAATAATGCCGACAAGGAGTGGGCTCCCCGTCGGCAACATGAACTCAGGGCACTGAAGCCGATGGGGATTGGGGCCCCCGTCAGCAAACAAATACTGTGGTGGGGGGGCACATGCTGCCAAGGGGGAATGGGCACCCCCTCGGCAGTGAGGGTATGTTATATTGTTTGTGAACATGGCAGCAAGCTGCAGCCATGTTCACAAACAATATCACAGTACCAAGGTTCCACCCAGAAATGACGAATCGTTCCCTCATTGCAGCAGAATGGCTTACGCTGCAATGACGAGGTGGCCCCGATTGCAGCGGCTGAAACCTTACAAGGTTGTGGCATGCTGGCTGAACTACTGTCAGCAGCAGTGTGCCACTCCATTGGCAATAGTGGACCAAGCCTCTGAAGGCTTTGGGGGCATTGGCCACAACAGTGCCACGCCTCCACAACCTGCTTCTGCAGCAGCTGCCGCAATATGTTTCCTGCACAGGCACGCAATCAACATAAAAGGTTCTCACCACTGATATATTGTATTGCACTATTTGATTCTCTGTTCAGAGGACTGCACATCTAAACTGAAGCTGTTATTTATTTGTAGTTACTTAAGTGAGAGTGACTACTATTACATATAATTTAGAAACATAGATACAACAGCACATGCATTCCCATTTATTAATCAGAATTATATGTTTTCAATACATAAAGAAAGCAGTTGAACATGTTAATAAGCTTCTGTTGCATGTATAAGAGGTGACAATTGTTGATCTGTTTCAGTCTCTCCATTCCCATCTTTAGTTTATTTACAGAGGAAAGCTTTCCTACCTACCATAGCATCTGTAATTGCTCATACCATTAATGTATGTTTACATTTATTTACAGTTATGCTGCTACTGGAAAAAGTGGCATGTTTTTTATTCTAGCCTACCTCAGTGACATCAGGGGCCACTAAGAAGTTAGACACCCGAAGTGATTCACAGAAATCTTCCTTTGACAACTTTTTTGTTTGACTTTTGGAGGTGTGTGTGGTGGGGTCTCTCCTTTCATATAGCAACCATACAGTTTCAGTCATGGCTAGGATGCTAAGCCTTTGATACCCACCTAATTGCTAACTGTACAGTGAGGATGGACTAGGAACACATTTGTGTTTGTTTGTGTGCATGTGTGCGTGCGTGTGTGTGTGGGGGGGTGTTAGTGGTGGGTATCCAGTGGCATTAGTGTTGACACAAAGGTGCAGTAGAGCCATGTCCCCCCCAGCCTTTTAGCCGTGGTTGCACCCATGACACCGTGGCTCGACCATAATGGGAGATTTCAGACTCAGGCCACCAGATGAGGCAGGCAATTTGTACTTTTTCGCTGAGAGTTCTTCTGAAATTCCAGCTTCAGTCATAGCCAGAGAAGTTTAGATCAATGCCAGTTGAGGTTTAACTACCAATTTCCAATGGGGGGGGGCAGAAAATAGTAATTTTAATAGAAGTGGGATGGAGCCTTGGGTGCCTGCCTGTCTCTAGCTGAGCTGAATCAGGTGACCTCCCTTGGTTTGTATTTTTGCTGTTTTTTCCTTTTTATTGTATTGGTGTTTGGTGTTTGTGTTATTTGTTCTTGTATTGCATTCCTGAAATTTAATAACATATAATTAATGGAAAAAAAACTTTACCAAGGCCACTGTAGCAGTGTAGAGAATCAGAATTCTTCCCAGGGAC
This sequence comes from Neoceratodus forsteri, assembly GCA_016271365.2. Classification (NCBI taxonomy): domain Eukaryota; kingdom Metazoa; phylum Chordata; order Ceratodontiformes; family Ceratodontidae; genus Neoceratodus; species Neoceratodus forsteri. The sequence continues at coordinate 1,375,426,678 of CM028130.1, read as the reverse complement.
AAGAGTGTGGGGACTCTGCTCTCTATGTATGTGATTCTGGGGGATCCAGGCTTGAGACTAGAGGTGGCAGACTGGGTTAATGGGGGAGGAAAGCTTGGCAGGCTGCTGGGTAGGGCGTTACTTTATTTTTGAAGAATGGGAGAAATTATTTGGTGAAGTCCAACCCTCACTGTCTTCTTTATCTAGCCTCAGCCCACAGCAGAGACTACACCACAGGGGGACCCCAGCAGTAGGCCAGCAGTGCCAGATTGAAGGTAAGGGAGGGATACCAGGGTGTGGGAGGGGAGGGCTTTTTCCTGACCCACTAACAGGCTCCCTGGTGTTTGTACTGTGTGGGGGAGGGGAGGTTTCCGAATGGGTTAGGATGCGGAGTTGGATGTAAAATCAGAACTCCTGATTCTGACCCCAGTTCCAACTCTGGTGTCTTACATGGTATTGGAACAGAATTTGAGTTGGAATCGTAAGTTCTGAGTATGCCATCGATGCACAATGCAATGGAATCAGCAGATTCCGAGCAACCCTAATTTACATTATTTATTAATTCACTGTATTTGCTGCTAGGGTACTGCTATGGTTAATGTATTCTTTTGATTGTGTCCATTGGAATTGCATTGTGTTTGCACCCACTGTGTTGTATACTGTGTTCATGATGTGTAGTGCATATGGTTTTATGTTCTAATGTCTTATTATTCTTTTATAACTATCTTGGTCTTGCTAAAAGCAGGTAAATATTTTGTCTTCAGCACATACCAGGTAAAAAAAATTAAATAAAAAGAAAATGGTATTTATCATCAACGTGCAGATCAGAAACACAAACAGAGATTTTTAAAGGACAGTTCATTTTAGTTTACAAGTTTTGGCCAGGAAATACACACTTTGCCAAGACTTGTTTCCAGGTGAATCCTGGGAGCACAGAGAAGCCAAGTGACGTGTCCATGGTCAGACAATATGCAAGTGGTGACTGTGGGATTCAAACCTTGTTCTCCAGGTTTGCAGCTCAGTGCTCTTTAACCACTACACTATCCTGCTAGATGGAGAAATAACAGAAATGAGACCCATATTTAAAAAATTGCTTTTACAGGAAAGTATTATCTACAGATTCAAAACAGGTCTCCTTCAAGGCCCTTGGAAATGCCTGAAGACCATTACATCTCCATCAGGTCATTATCCTACAGACAATGTCCTTGCCCTTAGTTTTTCTTACTTAAGTCCAGACACCCTCGATAAAAATAGCCTTCTGGTTCTCGGTTTAGTTTTCTCTCTTTACTATCATGTCATCCTATTTACTGTGAGCACAGCTTCATCTCCAGATATTCAACAACCCTAGTTATTGCTGCCTGTGCTTAAAAATGTACTATCCTATCTATTATTTGCAATTATATTTTATAGAGCTCTCATTGTCCCTGGGGACACTGGGAAAATTCATTTTTAGACACGTTACAGATTCTGTTTCATATATTACATGTATTTCGCTTCCACCATGTCATAAACACTAGATGCTTTGACATGGAAACAAGTTCACTGCCCCTGGACTTCATCTGCTCTGTTTGTTTTTCTACACCTGACATCATAAAGCTCCTCTTATGACATCATAACTGTTGCCACAGCAATTGACAGAAATGTTACAGATGTAAACTGTGAAGTCAGCTGTAGACAAGTAGCCAGAGCACATGATGTCTAGGGGACAAGGCTCCTGTTTTCATGACATCATAATAGTTTTTCAAAAGGGAACCAGCATTTGCTATAAACCTGTACAGCTTCAGTATACATTTAAACTATCCTTCTTGTTAAGAAATAGAGCATACAATTACCTAAGTCCAAATACATGCTTCATTTTAATTTTGAATACTACTGTACAATAACTTGCTTGAAATACATACAACAGCAGTCCAAATCTTAAGAGGCACAGAAAGCACACTCCTTCATGTGCAGATCTTAAACTCACTTTATCAGCATGAATGGACTGGTACACAAGGGCTTACAGACAGAGCACTAGCCCAGACCCCTTCACTGCCTCAATTGAGAAATGTCATGTTACCTGACAAGGAGGGGTTCGGCAGGTGCTCCGTCTCTGAACCCCTGTGTCTGTTTCTGCTAACAAAATGGGTGAGTTTGTTTAAGATCTGCAGATGAAGGACTGCGCTATATGTGCCTTTTAAAACAATGTTTGAACTGCTGTTGAATGTATGTCAAGCAAGTTATTACACAGTACTATTTATTCATCTGCACAAAAATAAAATGAAGCACATATTTGGACTCAAGTTACCTGTATGCTCTATTTCTTCACAAGAAGGATAACTAGTTTGAATGTATACTGAAGCTCTACAGGACTATAGCAAGTGCCAGTTCCCTTTAGAAAAATAGTACACATTTTGCTTATCCTGGCACTGCTAGCCCAGGCTGCTACTCCGCTCATGCTCCTAAATAATAATTATTTTTACAGCGGTTGATTGTGATGTCACAAACAGAAGACTGTGATGTCAGCTGTAGGCAAATAGCTAGAGAACATGACCTTTAGGGGACAGGGATCCTGTTTTCAGGGTAATGTATCCAGTAAATATGTTTCTGTTAATGTATTAATGGGCCACTGACACCTTTGGGAAAACTTTGAAAATATGTCATATTTAAACACGATTTAGCTTATACTGTAGTTCATATATTTTACATAATTCCTATCCATCTTTCATTATTACTGAGTAAATTGACATACAAGATTGATCTTTTCCCATTTGGTTTCATCTGTTCCTCCAGCGTGTCTACACATGTGATTGTAAACCTCAGTTTAAGACATCACAGTCAGTTGCACTGGAAATGCTATTATGTCACATGTGGAGGGTCATGATGTCAGGGGTACACTAACAGCCAGAGCAGAAGTCACCTAGGAAATGGTGATCCTGTATTCATTCAACAGACAGGGAAGTGGGAGGGTCTCTGGAGATCAATTAGGGTCTGTGGAGATAGACTAGGCAGGGACCATTTGGGCAGACTGGGGGCGAGCTGTCCTTTTCTGCCAATAATTACTGTGTTTCAGATATCCTCATTAATAAAGAAATAGGAGTAAACAGTTACAGAATATAGAAATGGTCTCTGATGTATGTTGTAGCTTTTTGCTTTTGTGGGTTTTTGCTTGTATTTTAAATGCAGTGCAGCACATCAGAGGGGTATAAAAAAATGCCATAAAATGTAACATCACAACCCCGGCCCCAAGCCCATGTGAAGAAATTGCCATTGGCTTTATTTGTGCAAAGTTTATATTTTATTTAGCATCTTAGAATATTATTAATTAATGCTTGAACATCTGAATTGACAGCACGTTCTCTTCCGTGTGCAGCACCTTTTATATGACGGACAAATAAGGGACAGGGCAATTTTGAGGGGTTAAATGAGGGTTATCCCTCGTAAAGAGGGACACTTGAGAGGTATGATTAGAGAGCTGATCCACATACAGCTTTTTCTCCCCATATTGGGTCTTCTCATGGCAGGCAGCTTGTCTCTAAGTGATATACCCTGTTCATAGAGGTATAACCTGATCAGGATAAACCCAGCCATCATTCAGCTTAGTACTGGGATTTTCTGTAAAAATTTTTTCCCTCCCATCTCCTCTGTCAGCCTTGCAAAACCACTGCTTCCCCCAAGGGACAAGCAAGCTCCCTGGCCCAGTGAGAGGGTTCGCTGTGCTGGCAGAACCTGCCGCCAACCCTCCCTGACCAAGATGCACAGCCAAGAGGCAGCTGTCTCAGCCATGGCCTGCCTCCCAGCATGACATTCTGAGCTTGCTTCCAAACCCAGGTCATCAGCAGGGCAGCGTGAAGCTCTGCTGCTGGGTCATGGGGGCAGACTCAGAACCTAATATTTAGGGTCAATTAACCTAACAAAATCGGTGATATTCTGTTCTCTAGTTTTAAAGTTATAGGGGCTTACAATTCTGCATTTTATATAGTTGTGAAATGTAATTGTAAAGTTTCTCAACATTTGGAGGCTTATAACTCAGACACCTTTAAAGACAGAGATCTCAAACTTGGTACTGTTTTGTATGAATCTTGAGAAAGTCATCATACTAAACTTGATGCAATGTGGACAAATACATTTTAAATGAGATGGAACTAATTGAAATCACAGTTTGGACAACATTTCTCAAACATTTCATGGACATTTCATGACATTATGTGGAACAAAATCATAATTTCACCGAATGCTGCTGGCAGAAGATAAATTTCACCCAGCTTTAATCACCTGTTAGAAATGGATTCCCACTTGAGGGTGTCAGCAGTTTCAAATACTTAGGAGTATTGCTAGATCCCTCCCTTGATTTTTCCCTCCATTACTCCTCAGTCTGCAAATCTGGTAGTGCTAAGCTGGGCATGGCATTTAGGGCCAAATGCTGCCTATCCCCAACTGCCTGACAGTCCATTGCTCAAAGTGTACTTCCACCAGGTTTTACGTATAGCCTTTTGGCATTATTGGGTGCAAATAAAACTGTCCTCTCCATAGATGGGATATGACATACAATAATGTGTGTCACACTGTCCCCTATACACTGGTCTGGGCTGGCCTTCATTTGCTGGACAATGATCTCTTACTCTGGACCAGTATCTGCACAAACTCCTTCAAACAGGCTCCCCATCTTCCCTAGACCAGGTATCTGCAGCACCCATCCCCTAGAAACTCATTAAGATCTCTGGACATGAAGTCTCTCATTGAGTATCGATGATCCACAGACCTAGGATAAGTAGCTTTTGCACTCTATGCTTCTATCTACCAGAACTCCCTTTCCCCAGAATTCTACTTCTTTTTCAGCCACCTGATGTTTTTTTAAGGCTCTAATGGACTCACTGGCCCAGATTTTCAAATCATGGTGCAGGGCTTGCATCCTGCCCTGTGCCACAACACTCTGACTTTTGGCACAAGCTCTGTAACAGAGGTCCCCAGGGGGGCCACATGTTAAATGAGAAAAAGTTGGTCTAACTTGCAGCAAATGCTGCATGGGATGCAAAATCTCATTAGATTGCCATAAGCCCCATGCACCATACCATCAGTGTACCAGGGCTTGCAGCAATCTAAGAGTTTGAAAATCCAGCCCACTGTGTCTAGCTGGTGCTTGCTCTCTCGCTACTAGCCACACAACTAGCTGCCCTAGCACTGTTGCTCTTTTTGTTTAATTTCTCTGATAATTATTATCTGTTATACTGTTTGTTGCACTCTGTATTGTTGTACCCGCACACACAAAATGGAAATCACTATGTGTCCTGTACCATGTTTTCTTTTTCCACAATCACATTTTTCAACACCAGCAACTACTGTATTGTTTTGTTTGCACTATTGCTTATTCATGATGTCTATTAATTGTAACCTCCCTAAGACATTGCTCTTAATGTATGTATACTGTTTGCTGTAGAGTTTTCCTGTGTTAACCTGTAATTCCCCCAGGTCATGCCTGGAAATATGCATATGCATGCCTAAAGTATCATAGCAGGTATGAAAAACAAATAAATAAATATTGTACATTCTTTAGGAACCACCTGTTCCATCTAAATTCTAGAATGTGGTCAATAATCTGCTCCACCTCTCACATATGGGCTTTGATTACTCCTGCCCCAGATATACCTCTGGCATAGTCACTGACCAGTTTGCTATAGCTAATACCTTAAATATCAAGTTTAATGATTAAGCCTTGGCTATTGTCTGCCTGCCTCCTGGATCTAGATCTCATCCCCCCTCACAACCTCCCTTATATCGATGATGTGAATTGTGCTTTTTCCAGCATTATCTATTCAGAAGTTCTCCAGGAGTTCTCTCACATCAAGCAGAGTTCCCGCTCCAGTCCTGATGCCCCCCCCCGCTTCTGAAGCTGGGACCCTCACCATTGTGGCCCCCATGGCCCATGTTTTTAACTGTTTCAGTGTCACAGGTATCTTCTCCTCACTCTGAAAGCATGCTACTGTTATCCCCTTGCAAAAAGGTGAACCCTCTGATCCCACGGCTACTTATCAGCCTAGCTCCCTACTCACTGTCCTCATCCAACTATTAGAAAGGCTACTTGCCAAACAACTATCTGACTACCTCTCCAGTTCACCATTTTTCACTGAATATCAATCTGAATTTCATGCTAGCAGAATGCTCGGATGCATAGGGAGAGGTATCACCAGCAGAAAGTTGGGGGTAATATTACCCCAGTATTGATCAGTGGTGAGACCCCACCTCTAGTACTGTGCACAGTTCTGCAGGCCCCATCTCTGAAAAGACATAGATAGGGTAGAGGTGGTGCAAAAAATGGTGCAGTGGTTGCATCAGAAGCCCTATGAAGAAAGGTTTAAGGATTTAAATATGTATTCCCTAGAAGACAGAAGGGAATGGGGGATATGATAGAGACATTTAAGTACCTCACCACAATAGACAAGGTATAGGAAGGGAGCATTTTCCAAAGAAAAAGATGCTAAAGGGCAAGTGGTGACAGTATGAAGCTGGGGGCTGAGAGGAAACATGAGGAAGTACTTCTTCATGGAGAGGGTAGTGGACTTTAAACAGCCTCCCAGAGGAAGTGGTGGGGACTAGAATGGTCATAGGATTTAAGAATACATAGGATTGACACAAGGGAATCTTAGAAGCAAGAAGGAGGTGTAACCTGGAGTCCAACTAGGGTCGCGGGTGGCACTATAGGTAGGTAATTTAGGGCAGATTAGGTGGGCTAAGTTGGCCTTATCTGCCGACAACTTCTGTGTTTCTATGCTATGCATTCTACATCTACCTCTTTGCTCAGATTCACTCAAGGATGTGGGTCTTCAAACTGGTGCTCTTTTCTTTCAAAGCCTGTGATACTGTTGACTAAGTCTCTACTATACAAGCTCTCTATCTCTGGCCTACACTGGTCTTCCCTTTCCTGGTTCTCATCTTACTTTCAAACTGTACCCAATTGGCTCTGCTCTATCTGATTCTAGGCATATAACCATGAGAGTCCCTCAAGGCTCTGTTCTGGGGCCCCTCCTTTTTACCATTTTTGTAAATGATTTGCCACTTTCTGTACAATCCTGTAATATGCATATGTACACTGATAACACCATCCTTTTTATGTTTGCCTGTGTGCATGTGCAAGAAACATGTGACAGCTTAGGAAAAAAGTGGGGTTTTGGAGGTGCAGCACTGAGGCAGCCAATGCCCCCACTGCATTTTGAGGTTTAACTGTGTTTTCCCAATGCGGTAGTACACTGCTGCTGATACTAGTTCAGCAAGCATGCCACCAACTTGAAACAAATTCACTGCTGCAATGAGGGAGTGACCCGTCATTGCAGGGTGGTGCCTTGCCTGGTGTAACATTTCAAGTTACATGTCCGTGGCTGTCGCCATCCACCTCAGAGCCCCCATAAAAGCTGAGGGGGTGCCCAATCCCACTGTCAGCATGCCCTCTCCTCAGATCATTTGCCTGTGGGGGAGCCCACCCCCATTGGCATAATACCCCCCCACACATTTTGTTTGCCGAGGGGGTGCCCAATCCCACTTGGCATCATGTCTCCTCCCCAAACACAGATCCTTGTTCCTTTGCTGACTGGGGGCCCAATCCCCTTTGACACCAGTTTCCCCCCAAATAAAATGCAGGTGGCACGCTGGGAGTCCACCCCAGCATACCTAATGTACCTGCAAAAAAGGCAAACCTTCCAGCAATGGTTTTAACTTTTTGATTTACCTGAAAAGTGGAAAACCATCCCTCATTGTGTCTGGTGCCCTCTCCCCCAACCCGCACCCACCCTCTGCACATCCCACATCCCTGCACTCCCCCTCACCCTATACTTACTTCCATATCCAGTGCAATGATCTTCGGTGGACCAGGAACACGTCTGCACTCTTCAAAACCAACTGCAAACTGAAGAAATGCCGGTAAGCTGTATAATGGCATAAATGTATTTTTTTCAACTTAGGTGGATATCTCAAGCATTTTTGTGAATTTTGGCACCAAATGTTCAACATGGGGTCCTTTGGACCCCACCTCATGAAGTCAGTCACTGTCATGTCGTTATTCAGCCCTGAAAGGTGATTTCACGGTCACTGCATGGAATCAGCTTTCGGGACTAATTAACAAAATGAAGGTTGGTCTCACCATATGACACACAGGAGAAATGCCAGACCTCGCCCCACAACTAACACACCAAAATCTGGCCAATGGAAAATCATGCACACAAATGCTTGCAGTCTGGGAAACAAAATCCCAGACCTGCAGACAATAATGACAGATGCTAAACTGGACATAGTAGCCATTAGCGAGACATGGTTTACCAGTAACCACACTTGGGAGACTTCAGTACCTGGCTATGTACTGTACTGTTCAGAAGAGAATGAGGAGCAAAAAGGGGGGTGGTGGAATGGCCCTTTATGTCAATGAAAGGATCAAAGTTACAGATATCCAGAATACACATAAGGAGCCAGAAGAACTGTGGGTCACCCTGGAAACAGGAAATGGGATGGACGTACAAACTGGGGTTGTGTACAGGCCTCCAGACCAGGGGGAGGACATAGACACATTGCTGTTAGAAGAAATACAAAACATGACAGCTAAAGGGGAGGTTCTGATAGTGGGAGACTTCAACATACCAGATATGGAATGGTCAATTCCAGCAGGAACATCTGCCAGAACTAGACATATGGTGGATTCCCTGCAGGGGGAAGGCCTCAAACAACTGGTACAACAACCCACAACAGACAGGGCTATCCTAGATCTTGTACTGACTAACAGAGAAAGGAGCACAGGTCTCCAGGTAGAAGGTCACCTGGGGCCAGTGACCATCACATGGTATGGTTCAATTTGGCAGCTAGAACTAAATCACCCCATTCCAAGGAAAAAATATGGGACTTCAGAGGAGCTGACTTTGATAAGATGGCCAACAGAGTTAAGCTAACCCTGGCAAAAAGAAATACAGGTGAGGGGTACAGGTAAAGTGGGACAGCATTAAGGATGCAATACTTGAAACAACATCCCATTGTGTTAGAGAGAAAAGGATGTGCCAAAGAAGAAGGAAACCACTTTGGTTCTCAAAAACAGTAGCAGAAAAGGTCAGAACCAAAAGGCTGGCCTTCAGGAAATATAAGGGAATGCAGCAGGATGAAGATAGGGAGGCACACCAAACTTCCCTAAGGGAAGCAGGGAAGGCTGTAGGGCAGACAAAAGCCCAGACCGAGGAAACACTAGCACAAACAGTAAAAAAAGGTGACAAGACTTTCTATAGATACATTAGTGAAAGGAGAAAGTCCAGAGGGGGTATTGCTAAGATCAAAGGGGATAAGGGGGCATGTGAGGAGGAGGAGGAGGACCATGTAAAAGCAGCTATCATAAATAGATACTTCTGCTCAGTATTTACTGAAGAGAAGGTAGGGCAGGGTCCACAGCTTAGCACCATCGCACAAGGGGGAAGGAGGTGTGCACTAGTTCCTTCACAAAAGAAAGGGTCCTACAAGAGCTTGATAAGCTCAGGGTGGACAAGGCAATTGGACCTGATGGCATACATCCCAGGGTACTAAAGGAGCTAAGGGTGGAACTAGCAGAGCCATTATCAGAACTGTTTAGTGAGTCTTTGATCACAGGAGAGGTCCCAGAAGACCGGAGAAGGGCTCTTGTGATCCTGCGGGGTTCCCAAGCTGCTCCTGTGGCCCTGGCTCTCTCTGAGCAGGCTTCAGCTAACAGACCACCCTACTGACTCCCGAACAGATTCAGACAGCCCATCTGCGGGCTTCCCAAGCTGCTCCTGTGGTCCTGGCTCTCTCTGAGCAGGCCACAGCTAACAGACCACCGAATGACCCCCCAGACAGATTCAGACAGCCCATCTGCGGGCTTCCCAAGCTGCCCCTGTGGCTCTGGCTCTCTCCAAGCAGGATGCAGCTAACAGACTACCCAACTGACCCATGGACAGATTCAGATAGCCCCTTCTTCGGGCTTCCCAAGCTGCTTCTTTGGCCCTGGCTCTCTCCAAGAATGCTGCAGCTAACAGACCACCCGACTGGCCCATGGACAGATTCAGACAGCCTCTTCTGTGGGCTTCCCAAGCTGCTCCTGTGGCCCTAGCTCTCTTCGAGCAGACCACAGCTAACAGACCACCCGACTGACCCCCAGACAGATTCAGGAATGCACTGGACCTCCGAAACTCATGGTGGAAGTCACGATATTAATAATGTTTATTATCAAAGACATCTAAAAGCTGCTGTAAAATCCCAATCAGTAAAGTAAATGCAACTGCACAGGCCACTCTGTGCTCACCCATAACCCAGAAAAGCAGGTCCAACATAGGAAAACAAAACATCTCTGTAGACTGGCAGCTACTAGCCACCAGCAGCCCTGTCCACATGTGTAGACTGTCCCAGTGACTGCTGTCCCATTATCTGTCATTGCAGCATTCCTGTCAGCTCCTGCAACACAGTAATGTTGTGGTCCTCCATTGCAATTACATGTGCCAACTGGTTCTCCATTGCTGTGGCTAGCGAAGTCAAGCCTGCCCTCAGCAAACACAGTAGCAGCACCTGCTACCTCAGAAACTTTGCCTGGCCCTCCACTTGCAGTCCAGTTAGTGCAAATCCTGTGTCCCTGGAGGCACTTATGGATGGAAAGGACTACACATCAACACAGAGTGCACACTAGACACAGCCTGCACATTGGTCATGAATAGGGGTGTTAACACTGTAGGTACATATGACTCAGATGAGCATATCAATCATGTGCCCATATGTGTCAAGACACAATGAGACTGATCACAAACATACAGCCTGTATAACATTGTAGTGCCAGTACTGTGAGAAACAGCCCTAATCTTGCAGAGTACAAAACAACTGGTAGCAGCCAATATGTGTATGGTGTGTGGTGACAACAACCAATGATGTTCTGTACATGAGACATGTTACTAGCAAGCTGGGTTATACATATGTACACCAAGTCACAGTACAGTGGCCAGGCGCAAGTAAACACATTCAGTCAGCGGTGAATGCAGCAGGGGGGTACATACTATAGACAGCTGCAGTGGCTTGGAGAAGTGACACAGCCATACAGATAGGAACAGCATGTGTGTGCATACAGAAACAAAGAGTAAATCAAGAACCACATGACAACAACAGACAGAGGTATAGGACTTTGCCCAGCACTGGCATATACTATATACTGTATAACAGCATCCATCACCACAGCAGTCTGAAACAGCCAGCTTATCTGCCTGCTGATACAGACATAATACACATGTATGCCAGTCATTGTGCATGCCATGCAAACTGCACACAGAACCACCCAGGTAGAAATGACCCAGGCACTGGGCCTGCAGAAACCTCTGTTGGCCTACAGCAAGGTGAGATCACAGGCAGGCCTATAGCACCATTGTGGCTGCGTAGCACAAACAAAATACAAAGGCATATCATGGAAGTACAGGATCATGTGGTACAAAGCCTTGCACCAGTCAGAACAACCACAAAGAGACATTCAACAAACCTTGGACATGTGGCTAACAGAGGTAGAACGGATGGGCTGGGTGTGAGCACATGCCCCCTTGAGTACCTTTAGCAGTCTAGTGATGTCCCTTAGGTCCACTGCAATCAATGATGGGCCCTAAACATTAGTAGTTGTAAGGAGGAGACAAAAGAGTGCCTCTGGGGTTTGTCATGTGGCCGGGCCTGGTGCTATATATACAGGTATATACACTACAATTTAGCATAATCTGGCAAATAGTGTATAATGCACTGTTATGGTAATAGGAATGCAGATGAGACAGTGAAGTGGTATACTAGCCAACACAATCATTGTTCACCACACAGAGGAAGGTTACAGACTACAGGACACTGACCATACCAGTATTGTGGTATCCACATTTTCCAGAACAAATAACACATTCAGATATCACTGCAATGCCACCACTACCCAGCTCACTTACACACCTGGTAATAAGCTATCACAGACCACTGTGTCAGTGCTAAACTGTCCAGCAGCAGGGCAAGGGAAATAATACTAAAAAAAAATTAAATGGAAACCTGTAGCTAGCACAACATAGCACAGATTATGCAACAAATTCCATTGGAGTATATCACGCAAATATCACTCCCTGATACAATCCTAAAGCCCCTGTTCAACTGCATTTACCAGCAGTCAAATGACTTCTGCAACCTTACTGGTCATCATGCTCCATATGGTGCAAAACACACACATGTACTATTGTATGTGAACCAGAGTGATGTCACAATCAACACACACACACACACACACGTGCGTGCGTGAGCGCCATCCTATGTCAATGCACAAGGTACTTACAAGTACACCTGCCTGCAGAGTGCTGGTCACATCCCTCTGACACCGCAATCTCTATGCACAGGGTGGGCCTTCATTCCCACCTGTGCCTGCCCATCTCTGATGGCAACACATGCCATGGGTCTATGTCTCCTCCAGCCCTTTCCTGGATGTTGAAGCTGTGGCATGCAAAACAGAGGAAGTAACAAAAAATAATAAAGGTCATTGATGGATACGACACTGTGAATGACAGGCAGATGGTCACATGGAATCCTTCACAATGCATATCAACATCATGTGTCACGTGTTGACACTATGCAGCATGAACTTGAATAGGACCTCTGCCCCACATGTGCACATGTGTGAAATGACAGTCACACACCAAGGTCCAAAAACATACATGCCTTGAATCACTTAACATGATAGTGGTACTAAGAATCAATAAAAAAGAACACAGGGTTGCCCCTGCCCTCCACCATGCAGACATGGCCAAATGCATTACACAGACTTATTACAAACCCCATAGTGTACCAAAGAAAATAAATATTATAAGCCATGAATACACCACCCACATACAATGGCATTCATATATTAGCCCTTGCGACCATAGATTTCCCTGTGAATGAGCAATGCAAATATTTCTAAAATTTGAACTCACTAATCAAAACTGTTCATGAAGTAAACTTTAGATTATCTTGTGAAATGAAGGTTATCACCTGTGGCTCCTGTCTAGACTGTATTTCACTCACTTTTTACAGCCTGGTGACTTTGCCTATCATGCAGGCAGGAGGGGATATTGGCAGCAGGATTGGAGTGTGAGTAAACTGTAAAAAAATGGACATTTAATGTGGTTGGGGGAGGATGAAGGGAGAGAAAAAATGAGAGGGGTTTAGGTACAAGGAAAAAAGCAATCTGCCTAAATACCAGGAGCCTGGAGAACAAAATTAGTGAGCTCCAAGCAAAGGCAGCAGATGCAGGGTTGGACCTTGTAGCCATTATGGAAGCTTGGGCCACAGAGAATAATGAATGGGACTTGGCACTACCATGTTACATCATGTATGACAGGATAGGGGGAAGATAAAGGAGGAGGTGTAGCCTTCTATGCTAGGGAAGGCATTGAGGTAGTGGAGGATTTGTCCATCAAGGGAGAGATTGGGGAAATGGAATCACTGTGGGTGCATCAGTTTAGGAATTGCATGAGACTTGGTCTATCAACAATTGGGACAGGGGGAATAGGGCAATAGGATACCATGAGAAGAAAATGAAAGGTTGGTCATAATGGGGGAGGTGGTGGTAGTGGGCATCTGAACCTGCCAAACATTCCAATAGCTAAGAACACCAGAAGTCAGGCCCTGCTAGATACATTGCAGGACTGTCTGCTGTTTCAGTTGATCAAGGAACTCACAAGGTAGGCTGCCATTCTCAATGTAGTGCTCACCAACTCAGAAATGGTGGGTGAACTGCATGTTGGGGTACAACTGGGGTCCAGTGACCATAAAACCATATGGTTTAAATTATCCCTCAGTACATGTATATCTTTGACAAAGGTTGATATTCTGGATTTCAGAAAAGCAGACCTAAACAGACTAGGAAATTAGGCTGAAGTGGGTTAGCTGGAGTGGACAGAATCAGGGAAGTGGAGGAGAGATGGGGAGAAGTTAAAAGGGCCATTCTAGAGGAAACAAAGACATGCTTGAGGATTGTTACTATGAGAAACAGGTACAAGAGACCGGTCTGGTTCTCTAAAAAAGTCCGGGAGGCAGTAAGGGTCATATTAAAGGCCTTTATCAGGTACAAGGAGAAGCAGGGGAATGAAGAATTGAAGGAGTAATGTACTAAAGCAAAACTAGGGTGGCCAAGAGGGCAGTCAGGGACATAAAAGGTAGACACAGAACTGCATAGTGCAGAGTGATCGACAGGTCAAGGGTGAGGAAAAACAGTTTTTCATATATACAGTGAAGCTCACCAGGTTGAAGCGCAGTGCTGCAGAATCTGGCAGTAGAGTTACGGCAATATACAATACAGTTTCAATGGGAGTTAAAGCCTTTTATCATGCAGTAAACCTATCACACTGTGCTTCATCCCGGTGTTCTTCACTGTACATAGGGAGAGGGCAGATGTGCATGGTTTCCAAACCCAGTGCTCTCACCATATTGAGTTGACAGGCAGCTATTAGGCCAGCAAACTCTGCTCATCCCCTTTGAGTGGAGATTTTCAATGTTTGATTGATTGGGAACAAGAATGCAATTATAGTAAACTTAGTTTCCTTGGTCAATCTGGCTTACATCACAGAGACCTGGCTGAGTGATGATGCTGGCCCAGGTTTGGAGGTGTCTGTCTTGGCTAGATTCTCTGTGGTCCACCGCCCAGAAAGGAATCTCAGCAGGGGGGTGGGGCCATCTGTTTTAGATCTGACCTAACATTTTTGGTGTAACCAGTGGGTTCTACTTTATTGTTTAAATGTGTGGCCATACAAGGGGGTCCAGCTGCAGACTGCAGAATCCTTCTATTGTACCAGCCTCTGGGGCACGAGAGACAATTTCTGCAGGAGGTTGCAGACTTCGTCACCAAGAGATTATTGTAGTCAGCCAGATGGTTGGTTCTGGGTGACTTCAATGCTTGGATTGACAATGAACTCTCCTAGTTTGGACAAGATTTCCTCCAGATGATTGACTCGATGGGCCTCACACAAGCTCTTACTTCTATGACCCACAGATATGGTATGGTGACACATTTGACTTAGTATTCTCACTGGGATTTCAGGTAGATAACCTCAGGATTGATCCAGTCTTTTAGTTGGATCACTACATGGTAAAGTTCTTATTCAGGACACCCCCGGTACTCTTCCCCATGTGTCTGCTACTGCCCTTTAAAGAGCTTCTGACACCTCAGAGAAAACTGAAAAACATAACTAATTAAGTACAGTTCAGCTTGCATTCCATATATATTCAATATATTTCTCTTCCCTATTATTTATTATTGAGTAAATTTGCAATGAATACATGATCTTTATCCCTTAGAGTTCATCTGCCTCTATGGCTTACTTCCTACTTTAAGTCAAAATCCTCTGTTGTGACATCACAATGTGTTGCTGTGAGAGTAACTGTGATATCACAAGCAGTGCATTATGACCTTAGGTAGGGAGAAAGCAACAGGGATTGATGGACTCTTCTGGAAGAAAGATTTTGTTTTAATGCAAATGACCTCAGTAATAAATAATGGGGAGGAGGAATATAGAACTGACATGAAACACAAGCTGAACTGTGTCTGAATATTATGGTTTGTTAAAGTTGTCATGGAGGTATCAGCTACTCTTTAAAGGGCTTGACCCAGCTGGACTCTGGGCAGTTATGGACCTCTTGGGTGTGATGACTGCTTGTGGGACAGAATCAGGAGAGTTGGTAGCAGATTATAACAGGGGAGTTATATCAGCTCTGTACTGTGTTGCACCAATGCATATAGGACCCAGGTCTTCTTGCTTAAGGTCCCCATAGTTTGACAGAGAACTTAGGGAGATGAACACCAGGGGTCGGAGGTTGGAGCCTGCTTAATGGAAGTCCACAACTGAAGAGGCCAAGTTGACTTTGAGAACTCACTACAGTGAGTATCAAAGAGCAATCTTCCATAAGAAGGCACCATTCCTGTCTAGGGAAATTTCTTCAGTGAGAAACAGACCGGCTAAGCTCTTTTGGATTATGGACAGGTTACTTCATCCTTTCTGTCTACAGCCAATAAGAAGAGTTTCAGCTGACAGATGAGAAGAGTTTATTTCATTTTTCACTGACAGAGTGTCTTCTATCATGTCTAGGATTACCACAATGGGGCTGTCATGGCCCTGCAGAGGAGAGGTGTTCATCACTAGGAGCACTCCTTCTGTCTGCATCAAGTTTAGGCTAGTTGGGTGGAAGAGGTTTGTGAGGTAGACTCGAAGTTGTAGCCCACATGTTGTGAACTGTATCTGGTCCCAACGTATCTCCTACTAGGCTGTGTGAGGTCTACATGTCCAGTGTTCAGTGAGATTGTCTGGTGTTCTCTCTCTCAGAGGGATCTTTCCCTAGCACTTTGAAAGATGCACTGGTGAAGCCACTTCTGAAGAAGCCATCTTTGGACTTGGACTTCTTAGCGAATTGTAGACAGATCTCTAACCCTTGTTTTCTCTGAAATGTTATTGGGAAGATAATGGCACTGAAGCTCAAGGTACATCTCAGTACCTTTGACATTTATGAGCCTCTCCAGGTACATCTTACTACCTTTGACATTTATAAGCCTCTCCAGTCAGGATTGAGGTTTAAGCATAGTACGGAGACCACATTGGTCAGGGTGGAAAATGAACTCCAGAGGACTAGAGATAGAGGTGAATGATCAGTTCTATTTCTATCAGTCTGTCCTCAGCATCTGACACTGTGGGCCATGGTGTGTTTCTGGATCACTGTAGAGAGATCTGTGGACTTGCCTGGACTGTCATCAGCCAATTTGAGTCCTTTCTCATGGAAAATATGGAGAGGATGGTAATGGGGAATTTCTCCTCACTCCCAAAACCCCTGTCTGGTGAAGTTCCTCAGGGCTTGTTCCTCTTACTCAAGTTGTGCATGGTGTACAAGCTGCCCCTGGGGGAGCTCATCTGATGCTACAGTTTAGGGTTTCACTGTTATGTAGATGACACCAAGCTGTATTTGTCATTTGCACCCAGGACACATGACACAGTTGAGGTACTGAAGTTGTGCTTGTCCAAGATCCAGGATGTTCTTTAGCTGGCTGAAGCTCAGCCTGGACAAGACAGAGGTTCTGGTGCTTGAACTTGGTCATTGGTAAGGTGCAGAGGTGGCAGAAGAAGTGAATGGTCTGGTGTTTGGCTCCTCTCAACTTGTAGCCTCTGCTAGGTGAAGAATCTGGCAGTCATTCTGGATGATAGGTTGACACTTGAGGCTCAGGTGTTGTCTGTTATCTGGAGTGGCTCTTACCATGTCAGGATCATTATGACCTGCTTTCATTAGTTCACCTTAGGGACAGATCTAAGGAGCCCACAAACATGACAACATTTATACAATCACATATCAATTAACCAAATTAGTGTCTTCAGGTAAAGAAATACAAATATCACAGTGATCAAGTGAAAACATGCAATCAAAAACTAAGTTTACAAACATTCTAACAAGCTATACCACTTCACATTGATTTAAATTACATTTCATAAGCACAGTGCTATTAAATTTATGATCTTTGTAGTCAAAAAATTAAAGTGGTAGCTTAATTCCATCAGGAGAACTAAATATTTACAGTGCATCTATTTACTATAGCAAAGAAAATCTTGAAAAGACATCAAGCATTTTAAGATTCAAAGCTTTCCTAAAAAGTACAAAAAAGGTTGCTGCAATCATTTTACACATAGAAGGTCAAATTCTGCTGCAAAAGGACACTCTATTTGCTACATTAATTTACAAATTTCTGAATCTAATGAACTCAGTTGCAGCAAAGTGACCATAGTATTTAAGATCAGAAAAAGGGAGGCGAGAATATGTGGAATGGCAATGGGGCAACTTTTTCCCCATCATACATCAACCTGTTTATGGGTTATTTTGAGCACCAATTTATAAAAGATAAATACAGAAATAAATTTGCTAGAAACCTAAATGTCTGGTTCAGGCTTATTGACGATGTAAATGTTATATGGAATGGCCCTGAGGAAACAATCCCAGAATTTATGTCTTACCTGAATCAAATTTATTTAGATTTAAAATTCACATGCACATGTGACAAGGAAAGGATAGTGTTCCTGGATTTGGAATTGGAAGGGAGAAATGAGGAAGTAATAACTACGAAGGGCCATAGGAAAAATACTACTGCAAACAATAATTTTCATGCCCACGGTTTGCATTCTAAAAAGCTCATTAACTCAGTCCCTTATGGTGAACTAGTGAGACTGAAGATAAATTGTTCTAATGAAACAGATTTCAAATCACAAGCTGAAAGCCTAAGAATAGACTGCTTAAAAGGGGTTACACAATGGTATTGTTAACTGAGGTACATGAAAAAGTAAGAATCTGAACAAGAGTGAGTTACTTAAACCTAAAAAAGAGAAACAAGTAACAACTATGAAGGATGACAATAAAACTGTGACTTTTGTTTCTGAGCACAATCCAGTGGCAGGCAGGGTGGGAAATTTGGCCCATAAATACTGGCCATTGTTATTTACACACCCTGTTCTGAGGAATGAAGCTTCAGAAAAAAACAAGGGTAACATTCTCTAAGGACAAAAATATTGGGGGGAAATCACACACAGCCACTTTGTTGAAACATGTGAATCATCAGAAAAATCAAACTGGTTGAGAGACAAACCACATGGCTTTCACAAATGTGGCAGATGTAACATCTGCCAATATGCATGTACAGGTAACATGTTTCACAAAGATGGTTGAAACTTAGTAATTAGACAATTATGTGTTACACCCTTTGTTATTTATGTTTGTTGGTTTGATTGCCCTGTATATTATGTAGGAAGAACAACTAGATTAACTAAACAAAGGATTCAAGAGCATGTTAAGGCCATAATTAGTGACAACGTACATAACTTGATAAGAGCCCATTTTTTTGGAATGTCACTACTACGGTTCATACTACTATGGGTCATACTACTATGGTTGAGGAAAAGAGCTAGTAGGCAGAGGCCCATAGTGCTCTTATACTAGGCCAAAGAATAATATGACAAATTATAACCTGACATTATCAACATGTCAAGACGATGTTTAAACAAATCTTTGGTTTTGCTCATAACTACAAATGATGGGAGTCTATTCCAAGGACCAAGAGTTCTTAAAGTAAAGAAAAACTTGCGATTATTGTGTTTACATTTTTTGCCAGTCAATTGAAGTGAGTGTCCTCTGATGTCATGCACAACTGACCTAAAGGATATACCTAACTCGGACTTAACATAAGGATCATGAACAACATCATATAAAAATTGAAGGTCGCCTCTCAAGCATCTAACAGTAAGAGACACTAGTTCCAAAGAATCTAACCTGTATTCATAGGAAGAGGAATGTAAACCTGACATTTTTTTAGTATACCTTCTCTGTACTTTTTCAAGGGTGTTACAATCCGATTTTTTAAATGGGCACCATAACTGAGATGCATACTCAAGATGGGGTCTGACATAAGGTCTAAACAGGGGCAACAACATCTCACAATCTCTAGATCTAATATTATGGAGGACAGACCAAATAACCTTAGTGGATGTACTGATAACTGAGTGTAGATGCTTGGAGTATGTCAAATCATTGGAAATAGTAATTCCCAAATCCTACTCATCAGTAGTTGCACTCAGTGTTAATCCATCCAATAGATAATGAAAGTCTGAGTTATTAGAACCCAAGTGCATAACTTTACACTCTGTAAAATTCAATTTCATACCCCATTTGACAATCCGGTTAGAAACAAAGTCAAGATCTTGCTGGATACAAGATATCTGATCTAAGTTAGAACAGGGTCCCCCAATCTTAACATCATCTGTATATTTTATTGTAAAAGAAAGGCAATTATTGGTTAGATCAGCAATAAAAGCTTGAAAAAGAAAAGGGCCAAGGACAGAGCCCTGTGGGACTCCTCTCAAAACTCTGCCAGAGTTGGAAATAGCACCATTAATAATCACCTTTTGTGCCCTATTACAAAGCCAATTTGTGATCCATGCAATTATATAAGTATTAATGTAAAGTCCCCTAAGTTAATGAATTAAAGCCCAGTGAGGCATAGTATCAAACGCCTTACTGAAGTCAATAAAGACTACATCGCAAGTTATCCTGTTGTCCAACACAGAGCTGAATTGTTCATAAAAACAAAGCAAGTTAGTTAAACAACTTTTACATTTCTTAAATCCATGTTGTTGAAAATCATGTGTGTCAATGACTAGGGCAATGATGTCTTTAAGGAGACTTTCCAATACTTTACATATGGAAGAAGTTAAACTAATGGGCCAATAGTTTTCCCAGAGATGTTTAGATCCCTTTTTATGCACTGGTACAACTAAGGCCTCCTTCCATTCTACAGGTATATAATTTTTTTCTATGAAAAGTTCAAACAAAAGTTTTAATGGATAAGCAATATGATCAGCCAAAAGATGTAGTAAGCTGCCTGCTATATTGTATGGGCCTAGACAAAATTTACCTTTGAGCATATGTAATTTGGTAAGGATGAGATCCACAGTAAATGTTATAGGGGAATCAGAAGAACTGGTAATAGACTGAAGGGTTTGGTCATCTGATGTTGAAAACACTTTACACCTAAGGAATCCTGACTTTTTTCAATTTACTGTACTTGAACATATTCCCAGACACCCTAGAGAGGGGAACAGGGTAAACACTTTGTCTCAGAAAGAAACAAAGTGGATTATAACACTAGATACAGTAACCCCATTAGGTCTTAACGAAGAAGTAGACTTCACACCTTATCTGTAAACACTGTAAATGTTCTAGTATTTCTGGGTATCTGTTTTTCATAGTAAAATCTGTTCTCCCCTTTTTCTTTTCTAAAAATCTTCCCCACCCACCCCCAATACCATTATAGTTTATGTACTGTTTGGGTTTCATCCCAAATTATATAAGTTACAGTACTTGAACTCATATTCCTTGTTTCATTTTCTCTTTCTTTTTAAAGATGTCCTGAATTATTATTTGAAAAAAAGCAAAGTGGAAGCCTTTAGAATGACCACGAAGCACAGATTGGGCCCTCTACTATATTAGACCCTTAGTGGCATTCTCCTTTCTGTAGTTAACCTCCCTGGACATTAGGTATAATGATATTTCTTAAGCAGCTTCATAGATTCCAGCTTTGTTTATTTTGTTGTGTTAATTCTCCGTAACACTTACATTTTACCTTTTTGCCTCTTTTACTTCTTAAAATCATTTTTCTGCTCTCTCCCCTTCCCCTCCCATTTTCTCAATACCTTTTGACCCTCTCTATTAGTACATTATATTAACAATGATTTGCAACCCTAGTTTCACTTAAATCTTGTCCTCTAATACTTGTTAGTACTTTTCTTATTCTTGTTCAAAATAACCTTTTCTTCCAGCAAGTTTGTAACTAAAACCTGCCCCTCTATTTGAGCAGATAATTTCTCCCCCTTAACTTTCTCCCAATCTGTCCTCTCCTCCCTTTTTCTGATCTTAAATACTATGGTCACTTTGCTGCAACTGAGTTCAAGAGATTCAGAAATGTGTAAATTAATGTAGCAAATAGAGTGACCTTTTGCAGCAGAATTTGACCTTCTATGTGTAAAATGATTGCAGCAACTTGTTTTTGTACTTCTTAGAAAAGCTTTGAATCCTAAAATGCTTGAATGTCTTTTCAAGGTTTTCTTTGCTGTAGTAAATAGATACATTATAAACATTTAGTTCACCTGATGGAACTAAGCTACTACTTTAATTTTTTAACTACAAAGATCATAAATTTAATAGCAATGTGCTTATGAAATGTAACTTAAATCAATGTGAAGTGGTATAGCCTGTTAGAATGTTTGTAAACTTAGTTTTTGATTACATGTTTTCCCTTGGTCAGTGTGACGTTTGTATTTCTTTATTTGAAGACGCTAATTTGGTTAATTGATATGTGATTGTATAAATGTTGTCAAGTTTGTGGGCTCCTTAGAACTGCCCCTAAGGAAGACCCACTTGAGGGTTGAAGCACAGGTCTTGGTCTCGTGAGACACCCTGATGAAATAAATTTACACTATTTTTGTAAATAAAATTTGGTGTGCTGAGCCTTATTCATTTTTTTTGTTCATCTGAGCAAGCTCTTCTCATGCACCACCAAACTCACTGAGTGCACTTTTCATAGTGTTTGTTTATCATTAGTTCACACTTTTGTGACTTCTAGACTTGACTGTTGTAATGCTCTTCACCTCGAGGTTAGTGGAGGGGTTGTAAATTGCATCCAGTTGGTGCCGATTGCAGCAACCAGGTTGCTGATTAGCCTTCTGAGGTACCGACATGTGCCACCAGTCCTGCCTGATGTACACTGGCTGCCAGTGGGGTGGAAAATCACCTAAAGGTTAGTTTACTGACCTGTAAAGCCCTATATGGACTAGGCCATGGCTATATGACTAACCTCCTGACTCCCTACCTTACCCATTGCCCTCTCTGCTTCTCCAAGGTGGGCCTCCTAGTGGCTTCCAGGCCACAGCTCAAATCATCTGGTGATTGAACTTTTGTGATGGCTGACCCAGCCCTATGGATCTCAGTCCCAAGATCCTTTAGGGAGGCCCCTCCTTGAAGGCCTTTAAAATGGGTAAGAAGTCTTACCTATTTAGGAAAGCCTCTGGGCTATAGACAAGGCCCCTGACACATGAGCTGCAATCAGATTTGAAACTATTTATTTTGGTTAGTTAATTTAAATAATTTTTGCCTGTATTATTTATTGTTTCTTAGAATGATATTAAAGAGATTTTATATTGGGAATGTTTTTTATGTATGTCTTTTCCTGACCTATGTTCAGTGACCTGAGACCCAGGGAATAGGTAATCAAGCAAATTAAATTGTATTCACTTACATTATGTGTGTTAGCAAAAAAGAAGAGAAAAGGGAGGGGACATTTTTAGTCTTACGGGGGGAGGGTACTAGAAGAGGACAAGCAGAAGGCAGCTGTTCTAAATGATTATTTCTGCCCACTACTCAAAAGAGAGGTTAATGGCCATTTGCTGGAGAGTGGCATAAAGCCTATTGAAAGGGGGGCAGCAGAAATGAAGCAGAAGGTTTTTTCAAATGTTGGGGTCATAAAAGTGCTTGCAGTCCTGAAGATAGACGGGGGCCCCAGGGTTGGATCAGATGCATGTCAGGCCTTTCAGTAGCTCATTTCAGTCAGGGATGCTTTGGAAAGACTACATGGTGTCAGATTTAGTTGTGCTCCATAAGGGTGGAGACCAGTAGCAACAGGCTAACTATAGATCAGGCAGTCCTATTTCTGTTGAGGATGAACTGATGGTGGCACTAGTAAAAGAGGACTTGGTGGACTACCTGAAGAAAAATGGGCCACAGAATAGGAAACAACCAGGTTTGTGGCAAGGGGGTCTTTTCAGACCAACCTTATCATGTTGTTTGACTGGGTAACTAGGGCAGTAGAGAAGTGTTTTGCAGTGGATTTGCTCGACCCTGACTTAAGCAAGGTATTTGACTTGGCACTACACAGAAGTTGCTGAAGAAGGTAGAGGATCTAGATTCCACAATGGAAATAGTTACATTGGTGTGACATTGGTTGGAAGGGAGACAGCAGAGAGTAATGGTAAATAAAGTCAAATCCAAGGAGAGGGAGGTCACCAGTGGGGTGACACAGTGAACAGTCCTGGGTCCAGTCTTTTTCAAAATGTTCATTGTTGACATAGAGAGAGAAGGAATGCAGCATAAGATGTGTCTTTTTGCAGATAACACTAAGCTCTGTTGTAGGGTTGACAGCGAGGGGGGGTGGGTGAGTAAGGGAGTTTCAGAGGAACCTGCAAAGGTTTCAGAGATGGTCTAAGATTTGGCAGTTGAAATTCAATGCAAAAAAGTGCAAGGTGATGGGCATAGACAACAAGAACCACAGGACAGAGTAGTGGATGGGAGGGGTTAAGTTGGACACTACTTCTGAGGAAAGGGACATATGTGTCATTGCAAGTGAATCCTTTAAACAATCTAGCCAATGTACAGTAACAAGGTCTACAGTAAGGCAAGCATGATGCTGGGGTGTATGGGGGGGGGGTTGATAGCAGGAGGAAATAGGTATTACTGCCTCTATATAGTTCATTGGTGAGGTTGCATCAGGAGTAGTGTGTCCAGTTCTGGAGTCCTTAACTAAGGAAAGACAAAAAAGGGGAGGGGGAGTGCTGGACCTGATGGCTATTTAAGTTAGCCACTTTAAAGTTGCAGGTGTATATATACATATATATAAAATGCTGAACATAAAAAAAGCAAATTGCTAAGTGCAAGTGTAAGTGCAGAAAACATGATGTAAACACAGACAGGTATTTAAAAAAATAAATATATAGTATCCATACTCTAAGTATATGAATTATCAGCTAGCCATAAATCATTTTTGATAGCCACATACTATTTAGTACTGTAAGAAAAAATAGAATTCAGATTCTTTTGCTGTATGGCACATAATAATTGTAGAGACAAACTTTTTTTTAAAGTCAGTATTAACAAACAGTTAGAATGTATACTCAAGAATGTCCAGACAAAGTGCAATGAAGCTGCAGCACTTCTATGATGCTGTAAAATGATATCTCATTGTTAGGGCACTGCGATTATGGTGCCGTCATTATGGCACATGGGATCTGGGTGCCTGGGACTGCAGGGCGTGGTCCACTTTGCCACCTCCTCCCTGATATGCCTGGGGTGGAGATGATTATATATTTTTAATGACGGTGCAGGGGCTGTGCCCCTGCAGAAACATCACACACATCAGTGGCACACTCTGTGTGTGTGCACCATTTTCCAGTGCCATTGTTCCATACGGCATAATGCCAGCACCCTAAAGGACGTCGTGTTAGTTAACCGTGCACCATCATGGGTGAATCCTGTGAAAAATACAAATGGTGTGATTTAAACAATGCATGCAGAACATATCATTTTCTTAGAAAGGGTACCACATCAAATCTGTCATTGCACCCTGGAATTACCAATGTCCCTAGGGTATAGATCCAGTAAGATTTTTTAAAGAAGGGTTAAATCCAGGTCCCCCTCCCTCTCCCATGGTTATCTTGTCAATTGTACAAAATTTAAAGCAGTGCAATCCCCCTATTCCTAAATTTGGCTGCATGTGTTTCCAAACCATAATTTCCACCTTCTCTTGCAATACAGGCGCAGCCACTGTTATGCCATCACACTGCAATTAAGATTAGACACAAGACCTGAAACAATGTTAGATCCAGTTACCTCTCCTTGACACACTCCCACTCACCACAGTGGCTCATGGCTGTGCCATCTGCTGCTCCTCCCACCTCAACAGAACATCACATATGTGGAAGAATTGAATATGGATCTATGTGACTCCTGTACACCTTAACTGCACCATTCTACTGATTCCTGTATTCTGATGTGTTCTGCCTGGGGAACATCCTCGGGCCATAACCAAAGTCATTCCCTCCCTGGAAATCATTTCTTCAGCCATGTGTGTCAGCTGATCTGATGAAAACCTGTTCTCCTTCTTCCTGCCCCCACTGCCTGCTCTGCTGCATGATGCTATGCTGATGCAGAACTCCTACAGAACTAAATTGGATTCGTAAGGGATAGGGAGTGTGTTTGAACAGAAAACAGTTTGTATAGCATTTGTGCTGCGAAAAAATCATGAGGGTGTGGCTGCATGCATCCAGGACATGTGATCATGTGCATCACACATACAGACACAGCATGCGGTTGTGCATGCATTGTGACCAGTCAGTGTATGTACAGTGTTATCAGTGTATGTTATACACAGCACTATGTCACAATTGCACCTAGCACATAACAACAATACTTCACATATTAAGAATTGTACTTGTTACACAATTAGCATGAAAACAGTAAATTAACATGTCATTACTGTGATATAGTTCCTGATTAGCATCTCATTATCCCTGGAATGCATAAAAGGGCTTAGCCAGCAGCACCTCCACACACAGGCAGCTGAGTGAAACTGCAGACTGTGGGAGCTATGTTTTGTGGTGTTCTGCATTGTGGCCTGTTCACAACGGCGAAATTGTTATTTGTGTGGAGCAGTACAGTTTACTGAACTAACATTGTGCACCTTTTTCATACATTATGGCTGGCTGTACAAGGGTCTATCAGGTAATGCTGAACCATGTTTACCGAGCAGGAGCTCAACATTCTGCAAAGCAGTTAGTAGCATGGGAGAAATAACAGGGCAAAAACAAGGTTTACCAGGAAATGTAGAAAATGGCCAGGCAAAAGGTTGATGAGATAGTAAATACTGATAGAGGCAACTGCCACACTGCCCTGGAGAGCCATAAGCATGCCAGTTGTATGAGGGTGCAGATGAATGTCCTCCATTTGTAGTCCATGTCAGCCAGCCTTGTGGGCATGGGTGGTGAACAATCAAAAGGCCCTACTATGTCATACACTGAGAAGCTGCTGTCCAGCACATTCCGATGGAAAGCTACTCATGGTGTGCCAGGTGTGGAGTTTGAAAGTGCTCCTAACCCATCATAAGCAGGTGAATATCCAGTATTGAACCTCCAGGGTGATTGGCACATGATAGGCACTACACTGTGGTACTTTTACATGTCACAGCCAAATTTTCAAAGTGATGTGTACTTTGTTTACAGAAGTGTCCTATGGGTGTAGAATGCACCGTAGTTGATATGCCTGATGTGTCAAGTGCTGGGAACAACTGATATTTCACTCTTCTTGTTTGTGCATGTGTCCAGTGTCACAGTAATGCCTAAGGACACAAACGATGTGCCATGTTACAGCACTATGCAATACCAACATATTTTCCACATCTCTAACTTAGCAACCCAAGTGACCATCTCAGATGGACAGCAGCCAAGGCCAGTACAGCAGGAGAGGATACATTTACAGGATGAGTTGCAGCATCTGGAAGATCAGGCAGAGGTGGCAGCTGTGGCAGCAAGATACACTCTGGTCCTATTCATTGCTAAGGAGGATCAGTTGCTGGCTATAGCTGACATTTAAGAGGATGTTGTCCAATGACTGTATGCTGAGGAGGATAATTACGATACTTGCTTCCCAGGACTTTCCTCCATGGCCAACATCTCAGGCACACAGCCAGAGGTGAATGCCAGGGCTGCCAGAAGATCACATCAGCAGGCCCTTCCCTGCTGTCCAAGTCCATGGCCATGGTTCATTGGGTCAACATTGACTGCCTTAGTATTCACCACAACACAGCTCTCACAGGCAGCAGACTTCTGCCAATAGGGACCTGCTGCAGGCAGCTGTTGATGGGCAGGCGCTCCTTGCTCAAAAACTACACCACCTGTTGTGATAGCTCCAGCTGATGGATGAGCATGCAGCTACCAGGTACCCAAACCTTCAGGTGGCCATGACCTCTGACATGAAAACAATAGCTCAGTCAGTGGCAGACAACAAATCTGACAACACCTTACCTGTAAATGAGAAGGCACAGGTATGCGTGACATTGACCATGTCACAGATGAGTGTGACTATGCACCTACACTCAGTACAGGGTGTGTTGCTGTATACTATGCACACCCCAGGCACAACAGGGTCTCACAGTCCAGGGAGGCCACATACCCCAGGCCATGGCCTGTTTTCTGGGTTACTTGTGGCTACACCATGAACAAGGGCCTGTGCACAGGTTTCAGATGCATAACACAATAGAGGTGTGTGATCAAGACCCCAAAGAGCATTAGAGTTTGATCTGTCTCACCCCTGCCTACCAATCATGAGCTCTAGTTTTAGGGGGATCTAGTGAGTGGCAACACATCTGGGTGCTGCCCAGCTGGGCTGGGTTGCTGGTTCATGGTTTGGGGGAGCCCAAATCTTATGAACTGCAGCAGGCTGCAGAAAATTTGGCTCCAGCCATGTGGCACAGCAGAAATGTGTGCACAAAAGCACAATGCATTTTAAGGCTTGGTGCATTGCACACTAGCCCACACATTGTGGGCTCCAACTGGCAGGGTGCTCTGCTGAGTGACAGCACCATAGATGCTGCCCTGCATGACCGGATGTCTATTCAGTGGCTTTGGGAGGCCCAGTTTGCTCACAAACCCCAGCAGGTTGTGGAAAAGATGTCTCCAGCTGCATTGTGCAAATGTAGGGTCTTTACACATCCCAGTACAGCGAATAGGAAAGAGCAAAGTGCATGTTGTGCTTATAACACAAATTGGTATGTGCTGACTAGCGGCTGTGCTACATTTGCTTTGTACAGAGGACTAGGACTTTGAGAAGGGCACTGTGGACCTTGGCCAGTAGCAGTGTTGAGTTTATGTAAAGGTCAGTAAGTATAAATATCATCAGGGCTTTAGGGTTGGATGCTGGGGGACAGTGTTTGGGATATGGGATGGTGACTGTACTTTTGGGGTTCAAGATTTGAGATGGAAAGGGGGTGTGAATGGGAGGAACATGGAAGGGAGATTTTACTTTTTCAGGTCTTGTCATTGTTGTGTATGCAATAGGGGTCCTTGGGCCAGTGAGAAAGATGTGGGAGAGTTTGTACTTTATTCTCCACCTCTCCTACAAGCTGTCACTGCATACTTGGTAATGTGTACTTCTAAGCAATGCAAAGTGAATTTAAAAAAAAATACCAAAAGCTGTGCAGCACTATGTGAAAGAAAGTAGGTGGCTTTGTATCAGAGCCAGCTCCTGGAATGAATAATAACTGGGATATGAGATTGTCCCAGAGGCCTTGTGATTAGGCACATGGGAAAATTGTAGTGTAGACTATGTTGGCAGCTTAGGGCAGGAATTTCAAAGCCATTCATTGGCCCTGTATCTTGATTCCAGTGCATGTCAGACTTCATATAAAAGGTGGTCCAACATGCATCCAGAATTAACACATGCACATTATGAGAATGAAGTGTGCACCATACAAATGATGCATGAATCAAATATATGACGCATGCATAGTTTTCAGTCATAATCCCGACAACTGTTGCAAATCCATCTAAACATTAGAAAATAGACTTCAAAGGTTTAGATGCAGGTGTCATGTCATTGGATGCTGCATCTTTATACTGCCATCTGGAAATCCAGCACTATATGCCTTTAATGGAGCTGAGTTAGACATAACAGGTAAGACTTTTTCTGATTGTTTCTGGAAGACTTGGGCTGGTCCCACCCACCCCTGGTCCATTATTTCCTTTACACTAGGGGTTCTGACATCACTTCCTCAAACAGGCAAAGGATATGCACCTGTCATAACAAAAGCAGACATCCAGGAAAGGAACAGCTTCAATTGAAGAGGAGACTTCTTTCTCAGTGGAAGGGAAGTAAATGCAAATCTAGGAGCTTTCATTATTACTTCTTCGCATTGATATTGCTTTGGAAAAGGAGGAGTAGGAGTTTGAAGAAGGTTGTGCAATGGCTACTTAAAGTCTCTTTTTGAGTGTGGATAGGAAGGATAGGAATATAAAAAGCAGTTGCTCAATATATCTAAACGTGTACAACAAAGGAGGTAAGGGAAATAAAGAAAATGTTTTGCACTGATAGAGGGGGGAGAGGGGAGACTGGGGGGAGTGTTTGGTATCCTGCATCTAGAAGGGTGGGGGATCGCTGGTGGGTAACGACAGCAACGGGTAGGGTGGTAGGCTGCAACAACTGTGGTGCTCCAATCTTTCTAAACATTGCCTGGAGTGTGGGAGGATGTTTAATGTGCAACCACATAGAAAAACTTAGAAAGGAGATTGAGGGTCTGCAGGAGGAACTAAGACAGGCAAGGCAGATTGGGGGTGGGTTTAGCCCGGTACTGGAGGGAGGAAGAAGGGGAGATGAGGGAGGATGATTTAAGCCAACAGTGGTGAGGAGAGGGTCAGAAGAAGGGAAGCAGAGACAAAGGGACTCAGGCCAGGAAGAATGATTGCCGGGGAAACCAGGTCAGGAGACAAAAGACAAATGGAAGGAGGAGATAGGGACTTGTGAGGGGAGGCGAAGAAGTGGCAAAAGTCATGGAATGGAAAGGAGAGAACAGGTTACTATGAAGAGACAGGGAGTGGGCATTTGTGAAGGGTCTTCAGAAAACAGCTGTGCACTGCTAGAGAGGAAGAAAGTGGAGGAGGGAAATTATGAAATTAGAGGAGTAATTGATAAATGCCTGGACCAAACTGGAGTGGGGGGAAGTTCTGCTGGGAGAATTGCAACAGGGGTAAAAGGGGGAAATAATGTGCAGGAGGAAGAAGAGGAGCTGAAATGAGAGAGGAGATGAATGGAAGCAAGCAGGAGTAAGAGGGTGGAATCTTAGTGCTGGGGACTCAATACTAATAGGAGTTAAGTTGGGGTAGCAAGGGGGAGAGGCATAGTCGCATTTGGGTGGAGGCCATGCCAGGAATGACTGCGGAAAGGGTGGGACAGTCTGTTCTGAAATATGCTAGAAGGGATAGGGACATGCCTCATTTAATTATACATCTTGGGACAAACGACCTGGCTGACAAGACAGTAGATATAGTCCAGAGGAGGTTTGAGGAAGTAGCACCAATTATGTGAGGGGGCAGGAAGATCAGTAACTTTTTCTGAGATACTTCCAGTGCCAAAGGCAAGCACAACAAGAAAGCTGAGAATAGAGGAATTTAACGGATGGCTAAGAACCTGGTGTTGTGCTAAAGGGTATGGGCTGTTGGGGGGGGGAGGAACTGGGAGGACAGTAGTCTCTATGCCAAGGACAGACTACACTTGAGTGAGGAGGAAAGAAAGTGTTGAAACAGAGGATGGAAGAGTATATAGAGGAAGCTGGGAATTTAAACTGAGGAGTGGGGGTGGCAGTTGTGGAAGAGATATGCAGAGACCACAGGTTGGGAAATCATATGAGCTTACACCCCATAACAGTGACAAAGGACAAATGGCAAGTACTATTGGTGATGCTAGGAAAGGAGGGCAGGATGGGAGGGGGAAAGGGTGGAAGGTGGTTACCCTTAATGCTAGGAGCCTTGGGAGAAAAACTGCAGAGTTACAGGTTCTCATGGCAGAGGGAGAGGTGGACATTGCAGCCATCATGGAAACATGGGCCACCCAATATAATGACTGGGACCTGTCTGTACCAGGGTACAGGTTATTTTGTAGGGACAGGGAGATTGGGAAAGGAGGGGGAGTGGCATTATATGTGAAGGAAGGACTGAAGTGTGTAAGGGAGGAAGGGAGAAGGTGAATGGAGGTCACTTTGGGTGCAAATCCAGGATTCCAAGAATAGGATTCTTAGAATGGGAGTGGTGTACAGGCCACCATCTCAGATGGAGGAGTTAGACAGGGAACTAGCGGGACAGATCAGGTGGACCTGCGAGAAGGGTAGTGTGGTGATTGTGGGGGACTTCAACGTGCCAGAAGTGGACTGGAGCACCCCAACAACCAGGAACAGAAGGGAGCAGGTACTGCTGGATGCCTTCCAGGACAGCTTCCTGCTGCAAATGGTCAGTGAACCAACCAGGTTAGGGAATACCCTTGACCTTGTGCTGGCAAATGGGGACTTTGTGAGGAGAACTTACAGTGGAGGAACCGCTGTCAGGAGTGACCACCACTCAGTATGGCTCACATTGGATATGGGCAAGGAAGGAGGGAATCTGGCACGAGTGCTGGACTTCAGGAGGGTCAACTTTGGGGGATGAGGGAAGTGGTAAAGGGTACCTGGCCAGAATTCAATCTAGTATGGACACTAACCAGAGGTGGGAGCTCATAAAGCTGGGGATAGTGGAGGCAACCAAACCTGCTGCAAAGCCCAGAGCAAGAAGGCTAGGGCTAAGAAACAGAGCTGGTTGAGCAAGGAGGTCATGGAAAAGGTAAGGAGAAAGAGCTGCCTTCAGAAGTACAAGAAAACAGGAGGGGGAAGACAGAGAGGAGTACTTGACGGAATCAAAGGAGGTGACAAGGGCAGTAAAGGGAGCCAAAGCATCTACGGAACTCAGGCTGGCACAAGACATTAAGAAGGGGAAAGGACTTCTTTAAGTACATCAGGAGAAAAGAGCTATAAGGACCACATAGTAAGGATTAGGAAGGAGGGGGTTGGGTGGAAGCAGGGTGCGATAAGGCGGAAGCACTAAATGAGTACTTCTGCTCAGTATTTACTAAAGAGAAGAGGGGGGTGACACCCAAGGTGGAAGAAATGGCAGAAGCAGGGGGGGAAGTGGTTACAGATGGGGAAATCATGGAGGGCAGAGCTCGAGAGGGTTTGAAGGCACTGAGGGTGGACAAGGCACCAGGCCCAGATGGCATCCACTCCAGGGTACTGAAGGAGCTGGCAGAGATCCTTGCAGGACCTTTGGCAGACCTATTTAATGCCTCACTACATTCGGGGTGTGTGCCTCAGGACTGGAGGATGGCTCATGGTGCCCTCCACAAGAGTGGCCCCAAGGATGAACCGAAACTACAGACCAGTGAGCCTCACATCCATTGTGGGTAAGCTAATGGAGACTATCCTGAAGGAGAGGCTGGCGCCTCCTAGAGCCAAAGGACTACAGGACAGCAGACAGCATGGCTTCATACATGGCAGATCCTGCCAAACCAACCTAGTCGAGTTCTATGACTGGGTAACTGAGGCAACTGGACGGGGGCCATGCAGTGGATGTCCTGTATCTGGACTTCAGTAAGGCATTGACTCGGTGCCCATGGAAGGCTGGGAAGGAAGTTAGTAGGCACAGGGCGGTGCAAAGCTGGTGAGATGGGTAGAAACTGGCTGCAGGGAAGGCAACAGAGGGTGGTGGGTGGGTGGGGAGCCTCACACCAAGGTCAGTGACAAGCGGTGTCCATAGGGCTCAGTGTTGGGACCAGTGTTGTTTGGGATATTCATTGCAGACATATCATGGGACATCAAGAACCAAAGATCAGTCTGTTTGCTGTGATACCAAGGTTGGCGAGGTGGTGGATGACCTAGGGGATGGCAGGGGTTGCAGGATGATCTGGCAAAGCTTGAAACCTGGTCAGACACCTGGTAACTGGGGTTTAATGCCAAAAGTGTAAGGTGCTGCATTTTGGGATGAAGAACCCAAGGAGGAGTTACCAGCTAGGGGAGTACAGCTAGCCCAGACAGAGGAGGAGGAGAAGGATCTGGGTGTGCTCATTACAGGGTCAATGAACAACTCAGCACAATGTAGGAAGGCAGCTGCAAGGCCAACAAAATGCTGGGTTGTATTGCAAGGGGTATATCCTCGAGGAGGGAGGAGGTGATTCTGCCACTGTATAGGTCATTAGTTAGACCACACCTGGAGTACTGCATGCAGTACTGGCATCCGTATCTGAAGAGGGACATTAAGTTACTGGAGGGAGTGCAGCGCAGGGTGACAAAGATGATCAAGGGGCTGGGGGACTTATCATACGAGAGGAGGTTGAAGGAGTTTAACATGTACTCACTGGAGGAGAGGAGAGACAGGAGTGACATGATTGAAACCTTTAAATACATGAAAGGAATAAACAAGATGGGTACAGAGGGGCTGTTCAAAGTAAGGGAGGGGAGGGCCACCAGGGGCCATGATATGAGACTGGAGTGAGGAAGGTTCAGGAGGGAGATGAAGAGACACTTTTTTACAGAGAGGGTGGTGGCTGGGTGGAATGCGTTACCTGCTGAAGTGGTATGCAATAGAACAGTGGACTGCTTCAAACAAAGATGGGACAGGACAAGGGGGAGGGTTAATGAAGGGGAAGGGTAGAAGGGAGGGTCAGCTGCAGAATAAGGGGTGCTAGCTGCACATTCGAGCAGACTTGATAGATCTATAGGCCTTTATCTGCTGGCAAATTTCATGTGTTCGTATGTTCGTATTTTTAGAAGGCATGACACAAGCACAGTGTCTTCTTATTTCTGATGAAGCCTGCATTCACACCATGTGTGTCTGAACCTCTGAATGCCATTTTCAAAATTTCAGATGGATTTGTACCAGTTTACAGCAAGAAAATCACACATGCATCATAGATTTGATCCATGCACCATTTACTTGCTGCTTGTTTCATTTATGTTATGTGTGCATCATTTACTGTGATGCACATATCACTTTGAAGGCATACAGAGTGGTGCACCACCTTTTATGTTCTCTATATGTGTTACAATACAGACCCAAGACACCTGAAGGACTCTAGAAATCCTGATCAGCAAGTTTTTATAGTTTCATGTGCCCAGCCTGACTCTAATCTAGAGCTGTCCCTGCTTTGCACTCAACTTTTCGACATTATTAAAACATTTACCCATTACAGGTGTGTGTGTGTGTGTGTGTGTGTGTGTGTGTGTGTACAATCAGTGCAGACTTGTACTTCACTCCAGTGTTCCACAACCATATAGTTTTTTTTGTTTGTTTTATGGTGGAAGCCTATTTCATTCCATTTGTGACCTAAATGAAGGGTTTCAAGCTGTTACATATAGATGGTAAAACTGTTTCAGAAAAAAAAATCTAATAGCACAAAGTGTGCTGTTGTGAAATGTTCAAACATGATGGGCTATTTAGGAAACATTGATTTAAATAGCTCAGAATTAACCCAAAACAACAATTTTAAAGCACAAATCAGTAATGAACCTGCAAAAAGTTGAAGTAACTAGAAGCACCCTGGAGTGACATTAGTGATGCATTGTGAGGTACAGAAAAGGACATTTGTCTGGTATAGTAGCCAAGGAGTGTATTTCACTGCAGATGCACACTTTACATACACAGTTTATTTCCGTAACTTTCATGCCACGGAAAATATACTTACTGTTGTATTCATTCAGGGCTGAGGTACATACAGTGGCAATATTATTGCATAACTTCTAGTAGCACTGTATTAGTAGGTTTGCAGTCCTCTATTCAAAAATGGTAAGAAAGCACAGAGTATGAACAAGGAATGAGTTGTGTACAATACAAGAAACAGAATGGCAGCAACAGGCATAGCATTTAAAGGTAACAGTGAACCACCTGAATTATCAGTGGGTTAAAATGATAATATTTTTTAAGGAAAAGGAAACAAAAGGAAAAAACATGATCATTAGTTAAAAAATATATAGTATATGAATTGACAATTCCTGTTGTCTACAGTTCCATATATTGTTATTGTATTATTAATGATGTTGCTTGTTCATTTGTTCAGATGAGGCACATGGTATAATCAGTTTCCATCTTGACTCAGCAGTATTGAGATGGTCTCTGAAAATAAAAAAGGCAGTCATCAGCATCCCTACACATTGTTCAGAGACCAAGTAAAATTCAACTTAATTCACAATCACCAGGACCATTGCACATACTTTCTGTCTAGATGAACAGATGAGCTGCTTGGGCATATTTTATTGAGTAGTAATGACCTTTGTTATATGAAATGCAGGCTATGCTTGACTAAAATCAATAGAGGCTAGACAAAGGTAGCAATCAATGCACTAAAGCTATGCCTTGACACTTTCAAAGATCACATCCTATTTATGCAAGTACTAGAGAAGGATCAGGAAAAGGTGAAGGATCAGAAGAAGGATGCATCTATTGACATAGTCCTACTTGACACAAGTAGTGTCAGTGATGGGAGACTGGATGACTTTAGAGAAAATCATTTCCAAAAGTAGAAAATACAGCATTTGGATTGGTGGAGTAACGGGGTAGGCTGAGATGTACAATTCATTCACTCAACTCCCTGACAGATAAAAAGTCCTTCAGACTCCAAAAGACAGTGTTATTTTTATTGGAAAACATTTTCTGAGGGTAAAGTGACTCCATTTACAAATCACAAAGAAATCTCTGGGACAACAACAATGTAATATATAGTCTTTCCCCAAAAACAACTATACTTGGTCAGACAGTGGGACCATTTCGAAGCAGTAAAGACAAGAACAGTTGAAGAAAGCAATTTTGTCATATATTTCCTTTACATTCCACCCCATGTTGCTTTACAAACCATGAACAGTTGTCAACAGCTTTAAGTTCATAAATGAGAAGTGCAGCTTTAAGTTCATAAAAGAGAAGTAAAGTGAGACTCTAAAAGGTTGAAAATTGCTAGAGGGTTTAAATATAGAGAACAAAAGAAAAGGTTTAGCACAAGGAGGTGAAATGGCTTGGGCAAGGACACACAGTGAATAAGTGAAATGGTGGAGGTGGTGGGATTCATACCCAGGTCTCCGGGTTTACTGCTGTATGATTTAGCACATACAGTTTTTACTGCTTTCCAAGCAACCCAAAGTAGAATTACAGTGGTTGCCTGTGAAATGATGTAGCATATCCACACTATATCCCAGGAAATCCCTATTCATTTCAAAAGGATTGCCTCTGATACTTCTCGATATATCCAGATATATAGTGCATATTGTCACTAGCTATCACTGTACCAGCATTGCAACCACTGTCCTAACTTAATGATGCTGACAAACCTCATAGCAAAAATGTTAATTCAAGTATTATGTTGAAAACTTAAAACCAGTGTAATGGAGTACTGGAGGTTGGTTGGTAAAAATACAATAACGTTATTAGCTAAGTACAGAAACATACAATGTGATAAGGGCTGCTGGGCCCACCCAGTCTGCCCACTTTAACCTTCATATTTTGTTGCAGATATGCTGCTGATTTACAGTGCCATCTCTTCCCCTCGCTTCCTTACTCCTACAATTCCCTTGTGCCTGTCCCAGGCATTTTTGAACCCCATCACTGTTTTTTTTGAAATTGAATTTATTTTATTAGTTTCAAGAACAAAACATAACTACATGCAAACCAACCAGAAAAAATGTCCCCCCTCCTGACCCAATCCATAAGAGAAGTGGATAAAAGCCAATACACAACATATACCATACGTTACAAAAGTATCTGATAAAGGAATCACTATGCCACTGACATAAATGGGTATACAAATGAAAGTATGCATGACAAAAAAGGGGTTGAGTGGAATATGGTTTTGTTTAATGCAAGAAGTCTGACTAACAAATTTCATGAATTTCAAGAGATGCTTTTATCCAATATCATAGATATTGCCCTTATAACAGAAACATGGTGGGATAAATCAGATAATTGGGAGAAAAACATTGTGGGCTACCAACTCTATTCTAGATCAAGGGGAGCACATGAGGGGTGGTGGTATAGCAATATACATAAAAGAGTCCATCAAGCATGAGCAGGAAATGGTTGTGATAAATAAAGTGGAGATGTTATGGATTGAAATAATGCATAAGACCAAAATTAAGACAAGATTAGGCTTAGTTTATAGGCCACCATCTATAACCAACCATGAAAATGCTTTACTGCTAGAATATATTGCTAAGCTTGATCCAGCAGGAAATATTTTGATTACTGGGGATTTTAATATGCCTAATATTGATTGAACTGCGCTAAAAGGCAAAACAAATATGGAAATGAAATCTTTAGATGTTTTAGATCAAACAGGAGTGGAGCAAATGGTGGCATCTCCTACTAGAGGAGCAAATATTTTGTATCTCGTTCTAACTAATATAGGAGCTAATATAAAAAATATTGAAGTTTGCAGCCCTCTAGGGAACAGCGACCACAGCAGGGATTTTTTTTTAAATGCTTGGGGAATATAGCACCAATATAATCACAGCAAAAACAGAGAAGCTTAATTTTGGTAAAGCAGATTTTCAGGGTCTAAAAGCAGTAATGAATAGCTGGGTATGGAAGAAGGAATTTGTAAATTTAACTGTGGAACAAATGTGGAAAAGATTAAATAAGAAAATACTGACGGTAACAAAAAAAAATGTGCCTATAAAAAATGGAATTAGATTATCAAGTAACATCAAATCAAATCAAATCAACTTTATTTATATAGTGCCTTTCAGAGCCAAGGCGCTGTACATAAAAACATATACATAATGTAGATTAAAACAACATTCAAATATATCGACCATAACTAAATAAAAGCTAAACTAAATAAATATGTCTTAGACCAACTTTGAAACTATCGACGGTTGGGCATTCTGTCAACCAACGGGGTAGAGAATTCCACAGGGTTGGTGCTGAAAAAGCAAGAGCACGGGATCCTGATATCTTTAATCGAACCCTGGGAATCTCCAACAATCCCTCGTTGACGGAATGGAGAGGACGGAGGGGGCAATAGGGAATCAGGAGATCTTTCAGGTAACCGGGTCCCTGATCATGTGGGGCTTTAAAGGTTAGTAAACCAACCTTAAAGGTGATCCGCCACCAATATAACCACAGCAAAAACAGAGAAGCTTAATTTTGGTAAAGCAGATTTTCAGGGTCTAAAAGCAGTAATGAATAGCTGGGCATGGAAGAAGGAATTTGTCAATTTAACTGTGGAACAAATGTGGAAAAAATTAAATAAGAAAATACTGATGATAACAAAAAAAATGTGCCTATAAAAAATGGAATTAGATTATCAAGTAACATCAAATCAAATCAAATCAACTTTATTTATATAGCGCGTTTCAGAACCAAGGCGCTGTACATAAAAACATATACATAATATAGATTAAAACAGCATTCAAATATATTGACCATAACTAAATAAAAGCTAAACTAAATAAATATGTCTTAGACCAGCTTTGAAACTATCGACGGTTGGGCATTCTCTCAACCAACGAGGTAGAGGATTCCACAGGGTTGGTGCTGAAAAAGCAAAAGCACGGGATCCTGATGTCTTTAATCGAACCCTGGGAATCTCCAGCAATCCCTCATTGGTGGAATGGAGAGGACGGAGGGGGCAATAGAG
Organism: Neoceratodus forsteri; assembly: GCA_016271365.2. Lineage (NCBI taxonomy): Eukaryota > Metazoa > Chordata > Ceratodontiformes > Ceratodontidae > Neoceratodus > Neoceratodus forsteri. Next base: position 1,375,388,182 of record CM028130.1, on the reverse strand, counting down.
AATCAGGAGATCTTTCAGGTAACTGGGTCCCTGATCATGTAGGGCTTTAAAGGTTAGTAAACCAACCTTAAAGGTGATCCACCACCAATATAACCACAGCAAAACAGAGAAACTTAATTTTGGTAAAGCAGATTTTCAGGGTCTAAAAGCAGTAATGAATAGCTGGGCATGGAAGAAGGAATTTGTAAATTTAACTGTGGAACAAATGTGGAAAAGATTAAATAAGTTTGGTTTAACACTAGAATCAAGAACTTGGTTAAGGAAAAGGACAAGATCTTCAAAAGAGTAAATAAAAGACAAAACTCTGAGGGTTGGAACATTTACAGGCAGAAGGTAAAGCAAGTGAAGAAAGAAATAAAAAAGGTCAAGGCAGACTATGAGATTCAGTTAGCTATAAGGGTAGGGGAAAATTATAAGGCATTTTATTCATATATTACTAGCAAAAAGAAAACATCTAACAACATTGGTCCCTATATTAATACATTAGGGGAAACTGTAACTGAGTCCATGGAGCTGACCAATATGCAAAATTTGTATTTTAGTTCAGTATTTAACAAAAAAAATGATTTAGATACAAGGATTAAGATACGTTCACAGAAAGGCCAAATTGTGATTAATCAGGATGAGGTACTGAAAAGATTAAGGGATATAAACATAAATAAATCCTCAGGGCCAGATGGTATACATCCCAGAATTCTCAGAGAAACAGCAGATAGTATAGCCCCGGTGCTTACTTATATATTTCAAAAATCAATAGATCAAGCATCAGTAATGCAGGCCTGGAAGAAGGCATTAGTAGTACCACTGCTAAAAAAAGGGACCAACCACTAAACCTGAGAACTTTAAACCTATTAGTTTGACCTCTGTAGTGGGTAAAATTCTGGAAGGGATAATTAAAGAACATATATTAGCCCACTTATCACAACAAAATATAATCGATCAGACTCAACAAGGGTTCACAAAAAACAGATCATACCAAACTAATATGTTGACCTTTTATGAGAAAGCAAATAAAGCCCTTGATTTAGGAAATGCAGTAGACATCATTTTTTTAGATTTGTCTAAGGCTTTCGATAAACTTCCGCACAAAGAGTTGATTGAGGTTATGATTGATGCAAAAATATCTAACAACATAATAAATTGGGTTGAGGCCTGGTTGAGTAATAGAAGACAGAGGGTTGTTATTAATGGAGTAAAATCTGACTGGGAGAATGTCACTAGTGGGGTTCCTCAGGGATCTGTATTAGGGCCTTGTTTATTTAACTTGTACATCTCCACAATTGAGTGCAATTCCCTAAACATCTGGATGACCAAGTTTGCAGATGATTGCAGAATGGGGGCATAGTAAATAATACTGAACAACAAAAAAAGTACAACTAATTCTGGATAGATAGGATCATTGGACTGATTGGTTTAAATTACTATTAAATACTGATAAATGTGCAGTAATGCACTTGGGGAAAAAATACTAATACAGAATATAAATTAGGAGGAAATGTACTACATAGCACTATAGTAAAAAGAGATTTGGGGGTGATGGTAACAAATGATTTAAGCTTCAGTACACAATGTGGACATATGGTTAAAAAGGCTAATCAAGTATTAAATTGTATATTTAGGCACATTGCGAGCAGGGACAGAAAGGTAATTTTATCACTCTATCAGGCTTCAGTGAGACCACATATGGTATATTGTGCACAGGTGTGGTCACCATACTTAAAGTCAGATATTGGGAGGTTGGAGGGAGTACAAAGAAGAGCAAAAAAATAATTTGTGGTATGGAGAATAAAGGATATGAGCAGAGACTTCAAGATTTGGGTTTATTTACATTGCAGTATAGAAGGACTAGAGGGGATATGTGGATGATTTATAGGGCGTTGCAGGATAAACAACTGAGTAGCAATATGGGCCTCATAGTCAAAAGCAAATATGGATGTAGAAGTAGGAGACATGGGTTGCAATTGAAAATGGGTAAGTGGAGGACACTAAAAAGAATGAACTGCTTTCAGAGGGGGGTAACACTGTGGAACAGTTTACCTAAGGATGTAGTTGGAAGTAAAACCATGGACACTTTTAAGATTAGGCTGGACAACTTCTATAAAAACAAATATGATATAGGATAAAATGGGAGTTCAAGGCAAGCATTAAAGAGGTATGTCTAGTAGCTTGTATAACCTATGAAACCTATGAATATGTTCTAAGAATATCTTGAAATGATTTGAAAGTGCTATCATGGAGCAAAATGCAGACCTTAACTGCTGCAAGTTGAGGAAGCCATACTCCTAAATGCACTCTGCCCTCTATTTTAAAATTGGGGGTTGTGGAATATTGGTTGAGAATTACTTTTAAAATATTTATAATTCATCAAGTTACTTAGTTGGGTGTGAACCCGAAGAGATGTTCCTATGACAGAGTCCTGAAGGTCTTTAGGCAGAGTCCTGGAAGAAATAAAAAGCATAGCTGAAAGAGAAAAAAACATATTCTTAATCTGTTCTCTTTCAATTTTGAGCCAAAGAAGGGTGTAGAATGAATCCATGTCTCTAATTTCTTGAATAGGCCACTTAAAATATTTACTGGCATGACTGGCAAAATAGACAGTAAATTTGGGACCTGAAGGTCACCTAATGCCTTGGGTGCTGCTAATCTATTATAAGCCCTTCTCTGTTTCTTGCCCAACCAGCTAAAACTGGAAACCATCTTAAGTATCTTCTTAAATAATGATAAAGATAAGAAGACATTAAGCATATTGAAGGGATAAAACAAATGGGGAAGCACTTCATCTTGATAGCATTTATCGTGCCCCATAATGTCAATGGGAGAGACTTCTACCTATTTAAATCTTGTTGAATCCTATCACTGTTTTTGCCCCCAATACTTCCACTGAAAGAATTTTTCAGGCTTCTACCACCCTTTCTGTGAAGAAACCAGCTTAATCTGGTTCAAGGTCAGTTGGCATTCATCTGTATCCCCCTTCCCCGGGTCGTGCCTGAAAATAGGCAGGATTTGTCCAGTGCACTTACCCGGTCAACAAAAACTAACTAAATAAATAAATATCCCTCGTAAATTTATCCCCCCAGCTTCATAGCATGTCCTCTTGTTCTAGAGCACCTTTTCCTTTGAAAAATACCCACATCTCATTCTCATTAACCCCTGTGAGGTATTTAAAGGTCTCTATTATATCTCCCCCTCCTCCAGGGTGTACTTTTTTAGCATGTTTAAGCCTTCCTCATAGGACTCTTCAAGCAGACCGTACACCATTTTGGTAGCCCTATTCCAGACTGCCTTTACTCTATGTCCTTCTTGAGATGTGGTTTCCAGAACTGGATGCAGTACTCAGGGGGAGGTCTTACCAGTGATTTATATAGTGGCAGCACCACCTCCCACTTCCTGCTAGCGATATAACTTCCTATGCACCCCAGCATTTCACTCGCCCTTCTGACTGCCTTGTCACACTGCCTGGCCATCTTTAGGTCATCTGATATGATTACCCCAGGTTTCATTCCTGCTTGATCTTTGTCAGTATCACCCCCCCCATTTTGTACTCTGCTTCCAAGTTTCTATGGCCAAGTGCATTATTTTGCACTTTTTTTTGCATTAAAACCCAGCTGCCATAGCTTTGACCACTAATCCAGTCTTTTCAGATCCCTACCCATCCCTTTCTCACACACACTCGACTGTCCACTCTTTTGAAGATCTTGGTGTCATCCACAAAGGGGCAGACATTTCCTTCCAGTTCCTCTGCTATGTCACTTATGAGGACATTGAAGAGGATTGATCCCAACACTGATCTGTGAAGTACCCAACTGGTTATCCTCCCTTCCTCAGATTAAACTCCATATATCAATACCCTCTGCATCCTAGCTTCAAAAAGGTTTTAACCCAGGTTACCACCTTATTACCCATCCTCAGGTTCCCCAACTTGCCTACCAGTCTACTATGTGAGATGATGTTGAAAGTCTTGCTGAAATCCAGGTAGGCCACGTCCACCACTCCCCCCGATCCAACTCTTTCATTGCCCAGTCAACGAAATCTATCACATTTGTTTGGCATGACCTTCTTCCTGTGCATCAATGCTGCTTTGGATCCAGTAATCCACTGGATGCAAGACAGTCTACCATTCTTTCCTTTAGTAGTGTTTCCATTAACTTACCACCACCGATGTCAGGCTGATGAGCTTATAATTGCCTGCCTCTTTCCTGCTACCACTTTTATGAAGTGGAATGACCTCTGCTCTTCTGCAATCCCCAGGACCATGCTGATCTTCAGTGATATTTTAAATAGGTTTGTCAGAGGTGTAGCCAGTACCTCCCTGAGCTCCATCAGCACCCTTGGATGTATCCTTTTTGGCCCCATGGCTTTGTCTATGTTCAAGTGAGCGAGTGCCTTCTGGACTTTCCACTTTCCACTCAGAAAATGGACTACTGTCCATTTCCCTCACATAAATGTTCTGGGTGCCATTTCGTGGTCTAACCCCTTCCCCTTCTACTGTGAATACAAGCAGAAGTATTTGTTCAAGATGTTTATCTTCTCTTGATCTACTTCTGTACATTCATCCCCTCTCTCTTTAATTGTACAATCCCTCCTTTGTTTTCTGCACACATACCTAAAAATGTCTTGTCTCTATTTTGATACTCTGTGAGCTATTCTTATCAGTTTGTGCCTTTTGCACTTACTGCTTCATCTGTTTTCTCAGATACACGCTACTACTCTTCTCAATGTGTCTCCTTGTACCTTCTGAATACTACATTCTTACCTTTGCTGCTACCTCTTTTGAGAACCATAGCAGTATCCTCTTTATCTTACTTTTGCTTCACTACTTGATGCAGAGGTTCATTGCCTTCATTATGCCCTCTTTTATTTTGGTCCACTTTTCCTCCACCACCACTCCCCCCCCCCCAGTCCTTGCCCCCTGCTAGATATTTCTAAGGAATTCACCCATCTTTGTAAAGTCAGCTCTTGTGGAGTCCTAGACCCATGGCATTGTATGGTTAGCTTCTGTAGCTGTTCTTATGTTAATCCACACTGTACAACAAACATTGGTCCCCAGATGACTTCCTACCTTGACATCTGAAATACTGTCCCCTCTGTTGGTAAGCACCCAATCCAGTATTGCCCCATCACAAGTTGACTCACTTGACTAGTTGCCTGAGTAATTCCCCTTGCAGGAAGTCCAGGATATCCTTGCTTCTTGCTGGAGCTGCCGCATCCCAGAAGTCCCCCACCAGCAACACCTCCCCCTTTTCAGCCATTTTGTCAGTGGCTTCTAACATTTTATTATTTACGTCCTTCCCTTGTGCCAGAGGCCTGTAGATCACACCTGTTTGAATAGTAGCCCTTTTCCCAACTTGAGGGTAACCCACAGCACCTCTGCCGCCACCCAGAATTCCTTGTATTCCTGTTGTCTTTATGCTTTCCTTCACATAAAGCACTGCTCCACCTCCTTTCCTTTCTAAACGGTCCCTCGTGAACATCTTGCAGCCTGGTATGACCATATTCCAGTCATGACTATCAGTGCACCATGACTTGATAATGGCCACAATATCCAGATCAGCTTCTGCCATGATGGCCTCTAGGTATAATTAGGTTAGCAAGATAGGAAGAAAACACAATAGTTACATTAAAATATGTTTTACAGCCAGCACAGTTCAAACTGTTTGAATGCAGACAAGAATATGGGTTAGAGGATTCAAGGCTAAATACAATACATGAAGGAGGCAATCAGTCTAGAATGCAGAGTTGCCAATACTGTATAATAAGCTCAGGAACTTGCTCAGCAAGTGAGCATTTGTGTCAGTTTTTCACAGACTGGAAATGTCTTTTGGATAGGATACCTTGCACAGAGGAATAACGATTTTCTTGTGATATTATAGTCAAAGTTCCCTTCCCTCTCCCAAACCTGGGGCTCTATTTTCAAATGCAAGAGAAAAATGCAGTTACTTGTATCAAAAAAATAACTCAAGGAGCAGAGCACATCAAAATGTGTGTCAGTTCCCATTTTCTAATGTTGTTGGCATCAAAAGTGGGACTGGCTGCACCAAAATGCCTTGCATCAGGCTTGTGTCCAAAAAATGAGTGCACCATGTCATAACAGGGCTTGCATCAAAAAAAATGATGCACAATCCCCTTTTCTGGGGATTTTCAAAGGCGGAATCTGTTGACACTGCAACAAAGACAGCATGCATCTGTTAGCCCAGACAGAGCTGCTCTGTCACTAGAGCTTATAAATAGGCCCGCCGAGTCATTATTGAGGCTGCAGTGCAGCAGCACAAGTACTGCAGGAGAAACAGTACAAAATGCCTCTGGCAATGGCCCTAATTGGCATCTGGGTTGCCATGGTAGGCAGCAGGGACATACCCAGCAACAGCCTGGCAGGGCACAAAGGCATGCCAGGCTATGAAGAAAGTGGACAACCCATAGGAGATATGCAGCAAGGGTATACCAGAGGTTTACATCATACCAGGATCTGACTGAGGAACAGTGCATAGCGTGATACTGGCTCAATAAGGTTGCAATCATGGAGCTATGCAATGAGCTGAGAGGTGACCTGGAGAGCAGAACACAGAGAGCCCATGCCATATCAGTGGATGTGAAGGTCAGCACTACACTTCACTTCCTAGCTAGTGGGAGTTTCCAGACCCTGACAGCTGATACAGTGGGCATATCATGGTCTATACATCAGCAGCAGACAGTGAAGCAGAGGTTCAACAGCACTGCATGCTTTCCATATGTTGTGGGTGCAACTGACTGCACACAGATTGCTATAAAGGCAACAGCAACCGATGAAGATGCATATTCAGCAGAAAGGGGTACCACTCCATGAACATACAAGTTGTATGTGAAAGCCAGTGCAATATCATAGATGTAGTATCATCAATGTATTTGCCCAGTACCCTGGATCCTGTCATGAAGCAAACATTTTCCAGCATTGTGGCCTGTGTGAGGTATTTGAAGATAGAGACATACTGGATGGATTCCTCACAGGTACTGTAGATGCATGGACCACACTCCTGCACAGTTGGACCCTACAGGGTTGGATATATTGGGGAAACACACACTGCTCAACTTGTGCATGGGCCACACCAGTAGAAGGAGCATCATGTGGGGCATGTGGCCATAGGCTGCAGTGCCACAGTGTGAACAGTACAGTGATATGGATGTGCATCCTGGAAGCAACATGCTGTGAGAACAGGCAAGGTATTAGGTGCTTGTGGCCATGGTACAGCATGTACATCATGTGGCATAGGTAGGGTTGGGGGCAAGAGAGGACAGAGTGTGGCGGCAAAGGAGCCAGCAGAGGAGGGTTCCCCTACCCTGTGGGCAGGCCATCCTTGTGCTACACAGCAAGCAGTACAGTGCTCCTATGAGTGGATAGAGATATACCACCAGGAGGGTTCCATGTCAATTGTGCGATTCAATAATAGCAATGCCAATTTGGGCAATGCTATTATAGCCACTGCAATTACAGTGCCCTGAAATATGGCCGACCACCATTAGGGCAAAGTTTGCAAAATGCTTATCATGGGGGGCTTTGCCTCCCACCCTACCCCCTACATCCTCTTACTAAAATAACCAACCCCGAGGGTCAGCATGTCAAGGAGGGGGCATACATTAGTTACCTTAATGGTAATCACCCATATTTCAGGACGCTGTAATTGTAGTCACTATAAAAGTGTTGCCCAAATTGGTATTGCTATTATTGCATCACTCAATTGAGGTACTACCCACCAAGTTGAAACTAATGCCTTCCATTTCCACAAGTTACAGTGGATATTTACAGTGCCATGGCTGATGACATCACTCAAACATCCACAGTCAGAGGCCAAGATATGCTACAATGAGGCACACATATCCACATATTCGGCCATTGAAAAAGTTGTGCTCCTGATGATGAGATTCTGGTGCTTAGATAGATCTGGGAGCCCTTCCATACACCTCAGCCATGGCATTCAATATTTTCCTAGCATGCTGCATACTGCATAATGTCACAATAGCACACAGGATCACAATGCCAGAGGTGGATGTTGAGCAGGGTAAGGAAGATTATGGTGGAGATAATGATACCATGGATGCCAGACCCACACAGGTGACCGTAAGGACAAAGACTGCAGCAGCTGGCTATAGTGCCAGAGCACAAATGGTCAGCAACTGCTTCAGCTGAGCAGACAAGAGGAGCCCTAGGACAGCGCACCTACAGGCAGTGTAGAACCCATAGAGGCCACAGTTGGTGCTCAGCAGCAGATTGAATGTCTTGACTTGCCAGATGCCAAGAAGCACAGGAACAAGGGTTCCATGTGTGATGGGGATCACCGCCAACACACAAAAAGAGCAGCAATGGGCCCAACCATCATCCCAAGCAGAGGCTGGTGACACTGCAGTGATGCCAAGGTAGATGTCTGGGAGCCACAGAGGACAGACCTCTCACAGTGAGACCTACATCAGTCATGGGTCAGGCAGAACTGAGCTGGAGGTGTTGCTGCCTGGTTCTGTCTACAGGCAATAGTACCACTGTTGTGTGGAGTGTGCCCATCACCTACATGTAGTCTCCAGGCAGCAGCAACACACAACCAGGAAGGCTGGTGACACAGAGGTCCAAACATATTGCATGTGGTGAGTGCCAGGGGGCTGGTTACTACAAGTGGAAGAAATTAAGAGTATTGGTCCCATACCCCTGAGATGTGGTAGCAGAACACCTGATGAAGATGGCAGAAAGCAGGGTGGTAGAGGAACAACACCAACATATGGCATGAGACACAGGGTATTGGGCCTGAAGGCTAGGAGGTCTGAGGGTGGAAAACATGTGACACTGGCATGCCATGGTGATTGCCTGTGGCCAGGTGTTACCTATGTGCCATGAGCAAGGGCTGCCATTGCTGCAGCAATGCAGGACCTGCTGCCACAGTGGTCCAGCAGCTGCATAGGCTCTCCTGGGGAATGGTAGGCCTATGGCCACAGACAGCAATGGGCTCCTTGGGGACATGATGTAGTAGCCAAGGTGTGGGTCCCTCATCTTCACACCACCCCCATGCAGGCTGCTGGTCATAGCATGCTAGGAGCTCACCTTTAGCAGTAGCACTGTGCCTTTCAGTGTCCCCTTATGGTGGGGGACACATGACTATCCACAGGCTGAGAGCTGCACAGTGCCATGGTAACACACAATGTAGGGTCGCATGCAGTCCATGACATTGTAGTAGCCCCCAAAAACAGTGTTCTCATCCACAGAGGGCTGCAGTGATGCACACTGTGTACCTGTGGCAGTCACATGGCAGTGCCTGTGGTGTGTCATGATCCAAGGGTGACTGACAGACAGGCAGTCTAGGGTGTGCAGGCCCCAGTGTGGGATGGCTGTGCGACACACCTGGAATGTGACAGGGCATCAAGAGTGAAATTTGGCAGGAGTCCACAGTAAGTCCATTCCAACACCTCTTATAAAAAAGTCTATGATACTTCCACCACCTCCTGTAAGCTTTCTTCAGTGGCTATTACCAGAGTTCCTTCAGCTAGAAATGGCAGATCCACCATGTACAAATCCAGATGTGAGAGTTCCCCTACCTAAACATGAGCAGTGTAACCATAGCCTGACATGCAGTGTGGTGCATGCCCCCTATAATGTGTAAATTTTGGGACCACAGCTTGCTGACGAAACAGTAGGGAAGCACACAATGCAGTTTCAGATTATGGCAGTTTTCTGACAAAAGCTCATTGATGAGGGGTGCATCAGAATGCATTTGATGCATGCAGTGGGCCCACAAGGTGCTTGACCGCTTCAGGGGCACAGTGAACTTATCACCGTCACATTCGCAGCTCAGCAGTACCTTGGGATTGTAAAATGATGTCCTGAACAAGGTACAGTAATTTCTCAGATGAGGAAAGTGCCCTACTCATCATATTAATGGAGCAGTGTGTCAGGGTGCTGCTGCCACTAGGCAGCAACAGGCACACCCCGAGGCCAGGGACAAGATGTAGAGATTAATTGCTGCAAAACTGCAGTGGCTGTCTAGAGAGTGGCACAACCCCACACAGCTAAAACAGTGATGGAATGACCTATCCCTTAGAGAAATACAAACAGCCCATGTTTCTCAGTGTAGTTTAGCCACTGCAAGGTTTATTTTAAATCAAGGATGGAAATGAGAAAGGAAAAGGGTGGTCCACTGGGAACTGAACCTCAGATCTCTGGTATGCTGTTCCAGTGCTCTAATCATTAAGCTACAGGCTCACATGGTCAGACTACCTGAGGAACTTTCTTAAATCCACACATTCCTTTCTCAAGTGTGTTGCGTAATCCTGCAACTAGGAACATATCAGAAATACAAACAAACCACTTCTCTCAGTACAGTTTAGCCCCTGCAAGGCATATTTTAAATCAAGGATGGAAATGAGAAAGGAAAAGTGTGGCTAGTCACACACCCTTACCCACCTTAGGGAAATGGCCTGAGAGACATATGTCACCTGTGGGGAGGACATCACTGGAACACTGGTAAGCTGTGGCACACACACCTGCAGTTACAGTACACAAGTGTACATAACTGTGCCACGTCTGAGGATGGAGCCAGCATAACCTGCATGTATCCCTATAATGTCTCCACAGGTGATCAGCCAACAAATCCTGCAGAAATCCCCGGTGGAAAGGAGGGCAGGGATGCTGATGGAGGCAGTGCACCACAGGACATACCAGAGCCCAGCCATCAAGGTAAGTCTTATGTATCTAGGATGGACACACTGCTGGGAACTGTGGCACATAGCCCACATGCCAGGTCATGTTACCTGAGTGTGGGGTATACAGGGATTAGTATACTCCAGTGGCATAGCCCAACCCCCCACAGTACCTCTGTACTAGGCTGTGCCATGCATACTTCATGTGACACACTGGCAACAAGTGTGTCGCTGCATGCACTGCACATGTGTGCCGCAAGGGTCTGGTGCACTGTCCTGTACCACACAGACAGGATTTTGCAGGATGATGCCCATGGAGCAGTGGATAACATGCAGTTTTGAAGCTACTCTTCTTTGTTAAATGTAAAGCAGTATTTCATATACTAAGTTGAAAACAGGAAGCTGTTGTAATACAGCAATGATTGATGAAATTTTGAGTAATGTGTAAACATTTTTGAAGTTGATATGTGGTTAACTATTGAATAATAAATGCTGATATGTAATAAAACATAGTGAATTAACTACAGTCATAATATAAATAGAGAACAGATTATACCATATATAATGATGTTATCCAAAAATAATATATTTTATTTCTGTCTAGAATTCCTCTGAAGAAGAATATTTTTATGCAAAATGAGGTTAAAAATCATGAAAAGAAATTCAGAGAAGAATCAATGTGTATTGAGCATTCATTTGCTTGAGCAGCCAGAAGAGTGTTGTTCCCTAGCATGGAACAGAGATGGCATGTGACACAGCACAGTGGGTGTCATACACTTACAGGGTTGGTGATCGGGCCCTGGCATGGCCCCTTGGTGACCTAAGTCACCGTACCATGTGGGCAGTGGCTAGGAAGCCAAACTAGGAAACACAAGTGGTGTGCGCAGCATGGGAATGCAGGGGGGGTGGAACTTGCTGTACCGCTGTGGTCACTGAGGCCATGCAGGGCACTGCCACACTTACTGGCATGGCCAGGTCACCACATCAGACTATTGCAGCTGCTAACATGCGGTGTGGTGTGCCGGTGGCTGTCATATGGGTGACAGTGGTGTACCACAGCGGTGCACCACAGCCTTGTGGCATATGTGTCAGCCACCCTATTATAGGCACTGCCACCCTCAGGTTGCCAGGCATGGCATGGTATCAGACATTGCCCATGCTGATGGCCTCCATGTGTGGGGAACATGCACTAATGAACTAAAGGACATGTGCCAGGGATGTGTGCATGGCCTCACCAGAAGCTGGTAGTGGGTTGTGGAACCAGGTATGCTGGTGCATGTACTGTGCCCAAACACAGGGTATACTGTACCACATGTCTACGGGTCATGGTTGGCACCTAATGGGGCTCTACACCAGTTATGTACATGCTGTGTGGCCCCACACAGGACTGCCACTACTAGGTTAGTTAACATACCAGTGAGTGCTGTATGGCTACTCTGGGGAGTGGTACAGAGTGCCAGGCTGGGTTTGGCTGCATCCCCAAGAGATTAGCAGTGTCCTGGACAGCCCCCTGGCTCTATGACTGGTACTGTAGTGCATACTCTGGCTATGTGATAGACAGCCAACCAGTGATGCACAGATGGTCACAGGGATAACCAGTGGGACTCAGAGCCACCCTAACAAGGCCAGCACCATGTCACAAGTGAATAGTGCATCACTGTTCACACTCAGGTGGGAGGTGTCATGCATGTGGTGCACGCCACACCAATTGCATGAGAGACACTGTGGTGAGATTTTCTGTGTCCATATCACAATGGTGACTCTGGGGACACAGCTGCACTGGGACAGATGGTCACCAGCCAAAGGACATGTGATAGTGCCCCTGTTCACAGGGGTGTGTGACACATGGGCTAGTGCATCACCCACCATGCTAAGCAACGACACTGGGTGTGGGAGGAGCAGGGGTTGCAGGGACATGGGGGCATGGGGCATTGACTGTGGGGACTTGTAGGAATGGGTGGGAATGACCTAGTGCAACACCCCTCTACGTGTCAAATGAACTGCATGTTTGTGTACTGAAAGTGGTGTCCCAGTAGATTCCCTGGGTACGTAGAGGGGCCCACCTCATGTGCATCTGTACATGCAGTGGTTCCAAGCACTGGCTCCTGTGTGGTGTAGGATACCACCTTAGTGGAATTGGGCTCACTGGCCAGCACCCTGGTCTCTCCCACCCTCAAGCGCTGTGTCTGTTCCATGGTTTCCACCAGGGGGATCACTCACTAAGCAGGCCCCATCCTCAACTTGTGGCTCCATGGTCCCATGGTGCCCTGTGTGATGCACCCCAATGGATGGCATCCCACATGGGCGCACAGTGACCTATGCCCTGAACCAGACCTCTGACATGTACTAGATGCAGCATAGGTGAGGCACATATGACTCATCCCCAGCATTGCCACACACACCCTTGTGGCCATCATAGCACAACAGCATCCCTGTTATGCTGCAGGGGGTATAACCCAGGTGGACCATGTCTTTGGCCATGGCACAACCCAGTGGTGACACGCACTGGGGCCTACCCTACCACAATGAGGCCACTACCTTTGGAATGTGCCCTGGGGGTCCAATACTGTGTAGGCCACGTGTCAGCCCTCATCACACCTTGGGTTCCCCAAGTGGCATGGGGACATGGTGACACTGACCCCACCCACTTACAGGCCACAGGTCCGTGCACTCAGGGGAGGCCCCACACACCTTCCCACTGTAGTGGCCCACTGTATAACAAGCTGGTGGTGCATGACATATGGTGGCAGATGCTGTGTGACACTAGACAGGGCTTCACGCACAATGGAGACACCCATACCTATGAGGGCCGTAACCCACAATAGCCAGTGTGCTATGTCATCAGGACAGGGGAATCTCCAGTTGTTGGCCACAGTGATATAGCCCATCCCAGGCAGGCAGTCCCTACCACTGATGCTGTCCAGGCTATGCACCACCCAGGACCTCCATCCCCCAGCCCCCCTGGTAACTGGTGTGCCATGACACACACTGTCCCCTGCTACTTGCATACCATACCCCTTGTTCACTGCTGCCTATCCCCACCATGTTTCATGGCTCCCATCCCCACCACCCACCAGTGCCTCGGTAGTACTGACAACCTGTGGTGTGCCCAGACTGGGGCATGACAGGACCTGTGACAGGCCACATGCGGTTTCATTGCAGTGCACAGGTACTTGTTGTAGTGTGCTATACCCATATCTGGTGTCTTTAGCAGATACCTCCACCAGTCGTACCCACCATTCCCCCTCCTGGTACATTGGGTTGCACGTGTGCACCTGCACCAGGGCACTAGCCCTATGTGCAGGCTGCGGCTCTGTTGTGATGTATAGAAGGCCAAGCATGTGTGTCTGTGGTATGTGGGGGCGACAGCCCCAGGGGTTCACACCCATTGTACTGTGCCACACCACATGTGTGCTTTACACCTCCAGGGCTGGAAACTGTAGACAGCCAGCAACATGGTATGCTAGGCAGTTACATCATCACTGCTCACACAGAGCCCCTTTGTAGGCCTAATGCAGTGCTTCATCCCAGTGTCACACCTGTGCATGCGGCAGCCACCTCCTGTTCAGACCTGGCCCATGGACACGTCATTGGTGTGCATGGGGTACCACACAGTTGTGTGCCAGGAATTGGGGGCACTGTGACACCCATTTAGGAGGGACACACAGGTACCAGGGGTGGGCAGTATAGAGGGGGTTTACAGAGGTCCAATACCCAACCAGGATGCAGCAGTCCTGCTGTTAGCCAACCACCCATGGAGTCCAAATCCCACAGAGCTATAAACCATGGTGTCCTATCTAGTGCAGACAGCATTCTGGGGGTTAACCTTGGTCCTAGGGTCCTCTAGCACAATGCCCACACCACCATATGTCAGTGTTGTTTGTTGCACACAGGCCTGTTGGTAGTGAGTAACAGCTGAGCCTTTATTTACATAGACGGGGCAGAGATGGCATGTGACATAGAACAGTGGGGGTGACACACTCACGGGGTTGGTGATGGGGCCCTGGGTGAGACAGACACGACAGTCAACCTTGTCATACACTCTGGGGAATGGGGATCAAAGGGAGGGCCATCACTTCCATCACAGGGCCATACAGTCCAGCAGTTAGCCTGTGGCATCACAGGCAGCCACAGGGTACCCTGCACTGCACGACATTGTGTCCTGGGGGGTTGGTGATGTTTTTCATTATGCTGGGTTAATACACAATCCATGCCTGGGGGTACAGACAGGTGGTATGGTGCGCCACTCCCTCTATAGGCTATGTATGCAGTGGCCTTCCAGGGCCCTCACAGCGGTGAGTGTAATGTTGGTGTGGTAGTCCATATCCAGTGCTGGTGTGCAATGACAGCTGCGGTGTCAGGGCCATCTGTGTTCACACATGCCTGCAAGTCTCCCACATCCTACACAGTGGTCTGGCACTGCCAACTGGTACCCAGGGACACACACTCTATACCTGTCATGGAGGGTTGGGTGCTAGGGCCAGCCAAGGTCAGCCACCTGGCAGTACTGTGTCATGTCGCTACATAGTGCAGGGCTCAGACAACATTCCTGCACCACCCCCCTTCATTCCCCAGTCATCACTTGTGGCATGAGAATGGGCCTTCTGGGTCATTCACAATTATGCCTCTGTTGCATTACTGCCCTCCACTACATTGGGCATCAAGTATTGTGCATGGCTGACCTTTGTGCTTGCACACAAAAGGTGAGCAACAGGGTAGTTCTGACCACCAAAAGACTCCTCAGAATTTTTTTTTTAATTTTCATAGCTTTATTGCAAGTTAGCAAATAGATAAAAAACATGAACGCACCTACCTCAGTCCAACAGCCAGCCACACTAATCCCTTAGTATCAGATGTTAGTGTGGCTGGCTGTTGGACTGGGGTAGGTGTGTTCATGTCTGTTATCTATTTGCCATCTTGCAGTAAAGCTGTGAAAATTAAACAAGATTTTCTGAGGAGAGAGTCTTTTGATGGTCAAACCTACCCTGTCGCTCCCCTTTTTTGTGCAAGCACAAAAGTTAGTTATGATTTAGCTGGATCCTAGCCTGGATCATGTAGGTGAAGCCCCCTCTTTCTCTCTCACAGTGCACTGTTTTTTTTCCCTGAGCAGGAGTGTTGTAAGTATTGTGTATGGCATGGTGTCTGTGCAGAGTTACAGTTATTCAGCTAGTAGCAACATAAACACTCAGCTCAGGGTGCATTGCCTTAGCAGTCCATGAAGTCTAATCTTGGTGGTCTACTAGGTCTGACCTTCCTTTTTCTGCCATGCTGTCTAGTGTGTGGTACCCATCTCTATGGAGCTTCTGCACACTGGGTATCCATCATGACCTGTTGTTGCTTGTGTCAGCTGATGTTCTCCAGAAGCCATGCACCGCTGACATCTGGGACCTCTGTGTGGCTGGCCCTGTCTCGTTGGTGGACGTGCCAGTAACCGTTCCAGATGCACTACTGTCCTTTGGTCTCCTCCTCTGTCTTCTGTGGGATGGTATTGTGGGTCCAGTGCATTCTGTGGCACTCATGGTCTGGGTCTGGTGAGCATAGTGTTTCCACTGTTGGTGTTGGGGGCATATACAGTGCTGGGGACCTGCCTTGTGGTAGTGTGGGGTTCTGCAGCCTGTGGGGCACTGATAGCCTAGCCTGTGAAGGCACCGGCTCCTGGGCTTAGATGTGTTCTGACAGCCTGGGTGATTGTGAGGCATTGTACTGAGGCCTGCTCCTTAGTAATGTGTTGGGTCAGGCTGGCACCAAATTGTGCAGCAGGTGCCATGGTGCAGGCATGCATGCTTCATGGGCTGGGTCCTGACTCCTGCCACAAGTGGCTGGCCTGCATACTACTGTCACTGAGTTGTGGAGCTGGATGCATGGTGATGTCCTGGGTGGTGTTCAGGAACCTTCCTGAAGCCTGTTAGACTCTCATGGGATGGGTTGTGGTGGTAGTAGCTTGTTGTGCCACCTGTGTGCTTGGTGCCTTGAATAGTGGGACACTTAATGATGGTGCATAGGATGCAATGTTGGGCTGGCTTGAGTCCATCAGAGTCCTGGGCATTTTATTTATTTATTTAAACGTTTCACCAGGAAGGGCATGCTGAACAACAAGTTGCTCATCTCACAGTGCATCCTGGAAGACGGGGAGTGTAATAAACATAAATTTACAAAAGTATACATATTTTTACAAAATTGGTAAAGACACACAGCATACAGCAACGATGATAACAAAACAAAAATATACAAAATATACATAGTTTTACATGATTGGGGAGTAACAGCAACAACAAAGCAAAGGCATACGTAACATCATGTAGGAGAATAACAATCAGTAAAAGAGCAACAGCAATGCAGTTATTTATATATGCATTAGGAATAAACAGTAGATGTGAACCACTAATGCAATTGATAGGACAGGGAAATTGGGGAGTAGTGATGCAGCCAGGAGAGATCAGTTAGAGTTGCAGTTTAGGGAGATGAAATTAAGCAAGGCAAAGGAAAAGGATTGGGGGAGGTTAAGAGTGGTGAATTTGGGAGAGGAGTGAGTTCTACAGTTTAGGGAAGCAATCTGGGGTGCCGCTGGTCATTTGGCTCTGTGCAGTGAGGGTGTTGGCATGCTGTGTGCTGCTGCTCTGTTGAAGGGGCCTGTTGTGATACTGACTATCTTGCATGTTTACCCCAGTCTACTGAGAGCCTCATATCTGTACCCTTCCTGGCTTTTGTGAACATACCGCTGAGGCCTCTAGATCCCTCATCATTGGAGCTCTGGTAGCCATATCCCATAGGTGAATATGACAGGGTACATCCCTGCCAATGTAGACGGACCCTTTTTTTCTTCCTATGGTTGCAACCACTCTTTATTCTTGCTTCTAAAGCTATCCCTTTCTTTCTTGTCTGGCGGCAGGCCACCTCCAGACAAACCTCAGTTCTTTTCTTTTATTTTCCTTCCTTCCATGGGTTTGTTCTGAAGGAGGTCAACTTGCAGTGACCCCTTGATCTCAGGCTGGCTGAGACACCAGTATTCAGTAAGGCTAGAAAACCAGTGATATCATGGCTAATCTAGCCAGAACGATGTCATGAAATGATGGCTAAAAAGAAATTAATTGTCTGAGTAAAACAGGACAAGTACCATGTAAATAAAGGCTTAAGATATGGAAATGATAACACGAGTGGCAATCCCTTCCCTTTTTCATTTTCTGTATCCACAAATGCCGCCCCGTGTTTAAAATCCATGAAGGTAGCCTGTAAAGTGAAATTTTATCCTTAAGAGGAAGAGTTACTTGTATTATAATACTCCTCCAGCTAGGTGCTATCCTGCAAGTGTGGGAATGCAGATAGCAATTTTAGCTTGCATGAGGCTTTTAGCACTACTTCTCCCTGCTAGCTGCGCCACATGTAGCTGTCCCTGGCAGCTCTCTGCCACTTATTTGATAGCTCTCCTTGTTCCCTGATAGCAGTGGAGCCTCTAAAATAAGGGTGGATATGAAGTGCAGAGAGGAGAGGCTTTTCTTTCTTATGCCCGCTGTGTTGCGAGGTGAAAACCTCTCTCTCGGACTCTAAAATTATCCCTGTGTGTACTATGCACTTACATGAGGCAAACCCTCAATCCCTAAAAAGAAACCCAGCATGGGATTAAAAATGATATTGGTGTCTGGTGAGCTCACTGTAGGAGCGATAATTTTTATTTGTTGTTTAGACACTAGAATAATAAATAAATTTGTCTGATACTGTAAAGACCGCAATGAAATGTCAATCCAACTGCTTGAAATTTCAGCAGTCAGCGCCCCTGGTCCTTCATAATATTGTTGCATCTTCTTATTTTCAAGCATTTAACCATTAAATAATGCCCTAAGTTGGGTCGTTCATATTAGGGGAAAAAGGCATCATGTTGCAATGTTTCTGCTACAACTATATACAGCTAGCAAATCGGACCTAAATGCAGAATATGTTCTTTTCTGTGCTTCTCTGTAAGAGGCCACTAAATATATCATTCTGTAGAAATAGAAATTAAGAATATATCTTAAGCTTAATAAAGCTAAACTTATGGCTCCAAATATTTGTGGCTACTTAGAGCTACTAGAAGAGGTCTGTATTCACCAAGAACTGTATATTGACTGTGAATGTTTATAGGATAGCAGCAGCCCCTAGTGGCCACTTTTATACATGACTAGCTGTCAACCATTACCTAGTGGAAAACTTTCCACCTTCACTTGTGTATACCTTCATTTCTGTCAGGACTTTTTAAAAAAATTTTTGTATGATAGACGTGATTAACAAGCCCTTTAGATTTGTGTACTATAAAAAGGGGCCTTAAATAAAATGTTTTTATCTTGTATGATGCAAAGTCACCTGACCATTGTGGGTGGATAGGTGTCTACCCGAAGCAACAGGAGATAGATAGGGTCAGTCTTTTCTGACAGAGTGTAGGCAGAGGACTAGGAGGGTCTGCTGCTACATCAAACAGAGTGTATGGGGAAAGAGAGAATTTTCTAGTAACATTTATTTTGATTTGTTTTGAATGTTTTCTTTTGACTTTTATGGTGCAGAAGCTATTTGCTGTTTATGAGAAAATAAACATCCCGCTAATAAAACAGTGGGTTTCACCTAAATAACTTATGTTGTGTCCATCTGTATATCACACACCTTCATGGTGCACCATGACCCTGGATAGTGTATACATGTGTCCTTTTTGCACTGTGTGTCTGTGCTGTGGGTGCCATCATACCATCTTCCTGGGTCCTAGTTCTGCTGTGTGCCATACACTGTGTGGCCATGACTGTGTTGTCCTCTGGAAGTGGTGGTCTGGGTATGGCACATTGCTTTGTGATGGTCTGCAATATACCAGCAATGGCGGTGATGATGATGATGTTGGTCTGCTCATGCTGTTGGGCTATATACTGCACACCAGCACTAATATTATGCGCACCAGTGTCTCTGTCTGCCTCTGTTCACATAGTTGGATCCCATGCACTATGGCAGTGACATTGATGTAGTATGCTGCATTGTGGTGTATTGGGGTCTTGATAACCTCTTGTACCCCACAGATTATGTCCTCCATGAGTCTGTGGTGTGCCACCATGGCAGTGTGGGGCTCCTCCATGGCTCTCCATATGCCCATTACCTCCTTTCTCAGTGATTCCTCAGTGTCAATTACATCCTGGCAGTAGTGGCCCAGGACATCATCCTATTATCACATCCCCTGCATGTTGCTCTGCTGATGCCACCCACCATCCTGACTGTATGGAGCTGAGCTCAAGGGCTATAATCAGCTAGCCTGTATCCCAAGTGTCTGTGTGTAACCTCTTACGTTTGTCCTATGTGTCCCCTGTACTGTCATCATTGTTGGTGCACTGGTATCTGTACTCTGGGTGACCACTATGGCCTATGATGTCCTGCTCTTGCCCATCCTCAGTCTCCAAATACTCAAATGATGTCTGAGGCCTCAGTGTCTGTGTCCTCAGACATATCTCTATGGTGGCTTTATTCTTGGCCAGTGCTGGTAGTGCTAGGTGCCATGGTTCCTGTGTGGTCACAGGTGGTATCTGTGGGGAGACAATGTACCCGTAGTTAGCTGCTATGCTGCACAGCCTTGTCACTATGTCAATGTTCCATGTATGTCATGTGTATCATTGCAGATGGCCATGCACCAACCGCTGGTTGTCTGCTGCTACCATCACATGGTGCAGGCTGCAGTGTGCCACAGCTACTATGCATTGTTGGTTGGCATGGCTGTATACCTGTCTTATGTGCAGTGGTTGCTGACCATGTGAGTGTAACGGTGTCCTGTATGTTCTGGGCAGTGAACATGCCGGCAGCACTGCCTTCTGCCTGCACTCTCTTCTCCGCTAACTTGCTCCCCGTGCACTGCAGTCAGCTACTCACAGCAGTTTGTTGTTCCTGTGTCTGCAATGTGTCATTTCTTCCTATCAGCAGGCCACTGGATAGCCTTAGGATCTGTGGGGTGGGTGACGTTGTTCTCAGCCAGGCAATGGTGGCCTGGACGACATTGTCATTACCAAGTGCACTGTTGTGAAACCCCTACATAGGACCTCTGGTTCCATGTATGGCTATGCACAATGCACCAGTGGGGTGGTGGCAGACCAGGATGCTGCTGGGATGCGTCACCTTCTGCAGGCAGTATGCCATCCCTGCACACTGTTGCCCCATCCACATCAATTGCATGTGTCCAGGCACAGAATCCACTGCTGCCTCGCACCATTTATTCCATGTGCTCTCAGACTTCCCTGCCTTACACCTTCCAGCAGTGTCCTGTGCTTCTATCGGTGCTGGACCCCTAATGCCCAGTTCTGCCACTATATGTTGTGTATTCCCACCTCCAGCTGTAGCCCATTGCAGGGCACACCACACTTGGCTTTCCCCTGGCCTGTCTGTCCCACACTTCTACTGACAATGTACTGGCCACTATGTACAGCTTGCCTTGTGCATCCTGCAGGTGCACAGTCTGCATGCTACTGCAGCAGTCCATCTTTCCACAGCCATTGCAACTGCACTGTTCATCTGGCAACATGCTGGGCATAACTATCTGCCCAACTGTTTGCCACCATTCATGGCCAACAATACAGGAGTGTAACATATGTCACAGGGCGCACTTCCATGCCATGGCCACTCTCTTGAGTTATGTGGGGGGTCCATTCTGTATGCACACCCTTGTGCACCCTCAAGCACTGACCTACCCTGGGGTCAACCTATGTTCTTTTGGGTGCAGTATACAATTAGAATACCAGGAACAGGTTTTGGTGCCTCTACCTGGAGCAGGGGTATATAAAGGTGCCCAATGTGGCCCTAACCTCCCCCCATGAACAAATAACAGTTTCCCTCTCACACACACAGATTGTCACCACACAGTGTAACTACACACAAAGCAATAACCATGAACCAGTATTATAAAATAAGCTAACTTTAGATTTATTATAGAGGAGGGGTCAAGGGGAATAAAACAGCAATAAACCAAGCAAGTTTTTTTTTCATAACTGTCCAACATACATTCCCCTTTCCACCCCATGGGTGCACCTGATTCCCCTCCATGGCCATGAGGATAGTTAATGTCTGTTGCAGGAATATCCCACTGGGTTGCTGGTGGCCAACCAGATGTTGCAGGGTTGTTGCAAGTTGGATGTGGAATGCAGTAAGAACAACAGTTTTTCAGGAATGTGACCTGGTAGAACTTTAAATGGGATTTTCAAACGGGTACACACAGAATTTAGCAATCTTCTGCCTTGGCTTTTCCTGTAGCTTGACCAATGCCTGCTCAGGACTTCACCCTTTCTGAATTTCTAACTTACTAACAAACTACGCTGTTGAAAAACTCCTTGGGACTGCAGCCCAGAGGTACTCACAGTGTGCTGACAGTCTATGGGGGCGCTGAGGTGGGACAATGTGTGGTGGTACCACTCTGAATGCAGCAAACTCTCAGGGAACAACAACTGTAGGCTGGAAATTCTAGGCGGGTACTGGATTCTTCACCTGTGACAGACCTTTCATGTCTTTGACCCTTGGGCCTTTCTCATCTTCACCTATCAGGGGCCTTTCATTGTCCTCGCCGCTCGGGCACTTTGTCATCGTCACAGGGGGACCACCCAGGCTTGTGGTCACCCAAGACTGCTCACAAGGCACACTCATCTGCAGGCACTGAAGTTCATTTGGGCTTCTTACAGTCTCTAGCCAGCAACCTAATTTCTATTTCCAGATGGAACTCATTCAAACAGTTTAAACAGGTTACATGATTAACAATTTGGAAACAGCAGTTCAAACAGTTTCCCACAAGAAAACAGGTTAGCAGTTCGATTACTGTCCAGTCTGGAAAAATACAGACATACGAAATTGCCAACAGAAACAGGCCTTATGGTCTATCGAGTCTGCTTGAGTGTGCAGCTAGCCCCTCATCTCGCAGCTGCCCCTCCCACTCCTCTTTCCATTATCCCTTCCCCTTCCCTGTCCCAACCCCTCTTGAAACTGCCTACCGTCTTACAGAACATTATCTCATGTGGTAAGGTGTTCCATTTATCCACCACTCTTTCTGTGAAAAAATGTCTCCTCATCTCCCTCTTAAATATTCTCCCCTCCAATCTCAGTCCATGCCCTCTTGTGTCCCTCCTCCTTTTCATCTGAAAAATCCCTTCTGTGTAGGTCTTGTTTATCCCCATCAGATACTTAAAGGTCTCAATCATATCCCCCCTCTCCCTCCTCTCCTCCAGTGAATAAATATTCAGCTCTCCCAGCCTGTCCTCATAGGGCTTGTTCTCCAATCCCTGGATCATCTTTGTGGCTCTTCACTGCACCCCCTCCAACAATCAAATGTCCTTCTTCAGGATTGGGCACCAGTACTGCATGCAGTACTCCATGTGGGGCCTGACCAATGATTTATATAGGGGCAGGATAACCTCCCTACTTCTGGAGGAGATCCCTCTCACAATACACCCCAGCATTTTGTTGGCATTTGCTGCCGCCTTACTGCACTGAGCAGAGTTGTTCATGCTCCCCGTAATGATCACTCCTAGGTCCTTCTCCTCTGTGGAGCTCCCCAACTGTACCCCATTCAAGTGATAATACCTCTCCTGGTTCCTGGCTCTGAAGTGCATACCCTTGCACTTCTTGGCATTGAACCCCAACTGTCACATTTCCACCCACTCCTACACCTTAGTCAGGTCCTCCTGCAACCCCTTCCACCCCTCCACATCATCAACCACAGCTCCCATCTTGGTATCATCTGCAAATAGACTGATCTTGCTCTGGATCCCGTATGTGATATCTGCAATAAAAGTCCCAAACAGCACTGGTCCAGGAACTGATCCCTGTGGTACCCCACTCACCACCGCTCTCGGTGACGAGAGGTCCCCACTACCACCACCACCACCCTTTACTGCTTCCCTTTAGCCAGTTTGTGATCCATTTCACCATTTTTGGTCCTGCCCCCACATATTCCAGTCCCCCCCCAACCTCCCATGTGGCACTGAATTAAAGGCCTTGCTAAAGTCCAAATACAGGACATCCACTGCATGGCCCTTATCTAGTTCCCGTGTCACCCAGTCATAGTATTCTACAAGGTCTGTCTGGCAGGATCTGCCCACTATAAATCCATGCTGTTGACCATCCTGGAGACCATTTTCCTCCTAGAAGCTCACTAGCCTCTCTTTTAGTATGGTCTCCATGAGCTTTCCCATGATCGATGTGAGGCTCACTGGTCTATAGTTTCCTGGTTCATCCTTTGGGCCACTTTTGTGGATGGGCACCACACGGGCCATTCTCCAGTCCTGTGGTACACATCCCGTGTCCAGGGATGAACTAGTAGGTACACTGCCTAAAGAGACTTGGGCTCATAGGGGCCTATCTGAACACAGACTAGCTTACTGGCTCGTGCAGCCCTCACAAAGCTGTCTCCTCCTCTACTTCTCAGCTGGATTGCTCCCTGAATCCAGGGCTAAGTCATTATATAGCAACCCATTCCTCCCCACACGATTGGCCAGTCTTTTCCTGGGCTATGGTGGGTGCCCTCTTACCCCTCCCATAATCCTCAGCAACAGGAAGAACTAAATGGGGGGCCAACGTATTTGTTTACAATTCACTTGCTCCTTTTCTTAGCTCCCCTTCGATTCACTTGTAAGCTCAGGCAATTAAGAAAGGAGACAACCTTTTTTTAGATACATTAGTGAAAGAAAGAAGACCAAGGGTGGGACTGTGAGGTTAAAGAGGGAGGGAGGGGGCGTTCGGAGGGGGCCTAGAAAAAGCAACAATCCTGACTAAATATTTTTGTTCATTATTCAAAGAAGAAGGGGAAAAAGAAGGACCACTACTGTGCGATAGGGGGACCAATGGAAGAGAGGTGGACACCAGCCTGTTTGTAGAGGAAAGAGTCCTAAAGGAACTTGAGAATCTGAAAGGGGATAAGGCTATGGGGCCAGATAGGATCCATTCCAGAATATTAAAAGAACTTAGAGAGGTGCTGGCAGGACCACTAACAGCCCTGTTTAACAAATCAGTAGAGACAGAGGTGGTTCCAGGGGACTGTAGGAGGGCAAATTTAATCCCGCTACACAAAAATGGTAACAGGGAGGAGGCTGGCTACTACAGGCCTGTCAGCCTGACCTTGGTGGTGGGTAAATTAATGGAGTCATTGCAAAAGGAAAGGATTGTGATATTTCTTGAATCCAGTGGAGCACAGGATTCGAGGCAGCATGGATTCACAGAAGGAAGGTCTTGTCAAACAAATCTGATAGATTTCTTTGACTGGGTGACCAGGGAAGTAAATCAGGGAAGGGAGGTGAATGTGACTTACCTAGATTTCAGCAATTTCTTCAACACCGTCCCACATAGGAAGTTGCTAAATAAGTTGGGCAGCCTGGAAGTGAGCCCCAAGGTGGTAAACTGGATCAGCACCTTGTTGAGTGACAGGACACAGAGGGTGGTGGTAAATGGTGTTCAATCCAAGGAGAGGGGGGTGATCAGTGGGATGCCATGGGGATCCATGCTGGGGCCAGTCCTCTTTAAAGTCTTTATAGATGACATTGCAGAGGGTCTGTAGGGGAAAGGTATGCCTCTTTGCAGATGACACAAAAATCTGCAATAGGGTCAACACTGCGGGTGGGGGTGAGAAAGGATCTAAGCATGCTTGAGGAGCAGTTGAGAGTGTGGTAGGTAAGATTCAATGAAAAGGAGTGCAAACTCATGCATTTGGAGGACAAAAATCCAAGGGAGGTGTACAAGATGGGTGGAGAGGTACTGACGGCCACCAATCCATAAAAGGCCCTGGGGGTAATCATATCTGATGACCTAAAGGTAACCAATGTGAGAAGACTGTGGGGAGAACCAGTGGGATGCTAGGGTGTCTAGGGAGACGTATCACCAGCAGAAAAAAGGAGGTGGTTATGTCACTGTAGAGATTACTATTGAGAGCTCATCTGGAGTACAGTCCATTTGTGGAGGCATTATCTCTGGAGGGACATAGACAAAATAGAGGCAGTCCATAGAAGAGCAATAAAAATGGTGCAAGGACTGCAACAAAAGTCATATAAGGAAAGACTAGAGGACCTCAATATGCATTCCCTGGAGGAGAGGAGAGAGATGGGGGATATGACAGAGACATTCAAGTAAATCAGGGGTTTAAACAAGGTAGGGGGCCAGTCTGCTGGCATAGCGGTAGTGCTACTGCTTATGGCGCCAGCGACCTGGGTTCGGTAGTGAGCCAGGATTGCTGGAGGGCTGGCAGGGGAAGAAGGATTGAGCTTCCAATGGGCTGCTCTCCTTTTCTGGTAGGGGAGGGCTGTATCCCTTGCCATGATGCTGCCACTTGGGTGACCACATGTGGTGCTGATGCGGCAGAGGATAAGACACTAGGGGAGGGGCTGGCGTCAGCTGGGGATCTGAGCGTAGGTACATCTCAGTGTGCCTCTGTCTCATTGGTCCCCCTTGAGTGCTGACACCAGAGGGAAAGAGACCAGAACAAGGAAAAATGTGCCCTGCAAGGAAAAATTAGCCTCCAGCACCACACCTACAGGAGGATCCGAGGGCCGACTCCACAGTGTGCGCTCCCATGATGTTCGGGGGAGGTAAAGGGAGACCTCCTTCTCCCTGCCTGGTGGGTTATCAGGGGGCTCTAGAGGTAAGCGGAGCAAGTCCCACCTTAGGAGCTGACACCTCGGGCCTCTCAAATAGGTGTAGCTGTGTGGTACATGGGACTCTGAGAGAGGGACTAGGAGTGAAGTCAGTAAGGGGCAAAAAGAAAGAGTAACCAAAAAAAAAAACAAGGTATGGGAGGGTAGCATCTTTCAGAAAAGAAAGTGTACAAGAACAAGGGGGCATGATATGAAGCTGGGGGGTAGGCTAAGGGGCAACGTGAGGAAGTACTTTTTCACAGAAAGAGTAGTGGATGCTTGGAACAGCCTCCCTGCAGAGGTGGTAAGGGCAAAAACAGTAGGGGAATTCAAGAATGCATGGGCTAGACATAAGAGTACTCTTGCAATAGGGAGGAGAGAGTAATCCGCAGATCAACTAGGGTCTACGTTATTGTATTAGGTAGGGAAAAGGGGCAGACTAGGTGGGCCACATGGTCCTTATCTGCAGTCACCTTCTATGTTTCTATTCAGGGGCTATCAAGATTATGTCCTGGCCCTGCTTGCTTAGTATCATAGGTATCATAGGTATAGTCAAGCTTGAAGACAGATGTCCTTTAAAGCTTGCTCATTCAAAAATTTAAAATTTAAATCTCCTGTCCCTAAAATACAGATCCAAGCCATTCTTAAATTCATTCATGGTTAAACTATCTACTATGTCAGGTGGAAGATCATTCCAGGCTCCAACTACCCTGTGACTGGAGGGGCCAGAAAAACCCTTAGATTGTTTGAATGGAGGCTGATTAGCTGTCAGGGCTCCAGAAAGTTGAGGTTCCTTTTTGCACCCTACTGAAGCTGCAGGTGTGCATGCGCACCTGTCTCATAATGTTCCTGGTCCCACTGCCAAACTGGAGACTGGGAAATCCTCACACATTCACCTGGAGGTGTTTCTGACCTGTTTCCCAGCTCAACTGCCTATCCTGGAGCCGGGGCATATTTCTACATTATGGCCACATAGCCACTCTACTCTAGGAAGCCATGTCTCCTTAAAGTCACTGGCCGCACATGTGCTGATACTGTATACATGGCCATTTTAGTAATGGCACATGGCTGTCCATACAAACCCCTGTAACAAGGGGCAGAAGTTTTTCCCCCAGTGCCCATTAGCACCAACAGATAGAGAACCTCGGCCTCACTAATTTTGTTGGCCGTGGAACAGAGGGGATTAGGTGATGGCTGCCATGAGGACTGGGAAATTGGGGCAGCAGGGCAACAATGGGCTGTAGCCCGAAAAAGGTAAGCCCCACACAGAGGGTGGGGGGGACTTATGTAGCACCCCAATAGTTGCTATACAAGGAGCAGGAAGGACAGCAGGGAGGGAAAGGGTTAACCCCTCACCCACCCCAGATACAGTCAGCCAGCCTTGCTGTTTGAGCTGGCTGGCTGACCACTTCCTGTCCTGGTCCCGCCCCCACTTCTGCACTTTTCCTGGGCTTCGGCCTTTGTTCTAGCCAGGCCAGAGCTCTGGCCAATGCTTAAAGGGGCCACAAATTAGCCCAGGTGGCTGATCTAGGCCCCAAGGACCCAATTACTTGGCCAGAAGCCAAGTCCACTCACAGGCTAGAAAAGGGTCTCCCCTGCTAGCCAGAGGGCAGTTCTGGACTGGGTGGCTTACAGAGTGGAGAGCACAGGGGGACAGATGACTGGAAGCTTACTCCTAGCTGAGGTCCGTAGCTCCCTGGTGGCTGCTCCTCTGTAGCCAGGGGTCCTGGGATATTCAGCAGCAGCAGCAGCAGCCATCTCCTGTCTCTGCAATAGGTCCAGGGATCCTCCTGCCAGCCAGCCTAAAAGGGTGAGTCTCCTGGGCTGAGATCCATGGGGGTCCTCCTTCTCTTTGTTTGTGCAGAGGGTTACTGCATGCTGTATTGTCTGAAAAGGGTGGTTAAGCTCTCTTTGTCCCTACTTCTGCATGACAGGAGTCCATTTTGCCCCTTGGCCTTCCTCTTCTTTTCCTTTGTTGTTGTTGCCTTTCTTTGTCCTGGGGGCTCTGTTGCCCCTGACTCTCTGACCTGGCATTAGTACCAGCTGCATGCTGGCCAGTGGTTACACCAGGTACAGGCTGGGTTGCTTTCTTGCTGGCACCTCATCCCTGTGCCATTTTCCTGGCTCCATCTCCCCTCTGTTCATTTTTTGTTTTGTTGCTTTCTCCCTTGGTCGCTTCCCTGAGTCTGGCTGCCTCCCTGCCCTACCAGACCTCACTACCAACTGTGATAGAGCCAAATTACTTTCCCCGTGTTGTTGCCCTTCCTCCCACCGACTGCTAGCGTAGCCTGAGCTCCCTACGGCAATTGATGACTCACACTATGTGCTGTGCCCAGGGAAGAGGAGGGGCTGGTTTGCGAGGCATACTGCAGAGCGTGGCAGTGTTTTGTGTCTGGGTGGAAGTGAGTGCCCTAACATATAGGGTTCTGCCCTGCAGCCTGCAAACCAAGGAGAAAGCACCGGGGGAGACCGGGACCACCTGGCCCTGACCCACAACACCACCAATGACTTGCCCAGGAGCGAAGGACCCAGCCAAGGAGGTAGGTGGGCAGCAAGCCCAAAATTATAGTACTGAGCCACAGGGCTGAGGGAAAGGGGTGGGAAGGATTCCCACCGATAAGCAGGGCTGGGGCAGGAAAGTAAATGGGCTACAAGTCCAAAATAATCTTTCCTAGCACCAGAGGTGCTGCAAACAAAAACAGAGGAACCAGAGGGCAAGAGAGGGAGAAGTAAGTGGGCAAAGCACCCACAAAAGATAATAAGGGGGCACCACATGGCATGAGCCCCAGAGGATAGGGTGGGGCTGTGGGATTTAAACTCAGGTCTCTTGGCTGGCCATTCAGGGCCTTAAAGAGACACACTAAGCTAAAGCTTGTGTAGCAGTGTGGCCTGGGAGCACAGGACAGTTGGGTGGCTTGTTCAGGGTGACACAGTGCACAGGTTGGGCTGTGGGATTTGAACCTGGATCTCTGGTCTGCAAATCAGAGCCTAGAACCGCTGTGCTCCCCTGCCTTCTGGACTGGTGGGGGGGATACAGCTGTGGGCAATACATCCCGACCGAGACTACAGGTGTGCAGCCAGGAGCAGAAAGAGGGGGTGTCCATTGTTGTACATGAACAGCAGGGCTAGGTCCAAGCCCTGGACCAATAGGACTGTTTGCTGAGTGTGAGGGTACCTGAGGCCTGTGGGGACTGACCGGCCTATGCTGTGCTGCCTTTTACCCTGATCCGGACCAAAAAGCCCACCCAGTCCTCGGTACAGGAAAGAAATTATTGTGTGTTTGTAGTGATTAATGTCCATCCAGGTTGCACCCCAGGATGTTAGTGACCCCCGGTTACCCCCCGACAGCGACATTTCACCTGCGAGGTCCCCCATAGCAACTACAGTGTCATACCACTGTGGGAAACCTGCTGGAGCCCGACGCTGTCTGTCGGGGGTCCTGCCCCCCAATCAGCTTCGACTCGGAGTTGATAATCTTTTAGTGGGGGGTGGGGGGCACAGCACCCCGTGTTGAGGGTTAGGGGGTGAAGCCCCCCGAAGAAAGCATGGATGGACAGTGTGAACCAGCAGCCGACTGCAGAATGAGGTCGACCTGCCGGTGTCACTTACGTGGTGTTAAACAAAAATTTTGTTGAGCTACTGTCGTGGATCCAGTGACCCCAACTGTCTGAATTGATTGCATCAGGGTCTAATCAAAGACTGCAGCGGGGCCTAAACTGCCTGCCCTTCACCCACCAAAGTCACCTCGACCAGTTGGGCACCAAACTGTCCCAAGAGGGGTTCAAACTCCCTGCCACCTCGCCAGCTCTATTGAGACACTTCAGTTCTCTCTCCACCTCCAGCCTGTGCTGTTGCCATGGGGAAGTGGACAGGCTGCCCAGGGGCAGTAGTCCCATCAGCCAACTGATTTCCTTAAGAAGATTGCAGTCACCTGCACCCCTGAGGTCAGGGGTCACCCGCCTTTTGGCCAAGCATCTAGTGCCTTCCACCCAGCCTGCCAGCAACCCCTGAAGACGATGAAGGCCTGCACTAGCTAGCATAGCAGTAGTCAGTACCCACCTCAGTCTAGTCAGCTTAGGAGCCGCCCCAGCTCATGGTAGTGAGGTGTCCTCTGAAGCTCATGAGTGGGAGCTTGCCCCAATTTTGTTTTACTTTTCTGAGGTGGCCGTAGCTCCCTTCCCCAACTGGGTGGCACCGCATCAAGAGCCTACCAGAGGACCCGCCATCGGAAGACATCACCTTGACGATCCTCCATCTTCTCATTGCCTGTATCTCCAACTCTGGACCAGCCTGCATCCCTTTTCATCTTCTTCATCTTCCTCCCCAGCTTGTTTTCTTCAGCCCTCCTGTCGGCCAATGAGACCGAGCAGTCACTCAGGTACTGTACCCCAGTCTTCAAAGCTAGCTAGCCACCACCTGCACTGCACCAAAAAGACTGCTCCTCCTACGGGACTGTCAGACCATAACTGGTGTGCTTTTCTAATTACTGTTGTCCATGGTGATTAGGTCTTAATAAAGTATTATTATTGACATCGCAGATGTAGGGAACTAGGTGACCCTGTTAGAGGTGTTCTGCACATTGGTAACAAATGTATGATTGTTCATTTTTATAGCTATTGTCGTTATACCTGTATTATTGTCTCTTACTGCTAAACACTGTTTTGTGCATGACAATCACCTAACCTATTACTTTTCAGTGGAACCAGTGGCTGCTTCTAAGAAAAGGTATCTGTTTATGTCTGGAACTGTTGTGCATGCCTTTCCTTGACCAGAAAAGATGAATCACCCACCTGAGTTCGGTCACCACACTTACATATGTGCCTGGGGCAATGTTGTGTTGTGTGGCATCATAAAAATGTGTGTTCCACATCCTCATACCTCTTCAGCATGACAGTTGCATGTGCACTGCGCATGTGACATTTATTGCACTGTGCTGTACCTGTAGCACGTGATGATTCTATTGGGTGCACTTGTCAATACTTGCATTCCTGTCCACATCTGCGGTGTGCACTATCTCGGCACACTACACACATATTTGGGCTTGTCTCTTTCATAGTGGGGAATTCCTGTTGTACTTTGCACATGTCTTGACCCTGCTGACCAGCACAGTAGTGATGCAGCTTTGTGGGCACCAGAGCCCCCTGGTTCTTCTGCTGCGTCTATGTCTGTGGGGGCCTAGCAGTCCCATGTCTGCCACTGGTACTGCTTTGTCATCCTTATTCATACTCTCATGGCGAGCATGCAGTTAACATACTTGCTAAATTCTGTAGCCTGAAGAGGTCCAGGTTGCTGTCTCCCTCGATTGTTTGGCTACTAAGGTGTGTCCCCACACACTTTTCCTGTCTGCTAAGGGGTATTACTTTGCTTGGTCCATCTCCCATGGCAGTGGTGCAGCACCTGTTATCTTCTATCTTGACCTCTGTCTGATATCATGGTACGTTTTCTGCAGCTCCATTATGCTGCACCATAAGGGACCTACTGCACTGACCCTACTAGCCACTTCATCCAGGACTGCTTCTTACAGTCCTACAGCTCCTTCTCCCCACCTTTGGATAGCAGCAGGTCAACTTGGGCATGAACCTCCTCCATGAGGATGTCAGTTTCGGCTTATGTGAATTTTTTTTCTGCTGGTGCTTGCCTTGCTTTGCATCTGTCTCTCTGTCCTTTCTTCCACCATGTTCTTGTGGCAGTTTTTTTTTTTTTTTTCGCCGTCCATTGTTCTCACCCGATGCACCATATTAATGATGCAGCATGCACCTTGTTCCATTTAGGGGGAGCTTGATTCAGTGACCACTTCTCTACCAAAATCAGGAGCATGCTTTGATGCAACCAGAATTGATACAACATTGTCTTTGATGCATCTTGTGTCGCTCTACAGCCTCTTTAAACTCAAGCCCCTGTTATCTCACTGTAAAACTAAAGAACTGTATTTTCAAAGAGATATCAATCTTTTTTACACATTTCAGAGAAGTAAGTTTAGTTTATTAATGCCTGGGACCATCTGATCTAGTGCAGTGGATTTCTAGAGAAATGCCTCATCTGAAACTGTTCAATTTAGTGCAATATGTGTATGTGTTGTTATTTACAGCTGGACTGGTATCCTAGATAGAACCAGAGATTTTTTTTTCTCTTTTTTCACTATTAGAGAGAAATTAAGTATTAAGATAATTTGAGTCTTTCTATCTGTAACACTCAATTTTTCTAAACAAGTGCATACTTAAACCAGTTAGAGGTGTTTAGAAAGTTATTGTACTTGATGAGATATTTACTTAAGGTTTTATATGGAAGCTGTTCAACTTACAGTTTATGTAGTGAATGGTGACAGCAGTATTGTCTATCAAATGCTAAGCAGAGCTAATTATCCACAATCCACTTATCTACCTAAAGACTCAGGAGTGGCACAACAGCTTTCTGCAGTAAACAGTTCTTGAAAATATAGGCAATTAGGTTTAGCCATCTAAACTGCAATTAGGTTTAGTCATCTAAATTAATATATGAAAGTCTAACATTCCTTAGTACATTAAGTCCAAAGAGTTATAGAAGTATCAAAAAGTAGAAGCGTGCATTGACTTAATGTAGGTATGTTATGTTTTAATAAATACCTTTTAGCTGTGGAGTCTACATATATTTGGCTGGTGTGTACCTGGTTTCTAGCAGTTTTTATTAGTTATACAGTAGAAGCATAAAGTAATGTCAAATGAAAAAGTACTGTATAACTCTTTACCTTTCATCATCTACATTATATGTTAGGTATGTGTGGGGAACAGTGACAGTAGTGCCCACTACAAAATATGGAAATGAGAACACATAAGAATGTAAATACATAAGTGGGTCACAGGTTTATGCAATAGTGCACAGTAAATTATACAGCACCATAAACAGTACTTGCATCCCTGAGCACTCTACTAAGACGTTTTCCTTTTGAATACATGTGCTCAGAATGCAATACAGGACTGTTAGAGCTCATTAAATGCAAAATACTATGTTTCATCCCTACTTATGAAACAATGAAGATAGACATAGTAATAATAATAATAAATATAATAAAAAATAAATAATAGTATTACTTTTATTCAATTGCTACACTATTTAGTTAGACATATTTGCAATGGTTTCTATTTCTGAAATGGAGCAGAACCTGGCTACAAGAAACTAAATGTGCCAGCAGATGAGTGTTTAATTTCTGCAACATATACATTATGTGGCTTTGCTCTTCCTAAGTAAATCCAAACTAAATGAAGTTCCAAGAGATGGAATCACAAGTCTACAACATCAATCAGTTGGGAAATGTTTTGGGGTAATGCTGAGGAAGGAGAGCACCAGTGAAGGAGAGAGATGAGAAGAAGGGAGATAGTGACTATGGCACTGGGTTAAGAGGAGTTTCTGGATTTTTAATGCAGGGAAAGGTGAAGATTTTCGGCATATTTTCCATTGCACTGCAGGCAAACCCTTTAATTTAACATGGCATCTGTAATGAGTACTTATGCAATGGAAATTTGGTGTTGCTCTACTGAAGTAACTGCACCCAGGAAAAAGTGTCAGAAGATGGGACCTCAAGGCTTAAGGATAAATGAGGAGGGAAATGTTTGAGGCCAAATAGTCTGGAGAGTAGACACAATTTTCCTCGTCTAACTCATAAAAAGTGAATCTCATGCAGAGAAGAGTGGAAAACTCCACATGTAGATGACGTAATCTCAAGAACCAAGGCATGAGGTTTGCCTCCATCACCCCACACTCCCTCTAAGAGACAAGAGAACAATTTGGTTGTCAGATTTCATCTATAGGGTCTCTGATGTAATGTTTAAAGCAGAATGATGTCCACTTATACAACACTGATGATGTGAGCCAGTATCTTTTTTTAATGACTAGAGTAGTTGCACTGCAGATCCTAAAAGAGTGACCTGAATAATTGAAGGGATTTGGCAAAGTTGGTATAGCAGGATTCTGGGTAAAAAATAAACCTGAAGGAGTCATGATGAAATTATTTTCTGTAACAACCATCTCTGGTAAAGTGAGGGATTCCTTGTGCAGACTCAAGAACTTGTCAATCTTTCATAAAAACATAGAATGTGTCAGCAGAAAGTACTCATAGGCCCATCTAGTCTGCCCTATTTTCCCTGCCAATCAGGTGATCAGTTTTTGATAATGGAGAGCACTGCTTGTTGGTGGGGAAGAAGGTAATAGCTACACCTTAACTCAGGTGATCAGTTTTAGATATTCTTAACAAAAGATTGTATACAATTTTTGGCAGTTTTTTGAAGTTTAGCAATGCAGAGATGGTATATGAAACAGAAAAAGCTTGATAATATCTCAACAGGGTGAAAAAATCCATAGAAGGCCAAGCATGTGTCTGCTTGGAGGTGCAGGTCTACAGGATGGCTAAATACTCTAGCTTGTAAAAGGTCTAATAAAAGGCTGTATATTTAAAGTCTATACATCAGTGGTCTGAAGATTTCATGGGTTGGAGCTTTTAAGAACTTGAATGAAAAGTTTGATTGGAAAGCTTATGGATAGAGATTTTGGGAAATTGTATTTTGCCGGAGAAACTGCTGCAAAATTGACAATTTCACTGTGCAAAATATTTTACAAAATTGTGGCAAAATTTCATCCACATCTATATATGGCTATTGTGTGAATTTATACCCCTCCCTGGTGTCTAGTTGTCCCCCCTGCCCTATCACTGGCCAAATTCAAATCAAGAGAATCCTCCGTCTGTCAACAATAGCCCTGGCCCCCAATCCTAGCAACATAAAAATCCCCATCCATGTCCTTGGTTTCTAGTGGCTCCCCCCAGCCAATCACTGGCCAAATTCAAATAAAGAACCCTCCTTCCCCCCCAGTCACCCTGAACCCCGGTCCCCAATCTTTGTTAAAAAAATAAAAAAAAACAGTCCCCTTCCCTGTCCTTGGTGTCCAGTGGACACTCATCCCCCCACCCTGTGTTAAGTCAGAGCCTACCTCGCTCCCCCCAGTACACTGATTGTGCCACGGGCACAGCTCTTCACTCACCTCCATGGCTGGAAGCCTGTCTGAGTGCTCAATGAATGAGCACATGTGTACCATGCTCATTCATTGAGTGCTCAGATGGGCTGTTGGCCATGGAGGTGAGTGGAGGGCTGTGCCAGTTGCCTGACCTAGGTACTGGGGGGGCAAAGTGAGATCTGACTTAACACAGGGTGTGGGGGGTAGGGGTCCACTAGACCTCAGAGACATGGGGAAGGGATTGTTTCTTCTTTTACAAAAATTGGGGACCAGGGCTTATGGTGACTGGGGTGGAGAGGAAGAGTTCTTGATTTGAATTTGGCTGGTGATCAGCCAGGCAGGGGACCACAAGACACCAGGGACATTGATGGAGATTTTTTTTTTTTTGCTAAGATTGGGGGCCTAGGCTCAGGGTGACAGGGAGGGTTCTCTTGATTTGAATTTGGCTGGGGAGGGCTGGAGGGACCACTAGACACCAGGGGCAGGGGAGGGGACTGTTGTTGTTTTGAAGGATTGGGGTAATTAAGAAATTTCACCTGCCCAAAGGGATAAAATGTAGCCTTTCACCTGGCAAAATATTTTGTGAAATGTGCAAATTCTACAAAATATTTTACCAGGTGAAATTTTCTAATTTTGCACAACACTACTTGTGGGGAAAGATGGACAGTTTGTAAGATATGTAGAGAGATAATACTGTATCTCAAAGATATACTGGTTTGAAGAAGATACAGATTTATGTTTTTTTTTGTAACAATAGGAATCAAAAACCAGGGCTTGCTATACTTCAACTTCATCATTTCTACTCTCCGTCTTGGAGAGAAAGGATATTAGGCATGGACTCCAGATGGCAGAGTGCAGCTAGCTGATTTTGCCATTTTTTTGGCTTTGAACGTGTTTGCCTTTGGACTTTATCTTTACTTGCTTTGTGGCAGTCTGTGTTAAACTGAAATAATCTAGTATCGTAATAGCTGATGGATGGTTAAAAGCTAGAAAGACAGCACAGATCTGCCTGAAGCAATTTGAATTTGGAGGAAGCCTTAATTTGCTGCTCTGCTATTACTTTCAGCAGAGGCTCCTGTGATACAGCTAAAAGGACTATTGATTGATTATATAAAGGCTCCTGGACCTTGGAAGCCATGAATAACTTCACAAAGTGGGTTTATGGATGCTTTTCCAGATTGCATTGGGGCTTGGAAGTCGTGACCTGTAAACAGCTGACAAAAAGAAAAATGAAGAAGAACGATTTAATGAAAGAAATCTGGAGACCCCTACGTATTTTTGTCTATCTTGGACTTTATGTAAGAAGAAATTTTAAACCATAACTGTACTAACTAAATTGTTTCTAATGGTTAACGCCCTCTCCTAATTTAAATATTTAACTAAATTGGAACACTGTGACTTTTATATTGGTGATTTTTGTAATTAATATTTAAAAACATATAAACCTAGTATTGTACTAGAATAAGAAGTGTGTATTTGTACTAGACACAAAGGGATATTATGGCAAATAAGAAAAAATCTAGCCCAAAGGGCCAAAAAAAGAAGTGGAAAACTAATTTAATGCCCAAACAGATGCCAGGCTATACAAAAAAAATTACTAATTATCTAATTGCACCATGTTCCCAGCTCAAGTGATTTGGGTCAGAAAATATTGTTTGGGTCAAGGGCTCCCTAATACCAAATAAGACATCATCTCCTATCAGAGGGTCTCATTCCTTGCCTTTCACCCTTGAACACCCCTTAATGAGAGAGATACCTAATCTAGAGAATATGGAGGAGGGAGCTGTTCTAACCAAGTGTGATAGTATGGATTTACACAAAGACACGATTAATAAGCATTCTTCTCAGAATAAAGATCCTTGCATAAAAACAATAAAGGTGGATCAGAGACATGCTAGTTTAAATACAGTTACAGATATGGATTCCCATAATACTTTTAATGGATCAACTGCCAGGAGATCTTTTTCATGGATTTAGAGAATCGTATTTCCCCCTATACAGATACAATAAAGCTCGATCCACCCATGTCATATCCCTTTGACATTCCACATCTGTGGGATAATGATACCAAGGAAGGCAACACAAATAACTCAGTACCCCTTGATAATAAGAGAATGAAAGTTGGAACAAATTAATCAAATAATAAAGACTCTGAACCCATTTTCACAGGGTCAGACTATCTGAGTCAGGTTTGGGAAGAGATCTCAGTGATTAAAAATGCAGTAGTTAAGCAAACTGACATTTTGAATCAGATACTTGAAACACTAAAAGTTAGTGATGGAGAAAAGGGAATAACATCTAATGAGAAAGAGGGACATAGAATATGTGATCTAAAGGATAAGGATTCCCAGGCTTGTACACAATTAAACAGTAAGTGTTCTCGGGACGAGGAAATGGGTATTATTAATAATTTTAGAATAATGAATAGGAAAGCAGGGGAGGGATCAGAACATAAGAGAATTGGAGAACAAAAAGGAACTCTAGAACAAAATAAAGAAAGAATCAAGATGACTACTGCCCTGATAGTGGAGAAGGAAACATTATCTACACAGAAACTGGTTTGAAGAAATTAGGTTGCATAAAAAAGGGAAAAAGGAAAAGAAGAAATGTAGTACTATGGCAAGAAAGAGTAAAATTTCATCTATTCCTGACTTACAGACTATTAGAGAGAAGGAAGTGGAGAGAAATAAAAATGGCAATAGAGTAAATACAAGTGTTCAGACTAGCAGGATATGGATAGAGGATGATCTTTCAGATAGGGCTAAGGAAAGGCATCCTACAGGATTACATGAGCTTAATTTCACGGATGTTAAGGATAAAGACATTTCTCAGGGTATAAGCTGCCAATGATTTTCCTGGATGATATTCCAAAAATAAAAGAGAGAAAACAGTCATGTTAAAATTACTGGTGTATAATCTATGTAAAGGAGTGCTGGGAGCTAAATTTACATGGAATGATATTAGCTCCACAAATAGATACCAGACAGGACCAGATAAAGGTATGATCTGTTTAGTCTTGAAATCAACCAATTTAAGGAGACTTTTACTCACTAAAAAACAGGAGTTCAGGGACCTGGGTGTGAACTTGGATGATGCAACACTTAATTTAGGAGAAAATAGGAAACGTAGAAGGGATAATACTTATAACACTGGGAAAGTAACTATAAGGGGGAGCAATTTAGATTTAAGTAATAGGAAAGCAAACAGCTATCCCAGTAACACTACAAACTAAAAGTACTGAATTCATTAAGTCAATAGAATTTATACATGCCTTGAGAGGGGAGAAAGAATCTCCACAGAACAATTAATTTAGAGGTATGAAAATTCTAGGACAAAGAATAAATTTGGAAAAAATATTAGAAGTCTCTTCTTATTTGGACAGCTTTTATACTTTAAATGAAGAGTCATGTATTGAACCTGATGGTACTAAGTCTACTATCTCAATCAGCTCCAGCTGACAGTAGAAAGAGCTATTAATTATCAGTTTGGATATTGCAAGCCTTCCAGGGAAATTTACAGACTCTGGTTTATTTAAAAAATTAACAGATCATGACATAGTTCTCCTTTAAGAGACCTGGATGTTAAGAGACAATTTTTGTGTACCAGGGTATAGGAGTTGGGCTAAGAAGGCAATAAAAACACATAATCTTCATAGGCCAAAAGGAGGGTTAATTATATTGGCCTCAATTAGTAGAATTATGGAGTGTATACAAATTGAATTTGATAACCCTTTGATGCTAATAGTTAAATTTGAATTGTCCAACCAGGATACGCTTATAATCTTAAATATCTATATTCCCCCATTGACACCTACGGAAGTTATAAAGTCTATGGATTCATTTCAAGAAACAATTATATTTATATATACAACCTATCCAGCTGCAACCATATTGATTATGGGTGATTTTAATGTAAGAATAGGAAACTTGCAAGAAATAAATGATCCTGTTTGGCACCAGGATGATACATTTAGAATACCTTTAATGGCATCTAGAGATAATAAGGTAAATGGGAAGGGTAACAAATTAATGAACTTAATGGCAGAATTAAACTTAAGAATTCTAAATGGCAGAGTACAAGGAGATAAACAAGGGCAAATAACTTATCCAACATCTAGAGGTGATAGTGTTCTTGATTTAGCTTTAATAGGTGTTTTCTCTTTTTCAAGAATAAATAAATTAATTATTTCCCCTACATGGGAAAGTGATCACTATCCCTTAATAGTTCATTACAAAATTTGGAATGATGTTAACCAAGCCGGTGTGATGGATCCACAAAAAAGCAGACGAAAATCTTATAATATATAATAAAAAATTAATAAGATGGACTCCACAATTAACTTCATTAAACCCTTTCTAGAGAATTGGGATCTTGAGAAATTAGGAGCCAACACTAATCCAATACAGGAATATAATAAATTAATATTTTACTTAAAAGGTCATATTCATAAAAAGAAGGCAAACAATACTAATATTAGAACTAAGGGGACAAGAGTGCATGCACCTCGGTTTGATAAGGAATGTGAAAATCATGGCAGTGTGATGAATAAAATAGGAAGGTATTCAAAGGAGATGATAGATTGGTTTCCTAGAATGTCCATGAAATGGCTAAAAAAGAATATAAGGACCTTACTAATAAAAAAAAATCATTATAGGAAGGGATTATGGTATAGATTACAAGAAACAATATTAAACAAGGACAGCAAATCATCTTGGGAAATGGTGACATTGGGCACTGTTAATATTAATATAAATACACACTCAGTTATTCCTGCCTGTACTTGGGAAGGCTTCTTTATTAAAAAGTATGAAGTTCCAAAAAGGTACCTTTATTTTTTCTGCCAAAATTGGAGTATTCTTAATAACTATGGATGCAGCACTTGAATACTTCCAAAGCTCTATGACTACTGCAGCAAACTTCTTTGCCCGCTAAGGAAGCTAAGAGTAAAGGGAGGCTGATACAAGTGGGTCTCCCCAACTCTGAAAGTTCTAATGATCAGCCGGGACAAGGCCTGGAAGAGATTCAAGAAGTCCTCTCTCCAGACAGACCTGGCGGCATATAAAGCCCTGTGGAACAGATGCAAGAGCACAATAAAAAGGTCTAAAAGGTAATATGTCACCAACCTTCAAAAAAATAGCCTAGGAACCCCTAAATTATTCTGGTCCCATATCAATAAGCTAATCAAAGGGAACTCCAAGGCTGAACCGGGCCCTATGGAAGCCAATGGTAAGCTACTGTATGATGGTCCACAAATTGCCACAGCCCTCAATTGTGACTTCACCAATCTTGATGCATATAAGGCTGGACTACCCCTCTTTACATGGTGCCCAATGACTCTGAACCCCCATTACTACAACATCCACTCTTCCACTTCAGTTTGGTCAGGCCCAAAGAGGTGCTAACCCTACTAAAGGCCACAAAAATCAAAGGCACAGGTGGACCTAACAGAATCAAACCCAGGCTTCTCAAGGATGGTGCCCAATCCCTTGCCCAACCTCTGGCCTGGCTCATAAACAGATCTTTGAAGGAAGGCACCATTCCATCCCAGTGGAAACAGGCTAATGTGGTTCCCATCCACAAGGGTGCCTCCAGAGAGTACACGAGTAACTACAGACCAATTTCCCTGCTCTGTCTGATTGCCAAACTGCAGGAAAGACTAATTTATAGTCAACTCCGAGACTACCTAGTGACTCACCAGCTTCTGGCCTCCTCTCAACATGGTTTTCGAACAAATCATGGCACAGACACTGCCCTCACCAACCTCATGACTGAAGTATTCAGCACCATGGACAAAGAGATCCCCACTGATGTGATATTCATTGACCTATCCAAGGCCTTCAACCTTGTTAATCACAATCTCCTGCTAGTAAAACTTAAAAAGATAGGCCTAGACCCCCTGGCTCTTAAGTGGTTCGAGAGCTTTCTATCCAGCCACACCCAGAGAGTTGTCTGGAAGCGGCATTATCTGCCCCATTACCCCTAAATGAGGGAGTACCACAGGGCTCGATCCTTGGTCTCCTACTCTTCTCGTTGTTTGCCAATGATCTCTCCCTACACTACGGGGGAAGCACAGTAGTACAATACATGGATGACACAGTGATCTACCGCTCCTCTGATAACCTGGAGGCACTCAGCCCACTACTCCAATCTGACCTTATGTCACTGGAGAACTGGCTAAAAACTAATAGAATGGTCTTGAATGCAGGCAAAACAAAAGTCATGCTGTTCGGGACCAGATCCCTTGGGCAAGCTAGGACCAGCTCACTACACATTAAGTCACTGGCTGGAACCAGCACTGAAGTTGTGTCTTCTTTAAAATACCTACAGCTAATGCTTGACCTTGGTCTCACTTTCAAGAACCATGTTGATCAAGTGACCAAGACCATCCAAGGGAAACTCGGCATTTTGTATCAGATCAAGGATGAGCTAATACCTGAAGCCAGGCTTGACATAGCATCTAGCATCCTACTCCCCACTCTCACCTATGCAGCCCCTGTAATACACGGAATGGCCAAGACTGAGTTCCAACGTATGCAGATCTTATACAACAAGGTTGCTCGGTTCGCGGCCCAGGATCACTCCGGAAGCCACCACTGTGACATGCTTGCCAAACTACAGTGGCCTTCTTTTGTAGCATGTCTCAATTTCCATCTCCTCTGCTTAGCATTCAAATTACTCAGCCCTACAGCCCCACCTAGGCTATCATCAACCTTAACCTCCAAAAAAAATACCTGAACCCTGAGGTCCACGGGTAGGACTCTACTAGATACCCCTAGGGTCAGGTCCAGTGTGGACCAGAAATCGTTCTCCTCCACAGCCCTTCAGATGTGGAACAAACTTTCACCAGAGATACAGGAAGCCCCCTCACTCATGAACTTCTGCACCAGGCTCAAGTCACATCTACTTAAGGCCAGCACTTGCTTGTGTCATGGCACCTGACAGCCCCCCCCCTTAGAATCATGCATATCACCTTACCTACAAGAGTTGTGATAATTCATTATGATAGCTTGCCTCTGTTATGGATCAATGTCATATTCTGTAATTGTTGAACCTGTATGTCATTTAATTACCTGTCTATAAGCTGTTTCTCACCACATATGCCATGTAATTACATGTAATGCCACTTAATGTATCTCGGGGTCACCCCTGAAAAAGGGACCTTTGGGGCCCAGCGGGACTACCCGGTCATCAAAATTAAATAAATAAATAAACAAATAAATAAATAAAAAACTATTGTCTGATCTTATTAAGACAGTGGCAGAAGTTAAGCAGGCCATTATGGCACAAAGGAAAAATAAGGCCCCAGGTGTTGATTTGCTGGGAGCAGAATTTTTCCAGGCCCTTCCTGATTGGTGGGCCAATAAACTTACTATACTTTTTAATTACATATTAGAAAAAGGAGTTTTACCATTAGAGTGGCTGGCTAGTTTGATAGTTCCAATTTACAAGAAATGAGATATTAACAATCCAAGAAACTTTAGACCAATTAGTTTATTATGTATTGCAGAGAAACTTTTGACCCGAGTCATTTTACGGAGATTGGAGAATTGGGTAATGGAGAATAATCTGATCTCTGAAGAGCAGGCAGGATTTAGAAAAGAAAAAGGGAATATGAATAATATATTTATTCTTAAATTTCTTATAGATAAATATTGTATACAACAAAAGGGAGTTTTATACACTGTTTTTCTGGACTTGAAGGCAGCCTTTGACAATCTGAATAGGGAGATATTGTGGGCTTCATTACAAGATCTAGGTATTCAAATTGAATTGCTGAATGTACTGAGGTGTTTGCATGATGAGACGTATGCCTTGATTAGGATATCAAGAGATGGTCATACCTCACAGCCAATCCCCCCTGGGAAAAGAGGTTAAACAGGGCTGCCTACTGGCACCGTTATTATTTAACTTATATATGGAGAAATTAATAAAGGAAATAAAAGCAATAAATTGTGCAGCACCTACTATATATGGGGAAAGAGTAAGTATTTTGGTATATGCGGATGATATTGTGCTATGTTCCTTAGCAAAACTGAATAATTCAGGCCCTGGACAGGTGTATTCACGTACTTAGAGACTTGGAGCTGACTGTAAATAGTGAAAAATCAGCTATTCTGTTTTTCAGAAATAAAAAGAAAATTCACCAGAAGAGCTGGGTTATAAATAATCTAAGTTTTGAAATAAGAAATGAACACATCTATCTAGGGGTCATTTTTGATATAAAAGGGTCATGGAGATCACATTTTAGTTATCGTAAGAAGCAAGCTATAAGTTCTTCTAGAGCTGTCTTTAGGTTTGCTCAAAATTTTGCAGGCAATTCCTATATAGCTCTTAATAGAGCTATTGAGTCCAAATCTATTGGTATATTGTTATATGGCTCAGAAATGTGGGCCTTCTCAAAGAATGCATTAATATTTGAAACAGTACAAAATATGTTTTATAAGGTAATTTTTGAGTTACCTTATAGAACTTCTACAGCTGTATTAGGAACTGAGCTTCATATTATCCCAATAAATATACAACCTCAGTTTAGGGTGTTGAGCTTTTGGAAAAAAATTATGCTGGCAGCCCCAAATACATTATTATCTAAATGTTGGTTAGAAACAAAAAGTAAAAGTAAGACTATGCTTGGGGGATGGTTTCAATAGCTTAATACTCGAGTGATTATATCTGGTATGTCCTCAATTTGGGATATGCTGATTACGAATATTGATCAATCTGTAAATATTGCTAACCAGAAGATGAGAGATATTCATTTTGAAATGGAATTTAGTAAAATAAGAGAGATTCCTTATTTTGAATGCTATTTCAGCCATAAACAAAATATAGAATGTGAACCCTATTTAACTTTTTGCGAGAATAGTACCCAAAGAAACGCCCTATGTAAATTTAGACTGGGGATATTTAAAGTTGATTCTAGAAGAGAACAGGTTTGTGGTTCTAGTAATAAGGTATGCCCTTGTGATTCTACTACTGTTATAAATATTAACCATCTGATTTTCGAATGCCCATGACTTGCAAAATCAGAGAGCAATGGCTGAAACCATTTTGGGGTAATTTAGAAAATAGTAAGTCCGGTAATGTGTTAGATTGCATGCTATCTTCCAACAAGCCTGCTTATATGTATGCAATGGCTAATTTTGCTAAGTTTGCACTGTAAAATTTAAATGGTGGGAGGCCAAATGAATTTTGA
This sequence comes from Neoceratodus forsteri, assembly GCA_016271365.2. Taxonomy (NCBI): domain Eukaryota; kingdom Metazoa; phylum Chordata; order Ceratodontiformes; family Ceratodontidae; genus Neoceratodus; species Neoceratodus forsteri. Next base: position 1,375,343,764 of record CM028130.1, on the reverse strand, counting down.
ATTGGAATTTTTACATATTGTTTTGTTGTAATGATTGTGATATGATGTGATTTAACTTATACATTTTAGTGATGTTTTGTATGTTATAATTTTATATCAATACATACTTAAATAAAGAACCTTTTGACCTTTTATTTACTTCAACTTTGAGAGGATCCAGTGCTAGGATGAAAACAAAAATATTTTGCACGGCAGTTCCAATATAAACAATATGCAGATCTTGATGAAGATTTTAAGAATCATCACATGACTAGCATATGTTGTACAAAGTAAATAATTAAGTCAATTTATAAAATGGGTCTGAGAAATGGAGTTTTCTGATTGGCTGCAAACATTCGAGCAGCCTTACGTTAATCTTTTATTAACATACATGTAGAGCTTAGCCATATACTGAACAAGGTTTAACACTGTTTAATTTTTTTTTTTATTATTATAATAGCAATAAGGCACTTCCAGGGATTATGTTAATGGTCAATTAATCACCCTCTAGGGGCATGTGGCACTTGGCTACACCTCCTGCCACAGTATACTCCTAGAAGGTGGTTAACAGGCCATTAACATAACCCCTGGTCATGCCTTATTACTTAAATAAGGTCAAGAAAGGCTGGCACATTTTTATGCCATGGTATGTGAATGGAAAAATGTATCTGAAAATCTGGAATATAAAGTGTGTCAGAGAGATAACAATTTAATTGCAGAGTCAGGAGCATACATGTGGTGTATTCCAAAGTGGTAGTGGAGGGAGGCCCAGGTCAGTTAATTTAGAAGGTTTTTGGTTTTGTGGGAAGATGATTTATTATTTGTAAAGGTCAGAAACAGCATATTGGTTAATGGACTAGAGTGTGACTCTCTGATAGACTCACAGTTGGCCAAGGTGCAAGCCACGGCCACAATGTGGTAGATCTAAAAAAGAGCTGACATAGATTCAAAGGTTGGGATTCTGAATACCTTAAGAGCCCAGTGAGAAGTGAACCAAGAGCTTTTGTATATAGCAAACTGAAGGCAGGCAAGGTTATCAATAAAAATTTAGTGCCGAACTGTAAGTGAAGGTCTGTGGAAGAATGGTGAGATTCCATTCCAGTCAGATAAAAAAATGGTGCCATGTAACTAGATTGGACTTGGCTGCTTGGTTGATAGTGATATGATGATCTAGTGATCAAAATGAAGAGGTGAGGTTGAGAATGTGTTGAACAAATATCCTGCCCTGATGAATTGTTTGCATTTCAAAAGAAAAATATCCGAGAATGGATAGCAGTTCTCGAGTTGCAAAAGACAGTTTAATGGGAAACAGATGAATTGAGATATAAAAAAATCACGTTAGATAATCCTTTAACGCATGGGCATCCATGTTCATAGAACTGAGTTATATCCCTAGGAACTCAAGAATGGTGACATTTTCTATGATTTTATCTTGATGTGGGAGGTTCAGGAAAGTGAACAGGATGATCTTGACAGATGCTTCCACAGTCAAAGAGCAGGTACATGAATCACAAAGAGAAAGTTGTCAAGAAGGTGAAGGATGCAGGGGTTTCTTTAAATGTAATGGAGTATCCCATGGAGAGAATCTGCAAAAAGATTTTAAAAACTTAGCTCTGCTTTTTTATCTGAAGGTGAGCTGGACTGTAAAATAATAGGAATGTTGCAGCAGAGACCAAAAAAGCTGTAGTTTATCGCCTGTGATTTCACCCTCTGTGAATATTTTGTATCCCCCTTTTCCATCTTAGTTTAATAGGATAGACTTAGTAGAACTGCTCTCCCCCACTCCCGATATCCTCCTGCCCTTTACAGTGACAAACTCACTTGGAAAGGGTCACCTACTCTGTTTTCTATCAGGCCTATCCCACTTGAAAAACAAAAATCTTCCTTCTTGGTGCACCACACATTTTCTGCCCCCACTACTTCAAACTGAATAGCTCTAATTTTCATACTCACAAGTAGGTAAAGGTGTCAGGATAATCAATTTTGCTGTGTGTGATTTCATTATAAACAACATTCAATTTATAATTGTTGGCACTCTGTGCTTCCTTCTTCCAATGGGGGGGGGGTGTCTGCTATTCTTGTGCTACCTAGCTTAGCTGGCCATTTCTGGATAAAACCATTCATCTAACTCCTGCAACTGGTGACTCCTTGCACTAGCGGCTTCCCCAACCCCTATGCTTTTGTTTGATTCTCCTGGACTTCATGTCCATTGACAAAACCAGTACCCCTCAATTTTGGCACAACTACAACACTATCTAATCATGCAGGCATTTCTTGCCTCAGAATGCCCTTTAACTTGATGAAAAATGAAGACCCTTCCTCTTTCAACAGTATCTTAGAAAAATATAGCTTATCTAATTGATACCACTGTGATTCCTAACAAGCTTCAAAACCAGGAGGGCCCAGAGAAGATGCTTCTGGGAATCTTTTCCCTTACAAACTTCATTCATACTCACAAACTGACATCCTCATATCATTAGGACTTGTACACCTACAGTATCGTAATGTACACAACAGTCAGTTCCTACCTCTACAGTACATGCTGCATGCATTGCTTATCTGTGGATTATGCTCATTTGACCTAAGGTTCAGGCTTTATTAGAATAAATGGTCTACAATGCCCACCCAGCCATCTTGCTTTTACAATGGAGTCCCCCATGCATCCAACCATTTTACTATTCTCTCTCTCTCTCTCTCGTTCTTTCTCCTGCATGACAGGTCTGGTATATTGATCTGAACTATTCATGGATCCTGAAGCTACATAATTATCATGAAATTCCACAATATTCACAAAGACTTATGAAGTTTTGTTTTAAGTACAGATGTTATTTTATGATTTGGCAGTTTATAACATGGACATCCTTTAAGCAAGTGACAATAAAATTAACACACCCAGGGCCAGATATTCAAAACTTTGCACTGGGCGCAAACCATTTCTGCAGGTTTATTGTGGGATTAGCATGGGTCTGCTATATTCAAAAGGCCAAATAGTGCACACAAACTACATTAGTGCTGGGCAAAATCATAATGTATGCAAGGGGCAAATTGAGGGGGCATGTACATGAGTACTGGCTCAATGCTATATTCAGCGACTAGCACTGCGCAAAGTGGTTTTGCATGACTTAGCGTGACATGTTGCGTGGTACAAATTACCACCCAAGAAAAGGTAGTCTTAACCCAGGCAATCCAGCCTTGCATGACATTGTGACTTTGATCAGTGTTTCCACATGACTTTTGAGTGACTTTGCACAACCCTAACCAATAAGTATGACACATAGAAAAAGCCACACATAGAGGAAACATGCTGCTCACTGATGGCATCACAATGATGCCATCATCTGCTACCAATCCCAGCCATGCCAGGCAGTAAGTGGTGACCCAACCCCCAGTGGACACCATGACAGTACGGCCATACAACACACACCTGCAGACCACCCGTCTGTGGACACCAACAGATGCCAGCACACACATGCAGCACTGTGGGCGTGGAAGGTGTTGAGGTGAGGGTGTACGGGTGGCCAGGGTGCAGCCACAAGGCTGGGACACATCACACAGTGCACATGGACCAGTATTGGGAATACCCCAATACCAGTGTGCCTGTCTGATCATACGTGCCCCCCCAGCCACATACCGTACAGCTGTACAAACACCACAACACACACAGCTGGCCATTTATATGTCACTGTGAGCATCCCATGCCAGAGGTGCAGTATCTGTGGGTCACACAACAGTGTAACCGTAATGTCCACTGTCAGTAAACACCTACAAGTTGGGCCTGTACCTGTGTACAGTGCAGTGGTCATCACTGCCCTACACACCATAGGCATTGCTGTGTCTCTCACACTACTATCCCCCTTGCTACTGTAGTGTCTGCTGTGCACTGTAGAATGACCTACAGTGTGACAGTTGCATGCAGCACCACCACCACCTGTGCCTATGCTATGTTGTCCCCTGGGGTACAATATGCTATGCGTACTGTATATATGTAGCCTGTAACTACCATCATGCACTGCCAAACAGACCTACAGGTGGAGCTAAGGGCAGACCTGGACAGCCCCTGTACTTCCCAACTGACCTACAGATGGAGCTCTGGGACCCTGCAGTAATGCTGGGCAAACTGCATGCAAGTCAGGGCATAATGAGATGCTAATCTGGATGTTTGCCTACAGACTACCTAAGTAGGCTCATTTGCATGTCAGTTTTGTATATGGCAAAGTTTAACCCCGGGAAAACGTGTTTGCACTGGGCAAACGGCTTAGCTCTGCACTAAACCTGCAGAAACATGTCAGCATCACGCAAATGGTTCAGGGGAATATTACACAGTTTTGCACACTGTACTTTCACATGCACTGCTGCCTGCAGCTGTACTGAGTCCATGCATTTGCTGGCCCACAAATTGGACACATAGTTCACCTCTACCTAACTTCAACTCGCTGTGCACTTAGTGCTGTTGTGGTGTGCACGTCCTGGTTGCTATATTCAGAGCTGTCTTATTCCCGGGCTATGTTTGCACTGCACTCCCAGCCCAGATTGCCCATCTTCCTTAGCATGCTGTATTCAGCAGGGTTAGCATCAGGGCTATCCCTTTTGAATATAGCAGGCTATTGGGTCCGGGCTGATTTAACATGCCAGGCAGTGCTAATTTAGCCCCGGAGCAATGTTTTGAATATCTGGCCCCCAGTCTCCTTTTAAGGTCTCTAAACTTGTCAAATTTAGTATTATTATGTTCTTTAGTTTTAAAGTTGCAGGGGTTTATCATTTTTCAATTTAAATAGTTTCATAATTTAATTAAAAGATCAATGAATGTATGACTGCTTACAAAGTGGCCCCGTTTAAAGTCAGAAATGTGAAACATTGTATGCATAACCATGTGGTTGAATAGTGTAAATGTTTCAAATTTGGTGAAATCTGGATCAAGTTGGTTTAAAATTAGATAGAAATAACCAAAATGTAAATTCTGACAAAATGTTTTGATGCCTGTAACTCAGCACCCATTTTAATGTGTTTTTTTATATTCTTTTGGTAACCAGATAATGCCCTCAAGCCTCAAGTGCATGGGGTAGGTTAAGTGACATGCTCAGAGTCACAAAGTATGCAACTGGAAGTTGTGTGACTCAAACCCATTTCTACTTGATGCACCAAGCTCATTCACAGTTCATTATATTAAACTCTAGGCTATACTGCCAGCCCTTTAAAAATAGGAATCTGAAACTTGGATCACCTATACATGTGGTATGTGCCTATATACTGTATCTGACAAACTGTATAACATTTAAATAAGTGCTTTTAAAATTATACTCATATACTATAACTGAAATTTAAAATGTGGCAAAATGTTTGGCTGCCTATTGCACAGCCATTTTGAAGCATGAAACCTATCACTTTCTATGCATATAGATATTGTATGGTTTTTCATAACCTAGCATGATAGAGAAATTTGGATAACAATGATTAAAATTTGATAGAAATAAGTGAAATTCAATTTGGATTAAATGTTTGGCCTCCTATAACTCAGCTCTCTTTAAAGATAGTAATCTGGCACTCAGTATGCTTCTATATTTGGCATGGACCTATATACCTGCTGAATATATTAAACTTTGGGTGCATATTTTTAAAATTAGACCAGAAGAACTGCAGGGCAAATGTTGGCAACATTCTGTCTAATCTTCATGAAAATTCAGTGATATAACATTGAATTGGAATAGTAATTCCACCATAATTAGGCTGACAGAATTATTCTGCTCATTTTAGTGGTGGTAGTAGTAACAGTAGTAAATTTGTTTATAGGGCACCCTTCTTGGAGGCCCAGGGCACTGTACAAGGCAAACAAAAACCTATAACAGTCTGGAATTATAGAATTTAGTAAAAACAGTCAGTAACAAAAAACAAATAGTAATTTAAGTAAAACAGAGCCCTATAAATAAATACATAAAAACTGTAGCATCATCCAAGACAAAACATTTTTTCAACTAGGCCACCCCTACCATCCCAATGCCAGTCTGGATAGGTATGTTTCTAACCTCATTTTTAAAGGCCACCATTGAGGTGGCCTCCCTCAGTGGTCTAGGCAATGTGTTCCATAGTATAAGGCCAGCCACCTGCTTAAACCCCAGAGAGCTTTAGTCTGGCCTTAGGAACTCAGAGGAGACATGCCTCAGCAGTGTGGAGAGGTAGTAAGGACTGATACTGATTCAAAAGTTTCAACAGGTAGCTAGGGCTCAACCCATGTAGGAAGTGTAGGTTAGCAAACCAGCCTTGGAGGTAACATGCCAGTTCATTGTCAACCAGTGCCATTCATGCAGGACTGGGGTTACATGGCATGACCTTGGAAGGCCAGTCAGAAACCTGGCTGCTGCATTCTGTACCAGCTGCAAGCATCATATGGTACCTCCATTGACAGTAAGCTAAAGCACATTACGGTACTGCAGTCTGGATGTCACCAGTACCTGTACTAGCATTGACAAGTCCTTGGAGGGAACAAGGGTCTGAATCCAGCTGATGTTCTTAAGATGTTAAAAAATGATAAAAGTCAGACTGGACTACTACCGACACCTGAGCCTCACTTGTCAGCCTGTCATCCAGAATAACTCCCAGATTATTCACCTTAGCAGAAGCCAATAGCGTAGAGGTCCCAAGCTAAAGCCCCATCACTTCTTTAGCTACTGACTCACCCCTCCTTTAAATGGCTTAATCACTAGAACCTCAGTCTTGTTCAGGTTAAGTCTCAGCCAGGTAAATGCCCTCCTGCTATAAATATCAATCAGACAAATTTGGCACTTTAACAGTGTACAGTCTCTCAGGTGCAAATGACAGAAGGGTTGTTTGGACCCGAAGCACTGGGGCATGTGGCAGTGGAGTCTGTGTTAACACACTCACTGTGTAACTGCTAATACAAAAACTTTAAAAATGTATATCTGAGAGTGCATCTTTTGGCTGACCTGTAATACTTTGTGGAGTGCAGACTCTTTTGGATTATTGCTGTTTGTAGGACTTGCCACCCTTGTCTGCACCCCTCCCAGCCCAGGCTATTTAAGGTGAGACCATTTGGGACTTCCAAATGACAGATACTGCTGGATATCATCTGTATTGCAGTGAAAACCCACACTGTATCACCTGTTGATTTTTTCCAGGAACAGCATATATGCTGCAAGCAACATAGGTGAGAGGACTGGCCCTTAGGGCATGCAGCAGAGTAGAGACACTGGGGGCAATGAGAAAGTTCCCATCACCACACTCTACATGATATCCCTGAAGTAGGACCCAAACCAGCAAATGACTGGTGAGTCCTCCATATTCCCTAAGACAGTCCAATGGCGACCCATGGTATATAGTGTCAAACTCTGATGAGAGGTCAAGGAGAATAAACAACAATTGACTATTCACCTTAATTCCTCACCCTGAGAAGGCCACTGTGCACCCTAACCAACACCATCTCAGTGTTGTACCTAGATCCAAAACCAGACCAGAGGGCTCATAGATGTCAAAGGCTGTCTGTCGTGCCTCAATCTGCAATGCCACAACCTTGTTAATAAACTTTGTTACAAATGGCAAGTTAGAAACAGGATGATTATTCACCAGGATGTCTGAGTCCAAAGATGGTTTCTTCAGGAGAGACTGAACCAGTGCATTTTTCAATGCTACTGGAAAGAACTCCTCCGGTAAGGAGCACTGAACAATTCCTATGAACACGGGGTCCAGTGACTTCACACAGCTCACAAGTAATTGTGTCATGATTCGGTCTAATTCAAAAAATATGGTACGCAGCTCAAAGATTACCTCACAGACCTCTTCTATCATGATTGGCCTAATCTGTCCCCATGAAAGCTTGAGTATGTCTTAGAGGTACAGGCTGAACCCTGCTGGGGTTATAACACTTCACTTGGTGAGATCCCAACCTGAATAGAGGACAATCTGTCCAAGAAGAATGGAGTGAACTTCTTGCATTTTATGAATGGATCAGCTTTAACTAGCTGCAGACAGGTCAGTTTAATAATCTGTCCATGGAAGAGAAGAGCTGAACTGGTTGATTCCTCCTAGCCACAATCCCCCTGCACAGAAATGCTTCCTTCTTAAAGGCTATTGTCCTTTGATATTCATTATGATGAATCTCCAAAGCCAGTTTTTCCTCCTGGATACTGGACCTCCTCCAAAAGTGCTATAACCTTTGAAACTTAGTCATCAACACCCTGAGCTCTCCATCAAACCATGGGAAGCCCAAGTGTGAGACCTGGGGTTGTACATGGGGGAGTGCATCAGAACTGAAGGCCCCAGTGATGAACCTGGTATAGAAAACCACCACCTCCTCTGAAGCTGTCTTACAGGCTGCCAGCATCTCTGAGATAGCCATTACTGCCTGCAGCCTTCTGGCCAAAGCCCTCTTAAAAGGCAGTAATCAGCCATCTCCACTGGGGGTGGACTACAAGGGGTGATCCCTGAAGGAAAACTTCACAATGCATTGATCCGACGAACTGACCAGATCAATCCCAAAGTTGATCATCTTGAAATCCAGGGAGAAAGCCAAGTCCAAATCATGCCCATGTTGTTGGGTCATAGAAGTAATCACTAGTGTGAGGCCCAGTGAGTCCATCAGCTGGAGGAAATACTGCCAAAAGTACAAGAGTTCATCATCAACCCATGCATTGAAATTGCCCAAAGTAATCCACCAGGATGGCTTCAATACCCTGTCAGTAATGAAGTATGTGATTTCTTGCAGAAACACCAATTCATGCCTCAGGGGTGCCATGTGATAACGGTGAAGAAATAATAGCACCATACACATAAGCGAGTGCACAATGCTGAAAACACAAATGGCATCTGTGCTCTATAGCAACCACAACATAAGTGACCTGCACAGCACATGCTACAGAACAATATTTACTTGACATTTTATTCAGGGGGCTGTGCCAACCGCAACCCCTTTCTCATTATAATCAACACTGAGGGGGTCCTGACACTGGGGTAATGAGGCAACTTGGGAGGGGGCTATTTGGGGGGTGATGGGGACCATGGGGCACAGTTCTGAGTGGTCAGGGAACAGGAGACAGAAAATATTAGGTACGGAATGGGAGACTGAAAATATTAAGTACAGGAACACACACACACACTGTAAAGAATATGTACACACACACCTAGTGAAGTCAGAACCTGGGACCTCCTGCACTGGATACAGTGACTCAATCAACAGCAGCAAACAGCCAGCTGGGAGGTGCCTGGCCCATCTACATACCAAATGCTACTCCCCATAGCTCTCTCTACCCTTCATTTTCTTCCACACTCACCAGTCTGTCCCTGTCAGTGTAGCTCATACCATGACTCACTATGCTTTTACATTCACTCATCTGACAGGTGATCAAACTGAGAAGCTCATACTGAGTTGTTCAATTTGACTTGCCCATATCACTGGATACCATACCTCGGAGGCTGATACACAGGGAGGATCTTGAAAATTGCACCTGAACTGTCACACACAGCCACACAATTAAACAATGAGGTATCCCCCACTGGGTCCACAGTGAGATTCAACTCAGATTTAAAGCAGATGGCCACCCACACTGCAATCCCTCTGTGGGCAGTGTACCATGGAGAATCCAGCTGGGACTACAGCCTCCAAGACTGGGTGAGCATCATCGATCAACCAGGTCTCGGTGAAGCAAACCATAGAGATAGAGAAATCAGAACATAAATCTGCCATACTGGAAGTCTTGGTCCTCTTTGATGATAGATAGATAGGTAAATAGATAGATAGATAGATAGATAGATAGATAGATAGATAGATAGACAGACAGACAGATAGACAGACAGACAGCTAAAAGCTTTATTTTTTGACAGGCGAGTAACTTTTAGGACCATAAGCCCTGTTTATCAAAGTTGTCCTGTTTAAGACTGCAATGTCACAGTAAAGTATGCCATCATGTAATACAATATTACAGTAGCAATCTTAAATACATTAACGCAATCTAAATACATACCATACATACAAAATGAAAAACACACATATGACTCAGAATCAAGGTTAGAACCTTAATATAAGTTATGGGTGTTGTCCATATAGTGGTCAAGGGGAATATATAGAAGCCTGATGTAAATCAGTTTTTATGGGATTCAAATTAGGGGAAGGAACATCAAAAATCCCAAGACACATTTCACAAATATCGGGGGGGTCATATTACTGCAATGTATAAATCTATATTAATTCATCCACCTAGTCCAGCCAATGCCCCCAGTCCAGAAAGAAAATCAAGAGATTAGGACATACGATCCCTAGGGAAACAACAGGAACAAAAATCCCTCAATAGCACCATAACATATATGTTTGTCTTTCCAGACTAAGTCTAGAGAATGTTTAAATTGACCTAAATGTTCAATGTTCATAATTTCTGGGTCTATTTCATTCCATATTTTTGGTAAATAGAAATGTGTTTGCATTCCACTATAAATATTAACTTCCAAGGGGACTTTTAAGCATCTGTGTTTCAAGTCCCTCAGATTGTATTTACGAGAAATAAAGGCATCAGAGGAGTTTATTCTATGCATATTTTTTCCTCCATACTCCATGTAGGCTTTGTACCCTACTCATTGTTTTCTACAAGTTGCAAGGGAATCCCAGTCTAGATTCTGAAGCAGAGTACAATGATGGGTAAGAAGAGGACATTTCATCACATATCTTACCAATCTATAATATGCTTTATCCAATCTATTCAATAGTGTTTTAGAGGCAAATTGATAAATTACACTGCCATATTCTAATGTTGGTAAAAGTAGCTGAACAGCCACTCTGTTTCTAGATTCTCTAGGGAGGATCATTTTCCTTCTAAGCACACCCAGTTAAGCAATATACCCCAACAGGGTGTGGGTATACTAGAGGATTTACCACGGCTGGTGTGGTTCGGTCCCAAGGCGCAGCTGGGGGACTAACCACACCAGTAGTGTAATCTCAATCTCTCCCACTCCTGGAAGAGGCCTATATTACAATGCTCTAAAGGCCGCTTGTTTTTCAAAAAAAAAAAAAATTTAAATGTCCGTTTGTTTTTAAAAGTTGTTGCTCATTTGTTTTCACTGCAGCGGTACTGCTGGATTTTTCAAGTTCTGCACATGTGCCGGAGGATCGCAGATTTCCACCGCCACTGTTCTGAATTTTTTTCAGCTTCTTTGCTTTGGAGAGAATTAACTGCATTTTCTTTCTTTTTTTCTCTCCGGTGCTTCATTTTTTTGGAATGGTGTGGCAGTTTTTCTGAACTTTTCAGGCTAGTGACAGACTATCGGATGTGGGGTAAGGACAAGGTAATCTCACTGTTGTCTGTGTGTTTGGCAGTGGTGTGTTTGCAAGGAACGGAGGGATTTGCCAGGGAGTTCCTGATACGGTGAGTGGTGGCTGGCACCTTTTCCAGTGGGTACTCTGGAGGATTTACAACGCTGGAAAGGTGCCAGCCAGCCAATCAAAATGCAGGATTCTCTCTTTTTTTTTTTTGCCCATTGTATAATCTGGAATTGACCTTTTTAACTACATTGGTTATATGTTTAGAAAAAGTAAGAGTACTATCTATACAGTATGTACACCTAGATACTTATAGACCAAAACTTGCTCTAGCACTTATTCACTTACTGTATGTATATTTAATGTCTGATTATGATATTTTTTACCTTTAGAGTTAAACAACATTACTTGAGTTTTCATTATACTAAGAACCATTTTAGATTGAAGTAACCAATGTTGTAAAATATCAAAATTCAATTGAAGAGTTTTTTGTAGACTGTTTGTACCTTTTCCTATTAAAGCCATGTCATCTGCGTACAAATACATCTTGCTATTTTTAATGTATGATGAAAGTGAGTTTATGTATATCAAAAACAACAGGGGCCCAGGATTGAGCCTTGAGGGACACCCCTGAAAATACCTTCCCTATCTGACAGTGTTCCATTTATACAAACCTGTTGTGTACGCTCGGTCAAATAGGAAAGCATTCAGGTCTGAACAGATTCAGACATGCCTATCTGGGCCAATCTCTCTAACAGTATATTGAAACTGACCAAGTCAAAGGCCTTCAAGAGGTTGATGAACACTGTGCCGACATACTCCCCTGCCTCAATCCCACTTGCCACTGTGTCAGTGAAGTCTGTCAGGCCAGCGCCCGCCAACCTTCCAAGTCTAAAACCTGCCTGACACTCTGTCAGTAGTTTGTGCTTCTCCAAATATTCATACAACTAGGCACAGACCAGACACTCAAAGACCTTTGATATGATCGATAACAAGGCTATCGGGCAGTAATTAGATTGATTATCTTTTTCCCCTCCTTTGAATACTAGAATTACCTTTGAGTTTTTCCAGAAATCCAGAAAACTTCTTTGCTGTAGACTAAAGTTGAATAGGTTGGACACAATTGGGCTCATTTGATCTACTGAAGCTTTTAAGAAGCTTGTCTCCTCTTTATCCAGGCCAATTGCCTTTCATAGATTTAGTTGTCTTATTTGTTTCTTTACTTCGTTAATTTTGATTGCTCAGAAGTAAAAGCATGGAATATCCTCTTTATGGTGTATCTCCAACTGCAAACTTCGCTGGATATCATATTTCTGATCGCTATCTACCTGTTCCATTATTATGTCTGGAAGATAGCAAAAATATTGGTACAGGCTGTTTACCACTTGCTTTATTGGGCATCTCTCCTCCCCACTCGTCCATCAGTATTATACTTAAATGTTTCCTTTCCCTACCATTCAATTATTTTATTAGGTTCCAATACTGGGCTGGATTTTTTGTTTGATTAACTTTATTTCGATAATATCTTTTCCTTGCGTTTTTTATCATACTTTTACTTTTGTTCCTAATATTTTTAAACAATTCCCAGTCTTCTACTTTTAGGGATCGATTTACCTTTTTACATACCCTATCCTTCCACCTTATTTGTTTTTTTTAATTGCTTCATTTACCCAGGGATTATGTTTATATCTTTCTTTAGATTCTTTAAAGGGGGCATTTTTATCACATATTTCCATGTAGATTTGTGTAAACTCTTTAACTGCCATATCTACTTTTGGGATCAAATCTATACGTGCCCAATTTATTTTCTCCATTTGATGTTGAAAAGAGAATTTTTTAAAGTGAGTGTAGTCTCTAACATATCTACATTTTGGCATTTCAAGATTATTACAATTTCATTTTGTATTACACTCACGATAACTATGGTCTCCTAAATTCGGGGAGCCCGCCCTATAATCCAGCAGATGTATACCATTTGTTATAAATATTAAATGCAAGATATCCTCTGTGCTAGCATGGATACTTCTATGCATTGGGGTTTTCATAATTTGATTAAGGCCCAGAGACTGAAATTCAAATTGAAGCTTAAGGCCTCTATCTGCTCCCCATGCTGGATTGAAATCTTCAACCAGGACTACTTTCCTTTGACTTAATAACTCATTTAGCCTTATGGACAACACCTCAAAAATGAATGTTTTTATTCTTGGATGGGAATATATTACCCAGAAACACATTTTCAGCCCAGTTATATAGACCAGCATTATCTCAGTGCCCTCGATGTTTCCTGAAAAAAATTGATCTAGAATTCAAATCATCTGAGGCAGCTGGCCTCAAATTTACCTGCAGGGTACCCAGGGCATGAGAACCAACCATGTCTAACCTTACTCTTCGTCCCATTTTGCCCCAGGATATTTCCGTATCCTCACAGTCCTAATAATACCCTGCACATTAGCTCACCCTGAACCAGATCACCAGCCACCACTCTTCATCTCAGTTTCTACCTCCCTGCATTGATGGTATGTTGCATTTGGCAGGGGGTCATGAAAGGGATACAGGTCCAGCAGCCATGAAGGTGTGTAGCTAAGCTCTAAGGCATACATACCCAACATATATTACAATGCTGCAACACTAATTGCCAATTAAAACTGCCCCATTTGCACCTGTCTCCAAAACCCACCATCACAATAAAAATAAAATTAGCTGACCTCCCAAACCTTACCAGTTAGCAACACCCCAAAACCCTACAATTACACACACACACACACACACACACACACACACACACACACACACACAACACACTGTAAGGTCCTTCATACATGAACCAACTCTCTTATCCTTATTCATCAATCATTCACCCTAACCTTACCTACACACCACCCATACATATGATACAATAAACTATAAATCATAGTCAATGATGCCAAAGTCCAAATGCAATATTAAAATGATCTACTGAACAAACGTCTATAGGGTTTATTTCACAGTGTACTCCCCAAAATTTAATGTTTTTTTTTAGTTCTGCTCTCTCTAGAACCAATGTACCGTTTGCTGAACACAGAAAAATTAGCTACAGCAGTACTTTCACTCTGCTTTTAGCAATCAAAGTGCCCAAGAAAATAACACAGAATCCGAGTCAGCAGGCTATCACCACCCCACTGGCTAATGTTCAGGTTCAGTACTCATCCTTCTCAATGAACCAGTCCAGGGTAAGCTTTAGGTAAACAGGGCTGTCAGTCAAGCCGCGCTTATGCTGTCAGTGAACAACTGACCCCCAGATGCTTGAATGCCAACCCAGGCACATTGGTACACAGGACCAGCTGTTGTGTCAGTCCCAGCAATCCAGACCCTCTAAACTCCTGAGTTGTGGAGTCACATGATGTCTCTGAGATAGTGACTGCACTACTCCCACTTACTCTGCCTTAAACTCTTTATTTTTCTGCTGGCATTTTGATCTGCTACCTGGAAAACTACAGTTAAAAGACTCTGGACTTACCCAGGCTACATTTTGTCTGGAGTTGGTCATGTTTTGGCTATCAGGATGGATTCTGAGATGCAGCAGGCCCCACCACATCACATGCCACCTCCAACACCAGACAAGGGTTCCAAGAAGGCAGAGGCCCATGGGTGCTTCTTCCGGGTGCTCCTCCACTGCTACACCACCTGCCTCCCCACTTATTGAGGAGAAATTCTTATCCGAGATCCAGCCATTAAAAGATTATTTAAAATTTCTGTCAGGGGAGATTAAACCACTGTGAGTGAATCTGACCACCACCTCGAGGAGAGTCAGAGATCTCGAAGTTCAAGCTACATCCTTGGAGGGCTGGAGGGAACGCATCGATCCCGAAGTAATCCTGCTCTGTCAAAAACTAACTAAAATGGAATTCAAATTAGAAGACCTTGAGGGATGGAGCAGGGGAAACAACTTAATAATTCTGGGGCTGCCCGAGGAGGCAGAGGCTACCACCCCAATAAGATCTGCACAAAAACTCTTGCAGTGCATTGTTGGCCCTTCCCCGAACATTGCCTATTACATCGTTGAAAGGGTTCACCAGTCTTTGCGCCCCCATCCATTTCCAGACTCTCCCCCAAGGCCATTCATTTTGAAAGTTCTCAGTTTTCGAGATAAAAAACACATCCTGCAGAAAGCCAGGGAGCTTAAAGAAATTACATGGGAAGGGCACCAGATAAGAATCTCACAAGACCTAGCTGCTGTAACCCAACAAAAGAAAGTCACATTTCACCCCATCTGTGTTAAGCTTCTGGCTGCCACTGTTTGATTTCGGGTGCTTTTCCCAGGGAAGCTCCAGGTTTTCTGTAAAGACTCATGGCACTCATTTGAATCTGTAGAGCAAGCTACTAAAGAACTGAAGTGGTTGCTGCCTGATTTGTTTAACAGCACCTGCAGGATCATTGGCTTCCTGCCTAATCTCTCAGAGGGAGTTTTCAGGTCTGATGGACTTTGAAGTTTAAATGCTGGGGCTTCCATGGGCTTTATCTCTGTTACTCCATGCTTCGTAGGACTTGGTATGCTACAGTGATGGGACAACTGGTAGTATCATTTACCGTGCATCCCTGCTGGAATGGGACCCCCTGAGCTTCACTTTGTTTACCAGCTGTCAGCCCTAGAGACAATTCTCTACCAATGATGTTCCCTTACCCTCATGTCCACCAGTTAGTTTATTATCCCTTGTCAGGGTAACTGAGGAATTATATTTTTGTTGTGTTGGTTTTCTCCATTTGCAGTGTCATTTTTGTTACCTGCGGCACTGGTTTGATGTACTGTCTTACTTTGAGATGGGATTTGAGTGGCTCCTCAATCCAGCTCTCTACATTGATACAGGAGTGCATCATTGTCAGCTCACTCTTTATGAAGAACTGGTTTGCGGCTTAGACTTATGTCCCGGGAAGGGTCATATGTCTGGTTAATCCTCCCTGTACAGTTCCACCTCGGTAGTGCCAGTTCAGTTTTGTGGGAACTTATTTACTTGGACTGCTTGTTGCCCTTTCTACGGCTTTGTATCTGCTCCAGTATAACAGTTTGAACCATTGTTTCTTCAATGTAAGAAATGAGCAATTCTTCGACTTTGCTATTGATCTTTCTCCAGGACCTGTTCACTCACTCACTTGAGCCTTGGAAAGATGCTGCTAGCAGTGTGAACTTCTGTTTCTGAAGGGACAGTTTTACCTGGACACTCTCCCTTTTGCACATTTCTTTCTGGTTTGACCCTTGAGAGGTGGAGAACTTGTTTTTGGGACTATTGGCCCCCCTCACTTGCCTTGGAACTGGTCTTCACTGGGTCATTGGCACAGTCACGAACTTTTTTGGAGGTAATGTTTTGTTTGTATGCTTGTTAGGGGATCATATCCTTATGTGTCCCTACTTTAAAGTGTATGGGAAGCTCATGGTCCCCCCTTCTTCTCCACTTTATTTACTGATCCTGTTTCCCACTGTGGTTCCTAATATTCATACCTACTTTCTTTTTTGCTAACCTTCTTATTCTGTCACAGATGTTACCCCGTTTTATTTTATTTCTATTTATGTTCTCTCGGATACTAGGAGATAGGTCCAGGGCTTTATTGCCTTGTGGGTTCCAGCCCTTGGGCTGTACCCATTCTGGGGTAGCCTTACTTGTGTTTTACTCTAGGGGCAGGGGTGTTTCTTCTCTTTTTTCCACTTTGCTTACCCAGCTGTCTTAGGGGCTGGATAACGTATCCAGTTCCTCTTAAAGCTCTTGGAGTTTGGGGGTGGGATGCATAAATTAGACCTTCAACAACCTCCAGGCTTGCAGGCTCCAGTTGGGGCTGCAGTTGTATATCCTTTGTGCCCATCCCCTAGCCTCTGTATTCCCTCTTTTCCTAATACCACAGCTTTATCTGGTGGTTTTATACATGAAAGTTAGTTGGGGGTTTCCTTTCCTCATGTTTATACTTCCCCTTCCCAAACTTAAGGCCAGCTTGGCTCATTTGTATCCCTTTGGTGGTACTGCTGGGCTTCTGATTGGGGACCTCTTCCTGATTATTGGGGCTGTTCACCTCCTCCTAGTCTTAAATGTTGGCTGGATCCATTGGCTTTTCTGGGTGACTTTATAATGCCCTTAATGGAAGTCCTTTTTCACTATGTCTTCTTTTTTGGGATTTTGGAGGATGGGGGAGAGGTGGGTAAAGTTGTTGAAACTGCTGATGAAGAGGGTGGCACGAGCTGGATTGTTGGGAAAGGTCTTTCCCCTGATAGTATTTGGTTTGGGATTTATTGGAAGGTTTGGACATTATATCAGGGGATTGTATTGAGAAGGGGAAGGATGGGGGAGTCAGGGTTCTGTGGTTTCTAGAGAGATTTTGATGTGTGAGGGGGGTACCTTCTTCTGGAGTTGGACGTGTTGTTAGTAATTACTATTGGGGCTTGGGGGAGAAGAGGTTATATTGTTGGAATTGTGCATTGTTTTTTGACCTGTTTTATGTGTTTTGAGGGGGTTGGGGGAAGGTGTGTGTGTGTGTATGTATGGGGGGATGTTGGGTAGGTAGGCGCCACTGGAAGAAGAATGTATTTCAGGAAATTTTGTTTCAATCCCTCCTGTTCCTTTCTGGGCCACTGTTAATTATATTGGCTACAAAATAGCTATTTATAATTTTTGCTCTTGGAACATCAAAGGTGCACAGTTCCCTGCCAAAAAGGCTAAAGTTCTGTTTCACCTCCATAAACTACAAGTGGATGTCGTCTTCTTGCAGGAGACCCACCTGATCCCATCCCAGGGTCTCCTCTTTAGGCGATGCTGGGTGGGACAGGCTTTTGGAGCAGGCTCAGATTCCCACAGGATGGACTTTTCCATTCTCATTGCCAAGCAAATTCCCTTCCACCTTTTACACGAAATGGCAGATCCTTTAGATTGCTATCTTTTTCTTTGAGCACTGGTTTGTCACTTGGAAGTGATACTGGGAACTATTTACGGTCCTAACTTGGATGATTCTCAGTATTTTAACTCCTTGATGTCCCTACTGGTACCATGGAGTTCTCGCCCGATTGTTCTAGGGGGTGATTGGAATCTGGTATACTGCAATGATCTCTAGATAGATCTGGTCAATTCCAACAAGTTCTCTCACCTGGGCAATTGGCTGTCCATGAATTTATGGATTCCTTGGGTCTTGTGGACCACTGGAGCCCTGTTTCCCAACCGTCAGAAATACTAATTTCTCTCCCTTCCACATAACTCTTTTTCAAGACTAGATTATTTTTTACTGGGAATTGAACACCTTCCTGGGGTCAATTCATGTTACTATACAGCTAAGGTAATCACAGATCACCACCCTACTCTTGTGCAGCTTAATCTTTTTCCATCATTAGTAGGAGATAAGGTGTGGCAGTTTAACAACCAATTGCTCAAATCTGAGGATTTCCTGAAACACATCCAGTCTTTGGCATTCATTTTCTGGAGCTCAGTTCTCCATCTATGGCTAAACTCAACCTGCTAAGGGAGCCTCTGAAGTGTGCCCTTCAAGAGGAATTGATCCGTTTCACTGTTGAGTGTAAAAAACAGCTTATGGCTAAGACATCCTCCCTGTTGAGTGAGATTAGGACCTTAGAGGGGTGCTTTTCACCAACCTCAACTCAGTCGGAGTGGGATCGATTGAAAGACCTTTGCTAACAGTACAATACTTTACTGGGAGAGAAGGGCAAACATTTATTGATATGTTCCAAGGTGAAATATTTTGATCAGGGGGAGAAAGCAGGGAAGTTATTGGCTCTCTGGTTGGATTTTCAAACAATGGACAGGATTGTTTCTTCCATTCTTTCCAACTCTAGTCAGCTCCTTACTTCACCATGGGAAATAGTAGCTACATTTAAGACCTTCTATCAATGATTATATGTACCACCTTCCTCTCCTTCTCTCATGATTTATTTGAGGTCTTCTTTCAAGATATTCCTCTTCCTCAGCTTAATGATATATATGTTGCTATTTTAAAAGCCCTTTTAACCATGCCAAAATTTCTCAAGCCATCAATTCCTCAGCTTCAGGCAAATCTCTTGGCCCAAATGGGTACACCACTAATGTTTACAAGACCTTCAAAGTTCAATTAGCACCCATACTTTTGGACACTTTTAATTATATCTTTAAGGAAGACCTTTCTGATGTTTTGCTCCCTGAAGCTACTATTGTTGTACTTCCTAAACCAGGCTGTGACCCCCTGTTGGTTTCCGACTATCAGCCGATATTTCTAATTAACATTGATTTCAAAATCCTTGCCAAGGTATTGGCCTGTAGACTGGGTCATGTGTGGGACTCCCTTCTTATTAATATAAATCATTGAGGGTTGTCTGTGGTTAGCTAATCAGCCCACAGGTACTTAGAAATTGAATCTAAGATGGTGGCCACGCTGGGCCAGCTGTCGGGAAGCTAGCGAGTGCTGTTGGTTTTAATTTTTATTTTGTTCGTTTATTCATTTAGTGTGTCAGTTTTGCAGCAAATTACACTTCGAGGCATAGCCGGAGTACTCTAGCTGCCTTTGGAGTTATTTTAGCATCGTTTTGTTTTTTGTTGGTGCTGGCTATTTTTATTTATATTTAGCGGAGCTATGCGAAAAGTTTTCAGTGGAGCGGATCTGATCTGGGGAAATATTCAGTCTCTAGGACTTACAGTTTGTTATTAATGGTATATAGTTTGAGCTGTGGCTCGAAGAATATCTAGCTATGGCTCGTAGAATATCTAAAGAAGAAGACTGCTTACTACCTGTGTGGGTGAAATTTCAGACACTAGTCGGAGGAGTTTGTGAGTTATTTCGAACTGTTTCACTGGATTTTGGTGCTTCCTGTGGAACTTTGGGGGAGGCAAGGGTCATTGAGTTGTGCCGGGTGAGGGAATCCTAATCCCCCTGCACCTAAGACCGTGTCCCCTTGTACTGCTTGGGACCAAGTGGGAGTTGCCTCATTTGGCCATTGAGGAGTCAGAGGTGGACATGGGGCTCTCCTAAGTCATTCTGGGGGTGGACTTGGTTGTCTACTCTCAAGGGCACCTGTAGCTGCAGGTCATAGGTGGTGGGGAATCAGGCCTGCTTAGTGTGGTGTAGTTGGAGGGGAGGGGGATATCCCTTTATCTGTTTGCAAGTTTTTACACACTCTTGGTTCCTTGCTTGGTATACCCCCTTTTCTGAGCTTGAGATGTTGATGAGTGGAACAGTGTACCCGATCTGGAGTAAAGTGGAACAGGTGTGGTGCTGTTAACAATGGAATGACTGCCGAATTGAGTCAAGACTATGTTTTTATCTTTGAATAGTGATTATCCACAGCATACCCTAGTAGACAGGATATTTGGATGCTGCATTTTGCTTGGGTCTGGACCTGGATGTTTTGTCCAATTCCAAAGAAGAATTGGATTTTTTTAAAAGTTTCCCCTGGAGAGAACATTTTCTGGATTTTAGGACTTCCATGGATTTATATAGCCTGCAGATATAATTGACTTTGCGCTCTGTGGATTGAGGACCTCTTATTTCTTTCTTTGACTTGTTTTAAAGTTTATTTGTTTTATCTGGACAACAAGGTGGTGAGAGGACCTTGTGTCCATTTACTATTTTATTTTTTTAATTTTTTGAAGTTTTTGTCTGTTTTTCTCTTAGTCCCTGGTCATGAAAGGTCTGGGGGGGGGAGGTGATGTTTTATTTTGTTTTTGTTTTTAATTTAAACTCTTCTTTCCTCCTCCTCTGGTTGTGAGAGAGCTGAGGCGGTAGACTATTTTACTTTGTATTTACCTATTTATGTTTGTTTAAAGTAGGGTGGTGAGAGAACCCTTTATACTTATTTTGAGTTTAAGGAAGATTTGAGTGGCCCTCTAGCTTGGCCCAGGTTTGATTTATTTTTGTTTTTATTTAGTTTCCTAAGTTGGTTTATGGTTTGATTTTAACTGACTTATAGTGGCATGTATTGGCCTTCAGTCCCCAAGGTGGTGCACTATTCACCCTCCTCCTTCATGCCCTCCACCCTTTTTATTTTCTCCCTCTCCAATATGAGACATATCAGCACTGTAGAGCACTGGGAATTACTCATAGGAGAGGGAGGAGGGCAGGGGGCTGTGAACAGAGGAGGATGGATGAGGGGGGGGCCACCGTATTTGGGTAGTCAGATCCAGAAGGGGCAAAATAGAATCCTGATCGTGGTTCACCATGGCTGGTGCCCATACCCAAGGGCACTACTGAGTGCAGTAGGCAGATGGGCCTGACAGCCACTGAGGTTCATCCAACTCGGGCAGTGTTGTGCAATACCAGGTCCATCAGAAATAAGACTGGCATTATTGCTGATCTTGATGGATCAGTGGACTTGGCTTGCATCACTGAGACCGGGCTGGATGATAATCCAGGCCCGACTTTGGAGGCTATGATTCTGGCTGGGTACTAGGTGATACACCGCCCAAGATTGGAACGCAGGGGTGGGGGGGTTGCAGTCTGTATTAAGACTGAATTTGGCCTCATGAATGTAGCAGTTGGGGAGACTGAGTCCATCGAGTGCACAGTAGTAGCAGGTGTAGGCATTCTCATCATTCTCATCTACTATCCACCCAGAGATGGGAAGCGATTCTTACAGGAAGTAGCAGACTTCATCATCGACATGTCATTTGAGTCACCCAGATTGATGGTTCTGGGTGACTTTAATGCCTGGGTCGATGATGAAGTCTCACAATTTGGTAACCACTTCCTCCAATTAGTGACTTCTTTTGGCCTTACACAGGTGGTTTCCACTTCTACTCATAAATCTGGACACTCTTTGGACTTAGTTTTCCTACTAGGGATTGAGACATCCGATCTGTGGGTGGAACCAGTCACCTGGTCAGATATATACATTGTGAGGTTCAATTTTTGCACCCCTCTGAGGAGGCCTAACCCTGTGGAGATGGTTAAGTATTGCTCTTTATGGGATATTACTCCCCAAGGTCTAGCAGTGTTCCTTAACCTCTCATCCCCCCAAGCTGGCAAGCAGTAGTCCAGAGGCCCTCGTGTCTGCCTATAATACGGCTGTTACGACGGCTCTGAACTTATTGCTCCTGTTCATGTGCACTCCCTATCCCTTCACCCAAAGTCCCCTTGGTGTGATGGGTCTTTGAGGGAGATGCGGAGACAGGGGCGAAGGATAGAATGGTGCTGGCACAGGTCCGCCCTTGAGACCGACCACCTTAGATTGATGGACCATTATTTAGTCTATCAATCTGCAATCACCCGTAAGAAGGCAGAATTCCTGTCCAGGGAGATTGCGGTTGCACAGAATCAACCAGCCCAGCTTTTTTGAACTGTGAACATACTGTGCAACCCAGCCTTTCTTCAAGTTCATAAAGCTTTTTTGCAATTAGAGTGCAAGGTGCTTGCTCGATTCTTTACAGCTAAGGTGGCCGATATCAGGGCGGATCTGCAACCAGCACCTTCTATGGAGGATGCTGTTGAACAATACAAGTTCATGGTATCTCAATTTTCTTGGAGTTCCTTCAGTTGAACTGATTTCAATGATGTCATGAGGATTATCCATAGTGTGCACCCTACATGCTGTAGTTTGGACCCTGGACTGACCTCCCTAATTTTGCTTTGTAATGATATCATCAGTCCAGTCCTTGTGTGAATAGTCTGGTGCTCCTTGGAGTTGGGTGAGTTCCCTAGCTCCCTGAAAGAGGCGGTGGTGACACCAGTCTTGAAGAACGTTACCTTAGACCTAGACTGTTTCACAAACTACAGACCTATCTCTAACCTACCCTTTATTGGGAAGGTGATTGAGAAGGTAGTGGCAGCCCAATTGGAGGACTATTTCACCATCCATGACATCTACAAACCCATCCAGTCCAATTTTCATAAAGGACATAGCACCGAGACAGTGCTGGTTCGGGTGTTCAATGATCTTCTGAGGGTGAGAGATCAAAAGAAACATTCCATCTTGATTCTTCTTGATCTCTCCTCAGTTTTTGACACCATGGGTCATACAATGTTGATAGTATGCCTGAGGCACATTCGTGGAATATCGGGAACTGTTCTTCAATGGTTCACCTCTTTCCTCACTGGGAGATCACAAAGAGTTGTGTCTGGGGTCCTCGGGCCCAACATCTTTGTTGTGTGGGGTGCCTCAGGGTTCAGTGCTGTCTCCCATGTTATTCATGGTGTACATGCTTCCCTCGGAGACACTGTAAGATGGCATGGGCTGAGGTTTCATTGCTATGCTGATGATACCCAGCTATACCTGTCTTTTGCACCCGACCAGGATGGAGCTTTCTCAGTGTTTAACAACTGTCTGAAAGAAATCCAGGAATGGATGGACTCTAGTTGGCTGAAGTTGAACTAAAAAAAGACAGAGGTATTGGTTGTGGACGCAGATCGCCGGATAGAGGGGCCGTCTGTTGGGATGCCCTCAGGAATTTTTCTTGGTGGCATCTCTCTCGACCTCTGAATGGGTGCGTAACCTGGGGGTTGTCTTGGATGACAGGATGTCACTGCAGTCACAAGTGTCAGCAGTTGTCAAGACTTCCTTTTACCATCTTAGGAATAATGCCAGAGTTAGGCACCTAGTTCCTTCTGGCGGCCTTCCAACATTGGTCCACGCCTTCATGTCCTCATGTTTGAACTACTGCAACTCCCTTGACTTTGGACTTTCAGGGGTTAAAATCTGCTGCCTGCAGTTAGTGCAGAACGCAGCGGACTTTGTTCTGACTGGTTCCAGTAGGTCCTGTCGTATATCCCTGGTGCTGCGTGAACTGTACTGTATGCCTATACAGTGGTGGATCACCTTTAAAGTCAGTTTATTGACTTTTAAAGTCCTCCACCATCAGGGTCTACCTGAAAGAACTTCTGGTTCCTTACTGCCCTGGCTGATCGCTCTGCTCGGCTGATGAGGGGTTGCTGGAGATTCCAAGAGTGAATCTTAAATCATCTGGATGTAAAGCTTTTTCTTTTGCTGCACCCACTCTTTGGAATTCTCTACCTCACCGGTTATGGGAGTGCACCTCCGTGGAGGAATTTAAGCGGGGTTTGAAAACCCACTTATGGCAAATGGCTTTCCTGGAAAACTGATTGTTTTTGTAATTGATGATTTTTATTGGTTTTATTTGTGTTGATTTTTGATTTTAATGTCTAATTTGTAATGTTTTAAACTGTACAGAGCCTTGGAAATTGAAAGGCACTATATAAATAAAACTATTATTATTATTATAATTAATAGTGTACTCAAATGACATCTTGTTGCATATCTCCTCTCCTAATACATCCTTGCCTGCTGCCTTACATACTATTTACCAGTTTGGGATTATTGCTTACTATAAGTTAAATTTAACCAAAACTGAGGCAATACCACTTAATGGTCTTACTTCAAAAGCTGATGTTGACCATCTTGGCCTAGTTTGGGTGTGAAATAAGTTGAAATATCTAGGGATTCATCTCAGTACATCGGCCACTGAAATGAAGCAGTTCAACTGTGGCTCAATTCTGAGTTGTATTAAAATGGATTTAGAATGTTGGGCTATGGTACCCATCTCCATGTGGGGCTGTTTAAATATTATAAAAAGGAATATATTACCACTGTTATTATACCCCTTATGAATGTGTAACTTTGCATTACCCCTGTTGTGGTTCAATCAAAACCACAGGCTTTTCACTTCCTTCCTGTGGCAGGGTAGGGCAGCCCATCGGCCTCTGTCCAAATTAATGTGCACAAAACAGGATGGGGGTCTATAGGTTCCCAACATTTTTTTGCATTATCTGGTGGTGCATTCTACCAGATTCTCATATTGTCTTGAATCATCCAAAGATGACCTTCAATGGTCCTAAGTCCCACACTGGGTGGACACAGAGCATTCACTGTGCTCTAGCATGGCCCTAGATATTTGATCACTCCTTTACCTTCCTAAGAGGAAGCTCCATTGGCCACTGTGGGCCTCCCTATTAGAAGCATTCCTCCAAGCTCAATTAGAGTTATGTTTCTTACAAAAAAATCCTGCCATATAAGGACATTTCCCAGCCCTTGTTTGGAAACCCTAATTTTCAAATAGCTGGGAGGATGCTTTCTGAACGGTTTTGGCCTAACATGGGTGTAAACACTATTGTGGACCTGGTTCGCAACCAGAAGTTGATGTCTTTTAAGGAAGCTAGTATATTATACCATTGGCCATCATCCTATTGTTTCCGATATTTTCAGGTGTCGCTCATGCTCCTTCAATTGTTTTGTAATGGTCCTTGGTACAGTCCCTTGGGGAACTTTATTGTTCCCATTGTTAATATTGCCCCTACTTCTCATTATATTTCATATTATTATCTTTCTCTGAGGGACTATTGGGCTAATCCTGAAGGTTCCAGGCTATATTACTGGAATCAAGGAGTCTCAAGCAATTATTCCATACAGAACTGGCCTGAGATATGGAGACATTTATATAAGTACATAAAATGGGATAGATACCTTTTTATGCAGTTTTAGATTCTACACAACTTGTACTTTACTCCAGTTAAGCTGCATAAAATGGGTAAACTACCCACTGACACCTGCTTCAGATGTGGTAAAGATCCTGGCTCCTTATCTCATATCCTCTGGTCTTGTGAGACAGTGGTCCCCTTTTGGAGGTCAATTCAAGCACGTCTAGATCCCTTGCTTGGATTATCTGAGGTGTTCCTTCCTGAAATATGTCTTTTGGGGAATGTGCTGACTCCCTGATTGGTAACCAGAAACCACATATGGCCTTGATTTTGGCATGTGCTAAAAAGGTCATTCTTCAACACTGGCTTGAGCAGAGCTCACCTCTGTTTCTGGAATGGTACAGGGAGGTTCTGTTTGCTCATCAAGCTGAGCACCTTACAGCTAACATGACGGGTAAGACTCAAAAATACAAATTTTATTTATTTATTTTATTTTTATTTAGTTTTTGTTGACTGGGTAAGTGCGCTAGACATCCTGCCTATTTTCAGGCACGACCCAGGGGAAGGGGATACAGTTGAATGCCAACTGACCTTGAACCAGATTAAGCTGTTGGTGGTATTTTTAGTGAAGGAGGGAAATTTGGCCAGGACACCAGGGAAATTCCCCTACTCTTTTTTAACAAGTACCATGGGATCTTCAACATCCACATGAACTACCACCAATCCAAGTAGATGGGACCTCAGTTTAATGTCTCATCAGAAAGATGGCACCTCAAAAGTACAGCACCCCTTTCATGCTGCACTACAGTGTCAGTACTGGGATATTAACCCAAGTGCCAGATGTGGGAACTGAACCCACAGCCCTCTGATCTCCCAGCCTCAGAGGTGAGTGTGCTACCTACTGAGCCACTGACACTGTGATATATAGGGAATACAGGGGGGCAGAGGCAATGGGGATCAACCTGGAGACAGGGAACAAATCTGCTATTTGCATTGGTGGAAGAGTTAGGCAAGGTACTGGTGGAAGCCATTGCCAGACTGGCAGAAAAGGGGAAGGTGCAGCTGGTAGGGTAATTAATTCTACTGGATGTATATTGGAGCCTACCAACTATGGCTTCAGATAGGAGGAGGGACATCCTTGGCTCCCAGCAGGGTGTGTTGATCAGGCAACTAGTCAGTGAAGCCACTTGTGATGGGGCACTACTGGACCTGGTACTCACTATAGAAACATAGAACATAGAAACATAGACTTTGACGGCAGATAAGGACCGCTAGGCCCATCTAGTCTGCCCATTTCCCTACCTACAGGATAGGCCGCAGATCCTAGTTAACCAACAGCCTATATCTTCCTGCCCCCCACAAGAATTGCCTTGTGTCTGTCCCATGCATTCTTGAATTCTCCCACAGTTTTAGACCCCACAACTTCCTCAGGAAGGCTGTTCCATGCATCCACTACCCTCTCTGTGAAATAATACTTCCTCACATTGCCCCTGAACCGCCCTCCTTCTATCTTTAAATTGTGTCCTCTTGTTCTTGCAAGTCTCTTTTTCTGAAAGATGCTACCCTCTTGGACTTTGTTGATTCCCTTGAGGTACTTGAAAGTTTCTATCATGTCCCCTCTCCTTCTTTCCTCAAGGGTATACATATTAAGCTCCTTTAGTCTCTCCTCATCTGACTTCTCTTGCAGACCCTGCACCATTTTAGTTGCCCTCCTCTGGACTGCCTCTATCCTGTCTATGTCCTTGCGGAGATGGGGTCTCCAGAACTGGACACAGTATTCCAGATGGGGTCTCACCAACTGTCTGTACAGAGGGATAACAACTTCCTGTTTTCTGCTACTGATGCCTCTCCCTATACATCCCAGTATACCCCCCGGCCCTCCCTACTGCCTTCTCACATTGCTTGCTAACCTTAAGGTCATCTGATATGATTACCCCCAGGTCCCTTTCCTGTTTTGTTGTTGTTACTACCTCCCCACCCATTGTGTATTCTTCCCCTGGGTTCTTGTTTCCCAGGTGCATTATTTTGCACTTTTTTGCATTGAATCCTAGCTGCCATACTTCTGACCATTAAAGGGTCAATGTTGCAGACATCAAGGTGGGAGGAAAGCAGGGAGCCAGTGATAATTGCATGGTGTGGTTCAATATAAGAACTGCTGCAGAATTGAACTACACAGGGGCAAGGTTCCTAGATTTCAGGAGGGCACATCTAATAAAGATAGGTGATTTTTTTTTTATGTAAACTTTTGGTGACCCGGGAAAGGCACACTGAGCCAAGGCTCATCTCCAGGTGTGATCTGGGGCTCAGAGATGATGAAAATGTCTCAGAGATGACCTTGTGGAATGACTTTGTGGGGCAGAAGAACAGTGGAAAATATGAAAAGGGCCACAGTGAGGGAAACAAATCTCTGCATCAAGTGAGTAAAAGCAGGAAGACAAAAAGACCTCTATGGTTCTTGAAAAAAGTGACAAAAAAGGGTAAAAGGTAAGAGGGTAGCATTCAGAAGATATGAGGAGATGTGGAAGGAGGCGGATAGAGGAGGATAGAGAAGTGTTCAAGGGGAGATAGAGGTAAATCTCCTTTTTAAACATATTGTTAAGTATTGTCAATATATTGATGAGTTATTTTTCATTTGGAATGGCACAGACGCTGAACTGGAATCTTTCAGAAACTGTCTGGAATCCACCAATGAATATCTTAGGTTTTCAGTTAAATATAACATGACTCAGATTGAATATTTAATCTTCTGTATCAGTAAAAGTGTTGATGGCAAACTGAAAACTGATCTATACAGGGAGCCTACTTACCATAATTTCCTCTTACTTAACAGCAGTTGCCATCCCATTCATATGATCAATAATATCCCACTGTCAAAATCTTACCATGTTAAACATAATTGCAGTGAGGTAGAGGATTACGATGTCAAGACTGGGGAGTTTGAATTGAGATTTCAAAACAGAGGTTATTGACAGAAAATAATTGTGGAAGCAAAGGACAGCGCTGATAACATATCTAGAGCAAGCTTGTTACAATGGAAACTGCACTCCAGTAAACAGTTAAATGGTAGATTAACCTTTATTAGTATCTATAATATCCAAAAAAAACAAGATACTGGGTCAGCGAGTGGTATGAAAACAAAATAAAATGGCAATATTTAATGCACACTGAAAATAGAAAGCAGAGTTAGAGCTGAAGTTTCCACCATAGGTCTTCTTTAAGAATTATCTAAATGAGAAAAAGGCAAAGTTAGTGGTAACTTTGCTGTTTTCTCTTTCAGATAATTCCTGAAGAAGGCCTATGGTTGAAGCATTAATTATAACTCTGTTTTCTGTTTTCAACATGCATTTAAGATTGCCTATAGTATTCAGTCTGGCAAGGTTATGGAAATCATCAAAAAACATTGGCATGTTTTATAGTCTGACCTGGTGTTAAGCAATACACTGGTGCTCCCCCTAGGGATGTTTATAGGCGTGGGTGTAATATTTGAGACATGATTTACAGAAGTTTACAACCACTACAAAAGGAACAAATGTGGCTTCCATGCCCTCTTTCACCAGGTACCCACAAATGTGGAAACTGTGTATATTGTGATGTGATTAAGGAAACTTCTACTTTTGGAATAGCAGGGCAATAATAAAAGGTATAAGATCAGAAATGTTATTAATTGCTCTACCACTGGGATTGTATATTTGGCTGAGTGTGGATGTGGGAAAAAATATTAAAAAATTGAAATCATGAGTGGGTGAATGTTGTGGGGGATATTGAAAGAGCCAGTCCAGAAAATGCCCTCTATCAGCATATAGAGATGGTTGAGGGCCATCTTTCTTTTCAATTTTATGGGATAGAAAGAGTTTGCCTCAGCTCTAGGGGCAGTGATTTGGATAAGTTATTATTGCATACAAAATCATTTTGGGTTCATAAGACAAAGGTGGCAAGCTGTTTGTGTTTGAATGAGAGGGTGGAGTTTGCACCATTTATGATGAAATAATTTTGTATAATGGTTTGTTTTTGTATATTCTTGCCCTTTATCATTTTTAGGATTAACAATAGCATGTAAATGATTCTGTCTTTACTCATCTTACAATCTGGATATTTGTATGTATTGTAAGTATACTTCATTTTCCTGTTTATTTCAGTTGGGATATTTGCATGCATTTTTGATCTTAGCTGGAATCAGAATTTAAACTTTTTAAAAACTGAAGCCTGCATTTATATTGCGTGAATGAATGAGATATCTGTACACACACTGGATTCTAGATCGGGAGGCCATCTCCACATTGAGAACTGCCAATATTTCTGAATTAGAGGGATGTGATATATGTTGGTTCTCTGCCAATGGGACTTGCTCAAAAATAATGTCTGATTAATAATGAAAATATTTATATTTAATTGGTACAATAATGAGGACAATTTAATCTGCCATTAATATTAAGCATAACAGACACTTGCATGTAATTTTGATTCCTGGCGAGGATCAGGATTCAGCTTTTCATGCTGAATTTAAAAGAGTGCTTAATACAGTCATAAAAAGGGGGTGTTAAGACTAAAAATGAAGTGTGTTAAGTTGTAAAGAATAAAACATAGGTAGTTCATCATGTCTGAATCTACAAGACATGTATGGTTGGTGGAATACTTACAGTGGATAAAAGATGGATTCACCATAAGTGATAATTATAGCTTTGCTTTGTATCCAGTTAGGCTATGATTTACCAATTCATAACTTTTTAAATGTTTTGCTGTCACTTTTAATCTACAATTTATTTGATATGATATAAATAGGAAGCATGAATAGGTGGCAGTAGCTCTTGACAAACTGACTGTTTAGCTGCTGGAATGGTATGTCTGTTTGCTCTGCTTTGTACTTTATAAAACAGCATGAAATAAAAGTTTGATATCCACACCATTTATGGGCAGTGTATGTGCCTTATGTGTTCATTAAGGCCATTGAATTGTGCCTGGTTTGTTGTTTTTAATTTTTAAATTCAAGTTTATTGACACACAATTGGCACACAAGTATGAGAACCAAACATTACATGAACTGATCTGTGACCACACCGTGCCACTTACATGTACCATTAGAACATAACCAATACTTTTTCAACTGGTTTGTTGTTTTATGTGGACTGAGTTTTCTACTGTGAACACCAACCATCCCAGAGCACTCCTTTTTTTTTAACTTCTGCTATTTTATTCATGTCCATCTCATTTTTTATATTCAGTTCCAACAGACATCTTTTAAAGACATGTATACATTAAATCCAATCCATTCTGTTTCATTCCCTACTCTTTTCTTGTCATCTATCATTCTACCTCTTCTATTTTATATAAACTAATCAGTTCTCAGATCCAGCAATAGAGTCCATTTATGGGTTCACATTATTATGCCCAAGGCTTTTAGTTGGTGGTTTCAGTTCTTCATAATGTGGCCCATGAAAATGTCCCAGTCTAGTGTTCAAATCCATTTCAATTCCTCCCCTTGATATTGTTGCTTCTCTCCTGGGAGCTTTACTTTCTCATTCCACTGCTTTCCTTATTAATATGTGAATATCTTTATTTAACCCTTCTGATCACAAAAAAAAAAAACATTTTTCCCCCTTTCCCTCCCCTTAAAAAGAGAAGAAAAAAAGGAAAAAAATCCCCATCAACTCTTCTACTTCATATCAATGCACTGTAATTGATATTACAATCTTATCTTGAAAGTGTTTTTGTATACATACCGATACTGGTACATATATATATATCTTTATATGTGTGTCTCCATCCCTGTATCCCCCACAAACTCTCCTATCTCTGTAAGCTGTTATCCTCCAGCTAGTCGCCTCTCTCTTCTTATTTTGTTTCCTTTCTTTTAACTCTCCTCTGCACTTCCCATACCCTCCTCTCTTCTTATGCTCCTGTCTCCCTTCCTCCTCCCTTCATCTAAACCCTCTTTCCAGCAGTACCAAGGTTTCCAGATTTCCAGGAATCTATCTTTTCTTAGCTGGATAGTGTATGTTATGTTCTCTAATCTTTCCATTTCCTCCACTTTAGAGATCCATAACTGGAGAGTTGGAAGTTCTTGCTGTAACCATTTGGTTGTGATGCATTTTAGTGCAGCAAGCCTCAGTATCTGAAGCAACTCCACATTTCTCCTTTTTTGTGAGGAGAGGGTTGGCATTCCTAGGACTAGGTCTTGAAACGTGTATGGTATTATCACTCCTCCCATTTGGATCATAACCCCCTGGACTTGAGACCAAAATCTCTGAATTTTTACACATCCCCAGAAAATATGGTAATGAGTACTCTGTGTTTCCCACATACCCGCCAACATGCTGAGGATTCTTGAGGATTAAAGTGTTTGGTAATCATTGGGGTACGAAAGTAGCGGGTTAAGATTTTCTAATTAAATTCTCACCATGTTATGGCTGAGGTTACCTGCCATCCTCTCTGTAAGCGACGGTCCCAGTCTCCCTTCTGTATTGTCCCTTGCAATTCCATCTCCCACTTCTTTCTGATATCTTCTAACCCAGGAGTTTCCTTTTTTCCATAAGTACCTTGTACAGGATGGAGAGGTAAAGCAACTTATCTTTAATTCTTCTGGAGTCCCACCAAAATTGCTCCAGGGGGGTCAGCTCTCTATTGATTTTTTGAAGATCATCTCCAGAATTAATAAAGTGTCAATCTGAAGATATCTATAAAAATCTTCCTTATGTAAAGCAAAACATTCCTTCAGTGTGGCATATGCCAAGCATAGGCCTCCCTCTACTAATTGTTCGAAAGTAGTGAGCCCCTTTTGCTCCCAGTAGACATATCCCTGATCTAACCTTGGGGGCACAAAGTTGGACGTGTGTCTGATCAAAGACAAGGGACCCAAAGTATTCGGGGTATTTGTTTTTTTTTTTCTAAGTTTAAGAAGAACATATACGGACTGTTTTACCCAAGGGTTAGAGATTAGCCGCCAATTATGTGGGTCAATTCGGCAGGTTGGGTAACTCCATATTTTACTGTTAGGAACTGATTCATTTTCAATACAGTACCACCCCGATCCAGCCCATTGTTTAGCCCACATGATTAGCTGAGCCCCCTGTGCAGCCAGGTAATAACGATACATGTGTGGTAGGCCTAAGCCTCCTTTCTCCCTTGACTTCATCAGAGTATCCAGAGCTATCCTTGGTCATGCCCCCCCCCCCACATAAATCTAGATATTTCTTTTGTAATTTGGGTCCAGAACTGGAATGGTATTTGGATAGGGAGTGTCTGAAATAAAAATAATAACCTGGGTAATACATTCATTTTAATGATCTGTATTTTACCGTACAGGGAGTGAGGTAAGAGTTTCCATCTGGCAAAGTCAGATTTAAGGGTCTGGAGCAACATTTGGAAATTGTTGCGATACAGTTTAGATGTATCCACAGACACCTGTATTCCTAGGTATTTAAATGTGTTTTTTTTGGCCCAGGTGAACGGGAACATTTCTCGTAATTGCTTATTAAGGGTACCACTCACCACCAACCCCTCAGATTTAGTTAAGTTAATTTTATAGCCTGCCAGGCTGCTGAATTTTTCCAGCGCATTTAACAGGTGAGGTAAGGAGTCCTGTGGGTCTCTTAAGAAGAAAAGAGAATCATCTGCATAAAGCGCTGCTTTGTGTTCCACTTCGCCTGCCAAAATGCCCTTAATATGTGGGTTGTCCCATATCCAGATTACCAATGGCTCCAAAGTTAAGGCAAATAATAGTGGTGATAGGGGGCACCCCTGCCTAGTACCTCTCATAAGAGGCAGACGGTTCGAAAGCATACCGTTCACCCTGACTCTGGCTTCGGGCTTATAGTACAGTGCAGCAATGGCTGAAACAAACTGTTCTCCCAGCCCAAACCTTGACAGGGTGGATGACATAAAGTACCGATCCACCCTGTCAAAGGCCTTCTCCACATCCATGCTGATTGCTAACTGTAGAGCCGTTGAACTTCTTTGGGCTGTGAATATGTTCAAGAGACACTGTATGTTATCTTGTAAATATCTTCCCGAAATAAATCCTCTCTGGTCTGAGTGGACCAGATTGGAGATACAATTTTGCAATCTATCTGCCAAAATGCCTGTAAAAATGTTTAAATCCACTGGCAACAAGGATATGGGGCGATCTGAACTACATAACTCTGGGTTTTTGCCTGGTTTTGGAATTACTGAAATCTGGGCCAGATTCCATGATGGTGGCACCGGGTCCCCCTCTATCAGTATCTCATTGCAGGCTGCTAGTAGGAGGCCCACCATCTGGGTCCTAAATCTTTATAAAACTCAGCTCCGAATCCATCTAGCCCTGGTGCCTTAATATTCTTTAGCTTTTTTATTTTGTTCATGATTTCTTGGGTAGCGATTGGGGTGTTCAGCTCCTTCCTCATCGCTTCTGGCAATGTAGGTATTTTAAGGCCATTCAAAAAGGTTTCTACTGCCTCCTTATGTCCCGGAAAAGTATCCGCCCTATATAAGTTTGCAAAATATTTTTCAAATCTCTGCACTATTTCCTCTGGGGAGGTAGTGGTCTGTTCATTGTCTTCCTCCTGCAAACGAATCACTGCTGTGCTTGCCCTTTCCTGTCTAATTTGCCATGCTAAAAGTCTCCCAGCTCTATTACCATGTTCATAGTATTTCTGTTTAGAATACCATAGTTGCCCTTCAATTTGGTTGTCTAATATCTTGTTTAACTCATGTTTGGCTTTATCTAGTTCTTGCTTAACTATAGGGTCTTGGTTCACCTGGTGGGTAGATTCGAGCTGATAAATCTTTTGTTCCAGCTGTACCCTCTGCTGCATTTTCTCTCTTTTGACTTTAGAGGCATATTTTATTATCTCCCCCTAAGACTGCATTTAAGGGCATCCCATCTCATTCCCTCCTTCATGTCCCCTTTCGTGTTTTCTAGCTCAAACTGCTGTATTTTGGTTCTTTATTAACTCTTTAAAATCTTCTCTGGTAAGGAGGCTCACATTGAGCCTCCAGCTAGTTTGTGTCACTATTGGGGCCATTGAAACATGAAGGGAGACTGGGGGCGTGGTCAGAGATCACTATTGATCCTATGCAGCACTGTTCTACTTTATGCACCCAATTCATGGAAATTAGGAAAAAATCTATCCTAGAATAGGCACTATGTCTTGGGGAGTAATAAGTATAGTCTCGCTCCCTAGGGTGCAAGAACCTCAAACACTCTGTCAGCCCTAATTCTTGGCCCAATCTACAAACTAGTTTCCTGGTTCTTGTTATCCCTCCTGAGGTTTTCCCAGATCTACCTACTCCCAGATTAATGACTTCATTGATGTCTCCTCCAATGATTACCATACTTTGTGCATCCATGACTGTTTCTTTTATTACCATATCTAGAAATGCCAACAGTGGAACTTCTTCATTTGGTGCATATACATTTACTAGGGTGCGATCTTGACCTCTATAGTTTCCTTGTATCTGGACAAATCTTCCTTCTGTATCTGTTCTAACCTTCACACTCCCTTTTTCTTGTTTTGAAAAACAGAGGAAAACAGGGAGAGTGGTAAGGAGTGCAAAGGCATAAAATGGAAGAGATAACAGCCTAGGTGGTAATGAAAGGGGGCAAGACATTTTTTCAGCATTTAAGAGAAATGCGGTAGACCAGTGGTAGGATTGTAAGGTTAAAAAGGGATGAAGGGAATGTGCAGAGGGGGAACAGAAAAAGTTAGACATCCTGAACAGATACTTTTGTTCAATGTTCATAAGGGAAGGAGAAGGGGATGGGCCACAAAAAAGTAACAGAACAATTGGAGGGAGGTAGGTGGCCATTATTCATTCTCAGAAGACAGACTCCTGAAGGGACTTGATAATTTGAAAGTGGACAAAGTGGACAAAAGAGGGGGTCAGACAGGGTGCGTCCAAGGGTATTAAGTACTGGATGTATCTCTGAAAGTCCTATTTAACAGCTCATTGGAATCAGGAGTGGCTCCGGAGGACTGGAGGAGGGTGGATGTAGTCCCAGTATATAAAAGTGGTAGCAGGGAAGAGGCTGTCTGCCATCAGTGATGGGAAAGTTAATGGAATCACGTCTGAAGGAACAGACTGTGGAATATCTTGCTTACAGGACCCGAGGCAGTTTGGATTCTTTGGGGAGGGGAGGAGGGGGAGAGTGGAGGTCATGTCAAATGAATCTGTTGGATTTCTTTGACTAGGTGACCAAGGAACTAGAACAGGGTGGCATAATGGATGTACCCTACCTAGATTTCAGTAAGGATTTCAACATCTTTCTACATAGGAGACTCATAAGCATGCTGGATAGCTTAGGGAAGGTCTAAAGGTGGTTAATAGGGTAAGAAATTGATTTGGGAATAGGCAACAGAGGGGGTTGGTAAATGGAGTTCATTCTAAGAAAGGCAAGATGACCAATGAGGTGCCTCAGGGGTCAGTTCTGGGATCGGTCCTCTTTAATGACTTTATAAGTGACATTGCAGAGGAGCTGGAAGGGAAGGTCTCCCTCTTGGCAGATGACACCAAAATCTGAAATAAGGTAGACACTTCAGAGGGCTGGGAAGAATGAACAGTAATCTGAGAAAACTTGAGGATTGGTCAATGGTATGGCAGCTGGGTTTCAATGCGATTAGGGTACAATAATGCTCTTGGGGCACAAAAACCTACGGGCAGAGTGCAAAATTGGTGGGGTGGTACTGATTATCACCAAATAGGAATATGACCTGGTAGTAATCATATTTCTTTACCTAAAGGTGGCCAGGCAGTGCAGCAAAGCATTTGGGAAGGCTATTGGGATGTTGGGGTGCATAAGAAAGGGTATCATCAGCAGAAAGAGTGAGGTGGTGTTGCTCTGTATAGTTTGCTGGTAAAACCCCACCTAGAGTACTGTGTCCAGTTCTGGAGACCATATCTCCAGAAGGACATAGACAAAGTTTAGGCTGTCCATAGAAAGGCAACTAAAATGGTGCAAGGTCTGCATTAGGAGCCGAATGAGGAGAGACTTGAGGACCTGAATATGTATACATCAAAAGAGAGTAGGGAAAGGGATGATATAACAGAGTCTTTTAAATAACTAAAGGGTATAAATACAGTACAGGAGGGAAGTATTTTTCGGAAAAAAAGGTGCTCAAGAACAAGAGGGCATTATATGAAGATGGAGGGGGTTAAACTCAGGAGACATGTGAGGAAGTACTTCTTCACAGAATGAGTGGTGGATTCCTGAAGGGCTCTATGATGTCAGTTCGACAACCCTTTTGTCGAACGGCATCTCATCGACAGGAATTATGTTGATTGCAAGTTACAGTTGATATAATTCCTGTTTGTCTCCTGGTCCACTCTGCCCCCCAACCCCCATCTTTAGGATTACCAACTCCAGTCAGAGTTGATTCTGGGTGGTGGTGCAGGACCAGGAGACAGTGTGCCCCTGTATCAGGCTCACCAACACAGCAACCTGTCAGCAACCTGTCAATTTTGTTGACTGATTGTAGGTCACTGTGTTGGTGTCACTGACGGGGGGCATACCTTCCTGAAGCAGCTTACCAGTGGAGATGGTGGGGTGAGAAGAGATATGGGGTTCAAGAATGCATGGAATAGGCACAAGGTAATCTTAGGGGAAAGGAAGAAGGGGAAGGATAACAGCCCAGAGATCAAGAAAGATCTGCAGTGGTACTATAGGTAGGGAAAATGGACAGACTAAGTAGGCCAAGCAGTCCTTATCAGCCAGCAAACTCTGTTTCTATCTTACTTCCTGTGACAAACTTTACAAAAACTGCAAGGTTTCAAACTGGTGATGAGAATGTATGCTTTATGATGTGATTCAGGAAGGTGAATTTTTGCTTTTCACCACAACTTCCACGACAGAGTAAAACTTTTCAACATCTCTAGGCATAGATATGATCATGTTGGAGCATGTCAAGTAATTTTGCTGGACAATGTCTGAGACTAGGCAATCAGGTTTAAGCAAACCACATTGGCCACTGTAGTGAAGATCACAAGAACTACACTGAAGCAGAAGGACCAGAAATGCCCCAGCAGAGCAGCACCAGCAAAGTGTCATGAGAAATGACCCAGGGAGAAAAAACAATGAAAATGAGAATGGACCCCGGGGGAAGGAGTTAAACAAACTATTTTTGGTGAGTGATCTGTGTCTGATAAATGTTTTCATTCCAACCCAAGGCTAGTGCTGCAGGGGCCCAGTTCAGGACCACAGTCATGCAGGCTAATGTCCTCAAGAAACCAAATGAGGGGACACAAGCCCTCTTGGAAAGTGACAATAAAATGTAATAGTGCTATGGATTTATTATTTCCTCAGACAAAACAGCCCATAGAGTGCCATATCAGGGTAGGCATCAGGAGGTA
The DNA here is from genome assembly GCA_016271365.2 of Neoceratodus forsteri. Lineage (NCBI taxonomy): Eukaryota > Metazoa > Chordata > Ceratodontiformes > Ceratodontidae > Neoceratodus > Neoceratodus forsteri. The sequence goes on along the minus strand of CM028130.1, from coordinate 1,375,305,849 downwards.
TTAGTCATAGTAGACTGTTGTGTTTTGGCAGGATTCTAAACCTGATGGTAAAACATGACACAGAAGAAAGGTGTCACATAATAAAGGTTTATTCCCAAAATACATGTAAAAAGGACAACTGTACCTGCTGGGAGTTCAGAACCTCTGAACACCGCAATGTCATCAGAGAAACTCAATGAAAAACAGACTTACAATGATTATTATAGTCAGAGATAAGAGAGTTGATTACCTGGTAATGGGCTCATCTGCATAGTAGAGAAGGTAAATAAAGCAACACTATTGGTAGATACTGGTGGGCAGCTTGCACCCAAGGCCTTTAGGTTTTGCACGTATACAGTGATAAGCATTATGCTGACTAAGGCTGCTTTTGGGTTACAATACAATGATTTATAAAATATGCTGATCATAGCATTATGGCTAATAGCTGTAGGTGGCATGCTAACACCACAAAAATAACTATGCTGGATAATAGTTTGCAAGCACATCATAGCAAGCATGAGTAAATATCAAAATGCCTTATGCTGTATCATAGAACATGGTAGTCCAAAGTAGGTACTGTAAGTCAGACAGGTCTACAAGACTCAGGCTGGGGCCACATTTTAATAAAAAATTCCCAGATGTGTTAAAATCAAGATTCCTCTGGAAACCCAATTCTTATTTTCTGTGCTTACGGAAATGCTAAAGAGCAGTCCACGACCTCAGTATGGTAAATGGCTGGAAGTCAGATATGGGTTTGAAATGTGACAATTGCAAAGAAACTGGAATAGCCTATCATGATAGGCCAGGAATGAGAAGAACTTTAAGATTTTACTGAAGATTTATAGTGAATGAACTTTTCCTGAGTGTTTTAGTGGTCAAGAAGGTAGGGAGAATGTTTTTCTTTTCTGACCCAAGCTACTCTATATGGTCCCAGTGGAACGACCAATGAATCTTGGATACAGAGATGGCATGGAAAAGGCACAGGTACTCCTTTCTACATGGTGGAAGTGATTGGGCACCATAAGGACCCAGATTCAAGTAAAAAAGGTGCAAACAATGCTAAGGAGGCACTTCCACCTCTTCATAAAAGACAGAAACACATTCTGGAATCCAGCCTGATATTTTTGAACCCCTGCTTTCATCATTAGCAAGTAAAGAGCTGTTGAAATGCTGAGAAGGAGGCCTCAGCCTTTATCAGTGGTAAATGGCCAGCTTACTAATTGGCAATAGGCAAGACCTTTCCCTTACTTTGAATTGAAAACTGAAGTATCGTATCAAACTGAACCCAAAAAGGCAGACACAGACATTACAATATCAATTCATAGTCCCTAGATTTATGTAAAATGAGGTACTGAGTTTATCCGTATACTTTCAATTATAGTGTGTCAGTGGCTTAGTAGGTAGCACACTCAGCTCTGAGGCTGGGAGATCAGAGGGCTGTGGGTTCAGTTCCCACATCTGGCACTTGGGTTAATATCCCAGTACTGACACTGTAGTGCAGCATGAGAGGGGTGTTGCACTTCTGAGGTGCCGTCTTACAGATGAGATGTTAAACTGAGGCCCCATCTGCCTGGATTGGTGGTAATTCAGGCAGATGTTAAAGATCCCATGGCACTTATCGAAAAAAAGAGTAGGGGAATTTCTCTGGTGTCCTGGCCAAATTTCCCTCATTCACTAAAAATACCACCAACAGCTTAATCTGGTTCAAGGTCAATTGGCATTCATCTGTATCCCCCTTCCCTGGGTCGTGCCTGAAAATGGGCAGGATTTGTCTAGTGCACTTACTCAGTCAACAAAAACTAAATAAATAGCACATTTAGCAAGCAAGAAAACCCAGGACTAAATTCTGACTTGGTTTTACTGAACAAAACTGTACAAACAGGGAACTGACTATTATGCATCTTGTCCTGAGTGACAAATTGTTTCCGCAAAAAGCAGAACAATACTCCAATGATTCATATGTCTAGAAGAGAAACATCTTTTTAAAAGGGTTGACATGATACAAAGGGAAGTATTTAATGTTCTGAGTATGCTGAATAAGTGTTCCAACAGAACTGTGCAACTGCCAATTGTATTTATTTATTTATTTTAAAAATGGGTAACCGGGATTGGCACACTGGCCTGAGGCTTGTTTCCAGGTGTAATCTGATAAGCTGTTGTGTCAGTGCCAAGAACAAGACATCATAGCATACTTACTCCGTTCTACGGCAAATCTGGGAAGTCAAATTTTTCTCCCAGAATGGTAGTGTCATGGCAGGCTTGGTGGAGTGCACCAGTGGCTTTGCTCTGGCGTGGAGGATCTGTAACAGGGTTCATATCCCCTACACCAGTCACATTCAAGAAGCTCCCGACTGTGGGTAGATTGAACGTTTAAGAGCAGTGTGTCAGGATCTGGTTTTCACTTATTAGGAACTACAGGCCACCTGTAAGGAACCTGACTGATAAAAGGGAATGGGCTTCCCTCAAAAAAGGAGACTGAAACTGAGAGGCAAGGAAAGAAAGCCCTCTGCTTGAAGCAGATTTAGAAAAAAAAAGCAAAGAACAAGAGCAAGAGATGCCAAGAGAACTGTATGCTTTTGAAGTAGGCATCCTGATAGAAAACTGCAGAAATGGTGCAGAGGCTGCAAAGGTTGGAAACAATCTGAGGTTGTTTAATTACTTGGGCTTCATGGATTTCTAGAGAGTGTGATATGCTATAGTAAACCTCTGCTATTTTGGTTTGCTGTGAAGAAACAATTTTGGTATTGTTTGTTTACCTATCTGACTTCTTAAAACTACAATAGAGTGGGATCTGAATGAATAATTTTTTTTTATTTTGAACATTAAATTTCTTAGTTTCCTCACTGTTTCCTGAAGCGCCTTGTTGCCCATACATGCTACTCTGTGACAGCCTGTGGCACCTGCAGTATTGAAAAACTTTGACAATTATATGCAATTGTAGCTATGGTTCCTGTTTTAAGCTTGACTTAATTCTTTCTTACTGATGAAATGCATACAGAAAAAAATGTCCTTGCCCTTTGGACTTCATCCCCTCTTGCAGCTATTCTACATGTGATGTCACATTCTTCTGCTTGTGACACCGTATTAATTTCTATGGCAACCAATTCATTAACAGAATTATGACATCATGTGTAGACAGGTAATGGGTAGATGAAGTCTGGGAGACAATGATTTTAATTTCAAGCAGCTTTTCATAGCAATAACGCGAGAAAGATAAATACGGAAAACATGTGAACTATAATCATGTATAAATATTATGGTTTCAAGTTTTCATAGAGATGTTCCAGGCTGTATAACCCTTGTTGGAAAATACAGAGTCACCAATTAGTACAAAGCACTGTCTAATTATATGTCACACGTTTTTGCACGGTAAATTGGAATACTTAGCACTAGATCATATTGGTTGCTGCAGTGTATTGCAAGATATCTCTAACTGAAGAGGCAGTAGGAGAGTAGGGGGAGGGTAGGAGAGAAGAAGGCAGTATAACGCAGTGGTTTAGGACTCTGAGCTGCAAACCTGAAGACCTGGATTTGAATCCCACAGCCCCCACTTTCATACTGTGTGACCCTGAGCAAGTCACTTAACTTCCTTGTGCTCCCAGGTTGCACTTGTAAACAAGCTTTCAGCTTAGTGTGTCTCTCCTGGTAAAACAAAGGTAAAAAAACAACAACCTGAAACTGTGATACAGTGTTCCAGTTTGGGAGGAAGCTGGCACTGCACCTCTATAGACATATACAAATGTCTTGCATCATAGTCAAAATAAAACATTAAAATAAAAAAAAAAAGACAATGACAACTGACAAAACAAGGAATTTACAGGCACTTAGGCATTCTCCGTCTATGACCCTTGTGACCTAAGCAGCTGATAAACTTTTATTTCTGTTAATAACCAGTGTTAAGGTTAGCCATATTGGGTCAATCAAACACACATCCCCAGTCTAAAAATGTAAGTACTGAATCCTATGTCAACAAGATAGGCAAATCAGTATTATTTTCATTTTAATGTTTGAAAATATTGTAAATGCATACAAAAATAAAACATGTAGATGTTTATAAACTACATATAGATGGGCCATAGCCCAGTTTGAGATGCATGATCCTCCTCCAAAAACAAATATCTAAATGAACTGAAATTAGTGTTTCATTAAACCTCAACGCTTCTAGTTATGACATATATGGATTATGCTCATAGAAAGTCAGAAACTGGTCTGTAAACACCATAGTTGTGGAATGTAACCTACAAAGAGAAAATCCTATAATACCATAGGAAAAGGAAGAGGAATACAAAGGAGGCAGTGTAGTTTGTTGATAAGAGCACCAGCGTGGGTAGCAAAGGATCAAGCTTTTAAATCAAACATATGCAGTGTGTGTGACCTGTAGCTAGTCATTTAATCTCCCTGTGCTGAATCCATCCAGCTGAAGAAAGGAGTACATACAGGACCCACTGAACTACAGCTTAGATGGACTATCCTAGGTAAAAAAGTTATGCAGTAAAACAGCTGTAATCTCTGTTGTATCTTAACCTGAAATTTGGTTAAGTTTTAACATTTATGTTGGTATTGTCAGTATATTACTTTGTGCAGCAATAAATGCTATATTTTCCTTCAGTTCCCTAATCACCTAAAACATAGTTTTGCTGATGTTTGCTGCCCCAATACTAGCATGGTATACAGCTCTGAAAGCAATTAGGATCAGGGACAAATAAGGTAAAACAGAACTTTGTTAAATAAACACATCATCTCAGTGAATTACACGTTCAGAACTTGTGTAAACAGAAGTTTGGCTACAATCAGATTTGAGAAGTAGAGAATACACATTCACTAAAACTGGAGCCAGAAAGCACATGTGTTATAAATTTGTAGAGTTAAGTATTTAGGCTGTCAGTTCACAGGGTGCTGAGCCAGGATATAATCCACCTCATGGAAAATACTTTTCATATGATGCTATCCCCAGATACATGAGATGTGTCAAGGCAAAATCAGGGGCATACTGTACTTGCTTAATGAAGGGAGCTGCAGTTCACTTTACAAATGATATGCAGATCATTACACAGCATATAAATGCTAAGAAAGTTACAGCCCACTCAAAGCAGGTTGCCCTTTTATTAACACCAGCATCATCCAGCCAAGTAAGGTACTTTACTCAGCAGCTATATAAGTTGGCTTCTTTGGCAAGTTCACTAAGTGGACAAATCCTATGGAGCATCTGAAAACCTACTGTATATAACAAATAGCTGCCATCACTCAAGACAAAATGTTATGTTGTAGTATTGGAAACTGGGTCAAGCAGCCAGCTCCATGGCACTGACTCACTGAAAACAGCACTGCAATGCTGATTACTTGGATTCATGCCCTGAGCCTTGGATGACAGGAACAGAGGCCAACATGAGAACACAATTCATCTGCTTGGATGCGCTCTACATGGTTGTTTCTTCCAGGGGGAAGGAGCATTTGTTTTGTTACTCTTGTAGCGACACCTAGTGGAGAAATGGTGGTGATGCCAATTTACCACTGACACTGCAGATAACTTCACAGAGTCAGCCCCCCCCCCACAAAGGGCAGTTGTAAGCACATGGACAGATGGTCATTAATGCAGGGAGGTGCAGCAGGTAAAAATGGGGGGGGGGGTTGCAGTGATGGACCAAGAGGGGTGGCTGCACATGTCAATCAGGTCAGGAATGCAAACACTTCCTCACCTCCTCCCACAAGGCAGCATGACTGCATATTGCTCTCTCTTTCCTGGAGTATGCATTGGCCACAATAAAACAGGTGGGATCTTCTATGGGGATCAAGCTGGGGAGATAGGTCATGTGAGCCAGGGGTATGGAAGAGAAGAGGCTCTGGCTTCAGTTCTGAAGACATTAGATGGGACACACGTTAAGCTCCAGGCCTTGTGAGAACAAGGTAGGGATACGCAGTAAAGATAAAAAAGCTGGGTTAAATAATTTAAATGCTTGAAAGACAGCTTCACTTGTCATTTTTTTTTGTAACTCAGATTTATTGAGAAAGATAGTATAGGTGCAACTTCTTACACATGGTAGGACTTAATAATGTAGGATATGTGCAGAGTAAAAACTATTAAGCCATTTGTTGCATTCTGCTTGTTTTGTTTAATTGTTTCAATCAGATATCAGTCTGTTTTTCCCCTTGTACCTTGGATATATGCCCAGCATGCTGTATACTATATTTTTTATTTATTTATTAAATTCTCGGATTACAAATACCTTTGAGCAGAAACTGCTCGTTTACAAAGGTTCCACGTCAAAGGATGAGGGTCAACATATGTATAGAGGTAGTAAAAGAATGCACAATAAACAACCAAAACAACTAAAAGAAAAAATAAAGATACTCAGTTATAACATACTTTGAGATAATATTCATATACGAGCAGCTTGAGTAGGCAGCTGGCTGCGGTAACAATAAGAGATAGAGGGCACCATAGGCAGTTAGTATTGCAGGCGTGCGACCGGGAGAGGAAGTTGGCAGGCTAATGGGCCACTGTCTGATGGTGGTGGAAAATGTCTTGTTCCAGTGGAGATGTGAAGCAGGAAAGGAGTCACAAGGAAGGCCAAGTGCCAGAGGGAATGAGACTGGGAAAGGGCGGGCTGTGAGACATGAGTGAGCTGGGGGTATTTAGAGAGATCTCTGTTCAGAGAAGCAGTCACATTGAGTGGCAGAGGTGAGGTAAAGTTTGAGATTCCTTTTGAAGGGTCCAAGTGTAGTAGAGGAAAGTACTTCTTTATTGAGGGAATTGAACCATTGAGCGGTTCTATAGATAAAGGATCGCTGACCCATGGAGGTACGACATCTAGGAACCTGAAAGGTTAGAGATTGGGCACCACATGTTTGTTGAGTGCCACTGTAGGTAGTAAGGAGTGAGCTAACACCAGGTGGCATGAGACCGAGGAGAATCTTTTTGGTAAGTAAGCAGGTCTGGTATTGTATTCTGCTGAGTAGGGGTAGCCAGCTGGTCTGTGCATAGAGGTCACAGGTGTGAGTTTGTCGGGCTGCACCCGTTAGTAGTCTACAGGCTTTGTTGGGAGAAACTGAGATCCTGCAGAGGGCACTTGTTGAGGCAGAGCCATAGATGGCAAGGCCATAGTCAAGGATAGAGCTGACAGAGCTGTAGATGGCTAGTTTAAGGGCATCCGCAGGCATATAGTGCTTGTGTTTGTGTAGTAGTCCAATCCGTATATTGGCAGTCTTGGCAACCATGTCAATATGCTGAGTGTAGGAGAGGGTACTATCCAGGGTAATACCAAGGTACTTGAACTCCTTGACATGTTCAATTGGGTTCCCAGTGTGGTTCTTGACGGTGAGGGACAGACAGTTGTGCCTGCTCCATCGGTTACAGAAGGATATGGCTTTAGTCTTGCTGTGGTTCAGGACAAGTTTATGAGAATTGAACTAGTCTTCGATGCGCTTGAAGTCGAGCTGCAGCTGGGATTCAAGGACTGTAATGTCATGGTGGCTGGAAAACAGGACTGCATCATCTGTGTATAGTAATATTTTTTGGTGGCAGGCACTGGGAGATTGTTGATGAAGAGGAAGAGAATAGGGCCCAGAATAGACCCTAGAGAGTTCCGGAGTGGACGGTTTCTCATCGAAGAGATCCTACAATCCTTACCGTTGGATCCGATTATCAAGGTAGCTGGTGAACCATGGAAGGGCATCGCTGGAGATCCCAATGGAGAACAGTTGCTTGAGCAGTAGGGGTGGTTAACTCGTGAATGCCTTGGTAAGTTCTATAAATACTACCCCTCCACAATTCCCTTTGTCAAGCGTGGCATGGATGAAGTTCATAAATTCCAGTAGTGCAGTGGTGGTGCTGTGCCCTTTTCTGAAGCCATGCTGCTCTGGGCACTGTACATTGTACTTATCCAGGAATTCAACTAGTTGGTCCGACACTATTCGCTCCAGCGCTTTAGATAGTGGGGGGAGGAGTGAGATAGGTCTGTAATTGGTGTGGAGCATCCTATCTCCACTTTTGTGAACTGGTGTGACAGTAGCTTTCTTCCAGAGAGAGGGGAAATGACCCAATCTAAGTGAGAGATTGAAGATCTTTGTAAGTGGTTCTAAGATTTCATCGAGGACTTGTGCCAGCAGTTTCAGGTCAAGGGAGTCACCACTGTACCCTTGTTTGCCGATGGCCTTTTGAATGTATTTTCTAGCTACTTGTGGTGGGACCGCCTTAAAAAAAAACTTTTGGGGTTGTACGTTCTAGTTGGGGGTAACTTGGGAGGAGCTGAGGAGGTCACAAAAAATTTGGTGAAGGACACTGTTCAGGTTTGTAAATGCATTATTAAAAGTGCTGGTGATGGTACCTAGGTCGAGTGTAGGAGTGCCATGAAGGTTGAGCATAGTGGGTGGTGCTTTAGGATCCTTGCCTGTGAGTTCTTTCATGTTGTTCCAGAAATTTTTTCCCTAGCCCCAAGAGTTGGTCAGAGCCTCTTTGTAATAGCTGCATTTATCATTCCATATTTTTCGAGTGCAATCATTTCTGGCTGCTTTGCATAATTGTATGTTTACTTGCATCGGAGTTGCACAAGCACAATGTCAGAGGTGGTCTTTGTGCTTGAGTAGAGTTAGAAGGTCAGTAGTAACCCAGGGGTTGGTCTGTCTTTGACCTTCATCTTTTTCACTGGTGCATAGATGTCACTGGCTTCATTGAAACATTTGATAAATAGATCCAGAGCTCTGTTGGTGTCATTGAGGGAGTCAAGCACTGCCCAGTTCAGCCTGGTTAGATGGGATTTTAACAGCTGGAGGTGCCCTTGTTTGATAACCCTGGCATAGATAAGCTTGGGAGGGGGCTTGTGTTATTTGTTTGACCAGGAGCAGATGACAGGCGAGTGGTCACTTATTGTATCTGGGAGTACAGAAACATTGGAGATGCGTTCAGGGCGGTTAGATAGAATCCAGTCTAGAAGCATAAGGCAGCCTGTCCTATAGTTACACCTAGTGGGGACATTGACCAGTTGAGTGAGTGATGCACTGCGGCTGCATCCTTATAGGTAGCGGCCTCAGCGGAGAGCCAGTTAATGTTAAAATCACCCATGATTATGGTTTCAGAATTATGTTGCTGGACCCTTAGATATTCCATGATGCTATGGAAGCCAGTGGCCTGGTCTCTTGGGGGTAGGTAAACTGAGATGACAGTGAGTTCCTTGTTATGTGCACCAAAAAGGATTTTGATTGTGAGGACCTGAGAGGAGTTGCTCAGGCTAGGGGATGGGATGATGTGACCCATAAGGGTATCCTTAAGATAGATGGCACAGCCCCTGCCCCGTTTAGCAATCCTGTCTTACCTGAAATGCAGTAGCCAGGGATAAAGACTGAGGTATCATTGATTTTAGGGTTTAGCCATGTTTCCACAACTGAGAGGACATCAGGGTTGTGCTGTAGGATCCATGTTTGGAGGGAATCAAGTTTGTTGAGGATGCTGCAGGCATTGATGGATGCCATGGTGAGTGTCCCTGTCCTTCTGCTTGGTGCCTCTGCTGGCTGCCCAGGTGGTTTTGGGTTGGGGTGAACATTTCCTGAGAGCAGGAGCAGCATAAGGAGAATTTGTAGGAGAAAGGATTTCAGCATCTTGTAGATACCTGGTGGTTAAGTCATAAGCCAAAAGAAAATATGATACTATCAGATACTATTCTTGTCCTCCTTGACTCACCCTGTAATTCATCCACTTGTCCCATTTTTCTAGGGGTTTGTCTATGCACAGCCTCAAGCAAGCATTCTTTTTTTTTCCATATCTAGAACTTGCTGGACTCCCCCCTGCCACTCAGGTATTGGGGGAACTGTTGCTGTTAACCAGGAACTTGTGAACCCTTTGATAGCTACTAAGCAAAAAATGTGGAACAATTCCATCTGTTGCTGTTTCCTGATGCTGGAGGAGGGAGACATAACACCATCGTCTCCTGGTCAAATGGGATTTGTAGTGCCCACATTTTCCATAATTGCATGTGTATTTAGTGGCAGTATTCTTTTGTTTTGAAGTATGCCCCAAAAATGTGGTGAAGTGTTCCCCTCTCCCTATGTCCCCTCCAACATCTGTCTCCCTGATCCTGAGCAAAATGAGCTGTGATTATTAGGGTGTGGAAAAACCTGGATAGTATCTTTCACCTATATTCCCTCCATGAGGGTGAGGCTGTCACTTTCCACCCCAGTTCCAGAAGTTTGGACCAGTTCTGATCAGTAACCGAGTGATCACTGTCCTACTCCAATTTCTGTCTGATGGTGTCTAGCTCTTGCTGCAATTTATGCAAGGTTGAAGTGTATCTACTTTTGCCTGTGAGTCAGATTGTCCCACTTGTCATGTTTTAATGTCTGAGTACATACTGCCTTTAACACATAGTACAGTATAATGTTTCCAATTATTTTAATTCTAGCTTGATCATTAACTCATTCAGCTCTAGGCTGCCATTTTGAATAAGGTAAAGCATAGAATGTTTTGATTCATACATACTCTGGGGATGAATTTAACAGCATAAATACATTAACTATTTTAATGACTCCCTAAAGGCCTGTGGCATCTTCACCAAAATTAAATTATAGTACAAGTTGCCTAGAAATCAACATACAGTGAAACACAGCTTATTAAATGATAGAATACTTTGAAGAGCAAAAGGCAGCACACTGCTTATGAAATATTTCAAGTCTGACTTATGTCCATAATACATTCTCTGGTGTCAACAAAGCCATGGTTGAATATTTGTTCAAAGCAAACTGGGGATCAGGAAAAGTAACTGGACACTTCTGTTTTCATGCCCACCAGGGGTGTAGTCCTGGGAGGTCAGTAGGGGTCAGGACCCCTTACTTTATTTTGACAGGGAGCATTGCTCCCTTACTTCTGATAACAAACAGCTGTACCATCCTGAACTGCTCAGTGGCTCACAATCAAAACATAGATCTATTGTTTTTCTTACTAGCTGTTTGCTAAGTCTGCAGTCCATCACCTCCACAATATTTGCAACTACCCACTAATCTTAATAGCTGCCTTTAAAGTTTAATAGGTATCAAACTACCCATTCTGATTATAAGATTTAAGACATATCTATGTAGGCATAGGCTGTAACTAGAGAACAGACACTCACTCTCTGTCTCTCTTTGTCTCGTGCGTGCTCTCTCTCTCTCTCTCTCTCTCTCTCTCCCTCTCTCTCTTTCTCTCTCTCTCTCTTTCCTGATCCTGGTACTACTCAAAAGTGCCAAGACATAATTGCAATACACTAGAAATACCAGACCAACAGCTCTCCAATACCACAAAACAATTATATAGTAGAAATCAATATCTCCATCAGGGGTACAGAAGATAGCCGTATGGCAGCTGCAGGAATGGGGTGGAGTAAACAAAAAGTAAAGCACCTTACAAGCACATTTGCAGATCAGTAGAATCAAACAGCCAGCAAAAGGAAACAGTCTCACACATGCCAGCCTGTAGCTCATAGCACAGAAACATAGAAACATAGAAAAATAGAATTTGATGGCAGATAAGGACCGTTTGGCCCACCTAGTCTGCCCATTTTCCTACCTAATGGATAAGCTACAGATCCTAGTTAACCAACAGCCTACTTTGGCCTACTCCCTGCTACAATTGCCTTATGTCTGTCCCATGCATTCTTGAATTCCCCCACTGTTTTTGACTCCACCACCTCCTCAAGAAGGTTGTTCCATGCATCCACAACCCTCTCCTTGAAAACATACTTACTTACATTACCTCTGAGCTGCCCCCCCATCTTCAAATTGTGCCCCCTTGTTCTTGCGCATCTCTTTTTCTGCAAATGCTACCCTCTTGGACTTTGTTGATTCCCTTGAGGTACTTGAAAGTTTCTACCATGCCCCCCTCACCTTTCCTCGAGGTTATACATATTAAGCTCCTTTAGTCTCCCTTCATATGTCTTCTGGTGCAGACCCTACACCATTTTGGTTGGCCTCCTTTGGACAGCCTTCGCCCTGTCTCTTGTCTTTGTGGAGGGATCCTAAATGGTCAATTAACACCTTGTTCAATTAATGCGCACTTACGAAGAAGCTGACCATCACCCAACTTTGCATTTGAACAGTCTGTGTACTTAAATCGTAGGAAAAATTAAAATCTGAAATTGAGAAATTGGGCTTAAGCAGAATGTGTACACATCCAGTGTGTACTAAAGTAAGTTTTAATTTAGTAATATACAGTAATTTTAGGACAATGAGTATTAAACAAGCCATATTTTGTCCAAGTCTGCATTTATGCTGGAGGAAATGGTATAGCAGATAATACTAATATGTTGATGGTTCCATGTCAAAGCAGTTAGAAAAAGAGACTGCATACAAAAACCAAGAATCCTAAATAGCAAGCGTACAAACAGCAGGTACACATAACAGCAACCACCATAAATGGCTAAAGCAGTGGCTAAAATGACTTTCTGAGGGGGCTGTGCCCCCTGTGAACCCCCAATTTTGGGGGACATCAGCCCTGCACCCCCTCTCAGTAATTTAACCAACACCATGTGGCATACAGCTTGGGGATGGGGAGAAACTCAGGAGAGGGATATTGTACAGGGGGACACAACTCAGGAAGGGGGAGTAAGTCAGGGGGAGCAGACAAACTGTTCCCACTCCAGTAGTAATGCAACTCGGGGAGGGGGAGCCCCGACCTGTAGTGCAACATGTTAAAAGAAAAGAAAAACACACACACACACAAATGAGAAACACTAGGAATCAAACCCAGGTGTGCTGTAGGTAGGAAACAAACATTCAGCTAGTGATACTAACCACTAGGCTACAGTGCACCATGAGTTTTTGGCACACAACAGCCTACTTCAGCTTTCAGCACACAGCAGCTAGTACCTCACTGCTTCATTGATGAAACCATGTATTAAAACCATCTTGCTAAAAAGACAGCCACTGTTTTGTAAGCACTGTAATTGCTTCTCTCAAATTCCTTCACTCTCTTCCCAGGATATCGTAAATTGATGCATACACTGGGACCACACAGATCATTTCAATAGTATTTTGAGACCATTTTAGTAAGCCACATGGGATACATGTGCTGTTAGATCAAGACACAACCTTGTGAAACCACAAATCCATTTTCCCTTATATAAAATGGTGCCACTGAAAATTAGTTACTGGAAAGATGCTAGTGAAGAATACAAGTAAGAAGAAGAAACATTAATTAATGCAATGAAACTGTAGATGAGCTGGATACTGTAATGATAATAGTTTAACTATTATTGCAACAGTGTTACTGATACAAGTAAGCAAAAGTAACATTAGCATATACAATAACAACTAAATCTGACAATGAGTAACAGTTTTACTGTTACTTACATAAATAAACAGAAGTAACGCTCTAATGCAACAATAGCTAAATAGGGCAATGATCAACAGTTTAGCATCATATTCACATTAGGGAACCATAATGCAGCCTCATTTTCTGACCTGAATTGAATGTTTCAATCATGACTTGTGAGGCATCATCTGTACACAGATCATATAAAGGTACTAAATGAGTTGCCAGATGTTCTTTCAGTAGTCTGGGTTATGGATTCTGTCGCAGCAATCTTAGCCCAAGCAAATGGCAAATGATGTCACAGCTGAATGTCATTGAGAATCATAGCATCATAGTATCATAGTAATGTGTCAGCAGAAAAGGACCATCCTGGTCCATCTAGTCTGCCCATCTCTAACCTGCCCCTACTTATCTCCACTTCCCTTGGGATATTTTTTCTTCTGCCCACTAGCCAACCCCCTGTGTCTGTCCCACACCCTCTTGAATTCCTCCACTGGTTCTGCACGTACCACCCTCATTAGGTAATCTGTTCCAGGGTTCCACCGCCCTCACAGTGAAATAACATCTTCTTAAAATGCTCTTAAATCTTCCCCCTTCCAATCTTAAATTATGATTCCCTTGTTTTAACTCCTACTTTCCTTTTGAATAAGCTACCTTCATTCACTTTATTTCCTTCATTTACTTAAAAGTCTCTGTCATGTCACCTATGTCTATTTTAATCTCCAGTGGGTATCGATTTAATTCTCTCCATCTAGTCTCATATGGCTTCTCTTGCATACCTTGCACCATCTTTGTTGCACTTCTCTGAACCCATTCCAAGCCATCTATATCCTTTCTTAAATGAGGCCTCCAGAACTGTACCCTGTACTCCAAGAATGCTGCTGACTGAAGCAAGTGCAAACACTCCTCTGTAGTATCTGTTACACAGCAGTCAGAAACTGCCATGTTAGACAGCTACTTGAAGGAAACAACAACAGAACCCACTGGAGATGCATTCGTTGTTGTGTTACTGGTTGTGTAGCAACCAAACAAAATACAACATGATTTTTAAAAATGTAGAAATTTGAACATTGTATTAAGAACATATTCAGCATTTCAACTCATTTTATTTTTATTTTATTTTAATTTTGATGACTGGGTAGGCCCACTGAGACCAAGGGTCCCTTTTTCAGGGGCTACCTGGAATTAGTTACATATATGAAAGCACAAAATATTGATTGTTACACAGTACAGAAATCATTAACCATGGACTTATGGAAAATATTTGATCTACACAAAGGCAAATTTAATAATGAAGTCACTACATAATAGCGCTTACACAATATTTGATCTACACTTAGGCAAACTTACTAATGGAGACACTACAGATTAACAGTTACACAGTGTGGGACATGACAATTACCATAGTACAACAAAGTGATTAATAGTAGACTAAACTACATTAATTAGTCTTGTAGGAAGTGCTATACATGACTCAAGGGCACAGGGGGATTAATATACTGACCCAGGTATTTTAGGAAAAGACACCCATTTAGTGAGTACAGGTACAGCTGCTTTTGATGGAGACATGTGCTCTTAGTAGGTGCTTGAACATGGGGAGTGAGGGAGAGTTCTGCATGATTGTGGAGAGCTTGTTCCAGGACTGTGTGATTCTATACACAAACGACTTTTGTCCAACAGCTGTGAATACCCTGGTTACCACAAGGAGGGGTCATGACAGTGAGTGGATAGCCTGATGTGCTGCCTATGCACCACAAGATTCTGGAGGTGAGGTAGGCAGTTGTTCAGAATTTTGTACATGAGGCAGAGCAATGGGTGCATAATTCTGCTGTCCAGGTGGGACCAGTTTAATGATGCAAGTGTTTTGCAGTGGTGTTCCCTGCTGTCTGCATGTGCAGTGAATCTGCTAACCTTGTGGTAGAATGTGCAAAGCCTGCTGAGTTCACTTTCCCTTAGAGATGCCAGTATCAGACCTCCATAGAGGAGTGTGGGGAGCAGGATGGAGTTCACCAGCATTAAGCAGGAAACCTTAGTGAGGTACACCCTTAGTCTGTAACGCAGACCTATCTTCTGATGTATTGACTTGGTAGTGTGGTCAATATGCAAGCAAAACACACAACGAGGTGTGGGTTATGTCCTGATAAGAGTATGCCCAGGTGCGTTATGAGGCATGACGTGCTTGCACTGAGTGCCTTATGCACTTGAGCGTGCTTTTATCAGGACATAACTCACACCTCTGAGCGTGTTATTGTGCCTATAAAATGGGCTCCTAAGTAATTATTAAAAAGAAAAAAAAAAGAACAAAAGAAAATCAGAAATATACGAATGTAGGTTTCAGTAGGTCAAATAGTATAAAAAAATATTTCCCCTATTAAAAGAACTGTTTATTGGCAGCTGATGTCTTTCTAAGTATTCTTAAGATACAAAGTAGAAAAATACCATACAGTGTATGTAGCTCCCCCCCTTCCTGCATGAGCCCTATACATTTAATGTTTTTAATTTTTTTATTATTTCACATTTATTACTTCATCTATGCATCTGAGGAGTGACTGACTACTGACTCAGTTTTAGTTATACTGAGCGTTTCCAAATTCGGGTGTTCTGTCATGTTTCTTCTGTCATCCCCCCCTCTCCCCACTGGGCCCCCAAGATCATCATATCCTTTTTTAATTTTTTTTTAATCTCTTTTTCTTTCACATTGGATGTTTTGCTTAATTTCTGAGTGCTGCTTCAATGACACTGAGCATGTCCCTTTGCGGCCACTGTATGGAGCCATTTCCTTTTTTTTTTTTTTTTGCTGTTTTTAAACTGTAACTACCAGTGCAGTTGGAGATTGTTTTTTTTTTGTTTGTTTTAGGTTTGTTGTTTATGAAGGGGTGGGGGGTGCTACATAGAAAGGTAACAGAGGAGTGGCTTTGTGAAGACATTTCGAGATTGTGTTTGTGTTTGTGTCTGAACTGCAGGTTAGTTTCTTTTTCAAATGTTTTATGCCAGTGGTATTGTATGGACTTGGCACACAATATAGACTTTATGTGCATCTGTTGAGAGTGGGGGGTTTCCAAGCACAACAGCCAGTTGTACTATTAAGCAGTTTTATGTCGATTCCTGCTGCAAGTGCTGTGTTTTCATCAATTCTTAGCTCAGAAGCTGCAGTGGGACAGCAGTGGCATGGAGTGATTTACCCTTGTACTATGCCTTGGGTGGCAAAAGTAATGCCCGTTGAAACATTATGTGCTGATAAGGACATGGCTAGAAAGGGCTTCCAGGCAATCAGCATTCAAGATTTTTTTTTTGGCTATTTTGTAAGCGATTGTAACGTGAGCTCTTGAGCTAGCCAAATTCCAAGGTATTTTATTTTGTACACTACTTTCAACATAGTCCCTCTGGTGTCCACAATTTTGAAGACCTCAGCTCTATAAGAGCCTATTCTTCAACTAAATATGACATTGGAGAAAAGGAAGAGGCAAAATCATCCAAAAGGCAAATTTGGAAAATGTACATTTAATTAAATAATACCATTCCTTATGAATATTCATTAATTAATTTTGGTTATGTTCTAATAGTGTTTTTTTTCAGCTCTCCTTATGCACCTCTAGCTCAGCGGGGGAAGGCACCTACTCCTTCCATCAGCCCTGGATCTGCAGACCCTCAACACCCCCTGGACTTGCCTCCATCACCGCTGTGGACAGGAAGGACCATGGCTTGCCCCATATGGATGGCCCCCCAGGAGGGGATGGGAGAGACTGAGATCACACAGAGCCCCCACCCATTGACCGAACATTGTTCAGTTTGGGAGAGGGAGTCCATCATGGGCATCCTGAGCGCTTGGCAAGAGGGAGTTTTTTTGCATGAACCCCAGGGCCATGGACGTGTAATGATGTCAGGTGCATGACGAGCATGCTCCTGTGCTTGCCTGCATGATGTCTGCCATGGCCCCCATCCCCATTACAGGGTGTTTCCAGCTGCAGCACCCCCTGTCTCCACCAGTGGTCACAGGTGTTGGAGACATGAATTCTACCCCTTCCCAGGAAAGGAGAGAAGTCTTCTTGATGCTCAGCCCTCTCCTCCTCCTCAGCTGACCCCCAAGGAACCAAATTGGCTCCCGAACCTGAGTCGCTAGTGTGGTGTGAGGTAAGGCGTCCAGCACCTCAGCCCTCAGTGCCACTGGACAGGTTTCTAATAGTGTTATTCATGAATATTTTAAGTACCTTTCATAAGAATTAGGTCTTAGTGTTGTTTTAATGCTCCCAAGAGCATCCTCAGCAGGTATTTGCCAGAAGAGTCCTGCATCCCTTGTGGGTACTGTGTGAAGAGCAGCAGTTCTTTGGAAAGAATTACATGGGGAGTAAAAATTTCCTGTAACACCCCTTTGATCTCTGTAAAGAATGTGGAGAAGAGATGGCAGTCCCACATTATGTGGAAATGTGAAGCCATAGGTTTTCCATGCTGTCACCAACAGTGCGCTGAAAGGGCAGTTCCTCTATGTACCTGTTGAACCAGGGTAATAAAATATCAAATGAGACATTTCCAATTAAACTCTCTCAAGGACATAGAAGAGTATATTTTACGTATGTTATGACTGATTATTTCCCATCTATCCTGCTTGATAGGGGAACCAAGCTCCTGTCCCCACAGCCTGAAAGCTTATAAAAGAAAATTTACTCAACTCCTGAAGAGCACTATAGAGGCATGAGATAAGGTGGGAGAGGTCCTCCCTCCTTAAGTTGTCCATCAAAATCTGAATAAATGGGTTGGAGGTATCCAGCCCCGTGTTTCTCTGGGAAAGCCATATTAAATATGCCTGTTCCTGAAAATAGTGGAACATGTCTCTGTTTGATATTCCTAACATATCTCGTATCATTTGAAATAATTTGACATCTTTCTCCTGCATCATTTGCATTGGGAACTGCAGTCCCATATGATAGCAAAATTTATATCCTGCATCCAGGGTTGCAGGGACAAAGTCAGCATGCATTTTCAAGGAGAGAAGCCACAGAAGTCATTGAGATTGGTCTCCTTTAAAGACCCACTTCTTCCACACCTGTAGCAGTGCATAGACATACGTGGATTCAAATTTGTGAAATGTATTAAACTGCTGGGCATCCAGAAGGCCAAGCTCTGTGTGTTGCATAGGCACTGCCTCACTCTCTAGCTGTTACCATTGCTGGTCTGGAGAATTTCTAAGCCAGTGCATGCCCTCATATTCACTTTTGCCTCCTTATTCCAATGCCCTTCAAGCTGTAGAGCAGGTTACTGCCTGCTGCTGCTCCTTGCCAGTTTCCACATCTCCCCATCAGCCTTTTTGCTTACTGCTAGCTATCCTACAGGAAAACCCTTTGTAGTGGGGCATTGGCAAGCCTCTGCATGACATGGAAGTTCAGTCGGTCAAGGCAGGAATAGATGCCATTGTGATATAAGGCAGGGTGACCTGAGAAATGCTGATGATATCACATGCTCCAGTGTTTCGGTCTGACTACAAATAGAAACATAGAAACATAGAATTTGACGGCAGATAAGGACCACTTGGCCCACCCAGTCTGCCCATTTCCCTACCTACTGGATAAGCTGCAGATCCTAGTTAACCAGCAGCCTACTTCTTCCTACCCCCAACCCCCAGAATTGCCTTATGACTATCCCATGCATGCTTGAATTCCACCACTGATTTTGACTCCACAACCTCCTCTGGAAGGCCGTTCCATGCATCCACAACCCTCTCTGTGAAAAAATACTTCCTTAAATTACCTCTGAGCTGCCCCCCCTCTATCTTCAAATTGTGCCCTCTTGTTCTTGCTCACCTCTTTTTTTGAAAGATGCTACCCTCTTGGACTTTGTTGATTCCCTTGAGGTACTGCTTCCACCTCTCCACTGAGCAAATGCTCACTGATGTGTCTGGGGATGGTGTTGCAGTGGGGTCATGGTTGTGCGTGGTCACCCTGGGTGTGAAGTACCTTACTTGGTTTCTTGGTTTGATAAGACAAAAATGGCCAAAGGTCCATTAAAATGTATCTCACTCCTAGTGGGTGTATTGTGTTGCTCTTGATGTCAAAAGGTATTCATCAAGCTCCAGTTTTAAAAGCACCAAATGACATTTTATTTAATAGTTCATCTGGAAGTTTATTACACAAATGGGCTGATCTTACTGTAAAATAATAATTTCTCTTATTAGTATTGGCCCATCAGAGCAGCAATTGTTTTTTGTTGGACCTTAGATAAAGTGATCTATTATTGATCTATTATTGAATTCAAGGCCACACTAAGTCATAAGTGCAGGATCATTCATAATATTAAACAATAATAGAGGGTTCCCTCACCTTCTTCTCTCCTATAAACTAAATAAGCCCAGTGAGGCCAATCTATCCCCATAGTTCAGATCTTTCATCCCACATATTAGTTTGGTCACTCTCTTCTGAGTCCTCTCAATTAAGGCAATGTATTTTTAAGTAAGGGTTCCAAAATGGGGATCCATAGTCCAGATGTGGTATTATGTAGGTTATTTACAATTGTTTTATACACTGGGGGTTTCTAGAAACATATGTGCACTGAATGGAGATTATTAGTCTATTTGTTGTTTTTGAACTTGTGTACAGTGGTCAAGAAAAGTAAATTCATTATTAGCCATAATCCCTAGATCCATCTCTTTAGCCATGTTTACACAGCAGTAGCACTTCTGATTTGGGACCGCAGCAGTGTGGTCCTGACATTAAGCCACGTATTATCACTTTGTCCACAAGGCCCATCTCCACACCACTACTATCTGTGCTGGTTAGGGGCCGTGCAGTGAGGGGTTGGACATTTGCCCAACCACGTATGCAGTGATGTAAATGCACATTTAAATGCACATGCCTGAACTCATAGCTGTAAATTTCAGCTGGAGATTTCCAGCTGTTACAACCTTGATTTTAAAAGGCAGCTACTATGTTGCACTCAGAACAGTCTCCTTTTGTGGGGACAGTATTCTGCTCAGTGCACTCGCCAAAAACAGAGACTCATCATGCACAAGTCCATGTCACATTGGCAGTACACGCACCACAGAAGACAGGTTGTTGCAGTGCAGACTGTCCACACAGCAGTTTGATCTGCTGTAAGTCCCCACTCCACTTGGCATCCCCAGTTTTGCAAAGTCTGTGGTTGTGTCTTACGGAGTGGATTACCCTGATCGAGTAAGTGTCTACACAGAAGCTTTTGTACTGGAACAACCCGAGTGATCAAGTTATTCCAGAGCAAAAGTGACCATGTAAACATGGCTTTTTATCCAATGATTGGAACTGCACCTCATCCAGGCAATACGGCGGCTTTGGGTTATTTTTTACAAAAGTACTACACTGTGCACTTTTGTGGATTAAATTTAATTCTGTTCTGTGTAGCCCAGTCCTGAATAGATTTTAAATCTTGGGTCAGAGATTTATATTTGTCAGTGGTGTCTACCTGCCTACCTGCCCTCCAAGCTTGGCATCATCTGCAAACTTGGTAAGTGAGTAAGTGGGTTATTTATGTTTGAATTAATATCACTTATATAGAGGCCAAAAAGCACTGGTCCCAGCATTGACCCTTAGGGCACACCACTTCTGATGATGCCCTCATTTGACAGATGTCCATTTATTCTGACCTGTTGTTTTCAATCTGTAAGCCAATTTTTGATCCACCTTACTATATATGAACTAAATCCCATGTTTCTTAGTTTTATTATTAGTAAGTCATGGCACTGTGTCAAATGCCTTCCCAAGTTCCAGAAGGATAACATCAACAGGTATCCCATTGTTGATACTAGTACTGACTATATTATAAAAGGTTATAAAGTTGGTTGTACATGACAGTCCTCTCCTAAATCCATGCTGTGAACTGTCTCCTAAACCCATGATTTTGGTTTCAAGTCCAAATGCCTTCTTTAACAAATTCTGCAATAACTAGGGAAGTGAGATTGATGGATCTTTAATTTGCCACATTCTTTTTATTCTCATTTTTTGTAAATTGGTACCACTGTTGCTCATCTGCAGTCATTGGAACAACCCCAGAATCAAGTGACTTACTCAATAATGTCATGAGTAGATAAGCTAAAAAATCTGACAGGTCACTTAGGATTCTTGTATGTATATTGTCTAGACCAGATGTATTTATTTTGATATTATTTAACACAGACAATACTACAGTCTCAGTAAAATGTTGCCTATGGTTTATAGTAATATGTGATTTCATCCCATTTGTAAGTTTGCTATTGTATACTGTGCAAAAATATGTTTTGAACTGATGTGCTATTTCAAAGTCATTTGATATTATAATATTGTTACATAATAAATGACCTATTGATCTGTTTGTATTTTGTTGTTATTTATGTAAGCATAAAATGCTTTATTATTATCTCTAGAAAGAGATCATTTAAATTCCAATTGAATTTTTGCCTTTTTTGTCATGGCTTTTAATTGGCTTTGTTCCTGTTTATACTTAAGTTTGGCGCATCTGATAAGTTACCTTTTTGTTTTTTATAAGTTTTGTTTTTCCTTTTAAACTGTCTTTGTATATCTTTGGCCAACCAAACTGGTATTTTACCTTTCCTGTTATTTTTTTTCTCACTGGGACATACTTAGATTCTGAACATAGAATAGTATGTTTTATTATTTCCCAGCAATCCTCCACCTCTAGATTATGTAGTTATTGTTCCCACTGTACCGATGCCAAGGATTCTTTGATTTTCCTACAGTTTGCACAATTATAATCTATGAAATAGATGGTACTATTGTATGGCAATTTGCAAGCCATCAGTGCACATGTAACCATGCAGAGATCTCTAGTTCCTAGGGGACTTTCAACAGATAGATTTAATATTAGGTTCTCCATATTTGTGATCACTAGATATAGAATATTTAGAACCCTAGTTGGCTCATTTGCCAACTGCTCAAAATTGTTTGCAACAATGGTGTCTAATAAATCCCTTTGGAATGGTGAAGTACCTTTTAAAGTTTTCTATTTATTCCAGGTGTATTGAAGTCACCCATAATTAACATGTCTCCCAAACTGGAGGCTAGTCTAATTTCTTGGATTAGGGTATCATAATATTCTTTCTTGCAGGGTGGGGGCATAGAACAATTTTCCGATATCATTTTCAGCCTATTTTTAAATTGTATTTGAAGCCATAATGACTCCGTAGTTTCATATGTGCATCTGTGGAGGGATGAGGCTCCCACAGTAAAATAAAGATACTGTCTCAAAAAGTGAGGAAATAAATTGCAAAAAACTTTGTTAATACATCAGTTATGGTTGTAAGGGATAAAAGAAGGCAAATGAGACATTAGGGTTGAGCCCCTAACATCCCCCACCCAACCCCACCAGCCCACCCCACACCCATCCTCCATAGACTAACTGGCATCGTAGGTGTGCCTTGGGGTAATCAGGCATAACTGTCACCCCATTCACCTATACTGTACCATGTCCAATTTCTAATATGTGGAATTAGGCCTGACAACCCCAAGTATACAGCTGGTAGTATAGCCTAGAGGTTAATGTAATGAGTTGGCCATGATCTTGGTACTTCTAGCAGAGCTGGGTTTGATTCCCACAACCTCCACTTGCATACTGAGTGACTCTGAGCAATTCACTTAACCTTGTAGTGCTCCCAGGTCACCCCTGAAAACAAGCACTTATGCCTAGTGGGCTTTATATGGTAATCAAAGACATATATATATATATATATATATATATATATATATATGTATATATCTATATATATATGTGTGTGTGTGTGTGTGTGTGTATATATATATATATATATATATAACGTTAGATACAAAAACTCAGTTTAATACATTAGTTAGGGTTGTTCTACAGCAACAAAAGTGAGAAATTTGGTGTTAGGGTTGAAAGCCTCCCTGCCCACACCCCCAACCGGCATCGGGGTGCACATTGGAGTTCACGGCCATAACTCACACCCCATCACATGTGTAAAGAAGCAGAGGTATAGGAGAATGGGGTGAGAGTTAGGACTGACAACTCCAATGCACACCCCGATGCTGGTTGAGGGTGTGGGCAGGGGGGTGCAAGAGGGGCTTTCAACCCTAACACTGAATTTCCTTGCTTTTGTGGTTGTGGAACAATCCTAACTAATGCATTAAACAGAGTTTTTTGCCTCTATTTTTCCCTTCTTTTTGAGAATGATAATGAGAAATAGTGTATGTAATGTGGCAGTGGGAGCGCGGGAACCTTTGGGCCCCGTGCTCCCGCCCTATGATGTCTTGTCATATAGTAACACGTTGAACGCAAATGCAAATGGTAATGTGCATCATGACGCAAAGTGAAACAGAAAGAGAAACAGTACTGTAGACACAAATGGTAAAAATGACATAAACACAAGTGCAAATGAAAACGCAAAGGGAAACGCACATGGTGGCATAGATGGGAACGGTAAGTGAAGAGGGTACGGAACCTCAAGCGGAAGTGATAATGGTAACAGTAATGTAAGCACACAGGCTGGTTTTCCCCAAAAGTTGCATAGAGAAAGACAGTGAGTACAAAGAATGTATGCATAATAATTGGTCTCAGAGCAGAAAAAGAGGAGTTGAAATACTTAATTGCTTATATCTCAAGAACCGTACGACGTAGAAATAAAATTTAAAAGTCATATGATTTATGACTTTCCTGGCTAGGTTTGTACTTAGCCCATGTTAGGGGACTAAGACATTTTCTGACAAAAAGTCTGTATCTTGCACCGTTTCCAAGATACGGGCCCTGAAAGGAGCAGTGAACACCGTAATTTTATCCTATGGGAAAAAAAGAGAAGTTTGGAGTGCCATAACATTGGCTCCCAGTAATATTTTTTCACCAAACCATGGAAGAGCACATCTGTGGGATGTTGGCTTTCTTTCCTCTGAATTTCAGCCCCAAAGACCAAACTGTTATTTTGCAGCAAGGCACCAAATGATTCCTGTAATGCAGCAGATGCCGTAATGTTATCCTATGGGAAAAAGTATCAGTTTTGGAGTGCCATAACTTTGCTGCCCTGTAATATTTTTTCACTGAAACACTGAAAGGCACATGTGTGAGATGTTGGCTGCTTTGCCTCCAAATTTCAGCCCAAAAGACCAAACCATTCTTTTGCAGCAGGGTGCCAAAGAATTGCTGTCATTTTCCCACAGCCTGGAAAAGTACTGTCGAACTTTGCGAAAGCTTTCGTAAATTCATTTGACAGTGTCATGCATGTGAAAGTACTTTGCAAAAGTACTTTTCCCAGAAATTTGAAACACATATTACTCGGGTGTTTTACCCCAAAATAAAGACATGCCTGGCATCCTCAGGGTCCGACTAGGTGAATACAAAAAGAATTAGGTTGCTAGAGGGTCCCAAATTTTTCTGATGACCAACTGAAAACAAAATGGTGGATTTGCGACAGTAAAAGGGCCATTTGCAAAAGTAAAAACTGCATTTGTGACACTGTTGAACTTTTTGTTAACTTTTTCCATTGACTTATCATGGGAACTTGTTTTTTGAATAACTTTTGAACTGTTTGATATTTTTTCAAGAAATGTTCAAAAGGCACATCAGGGACCCTGGCCGCATGTATCCTGAAGATTTTGAACCGATCGCACAAACTGTGCGACCTGTAGAGATGATCACAGAATTCCCAAAAAGCGTAAATGCGCATGCAGATCATGCTTAATAACTCCACAGCCATATATCCGAACAGCACAAATGTTGGCAGATCCCAAGATCTATGTTTCTTGATTGTGTATTCCAAATCTCAGGTAATTCTGTTGAACGGTTGCAAAGTTATTAAGGTGCACAATTTTAGGTTTAACATGTAAATGACTGTTCAACCCTAACTATGGTAGCACTACCGTGCTACCATAATATATTATGGTAGCACAGTAGTGCTACTATAGTTAGGGTTGAGAAGCCCTTTTAAAGTTAAATGGTGAAATTTTGCACCTTAATAACTTTGCCACTGTTCAATGCATTTTCCTGAAATTTGGCAGGCACAGGGTGTAAGCACAGATCTTGGGATCTGGTAACTTTTGTACCATTTAGATATACGACCACGGAGTTATTAAGCAACATCCATGTGTGCAATTATGTTTTTTTGCGCATTCTTTGCTCATGCATACAGGTCTCATGGTTTGTGCAATCAGTCCTAAACCTTCAGGGAACGAGCAGCCAGCATCCCTGATGTGCCTTTTGAAGATTTTGTGAAAAAAATATTGAATGGTTCAAAAGTTATTCAAAAAACAATTTTCCCATTATAGTCAATGGGAAAAGTTAACAAAAAGTTCAACAGTGTTACAAATGCAGTTTTTAGTGTTGCAAATTACCTCTGTAGTGTCGTGAGTCAGCCATTTTTTTTTAGTTAGTGGTCATAGAAACACTTGGCATTTAAATGTGGGACCCTCTAGGGACACAATTACTTTTGTGTTCACCTAGTTGGGCCCTGAGGATGCTATCCATGTCTCTTTTGGGGGGGGTTAAACACCCCAGAAATATGTTTTTGAATTTTTTGGAAAAGTAGTGTCACACTCACGACACTTTTGTGATTTCATTTGCGAAAGTGTTGTGATTTGTGACACTATTTTGCAACACTATGCCCCAAATAACAGGAATTCTTTGCCACCCTGCTGCAAAAGAATGGTTTGGTCTTTTGGGCTGACATTTTGGAGGGAAGAAAGCCAACATCCCACAGATGTGCCTTTTCATGGTTTGGTGACAAACTATTGCACAGATGGAAAGTTACAGTGCTCCGAAGTTGATGCTTTTTCCTCATAGACTAACATTGCGGCATCTGCCACGCCTTTCGGGGCCCGTATCTCGGAAACGGTGCGAGATACAGACATTTTGTCAGAAAAAATGCTTAGCCCCCTATTAGGAGACTAAGTATAAAACTAGCCAGGAAAGTCATAATTCATATGAAATTTTATTTTTTTTCTACGTCATACGGTTCCTGAGATGTAAGCAATTTAGTATTCCAACTCCTCATTTTCTGCTCTGTGCCCCATTATTATGCATACATTCTTTGTACTCACTGTGTTTCTCTATGCAGCTGTTGGGGAAAACCAGGATGTGCGCTCCAGTTACTGTTACACGTAACATTTCCACTTGTGTTTCCATACCCGTTTGCGTTAGCATTCCCATGTACGCCGCCATGTGCGTTATCCTTTGTATTTCTGTTTGCTTTTGCATTTGCATTACTCTTACCATTGGTGTCTACAGTACTGTTTCTGTTTGTCTTTCACTTTGTGTCACTGTGCGCATTACCATTTGCATTTGTGGCCATCCTTCCATTTGCATTTGCCTTTCATTTTGCGTCATTGTTGTTGTTACCATTACCTTTTGTGTTTCCAATTGCGTTCCCGTGCACGTTACGGTTTTCATTTCCATACATGCTTGCGTTTGCGTTTCTGTTTCCTTTGGTGTATCATTGCTGTTACTGTTACCATTTGCGTTTCCAATTGCGGTACCGTGACTGTGCGTGTTACAGTTTACGTTTCCATATGCGCTTGCATTTGCGTTTCCGTTTCTGCTTCCTTTGACATTATTGTTGCTGTTACCATTACCATTTGCATTTACAATTGGGGTACAATGACCGTGCGCATAACGGTTTGTGTTTCTGTATGCGCTTACATTCTCGTTTCCATTTCTGTTTCCTTTGGCATTATTTTTGCTGTTACTGTTACTATTTGCATTTGCAATTGCGATACTATGACCGTGCACATTACGCTTTGCATTTCCATATGCACTTGTGTTTGCCTTTCCGTTTCTGTTCCCTTTGGCATTAGAGCTGCTGTAACAGTTAACATTTGCATTTAAAATAGTGGTACCCTGACCGTGTGTGTTACCAGTTGCATTTCCATACATGCTCATGTCTCTGTTTGCTTCACTGTTCGCTTTGGCATCACTTTGAGCTTGCATTTCTGTTAATGTTTGCGTTACCATTTATGTTTGCATCACCATGTGCATAACTGTTAGTGCTTGCATTTGCATTGCAATTACCATTACTATGTCACAAGATATCACGTGATGGGAGCACAGGGCCCGAAGGGCCAACACTCCCACCCCCACATTCTATTCACTATTTATAGTCTTCCTCCTCAAAAAGAAGGGAAATTCATGGCAAAAAAATCCATTGAATGCATCAGTTAGGGTTGTTCCACAGCGACAAAAGCAATGAAATTCAGTGTTAGGGTTGAAAGCCCCCCTTGCACCCCCCAGCACACACCCGCAACCGGCATTGGGGTGTTGTACATTGGGGTCATCGGTCCTAACTCTCATCCCATTCTCCTATACCTCAGCTTGTTTACACATGTGATGGGTGAGAGTTAGGTCGATGACCCCAATGCACACCTCCCCGATGCCGCTGGGGTGGCAGGGTGAAGGGGCTTTCAACCCTAACACTGAATTCCTAACTTTTGTTGCTGTGGAACAACCCTAACTGACACATCAAACAGAGTTTTGCCATAAATATAATATATATATATATATATATATATATATATATATATATATTTATACAGTATATATATATATATATATATATATATATATATATGGTTAAGTGTGACATTTTGCATCTTAATAACTTTGCCACCACATGACATATTTGCCTGAAATTTGGCAGTCACGGAGTGGTACCATAGATCTTTGGATCTGCCAAGGTTTTCTAATGGTCAGAGATATGGCTTCTGAGTTATAAAGTGCCATTCTGTAGCACATTTACGCCTGTTTGGGCATTCTTTGCTCACACCTACAGGTTGCACGGTGTGCGCGACTGGTCCAAAAATATCAAGAATCATGTGGTTGGGGTCCCCAATGTGCCTTTCAAAGATTTCGTGAAAAAATATTAAATGGTTCAAAAGTTATTCAAAAAACAATTTTCCCATTACAGTCAATGGGAAAATTTAAGAAAAAGTTCAACAGTGTTGCAAATGTAGTTTTTAGTGTCACAATTGACCCCTATAGTGTCGTGGGTCAGCCATTTTATTTCAATTAGTGGTTACAGAAATGCTTGGCATTTAAATTTGGGACCCTCTAGAGACACAATTCTTTTTGTGTTCACCTAGTCAGATCCTGAGGATGCTACCCATGTCTTTTTTGGGGGGTTAAACACCCCAGAAATATGTTTCTGAAATGTTTGTAACACGTATTGTCACAAAGTAGTGTCGCACTCACCACACTTTCGTGATTTCATTTGTGAAAGTGTCATGATTTGCGACACTATTTTGAGACACTATGCCCAAAAATAACAGGAATTCTTTGCCACCCTTCTGCAAAACAACGGTTTGGTTTTTTGGGCTGAAATTTGGAGGCAAGAAAGCCAACATCCCACAGAAGTGCCTTTTGGTGGTTTGGTGACAAAATATTGCACCGATGGAAAGTTACAATGCTCTGAAGTTGAAACTTTTTTCCCATAGACTAACATTGTGGCACCTGCCGTGCCTTTCGGGGCCCGTATCTCGGAAACGCTTTGAGATATGGGCTTTTTGTCAGAAAAATGCTTAGCCCCCTGCTAGGGGGCTAAGGATAAAACTAGCCAGGAAAGTCATAATTTATATGAAATTTTTATTTTTTTTCTACGTCGTACGGTTACTGAGATATAAGCAATTTAGTATTCCAAGTGCTCATTTTCTGCTCCGAATCCCATTTTTATGCATACATTCTTTGTATTCACTGTGTTTCTCTATGCAGCTGTTGGTGAAAAAAAGGGTGTGTGCTTTCGTTACTGTCACAGTTAGTGTTTCCACTTGCGTTTCCGTAACCATTTACATTAGTGTTCTGTCTACACCCTCACGTGCGTTACCCTTTGCCTTTTTGTTTGCACTTGTGTTTGCGTTACTGTTGCCATTTGCATTTCCATTACTGCTTCTGTTTGCATTTTGTTTTGCATCACCATGTGCATTACCATTTGCATTTGCGTATGCACTTTCATTTGCATTTCCTTTGGTATCATCATTGCTGTTACCGTTAGCATTTGCATTTCCTATTGTGATACCATGACCATGCATGTTACCATTTGCATTTCCGTATGCGCTTGCATTTGTGTTTCCATTACTGGTTTTGTTTGTGTTTCATTTTGCTTCACTGTGTGCATTACCATTTGCGTTTGCATACGCGCTTCCATTTGCATTTGCATTTCCTTTGCATCACCTTGTGCATTCCATTTGCATTTCAGTATTTGCTTCCATTTGCATTTGTGTTTCTGTTTGTGTTTCCTTTGGTGTCATCATTGCTGTTACCGTAACTATCTGAGTTTCCAATTACGGTACCATGCCCATGTGCATTACAGTTTGCATTTCTGTATGTGCTTGCATTTGCATTTCTGTTTTCATTAACAATTGCTCTTCCGTTTGTATTACTGTTTGCATTATTGTTTACGTTTGCATCACCATGTGCTTTAGCGTTTGTGCTTGTGTTTGCATTGCTGTTATTTCACCATTTATAGTGCACATTCTTAAGAAGAAGGGAAATTCATGGCAAAAAACTCTGTTTAATGCATCAGTTAGGGTTGTTCCACAGTGACAGAAGTGAGGAAATTCAATGTTAGGGTTCCCACACCCTAGCACCCCATCCCCTCCCTGCCCCACCAACAGGCACTAGGGTGTGCATTGGGGTCATCAGTCATAACTCTCACCCCATTCTCCTATACTGCACCATCTCAGCTTCTTTGCACATGGGATGGGTAGAGAGTTAGGACCGATGACCTCATATATGTGTGTGTGTGTGTGTATATATATATATATATATATATATATATATATATATATATATATATATATATATATATATATATAAATATAACAACAAACTCAGTTTAATGCATCAGTTAGGGTTGTTCCAATGTGACAAAGGAAGGAAATTTGATGTAGGGTTGATTGCCCCCCACCCCCCCCCAACCAGCATTGGGGTGTGTGTTGGGCATCAGCCTACCTCACCCCATTCCATGTATAAACAAGCTGAGGTGGTGAAGTATAGGAGAATGGGGTGAGAGTTAGGACTGCAGACCCCAACACAATGGAACGTGGTGGTGGGAGTGCAGACCCCACAGCCCCACACTCACACCACTTGATTTATTGTCACATAGTAACAGTAAGTGCAACGCAAACTCAAGCGCAAATGGTTAAGCACATGGTGATGCAAATGTAAATGGTAATAGAAACACAAGCTCAAAGTGATGCCAAAGCGAACAGTGATACAAACAGAGATGCAAATGCAAGCGTGAATGGAAATGCAACTGGTAACATGCACGGTCACGGTACCGCAATTGGAAATGCAAATGGTAATGGCAACAGCAACAATAATGCCAAAGAAAACAGAAATGGAAATGCAAGCACATATGGAAATGCAAACTGTAATACTCTTGGCCATGGTACTGCAATTGTAAATTCAAATGGTAAAGGTAACAGCAACAATAACACCAAAGGAAATAGAAACCGAAGCGCAAATGCAAATGGAAGGAGGGCTGCAAACACAAATGGTAATGCGCTCGGTGATGCAAATCAAAACACAAAACAGAAACAGAGATGGATTTGCAAATGGTAACAGTAACGCAAGCGCAAATGAAAACGCAAAGGGTAATGCACATGATGGCATACACGGGAACGCTAATGCAAACGGGCATGGAAACACAAGTGGAAACACTAAGTATAACAGTAAGTGGAGCGTACACTCTGGTTTTCCCCTACAGCTGCATAGAGAAACACAGTGACTACAAAGAATGTCTGCTTAATAATGGGCAAGGCCACTGATTTACGGTGATTAAAGCAGTGAAATTCTGTTTTCAAGACTTCAGATTCCAGAACTGCACTGGTGATAGTTACTCTAATTTCCAGATTTTACCAGGATTCTGCTGTCATTCTTTTAGTATGCGTATAAATAATCAGAATAAAAGAAGGTTTAAAATACTGAGCATTAAATACAGCAAATTGAAAATAGTACAGAAAGCAATTAGAAGAAAAATACAAGTTTTCTAGATTTACTGATCTGATATAAAATGTCAGATTCCATGAAATCTTTGTTTTTACCAGTGTTCAGGCAGCCCTAATTCCAGAATTGTACCCAGTTTTCATGCAAAAACCAAAAACCAGTGGCCTTGATGATGGGCCCTGGACCAGAAAATGAGCATTTGGAATAGTAAATTGCTTATATCTCAAGAACCGTATGACATAGAAAAAAAATTTAAATTTCATATGATTCATGTCTCTCCTGGCTAGTTTTTCACTTAGCCCATTAGTGGGGGGCTAAGTATTTTTCCGACAAAAAGTCCGTATCTCGCACTGTTTCTGAGATATGGGCCCCAAAAGGCGTGGCGGACGCTGCAATGTTAGTCTATGGGAAAAGTGTCAACTTTGGAGTACCACAACTTTGCATCCCTGCAATATTTTTTCACCAAACCACCAAAAGGCACATCTATGGGATGTTGGCTTTCTTCTCTCCAAATTTCAGCCCAAAAGACCAAACCATTCTTTTGCAGCAGGGTGGCAAACAGTTCCTGTTATTTTGGTCATAGTGTTGCAAAATAGTGTCGTGATTTGCGACACTTTTGCAAAACAATTCACGAAAGTGTCACAAGTGCAACACTACTTTGCGACACTAGAGATTACAAAAATTTTAAAAACATATTTCTGGGGTGTTTAACCCCCCAAAAAAGACATGGCTGGCATCCTCAGGGCTTGACTAGGTGAACATAAAAAGAATTGTGTCCCTACAGGGTCCCGAATTTAAATGCCAAGCATTTCTGTGACCAGTAACTGAAAAAACAATGGCTGACTCGACACTACATGGGTCATTTGCCACACTAAAAACTGCATTTGTGACACTGTTGAACTTTTTGTTAACTGTT
The DNA here is from genome assembly GCA_016271365.2 of Neoceratodus forsteri. Lineage (NCBI taxonomy): Eukaryota > Metazoa > Chordata > Ceratodontiformes > Ceratodontidae > Neoceratodus > Neoceratodus forsteri. The sequence goes on along the minus strand of CM028130.1, from coordinate 1,375,273,789 downwards.
CCCATTGACTATAATGGTAAACTTGTTTTTTGAATAACTTTTGAAGAATTTAATATTTTTTCATGAAATCTTTGAAAGGCACATTGTGGAACCTGGCTGCATGGTCCCTGAAGTTTTCAAACCAGTCGCACAAACCATATGACCTGTACTCACAAGCAAAGAATGCACAAAAAAGCATAAATGTGCTACAGAATGTTGCTTAATAGTTCTGCAACTGTATACCTGACTTGTAAAAAACTTTGCAGATCCCAAGATCTAATCTACCACTCCATGCCTGCCAAATTTCAGGCAAATCCGTCATATGGTGGCAAAGTTATTATGGTGCAAAATTTCACCATTTAACCTTAAAAGAAGTACTCAACCCTAACTATAGAGGCACTACCATATTTACCATATGTATTATATATTCATGGCAAAAAAAATAGTTTAATGCATCAGTAGATTGTTCCAGCGACAAAGTGAAGACCTCGATGTTAGGGTTCCACACACCCTTGCACCCCATCCCTCCCCTCACCAACAGGTATCGGGTATGGGTTGGGTTGTCATTCTAACTCTCACCCCATCCCATATGCAAACAAGCTGATGTGGTGCAGTACAGGAGAATGGGGTGACAGGACCGAGCGACCCCAACGCACACCCAGATGCCTGTTGGTGGGGCGGAGAGGGGGGGTGAAAGGGGGGGAAACCTAACATCGAATTTTCTTGTTTCTGTCACTGTGGAACAACCTTAACTGATGCATTAAACAGAGTTTTTTGCCATGAATTTCCCTTCTTTTTGAGAATGTGCACTATAAATAGTGAAGTAACGGCTAAAGCACATGGTGACGCAAACGTAAATGATAATGCAAATGGTAATACAAACACAAGTGCATAAGTGAATGAAAACAGAAACACAAATGCAAGCAAATGCAAGCACATATGGAAACACAAACCGTAATGCACACGGGCACGGTAACGTAATTGGAAATGCAGACAGTTACGGTAACAGCAATGATGACACCAAAGGAAACACAAACAGAAACACGAACACAAATGGAAGCGCATACTGAAATGCAAATGGAAATGTACACAGTGACACAAAAGGAAACCCAAACAAAAACAGTAATGGAAATGTAAATGTTAACAGTTATGCAAACGCAAGCGCAAATGAAAACGCAAAGGGTAATACACACGGTGGCATACACAGGAACGGTAATGCAAATGGAAACACAAATGCAAGCACATATGGAAATGCAAATGGTAATGTGCATGGTCACTGTACTGCAATAGGAAATGCAAATGCTAACGCAACAGCAACGATGATGCCAAAGAAAACGCAAATGGAAGCACGTACGCAAACACAAATGGTAACGCATATGGTAATGCAAAATGAAATGCAAATGGAAACGGTAATGGAAACTCAAATAGTAATAGTAATGTATATGCAAGCGCAAACATAAAGTCAAAGGGTAAGGCACACGGTGGCATAGACGGGAACACTAACGCAAATGGTTATGGAAACGCAAGTGGGAACGCTAACTGTGACAGTAACGAAAGTGCACACCCTTTTTTTCACCAACAGCTGCATAGAGAAACACAGTGAATACAAAGAATGTATACATAATAATGGGCCTCGGAGCAGAAAATTAGCACTTGGAATACTAAATTTCTTATATCTCAGGAACCGTACGATGTAGACAAAAAATAAAAAATTCATATAAATTAAAACTTTCCTGGCTAGTTTTGTACTTAGACCCCTAAGCATTTTTCTAAAGAAAAGTCCATATCTCAAAGTGTTTCCGAGATATGGGCCCCGAAAGGCACGGTGGATGCCACAATGTTAATCAAAGGGAAAAAGTGTCAACTTCGGAGCACAGTAACTTTCCATCTGTGCAATATTTTGTCACCAAACCACCAAAAGGCACATCTGTGGGATGTTGACTTTCTTGCCTCCAAATTTCAGCCCACAAGACGAAACCATTGTTTTGCAGCAGGGTGGAAAAGAATTCTTGTTATTTTGGGCATAGTGTCGCAAAATAGTGTCACAAATCACGACACTTTCGCAAATGAAATCACAAAAGTGTAGTGAGGATGACACTACTTTGCTACACTACTTGTTACAAAAATTTCAGAAACATATTTCTGGGGTGTTTAACCCCCCACAAAAGACATGACTAGTATCCTCAGGGTCCGACTAGGTGAACACAAAAAGAATTGTGTCCCTAGAGGGTCCCAAATTTAAATGCCAGGCATTTCTGTGACCACTAACTGAAAAAAAATTGCTGACTCACAACACTACAGGGGTCATTTGCGACACTAAAAACTGCATTTGCAACACTATTGAACTTTTTGTTAACTTTTCAGATTGACTATAATGGGAAACTTGTTTTTTGAATAACTTTTGAACCGTTTAATATTTAAAATGCACATTGGGGATCCCGGCCACATGTTTCCTGAAGTTTTAGGACCAGTTAAGCAAACCGTGCGACCTGTAGGCACGAGCAAAGAATGCTCAAAAAAGCATAAATGTGCTACGGAATGCCACTTTATAACTCCGCAAATGTATAGCAGACTGTTGCGGAATTTGGCAAATTCAGAGATCTGTGGTACCGCTCCATGTCTGCCAAATTTCAGGTAAATCCGTCATGCGGTGACAAAGTTATTAAGATGCAAAATTTCACACTTTAACCTTAAATGGGGTTCTCAATCTTAACTATAGTGGCACTACCATGCCACTATAATTATATACATATATATATATATATATATATATATATACACATACATATATATAAAATCTTTTTTACTATATTGTACAGTTTCGGTTCTAGTTCTGAGGTTGGTTGTCTGATCTGACTAATCACAACTGGAAAACTTCACCTGCTCAACATTACTACACAGGGAACTCAGAATGTAGAAGGCAAGCAAGCCAAAGATTGGGAAATTCTTCCCCTGGCTGAGCATTCAAGCCCAGGGATGGTTGATACCACATTCTGCCATCATGATAACTGCCACACTGAGACAGGGAACCTGCCCTCATGAAAGGGGCTTCCATGTATTAGGCTGCAGAGCATGACCAGCCCTCCACATGTGGTAGTTGAGCAAATCAGAGGGATATTCAGGAGTCACTGCAGGTGTAAAAATGGAAGCTGCCAAAATATGAACCCTGGTACTCCTGGGACCCCATTCTGGATATTATGGATAGGGTGAAGGTAAGTGGAGTGTCTGGACTGGGAGATGATGAAGTTCTCAAGGTGGAGCCAGTCAGGAACAAAGTAACCTACTGTATATATAAAAAAGAACTTTTAATATATACCAAAATATAAATAGAACACTCTAGTGGTGCATTTAACAATATGGTTTGATGGGATAGTCTGTGACTCCTGCCACTTCCTCTCTTAGTGTTTCATAAGTATGCATGCCCAGGCATCCTTCAAATGCCATTTCTTTGCAGAAGCAATGCTGCTGCTTGCTTCTTGCCACCTATTCTTTTCCCTGTTATGAGACCTCTGCCTTGGGCATCTCTCTGCCCCACCTTGGAGACTACTCTGCCCCTCATTGTTCTGGCCATGCGCACATGTCATGCTCCCATCATTCTTCCATTTTGGATGCATTTTCTACATTCTGGCACCCCACCCTTCTGCCCTGTGCCTTATCCATGTTGCTTTACTGCTCTGCCAAAGCACATGGTGCTACTTCCCCACACCTCTACATGGCTGCATCAACCAGCATGGCAGCATGGACCTGATCAGTTCTGGGTCCTGCCACATCACTCCACAGCCCCTGTTCCTCCCAATGTCACTCTGACACCCTGTAACATCAGTTAGTTCCTTCTGCTGTTTGCAGCAGCTCCGCAGTTTCTCCTGCAGCAACCAGGCAGTTCCCATGTTGCTTATATCAGTTCTCTAGTCTTGACCTACTTCAGCCTTACCACTGCTGAGCCCCAACTTCCTGAGTGATGTTCACACAGGAGCTCTGCTGCTGCAATCAGAATAAGCCTGCACTTGACATACAGCCCTGCTACAGAAGTACTGCCATTCTTTACTTGCTTGTCACTCCAGCCATTCCTAGGGTCTGCACTCTGCTTCTCATAATTTACAACAGCCTGCCCAGACAGCTGTCTAGTTCTCTCCTTGGGGCTCAGCTTAACCCCTAACATCAAATATTCCTACTCTACTACTTTCAGGCAAACATCTCATCAACCAAAAGTGGGAAGATGCTCCTATGACACAATGGCACACACGCCCTATAACCAGGTACCCACTCACTCTTTGCACCTCAATGACCCAGTACACCTTCACATCTCCTGCTCTGTAGTGCAATATGCACTACTCTTTTGCCTCTCTGGCTTTGTACCACACCATGCAAACATCTCAAAGGATTGCTTTCATATATATCTAAGTCCTTAAGGGCATTCTGGTGCAACAAGCCTGAAGCAATTTCTCCAGTTTTCTCCTTTTCATTGTGGTTTTCAAACCCCAGCATTCCTTGGCATGGCTTCATTATGCCTCCAGATTGCAAGTCTCTTGTACCTTTGTGATAAAAGATCTCCCATTGGAAGGAGAAGCCTATGTTCCATAGCATCCATCAGTGATGCTGGTCCAATTGATATGTGGGTCTTATTAATTTTCCCCGATGCCTTGAGGGATGGTGACATGAAGTCTTGGATCCCCAGAGTGTAATTCCTAAAAGGGGTGGGTTTCCTCTCCTGCATGCTGATGATCATAAACTTTGTTAGGTTTATTGTCTGTAGTTAGGGATTTTCTGCTTGACAAATTTGAACTTGGATGGTGGTGCTTCTTCTTCTTCTTCATTGGTTGCTCAGCTCATGGCAAAAAGCAAATGGGGAGGGGAACTGATAGAGGAGGATGGATAAAAGGCCACCATCCTTAATGATTACTTTTGCTCAGTTTTCACTAGGGAGGATGATGAACCCTTGCCAGAGACTGTTATTAAAGTGGCCATGGGAGGGGGGGTTCAAGATATGAGGCAGCCAACAATTACTAGCAAAAGGATCCTGAAAGAGCTGGAAGCACTAAAAATAAATAAGACCCCAGGACTAGATGAGTTGCATCTGAGGATACTCAGGGAATTGAAAGTAGAACTGGCTGAACCTCTGGCAGGTCTAATCAACAGCTACCTAGAAAAAGGGTAGTTCCAAAGGATTTGGGGGCAGGGAACATAGCTCCACTTCACAAGGGTGAGAGGGACAAAGAACAAGCAGAGAACTACAGAACTACAGACCTGTAAGTCTTACCTCTATTGTAGACAAGCTGATGGAGTCACTGACCAAAGAAAACCTCATGGACTACTTGGAGAACAATGGTCTTCAGGACAGTAAAATGTACAGATTTATGGCAAGAAGGTCTTGTCAGACTAACCTGATAGTTTACCTAACCTTACCTTAACTGTATGATGAGGAAATTAGATTGGGGATGTACTATGGATTTGCTGTACTTCAACTTTGGCAAGGCTTTTGACTCAGTACCTCACAGACACTTATTGAAAAAGGTGGAGGCTCTGCATGCAGCTAAAGTCATAATAAACAGGACAGGTAACTGCCAAAAGGGAGGCAGCAGAGGGCTGTGGTCAGCAGGGTTAAATAAGAAGAAAGGGAAGCTATGAGTGGAGTTCCATGGGGATCAATCAAAGGGTCCGGTTCTGTTTAACATTCATCAGCAACATTGGTGAGGGAATCTGGGGCAGATTGTTTCTCTCTGTAGATGAAGTTCTACAGGAGGAAGAGGGAATAAGTAAAATGCAGAGTGACTTACAAACACTGGAGGGTGGTCAGGGGTTTTCGGCTGTTGAAATGCAGTGCCAAGAAGTGCAAGGTAATGCAACTAGGGAACACGAATCCCTGGACAGAGTACTGGATGGGAGGGATGAAACTTAGTAATATGGCTGAGGAATATGTCCTTGTAGTTATTATCAGCAACTCCCTAAAGCAATTGAGTCAGTGCAATAGGGTTACAGCAAAGCAAGAAGGATACTTGGATACATCAGGAGGGATATTGATAGCAGAAAGGGACAGGTAATACTTTCCCTATATAGATCCCTGTCAATGCCTCACTAGGAATGCTGCACCCAGTTCTGGAGTCCTCACCTCAGGAAGGAAATGGACAGGCTAAAGATGGTGTTGTGTAGAGTAACAAAAATGATTCAGAGCCAAAACAGCAGGTCCTATGAGAAGTGCCTCAAAGCACCGAGCATTTACTCACTAGAGCACAGAAGAATACAGGGAGCTATTATAGAAATCTTCAAGTTCTTAAAAGGAATTAACAAGGTGAATTGTGGGGAATGGTAGCACGTGAGGTGGGCGCCGGAATCATGGCACCATTCGAAATGGCGATGTGATATGAGCGAAAGTCCGGAAGGCGAGGGTGCAGGGAGGCAACCAGATGTGGTGGGGTGGGTGACCCTAGCGACATCCTGTTACTACGTGTACATATGCAGAGGGGAGCAAGCACGGTGAGCGTGGCCTGGGAGGGGGCGGAGGTGATGTAGGGGGTGGCAATGCAGTTGGCTGCCAAGCTGCACCATGGCGTCGGGGGTTGGCCTCCGCTTGCAGTGCTGAGGTTCTGGGTTTGAGTCTGGGTCCGGGTGCTACTCTGCTTTTCTTGCGCCCGGCCCAAAACCTTATTTTTTTTTGCTTTTGCACTCTGACATGCACTTCCGGAGTTGAGACTCTTAAGTAGGTAGTGTGCGGGGGCAAAGCCCCAGATGGGAAGGGGGACCCCCCCACAGAAAGCAAGTATTTTCAGTCTCTGGCAATGTTTTTCCATGCGCCGAGGTTGTCAGGGAGACAAAATTGTTTTCACCGCCCTGACGTCGCTCTTCAGCGGGTCAACCTTCCGCGGTCACCCATATCACTTAGTACCATGATGAACTATTTAGCTTGAATACTAACTCTTGATCATGTGGACATGAGTGGAAACTAACAGGTAGGAAGTTCAGGAGGTACATGAGGAAGTACTATTTTATAGAAAGGATGGTGGAGCTGTGGAACAATCTGACAGCCGAGGACGGTGGGGGTGAGTGTGCAAAAACCATTAGTGGTTTTAAGTACAGTTGGGATAGAGTAAATGATACAGTGTTTACTTGGGGTGATAGAATCAGGGAGGAGACTGGAAAGGAGAACAGGGACAGCTAGGACCATGAAGAAGAAAAAAATAAGTCCCAGGGCTTTATAGGGACCTCAATCAGACTGGATGGACCACTGGTCTTTTTCTGGTGTTATTTTCCATGTTTTTATGTTCCCTCTTGCCTTAGTAGAAGACAATGTTCTGATGGTTCTACCACGTGCTTTCAGCTTAAATTTTTGGCTTCTTCCCTAAAGTACCTCTAGCCAAGGACTGTGTCTTACAGAACCTTTAGGGGTGGAACCCTCCTCAAGAGAGTGCCATGCCTCCAGTACCATGAACAGGATGGTAGTTCACTAGGAACAGAGTGTGAAAGGCCACATACACCACAAACTACTCAAGCTTGCAATCCATACATTGCACAAGCACATGTAAAGATCTTGCTGCACTACCATTGGACACAGTGTTCCCTGCTGTACCAATGAATTAGTATGCCAGAGGCCTGAGGTTTGGTGGGGCAATGGGCTACTCACTCCATGCCCCCACCAAGCTTTTCATAACCATGCATGCCCAGGCATTCTTCAGAGGCTCATTTCTTTGCTCCCATCATCCTCCCCTTGTCATCCAGAGGCCCCACTTTCTCTTCCTTGGAGTCTTCCCTAAGGTATCTTTATCCAAGACCTGAATTCTGTGGCAACTGTAGGAATATAACACTCCTTAAAGAGGGTTCTGTATCTCCGGTACCCTGAATAGAGTTGTAGTTTACTGGAAACGGAGAGCACAAAAGGTCACATTAACCACAAGCTACTCAAACTTGCATTCCACACATTGCACAGTCACAACATGTCAACAACCAAATGCACAGTCCCAGAAATACAGGCCCACTGAACCAGTGATTTCTATTACAAATGTAACAGGAGAAAAAGGAGTTAAACTAATATGCCCAAAGTCTCCCCTTTTCCTTCTGCTCATAAACCTGCTTACTGTAGAATTAACACAAGACGTCACAGCTTCTGATTTACAAAACCTATGCCATCTCAACAGGTTTAAATCATTAGAGCCATAATACAGAGAGATGTGAGAGGATATACTGTACATGACATTGAACAAGATTTGTATCTAAAAGAAACCGGGCACACAGCCGACTTAGTGAATGCCAACTTTAAATTTCTGTGAAGATAGTTCTTTCTGCAATCCCTCAATAAAATTGTTGTTTAATACTGTGTAAAGAACTGCACTTTATATTAACCTATGAATAAACTAGCTGAAGTCCATTCAATATGTATTTTAACAAAGTGAGAAATAGATTGCTCATTAGATTTTTATATCAGCAGGGTTTACTTCAATAAAAGATTGTTGTCTTGTTGATAGCTACCATACAGAAAATTAACTGACAAAAATAATTCCTCTATCAATAATGTTACATTTGAGTATGCCAAGGATTCTTTCATTACCTATATATTTTTTTTATATTACTTTGCTAAGTTCTTGGCAAACTAAATTTTCTGGATGACACACACCAGAACTCTTTAACATAGTTTTGATCCATACTTTTGATTAGCCTTTGCTTCTCCTGAGTTCAAAAATTATTTCTTGTAAATTGTCTTCATTACCTATTGATTGCAGTCATCCTTTTCATTTGTCTTTAGTGCCTAAAGGCTTCTACCTTTTGAGGTAGAAGAGAATTCTGAATCCATTACCCAGGATGGCAGTGGAGCCATTGAAATAAATCCTGCAGTTTGAATATTACCAAGGGACTACAGCAGTACTTTTGTTTTACAGATGTATATTATTCAAAAAAGTCCAGGCTTTTTCTGATTGCTTAATAGGTACCTACCCTAGTTCCTTTGTGGACAACAGTTCCCAAATGGTTTAAAAACTGCATACGATGCAGAACATGTGCATAACAAATATATTTCTTAACTTGGTGTATACTTTCAAAAGAATTTACTCTCAGAATGAAGTAAGTTGTTTAAAAATATAATACTGTTTTAAAGGTCTTCCCAAATATTGTTTGCTACAAAGTTATAGTACTCAACTTCTCACCCAACAAAGGTGTACAGATTTAAAATGCAAGAACTAATACAAGCTTTACAGAAATCTATCCAGACTCAGCACCCCACCCCCCATTTTCTTCTCTTTCACTCATTGTCCCCATCAATCAACAATAGTTCCTACTGTGGCTGCACTCCTCCACAAGCTGAAAGGTTGCAGAGCAGTTTTATCCACTGATATCAATGCAACTCCTTTGTTAGTTGATTGAGGGGTAGGCTGATACCTGGCACTCCATGTCCTGTCTCCATGGGACCTAGCTTCTGTGAGAAACTAAACCTCCAAGTGGGACTTAAAGTGGTAGTCTAGGGTTCACCTGTTAATTTTAATCATTTATTAATTTGAATTTTGTTAACCGGGTAAGCCCACTGAGACAAAGTGTCCCTTTTTCAGGGGTGACCCAGAGTTAACAGTACATCAACATAATATATACAGTTGCAAAATTGAAGACATACATTAGGTACGACTAAGAGGAATATAGGAGTAGGAGGCAAATGGATAAAAAACCCTATGTAGCAGATCATATGCAAACATTATACTTAGTGAGACAGATGTAAATCTAGGTATAAACAACAGATAAACATCATTATACATGGTGCAATGAGACAACAATTGGGCATCATCCCACATAGGGTAAGGAACATTTGATATTAGTAACAAACAGATCAATAGGGGGACAAAAACAGTGCAGTAGAAAATTTGAAAGGTTTCTCAGGAGCCATGTGATGTCTTATTGCCAGTGAGATTAAAGGTTGCCTGATCTGACCTTTAAGGCTTTATTTTACTGTCATTTCTGAGTATTTTTCAGCTTTCCTTCAATTTTGTGGAAATCCAATTACTGTTTTTTTTTTTCTGTGTGTGTACTTCGGTTTCAATCTTGGAGCATTTGATGAAAGCCAACATGAAGAATCCACCAATATGACATACTTCACCCCCAACCATAGATTAGGACTAAGGGTCCAAGGGGATGAAGCAGAATACAGCCAGCTTGAGCCATGCTTCTCTGCCGGCCGAAGCCTTTACAGTTGATTGCTTTCTTCATGAACTCTATCCTCAAAAAGAAGTTATACTGATGCTTACTGGGGATATTAAAGCCATTCAGCTAGTCACCAAGGAATTAGCCTGGAAGGTAGGAGATGCAGAGACCAGGGTGAGCTTGGTAGAAGATTGCAGAAACTGAATCGACCCTGAAATGGTGGCTTTAAGCCAGAAAACCACCCAGCTAGAAGCACAATTGCAGTACCTTGAAGGGCAGAGCCATAGGAACAATATTGTGGTCACAGGGTTACCAGAAAAGGTCGAAGGCATGAATGCAATTCTTTTTGCACAAAAAAAATCTGTGAGAAAGTGGATGGCCCTTCACCCAATGGTCCGACTTATGTTATTAAGAGAGGGTGCATAGAGCACTAAGACCGAAGCCTCCCAATGGTATGAAATCTCATCAATCAATCAATCAATCAAAAATTTATTTATAAAGCGCTTTTCAAAAAATCAAAGCGCTAATACAAAACAGAGATAAAACATCAACACTAATAAATAAAGACATAAAACAATAAAATATCCATAAAATAAACTAACCAAATGCCGGAAGAAATAAATAACTTTTCAGGGATCTCTTAAATGCTTCCACGGACAGGCACTCTCTAACCTGACAAGGTAGAGAATTCCACCGAGTCGGGGCCATAAAGGAAAAAGCCCTAGCCCCAGATTATTTATAACAGACCCTGGGAATCTCTAGCAATCCCTCGCCAGTGGAGCGGAGTGGGCGGAGAGGACGATAGGGACAAAGGAGATCTTGCAGGTAGCCTGGTCCCTGGCTGTGTAGGGTTTTATAGGTCAGCAATGCGACCTTGAAGGTGATTCTCCATCGCACTGGCAGCCAGTGCAGTTCGCGCAGCACAGGTGTGACATGACAAGTTCATGGTAGCCCGGTCAACAACCTAGCTGCCGCGTTCTGCACCAGCTGCAGGCGATGGAGATCTACCCCCGGCAACCCTAGATATAAAGCATTACAGCAATCAAGACGGGAAGAAACAAAAGCGTGAACCAATACAGGAAGGTATTCATCCCTTTAGTTTTTTTTTTAATTTCTTAACTTCCTAAATAAGCAGCAACTTCTAGTTAAAGTTAGATCACTTCAAAAAGTTACCTGGGAAGGCTCTACAGTTAGGATTTTCCAAGGTCTCCCTTAGACCATCTGGTAGAAAAGACTGGCTTATCATCCTTTTATCTCAAAGCTTACTGGCACTCGTATAAGTTTAAAATGTTGTATCCAGCCAGACTGCATCTATTGCATTAAAGTGTTACCAGGACTTTTGATTCTCTTGAACAAGCAAAAAAGGAACTACCCTCGCTATGTCCAGACATTTAAAACAGTTTGAAAAGGCACTGTTTTAGTATCGGATTTCTGACTAGTTTTGTTCTTGATCTTTTTGAGGGTACCCTTACAGAAATACAGGTGTGCTGTGTGCATGCAGAATGCATGCCACATGCTTAATTGTGCAATGTTTCATGTAGTTCTCATACACAAAGTGATCCTAAGTGAACCAAGACTAAAAAGCAAATCAGGTTTGCATGCTGCAAACTTGACATGTGAGCAGCAGGTAAGCTGGTTTGAACATCTTCTAAAAATTACATCAGGTTCGTGTGTTGCAGGCTTGACACGAGTGCAGCAGTTAAGCCAGTGTGAACATCATTTAAACATTACATCAGGTTCACATGCTGCATGCTTTCCATGTGTGCAGCAGTTAAGCTGGTGCAAATCTCATCTAAAAAACACATCAGTTCCTATTTCTTATTCTACTGCTAGCAATTAGACTAATAAAAATCTATTTTTGTTTGAATCCCCATAAAAAGTAGGTAAACTCTTTAATTCTAATCCTTTTGCAAATTGTTTAATGGCTTTTGATTTTTGTCATTAAATCACCATTAATGTGTAAAGTATTGTTTGCTTACTGCATTAAATGCCTAGGATATAGCCAGTCAGCATCCCCCATTCCAAATGTAAGAAGAAGATCCTCTGTGTTATGAAGTCTATCCATTTTGTTTTGGAGCATGCATATCCCTTATGCATATTTAATGATACAAATGTGTTACTCCATGACTGTTTCATCAAACTTACTTTCCCTTTGTCATTCTGTATTGAGCATATACACTATGGCCATTGCTCGTTTCGCAACCCACTCCTCCCCAAGGAGGCATCACTGTGAGGCTCTCGAGGACCTTCACTGGCCAACACTCAGGCATAAACTATCCTTTTCCTCTGCCTGCCTTACCTACAAACTCCTCTCCATGCACCACCTGCCCCACCTTAGCAACCTGCTCACCCCTAAAGTCTCCCTCCGTAACCTTCGGTCTATTTCCAGTCGGCTCCTGAACAAACCCTGCATCTGGACCAACCAAGGAAAGCGCTCCTTCCAATTCACAGCCCCACACCTCTGGAACTCGCTCCCCTCTTCCCTGCTTGACAAACCCTCCCTCCCTCCCTCGTTCAAGGCTGGTCTTAAAGTCTATCTCATTGAACTGAGCCACTGTTGCTGCAACTGCTAGATAATTTCACCCTACCTCACCCCACTAAAATGGCAACAGACAAAACTACTTGCTTCCTCTGGACTAGCTAACCTCTAAAGACTAATGTCTCTGTAGGCAATTATACCCCTACTGGCAATGTACGTACACTGGCTCTGTCTCTTACAGAATGTGCTCTGACACTGTCTTACTATTCCCCTGCCTCCTGTACAAACTGTGTATGTATTTTGAAGTCTGTAGGCAAATTTACCCCACTGGCAATGTATGTGCACTGTCTCTGTTCCATACTGTATGTTCTCTGACACTGTCTTACTGTTCCCTTGCCTTCTGTACAAACTGGATATATATTTTGAAGCTGTCTTACTGTATCCCAATGTAAATTGGTTGGTTTTACTCAACCCCGGGTCGCCCCTGAAAAAGGGATCTCTTGTCTCAGAGGGCTTACCTGGTAAACAAAATCTAAATAAAATAAATAATAAATTGTGCTAAATATGGTCTTGGAAGCATGCATCATATCTCACATTTTGTCACTGAAATGAGAGACATGGACACTCAAAATGAGGGACAATGAGGGACACTAACCCACATGATGGTCAGGACACATCATGAGACATGGAGATACAATACCACAGAACATAATGGAAACCATTGCATTAGCACCTGAGAATGAATTTCTACCATTAAGCAGGGATGCCATTTAGGTAGGGCAGAGGGAGTCAATTGCCCCACCTCCATATTTGTGCCTAGGCTGTTCTTATGGTGTGGCAATAATGCCTTTAAATTTGGACTTAATCTTGTGTACAATATTTACCCACCTGGCCTGTGTGCACTCACGCTGCAGGTACTCTCCAGACTCAACTGTCTGTATTGTGTTGTCCACTCTCTCGACCTATTAGCAGCAGCACAATCACATGTGATTTGGATGAGCTCCAGCCAAGAAAGAGTGCATGGGTCTCGCAAGTGCGACACTGTCTTTCTTACCACAGAGTAGAAAGACTGCACACTACAACTTGGAGGAGTCAGTAAGCACTGAACTCTCAAAGCAGTGTTGTGGCAGCATATTTTTGTTGGTCTGCTCTTAGTGAGTCTCTGTCTCCCCTGGTGGCTGAAGAGGCAGAGGGTGAGCTAGAAGCTAACTCAAGACTAGGCTACCTATTTACTCTACTATGCTTTCCTTCCAAAAAAACAAACAAACAGCTCAGACACCCATGGCAGCAAGCTAGGCTTAGCAGCAGTGGTAATAGTGGGGTGGATGGCCTTCATAGGCCTTGATCATTGCAGTGCAGCAGCAACCACAGCAGCAACCAAGCAAAATGCAAGCAACCCAGGTTGGGTGGGTTCGGTTGGTGAGGTGACTTGGTCGTGGACCATGTTGGGGACCTGTGATGGTCGGTTCTAGCATCCAGCTTCTGGCAGAAGGACAGAGGGGGAGCAGAGTGAAAGCTGGGCTGGTGGTACGCTATGTCAGGCTGCAGGTTCTGGCCATATGACCGGGTAAGTAAAAGTAAATAATTTTTTACAGGGGGATTGGGGAAGGAGGAAGGATTGAAATATTTATGTGTTTTTCACATTTCTTCTGCTTTGGATGGCTTTAAGATCCATAGGGGATGAGTATTGCATGGAATGGAGTCGGGGAGAAAAATTGGGGCAAAGTTATTTTTTTTTTGGGGGGGGGCAGAACATCTGCCAGGAAAAAATATTGGTTAGTAACTAGGTGGGTTTAAGCCCCAAAATTATGCACTGCTCGGGGTATGTACAGATGAATCTTATACATTTGAATTTTTCCTGATTTGCAAATCACTTTTCAGTCAAAACAAATAAGTTGTATCTCTTAGAGATGTTACAGACATTCTAGAGCTGTCATTTGCATTCACAGACAGTTGAGCGGTATGGTATGCACAGACTATTGGAGCCGCACTACAGTCGGGCTTATCCCTTCCCTCCAGTGAAGCTGACCTGCACATCCCCACAGTCAGGAACATTATGACAGAGGACAAAAGAGACTGCAGTGGTGTGCATCATTGAAATGCATGTGGGTATTTTGTTTTTGCTATTTTATACATTATTTATGGAGAGTTGGAGATGAATGAAGGCCACCGCTCGACTAACAAGGGACTTGTTAGCAGAACAGTGGTCTTCATTATTCTCCAACTCACCATCATAACATATAAAATAGTAATAAAAAGTAACTCAATTTATTTCAAAGGGGTATGCCCCAGCACTCTGACCCATGGACATCATCTCTTAAAGACTCCTGCCTCTGGCTGCCTAGTACTCAAGTAACAGACTTTTTACTTATTTCTATATTTGGTGGGTTGTCTGTAGCAGCATGGCCATACACATAGAAACATAGAAACATAGACTTTGACGGCAGATAAGGACCGCTAGGCCCATCTAGTCTGCCCATTTCACCTACAGGATAGGCCGAGATCCTAGTTAACCAACAGCCTATTTCTTCCACCCCCACAAGAATTGCCTTATGTCTGTCCCATGCATTCTTGAATTCTCCCACAGTTTTAGACCCCTCAACCTCCTCAGGAAGGCTGTTCCATGTATCCACTACCCTCTCTGTGAAATAATACTTCCTCCACATTGCCCTGAACCACCCTCCTTCTATCTTTAAATTGTGTCTCCTTGTTCTTGCAAGTCTCTTTTTCTGAAAGATGCTACCCTCTTGGACTTTGTAGATTCCACTGAGGTACTTAAAAGTTTCTATCATGTCCCCCCTCTCCCTTCTTTTCTCAAGGGTATACATGTTAAGCTCCTTTAGTCTCTCCTCATATAGCTTCTCTTGCAGACCCTGCACCATTTTAGTTGCCCTCCTCTGGACTACCTCTATCCTGTCTATGTCCTTGCGGAGATGGGGTCTCCAGAACTGGACACAGGAGTCCAGATGGGGTCTCACCAACTGTCTGTACAGAGGGATAACAACTTCCTGTTTTCTGCTGCTGATGCCTCTCCCTATACATCCCAGTATACCCCCAGCCCTCCCTACTGCCTTCTCACATTGCTTGCTAACCTTAAGGCCATCTGATATGATTACCCCCAGGTCCCTTTCCTTTTTTGTTGTTGTTACTACCTCCCCACCCATTGTCTATTCTTCCCTGGGTTCTTGTTTCCCAGGTTCATTATTTTGCACTTCTTTGCATTGAATCCTAGCTGCCATACTTCTGACCATTCCTCCAACCTTGCCAAGTCCCTTTTCATCCTTTCCATGCCTCCTTGTGTATCAACCCTGTTGCAGATCTTTGTGTCATCTGCAAAAAGGCATACTTTTCCTTCCAGTCCCTCTGCAATGTCACCGATGAAGACATTAAAAAGGACTGGACCCAATACTGAACCCAGCGGTACCCTGCTAGTAACCCCTCTTTCTTCAGAGTGGACTCCATTTACAATTACCTTCTGTGTCCTGTTGTGCAGCCAATGTTTTACCCAGGCTACCACCCTGGGACCCACTCCCAGGCTGGTTAATTTGACTATTAATCTTTTGTGTGGGACTGTGTCAAATGCCTTGCTAAAGTCTAGGTAGGCCATGTCCACAGCCCCTTCCTGGTCTACTACTTTGGTCACCCAGTCAAAGAATTCTATTAGATTCGTCTGACATGACCTTCCCACTGTGAACCCATGCTGCCTTGGGTCCTGTGCTCCACTGGCCTCTAGGTACTCAACTGTTCTTTCCTTCAGAAGTGACTCCATCACTTTCCCTACCACAGAGGTCAGACTGACAGGTCTGTAGTTTCCTGCCTGTGTCTTGGTCCCACTTTTGGAAGGGGAATCACATCCGCCTTCCTCCAGTCCTCGGGTACCACACCATCCTCCCATGATTTATTAAAAAGAGTAGCCAGTGGTTTCACTAGTTCCTCCTTAATTCTTTTAGAATTCTGGGGTGAATTCCATCAGGACCCATTGCTTTGTCCACCTTCAGTTTTAGGAGTTCATGCAGAACCCTTTCTTCTGTGAAAGGACTGGGATCGACCCCCCTATCAAGAGTGCTTCTGTTAATTGGATTAGGCACTTCCCCCTCCTCTTTTGTGAATACTGAGCAGAAATATTCGTTCAGTATCCCTGCTTTTTCACTGTCCCCCTCTGCCCACCCACCGTTCATTCTATTCAGCCTCACTATCCCTCCCTTTGTCTTTCTACGCTCGCTGATGTACCTATAAAATGTTTTATCCCCCTTCTTAACTGAGTTGGCTATCTTTTCCTCAGTTTGGGCCTTTGCTATTCTGACTTCCCTCCCTGCTTCCTTCTGCCTTAACTGGTACAGCTCTCTGTCCTGCTCCTTCTGTGTTTCCTTATACTTCCGAATGCTATCTTTTCTTCCTGACTTTCACAGCCACCTCTTTTTGAGAACCATAGTGGCTTTTTCTTTCATTTTGATTTGTTTATTTGCTTCACACAAAAGCTTGTTGCCTCTGTGATGGCAGTTTGATGATTCCCATTGTTGCTCCACCTCCTTCTAGCCTGTTTGCTAATGCTTTTCTGAGGCACTCTCCCATCTTGCCAAAGTCAGCCTCTAAAGTCCAGCCCTCACTTTTGTATGGCTCAACTCTGTAGCTGAGTTTAATGTGAACCATACTGTTTGATGGTCACTTGTCCCCAGATGGCAACCCACTTCTAGATCTGAGAATCCTCTCACTGCCCCTGTTTGAGAGTATGAGGTCTAAGATTGCTCCCTCACGAGTGGGTTCCGAAACTAGCTGTCTAATGCCTGCCACCTGTAGGGCATCAAGAATGGCCCTGCTCTTGGATGTGGCTGCAGCAAATGTGCTCCAGTTTAACATCTGGCATATTCAGGTCTCCCATCAGCAGTATCTCCCCTTTCTCTGCCATTCTAAGAATGCTTTCTATCATACCCTTGTCCATTCCCTCCCCCTGACATGGGGGTCTGTACACAACCCCTGTGCAGATTGTGGTGCCCTTTCCAGTCTGCAAGGTGACCCACAGTGCCTCCTCTCCTCCTTGTTTACTCTTTTGTTCAGTTGCTTTTATCCCTTCCTTTACATAGAGAGCTACTCCTCCCCCTCTTCTCCCCTGCCTGCCTCTCCTGTAGGTTATGTACCCTGGTATGTTAACATCCCAGTCATGGTTCTCTGTGTACCATGTTTCTGTGACTGCTACGATATCCAGGCATCCCTCTTCCATCAAGGCCACCAGCTCAGAGAGCTTGTTGCCCAGACTAAAGGCATTGGTACTCATTACCCTCCATTTCCTGATGGCCTTACTCCCTTTTGCCCCATCCCTGTCCTTCTTGCCTTTGTCACTTTCTCCATTTACCCCCCTTCTCCCTATTGACACCACTATGTTGGTGTTTGCCGCACTTAATACCATGATTATTTGGGGGGTCTAGGATTTCCGCTCTTTCCAGTGCCTCCCTTGGCTAGTTTAAAAGCCACAATGAAGCATTTAAACCTATCACCTTAGATCCTGGTTCCCCTCCTGGACAGATGCAGCCCATCATGCCAGTATAGGCTTGCATCACTCCAGGTGGACCCCAGTCCCCAATGAAGCCAAATCCCTGAGCTCCACACCAGTTTTTCAACCACTGATTGAATCCCATGGTGTGGAACACCCTAAGCCTCTCCCTATGCCATAGATGGGCAGCACCTCCGATCAAGGTTACGTGCGTGCTACTTGACTCAAGGCCTCCCCAATCCACAAACTCTTCCTGCACTTCTCTAATCCCTTTCTTAGCCAGGTCATTTGTCCCTAGGTGGACAATGACATCCAGCTCCCTCCCCTGTGCAGCTGCTCCAGCAATCCTGAGGATTCGCTCCCTGTCCCTCCAAGCCATGGCGCCAGGCAGGCACCTTACCTCCCTCTCCCCTCCCTCCCCCAGTTCTACCTTCCTAACAATGGAGTCCCCCACCAGGAGTTGTTTCCTTCCCCTGCAGGGTCCCCTGCCACCCTCCTGTGGGTCTCCTTTGTGGAGGTTCCCAACATCCTCCTTGGTCTCCACTACCGGGTGCCTCCATAGAGGAACCACACTTTGCCAGAATGGCATAGGGATTGTGGAGAGGTACAACTGGAGGGATGTGCCTCTGTTCCACCACCCTCACCCTCCCTGAGCCCACCTGGTCCAAATGCTCCTCTTCTTGGCAACCCCTGAGGCAACGGCAGTGGCACTGGTGGTCCCTGGATGGAAAAGGAGGTCCTACAAATCCTGGCCAACTCAGCCTGGAGATGAGCAACCTCCTCCTCAGCAGAGAGGTGTCTGCAGATGGGACAACACTGCATCCTCCAGAACATCTCCCGAAGACTGCTGCTCCACAGCCACTGCACTGCACCACTCCAATCATGTCTTATTTCTGGCCCCTTAACTGTTTGCAAGCCTTACTATGTCCTCTGTTTTTTTTCTCTCTCTCCTTACTTTCTGCCTGTGTGCCCTTTAAGCTCCTGATTGTCCTGTTCTGAGACAAGAATATCCTATATTTCTCAGTAGACCACTTACTTGCTCAGAGGCAGACCTCCAGCAGCTAGAGGGGTCCGGAGAGCTACTTTTGCCCTTCTAGGATGGTGGGTCTTTGGTGGTTCTGTGATCACTCACTTCCTGCTCCGAAACAGGAAGTTCCTGTTGTCAGTCAAATCCTGTGCCTATAAAAATAGGACTAGCTTTGGGTGGGGAGGTGGGGGAGGGAAGGAGGGCAATATAGTCCCAGTAGAGAAGTCCAGTCACACAGCAGTCCTTCCTCCTGGTGTCTTCTGCCAAGCTATTAGCAGAATCTTTCTAAGGCAGTCTTTAAATGTAGCTTCCTTCTAGCTAAGCCACTCCCCCTACTTACTAGATCTTTCTACAAGTAATTTAAACCTCACAGCAGTTAAGTCCTTTCAATCACCTGAAATTTACACCTAGATAACTGTTCAGATACCCATTCAGTTCAGTTAACCCAGACAAACACACACTTTTTTTGTTTTGTAAGTTAGTTTTTTTACCCTAAATTAAAGGTCCAAGTACAAAAGTTCTTCTACTTTAGTCCCAGCAGAGAAGTCCAGTCACACAGCAGTCCTTTCTCCTGGTGTCTTCTGCCATGCTACAGTGTGTGCATGGAGGGGGGACTGCCCACATGTGTGTGTGTGTGCGTGTGCGCGCCAAGTTATTGCTACTTTTGTGTTTGCACCTTCAAGTCTGTTTGTGTGGAAGCATTCAAAACTATGGAGAGAAAATAGTAGGAGTACAGGCCAGACAGAAGTAATTAAATGGTTTTATGGGTAAGTTTGTGTATTGGGGTGGGAAAAACCCCATGTGTTTCCATTGATATGTGTGCTACAGTTCAACTGTGAAACTGAGATGAAGGAGAGAAGAAAACTGAAAAGCATAACAGTGGCTACAAGCATGCCACATGCATGCAGATGTATTCAGATACAGTATGTATTAAAACACAAGTGAGCCATATGTGTGCAGACAGTTTGGCTTAGTGGTTAAAGGATCTGAACTGCAGCCAGGAGAATTGGAGGCATGAAGAGTTGGGGTTGAATCTCATCAACCCCCACTCATGTATGGTGTGATCATAAGCAAGTCACTTAACTTTTATGTGTGCAGTTATCGGTGACCAGTTGCATTTTGCACTAATGCCACATGCATGTAGTCTTTCCAAATTTAACATAAAAATCAAGGTTTCCACACTTGCTTGCTGCACGTGTGCCATGTGCATGCAATCGGTTCCAATTTTTACATTTAAATCATACTTGCAGCATGCATATCACTTGAGTAGTTTTATGTGTGCAGCATGAAAACATTTCTTATAAATTTTTCTGTAAGGATAGTCTTTATAGTTTTGGGTCTAATGACTTCATAGTCCCTAATTCTTGTTCCATGTTATTAGACACTGTATTCCTGTGCCTGGGGTTTTGGAGTATAATCTCTTGATACGGGTTTGCTAGATTTTCTAGATAATTTCAGATGTTGGTAATATGGTCATTTTCTTTTAGTTGGTGCAGGGCTCCACCTTTTGACATGTAGCCCAGTATCTTACCATAATTCTTATGCCTTATTTTCTTAAAATATTTTGAGCTTCATGCATTTAAGTTCACCCCATTTTGACTATAGATTTGTAGCCTATTTTCTTTTTGCAATTTTTGTGAAGTTCCAAATAACATGATTGTTTTGGACTTGTTTAATATCAGCTTATTTTCTTTAATCCATTAGGCCAAAATGTTGTATTTCTTTTGCAAGGACACCTGCATGGCACTGCTTGTTGATGCCAATCCCCAAATCACTGTGCCGTCAGCATACACTATGCTGTTTGTGATGGAAAATTAATTAGGGAGATCATTCATAAACACTGAAAATAACAATGGCCCTAGTGCTGATCACTGAGGTACACCAGCCTTCACTTTCATAGGTTCTGAAAATGTATTCCTAATCTTTACTATCTCACTACAGTTGCGTATATAACTCACAAATCACTCATACTCTTTCCCCCTACTCCTACTTTACCAAGTTTATACAGGAGCAACTCATGGTTCATCGTATCAAAGGCAATGGCTAGGTCCTCGAACACTGCACCAGTGGCACAGCCCCCCTCACTGGCCACCCTGAGCACTGTGTCCAAGAACCCAGCCAGCGCTGTCACAGTGGACCACCCCTTCCCAAATCCATGCTGCTGATCTATGAGCAGTCTATGCTCTTCCAAATGGTCAAGCAGCTGCTGAAGTACACACTTTTCCAGCAGCTTGCTAACCACCGCTGACAGAGATAT
Organism: Neoceratodus forsteri; assembly: GCA_016271365.2. Classification (NCBI taxonomy): domain Eukaryota; kingdom Metazoa; phylum Chordata; order Ceratodontiformes; family Ceratodontidae; genus Neoceratodus; species Neoceratodus forsteri. The sequence goes on along the minus strand of CM028130.1, from coordinate 1,375,252,449 downwards.
GGGCCGATAATTTGTTATCTCAATCCTGTCCCCCCCCCCACCTTTGTGTATTGGGATCACACCTGATTCTTTCCATTTTGAAGGTACAAATCCCCTTTCCATGGACAAATTAAACAATCTAGTTAAAGGGGCCACTATGTATTTGGCTGCCAGTTTTAGAAATTTTGGTTGAAGATTATCCAATCCACCACTCTTCTCCTCATTTGAATCTGATAGCAAGTCCAGTAACTCCAGTTCATCTATTCTTTTAAATTAAAGACTGGCACCTTACTTTCCTGCACTTCAGCACTACAGATAGTTCCCTCAACACCAAATCTATTCTCTATATGCCTAGCTCTGGAAGTTTTGGAAATAACAAGTCTATTAAGATTCTCAGCCATTTCTCCATCACGTTGGATCAACAAGTCCCCATCTTTTACGCCCTTAATGCCAGTTGTGTCCTGCGGACTAAAAATTTGTCAAAATGCCTGTGAGAATCTTTTTGGATCCTTAATATTCTTTAACTGGGCTTGATGACAATATACTGATTTGGCCTCTTTTATTTCTCTTTTCACTTTATTTGTTAACATTTTATACTGACCTAGACTTTCTACATCTTTCTTAGTTATTTACTGTTTACTCAGCCCCTCCCTTTCTTTAATTAAATACTATGCCTAATTTTGTTATTAAACAACCTTTTTTTCCTTCAGGATTTTAGCCAGGGAATATTTTAAACCAGAGCATCAGCCATTGGATGGCTTGGGTTTGTATAGTTCCTTTAAGAGGTTTCCTTAAAGGTTGTGCCAGTGCACTTATTTTCTTATATCAGCCAGATCTATGTTTGCTTTTGCTTACAGGTTAGAATAGACACTTAGCCAATCTATTCTTGATTTCATTACAATATGGTACAATAGATAGTAACTGTACTTTTGTGTTTTCCTTGTAAAGATTTTTGATTTTTCCTCAACATTTTTCAATATTTGCTGTCATTAGTTGTACTACTGTAGTATGTTTTTGAATTGCTTACATTTTCAATTTGATCTTTGGATCTGAATCATCCTAGAGCCTTTTAGTTTTGAGTTCCAAGGTTCAAAAGGGGACAAATCTTTTCGGCTGAGTTTAGGGGATCTGCTATTGGTTTATTGATGAGGTGATTCAGGTACTAAGAGGTTTTAATTTAGAGCCTTACAGCTAATTTGTAGTATGAGTCCAGAGATATCCATATATAGTTGAAACAGTGTGTTATTTTCTTTCTTTCTTTCTTTCTTTCTTTCTTTCTTTCTTTCTTTCTTTCTTTCTTTCTTTCTTTCTTTTCACCAGGAAGAGACTCTATTGAGTAACGCTTATTCACAAGGAGGTCCTGCGTATGACAGTGTGTCGTGAATGCACAGAAGTACAATATAGCAAGTAATATGAGTACAAAGCAATGCTTATTTATTATCATTGGACAGTATACAAAGAACAGTACAAAATTAGAGTATAGCAAGTAATGCAAGCACAAAACAATGCCTATCATAGAGAAATAGGAGAATGGAGGCATCAAAGCGTTAATGTTACTTTTAGAATTTTGTCAGTGTCAGCAATAATCTTGGTAGCGGTTTGTATTCCTGCTCTATTTTTAGCTTATCTCATTAGTCCCATGCACCTCCCCCTTTATTTCTTTTGAGCTTAACTTTTTCTGCATACTGTTTGTTAACAATGTTGTTTTGCTATGGTTCTAGGGTTAGGATTTCATCCATGGGGGGGGGATGCTTCTGCTATGGAGCATAATTGCTATTTAAATTAATATAAGCTGTGGACAGGCAGATATTTCATATTCTACTTAAAACCCAAGTGGGAATAAAGTACTGCTTTATTTTAATCCCATTTCTGTAAATTTTATGGAATAGCTCCATTTAAGAGATTATTGATTGATATATGGGGTTATTTAATTTTCAGTCATGTTTTGTTCCCCTCTTACTACAGAATTTTATTTTCAACATAATGTTGTGCAGTCAGAGTTTTTCTTTACTTCTACTTTTATTTTGCTGAGATCACTAGCTTTTATTTTTATTTTCATGCGTATGCTGACCCTTTCTGGTCAGGATTTATTCCCAGACGTTTCGGGAAATATTGTGGTTTTAGTTTTTCTGTAATACACTCTGTCAAAGGTTGGAGGGGGGGCTTCTCAGGTATGTGGATTACATCATGGACTGTTCAAATATGGCATGGTGGTCTTTGGGACCTGGTAAAATTTATTATGAAGGTAGTAGAGTTATTTAGGGGTTTGGGGGGAAGGGTATATGGGTTTGGTTGGTATATTATTGTTTAACTTGTTGCTATTGAGAATTCTTTTAGGGTACTATTGGAGGAGAATTAGAAGGTATCTTTATTTTTGGGGGGATAAATTACAAGTCACACAGGGTTAGGGAATGTCTATGGGTTTTATGGTACCCTGCTGCATAATGGTGAATTGGGTGTTTCTTAATTTTATTTGTCAGGCCAGTGATATGACCTGTCTTTTGTTATACAGTATCATCATTTTTATATAACATAAGTAAAGCAGTTAAATATAGTTAATGGAATTTTCAATAACGTGGGTGCAGTGTGCATATTTATGGAACATATATAAACAGAGGAGAGAAAAAAGTAAGTGCCTCATCTGGGACTTGAATGCAAGCTGCTCGGAATGCTGTTTCATGCTAACCAGTTCATGAAATGTTAAAGGGGCTTGCTTTAGGTTAAATGCTATCAGATTCTAAAGCATTTTAACCATTTGGATGGTTGGATTATTTTTCTCCAAGAAATACATTTTTTGGTCTCAAAGATTTATTTATTTAAAAAACTTGGCATTACTCGGGTTTATGGAGCTGGAGATGGTACTTGTCAGAGAGGGGTCTACATCCTTATTAAACATGGTACAAATCTTAAACTTTGGCAAAGTATGCTCGATCCAGAAGGGTGGTATGCTTTCATTTCTGGTTTATTAGACAGCACTGAAGTTCTCCTGGGCAGTGTATATGGCCCAAACACAGATTCTCCTTCTTTTCTTACAAAGTTAGCAAATGTATTAACCCCCTTCCTGTCCCTCCTTATTATATTAGTTGGAGATAGGAACTTAACTTTTAGCCAGGACCTAGATGGGACACACTGGTCTACCACAGGTTTACTCCAGGACAACGTGCCTTATGAGATTTTACTGATTGTTCAGGTTTGTGCAACCCCTGGAGAGCAATTAACCACTCTGGTAAGGAATTTACCTTTTACTAGGCTGTGCACCATTCTTACTCCAGGATCAATTATTTTTTAGTGAGTAAAGAAATTCTTTGTGGTATTCACTGGACAGGTATTATCCTGAGGGTTTTATCTGACCAGTCTCCAGTTTGGATCCAACATTCTTTACCTAATATAAAAGATAAAGATTCAATTTGGAAAATTAGCAACCAATTGTTGAAAGATTAAATCACAGTGAACCAACTCAAAGATTTGATTAATATGTTTTCTACATTCAACACTGGCTCTGTAGAGAAAGTGGATCAAGAATGGACAGCCTTTAAATGCCTTATAAGGGGAGAACCTCTCTGCTTAGCTGCCGAATGTAAATGGCAAACATTAGCTAAGGCTTCCCAATTACTGTCCAGTATACGAGATTTGGAAAGCCAACTGATGCCTTCCACTCCAGAATTGGTTTGCCATGACCTGATTTCTCTTAAGGATAAGTATTCAGACTGCTTCACTAACAAGCTGAATACACTATACTTAGGACCCACTTGACCTACATTGATCAGGGTGAAAAGGCTGGCCGCCTGATGGTGTCTCACCTCAGAAAGTTGGAAGCTTCCAGGATTATTTCATCTATTAGTTCAGATACAGACAATAGGACCAAAACATCACCCAGGGAGACAGTTAAGTAATTTGAATTGTTTTACTGTAATTTTTATGGACCACCCCAAGATCCTCCCTCACAAGAGGAAATTCATCAGTACCTGGATTGGCTGGATCTCCCAGTGTTGTTGGCTGCACACTGTGATGAGCTAGGTTCATAGTTCTATCTGAAATCTTTGCTGCCATTAAGCATTTAGTCGCAGATAAAGCCCTTGGTCCAGGTGGTCTTTCAGTCAATGTTTTTAAGATTTTTGTGGAAGAGATAACTCCCATGCTGTTAAGATTTTATTCTGCCATGTATGTCCATGGCTTCTCAGACCCCACCTTTTTGGAAGCTACAGTACGATACTCTTAATTCCAAAACCAGGAAAAGATCCTGATGGGGTGGCAAATTACCCACCAATATCTTTAATTATCTATGATATAAAATACTTGCTAAAATTTTAGTCATGAGAATCTGTAGGGTCTAGCATACTCTGATATGCTGGGAGCAGGCAGGTTTTATGCCCACTAGATCTTCCTCAGACCATTTTTGTAAAGTGGCCCATATATTTTCTGTGTCCGGGGGCCCCCATATATGTTCCTAGACATGGAAAAGGTCTTTGACAGAGTCAGTTGGTCTTTTGTGTTTGCCACAATAGATAAGTTTTGGTTTTCTGAAAGCTTTTCTTACTTGGTTAAGGAATCTGTACTCTTTTCCTAGTGCAAAAATACATTGCAATGGTGTTTTTTCATCCACCTTCCAATTGCACTGCAGTAGTAGATGGGGATGTCCTTTTTCCCCCTATTATTCAATGTGTATTTAGAACCTTTATTATACAGACTTAATAACAATCATCATATAACAGGTATTTCTGTGGGTAACAGTTCTCTGAAATGTTCCGTGTACGCTGAGTGGTAAAGTTTTTCAAGCAAATTAGCTTAGATATTAGATACATAGATACTGTCCGCAGATAAGGGCTTATGGCCCACCCGGTCTGCCCTCTTAAGCTCTTAAGACCACTTTAAGTTTTACAACCTCAAATGAGCAGACAGGGTGGGCCATAGGCCCTTATCTGCTGACAGTATCTATGTATCTAATATGAAAGAAAACAGAAACAGTGCTGCAAATTGGAAAGTGGCGTAGATTTGTTACATTAAACAGTAAAAGAATTTTATGGGAGCAATAGTGGCTTATAAAAAAGGTTCTCAGGCCCCAAAACGCTTGTTATGCTGTACCAGACAACATAAGAAAATTCAAGCTTAGCACGTGTTTTACTTTAAACAAATTCTTTGTCTCTTATTTAAAGTAAAACATACCATGAACTAATTTCTGTTTCTTGTAATTCCTCAGGTTTCAGTGTGTTTAATACTCATTGCCAGCCAACATAAACAGTTTTGCTCATTAGGTTTCTATCTTTTATTCATTATTATTATTTAAACACTAGCGTGTGCCTAACTTGGTTTGTAGATATTGTCAATACCTTACAAGCAATACATCATGGCAGCATGCATATTGAACTGCACTGACTGCTTGAAAACTCTCTTTTATCTCACTGGGCTAAAGGGCAGAATCTGATCCCAACCAATCAACCCCCCAGCTGCACCCTGCAATGACAACATTGGACTCGCAGGGCCCAACCCCCCCCAGCCAGGATCAGGTAGTTGCTGAGTAACTACTCAGTACACAGAAGCACCTGTGGGGAATTGGGGTGTAATTACCACACAGTACTGTGGGCGCCTTCTGACCTCCAGTCCAGGGTTTTAAACACAGTAGATTGGATTGTCTATTATGAACTGTCACTTCCCAAGTTGTGGAGAGCTCTGTTTATTAATGTTATTCTTGCTATGCACTGTCAGTGTGAGGAGCTAGATCACTGAGATCTAAATCTGTCACTTGTTAACTTATGAGTCTCGAGGATGTTGGAAGCCCATGAATCTAAACTATCACATTTCACCATGGTATCTCTGAAATATCTTACTTGTTAGGCAACCCTGTTTCAGCAAAGTATAACTGTTCTGATAAATGGTTCCTATTTTTCCAGTTGTATGTGTACTGTTTTTTTGAGTCACTTCTTTTAAGTTTAAACATGGAGCTTGTTTTACTCATTGTTCTTATCTTATAGAGTCACTTCATGTATTTCTAATACATTTTGCCTTACTTTCAATATACTTTTTTATTTTAGATTTTAATTATTCAGCTCTCAGGGCCATGGTCCCATCTATAGGTAGTAAGGATGGACACATTTAATTGAATGGGGTGGGGAGGGTTGGGGTTCAGGAAAAAGGATGCTGATAGAGGGAAAGGATTCTCACTATAAAGCCATGGAAATTCTTGTGAAGCCTACCAATTGGGATCCAGGAGCACTGTGACCATAATCCAGTATGGAACAGAGGTTCAGGGGTGTATTTTTTCATATGCTAAATAATAATGTAACAATAAGTTCTCACTTGTCCATTTCAAAAGCCATTGTCCTTCAACAGCATTCAGACCAACTTTCCTCCTCATTTACTCATAGTCTGTCATCCAAAACATGCAGGGTAAAGATACAGTACATTTCCCTCCTTTTCACTATTCTATTACAATCACCCACATGGATTGTTGGTTCTACGCTATCGATACCCCAGAATGTAGTGAGCTCTTTGACCCAGTTCTACTGCAGCTTTTATGCTCACTGATCCTTAGTTTAAATTGCCTGTTAGTTTTCCCTACATAGTATTCTGAGCATGGCACATTAGTACATACAGTACAAGGTCCATGTCTCATGTAATAAATGACTTAATGTCATATTTTGTGTTATTTATTTATTTAGTTTTTGTTGACCGGGTAAGGTGCGCTAGCCATAGCAATGACTGTTTTCAGGCACAACCCAGGAGTTTAGAGAACAAAACATTTTTAAACAAAGACAGTACACTCACTGAACAGAAAAAGTTTAGACAATAATAATACAGTGCAGGCAGGAGAAACAACAAGTATGATTTGATTCAATTACAATGTATAAAACAGAAATATAACAGAGCAACACAATAAATGAAGACATTGGGCAACATTCAGGGAGCAAATAGGGTGGGATTTTACAATGAGGAAAGTACCAATTATAAAAGCAGTATAAGATGGATGTAGGAGAGTTAGGAATTCATAGGGGTAAGGATGCAACATAAAGGAGGGGAAGATAGAATAGGAAATTGAGGCAAGGTAAGGGATGAGGGACAAATAGAATAAAAGTAGGGCAATGAGGTGACAGGAGGAAAGTGCTGAGTATAGTTATTGAGGACAAATTATGAAAGGATGTTAAGGGGGTGCAGAGATCAGAGACAGCTATTGGGGCTAACGGGGTTTGAAGCAGGAGCAGGTGCAGAAATCAGTGAGATGGTCATGTAGCAATTTTTGAAAGAGGCATGGGATGATGCTAGGCATATGGTTAGAGGGAGGGAGTTCCAGTGTTGTGGGACATGACAGGAGAAGGTGCTAGCATCTTTGGAGGAGTTATGTCTAGGGATGAGAACATGGGCATTTGCAGCCGAGCATAGACCATAGCTGGATGTCTGGGTGTTTGATTTCTGAAGATATTATCTATGATTGAGCCATACACAAAGGATCTGGAGGCATCCGGAGAAAGCCATTCTAGTTCAGCGTAAAGGAAGCAGTGGTGTTTCATCCATTGTGAGGAGGACGCATATCTACAGATATTGTTGTAAGTAACATCCCACTTCTGAAGGCTAGTTTTACCCACAGAGGCATATGCTACAACCCCATAATCAAGTGACAGAAGGAGTATGCCACGAGCTATGGCAAGCCTAGCTAAGGGGGTAAGCACATAGCTGGAACAGTAGGCAATACCAAGTTTCATGTTGACAAGCTTGCAGGTCTGCTGGTTATGGAGATCAAAAGTAAGAGCCAGATTGAGTGTGATACCTAGATATTTAAAGGAGGGTACCACCCCAACAGAAGAACCATTTATGGTAGTGACATTGAAAGTTGGTTGAGAGAGTTTGAGTTTGGCATTAGAATCAGATAGCATGGCTTGAGTCTTAGATACATTCAAGACAAGTTTATGGCTAAACAACCATTGCTGAATTTGTTGAAAGGCATGGGAAAGTCTTTGGTAGATTTCAACAATGTTTTTTATGCTGGAGTACAGGACAATGTCATTGGCATGTAACAGGGAGGCAGTCTGGAGGATGTTAGAGGTGATATCATTTCTAAAAATGGTGAAAAGTAGGGGACCAAGAATAGAACCTTGTGGCACACCAATGTTTATGTTAGCATAATCCGACAGGGTGGAGTTGAATTTAACTAGTTGAGTGCGCTCCAACAGGTAGCTGTCTAACCACACAATGACACTCAGTGAGAAGCCTAGCAACCTAAGAGCAGTTAGGAGCATGGGGTGATCAACAAGGTCAAATGCTTTAGTCATGTCTATAAAAATTTCCCCCATTAGGAAACCTGAGTCCATGGCCACTAGGATATCAGGCGTAAACTTGAGTAATGCAGTGGTGGTGCTATGACCCTTGCAGAAACCATGCTGTGCAGTCATAAGAAGGTCATATTTCTGAAGAAAGTCAATGGTTTGAGTGACTATGATCTTCTCAAGGATTTTGCTGATAACAGACAATATGGCAGTGGGCCTATAATTGGAGGGATTTTTGCGGTCTCCCTTTTTAGAAACAGGGGTAACCGTGGAAGTCTTCCAGGTGTCAGGAACATGGCTATGGCACAGGGAGAGTGTAAAGATCTTGGCTAGAGGTGCAGCTATGTATGGGGCAATGAGTTTTAGGAGTTTAGGTTCAAGATTGTCAGACCCAGCTGCAGTGAAATTGGAGATGTTGTTGAGCAGTCTTTGTACTTCCCGTCTAGTGACGGACTTGAAAATAAATTTTGGCCCAGAGACATCAGGTTGGGTGGTTAAGTTTGGTTTGGTCAGAAAGGATGAGGTATAATTGGTAAGGTCAGAAAATCGCATTGAGAAAGTTAGCGATTGTAGAGGGATTGTTGCAGTGGACATCATTTAGAGACATATCGGTTGGTGTGGGGGCCAGATTTGATTCTAGGAAGCACTTTATAAGGAACCAGAATTTTTTGGAGTCACCATATGATTTAGTTAATAGATCCTTACGGTAAGCACTTTTGGCCCTTCTGATTTCCTTCTTGCAGGAATTTCTGAGTGCTCTGTAGGATTTAGGTCAGCTGGAAGCCCCGTATTTTTGTAGTGCAGCCAACATTTGTCACACTGGCATAGTTTGGAGAGAAGGTTGGACTTAAGCCAGCGGGTATGTTTATTTTTTACATGACGGGTTACAAGATGGCAGTGTTTGTCCTGAATCACCAGAAAGTGAGCCAGGAATAGATTTAGAGCAGTATGAGGGTCACTAGAATCAAAAAGGGGGGTCCAGTCGATGGTGACAATGTCCAGTAGGAAGGACTGTGAGTCGAGGTGTGCGTAGTTTCGGAATGTGATAAAATGAGACTTAGATGGGTATGACCTAGTCTTACCCCATATACAAATAGTGGGGGAGTGGTCAGTGATGGCATCAGCTAGTATGCCAGAGGAGATAATATTTTCCGGGTGGCTGGTCATTATCCAGTCCAGCAGAGTACAAGAGTTAGAGTTTTGTGCAGTTCTGGTTGGGTCTCTGATCATCTGATGAAAGTTGAAGCTTTGAATATCAGTCAATAGTGCTGGTAGAGAGTTACCTAACCAATTTAGGTTGAGATCTCCAAGTATAAGAACCCCATTTCTTCCAGAAAGAAGAGAGGTCTGATCAAGCAGCTCATCAAGACCTTTTAGGTGACTAGAAGGGGGGTGGTAAGCACATACAATATGTAGTTTTTTGGAGCTAAGAGTAATAAGGACATGTAGTACTTCACAGTGGGCTAGGGGAGACAAGCAGATCGCAGAAAGATGGAGGTGATCTTTAAAATAGACAGCTGTACCACCCCCTCTTTTGGGAGCAGGTCTGTCAAATCTCAAGAGATTGTATGAAGGAAGCAAGCATTGAGAAACCTGGATGGAAGGTTTAAATCAGGTTTCAGTAAGGCAGATGATATCAGGTTTGTAGAGGGTGGTCCAGGATTCCAATTCAGCAAAATTGTGCATCAGGCACCTGATATTGTGGTGCACCACAGCAAGACCCTTAGCATTAGAAAGGGGACTGTGTGTATTGTTGGCTGGTCCTGGTTTAGAATGAACATCTCCAGAGAGCAATAGGGCCAGTAGGAGGAAACACCAGAGTTAATGTTGCAGGAAGGGACATAAGGTACGAGTATTCAAAGGGCAGTATTTTAGGGTATGGGCAACCATGTGGATCCAGGACCTATTTAATAGAGGTGGAGTAGGGTCACATCGGAGAGTGGGCAACAGGAGAAGGTTAGACTATAAGTAGTCATGGGGCAGGTAATGTGGAATAGCCGAGGGGGCTTGAGGAGCAATAGGCAGGGATAGGTTAAGAAAAGCAAGTGAGGCCACAAGAAGAGACAGTAACATGGAGGGTTTCATTATTAGCAAACCAGGGTACTGACTCATGACAAAGGTGAAAGTCAGGAGCAGCCAGGAGGAATAGAAGTGTGAGATCAAACTGACAGTGGAGTGGAAGTATAGGTTGTTAGAGTAGTAAGTCTAGTATGAAATGGAAACTAAGAAACTTAGTAAGCCTTTTCAGGGGTAGAGAGGAATAGTGTAGGACATAGACAGCCAATGCGAATGAAGATCACAAAAGGGGGTGGAGCAACTGAGTATTTAAAGGAGGCCTGGGCGGGGGTGGGGGGGCAGGAGAAAATTTAGCAGGGTTTTAGCAGAAGTCCAAAAGCAACAGTCAAATCAGCCAAGAAATCAATGTTAACCCTATGCAGAAAGGCACTCCAATCAGCAATGGCTTAGAAGGCAGATAGGCCAATCAGGATCCGCTTGTAAAATGCAGCACCAATCATAGGCCTCGGCACCAAAATTTCTGTTAGCAGCAGTACCATTTGGATGTGAGATTTCCCATTTCTTGGAGGTGTTGCCACAATGTGCATACCTCCCACACGAATACCTTATTGGTTCTATTGGACCTAGTAGCAATCATTTTCCTCCTTTCTTTTCAGGTCCTTTCTGTTCAGAGTGTACTAATGTGTCCTTCAACATGCTCACCACTTTTGAAGCTACTATTGGTTTGGCATTAACTTTTGGCCCCCTAAAGTGTCCCAGTGTGAACTGATAATGTTCTTGATCCATCCCATGTAAGGTGAAAACTCCAAGTATAGTAATTACTCAATTTTTTTTTATTTATTGTATTTTTTGTGCCAGCCTGGCACTAAACTCAGCCCTGGTCATGGATGCCGCTGCCGCCTCCTGCAACCACATGAGCTGTGCTCTCCCCATGCCCCCTAGCTTACCCCCCAAGGGAGGGTCACGGCACTTACCGGTGTCGTGAACATTGGTTCGGGTCAGGGGAGCCAGCCTGGGAGCACATTGAAGGCAGCGAGGAGGGCGACACTGAGGCACTTGGCTGGGGATTTTTTCTGTCCCTGAAAGGACGTTGTTTTTCTTAGGGGGCGGGGACGTGCAATGACATCCCGTGTCTGCCCTGCCCCCTCCTAATGTCCAGATTCCAGCTGCAGCGGAGACCCTGACCTCCAGCAGGGGTCTGTAGTGCACTGGACATTTGTCCCTCCTCCCTCCCGGAGAAGGAGAGCAGTCCAGAGGATGCTACATCCATCTCCCCTTGGCCAGCCCTCCAGTGACTCAGGTCCATTCCCGAACCCTGGTCACCGGCGTCGCGAGAGGAAATCCAACCGCTGCACCGACGGGCTGGCTAGTAATTACTCTATTTTTAAAAGCATCTGTATTGATTTTCAACTTTCAGCAGTATTCCTGTTGTCTTTTATATCAGACAATAAAGGAACCATATTGCGGTAATAGTGGCTTATCTCTGCAATTAATTTTCACAAAAATGTTGGAAATCTTCCAGCTTGACCTTTTGTGTCCAGAAATGAATACCTATATTGGAACCATTGTCTAGTTTTGCTAACTAATTTACATAGCCAGCAATGAGCAGAATGGCCAGCTCCATAAATTTTACAAATGATGTACTTTCCTTGGTAGAGAAAGTGAAGGGGAAGAAACTTCCAAGGATATCATCCTTTGTTGTATGGATGTTAAAGACCTATACACCTCAATACCACACGAGGAGGGTCTTCAAAGCCTGGCAGCAGGACTCAAAAGATTAGACACTGAATCTATGCCACCTGTAAGGACACTTGTGGAACTAGCTAGACTAGTTTTATACAGAAATGACTTTCGATTTGAAGGGAAAATTACCACAAAAAAAAAATAAAAAATGAACAGCTGTGAGGAGCACTATGACTTCTTCTAATGCCAACCTATTTATGGACATTGTTGAATCTCAGTACATCATGATTCCTTTGTATAATGCTTTGGATGCTATAAATGTTTTTTTGATGATATATTGATTCTATTGGTTGGAACAGAAACAGGCCTAAAACAATGTCATGATTTCATTAACACCCTTACTGAGAACCTTAAGATGTACAATGACAGCTAGCAGCCAGGAAGTAGTATTCCTTGGTCTTACACACTTGATAACAAACTCCAGACAAAAATCTATAGGAAAGAAACTGATCATAACACCCTGCCACATGCTGACAGTTTCCACACTAGACCACTAATAAACAGTATTCCTTATTCACAGATTCTAAGAAGTGAAAAGGAATTGCAGCAAAACAGAGGAGAGGGATAGAGAATATGGGAACATGGCTGATTTATTTCTAAAGGGTACAACAAGAGAGTTGTTGATCAGGCCATTGTTAGATCTGAAGCATGAGATGGAAGTACTAGGGTGGATAGGAATCTTGACAAAATGGACAGGATGGTACTATCCTCAGAGTTTTCTCTTTACATGGGACACATCAAGGACATTATCAATTCACATTGGCACACTTTAGGACCTGTAGGTGTGCCAGAATTTAATATCAAACTAATAGTAGCTTCAAAAAGGGTGAACACATCGAGGGGCAAATTTGTACACTCTGAACAGAGAGGCCCTGAAAAGAAATGAGGAAAACAATTGCTACTAGGTCCAAGAGAATCAGGGGTGTATCCATGTGGGAGGTGTGCACATTGTGGCAACACCACTAAAAAATGGGAATTCTCACATCCAAATGGTAACACAAAATGTGACATGAAATCATTTGTTACATGTGACCTGGAGCACGCAATTAATGTACTAATGTGCACTTGCTCAAAACACTATGTGGGAAAAACTAACAGGCAATCAGCACTAAGGATAAGTGAGCATAAGAGCTTCATTAGGACTAGGTCAGAAAGCTCACCTGTGGCACAGCACTTTGCTTCAGAAGGGCTTCCCATTGCATTCTTACAATTCTGATGTATAGAGAGAGTAGAACCACCAATCCATAGCGGTAATTGTAATACAACAGTGGAAAGGAGGGAAATGTACTGGATCTTTACCCTTGATGCTTTGGATGACAGATTAGGAGTAAATGAGGAGAAAAGTTGGTAGGAATGCTGATGAAGGACTGGCTTTTGAAAGAGGACAAGTGAGAACTTATTGTTACATTATGATTGAGCAAATGAAAAAAAAAAACACCCCCAATCCTCTATCTCATGCTGGATTATGGTCATAGTGCTCCAGGATCCCAGTTGGTAGGCTCCACAAGAATTTCCATGGCTTTATAGTGAGAATTATTTCCCTCTATCAGTATCCTTTTTCCCTGAACCCTGCCCCCCCCATTCCATTAAACATGTCCTTCCCTACTACCTATAGACTGGGCCATGGCCCTGATAGATGAATAATTAAAATCTAAAATAAGAAAGTATAATAATAGTAAGGCAAAAAGCATTAGAAATATATGAAGTGACTCTATAAAATAAGAACAATGACTAAAACAATCTCCATGTTTAAAATAAAAAGAAGTGACTTAAAAAAACAGTACACACAAAACTGGAAAAATAGGAACTATTTATTAGAACAGTTATACTTCACTGAAACAGGGTTGCCTAACAAGTAAGAGACTTTAGAGATACAATGGGGAAATGTGACAGTTTAGACGCATGGTCTGACAAAATCCTTGAAACTCATAAGTTAACAAGTGACAGATTTAGATCTCAGTGATCTGTCTCCTAACCCTGACAGTGCATAGCAAGAACAACATTAACAAACAGATCTCTCCATGACTTGGGAAGTGGCAATTCATAATAGAATCATAATTATTGTGTTTAAAACCCTGGACTGGAAGGTAGAAGAAGCCCACAATGGTGTGGGGTAATTATGCCCTGATTCCCCACTGGTGCTTTTTTATTTTATTTTTATTTATTTGTATTTCGGATGACACCTTTGAGCCGAGGGCTCTTTTACAAATGTTCCACGTCAAGGCAATAAGGACAATAAGGCACAAAAACATAACATGATCGTTACAATGGAACTTACAAAAAAAAAGACAAATAAGGTTACAATAATAGCAGCCAAAGGCATTATCAAGGAATTTTGTTGCAAGTTAATAATACAGTACAAGTCATAGGCAGTTTAGTGAAGTTTTGTTAGGAGTGGGTTAGTGGGACAAGAGAAAGAAGAGTGGTGGTGAGGGGGTGGTATGGGAGAAAGAGAGAGAGAGAAAGAGATGTAGGAGGGGAGAAATGGGGAGGGCATTGCGTTGGGAATGTGGTAGATGGGAAACAGCAAGGGGGGATGAAAAGGAGACAGATTCATCCTATACCCAGTAATAGGGGGTAGAAGAGGAGGAGGAGGAGCTGAGGCAGTGAGGAGGGATGCTTGAGGGTAGTCTGCCTGGAGGGGATTATAAGAAGCAATCACAGAAGGCACTAGCCACGAGGTGTTGATGCAGTTTACACTTAAAAGCACCAATCGTGGCAATGTTGGAGATTTCTGTAGGTAGCAAGTTGAACCAGGTGGAGGCTCTGACAAGGTAAGAACGCTGAGCTTGAGAGGTCCAACAGCTAGGTATTGTAAAGGTTAGACTGTCCAATCTTCTAGTTAGGTGGCGGACACGCTGCAGGGTCAATATTGATTGGACTCCAGGGGGCATAAGGCCCAGTGATGTCTTCTTAGCTAGGATGCAGGTCTGGTACTTTAGCCTGCCGGATAGCTGGAGCCAGTTAGCCTGCTCATAAATGTCATACGTATGAGAAAGGTGGGCAGCTGAAATGAGTCTACATGCCTTATTAAGGGCTACAGCTATGCGCCAGAGTGCAGTATCAGTAGCGGATCCATAGATAATGAGCTCATAGTCAATAGCTGAGATAACAGAGCTCTGGATAGCGAGGTTCAAGGCTTCAGCCGTTAGGCAATGTTTATGCTTGTATAGTAGCCCTATACGGGAGTTCACAGTTTTAGCGATATTGTCAATGTGTTTTGTATACGAGAGGGAGCAGTCAAGGGTCAGGCCCAGATATTTAAACATATCCACCTGTTCAAGAGTGACGCCTTCGTGGTTGTTAATTATGAGCTCATGGTTCTTGTACTTGTTGTGGGTTCCATGGAATAACATTGTTTTAGTTTTTTTGTGGTTAAGGATGAGTTTATGTGAACAAAACCAGTCTTCCACTTCTGTGAAACTTTTCTGTACTTGAGCCTGAAGGGAGGTGGGGTCGGTGTGGCAAGTGAAGATTACTGCATCATCTGCATGCAGTAACATTCTGTCATGGCAGGAGGCAGGGAGATTGGTCAGGAATATGCTGAATAACAAGACACCCAGGATAGAACCTTGGGGTACTCCAGAGTGGATTGGTAGAGATGACGAGAGTAATTCACCAATCCTGACCTGTTGGGTCTGGTTACTGAGGTAGCTTTGAAACCAGAGGGTAGTTTCACTTGAAAGACCAAGGAGGGATAATTGTTTGAGGAGAATGGAGTGATTGACAGTGTCAAATGCCTTAGTCAGGTCAATAAAAGAGGCGCCAACCAACTGGCCCTGATCAAGTGCATGATGGATATGTGTGCTGAATTCGAGGAGTGCCGTGGTAGTGCTGTGCCCTTTGCAGAAGCCATGCTGCTGGGAACATTGCAGGCTGTATTTTACAAGGTACTCCGTGAGCTGATCAGCCACTATCCGTTCCAAGCTTTGGATAGAGGAGGGAGGATGGATATAGGCCTGTAGTTGTTCGTGAGAGTCTTGTCACCACTTTTATGGACTGGAGTCAGCACTGCCAGTTTCCACTTTTGGGGGAACTGGGAGAGCATGAGGGAACGGTTGAGGATTTTGGTTAGTGGGAGCAGGACTTCGTCAATGGTGAGGTCGAGAAGTTTCATATCCAGTGAATCGCCACTGACCCTAGACTTTCCAAGCACTTTAAGAATGTGTTTTTTAGGTAGGCTTTCTGGGATTGCTTTGAAATGGAAAGGAGGGTGCCCTGGTGGCAAACCTGAACTAACAGGAGCTGGGCTGACTGTGGTGGGATCAAAAAAGTTAGGGGGTAGCACATGACTAAGGTCAGCAAAAGTGGTGTTAAATGCATTGGCAATGATTACATGGTCAAGAGTGATGGTGCCATCTATGTTCAACATTGTGGGTGTTGTTTTGGGATCCTTTCCAGTCACTTCAGCAAGGTTACACCAGAATTTTCTCCCATCATTCCAGGTGCTGGCTAAGGCGTTCCTGTAATAGTTGTCTACCGAATAGTTGCTTAGCAAGTACTTGATCCTGGCTTTGGGAGTGAGTCCCATGAGTGCAATGTCATGATTGTGGGGTACAGCTGGGGAGGGTTGATTACTTGGGATCAGGTTCTGCTCTTTAGCCCAGTGAGCTAAAAGAGAGACTTTTCAAGCAGTCAGTGCAGTTGAATAGGTGTGCTGTCATGATGTACTGCTTGTAAGGTAAGGATTGTCCACATTGCCAACCTCAGAGCACAGTAGTGTGAACAGGTAACCGACAGGGTAACCCTCCTATCTGCTTTTGGGTCAGAATCACCATTAGTCTCAAGTTCTGGGGGGATTCAAACTGTGAACCTTATGCTAGCGTACCCAATGAACAGGCTCAGAGATTTACCCTCTTTGGGGATTGTGGTACAATCTCTTACCAGGGGCACCCAGCCAGGCTTCCGAAATGAACCCTTTTTAACTCTGTAAGTGTCATTAGGTATATTCTTACCTTTTCCCAGTTTAGTAATACCATCAAGCCCTTTAAACAGCTGTCAGACTTAACCAAGTAAACATCACATGCAAAAAGAACTTGGAAGACACACCCAGGCAGTATATTAGGAAAATGTACTTTACTAAAAGATGATAAAAATATGATATATGTAAACACAGAACACTATATCAAAGAGCTCACAATCACATAAAAGAACAAGGGAAAATTACAAAGCAAAACTCCTACCACAATACATATAGATACTTGCTATCTAAGGTATTACCACTGGAAGTGTGTTTTAAAGTTAGGTCAGAGAGCTGTGTCTCTCTAGAGTCGCAAGATGATATGACATTCATTTCAGACACAAGTATCAGTTTAAACTCTGTGTCTCCACACCCCTTCTATGAGTCATCTAGCTCCTCCTTTTAGAATATAAAATTACACAAAATGATTTCCTATCAGGAGATATTTTAAATAAGGTGCCATAAGAAGAAAAAATACATTTCTTATGTATAACTCCTTAATTACACATGTTTCCTTTGAACTTAGCAATCCCACACTGGCACCAATGTGTTGAAAAGCAATCCCACACTGGCACCAATGTGTTAAAAATCTAATAGGAATCAGCCTAATGACGTCCTGTTTCTGAAGTCATAAAGTCTCATTTAGTTTGCATTTAAAAAAGCCTAGGCAAGTCATAAATGGTAATTAAATGCCATTCTGAAGGAAGTCAGTTAATTAAATGGTTCCTGGTCAGTTTTCTTATCCTGTAGCTTCACTGAAACCTGGAAGGGGCACCCATGGAAGCACATGCTGTCTTATGTGAGACAATCACATACTATATTTTTATATTACAAATATCATACAATAATCATAACCAGCTGGCCAAGCGTCACAATCCTCCCCACCTAGACTGAATTTGGGGGCTGTATCCTCTGCATGGGATGAGCTGTCTAAGTCAATTCACTCCTCATATAGATGAGACAAGCCATTTGCGTTCTGATTGGTCGCCCCCTCCCTATGCAAGATTGTCATGTCATACCCTTGCAAGGCAAGACTCCATCTGAATAGTCTACCATTAGTTGTTCCCATTTGTGTCAGCCAAACCAGAGGTTTGTGGTCAGTTTGTACCTCAAAATGCTGTCCATATAAGTATGGCACTAACTTCTTTAGGGCCCACACTATGGCAAGACACTCTTTTTCCACAGTAGAGGAGACCTGCTCCCTGGGAACTAACTTTTTACTTAGGTACACTATGGGGTGCTCTTTCCCTTGATTGGATATCTGACTCAGTACTGCCCCAATACCCATGTCTGAGGTGTCAGTCTGGACTATAAAGGGTCTGCTTTAGTCAGGACTTTTCAATACAGGAGCACTGCGCAATGCTCCTTCAGTCTGGTAAAGACTTTTTCACAGGCTGGTTCCCAGATAATTTTCTTAGGCACCTTATTCTTTACCAGGTCAGATAGGGGAGCAGCCAGGGCACAGTAATTGGGTACAAATTTCCTATAGTACCCTGCTGTCCCTAGAAAACTCCTGACCTGCTTCTGCATTTCTGGTCTGGGCCATGCCTTGATCACCTCTATTTTTACTTGGTTAGGACGGAGCTGTCCCCGGCCTACAACATGCCCGAGGTATGCCACTTCATCCATGGCCACTTGGCACTTCTCAGCTTTGACAGTGAGCCTGACCCTCTTTATCCTGCCCAGCATTTCCCTAAGGTGGGACAGGTGTTCCTCCCAGCTGGCACTAAAGATGGCAATGTCATCCAGGTACGCCATGGCATAATCTTCAGCACCATTCAACACCTGGTTCACCAACCTTTGGAAAGTTGCTGGGGTGTTCTTAATTCCGAAAGGCATTACTTTAAATTCAAATAAGCCTGTCGGAGTGATGAAGGCCGACCTCTCCCTAGTTGTGTCAGTTAACTCTACCTGCCAGTACCCCTTTGTCAGGTCAATAGTCATAAGATATATCGCCCCTCCCAACTTGTTCAGAAGTTTGTCCATCGAGGACATCAGGTGGGCGTCTGAATTTGTGACTGAATTTGGTCCACAATAGTCCATACAGAAATGAGTAGATCCATCTGGCTTGGGCACAAGGACTATGGGCGAGACCCAGGGGCTGTGGGATCTCTGGATAGTTCCTAAATTCAGCATTTCTTCCACCTCCCTCCTAATGTCCTTTTAGACAGGCTCTGACACCAGATATGCTGTCCGCTGTATGGGTGTCTGTGTCCCTGTCTCCACATTGTGATTTGCTAAGGGGGTTAGTCCTGGCTTGGCGCCAAACAGTTGGGTAAAGTCTGCTAAAATCTTCCTTACTTTTTGGATCTTGTCTGGGGCCAACTGGGGTGACAATTTAACTGCCTCCACAGAGGACTTCCTCTTGCTTTCTTCTAGCAAGTCCAGAAGGGGGTCTCCTTCATCAGTCCCCTCCACAGGTCTACATACTGCAAACACCATGTCAGCCCTACTAGCATATGGCTTCATCATGTTGACATGGTACATTCTTTCTCTATGTCTTCTGTCAGGTAACTCTATGATATAGTTCATGTAATTTAAATTTCTAACTACTTTGTATGGTCCTGCCCACTCAGCCTGCAGCTTGTCTTTCCGGACCGGGATAAGGACCATGACTTCCTGACCCACCGTGTACAAGCAAGCTCTGGCTCTGCAGTCATACCACCACACTTTTTGTTTCTGTTGGGAAGCTGCCAGGTTGCTCTGGGCTGTCCCCATAAGCTCCTTAAGCCTTTCCCTAAGCCTATGGATGTAATCCACTATGGGAGTTCCCTGGGTGGTGTGCTTGCCTTCCCAATCCTCCCAGATCAAGTCGAGGGGCCAACGTACCCGGCGTCCATATAAGAGCTCAAAGGGGGAAAATCCTGTTGACTCTTGGGGCACCTCCCTGAATGCAAATGACAGGTGGGGGAAGGTATTTCTCTCAGTCCCTCCCATGCTGTTCAGCAAACACTTGGAGGATTGACTTCAGGGTACTGTTAAATCTTTCCACAAGCACATTGGCTTGTGGGTGATAAGGTGTCATGCACCTCTGCACCACCCCAAACTTCTCCCACAAACATTTCATCAGGTCTGACATGAAGGAACCCCTTTGATCGGTGATAATCTCCTGCAGAAACCCAGCACAGGAGAAAATCCCAAATAAGGCATCTGCCACTTTGTCTGTCCTCAGTGAGGATAGGGCAACTGCCTCTGGAAACCGGGTGGTATAATCCACCACAGTCATGATGAACCTCTTCTCGGAGGAGCTGGGAGTATTTAAAGGCCCCAGAATATCCATTCCCACCCTCTGGAATGGCTCCTCCACTATGGGCAATGGAATTAGGGAGGCTTGTGTTTTCTTACCCACCTTCCCTATTTCTTGGCACTGGTGACAAGACCTGCAATACTCCTTCACCTGCTGGGTGAAGTTGGGCCAATAGAAATTCTGAGCCAACCACTGTGTAGTGTGCATGATTCCCAGATGACCAGACAAGGGAATATCACGTGCAATCTTGAGCAACTGCTCACGGTACCCCTGGGGAATGACAAGCTGCCTGCCTATCACCCATCCCTCTGTCTTAGCATCCTGAGTATACATCAGTCCATTTTCCCAAGAAACTTTATATTTTGCATCACCTTCCTGTGCTCTGTAAGAGTCTGCCCAAGCCCTTAGCTTCTCTAGTCTAGGGTAACTTTTCTGAGCAGCTGCAAACTCCTTACACATTCCCAAGGCATGGGACAGGTCCATGTCAGTATCTAAACTAGGATCCTTAGCTGTAACATCAGGGAACTCTGGATCACTGTCATTCCAAACCCTCTGACAATGGGTCACCCCTCCTTCTTTGGAGTAACCCTCCCTAGCTGTTTGGTTAACTGCTACTAGGGAAATTTCTACCCCTTTTCATTAGCTCCATATCAGGATACACAGGCTGTGGAAACAGTCTCCCAGTGGTTTCCACAGTGGCTTCTATGGGTTCCAGGGAACCACAATTTTCCCTTGCTGCTTGGCTATGGGTAACTGCACACACACTATCCCCTGTTTGAGATTGTTGCCAAGGATGACGTCAACTGCTAAACTTTTGGCTATAGCCACCTGTTGCACAGTTCCCCCTGTTTCGCCCCAGTCTAGGAGAACACTATCGAGTGGCAATGTTTTCTCCTCCCCAGTGAAGCCTTGTACAGTTACAAACTTATTGGGTATAAGCTGACCAGGCTCTTCCAGATCCCCTTTTACCAACATCAGGGATGCCCCTGTGTCTCTTAACCCTTGTGGCTGTACACCATTCACAGTGACTAGGTGCATGTGTTCCCTCATGTTCACAGGCATGCATCCAGGGACACAGAAACAACCCACTTCTTTCCTAGTCCCATTTTGTGTACTGCTCATCCTTTTGGGACACTGTCTGGCAATATGCCCAGTTTATTTGCAAACCCAACATTCGTTTCTTTTCTCAGAAAAATCTTTTCTTTGAAACCTGGAACTAACAGGTTTCAGTGGAGGCAGTGAGGGTTTTAGCTGCCCTGAAGGTGCGCTTCTCCCTTTCTATGCTGCCACGCCTGCCACATTCACTCTCAGAGCAGTTCTGCTCTTGGCATAGTGGTCCGAGAGTTCAGCAGCCTCTTGCACTGTTTTGGGATCTCAATCCTCCAGCAAGGTTTTCAGCTCTGCTGGGCATGTCCAAAAAACCTGTTATAACAATATAGCATTTTCAATTTTATCTACAGAGTTTACTTCGATTCCTTCCCACCAATGTTTTAAACTCTGACATTGTTTCATGGATGGCTCATTGTAGCTCATGTCAGGGCTTCTCCTGAGCTTACAGAATTTAGCTCTGTATGCTTCTGCAGTTAAATCAAACTTTTTTAAAAGTGCAGCTTTAAGTTTGTTGTAATAATTACTGTCCTCATTGTCCATTTGACCCAATGCATCCAAAGCTTTCCCGGTAAGTAGCGGGGATGCTGGAAGCTCCAGGACTCTCTAGGAATTTTTGCCCAAATACAAACTTTTTCAAAGGAATTTAAAAAGGCATCCATATCTTCCCCCTCTTTAAATTCAGCTATCAATTTGGAATTTAATTAGTAACCCAATCCTGTAGTTCCAGTTAAACTGAAGCCACTTACCTGCTCTGGTGCTGGTGGTTGGAGTCATAGCTCCTCCAGTTCATGTTGCCTCTGGTGCTCACACTCCTCTCAGTCTGCTTCTCTCTGTTCACGCTCCCTCTTCTACTCTGCGACTTGTTTCTCTTGCTCTGCTTCTCACCATTCTTGCTCCACCTCTCGCCATTCTCATTCAGCCTCCCTCTGGAACTCCAGCTCCATGCTGCACAACTCAATCTGCTTCCTGATTGCTTCTTGCTCCAGAATGCTGATGACCTTCCCCTGCTGCTGTGGCCCTAGGTTTGCACTGGCCCTGCTGTCCTCCTCACTGGATCTGGACACTGCACTGGGTGCTGGCCCTCCACACCCAAGGTTTGGTCCTTTACAGTCACAGCCAGTGATTTGATGCTCTGGGCATCTGCTGCCATCAGGACATCTATGAGGTTCTGCTTGTTGGCTTTCCCATTATACTGGAGTCCTCTTTCCTGGCACAACTGCCTCACATAGTCTGTAATGTACCTCCTGTAGCTGGAAGCCATCTTCTCAATAACTACGGCTACTCTAACTTGCACTTTAGAAAAAAAAATAGAACAGGTAGGAACTTGACTGTAAGCAAAATGATATAGTTCTGTTTCATTTTTAAAAATAAATCACTGCCTTGTTTTTCAAGTGAGCTGTACAATATTAAGCTGACACGCTGAACAGTTAAAGCTTGTGTTACCAAATTTATCACACCGCAGCCAACCAAATCTGTCGCAAATGCACTCAGCAGGTCAGGCCCTCTGTTCCCACAGTGCCAACCTCAGAGTTCAATAGTGTGAACAGGTAACAGACAGGGTAACCCTCCTGTCTGCCTTTGGGTCCAAATCACCTTTAGTCTCAAGTTCTGGGGTATTCAAACTATGAACCTTATGCTAGCGTACCCAATGAACAGGCTCAGATATGTACCCTCTACGGGGATTGTGGTACAATCTCTCACCAGGGACACCCAGCCAGGCTTCCAAAATGAACCCTTTTAACTCTATAAGAGACCTTAGGTATATTCTTACCTTTTCCCAGTTTAGTAACATGATCAAGCCGTTCAAACAGCTGTCAGACTTAACCATGTATACATCACATGCAAAAAGAACTTGGAAGACACACCCAGGCAGTATCTTAAGAAAATGTACTTTACTAAAAGATGATAAAAATATGAAAACTGTAAACACAGAACACTATATCAAAGAGCTCACAATCACATAAAAGAACAAGGGAAAATTTCAAAGTAAAACTCCAACCACAATACATTTAGATTTTTGCCATCTAAGGTATTACCTCTGGAAGTGTGTTTTAAAGTTAGATCAGAGAGCAGTGTCTCTCTAGAGTCCCAAGATGATATGAAATTCATTTCAGACACAAGTATCAGTTTAAACTCTGTGTCTTCACACCCCTTCTATGAGTCATCTAGCTCCTCCTTTGAGAATATAAAATTACAAAAAATGATTTCCTATCAAGAGGTATTTCAAATAAGGTGCCATCAGAAGAAAAAATACATTTCCTATGCATAACTCCTTAATTGCAAATGTTTCCTTTGAACTTAGCAATCCCACACTGGCACCAATGTGTTAAAAAGCTAACAGGAATCATCGAAATGACATCCTGTTTCTGAAGTCATAAAATCACATTTGGTTTGCACTTCAAAAAGGCTAGGCATGTCATAAATGGTAATAAAACACCATTCTGAAGGAAGTCAGTTAATTAAATGGTTTCTGATCAGTTTTCATATCCTGTAGCTTCACTGAAACCTGGTGGAGGGGGTCACCCATGGAAGCACATGCTGTTTTATGTGAGACAATCACATACTATATTTTTATATTACAAATATCATACAATAATCATAACCAGTTGGCCAAGCGTCAAAAGGACATTATCTACAAACCAAGTTAGGCACATGCTGAGTTTATCTAGTGTATAAATAATGAACAAAACAAACCTAATGAGCAAAACTGTTTATGTTGTCAGGCAATGAACATTAAACACACTGAAACTTGAAGGTTTACAAGAAACAGAGATTAGTTCATGGTATTTTTTACTTTATATAAGACACAAAGAATTTTAAATTGTGATATTTGCTAAGCGTGAATTTTTTTTTTCCGTTGGCAGGTACTACACAGCAAGTGCTTTGGGACCTGAGGGCCTTTATTACAGGCCACTATTGCTTTGGTATGTATGTTTGTTTTACTGTTTAATATAAAAGAAAATAGAAACACTGCTGCAAGTTGGAAATTGATGTAGATGTTGTTAAAATTAGAGTAATTGCAAAGATACGCCACTATTGCCTCAGTATGTTTCATTTATTGATTGGTATAAAAGAGAACAGGAACATTGCTGAATGCTGGAAATAAATTTAGATGCTTTTAAAAACAGAATAATTACAAAGAGATATGAAAATGGTGACAGTACCATAAGGGATGATGACAAAGAACATTGCTGGTGATTACAACTATAGAGAAAGGGAGAGTAACAGTACTCTGATACATATAAGCCTAAGATCCCTCTTCAAGCCTGCAGAGCCATCATTCAAAAAATGATCCTTCCTATATTTGGTTATGGTGACATAGTTTAGAACGCTGCACCTAAAATCTACTCTATCCAGACTGGACTCTCTTTTCCACTCCTTCTGTCATTTTGTGCTAAACTGTCCACCCTGCACTCACCATTGCTCTCTGTACACCGCTATCTCCTTCCCCTCCCTTGGGGACAGGAATCTAGCTCACTGCTCCTCCTTCTTAATCAACTACTGGCTTAGCTCTCTCCCTTCCTATCTCTCCTCTATTCTTTCCCTACTCCCACCCACCTCCTATGCCCTTCACAGCTCTAACTTCTGCTCCCTTTCTCTCCCCCCATGACTGCCTCTGCAGGCCAGACTGCCTTCTCTTAGTACCTTCCTAAACTCTTAAACTCACTCCCTTTACACATACTTCTGCCTCCTCCACTCGCACACTAGCCTCCCCTTCTATATAACTTCACCCTCCTGTAACTGTAAATGACCCATCTGTCTTCTCCTCTGCTTTCTCTTTCCTCTTTTTACTCTTGTACCTCTCTTTCCTTCCCATCCCCTTTACCTCCTCCTCTCTCCTCTCTATCCTCCATATCCTCCCCTGTCATCAGCTCCTGTTCCACATTTTTCCTCCCTTGCTTTCCTGGCAACCCTAAGATGGGGACTGGTTGTGTATTGAGACATGTCTGGTCCTTGTGGGGAGGTATGCATTCCAGATGGAAGAAGATCTGCTTCACTATCTCTACCTATCTCCTTTACACCCCTATTCCCCCTCCCTTACCCCCTCTGCCTTCTCTTTCCTATTTCTTAGTTTTTTTCCTATTTCTTATTTCTATCCATTTTCTATTTCTCGTCTTTCAATCTCATTCCCGATCAACCAATGTTGCTACTGTCTTCTACACACTATCTCTGCTCTATCTTCTCGTTCTGATATATACTTCTCTACCAACTGGTCTTACTCTATGCCTGCTCTATTCTCCTGGCTTCTTCTCTATACCTTCCACAGATTCATACTACCTTTTACTCACTGATGCTCCTCTGTGCTTGTTGTACATCCCTCATGAAGGAAATACTGTATATGCAGTGTTTAGCATGTATATTAGTTTTAAACAATGCTGTATAAAATAAACTGTATTCCTCTTCCCCTCCCCCCAGGATGCATCTGGAAACAAGTTGTTTTCAGCTCAGCATGCTTTTCCTGGTGAATCTTTTCAAATTAATAAATACATACATGCATACATTCATATATACATACATGCATACACACATACATACATAAATGTATTGTTTAAACAAGGAGGAAATGCATAGCAGATTGTAACTTCGGTTGATGTATGCATAAAAGTGGTGAAGGGGTTCAGTGAAATGATACTGATTGGTAATAGGAAGTATATGTGTTCTAGGCACATTAAGCTAACAGCTTACAAACATGAATGCAAACTGATATGTAATCATAATCTCCTTAAAATTTCAGATGCAGAATTGTAATAATTGAAAACCATTTTGAATACTGATGACAGAAAATTCTTTAGAACTAAATGATGCGAAGGTATGGTCAATTTGCCTTATATACATAAAAATCTTTTTAATTTTTTTTTTTATTATTATTATGTATACCTGTATACTTTAATAGAAATAATATATGAGGAAAACATAAGCATTTATCAGGGGTGTATAACAAAACTGGGATGTGATATTTTAACCAAGGTAATTCATTGACAAAAATGATTACTGTGTATTACAAGCATATGTAAATACAATGGACAACTGTGAAAATCAATTTAATGAAACTGGACATACAAATTTGGAAAAAGTCAAAAAGAAAAAATAATTAAAAAAAAATTACATAATTCCCTTATATAATTTGATGAATATTAATTAGTTTTTTATGTATCCATAGAGATCCTAGTCCCTAAAGAAGCCCACATAGGGTGAAATGGTGGGTGTGATCAGGGGATTGTGGTGTCAAATGGTCATGTAATAAACTGAATCATGTTTTGGAACTGTTTAAAGTATTACTTCTCAGACTTTGTCACAGTGAGCCTCCCCAAGCCATGGAGAAGATCTTGAGCAACGCTCAAATACTGAAATAGTCTTGGGCCTCCCCATGGAAAATAACATACTTTGCATAGTACACCAGGAATACAGTGAAACTCCTGTGAGTAGCTGGCTCTCATTTTATTCAGATTATTGTAAACCTCCCACACCAGACTACTTGTTCTGCTGTTTTGACTCTCAAATGATTGGGCTTGCTGCATTACCTTCCTGAGTCAGACTCTTTCTTTGTCTGTTTTCCCTCGATCTGAAATAGGTTCCCTCTGCCTCTCTCCCTCTTACACTGTTCTTGAGTAATGTCTCAGGGATCATTTTGCACCCTCCTGCTCTTGTTCCTAGTACATCTCTGCTTAACCCTTGTATTTGGACTGCTCTGCCACCAGTCCAGCAGGTCAGTTTTTACCTCTCACTGTTTGTTCATTGTTCCTACTTGTATGCACTATTGCTCATTTTGTATTAAGTTTTAAACTGTATTCACTCCTATCCTTCCATGCATACACATGAAGTGAACTTTGGCTCAGTGTGTCTTACCTGATTACCAGTTTTAAATAAATACATGAATTCACCTAGTATTATCCTCTTTAATTTTGCCTCACCCCTTCATATAAAATATTGAAAACTCAAAATTTAAATGCAGTCCTTCTTCAGACTTGCTTGAGCCTCCCCTGTAACCAGTTGAGGCATCCACAGGGAGGCTGGCTTCACCATTTGAGAAACCCTGGTTTAAAGTGTGACACTTTGGAACATTCCATTTTTTTAGCCCACAATCTGTACTAAACAGTATGTGCTGCTAGACTGGGACCCACCTGTCACTGGAGTGGTATATTCTTAAAAGAAGACAAAGAGTCACTGTATAAGACCACATTTTATCTGGTGTTCCAGAATGAGGAGGCAGTGTAAGAGAAGGCACACTTACTGCAGGCAGAGTAAACTCTGGGAATTTCTAGTAGGGTTAGATGAGGATTGAAGGGGTCTGGAATTCAGCTTGAGCTAAGGGCCCCCGTCAAGGCATGGGGATGGGTCCTATTATCAATCTGAAGGCAAGGCAGAGCAGGAGAAGCCAGAGAAAAGCAGAAAAAGGAGGCTATCCCATGGAAGATAAAACACGATACTTGTGCAGCCTAGGGGGGACACCAGCTGCAAAGTGTCCAGTTGTATTGTGCAGACAGTTAAACTTATTGTAATCAGCAGCCCTCAAGGAGTGTAAGACCAGAGCTCCATATTTCAAGGTCAGCAGCAAAGTGCTGCTGGCAATGCCCAGAAAAGCAGACTTACTGAGGAATGGAAATAGTCTGTATATTAGTTCCAGTTTTTGGTGGAGTGATTTAGACACATCCTCTACATGGCTAGTAAAAGTCAGTTCATGGTCAAGTGTGACCCCAAGGCATTTCAGGTAGCTAACCACCTTGAGGTTAGGACTACCTATAGTAGCTAACTGAAGCTGGATTATTCTACCAGCAACAAACCTTTTTGGGGCCAAAGACCATGGCTTTTTTTATATATTAAAACCATGGTATTTTGCTGGAGCCAAGCTTTGAGCTGTTTGAAGTCATTTCCCAGTTCAGAACTAATCTGGTTGATGTTGTTTGAGTACCTACACAAGACATTATAGTCCACATAACTTTGGAGAGAGGCTCTGCCACAGTAGTCAGGCATGTTGTTTATAAGCAGTGAAAACAGTAAGAGACCAAGATTGAGCCTTGAGGCACCCATCTGAAATGTGCCTTTGTTCTGAGAGGCAGCCCTGCCATCTCACCAGTTGTTTGCTTTTAGATAGGTGATGTTTGTACCAGCAGAGGGAAAGTTCATTCAGACCAGTGATTCTGAGTTTTTCTATTAGTATGGAATGATTCACCAAGTCAAAGGCCTTAGTGAGATCGATGAGAATTGCACCTGTCACCCTGCCAAGTTTGGTTGCCTGAAGTGTGTCATTTGTTAATCTAACCAGGGCAGAGTCTGTGCTGTGTTGTTTTCCAAGTAAGCAACAATAACCTACAGGGTGGGTGATATTGGGTTATACCAGACTGCCCATGGATGTAATGAGGCCCAGCATTACAGGCAGAGGTCCTCATAGCCCCTAGAAGGTCCAGTATATCCCATACTGCCCACCCAGAATGGTATTATTGTGTTCAGAAAATGGGATTTGGGCTGCATTTTAGAAAAAAAATGTTTAAAAAATTACAGAAGTTACTGCAAATAATTAATTTTAATAAACACATTTTGTGTAAAGTAGTCCCTCTACTGCTGGTATTGGAAGTACAGGGCACTGTAATTAGTGGTCGTCAGTCTGTTAAATGTTGTGTACTCCCTCCCAGCAGTTCCTCTCTCTCCCTTAATTCATTCTCTAGCCTATGACTTTTGTTGCTTTTTTTTTTTTCAAGCCTGAAGTGAAGTGTTTACGTGGATAGTGAGCACAGTTTTGTGCAATCAAGGTCCATAGAATCTACTTTCTAGTTTTATACTTTTGGCTGCCGCTGCTTTTGGGGGACTCTTGAAACACTGATGACCAATTTTTGAGTTGCAGATATGGGCTGCCAGACTGCTCACTTGCAACATTTCCAGTCTGGATAGCCACTTCTGGTTGCCACACAACAACAAAACCACAGAGGTTTGACAAGAACAAAAACTGCTGATCAAATCAGGAAACAGGAAGGTGAGTTGCACTGGCCCAAGGCAGTATGGACTATGCACTGGCCACTGGTGTATTGTTAATATAGATTATTCCTGTACTGTATTAAAATTGATTTATTTGTAACTATAGTCATACGTTCTGTCAAAACAAGATTGTTTGACTCTGATACTGGTATGAGAAAGGGAGTGGGATATCAGACACAATGGCGAGCAGCTGGCAGAGTGCTAAACTGCAGTACTTAGGTACAGCGTGCGGTTAGGTTTAGCTTTTTAATGGAAAAGTGTTGTAGAAATAATTGTTTTAGTGCTTTCCCTTAAATGTGGTGACTGCTGTGACTACTGTTTTGTGTGGTGGTGGTGGTGGGGGGGGGTTCTTACTCACTAACTGAGCTAAAAAAAATGGCTGCCATTTCTAATTCCATGACCGGTGAGGTGATTTCAGCCAATGAGGAAGCAGGATGGGCACAAGGATATCTGAGTGGGTGAAGGGGCACTTGGGCTGGTACTTTGCATTTTCTGGGCATCAGTTGTAAGTTAATGCCCCCTGCAAGGGTACCAGCCAATCAGATGCCAGGAAATAAAAAGCCCATTTTCTAAAACCATGTTGTCAATGGGTAAGAATATGGTGTGTTTCAAGGTAATCAATCAATTGTTGGTGCACTAGCCATTCCTGAAGCTTTGCTAGGTACACAACAGTGAGATAGGCCTATAATTTTCAGTAGGTCCATGTTGTCCACCTTTGTGGATGGGAACTACCACAGCAGTCTTCCACTTTTCCGGATTAATTTCCAGGATACATGATTTGTTTTTTAGGAGTAAAAGGGGGTGGCAATGACAGGGGCCAAAATCTTAGTAATCAGGGATCTAGGGAGTAATAACCTGGGGGGCCATCCACATTGATTTGTCACAGCTGCACAAAGACTTCCTTACTTGTTACTAGTCTAAAGTGGAAATTTGGTTGTGGCAATTGTATAGCAGTTGTGGACAGGGTAGGAGGGCACTGGGCATTAGCTTGAATGAGGGATTCAAATTTCTCCAATTCAGTAAAAGAAATTACTTGGAGGTGGAGGCCACAGCAAGGGGATCAGATATTTGTTCATCCATCAGAGTGACTGCCATGGTTAGTGGGGCTCGGACAGCCTTTTAGAAGTAGATTAATCTTGGCCCAGACATTTTTGGGGTTTGATAGGTTTTTGACCTGAAGATTTTGCAAATGGTTGCACTTAGCATGTTTAAGATTAGCTTTGCAGCTGTTTCACTGCCTCTGATACTAGTCTCTTGTGTGGTAGTGGAAAGAGCTGTCACTAAATTGTACCACTGGCCTGGACAAATGAGGTATTTTGTTTTTGATATTTGGATTTTGTCCCTTACCCAGCTGTAGTTCAAGGATGTAACCTGATATTAGGGATATACCCTCTTCAGCCTGAAGACATCATTTAGATGATAGCAAGGTGTGTGTTTTTTTTCTCCCTGGTTTTCAACTGCACTTCTTCTTGCTCCCATGGTGTGGGCAGTGCCTTAATTTGCTTTGTGCATGCACAGTTTACCATGGAAGAAGAAGAAGAAAGCTCCCTGGCCAACTCACAATGGTTTCTTTGGTTCCAGAACCTACTGTCTATCCTCCCCAGCCAAGGTGCACTAGCTCACTGCACCTGTCTGCAGCTTGGCCTACCTACTGATGTGTCAATCTGTGTTCACTCCTAAACCCAAGTCAGCTGCATGACAATGAGTTGCGTTGTTGTGGGCTATCTGGGCAGCCCAAATACTTTTTCAATTCACAGTTGTCACCATTGTCCTGGTGGTTTTTGGCATATGTGTGATGTAGTGATTCATGGAAGAAATTATCATGGAACAAGTACCAGAACAAAAAGAATCATCAAAGAGAAATTACCAGAACAGCAGAAACTTTTGTTTTCCTTTTGTTCTGCTAATTACCTGACATGTTGCCTGTGATACAATCTGCTAAACTGCATTCTTTTGGAGTCCAAACCGGAGATGGCTTTAAATGTATTTTAGAATGCCTTGGATCTCCTGCCTTGTACAATACCCATTCTTCCCCATTTTGAGCATGCTTTGGCTCTTTTTTTTTACTTTTGAAATCATTAAAGGAGCTCTGCCAGTCCAGATTTGCATCAGTATTCTCTTTTGATTTTGATCACCAACTGTTTAAATCATTCTTGTGACTAAGATGAACTAACGTACTGTAGCATGCAGCAAACAGCATTCACTGACATTATGGGACAATAAGTAAACAAAAACTTCTGAGTATACTGATGAAATCTTGGGCCAAGCCACATTTAAATGAGTGCTCCAGTTATTATTTCAAATGCACAAAAAAAAATTCCCCAAAAACAAAAAGCAGTGCTAAACGAGAATCAAAACGTGGAGAGACAGGTATTGTATGAGAAAGGAGGCAAGAAGCAATGAAATTCAAAATGTTTACTGTAACATATAGGGCTTATTTAATGTTTCTAGGTATTTAAGTTGTTTTGCTGCTACATGCATGAGTCCAAGACTTTGGAAATTGTTGACTGAAGAGAATGAAGGAAATTGGTGGTATCCTATTGGGGGCTATATTGCACAGTGATTGGACATTGTTTTCTGTAATTATCAACCTTGTGTCACTGTGCTGGCAAAGCTTCTTGCTAAGTTCTTGTCTAGATATATACAGGTCTCTATGCAAATTTGTTCTTTTTAAGATTTTTGCTTAGTGATCATTTATAATATTAAATACATACACATATCAAATATCAGCGAATAACTTGGGTAGCAACAAATGTGCAGTTTTTTTTCTGTACTTGGAATCAGTTGCTTCAGACGCTGATCTTAGAGTAAATCTCAGTGTTGAGCCCACCTGTTTTAAATTTAGGTTAGAATTTCCAGCTGAGTTTTTAGCCACTCTACTTAATGAGAATTCTCAAAGCCTTGATTAGAGTTAAATTCTTATTGAATAATGCATGTAAAAGTAATTTGGAGGTTTCCACCATCCCACCGAGGATGAAATTGATAGATAAACTTAACACACAATCATTATTCTCCCTCAAGATACTGTAGCTCATTTTCCATTTTTCAAATCAGAACAATACTCTTTATTACTACAATCTTCTTTAAATTAAGTGAGATAACCACCCATTTGCAAATACCTTGGTTTTACATTTTTCCTGGGAGGACCAGAAACAATCTAAGAATCCTGATTGGTTTGCAGATTTTGAATTCTTCTACTGGCACCACATGCAAATTGCATGTCACTGCGTGGAATATGCAGGATTTAGCACCTTAAAACAAAGGCTGCTCTGCTGCTTATAGCATCAGTAAGAAACAACAAACGCTGCTTTGTTGTAATCACCCATGCTTCTGTGTAACCATCCTTGCTTCCCAACTTTTTTGCTGTCTGAGTTGAACTGATTTATCAAGCAAGTATCATATGTGAAATGTTGCTCTAGTTCTGTGCACTGTGTATTTTGTTTTTGAGTTATTAAAGTCTGAAAGCACACTGCACTTTGTAATTGGATTTCATCATTTTTAGTACTCGACTAACAAGGTTGTATGTGATAATGGTGAGTCTTTAACTGCGCCAATAACATAGAGCAACAGCAGAAGTGCCCGAAGTCAAATTGGTGAATCACATAGCAGCAGCCGTCACAAACAGTGATGGTCACTTACTACAGCAAACACTGCAAATAAACCAAGCATTTTTATGTGGGGGGCTGTGCCCCATGCACCTCCCCCATAACACCAGCGGCAGCAAGTATAGAAAATAAAAGCCCCCATGAAGCAAAATATTTGCCTGCACCAGGACCCAAACCCAGTATCACAGGCTTCAGGGACAGTGGCTCAAGCCACTACACCAAATGGCCTGCTCGGCAGGGCTTGGCCAAACTACTCCCAATATACACTTCGTATAGCGAGTGCAGTGAGTGTAACTCAGTGCTAAACTCACTATTACTACTTCTCAGTCATTTTTCACAGTCACTCTAAATTACAAGTGGTATTATTGAATCGCTTATGTTGAGCCGCTCAGTAATACTCACTCATATCACGGTACACCCACTAACAAGGTACACCACTGAGAGCAGCATAGCTTTGTTCTTATCTTGCTTTCCTCCAACCTTTTGATCAGTTGAGGAATGCTATCAATCTTAAAGCACAGTTTTCATTTAGTATGTGCTTAAACATCCTTTATTATTTGTATTTCACTGGATGATATACATCAAGTATCTGCACACTTGGGGAATTGGACTAGGCAGTGAGGGATTAACATTTTGTTTTCTTCAAGTTTTTAGGGTTTAAAGTTTAACTGCTCCTGCATTTAACCATTCATTCGATCAGCTGATGTGACTGCTCTTCAACCAGAAAGTTACATTTTGGTATAGAAAAATAGATCCCTACTTGTTTTTCACACTATATGATTTAAAACAACAACAAAAAAATAAAGCTAAGTATCAACCCACTCAGTGAATCAGGCTTGGAAGCAGGGGCGGGGTTATCAGGTTTAAAGTTTAACAGCTCTGCAGCTAACCCTTTGATCAGCTGATGCCACTGCTCTCCATCCAGACAGTAAAGTATTTCTGAAGAAAAAAGTATTTCCCTAAGGAATTTCTGCACTGTATGATGGAACCCCTCAAAAAGCTTAATATCAGCACACTTGGAGAATCAGGTGGAAGAGGGTCAGCCAGGTGTCCTTAGTTGCATTTTTTTAAATGTGTCTCTGGGATATTGAACTGTTAGTCTTGTTGAGCTAGGAAGCTCAAGGGCTGCTTGCTGATCTGGGTGTCTTTGTGTGAGATCAACCAATCTTGAGAGGAGGGGGTCTTACAACACTGTGTGGTTACCCATATCATCAAGGTGGCCTGACTTGCTCTTGAGGTATGCCCGCCCACAGGTCAGCACCCGGTCCCTCTGCATTATGCTGTAAAACCCATCAACCCAGGGCAGGGAGGTCTGGATCCGCTCAGCACAGAAATGCAGATTTCCCACTTGGCAGTGTTGTGCACCACCAGCCTGAACCACTATTTTGTTTTTCATTTTTAATTTGTGGAGTGTTTTTTTATGCTGGGTGGGTGAGCTGGACTGCTAATGGTGTAAGCACTGGCAGTTTTCCATGCTGCTCTTGTTAATTGTGTGCCACTGAGTGAGGTAGGGCTTTGCTTCTTTATGCCCCAAAACTTGCTGCATGTCTTGGATACTGTTGTTACATAACCTGCCACTACATGATGATAATGGCTGGGGGGGGGGTTGCAACAGCCCCAAGGCAGACTGCACACTAAGAGGCACATAGCAGATAATGTGCCAGATACTGCATGATGCCAGCAGGCAGAGTCGGGCAGCTTCTGTTGTTTGTTGTATTCCTCTAAGTGAGTTGGGGGGGAAGCTTTGCATCACTGTGCCTTTGAGTTTGCAATATGGCCCAATTTATTTTGTCACTCTACCTACCACTGCATGATGCCAGCAGGGTTGAGTGTGGTGCTGCAACTGAACCCCAAGTCAGAAAGCAAGCCAGGGACACACATAAGGTAAGGCCCCAGGTACTGTGCAATGACAGTGGAAAATTGGTACTCAATTCATATCTAAGCTTAGACATGAAAACTCAGAGACCAGTTTTCATGGAGACAAAGTAAAAAAAAAGTAGTCAAATGTTTGGGAGAAGCATGATTTTCCTTTAGAAGTTCCTCCACTAATCACATATGGATTTTTTATGTAAAGGCATTTTATTTCAAAGAAGCCAGTTCATGCAGTCAAATGTTAGATAGGACTGAATCAAGTGAGTCGACCTCATCATCTGGTGGATCACTTTAATTCACATCTGAGTTCTGACAATCTAATGGACCCAGAAATTTGTAACTTGGGAATGTGGGGTGTGGATGTTGAAGGAAGGAACTGTAGTGTTGCCTTTACTGCCATCACCCCTGGGGGATGGGTGCAGAATTGTTGCAGTTGCTGTCACAGCAGAGGGATGGGGGCTTTAGTGCTTCTGCCATTACCCCTGAGTGGCATAGGCTGCAGTGTTGCTACTGCTGCCACACCTAAGGTATTGAGACCTTAGTGCTGCTGCTCTCACCCCTTGGGGGGGGCAATAGTGCTGCTGCTGTCAC
The DNA here is from genome assembly GCA_016271365.2 of Neoceratodus forsteri. NCBI lineage: Eukaryota > Metazoa > Chordata > Ceratodontiformes > Ceratodontidae > Neoceratodus > Neoceratodus forsteri. The sequence continues at coordinate 1,375,217,100 of CM028130.1, read as the reverse complement.
TCCTGATGGATATTGGCCATAGTGCTGCTGCTACAATCACACCAGAGAGATGTGGGTGGCATAGTGGTGCTGCTGCTATCACTCCTGAGGGATGGGGACCATAGTCCTGCCACTACTGCTGTTGCTGCCATTACACTTAAGATATGGGAGACATACTGCTGCTGCCATCAGGCCTGAGAGGTGTGGCCCATTGTGCTACCAGTCATGACTGATAGGAGATGTAGTGCTGCCATCACTTCTGAGTAATGAAAGCAATAGTGCTGCTGTCAGACCAGAGGGTTGAGGGCCATAGTGCTACAGTCACCCCTGAACAACGGGACCATAGTGCTGTTGCTGCCATCATCCTGAGGGTTGGGGGTGGTAAAACTGCTGCTACAGTCACCACTGAGGGACAGGGCTATATTGCTGCTGCTGCAGTCGCACCAGAGGGTTTGAAGTGGTATTGCTGCTGCATCACACTTGAGGGATGGTAGGCTATAATGCTGCTCCTGCCACCCCTGAGTGATAGGGACCATAGTGCTGCTGCCATTACCCCTGAGGGGTGAAGACTATGATGCTCCTGCCATCACCTCTGAGGGATGGGACCCATAGTGCCGCTGCTGCCATCACACCAGATGGTTTGGGGAGGTATTGCTGCTGCTACTGCATCACACCTGAAGGATGGGAGGATGTGGTACTGCTGCTGCTATCACACCTAAGGGATCAGGTCAGCAGTGCTGCTGCTTCCATCATCATGTCTGAGGAATAGGGCCATAGTCCTGCTGCTATCTTTACCTCTGAGGGATTGCAGACTGTAATGCTGCTGCTATCACACTTAAAGAATGTGGGGCATAGTGCTACTGCCATCACTCATGAAGGGTGAGGACCATAGTGTTGCAGCCGACACCCCTGACTGATGGGAGCCAGCCATAACGCTGCTGCTGTCATCACCATTAAGGGACATGAGTCATGGTACTGATCTTACTGCTGTCTCTGCCACCCCTTTGGGATGGGAGCTGTAGTTCTGCTGCTGTTCGCTGTCACCCTTGAGGGATAGGGGGTCATAGTCCTGCTGTCACCCTGAGGGATAGGTGCCACAGTGCTGCCTCTATCACCCCTGAGGGGTGAGGGCCATAGTGCTGTCACTGTTATCCTGAGGGATGGGAGTCATTGTGCTGCTGCTGCTGCCCTCATCCCTCAGGGATGGAGGTCATAGTGCTGCTCTTGCTGCTATCTGTGCCACCCCTCAGGGATGAGAGCTGTAGTGCTGCTGCTGCTGCTGTCACCACTGAGAGACAGAGGACATAGTGCTTCTGCTGTCACCCCTGAGGGATAGGGACCATAGTGCTGCTGAAATCACCCCTGAGGATGAAGGCTGTAATGCTGCTGCCATTACCCCAGAGAGATGGGAGCTATAGTGGTGCTGTTGCCTCACATCCCAGGGATGTGTGCTATATTGCTGCTGCTGCTGTCACCTATTAGAGACGGGGAACAAAGCACTGCTGCTGTTACATATAAAGGCAGGTTGATTTGAGATTACAAAGTTGAGGTCAGCTACACACACACACACACACACACACACACACACACAGAGTGGGCAGGATGCAGATGATGGAGACTGCTGTTTCCAAATAACCCCCTTCCATCTCTGAAAAGTGCCCTATCAAACAGCTGCCACCAGCAATTTAATATGATATGCAAGCCAGTGCCAGTGTCAGCAACGGCTAGGAAGAGGCTGATGGTGTCGAAAGTGACAGTGGCATATTGTCGCATTGAACAGGAATCCATTGATTTCGTTCATGCTAAAGGGGGAAAGATAAATAGCAAGTTAGGACCACATTGGACCACAAGGGCTATATTAAATTCAACTTCAGGGTACTGACAAAGAATCCTGCTCCCCGACTTTTTTTTTTTTTGTGGGCCTGGCTTGCTCTCTCTCAGTCATGTCCCTGCCTCGCCTCATCCCCCAGAACTTACCACCCTTCCCTGGCATTCACCCTGGATTGCCCCCTAGGGTGGGGCCACTGGAGGAGTTCCCCCCATAACTCCCTGAATGGTCCCATGGTGTTAGTCCGGTGGAGGCGTGCCTCAGTCAGTAGTGTGGGGCTCTGTGGGGACAGGCATCATCCTGCAACAGCCAGAATCACCAATTTTCCCTGTTGTTGGGAGGTGTGGCACACAGTGATGTAGGGGCACATGCACCCACATCTGGCACACCTCCCAGAACTCTCAAGCCTTGGATGCACAGGCCCCCGGCCTCCTCCTGGGGTGGGTCGAGCACCGAGTACTTCCTCACCCTTCCCATGGAGGAGGAGGAGAGCAGTCCTTTGGACACTCAGTCCTCCTCACCCAAATTAGCCCTCTGACTCCCTGAGCTCACCTCTGAACTCGGGTCATCAGCGTCACAAGTGGAAATCCAACTGCTGCATTGATGGGCCAGCTTCCCCTTAGTTATTTGTTTCTTTGCCTCAGTTTCTTTCTCTAGCTCCTTATTTCTTTTCTTAGTTACTAGTTCTCTGTTTTCACTTTTATCTCTCACTTTCACCTTAAATTGTGCCTTTTCCCGAAAATACCTTTTACTTGTTATGCTTATACTGGACCTCTTATAACTCTTCTCTACTCTGACTAATACTTTTTCCACATACCTATCCATTTTTCTCTTTATTTCTACAGGTCTGCTATGATGTCAGCCTCCTGCCTATCAGTCAGGTTTCAGTTTAGTTTAATTGTTGAACCAAAGTCTTTACAATTATAAATTAAAATCACAGTTAGATAAGTATAATATAGAACATACAGAGAAAAGTACAATCATATTGCATTTCCACATATTGCATCTTCCTTACTGTATTACATTTATGTACATATAGGCCCAGATATTCAAAAGGGTTGCGCATGACGCAACAGTGTTGCACCATGCGCAACCCACTGATGCGCCCCGGTGCAATATTCAAAGGAAAAAGGCGCTGGCACAAATCCCGATGCGCCAGAGTGCATCAGTAATGGCGCAGGCTCAGGTGGGGCGTGGCCTGCATACCCTGCACAGCCTGATATTCAGCCCAGGATGTGCAGAGCCATGCATGTGCACAACCCTACCCGCGCCAGCACAAAGTTGATCCCCAAAAAAAGGAACAATGGATGGCCACCCACAGGTGAGCTGCTGCATTGCAGGGCACAACATGGCAGCTGCCACCTGTTGGTGACCACCCAAGCTCCGGCTGCACCTGGCGGCACCCCCCATGCCCAATCACGGGCATTTGTAAAAAATAACCCCAAACTCCCTGGTGGTCCAGTGGACCGTTATCTGCCCAATCGCGGGCATTAGTAATAAAAACTAAATATATCTGTCCAATATCCCTGGTGGTCCAGTGGACTCTCTAGCCAATCACGGGCATTAGTAATAAAACTAAAATATCTGTCCAATATCCCTGGTGGTCTGGGGTATCCCCCCACTTACACACTTAGCTCCACCACCCGCTGCCCCGGTCAGCTGGTGGTGTGGCACCACCGCCTCCGCCCACCGCCCGTTGACTGACAGTGTCGGTGGGGCAGTCGCCCGATGGTCCACACGTGAGCCAATGGGTGCGCTATACTGTACTACACATTCCAGATATGTGAATGATCCCATTCACATATCTGGAATGTAATAGTATGGGCTGTACCATTAGCTCACGCTGTGGACAAATGGGCATACAGCCCCTACTGGCGGTATCAGTCGGTGGGCGGGAGGGCAGGCGGTGGGGTGCTGCCGCCCGCCGGCTGACTGGGGAAGCGAGTGGTGAAACTCCAGTGAGCAGGTGGGGAGGGGTACCCTGGACCACCAGATAATGGTGAGCTATATTTTAGTTTTATTACTAATGCCGCGATCCGCAGATAGCAGTCCACTGACCACCAGGATATTGACATATTTTTAGTTTTCATTACTAATGCCCACAATCGGGCAGATAGCAATCCACTGGACCACCAGGGATATTGGACAGATATATTTATATTTCATTACTAATGCCCGTGATCGGGCAGATAGCGGTCCACTGGACCACCAGGGATATTGGACATATTTTTAGTTTTCATTACTAATACCAGCAATCGGGCAGATAGCGGTCCACTGGACCACCAGGGAGTTTGGAGTGTACTATATTTTACTTCAGCCAGCTATCGGGCTGTGCAGCACATTGTTGGCTGCAGGGGCGTCAGTCCCAGCAATACTGCCTGGCAGGGGCAACAGGCGCAAAGTCGTCGAGGATCAGTGCTGCATGCAAATGAGGCCATAATGACATGCAAATGGCCCCATTTGCGCCTTGCATACATTATGGCCCCATTTGCATGTCAAGTTTTGAATATCGCGGTTGCTGTGCATAGCGCAATGGACTTGTGCTAGCGCATCCCCATGCTCCACTCTGGCCACTTGTGCTGGCACAGTGCCACTGTGCCAGGCACACTGCGGGTGGCCAGGGTGCGATATTCAACACTGCTGAGCCATGGCGCAGCTCCGTTTAATATCGCCCAGTCCACACCCCTGTGCAGCCAAGTTGAACTGTGCCCAAGCTTGCGCCACAGCCTGGCGCAGTTTGAATATATGGGCCATAATCTCTATCCTATTTACTCAATTGACTCATTCAAAGAATGAGCTAGTTCATACCTTTCCTTACTTATTGCACATTTGTTTCCTTATTCATTCAGCAGCTCTATAAAGTATTACCTTCCCTCCAGATTGCTGCACTCCTACCCAAGCATATCCCTGTAATTGCCATCCCCTGTAAACTAATTTTGGCACACTGTCAGCTCTGTTTTATCCAAGTATTTACTCTCCTTGAATTGCTCTGAAATTGTTTCTTTATTGTACCTGTACTCCTCTGTAACTAAATGTTGTACCAATTACACCCCTTGGATTTGCTCTGAACTTGTTTCCTTGAATACCTGTACTCCTCTGTAACTAAATGCTATACCAAAACACCTCTGTAATCAAATACTGTACCTGTATACCTCTGTAACTAAATCCGGGTCGCCCCTGAAAAAGGGACCTTCGGGGCTCAGTGGGCCTACCCGATCACCAAAATTGAATAAATAAATCAATTATGCTAATAATTAGCTAGTGTTTTTAAAACAAAATTATCCCAAGTATAGAATAAAATCACTGTTAACTCACTGGAATCCATACCAAGCTGATCTAAGGCATCTACATTAAACACTGTCTTTAACAAAGTTTGCCCAAGTTTACTGTACCATTTGCAAGACCACAGTACATGTATACTGTCTTCTTTTTCCTCTATCTGACACTTACAACATTCATACAGTAGATTCTTTGTTGTATCTTTTAAGTAAAATATTGCTTTCAAAAACTTCAAATTTATATCTAATAAAAGCAGTTCTCAACTTTGGATCACTCAAGCCTTCAAGGTAGTATTGTAATTTACCTTCATTATAATTATTATTTGCAAACCAATGGGGAATATCTTGAATTAACAATCCATGTCTCATCTGTAGTAATCCAATAGTTTCTAGCCATTTTTTGGATATATGATCTGTACTGTAGACATAGAACAATTTCTCATTTTACATATCTTTTTAACACTTTTAGATTGTACTTCTCCAATAGTGTGTCAATATTTCTAAGCCAAGGAGAAATATAACATCCTAACAGTAGCCCTTTTTAGTTTTCTAATAAATACATTTTAGATATACTTTCTTCTGGTAACCTGGTCAGTCTAAGCACCTGCCTGTCAGATAAGTATTGTGTTTATGTTTAACCTTCCCTGTTTGACATATTTTTTCCCTAAAGAACTATGCATCATTTGTAAACCTATCACTTTTCTAATTTTACAGGAACTACTGGATGTCAACCTGAGACCCTCATCCAAGGCTCTTCAAAGAGCAGGTAAGTGATCCCCTACTTTTAACTATGCTAGGCAGGTAAGCTATTATCTACAACTTCCCTTTCATTCCAGTGAGGCTCAGCCTGAGGGAAGGGGTGGAATCACTCAGATGGTAACTTTATACTAGCTAACTTGAATGCATAATGTCTCAGGGGAAACAATTTTGTTTTAATGAAAATGTCTTCAGTGATAACCTCTGGTCAGTCAAGCAGCTGCTATGTATTAGCCTGATATAAGAAAAAAACTAAAGCTGAACTAGAACCTACAAGCTTGTTTTTTATCTTTAATGGCCAGAAGCATCCCTGCATTCTGTTTTCCCCCTTATTTTATTTATTTATTTCTATATTTTTTACTCTCTTTGTCCTCCTACTGCTCTGATCCCTGGACTCTCTTCAGTGTGGACACATGGCATGACCCAGTCCCACCTGCCTGAAGTCCCAGGCTTACCTTCCAGTGAGTGGGGTCCCTCTTCACTCCTCTGATTCCCTACCCCCTAGATCTAAGCCCCCTGGGGCAGGACTGCTGGCTCCTCCGGCAACCTTTCTGGAATCTAGACTGGTAACCAGGGAATGAAGGTAGCACTGGAGTCAGGCTGAAGGACCCAGCACTGGACATGGAGGTCAATCACTGGACCCACCATCAACTACTGAGGACAGGTCCATTTAGCAAGCTAAAGTTACCCCCTGTAATGTGGACGTGCAATGACGTCTGCACAGGCAGGCTGCTGACATCCATTGCTGCTCCACCCCATACAGTGCCAGTTCCTGTATGACCCTGATCTCCATTGGGGCCCACTAAGGAGCCAAGTGAGACCCATAACCCACTCCAAGAAAGGAGAGTAGTCTTCTGGATGTTCAATCCTCTCATTCCTCTGTCAGTCCCTGCAGCCTTAGTCCATTCCTGAACCCAGGTCACCAGCATGGCATGAGGTGTGGTGTTCAGTGCCACTAGGCCAGCTTGTTTCTCCCCTTATCAACAACAGTGCAAATAAACATCCCAGCTCTTACTTCACTCACTGAAACGTCTGCACAGCTGTCCCTAAGGGGGCTAACTGCCTACAAGGATACATCAGGCCTGTGAACATAAACAAAATAAGTTTTTTAGGCACAGTCCAGTTCTTTTTTTTTTCAGTATCAAGTTAATGCATAGCAGCCATTTTGATTCTGACCAGAGTTTGTTTTAAGAGCCACACATGTGCACTGATGCTTGTTTTTTTGCTACAGGAATCTTTATCTGTCAGAGCCACTGACTCAACAGTTGCTGCATGCTCTTTGTAATTTAGGAATCCCTGCTGTACATTGACTGATGTACTGTATACAGCCTTGGTGATTCTAAGACTCTGGGTGAGTCATGAGTGAGTGGTCAGGTCTGCCAGGTGGGGTACAGAACTTGATTGTGCAAGAGTTGGGAGACAGATGAGTGCTGTCATGAACAGAGGAGCTGGTGACAATGTAGCATTTTGAAGCCATGGATTATAGACCTAAAAATAAAAAAATGGAAAACAAAATGGTAAGATAGGCTAGTTACTGAAGATAAATGTTTTTAATTTGTTGGGTGTATTCCTAAGGTGTTGGGTGGGGATAGGTTGTTATACAAATATGTAGAAATGTTATTTAACGGGTTATGGCAAGAAATGGGTATTAATGTCTTTTACTTTATTAACATGGCTGCAGGCATTTTTTTTTTCAAATTTCTGTTAGGCATGGATCATTCTTTCTTTCCTTCTTTCTTTCTTTCCTTCTTTCTTTCTTCCTTTCCTTCCTTCTTTCCTTCTTTCTTTCCTTCTTTCTCTTTCTTTCTTTCTTTCTTTCCTTTTGACTTTCATTTCACCAGAAAAGATATACTGAGATGAGTACAGCTCATTTCCAGATGTGTCCTGGGGGGAAAGGGGAGAGGAGGCAAAGAGGTAAATCAAAAACAATTAAACAGGTGGTACAGGTACAAATTAAAGCAAATGTACCAAGCAGTAATGATTAGGCTTAATCAGTGATTATCCAAGCTAAGCAGGAAGCAGCAGTGGAAACAAGACAACACAAGTTTAAAGTGTGTTGTGTGATTTGTATTGAGAATGGTGATGGTGCTTTAATTAGGAGATACAGGAGAAGCAAGGAGGGATAAGGGGTAAGCAAGCAAATAAAAGATAGAATGGGTGTGAGTAAGCAGGTGGGATGAGGAAAATAAATGAGGAGACAAGGCATGAGGGAGACGGAGAAGGGAGTAGGTGGGTAGAGGTGTGCAGAGGAGGTGGGGAGAGGATCAGGTGCAGTTACAGGAGGGAGAGGTGACGTCATGCAGAATAGAGGATAGATAGTGAAGGGATGAGGCAAAATAGATGGATAAGGGGAAGAAGTTCCAGAATAAAGGGAAGCAGAAGGAGAAAGTGGCCTGACTGTTGGAAATCATCCTGGGGGGGAGTAAGGGAGCAAAAGTTAGAGCTGTGAAGATTGTAAAATGTTGGGGGGTGGGGAGAGGATAGAGATGAGATAAAAGGGGAGAGAGCCAAGCCAGTATTTGGCTATAAAGGAGGAGCAGTGGCCTAGGTGTCTGGCTTCAAAAGAGGGTAAGGAGAGAGAGGTGTAGAGAGGAAGATGTGGAGGGTTGGGGCAAAAGTCCAGAGCAAAATGACAGAAGCAGTAAAAGAGGGTGTCCAGTCTGGATAGGATGAATTTGGGAGCAGCACTGTTGACTATGTCACCATAGTCAAATATGGGGAGAATCATTTACTGAAGAACGGCTCTGTGGGCCAGTAAGGGGATGCAGCCATGGTTCCAGTACAGCGCATCTATTTTGGGGTGCAATGTTTTTGTGATTGGTATCCACATGTTCAGAAAAGTTGAGATATCTGTCAAGTCAGACCCTGAGGTACTTGAATGAGGACACATCCTCGGTAGCAGACCCATCCAGGGTGCAGAAGGAGAGGAGAGCAGTAAGCCTACTGAGTTTTGTCTGGTGCTAATGGTCATGGAGTCCTGTTTTTCTTTGTGTTAAGGGCCAGGTGATTATACAGGAACCAGAGCTGAATGTTGTCAAAGTCCAGCTAGAGTCTGCTTATCAGATTGGTGTGGGAGGGGCCAGAGGCAAATAGGACTGTATAGTCAGCATACATGTGAATGGACACTGGGATGTAGGCAGCAAGTAAGTGATTTAGGAAGATCAAAAAGAGTATTGGTCTTAGGATAGAACCTTTGGGGACACTGGTGCAGATTGGTGGGCAGGGAGTTACCTGTTCTAACTGATTAAGTCCTACCTTCAAGGAAGGAACAGAACCAATTAGTTGCAGAGTTTGAAAGCCCTGCTGCTGTAAGCTTGGTGAGGAGAAGGGGTGGGCTATAATGTCGAAGGCCTTATCAGGTCAACAAAGATGGCTTAGGTTATATGGCTCTGATCCATGCCTGATAGAATGGAGTCAGTAAGGCAGAGGAAGAAGGATGAGATGGAGTGGAATTTATGGTACCCAGACTAGAAAAGGGTGAAGACGGAGGAAGAGTCAAGGAAAGGGGAGAGCTGAGATAGCACCAAATGCTCTTGGAGTTTGGCAAGGGTAGGGAGTAGCGAGATATGGCAAAAGTTGCTTGGTCTGGAGGAGTCACCACCTTTGGGCAGTGGTATGACTGTGGCATGTTTCCAGGTTTCGGGGACAGAGGCAATGGTGAAGGAGAGGTTTAGAAGGGAGGAAATTGGGAGGGTGATGGCGGGGGCAGAGACATGGAGGAGTTTAGGGTTGAGCCCATCAGGGCTCTTGCTCTTGTTAGGGTTGAGGGCTAGGAGAATCTTTAGGGTGTCAGCAGGTAAGATAGGAAAGAAGGAGAAAGGTGGTGTTACTAAGTGTGGGAGTGGCGATTGAGTAGGGAGGACAGGGGGAAGGAAGAGTGAAGGCAGGAGGCAAGTGTGAAGAAAGTATTGAACTCAGTGGCCACCATGAGGGGGTCAGAAATGGTGGCATCTCTTGCCTTGAGGATTGGAATGGTGGACTGGGCCAGTGGGGAGAATAAGGCATGGATGACCTTCCAGAACTTGGAGTGGGTGGTTAATGTTGCTCTGAAAGGCAGAAGTAAAGTACTCATCTTTAGCAAGCATAGTGGCACTTGTGCAGGCATCATGAAAGGCTCAGTATTTAAGTGAGTCCACAGGAGAGCCTGAGCCTGAGTACTTGTGAGCCTTCCATGCAAGATCCTGTGCATGCAGGCAGTCCAGCAGTTCAGCTGCAATCCAGTGGAGGTGATAACCTCTGACTCTGGTTTTCCTGGGGGGGGGCTGTTGATCCCAAATAAACAGGAATTTGAACTTAAAATAATCTAGGGCAGGCTTAATGGTGCTGGAGGTGGAGATGGGCCGACAGTTAGTTGCAGCTAAATCCTCATGGATGGAGGACAAATCCAAAGACCTGAAGGACCAGATTAGGAGGAGTTTGGGAGCGGCTTTTAGGCAGTGTATTTAATGCAGTAGCTCATATAGTGGTCACTAAGGGCATCTGGCAGGATGCCAGAAGCAATAATGTGGTGATGATGGGAGGTGAATGCTCAGTTTAAAAGGGTATACTTGAGAGATTTATGGTTGTGTCAGGTGTGGTTGGAGATCAAATGAGTGAGATTGAGGAATGTGATTTGATGGTGATTTCTGGTGTGAGAAGGGGAGAACCAATTGAAATTAAGGTCCCCTAGGACAAGCAATTCTCCTGGAGAAGCATGGGTGGAGATAGTGGTGAATAGACCAGTGACAGAGGAGGAGGAGAAGGAGGAAGAGGAGAGGCCTGGCTGGCAGTAGACACCAGCAAAAAAGATGGGGCAGGAAAAAAGGATGGAGTGTTTTAGAAGTAATAGTTCGTAGGCAGACAGGAAAGAGATAGAGAGTATAGGGGTGAATTGGATGGAGGAGGAGGAGAGGTTAATGGCAGTATCACCACCCTTGCTGGTATGATCATGCTGGGTGCAGCAGTACCCAAGGATGGAGAGGGAAGTATCTGGGATTTCGGGGAAGAGCCATGATGATGGCGCATATGTCGATACATAAGCCCATACAGTGGACCACCAATGTCTATATTTGGTTTACTTAGCATAGCGGCAACCATTTTTTCATTGTTTTATATTGTTTTCAGGACAGCTATGTACATTAATACTTTGAGAAGTGACTTCAAGCAGATGCCGAAAGTGAAGTGAAGCAATTTACTATTGTACGCGGCCAGGACATTGAACTCTAAAACAGACTTAAACCTGTTTATGTTATGCTATGCTAGCCATTGTAACCAAATGAAACAACACAAGTGTAGATAAACCTTCCATGTTTAATCTTTGTACACATAAATAAAGTCTCTTTCTTCATTGGCCGGCTATGGTCTGAACATTTAAGGTGCTGACCTTATATCCACAAAAGTGGGTTCTCTGTAACTGTAGTTAACACATCTGATTGGAGGTTAACCATGAATGGTTGCAGGAGGTCAGCCTTTGGAAGGAGGCTCCTGATGTTGAGGTGTGCCATTCTTAACCTTTTGGGAAGGCAGGAGATTGAGGAGAGAGTAGGGACAGGACTGGGCTCAATATCTACTGCCACTAATAGCAGCAGCAAAATAAGGAGCTTAACAGGAAGGGAAATCCTTCTGCTTGGTGGAAGGGAGGGAGTGTAGGGGTGGGAGGGGGGATCATGGGAGGAAGGGATCTAAGAGAAGTGAGATAGAGGTGGAGGAAGGGAGGAGTGAACTGCCAGGGATCCAGGAGGAATGGGAGAGAGTGGAGAGGCAGGATAAGGGAAAGGTAGGGGAGGGGTATGCGGACTGAGCTGCATCCTAATTGGCATTAAAAGTGCCAGCTGTCCACAGCATTCTGCACCAGCTGTATGTGATGTACCAGTCTCCCAGATTACCCCAAGTAAGGAGTATTACAGCAAGTGCTCAAGTAATTGAGAATCCCCTTAGTGAATTAATTTATGAATACATGACAGTATGATGAGTATGATGAGAAGGAGTGAAGCCCAAATGATTAGGTTGATACAACTGATCCCCAAGGAGAGGAGCAAGATGACTGCCAGAGTAAGGAAGTGGACAAGTTAGATAGAGGAAGAAGCAGACTAAGGATCCATATCAATGATCAGTAACCACACTTGGGAGACTTCAGTACCTGGTTATGTACTGTTCAGAAGAGACTGAGGTGCAAAATTGGGGGTGGAGTGGCCCTGTATGTCAATGAAAATATCAAAGCTACAGAAATTCAGAATACACATAAGGAGCCAGAAGAACTGTGGGTCACCATGGAAACATGAAATGGGACAGCCATACAGACTAGGGTTGTTTACAGGCCCCCAGACCAGTGGGAGGACACAGACACATTACTGTTAGAAGATATACAAAACATGACAGCTAAAGGGGTGGTTCTAATAATGGGAGACTTCAACATGCCAGATACAGATTGGTCAATACCAGAGGGACATCTGCCAGAACTAGACACATGGTGGATTCCAGGCAGGGGGAGGACCTCAAACAACTGGTACAACAACCCACAAGAGATAGGGCTATCCTAGATCTACTACTGACTAACAGGGATAGGATCACAGATCTCCAGGTAGAAGGTCACCTGGGGGCCAATGACCATCACATAGTATGGTTCAATTTGGCCACTAGAACTAAATCATCCCATTCCAAGGCAAAAATATGGGACTTCAGAGGAGCTGACTTTGATAAGATGATCAACAGAGTTAAGCTAGCCCTGGCAAAAAGAAATACAGGTGAGGGGGTACAGGCAAAGTGGACAAGCATTAAGGATGCAATACTTGAAGCAAAATCCCATTGTGTTAGAGAGAAAAGGAAGTGCAAAAGAAGAAGGAAACCACTTTAGTTCTCAAAACCAGTAGGAGAAAAGGTCAGAGCCAAAGGCTGGCCTTCAGGAAATATAAGGGAACACAGCAGGATGAAGATAGGTAGGCAAACCACACTTCCCTAAGGGAAGCAGGGAAGGCAGTAAGGCAGGCAAAGGCCCAAACCAAGGAAACACTAGCACAAACAGTAAAAGAAGGTGGCAAGACTTTCTATATATATATATATATATATATACAATAGTGAAAGGAGAAAGTCCAGAGGGGGTATTGCTAAGATCAAAGGAGATAAGGTGGTGTGTGAGGATGAGGACCATGTAAAATCATCTGTCCTAAATAGATACTCCTGCTCAGTATTTACTGAACAAAAGGTAGGGCAGGGCCCACAGCTCAGCACCATGGACACAGAGAGGAGGGAGGTGTGCACTAGTCCCTTCACAAAAAAAAAAGGGTCCTACAAGAGCTCGATAAACTCAGGCTGAACAAGGCAATGGGACCTGATGGCATACATCCCAGGATACTAAAGGAGTTAAGGGTGGAACTAGCAGAGCCATTATCAGAACTGTTTAGTGAGTTTCTGAGCACAAGAGAGGTCCCAGAATTCTGGAGAAGGGCTCATGTGATCCCACTCCACAAGAGTGGTAGCAGGGAGGAGGCAGGGAACTACAGACCAGTCAGCCCTACCTCAGTAGTGGGCAAGATTATGGAGGTACTCTTTAAGGAAAGGATAATGCAAAACCTGGACTCCATAGGAGCACAGGATACAAGACAGCATGGGTTTACAACAGGAAGGTCCTGTCAAACTAATCTCATAGATTTCTTTGACAGGGTAACCAGAGTGGTGGACCAAGGGGGAGCAGTTGATGTCACCTACCTTGACTTCAGCAAAGCTTTCGACACTATTCCACATAGAAGATTGATTAATAAGCAGGGTAGGCTCGGGTGGGTCAGAAGTTGGTCAACTGGGTGGTAAATTGGTTGACGGGCAGAAAACAAAGAGTGGTGGCAAATGGTATACAGTCAGAAGAGATGCAAGTAACAAGTGGGGTACCTCAGGGATCAGTCCTGGGGCCAGTCCTCTTCAATAACTTCATCAGTGACATTGCAGATGGACTGGAGGCTAAGGTTTGTCTGTTTGCAGAGGACACCAAGATCTGCAACAGAGTAGATGATCCAGGCAGGGTGGGTTGAATAAGAAGAGATCTGGATAAACTGGCAAAATGGTCAGAAGAGTGGTAACTGGGGTTTAGTGCAAAGAAGTGCAAGATCATGCACATAGGGAAGAAAAACTTGAAGCAACCTATAGGCTGGGAGGGGAGTTGTTGGCAGTCACAAGGGAAGAAAGATACTTGGGCATCATCATCACCGATGACCTGAAATCATCCAAGCAGACCACTAAAGCAGTAGGTAAGGCTAGAGGGATGTCAGGGTGTATTAGTAGGTGTATTGCAAGTCGGAAGAGGGAGGTAATAATCTCTCTTTACAAGACACTGGTTAGGCCCCATCTGGAGTACTATGTGCAGAACTGGAGGCCACACCTTCACAAGGACATTAACCACACTGAGACAGTCCAGAGAAGGGCAACAAAATGTTGCAGGGACTGCATCAGAAAATATATAATGACAGATTAAGGGAGCTCTATATGTATACCATAGATCAAAGGAGGGAGAAAGGTGATATGATCGAAACATTCAAACACCTTAGGGGCATTAACAAGGTGAAAGAGTCTAATGTGTTTCAATATAAGAAAAATTGCAGGACAAGAGGACACAGCATGAGATTAGAGGGAGGCCAATTAAGGGGTAATGTGAGGAAGTTCTTTTTCAAAGAAAGGGTGGTGGATGCATGGAACGGCCTACCTCAGGAAGTGGTGGATATGAATACAGCACAGGGCTTCAAACAGGCATGGGATAGGCATAAGGGAGCAATACAGATGAGTATGAATAGATAGACCATTGACAGAGCAAAGGCTGATGGCACATTTATAAGGTAGGAAAAAGAAACGGGCAGACTGGATGAGCCTTGTGGTCCTTATCTGCTGTCAACTTCTGTGTTTCTAAGTTTTTATGAATAGAAGGCCATATCAAGGAGTAGAATGCCAAAGGTCCAGAAAAGTGAAGAATGAAAATGAGACCTAATGGCAGAGGTGGCAGAGGTACAAGAGAGAGACAAGTCCAGAAGGACAGCTGCAGGTAGCTAAAGAGGAAAGAAAAAATTAACAGGCGGTATCAGATAGGAAATCCAGTACTCTAACACTGTGTGCACTGCTGAACAAAGTTAGATGCAGAAAAGAGGGTAGCAAGCCTTGGAAACTCATGAAAAAGTCCAAAATTATGATGCACTCAAGTCATAGATGTGAGGCACACACCTGTTTTCCAAGAATGAAATCCAAAGTTTTATTCGGTGCAACAGTATTTAAATGCAGGCTTCCTTGCTCATAGAACTGTGCTCCCTCCAACACTTCCCCTGCGCTTCGACCAAGGTATGGTCTTCCTTAGGAAGAACTGGATTTAATTCTTGGAAAACAGATGTGTGCCTCATGTCTATGCTTTGAGTGCAGAGTAATTTTGGACTAGTATCAGGCAGGAGACAGGAACTCAGACAGACATTACCGAAGGATAAGTATACCCCACAAGGAAGTAATCTACAGCATGACTACCAGACAGCACAGTAACAAGAGTGCAGGCCAGCAGCTACAGCAGCAGATAAAATCAACCAGAGGAAGGAGCAGCACGAAGAAACAGCTGAAGGAAGCAACAATGCCAAAGGCCTGCAGAGAAAGAGACAAGCTGGAAACCAAGCAAGGAAACAGAATGCAACCCCATCAGCAAGTAGAGACAGGGCCTCAGCTGCACCACATCAAGCCAACCACTAGCAGGGAGGGTTCATAGGTCATGGTCAGCCCAGGCAATGCAAGAAGCCTAAACAGCTGATGTATGACTCCCCCCAAGAGACAGGCAGACCAGCAGACCATGAAGGCAAGCAGACATGAAAACCCATGGGGTCCAGCAACATAACAGCACCTAAAATATAGAGGAGTGTACACTGAAAAAGAGTATCAGCCACAATCACAGTGAGGGTGGGACAGCAAAGAGGAAAGCAATAAGGTTGAAGACATGGCAGCAGGGGCGCATGGAAGAGTCAATGGGTAGACAAGAAGAGTGCAAGAGGAACCCTCCCCCCCCACAGTGGATAACTAGCAACAGAGCCAATAAGCAGCTGAGCCTCAGAGGTCAGGGAAACAACAATGGAAGTCAGGATTAGAGGTAGGGTGAGAGGGTTCTAAGTCATAAAGGTGACCACCAAAAGGTGATCACTGTTACGGTGAAGTCATAGTGCCAGAAATCTATTTTGGAACTGTGACTCCCTGGCGCACAGCAAAATGGCATTGGGGACTTACATTTTTAACACTTCGCCTCCAGCATCCCTCTACTTAAGGATTCTTAACTCCATAGGGGTGCATATCAGGGGGGTGTAAAATGTTAACAAAAAAAGATAGGGGCCAGGCACAACAAAAATGTACCTGCGCCCAGACCCAGCACCCTGTCCACCCAAGCCGTGAACCCACCCAGCATGGGACCAGCTCTGCAGTCCACTGCAGCAAAACCCCTCAAAACCCATCCTGCCCCTTGCTGAGCATGCTCGCTCCCACCACCCTGTGCATGCATTTGTGTAGTGACATCCTGCCCCTACATGTGTGAACCCACCCCATCCAGTCACCTACCTTGTTGGTAGCCCCATGACATGCACCACGATTGAGCTGCCATTTTGCAGTTTGCTCAGTCGCAGTCTAGCATGTCATGAGCTACCGGTGAGAGCTGCTACCTCACCAAGAACAATGAAACCAGAACATATAATTATATAATGTTCATGGCAGTGGGCATGGTGTACATTGAGTGCTGCCCCACATAACCCCAGCAAGACTTATATTCAACAGCATGAGGTTATAATGTCATTGCAAATATAGAGTGGCAAACAATGCTGCAAGAAAAACAGTGTATGCACAAATAAGGTTGGAAAAAAACACCAACTGAGAAAAAATCAATGGGGAAAGTGTAAAGTTTTTGTTTTTGAGGGGGTCTCAGGCCTCTGCACACCCCGACATGGGGGACTTCACCACCTCCCTGGAATTTTTATAATCAGCTCCTAGGAGAAGTGGACCTTGGGGCAAGGAGAAAATCAGGAGGGGGAAATGTGTTTTAAAAAAAAAAAATAGCTGCAACTCCTGGAAATGGGAAACCGAATCCTGGTCTCCACTGCTCCTTATGCTCCACGTGCCAGTGCCTTAGCCATGCCACCACTGGAGTGGCTCGACCAGGCACCTGCACCTGCAGCTACTTCTCCTCTCCCCCACTGGAGCGTACAGCAACAGGGGTCGTGGTAATGCCTGAATGCTGTAATACCCCTTTTGTTGTACATGTTTAGCACTTCTTGCAGTACAGTTTTAGCTGCACTGTTCAGGTTGCAACAGATTTACCCGGTACCATATTCAACCACATACAGTATTCTAAAGTGCTCTTACGATTCAGGCGATGGAGGTTGGAGAATGCTGCCGCACTATGTGTGTCTTGGGATGGATGGAACCAACCCTCTGTCTCAATCTGCTTTACAATCCAGTAGATGAAGTGGAGAGAATTCACAGCTATTAGGGTGGTAACTGGTTGAGGGCCAACAATTATCCCATTGCCAAAACACTCTACAAGACAGGAACTGGTAAGGAAACAATGCATTACGTAAGTTGCTTTTCACACTTTAATTTTTACAATTTTACATCAAGTATACTGTATTCTTGTATTCTACATACTGTACATACATTGTACATCACATGAAGTTATTATATATGTTTCTGTTTCATTTTTTGTTAATATATCTGCCTAGTTCATTTTTTTGTCTGGTCCTCCAAGCTTTTTGGTAATTTGCTTTCATTGTGGCTTTTTGTGGTTTTGCATGTTCTGTTTTTTTTTCCTGTATTGTTTGACATTTTGTCCCATTTTCTCTGTAACCCCTTTCATGAGTTCTAATTGAAACTGTGCCTCAGCTCAATGTGCAACTCTCAGTCAGCAACTTACAAGTAAAATAAAATACGTCTGTTAAAAAATGTGATTCCTGCTGCGTATAACAACATAGTCATCCCAAGTTCTTGTTGGCAGAAGTCACATTTTCTTTCTATTTATTGATTTATGTATGTATGTGTTTATTTATTGAAAACTTCAGAGATTACTTTTGAGCACAAGTGCTCATTTACAAAGGTTCCATGTCAACTACATAGTCACAGAAAACATCACAAGTACAGTAAACAATGCCAGAGGAATTGCAGTTGAGTCAGGCTCAAAGTACAAAAGACAAAACAATTACATTTGTTTTGAAAAAAATCTATACAGAATGTTATATAAAAAGTCACAGATTTTATAAGAGAGAAATGGAATAAAACAGTTTAATGCTTGCAATTGCATTGGACTGCAAAGGCAGACAGTAAACATCTCTTAAATTGATTAAGTTTGAAAAAATTCATTAGCAGCCATGGAGCCATGACAGCAAATTATCACGTGCCCAGCTGAATACACTGGAAAGAAGGCTTAAGGATATTCCTGGCCATGTTCGTGGTGTGCTGGTTTGAGACTGTGCAGAAGCAATTTGTTCAAGTGCAGGAACGCATTTTGGCTAGCAGGTAGATCTGGAGCTTTATTCTGCTGGGTAAAGGTAGCCAGTTAATGAGTGTGTAGAGGGTACACCTGTCACTGTGGTTATATGAGTGTAGCTACAGTATCTGCACCAAGTACAGATCAGCATGCCCTTATTACAGATCAGCTTTACTCTGTTTAGCACCATGCCACAGGCAGTTGTGTAGACAGGAAGGACATAATGTATAAGTGACAGAAATGAGCTGGCCACAGTAAAGCATCTAGCATCCCCAATGAAACTGTTCCTGTTATGGTACTGTACAGGGCACCCAGTCTTCTGTTAATTATGGCCAAATGATTGTCAAGGGGAAAGTGGAGAAATTGTTTAACCAGTAAAGGCACACTAAGCTGAAGCTTGTTTCCAGGTGCGACCTAGAAACACATTGAAGCAAAGTGATTTGCTCAGGGTCACACAGTATGCAAATTGGGAATGTGGGATTCAAACCCAGGTCTCCAGATTTGCAGCTCAGTGCTCTTAACCACTATACTATACTGCCTCTTTACATGGGGGCAAAAGATAAGGGGTTTGAATTTAAAAGCCCCAAGAATGCTGTGAGCTACTGGTGTGCCGATCATTTGGTGCATAAGGCTTGCATCATTCTCCCGGCCAGCGATAAGGATTTTCATTCCCAAAGGCCAAATGCCACCGGTTAGACCAGCTTTTCTGTGGTCTAAAATCTGCCATTTGGGGAAACCTTTTTACTGGGCCTACAGCAAATATTTGGTTCAAGCTGCTGTACAGTGTGGAAACTGTCACAACTGTGCCCAATGTTCTAAAATCAGATGCATTTGCATCAAGGGAGTTTGGTACAGCTGTGCCAAAGAATGGGGCTGATGAAGGGTTTGATGCATGCTCTGCATGACCCTTTGAAAATCAAGCAAAAGGTGTCATCCAGCATTACTCCAATGAATTTGAAGGTCTCCACCTGGTTTTGCTCTTGGCTGTTTCGGATGACAAAGGGTGAAATGTTCCTCTTCTGTGTAAGGATACAGAAGAGCAAGACCTTAGTTTTTTGTTTTTATAATTGAGGGCCAGTTTTTTGTTGGAGAACCAGCTATCTAGTGACCTAATGTTACTGTGGAGAGTGGTGGTTAGGCTGTCGTGGTCAGGGTTTTTGAAATAAATGACGGTACCATCGGTAAAGAGAAGCACTTTAGCTGTCTAACAGGCATTGGGCTATTGATTTATAAAGAGGCCAAATAGTAGTGAACCCAAGATGGAGCCCTGGGGGATGCCAGTGTTTACTCCTCTAGTGTCGGACAAAGATTTATCATTCTTCACATGTTGGGAGGGAGTGATTGGTGAGATAATTGTTGAACTAGTTAACAGTGTTCTGTGACAAACCAAGACCAAGGATTTGTTAAGTAGGAGCATATGGTTGGCCAAGTCAAAGGCCTTAGTAAGGTCAATATACGTACCTCTGATTAGGTCACTATTGTCAAGGGCCTTGTGAACATAGCTAGTGTATTCTAACAGTGCTATGTTGGTAATGTGGAGCTTCCAGAAGCCATACTGCTGTACCCACTGAACATTGTATTTTTCAAGGTATGTGACAAGTTTGTCACAGACTCGCCTCTCGAGGGTCTTGGACAGAGGGGAGAGAATAGAAATGGGTCAGTAGTTAATAAGATTTGTGCAAACTCTGCTTTTGAAAACTAGCATAACCAGTGCAAATTTCCACTTCTCAAGGAACTGTGTCTAGATTTTGCAACTATAGGGACTGAGTCCTGAAGCCCAACTGATTTTTTTTGTGCTGTAAGTACTGATTATTGTAGTATTTTTGCTTATTTTCATTTGAGACCAAAACAAAAATGTTAGCCCAGTAAAAGGTATTTGCTATATACAGTGTATGCATGTTTTAAAACTGCATAATTGAAAAACCTTATGACAACCAATTTTCAGAAAACCATATTCATTCACTGTCTCACTCTCAGTACCAACAAATGCAGCTGCAAAGATTGACTGTTAGTACTGCACCCTAGTTTTAGCTGTTGTTAACTACTACATCAAAATAATGTTAAATTGGCAGCCACAGGAAAGGTCTAGGTCACTGAACTGTATTCTGCAAATCTGGCAATTTGAAAATCCAGCACCTTGTATTCTATTTTAGCTCAGGGCTCAGGTGAAATTACAGTTGTGACCTCCACTCAGTTCTACAGGAAGTGGAAATTAGTAGTCCAAGTCATAGTAAAAACCCTGTATGTTTTGATAATATTCTCTAAACTACCCTTTTCAATGTTGCGTTTCTTTTGCAGAAAAAAACATAGGTTTGAGGTAGGGCGCCTTTCATCTAATTTAGAAGGCTCTAAAAAGGCTCAGTGAATTGTGGTTAATGTATTCCTTTTCTCTGAATGAAAGCTGAGTGATCGCTCTGAAGAAGTAATATACGTTGTACTATAGCTGTCTGTGATTGCACAGGATAATTCAATTTCAAGTGGATTCCATTTCTTACATTTTGCTTTCTGCTGAATGATCAGCACTCCAAACTCATAACAATTAAAACAACTGAAATGAGACAACATGTATTTGATATTTAGCACAAAAAACACAATTGAATACTTCATTAAAAGTCATTTGCTGGCCACACAATTAGTGGATGCTGTGGAATGAGGAAACAAATATACCAAATGTCCAGCATTTTTAATAAAGAGTGGATTTCACCATTCTAAAAGTAATAATAGGGTTTCAGTACAGCACACACAAGTACCTCTTGTTTTAGCTATTATGCAAACTTCTATCTGATACAGTAGGGTTTCAGGTAATAGGGCTAATCCAAGTAACAGTATTTAGAATAAGCTTTAAAAGAAGGCTATGCTGGTGGATCATGCATTTCAGATTGCCTCATCAGCCTTAGTCCAAAATTATAAGGCAGCATTATGAGGTCTTCTGTATCCAGTTTAAAGTGGAGTAAAATAGCTCTGTTGTTCACAAAGGTATTTGGGTCCTGTCATTCTTTTCCCTATTAACAGGTGTCAATGAATTGAGTTAGTCTTCATGTGTGATATCAGTTTCAGGATACTAATTGAGCAGTTCACCTTAATAATTTTATTTAAACAAGTAGCAGCTTATAGAATACATTTTCTTTCTTTCTTTCTTTCTTTCTTTCTTTCTTTCTTTCTTTCTTTTCTTTCTTTCTCCCTTACACAGTTAACAAAGAATAATTAAATAAATAAATTATCTTTATCAAAAGAACAAGCATAAAGTTCAACAAGTATATTTAACCTGTATCATCAAAATGATATTCCAAATACTACAAATGAAACTTGTGTGACAAAAATTGACATTGACAGAAGATGAATGACATGAACACAATTTAATTATGAAATGTGTAGAAAAAAGAATCCTGCAAATTGTTTGGCCGAGAGCTCATCTCAGCTTGTCTAAATGTGACAACATAATCAGTTTTTAAAAAGTTCCTTGCGACAGCTTTATCACATTTCCACATAATGCTCTGCTAAACACTGACAACTTTACCCTCATTGAACCATCGTAGCTCTACTGAAAGATGGCCCCCACATCACTGCCCAGCTCAATGCAATAAATTGACCCACTGATGGGAGGCAGTAGCAAAAGATATAGTCACACAGCAATTACCTGAGGTGGCTCCTTCCTCAGCTTATGAGTTGTAATGGGCAGGAAAACACAGTCACATTATGCCTTTTTTTATGAGTTTCTTTTTTTTTTCACTTTCTATTTTTCCGCCTACCCCTGCCTCCTGCTCTCCGCTTCTTCAGGAGTGCCTGGCATCTGCCTCGGTTCCTTCCATACCTGGAGCCCTGCGGCAGCCCCCCCGTGTAGTCTTGGATTTCCCCCCAGGTGGGGACGAAGTAGGGCTTCAAGCACCCCGAACTAATGGCACTTTGTCAGTGCTGCTGCATGGGACAGGCAGGGGACCATTGAGGTCTCTGCTGGTGCTCTGTCTACCCGGAGCAAAGGAGGTGTTTTTCCCTGTTCTTTCCTGGGTGTGCCATGCTCCCTGACATCAAGGTGGAGCTACACTGACGTCTGGCATGCCCAACCCTCCTGGAATGGCTAAGCTCTTGCTGTACCCCAGGCCTCCGCCTGGGGTCAGTCAAGTACAGAACCTTGTACCCCCCTCCCTCCCTCCCTGGAGAAGGTAAGCAGTCCACGGATGCTCAGCCTTCTCCCCCCAACTGGCCCTCCAGCTCCCCAGGCTTGTTTCCAAACCCGGGCCGCCAGCGTCGCGAGCAGTAGCGCTACCGCTGAGCCGACGGTCCGGCTATGAGTTTCTTTTAAAATTGTATTTCACACCAACAGGATGCTGCTTTTTACCTGTTAATTACACGTTATAAAGCAGATACCATCATGTGACCTTCACCTAGTCAAGTGAACCCAGAAGAAGAATTAGCAATGGTTCAGAGGAGGAAAAGAGTGTCAGATCCAAAGGGGTTTCAAAAACCAAAAAGTAAAGGAGCCCCCTAGTGTCTGCAATGACTGGTAGAGCAACAGGGTCTATAGGGCAGAAAGGCATGCTGTCTGAAAATGGTTTAGCAGTGTTTCACTCTACAGTACAACTGACAATGTACTGAATAGAAAGATCACACACGTGTAGCTGCTAGCAGCTCATGCTACAACAGTAGCACCTGCTGACAATTAACCCCCAAGTATTAATCTAGTTAAATACTACTACAATACCCCAAAAATCATGTTTAAATATTTTACAACTTTTTTTTTATGTATAAAAATGTAATTCCAGTTCATACTAGCAATAATATACTCTTCTGTGTGGCATATCATGGGATAGCATCACTTCTTGAGTGCATGAGATACTTGGTCTGCAGCCCCCTGCCTCCTGCTGCACAATGCACCCCAGTCATTATGATATCCTGTACCATGAAGAGAACTGTAACCGAATGCTGCACCCCCCAAAAAAAAACAACAATGCAAAATACAGTTTTTCATATCAGTTTATATTCACATACAGTTACATTTTGATTATTAAGGGTAGTATATCATTTCTGAAAATAGGAACATTATAAACAGCTCCCAATTAGAAATCATTTCCTGTCCTCTTTAAGTCTGGCTCTCCTGCTCCTTTTTTCTTTTCTGGCACACTGACCATGAGTGTAGCATTAAAATAAAGTACAGACAACACATTAGTATAGTAAGTTTTTATTACAAAAACACTCACCACCACACATGGTTAAAATAACTTTATTGGTGCAAAATCAGATGGCCACGCTACTCGCGCGCTACGAAAAATAGGGTGTTCCACATTTGTGTCATTTGTCACACATTGCCATGGTCTCTGTTCCACATTGGCAGGTTTACAGGTTGAGAGGTATGAGGGTCATCAGCATTATGATCTCACTGACAGTGACATCACAGGTGACAGACCTGGCAGCTACTGAGTAGCTGTTCGTAAGCATCAGTAGTGTAACAGTCATTGAGGTCACAATGCAGGTGATGTAATGTGGGAATAAAGTTAGATATGTCAGTGGTCAGGCAGAGTGCTGTTCCACACAACACTCCTACTAACATCAGGTAAACAGACTTCTAGGCAATCAAAGGGAAAAGGAAAAAGTACTTCAGGTATAAAAGGTAATCTTTGACTGTGTTTAAAACTTAATATTAGTTTTAGGCACTACACCAGGAGCTGGATTTTCAAAGCACTTTAACATTTTCCTTTTTCATTTTTAACCAGGTGGTAGACTGGGCGCAGCCTTTTTTAAGCCATGCCTGACATTAAACAATAACAAAACTTACAACCATATATATAAAAAAGAAATACACACAATACAATGATTTCACATACAATTACACACAGTCCCATTGTTTAAATATGTAAAAAACTCCTTCTTAAAGTGCATTAGGTTATGTACTCCCTTGGTCAGTTAAGTGTATTCATTCGAGAGAAAGGATGCATACCAAGAAAAAGTCCTCCTAGTCACCTGCAACTTATATCTATGAACCTCATAGTCCTGAACCCCACTACTTCTTGTTATTCATTCCCTTTTCATTAGAACCAATGCCCCAGAAAGCACTTTGGGATCATTAGCTCTAGACACCCTAAATGCAAAATTCCCCAACTTGCATCGGATGCTCATTGTGTTATGTTGTATCCATGACACTCCAGACATTACCTCTTAGGTTCCCAACCCACCTGATAGGCTAGTGATGCACATGCAACACAGATCAAATTTCGCAGCATACATTGGAGTCCCCTTTCTCCAGTTCAACCTTTGCATCTGAAGAGGCTACAAGTACTACAGGAGTCCCTTGTACAACTAATTACTAAAAGGTAGGCCAAACCCTCAGAACTCAGCAGTTAGTTAGATACTGTATTTAATGCTTCTAGTTTGGGATGTTATGTTAAAGAACAGATTCTTGCTGATCATTATATGACACCACATATATATATATATTAGAGGCAAAAAACTCTGTTTAATGCATTAGTTAGGGTTGTTCCACAGCGACAAAAGTGAGGAAGTTGCTGTTAGGGTTGAAAACCCCCTTGGACCCCCCACCCCAACCGGCATTGGGGTGCGCATTGGGATCGTCAGCCTAACTCTCACCCCATGACATGTGTAAATCAGCAAGTAGGAGAATGGGGTGAGAGTTAGGACCCACGATCCCAATGCGCTTCTCCAAGCTGGTTGGGGGTGGGCAGGGGGGTCCAAGGGGTTTTCAACCCTAACAGCAATTTCCTCACTTTTGTCGCTGTGGAACAACCTAACTAATGCATTAAATGGAGTTTTGCCTCTAATTTCCTTCTTTTGAGAATGATAAGAAATAGTGATGTAATGTAGCGGTCGGGGCCCCGCGCCCACTGCATAATGCATTGAGGGAGGGCCCGCGTCCCGCCACATGATGTGTAGTGGCATAGTAACAGGCACAGCAACGCAAACAGAAATGCTAACAGTGGCGCATATGGTAACACAAGCATGAATGAGAACAGAAAGGGTAACTATTATGGTGGCGACGGAATGGTCTGTCACGCTGATGTGTTGTCACATAGTAACATGGTGCCTGCAAACAGAAATGTCAATGGGCATGGTGATGTAAAGTGAAACAGTAAGATAAACAGTACTGTAGACAGAAATGGCAAAAAATAACAGAAGCATAGCGCAAATGAAAGCGCAAAGGATAACGCACATGGTGGCGCAGACCTCAATGGTAAGTGAAGCAGTGCGGATCCATAAGCGGAAAGGGCAACAGTAACAGTAATGTAAGCACAAGCTTGTTTTCCCAAAACCTGCATTGAGAAAGACAGTGAGTACAAATAATATATGCAAAATAATGAGTATCGGCAGAAATGAGATCTTGGAATACTAAATACATTATATCTCAGGAACCGTATGACGAGAAAAAAATTTAAAAGTCATATTATTTACAACTGTCCTGGCTAATTTGGATCTGGGCTAAGAAATTTTGATGAAAAGTCCGTATCTCGTACTGTTTTGTGATACAGGTCTCTGAGGCACGCTAACGCCGTAATGTTATCCTATGGGAAAAAGAAAAGTTCGGAGCACCATAACTTTGCCTCCTGTAAAGTTTTTCACCAAACTACTGAAAGGCACATCTGTGGGCTGTTGGCTGTCTTCCCTCCAAATTTCAGGAAAAAAGACCAAACCGTTATTTTGCAGCAGGGCTCTAAATGATTTCTGTTAAGTGTCAGGCGCCGTAATGTTATCCTATGGGAAAAACCGTCAATTTTGGAGTGCCTTAACTTTGCCGTCATGTGATATTTTTTTACCAAGCTACCGAAAGGCACATCTGTTTTACTGTTGGCTGTCTTCCCTCCAAATTTCAGGAAAAAAGACCAAACCGTTATTTTGCAGCAGGGTGCCAAAGGATTCCTGTAATGCTTCGGGCGCTGTAATGTTATCCTATGGGAAAAACTGTCAACTTTGGAGTGCCAGAACTTTGCCGCCATGTAATATTATTTCAATACAACACTGAAAGGCACATCTGTGAGATGTCGGCTGCGTTCCCTCCAGATTTCAGCCCAAAACTTCCAACGGTTATTTTGCAGTGCAGTGCCAAAGAATTGCTGTCATTTTCCCACAGACTAGAAAATTACTGTCACAATTTGCAAAAGCTTTCACAAAAATTTGCGACACTTTTGTGAGCACGAAAGTAATTTGTGAAAGTACTTTTTCCAGAAATTTGAAAAACATATTTCTGGGGTGTTTTACCACAAAATAAAGACATGGCAAGCATCCTCAGGGCCCGACTAGGTGAATACAAAAAAAATTAGATTGCTAGAGGGTCCCAAATTTAAATGCCAACCATTTTCCTGATCACCAACTGAAAACAAAATGGCCAATTTGCAAAAGTAACAGGCCCATTTGCAAAAGTAAAATGCATTTTGAAAGTGTTGAACTTTTGTTAACTTTTCCCATTTACTTATAATGGGAAACTGTTTTTGAATAACTTTTGAACTGTTTAATATTTTTCATGAAATCTTGAAAGGCACATTGGGGACCCACAGCACGTTCCTGAAGATTTTTGGGCGATCCTGTAAACCATTATGACCTAGGGTAACCACAGAATTCCAGAAAAGCGTAAACATGACAGATCATGCTTAATAACTCCGCAACTGTATATCCGATCAGTACAAAACTTGGCAGATCCCAAGGCCTATGGGTCTTGATCATACATTCAAATTTCAGGCAAGTCCATCAAACAGTTGCAAAGTTATTAAGGTGCAAAATTTTGGGTTTAACTTGGAAATGGCTCCTCAACCCTAACTATGGTAGCACTACCGTGCTACCATAATATATATATATATATAAAATAATATATATATATATATATAATTGGTTAAGTAAGGAGCTGGGAGAGAAAAATTTAGCATATGAAATAAACCTAATTATCTGTTATTTTGTGCTGATTTATTGTTAAAACATTGAGTTTGCAAGTTCAGTAGTAACATTTTCTCTCCCATGTGGTGAATTTTAGCTTATTTTTCTGCATTTCTTGTTTCCTGGAATAGTGTTTAGCAGGAGAAAGGTCACATAAGCATTTGTGTAAACGAGCAGTTTGTTTTAAATGAGTATTATAGTGGGCTGCATTGTTGTGTTGGCTTCATCGGAGCAGCAGTATTTGATAACAGAAATAGAGAGAATCGCTTAGATAGCTCTTGTAGGTTTGTGGTGAATGAGTGAAAAGCATGACAGCATTTCATGGATGTATGCAACGCATATGCACTGCTTCAGTTCAAAATTCACTTGCTCAGCCCCTTGTTTCAAACATGGTCCCCCGTTCCAAGCGGGGCCCGCATGGTGCTGGAGAAAACAACAGGGGTGATGCAGCAGTTTTGGGTCAGCAGACTGTGAATCTGCCATCAGGGTATGGATGTCTGGCAGTGTGGTCTTCCCCTCACAAGCGGAGCTGCATGGTGCTATACCCAGACTTGCCCATGCTATCTCCTCTTCAGCAGATGGTGCAGGAGTTGTTGCTCAGCTTCAGATGCCATCCCTATTGTAGTGACTGCTCGTAGGAGCTTGTGTGCGATTACAGGAGATCCCGACCACTCGTAGGAGCTTCTATGCGATTCCAGGAGATATCCTGTTTGCTGCCCCCACACCAGGTCCCTTGTGGCAGCAGCCTGCTGGGGATGGGAATTTTCCCTGCTAGAAAAAAAAGCTTTAGAGGTTCCTTTTATGCAGCAGCCATCGGGATAAATATAAAGGGCACAAAGAAGGTGCAAGGGGGAGCTAAAAATGAAATAAAAATGTCGGATAGGCTGCAGATTTCTGTGGCAGCTGCCTCAAATTTTAGTACTGTCTTCTCTGGGGATTAGGCCACCATTTTGTCAGGCTGACCTTCTGCATGCTTATCCGCCATTTTAGAAAGGAGGTTATCCAATCGCGGTTCCTTCATGCGACGGTTGCTGCTCTCAATAGCTGGTCATTCCCTGGCACTACAGAGGGCCTCTAGTCTGCTCTTAATGCTCTAAGGGGGATGTTTTGTGCATTTTACAGCATCTAATTTTTTCATTATCGGCCACAAAAACTCTTGGGGTTTAAAGAGCTCGCCCCCCCCAACAGACCATAAGGTCTGTCGTGCATTGCTGCACCAAGGGAGGAGGATTCCTGTGCATATTGCTGGCTGAATTTGAGAGACAATTGTAAATTCTTGCATAATTTACCTGAATCACAGGTAATAATACCCCACTGGGTACAAAGGTTAACACTGTCCTCCTTTTCATCCTAGATGGTGAAGGCAAAGAAATGCATTTCCTGCAGCAAAGCCTTGATGCCCCACAACCCAGGTCCTCAATGCCCAGCGTGCCTACATGAGGATGAACAGGCAGTAGCAGAACAGCCTCCTCATACAGAGTTTGACAACTAAGGACCCAGACCCTCTGGCTGGATGAACCCAAGGGATCTCCTTATCTAGACCCAGCAGACAACAGTGGCCATGATGGAGAGCCAGCAAAATTTCCTGCTGAAGGTTATGGAGAAGCTGGAGTCACTGACGAAGTCAAGGTCACCTCTAACACCAGTCTCAACACCCACTCCAGGGCCAAACTCCTCCTCTCAGCTGGACACCCACGAGGAACCATCTTCACCTCTTCTGGGGGATAAGGACACCAGGGAGGTTCCAGACAACATTGAGGATGTAGAGTCAGGGGAGGAGGACATGGACACCATTCCCAAGTCACCCTTTTTAATGTCCAAACTTAGCTCATTTGACCTGGTCCCAGGATTAATGAGGGCCATAAAAACCACAATGGGGTTCAACATAGAAACCACCAAGCCAGAATCCAAGCTATATCCCAAGATTAAGCAAAACCAGAAGATTAAGGACACCTTTCCTAGATATCCTGCCATCGATGACATTTTTTCAAAAGAGTGGGAAGTGACTGAGCCTGGTTGCCTGTCCGAGAAAAGAAACTTGGACAGGATGTATCCAATACAAGAGGAAAAAGCCAAGCTGGGGTGCACTGCACCAAGCATAACCCCACAAACTGTAGCACTAAGTAAAAAGACAGTACTGCCATGTGGCACCATCTCGCTCAAAGACCCTACTGACAAAAAAGTGGAAGAAATGCTAAAGAAACTGTTTGAGATCTCAGGCACGTTGGCTAAGTCCGCGATGATGGTGGTCTATGCTGCCAGGGCACAAATCTGCTGGTTGGAGGAGCTCATGGACAAGTTCGACCCCAAGTCCAGGGAAGCAGAGGTCCTGAATGTACCCTTGACACAGCCAAATATCTGGGGGACATGGCAGTGGACACTCTAAAAATTGGAGGCCAGGGCTTCCGCCTTGACAAACAGAGCCAGACGGGCCTTATGGCTAAAACTTTGGGAAGCAGATAATGAGTTAAAAGCACTTCTACAGAGCCTTCCCCTTAAAGGGGACAATGTCTTTAGGGAAGGCCTCAAAGAGTACCTAAAGAAAAAAGAGGGGGGAAAACACCTCGCCAAAGACAAGCAGAGAACCACATAGATTTTGAGGGAATGGCAGATTTCACAAACCAGAAAGCAGAGTTACACAAATAATTCCTTTCGAGGGAGAGATCATAACAACTTCAGAAATCCCTCACAGGGTGGCTATTCCGCCTTCAGAGGAGAGAGAGTCCACTCTTCGGAGGCAGAGGCAGGGGGAGCAAAAGCAGTTTTGACTACCCCGACCAAGCCACCTCACTGTCAAGCCCACAGTTGGCCTACCCTCCCGTGGGACAAAGATTAATACTATTCCATCGATAATGGCAACAAACGACCTCTGACAGGTGGGTACTGGAGATCGTGTCTCGAGGCTATGCTATCGAGTTTTCAAAGAAGCCCTGCAGGAACACAGTGATTCTGTCCCCCATTTCAAAGAGAAGGGCAACGGCCCACCAGGTACAGGAGATTCTCCAAAACTTACTACAGAACAACGCAATCCCGCCAGTGCCAGAAAGCAAGCACGACACGGAAGTCTATTCCATTTTCTTCCTAGTTCCGAAGAAAAATGGAGATCTCAGGCTGATCCTCAACCTAAAATTCTTGAACAAGTTCATCTCCATCCCTCGGTTCAAGATGGAGACCCTCAGGTCAACATTGAGGAACATACAGGCAAGAGACTACCTCACTTCAGTAGATCTGAAGGATGTTTACAGTCACTTCCCAATCAAACCCAGCCACCAGCACTGCCTCTAGTTCCACATACTGGAGCAGCATTTCCAGTAGAGATGCAGAGAATTATTAATCCACCTGCGAAGTGGACGTGAAGTGGGCACTTCACGTCTGTGGAGCACAACATGAAGTGGACCCTGTAAAGTGCTCACTTCGTGTTATTATTATTACCTCTTCACATTGCCATTATGCCTTAAAGCAAAGTAAGGTGAAGTGAGAAGAAAATAGGCACATCACATGGCTTGCAATACTGTAAGTCACATGCTTTAGCCAGGCAGGAAGAAAGTGAGCCACAGAAGCAGTTTCACTTTCTCTTTTGCCTTTGTAGAGGGAGAAAGCATTTGTGAGAGGAGAGGAGAGGAGTCACTGCTTGCCTTTTGTTACTTTTCAGTGCCAGAACAAAACAAACAGCTTTTTTAAACACTATTTTATTTAGTTTTTGTATTGTATTTGTGTTTTGTTAGTGATTTTTTTTGTGTAAGTTTTGTTTTGTATTGCATGTGTGACTGACTCTGTGTGTGTGTGTGTGTGTCCACTGTCTGTGTGTGTGTGTCAGCCCGTGGACTTCAGGAGGATGGACGGTCACATAGGAGAAGGCAAGTCGATGACACGTGGGTGTGTTAGGAAGGGAGGAGTACAGACTCATGGGGCAGGGCAGTCATGTGATGTTGGACCACTCCCAACTCCTGGCCAGTGTTGCTTCCCCTGTTGAAGCAACAAGAGCAGCAACAGCAGCACTAGTGGCACTGGTGGCTGCTGCGCGTCCACCTTCTCTGCCACTACCACCACTACCACCACCACTGGCAGCAGCTGTTGGGGCTCCAGCAGCACCCCGTCCACCACCTTCACAGCCACAGGAGGTGGCTCCAGCAATTGTAGCTGGTGCTGTGACTCGTGCCCAACATGTGAGGACTGTGTCTGGTCCCCCACGCAGCTCCCCAGTGTGGGAGTTTTTTAATTGTGTGGGGGGAGACAGCACAGTGGTGGAGTGCCATGTATGTGGTGTGCTGGTGTGCTGTGGCCCCCCAGGACACATTTGGGGACCGGTGGCCAGCACACCCACATGCTGAACCACCACAGGGCAAAGTGGCAGGCTGCCACGGAAGGGGCCAGGCGTCCACCTGCTGGCCCTTCTGTGGCAGTGGTCAAGGGTGCTGCTGTGGTGAGAAATGTGCCTCACGGTCACTGCCACAGCAGGAGGAGGAGGGCTACTACAGCAGCTGCTCCACCACCACCACCGACAACACAGCCACCAGCACCACCCTGTCCACCACCAGCCCCACTACCTGGATACCCCACTGCAGTGGACCCCACCACAGTCCCTGCAACCCAGTCTGACATCAGCCTGGTGTGGGCAGTGCTCAAGGAAAATAATGAGCAGTTCAGTGCTTTGGATCTGCAGGTGAACAGAGTGGAAGCATAGCAGCAGCAAATACTTTCAATGCTGCACCTGCTGCTGGAAAACCACGGCATCCCATAGCCATAGTAAATGAGGGAATTGTTTTCTGCCAACCCCACCCCACCCCTGACCCCACCCCACTACTGTGTTGTACTTTTTTTGTGTGTTATTGTTTAATCATACACATTTTCCCTTCCAGGAGAATCTTTCTTGCACCACATAGTAAAATACATTTTTGTGAAAACCACTCATAATTTCATTACAGTGTGTCATGTGATGGAGAAATTCCTGTTCTGAAAATCTGCCCACATTCTGCCTCCCTTCTCGGCAACGTTAGGATGTGATGGCAGGGAGAGTGCGTGTGCTTGCTCCTTACAGTGAATATCTGATTGTCCGGCAGGTTTCCGAATGTTTCTTTATGTTATAAAGGTCAATTTGTGGTGAAATGTGTGGCCACGTTTATAGTAAGAAGAGCCTTATTAGTGGAAACATCCCACATTTCACCACAAAGTGAACCTTATAACATAAGGAAACATTGAGATAGCTGCTGGACATTCACTATAGTGGAACATGCACCTGCGCTCCCCCTGGCATCATGTCCTAACGTTGCTGAGAATGGGTGGAAGAATGTGGCTGTCTTTTCTGACTGGTAATTCCTCCGTCACGTGACTCACTGTAATGAAATTATGGGTGGTTTTCACAGAAATATATTGCACTCTGTGGAGCAAGAAGTATTCCAGTGGTAGTAATGCCCCCACATATTAGTTTATGTGGATCACCATAACTATGTTATATGGTGAATGTCTGTAAAAAAGCAGCTCAACAATCTGTTGATAACTCTGACCTATATTTTTTAATGCTGTGTTTCAACTTCCTTTACTTACATCCTGACTGACTGGAATGATATGAGAATTTACAGTAGTTGAGTCTGCTGTACTACCTTTATTCATGTGTGAAATAATTAAAGGAGCATTCCTTTTAAATTGGTGCTGACCAGGTCTTTGACTCTTTGTCATTGTTTTCCTCTGCTTTTCTCCATCAAGTCAAGTAGTTGTTATATATCACTTCTGTTGTTAGTTAACAGTTATGAATCAGGCAGTGTTTTATGACACCATGGAACTATAGTTATTGAAAAGCAGTTGCAACTAAATACAAACCTGGTCCGAACAATATTGGAAGACGTGCTCATTTTTTTCTTACATAAAAAAAGTAGTCAAGTAAGTAAAGCAGACATAAATTGTGAAAAGAATTGTATCATTCAAGTCACGACTCAGAGGTAAGTAGTGGTGGCTGTGGCAATGTAAAGTAGCATAAAAAAGTACAGTTCACAACTGTGAGGACATTCTTGCAATGCTGCTTTAATTGTAAAAATGTCAGTATGACATCATGAGCTCACACCAACAATCACAGAGCACACAAAAGTGGCACAGAGTCCCCAGATTTTTCCTGCCAGCCCAAAATGTATCCTGCTTCTGTGCAGAAAATTGACAAGTGGTAACGAAGTGAAATGGGATTGTTTCAGCACATACAAAGTCCCCCAGAATTAATGGCGCACACAGTCATGAGCACAAAAGTGGCACAGAGTCCCCAAATGTTTTCTGCCAGCCCAAAATGCATCCCCCTTGTGTGCATAAAATTGACAAGTGGTAACGAAGTGAAATGGGATTGTTTCAGCACATGCAAAGTCCCCCAGAATTAATGGCACACTCAGTCATGAGCACAAAAGTGACATAGAGTCCACAGATTTTTCCTGCCAGCCCAAAATGCAACCTGCTTGTGAGCAGAAAATTGACAAGTGTTTACACAGTGAAATGAAACTGTTTCAGCACATACAAAGTCCCCCAGAATTAATGGCACACTCAGTCATGAGCACAAAAGTGGCACAGAGTCCCCAGGTTTTTTCTGCCAGCCCAAAATGCATCCTCCTTGTGTGCAGAAAACTGACAAGTGGTTACACAGTGAAATGAGACTGTTTCAACACATATGAAGTCCCCCAGAAGTAATGGTGGACTCAGTCATGCGCACAAAAGTGGCACAGAGTCCCCAGATTTTTTCTGCCAGCGTAAAATGCATCCTGCTTGTGTGCAGAAAATTGACAAGTGGTAACGGAGTGAAATGGGATTATTTCAGCACATGCAAAGTACCCCAGAATTTATTGTGCAGTCACTCGTGCGTGCAGTGCCCCAGAATAAAATGATGACCGTGAGTGAACTGTTGCTGGTCCAATGTGTGCTGTGATTCAAGCAAATGCAATGTGATCATTTCAACTGGATCGAAGGGTGCCCTTTGTCTGTACACTAATAGTAGCCTTGGTGAGTTGATATATATATAGCAATACATTTCTGTTTTTTGTAGGTAAGGGTGGTTAACATGGACATGTACTCATGGTATTGTTCTGTATCACAGGTCGCAGATACTGTTGGTGTGCACATTCCAGTGCTCAATTAGAACTTTTTGCATAGAAATTTTCAATTGATAACTGTCAAGCTCATGACGGTAAATATTTTATTTTTGGGTATGGAAAGCATATTTGCAGGTTTGTCTGTAATATTTTCTTATTTTCTTACTTCTTTACAGATTTCATCTGCATCCTTCTCGAGTCTAGTTGTTAAAGATGGTCACAGTCATCTAATGAAACAACTTCTGCATGTTGCATGTGTGCCCCAGCCCGAGGGGGGGGGTCTGATGTCAAAGAACTTGTTTGGATAAGGCCACTTTGTCAGAACAACAAAGCATCTGGAAGTTTCCTATAAAAAGAAATTAATGACTTCTTACAACTTAATTGATATGTTTCCCTCCCTAGTTCTCAAATCTCAATCCCTAAAGTCAAGTTACATTTCAAAGACACATCTTGTCAACTAACACAACCTGTGTGCAATATTTGCTGCAGTCTTTGCAAAACAATAAAATGGATGAAATAAAATCTTCATACTTACCAGAATGGATTTCACATGAATATTACATCGCTTCCTTTCTGTACGGTATAGCTATAGTACCATTCCCAAAGAGTTTTAGGGATGGTACCTTTTTTGTTACCCTGTAAAAGAAACAAAAGAAGTTTACTGTATGTGTTTTACCATTGCGGCTC
This sequence comes from Neoceratodus forsteri, assembly GCA_016271365.2. NCBI lineage: Eukaryota > Metazoa > Chordata > Ceratodontiformes > Ceratodontidae > Neoceratodus > Neoceratodus forsteri. The sequence goes on along the minus strand of CM028130.1, from coordinate 1,375,182,192 downwards.
TAAAAAGTTACAGAAAACAAAACATACAACTAAAGGAAGTGAAGCAGCATAACAAACATGAGTACACATATTCACGTTATGGTTTAAATATTAAAAAGCTTTCTGTCTATGTCTGATGGATGTGGTGGTCCGGACAGACTCATGGTGGCAGCAGATAACATCAGTCTTGGTGGTGGTGGTCCAGGGGGGCAGACAGACTCATGGTGGCAGTGGTGGCAGTGGATAACATCAGTTCTGGTGGTGGTGGTCTGGGGCAGACAGGCTCATGGTGACAGTGGATACCATCAGTCCCAGCGGTGGTGGTCCAGGAGGCAGACAGACTCATGGTGACAGTGGATAACATCAGTCCCAGTGGTGGTGGTCCGGGGGGGCAGGCAGACTCGTGGTAGCAGTGGTGACAGTGGATAACATCAGTCCCAGTGGTGGTGGTCTGGGGGGGCAGGCAGACTCGTGGTAGCAGTGGTGGAAGTGGATAATATCAGTCCCGGTGGTGGTGGTCTGGGGGGAAGACAGACTCATGGTGGCAGTGGATAACATCAGTCCTGGTGGTGGTTGTCCGGGGGACAGAGAGACTCATGGTGGCAGTGAATAACATCAGTCCCAGTGGTGGTCAGGGGGGCAGACAGACTCATGGTGGTAGACGTGGATAACATCAGTTCTGGTGGTGGTGGTCCGGGGGGGGCACACTACCTTTTAAAAACTTCAGTTAAAACCTGCCAACATTAACCACATCATCATCCTCATAAAGAAAACTGCCCTCACAGTCATCGACGTCTGAAGTCTGACCACTGGGAAATTCTTTCTCCATTGTGTCATCATCTATGTCAGTGGTGGGCTGTTTTAGGCAGCCACTGCCTGTACCACCAGGTTGCTCCATTTCCACATCAGCAAGACCACCATGACTAGGCCGGCGTATGAATACCAAGGTTGCAGTCTCTGCTGGTATGTGCCTCTCACTCATTTTAATGAATGTTAGCAAATTAACATTTGCTGGAGACAGGTTTGTCCTACGATCCCTGATTATTGCACCTGCTGAGCTGAATACCCTCTCAACACTTACACTAGAGGGTGGGCATGTAAGGTACTTCAGTGCCACTGCAGTCAGCTCTGGCCATTCACTGATCTTTCCACTCCAGCACAAAATAGGATCTTCAGTTATTGTCAAATGCCTGTTTTCAGACACATACGACTCAACCATTCTCTGTGCTGCACTAAGTCCAATTGTTGATGCATCATCCTGTTCTCCCGAATCATTTATTTCACAAATACTCACTTGGGACAAAGCCTCCCAAAGCGGGTTGACGCCAGTCACTTTGGATGACAGAGCACCTGGAACTACAGTCCCCTTCCCCTTGCAGGATATGCTTGATGGTCCTCCAGGTACACCTTCAGCCAGATCATGCTGCTGAGGTTTGCTGACCTTGGCATGTGACTTCTGTGCCCCATGAACCAAGCACACCAGTTGACCACTGATATTTTTTACCTGTTCAGGTCCTCCCTCCAGTACTGATGCAATTCTACGTTTGTATCATGGGTCCAGCATTGTTGCTATGGTAAAGTTGTCGCTACGCTGAATGCTCACAACATGACGATTCTGGTTGAATACTGTCAGCATGTGTTGCAGCAATATACTGCTTCCACCATCTCCGGCAACATCAAGGCTATGCTGTGCATTCACCAATGTCTGCCTCAGCACCCGCAGCAGTGGAATTGATTGGCTAATGGAGGCAGACTCGCCACTCACTGCCTGTGTGGCATGTTCAAAAGGCCGTAAAAGTGTTATCACAGAGTCCATGAGGTGCCACTGTTCAGTCTTCATAGATGTGGAGGCCCCGGAATTGTCACAGCTAGTGTGCATAACAAGATATTCTGAGATAGCTTTGTATTATTCATACAACCTCTCTGCCATACAGTATATAACATGGAGTTCCATCGGGTGACAACTTTCAGCTTCAAGCGGTGCTGAGACAGGCTGTTTTGTATCTGCAACTGCCACAGTTAGTCAAAGGCCTTTCCAGATCTTGAAAAGTGAGAGCAGATACAGCGTGCAATGTTCAGTATTTCCTTTATATCAGGGTGCTGCAGAAACTTCTGAACCACAAGATTTAAACAGTGGGCCATGCATGGAACACGGAAAAAAAAACACCATTCATGATGCATTTCACCACATTTGACCCATTGTCACTTGCTATGAACCCAGCTCTCAGGGACAGAGGGTTTAGCCATCTGTCAATTTCAGTAAGTACCATGTTCAACATGTTCTTACCAGTGTGTGAACAGGTCACACTATACATAGCAATCGCTGCATGCTGTCGAATTCCAGGAAGATTGCTACCGCAACAATCCATCTTACTGCACTGATTATTGACACTACCAACATTACAAACAACCCCCGGCACCTGCGCGCAGTGTGCAGTTATACACAGATATGAACTCCCTTCTGTTTTGCCACTTGTCCACATATCCATACTTAAATGGATGAATGAAGAGGGGGAATGTTGACGGGCATGTCTTACTGAGTCGGACACAATGTGGAACAACTTGGGGACAGCACAGGTAAAAAAGTATGTCCTGGATGGGACTTTCCATTTTGGACAGGCACATGCAGCAAACCACCAGAACCCAGAATTCTCCACAAAGGAGAAGGTCAAAAGATAAATTGCCAGCATTTTCGCTACAGCAGCATTGAGTTCACATGACACTGTATGATTCAGGGGGTACTTCAGCTTATGCGCAAAAACACTCTATAATGTGGACTGACTTAAATGTTTTACACGTGGTGTGTTGATCACAAATGGTTGTGCTCTATAATGAATGGCATTGGCAGGGTGTGGTGTGTGAACATTTGATGAAGACGGTTGCACAGGTGATGATGACAAACCCAGAAATTATATTATTTTGCCAGATTCACCAACCAGGGTTTATGTACCACTTGCACTAAACATACTGCATTCACCACCACCACAAAAATTGCTACTCTCACCAGCACTGGACAACATTTCAAAGTCATTATGATCCTCCACCTCATCATGCCTGTAGTAATTCTCTGCTCTTATTACTGCACTACTGCACACATTTAATTTCCTACTGGGTTTAGCAGTTATGAAAGGGGATAACATGCTGGCTATGGTTGCCGGTGACATGGGTGAATGCCCCACTGTGGTATTAGCTGCCAGCTTGTGCTGGGTCCACAGTGCCAAGTGCCTACTCTTAAGATGCATATGCTGTCCTCCTGTGCCCAGATGGCTCCCCCTTTTACCTCAACTCACATTCACATGGCAAACGTGGCAGATTGCAACTGAATCATCATTTGCATCTTGAACAAAAAAATCCCAAACAAGGGAGTGTGATGCTCTGCTTTTAACATGTCCATGATGATGTGTCTTATTTAAGTCTGTTATTTTAAGCACTGAAGTGGGGGGGGGCACATGATGTTTCAGGCATTGCACACCTGGACTGCAAATGACCACCATGACTACCTATCATATTGATTACTGGGTCATCATCATCATCAACTAAAACCAGTAGATCACAAGTTTTTACAGGGGGATTCCTGCAAACAGACTCAGACACAGCCACTTTTAATTTATTTTTCTCCTGTTCCCAACGAGGGTCAATTACATCATCATCATATTCATCAACATCACACAAATCCACATCTTCTGCTTGGATGGTAGCATGTGGACTGCATGTTGCAACAACAGCAACACCATCATCATCATCACATTCATCATCAGCATCTACACCACCATCACCTGATATTTTTTCACCACACTGTGAATCACTGCATGGAAAATGCGTGACGTTAAGTGCCACGGTGGAAGGAATATCACATTGTATGCTATCGTTGACATGATCATCAGACTCCTCAGGTTCAGTTAATGGGATGTTACTGGGAAGTATGACATCATCTACGCTGCCACTCACTTGCACTGCTTCACATTCAATATTTTTGGAAACGGTACACTGGTTGGAATTAGAACTTGATGCAACAATACTAATACTACCTCCACCACCACTAACACCAGTAACACTAACACCACTGGCTGGGAAAACATCATCTTCTCCAACTATGAGTGAAGCTACTGATTGGGCTGTAAAAAACATTGCAGGAGAAATACCTTTCCTCACATCAGCAATGCACTTCTGCGTCTGCGTACTACTACAATGCCCACAGACCATCTTACTACCAACATTGCCATGGCAAGAAACAGCTATGCTTGCACGTCTCTTTGCAGGCATTTTGGGGGATCAATCATAAATATTATAACCAAATTTAGATTTTGATATGTTCACTCTCTGATTGGAGGGATGCTGGCTGGATGTGAAGCCAAATAAAAAACTGTGGCTTCAGCAACAGATAAGAGACTACTCTGAGATTGGCACAAAATTAAAACAACTTCAGTAACCAGTGGTGCTGATGAGGTCATAAAAGCAATCCAATCTGGTAAAAAAATACCTTTTGAATGTGGGGGTGGGAGGGAGCACTGAATACAGACAGTGCTGATTTTTACAGTTCTACAAGCAGCAAAACTAAGAACAGATACCACGATCACAGTACAAAATCAGGCAGCTGCAGTGGATAGCAGGTTCACACTGCTGCGCTTGCAATTACACTAGTCTGTGGCACAATAAAAGGTGTATTATTTGATGCATGCAACACTGCACACACACTCACACACAGAACAGTTTGTGTACAATGCTGAACGAGGAATGCACCGCAAATGCAAAAGTTCAGTACTATGCCATGTTATGTATTGTAAATTTGTAATTTAAACAACCTGAACTTATGAACTGCTGCACCACATCCACACAATAAACAGCAAGAACATTTCTACTATTACTGACAATATTACTATGTGTACATTAATACAGTCAGTTATATAACAAAAATATAACCAAAAAACAAAGAAAGCACTATTTCTCCAACTTAAATCTACCTACACCACAGATTCGCCCTTCCCCCAAAGCACACTTTCACTGTCTTTCACCACACTCAATGTTGTAAATTAGCATTCAAAGTCCACACAAAAACAAAAATGCTTAATGATATGAGCACAGGAGGGTTTCCTACAATCGATTAACTAAAGTTGGATCCCCCCCAAAAAAGCAAAAATGCTTTTTGAAAAACTTTTACAAGATTTCTATCACATACAGCTACAGTTAAACCTCGATTATCCGGACCTCGATTATCTGGATAACTCGCTGTTACGGACTTTTCTCTCGGTCCCAACTTTTTAGCATATTTTAGTTCACGGCTCATAGCAGCATTGTTCCGACAGTGCGAGTAGGTGTGTCATTAGATATAACAAAGGAATGTAACACCTAATGACTCACCTTCTCACACTAGCTGATTGATTGATTGTTTTACTTACTATTTAAGTGTCTAACCACAGTTACGAGTCTAATTGCATTTCAGATAATGGCAGAATGGCAGAAGAAACATACCAAGTTACGGGTGTTAAACAAAAATGGAAAATTCTTCCTCTTAGCGACAAGCTGGAAATAATACATAAACTGGAGAAAGGGGAAAAAGCTGTTAGTATAGCAGGGGCATATGGAATTAGCAAACAGTAGGTCTCTGATTTAAAAAAAAACAGAAAGATCATCTTGTTTCACATGCCACAAATTTACAAGATGAGCAAGATAACAAACTTGAAAAAGCAACTTACTTATGGTTCACTCAGCAGCGTTGCAAGGGGGCACCTGTGTCAGGACCAATGTTACATGAAAAAGCCTTACAATTCAGTCAACAGCTAAAAAAAGAAAATTACATCCCCCTGACAGATGATTTTAAGGCTTCTAGTGGCTGGTTGCAACGCTTCAAGCAGCGACATTCAATCCGGCAGCTTGAAATCCAAGGGGAGAAAATGTCAGCTGATCAAAGTGAAGTGCAGTCATATCGTGAAAAGTTGCACAAAATCATCCAGGACAGGGGGTACACAGCAGAGCAAATATACAATGAGGATGAAACGGGGCTGTACTGGCATCTGCTGCCTGACAAAACTCTAGCCAGTTCTCAAGAACAGACAGCTGCTGGCTACAAGAAAATAAAGGACAGACTGACAATCCTAGGTTGCTCGAACGCTACAGGATCCCATAAGCTGAAGCCCTTTATGATAGGTAAATTTGCCAACCCCAATGTTTTAAGAATGTAAACATGGGTGCCCTACCTATTGTCTATGAAAACCAGTGCAGTGCCTGGATGAGCAGCGATTTGTTTTGTCACTGGTTTCACAAAACCTTTGTCCCCGATGTGAGGAAACATATGAGAAAACATAAATTAACCCCTAAAGCCATTCTCCTTGATGACAATTGCTCCACCCACCCAGCTGGATTGAAATCATCCCGATGGCAAAATCAGGATGGAATTTTTACCCCCTAACATGACTTCAGTACTGCAGCCTTTTGACCACGGGATACTGGAGGGACTCAAAAAACGATACAGAAAAAAACTCCTGCGTCGCATTCTGTCGGAGGCAGACCCAGATGTTTCAATTGTGGAAACATTAAAAAAACTCACTCTGAAAGATGTTTCCTACATGATTGGGGAATCCTGGGATGAGGCAACAGCTGAAAGCATCGCAAAATCATTCTGTTCTACCCTGAAGATTGGGTCGGGGGTCTGACAGTGTCACTGAAATGACAGAGATGCAAGAATATGCCGAAGGCTGCCCAGATGAACTCCTGGATGTCAACGAGGTGCCCGTATATGACTTCAAGTTTTCAGAGGAGATTGAGGAGCTCAACGCGCATGATCTGGAGATTCAGACCTCACCTGACCTCTCTGATGGGGACATTGTTAGCCTTGTGAATGAGCAGGGGGTACAGGAACTGGAGGAGGATTGTGATCCTGACGAACAAACCGAGCAAGGGCGTGAAGTAACCAATTCGCAGGCTATGGAGCACTTAAAGAGTTGCGTGCACTGGTTAGAATGCCAAAAAGATGCAGACCCCATACACTTAATTACACTTAACAGGCTGCTTGCAATAGCATTACAGAAAAAGTTCAGCGGGTCAAAACAAAAGACATTGACAGAATTTTTTAAAATTGAAATGCTGTGAATCTTTAAATTCATTACTTTTGAAATAAAAAGCTTTTCTAAGTAAACTATGTGTGTTTTGAGTTTTTCGAAATTGGAATTTCGATTAACCGGACGCCCGATTATCCGGACTGATTTGCTGTCCCGGAGAGGTCCGGATAATCGAGGTTCAACTGTATCAGAGCACACTGTCTTCTATTCATTCCTACTCATACTATCCTGAACTGAGGCTGTGCAGATCAATATAGAGCCCATGTGACCTGAAATCCCAAAAATTAATGCAAAATTCGCCTTTGGAGCTCAAAAACAAGGCGAAGTGAGGTAAAGTGAACTGCCTGTAATGCACTTCGCCTTAAAATTGGCAGAGTAGTGGCCTTGGGAGGTGGAGTAACACGAAGTCATTGTTTCTAATGGACTTCACATTCCTCATTATAACGCAAAGTACTCCGCTTTGCGGAGCACTCCGCAAATCCACCTTTGCTCTGCGAATCGCTTCGCGGAGCGGATTGAGCCCACTTTTCCCACCCCTAATTTCCAGTATCAAGCCCTACCCTTCAGCCTCACATCAGCACCAAGGGTGTTCACAAAGGTATCCATTGTCCTAGCAGCTTGATTAAGGGAGCAGGCAGTCGACATTATCCCATCCCTGGACGACTGGTTGATATGGTCCTGCAACAGCGCCCAGTCACAAAAAGATGCAGACTTAGTTCTGTCGGCCATGTCCCAGCATGGCTGGGTAGTAAATTGGGACAAGAGCTCACTGCAGCACTCTCAGTGCATAGAGCATCTCGGGGCAGAAATTGACACAGCCGAGGGGATGGCAAGGCCACCACAAAAATGGATAGAATCAGTGGTCACGATAGTTCAGACACTGCAGTCCACACCCAAGCCAACAATGGGTCAAGTGGTACAAGTCCTAGGCTGCATGGCATCATGTCTCAACTTGGTGCCCTGGGCAAGATGGAACATGCACCCCCTGCAAAACTACATGCTGCAATAGGGCTCTCCTTTGGAGGATGACCTCAACAAGATTGCCTACCTACCAAAGACAGTCAGGAGCTCCTTGGGTGGTGGATGCACCGCCCGCACCTCTTAATGGGCTGCCCACTGGCACTATCTTACGAAGTAACAATGGAGACCAATGCAAGACTGACAGGTTGGCGGGCATGCATGACCAACTCCACAGTGCAAGGCAGGTGGACAATGGCACAGGCATGGTTGTCCATCAATGCTCTGGAAATGAGTGCAGCTTTCCATGCCCTGAGGGCATTCAGGAACAGCATCATCGCTCAGGCCGTGTTGGTGAAGTCTGACAACAAAGTCATGGTGGCTTACATAGCCAAACAGGGCGGAACACTCAGCCATGCTCAGGGAAGCAACCAAGGTGCTAAACTGCACCCAGTCCAACCTCACACACATTCACGCTCTCCACCTGGCTGGCAAGCTCAACATCAGGGCAGACTGGTTAAACAGACAGCAGATGCACCCAGGGGAGTGGCAACTGCACCCGGACCTATTCACTCTGATACAGAGGAGGTGAAGCCATACTCTGATAGACCTAATGTCCTCCAAGTCATATACACAGGTCAAGGTATACTTCTTAAGGTACAGGGAGAAATAATTCATGGGAGTAGATGCTCTACCCCAAGCGTGGAAACAGGATCGCTCTTATGTCTTCCCTCCAATCCCACGATTCCCCTAGGTGCTAGTGAAGATCAGACTATCCTAGAAAGGGATCATTCTTGTTGCACCATACTGGCCACGGAGCACCTGGTTTGCTTCAGCAATACCCATGCTGCTGGACAGATGGCCCCTCCCATATCGGAGAGGTATGCTGTTCCACGGTCCAGTGATCCACCCAGCCCCACAACACCCCAAAACTATCAGCCCAGCTCCTGAGAGGCAGAGACTGCTGACCGCCAGTTATCATGAATCAGTCATAGTAACCATCCTGCAATCCAGGAAGCCATCTACCACAGCTACGTATGGCAGGTAGTGGAATATCTTTGAAAATTGGTGCAAGTCTGTGCAGCTCGACCCAATGCAGGTAGACATGTCCGTCATTCTTTTGTATTTACAACAGGGCCTAAACAAAGGGCTGTTCACGTCTTCTCTAAGAGTACAGTTGTGAGCCATAGGAGTGGCCATGGGAAAGATTAGGCATACACTGCCCAGGACCCACCCAGATGCCATTAGGTTTCTTAGGGTGGCAGAGAACATTCGCCTTCATGTACGGACACCGGTGGTGCCCTGGGATCTGACCATGGATCTAGAATCCCTAGGGGAGAACCCCTTTGAGCACATGCATCAAGTCCCGATTTACTGGTTGAGTCTAAAGACATGTTTCCTTGTGACCAGCTGTTCTGCTTGCAGAATTAGTGAATTAGAGGCCCTGTCCAGTAAAGAACCCTATACCATTTTCACTGCACAAGGGGTGTTCATGAAACTGGTGCCAGCCTTTTTCCCCAAAGTCATGTCCACATTTCACAAGGACCAGACAATGGAGCTGCCAACATTTTATGCACAAACGCAACAGGGGGAGTTGAGAACCCACCACACTCTAGACATAGATAAGGCTATATCGCAATACATTACACGAATACAGCCAATCTGCAGATTGGAGATACTCTTTGTAATAGCCCAAGGCCACAAACAAGGAATGGCAACATCCAAAACCACCATCGCCAGTTGGCTAAAAAGGACAATACAGGAGGCATACAAAGCAAAAGGCCTCACCCCACCAGAGGGGATAAAGGCCACTTCTTGGGCAGAAAAAGCTAGTGTGCCCATGGAGGACATCTGTAGAGCAGCAACTTGGACCACCATCCATACTTTTGCAAGACATTACAGACTTGAGACATTATATAGACAGAGAACGGACTTTACCAGAAACATTTTGTCCACAGCATGCCAAACCAATTGCCCCCTTGATCGCCCTGTCCCCCCCAAAAGGATGGTGTAACTGCTTATTATAGTAACCCAAGAGGTAATGTCTGGAATGTCATGGATACAACATAACACAATGGTTGTTTACTCACCTTGTAAAGGTGATTGTGTTAGTTGTATCCATGACACTCCATGGCCCTCCCCCTCAGGGCAATCATGGCAGGAATACATTCATGCTGGATAATCACAACTGTAAGGTCTCTGAAAAATTTGAAATTCCTCTGTATCACAGTCTGAGTAATTTATGTAGTACACTGGTAGCACTAGGTGACTGAAGCTAGAATTGTACCAATAGGAAATAAACAAAAGGATAGGGTGAATTCCATAGCCATTGTTCTCTCTGTGCATGGTTCAAGGTGGGTCAGAGGGGAAGGGTCTTGGCAAAAACCATTGTTTTTCTTTCAGCTATGGAAGACTCAGACTGGAGAAAGGGGACTCCTGGGACCAAGGCATGCTGCAAAATTTGATCGGGGTCACATGTGCATCACTAGCCTATCAGGTGGGTTGGGAACCCAAGAGGTAATGTCTGGAGTGTCATGGATACAACTAACACAATCACTTTTACCAGGTGAGTAAACACCCATTTCTGGTGGCAGTACTCCCAGTTTCTGCCATATATCATAGAGCCTGTCATAAACCAGCTCCACTTTTGAGAATCCCGCAGCTGCATGAAAAACTCGGCGCAAGTGGATTGTCACTCATGGAAACACAGTTTCTCCCACAGCTATGGTATTCTCAAGAGTGAAGCTGGTCTATGACTGGCTCTATGATTTATGGCAGCTTGCAGGTGGTGTTCTAAAGAAATCTCTGCAGCTGTGGAAAATGTTGCAGCCAGTGGGACCAGTCGCAACATCTTCTGCAGTTGCAGTGAATGAGAATAACAATCTGCAGCTGCAGAGATTTTGGTCTGCAACTGGAGTCACAGTGTGGGACTTAGTCCCAAATCCTTTTGAAAATCTGTCCCCAGCTTTTTAAGATCAGTGTGACTGGCTATAGCTGCTGCTGCTGATTAGAAGCTCAGACACAGCTGTGGTCTAGCTTTCTTTAAAGGACTGGCAACACTAAAGAGTGAGAGATAGAAAGCAAGTTGGTTTTAAAAGCTGGTGTCTGAGTACAGGGATTTGTTACCAAGGTTGTTGAAATTCAGGTATTGATTACGGCTACAGTGTGTATATTCTAGTATGCACCACTGTCAGATGATGTTTCTTACCAATGAAGCCTCAAGATTCTTTCTTGCCATTTAATGAAATTTAATAAGCACCACAATTAACTCAAAAATAAATGCATACATAGGCAGTGTTATGCTGTGAGCTGCTAAAAGTGAATGTCAATGGACTGCCTTCCATGGTCACACAAGTTATACATAAGCCCAGGATCCAGATGACTATACACACTCAATGAATCAAGACTGATTCACTGGATGTATCAAACATCTGATCTAAAAACACTGTCACAAGCATCAAGTATTGTTTACTTAAAAAATATTCGGTGTGTAAAGCAGAGGGCTCTTCATGTGCTTGCCTGGCACCCTCTGATGTTGCAAAATAAAATTTCAACTGTGAAATTGCCGGAAAATCAGCAATTGTGCAGCATGAAATAGTTAACGAAATTGTGAAATTTCACCTGCAATTTTGCCCACAAATGGGAATTATTATGATCATATCGCTGGTGTCTAATGTCCCTCCCCAGCAGATCACCAGCCCAAATTTCAGATAATCTCCCTGGTGTCTATTGTTCCCAACCCACTGGCTGATCACCAGCCCAAAATTGAAGAACGCCCCCCCCAGAGATTTACCCTCATTATTTCTGCATCCACTAATCTGTAAAAAACAAAATTCCATTCCCACTCCCTGGTGTCTAGTGGACCCCCACCCTCATCCTGTCATCAGATAGTGCCCCCACCCCAGGATCTCTGATTGGGCTATCACATCCTTCACTCACTACAGCTGGCAACCTGACTGAGTGTTTCAATGAATGAACGCATGTAAGCACACTATTCATTGAAGCTCTCAGTTGGCCGCCAGCCATAGAGATGAGTGGAGGCTGTGTTGGTGGCCCAACTGGGGTACTGGGGTGGGGAACAGGGTGGGCACTATCTCAAGACAGGGTGGGAGGAGGTGGTGGGTTCATTAGACACCAGGGAGTGCGGACTGGATTTTTTCTTTATGTAGGATGGACTATATGATGCTTTGCCAGAAAGAAACATCCAATTTTGTCTTCTCCTTTGATACTCTATATGCTGTTAGAACTGCCATAGCTGTGATATAATTGTAATACCTAGCCTGTGCACAAAATGGATGCCCCCACCACAGATTAAAAAAACATTGTTCTATGTTATATGGAAGAAGTGTATTAATTCTGACATACAGTAACAATCCTGTTACTGCATCACTATGGTTACTAGTAAAATAATCCTAACAGCGATGGTATGCTTACACATGCTCATTCATTGAAGTGCTCAGTCAGGCTGACGGCCATGGAGTTGAGTGGAGGGGTGTGCCGGTTGCCCAATTGGGTACTAGGGTGGAGCAGGGTGGGTGTTATCTGATGACAGGGTGTGGGGTCCTGGGTCCTGGGAGTGGGGATTGGATTTTCTTTTTTTTTTAACAGATTGGTGGATGGGGAAATATTGAGGGTAAATCTCGGTGGGGGGGTTTCTTCAATTTGGGCCACTGATCAGCTGAGGGGGACCACTAGACACCAGGGAGATTCATTATCTTAAATTTGGGTCGGTGATTGCCCCGGGGTGGGGACCACTAGACAGCAGGGAGATTCTTTGGGTCAGTGATCAGCTGGGGGGGACCATTAGCCACCAGGGATGATTTAATTAATACTTAAAATGGCAAAATTTCATCCACGACCGGTGAATTTTGTATTTTGCTAATGCGAAATATTTCACAAATGCGCAAATTTAGCTAAATATTCCATGTAACGAAATGTGCTAATTTCGCACAACACTACTCACTGACCCACCTTGAGGCCAGTCTAGGTTCTTTGGGTACAGTCCACTGCTAGAATACCAGGAACAGGTTTAGGTGCCTCCACCTGGGGCAGGGGTATATGAAAGCTACCAAATGTGGCCCTAACCTCCCCCCAGGAACAAATATTATTTTTCCTCCCACACACCTTCTTCCCACACAACAGAAATATACACAAGGTAATAACCATGAACATGAATTGTAAAATGAACTAACCTCGATTGAATGATTAAAAGGGAGGGGTAAGGGAAAGCAAAAAGGCATAGAAAATATGGGAAGAACATTAAAAATGTCTGCTTCACTTGTCCTACACACACAGTCCCTGTACCTCAAATGCTGGTGCACCCAACCTTCACCCCCAATAGCCACGAGAATTATAACTGTACATTGTGGTGGGTACCTCACTGGGTTGCTGGTAGCTAACCTGTTGATGCAGGGTTGGTGCATTTTGGTATGCTGTGGAAAAAAACATTTTGAACTTAAACTAGAAGAATGTTTACAAGGGGTCCCTTTTGGTATTCCAAAAAGAGTGGGCTAAATGGACTTTTTTATCTTCTGCCTGGGTTTTTCCTGAAGATTGCAAAGTCCTGCAAAGGGCTTCACCCACTTTATAACTATATAACTAACTAACTTTCAAAATAACTCCTCAGGACCACAGCCCAGAGGTACTCACTATTTTGGAGAACTCAGTGGATGCTGTTGAAGGATACATCTTGGCTGTGCCACTCTAAATACAGGAGACCATCTCTTAAGGAATAGAGGATGCAGACTGGAAACTTTATAGAAGGGTTCAGTGTGATAATAGCTATCGTCGAAAGGTGATTGCTATTACCGTGAGTGCATTATTGACAAAAACAAATTCAGTGATAAGCACATAAGCAACCGTGATAACTGTGCATGAGGGGGTTGCCCTGACGACCTCCCTATATATAAAGATTCTCAACTCCAGGGGCATGTTGGGAGGGTGGTACAACCCGTTTAAAATAACTAAGTCCTGCAGCCACGGAACTTATCAAAATATTACCCGCCCCAAGTTCCAAACCCAGGACCTGCTCCATTGGAGCCAAACACCCTACCCACCACACCACATGATTGGTTTGGCAGAGCAGGCACACCAGAGGTTTACAATCCTCTTCCCTATCCCTTCATTTCCCATTGCTATAAATCCATTCCTATCACCCAACCTACCCTCAATGCTGCAACTGTAGCCATCCCATTAGGGTCGCCCATGATGATAGCACCCTCAATGGGTTGCCGTTTTGATGGTCGCCCATATGTGTTCACTATTATCATGGTATACCTTATAGAAGGCACTGTTTCCATCACCCTTGACTGGCCTGTTGTTAACTCCCCCCCCCAAGTTCTTTCATAGTCTTCACCCACAGAGATGATTCTTCAGACTCCCCCCAGCAGAGAGATCCGACATCCCCACCCAGGCTACAGGTGAATGATAGCCACTGTCTCTGGAGCTCTTAATCTGACTAGGGTCCTACCCAGGCTAGTGGTTACCCTGGAAGTCTTACAGGATACACTGGTTCACCTGAAACTTAAATAAAGGTGGGCTTCTTGGCAGTCTTAACCCACACCAGCTAAGTTGCTTCCCAGCTGGGAAAACAGGACAGCAGACTAAATAGCTTTCCTGCTGGGAACACAGGCGAGCAGTCTAAATAGATTCCCAGCTGGGAACATAGAAGACCAGTTATATGGCCTAAAACATTGGGTTCTCTGAAGGGGTCATAATGTACCACGCTCACCTCTGGCTTGTGTCATCATCTCACACAGTCCCTCCCTCTCAGCTCATGCCAGGACACCCTCTAGATCCCAAAGCACATCCCTATCTATATCAACTCCAGCTCCAAACCTCACTGGTCAGTAATTTCCTGGGCAAGTGGAAGATGAGCTTTTACCCTTCCCAGCAGCCCTGGAGGTAGGGAGATTATCTAGGGGCCACCATATTTGTTTTCATTTGGCTGCCTTCCTTTTGCAGCACTCAGTATTTATTTAAAACCCATTTAAGGGCTGTTCACTATCTGCCCTGGCCCCGCATGCTGTAATGGGGCATGGGAAACCCCCAATTTGTTTGGAAGGAGTCCTGTTTGTCCTATGAGGTTTCTGAAAAGAGGAAATGGCCATTCTTACCATCCTCTTGCCAAGGGTGTGCGTGAGCATCTTCCTGAAAGGGCTCCTACTCCCAATAGCTATAGCGAGGGCTGGGAAACCCCCAATAATGGCACATAATGTTTAATTCACAGCTCCCCTGCCTACCTTGGAGCTGAGAATGTCTGTGTATTATAGCTGCTATGGCCAAACATTTTTCAGTGACCTGCAGCTCCTTTAAGCTTCTGTCATGCATGTGTTGAACTTCTGCAAGCATAGCCATCATGTTTAACAGCACCTGCTGGCCCAGAAAACCACCGGAACCAGGGACATAAGCATCTTCCCATGCACCTATATGCACAAAACTCAGCAGATCTTCGGCATTGCTTCCCTTATATGGCCAAAGAGCATGAAGAGCCAGCAGCTGCTGCCACAAAGATTGGGAAGGAAGCCTTGGCCTGAATTCCACCAGAGCTTGTTTTGCAAGCCCTCCAATCCAGATACAAACAGCATAGGGGACCAGAGGCAGAATACATCACCACAGGGGCTGTAGCCCTAAAAAGTAAGCCCCACAATAGGGGTCTTTCACACTCCCCCCTCCAGAAGCTTTGCATCCTTGACAAGACACTGCCTTAATGTCCATAAAGTACCATTGTCCAAAAAGGCAGTCTGAAAAACATCACACTTTTAGGAACATTTCTAACTAAACAATCAATTCCTAGCTATCAAGTCTCTTCAAACATATAAACATTATTGTACATTCTATAACTAAACACTAGCATCCTCGCTATCAGTTAGGCATCAGTTCTAACATAGGTAAACATAGTAGCAATACATTTCACATCAGTTTTAACAAAGGCAGACATATTAGCAGTACATTTCCCAACCTAAATGTGCAATTCATCACAATGATGTGTAAAAGTTTGCATGGAATAAACAATGGGCACTATATTCTTATTCACCACTTGGATGGGGATTTCTGAGGAATCACTAGGAAGGTCATATTTTAACTTCATGAGTGGTTTACATCCTCCACTTGACTTACTGGGCAGTACTGTGTCTTCTATAGGAGCACTACCTATTCCTGGCACAGTGTCCAGCACAGTAGCCTTGTCAGGAATAGTAGGCTTCTGGTCAGTCTTTGTTACAAACTCCTCCACCAATGCTTCTACATCTATTTCTGCAAATGGTATGTCCTGCTCTTCTGCTTGAGTTACCTTTGGCACATGGGGTCTGCATTTGGATTCTAACAGTATAAGGGATCAGTCTCTTTTTGACTTGCTTGGGGTCATTCCATAATGGTCAATGGTACTGGGTGTATATATGTGGAAGGATGACACCAGTACATTACATTGTCTTCCTCACTGTTTGAATTGTCAGCTAGAGGAGGAAGTGGAACCAGGTCAATGCACAATGCTGGGTGGGGGAGGTAGATGCCATCTTTTCTTTGGATTGTTTACAATTTCGGCTTCTGGCAGGTCTCATCCCAGGCTCTTTTACACTATCTGAAATGGGCGTAAGCTGACAAATGGGCAGCAGGTGGTTACAGTTGATAGTTTTGACAATTTCTTGGCCAAGTTTTTGATGGATGCAGTACACCGGTAAATCAGTTAGTTTTCCAAAACCACATAAGGCTCAGATGACCAGCAGTCAGCTCTCTTGTGCTGTCCATGGAGACTAACATTTCTGTGAAGAACTCTATCCCCAACTTTTAGTACCTGATGACATGTCTTCTAGTCATTCCTGATCTTGTTGGCAGCACTGACTTTGCTGGCAGCTTCTGTGGCCAATTGATAGGCTTCCTACAGTTGACATTTGAGGAGTTTAGTGTATTCCAGGTAGGACTCTTCTGAGGATCCATCAGCAGGCACTCCTAAAGCTAGGTTAATTGGCAGATGAACATTCAGACAAACATTAATAGGTAGGAGAAGCATCCATGGAACTCTTTCTGGTACAATTGAAGGCGTGAACCAACCTGGGGACGTGCTGGCTTCAGTTTCATTCCTTGTCAGGGTCCAACATGCCTAACATGTTTAACAATGTACAATAAAACATGTTAGGCTGCAGATCCCCTTGAGGATGATAGGGAGTGATGTGAGATTGCTGAATTTCATGCAAACTGTGAAGCAAACAATTATTTACCAGGCAGTTCAGAAAGTTGGCCTTTGATCAGAGTGGATATGCTGGGGCATGCCATAATGAGTCACAAACTCCTCTAGTTTTCTGAACAACAGTTTGGGCCTTCTGATTTTTTGTTGAGTAGGCCTGGACACAACTGGAGCAGTGGTCAGTGGTGACTAAAATGTTGTTGTATCCTTTACTATCCAGTTCCAATGACAAAAAATACATAAACACTAGCTCCAAAGGTTCACTGGTTTTAATGATTACCCGATGTGCTGTTTTCATGGAAAAGTCTTTCACTGGACACACTAGCACAATTGTTACAGTGCTTTTCCACATTGGATACCATCCTTGGCCAAAATAACTACCCTTGCACGTGGTTCACAGTACGCTTGAACCCTAGATGCTCAATGTCATAGTGCATGGCTCTAAGAACAACCTCATAATACTTCAATAGTAGTACATTTTTTTTGCAGGTAATCATTGTTTTTGGGTCTTGGACAATCTGGAAAATAAATCCATGTTTCAAGGACAGCTTGTTCCATTCCTGAAGCAAAACTGGAGCATCAGGATGGTTGTGGGGCACTTGGTCTGGGCTCCCTCCTTTTTCCAAAGCTGTGATCACCCCTTCTAGTCCATGGTCCTGTCACTGCATCCTTCATTGCTCTCACAGGTTTGGCTGGGACAAATTACTAAAATCCAAACCCGCAAAGTTATAGCAAGCTTCAGGTATAGCATCAGGGTGTGCCCCTATCATGTCAATGACTCTGGTGTGATAGACATGCATCTCGATATCTGCATCCACAAATTTGGTACATAAGAATTTCACAGTTGCAGCGGCCATTCGAGTTCAAAGATTCCCATTTGAAGAGTGAGGTCTGGGAGTCAGGGCATCAGTATTTGAGATGTTTAGACCCCGACAATACTCCAGGGTGTAGCCATACGTGGAAAGGGCAGACAACCAGTGATGTCCTGCTGCATCCAGCTTAACAGTGGTGTTGACATAGATAAGTGGATTGTTGTCAGTTTGTACCATAAATCTGGCCTCAAAGAGGTAGTCACAGACCTGATAAATGATGACCCATTTTAAGGCTAGGCATTCTAGCTTATGCATGGAGTAGTTCTTTTCGGCAGTTTTTAAGCTCTGACTTACAAATGCAACTTGTCTTCGGTCCCTCTGTGTACTCTTAATATAAGACTGCTCCCAGCCCATCCATGCTGGTGTCTGTGTAAAAAAAAGTGTTTAGTTGGATCAGCAAAGGCCAACACAGTGGCTTCATTGAGTCTCTTAATTATTTCTCAGAATGCTTTCTAACAGTCCTGATCCCATCGGGCCCCAAAGGGTTCAATGATTTGGAAATAGGCATTTCCTCCCCCCATTGCTTCTTGTAGTTGGTAGGGTGGTACCCTTGCATGAGATTCATAAGTGGTCAGACCACCCTGAAGAAATCCTGAACAAATCTCTGATAGTAGAAATCCAGGGAAGATTGTAGAATTTTCAGATTATGGGGCACAGGCCAGGTGGTGACAGCTTTCACCTTGTTAGGGTCAGTTTGAACTCCTGCTGAGCTGATTGTGTCCAACATGTTTTACAGAGGGTTGGCAGAATTGACATTTGTTGATTGACACTTTAAGTCCAAATTTTTCAAGTCAGTTCAGGGCATTCATCAAGCATTCTTCATGTTCCCCTAGGGTGCATCCAAAGACAATCAGGTTGTCCAAGTTGACCAGGACTTGTGGTAAATTCATGTCACCTACAGCTTTTTCAATTGATCACTGGAAAGTTACCGGCACCCCTTATATGCCTTGTGGCATCCCTTCAAATTGATTAAACCCCAGGGGGCAAATGAAAGCTGTTTTTTCTTTGTCATCTTTGCCTATGGGAATCTGGTAGTATCATTTCGAAGATCCAGGACACAAAACCATTTACTGCCAGTGAGGCAGGCAAGAACATCCTTCACACGAGGCACAGTGTATTGCTCTGTTATAGTACGCTTGTTTAAAATCTGGTAATCAATCCACAGAAGGACAGCCCCTGTTTTCTTGCAGGCTACCACAATGGGGTATGCATAAGGGCTTCTGGATACAGAAATAATACCAACAGCTAACAATTCCTGAAAGTGTTTTTGAACATCTTTCACATCCGCTGTGGCTAGGCATCTATATCTCTCTTGAAATGGTCTGTCACTTAGTCTTATATGATGCTCTTCCTCGTGAGTGCATCCAGCATCAGCCTCACTGGTGGAAAAGACATTGGTCCTCTCAGCTAACTTCTGTCTCAGTCACCACTGGGGACACCAATAAATGTTTATTTATCTCTTTTTTTTTTTTTGTATCTCATTGCTTAACATAATATAAACTGTTATGGGACCAGAGTAATATGTTTCAGACATTCCAAGATGGCACCACAAGCAACATCTTTCTGAATTTTGGACACCTTGCATTTTATTATTTTTCATGAAATTCAAGGTAAACTAAAGCAAAACAAATGTTTAATATATTATTTTTTTTTTTACTTTGACTGTAATCGGGAAGGGAACTGCAGTCCTCAGTGGATGGTTTAAATGTTACTTCGATGAACATTTAAGATAGCCAAGGGGGGTGGTGGAAGGAATCAGGGAGGCAGAGACTTCCCTCCCCACAGGCTGCAAATTAATAAAGGAAGCAGGGTGGCAGAGATAAAGGGGGAGGGAAGGGAATGGGAGCATTAAAAAGATAGCGTGGGAAGGAGGGAGTATAAAAAGTAAAAAAGGAAGCAACAAGCAGAGTTGTTCTGATTGAGCCTACTGCTGTTTTCAAAAATTATACCCATGGTGGGCATTGCTGAGAAAAGTATGAAAGGTGCAGCTGCTGTGATTGAGCCTGCTGCTGTTTTAAAAAGTTATACTGATGGTGGGCAATGATGAGATAGGTAAAAATATGTTAATACACAGTCATTTTATTGATAAAATGCTCCAGACATGGCTTGAATAAAAGGAAGGCTTTGTACTGTGTAAAAATTGCATATATTGCCAATATTTAAAGACGTGTTAACACCTTTACAAGTGTGAACGCACATAAGAACTTTAAAAGTAGACAGCTGACCACATGCAATACAGCAAGGGTTTTTATTTAGCACAATGTTCATGTGATGCTTTCTATGTGGAAAAAACTGCACAACCCTTCAAACAGATACCTGAAGAACATAGAAGAGCCATTGAACATGGTTATATGCAATATGCTACGGCAGCACATATAGTGGAAGCTAGAAATAAACAAGATCATTGGTTCTCATTATCTATTATAGACAGAGTAAGTCAAAATCCTAGAGGTGGCAGTTTCAATAATTTATTACTTAGCAGAGGAACTTTTTAGATTATTAAACTAAGAA
The DNA here is from genome assembly GCA_016271365.2 of Neoceratodus forsteri. NCBI lineage: Eukaryota > Metazoa > Chordata > Ceratodontiformes > Ceratodontidae > Neoceratodus > Neoceratodus forsteri. Next base: position 1,375,161,637 of record CM028130.1, on the reverse strand, counting down.
TGATGAAAAAAATGGTCTCAATGCGGGTTTTGAATTACACCCATATTTGGAACACAAGTGACACGACATTTGGGTTGATATTTCAACAACAGGATCCAGTTATTAGCTCAGTATGAGTTTTTAAATGAATTTGATATGGATTGATGGACTTACTGTAGTTTTTTATTGGACAGCTTTATATATTTTTTAGCAGTGTTGAGGATTTGTCGGAATGCTCGTTTGTGCACAATATTTTGTGGTATGCTTTTTCTCCTCTCACCCTTCTCTTTCTCTGTCTGTCCAATTTCACAGCAGCATCCTGTCTCTTTGCAGTTTGCACCGTAATTTAAATCCAGCATCGTGACTGTATCATTTGCCTTTTTCCACTTGGCACCTCTTGTAGCAGTGATAGTATCTGACATCATTTATTGTCAGCTAATTTTACACTATAAATGTGGTTTCTGTTCATTTTTGGACCAGCCTTTGATAAAGGATCATTGTATTTGAAACACGTTAGGAATGCACAGCATGTACTGTGTGTCTGAAATGGGTTTTAACCTCTAAAATGTCCCTCATTGTTAAGCATGTCCCTAATATTGCCTCAAAAGATCGCCTCTGTCTTTCCTAATACAGGTGTTTTTTTTTTCCCATAAAGACAATAGAAGTTAAAAACACAAAATGATTTTCAACATTGAAGTACTAGCACTATGCTCCTTCAGAAAATTAATTTTAAACTATATATACATCAGTTATCTAGTTCTCAATTTGATATATATATATATATATATATATATGATACATGATGGGCAGGAGTGGGATATGGAAAATTTCTTCACTCCTGCAGAGTGAGCTCTGGATACTCATGAGTGCCGAAGGCACAAGTGACAGCATCTAGAGCTCAGGATGCAGGAGTGAAGATATTTTCCATAGCACACGATCTGCATATCATGTGTTTGATTTATACAATAGGGGTACGAGTTTCAGAAGTATTGTTATGATTTTTTGTGTTCTGCTGCTGTTTCTGTGTGTGAAATTTTCTGAATGGGCTGGCAGTGTTACAAACTCTGTAGGAAAAGCTGAGTGTGTTTTGCAATGCTAAGTAAGTTAGTTGCAGGCAGCAGTGAGAAACAAACTGTTTTGTGAAGCTTGTCCTTTAGAATTCTGGCTGCAGTCAAGCTGAGAGTATCACAGCAATGGGCTGGGAGTAAGACAGACTATGGGGAACACCTGAAAATGTTTTGCCATGGTAACTGAGTTGGCTGCAGGCAGCAGTGAAATATCTCTCACAGTGGTGATGTCACAACATGATTTATCTCTAGTTGTGATGTCACAACATGATTTATCTCTTGTGGTGATGTTACCACAGTGAGGATACATGTTTTTATCACACTCATTTATCCTTCACCCCATTGTATGAATATATATATATATATATATATATATATATATATATATATATATATATGTATATATATATATATATATATATAAAATTTCATTTGTCCCTCAGTTATAACCCTTGTCCCTATTTATTTTGGAATTGTGCACACCATGACAGCCTTGTCCATCATCACAGCTCTGTCTTCACCCCACCACAACATTTCCTCCCTTCCAGGCTCAGAAAAGGGTACTGTACTTCAGATGTATATAAACGAATACTGATGCCTATACAACAGGGTAAGAAAATAAAAAAAAATAGTTTGGCTGCCCACACATCCCACTTCACTCACTACAGTCATTTCTCAACAACTACGTTAGGTCTAGTTAGTAATACAAATGTACACATTTACTGATGCTCAATACACAGGTTTAGTCGCACAGCTGGGAAGTGAGTGGAGTAAAGTGTGGGCCACAAAACTCCATTTTTATTGTCCTATACCCAGGTGTATGGGAAATACATTCCATTAATATACTTTTGCACTGAAGTAGGTGTGGGGGAAACTGCTATGGCCAGAATGAGAGACAGCTCTGTGGGGATGGCAGTACACTATTGGGGTAGGGGACTGTGCTATGTAGTTAACCAACTTCTACATTGACAGCAGGGAAATTTGTCTGACAGTTTACAAAGCTCAGTTTGGTGCCTTTCAGCACCTTTGGTACTTTGATTTACTTTTACTTTGTAGATATTAATTGCAGATGCAGAAAGCTAATATCCTTGTGCATTCACAATCAAAAGTATTATCATTTTACAGAATACAAACAGTACCAGACTGTGCGTGACATCACAGCACTGAGGGCACACTGATCCATCAACTCTGCTCCCTCTGCTGCTTTTGTCTAACTAAATGGGCACTAAATCAAGAAACAAAATGGCATTATGACCTCCATAAGAGAAACGATAGATATACTTACCAGATCCAGGGCCAACACTAAGCCTAAAGTAGGAAATGATGACGGATTCACAACAGAGCCCCCATACTGCAGCAGAAGTGTGTCCTGGCTGACACAGTGGGCCTGGGATACGACACTGACACAGAGGCAGAAAAAACTGTTTAGTTACCGCTTTGAGACTATAATCTATTAAATAAAAGGGTTTAGCGATAAGAACTGTTCTCAATTCAAAAAAATTGAATTGCCAGTTGCAACCTCTCAAGAAACAGATGGAGATGACTGAGGAGCAGGCAGGCCAGGTGAAAATGGTCTCCTCCAGTTATACAGTGCCATTAAATACTGAGATGAGCAACATATGAAACTTCAAGAGAAATGCATTGATTTAGAAGGGTGTTCAAGGAACAACAACTTGAGACTGTACAGTCTGCTCTAGGATTCATTGCCAGCCCGTCTTACTGACTTTTTTGAAAACTTATTTCGGGACACACTCTCACTAACAACTGTTATGCATTTCAGGACTGAGTGCACATACCACGCTCTTCTTTCTAAGCTAGCTGGTCTCAACAGTAAACCCAGATCTACCATAATGAACTTCAACTCATACAACAACAAAGACAAAATCCTTGGAACTGCATAGCAAACAAAAAAAATCACCTATAATGCAGCAAAAGTATTTTTTGATCAGGACTACCCCCCTGAAATAATGAAAAAAAAATGCCTAGTCTATGGGGGAATATTTAAAACTTTGAAGGAACACTGTATGTGTTTCAAAGCTCCTTACCCAGCCTGACTCCATATTTTTTGGGACTCAGGAACAAAACATTACCACACACCAGAGGAAGCTGCAGAAGCACTGCAAGAGAAGGTCTATACTATACTACATTCCCTTTCACTGCACAGAGAACACAGACATGGACTGGCCACAGGCAAAACAGCAAAGGATCAGGCACAAAAGAAGGAAACCTATGACTATGAAAGAGGTTAGAGAACTTTTACATTCCCTTACAACTCAGAGGAATGACTTCTGGTCTACCACTTCAACAGACACTTAAAATCAAGGGTTTATATACTGATGATCTTCTTTCCACTTAGACTACTGTACATTGACACTAATGACTTTATGCAAATGTACTTTCCCACATAAGCAATGTTTCAAAACACCTCCCACTTTGAGTAGTATCTTTCCACTTGTTGATTGACTGGTCTATAAGATAAAATGACTAATTCCTCTGCCCTTTAATTTGGGACTAGCTGTGATGCTAATATTGCCTTATTAGTTCTAAAAAATAAATCTGCACATGGTAGCACAGGTGATGACCTGGCCTCTCTTTTACTTGTGGGATACCAAGGTATCACTAGAACATGCTTACCATTCTTTATATTTTTAAGAGCCTTCCTTTCAGTTACATTTAAAAGCCATGAACTACCTAACGGCATGGAAAGAGGAGGGGGAACTTTTTACTTCCTCCATGCAATGCTGCATAAACAATTTAGTAGTGGGATCTGTAGGGTATGGGCTTGCTCTCTGGTGAGGACTGGGGGGCAGGGAAGTGGACCCTGGGGGAACTCAGGGATCACCCATGAATTCAAGAGTTGCCTGACAATGATGGGGTCCTCTGTGTTCTGACTCCCAGTCTGATGCCTCTGTTACCACTCCTGGCCCTCTTCTTGGCAGCCACACACACACAAGCAACACAAATGTATAACTTGAATTAACTTTCTTTGTATGCCTGCTACACAAGAACTCCATATTGACCTTGTCATTCTTTAATCAGCTCTGTTTTCATACTGGATGTTAGTTTGCATATAGTACTTAAGGGACATGGCCTAAATATGTCATTTAAGAGGGAATATGGGCTGGTAGCCTTTGAAATGATTTGCTGAAAATATTTGGTTCCACATTACTCCTTCTGTGTCTGACACATAGTCAAATATGGGGCACCTCAACAAATGGGGCTGAATGCTATCATAACATGTAATTAAAGGGCAGTTACTCTAGTTTTTTTTTTGGTTTCTGTTTCATTGCATGGCCCTCCCTTAGTTGGTATATGATGATATACCCATCATAGATAACTAAAGAATATGCTGCTGCCAAGTTCAAGTTGACTGTCCCAGATAGTAAGGAGATATCTTTTTGCCTCCCTGAGTAATGGTCCACATGGGTAATTATAACCATCTCAGTTGAGGTAGCTTCTCCCTGTTCATATATTAAGAATCTCCTTTATTTTTGGTTCTTCCTCACTTGTTTTTCTGTACAACTGCCACATCTCAATGTCAGTGACAACTGACATCCTTTCTCTCCTTTTGTTTCTTCTGCAGAGTCCACCTTTACTGGAGAGGCATAAGAACAATATTCTGTGCCAGGGAGGCAACATGACTAGCAGTGCCTTTCTTCCTGGACTAAGGCATACCAGTCCACTCCAATGCACCCCAGCCACTAAGAGTCTCTCAGCAAAAACTATTCCTTTGGAAGCCACAAGTCCCAAGAGAATTATGGGTTACACTCACTGAGCATTTTCATTCAATGTCAAGTTTACTGTTTACTTGCTTATTGTATACTGTATGTCTTGCTAATCAGTTCTTGTTTTTATATGTTACAAGGCTGACAGTTAGATACTCTGACTTCAGGATATCACTTCATGTTATGGTACTCTTAACAAGGGATCACTCCAGTGACCAACTGATAAATGACTGTGTTCAACACAGAGTCACTAAAGAATGGCCAAACTGAGGTACCAACCCCTGGAATATCTATACCTAGTATAATGGCACATGCAAGTTGACTGGTCCCTACGACACCTGTATATTCTCACAATATCAGTGGTCTTAATCAGAGGTTCTAGCAGAAATCCACAGACAATACCCCCACATTTGTGTTTTTGCAAGCAATCCATCTGGTTCCAGCTGAACATGATAAGTTAGTTAAATTTGGTTATGCCCATGTAGTGACGCCCTTGTTCAGAACAGGAAGTGTAGGGGCACAATACGTATACATAATAGTATGCCCTTCAAGGTGGAAGCTAACTACTGATTCACAGTGTTGCCTGGCTATAGTTAAAGGCACTTACTTAAATCAAGATGTCACTTTGGTCAGTTTGTATGTCTCACCTCATTCCACATCTGTGTTTTATATGACATCTGTATAGGGAAATAGTGAACTTTCAGCAGAACATGTTAATTATGGAGGGACTGCAATTTCGTATTGCATAATAAAGAAGGGACTGATCCCGAGTCTCCTAGAGACACACAAGTAGATACAATTTGTTGTTCCACTTTTAGGGCAGTAGCATGGGTGGACACATGGAATACCCTACATCCTAACATTAGAGCATATACACATTTTTCTTCCCCACATAGTGCTTATACCAGAAAAGAAGACTGAAAGTTAATATTGGATGAACATGTCCATACAGTTGAGAAATGCATGATTCCTCCTATACTGCTGTTTGATCATGCTCCAGTATGTATGGGCTTGCTTTGGGTGACAAAAGAGACCCTCCCTCTGGAAACTAGACATACCAGATATTTTAAAGAGGAAATCCAGGATAGAATTACTCAGATTATACTAGAAAATTACAAAGATGAAGTGGCTCCCTCAATTTTTACGGGACACTTTAATTGTAGTCTTAAAGGGGGACATTAAAGCCTATGCCTCACTTTTCAAAAAATGAGAGAATAAACAATGATCTTACAAATCTAATTGCAAAATTCACAGCAATTTCTCATGCAGGGGGATCATACAATAGTCTCTCAACCAAATAAGATGCGACAGCACATGCAAGACATCCTTAATCAAAAGACCAAAATTGCTGTCAGTTTCTTACATGATATGTACTATGAATGCCCACTTGCCTCCAGGGTATTAATGTACCAAATGAGGCAAAAGACAGCACAAACAATGGTGACCCATATCAAGCACCCGATAACAAAAGTGAAAGAAACAGATCCTGAAAACAATTGTGCAGGCCGTATTTGTATCTAAACTCACCCTTGAGGAGGCAGACATATATCTGGAACCCTTAACGCTCCCCACACTGCCATTACCTCAACAGCAAGCTGTGTTTTCACTACTGACATGGAAGAAACTTATTGTGGTAATTAAAAGCCTAAAAAATAAAGGCCTGGCCCTGCTGGCTACACAGAGGATTTTTTTTAAAACACTCCAGGACTCCCTCAGCACATTGCTTCTCTGTGCTGGAGAGGAAATCCTGAAATGGAAAGCAGCTCTACTTATCTGGAGACAAGCAGCAATTTTGGCCATCCTGAAGCTAGGGAAAGTTAAAACTGTGTGTGCCTCATATAGGCCAATTTCAGTCCTTAAGGCGAACTATAAAATATTTACCTGAAGACTAGCCAACAAATTGGAACCACTGCTACCCATCTTAATAAATAAAGAGCCGACAGGATTTGTCTCCTCCCGACATACTAAAATAACATCAACAGAACACTGTATGCTTTGCACCATGCCACCCAGTCAGGGGACCCATTTCTCTTATTAAGTTTGAATGCTGAGAAGGCCTTTAACAGGGTGGCATGGCCCTTCCTATTTTGGATCTTAAAAGCATTTTTTAATAACCCCTGAAGATGACCAAATGATAGAGGCCATTTATGATTCCCTTTTGGCATATCGTATGTCAAGATCAATGGTCAGGTTTCTTCACCTTCTCATTTGGTAGGGGTATTCACCAAAGGTGTCCCTATCAACTTCTGCTATCTAGCCTATTTCTCAAACCCCTAATTCAAGCCCTTAGGAAGCATTCTGAAATTATGGGCATACACTTGGAGAACAGGAGGAAAAATACTAGCATTATACACTGGTGACTTATTAATCTAGCTCTTCAATTCCAAGACTGCATTCCTACAGCTATGGCAGGCACTAACACAATTTGCCAAGTTGGTTGTGTATAATTTAAGTACCTCCAAAACAGAGGTTCTTCTGCTTAAATATACCCCCATCAAAACACTACAGAACAATTTCAGTTTACCTGGGTATGACTGCCTTTAAATATCTGGACATTTTGCTGTGCCAGGTTCGTATTTAGTCACATCCCTGAAGTATGACCAAATCTCTCAAGCCCCAAGTAAGCATATTGAACCATGGGCACACCTCCTACTACTACATATTCAGAGAGCTGATAGTCAAAGCATTAATCTCCTATCACATCTGTTATACCTGGCACAAACAATGCTAATTGTCCCACCAGAGTTAATTTAGAAAGTGGAATAAGCATACTTCCAGATATATGTGGCGGGAGAAGAAGCCCAGCATTATAGTATCTGTGCTTTACCTCCCTAAGACCCAATGAGGGCTGTGTCTCCAAAATGTAACATTATATCATGCAGCAGCACAGTTCTACACAGTATTCTATCGGATTACCCCAAGCTATACAACACACTGTAAAAAAGTAGTGGTTATCAAAGGGAAGATTCTTGACCTACAGATACTGTTGCTTATCGAAGGGCGAAATGTTTAACCAACCTTAAACCCACTTTACTAACCCACAGGTGATCCTACCGCTGCTATTGGACAACTCTTATATGAGGCACAACCTGAAGATGTGTAGCAAAATGAAAAATTCTAAATTGGCCATCTGAACAGGAAATTACCCTGCTGTTTCAACTGTTTATTGCTGCATTAAAGGGTTAAAACCATACAAGGCTTCTAATCTTCTGTATATGCCAAGTCGTAGTAGCACAGCAGAATATCTCAGTGCAATGCATGAGACAAGCTTAGGACAGAGATCTTATAGACCAGTAATGGGAACATTGTATTCAGAATATTCACAACTAGTAACAAATAACTCAGGTGGAGATAATAGGTATTTCACATAATGGCAAAAAATCCACACACAGGGCCAGCTATTCAAAACTTTGCCCCGGGGCAAGATTAGCCCTGCCTGGCTGGCCAGCTTAGCATGGACACAAAAGCCTGCTATATTCAAAAGGAATAGCCTGGGGCAAACAGCTTCTGAGAATAGCATGCAAATGAAGACAGACAATCTGGGCTGGGAGTGCAGGGCAAACGTAGCCCTGGAATAGGACAGCTCTGAATATAGCAACCAGGAAGTACAAACCACAACAGCAACACAGTGCACAGTGACGTGAAGGTAGGTAGAGGTGAACTATGTGGCCAATGTGCATGCCAGCAAATGTCTGGACCCAGTACAGCTGCAGGCAGCAGTGCATGTGAAAGTACAGTGTGCAAAATTGAATAATATTCCTCGAACCGTTTGCACGGTGCTAACACGTTGCACAGGTATAGTGCACAGCTAAGCCATTTGCCTGGTACAGACATGTTTGCTCGGCACTAAACTGTGTCATATTCAAAGGTGACATGCAAATGAGCCTACCTAGGTAGTCTCTGTGCAAACATCCATATTAGCATCTCATTATGCCCTGATTTGCCTGCAGTTTGCCCAGCGTTACTGCAGGGTCCCTCAGCTCCACCTGTAGGTCAGTCTGGAAGTATAGGGGCTGGTTGGGTCTGCCTGCAGCTCCACCTGTAGGTCAGTCTGGCAGTGCATGATGGAAGCTGCAGGCTACATGTATACAGTACAGCATAGCATATTGTACCCCAAGGAACAACACAGCATAGGCACAGGTGGTGATGGTGGTGCTACATGCAACTGTCACACTTTAGGTCATGCTACGTGCACAGCGGACACTACAGTAGCAAAGGGGCCAGTCATGTGAGGGACACAGCAATGCCTATGGTGTGTAGGGCAGTGATGCCACTGCACTGTACACAGTGATAGGACCAACTTGCAGGTGTTTACTGACAGTGGACATTACTGTTACACTGTTGTGTGACCCACAGATGCTGCACCTCTGGCATGGGACGCTCACAGTGATATATACCTGGCCGGCTGTGTGTGCTGTGGTGTTTGTACAGCTGTGCGGTATGTGACAGGAAAGCCATGTATGATCTGACAGGCACGCTGGTATAGGAGTACTCCCAATACTGGCCCATGTGCACTGCATGACGTGTCCAGCCTTGTGGTCACACCCAGTCTGTGGTGAGGGCTGGCCACCTATACACCCTCCCCTCAACACCCACCATGCCCACAGTGCTGCATGTGTGCAGACATCTGTTGGTCACCACAGCAGTATGGCCTGCAGGTGTGTGTTGTATGGCCATACTACCATGGTGTTCACTGAGGGCCGGGTTACCACTGATTGCCTGGCATGACTGGGACTGGTGTCAGATGCTGGCATCAGTGTGGTGCCATCAGTGAGCAGCATGTTTCCTCCATGTCTGGCTTTTTCTATGTGTCATATTCATATGTTAGGGTCACGCAAAGCTGCACAAAATCTGCACAAATGCCACGCAAAGCCACAATGTTGCACAAAGCTGGATTGTCCAGGGTTAAGACTACCTTATCCTGGGTGGTAATTTGTACCGTACAAAGGGTCGCTCTACATCACACAAAACCACTTTGCACTGGTCTAGTCACTGAATATAGCATTGTGCCTGTATTCATGTTCAGTTTGCCCCTTGCATATATTATGATTTTGCCTGGTGCTAATGCAGTTTGCAAGTGCTATTTGGCCTTTTGAATATTGCGGACCCGTACTAATCCCTTGCTAAATCTGCTCAAATGGTTTGCGCCCAGTGCAAAGTTTTGAATATCTTGCCCACAATTTCATAAAATATTAATCAACTTTATTGTACTGTGCTTAGTATGTGAGAAAAGAAATAGTCTTTGGATTTGCACAACACTGGAGTACATCTGCGAGGTGGATCAGGATGACTTATTTTTTTCTTCAGTGAAATCCTATATCATCTGTATTAGAAAATGAAAGTAATTGTTCTATAACACTGTAACAGTTTTAATCTGCAGCATGATTTTTGTACTTCTATTGTCTTTTGTTACCTTGCAAAAATATCAATAAAAACATATTTGTAAAAAAAGAATACAAATAGTAACAGAACAAACAGTATAATATAACACAAACATGATGCAGCACCTCAGTTTGTGCAAGGCACCAGTCTGCAAAAATTCAAAATATACTGTAAGTAATGACTGTCAACTCTGCAACAGAATCTAGTCATAGTCAAAAGAGGGCAAATCATTAAAAATTATCCCCTTAGCCCCCCCCCCCCGACAATCTAACATGAATTGTGAACTTATACCTTGGGTTTATACCCAGAAAGGTTCCAGAGTTGTATATACTATATAGTATCATACTCCAACCATAACAGGTGATAACTGATATGGAAGATATGCTCAACCCCTGAGGCAAATGCAAAAACTATCTCATATATGTGTGTGTGTGTATATATATATATATATATATATATATATATATAGATAGATAGATAGATAGATAGATACTGTATGCAATTACAAAAAAAGCACCCAAGAGTGTAATATGCTTTTATTTGATACTTGTGAGCATCAACCCACTGCACAGATTTAAAAATAAAATGACATGGCCAGTTATACATATATTTCTAAGGCAATGTCCTTTGTGAAAAGGAAACAGTGGAAGCTCAGTGGGATAGTTGTTACAATCAATACAGCATGTATTAACTAATGTCCAGTAACACACAGCAGTCTTGATTTTCCTGACAACATGCACATTTTGTGTAGCTCTGTCATTAATACTGCCTGCTTTTCTATTACACAATAAATGTAAATTATTTTGTGGGCCATTGATTTTGCTACTGTTATGTTTTAAATAATGTTGTATATACAACACAGACTGTTAATATGATGTGCCATTTCATTTTTTTAAAACTGTTAATGAACGATGGATTACACTATAATTACATCAACTGCACAGATAAGGGTCACTTACAATGAAACATATAGGATCTGTCAAACAAAAATGACAGCACCCCCCAATTTTTCTCTTTGAAATACATTTGTCCCACTTAGAGAAGTTGCTGTCCTGCATATAACTCTGGGGCCTGGATATTCAAACTGCGCTCAAAACTGGCGCAACAGTAGGAGAAAGCGCAAACCAGTTGCGCAAATGCGCAACAGGTGCGATATTCAAACATGGAGCAGAGCAAATGGCGCAAGCAACCAGCGTCTGAATATCGCACATACTGTCGCCATGTGCCAACCAGGAAAGGAGAAGCTGAGCAAAATGTTGCGCTATGGCGGCAACCATGGAAACTCAGCTGAGCATTCAAAGCTGCCATAAGCTAAGCACAGCCCCCCAGAGCAATGGAACTGCACATCCAGGGAGGCAGGCTGGGGCCACCGCCTGCCATGCCACACATGGGCACAGGAACACACTGCAGAACCCACACCACACAGGCACACCCCAAGCACAGCATCACTGGGGTGGGACGGATGATCCACGTGCCCATGGGGACAAGCCAACAAAGCATAGCAGAGCCCTGACACCCCAGCACAACCACTGGCAGGCAGAAAGTGCCACACACAGGGGTTGACAACCACAGTGCACATCAGCCCCCGTATGCACAGACACCCTGCACCATGACCCCAAGACACCACCCATGTGCAGTGACTGGCACTGCAGGAAACACCATGCATCCCCCTGGCACACGTCAACCCGTGCTGCGAGAGAAGCATACAGGCCAGACCCACCCGTGCACCCAGCAGTGGGTGGCAGCAGGCAACAAGACCAACAGAAAGTCAATTCCATGCTGGAGATACCTCCCCATGCACACACACACACACACACACACACACACACACACCAGGACCATACCACCCCAGATGGCATGCACACCACTGCAACTGAGCACCCATGCAGCTGCAAATCAGAGACCAACACAGTATTCATATCAAAATATAAAGGTATATTTAAAGTTTCAAATACTAAATAACCAAAACCATAAACAACAACTATTTACAAGGGGGATGGGTACAAGGTAGGGTGTTCAAAGGGTAGGATGAACAACTGGGAGAGGAAGGCAGGGTGGTAGGGATGGGAGAAGGAAAGAGGATGTGCCCCTAAGGCCCAGCTGGCTGGTCCTCCTCTGCCTGGTGCTGCACTGTCGGTGGCGCTCCCTCCATGAGCCATGGCGCCTGATTGACTGAATGATGGCCTGGTTCTCAATGGCCACCTGTGTCAGGCCCGAATGTCATGCGAATCCCCGGAGAACCTCGAGGCCTAGGAAAATGGGAACACAGTCAATGGCTGTGACTGACCACAACCCTGAACACCACCCAACCTGCAAGCCATATGGCCCAATGTCCCGCACCTGTGATGGCATGCACCCACCCACAGTGAACATGCACTGGCCATCACAAACAGGCGGCACCAGCTATCTGCACCACCCACACACACTGCCCACATCAATCACAGTACAAACTAGGCTGGCAAGTGATGTGGCAGCGTCAGTGCGATGCCAGTTACACAGCTATGTGCCCAGTGCATGCCTGGACCGCAGTGATGCATACACAGGCGTGCCGTGATACTGCACTGTGATGCAGGTCACCTGTGTCATGCCTACATACATGGATACATAGACAGTGTCAGCAGATAAGGGCCTATGGGACACCCAGTCTGTCCATTTGACCTTGTAAGTTCACTCTGTTGTCCTATAAGTCCGTTCCCCCTTACCCCTGACCTCCAGAATTCCTTTATGGCTAACCCATGCATTCATAAATCCCGTGACCAAGTCAGCCCCCACCACTTCCTCTGGCAGGGTGTTCCACTTGTCCACCACCCATTCTGTGAAGAAATACTTTCTCATGTTTCCTCTGAATCGTCCCCCTCAACTTCATCCATGACCTCTAGTCCTGGAACATCCTTTACGCTTAAAAATATTGTTTTCCTGTACTCTGTTCTCCCCTGTAAGATACTTGTATGTCCCCATCATATCCCCACACCCTCCTCCCCTCCAGGGAGTACATGTTCAGTTCCATCAACCTGTCTGCATAGGACTTGTGATGCAATTCATGCACCATCCATGTCGCCCTCCTCTGAACCCTCTCCACCTAGTCCATGTCCATATGTAGGTATGGTTTCCGGAACTGTACACTGTACTCCAGTGTGGGGACTCACTAGTGTTTTGTATAGTGGAATTATGACCTCCCCATTGGTTGTGTCCCGCATGGCTGGTGGTCTTGCCCCCCCAGCATGCAATAGCATCCATGAAGTAATGATACTCACACTCCTCCAGCAGCTGGGTCTGACGCTGCTGCTGCTGCTGCTGCTGTTGGGGCTACTACCCCCGGCACGGGGTCCTGGCATGCCCACGTCACCCTGGCCCTGTGTCCTCACAATCCGGCCTGTGGGAGACATATGTTGAGACAAACATCAGTGTGACTCAAAAGCAGAGTGCCCCCTGCCCCAGTGAGATGCCTGCCCACACAGCCATAACCATCCATCGCACAGCTGCACACACTGACACACCTATGCACAGCCACCCAAGCACACACACCCTACAGAGAATATAGGTGCATAGATGGTACACTCACCTGGCCTGGCTTCCGCCCGCTGTCACGTGAACACAGCCGCATCAAGGTTCGGCTCCCTCCGGCGGAGGTCACTGTACCAGTGCCGGCACTGCTCCGCAGACCGGCCCCGGCCAGTGACCTCCACCAGGTCAGTGGCCACTTGCTGCCACACGTGGGTCCTAGGCATGGTGAGGGGGGCCTCACCATACAGTGCCTCACAGTGGGGCTCCACCAAGGCCACCAGGTTGGCCACTTCAAGCTGGCTCCAGGACACCGCCCTCCTCCTAGCCATGGCACCAACTTTACAGCAGGCAATATGGCGCCTTGCTTGTACGTAACCCATGTGGGTTGTTGCGCAATAGACCAACACAGGCTCAATCGCTGTTCGAACAGGCGCCGTCACTTCCATGGCTGTCACCAGACAGCGCAATAGAGATATACACATGGCATGCCAACAGCGCCAGGGGTCAGAGGGCATACACAAGGTCACGGCAATGACTCAGAGCTCGCACAGCGCCATGGCGTATAGGCATCCTGCGCGACTGCCAAGCTGAGCACCAGTGCCACAGTGGACTATCGGCGCGGTAGTGCCACAGCGCCATATAGTGCCCAGTGCTGTGGCGCCACTGGCACAATGGTGGCCATGGCCTGAATCGCCTATCACGCTCAGCAGGTCGTGCGATAGAGCGCATCGGCGCTAAGCTGTCTGGGCATGCGCAATGCAGTGTCACGCAGCCACAAACATACGCCAGTGGCTCGAGCGGACCTTCCGTATGCGCCAAAGCGCCGTCACGCGATATTCAACCGACATAGCACGTCATTCGATCAGCCATTCAAAGGTGCAGTGGCGTGATTAGCATGTCATTAAAGTAGCGCCACACCTCATTTGCATGTGTTGCGCTATAAAAATGCGACAGTGGGTTGTGCTGGCCAGATTTGGTTACTGCAGGTGAGAGGTGAGTTACATGCTGTGTGATGCTCAGAACAATGCTCATGGGCAGGGGTGCCGGAGGATGATAAAGGCTGAGGGGGCTGAGCATGAAAAGGGCACTTAGAAAGGGACAAAGGGCACCCTTTCTATCAGTATCTGCCATGCGGAGAGGAAACAGGGGGGGCTTCTGCACCCCCCCGGGCCAGCAGCTATGCTCATGGGGAAATGCTGTCGACTGCACAGTGACAGGTGTCCACTTCCACCCATACAGATCACCATGACTGACCAGAGCCAAGCTGAGGGTGTGGACGGTGCGTGTAGGAGGAGGCCGAACTTCACCACGGCAGAGACAGAGGCCCTCTTCCAGGCCTAACTGGAGGATGAGCCACTATTGAGTGGATGGAGGGGCACCCCTCAGGAGCATGCAGCTGCATGGGAGGGGGTAGCTCGGGCCGTCAACCTGCATGGAAGCCACCAGTGCTCCATGCAGGAATGCAGGAAGAAGATGGGGACTGACCGCAGGAGGCTGAAGGAGAAAGTGGCAGCCTTCAGGGTGGCACGTGCTGGCACTGGTGGGGGCCCACCAGTGGTGTTGCAGCTCACCCCTACAGAGGAGACACTGGTCACGGCCATGCAGCCGGAGTGCCATTCTGGGCGTACCAGGCGGGAGGATTCCAGACAGGTGGAAGCCCATCACTGCACGGTATGACATGGTGATGTTGTTGGGGGGCTGTTGTTCATGCACTCACATGTACTCTCTTTCTGTTACAGATCCTGTTCGTCTTCAGGAGACAGTGGTGGTGGTGGGTCCAGACAGTGAGGCAGACCTGCTGGGCGTGGAGGACCATCCACCTCCTGCCAGCCTGCAGGCACTGCAGCAGCATGCACGCTGGGCCAACAACTCCGGTGTCAGTGATACGGGTGCAGGGGGTGCACAGCCTGTGTCACAGCAGTCTAGCATGCAGGTATGCCAGCATGCTGTGCCTATGGCAGTGGCACGCACCTGCACCATTGATGATAGCAGGCCTGCAATGGGCAGTGATAGGTGTGTGTCCCATGACGGACACATGGCAGGCCAGCACGTGCACCTGGGCCTTCCTGGTTCACACCTGTGTACCAGCATGCTGGCACAGTCCCAGGCTGTGCCTGTCAGCACCGGTGGGGCAGCACCAGTGGCTGTGCAGGTGTCTGGCACTGTTGTCAGCACGGAGGTGGAACAGGTGGACCTGGGGGCTCAGCAGTTGGAGGGGCGGCAGCAGCAGTCGCACACCAGGTCTGGGGGTACAGTGTCAAGCAGTGGCACATGTCCACCGCCCTTTGATCCGCCCATACCTGGTCCTGGTGAACAGCGCCCACCCTCAAGGGGTGCTGTGCACCAGGACCGTCCACACCCTGGGGGTCACGATGCCATTGGGGCACAGTACCCATTGGACGCGCACACCCGCCTGCTGCAGGACTCGGTACAGCTGCAGGGGCGGGTTGCAAGGTCCGTGGAGGCACTGTCTGTGTCCGTGGAGTGGCATAGCAGGGAGTGTGCTTGGGACCGAGCCGAGCTGGTCCTTATGCGGACGGATGTGACCGCTGCCATTGACAGGCTGACCCAGGCAGTGGTCTCTGTCACGGATGCATTGGCCACACTGTCAGGTGCCCCTGTACCACACACCCCACACAGTGCGCTCTCCACTCCCCGTTCCCGGCATCGTGTGACACCAGGCCTGTCGATGCCGGGTTCTGCTGTGGGCATCCCGAGCACCCCTGGTGCAAGTTTGTTTGGCAGGATGCAGACCCCCTGTGCGGGCAAGGTCGTGTTCGCGCAGTGGGACCCCTGGTGGTGCACCAGCGCCACCCGATGTGGCCCCTGCTCAGCCTGCAAGTGCTGCTGGGCCACAGCAAGGCTGCCCATGCATCCGTGGTGGCCGTGGGACAGTGCTACCTGACTGAACTGTCTCCCAGTGCAGGCCCTGTCTGGTGCTGCCCTGTGTGCAATGTGTGTCATGGTGGGCAGTGCACTGCTGGGTGCTCTGCTCACCAAGCTGACACGGACCCTGCACACTCTCCCAACTGCTGTCCACAGGTGCGTGTGCATGATGATGCCTGCATTGCACTGTACACCAAGGTGCAAGGGTGCCCAGGTCCCGACACACGTACATGGACAGTCCAGGTGGTGGGGGCGGTTGGTGGTGCTGTGTTGGCAATGTCATTTCCGCAGTGCTGTGCTGCTGCCCATGTATGCTGCCTGGTGTGTGTGTGTCCATATGAGTGCTCACCCTCTCTGATGGTGTGTTGGTATGCCTGGAACCTTCAACTCCCTGACCTCTGCACGGTGTGTTCCCTGTGTGCCTGTGGTTTTGCGCATGGACAGTGTTGCCTGCACATGTTCCCTTGACTTACCTGTGTTGGGCGTAGTGCTCTTCTGCAATGGTGTCCCGGTGCAGCTGGGCCTGCGGATCAGTCGGGGTCCCTCCATCCTAGGGGGCTGCTCATCACCCACATCACCGGCGCCACTGGCATCCCCATCGCTGTCCCCTCTTGGACCTGTGATGGCTATCCCATGGTCTTTGGCCATGTTGTGCAGGATGCAACAGGCCAGAATATCCCACAGGCCTTTTGGGGCTGTGACTGTTGAGCTCCGCCGGGTGTCCAGGCATCGGAGTGTGCCTTGAGCATCCCAAACACCCGCTCTATGATGTTACGTGTTGCGGCATGTGCCTCATTGAAACCTAGCTGCGCTGGGTGGGCGTGGGGCGCCCGGTATGGTGTGAGCAGCCAGGGACGGGTGGGTATCTGCAGTCACCTGTGTGGAGATAGTGGAGATCAGTGTCATGTCAGGTCCATATTGCCCATATCCTTGTGCCACTACCATGGCACCTGTGTCATTCCACCCTTGCACAGAGTTTGCATTCCATACATGTGTACTCACCCACTAGATGACCAGTGGGATGTTCCCCTCTCGAATCGATGGCACAGTGCAGACTGGTGCCATATGAAGGCATCATGTGCTCCGAGGGTGTGTGGCACAGACATTGATAATCGCCCAGTGGCATCACACACCACCTGGCAGTTGACACTGGAAAAAGCCCCTTCGGTTCCGATAAGCCTGGCCGTTGGGGCCAGGTGGCGTGCGAATGGCCACATGGGTGCAGTCTATGGCCCCTAGCATGCCAGGCATATGTGCTACCCTGTGGAACTCCTGCATGTTTGTTGTACGCTCTGCCGCGGTGCTGGGGAAATGGATGTACTCCGCAGCATGAGGCAGCAGTACGCTGAGGAACTGGGTGAGGATGCGTGACATGGCCGACTGTGTAATGCCTGTGGTGTCCCCTGTCGGCCTCTGGAAGGTGCCTGTGGTGAGCAGGCACATGCAGGCTGTCACCTTGGTCTCCACAGACAGAGCATGACTCCGTCGTGAGGGTGCCTGCATCACATCACTGCACAGCTGCAGAGCCGTCTCAGTATTGCCCTGTTCAGGCGGTGCCGACCACAATCTCAGCGTCTGTGTGTACAGCTCGAAGCTGATCAGACGATACTGCGCTGGGAGCATACCGCCGACGGGCCCCTCCGCACACGTCCCCTGCAGCATGGTGTCTCAACCCCCTCATTACAGCTTCCATGTGGAAGCTGACACTGTCCATCTCCCTGGCTTCTGCCCCCAGCTGCTGTTCCTGTGTTACCCCGCTGCCCCCACTGCTGCTTCCACTGCACTGGGCACCCCCCACTGGCCTCTCTGTCCTCCTGGACCCACTGTCCCTCTCTGCCCTTCCAGCTCCTGTCTCTCTCTCTCTCTCTCTCTCTCTGTCTCTCTCTCCCCAGTTTGCGGCCTGCTAGGGTTCTTGCGCCGCTTCCTTGAGCCTTTTTATTTTGGCTCCAAATCCGGTGCCTGCGCCTTAACTTATTGACAGTGTTCGGATATCGCATGTGCGCCCCTTATGCATGGACCCGCCCCTTGGTTGCGCATGCCTTCATTTCCATTGCGCTGTTGCTCAGCATGTTCGTGGTGCAACTGGCCCCTTCTGAATATTGCAGACAGCATTTTTGGAGTTGCGCACGTGCAACCCTGTTGCGCATGGTGCAACCCTTTTGAATATCTGGGCCTGAGACTTTAAATCAATAAATGGTCATTCATTAACAGTAAACTCACACCAGAGCATTCATGCCCAATGTTCTAAGCCTATGGCTCCAGAATTGTATATGTCAGAAATGTTATATATTTTTGAACATTTTAAGGAAGTTACAGACAATTTCACATACAAATGTTAAGAAATTGTGAAGAATGAAATAAATAACTAGTTTGCTGGTTCTCAATAGTAAATAAAAATATCAGAATTAATGATCAGTAAATCATTACTGATTACTTCAGAATTTAAGACCTATTTTTGAAAACATATTTAAATTATGCTGCCCATTATCTGAAAAGAAAGAATACAGCTATCCTGTAATCTCTGTCATGGCAGGAAATGCATGTCACATCTTACATGAGCTTACCATTCAGCAGTAATAAGTAGCTATTTGTTAAACAACTTGGTCACCTGTTTGGGATTAGGGGCATATGGCAAACAGTGTGATTTCAATTCAGCTAGTCAGCTGCCCAATCTTAGCAACAGAGTATTAGTTGGGTGCTTACATAAGAGCATTCATTAAATCCATTAATCTTCAATAAGGTCTCTGCAAGGAAGAATGCTAATCCTTAATGAATAGTTTTTTTTTTCTTTAGATCAGTTGGACGAAAGGTATTAAGATTATATTTAGAAAGAATGAAATATTGTGCATTAATTTTAAAGCTGTTTCTGATTCCTTTATTCATTTTGCTTTGGCCCATCTCTTTGTAATTTATAAGATGGACTAGATTTATTTAAATAATATTCTAGCTGTGATGTGAAAATAACCTATTTATGCAGTCATTAATAATTCGAACAAAACACTTTGAAATGCAACAATCCCAGCCTCAAATGTCAAAATTCACAACAGCATAGTTAATTCACAAATGTGATTTACTGTTTCTGTAGCTGCTGCAAATGGATGCCAGGCCACAGATACCCCACATGTCTATTACATGTAGTCCATATTTTATGTTATTCATGGAAACCATTATTGCTTCATTATGTGCATACAGTTTAGCCTTTGCGTTTCTCTAAGGTTTGTGATTCAGAACAGTAAATTTTGACAATTAGGTTGATTATATTGTCACTGGCATCACAGTTGCCTAGTTGACTGGACTTAATTGGACAGCGACTGAGCGTATGTGGCTCCATTGCAGCAGTACATGAAAAGATGGACTGCAACTTGAACTCAGTAGATCAATAGACAGTGGCTGTTCTAAGTAACTGGAAAAGGCAACTGTTGACTTACTTGATCTTTGGATCTCTATACAATTTGAATTCTATATTACTGTATCCAGTGTAGATCTTCCTCAGACTTCTGCATATCTCTCAACTGTCACATATTATGAGGTACATCACCCATTTTACTACTCAGAAATCCTTTGTTCTACATGGGAAAGGTGATATTCTGCATTCCCCACTGAGACTTTAAAACAGAAATTTATAATAATCTATTTTGCTCAGTTATCAAAAAACATTATAAACATTAATGCACTGATAGCTATTTTGTTCTGAGCTTGCAGTGCCATGTTAGGCAATATGTCACATGTTTTGCTCATTTGAAACACGTCTTGTCACACATTTTGGTGAAGAATTGTTGAGGGGTATGGACTTCTCCATGCCTTGACTTGGGATATCACATATTTATGTGGCCAAATCTCATCTAGTCATAGGTTACTGGACCTTGAATGAATAGACTTATCAGTCAACTCCAATTTCTGATAACAAGGGAAGAAAAAGAAATCAGAGAGAAGTGGAAAGAAGTTTGGCATTATATGGCATATTTCCTGCATACTGTAAATCTAAGCAATGTACAGGACATAAAAAGTGGTGGTATTATTTAAACAGTGAAAGAGATGAAGTCAGATTAAAAAATGTAAGGAAAACACAGTTGTTAAGCACCAAGGGATAGAATGAAAGAGAGAGAGAGAGAAAGAGGGAGGAGTTTTAAGTCCAAAGAGGTTAATATTCTGTCAGGGTTAGACTTTGTGTAAGGGTCAGTGGTGGAACAAAAACATGGGTCTCTAGGTTAACATCTCTGTATACTAAGCACTTGGTAAGCAAGCAATAAGCCATTCCAGGGTGGCATTGAGAGGAAGTAATGAATGCTCAGGGTGTGTTATGAGACAAGATGTACAGTCATGTGCATTCAACCATCTGGGAGTGCACTGCTTCACAACAGCACTCACCTCAAAGGAGCTTTTTGAGCTTATAAAGTGGTCATTGTGTAAAAATGTGACAAAAAAAACAATTTTTGTTTAATTGTTCAAAAAGTGAAATGAAACGTGTTTGTATAACTATCGTTTAGGTCTCATGTTCATCTGTTTAGTGTGTAAGTGCATTGTTAAAATGGAGTTTAAAGAACTTTTTGATCATTACTGTTTGGATTGCTTCAGTACAGTGCAGAACTTTGTTTATACAGCTGATCATATCTGAGAAATTGAAGCACGGTCATGTTTATAGCTGGGCAAAATTAGCTAATTCCACTTTTGATTATGCTTTGCAAAATTCCATGAAATTTAATGGAATTCTTTGGAATTATTTGTTTGATAATAACATAGTCATTCTCGCAGCTAGAGACATAAACAGTGCCATACTAATCATTTGTTAGAAATCATAAAGAAATGTCAAGTGTCACAGAATTTGTATGAGTAGTGTGGAACCTATAGTGACTCACATTCAGGAAATTTTATTTTGATGTGAAATTTTCTGAAATATTTTCGGCTTACAACTTAGCAGTCTTTGAAGCTAAATATCTAAAAATGTGCATGCATGTTTTTTTTTGGAAGGGTTTTAGAAACTGCTAAATTGGGAGAGAGTTGGCAAAAAAGTAAGTTAGTAATCTGCAAGGGGTTCACAATTTTACAATTAAATTATCTGTGAAATTTTGTGGAAATGCTCCAAAATGTTGGATGCTTATAGCTCAGCTGCCATTGCAGGTATACATCTAAAATTTAGCATGCATACCTCAAATCCTTCAAAGTTGAGTCAATTTTGTTTAGGAGAGCAAACTTTACAGTCCTGCAGTTCCTTTCTTGGTGACTATTTTGTCCTCCACCCTGTTGTTTGTTCTGAGCTTGACCAAATGGACTTAGTGAACCTGCTTGTCACATTGATTTTCTCCTTTTTTTTTGTTTTGTTACAGAGACCCTCTCTTCAAAGCACAGCCATCTACTCCTTTTGCAGTAGAACCTAACCCTTAGGAATAGTCAGATTGTCCTCATCTTCATGTTGCAGTCATTTTATCCCCCAACCTCTCTGAGATCCTCCTTTTTCTGGAGTTCCAAGTGCATTGGGCTCTTAGATCAGTCATTTTGGGGTGTGTGATTCTCATCTCATATGACAAGCATTCAAGTGAGATTTGTCCCTGTATGGTTTCTTACTACAGCTAGGGGTCTATTATGTTTTTGCTACCCAGCTGAGCTGCCCTTTCCTTGGACAACCCATGCATCTAACTCCTGTCATGGTAACAGCTGCCTAGGATACCTCCCTTATTTTATTGTTTAAATCCCACTGACTTAATTTCCATTGACATGACAATACCTGCCTCATGTCAGAACTGCAGTCTATCTTGGCTTGGCAGTGGATTATTTCATTTGATTTGCACTGCAGGGAGGCAAATCACCATATCTGCATTAGGATTATTTCATTTGATTTGCACTGCAGGGAGGCAAATCACCATATCTGCATTAGCATCATTCCCCTATAGTGCCTTTCCAACATTTCTCTTTCTGTGGAGCCAGCAACATGTTCCATTATGACTAGAAATACCCAGATACTTCTGTCACAATTGCCTCAGTTACAACTAGTTGTAATGCTTGCTGTCTCTTGGTGCCATTTTTTCAAATGCTTAAACTAAACACTATTTTCTGTAGGTTTGACAAACAGTAAGCAGGTGGCATTGCACAAAAACAATGTTGTGCATCTGTGTGCCTTCCCAAGCCAATTTATATGCGAGTTCTATTGATTAGCTGGAAAACTGCAAGAATATAATCAAGTAGAAATTGATGGCCTTAACTATTTCAGATGATTCTTCACTCAGGATACTAACTGACAAGAATGTTTTTGAAATTAAGCACTACTATACCTTTACTATGAAGTCCCCTATGAATCTTACCTTACAGAACTCTATCTATCCTTCTCCGTCCTCCTTCATGACAGCTCAAGTACTGTATGTGGCTGGACAAAATATACAGAGATTGATTTCCCAAATTATCACCCAAGCCAACAATTTTTACAAAAGCTCATGAAAGTTGACATTAGTTACTAATATTATTTTCCAATTTCTGGTTGTTTATCACTTGCCCATCCTTTAAGCAAGAGATTATAATATTGACACCCAATCTCCTTTTCTATGACCTATGAAAGTACCAAAACTGATGATGAGTTCTTAGATTTTAAAGTTATTGGGACTCAAAATCATACAGTTTAACTACTTGCAAAATTTAATTAAAAAGTGTCTGAATGTTTGGCAGCTTTTACCTCAACCCCTTTACAGATAGAGAACTAACAGACGGTACACCTCTCCAGAAGGCAATAAACTTTTAACATTCTAAATATGATAACATTTAGATTATAATTTTTCAACTAGATGGAAATAACTGAAATTACAATTTTGATGAAAGTTTCTGAAAATTCTTGGACAATGCATGAACTTCTATGAAAGGGAAATTATTTCTGTACCCAATTCTGCCTGCAGAAGATATATTTTGCCCATCGCTAGTCATGTTACATGTATCAAATAATCAGTTTATTCATTCTTATGCCTATTTTATAATTTGTTCTCAAACTGTGCCATAGTAAGACTCCCACCTACATGTTTTTCAAATAATGCAATGGTATCACCAATCTTTGAACCTGAGTGTTTCTGAAGGAAAAGGATGTGTTTGTATGTACCAGAAAAATAATTTTGTAGAGCATGTCATGCCAGATAAAGCTATGGTGACTACAACCGTATATTTAATGTTTATTTTCAGCTGAAAGCTAGGTGTCATGTAATTACGAAGGGAAAACTGATTATGTACTGCAGCAGAGTTGCCCAACTGGGCATCTACTGGTTTAACTGAAACTTCCTAAGGTCACCCAAGCTGTTCAAGAAAGTTTAGGTGCGACTTCTATGAAAACTGAAATTCAATAATTTCTGTAGATTCTGTCTTCATGCATAGATATGAAGATGGAGTGAGATGACCAGTGATTTATTTTTTTATTTATTGTATAATCGGATTTGCAATCTTTGAGCCAGCAGCTCGTTTACAAAGGTACCTCATCACAGAGAGGACACACATGGTTAACATAATTTACAGAGTACAGTCAAGACAGAATAACAGATTTTTACATGTTTACAGAATACAGACATACAGAATCAACATAGTTTTACATTGGTTGCATGAAACAGAGATACATAGTATTACATACAATTGCTTGAACACATATGTAGTTAAGTAAACATTTCAAGTAGTACCAGCAGGTACTGGCAGAGGAGAAAGGGCCCAGGGTGGGATTGGAGGGTGGGGTGGGTGGGTGTTCAGCCCAGTGGGCCATGTCAATAGTGCCAGAAGAACAGCAGAGTATCTTTTAGTGACAGGTGCAGCAGTGGGTGTTGACCAGCAGGTCTCGTAAGGCAGCTTTGAAGGGGGCAATTTTGGCAGTGTTGGAAATGGCTTTGGGGAGTGAGTTGAACCAGGTAGGGGCTCTGTAGCTGAATGACCTCTGAGCCCGGGAGGTCCTAGTTCTAGGCACTAGTAGAGTAATGATATCACATAAGCCGTGTATGAACACTTTTGCCTTCAGGGCTTCACACTGAGAAATGTTTGCCTTTTGTGGTGTACTTTGCATTGACACATATTTTATTCAGTGATAAATGTTTCAAGAATTTTATTATGCAAATCCCACAAAACTGTTTAATTAGATTATCACCTAATATCTTAATAAGATTTGTTCAGACATGGCTTAAGTATGGATCTGCAACCCAGAACTGTAAAAACATTCATGTTCTTGATAAAGGAGATCTCACTGCAGACTGTGATATAACATTTAAACAGTATGTCAGGAGCTTTGGGCAATGCAGTTCATGTCCTAATTATTCCATCTCATAAGACTTAATTCCTTGAAAACTTGCAAACTGTGAAAAGCTGACAGAGAATGTCATTTGCCAGCAATCTCACTCCAGCTCTATATTTATGGGTTAAGTCAGAGCCCACAAAGATTATTGAATTACAATGATCACTCTTGCCCAAAAAAGCAATAGATCTTGATCCAGGAATCTAACCTGAATGCTTTGCTGAATGAGGCTGTATGCAAGATGAAACAGAGCGGCTCAGCACCCAAACAAATCCTTTGCTTTGTGTCTAGTACAGTACGTCTGTTCAGCTGCATTCCTTTGTAAGAATGTGGCAATCTATCATTGCTTGTTAGCTCGGAGTTTATTAATTGTTCCACTAAACCTCAGTGAAAAAACATCAATGCCTCAACATGATGGGCTACAATTGCCTTAACATTGCCTTAAAGAGAGAATTCATGAACTCTGCTCATTGTAGTTTATAAGTGCATGAAACACTCTTTTAAATGAGGTGTTGGGCTTATCTGTAAATGGCAGCAGTCCAGAGATATCAAAGACTATGTCTGTCCCACATTGACACTACAATACTTTACCACAATTTTAAAAATCCTGTGATTTCAGTGATGAAAAAGTTGTGGTTTGCTGCAGTGTAGTCAAGCACAGCTTACTGTAACTGTCAGTGACATCTACGGATTCATAAAATGACGATAATGTAGTAATATGGAGCAAACTATATCATTGATATCCCTGGACTGTTGCAGCTTCAGATACACATGATACCTTACTTAAAATATATCTTTATGGACTTTCAGACTATGAATGGCATGATATATAAATGTTCCCACTTACAGCTCTGCTATCAGGAGACTAGTCCTTAGCTCATTCTACTTATAACAGAAACAAACTGTCTTCCTCAAAGTGTCTGCACTAGTAAGCAATGCATTGAAAAGAGGAACAACTGTAGTTTATTTTTCCACATAGAGGGTAATATATATATAAAATATATGGACTGTTTCATCACATTTTTTTTTTTAATTTATACTTTTTGCACCCTGCTTCCACTGCCATCCATCCGCCCAGTCACGGAGCCCGTGCTGCGGCTTCCCCATATCAGCCATCACCCTGAGACTCCCTGAGTTACCCCTCAGGGCAGGACTGTGGCACCAGAAGCCCTTGAATGGTGCCACTGTCGATGGGATAGGGCAGGAGTCAGCCTGGGCAGCTGATCGCAGCCACGGGGCAGGCATCACCAAGACAGTGGGCAAGCTGATTTTTCTTGTTAGGCCCCGGGGGCAGGGATGTGGAATGTTGTCCAGCATCTGCCCCACCACTCAATGTGTTGAGTTCTAGTTGGTGCGTGAGTCCTCCAGCCTCTGCTAGGGGTCTCTCAATCACCAGGCACTAACCCATCCCTCCCCCCAGAGAAGGAGAGCGGTCTTTAGGATGCTTCATCCTTCTCCCCCCAGCTGACCCTCCAGCTCCCCAGGTCCATTCCTGAACCTGGGTCACAGGCATTGCAAGTGGAAATCCAACTGCTGCACCGACTGGCCGACTAATCTTCACACTTTTCTGCAAACAACTATAAATACATTAATGACTATATTACAGTATTCAAGAAGAAAGTAGATAATCCAAAACGAAAAAATTAAAATGATATGGAGAGAAAGTATTTGCATTTTATTTGTATTTATCTGTTTCATTAATATAAACTTCAGGGAGCAGGACTACATTTCAGGAAGGTTCTAGGGGAAGGTAATACTACAGTATGTTTCTGTATAAGATATGGTACAGTATAACACAGAGACTAGCAAAAAGGAGATAAGGTACAAAATATGCCAAAGAGATTGCCTCTATGTGCAAAACACAGGCAACATCCACTGTTATTAAACGATGAATAACATTTATTGTAACACAGTAGCACCCCTCACAAAACATATGATCACTGTTTCATGTCACACTGATGTTTTATCAAGATGTTAGGTCAATACAAAACATGCTCTTAAATAACCCTATCAATTTAATATGCTAATTTAATCCAAAATACTTTTTTAAAGACACATATATTGAAAAAGTTAAAACAAAATGTGTCACTATGACTAAAGGAAGAATAATACAATGAACAAATACTTAACAGTAAAATGAACTGATATCAAAAAATATACAACCTAACAGTTATTAATGTTTACTGTTGTCAGTACAATGACTATCAATATGAACTTTGAAAACACCATGGGCTTGATTTTCAAAAGGTCAGGACTGGACCAAGGGGCTTGTGGCAAGGAGAAATGTCACAAAGGGCTCCTTGCTCCACACCATGCACCAGTCTCTATTTTATTGCCACTGTGGGGACTGGCTGCATGAACCAGGCTTGTGCTGTCCTTGCGATGGTCACACTGGTGCACCATGGCAGACAGGGGCTTGCACCATAGTGGGTTTACCATATTCTCTCATTCAGGATTTTGGAAGCCCCCCAGTAGAGGCACAGACCCTGCTGTTAGATCAGTATGGGCCTGGTCTAACCTGCTGTGCATCACTGCTGCAGCTCTTGCTGGTTGGGAGGGTGACACTGTGTCCACCTTGGGAAGGTGCCCATACCACCCCGACATGCCAGATCACCACTGGAGCAGTTGGTGGTCTGTAGCAGCTCAAAGCCTGCAACCCTCTCCCCCCATGGTGGCACTGGTGCATCCACCTCCCACCTGGACCCATTCTGTCCCTACCCTTGCCCACTCAGGGGCAGTTGTCAACCCCTCCCCTGCCTGACCCATCCCCACCTGCAGGCCAGGACATGCCCCAGATGACCCAACAGCCAACAGGGTGACTGTCCGGTTGGTCACCATCACTGTCTGCTGCTGCTGCTGCAAGCCCATCCTGCAGCTTGCTGCATTCCCCTCGGTGCACTGTTTCATTGGCATATCTGTTGGCTTGCAGCAGGCCCAAGTAATTTGGAGCCGGAACCCCGTGTTTTACAAAATTGGCCTCACGGTCCCTGGTGCACCCAGGTTTGTTGTAGGTGGTGGTTCAGTGCTGCATGCTCCAATCTAACAGTGCCTTTGAAAACTGGGCCCCATAACTATATTTTCCTCTCATTTTCAGGGTGCATTGCAATTTGTTCTAAAGCATGGAGGCATTACAGCCAAACAATATTTTGTCAAAGTGTTCATGGTGTTTGGCTATTTCAGAGCAGAACAAAATGGAACTTCTAAGAGCACATGCAGTACCCACCTCCTTGAAGGCTCTACTGGCCGTAGTACTTTAACATTCTGAATTACTGGTACGTAAAAAATTCATTTTCAAGTTAAGCTCATACTGCAAATCCTACACTAAGATGTGTTACCTTGTTTCCAGGTGCATCCTGGGAGATGGGTTACATGCAAAAGTTTTATTTACTTTTCTTTCGATAAGTTCCATAGGATCTTCTACTTCTACCTTGATAGTAACTAAAGAAGGGCAGAACGGACTGTCTAATCCAAAAGATGAGATGCAACACTCCTCTCATATTGTACTACAGTGTCAGTTATGAGTAATACTCATTGTAACTTGTATGGTGCTAGATCCCACGACTCTCTAATTTTCAGGCCCAAGAGGCAAGTGTGCCACCTACTGAGTCATTGATACTGATAATTGCTTCATTTGCATCTACATTTTTAAGTAACTTAGTAAATCTCAATTAGATATCAGTTACCTTGTTTAGGTACCACATCTTACTTACATTATAAGCATGTGAAGTTTTCACTTATACAGTACTTAAATGCTTTAAACTTACCTATTGTTGTGGACTGTTAATAATAAGCTCTTAAAGAACCCCTGACATTGCAAGGTGCCCTTGAAAAATGAAAATACTTTTCACACATTTCAGTTTACATATAATCTATAATATGTTCTACATTTAGCTTCCCCTTCTTCACCATTACAAAGTACATTAACATGAAAACAGAATGACACACTCCATAGGCTTCATCTGCTCTGGTTACAATGCATTTACTTGATAACACCTTCCTTAGTTTGTGTCAAAGCACTGCTTTGCTGTGGAAATTATTATGATGTTATCACATAAGGATAATAATGTCTGACATATAGACAAGTACCAAGAGTGTATCAAATCTAACAGATAATGATCCTGTTTTCATGTTAATGCACATAAGGACTTATAAAGATTAGTGTGGCACTAGCTACAGTAAATATATAAAATATAAGGTAGTTGAGTAGTTACCTTATGTTTTTATTTCAAAGTTTCCCTTATTATGACAGGGCACCAAAAACAGTAACATAACATTGCAATTTAAGGTGGTAAGGGTCACTAGATCCATCATGTCTGCCCCTAACCCTGCTTCATAAGCAGGAATGAAAAACATGTATTCTGATTTATTTCAAAGGTCATAGTGAGTTATGATTTGAACCAGCCATGTAATTCCACACAATGAAAAAATGTATTCTGATTTATTTCAAAGGTCATAGTGAATACCAGTGGCAGAGAAGGCTATTGTAGCAGTTATGGAAACATGCAGCAGCTGGACAATAGGGTACATCCTGTCATACTGAGGGGGACGCAAGGGTCTGGAAACAGAGGAAGGTGATGGGTGGCATAGCAGGTGTGTTCAGAGACAGCTGGGCAAGTCTGCCCTGACCACAGCAGCAGGCAGTGAGGGAAGAATGGCCTCATAGGACACAAGGATGCAGGACATGCCCCCTCAAGGGATTGCTACAGCCATGCACCAGTGAAACTGTCTGCATCAGTGCTACCAGACACCAACACACTGGGATCTTCACAGTTGAGCAGATGAGTAGAGTGGTGTTTGAGTCTACACCACACTGTATAGTCGGGCATCCCTCTGAGTGCAGCTGGCCACCAGGGATCACATCTGGAAGGCCAACCAGACCACCTTCAATGCAGCGGGACAAATATCCATGTCCATCAAAGCCATCAAACAGAAGTGGCAGGTTCTGAGGATGGCTGTATGTAAGAAGCTGGCAGGCAGACTGAAGGCAAGGAATGCTACCGGTGGGGGTCCATCATCCATCCCCAGAGCTCACACCAGTGGAGAACATGGTAGCAGACACCATCAGTCAGGCAGCTGTGGATTGCAAGGAGAAAGGACTGGTCTCTATGCCAGAACTGTGACCATAGCTCTACACATGTAACACAGTGCATACTAGAGTTATAGTGACAATGACCGTGGCATCCCCTCTACTCCTACAGAGGACCTGCTTCAGTTGTCAGTGGAGATGGAGGAGGAGAAGAATGACATGACACTAGCAACTGACATCCACACAACTGACCTGCTGGGCACCGCCAACCAGAACATTGTCCTGCCGATGCACGATTATGAGTACAATGATGGCACATCACACCAACCACAACAGTGCCCTGCCTGGTTATTAACCATGTGATATTCCCCCAATAAATGCCATCAAGGCCAGTGTAGTGAGTGACCAGCAGGATGATGAGGAGGAGATCAACATCATCATGTACAGGGACCAGACATCCAGAGTATGGTGTGCCCAGTCACTGTCCCCATGAAGGCATCACCATTTTGCAGAATCTCAACCTTGGATCCCCATCCACAAATTGTGGCAAGGGGTGACCACCTACATGGACAGTCAGGGGCATTCAAACCAGCCATCTACAGTATAAGATACTGTCATCACAATGCACACTGATGCCTCCACCCACAGCTATGCCAACAGGCTAGGAAGCAACCAGCTGTGGTGGCACCCAGCAACACTGTCTCCACATCAGATAGCAAGTAACAATGGCCCCAACAGTTGAGATTACGGTCCATTGGACAGGTCAGGGCTGAATAGAAGGGGCAGC
Organism: Neoceratodus forsteri; assembly: GCA_016271365.2. Lineage (NCBI taxonomy): Eukaryota > Metazoa > Chordata > Ceratodontiformes > Ceratodontidae > Neoceratodus > Neoceratodus forsteri. The sequence goes on along the minus strand of CM028130.1, from coordinate 1,375,131,042 downwards.
ACCACCACATACCTACACAGTAGGTACTTCCCAGCGGTGTGGCAGCTGGAGCAGAGCAGGCTACAGACCAGCAAGGAGAATAATGAACAGTTCTGTGAGCTCATGGCAGAGGCGCATGGGCTTTGTACAGGGTTCAGGAGTATGCATGACCTTCTTGAGGGTGTGCTAGGTTATCTAACTACACAGGCTAAAAGTTGTAGTGGTCCACTGCCTGCACAGCCTGCCTTACCACCACTACATCACACCAGACACACATTGAACTGCCACAGCCCTGTTTCACACAGGGGGAACATACACATCCCTTTCACAGTGCCAACAGCCCCTGAACCTACCCCCCCAACCCCCAGAGCCAGTTGCATGTGGCAATCACGGCCAGCTGAATATGGACAGGACAGCAAGGACATCCACCAGGTGTGGGACAAGGCAGTTGCAGTGATCTACAACACACAGTGCTCCACCCATGACAGGGCAATCATGCACATCAGGGAAAAGCCCCCTCCTCACACATGTACAGTTGCACTGCAGGCACAGGCACTCAGCACTGTCAGTCAGCACTGTGCACTCTGGTACATGGGCATGCACCATTATGCACCACCCATGCAGGCCTGGTCTGGATATTGCCATGCACTACACCATGCTGTGCCTCCCTACCTCCAGGTGTCTCCCTCAGCCACATGCCACATCTGGCTCCTGTTGTTTTACCCCCTCTTGCCCTGGGGCTCATCATCCAAAGGTGGGCTCTTATGTGATGGCAGTCTTTTCCTCATGGTGATAATGTGCAGCATGCAGCACACAATGAGCACGTGCCACACTCTGCCTGTTGCAAACAGCACTGAGACATCTGTCTTGTCCAGGCATCTGAGCTGCATCTTCATTTGCCCCAAAATTACCTTACACCACCACCCATGCCCTCCTGTGGGTGTTATTTTATTTCTGTTCTGCCTCCCTTCCAGGAGTCAGGAATGATGTCATCAGGTAAGGCCTCATGGTGTACCACTGTCACTTGTATGGGATACAAGGAAGAAGCATATCACTAGATTGATTGATAGATAGATAGATAGATAGATAGATAGATAGATAGATAGATAGATAGATATAGCGTATACCGTTGCTGCAGTGACTCCCTGATGGCAAAGACCACCACAGTGACAGGAATCGGGCAAAATCCGCCAGTTGCTGTGGTGGTCTGTATGGCGATCGGGACTGCCTCACTGGGTGTTTGCCCCCACCCCCGGTCAAACTCTGACTCGGAGTTAGAATCCTAGAGACCGAGGGGTGTGGAGAGCACAGCCCCCCACATGGGGGAGTTCGTGGGGCACAGCCCCCTGATGGATACACGGAGGCATCCCTGACACTGTAATGGTGACAGTCGGCACTGTGGCTGTCGCTGTCGGGGATGTCTCCGTGATGACTGTCACTGCAGCATGGGTAAACCCCCAAATAGATAGATAGATACTTTATTTTTATAGCGCCACATTCCAGGGACTTGGAGCACTTCACAATTAATAATTTAAAAAACAACAATTATATAGCAAAGACACAATTACATAACACATCCAACGGTCAATTCACTAACAAATCCAGGTGGAGCTAGCAACATTATACGTAATAAATATCCCTTCGAATACATTAAAAACAATACATCAGAATATTTATCCATTAAAAGCCTGATTAAATAGGAACGTTTTTAATTCCCTTTTTAAAGGTTTCTACCAAGGGTGCCTTCAGCAAGTTGTTTAGGAAAGAGTTCCACAGGGTAGGTGCAGCCACTGAAAGCGCTCAATCACCAGAGTGCCGCAGCCTAACCGTGGGAACACTAAGAGGGCAACCTTCAGTGGAATGGAGAGCCTGGACCGGGCAATGGGGCACAAGGAGATCTTGCAGGTAGACTGGTCCCCTTTCATGTACAGCCTTATAGGTCAGTAATCCGACCTTAAAGGAAATCCTTCACCTAATTGGCAGCAAGTGCAGTTTGCAGAGGACAGGAGTAATATGCTCACACCTTCATGTGCCTGTCAGTAATCTTGCCACCACATTCTGCACCAGTTGCAGCTAGCAGAGGTTGCCTCCAGATAGCCCTAGGTAAAGGGCATCACAGTAATCGAGCCTGGATGTGACAAAAGAATGTACCAGTGAGGTCAGGTCCTTGGGTGGTAACAGGTTCAGGATCCAGGCAATGTTCCTCAGATGGTAGAATCCACTCTTAATGATGGCTGACCCCTGAGCATCAGATGTCAGGCCATCATTGAGTATCACACCCAGATGTTTCATCTGTATGGATGGAACCAGTGGTAACCCCCCCAATACAAGACCAGGGGATCCCACAGACTCTCCTCCCCACCACAGTGACCCAGATCCACCACCAGGACCTCAGTCTTGTCTGTGTTGAGTCTTAACCAGTTATGAGTCATCCAAGTCTGGATCTCCACCAGGCAGTTGTTAAATACGGTGTCCGTCATTTGGTTACCAGGTGCACAGGACAAGTATAGCTGGGTATTATCAGCATAGCAGTGAAAACCCAGCCCATACCGACTGATACTATCTCATAATGGCAGCATATACACCGCAAACAGCAAGGGTGACAAGATCGATCCTTGTGGAAATCCACAAGTTAGAGACTTCATGTTAGATGAGGCTAACCCCATTGTCACCCTCTGCACTCTGCCTGCCAAGTATGACTTGAACCATTTGATTGACCTGTCCAGCCAGGCCACACCAGTACCGCAGTCAGTCATGCAGCACTTCTTGGTTCACGGTGTCAAACGCTGCTGAGAAATCCAGGAGAATCAAGATGGTACGCTCTCTTCTGTCTGTCGCTATCAGGAGATCATTAAGCACCTTCACCAAGGCCGTCTCCATACTATGCCCAGCCCTAAATCCAGACTGGAAAATCTCATAAAAGGAGAAGGAGGCAAATCACTTCTTGAGCTGGATAGCCACCACTTTTTCTATAACCTTCCATAAAAATGGGAGGTTAGAGACTGGTCAGTAGTTGCCGAGACAGTCCAGGTCCAATGAGGGTTTCTTTAATAGGGGTCTAACCAGGGCCTTTGTCAAGGCCAATGGGAAGACTCCACTCCTCAAGGAACTCCGGATGATCTTGGCCAAAATGGATCCAATCAGGTCCAAACAGTTGACCAAAAATCAGGTGGGGCCTGGGTCCAGATCACAATGTCTTGCTCGTAGCCTCGAGACAACTTCCACCACATCCTCCACCCCAACTGGGTCAAACTCAGCCCAGACAGGAGGAGTGTTCCAACATGTCTCAGGGTGAACCCCGCAATCCCTATGAGTGATGGCAAAGGTTACCTCAGCTGATAGAGGACACTTTGTCAGCAAAGAACAGAGCAAACCTTTTGCACCTTGCGCTTAACACTCCTCCTTCCACATGGAGACAGGTCAGATAGTAACCCATCTACCATGCGGAAGAGCTGACCTGGTCTGTTCCTTGCCATAGCAATCTCCCTTGACAAAAAAATCTGCCTTCTTTTGGGAGTTTGCCCCTTGATAATCCCTATCATAGGATCTCAGGGCCAATTTGTCCTCCAACAGGCCAGAACTCCTTCAACATCTCTCTGACATCTGACCCGTAATCTTTAGCTCCCTGAGTTCCCCATCAAACCAGGGAGGTCTCCAGCGAGTAGATAAGGGTTATACATGAATGGGTGCAACTGAATCAAAGGGGGCAGCGACGGCCCCATTATAGGCTGCCACTGCCTCCTCTGTTTCAATTGCACATGCAGCCTCCACACTAGATAGGTCCAGCACTGCCAATAGTCCTGTTAGGGACAATCTCCATAAAGGGCAGTACCAGACCATCTCCACAGAGGCTAGACCCTCAAGGGGCCCCAAACCTGAGCACCAAAATGCTGTGATCCAACCAAACTACAGGATCTACACTAAGGTCAGTGACCTCAAGGCCTAATGAAAACATCAAGTCCAGAATGTGGCCTTGTGAGTGGGCCACTGAGGTAACACTTTGCATCAGGCCCAGCTCCTCCATGCTACTCAGGAGATAATACCCAAATGACAAGAGCCCACCGTAAACCCAGGCATTGAAGTCCCCCAGAATTAACCATCTGGGGGACTCCAACACGAGGCCAGTGACAAGTTCTCCAATCTCCCTCAAAAATTCATTTTCCACACCTGGAGGGCGATAGAGCAGGGGGATCCTGCAACCCAAGCCAGGACCCCTTGTGCAGCAATACACTCAAAAGACTCAGTGGGATCCATAGGTAGCATCTTGAGGCCCAGTCTAGATTTAAAACAAATGCCCCCCCCCTCTGTAATCCTTCATCAGGGTGCATATCATGGAGTAGCCAGCTGGCACCGCTGCCTCCAAAATGGGAGCTGCATTTTCATCCAACCAGGTCTCCGTGATGCAAGCCAAGTCTACTGAGGCAACCAAGTCTGCTATTATGGCAGTCTTGTTCCTTATCGATCTAGCATTGCATAACACACTCCAAGTAGGATGAGGGGAGACTGCTGGGTCAGCTACAGTACAAGTCACGTTAAACTGTTCCAACAATGAGTTGGTTTGACATTGTTAGTTAGCAATGCATTGGCAGCTCATATTGAATTATTTCTCAGTGCTTAACCAGCTAAAGATCAATGTTTGGAAACTGTTTTTGCTACTCAGTTGGACTGCATCTATGGTCCAGTCACAATGCAATGCAAAACTGAGTTTTAACTCCTAAGAAATAGTTTGTGCAGGGCTTTGTGCTGGATCAAGAAACACTTATGCAACTCTGTCAGAAATGCTAAAACAACTCACTGAAAGAACAGTTTAATGTGACTTGTACTGTATCTGCCCACTTACCCCTGTATAGACCTTGGGTATGGGCACCAGACAGGGAAGACCCCCTTTCTAGTACCCCTTTTGCCCCAGGGCATCACCTCGATCTCAACACCTGAATCCATGACTCTCTGGCAGCCACTCAAGCCAACCCCCCCAGCCCCACCTCCGAGCAATCCCTAACACCAGACACCTCCTATAGGTCTCTGAGGAGAGTGATGGGAGCACAAAGGGGTGCAAGTCCTGGAGGAAGGCTGCCAAGTAGCTGCACCTTGTCATACTCTGTCCCAGGCATATACTTCAACCCAAATAACCAAATTAATATTAATACCCACACGATCACACTCTCACATCCAGTCTAAACAGACAGCCATTCAGCCCTCTATTACAAAACAATCCCCAACCCACCTTTATCCCAAACAACTTCAAACAACCCCACTGACCCACCACCCACTTTAAAAAAGACTATTTTAATCAGTTTTGTTTCCTTTAGGGGGAGAAGAACCAAAAGTCTGTGAGGCGATCACAATAAACCTAATTCAGCCCTTGTAAATTACAGTACAGGCAGAGTTTCTCTCCTCTCTCCCAGGAGAAAAAATCTATTGCTCTGCACTTTTTGGGTCAGTTTAGAGTCATATGAAGAAACAGTCTGCCAGAATCCCTACACAAGGCTAAAAAGGGTTCGTAGATCTCCAGCAGTCCAGGGTCTCACCACTGTCTGCCCCGGAGTCCTTAGATTAAATTTTCCAGGCCTGATGTAACCTTAGCAACAAAGTTTACAAATTTGGAGCTCAATCCAGCACAGTAGCTCACCTCCAGCCTAAGCAAGCACAAGTTTTTCAAACAAGTCTCTCAGTGTAAAGTCCTTTTATGGCAGTTTTTGACAATGCAGTGCTTTCTTCCCCTCCCCAGCACTCACCTTCAGTAGCGGATCTCTCACTGCATCAGCCACAGCTGGAAAGTCCAACCGCCGTCAACATTCACTTCAAGCCGCAGGAAACTCTCATTACACCCTGCAGCCACAGAAAGTATGGATTATTTCCAGCCAGCCCTGCAGTACTAGGACTACAACCGCTGCCTGGGTCACCCTTCAGTCACAAGTTCTCCTCTTCCTCTGCTCGGGGAACTTACAGACAGGTACACAGCATGGCATGCTTCATGCCCCCGCATGGACCATGCAATATGCACCAACAGACACCCAGACCTGCCTACACTGGTGGCCAATACTTTCCTCAACCATGATTGATGGAAGATGAATACATCATGCAAAAATCCAGGGTACTTGGCACTGACATTCATGACAATGCCCTCTGCTTCCACAACCACTTGAATATTAATGCAGTGGAATCCTTTCCTGTTCCAGTAGTCCTGCTCACTGGCATGGGGGGGGGGGGTCATGATCGGCATATGTGTACAGCCTGTGGCATCCCAGACCTTTGAAAACACATATCACATGTAGAATGCATTCTGCACTGCCCATGTGCCCAGCCGGTCCAAAAGAAACAGGAGGTAGTCCCAGAAATGTGCTAACAGCTCTGCGGCTACCTGTGGTAGGGCAGATGTCATAGAGGACTGGCCTGCAACCTGCTGGAGGCAGCCTGTGGCATACAATGCCACTGCACACATCATCTTCATCTCCATGGACATGACCCTGGATCTGTGGGTAGTGGTGTGTATAGCTTCCTCAATCACATTATACAACTCTCTTATGGTGCCTGAGTCCATCTGGAACCATTCCAGGCAGTGGGCATCAAAATGCCCCTGTGGGACACAAAGGACCTAAAGATGTGCGGCCTGGGACCCGTTCAATCCTCCTCCTCCTTCAGTGCAGCATTCACACCACAAACAGGGTGTGCATCAATAGACAGTGCCAAATCCTCATAGTTCAAGGTCCATGGTGGTCACCCTTTCATGAATAACTCACCCCACCCCACCTGCTATCAGACTTGTCCTATACCCTAATAGGTAGCCTTGGCCAGTGTTTGCAACCCCTTAAGAACATCTGGACACCAGAAGTAGTGCTTGTAGTGGTGGGGCATCACTCTGTGCCCTCTACCTGTACACCACCCACCAACAGTCATCAGTTCATGGTAATTCAAATAACACAAGGCTGCGCTTTAAGAGTAAAGTGGGTGCTGGAAAGTATAAAGTACAAAAATAATAAAGAAACCAGCACTCCAGACCTTTTTCTGAATTCAGTGAGAGTATTTTATTGAAAGATGGTACTGTAATACATACAAAAAATGATAAATGCGCAACAGGCCTCCTAATTAAGGGGTAGCATAGCCCAGAGTGCAGAGGCTGGTTTTGGAGTGTGGCAGCAGAAATACATTCATGTGCCTGTTGCACATTTACAATTTTTTGCAAGTATTACAATATCATCTTTCTTTAAAATACTCTCACTGAATTCAGGAAAAGGTCTGGAGTGTTGGTTTCTTCATATCAGTGCATGGTACACTGCTGAAGGTGCAACATGGCTTGAAACCAGATGCCATACACCTTGGGTGGGTCATTCCCTGCCACTATGAGGGAGAAAATGACTCAGTCTTGGATGGTCATGTTCCTGTCTATGGTAAGTATGTGTGTGGGGTATCGCTGTTGTGATAGTCGTGTGCTATGGTGGGGTGTTTCTTTGTGCCTTTCACTATTGCCTATCCTGGTTGTCATTTCAGCCATTCCAGGGTTGTCCACTGGAGATTCTGCTCAGGGTCTGATTCCATCCACTTGCCGTGCCATGGACACAATGACAGGAGGCTCAGGTGAGGGGATAAGGCTCCCAGCAGGGCTTGGTAAGTTTGACTCATACTATGTGGAAGAGCATAGCTTACCACAGTACATACTGGAACCAGCCATGGTGAGTACTGCATTGTGTCTGTAGCTGGAGCTGCATTGAGGTATGGCAGGTCAGGGCATGTAGCAGGCTGCATTGTGGGTGTGGCAAGGCATGCGGTGGGCTGCATGGGGACATGGCAGGGAAGGGCATGCAGGCACACATGCGGCTCATCTCTGTCTTCTGTCCCCAAGCAGGACACACCTGGATTGCTGGAGTGCTGGAGGCATTGAGACTCCTCCAGGAGGGCTCTGAAGAGAATGACACTGGCCTTGAGCACCTGAAGAGACCCCAGACTGCTGGGGAGAAGGTGGCCATGCCCATGTACTACAGGTAAACTGTCTACAGTGCCACAGTGAAGGAATAGTGGAGTGTGTCTATGGACATTTGCCAACTGACTTGGACCCCTGTGGGCCGAGCTGCTCCAGCATTGGTAGGCGGCTCAATGAGGCATGGGTAGTGCCTATGTTATGGGACAGGTGTTGCAGTAGGCTACCAGGGTGTGAGGCCCAGGACTCTTAAGTGTATGCTTTGATTGCTGCTTCAGGCCATTGTCCTGTGTTTTGTTTTCCCTTATAATATACTTGTGACTGCACCTGCTCTGTGTCCTGATGTTCATTTGTGGAGGCACCTGTTCTATGTCCTAGTGTTCATTTGGGGGGATGCATGTATGCATACCTATATTTATCACTGCCCTCCTTGCCATGCAGTGCTTGGCATGTCCTGCACCATGCTATTAGGCCATCTACAGCCGTATGCATGATAGTGCATACATGTGGTGGTCCACCATCCCCAGACACACTCCCTTTGTCTATGTACCATAGGTCTACATACATTTGCACATCTCTGCTGTTTGCACTGTGCATCTGGCCACTGTGCATGTGAAGTACCAACAGCTGACCCATGTGGCCACATAACTGTCTCCACATCTGCACTATGTCCATATAACACCCATGTATCCTTTGTGCACTGCCCAGTCACAGTGTTTAATACAAATTATTATAAATTGTTCAACACACCATATTACAAACATAATGCTTCATTTTTGTTAAGCACTGTTGAGTTCCTTATTTAAAATTACACTGCAATGTCAGCATAAATATACTAGTAGTACCCTACAAGAAACATTTGTATTTAAATTGCACCTTTAACACAAACTAAATTACACAGCATTTTACAATTCATGGTCAGTTGGCAGCAGCAATTAGGCATGGAGAGACAAGTTAAAGAAAGGTCATGGGGTTAGGTAAATACCCATAGGGAGGTTAAGTGACTTGCTCAGGGACGCACAGAAAGTTAATCATTGCTGTGGTACCCAAACTTGGGTCTCCTAAAGATAATCATTATTTAGGTCATAAGGTCACTGAATGTGAAAAATTATTTGCAGTTACATACAGTAGTAACATTGGAATTTTAGGTTAGAATGAACCCTAAGTTCCTCATGCAACCCCCCCCCCCACGCTTAGTAGGAAAGGATGAGCTGACCTGGTGGTGCTGAGGGTTGAGGCGCTGGACGCCACACCTCGTGCCACACTGGTGACCCTGGTTTCAGGAACAGGCTCGGGCTGCCGGGGGTTGGCAGGGGAGAGGAACGATCGAGCATCCCACGACTGCTCTCCTTCCTCTGGGGAAGGTTGGGGCACTGCAGTGCCCTGTAGCAGCTACTGGTAGAGGCAAGTAGCACTACAAGCAGCGAGCAGCAGAGTGGGGGGAGAGCGCGACTGGCATCAGCATGTATGTGCTTGCATGGCATTGCACGTCCGGCTCTCTGGGGCAAAGGAAAACCAGGCAGAAAATGGAGGGGCACCTTCTCGGTGTCTGATGGCTGTGCCCGGCACCCCCCAGTACCCAAGAGGATCCTGCATTCAGAGTGACGTGAGCAATTAATGGCCACCTCTGAGGGGGTGCCAGACTGGGCCCCGGGGGTGTGAGTGTCAGTGGCCGGGGGATCACTGGGATCCACTCTGCAGGAGGAGAAGAAATAGAGATGTCATGTAAAAAAATAGTAGGAAGGGTTGTATAAGTATCCCTTGTAAACATGTACTAATTTATTAGGCTTCCCTAACCAGCCTTTATCAAATTGTTTACTTCAGTATCTTGGCAAGTTTCACCACAAACATCTCAGGTTGCCCCATAAAAACATTTAAAGATAGGTCTGGAGGATCCTTGAGGAGGTAGTTCATTCAAGCACTGGAAACAATGAAGGTTCAAATCCTGTAAAATCAAAGTATCAGTGTATTGATTATGTTTCACCGATAACAAACCTGATCATTAGTGGCCATATATGCCTCTTCATCAGAATAGAGCACAGTGTTTACTTTTAAGATACTGTAGTTAAATGAACCAAGAGATCAACTGGTATCATTGTATGCCAGCAAACCATTGTCCTTTTCTATGGTACTCTAATCTTGTCCCCCTTGGAACCTCTTCTAAAAGTTTGTTATGCAAACAAGGTTTAATAGTGTGCCAAATTTTACTCTGTGCACCCAAGAGCAGCTAGCGTCCATGCTCATTTGGAAGTCTAGATGAGCAGGAGGGCTGGCTTTTCTTTGCTGCACAGATTAAACTTCAGCACCAGACTTCTCTAGTCAGACTCAAAAGATTACTACACATTGCCCCCCAGTTGTTCCCTTAGCTCCAATACACTACAAATGGTGTCTTGACAGAATGCAAGCCTAGATGCTCTCTTACAACCTCTTCCTCAACACCACCAAAATCATGGCAATGATGTTCAGTGGCAGACCAATCCCTCAAACAAACTTTGTATCACAAATGTTTGGGTCACTCACTTCAAAATGTCTCTACATTCAAATACCTCAGGGTGTGGCTAAATCCAAAAAATTTCAGTGGAAAACATCAAAAACTTGGAACACTATTTAGTCAGGAATTGTTTCACCCTGAGCACTAAAAGTAAATTCTCAGGCAGTTCCTTCTTCCACCATTGGAATATTGTATTAAAACCTACATGGCCACCTCCATCACATCGCTACAGAAATTCACATTGATATATAACAATTTATGCAGATTTGCCTTCAGGAGTGACAGAAGTGTTCAATATTAAAATTTTCTATAACCTTGGACTTCTGCCCCATGAAATGAGGCATGACGTTAAATAGACTACCCCTTATTGAAATGTGTGCAAGAGTTCATATCAGTTTATTTACTGGACTGATTGCGAAATCTACACATTCCTACCCACTAGGATCTCAATCAAGAAACCTTCTCAGCATACCAAGTGTGGATGGGTGTGGGAAATTAGGATAACAAAAACACGGCAGACTTAGATTTCAGTGCATAAAAAAAATGCCAGAAGGCATGTATCATTTTAATTCTCCATAAAATGTGATAATATTTACAGAAATAAGAAAAACAAGTTAGATAATTCACCCCCAAAAATAGAGCAAAACTATAAAAGAACACTGCTTTGTCTTAACAGACTCCAAGGCTTCACTCTGTCTTGTCAAGATGGTTGGAGTCTGCCTACACCACCAGGAGGTCTTGCCCTTACCTCCGTCAGTCTCCTACTGACACCGTATCACCTATCTTACTCCATGCCCCTAGTGGCTAGCTTTTATATTTTCTAGGTGGGCTCACTTGACTAGACCCTTAACTAACATACAGAAATAAAGACTATTTGAGTTAGTCTACAATCACTTTGTGACCCACCATACATTTTTAGAAAGTATTTTCCTTGATTTGACAGAAACATCACTTCTATAATGTTTAGCAGAGGGCTACAATAGCCCAAAATATGCTTAATTGCATAGCAACCATTTTAGAACCCTCCTCAGTTAACTTGAGTGGCAGGGGGAGAGGTACAAAGAGAGGACAGCAGAGGACATTGCTCTTCTAGAGAAAACATCTCATTTCATGACTGGAGGCCAGGTAAACCAGCAGGCCCTTTTTCTTTGCCTGGCTATATTGCAATGCATTTAGAAGCTCCTTAGCTCTTTGGATACACAATAATTAGGGTAGCTACAGCCCTGTGGCACACTGTCCCATTTCAGCAAGAGAAAAGGGGGGTCCTCTGGCTACTAGAACTCTTGCTCATGATCTGTTCTAATTCCGTTTTCTTTCAGAAGTTTCTGAGTTGGCATGGGGAATGGGAAGCTGAGGGTGCACTCTTCATTTCCCTTCCCCTGCCAGCTCAGCAAGTCTTCACAACACAGAAGGGGATTTTTATGTTTAGGCAAATGTCTACCCCTTCTATCGACACATATAACTGCACCATTTTGTTTAAGCATTTAGCATTTCGATTTAGCACCTAGAAGTGTTATACCTTTAAATAACTTACAGCACAAAAGGTTCCAGTGTGCAGAAAGCCCTTTTCTTTATTCATTTTATTTAGGGGCTGCTATATTCCTTTATTTATGTAGCCGCTCATAATTCTGATGGCTACAATTTTAGCCCGTCAAGGAAAATATTTAATTTGAGCCTTAGATGCTGCCGATGGCTGTAATTTTTTTCTCCAGACGGCTCTTTGCTTGTCCTCTTTCATATTTTCCCCTTATGTTTTATACAATACATATTTATTCCCTGCTTTTAGGGCTTAGCTAGCTCAGAATTTCTTATTTGTTCAATGGCGGGGGGGGGGGTCACCTATTTGGCACTCGGCTCCAGTTCCCGATTCCATCCATGAGCCTAATGCCTTTGGGCACATTCCCTTTTTATTGTCTGCAGTGCTGCTGTGTCTTGGAGTTTGTCACTAGCTCTGACATATACATTTAGAGAGTCACAACAAGCGGCTCTTGTTATTTTTCAACTTCGGAGCATTTTCGCTCTGCTCCTTTAATTTTCTTTTGCACAGGGATTCCGGTGCACCCCTCACTCTCTGCACCCAAGCAAAGTGGCAGAAGTGAGGAGCTCTTTCATCCACCCTCCTTTCTCTTGGCAGTAGCCACCATTCGCCAGAAGGAGCAGACATTTTGATGACACGAGCAACCAATCAATTTATTTATGTATAGCAGCTGCAAGTATTGGCTTAGAGTGGCTATGGAGAGACTTGGGAAGTTCTAAGGAATAGCCACAAGGTGTAGCATACAGCAATTCTTTTCATAAGCAAGCAGTGGCAACACTGAAAAAAAATGCTCTGGGGGGTGCTTTTAATTTTTTTTTAACCGAACTAGTACCTCCTGCAGCCATTTAAACAAGGACAAATCTTTCTTTGTGGTGTAGTCGCCTAAAGTGGCATACACTTACTTTCATAATACCAGCCACATTCAGTGGCTATCTAGCAAGCTCATTTTTATAGTGCTTGAATACTGGGCAGGGAGCAGCAGGGGGAGGATATAGAAAGAAAAAGGGGTTGCTGCTCCTGTCCTTATTTTCTTCTTTACCAAGGGTTTAAACCAAAGACAGGGGTCATCCTGTCACATATTGCCCCGCTCAAGAGGGCAACCATCCTACCGTTATCTGACACCAATATTGTACCCTAAAAAGGTGGTTTTATGGAGCTCCAGCCCACCCTCACTGTAGAACTCTGCACCAGTGTCCCTTACATTATCAGGAGTATTTTCTTGCATATCATAATTCTGTAATATGGTAATTTTCAGACAACATTACCATGGGGCTGTCATACATTTCAGTTTAGTATCTTTCATCTAGTAATAATCTAGACATTCATTATAGATTTAAGCTATATTGACTGGTTACCTCAGATTCTGGCTACTAAAATCCAGACATCTTCTCTAGCAATATCAAGCACTCATACAGAAGAGTGTTCCGTCTGATATCTCACCGGGGGTCATATTCTATAACCTCCCTTTATCGGGTCAATGTGAAATCATAAACAGATCAACAGCAGGAAACAGATCAGCAGAGAAAGAGGAATTTGTCTGAAGGTGGCCAACCTATCAGGTAAATAGAAGAAAAGATAGCAACAGAAAATGTAGAATGGTTACAACCAGGATAGAATGAAAAAGATAAAAAAAGGCCAATTTCAGTGGTAGGGGCTTCCCCTTAGTTGCTACAACAATATTCATGCCAGTCTGCAAATTCCATATAGAGGCTCTATTCTGGTAAGGTTTATGTAGAACAAAAAAGAAGAGAAAAAAAGAAGAAAACAAAAACATTGGTGGTTTTACTCCTAACCAGCACCCTGGAAGGGTGTGGAGCTTCAGCTCACCCTTACCTGAAGCACCGCCCCAGGGTCCCTTAACAGTTCAATATTAGTGTTGCGTGGTCTACCGTTGGTTGCTACCCACTCAATACTCTATACTTTACTCTAGGGTACTTACAGTACTTAATAGCTGTGCAGTACCACACATTGCTTATAGTGCCCTCATTAGGACATACTCAAAAACAACTTGTTCAGAGGAAGGAATATTAATCAGCAGTTTTATGCTGTTCCCTGCCTTCCTCATCTTACATTTCTGGGTGGCCATTTCTACTGGCCCATACCCTAACTTGGATCTCTCAGGACCCTAAATTATAAATGTTCCCACATCATATACCCTTCATGTAATCATGTCAGATTTTATTTACTCATTGGGTATGTCTACCCAGGACAAAAACAGCTGGTCCTTCTCTATGACCTTTTGGGGCACCTGTCTGTAGCTACCATCTGGAGAGTATAGCAACCTCTTGCCATTACCTAGAGCACTCCCAATCTCAACATGAACTTGGTATTTAAAATGTTTTCTTTATGGCTAACTCTTAAGTCCTTTTGCCTGTATGTTCCTCCTCTTTACCGCTTGTAACCATATGTAGTCTTTATTGTTAAATAACATTACATTTACCCAATTGTACTTATCTGCTTACCTGTATGTAATTGTTACTCCCGGGTCGCCCCTGAAAAAGGGACCTCCGGGGCCCAGCGGGCCTACCCAGTCATCAAAATTCAATAAATAAATTACTTTATGTGTGAGCCTCCCATATCTCTAAGGGCACCACTTCTTATGGTCTTCCACCCTCTGAGGCACTCCTTTCACATGTCCCATAACCTCCCCTTGATGGCTCACAGCCTTGCACTTCAAATGGGCTGCTACCTGCAGGTACATCCCTGGACAGTAGTAATAATGGGATAATTTGTCCCACAATTGTCCCATGATTTAAAGACTTAGCACTAGTACATACAGACTCCAGCACTTTCCTTCTATAAGCACTGGGCACTACAATCCTTGCATCTACATACCTGGTGCGAGGGTTTGGCCTCATATGATTCAGTATGCCCTCCTTTAACTCATACCACCATAATTGCGTTCTTCTCCCCTCATTACCTCTGCTACTCCCTTTCTTGGTAGCATATGTACTCAGCTGGGCCACCTCAGGATCTCCTGCCTGCAATTTTCTCCAGCCATCACAAGACATACCAGTAATAATCTTGGTATCACATTCTAACATGTAAGTCTCTTCAGACTCCCTGGCCTCTTCTGACTTGATTGCAGACTTCACCCCAGGAGGCACAAAGTCTGCAACAGTCTTACCTGGGGACTTATCCAATGATGTCACCTCTTCAACATCCCCAATCCAGTGCAATCCAGGAAATACTGATAGGATAG
Source organism: Neoceratodus forsteri (assembly GCA_016271365.2). Classification (NCBI taxonomy): domain Eukaryota; kingdom Metazoa; phylum Chordata; order Ceratodontiformes; family Ceratodontidae; genus Neoceratodus; species Neoceratodus forsteri. The sequence continues at coordinate 1,375,115,918 of CM028130.1, read as the reverse complement.
GAAATTCCTTCTCTGAATCCGACCACTCCATTAGGCATTCCTCCTCATCCACAGCCCACAGATCCTCTTTCCTGGATTCCTCACTGGCCTGCTCCATATGGATCATCTCAAGCAGCTCCTGGCATCTGCGCTCCGCTTCCCTTCAGTGTCGATCTGCATCCAACCAGTGCTCATTCATCCAGTGAAGAAGTCTCTTCCTGTCAGCCACCTGGTATCATGGTGCCTTACCCAGGCCACCATCTCCATCCAAGATCCTCATCTCTGGCACCATGCATTGCTGCCATTATTCTCTTGGTACCAGGTCTGGCAGCCCTGACTGAGCTCTCCCTTGTATCCCTTATACGCTCAGCCAGACCCTGACACCAAATGTGGTTGGGTGTGAGAAATTAGGATAACAAAATCATGGCAGACTTAGATTTCAGTGCATAAACAAAATGCCAGAAGGCATTTAATAAGAAAAACAACTTAGATAATTTACTCAAAAAAATAAAGCAAAACTATAAAAGAACACTGCTTTGTCTTAGCAGACTCTAAGGCTTCGCTCTACCTTGTCAGGATGGTTGGGGTGTGCCCACACCACAAGGAGGTCTTGCTCTTACCTCCATCAGTCTCCTACTGGAACCCTATCACCTATCTAACTCCATGCCCCTAGTGGCTAGCTTTTATATTTCCTAGGTGGGCTCAGCTGACTAGACCCTTAACTAACATACAGAAATAAAGACTATCTGAGTTAGTCTAGAATAACTGTGTGACCCACCATACAGTTATACAAAGTATTCTCCTTGATTTGACAGAAACATTACTTCTATAATGTTTAACATTGGGCTACAATAGTCCAAAATATGCTTAATTGCATAGCAACCATTTTAAAACCCTCCTTAGTTACCTTGAGTGGCAAGGGGTGAGGTATAAAAAGTGGGCAGTAGAGGGCGCTGCGCCACTAGAGAAAACATCTCATTTCATGACTGGAGGCCAGGTAAACCAGCAGGCCCTAAGCCAGCAGGCCCTTTTTCTTTACCTGGCTACATTATAATGCTCCTTAGCTCTTTGGATAGCGAATAATCAGGGTAGCTACAGCCCTGTGGCACACTGTCCCGTTTCAGCAAAAGGAAAGGGGAGGTCCTCTGGCTACTAGAGCTCTTGCTCATGCCTTATTCTAATTCTTTTTTCTTTCAGGAGTTTCTGGGTTGGCCAGGGGAATGGGAAACTGAGGGCGTACTCTTCATTTCCCTTCTCCTGCCAGCTCAGCAAGCCTTCACAACACAGAAGGGGATTTTTATGTTTAAGCAAACCTCTACTCCTTCTTTCTCCACATAAAACTGCACCATTTTTCAAGCATTTAGCATTTAGATTTAGCACCTAGAAGTGTTATACCTTTAAATAACTTACAGCATAAAAGGTTCCAGAGTGTAGCAGACCCTTTTCTTTATTAATTTTCTTTATGGGCTACTGTATTCCTTTATTTGTGTACCCCTCATAATTCTGATGGCTGCAATTTCAGCCCATCAGGGAAAATATTTCACTTGGGCCTTAGATGCTGCCAACAGCTATAATTTATTTCTCTGGAAGGCGCTTTGCTTGCCCTCTTTCATTTTTTCTGCTTATATTGTATATAATACATATTTGTTCCCTGCTTTTAGCGCTTATCTAGCCAAGAATTTCTTTTTATTTGTTCAATGGCGGGGGGTGTCCTTATTTGGCACTCAGCTCCAATTCCTGATTCCATCTCTGAGCCAAGCTCCTTATTGTGAGCCTTTGTACACATTCCCTTTTTATTCTCTGCAGTGCTGCTGTGTATCGGAGTTTGTCACTAGCTCTGACATATACATTTAGAGAGCTGCAACAAACGTCTCTTGTTATTTTTCTTCTTTGTATCATTTTTGCTCCACTCCTTTAATTTTCTTTCACACTGGGATTCCAGTGGACCCCTTCTTCTCTGCACCCAAGCAAAGCAGCAGAAATGAGGAGCTCTCTCAGCCACCCGCCTTTCTCTTTGCAGTAGCCACCATTCACCAGGAGGAGCAGGCATATTGATGTGAGCAACCAATAAATTTATATATGTATTGTAGATGCAAGGGTCAGCTTAGAGTAGCTACGGAGGGACTGGGGAAGTTCTAATGAATAGCCACAAGGTGCAGCATACAACAATTCTTTTTGTAAGCAAGCAGTGGCAACACTGAAAAGAAATGCTGTGGGGGGGGTGCTTTTGTTTGTTTCAACCAAACTGTCACCTCCTGCAGGCATTTAAACCAGGACAAATCTTTCTTTGTGGTGTAGCCACCTAAAGTGGCATCCATTTACTTTCATAATACCAGCCACCTTCTGTGGCTATCTAGTAAGCTCATTTTTATAGTGCTTGAATACTGGACAGGGAGCAGCATGGGAAGGGTACAGAAAGAAAAAAGGGGTTACTGCTTCTGTCCTTATTTTCTTCTTTACCAAGGATTTAAACTAATGACAGGGGTCACCCTGTCACACGCATAGCACACAAAACACATGGTCTGAAGATCATCACTGATGTTGCCTCAACAGTTTGGATTTCTCCCCTAGAGACCATTTAGGATTCTTCTACGACACAAGCTTTCAAGAGTGCTATGTTTAGCTTCCTCAATACTCAGTTTAACAGCATTCATGACAATCAGCAAATGTACTAAATCTAAGTTCTTTACACTATCCAGTTGTGTGGACTTGCTCCTATTTACTATCCCTTTTACCTAGATTACTTACCTTTATAGACTAGCCATTGTCCCCAACATGAAAATCTACTTTTAACACTTGGAAGTGGGTGTACAATTACTTGTTTATACATGTATTAGTTGCAAAAAACTCTGTTAATGCATAAGTTAGCGTTAAAGTGGAAAAAGTAGGGGAAATGTGGCATTAGGGTTTCCAACCCAAACACCCCACCCCCATCTTCCATGCACCAACAGGCATCTAGAGTGTGCCTTGGGGTTATTGGCCCTAATGCTCACCCCATTCCATAAGTAAATAAGGTGAGATGTGTACAGTATATGAAAATGGGGTGAGCGTTAGGGCTGATGACCCCAAGGCACACACCTGACGCCTGTTGATGCATGGAGAGTGGGGAGTGGGGTGTTAGGGTTGGAAACCCTAATGCCAAATTTCCCTACTTTTGTCACTTTAACCCTAACTGATGCATTAATAAAGTTTTTTTGCAATTAGTTTCCTTACTTTTGAGATAGTATAATCACATCCTTATTTGCCTGTGGGAGCATAGGGCCCATCCCATTCCTCCATAGATACATATATTTATGTAGTAGTGACCAAAGTATCAGCATAGCCATGGTATTACCCCACCTCATGTACCTGGTGCAGAACATTTTCAAATCCTCACCAAAATGTAAATCTGCTCAACCGCAATGCCATTCTGCATCACTGGTGTGAAAACACATCTTGGCCAGGATTTGAAAAAATGACAGCTGTGTCATAAATGAGGTGGGGTAATAAGAAGGCTATGTTGAAAATTTGGGGTTAAAATATTTAAAATTCCCAAAGTTACGAGCGTGCATAATTGTAATGAATGGTAATAACTGCCATTTTTCATAATTTTGACCCCAAATTTTCAACATAGCCTTTTTATGACCCCGACTTATGAACAATACGGCTGTCATTACACAAATCCCTCTTGAATGGTGATTTTGTCAACTGACCATGAAATCACCTTACCAAAGGGAGTTGCATAATGACAGTCCTATTGTTGATGAGGTGGGGTCTCCAAAAGGCCATGTTGAAAATTTGGGATCAAAATCTCAAAAAAATGAAAATGTTATGCATAAAAGTTGAAACCCCCTTTGAAATAAATTGAACCACATTTTCCTTAGTTTCTCATATTGCAGTCAATGGTTCCAGCAGCAAGATGTGTCTCCAATCGCAGAGTGGATCTTCACCCTGTGACCTGTTCAGATGAGTCAGGGTGTGTGGGGGTCTCAAAGGGGTGTGAGTGGCACAACTGCTCCCCTATAATACAGCGGAGCCAGCCAGGATGCATTGCAATACCTTGCAGTATTACTGCAGAGTGCTACAATATGCTGCAGGGAACTGTGCAGTTCAATGACATTTAAGCCCTTTTATTATGCACTATTTTGTGACGTGTCATTTACTTTTAGGTACTGCATTACATCCTGGCTACATCCACTGTGCATGCTTATATGTGTCCCTCTATAGACCTTTACTATTAACATTACTTTACTGTGATAACGTTTTCCCCAGACCCCAAATGTGGATATATTGATGTGTGAAATTTTAAGTAAAAAAAGGGAAAAAAAAACATTCTTGATGGCACACTTCTATGAACCATGCATCTATAGCAAGCCTCATTCCCCTACCCATTATCCAGTCCCCTCCTCACTGTTTTACACGTCCATTTACTTACACACTCTGGTACTCTGCACCTTGATGCTACAATTCTGTACTGACATTTTTAGATTACCTTCATACTGTTTGTAAATGTTAATATTTATAAAGGTGCATATTGTTCCATTAATGTTTTTGCATAAGTAACTTGCATTTTACAGTGTTATTGCAGTTACTGTTGGAGTAGATTGACTTCATGCAGTAGCACGCAAGATACCCCATCAAAAACTGTAATACTGCACATGATCCTGGTAGATACCACTGTGCTTGCCTCTTGTAACCTGTCCCCCTGCATTACAGCTGGAATTGAGCTCCTGCTCAGTGTGTCTTTCCTGGCCAACACAATTAAATGAACAACCACATTTTAAGTAGTCTCTGAGGATGGAACATAATGTTGAAGAATTTTAAAAACCTGATGCATTTTCACCTTTAAGGGAGACCACTATCCTTTTAGACCTTGCATTTTCAATAGGGTTGTCATAATGAGGTAGCCCATGCACATCTACTAATAAGTGAAATTTCTCACTGAATCTGCTTTTGTTATTGCTGTGATCTTACTCTGCGTAGGCTGTTTCACTTTGATACTGCTGCTGCCAGCAGGTTGAAGTCAGGGTCTCCCTTTCTCAGAAGGTATGAAATAATAGTGCGGATAGTTTTTGATGCTATGTGTTATCTAAATTGATGTGAGAGTTCAAAGAGAGCACAGACTAACAAGAGTTGTTTTGCAAATGATACACAAATTAGTGGGTATAAAAAGAGAGGTGTAACACATCTTTTAGCATCTTATACCTGATCAGACTATAATATAGAGGATAATGGCTGGGGATTGGGTGATAACCATGCTGTACTCACCTCAAGTGGTTGCTAGGGCAACATGGTAAACCCGATCCCCAGCCATCATCTTTTATAGTGTATGGTCAAAAAAACACTGTTTGCATTCTATGTGTGAGAATTATGGAACTCTGGTGCATCCTTTTTTGTTATGTCACTGTTTGGAAGTTCCGAAGTGTGGTTAACAACTTTAAAAATTCTAAACAGTGAATAACAAAGCTGTGTGACTGCTGATTATGGTGGTTAATAGGCACTTACCATACATTATAAATGTATTACTTGACCTGCTACTAAAAGGCAACAGGCAAGTGATGCTGGAGAAATAACAGTGGTGTGTACCAACCTGAATAATTTTCCTCATTAACGTGAACAATGAACTATTCATTATACAGAACCAATTAAATTGTAAGCAATATTTATCAATATTTGGCACTATTCTGAATTTTACTGTTCTGCAAGAAAATAACATCTTGAGGCTTCCTGGACAATCAGAAGTCATTTTGGAAGCTCATTGAAGGCAGCCCATAAGACCCTTTCACTTGCTGAAGCATAGGGAAAGAGATAGATATCCATTACTGTGCTTGACTGTCTGAGACACAACCTCTTTCTTTTCAGTTTTAAAAACACTGCTCAGGGACATTTTGTGACATACTGTATTACACTTGTAAGCCCCTTCCCCATTGTCTGGCTAACATTTTAGGGCTACAGCCCGTTTCCCCCATGGTGATGTCTTCAGCCTCAGGCCCCCTGGACTGTTTGGATCAGGACCATAGGGCTTCCAAAAGGTGCTCTGGCTGGATTCAGGCCAGGGCACCCTCCCCAAACTTCGAGGCAGCTGCTGTCAGCTCTTCCTGCTCCTCTGCCCCATAAGGGATGTAGGGCCAAGTATCTGCTGAGTTTTGCACCTATACCGTAGGTGCATGGGGAGATGTTTCTATCCCCAGTTCAGGGGTTTACAGGACCAGCAGGTGTCATTAAACATGGCGGGTGTGCATGCAGAAGTTTGGTGCATGCATGGCCGAAGCTTAAAGGAGCCACTGCTCCCTGAAAAATGTTTGGCCATAGCGGTCACAATATAGAGACATTGCCATCTGCAAGGTAGGCAGTGGAGCTGGGAATTAAGCATTATGCACCATCAGGTGCATTATTGGGTGTTTTTCAGTCCCCAGTATAGCCACTGGCAGTGGGAGCAGTATCAAGGAGGTGCACATGTGCACACGCAATAATAGGATGGCACGAATGGCCGCCTCCTATATCAGGAGCCTGTAGGACAAGCAGGGCTCCTTCCAAACAAATTGAGGGTTTCCCTGGCCCTGTTACAGAAAGCAGGGCCAGGGCAGATTGTTAACAGCCCTTAAATTGGTTTTAAATAAGTACTGGGGGCTGCAAAAGGAAGGCAGCCAAATGTAAGCAAATATGGTGGCCCCCAAGGAATCTCTGTGTTGCTAGGTTTCCTGGGAAGTGTAAAAGGTCACCTTCCACCTACCTAGGAAATTATTGACCAATGAAGTTGGGAGTAGAGGCTGATATAAAAAGGGCTGTGCCTGGGATCTTGGAGGAGTCCAGGAATGAGCTGAGAGGGAGAGACTATGTGAGGGGGGTGGCACCAGCCGTAGGCAAGCATGGTGCAGAAAAGCCCCTTCAGAGAACCCAAAGTTTCAGGCAGAGTAACCACTCTTCTGTGTTCCCAGCTGGGAAGCTATTTAGACCGCTCTCCAGTGTTCCCAGTCAGGAAGATATTTAAACTGTTTTCCTGTTTTCCCAGCTGGGAAGCAGCTTAGCCAGTGTGGGTTGAGACTGCCAAGAAGCCCACCCTTATTTAACTTCCTGCAGAACCAGTGTATCTTGTAAGACATCTACCGGAACCACTAGCCTGGGTGGAACCTTAGTCAGACTGAGAGCTCTGGAGACTGTGGCCATCCTTCACCTTTAGCCTGTGTGGGGTGTCTGATCTATTTGCTGGAGGGGTCTGGAGCATCGTCTGTGTGGGTGAAGATGACAAAAGGCCTGAGAGATGAAGACAACAAAAAGCCAGGGGGCCAAATTGATGAAAGACCCATGGGTTTAAGCGACGAAAGGCCCGAGGGGCAAAGACAACGAAAGGTCCTTCAAGGGTGATGGGTACAGCACATGGTATAACATTTCCAGTCTACATCCTCTTTTCCTTGAGAGACAGCCTCCTGAATTCAGAGTGGCACAGCCAAGCCATATCCTTCAACAGCACCCCCTGAGTTTTCCAGAACTGTGAGTACCTCTGAGCTGTGTCCCTGAAGAATTCTTCTGAAAGTTAGTTAGTTAGATAGTTTTAAAGGGGATGAAGCCCTGGGCAGGACTTTGCAGTCTTCAGGAAAAGTGCAGGCAGAAGTAAAAAAAAAGGCAATCTAGCCCACCCTTTTTGGAATACAAATAGGGGCCCCTTGCAAGCATTCTTCTAGTTCAAGTTCCAAATTGTTATTTCCAGAGCATCCCGAAGTGCACCAACCCTGCATTGACTGGTTAGCTACCAGCCACTGGGTGAGAAACTCAATGCGACAGACACTTATTCTCACGGCCTTTACGGGGGAAGCCAGGTGCAACCACATTGGTTGTACAGTGACTGTGTGTGCGGGACAAGAGAAACAAAAATCATTAATGTTCTTCTCAATGACTTCCATATTTTCTATGCCTTTTTGCTTCCCCTTAGCCCTTTCTTATAATAGTTTGGAGGTCAGTTCATTTTACAATTTGGGTTAATGGTCATTGCCTTGTGTATATTTTTATTGTGTCCAAGGAAGTTAAAAGTGTGTAGGAGGGAAAATAATACTTGTTCCTGAGTGGAGGTTAGAGCCACACTGGTAGCCTTTATATACCCCTGTCCCAGGTGGAGGCACCTAAACCTGTTCCTCATAGTCTCTCAGTATACTGTACCTGAAGGAACCCAGGCCAACCTCAAGGTGAGTCAGTGACAGTGAGCAAGTGGATGCCATCTGAGCACATGAAGAGCCCCCGCTTACATGTGATGGCACCACTGGGATCCTCCTGCACACCACACAGATAGTCCCGGAGGCTGAGTTCAAATAGAAAATAAAAAATAAATTTTTGTACAGCATAGCCCCTAAATATTTGGCAAAGGCAAAATGACATTCCAAGATTTGGAAGGTTGGTGTCGAGGGGAACAACTGGACTGGAAAAAGGACATCTTAGTGACTGGGATTTCCAAAAGATTCAATAGTCCAAAATCATTGATGAATTGCTCACACTGGAGTGTTTTGGCAATTTTAATGTTCAAGGACTAAAGTACAGCTGTACTAGTAAAAGTGCGAGTGCCCTGATCAAGACTGAGTCTGAAACTGATGCTTCCCAACTACCCACCACTTTTTCCCCATGTGGGAGTGGTTCTACCCGGACCCTAGTGACTCATAGCAGTGCCATGAAAATGTCCAAGGGTCCCTTAGATGCAGATGTTTTTAAAGCAAAATTTGAATCGTGGTTGAAGGCAGAGAAGAAGACTCACAAAAGGTGGAGGAACTGTACAAATCTGACAGTTTCCCCACCTGATCAACCCCCGGCTTGTTTTGCTGCTTGTGCATCGGGTGGTAGAACAGTATCTTACACAAGGTTGAAGCCCTTCTCCAGGAGAAAACCTATGCCACCTAGAGAAGATGATTTTGAAACATGGATGAGTCAAGCTATTACAGTGGTACAACATCCCTATGGTCCCGAAGCTGAGAAAAGACGTCAGCTGTGGGTGAGTTTGAGAGGACCTTCTATGGACAGCATTGGCACTCTGCAAGTTACCCGACCTGATGCTATTGCCCAAATGTACCTCAACACCCTGGAGGGAATATTCAGGAGCATTGACAGTAGCACACACATTCTGAGAAAGCTGCAGGGGATGGTGCAGTCAGAAGGTGAAATGCTATCTGAATATTTGATACATCTCAAACAATTGATGCAGTGAGCCGACCATAAAGGAGCTGTGATTGCCCAAGACATGAATCAGCTGCAGCTGGAACAAGTCCTAGAGGGAGCTAGACACCTAGAAATACTTCTGATGAAGCTGCATTTGGAAGAACAGTTACATAATCCTTCCTCTTATGGTGACCTAGTACATGGGGTCCAAAAGAAAAAGGATGTGGCTTCACTCTAAGGCCCAATGACAGCACCTCTAAGAAAAAATAGAGACTCCTCTTGCAGACACCTCACCCAGGCCAGACACCAGTGAAACAGAGGACTTGAAAAAACAAGTAAAAGAATTGACTTGAAAAGGTGGGCACACTACTGGCTACCAGAGGACTAACTCAGTGGGTGGCATTTCCCTCCTCAGTGGGTTGGCGATACTACGCTGGTTGAAATTCTGCCCCACCCAAAATTGAAAACATATCTGCTACAAGTAGTGAGACCATCTTCTGCTATGGATGTGGGGGAGGATGAACACCACAAGAGATATTGCAAGAGACCAGAAAACTCACCTTTTGTAGTGCAAAGTCATTGAAAGAGAAACATATGTCATGAAACACCAGTGGGACCCAGTGAGGGAGCAAACTGGGGCCCTGAACCAAAAATGCTCAGTGAAACAGATGCACCTGCTATGAATACTGACTGCGGATGGGCTACCCATCGGTTAGCTGGTGCGGGTTTGTCGGGTATCAGCGGTTTTTGATCAGGTAGGGTAGTTCAGGTAATTTATGACCCTACCTGACCTAATAGTGTACTTCATGGGTTGGGTACTGTGACTGCGAGTAATGGGTCAGGTAGTGGGTAATTAAAAAAAAAATGTATTTTTTCAGACAGCCTGTGGGGTCCTGGGAGTCTTCGGATGTACAATCAGGCAGTACAGGCAGCCTGTGGGGTCCTCGCAGTGGACAGGCACACGTGACACCAGCCTGACAATCTCATTAGTCAGTGCTAGTGTCTGAGCTCCCTGTCTGCTTTGTGAGCACACAGAATGCATCCAGAGCTTGAAGGGAGAGGGAGCAAAGCACAGGCTGAACCTGCAATCGTGATTCAAGGCAAAGTTTAACTTAATAAAAAAAAAACACCAACCACTTCCACAAATGAAGGAGGCTGGAAGGGAAGCAAGGGAACTCGGGGACTGAAGGGGGAAACTGGGGGACTGTGTGTGTCTTGGGAGAGAAGGAGAAGGAGGGGGTGCTCATTGCTAGCACCATCTCTGAAAGCCATTCAGGCTGTATGCACTGCGTGTTGTTGCTGCCCAGAGAACTTTTGTGCCATAGCAGTAGTCTGTGTGTTTCAGTATAGTGAAAGCCATTTTAGGCTGCAGACACTGTCTGTTAGGTGCCCTGACTCTGTGACATAGCTTGTTTGTACAGTATAGTAAAAGCCATTTAGGCTATGTACACACATGCTGTCTGAGGTACCCTGAGCACGGTCTGTGACATATACTCTGTGTCTCAGCAGTGCAGTGAAAGCCATTAGATTGTATACATTACATGCTATCTGATGTTAGGTGCCCTGAGCCCTGTGTGTGACATAGCTCTCGGGCCAAGACACTATTCTGTCCTACTCTCCCTTCTCCTCCCCCCTTCACAAGTTTGTATGATCTCCCCCTTATTACTTTCTACTTTCTCCTCTTAAATCTCTATCTTGCATCATCTCCGCTCTTTCATTACCCTCCACCTTTCTGTATAGAGATTTGATCTGCCTCCCTGGAACCAGATTTGGTCTGCCTCCCTGGACCCCCCCTCCTTCATTCCCCCATGTCCCCCTATCGTACCTCTCTCCCTTCTCAGTTCCCCCAGTCAGTCCTAAACTCTCCACTCTGCCATCCTCCCTCCTTTCCGCCTCTTCCTCTCCCCTCAACTCACACTGCTCATCCTCTTCACCTTCCTCTCCCCTCTCTCTTCTCCCATCTTCTATCCACCCTAGTTTACTATCTTCCTTTTCTCTAAATTACGAAGCCCTCCTCTGCTGTCTTTGCCTCTCCTCTCCCCCTCTATCCACGCTCCCCCAGAAGATCTAAATACCCACCCCATTTTTCTCTTTTCCTTCTCCTCTTAGTCCTCTCTAAGCATGTGGAATTAAACCTGGGTCCTCCGACGATCCAGACTCCCTCGACGCAGCCTAAGGGCTTGCACATTTTTCACCATAATGCCAGCAGCCTCCTTCCCAAAATGGATGACCTAAAAGTTTGGGTCACACAGCAATCCCCCGATGTACTGTGCATCTCAGAGGCTTGACTCACTGTCAGGATACCTGGCAGCTCCTTCTCCTTACATGACTACACCATCTTTAGTCAGGACCGTGGTAAGAGAGGTGGTGGCTTGGCTATCTATGCCAGGGATACCCTCTTTGCTCTATCTCACTCCGTGACAACAAGCCCTCCTCCCACAAGCTCCTAATTGTCCTCCTTTCCCTTCCCTCCACTCTGCCTATCAATATAGCTGTACTATACAGCCCCCCCAAAACTCCACACAACTCCACTATTGAATGCATCTCCTCCATCACTTCTTTTTTTTTTTCAATTCAACTTTTTTTAAAGATTTTACACCAACAAAGGACAGCATCCAACGAGAAAACAGATTGACAGACACAAAGAAATACCTTTATTGAGAAAAAGCCAACAGGATGCAGTCCCAGTCCCACCCCCTACCCCCCCTCCCAAGCACAGCACAAGGTATGAACTGACTGGAAGTCACATAGTGAATCATAAAGAAGCAGAAAAAAGGTATATAGAGAACCCCAGATACTGTTAAATTTATGGAGTTTATGTTGCAAACTAGCTATGGTTCTGTCTGTTCTAAGACTGGCTAAAAGTTCTTGTAACCACTCGCCATATGAGATTTCTATAGTGTCCCTCCATCACTTCTCACTCAAGTAAAGGTGAGCTAATTTTGCCTGGTGATTTTAATTAGGATTGCCTAGCTCCCTCTATCAAACCCTCCATCCTAAAAAACTGAATCCCCAAACCTCTCCCAAATGGTCTCTGTAGCTACACGTTTCAACTCCAAATCCACTAAGCACTCCCTACTTGACTGGGTGCTCACTTTCCATCCTCACTGCATCTCTGCTGTAGGTGTACTTTCTGATGCCATTAGTGACCACTGTATCACTTTCTGTAGTAAAAAAGCTACATCTCCCAAATTGGCCCCCAAATACATTAGGTTCCGCCCTATACACCACCTAGACTCAAACTCCCTTCTACTGGATTTATACCAGGTGGATTGGTCACCTATGTACTTGGCCCCAAACATTGACATAACTCTACAACTAATCACCAACATCCTTACCCGTATCTGGGACATTCATGCCCCACTAAAGAAAGCGAAAGTAAAGCGTAATCACCTCCCCATGGATAATCTCATACCTCCTCTCCTTCTGTAAATCTAGGGACAGAATCTGGAAGAAATTCAAGGCCTCACTCATACTTTCAGACTTCCAGCTCTATAGGGCCATCAGAAATGCATGTACCAAGGCAATCAGAAAGGTTAAGTCAAGCTATTTTAACTCACAGCTTCAGGCTAGATCAGGCTGTCCAGCTAAATTCTGGTAAACCCTCCGTAACCTCATTGACCCCCCCTCAGCCCATGCCCTCCACTCCCTAGTTATAGAGGGGGTACCAGTCTCAGACTCTGCTGCTATAGCAGATGCTTTCAACAAATTCCTTACCACCTGTGCCCTCTCAGATCACCCCCCTCCTCCCAACCGTGACTCTCCCCATCACTGCAGACCCTGTTTTCACATTCCCCCTATCTCCCCCCAAGAGGTTTATAAGTCACTAATGTCCCTAAACACCTCCAAATACAGCCCAGATGGTTTCCACCCTAAACTTCTCTGGATCTCTGCCCCTGCCATAGTTGCCCCTCTCAACCATCTCCTTAACCTCTCCCTCTCCACTAGCTTCATCCCCTTGGCCTCGAAACTTGCCAAAGTGCTCCCCCTGCACAAAGGCGGGAACCCCACCTCCGCCGGAAAGTACAGACCCATATCTCCTACCAGCCATTGCCAAGCTTCAGGAGCCCCTTATATACACTCATGTCTCATGGTACACCTCACTGCCACTGGCAGTCTCTATCCCTATCAGTCAGGGTTCAGGAAACAGCATTAAACTGTCTCCTTCCTGCTCCATTTAACTGATGCAATCCGGACAGCCATAGATAAAGGACTTGTCACAGCAGCCATATTTGTGGTCTGGCTAAGGCCTTTGACTCTGTCTCCCACACCCTCCTTGTTCAGAAACTTCAACTCGCTGGGCTTGCCCTGGCTGTTACCTAATGGTTTAGGTCTTATCTTTAACACAGTTCAACTAACCCTTTAAACCCCTGCTCTTATCTTTAGGTACCCAACATAGCTACCAAGTTCTTGCTTACTAGACGATGTAAATACTCTCTCTTATGTGTCCTCGTCCCCTTTATTGCCTATAGCTTCTGCAGTGTTAGCCTCATATGTGGCTTGATTCATTGTGCTATGCATGGTCATACGATAGTATTTATTTTCATGCTTATGCATAAGATGAACCTACCAAATACTGTCTTGGGTTATGAGTTATGTATTGCCTCACTCATGTATATGCTGTAATTACTGTATATTATCTTCTATAATGCTTGTATCTTGAATTTTGTATCCAGTTCCCTGCCCAGGGTCACACCTGGAATCGAGCCTAGGCTCAGTGTGCATTTCCTGGTTATCAACTTTTAAATAAATAAATAAACAGGAAGCAATCTGTTCTTTTTGGCTCCTCTCTCTCCCCCCTTCCCCCCTTCCCATCATAGCAGGAGTCCCCCAAGGGCCCGTATAGGGTCCCATCCTTTTCACAATTTTCTTTAACGACCTCCCCTTTGTTTGCTCCTCCTCCAAGATATATATCTATGTGGACGACTCTGTCTTATTCATCTCTGAACCGATGGCCACTGCTGTCACAGCCCCTCTCTAGAGTGACGTCAATAAAGTACACCCGTTTCCATAAAAATCAACTAAAACTTAATTCCAAAAAGACTGTTTCTACGTTATTTTGCTCAAGGCAAAAATGTTCCCAATCTCCTAAACCCCTTACCTTCACTGCCTTTGACAGCTCCTCCTCCATACAATAAACTCCTTCAAATACTTAGGGGTCTGGCTGGATTGCAGCCTTGATTTCTCAACCCACATAGACTCTACTTGTTCCAAGCTTCGCCCCAAACTCAGTGCCCTTTACCGGCACAAAGATTGCCTCCCAATTTCAACTTGGCGTGAATTAGTCACCAAATACATCCATACTGTCTTTGATTATGCAGATATTGTCTATAGTTCTGCTCTGGGGTCATCATTAGCTAGACTGGACACCATTTTAAATTCCTTTTGCTGCTTTGCCACCTCCTCCCCTCCTCTCATTCCCACTGCATCCTCTACTCCTCTCTCTCCTTATTACCTCTTCCCACCAGGTGTCAACTGCACAGCCTCTCCTACATCAGCAAATTCTGGTATGGGATCCTCCCCTTCTACCTCACTTCCTCTCCTTCTCCAGTTAGCTCCTTAGAGTACTCCCTTCACTTGAGAAATGCTCGAATATTCTCCCTTCCACTCATTAGTACCTGTTCTGGCCAGTAGGTTTTCTCCTTCCATCTCCCCCAACCTTGGAACCAACTCCCTGTTGTCACCTGCCATCCCCCCTACCTTCTTTACCCTCAAATCCCTGCTCCGTTCCTTTCCCACTGCTCCTTGCTCTTGTCCTTCCTCTTCCCCAGATCCTTTCCCCAGACATCCCAAAGGTTCTTTATCACAACCCACTTAATTGGGGTAGCTTCTACCCTTTGTCTAGATACACTAGATACCCATGGCTGCAGCTATACTTTTACTTAATTGCAATTTACCGAATGTTACAATATTACCTTATGTAAATATTGTACAATTTTTGTACAATCTTCTACTGCTGTGTATACCTGTTATACTTATTTTTGTATATGTACATTGCTGGTGTATTTTACTATGCTTTATCAATGTGGTCTTTGTGTCTGCTCCCCCCTGCAATGTATATTCCCCAGGTTGCATCTGTACATGAGACCCAGCTCAGTGGTGCCTTTCCTGTTTATCAACTTTTAAATAAATAAATAAATAGCTACTCTGTGTGTCTCTGCAGTATAGTGAAAGCCATATAGGCTGTATATACACATACACTGTCTGTTAGATGCCCTGATCCCTGTGTGTGACATATGCTCTGTGCTTCTCTGCAGTATAGAGAAGTAATTCAGGCTTTATTACACACTGTCTGTTGTTGGTGCACTGAGCCCTGTTTGTGACATAGCCACTCTGTGTGTCTCTGCAGTATAGTGGAAGCCATTTATGCAGTATACACACACACACTGTCTGTTAAGTGCCTTGAGCACTGTGTGTGATGTATAGGTACTCTGTGTCTATTACCTGTGAAAATTGCAACTCAACAATCATGAATGCAATATCGTGACTGCACATCAACGACTGCCACAAGTGCGACCTGTAAATATTTGTGAATTAGTGAAATAGCGATCCCGAGCTGCCACTGACAGCAATAATAGCAACTACTATCAAATCCGTGTGTGACTGCTAGGGGGAACAATAATAGGGAGGAGCAAATGTCTAGTAGCGCGATTGCTAGGAGGAGCAAATGGCTAGTTACTACTGGAGGTAGCATTTCAGAGCATGTCAAAATAGTGACTCTATACAAAAAAAAAAAATCAGCCTAATTATTACAAAACCGCAAATTAAAAAGTAAGATTTTATTGAAAAAAAATGAATAAAAAAATCTGAATCATAAAACAACATACAAGCCAAATCAGAAAACAAAAACAAAGCATATCATTTGAGGTGCTACACAGGTGAAATCACACCTGAAATTGAAAATTGTAAGCAATCCCTTGTATTTTTTTTGTTGTTGCACCATATGCTCCTGAAACTATCTGCTCCAGTTTGATCTTGGTCCGCCGTTGCTCCTCCTTAAGGCACTGAATAAGCTTCCATAAACTCGGGTGACATACACCTAAATGACTATCAAATCCTCTGTGCCATCCTTCTATAGCGTTATTTGTGCATGCAGTTTCAAGGGCAGTTGCACTGTGGCAGTTGCATTGGTGTGGTGGAAAAAACACCCTCCTGCGTCCTGATCTACCCCAAGGCCTACTAAACCATGTAGATTCAAAGTACTCCAGTATTGGCATAAGATTCTCTTCATGTTCTTGAGAAAACTCCCCTGAATATTTACATTTGGAAAGGCATCTTTAAATGCATTCCATACAGACTTTTCAAAATCTAATATGGCACTTGTAGGTGCAAGGTTAGGGCACAGTAATTTCAGTTGTGCAAACACCCTGCCATGGGAAGCTGTATTACGCGAGTACATTAGGATGTACACTGCAGTGACAACAGTGCCAGACCTCACTCCATGAATTGGGTACAGTTGATCAAAGACTGTTGGACAGGACTTAAAGGTATTGTTCATCATCCAGTCTGTGCACTGCAGCTTGCATTGCAAACATTAAAATCCTGTCCTTCTCCTTCCTACTGTCAAAAATCAGGAACATCTCACCTGAATCAGTTAAAGTGAATTCGGGCTGAATAACAACATCCTCTATAGTGCTGGACATTGCTGGGCAACCACACTCTACTTGCCGTATTCTTTGTACAGTTCACTTAATCAGCTGTACATCAGGCAAACTTCCAGCAACAGACTGTGGTGCAGTTGCTGTGCACTGCACAACAACCTGGGAGGTACTTTCCATACCACCTCTTGATCGCTGTTTTACACTTGCCATCACTTTCTTGACCCCAACTTCACAAGCATCAGCAACATGTTTGTGTTCCCTGATCTGTGTTGTAACTTTTCCATCGACAGTATGAATTCTGGTAAGGCAGCAAAATCGATGCGCATCTATACAACACCAGTATACCTTATCGGCTTTCTCCTTGTCTTTCCAGTACAGGAACCCAGCAAAGAATGCAAGGGGCTTGCCTTTCTGGCTTGACACAAACTCCACCTCCATTCCTTCTGCTGATATCAAACTGATTGCAGCACACACAACATCTTATAATGCCTTACACCTGCTCATGTTCTGTTAATGCTTTACACCTGTTCACTGTAATCATTGACCACAAGGGGGATTCGGGGAATAGAAAAAGGGAAGCAGTGGAAGAAACAGGAAGTGGTGCACTTCGATGAGCAGACAAAAGAAACTGGTGTTTTTTGGTAAGCAATTATAAGCAATTTGCTTTGTAACTTACCACACTGAGCGCTATTATTACGCTGTCTTGATTTTGTTAAGGCGCTATTACGTTCACTCGCTATTCAGCTGGTTGCTGAAAAAACTTTGTGATTATGTTAGTCGCAGTTTTAAAGCTACAATTTTAACATGGAACCCTCTGTGTCTCTGCACAAAGCCATTTTGGCAGTATTACACACTGTCTATTAGGTGTCGCAGCCTGTCTGTGACATAGCTACTTTGTGTGTCTCTGCAGTATAGTGAAAATGATTTAGTCTGTGTTACAGTGTCTTTCAGGTGGCCCAAATCCTGTCTGTGACATATTGCTACTCTGTATCTCTGCATAAAGCCATTTCAGCAGTATTAAACACTGTCTGTTAGATGTCTCAAGCCCTGTATGTGGCATAGCTTCTCCGTGTGTCTCTGAAGTATAGTGAAAACCATTTATTCTGTATTACACAGTGTCTTTTAGGTGCCCCAAGCCCTGTGTGTGCCATCAGGCTACTCTGTGTGTCTGCAAAAAGCCATTTCAGCTGTATTACACACTGTTTGTTAGGTGCCCCAAGACCTATCCGTGACATAACCCGTGTCTGTTAGGAGACCTGAGCCCTGTCATAGGTACACTGTGTGTGACATCTCTCTGCAGCATTGTGAAAGCCACAGTTGTGTCTACTATGTCTTGTATTTCCTAGTCTAAGTCTACAAACAGGAAGCACAATGCTGCTGCTTGTGCAACTGAAAAGAATATGGACAATAGGAATCCTAGCACTAATGAAGAAAATATAAATAGTGAAAATAATAACCTCGCCAGGACTGGCACTAATCATCCTCCTGAACCAAAAAGCATTTTAGCAATGAAATGATAGTAGAGATTCGGAAAGATCCGGCAAGAGAAACTCATAGATGTACTGAACATTTTGCCACATGTGCCAGGATACTTCCAGTTCCTGATGCAGCATGCAAGGACAAGGAGGCAGCCTCCTCAAATATAAGCTCAGATGCTGAGGCAACGAATGCTGATAAAGATGGTGCTGATAGTGGGGACTGTGAATGGGATAGCCCAGGCTATGTTCCATATGATGATGAGGGCACTTCGACTTCTTATGAATCTTGTGGTGATGAAGTCTGTACTATTTTCAATAAGGGGGTAGGAGAGGATGCCACTGTAGTGCCTGAGAGGCAAGTGCAGAAAAAAAATCACCTGCTAAATGTAAAAATAAGATGAACATGAATGAGAACAAGTCATGTAAACAATGAAATGGCAGTGTAGATTTTCCTCCAGGTACCTTGACTGTACAAGGAATAATGCCAGGCACCATAGTACAAAGCACAAAGGGTATATCTTTAGTGTCGAATTTATTTTATGTTGACCTTGCAGATAACTATCGATCTGTATGCAGCATGTGCAAAAAGAGTGCCAGTTGTGGTGAAAAATTGGGACATTCTGGAACATAAGTAGTGATACAGCATGCAGAGACAAAGCACTCAATTGAGTGAGGCAAGGCAAGCGCAAGTTTGGTTGGTATGGGTGGTAGTGGAGTTGGTGGTGGTGGTGACCATACTGACAATGAAATGGAAGTAGGAACTGACATTGAATCACTTGATGTGCCCTTGCAGTCTTCTCAGACATACTGTAGACTGTTTTATTCTGACACCAAGTACTGCAAAATCCCACAGTACTAGTACTCCAAGTGAAAAAGACATAACAAGTGCAATCCCCCCAAAAATTAGCAATTGCTCCTCATTCTCAACTAATATTAAAAGAAAGTGTTGTGAGAAAATCAAAATATTCCCGCAAGCATCCAGCATGCCAGCTCTTAAATGTTGGCTGACTGTTAACTCCCTTTTGTTTTTTTGGCCAAAAAGGTTTCCTCAAGTTCATGAAGTGGATTGAACCACGGTACACCATTCCCTGCTGAATATATTTCTCAAAAAATGCTGTTCCACAGTTGTATGACTTGGTGTGTAGTGTGGTCACTAAACAGTTGAAGCTGTCTGAGGTGAAGCAGGTTCGCGTAACCACAGATACATGGACCAGCAACCAAACAATTGACTATATGACTTCTAGCTCATGGGGCTAGTTTTCAGTCATAAAGAAATAATGTCAACTCTACCATAAGTAATCGGAGGCAGGCTGTATTATGTATCACCACTTTTGAGGAAAACCACACTGCTGTGAATATTTTGCAGGAACTACAAAATCAATTCTAGAAATGGATAACTCCATACTCCTTATCTCCAGAGTAACTAGTTTCAGTTAATGGTGCCAACATAGTCAAGGCTGTTAGAGATGGCAACTCCAGCACATCCCTTGTGTTGCACATTGTTTAAATCTTGTCATCCATAGTTTCTTAAATTGAAACATAAATGATGAAAACCTGTTAGGTCTTGCTAGGAACATATGTGGGCATTTCAGCCACTATGTGAAAGCACAAAAAATCCTGAAGGGGCTGCAGCGGTCAAACAACTTACCATTGCATACATTAAAGCAGGAAGTTTGAAGCCACAGGAATTCAACATTTTATATGTTGGAAAGGCTTCTTGAACACCAAAAAGCTGTACATGACTGCACCATGCAGAATTAAGTAGGTAAAGTGAACATCATGTTCGGTCCCAGCAGCTGGACTCTACTGGAATCTTTGGTCGTATTATTGGAGCCATTTAAGGCTCCCACACTTGTTGTCAGTGTGGATACTGCAACTCTGAGTCAAACTCTTCCTCAGATCAGACTTCTCAACCTTTTCCTTGTCAAAATAAAGAAAGACTTTCAGTCAAAAGACAACACTGCTGCTGTTATTCTGGCAGATGGCTTGAGTCTCAGACTGTTGATTGATCAGAGAATAAATGTTATATTCAAGAATGACACCTATTTGTTGGCTATGATGCTAGATCCCCACTTTAAGTGGAACATTGAAGCCATCCTTCCTGCAGGGGTAGACAATGAGTATTGGACAGATGTTTTGCTAACCAAATGTGACATTAGCCTACCAAGACCATTAACTGATGTATAGCAGTCAAACCCTGCTGGACCATCACAGTGTGCCTCTGCCACAGACAGTAACACATCTATCAATTCTTCTCGGTCAGCAGTATCATCAGCGAGGGAAAGGACATCTGCAGCTACTTCTCATGTATCCTATGTTCAGGTTCTGAAAGGATAATCACTTCTGAGTCACCTGCAACAACATGGACTGGTATCCTGTAAAGGATGTGCAACTGTTTCATCTGCCAGTCTGGTAATCATCTCACACATCTCAGCACAATGATTCTGAAGTACTTTACAGACCATACTGTGACTGGTCTCAAGGAAGCTCTATTACTGTATTGGAAACAAAAGAGAAAAATACTGCTAGATCTTGCAAATCTTGCAATAATGTACCTCAGTTGGCCACCTTCAAGTGTATATTCCAAACGCACATTTAGTGCTGCTTGAGGATTAGTCACTGACCACAGGACACCAAGTCCTGCAAATGCAGAATGGCTTACATTTCTCAAAATGGATGCTAACAAATTCCCAATTGTCACAAATACTGAATTATGTGAGTCTGACCCTGAACATGAACAACAGCCTGCAAACAGTGATACGGAACTTGATGGCTAGGTTGTGTACCAGACAAATCAAACCATCATCATTGGCACTATGCAAACCACATGTGCCATACTAGACTAGTTCTATATGACATGCATGGGGGTTGTTGTGTTACTGTTTTAAAAAGGCCACAGGTTCTGATGATGTGGCCTGACACTTAGCCTAATGGGGTTTGAGCAGTAATCTGGACCAGGAGTGATATTTGGAGTGTTTGTGGTGCTATAAAAAATCCTTTTTTTTTTAATTTTCTTTTAATGAATGTCATTTTTTTTAAGATTTCAGCAGCCTGGCCACCCAATAAAGTGATTTCTTGAGTTTTCCAGAAGCAGACCCAGTGCAGCAAATCAGGGACCCCATGGTAGAGATAAAAACTGGCCTACAAGTGGTGTTCTCTATTTTGTGCAGGAAATTTTGCAAATTATTCTGATTGGTCCCAATATTCAAAAATTAGTCCCAGGGCAAAATTAGCACTGCCCAGCATGCAAAAATAGCCCAGAATCATTATCACGCTATATTCAAAGGAATAGCCCAGGGAATAAAACAGTTGAATATAGCATGCAAAAGATGGCGTGCAAACGGGGCTTTGAGTGCAGTGCAAAAATAGCCCAGCAAATAAGACAGCTTTGAATATAGCAACTGGGCAGTGCAAATCACAACAGCAGCCCAGTGCACACAAACATGGAGTAAGGTAAAGGTGAACTACATGGCCCATGTGTATGCTAGCAAAGAAGTGGAGTCACAAAAACTACAAACAACAATGCAGGCCAAATATTGCAGCACTGTGCTATGGTTCTGACAAGTTTGCATGGGCAAACTCATTTGCCTGGAACTAACACATTTGCCCAGCACTAACACGTTTGTCCGGGGCAAAATGTTACTATTTTAAAAAGTGATATGCAAATGAGCCTACTTAGGCAGTCTGTGGGCAAGCAGCCACATTAGCATGTCATTATGGCCTGATTTGCATGCATTACCATGTGGATTGTCTGGTGCTATTGCAGGGTGCACACAGCTCCACCTATAGGTCAGACTGGAACTACAGGTCTGTAGCTGCAGGCTGGGTCTGCTCACAGCACAATCTGTATGTCAGACTGGGCCAACATTTCAGTAGCTGCAGGCTATGTTTGTACACAGCAGCAGAGACTGTTGTGCCCCAGGGGACTAACACCATAGGCACGGGTGGTGGTGCTGCATGCCATAGACATATTGTAGTCACTGCTACAATGCATAGCAGATTCTATAGTAACATAGTGGCTGGCACTGTGAGGGACACAGCAATGCTTATGGTGTGTCAGGCATCAATAAGTGCTTCTCTCCATGCAGTGACAGGCCCAGCTGGAAGGTGTGTTCTGACAGTGGACACCAGTGTTATGCTGTCCTGTGACCCACATATGCTGTGCCACTGGCATGGGATACTCACAGTAACATTCACATGGTTGGCCATATGTGCCGTGGTGTTTGTACAGATGTACATTATGTGCCCGGGGGGGGTGACACATACCATCAGACAGGCACACTGGTGTTGATGTATTCCTGACATTGGAACATGTGCACTGTGTGGATGGCCCCAGCCTTGTGGCATCACTTACAATGTGGTGCAGCCTGCACACCTATGCACCCTTCCCTCAACACCCTCCATTCCCCCAGTGCTGTATGTGTGACAGGATTGTGTTGGTGTACCCAGTGGGGGAACTGGAGGTGTATGCTGTTTAGATGTACTGCCATGGTGTCCACTGGGTGCTGGGGCACTCACTAATGCCTGGCAGGGTTGTGATAGGTGCCAGATGATGGCGACTTGGGTGGTGCCTTCTGTGTGCAGCATGTCTCTTTCATTCATTTTTTTATTTCTATTTGTATTTATCAATTTGTTGTCTGGGTAAGTACACTGGGCCAGGGCCCATTTTTAGGAATGACCCAGAGCCACTACATGTGCGGATGAGATGATACAGTGTACAATAAAAACACATTGAACAACAGCATACAAGTCACAAATATCAACTTAGTATCACATTAACAAAAATTATAAATAGTTTTTTGCTGCTTCAAGTGGAGTTTTAGCTCAGTTTCATAATGTACATGATTCTTAGCTTCTAAGCAATGTTGAGGTATTGTATTTCATAGTCTGGGTGCCTGTGCATATGGCGTGGCCCAGGGTGGCCATCCGCTGTCACTGTCTTCTCATTGGCTGCATACAGCATTGTTCTCTGTTGTTGCTGTGTCCATGCCCCCCATCCTTGGTTTGCCCAGAGTTAAGATTACCTTTTCATAGGCAGTAATTTGCACCATGCTACGTCGCGCTAATGCACGTTGCGCGGTGCTATAGTTTTGAATATACCATTGTGCCTGTATGCATGTTCCCACCCCTCACTTTGCACTGTGCATACATTATCTTTTAGCGCCAGAGCTATCATGTTGCATTGGCACTATTTGGCCTTTTGGATATAGCAATTCGGTGCAAATGTGGTACAATCGTGGCACAATCGGTTTGTGCCTGGCACAAAGTTTTGAATATCTGGTCCATGATGCCTCCTCATGGCTTGGTTGAAGCCCTTTCGAATGACACAGTTCTTTGCATCATGAGAGGATCTCAGGCAGCAAAGCACAAAGCATGTGAGGATAATCTCAAAATACATACCCACCTTATTAATAGAAGGAAAAAATGTAGATTCTTTAGGGAAGTGATAGCATGCAATAAGATTTAAAAACTAAGAAAAATAAAGGTGTACATAATTATCATCAACCAAAATCAATGTAGGAGTTTTTCACAATACAATAAGCAGTTGATGTGAGAAAAAACTGAGGATGTATGGGGATGCCCACCGTTATATGGGCAGTGACAGCATACACCAGTATTGGTGGTTCCAGCAGGGCCAAAGATTCCAAATGGTTGTGAAGCCGACACCTTACTCATTGCAGGTAACTATTGTATTTGTAGTGCAGGCAGCTGCATATTTTCAAATCTGATTTGGATAATGATAATGATGAGTCATAACCGCTGCTCACAGCTGATGTACAGGAGATACTGACTGATACCACCACCACAACCTCACCAGGAAACACCTCACATGGTAATAGCTCACCCAGCAGTCTCATCAGTAAGAACAACACTGTGTACACCTACACTAGCATCAATTAAGTTCATTCACTGAGTTCTGTTTTATGATAATGATGATGGTGAATATATAGTGGATATATAGTGGCCAAAATACTTCAACCCACACTACAGAATGAGACACAAAGCAACTTTAATTGAACAGTATCAGTTTCTACTCCTACTGTACTTCTGCTGCCAACCCACATATAAAACGTTCTGGCACACTGTTGGCCATTGAACTTGTAATTGTGCTATACAGTAAAGAGAGTGAATTGGTTGACTTGTGTGGTGGTAGGCTGAAGTGTCTTGCCACTCTCATTTTCTGACAGTTGACCCCCTGGGGCATTACCTCACATGGGCCACCTAATCACCTGGTATGGCAACAGAGGGAAAAGGGCCTTTCTCATTAACCTCTACATACAGTGGGTGATCACCTGGCATTTTGATATTGGCATCAGCTATGAAATGTAGGAGATGGAATAAATAAACAGCTGTGCAATACACTGCAATGTATTCCTGTGACTGAAAGGTGTTAATGTTTCTGTTCTGCAATTATAGAAATAAAGCATGCTTGTGTTTATTTAATTGGTAGGAGGGATAATGCTGTACTAAACTTAATAAACAAAAGTCAACAAAAAAAATCCATGGATGAGGTGGTACTTCTAAAAATCTACTGTGACTTTTCACCTTGTACTACGGTAGTTAGTGCTGTGCGAAACTGGAAAATCTGCCCCGGCGAAATAGTTCACGTAATTTGTGAATTTCGTGAAATATTTCGCTGGGCAAAATACAACATTTCCCCTGTGGAGTGAACAAAACTTAATCCTCGAGCCAGTGAAATGCACTGCTCCTGGGCAAAATTTCACCACCCTTGGGCAAAATTTTCAATATCTAGAGTTCCACTCCCCCCCCCCCCGGCTGTGACCTGGCTGAAATTCCTATTAAAATGAATTCTCCCTGGTGTCTAGTGGTCCCCCCTGGCCGATCACTGGCCCAAAGTGAATAAAGGAAGCCCCCCTTCCCCCAAGTTAACTCATTATTTTCCCTGATCCCCTGACCTCCAATTCTAAAAAGAAATGTCAATCCCCACTCCTTAGTGTCTAGTGGACCCGCCCCCGGGCCAATCGTCAAAGGTCAATCTGCTGTCCAGGATCACGCCAAGATTTTATACCCTTGGAGAAGCCACCAGCAGAGCAGAACTCAGCATGATACCTGTGTCAGCCCCCAGCGGCAACCCATCTTGCCCGTGACCAGGCTTGATTACTAGTACAGCCATCTTGACCGGGTTTAGTCTCAGCCAGCTGGAAGCCATTCAGTCGTTGCTTTTAGCCAAACAGTTATTAAGCACACTGACAGCTCCTCATGTTCTGGGGATGAAAGACAAATACAGCTGGGTGTCATCTGCATAGCAGTGAAACTCCACTTTTTATTGCCAAATGATCTCACCCAGGGGCAGTATATACTCAGCATCAGCAACAAGATCGAGCCCTGTGGTACTCCACAGGACAGAGGCACTGGGGAGGACGAGAAATGACCCATCACCACCCACTGCACCCTGTCTGAGAGATAGGACACGAACCATCTGATGACACTACCGGCGAGTCCATAAAACTCAGAGCTGATCAAGAAGCATGATGTGGTCCACAGTGTCAAAGGCAGGGGATAGATGGATGAACACAAGAACTGACCAGTCTCCTCTATCTCTAGCCATGAGTAGATCATTATGCACCCTCACTAGAGCTGTTTCTGTACTATGTCTGGCCCAAAAATCTGACTGAAATGGTTCATAGATGTCAGAGGACACTAGGTGATCCTTGCGCTGCTGTGCCACTAATTTCTCAACATCCTTACCCAAGAAGGGCAGTTTAGAGATAGGACAGTAAGTTGCCAGAACATCTGGGTCGAGGGAAGGTTTCTTAAGGAGGGGTCTCACCAGCCTTCCTTTCAAAGCTACTGGGAATACCCCCTCCACCATTGAGCACCTGGCAATCCTGGCAAATGCCAAGTCAACAGTCTTGACTCATCCTATAAAGAAGCACATCTGGGCCAGGTCCAGTTCACAAAAAGTGTGCTTCAGCTCTAAGATCACCTTAGTCACTTCCAACACCTCCACTGGCCTAAACTCCTCCCAGACAGATGGAGTGTCTCTGAACCTCACAGTCTGGCCACTGCAAGGCAGTAGCCTCCGTGGTGGGATCTTCAACCAGATAGCTGACACTCTGTTGGAGAAAAACTGAGCAAACTCTTCACATAAAGTGGATGAAAAAGCATTCTTCAGCTATAGACAGGCAGGATGAAGAAGCCTGCCTACAGTTCAAAACAGCTAAAATGGTCTGTTTCTCCCTGCAGCAATTTTTCTTGACAGGATTTTTGCCTTCTTATGGGAAATTGCCCCCTAGAACTCAACATAGTGAGCACTCAGGGCCAGCTTGTCAGCCTCCAGCCGGGTCTTCAGCCAGCAATGCTCCAACTTTTGACCCTTGATCTTCATCGCCTTGAGATCCCCATCAAACCAAGGGGATTTCAAGTGAGAGGATCTGGGTCATATACAAACTGGTGTGATGACACCCAGAGCTTCAAAAACCACCCTATTATAGGTGGTCACTGCCTCTCCAGTGCCAATTGCACATACCGCACCAACCCTAGATAAGTCAGCTAATGAAAACAGTCCCTCTGGGTGCAAGCCCCTTAAAGGGTGATAACTGACCATCTCCACTGGGGAGGGACATTCAGGGGGGCCCTGAACGTGAACTCCATGGTGCAATCATCAGACCAAGAGACCTGATCAATCTTGAGATTGTCCATCTCAAGTCCCAGCTGGAACACCAGATTGAGTATGTGACCATACTGGTGGGTAGCAGAGCAACCACTTGTGACAGGCCCAGTGATGATATCAACTGGAGGAGGTCATAACCAAAATGTGAGGATTCATCATCGATCCAGGTGTTGTACTCCCCCAAGATTAAACACCTGGGGGACTCCAACACCTGATCGATGATGAAGTCTGCCACCTCCTGCAGGAATTCTCCCCCCATCCCAGGAGGGTGATAGATAAGGAGAATCCTGTAACCTGCAACTGCATCCCCATGCACAGCAATGCACTCAAAGGATTGGGTATTACCAACTGGATGCACAGTGAAGCCCAGGCTGGATTGAAATACAATGGCCACTTCCCCACCCCTGCAATCCTTCCTCAAGCGGTACACTATGGAGTAACTGGTGTGGATGGCAGCCTCTAGAACTGGGCCCGCATCATCACTTAGCCAAGTCTCCATAATGCAAGTCAGGTTGACAGAAGAAATCAAGTCCACAAAAATGGTGGTCTTGTTCCTTATCGACCTGGCATTGCATAACACTGCCCAAAGAGGATTAAAGGACTCAGCCTGCCCTCTAGCTACCTGCCTACTCAGTTTGGTGGGAACCCTGGGTATGGAGACCAAACATGTCTGGCCTCTTCCCTAGTCTCCATTTATACTCAGGGTGTCTCCTGCACCAGACAACCCCAATACTGCCCACCACACCCTCATCAGCTGCCCTCTGCCATCAACAAACCACTTGCCTCCTCATAATCCTGACTTCCCTGCAGCACCTAGCTGCAGTGGCAGGAACTGGGAGGTCAGTGAAGGGGTGAAGGTCATGAAGCCGAGCAGCAGCATAGGTGATTCGAGCTGGGCTGTGGCTCCAACACATCTCTGCCTGGCAAGTCCAGTCCAGCAGGAAAATCCTGTTTTGCACTAGATTTCAAATGAGTGCAGACAAGCCAAGCTAACACACACACCCCACTCATGCTACTCAAACATATACCCTACTCACATACCCCCCCACAATCACACTAAACAAAGGCTTTTGTGACCCCCCACCAGTAAAACAATCCACAAGCCCACAACCCTCCCCCCAATAAAACAAATTACCTTTATACAAAACAGTAGGCAGGAATTTATGCTATTAGAGAAGAGAATAGGAGTGCTGAGGGAGAGAAAAACGACTCCCAAACAATGTCCAAAGTTCACAGGAAATAATGAAAGATGCAGTCAGCATTCTGTCCTTATATCAGTGAGGCATACCTTGCATATGAAGATAGTCTGCTTACTCTCATTGGCAAGACCAGCTTAATTAGAGGGGAAATCACCTTCTGCACTCCCCTATAGATTGGTTTACTACCTGACAAAGTCAACTTCAACCAGCCGAGATGGAAGAAGCTGTCCCGAAAAAGTCACCACTCTGTCATTGGCCTGGCAGCCCTCTCACTCCTGCCAGAGCCCTGCACAATCTTATGCTGAAGAACAAGCAGAAGAAAAATTCATCAAGCTGACAAGAAGAACAAGCATTTGTCAATGCCGAATGTTTGCTTGCTGGCATTGGTACTGGTAGTGTAGAAGTTACAGAGCTGCATAATAGGAATAGAAGCGAAGTACTGAACTGAAGCCAACCCCACCACCACCCTGCTGAGAGTGACAGGCATTGGGGTGTGCCTTTGGGTCGTCAGGCATAACGACCACGCCATTTCACATACTCTACCCCGCAGACACTGACAAGTGTCACGGTGTGCCTTGGGGTCTTTGGCCCTTATGCGCACCCCATTCCATCAGGAAATACGGTGAGATGGGTGCGGTATACGAGAATTGGGTGAAGTTTGGGCCCGAAGAGTCTGAGGCACACCTTGATGCATCTCACTGGCTGCAGGGTGTTGGTGGTGATGGAATGGTATGAGCATGACAGGCAAGAATCCCAAGTCACACCCCTGATGCCTGTCCTGTCATTCTCTACAGGATGGGGCGTTATGGTCGGAAACCCTAATGCCTCAGGCATTCGTTGGTATTTTCACTCCAAATTTTCAACATGTTTTTTTTGTGACCCCCACCTCATTAACAGTGGCAATATCAGTTTGTTAGCCGAAAACTGTTTTTGCACAGTGACTATGGCATTTGGAACCACAGGTGCAAAAACACATTCCCGAACAGGATGTGAAAAATGACAGCAGTACTGTTCATGGGGAGGTGTAAAAAATGGCAATGTTCAAAATCTGCTGTGAAAATCTTAAAAAAACTGGTGAAGTCACGAGCCTGTGTAGAAACTGTGCAACGCACATCCGTAATGTAACTAGTTTGGGGATTTTTTTACAGCAGATTGTTAACAGGCATTTTGGGATGTCTGATCATGAACAGTGTCAGTGTGATTTTCTTTATCTGTCCCGAACAATGATTTCCCACAGCGACTACGCACTTCTGTGCTGAAAGTGTGAAAACACATTTCAGCCATGTTGTGGAAAATGACAGCTGTACTGTTCATAAGGAGGTGTGGAAAAATGCCACTGGTGAAAATCTGGACTGAAAATATTACAAATTCATGAACTTATGAGGGTGCATGGAAACTGTGCAATGCTCACTCGTAACACAGTCATTTTATGGAGTTTTGTCACCAAATTTTCAACATAGCCATTTTAAGACCTCTGCTCAAGACCAGTGTCACTGTGATTTTCTTAATCTGTCTCAAACATTGTTTTCCCACACTGACTGTACCATTGTGCGCTACATGGGCAGAAACAGGTTGTGGGTGAGATGTGAAAAATGACAACTGTACTGCTCATAAGAAAGTGCGATAAAATGGCAATGTTGAAAATCTGGAGTGAAAATATTGAAAATGTGGGAACTTACGAGCGTGCGTAAGAGCTCTGCAACGCACGCTCGAAAAACAGTCATTTTTAGGAATTTTTTCACCAAATTTTCAACATAGCCATTTTAAGACCTCTGCTCATGAACAGTGTCACTGTGATTTTCTTAATGTGTCCCGTACATTGATTTCGCACACCCACTGCGCCATTGTGCACTACATGGGTGGAAACACGTTTTGGGTGAAATGTGAAAAATGACAGCTGTACTGCTCATAAGGAGGTGTGATAAAATGGCAATGTTGAAAATCTGGAGTGAAAATATTGAAATTTCACAAACTTACGAACGTGCATAGGGAACTGCGCAATGCACGCTCGGTAAAACAGTCATTGAATTTTTCACCAAATTTTCAACATAGCCATTTTAAGACCTCTGCTCATGAACAGTGTCACTGTAATTTTCTTAATGTGTCCCGTACATTGATTTCGCACACCACTGCACCATTGTGCACTACATGGTGAAACACATTTGGGTGAGATGTGAAAAATGACAGCTGTACTGCTCACAAGGAGGTGTGATAAAATGGCAATGTTGAAAATCTGAGTGAAAATATTGAAATTTCACAAACTTCTGAACGTGCATAGGGAACTGCATAGCAACGCTCGTAAAAACAGTCATTTTTAGGAATTTTTTCACCAAATTTTCAACATAGCCATTTTAAGACCTCTGCTCATGAACAGTGTCACTGTGATTTTCTTAATGTGTCCCGTACATTGATTTCACACACCGACTACGCCATTGTGCGCTACATGGGCGGAAACACATTTTGGGTGAGATGTGAAAAATGACAGCTGTACTGCTCATAAGAAGGTGTGGTAAAATGGCAATGTTGAAAATCTGGAGTGAAAATATTGAAAATTCGTGAACTTACGAGCGTGCGTAGGAACTACGCAATGCACACTCGTAAAACAGTCATTTGTAGGAATTTTTCCACCAAATTTTCAAAATAGGCTTTTTGAGAGCCCACCTTATGAACACTGGCAGTGTCATTTCATTAATCATTCCAGAAAGGTGATTTTGTGCAGTGGCTGTGAAATCACCCTTCGGGCCCGAGTAACACTATGACAGTGACAGCATTCATGAGAAGGGGTCCCAAAAACCCTATGTTGAAAATTTGGGCCCCAAATTCCCAAAAATGCCTGAGATATGCAACAAAGTTGAAAAACCCCTATTTATCCCATTATACAGCTTACCGGCATTTCCTCAGTTTGCGGTCGGCTTTGAAGAGTGCAGACTTGTTCCTGGCCCACCGAAGATTGTCGCTGAGCTCTGGAGGTAAGTATGGGGTGGGGGGGTGTGGGAGGCAGGGTGCACAGTGGGTGAGGTGCGGGTTGTGGGATGGAGGCAGGGAGAAGCGCCGAGGACAGTTTTTGTATTTACAGGTTTTTTTCTAAGACTACGAGGGGCGAAGACTATGAGGGATGTTTGCCACGCTGGGGTGGGCTCCCAGCAGCGTGGCTGAAAAACTGTTGCGGGGCTGGAGCCGGCGGGGATTGGGCACCCGTCAGCCATAACATCAATTGCCACGTGGGGTGGGCTCCCAGCGTGGCACATGAATAACTTTGGGGGTGTGCAGCCGACGCGAGTTGGGCACCCGTTGGCCTCTGACTATATGCGTGGGGAGCATGTCAGCACGCAATATGCATGCATGTGTGTTGGTGGGGCGCTCTGCTCACTGAAGTGGAGCTCTTCCTTTCAACTGTATGCCAATGCATTTTCAGCTGTCATAGACAGCTGGAGCAGTGATTGGCGAACTGCGACTGCACCTGCAAACACACTGACTGAATTGGAAGAGGCTGACACACCTCTGGAAAACTCGGATGATGGCACTATGTTTCTTGCACATGCGTGCAAGCAAACATTAAAATGGGTGCCCTTCCCACAGGTGTCCGAGAGGCTTCATACCAGTGAGAGGATTGAGTTCTGTGGGTCTCAAAATTGGACCGGGTAAACAGAAAGTCCAGCACAACCAATTCCACAACACCAGCTGTGGAGCAAAATCTTCACAAGGAGAGCTTCACTCCCACCCCCTGGATCCACAGGCAAAAGTGTCCAGGGAGCTCCGCAGGGCTGCAAACCACACAAGTCCCAGATGAATTCTGGAAGACCTGCTCTATTCAGAGCACCACAATGGGTTCTGGAGCAACAGAGGGGATGGACCACAGAGCCGGCAGAAAACAAGTTCAGGTCGAGAAATGCACAAAACGATTCCTTGTAAAATTCAGCAAAGAGGTGAGTTAAGTTTGGGCAGATGACTCTAATTTCTTCAAGCATGCAAGTTTTCCAACACAATAGTTGCAGTTAACAGCACTCCATCTTCCCTTCCCTATAAAACAAAAAAGCTACCTCCTCATGCTAAATCACTTAAAATCCTCTATATTCCTAAAAACCTTACCCCTAATGCTTTGCCTAATCTAAATAAAAATGTTTAAAAATTCTCTTGACTCCGGGCAACAGCATGCTCCAGAGACAAAACAGATCGCTTCTCCTGTAACTTATAATAAATTTGAGCAAAAACTGAAAGGGAGCACTAGGTTCTCATCAGAGCCTCACTTAGCTGCTGCTCAGCATGCAGCATGCTGCCATGGTTCAGCACAGTAATTCTGAGGAAAACTAAATTGTTCCTCATACTGGCCTGCCGGCACAGTGGCAAAGTGTCCATCTGCAACGCCGACATCCCAGGTTCAGGGACGGACTCGGGAGTCAGAGGGCTGGATGAGGGAGAAGAATTGAGCATCCCAGGGACCACTGTCCTTGTCTGGGGGGGGGGAGTGTCCAGTGCTATGTGAACCCCTGGCAGAGGCTGGGGGTACCGCCACACATTATGGGTGGGGCGGACAATGATGTAATTGCATGTCCCTGCCCCAAGGAAATCGCATACCAAAAAAAATCCTGGGCCCCTTCATGATTGCCCCCACCTCTGCCGCCACTCCTGTAGTGATTAATGTCTGCCGGGAAGGGTCCCGCTCCCATGGCCCTGCCCTGGGGGGGGCAAGCCAGGGTAAGCAATCGTGTTCCCCAGGAATGGGGCACCTGCCTGGCGGCCCCACCCGGGGGGGGTAGCCCAAGCATTATGGGGCAGCAAGTGGATGTGGGGGCCAGATCCCACAGTACGGGGGTGGGGTGGATGACAAAAAAAAAAAAAAAAAAACACTCCTCATGCAGCTCTGAAGTCACATGTAATAGGTGGCAGCACACATCTTGCTGTGTAGGTTTCTAAAGTGATTGATGAAGACGAAAGAGCTCTGTTCATTCTGCTCCACATTTGCTGTCTTCTTGACTCAGAATATGCATTTTTCATGCTGATTTCAAGAACAAAAAGAGCTAGTATCTATACTTTCAGTGCTGAAGCAAACATATTTCTGCAGTTTCTAATTTCTTGGAAAGACTATTGCATAATAGTCTTACTGGTATTCTCTGTAGTACTGTGTTGTTTCTTATTGTGGTATTTAGTGAGGAAAACACATCATACCATGGTGGGCAAGGGAAAGTGCAGAGGACATGGAAAAAGTCAGGTTGTTGGTGAATCTTTGAAAACAATGTCACATGGAGGTGCAGAGGATGCTGGGAAAGGTGCTAGTGGGTGCAGCACTGTCAGTGACACTTGGACATCCAGTGGCAGTGCAGTTCCAGCAGTGCTCCATGCTTTGACAGTATCAGCTGCAGGTGGCATCAAAGCTCCTGGGGCCTGATTCCAAGACAGTTACACCAGGCATAAATGCAGTATGCCAGTGCCTGAGGTGAAAATCGCAAGTTATGCCAGCGAGATGCAACTTTGCGCGATTCCAAGAGAACACTTATGATGCACCCCGCAACTACTATGAATACCACAAGTTATGATGCAGATACAACTGAAAACATGTATGCCAGTGTGTAATGTAGCCAACGACAAGCGTAACACACCAGCACCACGGAAACGCTATTCCAAAACAGATGACGTACACAGATACAGCAGTTGAAGGCCACGTAAGTTAAAACATGTAAAAGCTGTCCTAAACAGTGCACAGGCCAGTGACCCCCCCCACCCCAGACAGCACCACACCACACAAACAAGACCGTAGACAGATATACACACAGTACACAAATGAGTACAGTTGTCATGAGCACCTGTCCCAAACCAAATACCACTTTAACAGTCAAATCAAAATTGATAGTATATGAGATACAGTTGGTCACGTAGTAGCTGTGTAAATGTCTATTGCTGAGGACATATATATGTGTACAGCCTGTGTAGAGAACTGGAAAGCCATCTGAAAACCCAAGTTGCCATGGAACTGAGGACAGCAGTGTGAAAAGATGTGCACATGTATGTCAATGGGGGGGTGCAGCAGTTGGAGAAAGTGTGTACAAAGCAGAAATTATCTGGCGACACCCCTGCACACAAACAGCAGTACCTCAAGGAGGAACACACTGCAAAAACAGTGCCACATGCAAGCTAAGGAAGAACACACTGCAAACAATGCCACACACAAGCCAATTAATCCAGCACACACAGGACAGAGTGAAAGGGGTAGCAACTCAGGTGGCAATGGCATGGGTGGCAGAGGGGGCAAAGGGTGCACAGAGGCCACAGACACAACGCTGGGATGATGGCATCACCAGGCACAGTGCACCTGCCATGGCCACTGATACATGTAAACAGTGCAACCACAACAGGGACACAGCACCGGGTGGCACAGACCTGTAGACATATGGCAGTCAGACACACCAATGCCCGCGCCACAGGTGCCACCCACAGGGAACATTGGATCCCTGGGCAGAAGGGTGCCATACAGGCACAGGGTCACCACACAGCCAGGACATGCAGTGTGTGGCAGCATGGGTGTCAGACCATGCACGGTGAGCTGCAGCACACAGGACAGCAGGCAGATGCAGCCACCAGAGTGTGCCAAGGGCTGTGAGCTGCACAGCTGGCACACAGACCAGATGCAGAGTGAGGATACACCGGGGACAGCAGACACCACCACATGTGAGCCCCCACGTGCACTGTGGGACACACATGGACAGGACCATGCACTCCTGAGACAGACATGCAGAGCCAGTGATGTAGTAACACAATTTAATGTACAAAATGGAACAACAGGGACACTCATAAAACAGCAATGGGGAAAGGGTGTGAACAACAGAAAATGGGAGAAAAACAAAACACAACAATTTGACAGAACACCCCAAGAAGAAACCCACAATAGTCCCACAGGCCCACCTGCACCCGCCAACAACCAAACACCAGTCCCCATCCCATCTAAACAATCCCACCCCTTTATACAATCCCACCCATATAGTCAATCCCACCTATATATACAATCCCACCCATATATACAATCTTACCCATATATACAGACCCACCCACGTATACAGTCCCACCCCCAACAATACAGTGCATCAGCACAGCAGCTATGTCCTGTGTATCTCTGCCAGCAGGGCACCCACGGAGCCATGCAGGCATCTAATTTCATCCAAGATGGTTGACACCAAGGTCACCAGGCACTGTTGATCTGGTGCGCCCCCCTGTATGGGAACATCCCCAGGCCCCCCCAGTGATGATGTCCACAACATTCCCCTGCTGCTGCTCTGGGATGATGTCCATATTCTGTGGCCCAGGGTCCTCTGACACTGGTACATCCGTGGACTGCACAACACCCGTAGGTGGTGCAGCCTCCGCCTGCTGCACTGTTGCATCCACCACCATGGGTCCAGTAGATGGCATGCCCATGGCCAGGGCCATCTCCCCTGCACAGCTGCCACCACATCTGGCCCAGCGTCTGGCTGTGGATTAGGCTCCGGCTGCCCACCTTCTGTGTGGTCCTGCACATCATGCTCCTGTGCAGTGTCTACCCCCACCTCCACAGGCTCCCTCTTCTCTGAGGAAGATGACGTGGGTGGAAGGACTCATGCCTGCTGCTGCCTGCACTGCATGCGCCAGCGGTACTCCTCTGTGTTGGCCACCTTCTGCTCCACCATGGCCCTCAGCAGTGCCCTCTGCTGCTGTGGCAATCAGCTACAACCACCTGTTGGGATGCAAAGGATGCATTCAGTGCAGGGTCTGGCCATGTGGCACACACACACACACACACACACACACACACACACACACACACAGGACATGTATGGTCACAGTGCATGCTACCATGTGGCACACTGCCATGGCCACGATGCATGAGGCACACTGAATGCACTTACCCGACCTCCACTGTAGTGCCTCCTGCCTGAGGCTGCTGACATGGCCATGCTGCTCACCCTGGGATGTGCCAGATGCACCTGTGGGGATGGAGAGAATGGTGAGACATGTGCAGCACAGCATGCCATGCCCCATGTGCCAGCACTGCACCGACGTATGTACGGCTGTAGGCATACAAACCTGCACCTGTGTTCTATTCCGACCTCATCTCGGTGTCTCTGCATCATGCCATCCTGAGCATGCACTCCAGAGTGCTGGATCCCTCCACGTGAGATCCTGCTGGTGGTGTTGCAGCTGGCAGACCGTCCGGTGCACGCCACAGCTTGCCCCCAGCCATGCGCTGATGGCACGCCACACACGGTCCCGCTCTTCGGCGGTGTGCCTCCTGCACCACAGTGGCAGCAGCATCCTGCCCCACTGCTGCACGCAGTTCACCAGCATGGCAGACTCCATGGGGTGAAATTAGGTGGCCACCCACTCAGACTGAGGCCCTATCCCTGGGACATGCCCATGGCGTGTGTTGATACCTGCATGTGGGGAAGGATTAGCACACGTGTCACTACAGAATGGACTGGCAGATGCGTCAATGACCCCCACCTCGGTGTTACACTCGCCTGCATACACGGTGCATGGGGATGAGCCAGAGCCACAGCCATAGGTCACCCCAATGCATGACACCCCAGGCGCTCCCCACCACGACACGCACTGCAGACAGTGTGGACTGGCAGTGCAGTGCTGTGCACATGCACCACCCGCACTGCCACATACTTCCCCAGCAGTGTACCACCAGGCCCCCAGCCTCTTGCAGAGGCATGACACAGCCTGGCTCTGTAGAGTGTGGGTGTGGTCAGGCAGCCCTGACACATGTCCGCATGTCCACCATTGCGGGGAGCAGCACACAGTGCCAATCAGTCTGTGCACAGGGTGCAGACTCATGGCCCATCACCACTACTGACAGTATGACATGTGACAAACACTTACCTGGACTGTGCACTGCTTGTTCAGGCATGGGCGGCACTGCTGGCTTCGGTGGCACACCTGGATGGAGAATGCGCAGGTCATCATTAGTTAGTGTTACAGACATTGATTACAGCAGCTGCACTGGTGTGGCAGTGTCTTCCTACCTGGTCCCGTATGATGGCACTGTTTCCTACACAGGGGGCAGTGAACAGCAATATTAGACACACAGTGTGGTACATGCACTGGAACTATGCATGCTGTGCAGTGGCTACTACTCACCTATGGCCTGGGTGTGTCTGCTGTGGTGCTACAGTGGGATAAGACATGGGTTACAACAGTGCTGGCAATGTGACTGTGGCCTGCTGCCTGTGAGTGCTGCATACCTCTCAACTGTCCCTGACTCCCAGATATGTCCCTGAATATGCCCCAGGAATGTCCCCAGGCCACCCTGATGTGACATTCCTATCACTGAGGAGTGGTGACATGACCCTGCCTGTAATGCCAGCAAGTAGGGTAGCAGTCATGCTGCCAGTGTGGACATGCCATGCATACTGATCAGGATGTGGTACACAGCCTGTGGAAAACATCCAGATGTACCAGCAGATGAGTTCCTGTGTGTGTTCAGCTGGTCATGTTCTGTCTATGGCTGTCCTGTACTGTATGTTGTGGCCTGTCCTGTGATTGGGGTGTTGAGAGGTATGGCATGCTGTGTCCCTGTGCTTACCAGTTGCAGACTGGTTCACTCCTGCTCCACCTGTCCTGTGGCACTGCTATCCCTCTGCACTGCTTCCAGCTCTCCAGCCTGTAACCCCCGAAATGGTGCTGTGGCCTAGCTACACCACATGGCCGCAAGACACACGTGGGGCATGTACACACTGCACATGCTTTGCGGCTCACATGTGCACAGTTGCAGCCTGCGGCATTGATGTGCACACCTGCGAACTGCATGTGTAGCCTGCAGATACCAAGGCCTACACGGTATGCAGCACTTGCGGTTTGCGTTATCTGACTACACAATTGTGTGCTAGCCTCATGAAATTGTGGCCTGCGTGTCTGCATGCAGTGCTGTAATGCATTGTGCAGGATGCAATGTGACTTATGTCCAGTCACAGAGGTGATAATGAGTGACATCGCACAGATGTATGGTGCAGAGCTTTACTGGTGACAGGTGGTTACACATGGGTGACACAGTGCATGACAGTTATATACAGGTTACAACTCCCACACTCACCATCACCCAGTGCCCGTGCAGTGCATATTCATGACCCCACGCAGTGCTCCCCCTGCCCAAACACACACACACACATATGCACACCCCCCCACACATGGCTGCCACACACACCACATGCCCACCCCTTGGCCATCCTACCCCCACAGCCAACAACAGGCAACATTGTGCAATGGGTGCATGCCAGTTCTGTGCCTGTTGCTAGCACCCAGTCCTCTTATGCTTTGTGGACATTGGTGTGGCACGTGTTTCATCCTGCACACTCTGTGCCCCGATTGGGTTGCCACTCTCACTGGGTGCCACCGGCACCACTGTCCTCTGACTCCTGTTGTGGCTCCCAGGTGCAGGTGGTACATGCTTTGGTGCTGTCCCTCGGCTACTCCTTGTGAATGCACTGCTGTCTTCGGCCTTCCTCCATGCCACCACCTGTGCTGCCTCCTGCCATGAGCCAGTGGTCCTGCGCCCTGTACCCAGTGCCTTCTGGCCCATGCCCCCCGGCAGAGGGTGTTGCGGCCGCCATCTTTCCAGCTGCTCCTGCTGCTAGTGCTGCCACTAGTGCATGGCCAGATGCCTTCATTGACCATTGTCACTCCACTGCTGTGGGTGTTGGTGGCACAGGGGGCCACAATGCCTGTGGCGTAGACAGTGGCACTTTGGCTGTAGGATGTGGTGCTGCTGACAGCTGATGTGTCATGGCTATAAGGGGTGGTGTGGGTGCCTTTGGTGTTGGTGATGGCGGTTGCGGTTGTGGTGGCAGTGGTCTTTGTGCTGCTGGGGGTGGCGGTGGGGGTACTGGCAATACCGGCAGTCACACCACCAGTGGCTGTAGCATTGTAGCCTCTTCGACAATGTCTGGCACCATGTGCAAGGCTGTTGTTGGCTGCTCCTCTGGTGCCACCTATGTGGCTGCATTATGCCCAACCATTGGCTGTTGGCGCAGGCCTGCTTGTGTGGCCTGCAGCAGGGCCACGAGGGCCTCAGCCTGCCTTCCCTCTTGTGCCACCGACCCCTCAATGGCCATGGCCAGGCAGGTAATGGTGGCCATCTGTGCCTGTGCACTGGCCTGTATTGTGGCCATGGCCTGCACAATCCACACCATGGCACTGTTGGTGATCTGCACCCCAGTCTCCAGCACTCCTATTGGTGCTGCCATCTTCTCATGCTGTTCCACTTGGTGTGCTTCCATACTGAGATGTATACAGCCCAGCATCTCTGCCTGCTCAGCATGGGCTGTCACGAGGGTCTGGCAGAACCCAGCGTAGTCGGTTGGGGTCAGTGGCACCTCTGCCCCAGGTGATGTCATCCCATTCAGGGCCTCCTCCAGCCTCTGATAGGATGTGGGGCTCAGGTCCTGTGCTATATCACCCCCCCAGGCTGCCACAGCTCAGGTAGTCACTGAGATCCAGACCTCGATCGTCCCACAGCTGTTCCTCCTCCGATTGTTGCCCTCCCACCACTGTTGTCTCTGCTGTGTCCTGCTGGGCCTGTCCTGTGGTGTCTGGTGCACTCTCCACCACCACTGTGTCCACTGCTGTTGTGCCTGTGGGGAGACATCAGTGCATCAGTGCAATGTCCACTGTCTTGCCTGCTACCATCCCACCCCTGCATTGCTCTCCCATGCACCACTGCTGGCACTGGCCATGTCCTTACCTGCCCCATCATCATCTACATCCGCACCTGTGGGGAATTGCGAGGGTATCAGTGTTGCTGCACCATTACATGATGGCCGTGCCTACCATGGGCTACTTCCCTGCAGCTCCATCCCACAGAGCTGTGGCACAGTCAGCCATTGGCTTCCTTCCCCTGTGCCCTCAGGCTTATCACTTGTGTATTGCAAGACAGTGCTTTAGTGCTATGACACCAGTCAATGCCCACCATGCATGCCACCATCCACAACCCTGCGTTGCTGTGCACCTTATGCTGGATGGTGCTGGCAGCCACCTTACCTGCCTCTGTGTCCAGTTATGCTGCTCCTGTGGGGGGGGAATTACATTGCATCAGTGCTGTCTGCCCTTGTGGTGGCTGCAACATCGGCTGTTCATAGGGCCGTGCACCGTGCCAGCTGCATTCCAACATTGCCCCCACCCCCTGTGCACTGTTCCACTTTGCATTGCTGTGCACCACCTGCACAGTTCCCACTGTGCTGCAGCACATTGTACTCATAGCTTGTCACCCCCCTTCCTCCCATTCTGTTTTGACATCTACATATGACAGTTGCTATGCTTCACACATCCACTTACCCATCCCTGCGTGCATCTGGAACATGTCCAGCTCTGAGTCCCCATGGATGGTGTGCTGGCTCACAAATTCCAGAACCCTCTCCTCATGTGTCCTTAGTGTATGCACGTCCTGTGGTCCGCCTCCTGTGGACATCGCCTGCTACTTGTTATGTGCCTCATTTGCCTTGGCATGGCACTTGAGGTCACTGTAACACTTCTGCAGGACCCACATGATACGGCGCATATGTGCCACCACATTCACCTTCTGTACTTCCTCATCTCATGCTGCCTTCCTCGTTATCCATTCTTGCTGCTCACCACCCTTCCCCAGCAGGTCTGGGTTTGTCTCCAGTTCATCCAGAAGGACATCCATCTCTTCATGAGTGAAGTTCCTCTTTCGGTTTTTGCTACTTGCCTCCTCAACCCCGCTACCCACCTTCTCATAGCCCCTGCAACATGCCTGTGGCTTGTGCAGTAC
The DNA here is from genome assembly GCA_016271365.2 of Neoceratodus forsteri. NCBI lineage: Eukaryota > Metazoa > Chordata > Ceratodontiformes > Ceratodontidae > Neoceratodus > Neoceratodus forsteri. Next base: position 1,375,075,152 of record CM028130.1, on the reverse strand, counting down.
CATATAGTCATAGAATTGCAACTTGCATAATGCTACGCCACTCTTGTGGGCTGTGACATGCAGTAGCGATGTTAGTTGTGACTTGCGCATTCTGGCATTTCTTGGCGTATCTCATGGCTCACTTGGAATCTGGTGCAGCTCGCATGTCGTAGGGTGTTTGGCATATCTTATGCATTGGCATACTTTGCACACTGCTTTATCCACTGTCTTGGAATCGGGCCCCTAGTTTCTTCAGTTTGCAGCATAGTAGTCCCACAGCAGCTGTTGCTCAGCATGCGAAACTGGGAAGAACAACTGCCATGGATGTCGCTGCAGTACTGGGTTAGTTCCAGGTGTCTCAGGAAGGAACAGTCACAGAAGTCTCAGTAGTTGTCTCAGAAGCTGCTAGGTACTAGAAGCAATGAGGGTGTGTATCCAATGTCAGTCATTGTCTGAAAGGATGATGTTAAGGGGGGGGGTGCAGAACCTTTAACTGTCCTGGCAGAGGAGAAGGAGCTAGAGTACTGTGTGCTTGAGATGGAGGCTGAGAAAGAAGAACATCTTCAGTCCAAACATTCTGCTGCTGTCGAGGTGGAAGAGAAAGGAGAAGGGTAATGGAGAAGAGGAGGTGGGGATATTCAGCCCTTAGTGTCAGTGCCAGAAATGTCTGAGTCAAACATCAGTGAAGACGGTGATGATGACCCAGTATTTTTTCATTTTTTATTTTGTTTACCAGGTAAACATATGAGCCAAGGCCCTTTTTCATATGCAACCTGGGACTGTAATACAGTCACGGGATATAAGATGAAAATTACAAGATAATTTTTTACATTCACTTAATACAAACAATACAAAATAGACATACAGTTTGATCCTGTTTGGCAGCCTTCTCAAGCACCCATTAAAAAAAAGTGTTGCCATGGGTAAAGGGAAAACAATCTGTCTTATGCCATTTCCTTGTGAGGAACAATCTGATGTTAGTGAAAAAGGACCTCAAGTTAAAAGGGTACATGGGGATAAGCAGCACCAGGAGCAGCAACAGGCAACCTTTTGCCTACCCTTATGCCCTTGGCTCCATTCACTGCACTCACAAAAATCTTGCATGTCGGAGAAAAGTCCCTTGTGTTGGATTTTTGTCTTAGAGGATGAGGTTGACAACAGTGTGGCTGTGTGCAATATATGCAAGTCAAAAATTAACAGGGGTAAGCCGGGAACACACTATGGGACAACTGGTATCCATAGCCATATGTAAACTAAGCATGCTATTCACTGGGCACAACATAAGCAGTTGGCATTAATACCCATTTCTAAGGTTGTACCTGAACATTCTGAAAGACAGGGTTATGTTTATGTGATATTTAACCCTTTTCTGTGTTCCACATTATGCATGCAGATACAAGTGGTAGTAATCAATGTGCTGAATCGGAACGCTTCTCTTCCTGTATAGAGAGTTTTTTCCAGCATGTTCCAGCTAGTGGTGGGCCAAGTGGCCAAAATTTACTCTGTGGAGCAATTCCGGAGTGCCCGGGAATCAGTGAAACACTTGGCAACTCGAAGTGAAATATATTGCGTCATAATGAGTATTGCAAAGTCATTGTTTTCAATGCACTTTGCATTACTCCACCTTCCCCCAACCACTTCTGTGCATATTTTTAGGCGAAGCACATTGATTCCAATGTACTTCGCACCACTTCATCTTGTTTTGGGGCTCCAAGGTGAATTTAGCATTGATTCATGGAACTGCAGGTCACATGGGCTCTAGATTGTTCTTTGCAGCCTCAGTTCGGTGTAGTGTGTGTGTGTACTGGTAGTTGGAGACAGTTTGCTGTCAGAGCTCTGTGATTCAAACTCTATAAAAGCTATTAAAAAATTATTTTTGAGCCATTTTTTTTGTCTTAAAACAGTACATTGATTGTAGGAAATCCTGTACTCATATCATCTAGTGTTTATTGTTTGTGTGTGGATTTTGAATGTTAATTTTGAACATTCAGTCTGAGTACTGAGAGACACTGGACATGTGCTTTGGGGAGGGGTGTATCTGTGTGGTGTACGTGTAGGTAGACTAACAGTTTGGGATAAAAAGGCAGTCTTTTTGTTTTGGTGATATTTTTGTTGTATAACTGTGTTAATATACACAGTAATATTTTCAGTAATTCTTGACATTTTGTTGCTGAATTTTGTGTTGCAGCAGTGCATAATTTCAGTTTGTTGAAACAATCTGGTTTATATTACTGAAGTTTCAATTTGCTATGCATTACTTGTAGTATGTGTGTGTGTGCGCGCTACACGTGCCGTCAAATCACAGGCACTTTTTATTTTTCTGCAGAATAATTGCAGCAGTATGAACCTGCTATCCACCACAGCTGCATGATTTTGTACTGCTTTGTGGTCGGGAGGGATTGTGGTATATTGGTTTGGTTTTGTACTGTTACTGCAGTGCACTACCACCCCCCCCCAAGTGGCAAAAGGTATTCTTCTCCATACTGGATTTGGATTGTGACTGCCGTGAGCAGCAGCGGTTAAGGTGTTGCTGTGACTTTGCGTCTGCATCTGCATCTTTTTCTTGATTGTGCAGTGCAATCTAATCTGTCTGTGCCTTTGCATCTGTTTAGCTCACAATCTACAGCCGCAGGCCACAAGCCACAAGCCACTGTTGTTGTTTTTTTGGGCTTGACATCACATCCACCGGGCCAGACTGAAAGTTCCAAAATCTAAATTGGTTTACAATTTTCTTAGTGATCCCCCAAAATGCCCACAAAGAGACATGCAAGGAAAGCTGTTTCTGGCCATGGCACTGCTGCCAGTGGCAAGATTGTCTGTGGGTGTGGTAGTACGTGGAAGTGCATAGCTGATGTGAGGAAAGGGATTTCTCCATCATAGTTGAAGGAGATGATGTTGTCCCAGCTGGTGGTGTTAGTGCAGTTTCTGCTAGCATGTGTATTGCTGCCTCAAGTTCCACATCTGACCAGTTAACTGTGTCAAAAAATATAGTCTAGTCTAAAGCTGTGACTGACAGTGTAGATGAAGTTATACTCCCCAGTAACATCCCAGTGGTAGTTGAACATGATTCTGATCATGGCGACGATAATGCACAATGTCTCATTTCTTTCACTGCAGTCGAGGTCACGCCTTTGCCATCCAATGATTCACAGTGTGGTGCAAAAATATCGGTTGATGATGATGATGTTGCTGTGGTTGCAACTTGTAGTCCACATGACAGCATCCAAGCAGAAAATGTGGATGCGGATGATGCTGATGAATATGATGATGATGTCAGTGACCGCTGTTTGGAACTGGAAAAAAAGAAAGTCAAGGTGGCTGTGTCTTGGTCTGTTGGCATTAACCCCCCCCCAAAAAAAATTGTGATCTAGCCATTCCAGTTGATGTTGATGATGATGATGATGACCCAGTAATAATCATAGGTAGCCATGGTGATGGTCAGTTGCAGTCCAAGTGTGTCCCGCCTGAAAAATCATGTAGCACACCACCCATTTCAGGGTTTAAAAAAATGAAGTCCAATAAGGAGCATCAGGAACATGTTAAAAGTAGGGGTCGGGGATCACAATCCCTTGTTTGGGATTTTTTTGTGCAAGATGCAAATGATGAGTGAGTTGCAATCTGCTAGCTTTGCCATGCGCGTGTGAGTCGAGGTAAAAAGTGGAGTCATCTGGGCATGGAGGGGCAGCATACACATCTTAAGATCAGGTACATGGCACTGTGGACCTATTTTACCAGATGGCAAATGATGCCATATTAGGGCGTTCACTCTCATCATCAACCTTAATGAGCATGTTATCCCCTTCCATGACTGTAAGACCAAGTTGGAATGTCTGCAGTAGCAATGAAATAACAGCAGAGGATTACTACAGGCATGATGAGGTGTAGAATAATGATTTTGAAATATTTTCAGGTGGTGGTCAGAGTAGCTGTGGTGCTGGTGGTCAATGCAGTACGTCTAGTGCAAGTGGTACATCAACCCCTGTGCGTAAATCTGGGAAAATAACCTCATTTGTAGATGCCACCTGTGCAGTCCTCTTTATCACACATTCTCCACCCCCGGCCATTCACAGCAGAGCCATTTGTCACATCCCATGCAAAACATGTAAGTCAGCCCTCGTTGCAGAGTATTTTTGCCCGTAATCTGAAGTACCCACCCAAGCATGAAGTGTCAAGTGAACTTAATGCTGCTGTAGCTGAAATACTGGCAATTGATCTTTTGCCCTTCTCCTTCATGGATAATTCCAGATTCCAATGGTTTGTGGCACACGCCTGTCTGAAATGGAAAGTCCCATCCAGGACATACTTTTCCACCCATGCTCTCCCAGAGTTATACCATACTGCGGCCGACTCTGTAAGACATGCCCTTCAACATTCCTCCTCTCCATTCATTCATTTAAGTATGGATATGTGGACAAGTGGCAAAACAGCGGGGATATTATATTTATGTATAACTGCACATTGGGCGCAGGTGCCAGCGGTTGTTTTTGCTGGTGGTAGTGTGAATAATCATTGTAGTAAGGTGGACTGTCATGATAGCAATCTTTCAGAAATTCAACAGCATGCAACGTTTGCTATGCACACAGTGACCTGTTCACACACTGGTGAATACATGCTGGGCTTGCTACTGACTGAAATTGATGAGCAGCTGAACCCCCTGTCCCTGTGAGCTGGGTTTATAGCAAGTGACAAGGGGTCAAATGTGGTTAAATGCATCATGAATGGTGGCTTTGTTCGGGTTCCATACATGGTCCACTGTTTAAATCTTGTGGTGCAGGAGTTTCTGCATCACCCTGATATAAAGGAAATGCTGAGAGTTGCACACCATATCTCTTCTCACTTTTCACGCTCTGCAAAGGACTGTGACCAACTTCGGCAGTTGCAGATCCAAAAAAGCCTACCACAGCACCACCTCAAGCTGGAAGTTGTCACCCGGTGGAACTCCACTTTATACAAGGCAAAGAAGTTGTATGAACAATAAAAAGCCATCTCAGAATATCTTGTCATGCACACTAGCCGTGACACTTCCAGGGCCTCCATGTCTCTCACGACTGAACAGTGGTGCCTCTTGGACTTTGTAATAACAATTTTGAGGACTTTTGAACATGCCACACAGGCAGTGAGTGGTGAGTCTGCCTCCATCAGCCAATAGATTCCACTGCTGTGGGTGTTGCGGCAGACATTGCAGAATCTACAGCATAGCCTTGATGGTTCCGGAGACTGTGCTAGCAGTGCGTTGCTGAAACACATGCTGACACTATTCAAGCAAAATCGGCATATCTTAACTATTCAGCAGAGTGGCAACTTTGCAATAGCAACAATGCTGGACCCACAATACAAACGTGGAATTTACTCACTACTGGAGGGAGGGTCTGAACAGGTAAAAAAATGTCAGTGGGCAACTGGTGTGCTTGGTTCATGGGGCACAGAAGTCTCGTGCCAAGGTCAGCAAACCTCTGCAACATCATCAGGCTGAAGAACAATTTGGAGTAGTATGAAGCACATCCCATAAGGGGGCTGCAGTTCCAAGTCGTCTGTCATCAAAACCAGTTGTCATTAACCCACTTTGGGGTGCTTTGTCCCAAGTAGGGATTTGTGACATAAATGATTCCGGAGAACAGGATGATGCATCAACCATTGGACTTTGTGCAGCACAGCAAATGATTGACTCATATTTGGCTGAAAAACAGGCATCTGTCAATAACTGATGATCCTCTTTTATACTGGAGTGGAAAAGTCAGTGAATGGCCAGAGCTGACCTCAGTGGCACTGAAGTCCCTGACGTGCCCACCCTCCAGTGTAAGTATCGAGAGGGTATTCAGTTCAGTGGGTGCAATAGTTTGGGATCATCATACAAACTTCTGTCCTGCAAATGTCAGCTTGCTGACATTCATAAAAATGAATAAGGGGCACATACCAGCTTGAACTGCAACCTCAGTATGTGTACCCTAGTGTGGTCATGGTTGTGCTGATGCTGTAGAAATGGGCCATCCTGGTGGCACTGGCAGCATGAAACAGCCTACCAGTGAGGTAGATGATGACACGATGGAGAAAGAATTCCCTAGTGGGCAGAATTCAGACATTGATGACTGCGAGGGCAGTTTTCTGTATGAGGATGATGATGAGGTTGATGTTGGTAGGTTTTAAGTGAAGTAGTTAAAAGGCTGTCACATTTTTTCTGTGGTACATATTATGTTTTTCATAAAGTTAAATGAGTGTCCCACTCAGAATTACTCAAATTCCTTATGTCATATTTGTAATACAGTGCACACTATATCCCACCTGCCACCCACCTGTGTATGTCTGACAGTGATAGTGAATGTGTTGCAGGCTGCAGCTGTTCCCCCAGGACCACCACCAGAAAACCGCTGTTAGCCAAAGCCACCAGATGCAGATAAATGTGAGAGGGAATATCATCATGATGTGCCCATGCCCATCCACCACCACCACCACCAGTATGCCGATGTTTTTCATTCTGTCCTGTCCATGCCATGGCAGATGGAGTCGGGCAGGAGATCTCATGCATCAGCAACAGCTGCAAGACTTCTTAGTTACTATCAATACTTTAAAGTGAGTATGTGTACTAATGTTTCATATTATGGAACTTCTTTTAGCTGTGTTATGTTTCCTGTTGATTTTATGAGATGCAGTGGTCAAACAAAACACATACAGTAAACTTATTTTCTTTTTTTACAGGTTAACAAATCACTCTCCTTTGCTGGAGGACTATGGTACTGCAGTACTGTGTACAGCAACCTACAGGATATCCATTTTTTCAAAAGAGTGTAAATCCGAATGACGAATCATATAAAGTAGGTGACATGTACATCACATAATATGTTTGTCATGCACATCACACTCTGTACTGCTGCAGCAGCCATGCCAGTGTTGAACAAAGTTTGATCCGGGTCGTGACTTGACAAGATGTATTTTTACAATGTAACTTGAGTTAAGACATAGGGTCATTGACACAGTGTATGGGTTACAAGTATTAAATTTGTGTTTGTGATAATCTGGTCTTCATGTGGCTTACTGAGACAGCTTTGTATCTGTTAATCAGCATATATAACAGGATGGAACAGCCACACATTAAACATAATGTGTTACTGCAATCAAGTACTACTAATTCCTTCTTCATCTCTTTTAGGAGGACATTTTCTGATGCTGTGTGCTGTCATTGTTGCTTTCTCCAAATAACAAGTTCAACAACATACCCCCCCAGGCTGGCAGACATGACGCAACAAGTAGTATGAATCCATGACCATGACCATCAGTACTGGACTGGAGGAGGATGCATTGCAGATAAGACCTGTGAAGAATTTATCAAACTATAAACCATTTTTGAAACTTACTTGAAAATGCCCCCCGCCCAAAAAAAAATACTTACCTTAACTGGCTTGACAGTATTCCAATGCCACAATTCCTCATCAAGCACAGAAATGCACGCACCAAGTGCGACTATGTGACCTGTGACACAAAACAAAACAATGATTACATGTATATGTGTAGAAAACAAATTTTATATATATATATATATCAGGTTCCGTGGAAAACAATGATGGTGCCAGGCAGGTACATTAATCAACTTACCAAGGGTAGTATTAGTGTACACACAAAGGGCATCCTTCCTGTTGGGGTCAGTGAAGCACATTTTGGGCCACCAACAGCATTCTCAGTCTCATCATCTTGGATGGTAAACTCAATGGTCAGGTTACCCTTCTTGCACACCGTTTGGCAAGACACTGTGCATCATCGCATCACAGTCAGGTCAACAACAGCAGCATTACATGTAATTCCAAATCAGCAGCAGGGCACTTAGCTCTTATTGGAGTGTGGAGTGTGGAGACTTTGCATTTATTATTCTGTTGTTTTACTTTGGTGTGAACTGGTGAATTTTCTGGAGACAAGACAATAGTATTTTGTGGATGCACACTAATTCTGGTGAGTGTGTGTGAACACTACATGCAAGACTGAGTTCGCCATTAATTCTGGGAGACTTTGCATTTGTTGTTATGCTGTCATTTCACTTTGTGTGGACTGGGGAATTTTCTGGAGACAAGTCAGTAGCATTCTGTGAATGTGCATTAATTCTGGTGACTGTGTGTGAACAATATTTTGGTGCCTCAATAATGTTTACTTTCTGTATGAATACATGCCACAAAAAATGTTCAATGCTACTGCAACTTTATTGATGGCAAAACAAGGCACACACAAATGCCCACTGCACTTTGGTGCTTAGGCCTTCATTAGGAGGCACACTACTGAAGGCCCAACCAACAAAGTGCAAGGGTCATTACTGTGTGCCTTGTTTTGTCATAAATACAGTTGCACTAGCAGTAAAAATATTTTACTGGCATCTATTCATGTGGCATTATGGCTTTCTGGTTTTGTTAAAGGGGTAGTCAACATAGATTTTGCAAAAACATATATTATGCAGAGCACTTTTTATTTGTATGAAAGGTCCTAGTGTGCCCTTCCCTCTGTCTGCTATTAGGAATTGTTTACTAAATTAGCCTACTAGCTTTATGGTAGTTTTACAACCCCTGTGGATCTTCATGTCAAATAGGTTTATTGTCTTTGGTAGTACGTCAATACCGAGCATACAATTCAGCGCGAGTATTAAAGCGCATCAATTAACATGAATAAAATTGAAGCGCTTAATTCAAATAGGCACTCACAATTTCATTGTACTGTGCTCACTTGACCCACAGTTGCCACATAAAAGGTGCTGACCTGAAATGCAATCATCAATTACAGCAGTGTTCAGCAGATGTCAATTCGCCTCTGAATTCCCTAAAACAGCAATAAGAGGATGTTTTTTCCACTTTTGCCAGGCGGTGTGGCACAAGGTTCAGGATTTACCAGTCATTTTAAAGAATTACATGTTGTATGACAATTATGCACTCCATATCCGCATGCTACGTGCTTTGGTTTAGGTGTCAACACAACATGTACTGTCCGCTTTTGAATCCCTACGTTGCTGTTCTTTTTTTGTCGAGCACGAAGACCAACTATCTGATTTGATCAACTACTTCGAAGATACTTGGCTTTGCAGACCAATTGGCAGGCAAGGATGCCACTGACCCTTATTTGCAATTGATTTCTGGAACTGCCATAGTGCAGTTGCTGAAAGCCTCCCTCGCACAATAAATTCTGTTGAGGGGTGGCACCGTAGTTTTAACAACTTGCTGGGATTGTGCCTCCCCAATGTCTGGAAATTCATTCAGGCTATATAAACAGAGCAGAACCTGAATGAGATTAGACTGGAGCAGTACCTAGCAGGCCAGGAATCCCAGGCACCATGGAGAAAGTACAGAGATACCACAAAACATCTAACAGTGGCGGTAGCCAGTTATGGTTCCTGCTCTGAGCTTGACTACCTGCAAGCAGGAGCTCATAATTTCCAACCACAGGTGTAAAACTTTTAGCATTTAATGAATAAAGTTGTTTGTCAGCAGAGCATTTAACAGGACAATTCATGGACACCACCGCTAGAAGTAATAATAAAGTAATAAAGTAACGTTTTTAACAATTTACAAGGATCAGTGCACATTAAATCTTCTGCCACCAGATCTTGAAGGCATCTAACTGGCCAAGGTAAGGATTTATGATACATCAATGTTTTTGTGAAAATACAGCTATGTATTATTGATAAGGCATTTAGGCAGAGGCATTAGGTAGTTGTAGCACCAAGTGCTCATACGGCTTGCTCTGATAATTTAGAGCACAGTTTTGTTTTTGCAATGTTATTGCTGTGCTTCATTCAATTGCACTGTTATTGTATGCATGCAATTATCATGGAAACATTGACTTTATCATGCCTACAATGCACCCTGTGTCATGTGACAGTGATGTAACATAGCCTATAGATTTAGCATATGCACAGTTTACAACAGCAGAGCTGTGTAACTGTTCTTATCCAGTGAGCACAAATGGCTACTGTTACAGTTTAGCAGATAGTTGAGAGCTAGGTGAGTGGGGTTTCTGTACAAAAACTGATAGTCTTTACTAATTACAGCGCTGATGATCTGGGCCAATTTCTGTGCTTTTTATTGTTGTGGGTACTTTGATTATATTAAATTTTAAAATGAAAACACTTACTACTGCTAGTTAGACTTGACACACACAGAAAACACAAATAGTGAATTATAACTATTTAGTAACTGTTTTGTACAGAAACCCCACTCAGCTAGCTGTCAGGTATCTGCTCAACTGTAACTTGCCATTTATGATCACTGGATAAGAACAGTTACACAGCTCTGCTGATATGAACTGTGCATTTGGTAAATCGATGGGCTATGCTACATCACTGTCACATGACACAGGGTGCATTGTAGCCAGGTAAAAGCAAGGCAATAAACATATTTGGGATGGAGATCCCAGGGGTCGTAACTTGTAGAACTACCATAAAGCTAGCAGGCTAATTTAGGAAAAACTCCTAATAGCAGACAGAGGGAAGGACACACTAAGACTTTACATACAAATCAAAATGCTCTACATAATACATGTTGTTGCAAATTTTGGCTGGACTGCTCATTTAAGTTGGAATAATGAGGGCAAAGACAACCCTTTTTTACTTAAAACATGGTTATGCAAAAACAAAACAGCACACACACTTAACAGAAGAAAGGGGGGGCTCAGGATAGAAACTATAAAGTACAGAAATGGAATCAACAACAGGGTAGACACATACAGAACAGAAGAAGACAAGAAAAAATTGTGCATAAAAAATGGAAAACAATTACAAGATACAGGCCGGAAGGATCAGGGGCAACATATGAATATATACTTTTATTGCAGAGGGTGGTGGGGGGTTCAATGAAGGAAAAACTGAAAAACTAATACTCAGTGTCATGGTGGGAGAACAGCAGTTGGAGCATGGACATCATCTGCAGCTGATGGCCCTCGATCCACTCCAACTGCTGCTCGACATTGGTCAGGCACTGGTTGACAGCATCCAATGCACTCCACAAAACTGCCAAATCAGCCTGACTTACAAGCAGTTCTGTGGGGTTGCCACCAGCAGGAGGTGGTGCAGCTAGTGGTGGTGGTGGTGCTGGTGGAGCAGCAGGTGCTGCTGTGGCACTCCTCCACTTAGCGCCATGCGCAGCCACCCCTTCTACCACAGAAGAGCCAGCAGGTGTAGTCTTGGCCTGTTCTGTGACAGCAGCCTGCCACTTCTCCCGGTGGTGGTTCAACATATGGGTGTGCTGGCCCCTGGTCCCCAGGTGACTTCCCCAGGGGCCACAGGACACCTCCACACCACAGATCTGGAAACTTACAATGCTACTGTCCCCCCGCACACCATCAAAAAACTCCCAAACTAGGGAGGTGCAAGGAGGACCAGGCACAGACAGGGGTGCCCAAATGCTGTGGGAGCCTGGGGCTGAGGCTTCACACTTGGGGCTGGGGGTGCAGGCACATGCTGCTTTGGTGCTGCTGGCACTGGTGGTTTTGGTGGGGCAGTGGGAGGTGGTGGTTCCATCACAGTTGCAGCAGCAGCACCGACGCTTCCTGCTTCCTGGGGGTGGTGGCAAGATCTTACTGCAGTCCAGCCGAAAGTGGCACTGCCCCCCACGTGTGCGAGCTCCCACCCGTTTGCCGCACAACAGAAATGCTGCGGCCACAGATCTTCCCTCCTCCATTCGAATTTCTGCCCTGGCTATGGCCCAGCACAGTCACACACACACACACAACAATTAATAAAACAAAGACTTAATAAAAAACATGCAGAAGAACTAATAAACAAAGAACACGATCAGGAAAAAAAAAGAAAGAAAGATTTGGCTTTCCAGAGGATTTTAATCTCTAGATCTAACTAGGGGTACCAGATTTTGGGATGCCAAAAAGAGGACACTTAGTCCCTTCCCCGATGAGCCTTTGTGCCAGACCCCGAGTAAATAGGTTTAAAGTCTCCACCACCTTCACAGCTCATTTACAAGGAGGTCCTGGGCAGGAAAGAGTGAACAAATTGTAAAAATCATAATACAACAGGATAGAGAATGTACAAGAATATTTGGCAGCTGGAAAAGAGTACATGTCCTCATAAAAGAGGACATCTGGTACCTCTAACTCTCCCTCTCTCTCCTTCTACAAAGGGGAAAGTGAAACTATCTACTAACATGACTCACTTCCTTCCTGCCTGGCTAAAGCATGTGACTTACACTACTGCAAGCCACGTGATGTGTTGGGGGCTTCAATACACTTGTCACTCTGCCCTAATTCGCCTTAAGGCAGAGTAACAATGCAAAGTGATTATTACAAGATGAAGTGAGCCTTTAAAATGGGCACTCCACATAGCATAGTGACAACACGAAGTGCCCACTTCGCGTGCACTTCTCAGGTAGAATTTTAGTTTGCTGCATCTCTAGTCCCAGCTGTCAGACAAGGCAGCCACAGCAGCAAGTGCAGAACTACTAAAGCCAGTACATTAACCTCCTCCACAGTCCATTCCACTCTCAATCTTAAGCATCCAGATATTAAGTCTGCCTTAGCCAAGCATACCAAATACCATAAACACCCAGGGCTGGATTTTCAAATGTCCAATAATGCCGCAAGCCCCCGGTGCACTGAAAATATGGTGCACGGGGCTTGCAGCATTCGTTGGCCGGCAATCAGGATTTTCCATCCCTTGCTCCCAGCACTGCACCTTAGACCACAGTTTTGTGGTCTAGTGTGCACCACTCCTGGGGGACAAAGTATTGGTGCCTGCACCAGATATGTGGTGCAAGTTGCCAGAAGGCAGGGAAACTGTCATAACTGCACCTGATATTGGAAAATCAGGCACAGTTTTGGCACAGGGTTTTGGCACACAGCCAAAGTTTAAGTCCCGTGGCGCAGGGCAGGATACAAGCCCTGTGCCACCATTCAAAAATCCTGCCCCCCATGTCAAAAGAGCTTAACACTGCTGTTGCAAAGATGCTGACAACAGACCTGCTGCCATATTCTTTTGTTGAGCAGCCTGGGTCTCTATAACTCAGAAAAAGCTGCACCCAAATACAAACTGTCAAGTCACACTTATTTCACCACTAAGGTTGTTCTGCCACTTTACAAACAACTTGCTTACATTGTGTCACATGCAGTGTCCCACTCTGCAGTACACAGCATCCATCTTACCACAGATATCTGGACTAGCAGCCCATCATCTACTATCAGTTTTATGTGCATTACTGCACACTGGGCCTATCTCCCTGGGGTTTATGCCTTGCACCCATGATCATTGTTTATTTACCCTCTGAGCAGTGGCAGTACTAGTGGCGGTCCTCATCTGCATGCCACATTGAGTATGCAGAGCATGCATGGATCACATAAATCTGCCAGAATACTCACTTGAATTAATGAGGCCACTACATCCTGGCTGAAGCTACATGGATTCCATGCTGGCTTCTTAGCAAGTGACAAGACACAGAATGCCATTAAAGCAATCAGTGATGGCTGTTTTTACCATGCCCATGCTTCTCACGCCTATAGCATGATTGTGAAGGCCTTTCTCAATCATGAAGCAGTCAGTAGAATTTTGACTGTCAGTCACAAAATCTGCAGCCATTTCAGCCACTCCTCGCTGATCAGAGCTCAGGAGTCTTCAGAAGGTTAATGGAGTACTACACCTGCTAAAGCTTGATGTAGTGACATGTTGGAACTCAATGCTCTACATGCTTGAGAGGCTATTTGAGCAGTATAAGCCAATCAATGACTATGTTATGCAGATGCATGATCATGAAACACAGTTAGCCATGTCATTGAGTTCATCCCAGTGGATGTTAATGGATAGTGCCATCCAAATCCTCTGACCATTTGAACATGCTACATACTGTAAGTTGTTAGCGATAAAAAATGCATGCCTGAGCCAGATTATACAACTGCTGTGTGTACTCCACCAGGCACAGGTCAATGTCAGGGAGCAATCTGAATTGACAGCATACTCTATGTGAGTAGAGCTGGCTGAATGGATTATGCAGCTGTTTGATGATGATCCAAGGGTGACTCATATTAACACCTCTGAGGCATACATCCTGGCAACCTTGCTAGATCAACAGTACAAGCATGGCACGACAGCATTTCTTCCAGGTAGGAAGGTCAATCTGTGTCACTATGTTGTGATCCTTCAAGTCAACAAATTCTGGCCAGAGCTGATTGGGCTGCAGCTAAGGAATTTAGGGTAAAAATACTGTAAATATTTTTTTATATATTTTTACACCAAATTTTCAACATAGCTTGGTTATGACCCTGCCTCATGAAGACGGGCAGAGAAAATGTTCAACTCCTGGCTTAAAGGTGATTTTGTGCAGGGTCTGCAAAATCAACTTTCGGAATGCTAAAACACATTTTGGGCAGGAGTTGAAAAATGACAGCTGTTACATTCATGAGGTGCTGTAAAGAAATGACTATGTTAAAAATTTGGTGTAAAAATATTGAATATTACCAAATGTACAAGTGTGGGTTCACAAAATTCAATGTAGGCTCATAACATTGTTGAGTTTTAATATTTTTACACCAAATTTCCAACATAGCCTTCTTATGACCCTACCTCATGAACAAGGGCAGAGAACACGGAAAGATTTGTTGTAAATTAATTGTAAAGTGTAAGCAAATTCACTAGCTGTATATTTTAATATTTTTCCTGCCACTTGTTCAGGTCCTGGCCCCTTTGAGTCATCAAGTTTTTTCAGGCATGTATATACTTCCAGCCAAGAGGGGTCCTTTAGTTAAGAACTGAAGGAGTTTGGGCTTCAGAAAGCTGGCATCTGCCCTAACAATATCTCCATAGTATCAGCATGTCCCTCTGGTGTATTTTACATGTGTGTCACTACTTCTATTCACTATGGAGAGAACTTTGGGATTTGGCTCTACAATCTTGGTGAACCCGTATGATACATATTTTGGGGGTGCCTGAAAATCCAAGGCCCCGGGCTACGGCCCTTAAAGCCCCTGCATTAATCTGGCCCTGGTGATAAACTGCTATCAAGTTCTATAACATGGCCTGCATAACAACTGACAGGTGAATTGATTGGCTGATTGCATGTCAAGTAAGTCATATGATCATTGATCAGACAGTCATGAACTCGCTGCTTGCAAGCAACAGCTGTCAGATGAATATGGCTTGGTACAGCTGTGTTGAACTTGTTCCAATCTGATTCAGTAAAGACACCACCTCACCCACATGTTACTTCTTTATTTTATATATTTAATTAATTCAGGCCTAGATACACCTCTAGGTGGTGTCTGGAAGCATATCCACTCAGGCCAATAATGACTGTAGATATACTCAGCTGACTTTCACTCAGGCCTGCAAACGTCTGAGGCAGTCAGCAGTTTTTACCTAAATATTAAACTGAATTGCCTAGAACTGATTGCATAGCACCATTAGAAAGGTAATTTCATGCTGAACAGCTTTGCCACTGATACTTTGTGTCTATTACATATACATTAGGATTTATTCGTATTTGTTTATGGTATGGTGTGCATGGCTGATATTTATCTTTCAAGCCTCACCTAAGCACCTTGAATAAACTTGAAAAAAATCCCATTTTTTTTTGCTGTTTTAGGTAGCATAAAATAAAACCCAAATTGATTACAATTGATTACATAGCACCATTAGAAAAATAATGTTGTGCTGACTAACTTTGCACTGATAATTTGTGTCTATCACATATACTTTAGGAGTTATTCACATTTGTTTATGGTATGGTGTGCATGGCTGACATTTGTCTCTCAAGCCTCACCTAAGCACCTTGAAAAAATCAAAAAAAAAAAACAGTTGTTTGGTATTTCAGCTAGTATAAAATAAAAACCGAACTGATTGTAACTGATTGCATAGCACCACTGGAAAGGTAATTTTGTGTTGAACAACATTGCCACTCGTATTTTGTATGTAGCACTTATGGTTCAAGAGGTATTCACATTTGTTTGTGGCATGCTGATTATGGCTAAATTTTGCTTAGAAAGACCCAGGATGCAATGCTAAGAACATACATGGTAGAAGTCTCAAAGAGCTCTTGTGGTGTGAATGAGTTAAATTGTATGTATTGACAAAATATGATTTCTGGGGTGAGCCAAGTGGATCTCAAATGCCATTTCCCCAAATGCCATAATTGATGGAAGGACTCCAACTGAAATGTGATGCATGTATGTATGACCCAATAAGCAATGCATAACTCAGTTGTGAAAATTTGCACTTCATTTAACCCTGAATTACAGGAAGTAACACTGGCTTGGATGCAGAAGACACTTTGTTTTAAAGTTATGATTCTGAATAACTTGTTTCGGCATGCTGGCTGCTATGCAGGTGGAGAGAGTACTGTACTTTTAGATGAAGAGGAAGGTCAGAGCCGCCATCCTCCATGACATTTTGGGAGATAAAGTTTGTATCCTGCAGAACTGTTTAGCTTTGATAAGGTAATTGATAAGAGAAGCTGACAGGCTGAGAAGGAGATGTGAGCAAGGCAGTTTAATACAGCATGCTGTGGGGCTGCATGGCATTGAAATACCACTTTCTACCAAGTGGGAGCTTTGAGTCCTCTTTGATCTTGTGCCAGATGCAGCAAGCATTTGTCAATGCCGAATGTTTGCTTACATGTTGTGATAGCCAGTGTTTAATGGGTAGTAGAGAATGATGACTATTTGTATTGAAAGATACGATGGTTTAAGCCTTATTTACACTGCTGACTTTGAGTGCATCAACCCATGTGCATGGGTTGATGTGCTGCAAAGTCAGCAGTGTAGACACTTTCCAGAGTGCCTTAAGTGCCCTTCAGATCCTTTTTTTGATCTGACACAGTTGTGGGTATCAGCATCAGAGCAAGCTTGTTAAACGGCAGTGTGGACTCTTTGCTGTGCTTGCTCCACTGCAAAGTCTTTTTTCCTTCATCCTGCAGTGAATTTGCAGCCCTTCCTCAGAGTGACCTACAGTACTGCAGTGACGGGCTGTGTAAACAGTGAATTGATGGGGAAGCAGCCAGAAAAGTGGGAAGGGAGTGGTGCAGATGCCAGAGTCCTTCTGCTGTGTAAGCATAGCTTTAGAGACATATAAGCATAGAATTTGCCAACAGGAAAGGACTGCTTTTTAGGCTAGAAAGTTGATTGTCCAGTCACTAAGATAGTTTTGTCATCAGCCCCGAATCAATAAAAACACAGACAACCATATTTGTGTGGATGCTCGGTCAGCAATTATTTTATTTAATAATTCAAAGCATCCTTGATTATTTACAAATTCCAAATGTACTTGATTATTTATGAATTCATATATTCACAAATCCAACAATCCATAACATTGTATTTCATTATGTTATTAAATATCAAATCTTCTCCCCAGAGATGTATATCCTGGGGCCGATCTCCTCATCTTATTTTGTATCCTAGTCTGAGTGTAAACTCTTTCCTTTTTTCTGGTTCCAAGTCCTACAAGGCTCTATGTTTCTACTACTTCCCCTTCCCCAGCCTCCCCCTTCCCCTTTTTCTTCCCATAGTCCCCCCATGCTGTTCACCTTTGGCATGCCTTTCGTTCTGCTGAGAAATCACAGCAGTCGCACCACTCTTTGCTCTCTTTTACAATCATACTTATTTTTTGGGTTGGGAGGGTGGGAATTTGGAGAAAAAGCAAAACTATACTCCTCTCCCTGTGCTCACTCTTTTGTACCCTGTTTGCTTACCCTTCTCTGTCTTGGGAACCACCAATCAGCTTTCCCTTTTTCTGTGACGTCATTTTGGCCCTTCCCTAATCTCCTCCTTCCTTGTGATGTCACCTTGCCCCCCCACATGCTCCACCCCCCTTCTGTTCTTTCTAGGCCAGGAAGCCTACCTGCCCCCTACCCACACCCCCTGAGCACCGAGTTGATGGAAGGGGGGCTGCTGACAACAGAGCTTGCCCTTAAACAGTCAAGCTGCCTTGCCATCAGATCCCACCATCATTAAAAACACAGACAACCATATTTGTGTGGCTGCTCAGTCAGCAATTATTTTATTTAATAATTCAAAGCATCCTTGATTATTTACAGATTCCAAATGTCCTTGATTATTAACAAATTTATATATCTACAAATCCAACAATCCATAACACTGTATTTCATTATGTTATTAAATATCAAATATCAAATCTTGTCCCTCAGAGATGTACATCTTGGGGCTGATCTCATCATTTTATTTTGTATCCAGGTCCGAGTGTAAACTCTTCCTCTTTTCCTGGTTCCAGGTCCTACAAGGCCCTATGTATCCACTACTGCCCCTTCCCCCCGCCTCCCCCTCCCATTTTCTTCCATTAGCCCACCTCCAGCTTGTGAAGGATGACAGGCTTCCCCAGGATCCTCCCCCATTCTACCCCTCCCCACCCCTCTCCTTTTCAGGACTGCTACCTAAGCCAATTGCTTACTCTTTTTCCACAGATCAATGATGTCGGCCATTTACAATTTAAATAAGGCCAGCCCCATCTGGGAGAGATGCACTCCATCCCCCCATAATATTCATCTGTGCCTTCCTCTATCCCCCCGATTTATGCTGAAACCCCTAATCCTTTGAACAGAGTGGCCACCCTTGTGTTCATTCTTCTCCTCACCTTTGCGACTGTGTGAATGGCACCACACCCTCCTAGGAACCATCTCTGACAACACTAATATGACCTCTGGCCACCACCATTTAATTAGTGCTAAATCAGATTTTATTTGAAAGAAAATGTTGAGCCAGGGGTGAGTGCCCAAGTCATTTCCTCCCAGGTGGATAATGACCAGGTCAGGTCTCACATGGTCAATCCGCAACTCTCTCAACAGTGGCAGCAGCTGGACCCCTCCACATCCCCCTGACTCCTTTCCATGTCAGCTTAATCTTGGATGGATCCTGGTACAATGGTCACCGCCCCCCCCCAGTCTCTGTGATGCCTCCTTTTCGACCCAAGATATGAAGAAGTGTCCCACAATCCAGACCTCTTTTCTCCGGGTATGCCCTGAAAATATAAACAACAAATGGGTTATGCTAGAATCTCTGACCCATCCCCCGCTGTCTCTCAGATGGCACTCTTTTATGCCATGTTGCTCTCCCTTTTAATTTTAAATATATATTTATTATTATTATTATTTTTTTTTTGACAACCACCCCTGGAACCGCACAGCTTCTTGAGCTATGTTCCTGAAGGGGAAGAAAGAAAGAGATGGTTAATGATTTTACATCTTGACATGCCTGACATACTTTTGAAACAATCCAATGTCCTCCTGCCCTTGTATTTGATCTCATTAGAGGAACCTTCCTGTACTGCTAACTCCGTTGCTGCCCCTATCCAAAATGAGTATAATGAAACACATTTGGGGTCCTTCCCCAAAAACTCCATGGCTTTCTTTAGTACGCTAGTCAGTTGTGATCAGGATGCCCTTGCGCCATCCCTGTGTATGAACAAGGGCCCGGCCCCCTTTGCTTGCACTGCCGCACATGCGAGCAGTGCCCCAACAAGGCATCCTTTCATGCCCGCCCATTGCTTTAATTCTATCACTGCTCCTTTGTCTACCTGATCTGTCTTAGACTTCATTAACTGCAGCCTTATGTTGCCATCTCCCCCCCATGTGACATCATTCCATAAAAGACTCCCATTGGTGTTCTTCTTTCCCTGGTCTAACACCTCACTCACCCTAAACACCCCATGGTACATCATAGCTGCTATGGCCCAAAATAAAACTGCCTTGCTTTGTGAGGAACATATGTTCTTCCATGCCCCCTCTAACTCCTCTAACAGTGATGCCTTGATCGGATACCTGGTGTCAACTGGCAGCCCTACTATCCATGTCCAACCCTACATCATTCTCTTGACTAGGTTACCTTTTGTTGGGTCTCTCCATCCTCTTAGAGTGCATACCATGCTTACGGCTGCTAAATGCACTACCATTGTGGTGTGCGCCATCTGCTGTCTCCACCCATGCACCACAGATTTTGCAATCTGATCATCTGTCACCACCTCACTTACCTCATGGCCGAGGCTCTCTCTGAAGACCAGAAAGACACACCAGGAGCCTTTGTGTGCCTTCAACATCCTGGGGGCCCAGGAGTTGTGGAATAGCTATTCAGCTCCCTCCAGCCAATCACCCATACAAAATCTGGTACTGGCATGCATCTGTCTTCTGCTACTGGAGACACCACCCAGAACCTGTCCAGCTGCACACAGGAGAGGCAATCAGCTATGACGCTGTGAACCCCTTCTACATGCCTAGCCCTAAAGGACATATTTAAACATAAGCGTTGCAATATCAATTGTCTCAAAACCAGCATTACCATCTCAGATGTAGCGTTCCTCTTATTCAGGACCAGTACTACCACCTGGTTGTCACACCAGAAGGTTACATGCTGGTTCCGCAATTCCTCCCCCCATACCAACATGGCCACCCATATGGGGAATATCTCTAAAATTGTTATGTCCCTTGTAATCCCCCTTCTGACCCATTCGACCAGCCAAGCTTCCACTATCCACGTCCCTCTGAAATACACTTCCATTCCTATGTCCCCCACTGCATACATGTACAACTGTAGGTCGGCGTTGAAGACCCAGTCATCCTGACCTGCCAAAAGGTGTTGCCATTATATTTCTGCAAAAAAATCCTCCCAAACCTCCAAATCTTGTCTTGTCCCTTTTGTGATACCCAGTGGTGTGGCCCTGTTGCCCCCCAGTGGACTGGGACAGGCACCATGTAAATGAGAGGCCTGGTGCTACTGTCCTACATGCAAAGTTTAGATACCCTAGTAGCTGCTGCATCTGTTGCAGCTGGACCCTCTAATGCCCCTTTATGGAGGTTATTAAGGTCCTCAACTTTTGCAATTTTTTATTGGGTAGCTGGAACAACCCCTGTTCTGCATCTATCTCAGTCCCCAAGAATTCCAACCACCTGCTTGGGCTCTCTGTTTTATCCACAGCTGCAGCACCCCAGTTCCTGAAACATCAAGCTGAAGTTGTCTAACATAAGCCTCGTGTGGTCTTCCCCTCCTCGATCAGCAAAAAATCATCCACATAATGTATAATGGCTGTATACCTGAATCTGGCCTGAAACTCCCATTGTAATCATGTACTGAATGTTTCGAATGTGGCACACACTATAGAGCAAGCCATTCACATGGCCTTGTCGAAATAATATCGGCCCCCCCCCAGCTGAAAATCTAGCAGTTCCCAATCCTGCAGCCAAACTGGTAGCAGCCTAAATGCTGACACGATGTCTGTTTTGGCTAACCAGGCCCCAGGGGTAGCCCTGATCGGATGAACAGCCCCTTTCAATGTGGCATATGTGACCCTGCTGTTGGCTTCATCTATATGATCATTAACAGAGTCCCCCTCGGGATAGGAAAGGTGATGTATCACCCGAAATTCGCCATACTGTTTTTTAGGGACCAGCCTCAATGGAAATATCCTTAAGTTCTGCAACGGAGGGGCCTTCCACCTTACCTGTGGCTAGTTCTTTCAGAATATTTTGCTCCAACAACCCCTCCCTGCCCTTAACTGATTTTAGATTCTTTGTCCTTATTCCCTTTCTCTGCTCCTTGAAATGTAAGGTAAAACTCCTTGCAAAACCCTCCCCTAATAGCCGAGCTGCAGCCTTATCTGGATAAAGGTGCACCCATTCCTGGAGTATATGAGCCTTAATAGGAGTCCGGGCCAAACTAACTATACCAGCTCTCTGATCTTTAACTATCCTGCTGTCTCCCATAATGAGGGTACCCCACCCCACCTTATAGCCTCTGCCACACACCTCTCATCCCCAGTTCTGTTCCTTGTACCCCCCCTGAATGGCTGGTCCAAAAGGGCTGGTTGTACTGAGCATTGTCGTGGTTACTGTTATTGTTGCTCCCTTTGTCCCAACCTGTTCTGAACTTAGAGGCCAGATGCGTGCCACCACACTTCAAGCAAGTGTGCCAGAACCAGCAATGGGGCCAGGAGCAGAAGACTCTGTTGTACCCCCAGCAGCACTTCTGAAGGAACCCTGACTTCTTGTCCCAATCATTTCCCCTGCCCATGCCTGTGCAAATTTCTAGCCATAAATCCACCTGTCTGGTGTCCCACCAGACATCACCAAAATGTGCCATACACTTTCTAAATTTTTCATTGCACTTCATCCAGCAATGCCTACCCTGCGTCTTGTAGGTGTTCTTTATTATTAATGAGTAAGCCATCAGTGGCGTGGCCAGCTCTGACTTCTTTTCAATGACTATGACCATACAATAAGTGAACCCAGCAGACCCAGTTTTCCCACGTCATCCCTTTTAAAATTTTGTTCTCCTTCCCTTTTCCAAGCAGGACTATAGCTGCCGCCATATCCTTCTTCTCAAAACTTTCTTTTTCTTCATATTTATCCAAATTATCCATGTTGGCCAGTGCAAAGATGCCGACAAATTCCCCTTCCAAATTATTTATTTTGTCACCACGAGGATATGATCACCTAGCCTAAATCCAGGGGACCTCATCTCTGGTATCTTTGCTCCCTTAGAGTTTGTCCCTGGGTGGGTCCCGGTCTCCTCCCCCTCTTTTCCCTTTTTTATTTCCCCGGATACCTTTTCAAGCTGGCCCATCCCTGTTTCCCCCATTGCTTTCAACATCTGCTCCACATATTCTTTTACACTGTTCTCAACTGAGAGGTCCACATTACCTGGTTTAGGGGGTTCCAGGTCTAGAGTCAGTGCCAGCCTTGGAGGGCCTGCTGAGATGTTGTCTGGTGGAAGAGGCAAACCAATAGGTGTAGGCAGTACCGGCAGACCACTGGATCCTGGCGGGGCAGGCGGGACTGGTTGAGGAATGGCTGGCTCCGATACGGGCTCAGGTACTGAGGCAGAAACAGGGGCCACCAGTTAAGGCACCGGAGAGGGCACTAGTTTCCTCGGCCATGGAGGCCATGGGACTTTTTTGTTGCTCTTTTTCCCCCCATCCCTTGTCCATCTTATGCTTCTCCCCTTGGTCCTCATCTGCACAGGGTTTCCCAGCTAGCCCACTGTTTTGGCAGGACTGGATCCTGGCCTTCACAGATAGAAACAGTAACTAAAGACTACACTATTGGCAACATTTAGTGTAGACTTGATATACAGGGTACCTAAAGGATCTGATATTTATGTATTTTTATTTATTGGAATTCTATTGAGCATTCAAATATTGGTAAATGATTTCATTGAGGTGTCAAAATGTACTGAATCTATAGCTCCTTTGAGCTTCCTATTTTACTTTTTTTTTTTTTGAACCCCAGAAACGCTACCCCATGAGCTGCCCTGCTGGGAGGGCCTATTCTGCATTTAAAATGTGCCGTTATTGCCGTTTTCCATTAATTTTTTATTTTTTATAAAAGAACTTCCATTCCAGTTCTGTATTGTGCTCTTTTATGATGCTACAATGTGGAAGCTGCCATGCGCTGCCCTAACAACCCACAGACAGGCCCCCACTCCAATGGTGCCTGCCATGTGCACCTAAGATGGCTGCCACTCATTCTTGGGATACCTATGATTCAGTGGCACAAAATGGTGGCTGTCACATGAACCTAAGATAGCAGCCACTCATTCCTGGGATATCTATGATTCAGAGGCACAAAATGCCAGCCACAAGTACACCTAAGATGGTGGCCGAAATTCCTCTGCCAGGCGTGCACCGCCTGGGCCCTTCTCTGCCCTCCAGTACACAGTGTGGCTTCCCAAACAGCCACAAACTCCTGTTGCCTGACCCCTTTTGGTCAGATACACCCCCGTTCCAGCCGTGGTGGCCACATGCCAGTTTTCTGCGATTGCAGTCAGGTCCCTAGCTCCCTTCAGGTCTATGGTCTCTTTTTAGTGATCCCTGCCCATCTGGCCTGACACCAATCCATTTATTTTCCCCCTCCATTCCATTTCTAATTTCCACAGCTCCAATCCATGGCTCCTGTGGGTGCCACATTTGGCAAGGCCTGTACCCACGTATCCCAACTCAAGCCAAAAAGCCACAAAAAGCTCGCCTACTACTCGCACCGGGAGGAGCGCTCTCTCTTGACTTGTCCTCTATCTTGTTTCTCATAGAAACATAGACTTTGACAGCGATAAGGACAGCTTGGCCCACCCAGTCTGCCCATTTTCCTACCTATTGGATAAGCTGCAGATCCTAGTTAACCAACGGCCTACTTTCTCCTACACCCTGCTATAATTGCCTTATGTCTGTCCCATGCATTATTGAATTCCCCCACTGTTTTTGACCCCACAACCTCCTCAGGATGGCCGTTCCATGTGTCCACCACCCTCTTTGTGAAAAAATACTTCCTCACTTTGCCCCTAAGCCGTTCCCCCTCCTAGTGCACCAAACCAAAGCTGCCCACCCCCTCAAGTCAAGTCGCAACTCAGACATCAGGATTAAGGGAGTACAGCAGTTTTCTTATGGTGAGCCTCATCAGTAGGGCTGCTCACTAAATAAGAAACCCTACAGCATTTTCAGGGTTTTTTTTTTTAATTCATTGAGGCAATGCCATTCAATCTACCCAACTCAAACCAGCATTTCGTCATGGCCTGGTGGGGTGGAAAATGGAACTCAGGCTGCTTCTCCCAGGATGCCAGTGAATGAGAGATCTACATCCCCTGCTAGCCAGATGCCCAGGTAACCTCCTTGTGGAAAGCCCTAGAACCGCTGCCTCTTTTGCTTTTCTCTTTGTTTTTTTCATTTTGATTTAGGCCAAAGGCTTACCTGGATGCTCCGTAGACTTCCCAGGTACTCAAAGCAGCTCTCCTCTCCTCTCTGGATGGTTTTGTATGTAGATGGTTACTTCTCTTAGTAGTCCCAAGTTAATACCCTTAAATACTGACTTAAGGAACTGAAACTTCTAGAGCTAATTAAATTAAATTATTATAATAAACCATTGCAATTTATAAAATTAAGCTGAACTGATATGCTGTCTACTCCAAATTTGGAAAAACAGCAAAATTGTGAACTCCTCTCCCTGTGCTCACTCTTTTGTACCCTGCTTGGTTGCTCCTGTCTCTCTCTTGGGAACCGCCAATCAGCGTCCCCTTTTTCTGTTACATCATCTTGGCCTTTCCCTAATCTCCTCCTTTCTTGTGATGTCACATCCCCCCCAATGCTCCACCACCTTCCTTATGTTCTTTCTAGGCCAGAACAGCCCGCCTACCCCTCCTCCCACCACTTGAGCACTGAGTTGATGGAAGGGAGGGGCTGTTGACAACAGAGCTTGCCCCTTAAACAGGCAAGCTGCTTTGGCTCAGTCTCTACTCCTGTCAGTAGTGGAGTATGGGCTTCCAGTCAATGCCACTGTTACTGTCAGTGACTTACAAAGAGTTAAAATTCTATACAATTCATTTGCAGATTTGTCACCTCCAGCCCCAGATTTTCTGGTTACTGTACTCTTTACAAACATGCTGGTTATCCTTCTTTTGACTCGCACATTTTTTGAAGTAATCAGTTTTAGATGTTTCCTAAAAGGCTGGATTTGATTTTTCTTTATGGCTGCTGCTAGCCCCAGTGTTGGCTCCCTGGGTACTAGATCTGCTCATTCTCATTTCATAAGATCACCACTCTTACATTGCTTCCTGGAGCATTTTTTTATTTAAAAAGTCATTCAATTCTAGAATAATTTACATGCTTTGATTTACTCAATTGATTCAAAGAGCACATTTAAAATTATGTTGAAAAATTGCAAATAAAAAATTAAAAAATATTGCAGAAGTGCACTCAATCTGATTATACACAACATATGCATATTTCAGCAAATGCACAATGAAAAAAAAACCAATAACAGGGTGATTCAAAATGATTTACATAGCAATATTACAAAGCCTAAAAATGTGCCTATTCAGCTTTATGAGTCCATGGATCTATTTCATTGCACAGTAATAATGTTGTGATGAAACAACTTGTTACCAGCTAAAAGTCCTATATGTCATATATGACATTAATAATGGGAAACTGACAAAAAAAGTAATAAAATACAAGTTACAGTAAATGAGAAAATGAAACAGTTAATGAACACTACAGAGGCCGGGATATTCAGACTGCGCCGGGCAATGGTGCAAGCATGGGCGCAGTGCATCTGGGATGCGCCGAGGCCAGGACCAGGACCAGGACCAGGTGATATTCAACAGTGATGCGCCATGGCGCAGCACCAGTGAATATGACATGGACTGCACATGGCGCAGTGATGATGTGCCAGTGCAAGCCACAGATAGGGAGCACCAAGGATGAGCCAGCGCAAATGCAATTGTGCTGGGCACAGCACCAGTGATATTCAGAACAGGGCATGCAAATGGGGCCATAATCTATGCAAGGCACAAATGGGGCCATCTGCATGTCATTGTGGCCCTATTTGCATGCATTGTGCAGGGCAGCCTGGCAAAATGCACCTGGTGTCCTGCGTTGCCACTGTAAGCCCCTGGTAGTCTAGTGCCCCCCTTCTGTATGCCTGATCACGGGCTGTAGAAAATAGCAATCCCACACCTGGTGGGCCATTGGCATACCCCTCCCTCCGTATGCACAATCATGGGCAAATGTGAAATTAATATCTCTGGTGGTCTAGTGGTATCCCCCTCCCTCCGTATGCCAGAACACGGGCAAATGTTACAATAATATCCCTGGTGGTTTAGTGGTATCTTCCTCCCTCCCGTTTCACCCGATCACTGGCATCTGACATAAATAATGTCCCCGCTGGGCCAGTGATACCCCCCTTCCCTCCACCCACAGAGGACCCCTGCCACACAGCTCCCCCCGTCATGGGTGGGTGGCTGCACTCCGACCGCATACTGCCTGGCCGCCCACCAAATGACAGCTTACAGTATGATCTGTAAGCCAATTGGTCCACAGTGTGGATGAATGGGCTTGCACACCATACTGTACTACACAGGCACGAATCCATGAGTGAAACCATTCACAGATTTGTGCCTGTGTTGCTAGCCTGTGATGCCTACTGTTCATCCACACAATGAACAAACCAACACAGATCACTAACTAAGATATCATTGGCAAGCGGCAGATGTATTTTAGGGTAAAAAATGCAACCACCCACTGATGACTGTTAGTCCTCTGTGAATTGAAAGAAAAAGGCTCTAACGCTGGGGACATTATTTATGTCTGATGCCCATGATCCAGAGTGGAGCAGGAGGGAGGGATACCACTAGATCCAGGGATATTATAGCTGATTGCCCATGATCGGGCATATGGAGGGGGGATACCACTAGACCACCGGGGATATTGATATAACATTTGACTATGATCGGGTTTATGGGAGGGAAGGGGGTTACTACTGGACCACCAGATTTTTAACCTGTACGGCATACTTGGAGGGAGGGGGGCCACTGGATCACCGGGGAGGGGGTGGGTGTGCACGGATGGTGTCCCTGCTGGGCGGGTGGCCACCCACGGCTGGTGGGTGTTGTGTTGCACCCTGCAATGCAGCAGCCGACCTGTGGGTGGCCTGGATTTGTTCCTTTTATTTTTGGATCAACTTTGAGCCCCCCTAAGTGGCGCAAAGCAGGGTTGTGCCAGCATATGCATGCACATCCTGGGCTGAATATCGTGATGTGCCACATATGCATGGGCACGCCCCTTGCATTTGCACCGCATACATTACCATTGCGCCCCAGTGCATTGGAACTTGTGCTGTACCTGGCAACCTTTTGAATATCCCACCAGGGCGCATTGTGGGGTTGGACCAGTGCAACTCTGTTGTGCCAGATGCAACCCCTTTGAATATCTGGGCCTGAATGTCTACACAAAATACATAACAATTCCTTCCCATTTCAAACAAGTTCATTAAACTCCAAAATGGAGCCAAATGTTCATTTTTTTTGGGGGGGGAGGGGCAAATTCACACACAGTATTTACCTGGAAAAATTGGAAATAATCACAACTTTTGTAGGCTACCAGTAAAATAAGGATACACTTTACAATAAGCTTGCAAGATTCGTGTTAAGGTGTGATTTTAGAACTCACCATTGTACAATGTATACATATCTAAGTTGGATTCCACTAAACCTACGGGCCAAGGGTATCTGGTTAAATCAGGTATGGAGTATGCTTAAAAATAAATCACTAAATAATCTAAAAAACAAATTACAGAAATCTAATCATGGACTAAATTTAAGAAAAAAGGGTGCTAGGGACTTAATAATACTTAAAATAATAACAAATCGATTTAGTGAAATGACTCTTCAGTATCAGGTTGCTTCCAGCTGGAATTGTCTCCCCCCTTTTCTCCCAGATTTAAATGTCACTGCTACTGTTTTTAAAACAGCAATGAATAATGAACTTGGTTTTCGCTGTTATTGTAATAGGTGAGAAGAGTGAAGTAGCTAAATGGTCACCTGCTCTGTTTGGTTGACTTCTGTAATTTATTTATTACCATTTGTATGTCTGCTATTTTATATTTTTGTATTTTGATAATGTTGTAACAACTTAGCTTTTTATATAAACAGGTAAGCCTTGTAAACAGGGATTTCAGAACCCTAATGGCTGTATTACTGTATAAATAAAATTTTACCTACCTACCTACCTTTAGTTGGGTGAATAGAACAGAGAACTGTGAACCCAGACATCCAGATTTTAAATCAACATAAGCCACTTACACACTGTGCGTCCCTGGTCAAGTTTCTTGACCTCCTAGTGGTTCAGTCCACTCATCTGAAACCTAGGTAGCTACAAGATTATTTTAATGCTCCTCCCCTGAACCTGGGGATAAAGATAGGGAAGATAAAATGAAGTATTGCATTAGCCCAGGTATGAGAGACAGAGCACAAAACAGGAATAAAATATTTTATTTGTGGGCCCTGAAAGAGAAAAATATGGTGAGTCTCGAGATTCGCCTCCTGTTTTCTCCTTTAGTTGTGCCGGTTATGACCTGTCTGTTGATGGCTTTGACCTTTGTTGTCCCGCTGACTGATGTATCAATCCAGAAATCCTGTACATTCTGTTAATGCTTTGACTAACCTTCCATCTTCCTTGAGGGCAGACAGAGTAGATATCCATTTCCACTGGGATTATCTCTGTCTCTAGGAGGGGATGTAAGGGACGGTGTCATCCGGTCCACGTGGCCTGGAAGGGTTGAGACTGTTACTCAGGATAGATGCCAGTTGCCAGACCAGTGCTAATGCCAATACCAAGTGCAAATAAAAATCATGTTTCCTCCAACCTAGAAACTACTGTAATGAGCACTGCAGCTCTGGCCCTGACTGCAAAGAAAAAAAAAAAGTAAGACTATTTTGTCTATTAACTTACCAGACAACAATGTGCAAAAGCAGCAAGGAAAGAAGTGGATACTGGATTTATTTTATTTATTTATTTATTTGTATTTCGGATGACACGTTTGAGCCGAGGGCTCTTTTACAAAGGTTCCACATCAAGGCAATAAGGACAATAAGGTACAAAACATAACATGATCATTACAATGGAACTTACAACAACAACAAAAAAGACAAGTAAGGTTACAATAATAGCAGCCAAAGGCATTGTCAAGGAATTGTGCTGCAAGTTAATTATACAGTACAAGTCATAGGCTGCTCAGTGAAGCTTTGTTAGGAGTGGGTTAGTGGGAAAAGAGAAAGAAGAGTGGTGGTGAGGGGGTGGAATGGGAGAGAGACAGGGAGGAGAGGAGAAATTGGGAGGGCATTGTGTTGGGTATGTGGTGGATGGGAAATAGCAAGGGAGGAGGAATGGGGGGATGAAAAGGAAGAGGAGGCAGATTCATCCTCTACCCAGTAATGGATGGCGAAAGGAAATAAAGAATCCTGACTCTTGAGCTGAGTACAGCAAGCTGCAGTTCATAGAGGTGTGGTGCCCACCCTAAACTACTTCAATCAGCTAGTCCCCTCCCATCAAAGAAACACAAACAAACAAACAAACAAAAAACCAGAATGTCATGAAGGTGCAAATTTGTGTATTTTCTCACAGTAGGGAGTTGGGAGTTAAGGCGTTAAGGAAGGTTACGTCACTCCTTAATGTGTTGGGAGGTACTGACCTGAGTGCTTGCAGCAAGCTACAATTCATAGAGGTAAAGGATGCTGAACTACTTCAATCAACTCCTCCCACAGAAAAAAAAACAATGCCATGAAGGTGTAAATGTATGCATTTTGTTTTACAGCAGTGAGTTGAGAGTAAACACTTTAAGGAAGGAGTAATTACTGTGTAGGAAGCTACAAGCAGGAGCTTCACAATTACGTGTGTGTGTGTGTGTGTGTGTGTGTTTGTGTGTGTGTGTGTGAGCTAGCAGTTTTTCTGTGTGTCAGGGGTGGCTATCTGTAGACTGAGGAGAGTTTGAAACTTGATTGGTTTGAAACTTAGTTGCAACTTTTAAAGGGCAATTATGTTAGGACCGAAAAAGTGGGGTAGGGGCAAGCACTAAAGTTCTAGTGCCTAGGCAGCCAGTAGCTAACTCTACCTCATACCTCCCTCCCTTGATACCTCCATCTCTGCCCATATCAGTGAATTATTATTTATGTGCCCACACCTGAGCAAGTCCAGCAAACACAGAAAGTCAGTTCCCTAGTACTCCCTCACTTTGTTTTGTAACATGGCAGGCAGTAATGCCTAACAACCAGGATAACACCAATGAATAGCTTTTAGTTAAGAGTGGCAAATAGGGATTTGGTGGAATTAGGCAGAGCCCCACTTTCGGATTGTTTGGGTTCACCTTACTGGATCTGATTGGTTGCATACAAAAAAGCAGGCAAATCAATGAAATGAAAAAAAAAAAATACCACAAAAAAACAGTTATTGTTTTGGTCACATCCTGGACCATTTCAAGTATAAAGGACATGGCCCTGGTCATGCTGTATTTCACTGTTGGAGTCATGGAGGGTGACATATCCCTGTTGGACAATTATATGTGGGGAGTAGCTCCTAAAGTAGCACTTTTTTTGAGGCACATGAGAAGAAAAGGGAGAAATATAGAGGATTGTGTATGAGCAGTCATACATAACAAGGATATTCTTGTATCAAGAGGTTTCCCTTAGTAGCAGATGACCTCGAGAGTGCAGCTCGAGAGGTACTCTGTTACCAAGGGAACCTCAAGATATAAGAAATTCTTTGTTTGTGGATGACTGCTCATACACAATCTTTTATAGTGTGGGGGCAGTAACAGCATAGAAAATCATACAAAACCAACTAGAGAAGACAACAGAATAGAAATTTGAACATTTTCTTTTTTTTTTAACTGACACATTGTGCTGCAGATGTTTCTGTAAGTTCATGTTTAACAAAAATGCAACTTCCAGCTTAACTGGATTGAGGAAAGCAACTATGTGGCATCATTCCAAGTTGTCATGCTGCAGTAGTGGCATAGCTAGTGCAGCATAACAGCTGTGATGACATAGCTACTGCAGCATAACAACTCCATTCTAATTATGGATTTATATCCATAACAACATTCTACCATACATTATACTGATATAAGTGTATTCCAGGTCTATTTTACATACACCAGAGTGGTAGAGGGTACTAAACAAAGAAGAGTTAGCACAGTGCCAATGTGCACATAGCGGCATCACACCACTCGTCAACCCACAACTGCAATGCTTGTTGGCAAGGGTATTTGCCAGCAACATTCTTAGTCCATCTGAACCCACCAATTACAGCTTGCAAGCATGGAGCAAAGGATGATCACATAATGTGTTGATAAATGTAGTGGCTCACATTAATGGGAACAGGGATGGCACCAAATTTGATCCCTCTGGAATGGAGCTGCTCCACCCACCCACACACAATGGTCAATTTCAACACCGGATCAAACTGCATATTACAGATGAAAATAAAACAGACTGAGAAGGCATAGCGGGGAGAACAACACCATCTAACTGGCTGGGATTTACAATGAATGTCAAGATGTGGTGGCCCCACATTCCCTGATCGTCAGCTCATTGCCAGCAGTGCTAGCATGGTTGTGCCACAAAATGTGCCCTCATAATACCAGTATTTGTATGATCAAGGTTCATTTCTGACCCTGCATGCTGCTCACAAGGGATGCAAGCACTGCCAACAGTTATTCCCTTACAAAAATATAAGTGTACTGCATACATGCAGAATGCATGCCACATGCTTAATAGTGCAATGTTTGAATGAGGTTTGCATATACAAAGTGAACCTATGTGATCCAGATCTAAAAAGCACATCAGGTTTGCATGTTGCACACTTGACATGAGTGCAGCAGTTAAGCTGATATGAACAGCATTTAAAAAGCACTTCAGGTTCTCATGTTGCATGCTTGCCATGTGTGAAGCAACTAAGCTGGTTCAAATCTCATCTAAAAACCACATCAGTTTCTATTTCTCATACTACTGCTAGCAAATAGCCATTACAATACCTTTTTCATTGATTTCCCATTAAAATTAGGTAAACTCTAATTCTGATCATTTTGCAAGTTGTTTAATGGCTCTTGAATTTTGTCATTAAATTGACATTAATTTGTAAATTATTGCTGGCTTACTGCATTAAATGTCTAGGATATAGTCAGCCAACATCCTCCATTCCAGATGTGAGGAGAGGGGCCTCTGTGTTGTGGAGCCTGACCTTTTTATTTTGGGTCATGGAAATCCCTTTATGCATATTTAGTGCTACAAATGTGTTTCTCCATGACTGCTATGGCTCACATATTTTCCCATTGTTATTCTGTATGGAGCATATACACTATGGCCATGCTTAGCACTCTTTGTGCTGAATTGGGTCTTTGCAGCATGCATCATACCTCATATTTTGTCTCTGAAATGAGAGACATGGACACTCAGAAATGAGGGACAATGAGAGACACTAACCCTCACGATGATCAAGACACATCCTGAAACATGGAGATACTGTAAATCAGAACACAGTGGAAACCATTGTATTTCCTTGTACCTTTGTTGGCCCCTGAGAATTTATCTCTACCATAAAGCAGGGGTGCCATTTAGGTAGGAAGTCAGAGATGGACAGTTGCCCCCCCCCCACACACAACTGTGCCTAGGTTGTTCTTATGATGTGGTAATAATGGCATTCAAT
This sequence comes from Neoceratodus forsteri, assembly GCA_016271365.2. Taxonomy (NCBI): domain Eukaryota; kingdom Metazoa; phylum Chordata; order Ceratodontiformes; family Ceratodontidae; genus Neoceratodus; species Neoceratodus forsteri. The sequence continues at coordinate 1,375,042,250 of CM028130.1, read as the reverse complement.
TTGGAGTTAATCTTTTGCACAATAAGTGCCCCCCTGGCCTGTGTTGTGCTCATGCTGCAGGTTCATTCCTGACTTAACTGTGTCTATATTGTGTTTTCCATTCTCTATGCCTATTAGCAGAGATGTCATCATATGTGATGTGGAGGAACTCTAGCCAAGAAAGAACACACAAGCCATGTGAGTGGGACACTGTCTTTCCCATCACGGAGTAGACAGGCTGCACACTACAACTTGGAGGAGTCGGTGAGCACTGAAATCTCAATAGCAGTGTTGTAGCGGCATATTTTTGCTGGTCTACTCTTAGTGAGTCTCTGTCTCCTTTTTTGGCTGAATGGGCTTGGGAAGAGCTAGAAGCTAACTTGAGACTAGGCTACCTACTGTACATACTCTACTAGACTCACCTCACAAAAAAAACATCATGAGCCCCATGTGACAGCAAGCTAGGCCTCACAGCAGCAGTGACAGTGGTGTGGGTAGCCTTCATAGGTCTTGATCAGTGCAGTGTGGCAGCAGCCAAGCAAGAAGCAAGCAACACAGGTTGGGTGGATTAAGTTGGTGAAGTGACTTGGTTGCAGACCATGTTGGGGACCTGAGATGATCTGTTCTAGCATCCGGCTTTTGACTGAAAAACAGAGGAGGAGCAGACTGAAAACTGGGCTGATGGCACACTGGACTAGGCAGCATGTTCTGACCAGTTGGCTGGGTAAGTAAAAGTAAATACGTTTTTTACAGCAGGATTGGGGAAGGAGGAAGAACTGAAATATTTATGTGTTTTTCACATTTCTGCACCTTTGGGCGGCTTCACCACCCATATGGTACGGGTATTGAATAGAATGGAGTTGGGGAGAAAAATTGGGACAATGTTTTTCTTTGGGGGGGTCAGAACTTCAGCCAGGAGAAAAACTGGTTAGTAACTAGGTGGGTTTCAGTACACATTTGATGCACTGCTCCGGGGTATAGACAGATGAATCTTATACATTTGAATTTTTCCTGATTTGCATATCACTTTTCAGTCACAACAGATAAGTGCTACCTTTTAGAGACTTTCCAGACATTCCAGAGCTTGCCACCTAGGAGCTAACTAGCACCTGGCTTGCACTAGTTGTTGGCTACCCCCTGCTGAATTCTGAAATGGCACCCCTGCCATAAAGTCTAAATTTACAGGGCATCCTCTGTGTGAGCAGCATGTTTTCCGTGAAGGATGGATGAGGGCAGAGCAGTTTTCAGGGGTAAAATGAGGGCTGTCCCTTGCATTCAGGGACAGTTGAGCAGTATGGTATACACAGACTATTGGAGCCCCACTACAGTCAGGCTTATGCCCCTGCCCCCCCCATGAAGCTGAGCTCCACATCCCCACACTCCAGCACATATGATATAGGGCTAGGGAGAGTGCAGGGGTGTACCCCATTGAAATGAATCAGGGTATTTTTTTTATTACTGCAGTATTTTATATATTATTGATGCAGAGTAGGAGATTAATGAAGGCCACCACTCAACTAACAAAGGCCTTATTTGTAGAACAGTGATTTATTCTCAAACTCACCATCATAATGTATAAAATACAGTAGTAATAAAAAAATAACTCCATTAATTTCAAGGGGGTATGCCACAGCACTCTGAGCCATGGACGTCATCTCTTACAGACTCCTACCTCTGACTCCCTAGTACTAAGGTAAGAGACTCTCAACTTATATCTGTACTTGGTGGGTTGTCTGTAGCAATGTGGCCCACCCACTACAGTGTGTAGGCATGGGGGTGGGGGAGACTGGCCATGTATGTAGGTGTCTAGTTATTGCTACTTTTGTGTTTGCCCCTTAAAGTCTGTTTGTGTGGAAGCACTGAAGACTATGAAGAGAAAATAGTATGAGTACAGGCCAGACAGAAGTAATTAAGTAGTTTTGTGGGTAAGTGTGAGTATTGGGAGTGGAAGAACCACATGTGTTTCCATTGGTATGTGTTCTACAGTTCAGCTGTGTGGCTGAGATGAGGGGGAGAAGAAAACTAAAAGGCGTAACAGTGGCTATAAGCATGCCGCATGCATGCAGATGTATGCAGATTTGTACTGAAGTACAAGTGAGCCATATGTAATACAGACAGTATAGCTCAGTGGTTAAAGGCACTGAACTGCAGACAAGGAGACCTGAAGACCTGGTTTGAATCTCAACATCCACAACCTGAATATTGTGTGATCATGAGCAAGTCACTTAACTTGTATGTGTGTAGTAATCAGTGATCATGTTCTTTTTGCACGCATACCATATGCATCCTGTCTGTTCCAATTTAACATAAAAATCACGCTTACCACACTTGCTTGCTGCATGCATGCCACACACATGCAATCAGTTTCAATTTAACATTTAACAGCTGAGGGTTCACATATGTGGCATATCTGTCCCTTTTTTTTGAACTACTCCTATTTTCCAGTAGAAGTAGAATTGGCATATAGGGGCGTTGATTGAATTTGTGTGCCATAGGTGTTGTGTCCCAGTGTCAACACCCCACATTTCCTCCACATCAATTTTCCTCAATGCCATGCTAGAGGACTGTCAAACAGACACACACTGACAATGATTTGTTAGGATGGCTGTGCTCTTCTTTTATTTTTGATAATTTTTCCATTCCAAATGCAATAATCATGCCAGCCACTAACTGTGGTTCTACTGAGGTTTGACAGCTGCTACCAGTACCAGCTGTAATCACAGGTGACATTATTACTTGCTGTTCTGCACTGAGCCCCACTGTGGCATCTGGCCCTGGTTACTCAAAGTTTTTTTTGTCCCTATCTTCATTCAGCACTGCTGTTATTGATGGCAATTGCAGAGTCTGTCCAATCTGGAAACTAACCAAAAAAAGCTGAAATGGCTGCATGTGGAAAGGCTTGTAATGTTGGTGATGTCTTCTGCTGACCACATTATGCTTTTTATTTGGGGATACAGTAATATACTGAATAAAACAAAAAAGATAATGTGGTCTATAAGTTAGATTTACTTGTACTGTAGTCTGAAAGTTTGATTTGAAGTACCCAACTTGCTTTACAGAATTTATTGACGGGAATATATGATCCTACCTTACTCTTGTCTTGTAAGATGCCCTGTACTCGACCATAAAGTGCAGTGAATAATGCTGTCAGATGACCAGATCAGCAGTCTTACTAGCCATACCCAGCACAGCCACTTCAGCGTTTTGTTTCTAGTATTATTTTTAGAGTCGCGATCTGACAGATACAGTGACAGTCATCTAATAATATCTGCATTGATATGAAAAAAAACACACATTTGCATAACTGGGGACAAATGCCACAGAGTGGCTCAGCGCAGAACAACTGCAACTGATGTAACTTGCAATTTAGTCGGAAAGCTGCAGGTAAACCGAACAGACACTGGGTGGTATGAATATTGCAGTTAAAACTGCCCTAGAAAATCATTGCTTGCAGCTTGGTTAACTAGAATCTGCAGCTTATCCGGTAGGTAGGGAAATGGGCAGACTGGGTGGGCCAAGTGGTCCTTACCTGCTGTCAAAGTCTATGTTTAATTCACAGAGGTGTCACGGATGCTAGACTACTTCAATCTGCTCGTCCCACAGAAAATAAGTAAGGGCTTGAGGGGGGTCCTGAGTGGGAGGGTCAGGAGGGGGGCAAGAATGGCCACAAAATGTATCGATGGACAGTTTTCTTCTTACAGGGTAAAAAAAAAAAGAACAAATCTGCACCAAGGAATCCTGATCACAACACTGGGGGATTCAGCATCTCCAGTGTCACTGTTCTGTTTTGGCTGGAGGGTGGTGGTGCTGAAAGGGAGGGACGCTGGAGGGTGGGAATATGGGAAGTGGAATCGGTAGTGCCACCAGAGTGCAACAGGTGATTTACAAATAAATACTTTACAAGTCCCGCCCCTTCATGCTGCTACTCAGCTACTGACTCATCCCAGAGCCCCCCCTCTTCAGCTGTGTGGAATGTCAGTGGCCAAGTCCTGGAAATGCCGGTGCTCGAAGATAGTCAAAGATGTCAGTATGTGCTGTCTCCTGTCCATGGGATCTGGTGACCTCTGCACATGTAGTCCTTCTTTGCGGCTGTGCTGATAACATGCGAGGCAATGCATGCTTATTGAGCAATGCCATTGAGCAATACTTATTTGCAATTGTATCCCCATGTAAGACAGCTTACTAAGAAATGAAGTAGAAATAATAATATTACCAAAACGTCATAAGAAACCATTAATAATATCAATTACACATAATAATAAGGGGACAGAACAGCAAGGTCCATATGAATTGGAAATGATGCAATTTTTCCCATCCCCTTGTAAAGTAAAAACACACAGGAAGTGAATGGGTGGTGAACCGGGGTTGGTGATTAACAGCATTGGAACACACACTTGCGGCTCTTCTTTTTTTCACATGTGACAAGTTGGACCTTGCTCTTCACAGCACACCTAATACAATCAGTTAGCATATCTTCTAATGAGCAAATATAAAACTACTTCAGAAAAAGTAATACCTGGCTCCTTTTAAAAACTGGTAACATGTTCTGTCTGCAATGTGTTGCTACTAGCTCTAAGGTGGAAGCGCATGTCCAGTTGGATGTAGGATTTTTGTGAGACTGAACACATACTGTGTATACTATATATCATCACCCCAGCCCTCTGTGGGATTTTTTAAACCTATTTTGTTCCATTACACCTCAGTTTCAATGACTAAACTATGTTGTTCTTAGGAAGCAAGGGAAGTCAATAGAAATGCTTCCCACAAGCCCACAACTCACTCGTTCCCTGCCCTGCCTCTTTCTCTCTCAACATGGCTCCCTTGCTTGCTTCCATTCTAAGGAAGTGCCAACAAATACAGAGTTGCTTGAAGAGCAATAGGAATGATGCTGCATCAGAATTTAAGACACAGAGAATTAAAAATTAGTAAACATTTTTTGAACTAATGAAAACAAGGTTATGCTACCATGACACCCATTAGCAGCCTACTGCTCTTTCACCTCCTCTCTCTCCCTCTCTCCCTCTCTCCCTCACAAGTCAATGGAAATGCTTGCTGCAACTCACTCGCTCCCTGCCCTGTGTCTCTCCGTATCTCAACATGGCTCCACAGCTTACTCCCAGTCTGAGGGCATGCCAACAAACACAGAGTTGCCTGCAGGTCGGGGAGTGTAAGCATTCAATTAAAAAACATATAAAAAAAAAACAGAAATGACCTCGTATGCACGTTAGTGGATGGGGGGGCGGGGCAGTGAGAATTTGTGCTGGAGACACTGGGGAACTGGGCAACCCCAGTGTCACTATTATGATTTGGGGGGTGTTGAGAGGGAAGGTCTGGTGGGGGTTTATGTATTTCAGTGGTCAGGGACCACCAAAAATCTAAGGGGAAAAAAATAGTGCAAGCGACTGTGTAATGTTCTAGAGGGATGCAACCACAGAAGTGACTTTTCTCATTTCATCAGGTTCTTCATTCACAAGTGCTTTTTTGTAGAAAAAGGTCTGTAGGGCTCTGCCCACCTGTAGCCCTAAAAGTTGTATGATGGTAAGGCACACAGAGAAAAGGGCACTATCAGCATCTTGAGACAAATCTGAAGGAGCAACAGCCCCTCTGAAAATATCCTCCTCATCCTCCTTGTGTACTGTGTCTCCTCCTGCCCACTCATCCTCGAGTAACAATGGCACAAGACCTCTCTGGTCGATGCTGCAGCAGGCTGGCATTTCCACATGCCAAGCAACTGATGGCAACACATAAGTGCAGCTGTCTGCCACCCATATGGTTCAGTCATAACTGGATGACTCACAGCAGCTGAGCATAGATGATGAGCCATTGGAATACTGGCAAAATAAACTGGACATCTGGCCTGCTCTAGCAGCTCTGGCCATTGAGTATGTAACCTACCCCTGTGCCTGTGTTAGCTCAGAAAGGGTATTTAGTGCCTCAGGTGCCATTGTGACTGACCAGAGAAGCTGTCTCTCTGGCAGGAATATTGAGTACCTCACATTCATAAAAATGAACTCACATTTCCTCCCACTGCAGTACAAGTTGTCATCAACTGCAAGATATCATGATCCTCTGGAAGAAGGTGATATAGAGCAGGATTCTTCAGAGAAGAGGAGAGTCTGCCATTGCCATCTGATGACGAAGACACAGCTGAGGGGGTTGAGTTTTTCTGAGTACAAAACAAATTGTGGTGCACTACTCTTATTGTCGGGTGTGCACCCAAACTGTGTGGTGATGTAACATAATAGTTACATGTGTCTGCATTTAGCAGAAAAAAAATGCATGCCACCAAGATTCAGTGTGACAGATTCATACTGAACTGCTGGTTCATACGTTATAACAAAAATTGGAGAAAGGTTTGGGTTTCTGATTCTACCTTGATTCAGAATATGTACCCTCATATTACCAAAACTTCTGTTGTCTGAACACAGCAGCATTTGTAAATTTCCCAGTTGCCCACTGTTTAGGCTCCCTTCTTCAAAATAATTAAGAGACAAATATCAAAAAAAATGTATGGATACTGTTCTTTGTCCTTTATTGTTTGTTTATCTCTGTTTCTGCAACTTTTTTTTCTTGAAAAACACAACACTATTTCTAGGTGTCCAAGTCGGCTGCTGTTTAGGCCCCCTCCCCAAAAGACAAATACCAAAAAAAAAAATGTGTGGACAGTGTTATTTGTCCTTTACTGTTTGTTCATCTCTGTTTCTGCAACTTGTTTACTGAAAAACACATCACTATTTGTAGGTGTCCCAGCTGGCCACTGTTAAGGGCCCCGTCCTTAAAAAGAAAAAAACATAAATTTCTTGGTTGTTAGGCATTACTGCCTGCCACATTGCAAAACAAAGTGAGGGAGTACTAGGGCACTGACTTTCTGTGTTTGCTGGACTTGCTCAGGTATGGGCACATAAATAATAATTCACTGGTAAGGGCAGAGACGGAGGCATTGAGGGAGGGAGGTATGAGGCAGAGTCAGTTACTGGCTGCCTAGGCACTAGAACTGTAGTGCTTGCCCCTACCCCACTTTTTTGGTCCTAACACAATTGCCCTTTAAAGGTTGCAATTTTAAGAATGTAAATTAAATTATAGCTTATCTGTGATAGTAACAATATAAATTAATACTAATAAAAGGACAAGTCAAGACAGAGTGAATTTGTGACCATAACTAAAAAAAAAAGTAATGACTAACAGAGGAGTTTTCAGTTTGACTATAGTCAGCAGAAACTAGCTGCTTCTATGTAGGGACTTGGCAACCTATCAGCATATCCGAGGATACATATCAAAGAGCATATGTTGTTCCTGATAGTAAAGGAATGCAAAACAGAAAAAATAAAGGTTTACTGAGTGTAGATTTAGAAAGATACAAAACAAAACGAATAGCATAAGGGGAGATTCCAGCTCAACTCGTCAGCAGCCTCAGACCACTACAAGCAGTGTTTGACCATGACCTTGCAAACCATGTTCCTTTTAGTTAAATTATCTATTGTTCATAACAAAGAAAAGGACAAGCAAAGTATGCATACTTTGATAAGACAAATACTAAGATTTAGTAGTAACTAGAAAGAGAAGGTAACTGAGATTAGTCTAAAATTTTTTAATCCTTACATCAGACCACTGCAGCATTATAAAATGTGATTGCTCAAGTGTTCCATTTCAATGTGATTATGAAAAAGTACAAGCTAAACACACTTGACTTATTATACAGTTTGAATGATGACAGATAGTACCAATGCTGTGAATGAGTACATGCTTCTCAGCTCTATGCATAGTCCCAATTTGTTTATTTTGAGTATGAAGGCACAATTGTCATCATTATTATTTAACCAACATTTTACACAGAAAATAGAAAATACATATTAAACATTAATACATCAACCCCCAATAGGAAACATACAAAAGTAACAAACAAACTGTAGATTTGCCTAGAATATGAGTTACTGTATGTTCTTGTATGATGACTGTAGTTGTGTGCGAGTGTGTGTGGGGGGGGCAGAAACATGTTGCAATATAAAACTTCAGAAATGAAAATGAACTTTAAACATCACTGAGGTTGTTTCTTTCATTGGTGTAAAAATGCAAAATACAATTTATACTTCTAATTTACTATTTGAAATAATCAGTCCCATTTTATTTCTGCCAGTAATCCCCCCCAAAAAAGAAACCAACAAAAAAAACAGGAAGATCAGATATTGAACCCTGATATGGTGATTGTATGTGATGAAAATGAACATCAGAACATGAATAACTTGTCTCAGACAGCAGTCCACCAAATGTAGTTTGTGACAGACAGGAGTTCACTATCATGCGGCAGCTGCCAAGTCATGACAAAATGATGCTTTGCTAAGATCAACCACAGTACTGCACTTCAGTTTAGTCTGACATGTTAATCCCCTCCAAGAATTTATACTGCTAATTAATTTTTTGAAATATTCACACAGTCCCACTTTATATCTGCCAACAAAAGAAAAGCAGGAAGTTCATATATATATATATATATATATATATATATATATATATATATAACCTCATATGGTGATTGTATATGATGAAAATAAACATTAGAACATAAATAACTTGTCATAAAAATATAAACCAAACTACTTATCATCTAAATTCAAAACATGGCATACAACTGAATCACAACACACTAAAATGCTGATAGTCCCCAGATATGACTACAGAGTTTGTTACCTCAGTTTTAGAAAGCTCTGTGCATGCTATATACAGAGGGAGAAAAAAAGACGATTAACTTTATAAATTTCTGTTAGATTGTCAGAAGGCTGTACGATTAGAAAACACATCTATGTGATTAAGCAAAGAAGTCACACATACAGTTTTGGTAGTTTATTATTTATTTAAACTATTAGAAGCATGGAAATTAATTTCCTATCTCCTTTAACTCAAATAGCAGTGTAGTGGGGAGATGAATAGAAAAATGCTATCTGGTTGCCAGTTCATGCTTGGAGCATCTGCTGAAGTGGACAGTCTCTCTCAGACAGCAGTCCACCAAATGCAGTTTGTGACAGACAGGAATTCATCATTGTGCAGCAGCTGTCAAGTAATGGCCAAATGATGCTATGGTTAGATCAACCAAAGTACCGCAACTTGAGTTACTAGCTTACCATCATAATCCCCCTCCATGACAAATAAGCTGTGGCTGTCACTTCCACAGTTGCAAAAGGAAAAGTAGTGCCCCAAGAAGGGGGTATGTTTATGCGGCCAGAGGAAGGGAAGCACCACATAAACACAATGAATGGAATTGTGCCTAAGCACTGTGGAAGCACACTGGACAGCGGTCCAGTAATATGCTAACACAGTGCTTTTACAAAGTGATGTGATGGCAATACATCTGTGGAGCTCCACCCACACAGCAGTAAAAAAGATAAATATCAAAAAATGTGTGTGGACATTATATGCCCTTTATTGTTCATCTTTCTTGCAACTACTTTTATCTTAAAAAAAACAGCATTTGACATTACTGTATTCTACATTCCCCACTTGACCCCTGTTTAGGCCCCCCTCCTCAAAATAAACAAACTCTGGCCAGAGTTGATAGGACTGTAGGTGAGGAGTTTGGGATCAAAATACGGAAAACGTATTTTTTAATAGGTTAGCACCAAATGTGCAACATAGCTTTGTTATGACCCTGCCTTATAAAGAAGAGCAGAGAAAATGTTTAACACCTGGCCTAAAGCTGATTTTGCACAGGGGACTGTGAAATTATCTTTCAGGATGTAAAAAAACATTGTGGCCAGGATTTAGAAAATGACTGCTGTCACACACATGCATATTAAAAGGGTTGTCATGTAATTACTAGACTGCCTCAAACATAGATCCACTGAATTGGAGCTCCATTCTCACAGGCAACAGTGAAGCTAGTACCAGTTCAACTAGCATGCCAAATATTAAATCAGAGCAAGTTGAAACAAATCCAAAGGAAGCACTGGAACAACTGACTGACACTGCCCCAAAAGCAGTGCCAAAGTAAAACAACATCCACCCCTTCAACACGACCGATATTCGAGGACAATTTCGGATAACAACATTCAATATTCACAAGCTTATGCATTTTAATACTTATTATTATCAACATTTTCCCCAATTGCTTTGCTTCAATGATTTTCAAGCTCTGATTTTTGCCTCAGAAGGTGTTTATGGTCACTCCTATACGTGGCATTTCTTATGCTAACTACAAAAACAACAAAATCAAAATTCCAAGCAAATGTCAGACTCGAGTGTTAATATAGTTTTCTTAGAGAAAATTCTTTTCACACTAAACCACATACTACAGCAGGCTTTTTGGGCAAATATATATATTTTTAATATGGGTCCCCAATTTTTGACAACCTGACCCCGATTTGTAAAGCTTTGTTTATGATTTGCAAGGCCTGAGGGTGAACAGCCTGGAATACAACAAAAAGAAAAATAGATACACTGATATTTTGACAGAAATGCATTTCTCCATAAAGATTAAATGCTCATGATTTTTTTCCTCTAAGAAATACTGCTACAATAATGTTTCTGAAGTTAACCCACTTTAAAAATACATCTTTAGACTAGGTTAACTTTAGAACCATTATGGTCAGGAGGTCTATTTTTTCAATGATTTCCTTGGGTCAGGTTGACATAGACAAATCATTTTGATACAAACAGTTGCCTAAATATTGGTCAAATTATACTAGTTAAACAATAATCCAGGACCTGGTATGAGTTACACTAGCATTTACCTATGCCTTTTGTGGTTTGGTCAAGAGGCCACATGTAAAGTGACCAAATCTATACCAGAAATGCATATATCCCACCATAACCCACTGGCAATGAGCACCCACAAAGATTCCTAAAAGTTGGCATTCCTGCACTGGAGTGATTATTGTGATTATAAAATGTGAAAATGAAATAAAATGGCACTGGGTCCAAAGAGTGCAGACAAGAAGCGCATTGTAAAAATAATGCTAAGTCTTCTTTGGCAGGGGACTCTGCCACCCACCCCCACCCCCATCTATAGGATTCTCACTACACGGCAAAGCGGATCCCGGGGGAAAGTTAAAATTTGTGGGGCCGTAGAATACTGTTTCCACAGCCCCATGTAAAAACAAAGTCCCAAAATGATACAGACCAGGATTAGAACCCTAACATAGAAACATAGAATTTGATGGCCGATAAGGACTGCTTGGCTCACCTAGTCTGCCCATTTCTCTACCTAATGGATAAGCTGCAGATCCTAGTTAACCAACAGCCTACTTCCTCCTACCCCCCCACCAGAATTGCCTTATGTCTGTCCTATGCATTCTTGAATTCCCCCACTGTTTTTTACTCTACAGCATCCTCAGGAAGTCCTTTCCATGCATCTAAAACCCTCTCTGTGAAGAAATACTTCCTCACATTATGTCTAAGCCATCCCCCCAATTTCAAATTGTGCCCCTTTGTTCTTGCACATCTCTTTTTCTGAAAGATACTACCCTCTTGCACTTTGTTGATTCCCTTGAGGTATTTGAAAGTTTCTATCATGTCCCCCCCCCTTCCTCAAGGCTATACATATTAAGCTCCTTTAGACTTTCTTCAAATGTCTTCTGGTACAGACGCCACACCAGTTTGGTTGCCCTCCTCTTGACAGCCTCCACCCTGTCTATGTCTTTGCCATGATATCCAACATCCCTCTTCCATCAAGGCCACCATTTCGGGGAGCTTTTTACCTAGACTATGGGCATTGGTACTCATTATCCTCCATTTTTTTATGGCTTTATTTCTTTTTTGCCCCATCCCTGTCCTTACTGCCTTTGTCTTTTTCTTCATTTACCCCTGGTCTCCATTGGCACTGGTTGAGCTGCTGCATGCCCCAGCACTCCATGCCATGGGAGCAGCTTGACCAGCCTCCTGTTCCTTTCAGCCCTAGTTCTTTTACAGGACCATGGACAGCTACCAAGGGAGTGCTTCAGCAAATGCTGTAAATCCCCACTCGCTGTCCATATGAGCACTTGCCAGACTAGTGCTGTGAATTGTGGTGCTATTCTGGTAGTGCTCGCTTGATAGGGTACCACATAAAATAAGGAATAAAAAACAAAGATTTTATTTTTTGGGGGGGTAATATTATCGTAGAAATATTCTTGTGATGTGTATTAATTTAGGAAACTGCAGATGTCTATATATATATATATATATATTTATATATATATATATATATATGTATGTGTATACACATCCAGAATCTGCATATGTTCAGACATACATTCCTGGAGATGTTTTCCCCACTGTATCAATGACTTCTGACTACTCCTGCCTAAAAAGCCTTGGGCATTTTTACACCCATTATTGCTCCACGGTCATAGGCTAACCATAACATATTGCACTTTGGTCACTTGGTAGAAACTTGTACTACCAAGTGTTTCTATTTCTGTCTAACATGTGCATATTTAGAAAAATGTGATGAGCTGTATATATCTGTCCACGATCCAACTAGCCTAGGGGGTGTATATGACAATGTTATAAGTTATATTATGACCAATCCAGTCCTTGAGCTATGCTCCACTCCTATGTATGATGACCTGTATATATCTGTCAGTTGAACTAGCTAGTCCAGAGTGCATAATCTGAAATGTGCTTACTACTATATGTTTCCCCTAGTGTCAAATGATGTATTTCCCACATGTTTGTTTACTGTGACAAAAAACTGTACTCTCTTTGCCATGTCTCCTTGACTGTTGTTCCTCATTTTGTATTCTCCCGGGTCATTCCTGAAAATAGGCATTATACTTGTCCAGTGTACTTACCCAGTAAACAAAAGCTAAATAAATAAATACTCATCACTCATAGTGCTTTGTTGCTGGATAGACTATAGCTGAAGACATTGCACCTTCCATCCAGCTGCTGTGATTTTGTTCCTACATAGGGTTGTTTTTTCATGTTTATTTGCCTCGTGATCCCCACCCTTTTCTTTATTTTGTTTGAAGTGGTCAGAAAGCAAGAGAGGGCAGTTGTGTTATTAGAGGTGCAGCTGTTTTGGGATAGTAAGGCTTGCAAGAAAGAGGCAGTGTGAAAGAGTGATGGGTGCTGAGATAGAGAACAGTGGAATGGTCTTTAGCTGGGCCTCACAGCAGCTTGGTCAGGGAAAAAAAATGAAATCTGTGGGGTTTGCAGTCTGGCAAAATCAATGACCAACAGTGGTATAATGGCAAAATATAAAACGCAAGAAAGAGGGAAAAAATTAAACAGATGTGCATAGGAAACTACAAAGTAAACATAGCTGTGGCTTATATACAGTCAAAGTCTGAGATGTACTGCGTATAAAATGACTCTGAGTGTCCCTGTGTAAATGATTCTAGTGGAAACCAGTAGCCCAGTGCTTTAGGTTGTTTTCCAGTTGATTCACCTGGGATAGCATAACTGATGTACAACATTTTGTGCTCCCTGAGGTCCTGCTTTTATCCAGTGCCAAAGCTGGGAAAACTTAACCGCAGGAGGCCAAGTGGCATGCTCTGGGTCACAAAGAGAGCTAGTAGTTGTGGTGGGATGCAAACATGGGATCTTTAGTTCTGTAGTTCCGTAGTCCAACTACTGGACAACACTACAGCACCTGTAGACTTCATTACCTGTTTAGGTTATAACTTTAAGGGGACACTAAGAAAGCCACTTACCGATATAAGTATCACCTTGCACATTCTTAGGGCAAAAGAACTGCAAGCCAAAGGTGATCTGTTCTGATGCCCGAAGGATACAAGGATCAACACTTTAATACCTATAAGAGGCCCTCCAAGTGTCCCAATAAAGTTATTATAGATTGTGTGCAATTAGATTTTTTTAAACATACATTGTTTATGTACTTAATTATGCCTTTCTTTTGCAGTATGAATGAAGTAGAAACAAGATGCTTGCTATTTCACAGAGTGAGACACCCTTATGAAAATAAGCATGCTGTATGTATCTCACAGCTGAAATGAGCTCTGTGGTTGTATATTTCCACTAACAGACTTGTAAGGGATTAAAAATAATTAAACACAACATTGAATGCTCATAACAGAAACTGTGAAGAAGTTGGAATACATTTTCTTTGTTACAGTGAAGCTACGAGGTTTCCTGAAACCCAAGAAGATATTCTATCTCTCACACACAGTGTAGTGTATTAATTGACAAACTCTTTCAATGAGCATAGCTTTGTTCACTTTTGAAAGGATTTCACCCACTGGGATTTAGCAGCATATAGCAAATAGAACCTGTTGGTAAGCACTCCCACATTGTTATTATAACAACAATACATATAGCAGCAGTCACTAACTGAGCTATCACGCAGATGCAGAATTATCAAATAATTCTTAAAGTCCCATATTTACACAAAATAAAATATTAAATAGTCAGATCACTACAATCTTGCTTAAACATTAGTTAGAGAGTATTAATGTCAACAGGAAACTCTACAATAAAAATCAACTAGGGGCAACATGTTCCTGCATAGTAAACACACTGCCCATGAATGCAGTTTTAAGAAACCACAGCTGTGACCATGTCACTCACCAGCATTGAAAGTGAATCCATGCTTTCAAAGGAATGCATTATACAGTATCAAACAATCCAGCCATTTCAAAGAAACAAAACATTATAAATTCACAAATGACAGTCTTAATATTAATAAAGCTGATATTAAAACAATACTAAGTCTAATAACTGAGCCTATTGAAATAGTTAAGTATATTGAGCTGAGACCATGCCAACTGTCAACAGAGAAAAGTGAATTCATGCTGTCCAACCAATGCATTCTGTCAAACGATCCTGACATTTCCCCAAAATAAAATGCTACTTAGTCACATAATAAAGCACTTAATACTGACAAAGCTGAACTGAAAAAAAAAACATTATTAACTCTTAAAAGTGAGCCTGTGGGAACAGCAGCCTGTAGCAATCAAGAAATTACACCTCACTGGATGGTCTCTCTGGTCTAACTTAATATTCAGTTTGCAGTTTCTATTTCCTGTCAGCACATGCAGTTCTGTTTTTGCTGGCAGCTGCTGATGGCAGAAAAATAGTGTCTATGATAAGACTGCATTGACACAATAGCAGGCTTCACAGACTGCGTAGGGAATTATGATGCAAGTCTAAATTTTCATTGTTCTAAAGTATTGCTCAGTGAGAATGCAGAGTCATTTTACTCAGCGATCGTAAAAGGACCGCAGGGTTCCACCCAACTGCAGCCCTAAAAAGAACTACCAACATTAAATTGGTTCAGCCATAGTTACTTGTCCTAGATCCATCTTCTCTGCTACTGTTAAGTTAAAAAAACAGCATGTGGTATAAGTCTGCTCCTCAGTTAGTCGATGTATGGGATAAGGCTCTCCACCCCAAAAGACACAAGAAACCACCCAGAAACATTTGTTCTGATATTGTTTTATAACATTTATCTTTTCTCTTTCCTTTTACCTCTATATTGTGTTAAAAAACATCACTTGCTGTAAACTCTACAGTTGGTTGTCTACTGTTTGCCCCACCCCCACCAAAACAAGCATCATTCACTCCTCCAGACTGTCATAATAATATAGATGATGAGCTGACAACATGGCTTCGGTTTGGAGTAAAACTAATAACTTATGTACAGTAGTCATCGCCTGTTTTAAGACTGATCAATCCACCATGGCAAACAATAACCACAGAGGCACCTACAACATCAGGCAGTATCACTTCCCTTCCTACATTTCATACCAACAATGTTCAATGCTGAGCACATGGCCTGTGACTCGCATGGCATAAATATGTATTCATTGGACTGTCTTACTTGGACTGACACATGTACCATGGCATCACCAAACAGTCTGTCAAGATCACTTCACATCCCAAAATGTGAGAACAACAGTGTCACTGGCATGGGGCAATGTGTGGTGCACCTGATGTGGTGGTTTTGACTGAAACCAACTGAATAGGCGATGTATATGTACTCACAGTGTGGTTAACAGTGACAGTACCATGGAAATATGCTAGCGATTCTTGCTACAAATTTTGAACATTGGAAATTCAACTGAAATAAAAATTATGTGGAACAACAAAAGGCGCTACACCATGAAACAGAAAAATCTGCCAGTGTGGCCTCACAAGATGTCATCATATCAGGATACCACATGATTTTAGTAATGTGATGTGTGTAATACTCATTCATGCAAGAGTGATGGAAGACATGCTAATGGTATTGCTCGGCTATAGATCTGGATGAATTGCAGCACCATACCACAGCAGTGATTTACTGCTGTGGTACTCTGTGATGGTATCCTCTTCAATGCATCGCATCTCCTTTCACCATCACACAGGTTAGTAGAAATATTTTTTTTTGTCTACTAATGTTTTGTGATGCTTATTATGTTATTGGTATCCAATCCAGTCCCCAAGTCACCACCATCTCTCCACTACTGGTGCAGGACTGGTTGACAAGCTGCTTCCCTGGCTCTTCCATTCCCTCTATGATCTGCTCCCTTCCTCCCTCCTCCTCTCCCCCTCCCTTCCTCTGGAGTCCCTAGCTGCCTTGAGAGAATAGAAACACAGAAATATAAGGGGGAACATGGTTTAGCCACCAGAGAAATGGCTGCCTAATTTTGTAAGCTCTCCCTGGACCGAGCTGAATCCAAGCTCTAGCGCCGCGATCCTAGGACATCGGGACTCCCTGTGTAAGTTTATGATCGGGTGACCCCCCCCCCACTAAGCGGCAACTGCATACTGTGGACTGAGGTGCAATTTCTCCTCCTTGCAGCACCGGTGGTCTGTGAGTCATCTCGGGGTTTATTCCTCACAGGCCGCATTTCAGCTGTACTCGATCGGCCACCATTGTGCTCCTTGGGTTGCACTTGGCCCTTCCATATTGCTGTGTCCATCGAGCACTATCCCTTGCACCTCCAACACCTTTGGTTACTATCCTCACCATGGCCACCCACTGCTCCTTGACTCAGAAACCCCAGACTGTCCAACCACCAGCTTCGCCTGCCTCGGTGGGGGACTCACTGCAATACATTACCCGAATACTGGAGACACTCCTGGTCCGTGTCAACGATCTCAATCTGTCCCTTACTGGCAAGGCAGCTGATGTCATACAGCTGCAAGATCAGATGAATGTATCCGAACAGTGCATAGATGCCTATGAGCAGCAGGCCAAGCTCCTCTACCATATCCAACTTCACGAAGAGTGGCTGGCGGACCTTTGGGACTGGGCTGAACATCAGGAAAATAGAGCCAGGCACAACAATTTGCACATCATTGATATCCCAGAGGGAGCAGAGGGGCAATCCATGGAACATTTCCTGAATGAATCCCTGCCTATCATGCTGGGGGACAGATGGAGGGGCCCCATGGATGTGGAATGGGCCCACCGTATCACAGGGAAATGAGACAGGAACTCCCAGACTCCCAGACCTATTGTGGCATATTTCCTATGGTACACAATGAAAGAGAGAATATTAAGAGCTGCTCGAGACCTTGGAAAGGTTCGCTGGCAAGGGTCACCTATCACTTTTTATCGAGACTTTACGCCGGAAACTGCTACCAAAAGGAGGGCCTTTGGTCCCCTTAGGAAATTCTTATATAAGCATAACTTTCAATCCAAGTTTCGGTGTCTTACCAGCGTTCTTGTGTCCAAAGATGGGAGGGAATTGCTTGCTGATCATCTGTGCGATATTGAGAGGTGGCTGGTTAAATTCTGGCCTGCCCTTTCAATCCTGACTACAGGTTTCAGAAGGCTCTTGGACCCTAGCAAGGACTCAGCCACTAGAGGGAACCATTAGCTGGGGAGAAAGTTCCCGGAGGACACTATTTCAACTGGACATGTTGCTGCACAACCCGGTCCCCCTGTATCTTTTGCCTCAGCTACTCGGGCTTCATCTCCCACTGTATCTGCTGCCCAGCTTACTCCTTTACTTGCCTCCTCCTGGCCACCACGGCACTCTGGGTCAACCTCCAGGCAGCGACAAAGGGTTTGTGTGGTCCCCAGTTGCCTCAAGAACCTGACCTGAGTGCTTCGCCAGAGAAAGTCTCTAGGGAAGACCGTTCCCCCTTCCCCTTGGACCAGACTGACTTTACAGATCTCTCTGATATGGAAACCGACACTGTGGACCATTGGGCTGACCTCCCTGATTCATCATTGATTGAAGCCTTGGATGCCTTGACTCCTGTGAAACTGAGCCTACTGTCCTATGCTGCTGTTGTTTCTACTGAGCACCATATTCATGCTGACATTTCCCTGGTCCCGACCGGGCAGGCCAAAGGGCATGCTGACTGAGCTCTGGACTTTTTTGCATAATTGAAAAACTATTGTTGGACCTTTTTTTCACACACTATGGTGTCTTTGCTAAGAAGGTGGGCTGATAACTGACCTAGAGGTCTTTTGTACGGCCATCCTCCTATGGGCTGTTTTGTGTTGCAAGTTGTAACCAACTGCACCGGCCTTGTCTGAGGTAGGGGCACACATCCATGGTCCAGTTCCCCTCCTAAACTCCTACCTGAGCCCCCCAGCTTGCCTCCTACTCTAGGTAGGTGGCTCGGCATCTTTCCTAGCTTCACCATTTACCTAGATCCTTCTGGCCAACTGTGGTTGTCTTGGGTTGGTGTGACCCCCCCAGTCCCCTGTGGCTGATGAGCCACTATCAGATTGGTAAGAGGGAGTGCCCTCCTATTTCCCCTAAGCTCTTAGCCGTTGCTTCCCCATCCCACCCCTTTTTTCCCCAACTCATCCCTTCCCTGTTCCTTCCCGGTCCCCTGATGTCCCGGTGCCCGACCTTAGGGTTACTATCGGTATGGGGAGTGTTGAACCCGGTTGGTTCTTATCACTGCCCCAGGTTTTCATTTTGAGAGCCTGTGAAACACAAGGTTCTTTCATTTAGGACTCTATTTCGTTATAAGCCTTGACTCCTATAGTGTATTTATGCTTGTCTGTTGCTCTGTGCCAAATTAGTGTGGTTTAACTGTTTGCATTGTAATATTTACAATTTTACTGCGTGGTTTTGCTTACTTAGTCAAAGTGTTACTGGTTGTTAATCCACTTTCTGTCTTTTTGTTTTCTTTAAGCTCACTTTTGGTGGGCTGATTATTGCACCTCTGCTCCTAACTGGATACCCCTTTACCTGTTTGGTGCTCTGCATCTGTTTTTCATAATTGTCTGAAAGTTTGCTTTGCTTTCCCTTGATTCCTGTATCCCTACTGGTCATTGTAACTAACTCTTTTATTTCTTCTCCCCCACCATGCCAACAGCAGCTAGCCCCTCCATTCCTGGGTTGTGTCTGGACTCAAGGAACATTAAGGGGCTTAATCACCCTATTAAGCACACGAAGGTGCTCCAGCATCTTAGATCACTTTGCATGGATATCGCCCTGCTTCAGGAAACACATCTCCTGAGCAGGGCAGTACCCTGGCTAAAGAAAACCGGGGTGGGGATGTTCTGTGCCAGCTCTGCCCTGATGAAGTCAAAGGGGGTAGCTATTCTTGCTCACCGTTCTTCCCAATGGGTGGTGGAAGATAACCTCAAGGACTCTCATGGTAGGTGGTTGCTTAGCCAAGTTATCCTCCTCCTCTGGTGGACATATCATTCTTGGCAATGTTTACACCCCTAACGAGGACCACAGTGTTTTTTTCACCACAGTCATCCAGGATCTCTCCTCCCTCATCCCAGCCAGCCTGTCCACTCCCATCCTAATTGGCTGAGACTTCCATTTGGTATTGGACACCTTCCTTGATAAGTCCAAACCCACTCACCAGTCTAATCCCAAAGTTCTGGCGACACTATAGGAGATGCAGGAAAAGTGGGGCCTTCCGGATATGTGGAGGAGGGTCCCCCCTACCAGGATGGACTATACCATTTACTCACATACCCACCTTACCCACAGCCATATTGATTTCTGGTTGGCTAATGTACCGGCAACCCTTGGGATATCTCTGACAATAAAATCGACAGCATTCTTATTTCGGACCATGCTCCTATTTTGACCACCTACACTCCACTGGGGCAGCAGCCATCTGACACTCACTGGAGGTACAACACCCTACTCTTCAAGGACCCAGCTTTCCACCGCATGATTTCGCAAACAGCCCACGAGTACTTTTCTCTTAATTTGGGTGGGGAAGTCCCTCTGGGTACAGTGTGGGAAACCTTCATAGCTGTACTTTGGGGTCATATAATCACCTATTCAGCATCTAAAAACAAGGCTAGGAAGGCTGAGTTAGTAGCCCTACAGTCCAAGCTTGTAGTTCTGGAAAACAGGTTTAAGTCACTTTGACCCCCCTCCTCCAAGATAGCTCCCTCCCACAGTGCATATTTGGTCTTAAATACAAAAATAATACTATCCTCCACCAGAAGGCCGAGTGGCTTCTACTTTGGGCAAAGCACGCCTACTGGGGCGGGGAAAGAAAAGCGGTAGATTGCTGGCATTCAGGTTATGCAAACAACAAGCCTCTTCATGTATCCATGTCCTATGAGACAAATCAGGTAGAACTGTCCATGAGCTCCGTGACATTAAGAAGGCTATGTAGTCCTTTTATGAATCTTTATACCAGTCCCACTCCTCCATGTCTCCTGCATGGCTGAGGCAGGACCTGGAACCATTCTGTGGGAAGTTCTTCCAGCCAACCCTCACCCCCAACCAGTGGGACAAGCTGGACTCTCCCATTACTGAAGCCAAAATTTGGCAGGCCCTTTCCTGTATGGCTTCTGGGAAATCCCTTGGTCCTGATGGCATGTCTGTGGAGCTATACTGAGCTCTAGGGGTCACTATAACTCGGCCATTACTCTTAGCCCTTCAGGAGGCCCACATGGTGGGCTCCCTCCCCCCTACTATGAGGGAAGCCCTCATTAACCTCTCCCCAAGAAATCCAATGATCTGCTTGACTGTGCAAATTAACACCCCATCTTCCTCCTGTCAGTAGACACAAAAATCCTGGCCAAGATACTGGCCTCTAGAATGTTAGATATCCTGCCCTTTATCATCTATCCCACACAAGTTGGCTTTATGCAGGGTAGGTCGAGCGCGGACAACACCAGACTACTGTTGATCCTTAAGTGGGTAGCAGCCCGGCCATCCCTACTGTACCAATGGCGGCGCTCGCTTTTGACTTCACCAAAGTCTTTGGCTCTATAGAGTGTGATTATCTCCATGAAGTGCTCCATTGGTATGGCTTTGGCCCACACTTTCAACAGTGGGTGGCTACCCTATACTATTTTCCGATTGCTCAGATCCTCACAAACACCACTATCTATGCATCATTCCCTCTGCAAAGAGGGATGCAGCAGAGCTCTCCCCTCTTCCTTCTCCTCTTTCTGGTTGCTCTAGACCCCCTAGTCCGAACTTTTATAGCTTTGGACTTTGCCACTGGACTAGGCATCGGCAGCACCTCTTATCTGGTAGCCGCATATGCTGATGACTTATTACTTACCTCTCCTGACTTTAACAATCCCTCCCGGTGGTTTTATATATCTTCCAGGACTTTGCCTTTCTCTACAGATTACGGGACAATCAGAAAATGACTCTTCTCGCCCCACTAAATGCACTTTGCACCAAAGACTGTCTCAAAGGTATGGAGCTTTTGTGGGCAGCTCATGGTTTTTTGTATCTAGGACTCTACATTCCTAATAGGTGGTCCGAGCTGGAGTCATCACATTTTTCCCCTCTTAGCTCACTTATCCACGAGATAGAGAGATGGCGTAAACTCCAACTCACTTTACCTGGC
Source organism: Neoceratodus forsteri (assembly GCA_016271365.2). Taxonomy (NCBI): domain Eukaryota; kingdom Metazoa; phylum Chordata; order Ceratodontiformes; family Ceratodontidae; genus Neoceratodus; species Neoceratodus forsteri. The sequence continues at coordinate 1,375,020,602 of CM028130.1, read as the reverse complement.
AGGGTGGCTGCAGTGCACATGCTGCTCCTCCCATGGGAGTTGTACCTTCTTAACAACCCGCTGATTCCTCTGTCCTCTAAACTATTTGTGTTCCTAGACCGCCTTATAGCCCAGTATCTTTGGGATGGGACAGCACCGAGATGGGGCAAGTGTAAACTATGGGCTCATTGGACCCAGGGAGAGCTGGGTGCCCCATGGTTCAAAGGCTACCATCTGGCCTGTATAGCTGCTTCTGCTTCTAGGTGGTTCACCCCTGGGGTGAATTGCTCCCTAACATGGGTACAGCTTGAGGTCTGTTTAGTGGCAGACTCTACTTTAGTTATATTGCTAGACCAGGCGCAGTCAGAACCTCTTCCCACCAATGGTAGCGACTCGTCAAGCATGGCATTCACTAATGTCACTTTCCCACATACCTCAGTCGGCTTGTCCCCCCCCCATGGTATGTTTCTGTGGGGAACAATAAACTTCTCAAAGTGGGAGGGATGCCTGTACATTAGCCTACATGGGAATCTCATAGTATCCAGAGGGTGCAGGACTTATGTCTGCCTGACTCTGACATCCTACTCTTTTTCAAACAATTGCAGACCAAGTTTCAGCTCCCAAGCTGGCCCAGTGGTGCTGAGTGTTGAGGTACTAGACAACACACCTCACGCCATGCCAGTGACCCCGGTTGGGGAATGAGCCTGGGCCGCCAGGGTTCGGCAGGGGGGAGAGAGAGAAGATTGAGCATCCGGAGGACTGCTCTCTTCTCTCGGGGAGGGATCCAGGGGTAGCCTGGCACAGCAGTGGCCACTGGTGGAGACCAGCAGCACTGCGGTGCACAGGGGCTCACAAGTGGGGAAGATGCTGGGCAGCTGCCTTCTGGACGTGAGTGGTAGCAGCCACATCACGGGCTGGCAACATTGCACATCCCATGTCTGGGGCGTAAACTCTACGTAAAAGCCCCACCAGCCCGGATAGGCGATGGCCATCCCAGTGCCAAACTGCCACACACCCAACACTGGAGCCCTGCTACTGCCCTTTCAGTCTCCCCAGGACCTTCATCCCGCTCGGGGTCGGGGAGAAAGTAATGCCTTTGAAGATGACAAGGTTCACAGTGGGTGGTAGAGAGGCAAAGGTGAGCGGAGGGGCCTGAGAGAGTTATGGCGCCTGGGGGAGATAAACAGAATTGGAAAAAAAAAAGTTTCAGCTCCCTGCTAAGAACTTCTGGAGATACCAACCAGCTGCGGAGTGCCATGCACGACCTGTGGACTCACTATAGCGTTGACCCCAAATGGAACTGGTTTTCATCTATACACAAATCCCCTACATTGCAAGGTCAAATAGACTGCTTTTGCCAGACCTGGAGAGATGCGCAGTTGGATCCCTCTGCCTCCAATTGACTCAAATGGATAGCTGATCTTCAGGAAAATATCCCGAAGAGATCCTGGGCTCATTATTTATGAGACGCACATCTCGTATCTAAGGACACCAAGAGACGTTTCCTTCAGCTTAAGATCCTGCTCTTTTGGTACCATATCCTCAGGGTCCTACACTCCAGGAGTTTGTTGCAGCACTCCAGTTGTTGGCACTGCCACCAACCGGAAGCCCACTTGTCACATATTCTATGGTCCTGTCCCCAAGCCTGGTATTTCTGGAGCTCTGTCACCACAGATTGGTCCAGGGTGATAGGGTCCCCTGTATCTCTGGTGGATCTGAAGCTTCTGCTGGGTGATGCCTCCTCACTTGCAGCCCTCCCCACACCTCAGCGAGAATGGCTGATGTTTGTCCTTTTGAAAGCTAAGTGGCTCTTGTTACTGCACTGGTGCCAAGTCACCTTACCCACTCAAGCAGCCTGGCAGGAAGCTTTGGCCCATCTGTCTCAACTTGAGTGCCTTTCTTATACCCACCATAATCAGTTGGACTGGTACATGGCCAAATGGGAACTATACTTATGCTCCCCTCTGTGTAAAACTCCCCCCACCCTAACCCTCCTCTCTGAACCCCTAGCACCCCCTTTTTTCTTTTTTCTCCTTTCTCCTTTTTGCTTCTAGTCTATACTGTTGGAATTATTGCTTGCTGTACTCAGAGGTGCCACTGTCACTACTAGCTGTTATAGAACTGTGACAGATTTGTTATTGGCTCATGTACGATTACAGTTCTGTGTATTCTGTATGTGGCTAACTGGGATATAATGTATTTTATGAAATCTGTTGACATGAGAACAGTTTTAAAAAAAATCAATAAAATTCTTGTATGATAAAAAAAAGAAACACAGAAATATAGAAGTTGTCAGCAGAGAAGGACCTCTTGGTCCAGCTAATCTGCCCAGTTTTCCCTGCCTACTATCTTTGGATGCCAACAAATGTATCTTCCTGTTTCCTCTTGTCCCTGTCTCCCACCTGGACATCAGCTGCAACTCAGTGTGCCTTTCCCTTTTGCAAATTTTTCGGTAGGTACATAAATTATCATGCGTACTTCATGCAGCACTCAGTTTAATGTGATGATGACCTGTCATTATTTTGCCTAATGTGCCCAGCACACCATTGGCGCTACTATGCATGATTGTCAATACTGGCCAGTCTACTGTAGACCCATGTTCAGGAAATCACTGTGCTCATTTGCTGGACAGCTGTGCTCTGCATGTGCATATGGCATTAGGATTATCCCTTGTATGGTCCATCATATGCCCCTTTGTATGGGGTGTGGCTGAAAGTACAGTTTTAAACTATTTATAGCCACCTACTCTATTTTGCAGCACTTGCTTCTATACTTTAGGACACACCTGGCAGAACCATAACTGATAAGTGTCTACTGTTTCCGAAAGAATTGCTTGTAAATTGCTATGCTGCTTTTTCCAGGTCTGCACTTTGGATTTCAAATGCTGCTGCTGCCATGATGATTTTACCCTTCTCAGTGGATGAACTATGGCATAAAAATCTCGAGAAGGTAAGTAAAAGATATCATAGCAACTAACTGTGTATTTTCGACAGGTGATTGAGGTGCTCATTATAGCAGGCAGCTGGCAGGGGTGCTGGCTGTGCTAACATACTCTGGAAGTGGGGGTGGTGTTAACTTCAGGTGCACCTTTTTTTGGAGCTGTTGCATTAACAGTTTAAGAGGGATGTGAGTTGTCAGGCAGTGTTTCTTCACTGAGAGTGTTGGATGTAAGTAACAGTTCTCTAGTGTGGGTAGTGTGCCACGTGTCTGATTTTAGACAGGATAACTCTGATTCATAGGGTCCTTATCCAGATATCCATTCATCAAGTCTAGCATCACTTAATGTAGTCTGGTTTTTAGCTTATGTTCAGGGAGGGATCACAACCCTTGACAACTGACAGTATCAAATCATGTAATGTTTTAGCTGAATGTCCAGGTTACCATGACGTTCTTCTGATTCCATGTTTCCCTGTGTGCTTGTGGAACTCTCTGTATGATTTTCTTTTCGGGTATATCTGTAAGGCTCTATAGATGCTGCTGCTGCTGCCATGATCCTGATGTAGTCCGCCAGCCCTGTGGCTTCATGGTGTGTCCATCACAAGTGCCAAGGTAAGTACTAATGTTATTTATACTTTGCTATTTTTTTCTGACTAATCATTTGATGGGAATGGGATAGGTGTATATTCAGACTGACATCAAGGCAGGTGGGTGCTGCTGCAGGCACAGATCAGATGTGATGGCAGATTAGGCAGTGAGAGGATGTTCAGACTTGTTGGGCCAGCCTTCTGGGCCCTCTACTAACCAATGACCTGTTTCCCTCTGTGTTTGTGGAACTCTCAGTATGATTTTGTTTTCAAGTCTGTCTGTAAGGCAAGACCTGACCCACCATTAGTTCATTAGGAGCTCAGGAGAATGACGGTGCTGACTACATGCACTTGTGTTTGTGGAGGAGATGCAAAGTAGCAGGGCTGCACAGCGAGTTTTATATTTTTAAAAGGTATGCCACCTACTGCCTGAGAAGTGCTGCTTTACCAGAATATCTTACTGTTGCATTGTCTTTCAGTTCAGTTTTTATTTTCCCTGCCCCTCTCTTTCAGTATTGGAAGGAATGCTGTGGGAAGGTGAACCACTGAGGCTAGACCAGAGTGGGGGAGAGAAGGCCATTCAAATGGCCCAGGCAGAGAATTTGTCTGTTCTAAAACAAAACTTAACAAATCAAAATTGAACTGAGCTGAATCGGGCTGATTGTTTGACTGTGGAAAGAGGTGTTTGGATTAGAGAGTGGAGTCTAGAAACTGAGGGGAGAAGCTGCGCCATGGGTTAGTGGAGCTACATAATTCCCTACGCTCTTTGGATTATTACAGTCGGTGTTTGCAGTAACCATGGAGAAACTACACTCAATGGTACCTAAAGGAAAGTATTCTGCTTATACTCTAAAAAGTGTTGGAGTTATACATTGGGTTTTATTTGCTTTCTGTTTGCCCTCTGTCCTTTTTTCTCATTAGATTACTCTTATTTCTTATATGGCATATTTCACAAAGGAAACAGCACATACTTTAGCACATATTTTATAGCAAAACAAGCAGCAATGTGTCAGCATATCTGTGGCAGAGAAATGGCTGTTTAGTGTACATATTTTAATGAAGTTTTACTAAAATCTTTCCCTTGAAAGTTTGGTACATTATATTCAAATATTTGTATTTTTTATTTTCACGACACTTGCCTCTGAAGTACTCATGGGACTAGGAGGCATATATAGTGCAGGTGCTACTTTGGGCATTCAGACTTCCCAGCATCCCCATTCTGACAAAATCATTTGCTGCAGTGCTTCTCTGCATTGCTGCTAATATGAAAGTTTTATGCGCATAGAACTCCTGGCTGAATTTAAATGTTGTGGAATAGTTATCAGTGCTCTAGTCTGAGGTCATTGTTTGCATATATATGCTATGCTCGGTGGTCCCATTGTGATAGAGGGATGCATATTGATAACTTTTAGCTGTTTGCAATAAACCGAGTAGAAGCATAGTGATTATGTTACCACAGAAGCTTTGGGTGATTAAATCTCATTGTTTAAAAGTGAGTATTTTAAAATTTAGCTCTGATCTTTGAAGTCATTTTATTAGCTTTCAAAGTGTATATATAGTATTAAATTAAAGACAAGGGGCCTGTGTATAAAGTGCTTAGATATATTTACATTAATAGACCCGTGTAATTAAAAACTTTTATTTTTCTTTTTTAAAAACAAAACTTAGTGCTGGAAGTTTGGGGTACAGCAAAAAGAGCAAGATTGTTCAAGTCAAGTCAAGTCAAACTTTATTTATAAAAGGCGCCTTTCCAAAACCAAGGTGCCTGTACATGACACAATAAAAATGATGTAACTAAAAAACATTAAAATTAATCCAATCCTACAATATTTAAAAATCATTATATGCAAGGTTAAAAAGATAAGTTTTTAATGCCCCCTTAAAGGTTTGGACAGTCGGGCAATCTCGTACCTGGCAAGGTAGAGAATTCCACAGGGTTGGGGCCATAAAACTAAAAGATCTGGCCCCAGAGGTCTTCAAACAAACCCTGAGAGTCTCTAGCAATCCCTCATCGGTGGATCAGAGAGAGAATGAGGGACAGTAGGGATGAAGGAGATCTTTCAGGTAGCCAGGTCCCTGATCGTGTAGGGACTCATAGGTCAACAAACCAACCTTGAAGGTGATTCACCAAAATATTGGCAGCCAATGCAGTCCGCGGAGCACAGGCATTATATGACTGGACCTAGAGGAACCAGTCCATAGCCTGGCTGCCACATTCTGCACTAGCTGCAAGTGGTGAATATCAACCCCCAGTAGCCCAAGATAAAGGGCATTGCAGTAGTCAAGACAGGAGGTAACAAAGGCGTGGACCAAAGTAGGAAGATTATCAGGAGGAACCAGGTGCTTCACCCGGGCGATGTTTGACAACTGCCAACACCTGGGATTTAAGTGTCAAACAGTCATCAAATACAATGCCCAGGTTCTGCACCCAGTCTGAGGTAGTTAGCTGAACACGACCAAGCCATAAACCTGAGGGAGATCCTGCCAACAAACCCACCTCCCGGCGACCTGGGTCCACAACCAACACCTCACTTTTTACTGGATTCAACCGCAGCCAACTCACATTCATCCAGTCCTGGATTTCATCCAAACAGTTGTTAAAGACCAAAAAGGCAGCATCTTGGTCAGGCACAAAGGACATGTACAGTTAAGTGTCATCTGCATAGCAGTGAAAGCTCAAACCGTACCGCCTAATGATTGCTCCCAATGGCAGCATGTACACCGCAAACAACATGAGTGCTGAAATGGAGCCCTGTGGCACCCCATAGGATTAGAGGAATGATGCAGAGGAAAAAATCCCAGACACCACCCTCTGAGTCCTACCCTCGAAGAAAGATCGAAACCAACTGAGGACTGTACCAGACAGCCCACAGATAAACTGCAGGCACTCCAGTAGCACACCATGGTCCATGGTGTCAAATACTGCACAGAGATCAAGAAGGACTAGGATGGAATAGGTCCTTCGATCTCTCGCTATTAGGAGGTCATTTAGTACCTGGACAAGAGCTGTCTCAGTACTATGTCTCTTCCTAAATCCGGACTGGAGAGAATCATAGACATTGTGATTGGTCAAATGATCATCCAGCTGTGACACGACCACCTTCTCAATAACCTTTCCCACAAAGGGCAGGTTAGAGACAGGCCTGCAGTTAGCCAGACAGTCCGAGTCCAAGGAGGGCTTCTTAAGAAGGGGCTGAACCACAGCCTCCTTCAGAGGATTTGGAAAAACCCACCTCTCCAATGGCCTCCAGACTATCTCAGCAAGGACTGGGCTGACTTTATCTGCACAGCCCACTAGGAGATGTGTAGGGGCAGGGTCCCAACCACAGTTGGTTGGACGCAATAATTGGATGACCATCACAATGTCATTGATTGTGGGAAGGCTGAAGTCAGATCACACAAACCGGGTGTCCGACATCTCCTACCGACCATCACAACTCCCACTAGGGAGGGTCGAGCAGATATCCGACCTGATTGTAGCAACCTTATCTGAAAAGAACTGAGCAAACTCCTCACACCCTTCTTGAGAAAAGGCTCTTCTGGACTGAAGACAGATTGGATTGCACAATCTGTCCACAGTCCAGAAAAGCTGAGCTGGTCTATTCTGTGCAGCAGCAATTTCTCCGGACAGGAATTCTGCCTTCTTATGAGAGATTGCTGATTGATAGACCACATAATGGTCCATCAAACTAAGTTTGTCACAATCCAGACCCGATTTCCACCAGCACCTCTCTAATCTTTGTCCAGCTCTCCTCCACTCCCTTAGAGTCTCATCAAACCAAGGAGACCTAGGGCGAAGAGTGAGGGGATGAACACAAACCGAAGCAATGGAACCCAGGTCCCCTGCTACCACCTTATTATAAGCAAGTACCAAATCCCCTGGGTCTATGCAATCACTCGGTAAACCTGATAGGTCCAGCACCGCCATCAGACCATCTGGAGAAACACCCCTCAAAGGGTGGTACCAGACCATCTCCATAGGGGCTGGTCTACTAGGGGTGGCCTCAAAACTGAATCCAATGGAGTGATGGTCAGACTACCAGACTGGTTCCACCACCAAATCAGATATATCCATCCCCAGTAGGAACACCAAATCCAATGAATGACCACCAATATGGGTTGAGGAGGAAATAACCTGTGTGAAGCCCAGTTAAATCATTAACTGGTAGAAGTCTTGACCAAACTGCGAGAGTTCATCATTGAACCAGGCATTGAAATCCCCCAGAACCAACCATCTGGGGGTTCCCAATGTCAGGTCGACAATGAAGTCTGCGACTTCCTGCAGGAAAATATTCCCATCACCTGGTGAATGGTAAACAAGAAGAATCCTGCACCCAACACCCTTGCCCATGATATATTGACTCTGAACAGCAGAACAACACTGCTAGAACTTTACCATCATGTAACCTAACACAAGCTTCACTAAAGCACCTCATTTTGTGCATTGGTGGCATATTAAGAAAGAAAGGTGGATGAGATCGGCCCCACCACAGTTGTTCTTCACGTATTACTGTCATCTACAAAAATGGACTACCAAGTGTATTTCTGGTGACTTTTAATATTCCTGTGTAATACTGCTACGAAAAGCATTTTTATAAGTGTTTTTTTAAGAAAGGAGTTTTCTTGATAAAACATTAGTTATTTATACTGTTCTTAAGTGTTTTATAGGGGTGCTACTGTTTGTTTTTTCTCCCTTTTTCTGAAATTCAGTATTTCCTGTTTCAGTAATGGTGTACACTAGAAAATAGATCACTGAGGCAGAAAAAGAGATTTGTAATTTGGAATCACAAGATCTCAGCTTAATTCATGGCAAAACAAATATTCAGAGTACACAAATAAACTGCATCATGATTTCTGACACAGCTGTTAAAACAAAATGTAGGATTCTTAATGAACCACGTGAATCAGAATTGATTAATCAACCTTGTATGGGGACTGATGTGAAGCTGATAAATAAGAGAGGGGGAAAACTGCCTACAAAATAAAAAAAAAATAAAGGAGAAAAAGGGCAAAAAACAGAAAAAGCTTAAACAAATTAGGATTAGTAATGTACTGTATTTATAAGAAATTCAGCCATTAATAGATCAAGGGGTTGTCCTGATTTGACCACTATGACTGCTCCTTTAGAAATATTTGATAGGGAGAAACAGCAAGGGAATGCAGAACTCTGTAAAGAGCTTTCTAGACTTTCATCAACTCCCAAAATTTTGTGGGAAGGAAATCCTTCTTTTCATTCTGAGGCACACAGTAAATTTTCAAATATCTCAGTAGAAACAATTAAAAAGAATACTAAAGCAACTAGTGCTGATTTGGCTAACAGGATAAAAGGCTCCATTGTTTCCCATAAGGAGCTGTCCATAGATTTTTATTATGATTCCTTTTCAGAGAATACTTATACAAATTCCTTGGTCTTTTTCCCTGAGCCTCTAGGTGCTTCAAATAATTACAACTGGAATACAGACTTAAGGGACATAACGATGGGTATTCAGGAAACTATAAAAGGCTTAAAAACGCTTGAATCAAAAGATAATAATAGAATTTCTTGTAGTCCACATATCAATCAGTCCATATGTACTAAGGGTAATAAAGATTTTGTTTCATCGTATCCATTTAGTTTAGATGAAGTGTTGAAAAAATCAATAAGAGATACTTGGGTAGCTCACTTAATGATACTTGATCATTTAATTGGTGTTTGTAACAAACTGGAAACTTTAAAATGCATCATAGCAATTAATGGCTCCAGATTGGATGAAGCCCTTAGCAAATTAAACAAATGAATTCTGATAACCAGTTCTCCGTCTATACCTTTGGAAGAAGTCTTATAATTTAGACCAGCCTTCTCCATGATACATATTCCTGACTCTACATTAAAAAATAAGAAAGCCAAAAAACGAAATAGAAAGAAAAAACTAAGAAAGTAGCTATCAGTTTCATAACCTCAGTTAAAAAAAAAATACAAAATAAACACAAATGTAATAAACCCAGGACAAAGTGCCCCACTCCAGCCATTATAGGGTCTTTAAAAATGAAACTCAATGATAAGGAAGTTGGAAATTCTGTTAATCAGAAGAACCATCAACAAAGTTTGGAGACGTTGACTGAACAAGGATCAACTGAAGTAGTAGATGATCAAATATCTATGGATCTTTTGACCCATATTAATCAACAGATGAACTTATGTGAAGAAGATCTGAGGGCCTTTAGACAAGATTGGCAGAATTGGCGAAATGAGACTTCAAATCATATGATACCTTTGATAAAAAGCTCATATGATAAGGAAACCACTAAAACCCCTCAAATTTTGGGAGATGATAGGAAAGTAGTTGATATACTGGTCTGTGCTATTATGTATCTATATGGTTATACCTGGAATTAAGCAATTTCCCTTTGTCAGAACAAAACAAAGATTGTTCACCTTTAAAGGGCAGTCACTGGTGCTGATATTAATGAGAGTGACATTGTACAAATCTGGGAAGATAGAGACTGTCATTTTCATAGCTGTGTGTATATTTTCTGTTCTAATGCTAGGATTGCAAATCAAATATGGTTAAATAATAAATTATTAAGAGCTCAAGGATATTCAATAGAATTTATAAATAGGAAAAAAAATGAACCAGTCTTATTCTATAAGTTTGTTAGATATATTAGCATATTTGGACTAAAGACCATTCCAAATGAAATAAGTTGAAAAATTCTGTGGTTATTTTTTTTACACACACATTGAAAAATCACAGCTTCAGAGACTGAAATCAGCAAGACTCATAGACATAAAACTTTAACAGTACAGGACAAGTTGACATAGGATTTAATACAGAGGAAGTTATAGATAAAAGAGCTCCTTTATTAGATCCTGCTGGGAGACATATTGTAGACAATAATATCTTATGTTTAGTTTAGTTTAGTTTATTGGTCTAGGAATTAATACCTTTGAGCCGGGGCTCTTTTACAAAGGTTCCACATCACATAGAACATAAAACAAAAAAAAAACAATACATGTAATAACAAAAATGTTACATAAAAAGATTTGTTCAGCAATTTACAAAGGCAGTAATAAATCAACAACTATTTTTCCAAGAAAGAAAGATACTCAGAGGCATTTGAGGAAGATTAGAGAGGGAAAAGTAGGAGGAGCTAGAGGGAGAAGGAGAAGAAAGAGAGAAAGTAGAAGAGAGATTCAGTAGCAGACAGGACCAGTTAGTGGTATTCCGAGTGTCTTAGCCAAAATGACAGGCCATGTTGAGGGATGGACAGTGGAGGGATAAGTCTTTAGTCAAAGCAGTCACAGGAGCTGGTGGCAGAGAGGTGGGCAGAGAGCATGGATTTGAAAGCTCCCAGTGATGTGGAGGATAGAGTAGGTAAGCTAAGGGCATTGTACCAGGTTGGGGCCCTGTAGGCAAAAGATCTTTGTCCCTGAGCAGTCCGGCATCTGGGGACCAGAAAAGGTTGTTGCTCAGATCTTCTGGTGGGATGTGTGCCATTATTCAGACAGAGTAGGTCTTGGATACACGGTGGAGTCAGTCCCAGGATTGATTTTTTTGCCATCAAGCAGGTGAGATACACGAGGCAATTGGAGAGTTGTAACCAGCCGGTTTCAGAGTAAAGCTCACAGGTGTGGGTCCGTCTCTGTGCACCAGTGAGGAGTCGACATGCCTTGTTTAGTGCGGTTGAGATGTGTCTTAGTGCCGAGGTAGTGGCTGAGCCATAGATAATTAGGCCATAGTCTATGATTGCAATTATGGAGCTTTGTATAGCAATCCTCAGGGCAGCTTGGTTAAGGAATTGGCGGTTTCTAAATAGTATTCCTAGGCATTGGTTCACTGTTTTCGCCGTATTGTCTATGTGGGTCACAAAGGTAAGACCTTGATCAAAGGTGATGCCAAGGTATTTGAAGGTATTCACTTGTTCAAGTGTATTTCCAGTGGAAGTTTTAATAGTGAGTGGAATATGTCTATTTCTGTTTTGATGATTAGTGAAAAGTATGGCTTTTGTTTTTTTGTGGTTTAGTTAAAAACCCTGATTAGAACCCTGTTTCTTTATGGGTTAAGCAGCGCGGGTAATAAAAATGATAAAAAAACTCAAATTATTATTGACAGATCTATTGGAGTAACTGTTAGATATTTCAATTGTGGATCAAGGAGCATTAATTACACATAGGTGTGATATAGACATGTAAACTGATCAGGTACAGATTACAATAAAATATGATAGTTTGTATAATAACATTCTGGATAATCTGACAATGTTGGATGCAATGGGCTAGACGTGTTCCCTGCTGCCTCTTTTAGTGAACATAGTTTGAGTAGTATTTCAAAGGACAGCATTATTTGCCATAATGTGAAGTTGAATAGAAGGGAACAAATAACAAGATCAAAATTAACATACAATGTTTCTTTATCAAACCAGTTTGAAACATTATGCCCACAAGAAAATTGACTTGCAAATGTTGGTATACTGGATAGATCAAATGACATAGTTCAAAATACAAATATTTTAATTTTATCATGGAATATAGCTGGCTCAATTGTAAACTTTGCTGATAAGGAATGTAGAGAGTTTTTGAGTAAGGCTATACTAGTATGCTTACAGGATACCTGGCATCTAGTGGATAATGATGTTACACTAAATGGGTACTGTACCATTCAAATCCCAGGTTAAAAAAAAAACATAAGTTAGGCAGGCCATCTGGTGGCCTAGTCACATGGGTTAAGATTATGAAGGGAATTAGGGCTGAACTTTTATTTATAAATCCCTGTTCTCAAACTATATATATTAAAATAAGTTCTTTAGAATTCTGCCTTATTAATGTTTATATCCCTGCTTATTATTCAAAGTATTACTACCTGGAGATCTGGGTAGAGTTAGAAGAAGTTATTCATAAAGCTTGGGCAACAACTGCATGTGAAAACATACTATTATGTGATGATTGTAATGCAAGATTGGGAAAATATGATGGTTTCTCTGATAGTGATATCCAGAATTGGAGGTTTGATAATGCCTATAAACTGACTAGGGCCTCACAGGACAGTAATACTAATAAACAAGGTAAAAAGTTAATTGACATTTTGGAATCATATAATTTAGTCCCGCTTAATGGCAGAATTGCAGGAGATACCAGGGCCATTACGCACGTTACAATTTTTTTGGCCCCTGAGTAGTTGATTATCTATTCTGGAACAATGTCATGGATATATGGGAACTGTGTAAAGTAATACCAAGATGTGATAGTGACCATCTCCCACTGATTTTGAGGTATAAATGCTTAGATATAAAACAGACTGAACATCAACATTATAACCCTGAGATATGAAATAATGTAAAGGTTAAATGGAAACATGAACATAGTAACAAAATCATTTTTTTAATTAAAAAGTTCTTCTCAAGCTTTGATTGTGTTGTGAGTAATGGGTCCTTTCTAGCAAAAAAGCTAGTTGTCTGCTTTGAAGCTACCAGAGAAATTCTTAAGACAATCTTTAGGTTACCTAAGAACCATAACACCTGGTTTAATAATGAATGCTTTTTTGCAAAAAAAGAATGAAATCAATTAATCAGACATACATGTAAAAATAAAAAAAATGCAATATAGGGGTTTGAACCAAGCAATGGAATTGTATAAAAAATTGTTCAAGCACAAAAAAATAGAATTTCAACTCGCACAATGGGAAAGGATGTTGACAGCTTTTAGAAATAAAGATCACTGGGCTTATTGGCAGATGGTAGCCAAAGGCACCTATAATCAAAGAAATCATATAGACTCTTTTATATCAATGGAAGCTTGGATAAAGTACTACTTGACAATATTTTTTGAACCAAGTGAACAGATCAACTTACCTAGAGTAGATTTTGACATGTCATCTTTTTAATTTTTGTTTATATACAGAAGTGTTTTTGGCAATAACTTCTATGAAAAAGAACAAAGCTCCATGCCCAGACTTAATACCTGTGCAAAGAGTTGCTCCACAGCACCAAAACTGCATCTCAGCCAAGAAAAGGATTTTGAACTTATGACACCTGATCGCTAATTGGTCTAGGTTTCTAGTGACTTTTACTGCTGGCTGTTGAGGCGTTTAGATCTACCATGGGAAGTTACAGCTGTTTCCTCGGTGTGTCACTAGTTTTACTAGTGCTCAGCTCAATTCTTCAGAACCTTCATCCCTCCTTAAAGTGGAATGACCCTTGCGCTTCTCCCTGTCCTGTGTCCAACAGCTCCTTTCAGGTAGCCATTCTGGACTATTGGGCTACTCAGCTGTCTCTGCCGGGATTGGGACATCTCCCGAGCAGCCTCTGCAGATTACTCCCCATCCAGACTCGAGACTTACTAAACATGGCAAATTCCTGCCAGAACACTAGTGGCTGCAACACTAGGCCAGTATAACACCAGGAGTGGGTACAATCCTACCCATCAACACCGTTTTCCCTATCGCCCAAAAAATAGTGTTGACAAATTACAGTTTGCTGCCTTAAAAAGAATCCTGCTTCTTTTACTATTGTGCTCAGGCAATGTTGAACTCAACCCAGGACCATTAGTCACCCTTGCTTCTCCATCAGACCTGGCAGATATCAAAGAAATGTCTTTTATGCATCTTAATGCCTGTAGTTTGCTGAAAAAGTTCACCCTTATCCAGGCTTGGGTGAGCCACACCCTACCTGACATCCTAGTGATCACTGAGACCTGGCTTAGGCCAGCCACCCCAGACAATGAAATCAATATCCAAATGATTTACTCTTTCGAGCGGATAGGCAATCAAGAGGAGGTGGGGTGGCAATTTATGTAAGGGACAAATACTCAGCTGCATGCATAGATGCATCATCCTCTCCCAAAGAATTTGAGTGCTTGACCCTAAAGATCAAACTTTCTCCTTCCTGTGCACTCTCTGTAATAGGCAGCTACAGGCCCCCTTCTGCCAGGCCTCATCTCCTGTTTCACCTCAGTTCCGTAGCGGGGCTCAGTTCCTTGGAAGCCATTATTCTTGGTGGCCTGAACTACAATTGGCTATCAAGTGCATCAGCTCCCTCGAAATCCTTTTGTGACACTCAAGGGCTGGTGCAACTCATTGGCGAGCTTAATAAAAAGAACCTCAACAACTGATCCCTCTTAGATGTAATTTTGGTTAGCAAGCCACATCTGTTCGCTCATGTTGAAACATTTTTCTCAGACATTAGCGATCATTGTATAATCACCACCATTAGATCCATGCACAACCCACAGTTTGTGGAAAAGTTCTCTATCAAGAGGTGCAAGCGTAACTTCGATTTGCTTGTATACATCCACGATTTGAAACATTCACTGTGATGGCAGGAATTCTTTCTAGCCAAAACGGTTAACAGGGCATATACTATTTTTTACGATATTTTAAGTGAGGCTTTAAATAAGCATGCACCCTTGGTTAAGGTGCAGGTCAGGACCAACACCTGCTGTTGGTTCTCGCCTGAGCACAAAGCTTCCCTGTTACAAAGGGATACTTTATGGAAAAAAGCCTGAAGAAGCAAGAATGACTCGGATTGGTGTCTTTTTAAGAGATCACGTAACAAGTGCACCAAGTTGGTCAGCGCAACCAAGGCTGCCTACTATCGTTCGGAGCTAGCCTCTGCCTCAAGAAATCCTTCAAAGCTGTGGAAATATTAAAAGACATGTCTAGGCACACACTTGGTAATCCCATTCCAGTAAAAATTAAGTCCAGTGGCAGCGTTATCTCTAACTGATTGGAAATATTGGAAGCCCTCAATAACCATTTTGCAATGGCAGGGCTAGCATTTGATACTTCCTCTGCCAATGACCTCCGCACAGCTCAGTGCCTACCAACCCATGAGTCCTCCTCTACCGAGGAGGCCTTCTCCCTCCTGCCTGTCTCTCTAAAAGAGGTGGAAGACCTATTGCTGCAAATGGACACCAGGAAGGGAGCAGGCTCCGACTTCATAGAGCCATACTCTCTGAAATGTGCCTACCATGTGCTTGTGGTGCCAATCGCCCTCCTATTCAACATGTCACTCTCCCAGGGTAATGTCCTCCCGCAATGGAAAATACCCCCTGTCATCCCTCTATTAAAAGCAAGTGACCCCTGCGATCTAAATAATTACAGACTGATCTCCCTCCTCCCCATTCTGTCTCAATTACTAGAAAAAATAGTGTGTGGCCAGCTAGGGGTATACTTAGAATCCAAAAGCCTATTAAACCCGGCTCAGTCTGGATTCAGAGCAAAGCACAGCATCATAACAGCCCTAGCTAAGGTGACCAATGATTGGTTCCTAGACCTTGACAACAAGAAGCACGTCTGTGCCATTTTCTTGGATCTTAGTAAGGCATTCGACACAGTTGATCACAGCCTGCTTCTTTCCTCCCTAAGCACCTTAGGCCTGGACCATAAATCTATGTGCTGGTCTGCAGATTACCTCTGAGAATGGAAGCAGCAGGTTAAAACTGAAGGTGATCTTTCTCCATTAAAACCTATGCTGAGGGGCGTGCCCTAGGGCTCTATCCTTGGTCCCCTCCTCTTTGCAGTCTACATTAATAACATCAATGACCCCATCAAAAAAGCCAACATCCACTTATTTGCGGACTACACTGTACTGTACTTGAGTCGTCCCACTCCAGAAGCAGCCTGTGAAGACCTCCAAGCTGAATTTAACCTTCTACAATACCAGCTCATAAACAAAAAGGTTTTGCTCAATGAGAAAAAGACAAAAGCCATGCTCTTCTCCCCCTCCTTGCATGCGCAATTCCTGCTGGGGGGGGGCTATCCCACAAATTACCACTGCTCTTGGAGAAACACTAGAGTATGTAGCTAAATTCAAATATCTAGGAGTTTGGCGCGATCATAAACTTTCCTTTGCTGACCATCTCAAAGAACTACAGAAGAAACTAAAGCAAAGATTAGAACCATTCTACAGAATTAACCACCTGCTCACAAAGGAAGCCAAGATTCAACTGGTTCAAGCTACCTTCCTATCTTTAATAGACTATGCAGACCTGCTATACAGCCACTGCACTGCCTCTGTACTGGCTAAGCTGGACATCCTCTACCACAGAGCTATCAGGTTCATTACTGGCCTTCCACTTTCCACACACCACTGCATCTTGTACTCACCATTAGGCTGGACTTCCCTTCACTATAGAAGGAATGGAAATGCCGCTCTATGGGCCTTCAGAGTGGTGACCAACAAGCTCCCCTCATATGTCTCAGATTGAATTCTCTGGAGTCTGTTAGGCACCTACGCTCTAAGGAGCTATTCCCTAATTGCCCTCCAAGTTCCAAGGGTCAAAACTCATTTCGGCAAAGCTGCTCTAAGCTTCTTTTTACCCACACTGTGGAATGGTTTACAAAGGAACTTGCAGCTAAGCTGCCCTGTTAGCCTGAATATCTTCAAGGCACTCTATGATCGCTACATGAAAGCACCTTGCAAATGTTTTCCTCACCGCTAGCCCACTAATTCCGTAACTCCCCCTTTCCATGCTGATGTTCGCCATGTTTCTAACCCTGGTTCTCACTCTTTCCCTATTAACTCTTCCTGCTTCACCCACCCTTCTCTGTCCAAGCCAGCCTGGCTAAAATCCCACCCCATCCATAGTAGTGTCCCAATGATCCACCCCCTCCTCCATCATTATCATAATAAACAAGTACACGACAGCCATCGTCACTTTCTGTGGTTTTAGCCCAATTTTTCCCACAGTCGTTGGTAATATATCCCTCCTCTTCTTTAACTCTCTAACCTGCCACCCCATACATGGCCTCTTTCCCCTATATGTGTAGTTGCCGGCTGCCTCACTTAAAAGATCTCTGCTTATAACCCGTGTATGCCTATGGTTGATTGTACATCTGCTGACTTCTTCAATTGTAAAATAATGCTGTTTTTTTTTTATTATTTATTTCAACCTTGTACTGTACTGTATATACTGTATATACTTTTTCTTCCTTGTATATTATTGCTTTTTGTATACCTGCTTCTGTACTGTACTTTGATGTATTTATGACCAGGTCCACCTTGCAAATGAGCCTTGCTCAATGGTGCCCGCCTGGATAAATAAAGATTTTGATTGATTGACCACTGCACCGATGGGCTACTGCACTGCACTGCTTTTATCCCCAGGTCTGGGGGTGCAGGAGCCGACTGCTGGCTGACCTGTCAGCCCGCTCCACAGTGAAGAAGTGAAAAGAAAGTTGAGATAAAGAAGGGGGATAAAACCTTTTATAGGTACATTTGTGAGTGAAGAAAGACAAAGAGAGGGATAGTGAGGCTTAATAAAAGGGAGGGGGTTGGACAGCGGGTGACAGTGAAAAGGTAGAGATACTGAAGGAATACTTTTGTTCAGTATTCACAAAAGAAGAGGTGGGGGACATACCTAAACCAAACAACAGAAGCACTCTGGATAGGGGGGTCAATACCAGTCCATTCACAGAAGAAAGGATCTTGAAACAACTCCTAAAATTCAAGGTGGACAAGGCATTGGGGCCTAATGGGATTCACCCCAGACTTCTAAAAGAACTAAGGGGAGAACTAGTGACACCACTGACTACCCTTTTTAACAAATCATGGGAGGAGGGAGTGGTACCTGAGGACTGGAGGAGGGTGGATGTGATTCCTCTTCACAAAAGTGGAGCAAGGCAGAGGCAGGAAACTACAGACCTGTTAGTTTGACCTCAGTGGTAGGGAAAATGATGGAATCACTTCTGAAAGAACAAACAGTTGAGTACCTAGAGGCCAGTGAGGCACAGGACCAAAGGCAGCATGGATTCACATTGGGAAGGTCATGTCAGATGAATCTAATAGCTTTCTTTGACTGGGTGACCAAAGTAGTAGACCAGGGAGGGTCTGTGGACATGGCCTACCTAGACTTTAGCAAGTCATTTTACACAGTCCCACACAAAAAAATTAATAATCAAGTTAGCCAGCCTGGGATTGGGTCCCAGGGAGGTAGCCTGGGTAAAACATTTGCTGGACAACTGGATGCAGAGGGTAATAGTAAACAGAGTCCACTCCAAAGAAAGTGGGGATTACTAGAGGGGTACTGCAGGGTTCAGTACTGGGGCTGGTCCTCTTAAATGTCTTTATAAGTGACATTGCAGAGGAAATGGAAGGAAAAGTATGCCTCTTTGCAGATGACACAAAAATCTACAACAGGGTTGATACACAAGGGGGGGGTGAAAAGGATGAGAAGGGACTTGGCAAGGTTGGAGAACTAGTCAAAAGTATGGCATGTTAGATTCAGTGCAAAGAAGTGCAAAGTAATGCACCTGGGAGACAAAAACCCACAGGAAGTGTACACAATTGGGGGAGTGTACTAACAACAACAAAAATGGAAAAGGACCTGGGGATATTCATATCAGATGACCTAAAGGTAGTCAGACAATGTGAGAAGGCAGTAAGGATGGCTGGGGGGGGATACTGGGATGTATAGGGAGAGGCATCATCAGTAGAAAACAGGAAGTTGTTATCCCTCTGTACAGACAGTTGGTGAAACCCCATCTGGAGTACTGCGTGTAGTTCTGGAGACCCCATCTCCACAAGGACATAGACAGGATGGAGACAGTCCAGAGGCGGGCAGCTAAAATGGTGCAGAGTCTGCAACAGAAGCCATGCGAAGAAACTTTCAGGTACCTCAAGGGAATCAACAAAGTCCAAGAGGGTAGCATCTTTCAGAAAAAGAGATGTGCAAGAACGAGGGGACACAATTTGAAGATAGATGGGGGACGGCTCAGGGACAACGTGAGGAAGTAATTTTTCACAGACATGCTGGTGGACGCATGGAACGACCTTCCTAAGGTGGTCGTGGGGTCAAAACCAGTGGGGGAATTCAAGAATGAATGAGTGACGTAAGGTGATTATGTTGGGGGGTAAGAAGAACGAGGCTGTTGGTTAGCTAGGATCTGCAGCTTATCGAATAAGTAAGGAAATTTACAGACTAGGTGGGCCAAACGGTCCTTATCTGCCATCAAAGTCTCTGTTTCTGTGCACACTGCAGTGCCCAAGCACAGCAATGAATATAGCATCATGGATAGTGCAGCCCTAAATGGGACCCAGCTCTATCCAGGGCACCAGGTATGGAGCTGCGCACTAGTGGTTGTTGTTTGTGGGTGGAAAGGACACAAAAGACAGACACACAACACAGCTGCTTAACTTTAACTGTATTAAAAAGCAAGAGGCCCTACAAACAGGATGTGTAAAAGGGGCAGGTAAATGGGATGGGGAAGGGAGGAAACATGAGATGAAAAATGTCCAGCAGGGGTGGGACAGAACTGGACTGCCTGTGCTGCAGGCATACTCAAGGCACAAGTGGTAGAGGTCATGGTGCTGTAGCCAGTACTTGTATTGGCTCTGGGATGCCACCAGCTCCTGGATGGCTCTGGTTATGTCATCTAGCCAGTTAAGGATCAGGTGCAGTTGCCACACCAGCCTGTGTAGTAAGTCATCACTCCCATTGTATGTCTCCAGCTGCCAGCAATGTCTGGGACTCCTCCGTTCACCTACTGATAGAAAGACAATGAACTCAGTCAGCTGTACACACAGGATGGAGCATGCAGGTGTTGCCTAAAGTACATGGTCAAGGTACACCAAACCAGCACTTGTGCCACCATGCCACACAGGGATGTCGGGGGTCTGACATCCACAGTGAAACAGATGTGACATACCAGGGACAGCCTGCGGGCCCAAACACTAGATGAGTGCACATTCAACAGCCAATGTCATGCAACACCAGAGCAGGTATAGACGTGGCATGGACACACAACATCAGTGGGTATGACAAAGGAATGACTGTGGCATATGCATCAGCAGCAACACACCAGGGGCCGATAAATGGTGTCTTGTCCTGAGTGGCATGGAGGTGTGCGCAGACAACCCACGGCCATTGACCAGGCAACCAGCATATACTTAAACCCTGGTGTGCAGTACACAGACGTTCAGGTTTCTCTCTGGGTCACTGCCAGGACGGGGCACAGGCACACACAAATGTTGCACACAAAACAGCTGAACGTTGAACGTACTAGCAGGTGACATTGCGTGCATCAACTATGGTGCACATGACTGCATCAGTGGTGTACATGGCAGGGCATTAGCCACATTGTGCACCAGTCAGCACACCACCAATGTATGCTGCGCTGCAGCCTGAACATGTCCAACACCTCTTTAGGTGCTGGTACATGTTACATATAGTGTGTCCTGAATCAGGCCATGCCATCATGATACCCGGACATATCCAGATGGGCCCTTCTATGGTGGTTACCTGTCCTTTCTATATACCCCAACAGTCACTGCATGTATCAGCTGTACCCTACCTGACTGAACATAAGGGGCAACTGTAGGTACTGCTACGGTGCTACCACAGCACCACAGTAGCATAGTGATGCTGCCCATTCACATGACCATGTCACCCTGGGCATACCCCCATTGCTCACCATGGTAGGCCCCTGTAACTGCTATCTAGGTGGGCCCCATTTACCCCTGTCAGACCAGGGGTATGTCCCCCATGAAATGGGCTGTGCAGGTCACTGGTTGCATGACCTTGTCACAGCTGACTGTATGGCTGGCCTGCCCATATACAGTGACATCACCATATCCTTGCTGGCACTGTGTCAGGTAGGACCCTCCACAGCTGTGGTCTGCTACACTCACACACAGTCCCCTACAGCTGCTACCCACCTATGGCCCCACTGTTCATTGCTCCTTGCTAGTACTGTGGGCCAACAGTGAGCCATGTACTGCATGTGACATGGATATGCCAGCAGTGCACAGGGACTCCCACAGCGGCTGTCTGAGGTACATGGCTGGTCACAGTGGTGTAACAACA
This sequence comes from Neoceratodus forsteri, assembly GCA_016271365.2. NCBI lineage: Eukaryota > Metazoa > Chordata > Ceratodontiformes > Ceratodontidae > Neoceratodus > Neoceratodus forsteri. Next base: position 1,374,999,320 of record CM028130.1, on the reverse strand, counting down.
TCACACCTACAGATGCCTATCACCTGCTGACAGCCAGCATACACAATCCCAGGTGAAGAGAGGGACAGGCCCAACCAGCTGTAAGGGAGGATGTGTGCATTGTTACCATTTTCCATGGCAGCCATCCAGCAGCACACATTGCTCACATACGCTCAGCATGGGTCATAGGACGGTGTGGTAGACAAATACAGAGCAGCATGAGAAAAGTACATGCACCATGTTAGAGTGCATACAATATGACACAGCCCTGTGGCGCTGTTGTCCCATCACCCAATGTCCAGGATGAGTGTCCACCACCAGAATCCCTGAGGTAATGTCCCCACATGGATGACTCCAGCATGGTGGCATATGTAGAGACTCCTGTCATGGGACACTGACACAGGCATCATAGTGTACATGTGTGGCCGACAGCTCAGCAAACTGTTGGGCCTGGGATGTAAGGGTTGCAAACAACTTCACCTGGGGTTGCCATCATTGATAGGGCTGGCCTGAGCGCATGAAGAGGGATAGTGCAGTTCCCCACACACCTGACTGTGGTGGTCTGTGCCTTGTACCTTCTCAATGCCTGGCACACCATTAACACTGTGGACAGCTACCCACTGTGCCATGTCCCAGTGGGACAGGACCACAGCCACAGTCAGCTGCATGCCTGGGGGCACCACCATCCCTGCTGCCACTGCCACCAGTCAAGGCACACAGATGGTACAGTGTCCATATTCCCCTTGATAGCACATATGGCATTGGCAAGGCACACCACACCACACCAGTGTCATATATAGCCATGTGTACAATGGGGAGGTCCAGGATCAACATCCATAATGGCAGTTGGGCCATAGCCACTGTAATGCCACCTGTACCGGCACCTATACATGTATGCATGTAACCCCAGTTGGCACACACAAAGTAGGGTATTCACTTGTTCGATGCTCCACTGCCATACTGGCATGAGCCCCATCACAGCCCAGTAACCACTCCTGGGACACCCTTTGTTGATGCTGGCCCTGTGTTGTCTGCTTCCTTTTCAGGGTGAATTGAGTGTTGAGATCTGTGGGGGAGATGGGAAGTGTGATCAGTCCCCCCAGTGGTACACAGTGCTTCATTCAGTATACACTACCCATTATAACCGCCCATATACCTGTAATGTGTCACAGCTGCTACAAATACTTTTCATTGGGTAGATAGGTTGGGCAGGGCTGCAAGCTACTGTTGGCACCACATTTGACACCACACACATGCATGCTCTGACACGTGCACAGACAGTATGGCACTGCCCCTGTATGAGGTGGGCTAGACTTAGTGTATGCCACCCCATGTCATGTCATTCCAACAACCAGCCAGTCCCTCAGCCCCATACCACTGAGAACACACACCAGCCCCGGACCCTGTTGAGGCATCATAAGCATGGGTATGCATGGTGCACCAGGTAACACATGATTACAGTAGACACAGCATATTGGAACAACAGCCAGGATACATTAGCTGTGTGCATGTGCAGTGTCTTGTACATGTCTGGACCACTGCACAGTACCATTGAACCTCATATAGTACCCAGCACATACAGGCTTGTGGTCTTGTGGCATACAACATATAATGTGTATGCTATATCTGGGGGGGCAGTGCCACATTCAGCTGGGTACCGCACCCAGGAGAGCCACATGTACAATGCACGTGTTCATCATTCTGGCCATATGTGGTGACACACAGTGACATGTCAGGATCCCTGTAGCTGGCAACCCATCCCTGCCATGCCACTATACAGAGGGCTGCTGTACCAATTACACTGCCACCATGTTCATGTGCCAGCCCCCACCATGCACACATGGTTGGTGCACCCCTCAGGCATCCATGGCAAGTCCTGTCATGCAGAGGACAGAATGACGTCCTGTGGGTCAGGGTGCCTGGCCAGCTGCATACGTCTCTGGCAGGCAATGCAGTGGGGCAAGTCCCAGTGCACATAGAAAAACAGGGAGGACACACAGGTATTCTGCACATTGCCTGGGTCATCTATCTCCAGCACATACCACCATCTCACAGGCTTGCACACAGGCCAGTACACACACCTGTCTTACAACCAGCCATTCTTACCAGGCCTGGGCATGGTGCCATTAGTGACCATGGTTTGCAGTTCCTGCAGCCTGCACACATCCCGCCACTGTAGGTCTTAAACCTATGTCTACATTGTTCATCTGTGTGGGTGACCTGTGTACTGCACATCAGGTGCTGCCCCACTGAGGCCCAGACCTCACAACAGGGTCTGACCACTCCTGGTGCCTCCCCCAGCAGTTAGTCCTCCCTGTCTAACACTAGGTCAACTAGCTTGGCAAGCTTGACTGCTGATCACCTGTGGTCACACTGTACCACTGACCTGCATTGCAGGCCAGACATGGCTGCTGCATCCAAAGTGATACAGTCTGAAGCCACACTGTTTCCTGTACTGCACCTGTACTGCAGTTTCATGGCACATTGCAGTGACTGCACTGCACTATAGTGCACTGTGCTGCACAGCATGCACATCCAGGTGCATGGACAGAGCCATGGGCATGTGGTGGCTTGGGAAGGCATGTGCCCAGGATGCACATGCATGTGTGGTGCATGTACCATGCTGAGCAGTGATGCATGCTTGCACAGTGTTGCTGCATGATTAGCCACACAGAGTGATGATGTCATAAGCAGGACTCATTATCATGCTTGTGCAATGGCCAAAGGACAGGCAACCACAGATGTGACACAAAATCTTGCACAAGCGCAAACCTAGTTAGCACAATGGGAAAATCTGCAATATTCAGCCAAGGTATGCAAATGAGGTCATTAGGCAGTCCATGGGCAAACAGCCACATTTTTTTTTATCGTCTGTTTATGCACTGGAGAATAGGGCATCTCTCAGGAGTGCCCACACAGCCATTATCTCTACTCCCAGCCTGAAACCACCTTTTTGCACCCCGGGAAACACATTGCTGAGTCCCCCTCCCCGGACCCACGGATCCATCCAGCCCCCAGATCACCCATAAGGGGAGGGCCTGCCTCACCCACTTGGCAGCCTGTTCTGTCATTACAGGGATGGTTCTGGTCTGGTTGAGGGGGCCCAGGAGAGCTGGGGGAAAGGCTGGTCCAGCTTTGGGATGTGGCCTTGGCTTCTGGGGCCTCCATCACCTCCCTGAGTCCACCAGGGTTTCTCCTGGTACATTTCCCAGGAACACGGTGTGCAGTGATTCCTGCTGAGCTTCCTCCACTCCTCGGCCGTGGGAATCTGCCATCATTCTGCCCCCTACAACGTCCCTGCTTACTGTGCTTCCTTCAGTCTCCACTAGAGGATGCAACACAGCTGGAAACTCCCCAGAACCCACCCTGTGAGAGGACAGCAGTCCTCCAGATGCTTGATTCTCTCCCTCCCATGCTGACCCCCGATGACCCAGGCATGTTCCTGAACCCAGGTCACTGGTGGGGCGCAAGGTGTGGCGTCCAGAGCCTGAACCCTCAGCACCACTTGGCCAGCCTGCAAACAGACAAATTAGCATGTCATTACAGGCAGGTCTGCATACATTAGCATGCAGATTTTGCTTGGGCTATATAAGGGAGCACGCTGCACCACCTAGGCAACAAAGTGGAACTGAAGGGAAATGGAAGTAAGTGTCCTATGGAATGGCCTAGAATGTGATGTGCATGCAGAGGACTGTGTGTCTGCGTTTGCCTCAGCATGTCGTCGGGATGCATGTGGCATGTACAGTGCTCCCAGAATGTTCTGGCATTGTCTCTTTTAATCCAGGCTGATTTCCATCTGTTTCTGTAGAACAGACTGAGTCCTATTCAGGCTAACGAGTTCTACTGTCCTATATAACCAATGCAGCTCTATGGAACAAATTTCTCAGTAGGTAGGTTTAATTCCTAGTAGCATACAGGAATCCCTGTAACCCTGGGGGCACTGCATGTACAAGGCAGGGGTACCAGATCTACAGGGTGTCATGTACTGTACATGGACCTGGAGCCTGTCACCTGTCCCAATAATCATGTGACAGTTCTATCGGACAACAGAGCCTGTATGGATCCATATAACATGCTGTACACAACAGGGTTACACGGACCCATGCTATGGAGCCAAAAGGAACATGACACACTGGAAGGAGAGCAATGCCACTGTGTCTCTGTGGGGGGCCTACAGTGTTCCAGAACCTTCCCTATTCTACTCCAGTGGACACTGTATGCAGTTTACCCATGTAGCCACTGTACTACAGTGGACGCATGATCCAAGCACATGTGTACCATGTCCTGTTCAGTATGGGACAACCTGTGCAGTTAGGGGCCTTGTTACAGGGGAAGTGCAGCAGTGGGGGACCCATCACATAATCTTTTCTGTGTGGTGTCTGTACTGCAGGGGTGATGTCTGTCGACAATAGGTCTATGTGGGTCTGCAAAATGGCAGTGGTGGACCTGTCAGCAATGTGCAGGTGCCATAAAGTAAAATTATATTTATATAAGGTGCCCTTCCAAAGCTCAGGGCACCTTAACATTATTCATTACAAATGTTTCACAATGGTTCACATAAAAACAGATAAAAACCTTACAATGTGTCCCAGCAAATGCTTGATTGAATCGCCACATTTTTAAGAATCTTTTAAATCCTTCTACGGTCAGGCTTTCTCATATCTGGCGAGGTAGACAATTCCACAGGTTAGGTGCCATAAAGACAAAAGACTTTCCATCCTATGTTTTCAGGGATTCCCTGGGAATCTCCAGCAATCCCTTGCCAGAGGACCGGAGTGGATGAGTGGGACAGTAAGTACACAGGAGTTCTTTCAGGTAGTGGGGTCCCTGCTCATGTAGGGCCTTATAGGTCAGCAATGCAACCTTGAAAGTGATTCGCCACTGTATTGGCAGCCAGTGCAGTTCACACAGCACATGTGTTATATGACTGGATCTAGGGGTTCCAGTCAACAACCTGGCTGTCACGTTCTGCACTAGCTACAAGCAGCAAATATCCACCGTCAGTAGCCCTAGGTAGAGGGCATTGCAGTAATCAAAATGACTGGTGCCAAAGGCGTGGACCAAGGTAGGAAGATCTTAGGGCAGGACCATGTGTTTTAATAATAATAATAATAATTTTATTTAGTATAGCACCTTTCGAATCATCAAGGCACTTCACAAATACAAACGTACACAATTAAACAATAAATAAGAATAAGATCATTGAAAATCAAGGAAATGCTTTAACCCAAAGAAAGGTCTTCAGTGCCTGCTTAAAACTCCCCACAGACCTTCACTCCTGTAGTTGACGAGGTAGAGAGTTCCAGAGGGATGGGGCAGTGAACATAAAAGCCCAAGCCCCAGATGACTTCAATCTAACCCTCAGAATCTCTAGCAACCCCTCATCAGCCAAGCGGATTTCTCACATAGGGGTGTAAGGAATCAGAAGTTCTTTCAAGTAGTCAGGACCCAGTCTGTGTAGGGCCTTGTAGGTTAACAAACCTACCTTAAAGGTGATCCACCACTGAACTGGCAGCCAGTGCAGATCGCACCACACAGGGGTTATATGAGATCTCCTTGATGCCCCAGTCAATAAACGTGCAGCCACGTTCTGCACTAGCTGTAAGCGGCGGATATCAACCCCTGGAAGCTCTAGGTACAGGGAGTTACAGTAGTCAAAGTGCAAGGTCACAAAGGCATGGACCAAAACTGGCAATTCACTGGATAGAACAAGGTGCTTGATCCTGGCAATGTTCCTAAGATGGTAAAAGGCTAACTTGATGACTGCAGACACCTGATGATGGAGGGTCAGACCATCATCATGTATCACTCCCAGGTCACGCACCCATTCAGAGGTAAGGATCTGCTCACCCCCCAGAAATAAGCCAGAGGCAAATCAGTTCCTAAACCCTCTATCCTGTGATGAGGGTCCACCACCAAAACCTCAGTCTTTCCCGTGTTCAACTTTAACTCACTGGAACTCATCCAGTCTTGGATTTCAATGAAGCAGCTGTTAAATACAGAGAGGGCACACACCTGGTTGGGCTCAAAAGACAGGTAGAGCTGGGTATGATCAGCATAGTCAGTGAAATGGGAGCCCATACCATCTTACAATGTCTCCGAGGGGCAGCATATACACTGCAAACAACATGGAGGACAGCACCGAGCCCTGGGGTACCCCACAAGGCAGAGAGAAAGACTTGGAAGTAAATATTACCAAGACAACTCTCTGAGTTTGACCGGTGAGGAAAGATGAAAACCATCTGAGTGCTGTACCCATCAGCCCACAGATGAACCTCAGGCGCTCGAGCAGAACCCCATGGTCGACAGTGTCGAAAGCTGAGGAGAGATCAAGAAGTACCAAGATAGAATGGTTCCTCCGATCTCTCACCATCAGGAGATCATTGAGCACCCGAACCAGAGCCGTCTCAGTACTATGCCTCTTATGGGAACCCAACTCGAGAGGTTCGTATTAATTATGGATGGTTAGATGGTCCTCCAGTTGAATTGCCACCACTTTCTCAATAACCTTCCCCACAAAAGGAAGGTTTGAGATAGGTCTGTAGTTTGCTAGAGACTCCGGGTCCAAAGAAGCTTTCTTCAGAAGGGGTGTCACCACCGCCTCCTTCAGGGAGCCAGGGAACTCACCCGATTCCTGGGAGCACCAGACCATCTCAGCTAAGACTGGGCCAATAACATCACTACAACCCAAAATTAAGGAAGTAGAGCCCGGGTCTAAACTACAGCACGTGGGGCACATCCCCCAGACCATCCTCATAATATCAACGAAATACGGTAGGTCGAAGGTACTCCAGGAAACACCAGGCACAGTGACCAAGCACTGACCAACAATATCTCCCACAGAATGAGAGAGGCCAATCTTATTCTTGATATCGGCCACCTTATTCACAAAGAATCGAGCGATCTCATTACACTGAGTTTGGGAAAAAGCTCAACGGAGCTGCAGACAGGTTGGGTTGCACAGCCTATCCACAGTTTGGAAGAGTTGAGCTGGTCAGTTCCCAGCAACAGTGATTTCCCTGGACAGGAATCCTGCTTTCTTACTGGAAATTGCTGATTGATAGAGCTGGTAATACTCTAACAAAATACGATGGTCGGTATCCAAGGTGGATTTATGCCAGCGCCATTCTAACATGCGACCCAACTTCTGCATTTCCCTCAGAGACCCATCAAACCATGGGGTACGAGGGCAAAGTGGAAGGGGAAAAACATGGATTGGAGCAATCCGATCAAGAGCTGAATTAATAGCCTTGTTATAGGCCACCACTAAATGCTCTGGATTGGTGCTGGTCTCACCGAGCACCGAGAGGTCAATCACCGCTGCCAGGTCTTCAGGCACCACATCCTGCAAAGGGCAGTAACTGACCATCTCCACAGGGGCAGACCTACTCAGGGGGGAAGAAAAATTGAACCTCACGGTGTAGTGATCAGACCAACTGACGGGTTTTACCCATGCTATATTCCTTAGATGGTAAAAGGAAGATTTGACTACACCAAAACCTACACTCTCAGGGTCAGACCTTCATCAAATATCACACACAGGTTACATACCTGGCTCAAGGCAATAATCGGAGACCCCCCAAGATGTAAGCCTGAAGGCTTCCTCACCCATGCCCCTATCATCCTATAACCAGGGTCCACCACCAATACCTCTGTTTTACCCGAATTCAACCAAAGCCAGCTAGTATTCATCCAGTTCTGTATCTCCAGCAGGCAGCTATTAAATACTGTGACAGAATCTAACAATCGTTCTCTTGTTTGGGCACAAAAGACATGCAGAGTTCAGAGTCATCGGCATAGCAATGAAAACCCAACCCATACCATCTTATAATGTCCCCTAATGGAAGCATGTACACCGCAAATAACATGGGGAACAGCACTGAGCCCTGTGGAACCCTGCAGGCAGCCAGTGAGGGGCCAAGGAATAAATCTCTGACTCCAATCTCTGGGATCTGCCCTTAAGGAAAGATCGAAACCAATTAAGGACCATCCCCCTCAGTCTATGGAAGAACCACAGGCACTCGATCAGCACCCCATGATCCACGGTGTCAAATACTGCTGAGAGATCAAGGAGAACCAAGATGGAATGGGTTCTCCAATTTCCTGCCATCAGGAGTTCATTTAGTACCTTCACCAAGGCTGTCTCGGTACTATGCCTTTTCCTGAAGCCAGACTGGAGAGGGTCATAGATATTGTGGTTGATTAAATGATTCTCCAGCTGCAATGCAACCATCTTCTCAGCAAGCTTCCTGAACTAGTGGCCTTGATGGAAGAGGAACATCTGGATATCGTGGCAGTCACAGAAATATGGTACACACAGAACCATGACTGGGATGTAAACATACCAGGATACACTATCTACAGGAGGGACAGGGAGGGTAAAGGAGGAGGAGGAGGAGTAGCTCTCTACATAAGGGAAGGAATCAAAGCAACAGAACAAAATGATAAATGGTGAGGAGAGGAAGGACTGTAGGTCAATGTGGAGACAGGCAATGGCACCACAATCCGCACATGGGTTGAATACAGACCCCCATCTCAGCGGGAGGAAATGGATAAGGAAATGATAGAAGACATCCTCAGAATTGCAAAAAAAGGGGAAATATTGTTGATGGGGGATCTTAATATGCCAGATGTTAACTGGAGTGCATTTGCAGCAGCTACTTCCAAGAGTGGGGTCATTCTAGATGCCCTACAGAGGGCATGCCTTAGACAACTAGTACTGGAACCCACTTGAGAGGGAGTAATCTTAGACCTGGTACTCTCAAATGGAAATGGAGAGAGGATCACAGATTTAGAAGTGGGTAGCCATCTGGGAACTAGCGGCCATCAAACAGTATGATTCACGATAAAGACTGCAGTACAGTCAAGCTATACAAAGGCAAAGGTACTGGACTTTAGGAAGACTGACTTTGCCAAAATGGGTGAGTGCCTAAGGAATGCACTAGCAAATGGGCAGGAAGGAGGGGTGGAAGAACAATGGGGAATAATCAAAACTGCCATCACAGAGGCAACAAGCCTTTGTGTGAAGCAAATAAACAAAACACAATGATGTAAGAAACCATTATGGTTCTCAAAGGAGGTGGCAGGGAAGGTTAGGGAGAAAAAGAAAGCATTCGGGAAGGTTAGGGAGAAAAAGAAAGCATTCAGGAAGTACAAGGAATCACAGAAGGAGCAGGACAGATAACTGTATCCATTAAAGCAAAAGGAAGCAGGCAAGGTAGTCAGAACAGCAAAGGCCCAAACCGAAGAAATGATAGCCAACTCAGTTAAGAAGGGGGATAAAATCTTTTATAGGTACATCAGGGAGCAAAGGAAGACCAAGAGAGGGATAGTGAGGCTTAATAAAGGGGAAGGAGTGGTGAGAGGGTGACTGTGAAAAGGCAAAGGTACAAAACAAATATTTTTGCTCATTATTCACAAATGAAGAGGGGGAGGTACCTAAATTAAGCAATAGACACACTCTGGATATGGGGGTTGATACCAGCCCATTCATAGAAAGAAGAGTTCTGAAAGAACTCTTAAAACTGAAAGTGAACAAAGCAATGGGGCCTGATGGGATTCATCCCAGATTTATAAAAGAACTAAGGGTAGAACTAGTGACACCACTGACTACTCTCTTTAACAAATCATGGGAGGATGGGGTGGTACCTGAGGGCTGGAGGAGGGCAGATTTTATTCCACTTCACAAAAGTGGGAGCAGAGCAGAAGCAGGAAACTATAGGCCTGTTAGTTTAACCTCAGTGATAGGGAAAATGATGGAATCATTTCTGAAGGAAAGAATTGTTGAGTACCTAGAGGCCAGAGGGGCACAGGACCCAAGGCAGCATGGATTCACAGCAGGAAGGTCATGTCAGATGAATCTAATAGATTTCTTTGACTGGGTGACCAAAGTAGTAGATCAGGGAGGGGCTGTGGACATGGCCTACCTAGACTTTAGCAAGGCATTTGACATAGTCCCACACAAAAGATTAATATACAAGTTAGCCAGTCTTGGAGTGGGTCCTAAGATGGTAGCCTGGGTAAAGAACAGGACACAGGGGGTGATAGTAAATGAAGTCCACTCTGAAGAAAGGGGGGTTACTAGCCTGGTACCACAGGGTTCAGTACTAGGACCGGTCCTCTTTGTTGTCTTTATAAGTGACATTGCAGGGGGACTGGAAGGAAAACTATGCCTCTTTACAGACAACACAAAGATCTGCAATAGAGTTAATACACAAGGTGGGGTGGAAAGGATGAGAAGGAACTTGGCAAGGTTGGAGAAATGGTCAAATGTATGGCAGCTTAGACTCAATGCTAAGAAATGCAAAGTAATGCACCTGGGAAACAAAAACCCAGGGGAAGAGTACACAATGGGGGATGAGATACTAAGAACAACAAAATGGAAAGGGACCTGGGGGTAATAATATCAGATGACCTAAAGGTGGGCAAGCAGTGTGAGAAGGCAGTAAGGAGGGCTGGGGGATACTGGGATGCATAGGGAGAGGCATCAACAGTAGAAAACAGGAAGTTGTTATCCCTCTGTACAGACAGCTGGTGAGACCCATTCTGGAGTATTGCATGCAGTTCTGGAGACCCAGTCTCCGCAAAGACATAGACAGTATGGAGGTAGTCCAGAGGAAGGCAACTAAAATGCTGCAGAGTCTTCAGCAGAAGACATATGAAGAGAGACTTAGGGAGCTTAATCTGTATAGCCTTAAGGAAAGGAGGGGGGGAGAACATGATAGAAACTTTCAAGTACCTCAAGGGAATCAACAAAGTCCAAGAGGTAGCATCTTTCAGAAAAAGGGGTGTGCAAGAACAAGGAGGCACAATTTGAAGATAGAGGGGGGATGGCTCAGAGCTAATGTGAGGAAGTATTTTTTTCATGGAGAGGGTTTTGGAATCAAGGAATGGCCTTCCTGAGGAGGTTGTGGAGTCAAAAACAGTGGTGGAATTCAAGAATACATGGGACAGTCATAAGGCAATTCTAGGAGGTGGGGGTAGGAGGAAACAGGCTGTTGGTTAACTAGGATCTGCAGCTTATCTTTTAGGTAGGGAAATGGGCAAACTGAGTGGGCTAAGCGGTCCTTATGTGCCGTCAAATTCTACGTTTCTATGTTTCTATAACCTTCCCCATAAAGGGTAAGTTGCAGATTAGTCTGTAGTTAGCTGGGCAGTCAGGGTCAAGGGAGGGTTTTTTCAAAAGGGGGTGTACTACTACCTCCTTTAAGGGATCTGAGAAGATCCCTCTCTCCAATGAAACCGCCACTATCTCAGCAAGGACTGGGCTGATAACCTCTACTCACCCCACTAGTAGGCATGTAGTGCCCACATCCGAACTATAGTAGGTTGGCTGCAAAGTCTGGATAATCCTCACTATATCCAGGACTGCCAGTTGGCTAAAGGTGAATCAGGTCAATTGGGCATTAGTACCATCTGATTGATTAATGCAAGGTCCAATGGGAAGGCACTGGCTGATCTCATCCCTGATGGTGGACACCTTATCAGTGAAAAACTGAGCAAACTCCTCACACTGAACTTGTGACAATGCATGACTGGACTGAAGACAGTCTGGATAGCACAGTATGTCCACAGTCTGGAAGAGCTGGGCTGGCCTATTCTTCACTGTAGCAATTTCCCTGGACAGGAACTCTGCCTTCTTATGGGAAATTGCTGACTGGTAGATCTTACAGTGATCCAGCAATCTAAGTTTATCCACCTCCAGGTGAGTTTTCCACCAGTGCCTCTTCAACCTTTGCCCTTGCCCTTGCCTCTTCTGCACATGGATTTCCCCATGAAGCCAGGGAGCTCCCGGGAGGAGGGTAAGAGGGTGAACATGAGTTGGAGCAGTGGCATCCAAGGCCCCAGTAACAGCCCTATTATAGGCTAACACAAGGGGCCCTGGGTCAGTGCTATCCTTTGGAAATCCCAAGAGGTCCAGCACCGTCATTAGGCCTTCTGAGGTAACTCCTCTTAAAGAATGGTACTGTTCCAACTCCTTTGGGGCAGGCCTATTTTAGGGGCTGCGAAACTGAATCTCAGGGTGTGATGATCAGACCAACCGACTGGCTTCATCTCCACACCGAAGATCTCCATCCCCAGGTGGAACACCAAGTCCTAAGCATGCCCCTTCTCGTGGGTTGCAGTGGTAATAACCCATGTCAGGCCCAAAAAATCCGTTAATTAGAGGAGGTTTTGTCCAAATGACTAGAATTCATCGTCAACCCAGGCATTGAAGTCCCCCAGAATCAGCCATCTGTGAGACTCCAATACCATCTTGGTAATGAAGTCCGCAACTCCTTCAGGAACTCCCTCTCATCACATGGTGGATGGTAAATGAAAGGTGCCTGGAGCCTGCACCTGCACCCACTATACACTCAAAGGAATTGGTGACTCCAACTAGCATCTCCCTGAGACCCAGTTCCTGTCTAAAACAGACTGCAACCCCCTGCCCCTACGGTGCACTCGTGGGTGATGAATCACCGAGAACCTGTCCGGAATTGCAGACTCCAAGATACAGCCCATGTTTCCATCCAGCCAGGTCTTGGTGATGGAAGTCAGGTCAACGGAAGCCACAAGATCCGCCACTACTGCGGTCTTATTCCTAATTGACCTGGCATTGCTTAATACCACCCGAAAGGGATGGGAGTCCAAGGATGTCTTCACTTCCTTCCTGACAATATCAGAGCCCTTGTGTATGGGCACAAGACAAGGATAACCGCGTTCCTGTGTCCTTTTATCCCAGGGCATCTCCTGGTTCTCACTATCTCAATCCGTCCATCCTTTTCCCATCCCCCCTAAGAGTTCTTCGATCCTTGACTCCTTCCACTCCCTCATCTCCTTAAGATGCCCAAAGCCCCACATCTCCTATAAACTTCAAATGGGAGTGGAGGATGTTCAAATGGATGAAGATTCTTTAGTCTTGAGGGCAAGTGCTGCCTGATCGTGTTCCTGACTCCTCAGCACATCTCTCAGACACTCCACACACACCAATATTTAACTAATCACACCCCCACTCACTCAAAAATCCCCCCTCCCACCAATCTAAACTTTCCAACTCACTTAAAAATAAATACCCCTTTTACTCAAAATAATATGCCCTTAGCAGCAAAGTAATTCAATCACAGTGTCCAAAAGTCTCTTCTAGTCTCTAAATAATAATTCTAAATTGATTTCTGCCTCCTCCCCCCCAACAGTGCTTTCACAACTGCAGGGTAGGAGCTCTAAAACCTTTCAGCCTCCTCTCACAAGGCTGTAATTTAGTGTCCAGATATCCTCGAAATACAATTTCTCAATTTATTGTCTAGTCTCATAGTCTCAACTTTTCAAAGAGTAAGGATTTAATCTGCTCACCCCCCCCCCCCCCATGCTCTCACCACTGTGGGATAGGAACTTTAGTTTTCCAGTCCTCTCTCACAAGGATGGAATACAGTGTCAACCAATCCTTAGGTACAATCCCACGAATCATTCACTTTACTGCCAGAAACCTCACCCGAAAATAAATAGAGAAGCTGTACTTTGCCAATATTCAGTTCCAGCGGATAGTCCAGAAATCCTGATGTTTTTCTCAGCAGGGGGTCTTCATGCCATCAATGCAGGTAGAATCACAGTTTCCCCAGGTCATACTCACTTCCAGGATTGGGCTTAACCTGGACCTTCACCTAGGCAACCCAAGTTGGACCACCCTTCGGTGGGCCCCTTGTTTCACCTAAGGGAACGGATCCGCTCCACCACCCTCTGGTGGAGACAGCGACCATCCCTCCATCTGGGCCAGGGATCCTGACCCCCTCCAGTTCACAAGAGGACCTCCGATTCTACTTGCTACACACAAAGCCTCCCTCCAGCTGGTCCTTTCCAAAATGACTACCAACAACTTCATACGTATTTGCCTGGCTGGGCTCCCCGGCTGGAACCCTCCACCTGGCCTCTCGCCCTCCACAACTCCTCGGTTTCACGAATCACCCACTGGATCTCCAAATGGGCAAAATATCCTCAGGCGATGATACTGCAGTTAATAGTTAGTGGTAAGTGCTCCTAAAAAGTTTCCAATGGCTTATTTGCCACTTTTATTTTTATTTGTGCAGGGCTTCACAGAAAAGGATTCACTAGTGCCTCAGTGACTTGGGTGTTGTCAGAGACAGGGATGCAGCCCCAGTGTACACTCAGGATGTACTACTATCCCGAAGATGCTCAGGCTCTACCTAAACCACTTAAAGTCCCTAGCTAACTAATTATTTACTATACAGGGTCCAAATCCTAACAAATTAAATAAAGTAGCTTAAATGTATCTTAAAAATATCATTTTTCAGAGGCATACGACTGGACAACCAGACACCAAACTCTCTGCTTGCTTCAGGCACACTTAGCATGGTGGCCATCTTGTCTCCGTTCCGTGCTTGGATGGAGATCCTGTGACTTCCATGAAATGTACCACAGTTTGTACACTGTGTGCAGCACTACTGTGGACACATGGTGGTGCTGTCCAATGGCATCATCATCTAGTAGCAGTGTTGATATGTCTGGGAGGAGGCCCTCCAGTCCATGGTGCACACTGCCAGTGGGATCAGCCCTGCATAATCATGCAGCCATGTTTACAGCCCAGGGGCCCATGCCCCTGCCACCCCTGTCTGTCTGTGCCAATCACAATGGCCAAAAGTGCACATGGATGGCCTGGTGTCGGTAGGCCTATGTCTGTAGCAGGGATTGTATTGCCAGGATGCCTACCTGGTCTGGGGTGGGGGGATACAGTACTGCGCTGTTCAATGGTGTGCCTGTGCCAGTACCCCTGGGTCACTCATCTTGCACCCCCATGTTCAGCAGGCACCATGGAGGATACCAACAGGCTGTGGGCCCGCTGCTTTGGCACAGAAGAGTTGCATTTACTGGCACAGGCCTACAAGACGAGGGAGGATGTCACATCCCAGTGCAAAACCACCAGTGCTCATGTATGGTGGGCCTGGGATGAGATCACAGAGGAAGTCATTGCTGTCAGCGGATGTAACAGGTGTGTTGAAGCAGTGAGGAAGTGCTTTAGGGACTTTGAAGAGACACACAAATATTCACTGGATCCTGCAGAGGAGGCCATGCATCCAGTCTACAGCCCATGGAGGTGATCGTAGCACTGGTTGGTGGATATGAAAGCCAAGTAGGATCCACCCAGTCATGAGAGTGACTGCCAGTGTGCTATCTGTCTCTTTGTGGGTGTCTAGAGGTATGGGTGCATGTCGAAGTCAGGGATAGGTAGCACAGTGGGTGTGGGCAACACTACTGTCACCCTATCACCCAGTGAGTAACCATGTGTGTGCATGTCCATGACAGTGCCCCATGTGGTGTTGCCCATGTGCCCTCCAGTGCTGGAGTAGTAGATGTACTGTATTTTGACTTCAGCAAGGCCTTTGCTTCAGTGCCTCTTTGGCAGCTTGGGGGTAAATTGCAACCTGTGGGGGCAGGGACAAAGATGGTAAACTGAATCATGAACTGCCTGAAGGGGTGGCAGCAACAGGTGGTGGTGGTGGTGGTGGGGACTCTCAACCCCAAGGGTGGTGACAAGTTGGGTGCCACAGGGCTCAGTGCTGGGCCCGGTGTTGTTTGGGTTATTCATATCAGATATCTCACATGGCATGAGGAGCAAGATCAATCTGTTCTCAGATGATACCAAGATAGGGATGGTGGTGGATGACATAGAGAGGTGGCAGGGGCTAAAAACTGGAGGAGTGGTCGGAGAAGTGGTTATGCACTTTGGAGGAAGGAACCTGGGGAGGGACTACCAATTGGGAAGGGTTCAGATAGGGGTCACTGAGGAGGAAAACGACCTAGGGGTGATCGTAATGGGTAACATGAACAACTCAGCTCAGTGCAGGAAGGCAGCAGCTAAGACCAGCAAGATGCTGAGGTGTATTGCGAGAGTAATCTCATCCAGAAATAAGAATGTGATCCTGCTGCTGTACAGGTCACTAGTCAGACCACATTTGGAGTACTGGGTGCAGTACTGGTGTCCCTTTCCGAAGAAGGATATCAGATTGCCGGAATGGGTGCAGTGCAGGGCAACTAAGATGATCCAGGGGCTGGAGGGCAAAACCTATGATGACAGGTTGACTGAGTTGAATATGTACACCCTGGAGGAGAGGAAGGATTAGGGGGATATGATTGAGACCTTCAAATATTTGAAGGGGATTAACAAAATGGGTACCGAAGGGATATTTAAGCTGAGATGGGGGAGGGACACGGGAGGGCATGGTCTCAGGTTGGAGGGTGGAAGATAGAGTGCGATGAGGAGGCATTTTTTCACAGATAAGGTGGTGGAGAAATGGAACACTCTACCCGAGGAGGTGGTATCCTGTAGGATGATGAACAGTTTTAAAAGGGCATGGCACAAGGTGCGGGGGGGTTAAAGTTGAGGGTGGAGAGTTGGGGGGCAGCTTCAATATAAGGGTGCTAACTGCACATTCGAGCATACTTGATAGACCACGAAGCCTGTTTCTGCTGGCATACTCATATGTTCATATGTTCGTATGATATGTGCACCCTGGGGTAGTGTAGTGTGCCTGGTTCTGCTGGGGTGTGTTTCAGCTGGTGCTGAGCATGTGTTCCCTGATGTTGGGGTGTGTACCCACCGGTGCTGTGTAAGTATCCACAGGTGGTTGGGTGTGTACACACTGGTGCTGGGTGTATGTACAGTTGTGTGGGATATGAGTACATTGATACTGGGTCATATGGGCACTGATTTTCTGATGTGTTCCCCGTGGTGACAGCATGTGTCTTCCCGGAGCAGGGGTGTGAAGGTGCCTGCAGGGTATGGACACTGTACTGCAAACAATGCATGGCTTCATGGCACCATATGGCTGGGCATGCATGCAGCTTTGACCTGCATTCCACTCTATCCTGTACAAAACTATATTATGCCCTTCTTGTCCCCCTACAGCACTGGACATGGGTTCTGACACAGAGGAGGAGGCCACAGGACCTCCATGGTGTGTATGGTTCTCCCTGCCTATCAATTCTCACCATCTGGAGGATGATAGCGGTAGGAAATGGAAGAGGATGATGATGAAATCTACACTGAGACCTTGGAGCAGGTGGGGCCCACCACAAACTGGAAAAGGCTGTGCCCTTCTACCAAGCTCTGTACCACTAGTGCCCAGCTGCTGTTCCTACATGGTCCAGTTGTCATAGGGGTACAGCCCACCTCTATCCCTGACACAACTCTTGCTGTGCCATGCCAGGATCCCACCAGCACCATGGCCAGTGCCCTACCACCCCTGCTGATACCACAGGGCCAGCCACTGCTGCTCCTCATCATGATGCATTCAGGGGTATGCCCATGGTCCTGATACTCAGTGCCCATCACACAGGGCTGGGCACAGCCAGTCAGCTGTGGCCCTCAAAGGCCACCGTACCTACCATGGTGAAGCCCTACATCATATAATGGCCTCGAGTGCAGCCCGACCCTATCCCAATGGACCATCCCTAACAACAGTGGGATGCAGATGATAACCTGCAGCTGATTCAGTCCACCACAGAGGCACATAATGCTATGCAGCAGGAGCCGACACCCCTCTGTCAAATGCTGCATGATGACATGCAGCATCTTGGAGGGATGGCACATGGAGCTCATGGTGGTCCTACAGGACCTGTGTGGCACTGTGAGGAAAGCCCCAGCCAAGGTGGTGTGTACTGTGAGGGATGGACACAGCCCCAGCCTGTCTAGAGTGACTAATGCCATGCCACAACAGGAACCTTGGAGTATGCTGATGCCGCACTGCCAGGATGATTAAGACCAGTACACTCAGGGATCCCAGGTCACTGAGGACACAGAGCACACCAGGTTGTGACCTGTACCTCCCCAAGGCAGTGTTCCAGGGGGCCATGGCTGGTGTCAGGTCACAAGTTACATCATCACCGTGGACATCCCTAATAATGTGGCTGAGGTCCACTCCCCCAACATACAGTGGGCTGCTCAATCAGAATGTCCGTACCTTGGGTGGTAGTAGGGGTAGACATAGGCAGTGCATGACCACCTCCTGCCAACAGGGTTTCCGAACCACTCATGCTTTACCACTTGCAAAGCCATCAGCTGTCCCTGTATTGTGCCCCGGCTGTTTGATCCTGGCTTGGATGGCTTGTGGTATAGTCCCCGCCCCTCCTGGCTGGTGGGATTCCCTGCATAGATCCCTGTTCACCCCCCACATGGCCTGTGTTTGTGTGCAAACCATGTTAGACCCCCTTCCTTGGTGTGTCTGCTATGCCATGCACCCCCTTTTCCCCTCAGCCTGGATAGCATTTATCTGTGTTGGCATCCCTTAGGACGACCTGCTAACATGGGCACATGTTTGTGTGTGAACTACTTACAAGCCCCCCTTGCCTGGTAGCATAGCATTTGTGCTATACCCAGTATGTTACTAGCATTCTGCACTACTTGCATTGTTGCTGTTATTGTTGCTTTTTCTGTGTGATAATACATTGCTTAACCATCTTACAGTCTCCTGTGTGGTCTGTACTCACTCCTCAACTCACCCCTCCATTTCTGTAATTTTTTAAAAAACAAACACCACAGTCTAGCTAAATGGGTCCCATTTAACTAGGTTATTTTTAAATGCACCGTTTTTATGTATAATCCACGTATTTCATTTGAGGAGAAAAAAACAAGACAGTGGGCATTACAACATAGATTCATAGATTCATAGATGGATATGAGTTCAGAAGACAAAGCCCATGAGGAACTTGCCACCGTAATATTTAACAGTGGTAACTATATTTCTTATTACCCATGAAGATATCCAACCGTTTTTTTAATTTTTCAACATTATCACTCATAACAATATCCCTTGGAAGAGTATTCAAAATTGGTGGTACCCTTTGAGTAAAGAATCTCTTCCGTTTTGTTGTTCTACATGCAGAAGTTTTTAACTTGAGGCTGTGGGATCTTGTGCTATTATATGCCATTAGTTTTCCCAAGCAAATAGTTTCTAACATTGATTCTTTCTGGAAGGCTTTGAAAATATAGATTAAATCTCCATGTAGGGATCTATATTCTAAAGAAAATAACTGAAGTGATCTTAGTCTACTGTATCTTCATAATCCTTATTATCCATATTCTCTAGTTTTCTAGTGGCCTTGCGTTGTACCCTTTCAATCATTTTTTGACAGCCGATTGATGTAGGGTGGTACATAGCTGTCCTTTCGGATGATCGGGTTGAGGGAGAGGTGGGGGGGCCACTAAACTACCAGGGATAGGTATCATTATTACGAATACCAGCGCCTGGGTTACAGGAGGGAGGGGGGACCACTAGACTACCAGGGACTGGTCTTTTATTACAAATGCCCACGATCAGGCAGATGAGGGGCAAGGAGGACCACTAGACTACCAGAGTGTCTTTACATGTTGGCGGCTGTGACACAGGGTGCCAGGCGCGTTTCGCCGGGTTGCCCTGTGCAATGCATGGAAATTGGGCCATAATGACATGCAAATGACTCCATTTGCACCATGCATACATTATGGCCTCATTTGCATGCCCAAGTCTGAATATCGCAGGTGCTGCACCCAGCGCAACTACAGTTGCACCAGCATATTCTCAGTCCTCCCTGTCTGGGGACTGCGCTGGTGCATTGTCACTGCGCCATGCTCATTCAGTGCCATATTCAAAGGTGATGGGCCATGACGCACCACCTTTGAATATCTCCCTGTCTTGGCCCTAGTGCATCTCAGATGCACTGTGCCCCCACATGCGCCATTGCCCAGTGCAGTCTGACTATCGGGCCCATAGTGTCTACGTCATCAGCCAGTTTATTCCACTGGGGTGAAAATATATATTTTTATCTTACCTGTTATTAGCTCACCCCTATTGTATAAATAAATATATATATATATATATATATATAATAGATAACCCACTCTAAGGTGTGAAGTCATGTTCTGATATACGCATGCCTTGATGTGCGTTGTTATGCATGAGGCCGCAGGTCAAGTGCATCAACCACCCAAGACATGCATATATCGGATTGTGACCACACACCCTAGACCCCTTCAAGTGGGTTATCTAACTTATAAAATGGCAAATTTGTGTTGGAGGGGGGTGAGAGTGCAGGTGTGTGGTCGCAGTCTGATATATGCATGGTCATGTGATGTCATTCAACCAACAGCAGGGGTTGTTTTTCCTACCCATTTTATAAATACATACATTCCACTATTGAAATGCAACTCTGCTTTCAATGGTACCCCATCAAAAGGACGACTACATAACGGTGACCCATCAGAAGGGCGACAGAGCAACAATGCCAACAATTAGGGCAACCCGGGTTTGCCCTCTTCCCTGAGTTGTGTCCCCTCCCAGAGTTGGAATCCATTGTAAGGGTGGTGTGGGGGCCACAGCCCCCTGCATTACAACACTTTATTTGATGTTGTTGCCCTGGGGGTTTTGTGTCCTTCTGATGGAGTGCCGTTATGCAGTCGCCCTTATCACATAGACCCCCTCTCGATAGAGTGTAGTCTGACTGAAAAGAAGGAAGACATGGTATTTGAGGGACTATTGGAGAAAAGATCTTAGTGTGTGTCCTTGTGATTGAAAGGAAAGAAAAAAATGTGTGTGGGGTCACTGCAGGAGAGTACATCTCAGTATGTGTTTTTGAACAAAAGAAAATATACAGTACATGCTGTACAGGCAGGATGTATGCATATATTTTAGAAATGAAAAATTATGCATATACCTAATGCAAAGCATCATTACTAGCCATCACCATGAATGAAATTTTGCTGGTTCTGCATTTAGCTGGACTGCATGGTACCAGAACATCTCACAGGTAATCTGCAATGGATGAAAACAGCAAACTACAGCCACATGTTTTATCCTTGTTAGTCATCAGTGTGCCATAGTTGTTCATCAGTATAGATGTATGACGATGGCAAACACTGCTTTACAAATTATTTCACAATGTTTGCCAAATTTGTGGAGTACAGACTTCATAATGTTTTTGACAAGCGAGGTGGTGAGTTTGCCTGCAAAAGTTGCAACTTTGCCCTGAATTTGCCAGGCTTTACCTAAAAAAGTGCCACTTTACCAGAAAAACTCATTGTGAAGTGTACAGTTCACAAAGTCTTCACAAAGGTGAACTTTACAACTTTACTTAAACTTCACCAGTGAACTAAAACTTCAAAACATCTCAATGCATTAGCCTAGAAGGAGGGGTATCATTAGAAAGGAATATGTAATTTTGTATTTCTTTAAAGCATGTCTTTAATGCTAGTCCCCTTACAGGGTAACCTTTGCTTCAGATCTGTTGTATGGGGGTTCTTGTCTTTTCAATACACTGTTGCCAAGATATTCAGAAATGCACCAAAGGCTGGCACAAGTCCGGCGTAGTACAAGTCAGATGTGCCATGGCAAACCGAGTGCCATATTCAGAAGTTGCACCACCGCAAATGCGGTAGCGGAAGCTGGTTGAATATGGCAGAGATGAGCCATGGTGCAAGCAGAGGATGCGTCAACGCAACCATGGAAGCATGGCGCAAACCTGCATACAAGCACAGGGGGCAGTGCAAAAGCAAGAGGCCCAGGGACACAGCAAAGGAAGCACAGTGCCAATGGCACAGGACTCCACCAGCCAGCAGGGCACACAAGTGCACAAACTGGCACAGAGCAGGAGAGAACAATGGGCGACATGGGATGGAGCACAGCCACCAATGGAGGTGCTGTGCACCACACCAACCATAGCCAGTCCATGGGTGTGCGACAGGGGCATGCACCAGAACAACACCCCAGGACACAATGGTGGGCCGGTCATCAGAGGACAGGTGGGGACAATGGTCAATGTGAGCCCACCAATGCTGACCCCCCACAGGCCACCAGACAGCCTGCCATAGCCAACACCACACCGTGCCCCCATGGCTCAGGATCAAAACACACCCATGGCTCATGCCACCCCCCCCCACAGACAGCACCAATGCCAGGCAGTGAATGTGCCAGGACCCAGGCAGGTGGCCAGAACACATGGGACTGGGAGCTCAGCAGTGGACATGGACAGCCACACCCCAGCGGGCCAACAAGGCCAGCATGACAACCATGCCCATGCGTAACCCCCACACCCCAACCACCTGACCATCCCTGATCACAGCCCCATAGTGACCCTGAAAACACATAATGCACTCACCACACCCAAGAGACAGCCCCCACCACAATGGGAAACACCATTGGACACAGCAGGGAACCGCGGTCAACCCACACTCACCCCCCCGCTCCAACACCATGGATCAACACCCGACCACTGCAGCATGGCTCCACATGCCACCTGCAAAGCAGACATGGACACAGGCATGTAGGAAAATAAATGCTTTATAACATGGAAACAGCAGATAAACACAGTAACAGGGGCAGGGACGGGGAGATAAAATGCAGAACGGGGTCAGGCACTAAAGAGCTGTACAAGATGCTGGGGGACTACAGGGGAACAGGGATAGCAAGGGAAAGGGGGCTAAACACAGGTACATGTCAACACTGACCACGCCTGGCCAGCCCTCAGCACCGTTGCTCTCTCCTCGTGGCCTTGGTGACATGCTGGATAGACTGCACCATGCAGAGAATCTTCTGGAGCACAGCCAGGATCTGCCTCTGGGTCCTTGCATGCTCCCTTGGGCCCCTCCTTGCTGCCACAGATCTGACACCATGAGGACGGGACAAGACAGGCAATCAGTGCAATGCCCCAGGACCCCTACCACCCACCCACAGTGCGGATTGGACAGAGAGGGCGACACATACCCCTGGAGAGACCAGAAAGGACCCTCACACAGAGGAAAACACCAGGCATCCACACGGCACACCACAGTGGTGCACAAAGGCGGATGCTGTAGTGCAGTGGCCACAGTACAGCAATGAAAGGGTCACATGGCTCACAGCAACAGCAGTGCTGCAGCACAAACAGTGGAAGCTGTAGGCATGCCCACCCCACCAACAGCTGGTACACAGTGGCCAAGGGAAGGCACACAGTGGCATGCACAATGAACTGTGTGACACACACAGCTGTCAAGGCACATGGCATAGGCAGCCATGGCTATGCCCTATCCCCCACCACTATCCCACTGTGACACTGAAATGGAATTTGACAATGCTTACCTGCCCCATGCTGTGCAGCTGGTGCCGCCTGCTGCCCACTATGCTGCACCACCCTGGTCACCTCCACCACTGCACTGTCCCATCTACAGTCCTCTGACCCTGTGGAGGGAATGACGAGTGGTGGACATCAGTACACAGTCACGCATGTGAAGCCCCTCTCCACCACACAGTCCGCTGTGCACTGGGTATGTCCCTGTC
The DNA here is from genome assembly GCA_016271365.2 of Neoceratodus forsteri. NCBI lineage: Eukaryota > Metazoa > Chordata > Ceratodontiformes > Ceratodontidae > Neoceratodus > Neoceratodus forsteri. Next base: position 1,374,976,062 of record CM028130.1, on the reverse strand, counting down.
AGGCCTGGGGCACACATGCCATCATGGCCACCTGTGCAGCAGCCAAGGCCGATGCACGGTACCCTCAGGCTGATGAAGTACCCTGCTGCGGGCCATGCTGCACAGCCATGCCATCACAACTGTACTATGCCTGGGCATAACAGCAACTTGAGCACACTATCTGGCTGTGGCACGGATCCTCAGAGGATGCAGGCCTGTATACGCTGCAGGCGGTCTGGTGCCCTCCACCGCAGGTCCCCATACTGGTGCCTGCACTGCTCTGCCATGCGCCTGACACCAGTCCTCCACTCCAGGGCCTCTGTGACACAATGCCACACCACTCCCGACCTGCTTGAGTGGCACCTGGCCATACAGCTGCCCCTCAAAGGGCTAAACCACAGCCACCAGGTTGATGACCTCAACCTCTGTCCCATTGCCTGCCCTCCTGCTCTGTCCCTGTGCCATGATCAGCAGCCTAGTTCAAGAGGAAAATGGCCGTAGAACAGTGCGCATGCCTGCCACATGAGCAGGATGTGCAATAGGATATACAAGGCTGCAATTACACTGCACATGGATGTGCAGTACGGGGCCATAGCGCAGCCATGGGCATGTGCAGCATGCTGAGGCCTAGTAGGGTCATGGGGTCACGACTCGACCATGGGTCAGAGGTCATCACCCCGGCATGCAGTGTGCAGATGCATGATAGAGGCAGTGATTGCATGTGCAATGGCATACCAGTGACGCATGTGCCATGACATGGCATTGTGCATAATGTGCATGACCCATGATAGCAAAGCAGTCATTGCTGGGCACATGCTCACTGTGGATGCATGCCGCACTTGCGTAGTGCGGGTGGGTGCACTTTGCAGGCACTGGTATTGCACCACAGAGATGCTCCGGTGCAACTCCAATGCACACTGTGCAATTATACAATATTGAGATGCTGCATGAAAATCACCTGACGAGTCAATGCATAGTGCATTGGGGGGCATTAGCATATCATAAGCATTGTGCACAGGCTAATCTGCATGCCTTGCACCTTAAAAGCACTGCGGAAGAGCACAGGCCACAGACCGGTATTGCAACCATTCAGGTAAGTGACTGGCAACATGGATGAATGGCAGACCATGCAAACACTGCAACAGAGTGCTGCATTGCAATGTGCTGGCACTGACCCGCTCTGCTGTTCATGTCCACAGGTGGCAGAATGTCAGGTAATGAAGGAGAGGAGAGGAGAGTCAGGGGCCTGCAAAGAAATGCAGGCCCAACTTCACAGCTGTTGAGAGCAATGCACTCTTTGAGGCCTCTATGGACTGAGAGGGCCTATTCAGCAGTGCCACAGGCAGGCCGCTGGAGTGGGCTGCAGGCTGGGAGGAGGTGGCCTGATATGTGTACACCCACGGCCACCTCCATCACACACCACAAGAGTGCAAGAAGAAGGTTGGCACAGACAGGAGATGTATTAAAGATAGGGTTGTGGCCATACAGGCATCCCACAGGGTGACTGGTGATGGGTCAGCAACCGTGCCACTGCTGACACCCATGGAGGAGCTTGTGGCATCCACCATCAGCCACACGGTGATGGAGGGTGTGCCTGGTAGTAGGTTTCAGATGAGTGGCAGCATGGTGAGTATGACCAGCCACCAGGCGTGCCTGGTGTGGGAGTGATGTGTTGGTGTGTCTCAGGCCCTGCCCACTTCTGTGTGTGAGTGGACGTGAGCACACATTGCTGCAGGGTGGTGTGTGGCAACGGTGGCATCAGAGGCAGGTGGGCATAGGGTTCGCTGCCCCACTAATCCTCTGGTGTCAGCGTGGCTCAGTTGGTAGCACATCCGCCTCTGGACCAGAAGGTCATGGGTTCTCATCCCACACAGGGATTGGACTTGCACCTAAAAATCGCTGGCATCTGAGTGCAGTATTGGGGGGTGCTGTACTGCTAGGGTGTGCCGTCCTTCGGATGAGACGTTAAACTGAGGTCCCTTCTGCCCATCTGGTGTTGTCCTGGTGGGTGTCCAGGTGGAAGTAAAAGAACCCAGGGCACTTTTCGCAAAGTAGAGAACATTCCCAGTGTCCTGGCCAACATTTCCCTTCCCATAAACTGGTTCATGCAATTATCCAGGCTGTGTGGGTAAAGATGTGCGATATGGTCGCCACCACACATTCAGCCACTTCACTACCAGTCCAGCATTGCTTGTATAGTGCTTTGGGATACACTGTGTATGAAAAGCGCTATATAAATGCTGATTCTTCTTCTTCTTCTCTGTTCTTGTTTTGCAGCACCAGCACACCTCGATGTAGAGGACCAGGCAGTGGCGGCTGCAGACAAGGATGCTCGCCCCTCTACATTGAAGGGCATCCAGAGCTGGGACAGGCTGTGCCTTGGCATTGTTGGGCATGCAGCCATGCTTGACATGGGGGTCAGGCGACCCCCTAGCTGGGTTTCTGCATGATAACAGCCTGGAGGTGCTGTGTGCAGAGACCCAGCTTGGGGTGCTGTCTGACACTGATGATGACCTTACTCTGGTGCTGGACAGCATAGGGTTGGTGGCATCTGATAAACCTCTTCTCACTGCACAGGCACTGGCAGGTCCTGTCGCCATGCCCACAGCTCCAGAGCCACCCCCCCATCCACACTGGTGCAGCTGTGCGTGGTGCCACAGCTGTGTCCAGTGTGGGTGGCGGTGGTGCTGTTGTTGCGATGGTGATGCGGGGCACTGCCCAGCAGACAGTCAGGCAGTGGCAGCAGGATGCAGGTGACGATGGGCAGCATGCCAAAGTTCCCACCGCTGGTGCACCAGATGGCACCATGCCCACTCTATGTCCCACTGTGCAGCGTCCACTTAACCAGGAGGCTGTGCAGCAGCATGCCAAGGACCCACTCAGCTCGATGGGTGGGCCAGGAGACCCAGGATGCTGAAAGCCTGACAGAGCACACCTGGTTACTGCGGGCATCCGTGGAACACCAGGCGTTGCTTGCCACTGCGGTGCATGCACTGCGGGCAGAGGTGCGCCAAATGGCCGAGCAGCAGGACAGGGGCAATGTGAGGATAATGGACTGGCTCACCCAGATGCAGGAGGCCATGACTGCAGCAATGGTCCACATGACCATTGCAGCTAGGCTGGTGTCAGTGGTAGCCACTGGGCCAAGCCATGTGCAGAGGACCCCCCACAGTGCACTTTTCACCCCACAGTCCCAGTGTCTTGAAACACCTGCACAGTGGATGCCGGGATCTGATGTCACCATCCCAGACACCCCCAGGACAGGCCTTTTTGGCCACCTTGCCACCCCTGCGTGGAATTGGTCATGGTCCCACACATCAACCCCTGAGGGGGCATCTGACATGCTCCCCATGGCCAATGAGCAGCATGCATCTGCTGGTCGGCCCCAGCATGGCCACCCACATGGCCGTGGCAGTCGTGGGACTGTGCGGTTGGAGTGACCTGTCTGCTGCCCTGACCTGCCATCTGCTGCTGCTGCCACACACACATGTGGGTGGTGGTGGTGGTGGTGCAGCATGCATGTGGTCATGCACATGTGTGTTGTGCTGTGTTCCCCCTGTGTGTGTGTACCATGCTGTTGGGCCATGTGGCATGGATGTGATGAGGGAAGCTCAGCACCAGTCATGTCTGTGCACCGGTGTCATGCTTGTGATCTATGCCATGTCCCTCACCATGTCTGTAGGTGTCCATGTGTGTGTGTGTGTGTGTGTGTGTGTGTGTGTGTGTGTGTCAGTGTGTCTGTCTGTGTGCATGCCATTGCTGCATGTGTCTGTATGTGCATGCCTGTGTACCAATGGATCCACCATGTGTGTTGTACTCCCCCATCCCTGCATACATACCACTGTGCACACCCCTGCCATTGTGGTGCGTGCTGGGCTGTGTGGGTCTTGCCTGTGTGTCAGTGCACTCACCTGCATTACTCATAATGTTCCCTTGTGATGGTGTCACAGTGCCACCATGCCTCCTGCACCATTCAAGGGTCTCTCATGCCAAGGGGTGGTTGCCCACCACCCTTCAGCCCTTCACCACTATCATCCCCACTACTGTCGCCCTCTTCAGCCTCGACTGCTATACCACGGTCAGTGGCCATGTTGTGCAAGATGCAGCAGGTCAGGAATATGCCACAGGCTTTTGATGAGCTGTATTGTAAGGCACTGCCTGACCTGTCTAGGCAACAGAATCACATCTTTAGCATGCCAAAGACACACTCAATGATATTGCGTGTGCTGGCATGAACCTCATTGTATCTCTCCTCCATGGGGGATGATAGTCACTGGTAGGGGGTGAGCAGCCATGGCCTTAGTGGGTATGCACTGTCTCCTGTGTGGAGGATGACATGATTATTCCTGTGCTGTGCTGTAGTGCCACCCGCTCCCTCTTAGACACCACACACGCCACGGTACACACCCCTACCTCCCACCTCAACCCTCTGGGCTGTGGCTCTCTGCCACCCTGGTGCATGTCCTACTCACCAACAAGGTGGTCCATGGGGATGTCTCCCACTCAAACCTGTGGCACAGTGCATATGAAGGTATCATGTGCACTCCCAGGGTGTGTGGCACAGACATTGATTGATGCGCCCCATGCCATCGCACACTACCTGGCAGTTGATGGATGGGTATCCCTTCTGATTAATGCACACTGGTCCCTCTGGGCAAGGTGGTATGCAGATGCCAATGTGGGTGCCCTCTATTGCTCCAATCACACCTGGCATGTATGCCACCCGGTTGAACTCCTGCATGTTTGCTATATACTCTGCCTGTGTGCTGGGGAAATGTATGTACTCCAAAGCATGTGGCAGCAGAGCGTTGAGGAACTGGGTGAGGAGGCAGGACATGGCCAACTGGGTGATGCCCGTGGTATCACCCGTTGGTCTCTGGAAGGTGCCTGTGGTGAGAAGGAACATGATGGCGGTCACCTTAGTCTCCACTGACATGGCATGACTATGTCTGGTGGGTGCCTGCATCTCATCATTGCACAGCTCACAGAGCTGCTTTAGACATGCCCTATTCAGGTAGTACTGGCCCACTATCTCTGTGTCACTGAAGTTCTAATATGTGTTCCTGGCACGGTACCACCTGTGTCAGGCATACCGCCACCGGACCCTTCTTTGGCCACACTGCTGTTCCTCCTGCCACCTCACACCCCTCGTTACCACTTCCATTATGAATGGGCCACTGTCCATCACTCTGTCGCTGGGTGCCTCCCTGGGTGCCTCTCACTCTCTGTCAGTCTGTCCGTCGGTCTGTGTCTCTCTCTCTCTCTCTCTCTCCCCCCCTCTCTGTCTGTCCGTCTCTCTCTCTCTCTTTCTCACACAGTGTCTCACTCCCTCTCTCTTTCTGTGCACACTGTTGCGCATCTGCTGTCTGTGTGCTTGTGCCTGTATTTATTGGCTCAAGTCTGCCTGGCGCAACTTGGGGTTTGCTCCAGACTTGCACCTTCCTCTACAATTGAATATGCCAGTGCACCACTTATTCATGGGAGCGCCCCCTGCACTTGCACTGCATACATTATGGTTGCACATTGACGCATTCGGATTTGTGCTGTGCCATGGCTCTCTTTGAATATCGTTCGGTGGCACATCTTTGGACTTGCACCGGCACAACTCAGTTGTGCCGTACACAACTGCTCTGAATATCTCGGCCTGTATATCTTGTATACATACACAGTATATGCATATGCTAGAATAAATTAGACATCCTCATCTATTCTGTTTACTACTTTTTACTAATTAAAAAAGTAAAATAAAAATCTTCCAAATAAAAGGAAACCTCAATGGACTTCATTAACTTAATTAATTTATGGGCAGACTAGATGGGCCTAGCGGTCCTTCTCTGCCGTCAAAGTCTATGTTTCTATATGTTTCTATGTTTCCCTTTTAGATTTAGGGTCTAGAATAACTATTAAATTATCACAGTGGAGAGTTAATACTAAACAATAATAACTGCGGTGCTGTAAAATACAGACTGATTCCAATGTTAGTGACTTACTGTTAGGACACTCCTATTAAATGGTTTTCTGCTTTGCAAAATATGGCAATGTAGCAGGGGACTGTCCTCACCAGTTGTGATATAAACTAAGGTTGCATCAGACAGAAAGTCCTACTGAATGCATGAAGGGTCACACAGAGTAAATCAAGCCCAGCAAGACCATTACCAATATAGGCAACACCCTCCGAGATTCTGTAAATAGTATTTTTAAATAGCCCCCTTTCCTGCTGGAAGACTGGGTGAGACTAGGTTTTGAGAGTGGCTTCTCAATACATTAAACCTAGCTACAAAGATTCATACTGTAGGCTTCAGCCCTTGAGACCTTTAAAATACACTTAAAGCCTTTTAAACTCTGACTTAAGTTAGACTAATTGCATTAAGATGAACCACTTCACCTTCATTGATCATTGGTTTTACTGGTGTTTCCATAAATGTGCCATATCTGGTTTCTTTCTTTATTGTGAAGGTTGTTTGTTTAATGACTCTTTCAGTGGGTCCTCCCAGAAGGGTATGTAATGATTAAATAAAATTTTGTTTGAATCAGTTTATACATTCTAAGCTCTTAAATAACGTAGTTTAAAAAAGAGTAGGGGCACCATCAAACTACAATGACAAATTTGATGAGTGTGCAAGCAGTGGAGTTTGCAATAGTTCAGTTTTTTAAAGATATTGTAACCAAAGTCTTCATATTAAAAAGCTCAAATACAGATTTGCACTTGCACAAAATTTCTAAATAAGTGACCTATATTTCTGTGAACAGTGCATGGCAAACTGCCAAGCAGTGACCACTTAGCAGTTGTCAGTTTCCCGCACTGTGGACACCAGCTGTGTTTTAAAATGTCAGCTTACTTGTAATTAACATGAACTCGTTTTAATTTAATCTATGCTTAACCTCAGGACTGCCAGGTCCGTTGATGTAATAAGGCCTGACAGATCTTAGATCACATAAAATGAGACATTGTAGCAGCTTGTAAGAATAACAACCAGGGCATGTTTATGACATAGATTTGCTCTCTTTTTTATATGATGTTTAGATTTCAATCACCCAGAGTTGACTAATGAGACATGCTGAGACCTCCAGTTTGGCTAATTAAAGGACTGAAGTGGGACATGCCATTTTACTGACTGAATGGCTGGTGTGTGGTTACATATTTTCTTCCATAAATAAACATTGTATAATGTGGTGCAGCTTGTATATATCCTGATATAAATATGTTAGTATATACAGTAAACTTGGAAATTCTGTAGTTTGAACAAATACAATATATGTAAAGATTGGTCGATTGTATGATTAATGTCTCACCTCAGACTTTCCAAAATGACACAGAAAGGAAAAAAATATAATTGTATAAAAGTGATAAAGATGAACACTTCAGAGGAAAGTTTGAAATTCTAATAGTGTATCTAAACACCATTCAAGTTACATTATCATGAAATTTTCTGTGTTTTCCCCTCATTCTTTAAACACAGTTTCAAGAAAACTAGTGCCGAGTAGAATGGGTAACTTCTTTTCTGCAGAATAACTGTGGCAAAACTGAACACAAAAACAATGGAACCTGCTGAATTCCACTGGAAACTTTTTCATTTGTGACTTTGGTGGAATAGTAGTAGTTGTATAATTTTTTGATTGTTTATTTTGTTTGTTTGTTTTAGACAGGAATAGTTTATAATACACCTTTGGGGCAGCAGTGCCCTGATTACACTGAATCACTGGTTACAATAAAATAAAATGAATCAAATAATACATAATATTATAAATTACATAAAAACCCACAAAAGACGCATACATCTACACAAAGATATTCAGAAAACTTATGTTGCTGAGTTATAATTGATCACCTAAAACAAATACAACATACAATTAGTTCTTTACACATTGCTGAGCTATATGCCCTTGGTTTAATTGACAAATTCTTGATAGTTTCATGAATTTTATTGCATGAACTGGCTTCATTATATGAAAAAGTAACTTGTTCAAATCTATTGTTGGACATTGGTTCTGAGTACTCTTTTTTGTTTATTATTCCTTGCATTATAATTATGTTCAACATTATCAAGTTTTTCTATTAGGCATAAAGGTTTGCTTTGTGTCAGAATTGCATTTAATTGGTGGTCAGATTAATTTCCTTTTGGTCTCTGGCAAAAGCATCCACAGTGCTTCATACATCTGACATTGGTGAGTTTTGTAGTCACATAGGAGTAAAATCTGGCACGTAATTTGCACCTGACTCCTGCTTTCTTCAAGGTGGTGATATTAGCAAACCCATACACATGGTTGCCATAATCTAAAACTGGTATCAAAAGTTGTTTTACAATAGCCTGTTGCATGTTCTTGTTTATGCAGTAAATGGAGCAATGTAATGCAATTTGTAATCAAATTTCAAATTTTGATCCAACCAAACTCCTGGGTGATTGTATTCAGAGACTTGTGTAGTTTGTATTTCATCATTTTTTGTGTGTTCAGCTTCAAGTCAGTGTCCTTCCTGCCAGTGGCTGTTGGGCTAAAAGCCATAATTTGAGACCTTTTACTATTTCATAAATGCTTAGAGCAAGCATACCACTGAAATTTTCTTTCCAGTTGTTCAAAGCCTATACCAGACTCCATTAAGAGCATGCTGTCCATGAACAGATGAATTTCAGAATTTCGTATATAATTTGGTAATCCATTGATGCATAGCAACAGGCCTAATATTTAGCCTTGAGGTGTGCCCTTGTTACTTCATCCCAATTGGACAGGCTTCCCTCTACACTTACTGATTGTGTCTATCTGAGATGTAAGAGCCAAATCATCATCAAATCAAAAGTGGGAGCAAGGCAGAAGCAGGAAACTACAGACCTGTTAGTTTAACCTCAGTGATAGGGAAAATGATGGAATCACTTCTGAAGGAAAGAATTGTCAAGTATCTAGAGGCCAGAGGGGCACAGGACCCTAGGCAGCATGGATTCACAGCGGGAAGGTCATACTAGACAAATCTGATAGATTTCTTTGACTGGGTGACCAAAGTAGTAGATCAGGGAGGGGCTGTGGACATGGCCTACCTAGACTTTAGCAAGGCATTTGACACAGTCCCACACAAAAGATTAATATACAAGTTAGCCAGCCTGGGAGTGGGTCCCAAGATGACAGCCTGGGTAAAGAATTGGCTGGAGAATAGGACACAGAGAGTAATAGTAAATGGAGTCCCTCAGAAGAAAGGAGGGTTACTAGTAGGCACCGCAGGGTTCAGTATTAGGACCGTCCTCTTCAATGTCTTTATGTTTACATTGCGGAAGGACTGAAGGAAAAGTGTCTCTTGAAGATGACACTAAGATCTGCAACAGAGTTGATGCACAGGGTGGGGTGGAAAGGATGCAAAGGGACTTGGCAAGGTTAGAGGAATGGTCAAATGTATGGCAGCTTAGATTCAATGCTAAGAAGTGCAAGGTAATGCACCTGGGAAACAAAAACCCAGGGGAAGAGTACACAATGGGGGGTGAGATACTAACAACAACAAAAATGAAAAGAGACCTGGGGGTAGTCATATCAGATGACCTAAAGGTGGGCAAGCAATGTGAGAGGGCAGCAAGGAGGGCTGGGGGGATACTGGGATGCATAGGGAGAGGCATCACCAGTAGAAAACAGGAAGTTATTATCCCTCTGTACAGACAGCTGGTGAGACCCCATTTGGAGTACTGTGTGCAGTTCTGGAGACCCAATCTCCACAAAGACATAGACAGGATGGAAGCTGTCCAGAGGAGGGCACCAAAATGGTGCAGGGTCTGCACCGGAAGACATATGAAGAGAGACTTAAGGAGCTTAATATGTATAGCCTCGAGGAAAGGAGGGGAGGGGGACATGATAGAAACTTTCAAGTACCTCAAGGAATCAACAAAGTCCAAGAGGGTAGCATCTTCAAAAAAGAGGTGTGCAAGAACAAGAAGGCACAATTTGAAGATAGAGGGAGGTGGCTCAGAGGTAATTTAAGGAAGTATTTTTCACAGAGAGGTTGTGGATGCATGGAACGGCCTTCCGGAGGAGGTTGTGGAGTCAAAATCAGTGGTGGAATTCAAGCATGCATGGGACAGTCATAAGGCAATTCTGGGGAGAAGAAGTAGGCTGCTGGTTAACTAGGATCTGCAGTTTATACAGTAGGTAGGGAAATGGGCAGACTGGGTGGGCCAAGAGGTCCTTATCCTCCGTCAAATTTTATGTTTCTGTGTTTCCAAAACTCCACTCTCTTTTTATCTTTCCAAAAGAATTAGATGATTAACAAGGTTGAAGGCATTTGACAAATACATAAACACCGCATCCACTGCCAGACCCTTATATATGGAGCTGGTAACCAGATCAAAAAAGTTGGTAAGTGTGGTTTGTTGAGCGCCCCCTTCTAAACCCAGATTGGAATTTGGTGGTGATAGAATGTATTTCTAATAGTCACATAGTTGGCTGTGTACTGTCTGTTCAAAATTTTTTGATAAAACTGGCAGGAGGGCAATCAGTTAAAAGTTTAAAGGAACAGTAGGTACTCCATTTTTAAGAAATGGCACTATTTTAGCAACCTTTTACTTTATTCGAGAAATCCCCCAGTACATCTCCAGTTAAATAGTCTCACAAGTATGGGTGAAACAATAGCCACAGTCTTTAAAAGAGATCATTATAAATCTAAATAAGAACAGAAAAATTTTGTATTTTCCAATGCTTTTTGATTGAATTCTGTTGCTTTATTTTATTGAATTTTGTTGACTGAGTAGGCCCACTGAGACAAGATTAGATTAGGATTTTCTATACCTGGTAAATTCGTAAAGTAATCATTTAATATATTTGCTGACATGTTGGCACTCTGTAACATGTCAATTTGTTCCATCTGAATTGGGGAAGAGTTAGTCACAGGTTTTTCAAATGATTTGTGTCCCAATTTTATTTATTTTTTTATCTTTGGTTTCTTTGTTTCTTTACTGGAATATGGTATTTTTGTGCAATATAAGCACTTGTGCAATATAGCTTGGTGGCCATCTTGGACATGGTGAACTGTGCCATGATCCACCACAACCAGGAGACTGTTGTTTTACATGTAATGTCCCCTCCCACCCTCCCGATCCTCTGTCTTAGCACCATTCCCCCATAAACATAACAGTGGCACGGGATTGCCTAACTCCCCAGTGTGATAATCTTGAATTCCTCCCCATACACTACCATACATGTATGGTTTGTTTTATATATTCCTTTCTGCCCCCACCCAACCCTCCCTCTCAGCACCCCCCTCACCCCCTGAAACATAACATTAACATTGGGGTGCCCAATCCCCAGTGTCATGACCATGAGTCCTCAGTCCCTATTTCCCCACATCCACCCAACTCCCTCTCAGCACCCAACATCCCCCAGAAACATAACAATGACACTCAGGGTGCCCAGTCCTCCAGTGTCACTGTAAAAGAAAACATCCATTGATGTCTTTGTTCTTTTTAACCTGTAAAAGAAAACAGTCCATTGATGACTTTTATGCTGTTATTGTCTCCCCACCCAACCCTCCCACTCAGAACCCAGTACCCTACACCACCCAAAGCCCTTACTTACCCATGGTTGTGTCCGTGCCATCATCGTGTTTGACTGCAGACATGTTTTCACTTCAAAGCCAAACTGCAAACTAAGGAAACAGGCATGCAGTTCAATGTATTTCAATGGGGTTTTGAACTTAGTGGCATAACTAGGCCATTTTGGTAGATTTTTGCCCCAAAATTTCAACATGCCTTCTTTGGGATGCCACCTCATGAAAACTTGCACTGACATTAGGCAGCTGCATCCTAAAAAGTGATTTTGTGATTCCTGTGCAAAATCATCTTTTGGACAGGAACTGGACATTTTATCTGCCCTTATACATGAGTTGGAGACACAAGAAAGCTATGATGAAAATTTGGTGTAAATATTTTTTAAAAAACAACAAAGTTAGGCCAGTCCAGTGGTGCTGAGGGTTGAGGCATTGGATGCCACACCTTGTACCACACTGGTGACCTGGGTTCAGGAACAGACTCAGGCTGTTGGGGCTGGCAGGGAAGAGGAAGGATTGAGCATCCCATGACTTCTCTCCTTCCTCTGGGGAGGGGAAGGGCACTGCATCACACTGTAGCAGTGACTGGCGGAGGCCAGCTGCACTACAGTTGCATGCACAGCAAGGGGTGGGGAGCATGGCAGGTGTCAGCACAGACTTGCATGAAACCATTGCATGTCTGGTTCCCTTGGGAAGAAAGAATCAGCAGAAAATGGTCCAGTGATGTTGGCAACTGAGGGCCATGCCCTGCGCCCAGGACATGAGAAGCACCTTCACTGGGGTGTGGCTGACCCTGTGCGCATGAAGCGATTACTGCACACCAGATCTGGTCTGGAGGTGTGGGTGCTGGTGGCCAGGGGTCATGTGGCACACTCCACAGGGAAGCAAAAATAGAAAGAGTAAACAAAAAAACAAACAAAAAACAAAAAACAAAGTTATGAGCCTATCTTGATTTTTGCAAATGCGGGCTCATAACTTTGGTAATTTTCAATATTGTTCCCCCCCCCCCAAATTCACAACATAGCATATCTTTATAGCACCTCATGAATGTTATAGATGTCATTTTTCAAAATTGCCAAAATGTTTTTTTACATTCCGAAAGGTGATTTCACCTTCCCTGCACAAAATCACCTTTTGGCAGGAGTTGAACATTTTCTCTCTCTTCTTCATGAGGCAGGGTCATAAAAAGGCAATGTTTTAAATGTTGTGTAAAAAAACTTAAAAAAATACAAAGTTACGAGCCTATGTTGAGATTTTGAAATGCAGGTTTGTAAGTTTGGTAATATTCAATATTTTTACCCCACAATATTCAATATAGCCATTTCTGTACAGCACCTCATGAAAGTGATAGCTGTCATTTATAAGCTCCTGGCCAAAATGCATTGCTGCATCCTGAAAGGTGATTTCACGGTCCCTGCATAAAGTTACCTTTCATGCAGGAGATGAATATTTTCTCTGCCTTCTTCATGAGGCAGTGTCATAACAAGGCTATGTTGAAAATATGGTGTAAAAATATTAAAAAACAGCAAACTGATGAGCCTACATTACATTTTGTGAATTCAGGCTCGTAACTTTGCTAATTTTTAATATTTTTATCCCCCACCAACTGCAGCTCTATGAGCTCTGACCAGAATTTGTTATAATAGTATTAAATTGCTTCTTAAATGGTTCCCAGATAGTTTCAAACTTACTAGACTGATCTTAGTAGTAATAATGTATTCTTTATAATTGATACAGGTCAACCGTGAAAGTACACCAGGCCTTTACAGGAGGTGGGTTAGTATACTTCCAAGCCAAACCACAACATTCCCCCTTAAACCACCACACCACTGTAGGATTCATGCTCGGGTGTCAACCAATTCCCTAATAGTTGAAGTGAAACTCCATATTATTGGACTACTTGGCAATGGAAATTCTCACTCCCCTCCCCTCTATATATTTTGTATTTTCTCATTGGTAAGAATAGATTAATATTTTTTGAAAATGCTTTTCAAGGACATAAAAATTTCTAGAATGAGATTATTGATCAAAAAAAATATCACAGCGAGTAGTCAAGGGAGGGAAGTGACTCACCTTTTAGTCTAGCCTCTGAACCACAGCATTCCCCCTTAAACCACCATGCCACTACAGGATTCATGCTCAGGCTTCAACCAGTTTCCATCTGTAGGTTGGTAAGGTGGAGACCTGCAGGGGGCGGGTCTTTCAAAGTCATAATAATGTTGTGTGCTTCTCTCACCTTTTGCAGTATTTAAACAGAGCATGAATGAGAGTTCAGGTGCTCTAACTTTATGGTGACACCTGGAACTCCAGCTCGTCTGATTACCTGGTGAGTCTGTAGTTTCATAAGACTGTAACCTTTTTAAAAGGGGAAATTGATTTTTAAAATGCTAAAGTGTGGGACTTAAAAGTTTTTCTTAATCCATTAGGCTTAAAAATAGCTTAGCTGATGCCAGGAGGAAACAAGGACTGTGTACAGGGAGTCAGGGAAAGATTTAAATCATGGAAGGTGAGGAACCATATAATCAACTGAAGCAAAATTGAGTAGTACAGTATATAGGATTTAAAGAGGTTGAGTAGAGCAGATTTCTGGACATTCTGCTTATGTAATAATATGTGAGTCTGAGAGATTAGAACTTTTACCAGAGTTTGGACATTAAAGCTCAAGAACAGTTTCGTCTATTATTTTACAGATTAGCAATATTTCAATAATGAGGACACTTTGGGTTAAAATTATCCCTAATTGATAAAAGTGAGTACAGAATATCGCTCTACATAATGGCTTACAGTATTACTTTGGTCAAGAATTTACTCTTGTAGCATTTTTTAGAACACAGTAATACAACTGTTTTGGCATTATTATAGTAGATGTTTATATTCTGAAATGTTAACCTTTCTATGTGTGATTATAGAACTTGTTAATTGCATTATTAAAATTGTATTTCTACCTTAGATATTGTAAATATTAGTGAAACAGGTTTGTTTTTCTAAGATATCAGGGATTGATGAAAACATGTGACTATTTGTGTTGTAAAACATGTAGAAACATAGAAACATAGAATTTGACGGCAGATAAGGACCGCTTGGCCCACCCAGTCTGCCCATTTCCCTACCTACTATTTTTTAAGGATGACCCAAGGATTAGTAATTACACTTGCATACATATAGGGCAACTTGAACCTGAAACTTTTTGTACAGTTAAGATTTCCATTGATAAGAATGTTCTTTATTTTTTTGAACACTTATAATTTCCAAGATTCAAGCCCAAAAGAATAGGTAGTTTTTTTTTTGTTTTTTTTTTACCAATTATTTTACCAGGTGAAACACACTAAGCTGAAAGCTTGTTTGCAGGTGCAACCTGGGAGCACGAGGAAGTTAGGTGACTTGCTCAGGGTCACACAGTATGCAAGTGGGGGCTGTGGGATTCAAACCCAGGTCTCCAGATTTGCAGCTCAGAGCCCCAAACCACTGCGCCATATTGCCTCCTAGTGGATCAAGAGGCAACATAATTTTAGCTGCCTTCTCCTAGGATCTGAAAAAATATTGCTCCAAAATTTAGTGAGTCTTTTACATGTCACAAGCATATGAGTAAGAGAGCATGGATTAATGAGACATCTGGGACAATTTTCACTCAGGTTGAAAATACATAGTTTTGAAGGAGCGAGGTAGACTCTATGCAATATATTTAATTGGATTTGTTGCAGTTTTGAAGAATATAATTGCTGAAAGAGATAAGCACAAATTGCTGCCCAATTATTATCGCTCACTTGGGTTCCAAGATGTTGCTCCCATCTAGCTTTATGTTGGCTGAGATAAAATATAATGTGCTTTTGAAGTAAAGAATAACGGGCAGAAAGGGGTTTAACATTAGGGTCTGCTCTTGTAAGTATATCCACAATTAGAAAGGGAACCAAGGACATATGAAAAAGATGATATAGTCCCTAAACTGCAAATATCTTAGAACGGGATGGTTAGGAATATTAAATCTTTTGCAAATTTGTTTGAATGAGATCAAAGTCTGCTAAAAATTATCTGAAAATCTCTGTATGCCAGCTAGCTCCCAAGTTTGGAAGCCCTGATCGATCACAGAGGGAAGAAAATCAAAATTCTGATAGACTGGGGTGTCCCTTGAAACTACATTTTTCCATCCAATTAAGTCATGTATCTTGTTCCCACACTGACAGACTGTAGAAGTTGCAATGAGCTGAGGGTAATTCCTTTTATTTCCTGAATAATATCTAGAGTTCATGATCATGCTTGTTCACCTTTCCTGCTGCTGGTAGGCTCTCCTGAAAACTGGTCTTGAATTCAAAAAATCTGGACTGCGAGGTAATAGTTTTTAAAGTCTGGTAATACTAGACATCCTAGAATGGCAGGTAATTTCAATTTATATAAGCTCAGTCATGAATTTGTTTTTGTTTCCAAATGAAGCTAGAGAAAATTTTGTCTAAATTCTTGAAAAAGGATTGCAGGCTAGATATGGATGATGACTGAAACTAAAATAAGAGTAGTGAAAGGACATTAATTGTTAGCACATTACATTTGCCAATCAAGGTAAGTGGAAGTTTGAGCCATTTATTAAGATCCTCCCAAACTGATTTAAAAATGGGATACCATTATTTTCATAAAGGGGTGACAGATCTTCGGTAGTATGGACCCCCTAAATATTTAAATTTTTCTGATATTGCTGTTTGTATTTTCACTGGGAGAAGCAACATATTCAGTGAATTTAAATAAATTGCCTCCATATTAGCAACACTGTCTTTGTATCCCGAGGCTTGACCAAAAGTATCTATTAGTGACATACAGTTCTTAACTGAGT
The DNA here is from genome assembly GCA_016271365.2 of Neoceratodus forsteri. NCBI lineage: Eukaryota > Metazoa > Chordata > Ceratodontiformes > Ceratodontidae > Neoceratodus > Neoceratodus forsteri. The sequence goes on along the minus strand of CM028130.1, from coordinate 1,374,959,749 downwards.
TTACTGGGTCTGATAGATAAATCAAGGTATCATCCACCTATAGACTAATTTTATGTGTTAGAGCCACTAATGGTACACCTTTATTGTAGTCAAGGGTCCTGAACAGCCACGTCCAAAAGTTCAATAGCCCAATCAAACAATAACAAGGACAGGAGACACCCCTTCCTAGTTCCCCTAGTAAGAAAAAATACTGTTTGATATATTTCTGTTCATTTTGGACTACAGCTTTAGGAGATTGATAAAGGATTTTTATCCAGTTAATAAAGGTTTGTCTAAAGTCAAGTTTATCAAGTGCTTGACACACACAATCCCATTCAACACAATCAAAAGCTTTTTCTGCATTTAAAGTACAGTAAGTATCAGGGCCTCTTGATGTTTACAAGCATTGATTATGTTAATTAATCTTCTTATACTGGCCCCTAATTTTCTGTTCTTAATAAATCCATTTTTATTGGGTTGAGTGAGACCTTGAGCCCCTTTTTCTCAGCCATGAGGCTAAAACCTTTGCCAACATTTTCATATCTGTGTTAAACAGGGAAATAAGGTGGTAGCACATGACTTATTCAGGTTTTTATCTTTTTTTACAAAGACTGCAATTTTAGCTTCACGGAAGAAAGGAGCAAACACTCCAAAATCTAAGGAATCATTAAATACATCCAGTAATATTTTTACAATGAGAATAGCATATTGTTTGTAAAAGTCAGTTGGGAGACCATATGTTCCCAGAGTTTGAAAGAAGCCATGGGGCCATGGATTTTGTTATACTCAGAACCTCTTCTAATGAGAAAGGAACCTCCAACTGAGATTTTTGGATGGCAGCTTAACTTTGGAAGATTAACTTCTGCAAGAAATGTGTTAACCAACTCTGGGGCCTGATATTCAAAAAGGCACAAAGCACAGCGCAAATATTAGTTTTGCACCTTGCAGTTGCCCGGGTGTCCAAAACTTCTGTATTCAGTGGAATAGTGCACCCATGCTATTCAACAGAATATGGGGCCATGGTGGCTCAGTGCTAAGTCACTTAGTGCTGTACTGACATGACTTCCCAAAAAGGCTACCACAATGGCTTGCACCCATGCTACATTTCCAGTATTCAAACAGACCCATGCAAATGAGCTCTTTGGGCATGTAAGGTACTAAGGGATCAACTGCATGCCCATTATGGGCTCGTTTTCATGGGTAGCCCAGTAAGTTAGCTCAGCACTGCCCCCACTTGCCAGTGCCTAAAGAGTTATCCCTGGTGCTAGTGGCACCCCACCAATCCCCAGTCTGATCTTGAAGTTGAAACATTCCTTGGTGTCCAGTAGACCCGCCCTCCACCAATCGCTGTCCCAATGATAAAAAAGAAAAATCCCTGGTGACTAGCTATCACGCCACTCACTAATCACTGCCCCAGAGATAAAGAAAAACATATCCTTGGGGGCTAGCAGCCCCCATCCCTAATCCTGATTCCCTGTATATATGGTAAAAACTCCCTGGTGGTCTAGTGGTGCCTTCACTGATCTGCCGGTTTTACAATAAGTAACCTTCCCTGGTGGTCTAGATATCTCCCTCCCTAATCCCATTCTGATGGTGTTATACAACAGGAAGGTCCTGTCAAACTAATCTCATAGTTTCTTTGACTGGGTAACCAGAGTGGTGGACCAAAGAAGTGCAGTTGATGTCGCCTACATTGACTTCAGCAAAGCTTTCAATACTGTTCCACATAGAAGATTGATTAATAAGCTCACTAGGCTCAGGGTGGGTCAGAAGTTGGTCAGCAGGGTGGAAAACTGGTTGGTGGACAGAGAACAGAGAGTGGTGGTAAACAGTATACAGTTAGACGATATACAAGTCACAAGTGGGGTACCTCAGCGATCAGTCCTGGGGCCAGTCCTCTTCAATATCTTCATCATTGACATTACAGATGCACTGGAGGGTGAGATTTGTCTGTTTGCAGATGACACCAAGATCTGCAACAGAGTAGATGATCCAGATGGGGTAAGCAGAATAAGAACAGATCTAGATAAAATGGCAAAATGGTTGGAAGAGTGGCAACTGGAGTTTAATGCAAAAAAGTGCAAGATCATGCATGTAGGGAAGAGAAACCCTGAAGTCACATATAGATTGGGAGGGGAGTTGCTGGCAATCAGAAAGGAAGAAAGAGACTTGGTCATCATCATCATCATCATCGCAGATGACCTAAAATCATCCAAGCAGACCACTAAAGCAGTAAGGCTAGAGGGATGTTGGGATGTATTAGTAGGGGTATCACAAGTCATAAGAGGGAGGTAATAATCCCACAAGGTACTGGTTAGGTCCCATCTGGAGTAATGCATGCAGTACTGGAGGCCACACCTGCACAAGGACATTAACAAAATGGAGGCAGTCTAGAGAACGGCAACCAAAATGGTGCAGGGACTGCTTCAGGAAATATATGAGGACAGATTAATTGAGCTCAATATGTATACCCTAAAGCAAACGAGGGGGAGAGGTGATATGATCAAAACATCCAAGCATCTTAAGGGCATAAACAAGGTGAAAGAGTCTAACATGTTTCAATATAAGAAAAACAGCAGGACAAGAGGACACAGCATGAGATTAGAGGGAAGCCGATTAAGGAGTAATGTACGGAAGTTATTTTTCCCAGAATGAGTGGTGGATGCATGGAATGGCCTACCTTAGGAAGTGGCAGATATTAATACAGTGCAAGGCTTCAAACAGGTAAGGGATAGGCATAAGGGAACAATACAGATGAGAATGAATAGATAGGCTATTGACAGAGTACAGCCCTATGGCACATTCATAAAAGTGTTGTCTTTGAGGAGAGAATGGTCAAAGTACCATGGCTTATATCTAGAGAGGTGATTAGTGTTTATAAGTATCTCTACTGAAACACAGTCAGAAATGCATATGTTATCATAATTTATGGAAGGTATACAATACTGAAGAGACTGAGAAACCAAAAAAATAATTGATTTATGTTTTGCTTTGATGTACAGCTGAGGAAAAAAAGAATATGTTTGTGCTTCCAAATTAGAGACCCACTGGAGGCCTACAAGTTTTTAACCTTCCATAAATTATGTTAGTAATTTCTGAATAAATAAGAAAGATATATCCAAATGGCAATTTAAGGCCATATTATAGTTGCCCCCAATAATATGTGGGCCCTCAAAAGAGGCTACTTGCAACAAAAAATAAGTAAGGAGTCTAGAGTCAATAATATTTCAGCCTTAAATATTAGCTAGAGTGAAATTGCCACCTGGAATTTTAAGTTGGGAGATAATGGGCTTGATTCAAAAAGGAAGGAGCAAGCTGCACCAATGACAGCTTGTGCCAATTGTTGGTATACCAGAAACCTTGCACCTGATTCACTCGGGTAGAAGTCGGGTAGGGTCCTAGTAGCAAAGTCCCACAGCTTGCAGCAAAGGTGGCAGTGTGCAAAAGAGAAGGTGCAACCAAGAGGTTTGCCACAAGCTGCAGGTGTGGTTGGGTGGATCATAGAGATCAGTCCCTGGTGGCTAGCGGTCGCCCCAGTCCTGGTTACCATTTCAGTACACATTGTCACGTCCCAGGTGGTCTAGCAGACCCCAAGCTCCACTATAAATATATATCTATATTTCACTGGTGGCCTATCAGACCTCCCCAGCCCCAATCACCTTGTATTCAAATAAACACATCCCTGGTGGTCTAGTGGACCCTCCAGCCCTGATCCCCTTTTATTATAAAAAACATGTCATTGGTGGTCTAGGAGATGCCTCCCTCTAGCCCTGATCCCCATGTATTCAGATTAACACATCACTGGTGGTCTAGTGGACTTCCCTCAGCCTGATCACTTTCTTATTAAACCTAATCCTGTCCCTTGTGGTCCAGTGGACCCCCCCTTTAGCATTGATCCCCTTCCTACCAAACTTGATACTGTCTGTGGTGCTTAGCATTTCCACCCTATCCACAATCTCCTCATGTAACTATTTATATATATATATATATTTCCCTGGTGGTCTAACAAACACCCCACCTCACATCTACTAGGCAGTGCTCCTCCACCTGTTTCCTCTATCCTATTCTTCAGCCAGTGACTTCAGCACAGTTTTTTCCATCATACCACAGCTAGCCACTGATTGAGCTGTCAAGGACCACGTATTGTATACAGCATGCACTCATTGATCGACAGCTCACTCAATGAGATGTCAATCAGTGAGTATGTACTGTATACAGTACACACTCCTTGACAGCTCAGTAGGAGGCCAGCAGTGGTGGTGAGGAGAGGGCTTTGCCAGTCACTGGCTCAGAGATGGGACGGGGGTAGCATGGTTGTGGGGCACCACCTGCTGGGGGGGGGGTCCACTAGACCACTAGGGAAATATATATATAAATATTTCTAGGGAAGATCGGGGATAGGGAGGGGGGTCTGCTACACCACCAGGGAGGGTGTGCTGTCAATCAATGAGAACATACTGTATCCAGTACACACTCCTTGACAGCTCAGTTGGTGGCCAGCTGTGGTGGTGATTGGAGGGCTATGCTGGTCACTGGCTCAGGAATGGGATGGAGGAGCAAGGTGATGGGGCACTGCCAGCTGGGGTGGGCGAGTTCACTACACCACCTGGGAAATATATATATATGTATAGGAGATTGGGGATAGGAAGGGGGGGGGGTCTGCTAGACCTCTAAGTATTGGATCAAGCTTATTAAGAATGGGATTAGGGTTGGTAGGGTCCCCTAGACCACCAGGGAGAATGTGTTTACTTGAATACAAGGGGACCAGGGCCGGGAGGTCTGCTAGACCACAGGGATATGTTTATTGTAATCAACAGGGATCAGGGATGGGGGAAATATTGCACATGTTCCATCCCACCCAGGGAGGGTTCCAACAGTGGTGTAAGTGCTCCAACTCTCCCACAGGGTGAAATTCTAAATACCCCTAGACCAGCCCTGGCTGGTCTAAATGTACTTGAGAATCCCAAATTAGGGGATATGGCAGCTTGCATCTGTCACATGCCCCCTAGCACCATGCTGAAGCCCACTTTATGCTGCAAGGATGACACAAGCCCCCTTTGGTGCACACAGCCTGCAGCTGACACAGGCTGCATTTGAGAATTGTTCCCAGTGTTTTGGTACAAGGGGCACTTTGCACCATTCCATGTGGTGCAAGCCCCTTGTGCCATTCTGGGACCTTTGAGAATCAGGCTCAACATATCTTCCTTTGGGGTCTAACAATGAATTCCCAAAACCAATGTAGCGATTTCATTTCACAAATATTGCAACTTCTCTGGCTATGTTAATGAACATTGCAGCCCTACATTGAGCCCATTTTTTTTTATTCCACATCACTGTTAGAGGAATGTGTTTCTTACAACAGTAAGAAGATAACATTTTTGTGTTAAGCATAGATAATGATTGGTTAGCTTTGGTCCTGTCTCTAAGGCTCTTAACTTTCCGTGTTACATTTTTTAATGACATCTAATAAAATCTTGCCATTCTTCCATTTTGTTTATAAGCTAAAACATCACCAGACTCTACATTGGACTAAATGGTTTCATGCACCTTACTCGAATGTATAAGTTGTGTACTATCAAAACCACTTTCCCTAACACTTGTGCTTTCTGTAGGGTAGCTATTGGAAGTGAATTGAAGCATAGAATTCAAACTTTGGTCCTACCCTAACCTCCTCTCTTCCCTATTTATGTTAAGCCCATTCAAAAACACTTTAACAGCAATGAAAGGCAGCCTTTATTGACCCACATCTCATGGGTGATGAAATCTAGGTCAAGCCCTATTTGCTTTGAAAGAAAAATTGAAGAGCAGGTAGAATACCAGTTATGATAGAATCAGGTGCCACAGCCTTGTCCTTGCACCAGAGTTAGAAAGTGTAGAGGGCATATCTAACAGGAAGAAATACAGACAAAGGTTAAATCTAGACTTTCATATTATAGTCCCCCACTTATTATTATTGTTTCCCCTTCCCCTTCCCTTCTTTGAATATATTTTCCCCCATCCCTAATCCCAACCCCGGTCTTATTCCCTTTAACTTTCTTAATCACAAGAGTTTTTGAGTCTATCATATGACAATTCTGAGATAGCAATACTGAAAGACAGAAAAGGCAACCCAATCATTTAATTTTTGTCAAAGTGAGTCACAGCTAGGTTTCAAGTCCTGCTAGATCCCAAAACATTTGAGTCAGCTTGCTGCTCAGACAGAAGTGCAAACTGGTTCCTTAATATAAAAGCCTGTTGAAATGTCATATTGAACATGGAAGGGTGTTGAGAATGACTAAAGCTCTGAGAGTGGGTAGAGCTTTGTGACAAATCTCCAGAAAAGGCTTCTTTCAGAGCAGCTTCAACTTCCTTAGGGTTGACAAAATATTTTATCCTCCCATGTAGAAAGAAGTGCAATTTGGCAAGGGGTAATAATGCTTCAAACAACATGAAGTCTTGCTGTATTCTGACTATTGCAGTTAGCTCCAGCCCTCAAACTGCCCCAGAGAGTAGAGGCTTAATTTTATATGCAGAGCATAGAACGTTGAGCTCGAGCTCAGTTCTAACCTCTGTCTGCTGCACTTTGAAGCCAACTGTCAGATTCTTTACTCCACCTAACTGAACGTCCACTCCGGAGATTTCTCCTTTGCTCATGGTTCGTAAGTCAGTTAAAGTCATCGGTTTTACTGATTATTTTTCCCAAGTTTTGGTTCAGATCTCTGTCTGTGGTACAGTAAGTACTAGGTAGTGAACTACAGATAGTAAACTTGTGGAAATTGTAAAAATTGATTTTTCAACTGGTTCAGCTGAACCGGTCATTTAGTAATTTATATATTCTGTCTTTGTTTTTAAACTTAGAGTGTAGTTACCAGTCCTTATTGGTTTAAAAAAAACTGCATTTTTTTGTGTTTTTTTCCAATACCCGTGACACGGTTAGAAACAAATAAGGGTGCTTGCCTGGTTGTTTGCCATAAAAAGGGTAAGTCTGTGGTTAGGTTGGCTATGTCTGAGAAACCCAAAAGAAAAACCGGGACCACTGGATTTCAACACTGCAGTGTGTGTGAAGAGGTCTTTGCTAAGGCTGATCCCCACATTACCTGTGTTTATTGTCTGGGGTTTGACCACCTCGATTCAGACTGCCAAATCTGTAAAACATTCTCTAAGTCTACCCTGCAAAAAAAGATTAGGTAGGCTCAGGGATAAGAAGGCCATGAAGTCCACTGACCTGGATGGCCAGCCCGTTCGGTTCCAACCAAACCTGAGGGAGTGCCCTCTGACCAGGGTGATACTTCTTCAGGCAATAGGAGAGCTGATCCTGAGGGATCAGTTCCTACAAAAAGAAAAAGAAAAGAAAAATCATCCGGTTCGGTGCCAGAGACCCATTTTCCGACTGCCAAACAGATTGTCAATGAGAGGTGATTATAGAATTGTTGTCTGTTCTGATCTGGCACCTTCTGACGGGCGTTCAGTTCAGTCAGTTCCTCCAGTTCAAGATTATTCCCCTGAAGATTTCTATGAACCAGATTTGGAAGGGGATGAAGATTATGATGATGATGATGATGATGGTGTGGGAGGTCTGGTTGAGCCCATTGAACCGGACATCTCCCCAGACTGGCCTTCTATTGTTTCCCCTCCTAGGTTTTCTTGAGTTCCATTCCCACTACACGTCTTACAGGAAAGTGGCAGAAACCCTCCAGCTTCCTGTGGAAGAAGCTGCAGAGAAACAAGAGGAACATGATTATGTGGAGGTGATGGACATCCCAGAGTCCACAAGACTGTCTATTCCCCTTCATAAGGATACAATACTTGAAGCAACATCCCATTGTGTTAGACAGAAAAGGAAGTGCAAAAGAAGAAGGAAACCACTTTGATTCTCAAATACAGTAGCAGAAAAGGTCAGAGCCAAAAGGCTGGCCTTCAGAAAATATAAGGGAACACAGCGGGATGAAGATAGGGAGGCATACCAAACTGCCTAAGGGAAGCAGGTAAGGCAGTAAGGCAGGCAAAGTCCCAAACTGAGGAAACACTAACACAACAGTAAAGAAGGGTGACAAGACTTTCTATAGATACATTAGTGAAAGGAGAAAGTCCAGAGGGGTATTGCTAAACTTAATGGAGAAAAGGGAGCATGTGAGGAGGAGGACCCTGTAAAGGCATCTATCCTAAATAGATACTTTTGCTCAGTATTTACTGAAGAGAAGGTAGGGCAGGGCCCACAGCTCAGCATCATGGACACAGGGGGAGGGAGGTGAGCACTACTCCCTTCACAAAAGAAAGGGTCCTACAAGAGCTTGCTAAGCTCAGGGTGGATAAGGCAATGGGACCTGATGGCATACATCCCAGGGTACTTAAGGAGCTAAAGGAGGAACCAGAGCCATTAGCAGAATTGTTTAGTGAGTCTCTGAGCACAGGAGAGGTCCCAGAAGACTGGAGAAGGGGTTCATGATCCCACCCACAAGAGTGGTAGCAGGAGGAGGCGGGAACTACAGACCGGTCAGTCTTACCTCAGTAGTGGGCAAGATTATGGAGGCACTCTTAAGGAAAGGATAGTGCAACACCTGGAATCCATAGGGGCACAGGATCCGAATAGCATGGGTTTACAAAAGGAAGGTCCTGTCAAACTAATCTCATAGATTTCTTTGACTGGGTAAGCAGAGTGGTGGACCAAGGGGAGTAGTTGATGTCGCCTACCTTGACTTCAGCAAAGCTTTTGACACTGTTCCACATAGAAGATTGATAAATAAGCTAGGTAGGCTCGGTGGGTCAGAAGTTGGTCAACTGGGTGGCAAACTGGTTGACTGGCAGAAAACAGAGAGTGGTGGTAAATGGTACAGTCAGAAGAGATGCAAGTCACAAGTGGGGTACCTCAGGGATCAGTCCTGGGGCTAGTCCTATTCAACATCTTCATTAGTGACCTCGCAGATGGACTAGAGGGTAAGGCTTGTCTGTTTGCAGATGACACCAAGATCTGCAACAGAGTAGATGATCCAGATGGGGTGGGCAGAATGAGAAGAGATCTGGATAAACTAGCAGAATGGTCAGAAGAGTGGCAACTGGGATTTAATGCAAAGAAGTGCAAAATCATGCACATAGGGAAGAGAAACCCAGCCACTTATAGGCTGGGAGGAGTTGCTAGCAGTCACAAAGGAAGAAAGAGACTTGGGCATCATCATCACTGATGACCTAAAATCATCCAAGCAGACCTCTAAAGCAGTAGGTAAGGCTAGGGGTGTTAGGGTGTATTAGTAGGGGTATCACAAGTCGTAAGAGGGAGGTAATAATCCCTCTGTACAAGACATTGGTTAGGCCCCATCTGGAGTACTGCATGCAGTATTGGAGGCCACACCTTCAAAAGGACATTAACCAAATTGAGGCAGTCCAGAGAAGGGCAACCAAAATGGTGCAGGGACTGCATCAGAAGACATATGAGGACAGATTAACGGAGCTCAATATGTATACCCTTGAGCAAAGGAGGGAGAGAGGCGATATGATCGAGACATTTAAACACCTTAAGGGCATAAACAAGGTGAAAGAGTCTAACATGTTTAAATATAAGAAAAATAGCAGGACAAGAGGACACAGCATGAGATTAGAGGGAGGCCGATTAAGGGGGAATGTGAGGAAATTCTTTTCACAGAAAGGGTGGTAGATGCATGGAATGGCTTACCACAAGAAGTGGTGGCTATGAATACAGTGCAGGGCTTCAAACAGGCATGGGATAGGCATAAGGGAGCAATACAAATGACTATGAATAGATAGGTCACTGACAGAGCAAAGGCCGATGGCACATTTATAAGGTAGAAAAAGAAATGGGCAGACTGGATGGGCCTTGTGGTCCTTATCTGCCGTCAACTTCTATGTTTCTATGTTTCTATGTTTCTATAAGTCTTTTGGGAAACAGACACAAAAGATTTTAAAAACTCCAAATTCTGTGCCTCCTGTCGACAGAAGGATGGACAAAAGGTACACCTTATCAGGTTCTGGTACAGAGTACTTATATCAACAATGCAGACATGTTGGAGTTGTGCAGGCTGCAGCCTGTGATAAGGCTAATATACCCTTGGCTTCACACCCTCCAGATAAAGATTCTAGCAAGCTGGATGCCATGGCAAAGAAACAGTAAATGGCTTCTGCCTTGGGACTCAGGCAGGCTAATTATATGACCTATGCAGCCAGGTACCAGAAGTCCAGGTGGGACACTGTACTGGCACTGGCTAAGCAGGCCTCCCCCCAGCTAGTCTCAGAGCTGGAGGGGATGGCTGCTGATGGGATTGAGGTATCTAAGGTACAGTTCCATGCTGCTGTGGACTCCAATGATGTGTTCTCTAGAGTCATGGCTACATCTTTGGCTCTTCGGAGAATGGCTTGGCTCAGATGTATTAGTCTCTCACAGGACACCCAGGCTAAGGCCATGGATTTCACTGTGGTGGGTAATTCTCTGTTTGGGGAGTAACAGAGAATTACATGAAAAAGAAGGATGAGTATAGGACCACCTATAGGAGTGCACAGGCCAAGGAAAGGCAGACAACTCCTCAAAGGCAGCAAGCTAGGGGCAGGGGTAGGCCTTTTCATAGGCCTTTCTACCAAGCACAGGCCTCTTCTCCCTTTCCTCAGAGGGGGTTCTTCAGAGGGAGAGACATAAGGGGGATGAGCAGGGCTGTATCCATTCCTTAACCTAAGGCTCCTGCCAAGCAGACACCCGGATGTGTCAGCCCAGGTCTACTCCCCCATTCCGGTAGGAGGCAGGTTGGCTTACTTCTTCCAGGACTGGATGTCTGTTACCTCAGACAAGTGGGTCCTGGAGGTGGTAAGCCAGGAGCTGGTTCTCAGCTTCAAGAAATTTCCAAAGCTGAGGACCAGATATTTTCCACCTGCAAGCATCTCCAAAACCATTGCCCTAGAGGCAGAGGTTTCATCTCTACTGGATCTAAAGGCTGTAGAGAGAGAGAGAGAGAGAGAGTTCCTACACTGCACAAGGGCAAAGGTCTGTACTCCAGGTACTTCCTTACCATAAAAAAGAAAGGGGAGTGGTGACCCATCCTAGACTTAAGATACCTGAACAAACATCTTTTAAAACCAAAATTCAAAATGGTGACTCTGGGAATAATCATTCCCTCTCTAAGGCCAGGGGACTGGCTAGCCTCCCTGGACTTAAAAGATGCCTACTTTCACATTCCCATCAGGTGCTCCCACAGAAAATACCTCAGGTTCGAATTGCCTTCAGGCCATTATCTGTTCAAAGCTATGCCATTCGGCCTGACATCAGCTCCAAAGGTATTCACAAAATGCCTAGCAGTAGTACTGGCTTTTTTAAGAAGGAAAAATATTTCCATATTTCCATACCTGGATGACTGGCTCATTGTGGGTCAGTCCCCAGACCAAGTCAAGTCAGACCTTCAACTGACTCAGCAAGTGTTCACTTCCCTAGGATTCCTTCTCAATCTTCCCAAGTCAGTTCTCAAGCCAGTACAGCTCCTCACCTTCACAGGGGCAGAGCTGGATACAGTCAAAGCAAGAACTTTTCTTCCCCTGGAAAGGGTAAGGGCTATTGTAGAGCTGGCTTCTTCATTCCACCTTCTGGTATCTCAGCCAGCAAGCCACTTCCTTCAACTTCTGGGCCACATGGCAGCTTCTACATCAGTGGTCCAAGGGGCCAGATTTCAGATGAGGGACATTCAGTTTCACCTGAAGGCCTTTTGGTCTCAGAGGAAAGATCCTCTAACCAAACTAGTTCCATTGACCCAGACTCTGATCCAGGCTCTCCAATGGTGGCAGGAACAGGGCAACCTCAGGCAAGGAGTCCCATTCGTCACTCAGTCTCACTCTATGGTCCTAACCATGGATGCTTCTCATTTGGGGTGGGGAGCCCATCTGGGTGCTCTCACAGCCCAGGGACTGTGGTCCCCTCAGGAATCTCTTCTTCATATCAATCTCTTGGAACTCATGGCAGTCTTTCTAGCCCTGCAAGCTTTCTCTCAGTCAGTGCAGAACAAGGGGGTTCAGGTCAGGACAGACAACACCACCACTATATGGTACATCAACAAACAGGGAGGCACTCAGTCCATGGCCTTGTGCACAGAAGCCATGAAATTGTGGTCCCTAGCTTATTCTCTGCAGACCTCTCTGATGGCAGTCCATTTTCCAGGGAAGGACAATGTGCTAGCAGATGCATTGAACAGGATCTCCCAGGGCCATCACGAATGGTCCCTGGACCCTCTGGTGTTGAAAGTGATTTTTTCAAGGTGGGGCACTCCAGAGATAGATCTCTTTGCAGCTCCAGACAATCGCCAACTTCCTCCTTTTTGTTGCAGACCCCCAATATTGGACTCAGTCCCTCTGGTTGCTCTGATTTTGAACTGGGAAGGGAAATTTCTATATGTCTTCCCTCCCTTTCCTCTACTGTTCAAGGTTCTGGTCAAGTTAAGGTCACAACCTTGCAAAGTGATTCTGATTGCTCCAGACTAGGCCAGACAGCCTTGGTACCCCCTGTTGCTGTCCCTAGCAGTCCATCTTCCCCTGTCTCTTCCCAGGAATTACAACCTGTTAACCTCCTCTCAGGGGAAGATTTGGTACCCCAGTATTTGGTTGCTCAATCTCAAGGCGTGGCTCTTGAATAGTTAGAGTATGCAGATTTGCATCTGTCCCAAGGGGTTCTGGATATTCTCAAAGTCTCTCGAAAGCCTGCCACCAGAAAAACTTACAACTCCAAATGGAGAAGATTCAGCATTTGGTGTTCCAAGAAGCATATATCCCCAGACACTACTGAATTGTCTACAGTTCTGGATTATATGGTTCATCTTAATGGCCTAGGCCTCAGACCAGCTACTCTCAAAGTACATTCGTCAGCTGTTTCTGCTTTTCTGTCAGCAGGAAAGTCTTCTCCACTGTCATCTCACCCTGTTTTCTGTACATTTTTAAGGGATTGCTTCATACCAATCCCCCCTTTAGGGATCCTACCCCTGCTTGGGATCTTAATGTTTGCATTGCTCAGCTTATGCAACCCCCTTTTGAGCCTTTGTCTTCGGCAGAGCTTAAGTACTTGACTTGGAAAACTGTGTTCCTGGTAGCTATTACCTGTGCCAGGCGTATCAGTAAATTGCAAGCTTTGTCAGTGGAGCCTGATTTTAACTCATTCCATAGAGATAAGGTGGTCCTTAGAACTAATAGGAGGTTTTTACCTAAAGTGGTTTCAGATTTTCATCTGAACCAATCTATGTCTCTCCCTGTGTTCTTCACTGATCATTCTTCGTCAGGAGAAAGAAGTTTGCACAGTTTGGATGTTAAAAGAGCCCTTAGTTACTACATTGAGTGTACTAAGGCTTACAGGTTTGACTCCCTTCAGTTGTTTCTCTCTTATGGGGAAGTGGGTAAGGGCAAACCTACCACTAAGAGAACTATTGCCAGGTGGATTGTCTCTTGTATTCAATTCTGCTATGAGAAGTTAGGCAAAATACCTCCCTCAGGCCTGAGGGCTCATTCGACTATAGGTACAGCTGCTTCCCTGGCTGCAGCCAGGGATATTCCTTTACTAGAGATATGTAAAGCAGCCACCTGGAAAACAGTCCATACATTTACCAAGCATTAATCTCTGGACATCCAGGCTAGGAGTGATGCTCGGTTTGGTACAGCAGTACTGCAGAGCCTATTCCCAAGGTAGGTTTGATTCCCTCCTCCATGGAGGTACTGCTTGGTAGGCTGCAATAGTCAGAATACAGCAAGACTCATATTGTTTGAAGAAAAAATTACTCATCTTAATAATTATGTTTCTTCTAATGGAGTCTTGCTGTATTCTGACCTCCCTCCCTACCTTCCCTCTCAGAACCTGTTTTGGGGAAGTGGGTTGACAGGTGCAGTGTTGCACCCTAGGGGAGCATTTAGGTACTCCCTCCTTTTAGAGAGGGGGAGTGGGTTATATTATTAATTTAACAGTCTTAAGTTGTTCACTACCTGGTTTTTGATTTTGGATTTCTTGACTTGAGTCTTTTGGGGATCCAAAATATTTGGTTGCCATTTGGCTAATAAACATTTTACAATTTCCACATAGTAGTTAGTATTAGCTCGTACGAATCTGACAGTTGCACTTCAAAGTGCAGCAGACAGAGGTTGGAACCGAGCTCAAGCTCAATGTTTTATGCTCGCCATAGAAAATTAACCCTCTACTCTCTGGGGCAGTTTGAGTGCTGGGGCTAACTGCAATAGTCAGAATACAGCAAGACTCCATTAGAAGAAACATAATTACTAAGGTGAGTAATTTTTTCATATTTGATACCCTTATTTCATAGAATATTCAGAACACTATTAAAGGATTTTCTGTCACTTATGGTCTCAGTGCTGAAGTCAGGAAAAACTTGGAATTTAATTCCCTTGGCCGAAAGTCCATTCTCTGTGTAAGCCTTTCTTAATAGGAGCTCTCTATCTTGAAATTTGTACTGTTTCTTATAGGCAAATAGGAGATAGTCTGAGTCAGGCAAGTGTTTCTGACCACTACTTCTGTGAGCTCAGTTATGTTGTATCTTCTGCTGAGGGAAAGATCTTCCAGCTGCCAAAGTTAATAATTCTTTGAAAATAATACACAGGGCCCCCTGTGCCTTCAGACTCCTCAGGAAAGTGATCTAGTTTCTGGTTTCCCCATCTGAATCTGTCTTCCTGATCTTGCACTTTTTTTTGTAAGCGCATTTAATTTTGCAGTATGTAAAAAAATAGAATTCTTTAGGGGTTCCATAGTGTCTTCTACTATGCTCACATGACTCTCCACTTCTTCTGTCCATAGGGTTAGTGCTTCAAGTTTGGAGTTTATTTACACCACCACTAAAGACAGCAAACTCAGAGATTCTTGTATTGGAGTAATCATAGAAAAAATTCCTTCTCAAAATCTGGAGAGTGAGACTTGTATGAGTGGGATTGATTTTTGGCTGGCTAAACAGTATAGCTCTATCTGATCTTAGTTAGAGTTGTGGATAGTACATCTGAGTTTATTATCTCACCTGAAGCCAGGTACAAAGAAGCACCCAGGGCAATAGTCGGAGCAACTTCAGGCAAAATTGGAACAGAACTTATCATGTTGCTGGATATAGTAGAACCAGTGTGTGGAAAAGAGGGATCCCAACATGTAAACATTTATTTTTCTTTAGATAATCTCTCTGTAGAAGCAACAGAATTGTTAATAATAATGGGTTTAAGCCTAATCATATAGTCTCCTGGTTCCTTGGCATTTGTGGATCACTGCCAGCCCATGACTTCTACACTAGTTTGTCTGTAAAATGCCTTTGCAGAATGGAAGATTCCCTCATTTGTAGATTGCTGTTTGGAGAAAGTGTATTTATTTGTGAAGCAGGGGCCTCATATATAGGAGGTTGGACTGTCATGACCTTTCTTGTTAGGTCTGTATGTGGCTCAGAATGGATAGTATCAGCTTGTCCTTCCTGGCAACATTTGTCTGATGGGACAATGGATTCAGCATAAACATGGGCAGCCCCTGAAATAGTTGTGTCTGAATCCAGATGGTCTGAAAAAGGTTCAGGGTAGCTTACAGATGAAGTTGAAAGGGGTAGAATTATGAATTTCCCTTTGATTGAGTGCTGTGTACTAGACAGAGATTTCTGTGCCACCAAAATGTCTGAAATTGATAACATTTTTGAGCTGTCAGTGAGTAAAGTTGCAGGTGGCACAGTGGGGGAAGGGGTCAGAAATCAAGGCACTGGTACTGTAGCTGAGAAACTGGAAAATTGTCTCGCTGCTTATTCTATTTCCCCACCGTCAGACCAATGACCAATGAAAACTGATATTGAACTGGTTTTTGCAATAGAGCTTCTGAAACCAGTCATTTCATGGATAGTAGTTTCATGTGGGAGTAACAGGGTGTAAGGGAGGGAGGATATTTCCCAGGTAGACAGTCAGTGGTAAAAGATATAATTACCTGCAGCTGTGCTACTGGGAACTGCATCTCCACCATTGCAGATTCCAGGGGTGGTTGCTCCTGTGTTGCTCTATCATTTTGCTGTGCCAGGTGAATTTCCAGTCTTGATAGTGCACTCTTTACTCTTTCTGCCTTGACTCCCTTGCTGGGGTCACAGTAGTGAAACTTCTTCCTGAAGATCCCTGGCCCTTCTGACCCATGTAGACATACTTTCCTCAGGTAGTTGGAAAGAGCTGGTTTGGGTTTCAGTCATGGTGTCAACCATAGTACTTAGTTGAACATCAAGTACCCACTGTAGCAGAAGTTCCCCCTCCAAAAAAACAAGCAAACACACACACAAAAAAAAACAGAGGTGGTACCAGTAAATTCCAGAGCAGAATAGGTGGAACAATGCAAAATGGTTATATTTTGTTCCTGCTTTTTGAGGTAAAAAAAATCACTTTTGTAAAGTTATGGGTTGCCTGCTCCCTCATGCGCAACTGCCTATAGGGCCATTTTGAATCCCCCGAGATGTGAGCTTCCATGATCAGTGTTTAACTCTGATTTCTTTTTTTAATTTTTTCATGTATCCTAGGGACATTTTGTTTGTTTGTTTCATTTTCCTATAAGGTGCTAATATTAAGTATTTTCAAAATAGGCTGGAACATTTTTCAATGGCCATATCCACAGAGGGTATAATCAGTTGTCTGAACCAATTGATTTGAGTCAATTTGTATATAAAAGGCTCTTTCATTTAAAACAATTTATTGACTTTAATTGCTTTAGTGAGATTACTGAGCTTGTCCAGTGATTGTATTCTACAATTTATAGTGATATGATTGCCCAATATTGGAGAATTCACATCTAATTTAAGTATACCAATCTTTAAAGAAGCAGAAATTAGATCAATAATATTGTCTGGACTATCAGGTCTGCATTTCCTAGTAGGTGTGTTAACAATTTGTGTCAGAGCTAATGGTTCAAAACAAATTCCAAATATTTACCTCAAGGACAATCCCAAGCAGAGTTGAAATCACCAACCAGTACTTGGTCAAAATTAATCAAATGAGCAGTACTGTATGTGCAAGTTTGTCCAAGATGTTTGTCTTTATTTTTGGTGAGGAATAAATTACACCTATGGCTAAGTTTATTTGCTGTGCAAGTATCAGGAGACATTCTATGTTCTGTACTGACCCTGAATGTAATGTGTTAGAACAACCTAACTCCCAATTTGTAAAAGGTAACACATACACATACTTCTTATCATTTTTCTCTATCAGATATGTGGACACAGTAATCTTCCAGCTCATTTTTATTACTGGATATTTTGTTAGTTAGCTAGGTCTCTTTGAGAGCATTGACCTCAGGTGACTCTATAACTGACCAAGATTTAACTAAATGAGTGTTGTTTTCTATTGCTTCTGGTGTTACTATGAATTGTGTTAATAGAGCCATTGCCATCACAGGGACCTGGGTTGAGGTCCGTGTCCCCATTGAGAACCACAGCCAGTATATAGGGAGTGCTTGTCTGAGTTAAAACACTGAATTTGTCCCAGGTGCAAATTTTGAACATTGTTTGCATACCTAAGTAGTAAAAATGAAATTCTTCTTGTAGCCTTAATTATTTTTTCAGTTAGCTTAGCTAGGTGTTTATCACCTATGGCCCCAGTAATCATTGCATTTCTGGATGATTGTTTTCTAGTAGTCAATTGCAAAAAGCACATTAAAGTAAACAGACAATACACAGGAAACATTTTCCTTCAACAATTCAATTTTCACCTTGTAATGGTATGATTTATTAAACAAGGCATGCTATTTATATTCAAGATTGACTATATTACTACTCACAATTTCAATAACACTAAAATGGAACACAATGCACCCCATACAGTAATTAAAACAACAGCCATAGGAAAGAATCATGACAGTGCAATTTTGACAGTGGAAGTCTGCCTGAAGGTGTTATACTCTACATACTAGGGAAACAATGCAATCATGGGCACTGGTGATTTTTGTGTCTATCTAAAAGTTATGATCAGAGCAAGATAAGAAATTATAATTTAAGTTTTGTAAGTGTTTATATTCCATGTGTGTTTGTAAAAATCTACATAAATAGTATTGTTTGTGAGTATTGTATTGAATATAAAATTATTACAATGTAAAAATTTTTTAAACAAGTTATTGACATTTATGCAAACATGTCTACTTTGAAAACATGCCCTTCAGGTCCTAATGGTGTGTTTTACCATCTACCTGTATAAAAATAAAGCTTTTACTACTACTACATGATCTTGTGATGGTGGTTATAGAGAGACTTGTCATTTTTGCAATAGGGGTCCAGGCTATCTAATTGCACCCATGTGATGCCTGCAGCATTCCAAAAATATGAAAAGGCTGAGCATGTGTAAAATTTCCAAATACAATGTTTCATAACAGAATAAAGCACTCTGCAACAAGATGTTACAGTTTCCTATGTTGAAAATTGGAGCAGCTGCTATTGGATTACACTGGTTCCAAAAATATCTTGCAAGATATCACTGTCTTCAATCACCATGGAGTGTAACTTTATTACCTGTACTATGTTAAACTTTTCTATGGTACCAAGCTTTTAATGACTAATTATTGGATGATATTTTGTACTTCTGTGGTGTTTGTTTTGCTACTTGTGATTTTATATTGTTAAGGAGCCTTGGTTTTTGAAAGGCACCATACAAATAAAGTTTATTATCATTATAATCATTATACATTTTTGATATTAAAATATATGTTTAAATGTGGATTGTGCTTTGACATTCAATTTGTTGGGGATTGTAGAGTGATGCAAGGGGTTGAGAATAGTAGGGTTCAAAGAAACTCTATTGTTGCATTTTCTTATTTTTTTTGCTTTAATAACAATCTCTAACTTGTGCATGAACACAATTTTGTACAATGAATATACTACACAGGTGCAGTCATGCCTGTATATTAGGCTTGGGTAAGGACTTTAACAATAAACACATATTTGTGTGCCATTATAACTTTGCCTTCATTCAGCCATTTTACTCAAGATATCTGCTGGCCTGCTGCCACTCTGCGGCCACTCCTCATCCTCCCCACCACTCCCACCCTTTTCCGGCACTACTTATATAGGGGCTGTAGTAGTGGTGCATGCGCAGAACACCAATGTAACATTTTCTATCAGTCCACTCACCCATTTGCACATTATTTGCAATGTCCACTACAGGGCTTTGATAGCGAACAAGTTCAATATCCTCTCTGCAGATCGAGTGTCTACACTCTTGCTGTAGGATTTGTTTAAAGCTACACTCATTCTCAAGCTCTTGTTCCCTGGTGTTAAGAGGACCAAACCCCAGGATACTGGGCTTTAAAAGAAGGATTTCTCCATCCTCCAGAAAGCTATTATTCGGGATTCCCAGTCTCAGCTTCAGTTTTAGCTCAGGTCTCTTTCACTGACAAGGTTGATTATGCCTGACAGCTTTTCCCCTGCCCTCTCCAACTTTGACCGCTACAATCAAGCAATATGCACCTTCCTCTGACTAAAAGCTTTCTTTTCCTTTGCTCCTTCCTGGCCTGTCTCCAATATAATGTATCTTACAAGGCCAGGGCATCTGCTTTACCACTAACCTCCACAACCCCTCTCTCATCTCTTCATTATGACCTACCTCAAACCTCAAACAAGCACACACACCTTAGATTTCTTGTCTTCACTCAGCATGTCAAAACAATTCTGCTTATGCATCAGCCCTGGAACTTACATAAGTCTCCATTTATACGCCCACTCACAATCCGATCCCAACTATGCTTACTCCTACTTTCTTGCAGCATTGAATTAAACCCTTGGACCTTTCAAGAAGGATCAGCCTAACCTCCAATCCCCCTGTCTAATCTGGTCCTATATAAAAGTTTTCAAGATAGCCCACATGAATATCCAAAGTGTCAGACACATAATAGTGGAACTCAAAAGCTGGACTCAACACTACAAGCCCGATGTTCTTTGTTTAACGGAGTCCTGGCTAAAACCATCAATACAATCACATGAAGTTTCTCTCCCAGGTTACTCCTTCTACCATCAAGCAGACCACACAAGAAAGGAAGGGGGTTCTGATATATACTAGGGTAGGGCTGGCAGTGAACTAACTACCTGACATAAACATTAACCCTGACATTGATCACCTATTCATCTCAATCACTCTTGGCCAAGTCAAACAGTTGACCATAGGGTGTATCTACCTGCCCCCTAAACTTGCATCCACCTCCTTCACCAAACTCTTTGCCAGTCTTGACACCCTCCCTCACAGAGACACCATACTCTGTGGTGACTACAGTCTTGACTTTCTTGGCTCCAAAAATGCCCTTTACCTGTCAGCTATATCTGACACCAAATTAGAACAATTAATTGACTCACCAACTAGACTTAACATGAAGTCAGGAAATCACACCCTACTTGACTGGAAATTAACTAATAACAGGACCTACATCAGGGCTGAGGGAGTCCTCCCCGATGCATTAAGTGATCACTTCCCAAAGTTCTGTATAAGGAAAAACAACTTTCCCCACCTTCCCCCCAAACAATCAGATCCAGAGACCTAACGTACTTTAACAACTCTGAATTCCTGCATAGCCTTGCTTCTACTGACTGGACCCCTATCACCACTCTTTCTGACATAAATCAGTCCCTAGAATACTTAATCATCACTTTCACCTCCATCCTTGACCTCCATGCCCCCTTCAAGTTGAGAAAGGCCAAAGAAATTCACTCCCCATGGCTCTCCAAGGAGCAATGGATCCTAATGCCCTCCAGAGACAAGGCATGGTGATTCTTCAAAAAGTCTGGACTTCAAACGGATAGGCATTTCTACCGGCAGTGTGGAATGCTTGCAAAGCTAAAGTAACCAAATCTAAATGGAATTACCTACAATTCTTGCAAGTAAGTAACCTTGCTGATCCTAAATGCTTCTGGATGCAAATCAACACAAAGAATGCCCCCCCCCCCCCAAATCATGTTCTCGAAAGGCTCAGGACTATCCTCACCCTCTAAGATCATTGCAGGAATAAATTTATCCTTAACTAACCTCAATATTTACAAGGTTGATCTTCCGGATATCTGCCTCACACTGTAAAACCCCTACCCCGAAGCTCACCGCCCCCTCTTTCACATAAAACTTACCTCGAGTAATAACATTCTTAAGCTCTTACGGGGTCTCAACCCCAATAGCTCTCCTGGCTTTGACACCCTGCCACCCAGATTCCTTAGGAGTGGTGCACCTGCGCTGGTTCATCTGATCATTCAGCTGATTAATCAATCCTTCCTCACACACTCCATCCCAAACTAATGGAAAACCAAGACTGTTGTCCCCATACACGAAAATGGCCCAACTAACCTTGTTGAAAACTATCAACCTACATCCATCCTGTGTCCTATCACAAAAACCCAGGAAAGACTCCTGTATAATCATCTGTACTCTTTCCTTGAACAAACTAACGCCCTTACCGTACACTAACCTGGCTTCAGGAACTCTCATGAGACTGAACCTGCTCTCTTGAGGGTCACCTCTCACATTTTTCATGCCATGGATCAAGGTAGTGACATGGGGGGCAGTCTTCATTGACCTCACAAAGGCCTTTGACCTTGTAAACCATTCTCTCCTCATCTCCAAGCTCCAATCTCTAGGGCTTGACTCTTGGATCTCTAACTATTTATCTCATTGTTTCCAATGGGTCAGATGGGCTGGTGCCCTCTCCTCCCTATATCCAATCATGGACAGGGTCCCCCAAGTATCTGTTCTTGGGCCTTTACTTTTCTCGATTTTTATTAATGACTTGCCTCAAAACTGCGGGGGGGGGCATTGATCCAGCTCTATGCAGATGATGCCATATTATATTGGTCTGGCAAAGATGTTTCCTCTATTTAAGCAGACCTGGAAAAAAGACTTCCAGCAGCTGGAAGCCTGGTTCAGAAATAACCTGTTGGTACTAAACACAAAGAAAACAAAATCCATGCTGTTCCATCATACCTACTTTGTCTTAATCTTCCAGCCTCCTCTGGTTATCAACACATCCTCTGATCTTCCTCTAGAAGGGGTGGGATCATTCAAATACCTGGGTATGATTCTCAATGTACATCTATCCTTCGACACACATGTAAACAGTGTTATTAAAGCTACCAATCAGAAACTCAGCTTCCTCCATCACACTGCCCCCTATCTTAGGTCCTTGTGCTAGGAAGACTAGTGCCTCAGCTACCCTCCTCCTGAGTTTATTCTATGGTGTGCTCATAATTCACTCAGTCAAGACTACTTCTCTGGCCAAATTTAAACAGGCCTACCACAGGGTAGCTTGCTTCACTGATGTTGCATTAGCTCGAGCCCATCACTGTGACATTCTCAAATTCCTAGGTTGGCCATCTGAGCCCAACATTGACTTCCCTGTGCTATGTATCACATTTAAACTCACCTACCTCCCTTTCCCACCCATCCTTTCCAGTCTGCTCACTCTGAAGTCCTTCCCCAGGACCCTCCAATACTCCCACCTCCCATTGTTGAGCCTTCCCAAAGTTAACCTGGCCATTGGCAAGTGGTCCTTCACCTTCTCAGCACCACAAAAAATGGAATACTCTCCCACATTGTTTACGTTCATGTACATCTCTTCCCCTGTTTAAAAGCCACTTCAAGGAAATCTTCTTTCCCCCCTCCAATTTGTGATGGCAATTGCACTTAATCCCCTCCTCATACCCTTGTGCAGCTTTCCCCTTTCACCAACCCTCTCTGGCTTTCCACGCTTTTCCTAATCCCCTTCTCTTACCCTTGTGCTCCCTCTCCCTCTCACCTGCCCTCTCTGGCCTTCCAATCTTCTCCTAAACCCCTCCCCTCTCCTGCTCTCACATTTCCCCACCCTTATATTTTGTAAATATGTTATGTATTTGTACTGTGTATTTGTATTGTGTTGTAACTAATACTGGGCAAGCTCACTTGTTCCAGTACAGTGGTTCATGCCTGATCAAAAGATTACCAACACAGGAGTCCTCTAGACCAGAATGGAATCATCGTCCTGCTACAGAGAAAACTGACTTCCTGCTCACAGCATACATTTTTATAAATGTATTGTCTCTTGCCTCTGATTGTACTTGTTCTCTTTATTATTTGCCACTTGTATCCAATTGTATAGTGCTCCATCTCATGGAATTGTGTCTATTCCCTGGGTCGCCTCTGAAAAAGAGACATGTCTGTCTGAGTGGACTACCCAATTATCAAAAAATAAATAAATAAATAATAAATAAAATTTGACAGGCATGTACAGTATTTGGTCCATGACCTCTTAATTCAGAAAATTCTGTGGCAATCAGTTCACTGGGGGCAAACTTAACAAGGTGCTAAAAACATAATAGTTGCCAAAATTAATACTTTGATTTACTCACCCATAACTCCAACATTAGGTAGATTTAAGACATGAAATGTGCAGGTTTTATAGGGTTTGGCCCAAGGTGTGGGCTTTTTTGCTTTTTTTTTATTTCAATAGCATTCATGGTTTTTGAATTTTGTTTTTCATGCATGCAGGCTGAAAAAAGTTCTACAGATAACTTATTTTTTATGAATGCATTTGTTATGTGTTTTTAAGTAAGCAAGTAAATCTTTATTTATATAACGCCTTTCCAAAACCAAGGCACTTTACAGTTAAAATACAGTATAAACACTTTAAATAACAATAAAACATGACAAGTGCATCAGTTACTTAAAATTTGTCCTGGAAGGTTAAGTTAAAAAAGATATGTTTTAAAATCATATTTGAATCGCTTGACAGTCAGGCATTCTCTTAACTGACAAGGTAGAGAATTCCACAGGGTAGGGTCCGCAAAAGAAAAAGCATGGTGCCCAAAGTTATTAAACAAACCCTGGGAATCTCTAGCAATCCCTCACTGGCAGATCAGAGAGGTGGAGGGGGTAGTAGGGAGTCAGGAGATCTTGCAGGTAGCTGGGTCCCTGTTCATGTAGGGCTTTAAAAGTCAGCAAGCTGACCTTAAAGGTGATTCACCACTGGACAGGCAGCCAGTGCAGTCCATGCAGCACAGGCATAATATGACTTGCCCTAAATGTACTAGTCAAAAGCCTGGCCACCACATTCTGCATTAACTGCAGGCGGTGGATACCAACCCCAGGAAGTCCTAGGAAGAAGGCATTGCAGTAGTCAAGGCGGGTGGTGATGTAGGCATGGACCAATGTTGGCAGGTCATCCGGAGGAACCAGAAGTTTCACCCTGGTGATATTCCTTAGATGGTAAAATGAGGATTTGACAACTGCAGACACCTGAGATTTCAGGGTCAGGCCATTATCAAAAATAACATCCATGCAGGTTACTCACCTGGTCTGAGGTAGTGAGCTGGACAGCATCAAGAGGTAAGACTGATTCCTGAATGGTCCCAAACCTGCCTCAGGATGTCCCTGGTCCTCTACCAGCACTTCAGTCTTGTCCAGCTTCAGTCTCAGCCAGCTGGTGCTCATCTTAGCAAGACAGTTATTAAAAATGGAGACTACAGTGACTTGCCCAGGTAGAAAGGACATATACAGTTGAGTATCATCTGCATAGCAGTGAAAACTCAAACTTTATCACCTGATGATATCTCCTACTGGCAGCATATACACTGTGAACAAAATAGGTGCCAATATGGAGCCCTGTGGCACCCCGCAGGAAAGGGGAAGGTAGTCAGAGGAATAAATTCCAGTGATCACTCTCTGAGACCTGTCCTCAAGGAAAGATTCATATTATGAAACATGTGATAATTGGTTAGTGGTGATTATCAACTGTGGGCAGAAGCTGTCAAATTCCATTATACACGGGTGATTATACATGGGTGTGTATAACTGAGTTTGATTATGCACATATGTGTATAATCACCCTTGTATAATGGAGTTTGATTAAGCACCTTTTGCAAAAGTTCTAAAATCTCTCTCATGCTAATACTACTGGCTCCTCATTCTGTCAGCTCATGCTATCAGTTTGATTGTGCTAACCTCACTGAAACCGTTAAATGGGAATCTAACTTATGTCCGGCTAAAGAAAGACAAATTTCTCACAGAAACAAAAAATAACCAGTGGTCTACTAACACCTGTCTACCCACCTGGAAATGGCACATTTAACACCATTTCAGCCACCTAGTGACCTAGAAACACAAAAATTCATAGAGCAGCAAGAAAAAGGAAATAGTCTAAGAAAAATCAAGACCGATGTTAGGCTGTTAAACAAGAACTTGTCCAACAAAAAAAAATAAAGGAACTAGTTGTTATCATAGGTTCAGAGGTTCATAGGTGTGATACGACTCTGAAGGACGCGCCCAAATAGAACTCATTGCCTAGAGGCAATAATTGAATTTCTTATGCTCCATGTGGCTATCTAATCTCTGTTTAAATTCCACCAGGCTTTTACTTGTGACAACATCTGCTGATAAAGCATTCCAGATAGTAGATACCTACTGAGTAAAATAAATATTTATTTTGATCATTTTATTAACCATGGTTTTTAACCTTAAGTTATGTGCTCTGGTGTTCAGCACTAACACATTTCATCCCAAGCAAATAGCCTCACACAGGGCTGTAACAGCTTAATTTACATAGTCAGAGCAGAGGGTGAATCTAATGGGGGGTGTGGATTAGCAGCTTAGCAGTACAAAACCAGCTGTCTCCAGTTACAGCTTTCTCCTGTTTTTGACAGAGAGCTTTGCTTTCACAGCAAATAACAGCAGTCTAGAACATTACAGCTTTTTTACTGATAAATAAATTCTATCTCAGCAGGAGTTAGAACCTGTTTGGATTAAGCAAACAGATACTGTATTAGAGGAAGGGGGTCTCATTTAAGTAAAAAAAAAAGAGGAAACTCACTGTGTGTTTCTCTGAGGAAGGGAGCTGTATCAGCTTAATTTACATAGTCAGAGCAGAGGGTGAATCTAATTGGGGGTGTGGCTTAGCAGCTTAGCAGTACAAAAGCAGCTGTCTCCAGTTACAGCTTCCTGCTGTTTTTGACAGAGAGATTTGCTTTCACAGCAAATAACAGCAGTCTAGAACTTTACAGCTTTTTTCTAATTGCCCTCCTTCCCACCCCTCCATCCTCCCACCCAAAGCCAGTTCTAGTTTTATAGCCACTGAATTTGACTGATAACAGGAACTTCCTGTTTGGCAGTAGGAAGGTAAGGATCACTGAAACACATTAGTTTCAGCAACCTTGAAGGAACTTAAAAAAAAACTCTTTACCCTCCTCCCCCCCGGCTGCTGGAGGTCTGAATCCAAGCATGGAAGAAGGAGACTACTGAAGACTACAGGAAGTTCCTTTTCCAGAACAGGAAGAGTGAGAATTGTAAGGGCACATAAGCAGTAGGAAAGTAAGTGTAAAAATACATAGAGGGAGGAGACAGTAAGCATACAAAGCAACAGGAGAGGGGGCACAAAATAAGTCAAGATGGGAGTGGTGCTGTGCAATGGCTGAGGGGCAGCAGTGTTCTTGGAGGCATTCTGGAGGCTGCGATGCTGCCCTGTTTGCAGGCACCTCTCTGGTCTGAGGAAGGAGGTTGCCCATCTCCAGGCTGACCTGGCTAGGATTCATGAAACCTCTTCCCCCACCCAGGGACCACCAGGGCCACCACTGTTACCTCAGAGGTTGCCAAGAAAGAGGAGCAGTTGGACCAAAGTGAGCTCAGCGAGGGAGAGAGTGGTGGAACAGAGGTGCATCCCTCCAGTTGTACCTCTCCATAATTCATATGCTGTTCTGGCAAAGAGTGGTTCCTCTATGGAGGCACCTGCAGTGGAGACCAAGTAGGATGCTGGGAACCTCCACAAAGAAGACCCACAGGAGGGTAGCACAAGACCCCACAGGGGAAGGAAACAACTCCTGGTGGGGGACTCAATCATTAGGGGGTAGAAGTGGGAGAGGAAGGGGATAGAGAGGTAAGGTACCTGCCTGCGCCACAGCTCAGAGGGACAGGAAGCGAATCCTCAGGATCGTGGGAACAGCTGCATGAGGGAGGGAGCTTGATGTCATTGTCCACCTAGAGGCAAATGACCTGGCTATGAATGGGATCAGAGTGGTGCAAGAGGAGTTTGTGGAGTTGGGAAAGGGCCTTAGACAAGCAGCATGTATGGTAACCTTCTCGGAGGTGCTGCCTGTCTATGGCAAGAATGATGCTAGGGTATTCCACGTCATGGGATTCAATGAATGGTTGAAAAAATGGTGTGGAGCTCAGGGTTTTGGCTTCATTGGGGACTGGGGAGCCACCTGGAGGGATGCAGGCTTATACTGGCATGATGGTCTGCATCTGTCCAGGGGTGGAACCAGGATCCTAGGTGATGGCTTTAAATGCTTCATTGGCAAGTATTTAAACTAGCCAAGGGGAGAGGTACTGAAAAGGAACAGGGAAATCCCAGCCTCCCCCACAAATCTCAGTAGTTAGAGAGGTAAACACCAAGGTAGAGAAGTCAGTAGGGAGCAGAACAGGGATAAATACAGAAAAAGGCATTAAGGACAGGGATGGGGCTAAAAGGGGTAAAGCCATAAAAAATAAATGGAAGGTGATGAATACCAATGCCTGCAGTCTGCACAACTAGCTCCTTGAACTAGTGGCATTGATGGAAGAGGGATACCTGGATATTGAGGCAGTCACTGAAACATGGTACACAGAGAACCATGAGTGGAATGTCAACATACCAGGATACACAGTCTACAGGAGGGACAGGGTGGGTAAAAGAGGAGGAGTAACTCTCTATATAAGGGAAGGGATTAAATCAACAGAACTAAAGAGTAAACAGGAAGTTGATGAGTCACTATGGGTCACCCTGGAGACAGGAAATGGCACCACAATCTGCATGGGGGTAGTGCAGAGACCCCCACCTCAGGGGGAGGAAATGGACAAGGAAATGATAGAAGGCATCCTTAAAATGGCAGAAAAAGGGGAGATATTGTTGATGGGGGACCCAAATATGCCAGATGTTAACTGGAGTACCTTTGCTGCAGGCACATCCAAGAGCAGGGTCATTATTGATGCCCTACAGGGGGCATGCCTCCGACAGCTTGTGTTGGAACCCACTCAGGAGGGAGCAATCTTAGACCTGGTACTCTCAAATGGGGAAGGAGAAAGGATCTCAGACTTAGAAGTGGGTAGCCATCTTGGAACAAGTGACCACCAAACAGTGTGGTTCATAATAAACACAGCCATAGAGTCAAGCCATACAAAAACAAGAGTATTGGACTTTAGGAAGGCTGACTTTGGGAAAATGAGATAGTGCCTCAGAAAAGCACTAGCAAATGGGCAAGAAGGAGGGGTGGAGGAACAATGGGGAATAATCAAAACAGCCATCGCAGAGGCAACAAGCCTTTGTGTGAAACAAATTAATAAAACAAAATGAAGGAAAAAAACACTATGGTTCTCAAAAGAGGTGGCAGGGACGGTTAAGAAGAAAAGGGCAGCATTCAGGAAATATAAGGAAATACAGAAGAAGCAGGATAGAGAACTTTATCAGTTAAAGCAGCAAGAGGCACTTTAGGAAGGCTGACTTTGGGAAAATGAGATAGTGCCTCAGAAAAGCACTAGCAAATAGGCAAGAAGGAGAGGTGGAGGAACAATGGGGAATAATCAAAACAGCCATTGCAGAGGCAACAAGCCTTTGTGTGAAACAAATCAATAAAACAAAATGAAGGAAAAAAACACTATGGTTCTCAAAAGAGGTGGCAGGGACGGTTAAGGAGAGAAGGATAGCATTCAGGAAATATAAGGAAATACAGAAGAAGCAGGACAGAGAACTTTATCAGTTAAAACAGCAAGAGGCAGGGAAGGCAGCCAGAATAGCAAAGGCACAAACTGAGGAAAAGATAGCCAACTCTGTTAAGAAGGATGATAAAACCTTTTATAGGTACATTAGGGAGTGAAGAAAGACCAAGGGAGGGATACAGAGACTCAATAAAGGGAAGCGAATGTGGGGAGATGGTGACAGTGAAAAAGCAGGGATACCGGATGAATATTTCTGCTCAGTATTCACAACAGATGAGGAGGGGGAGGTACCTAAACCAAACAAGGGAGAAACTCTAAATAGGAGGGTCGATACCAGTCCATTCACAGAAGAAAGGGTTTTGAAAGAGCTCTTGAAACTGAGAGTGGACAAAGCAATGGGGCCTGATGGGATTCACCCAAGAATAGTAAAAGAACTATGGGTATAACTAGTAACACCACTGACTACTCTCTTTAACAAATCATGGGAGGATGGAGAGGTACCTGAGGACTGGAGGAGGGCAAATGTGATTCCACTTAGCAAAAGTGGGAGCAGGACAGAGGCAGGAAACTACAGACCAGTTAGTTTGACTTCAGTGGTAGGAAAAATGATGGAATCACTTCTGAAGGAAAGAATTGTTGAGTACCCGGAGGCAAGTGGGGCACAGCACCCAAGGCAGCATGGTTTCACAACAGGAAGGTCATGTCAGATAAACCTAATAGATTTCTTTGACTGGGTAACCAAAGTAGTAGACAAAGGGAGGGACTGTGGATATGGCCTACCTAGATTTTAGAAAGGCATTTGACACAGTCTCACACAAAAGATTAATATACAAGTTAGCCAGCCTTGGAGTGGGTCCCAAGGTGGTAGCCTGGATAAAAAAATGGCTGGACAACAGGATGCAAAGGTAATAGTAAATGGATTCCACAGTGAAGAAAGGAGGGTAACTAGTGGGGCATCGCAGGGTTCGGTACTGGGACCAGTCCTCTTTAATATCTTTATAAGTGACATTGGAGAGCAGCTGGAAGGAAAGGTATGTCTCTTTGCAGATGACACAAAGATTTGCAACAGGGTTGATACACAAGGTGGGGTGGAAAGAATGAAAAGGGACTTGGCAAGGTTGGAGGAATGGTCAAATATGTGGCAGCTCAGATTCAATGCAAAGAAGTGCAAGGTAATGCACCTGGGAAACAAAAACCCAGGGTAAGAGTTCACAATGGGAGGTGAGTTAATAACAACAACAAAAATCGAAAGAGACCTAGGAGTAATTATATTAGATCACCTAAAGGTGGGCAAACAATGTGAGAAGGCAGTAAGGAAGGCTGGGGGATACTGTGAAGCATAGGAAGAGACATCAACAGTAGAAAACAGGAAGTTGTTATCCCTCTGTACAGACAGTTAGTGAGACCCCATCTGGAGTACTGCATGCAATTCTGGAGACCCCATCTCCGCAAAGACATAGAGTGGAGGCTGTTCAGAGGAGGGCAATCAAAATGGTGCAAAGCCTGCACCAGAAGGCATACAAGGAGAGACTAAAGCAGCATAATATGTATACCCTTGAGGAAAGGAGGGAGGGGGGACATGATAGAAACTTTCAAGTATCTCTAGGGAATTAACAAAGTACAAGAGGGTAGTATCTTTCAGAAGAAGAGATGTGCAAGAACAAGGGGGCACAATTTGAAGATGGAGGGGGGATGGCTCAGAGGTAATGTTAGAAAGTATTTTTTCACAGAAAGGGATGTGAATGCATGGAACAGCCTTCCTAAGGAGGTAGTGGAGTCAGGAACAGTGGGAGAATACAAGAATGCATGGGACAGGCATAAGGCAATTCTAGTGGGGGGTAGGAGGAAGTAAGCTGTTGATTAACTAGAATGTGCAGCTTATCCATCAGGTAGGGAAATGGGCAGACTGGGTGGGCCAAGCAGTCCTTATCTGCTGTCAAATTCTTTTTTTTTTTTAATTCAAAGTTTATTAATTTTACACAGACGGTTGAACATAAACCGGTCACATACACACGTAATACAGAGTAATAAGCATATTATCCTAGACTATACATAGATCAACTAACTAAGTCCCCTCCAACCTCTCCCCTCCCTAACCCCCTTACCTTCTTCTAACTCCTCCCACCCACCCTCCTGGAGTGTGCCATTTTTATTAATTGAAAGGAGGATAAGAGGCGTCCGCTTTCTTTAGATGAATATCTAAACAGTTAAATCATCATATACTTATTGCAAATATAATGCATATAGTTTCCACCATTTCCTATCAAAACTTGCCATGTTATTTCAAAAACCTGCTATCAGTCATTCAGATCTAAAAAAATTAGAAATATCCCTTAGCCATTCGATATATGAAATTATTAGTTGATCCATCCAGTGTGTTTCAGGACCAATTTTTTAACAATAATGGCTATTAGGGCCATATGATATCTATGCTCTTTGACTTTGATACCCTCGTAGTGCCCTAAAAGACAAACCTCAACTGTGAAAAGGTCCTCTAATCCTAAAAAAGGGTCCAGTTTGGTTCTGATTTCATGCCAAAGTGGGGCTACCTTTTCACAGTACCAAAATATGTGCACAATATTCCCTTCTTCTCTAGCACACCTGGTACAGGTAGTATCCGGAATCCTGCCCAGTTTGGCCAGTCTCAAGGGAGTATAATACATGTTATTCAAATGTGGTATTGCGTAAGTCTGAGTCTGTTCTGAGAGTGGTAGATATAAAGATCTTTCCAGATCCGAGCTCAGTCAAGGTTCACCCCTGGAAGCAGGGACTCCCAAATTGAAGAACCAGGTAGTGGGCCAGAACAGGTAGAGGGCAAGAGAAGGACATACACTGTAGAGATGGAATGTGGCTTTAGGGAGCATTCACTAACTTGAGCCATTAAGGGTTTGACTAAGGATGGTCGAGAATTAGCCCCAAACAAGGTACATATAGTATACCTTATTTGGTATACCTTAAAAAATCATCGACCTCGAGATGTCAAACTTGCAGAGAATTTCCGGTGAGGAGAGAAGGTTGTCCTGGGTAAACAAGTCTTCCACACATGTATTCCTTAATTGTGGGAGCTATTGAGGCAAAAGGCTTGCCCCTCCGATTTTGATGTTGGGGTTTAACATGATTGACTGACCGGTGTCAACTTTAAGGGGTATCTTAAGGTATGAACAGCATTGGGAAAGTACTCTCAGGGAGATACTAACCACCGAGTCTTGTAGCCCCCCCCTGGCAGTGATTGTTTTGTTAGGTAATAAATCATAGAGGGGTTAATGTTATTAGCCCTTAAGAGATCCCTCTCAATCTGAAGCCAATTAGGAGTGTACTTTGTATCTCCCTGAGAGAACCACCTCCCCAGGTTAGTTAAATGGCTCACCCAATAGTATAAAAGGAAATTAGGGAGGCGAAGTCCACCCAGGGATTTAGGTGCACTAAGTTTATAAAAGGCATGAAGGGGGTGCTTACCTAACCAAATAAATTTTGATATCATAGAATGCAGATGTTTAAAAAAAGAAATCGGAAGCCATATATTTAGTAAGTTCAAGGGATAAAATAGATGGGGAAGAATGTTCATCTTAATTATACTTATCCAGGCCCATAACGAAAGGGATAGATTCTGCCATCTCAAAAGATCCTGTTGGATAACCCTAACCAGGTCATCTAGGTGGAGCTTCTGCATGGTATTAGGGTCTCTAGTTAAATAGATGCCTAAGTACCTAAGTGTCTGTGAGGACCATTTAATACCAAAATGTCTAAAATCTGATTTCAAGGTATATCTGTTCAGAGAGAAAATTTCAGTTGTAGAGATGTTTAATTTATAATTGGATAACTTACCGTATTGGCTAACAACCTCTAATACTTGTTCTAGCGAAGAAGCCTGGTGAGTTAAATGAAGAAGAATATCTTCAGCATAGACAGAGAGTTTAAGGGCCTGAGTGTGAATAAGGATGCCCCTAATTTGGGGGGACTGTTGAATATGTCGAAGTAGGGGCTCTAAATAAAGGTTAAACAGAAAAGGTGAAAGGGGGCAACCTTGTCTGGTGCCCGTGTATAAGGGAAATCTCATAGAGAAAACCCCATTACAATAAATCTTGGCTGATGGGAAAGCATAGAGGGACTGTATCATTACAATAAATTGAGGGGGAAAGCCCATTCTCCGCAAAGTTAACCATAAAAATTCCCAGTATACCCTATCGAAAGCATTTTCGGCATCTAGGGAAATTAACGCCATTGGGAACTAGGAGGATTGGGTCGCTTGAAAGATATGTGTGAGTGTCCTGAGGTGGTCTGCTGAGGAGCATCCTGCCAAGAACCCCACCTGCTCCAGGCTTAAAAGTCGTGCCCATTGTGCTTTTATCCTGAGTGAGAGCAATTTTGCTAAGATCTTAATGTCACAATTTAAGAGAGAAATTGGCCTATAGCTGGCTGGGTCTAGGTGGGACTTATCTGTTTTAAGTAAAAGAATAATCGTAGCATCCATAAGGGTCAGAGCTAAGTTATCAGTTGTGAACATATAGCTGTATAAATTAAGCAACAAGGGAGCTAATTCCTTAGAGAAAGTTTTATAAAAGTTTGATGGGAATCCATCCGGGACCGGTGCTTTGTACAGGGTAAGACTATTGATGGCCATCTCTATTTCAGTGATAGATATTGGTGAAGTTAAAGAGGCTTGACATAAATCATCCAACACAGGAAGGTTTAGAGACTCTAAGTAAGTTTCTATATCTTGAGAATTTAAATTGGGAAGGCACTTCCCATACAGTGTCTTATAAAAATTCTCAAAGATCTGAACTATCTCTTGGGGCTCTGTTTTAATAGAACCGTCACCGGCCCGTATAGACGGGATTAAACGGGAGCTTTCTAACTGTCGCAGATGTAGGGCAAGCAGCTTCCCAGCTTTTTCACCCTGGTTTATATATTTAGCTCTAGTTTTAACGAGGGCATATTCTGCCTTCTCTCTTATTAATTCTGCGTATTAATTACGCAGCGCTAACAGCTCCTCCAAGGCGCCCAAGGGAGTAGCGGAGGACAGGGAATTTTCTTTCTCTTTAATCTGGGTTAATAAACCAAGGCGTTAGAGTCCCGTGACCTCTTCCTCCTGGAGGCAACCTTAATAAACTCTCCTCGAAGGTAGCAATTCAAAGAGCACCAAAGAAGGTCGCATCTCTGAACTGAATCCCTATTATGTTCCATAAAATCAATGATGAGCTCTTTAATATGAGAGATCAAAGACTTATCCTTTAACAGCTGGGTAATCAGTCTCCAGATTGTTTCCCTCTGAACATGGGGATCTAGCGAGAGGGCCAGCCAGGCCACCGCATGATCCGATATCACTATAGACTTTATACCGATCTGATATAGGCCCGGCATAAGGGAGCAACTAATTAGAAAATAGTCCAATCTGGACCAGGTCTGGTGAATATTTGAATAGAATGTATAAGACTGCTGCGTGGGGTTTAAGATGCGCCATGGGTCACCCAGTCCTAACAGGTTGTTAGGTCTGTCAAAGCATTCTGTGAGGGCGAAAGTGGCTTCAGTGGCCTACAGGTCCTGTCCAGGTCTTGGGTTGGAGGAATGTTCCAATCCCTCCCTAGAATCATGGGGGCAGGTAGGAGCATTGCAATCTTGTTGGCTAGGTCCATCAGGAAACCTGGATCCCCTCCCACCAGACCATATATTGAACCCAAGACCACCATAATATTGTTTAAGATACCCTTAATTAACACATATCTCCCAAGAGGGTCTGTGATCGTCATATCCACCTGAAATGCAATGTTCCTTTTAAATAAAGTAGCCACCCCTTGGCTTGAAGATGAAATCCCTGCTGCGAAAACCTGGGATACTCCCTGCTGACGTAAACATAATGACTCCAGACTTGTCACGTGAGTTTCTTGAAGCAGGATAATATCTGCTTTTAAAAGAGCACAGTGCTTAAGTATTTGCAGCCTTTTCAAGACATCCCTTACTCCTCTAACATTCCAAGTAATTATTTTTGTTGGAATACTAACCATTGTTATCCCCCAGTACCGATATCAACCCTAAGAAATTCGTCATATCCCAGATCAACCCCCTAAGGCACACTCCAGCCCACCCCCCTCCAATCCCTCCCCCAACATTGTAAAATACATATAGACCTGTCATGGCAAAGATGAAAGCCCTATTTTGTATCATGTATACTCTTAAATCCTCGCCTCCCCCCCGATCCTCCCCGTAACCATAACAGAAACCTCTGAACTCGACTTCCGAAAAAGAAATGCACTATCATTCGTCCTGTATACCTTTAAATTTCTAACTCGGATATTAATCGAAAAACGTTGCAGAAATACCCATTCCCCTAATACCCCAAAGTTCCAACCCTTCCCCCCCTTAGTAAACCCCCATAACTATTTACAGTAGGCCGCTCACCCAGGTCTGAATAGCTACATGCCAAGATAACTTTTGTGTGAGTGGCCAAACCCCGATGGCGCTAACTGTTTCTGGTACATATATAAAGACTGAATAATAAGTTGCTGCCCCACGCAGATCACAGAGAGATACCACAGAGCTCTGGTCTATGGGGTTCTTGGGATAAATGATACCCAAATACAAAATAATCCAGACACCATCCCCCTCCCAAATTAGTACTTCTTGCAATGTTCCTAAGTCGCCCCACCCGGAACCCTCCACACTTCCCCCATTAATTAGAACAGGCACCCTGAAGGTAAAGAACTTTAGTCTGGAACATGGAACCCGATCGTTCCAAGACTAAACTATGGAAGAGACCAAATAGAGTCCCTTTAGTCTGCCTCTTGTAGATAGCCACTGCGGCCATGTAACTCATTAATTGACCGTTCCCACTTCTGAGAACTTGCTATTACATAACAGCTGTAGTTAAACCCGGGATAAAATACTTATTAGGGGCTACCCAAGTGGGAATAGAGAGAGTCTCCCCGGGATCAGCATAGCTCAGTGGAGATTACTTCATGCTGATGCGAGCAGCCTTTAACTCTAATGTCCTTATCCCTAATCTGGTTCAGCAATAACATTGAAGAACAACCTTAGGCCAGCAAATAAAGTGAGGAGACTAACCTGAAGCCAGCAAGTGACCCTACCTGTGGGATGACTAGGGAAAGGATAAAGAGGTACTCACAACAGACCCTACGTATTGTCCCCTTAGGAAACTGCCCCTCTTAAAAGAAAGTTCCTATTGTGAACCCTAGTGGCCTGAGGAACCTCTCGACTGCTACTCTGCCCTGCCACCTCCCTCAAGCATCAAGCCCCATGAAGCCCATCCGAGCAGACCCAGTACAGTCCAGAGATGAGCAAACCTAACAGGTAATCAACATTAAATATGAGCCCTAACTTTGACTCCCAAATTATTACAAACCTTTTGAAAGAGTTCATCCATCTTTAAACAGGCCAGGTAATTCCGATGAGAGATCCGAAGTTGCTTGTTCAGGCGTATCGTATGAGAACCAGGAACCTTGAACTGAAACTCGGAGCTTAGCAGGGTACTGCTTATGGAAAGGGATACCAGCAGCTATAAGCTTTTTAATAGTAGCATGATAAGCTGCCCGTTTCATTCGAGTCTCCCGAGGCAGGTCTTGTGTTATTCTGAGAGTGGCATTCTCCCACATGATTTTCTGCAGCTCTCTTACTCTGTTGATAACGTGCTGTTTCTCGAAGAAGCTCAAAAACCTCACAATAACTAGCCTTGGTGGAGCACTTGGTGGGGTTTGTGGTCTGAGGGAGCAATGTGTCCATTCAATCTGGTAGCTGGCGCTTATCGGGGAAGGGCCTACAACCTTTTGTAAAAATTTCTGCAGGAAGGCCACTGTATTGGCCCCCTCCTCTGATTCAGGCAACCCGAGGATCAAGATATTCTTCCTTCTGCTCCTGCCCTCCAAATCTTCAGCTTTCAACTGCAATCTCTGTATTTCTTGACGCAGCTGCACTATCTCAGGTTCCACTTTCTCCCTTCACTTCTCTGCCGAAGCCATCCGGGCCTCTGTATCCCCCACCCTCCTTGTGAGACTATTAAGATCGCTACGGAGGGACTTCAACTCCGATGAGATATTGGACAGAGTCTCTTTGAATGGCAGCATTTCCTGTAAGAAGCGGTCCTCCATTAATGGAGTTGCAGCTGAGGTTGAAGGCATCGATTTCCCGGTAGTGGCTCCTTGAGCCCATTGCTTTTTTGACATCTTCTCCGGTGAAGCTGGTGGAGTATGCCTAGGCAAGGCCTGTTTCATTTCGGCCTCCATCCCATTTGGTGAAAGCAGTCATGAGGCTCATTTCAATGCTAGCCTAACACTGAACCTCCAAACTGACCAGGAGTGGCTGTTGGTCGTTGTCACAGTAGGCTATTTGTTATAAAATTAAGCAATAGAGAGGCGAGGTGCAGGAGCTCCGCTTCAGTGCTGCCACCAGGAACCCTGCATCACGTCATCTCCCTGCTGTCAAATTCTATGTTTCTATGGGTCTTGAAATGCTCTATATACCAAGCATAGGTCACCCCTCAGTGATCTATACTCCAGTGAAAACAGGCCTAAAACTTTGTAGTCTACCGCTATAGTCAGTATCAGAGAGGCCTCTAATCTACTTTGTAAATCTTCTCTGCACCTTTTCCATAATGCTCTTACATCCTAAAGTAGTGAGGGTGCAGAATAGAGCACAATACTCAATATGTGACCTAACCAGACTAGTGTATAAGGGAATCAACACCTCTGACTCCCTAATCTTAATATGTTTCAGTATACAGGAGAGTGTGTCGTGACATTTTGTATGTATTTATGTGTTTGTATGAGTTGTAAAGTTTAGATCGTTGGTTATTGTAATTCCTAAATCCTTTTCTGTTTTTACGGTTTGTAATGTATTACTTCATAATGTGTAGGTGGCTAACCTGTTATTCTTTCCCAGGTACATCACCTTACACTTAGTAAC
Source organism: Neoceratodus forsteri (assembly GCA_016271365.2). Classification (NCBI taxonomy): domain Eukaryota; kingdom Metazoa; phylum Chordata; order Ceratodontiformes; family Ceratodontidae; genus Neoceratodus; species Neoceratodus forsteri. Next base: position 1,374,922,237 of record CM028130.1, on the reverse strand, counting down.
ATTAAAGGACATTTTATTTCTTGTTGACCACCCTGCAAGCTTATCTAAATTAATTTGTAAGGAATTAACTGCTTCAGAATTATTAACAATATCAAAAATAAAACATGGGGAAGTGTGTGTCAACTCAGATTTTATGCATACCCTCAGTGTACAATGCCTTGATAAACCTCTCGAGCCTCACTCTTGGAGTTTATGAGGCACCACACATGTTGGGTGTGCATAAAATCCTCAATACACACATTCCCATGCATTATTCTCCATATAATAACTTGTTATTGTTTTTCCCCATAGGGAAACCGGGTTGTAATTTTGTCGTTATAACCAGTTGGTTTTAACAACAGACATGGGCCTGGTTTCCCTAGCTTGGCGCATGAGCCTGCCACAGTCTTCCTCATCTCTGCACCATCCCCTGCCTTCCTGCTCGTCAAAGCTTTACATTTCGCTGACAGTAGGAGTTGGTGGGTAAGTATTTTTTTTAACAACTATATGGCACAAGAAATGCTTATGTTCGGCTGCAAATAAAGAAAAGTGAACACTGCTTTATGTCAGGAGCCACCATGGACCGCACTAAAACCACATCGGTTCACATCTTGACTCCCATTTATTTTGTATAATTGCTGTGGTGAAAAAAACAATCCCCAGCAATTATACAAAATGAAGGATGGGTAGGGGGTATAAAACTCAGATATGATAAATGTATGAATAAGCCACTCAAGCTTTGCTCTCAGGCTTTATGGGGCATCCTACCCCTGAGCGATGTTTAAAATCCTCGTTATAACCCCCTACCTATCGATTATTCTCTATTTCATTGTAATAAAAGCTATGCTTTCACAAGACTTAGCAATGTGAATCAGGTAAAACAATTAAATCTTTGCTCACTGGAAAAAAAAGTACATAAAATGAACATCCTTGTTAGCAAGTGTTTGTTTTTTAAAGTCTGAAGGAGTGTGCCAAATACTTCTAGTAGATTTGTTAATTTAATTTAGAGATATCCAAAACTGTTGAATTTCATGAAATAGAATGCATTAATATTAAAGGTATGTGTCATATTATGAAAAATGCATTGGTTTGATTTATTTTTTTTTTTTTTGCATTTGTATTCATTAGATGTGAGTGTAAACAATCATAAAGAAAAAAGGTTTTCTTTTTTAAACAGATGAAATAAGATAACTGCGTGTCCCTTTTGTAATATAGATTTTAGGAAACCACTCAAGGTAAGTGCCTTTGTGTGTTTGTTGTGATTTGTTAGTGAGAAATAACATTTCGCTGAAAACTTTGTAATTACAAATGCATAAATACAGTACTTATGATTATGTATTCATATTATGAAAAATGCATTTGTACAGCATGCAATTGTGGCTGTGTCATATGATATACTCATATGAGTAGGAAATCGATATATTTTTTATTCAAAGCCCTTTTAAGGGTTTGATGCCTGAGAGGAGGGTGATGGCCTGAGGTACTGCCTTTGCCCATCACATCTCTGTAGTCCTTCCTCTGTAGTTTAACAATAGTAACTGAACACATAACTACTAAAGAGATGTCATGCATAGGACCAGGAAGAAGGGGATTGTCCAAGGTGCAGCCTCAGCCCATCCTTTTTCTACATCCCACCCACTTCTTACTCTCCAGTAACAGTTAATAAACAGACAATCACTTATGAAATGTGAGGTGGTTGGGGACAATGGGAGATGTCCCGAAGGGAATCCTCAGACCATCCTTTATTTGCAACCCTTCATTCCCATTCCAGGAGGAATATAGGATGAACAGATGATCACTCATGAGATGTGATGTTTAGGGCAGGGGATGGGATGATGCACAGCTTTGGTCCATCCCATAACTGTGGCTCTTCCTCTGCATTCACATAACTGCGAATAAACAGATGACCACTTACAAGTTGTGAGGAGTGAGGTGGGGAGGGGGGAGAGGTGCATTCTCAGCCCATCCCATACCTGCAGGCCTTTCACACTTAAGCAACAGTGAATAAACAGATGACCACTTAGCAGATGAGGGACTGATTGGGGGGGGGCTCAGGGGATGGACCTCAGCACTGTCTCTGCCCTTCCCATCTCTGCAAGCCTTCTTCCACATTACAGCAACAGTGAATGCACAGATGATCTACTAGGGAATGTGATGTGTGTGTGTGTGTGTGGGAGGGGGGTTGTGATGGGGAGATGTGTAGCCTTGGCCCATACCATGTTCGTTGTCATTCCTTCCCATTCCAGTAACTGTGAATGAACCGATATGTGAGGTGTGTGTAACATAGAAACATAGAAACATAGAATTTGACGGCAGATAAGGACCGCTTGGCCCACCCAGTCTGCCCATTTCCCTACCTACTGGATAAGCTGCAGATCCTAGTTAACCAGCAGCCTACTTCTTCCTACCCCCACCCCCCAGAATTGCCTTATGACTATCCCATGCATGCTTGAATTCCACCACTGATTCTGACTCCACTACCTCCTCCAGAAGGCCGTTCCATGCATCCACAACCATATCTGTGAAAAAATACTTCCTTAAATTACCTCTGAGCCGCCCCCCCTCTATCTTCAAATTGTGCCCTCTTGTTCTTGCACACCTCTTTTTTTGAAAGATGCTACCCTCTTGGACTTTGTTGATTCCCTTGAGGTACTTGAAAGTTTCTGTCATGTCCCTTCTCTCCCTCCTTTCCTTGATGCTATACATATTAAGCTCCTTAAGTCTCTCTTCATATGTCTTCCGGTGCAGACCCTGCACCATTTTAGTTGCCCTCCTCTGGACAGCTTCCATCCTGTCTATGTCTTTGTGGAGATTGGGTCTCCAGAACTGCACACAGTACTCCAGATGGGGTCTCACCAGCTGTCTGTACAGAGGGATAATAACTTCCTGTTTTCTACTGGTGATGCCTCTCCCTATGCATTCCAGTATCCCCCAGCCCTCCTTGCTGCCCTCTCACATTGCTTGCCCACCTTTAGGTCATCTGATATGACTACCCCCAGGTCCCTTTCCATTTTTGTTGTTGTTAGTATCTCACCCCCATTGTGTACTCTTCCCCTGGGTTTTTGTTTCCCAGGTGCATTACCTTACACTTCTTAGCATTGAATCTAAGCTGCCATACATTTGAACATTCCTCTAACCTTGCCAAGTCCCTTCTCATCCTTTCCACCCTACCCTGTGCATCAACTCTGTTGCAGATCTTAGTGTCATCTGCAAAGAGACATACTTTTCCTTCCAGTCCTTCTGCAATGTTGCTTATAAAGACATTGAAGAGGACTGGTCCTAATACTGAACCCTGCGGTACCCCACTAGTAACCCTCCTTTCTTCTGAGTGGACTCCATTTACTATTACACTCTGTGTCCTATTCTCCAGCCAATTCTTTACCCAGGCTGTCATCTTGGGACCCACTCCCAGGCTGGTTAACTTGTATATTAATCTTTTGTGTGGGACTGTGTCAAATGCCTTGCTAAAGTCTAGGTAGGCCATGTCCACAGCCCCTCCCTGATCTACTACTTTGGTCACCCAGTCAAAGAAATCTATCAGATTCGTCTGGCATGACCTTCCCGCTGTGAATCCATGCTGCCTAGGGTCCTGTGCACCTCTGGCCTCTAGATACTCGACAATTCTTTCCTTCAGAAGTGATTCCATCATTTTCCCTATCACTGAGGTTAAACTAACAGGTCTGTAGTTTCCTGCTTCTGCCTTGCTCCCACTTTTGTGAAGGGGAATCACATCTGCCCTCCTCCAGTCCTCGGGTACCACCCCATCCTCCCATGATTTGTTAAAAAGGGTAGTCAGTGGTGTCACTAGTTCTACCCTTAGCTCTTTGAATTCTGGGATGAATCCCATCAGGCCCCATTGCTTTGTCCACCTTCAGTTTTAAGAGTTCTTTCAGAACCCTTTCTTCTGTAAATGGGCTGGTATCAACTTCTGTATCCAGAGTGTTACTACAGTTTGTTTTATGTACCCCCTCTTCATTTGTAAATACTGAGCAAAAATATTTGTTTAGTATCTCTGCCTTTCCACAGTCTCCCTCTGCCCACCCTCCCTCCCCTTTATTAAGCCTCACTATCCTCCCTTGGTCTTCCCTTTGCTCCCTGATGTACCTATAAAGGTTTTGTCCCCTTCTTAACTGAGGTTGGCTATCTTTTCCTCGGTTTGGGCCTTTGCTGTTCTGACTGCCTTCCAGCCTCCTTTTTGCGTTAACTGATACAGTTCTCTATCCTGCTCCTTCTGCGTTTCTTGTACTTCCTGAATGCTTTCTTTTCTCTTGAACCTTCACTGCCACTTCCTTTGAGAACCATAGTGGTTTCTTACATCGTCTTGTTTTGTTTATTTGCTTCACACAAAGGCTCGTTACCTCTGTGATGGCAGTTTTTATTATTCCCCATTGTTCTTCCACCCCTACTTCCTGCCCATTTGCTAGTGCATTCCTTAGGCTCTCACCCATTTTGGCAAAGTCAGCCCTCCTAAAGTCCAGTACTTTTGTCTTTGTATGTCTTGACTCTATTGCTGTGTTTATTGTGAACCATACTGTTCGATGGTGCTAGTTCCCAGATGGCTACCCACTTCTTCATCTGTGATCCTCTCCATCTCCATTTGAGAGAATCAAGTCTAATATTGCTCCCTCTCGAGTGGGCTCCAGTACTAGTTGTCTAAGGCATGCCCCTGTAGGGCATCTAGAATAACTGCACTCTTGAGTGGCAGCTGCAACTGCGCTCCAGTTAACATCTGGCATATTCAGATCACCCATCAGCAATATCTCCCCTTTTTCTGCCATTCTAAGTATACTTTCTATCATTTCCTTGTCCATTTCCTCCCCCTGAGAAGGGGATCTGTATACAACCCCTGTGCGGATTGTGGTGTCATTGCCTGTCTCCAAATTTACCCACAGTGCTTCTTCTCCTCCCTGTTTACCCTTTTGTTCTGTTGCTTTTATTCCTTCCCTTATGTAAAGAACTACTCTTCCTCCTCTTTTAACCTCCCTGTCCCTCCTATAGATAGTGTATCCTGGTATGTTTACGTCCCAGTCATGGTTTTGTGTGTACCATGTTTCTGTGACTGCCACGATATCCAGATGTTCCTCCTCCATCAAGGCCACTAATTCAGGAAGCTTGTTACCTAGACTACGGGCATTGGTACTCATTGCTCTCCATTTTTTGATGGCTTTACCCTTCTGTTGCAGCATTCCCCACTGACCGTTCTACCTCATTCTTTTTCTCATTTAGTACCCTGTTTTGTAGGGCGAGGCTGGGATTTTCCTGCTGCTTGTCAGTGCCTCCCCCTTTTACTAGTTTAAAAGCTTGCCAATGAAGCATTTAAACTGATTGCTCAAAAGACTTGTTCCCTTCCTGGACAGATGCAGACCATCCTGCCAGTATAGGCTGGTGTCCCTCCAGGTGGAACCCCAGTCCCCAATGAAGCCAAACCCTTGTGCTCCACACCATTTTTTCAACCATTCATTAAACTGCATGGTGCCAATTACCCTCGACTCCACCATGCCTTTGACAGACAGCACCTCTGAGAAGGATACTGTGTGTGCTACTTGTCTTAGGCCCCCTCCCCAACTCTGCAATGTCCTCCTGCACTGCTCTAATCTCATGATAAGCCAAGTCATTTGTCCCTAGGTGGACAATTACGTCCAGCTCAGAATCCCTTGCAGCTGTTCTCGTGATCCTGAGGATGTGCTTCCTGTCCCTCCAAGCCATGGCACCAGGCAGGCACCTTACTTCAGTTTCCCAGCTCCCCCCAGTTCTATACCCCTAATAATTGAGTCCCCCACCAGGAGCTGCTTCCTTTCCCTGTGGTGTCCTCTGCCTCCTTCCTGTGGGCCTCCCTTGTGACAGTTGTCATCAGTCTTCTCTGCGGGTGCATCCATAGGGGAGCTATGCTCCCCCAGAATGGTATATGGATTTTGGAGTGGAACAATTGACTGGGTGTGCCTCTGTTCCACCATCCTCACCCTCTCTGAGACCATTGTGGTCCAACTGCTGTGCTTTCTTCGCAACCTCTGAGGCAGTGGTGGTGGCGCTAGTGCTCCCTGGATGGGGAGGTTCCCTTCCTACTGTCCAGTGTGGCCTGGGGGAAGGTTTCCTTACTACTGTCCAGTGTGGCCTGAAGACGGGCAACTTCCTCCCTCAGGGCAGATAGTTGTCTGCAAATAGGGCAGCATCTCAGCCTCCAGAAAGACTCCCGGAAGACTGCTGCCCCACAGCCTTTACATTGCACTACTCCCCACATGTTTATCTACCTTTTTTGTTTGTTTGTTTGTTTGTATTTGTTTGTGTGTGTGCTTGTGTGCGCGCGTGCGTGTGTGATTTGTTATATAGAAATATATATTATACAATGTGTATGCTTATATTGTCAGTGCAGTGTGCTAGAGAGGATATGACAGTGAAATGCACCTTGCACTCGAGGAAATGATGTCAGAACCTCAGGTATAAAGGAACTATTTCCAGGGGTAGGTGGGGTGAGGGATGGGAAGGGGTTGGGCCTAAACTGTGCCCTCACAAAATGTATGAGTCATGGTGGTTGTTAACTGATTTGAGAGTTAGCAGGCATTATGTTTTTAATATGGGATTGTCTGTATGTGTTTGGTGGTGAAGGAGTAGAAGTGTATGAGTTATTTTATGTGTATTCTGTTTTTGTGATGCATGTGAATGGCTCTGAAAAGAGACATTGTGTTCTGCAAAATTAACAAAAAAATTCTATGGTCAGTTTGTTGCTCAGAGTGAGATTTACTAGTGCTTATATGCATGCTGGAAATCAAAAGGAAAGATTTCATTGCCTTTGTCAGACAAGTGAACCCCATCTTTTAAAAACATCCAATCATGGGTACGTCTAATTAATGGATGCCATATCAACACCATTCCATGATCCTTAAGGAATACAGAGATTTTGAACGTTAACCCTCTTGCAGATTTTTCTAAGCTAGATACATGACTCTGCAATATCTGAATACAGAATATTATGGTAAGGAAACATTTTAAGAATTTGCAACAGATCTGACCTTGTTGTAAAATCAGAGCAAGACTCTTTTAATATCCTAAATCATTACCACCAACACAAATGATAAGCACATCTGGAGGTGAGTTACTACTCTAGTCTGTATATGGTAGGCAACAACTGAGTCCAACGAATGTCTCTTTTTCCAAACCACATAATAATAAGGCAGCCCCAGGTCAACATTTAAATGAGATCACCTGGTAAACTCACTTCCACCTCTTCTCAAAAGTGAGCTCCCAACAATCCACACTGATTTTTTTTTTAGTTGAAGTCATCTTCAAATGATAGAGTTACCTCCCATAGCATAGCATAGTTCCCTGTCTTTTTCCCACGTTGATAATTATATGTTTGTGTAAAGTTACTAATTGGATATGGTGAGGCAATATGCTAATTAGAAACATAGAATTTGTCAGGACTGTTTGGCTCACCAAGTCTGCCCAGAAGGTCCCTGACTAGACTGTCTCTGCAGACACTACCTGGTCTCTGGTGACCTTCCCTCCTCCCTGACTATTAATATTTCCCTACATTCCATGCATGCTAAAATCCGTTTATTGTTTTTTCCTCCATCACTTCAGCTGGCCATCTGCTGCAGGTGTCTACCACTCTTTCATTGAAGAAGGACTTCTTCGTGTCCCTTTTGAACTCTACCCCACCTCCCACAGCTGCATTGAATGCCCATTGATACTGGTACTCTTTTTTCTTTGGAAAAGACTCCCCTCCTGTATCTTGTTCAACCCCAGAGGTACCTATAGGTCTCTATCACATCCCCTTTTTCTCTTCTCCCTTCTGGGGTGTACTGGTTGAGATCCCTCAGTCTCTCCTAGTAGAGGTTTTGATTTAATGCTTGCTCCATTATAGTTGCCCTTCTCTGTACTGCCTCCACCTTGTGTATGTTCTTACTGAGATGTAGCCACCAGGACTGGACACAATACTCCAAGTGGAGCCTCACCAGCACCCAAAACAGTAGTAAAGTCATGTACCTCTTCCTGCTTTTGATACCTCCCCCTATGCATCTCAGCATCCCACTGGTCTACCCACTGCTTTGCCACTCTACTCAGCTTCTTGGTTTCTATGCCATAGGTGAATGATTTTGCACTTTTTGGCATTGAAGACTGCTGCCATGCCCTTGGCCATTCCTGAAGTTTTCCAAGGTCCCTACACATTCTTGCCATCCCCCCTCCTGGGAGTTCACCTTATTGCAGATTTTGGTGTCATATGATAAAAGGAATACCTTCTGTTCACTTGTTCTGCAATTTCACATATGAAGACATTGAAGAGAACTGGTCTCAGTACTGAGCACTTCAGCACCCAGTTGGTTTCTCTCCCTCCTTAAAGTGAATGCCATTAACCACTATACTCAATCACCTATCCATTAACCAATTACTTAACAAATTTAACACTTTGGATCCCACTCCCTAGATTGCTCAATTTCTTTATCAGTCTCCTCAATGGAACAGTGTTGAAAGCCTTGCTGAAGTCTAAATAATCCACATCTACTTCCCTCCCTGATCTATTTATCTGGTCACCCAGTCAAAGAAATCAATCAGATTCATCTAGCATGGCCTTAACCCTCCCCCCACCCCATGAATCCATGATGCCTTTTGATTTGTAACCAATTTTATTCTGTATACTGTATGCTACTAACTTTTCCTTTAACAGGGTTACATTGGTTTCCCCACCACTGTTTGGAGACTGACTGGCCTATAGTTGTTAGCCTTCTTCATGCTTCCACACTGTTTTGGAGCATGAGCATGTCTGCTCTCTTCCATGCTTCTGGAACCATGTCTGTTTCAAGTGACCTGCTGAATAAAGCTGTCAGTGGTGCAGCAAGCACCTTCCTAAATTCCTTTAGTTCCCTTAGGTGTATAATTACAGTATTGTAATGTTCTGATTGGTTGCTGTTATGGTTATGGAGGCAGATTTTGTGAAACATCACAGTAAGTGTTATGATGTCATTCAATTACCACATTGTGTGACTAGGTGACATATTGGGCAGTAACACTAGACTGCTGATTTAATTAGCTGTTTCATCACAGAGCTTCCCTTCCTTTTTCTTACTTACTTTAGTTTCTCACTGGCATCTTAAGTGGTAAGTCTGTTTTTCATTCTTGGTATTGCCTTGCCATTTTTTCATGGGAGGATTCCCCACTATAATAAAAATGTGGTCTGAAATGATGAGCATCGCATGTCACTAGCTCACTGGGTTCCACAGTACACACATAAAAAACAGTCTGTGTATATATATATATATATATATATATATATATATATACACACAGTATTATAGTGTCATGGTAGTGCCACTATAGTTAGGGTTGAGTACCCCATTTAAGGTTAAAGTGTGACATTTTGCAGCTTAATAACTTTGCCACTGTATGATGGATTTACCTGACATTTGGCAGGCATAGAGTGGTACCATAGATCTCAAGGTTTGCCAAGTTTCATAATGGTTGGATATATGGTTGCGGAGTTGTAAAGCAACATTCCATAGTGCATTTACACTTTTTTGTGCATTCTTTGCTTGCACCTACAGGTTGTACGGTTTGTGCGACCAGTCCAAAAACTTCAGGAAACATGCAACTGAGGTCCCTGGTGTGCCTTTTGAAGATTTCATGAAAAAATATTAAACGGTTCAAAAGTTATTCAAAAACAGGTTTCCCATTATAGTCAATGGGAAAAGCTAACAAAAAGTTCTACAGTGTCGCAAATGCAGTTTTTTGTGTCACAAATGACCCCTGTAGTGTTGTTAGTCAGCCATTTTTTTTTTCAGTTAGTAGTCACAGAAATGCTTGGCATTTAAATTTGGGACCCTCTAGGGACACAATTCTTTTTGTGTTCACCTAGTGAAGCCCTGAGGATGCTAGCCATGTCTTTTTTCCGGGGTTAAACACCCCAGAAATATGTTTTTCAAATTTTTGTAATCTGTAGTGTTGCAAAGTAGTGTCGAACTTGTGACACTTTCATGATTTTTTTGCAAAAGTGTCATGATTTGCGACACTATGGCCAAAATAACAGGAATTCTTTGCCACCCTGCTGCAGAAGAATGGTTTAGTCTTTTGGGCTGAAATTTGGAGGGAAGAAAGCCAACATCCGACAGATGTGCCTTTTGTGGTTTGGTGACAAAATCTTAAAGAGATGTAAAGTTACAGTACTCCGAAGTTGACACTTTTTCCCATAGACTAACATTACGGCGTCCACCTCGCCTTTCGGGCCCGTATCTCAGAAAAGTTTCTAGATACAGACTTTTCATCAGAAAAATGCTTAGCCCCCCAAGGACTAAGTGCAAAACTAGCCAGGAAAGTAATAATTTATATGATATATATTTTTTTTTTATGTCGTATGGTTCCTGAGATATTAGCAATTTAGTATTCCAAGTGCTCATTTTCTGCTCCGAGGCCCATTACTATGCATACATTCTTTGTACTCACTGTGTTTCTCTATGCAGCTGTTGGTGAAAGAAAGGGTGTGCACTTTCATTACTTTCACAGATAGCGTTCCCACTTATGTTTCTGTAACCATTTGTGTTACCGTTCCCGTCTACACCACTGTGTGCGTTACCCTTTGCATTTTCATTTGCTCTTGCATTTGCACTACTGTTACCATTTGCGTTTCCATTACTGTTTCTGTTTGCGTTTCATTTTGCATCACTGTGTGCATTACCATTTGCATTTGCATATGCACTTCTGTTTGCCTTTGTGTTTCCTTTGGTGTCATCGTTGCTGTTACCGTTAGCATTTGCATTTCATATTGCGGTACCGTGACTATGCGTCATTACCATTGCGTTTCGTACCGCTTGCATTTGCATTTCATTTGCGTTACCATTCCCGTGTACACCACCGTGTGTGTTACCCTTTATGTTTTCATTTGCATTTGCATTATTGTTAACATTTGTGTTTCCATTACTGTTTTTGTTTGCATTTCATTTTGCATCACCGTGTGCATTACCATTTGCTTTTGCTACACGCTTCCATTTGCATTTCCTTTGGCATCATTATTGCTGTTACCATTAGCATTTATGTTTCCTATTGCGGTACCATGACCGTTACCAGTTGCATTCCCGTACATACTTGTGTTTGTGTTTCCGTTTGTGTTACCGTTCCTGTCTATGCCACCATGTGCATTACCCTTTGCGTTTTCTTTTGCACTTGCATTTGTGTTACTGTTAACATTTGCGTTTCCATAACTGGTTTTGTTTGCGTTTCTTTTTGTGTCACCGTGTGCATTACCATTTGTGTTTGTGTACGTGCTTCCATTTGTGTTTCATTTGGCGTCATCGTTCCTGTTACCATTAGCATTTGCATTTCCTTTTGCAGTACCATGACCATGTGCATTACCATTTGCATTTGCGTACGTGATTGCATTTGCTTTTGCATTACTATTCCCACCGTGTGCGTTACCCTTTGTGCTTGCATTTCTCTTAACGTTTGCGTTACCATTTATGTTCGCATCACCACGTGCATTACCATTTGCACTTGCATTTGCATTACCGTTACTGTTACTATATGACAAAAAATCACATGGTGGGAGGGCCCCGTAGTCCCACCACCACATTCCATTCACTATTTTCAGTGCTAATTCTCAAAAAGAAGGGAAATTCATGGCAAAAAAACTATGTTTAATGCATCATTTAGGGTTGATCCACAGCAACAAAAGCAAGGAAATTCAGCATTAGGATTGCCACCCCTTGCACCCCAAGCCCACCCCATCCCCACCAACAGGCATAGGGTGTGCGTTGGGGTCGTTGGTCCTAACTGTCACCCCATTCTCCTATGTTGCACCAGCTCAGGTTGTTTATACATGGGATGGGGTGAGAGTTAAGACCAATGATCCCAACCGTACACCCCGATGCACTGTGGAGATGGGTGGCTTTGGGGCAAGGGTGGCAATCCTAATACTGAATTTCCTTGCTTTGGTCACTGTGAAACAACCCTAACTGATGTATTAAATGGAGTTTTTTTGCCATAAAAAAAATATATATATATGTAGAGAGAGAGAGAGAGAGAGAGAGAGATTTGAATAATATGGTGTTATGAAACATTTATTGTTGAACTAGTACTAGGAATTGAGGATGTGTTTTGGTGAGAAATAAATAATGAGGAACACTTCTGGATTGCTTTTTTGGGTTACATCTCATTGTAGGCAGTTGCTTAAAATACTTTAATGTTGCTTGAATAGTATTGTACTTTTTCTATATTTTGAATCTATTTTTTCCAGTAAAAACAAATACCAAAAAAAAAAAAACTTTATTCTCTGTGTACACATTTGCATCATGATTAAATTAATTATGACACTGACTTATTAAAAAAAATGAAAAGAATGAAAACGTTCAGTCAAAACAGATTTTTGAAATATTAATACAGTATTAGAAGTATATTTTTTATGATTCATTAAGAGTCTATCATACTGAGATTTGAGAAAGATGTTAATTAAAGCAGTGTATATAAATATTGGTTTACAGACAAGATAATGGTTGAGTATGTGTCAAAGACAAAGGATTTTGTAATCAAATGCTGTTGTCTAAATTTCAGCTGATTGAGTTTTAAAAATCTTAATATGAACACATATAGCAAGTGATGCGAACACACTCAATATTCTGTTTGTATGTAGAATGTGTTCATATTGTTTTCAATTATGATTGTTTACAGTGCTTGTTAGTTTGTATGCAAACACAGTTGTGAAACAATTCGGCTCTTGTCAGACTTGAAGTGTCCCATGATGTTGCTGGGTGATGTGAAAGCTATTAAACTAAACATATACAATATACTAAGATTAATGGATGTTATTCTCTCCCTGCCCTGATCACAAAAGGTGTGCCTCAAGGTTCTGTTTAGGGCCCTCTTTTGTTTAGTTTATTTTTAAGCACACCACCTTTGGTTTGTTATAAATTCCAATTTTTTTTTGTATGCAGATGACGTGGTGATCCTCATGAATGGTCCTAGCTTTTGATTCCTTACAAGCCAACTTGACTTCTGATTTCCTAGAAATTCAAATGTGGTTCTGTGAACACAGATTGGTTTTGAACAACATCAACAAAAAAATATAGCATTTTACAATCCCAAGAAAAAGTTACATGTTGAGCCTGCTCTAACACTGTACTGTGTTACTGGGGCTACAATAGAGCAGGCCAGCTGTTTGAAATACTTAGAATTAACTTTTGACTCACGTATGAGCTATGAGTATCACATTGTTAATCTAGTTAAAATGGCGCATCTACGACTTGGCGCACTATACAAAATGAATTCATTATTTATTACTAATATACTAAAATGCCAGCAGAATAGGCCTAACAGCCTTTTGTGTCTGCTCATTTGGTCAGCCCCCACCCTGGGAGCTGATCTTGCTGCTCCCCTCGCCTTCTCTGGCTTCTCCCTTCCCAGTTCCGGATATTCTCGCTGCACTGGATTTTGCTTCCAGAAACCTTCCCCTGTACCTGTTCCACACCCTCTTCAACCCCTTCACCATCTCTGCCTCCACCAGCCCCCTGGGCAGTGCATTCCATGGCTCCACCACCCTCTCAGTGAAGTAGCACCTCCTCCTTTCTCCCCCTGAATCTTCCCCCTCCAGCTTCCACCCATGCCCTCTAGTTGTCCCCTCCTCCTTCCTTCGAAGCACCCTGACTGCTCCTCTCCTATTTACCCCCTTCATGTACCTGAAGACCTCTATCATGTCCCCCCGGTCCCTTCCCTCTTCCAATATGTACATATTTAGCTCTTTGAGCCTCTCCTCATAGATCCTGTCCCCCAAACCCCAAATCATTTTGGTTGCCTTCCTCTGGACCCTCTTCAGGAGTTTAATGTCCCTCTTTAGGTGTGGCCTCCAAAACTGCAAGCAGTACTCGAGGTGTGGCCTCACCAAGCAGATATACAGAGGGAGTATCACTTCCCTCCTTCTGGAGGTGATCCCCCTAGCGATGCATCCCAGCATCCTGTTGGCCTTGGCTGCTGCCATTCTACAAGTCTCTGAGTTGTTCATTTTGACGTCCACCACCACCCCCAGGTCCCTCTCAGTCATCGAGACTTGTAGCATTCCCTCCCCCAGGGTGTACACTTGGCCCTGGTTTCTGGCCCCCAGGTGCAGTACCTTGCATTTCCCTGCATTGAACCTCAGTTTCCACTTTCTAGACCATCTTTCCAGAGCCTCCAGGTCCCCCTGTAGGGCCACCCTCCCCTCCTCCCCATCCATCACCGCCTCCAGTTTTGAGTCATCCGCAAAGAGACTCATCTCACTCCTGATACCTGTCCTTATGTCAGAGACATAGGCATTGAACAGGAGGGGCCCAAGGACTGATCCCTGTGGGACCCCACTAATGACCCTCCTTGGGGATGAGACTATCCCACCAACTATGACCCTCTGGGTCCGGTCCTGGAGCCAATTGTCTATCCATCTGATCATCTGGTTCCCCACCGCCATTTCTCCCAGCTTATCCAACAGGTCCTCATGTGGAACAGAGTCAAATGCCTTGCTGAAGTCTAGAAAGAGGATGTCCACTGGTCTACCCAGGTCCAAGACACTCGTCATCCAATCATAGAACTCCACAAGGCTTGTCTGACATGATTTCCCTGGGATGAATCCATGCTGTCTATCGTCCAGGCACCCTGACTTTTCCAGGTCCCCCCCAGCCTCTCCTTGACAGTGCCGTCCATCACCTTGGCCACCACCGATGTCAGGCTGACATGCCTGTAGTTCCCTGCCACCTCCCTTGATCCCCCCTTGTGGATAAGCACTATATGCACCACCTTCCAGTCCTGGTGCACCCACCCTGTCCTGAGAGAGATGGTGAAAAGCTCTGCCAGGGGTTTCACCAGGACATCCGCAAGTTCCTCAAGCACTCTGGGATGTAATTTACTGGCCCTGGTGCTTTCTCCATCTTAAGGGACCTGAGGGCTTCCCTCACTCTCTCTGCAGTGATTTCCACCTCCGCTACCTCTTCTCCCTGCTTAGCCTTCCCCCCTCCTGCCAGTGATGACTCTCCCTCTCCCCAGACCCGCCGATCAGTAAGGGTCCCCCCCTCCTCAGTATCACTATCTCCTCCCATGTATGATGCAGCACCCCTATTTTCCTTGGTGAAAACTGAGGTGAAGTACTCATTTTATTCCATAAACTAGATTATTGTTATCTCAATGTTTCCTTCTTTCTATTATTGATTATGGTTTGATTTTGTACCACACTGCTAGCAATGGGCCACTTGCAAAGATTAGATTCTCTTAAATCAAGTCACACAATTTATTACTCAGCTTCCAATTCGGATGCATCATTGTGTCCATCTTAAGCAAGCACGGATGCTTTCTTTAGAGCATAGATTTAAATTTCAAATTTGTCTAATAGCGAAGAAGATAACTATGAATAAGGTTCCTAACATCTTTCAAACCTTTTCTTTAGAAAATATATAAATCCTTTTCCTACTCATTCATCCTTTCATTGTTATTTTTCTGTCCCAAATATAAAAACAGCGATTGGTCAGAAGATATTGTTGTATAACTTACCAGTGTTATTTAATATAATCATGACTAAGTTTCACTGTTTAGGAACTACAATGTGTAGATATAGAAAGGCTCTGAGGAATTTTTTGCTATCAGACAATGGGCCAGATATTCCAAACTTAGAGCCACGTGCAAACCATTTGCGCAGGAGTAATGCAGGGTTAGCGTGGGTCTGCCATATTCAAAGGAGGAGATAGCGTGCACAAAATGCAATAGTGCCAGACTAAATAATAATGTATGCAATGGGCAAAGTAAAGGGGTGGGTACCTGCATATGGGTGCAATGGGATATTCAGACACATAGCTCTGCGCAATGCACCATTGAACGGGATGTAGCGTGGTGCTAATTACTGCCTATAAAAGGCAGGTCTAATCCCAGGGCAATCCACAGAGGAGGGAGTGACCAGACCAGGAAGTGAGGAAGAATGGCTGTGTTCACAAATGCAGTAGTGCTGCACCTCATGGAAGAGGTTGTGGAGAAGGAAGAAAGGGAGCAGGCACAACAAGGCCCACAATGCAGGCCAAGGAGGAGGAGGTATGCTACAAACAGATTGTACCAGCCCAGAACCTCCTTTGAGACCGTGCCTGAAAATGACATCATTGGCCAGTACAGGTTGGACAGGGGAATGTTGAGGCAGTTATGTGAACTCCTGCATGAAGAGCTGCAGCCAAACACCAGGCACAGCCATACCATGTCAGATGAGGAAAAGGTGATGGCAGCAGTGTGCTTCCTAGCCACTGGGGCAGTCTAGCTCCTAATGGGGGACACCATTGGGGTATCACAGTCCACCACATCACACCTCCTGACCCAGTTCCTTGATGCTGTCCTGCCACATGCTGGTGAGTTTATAGTATTCCCCAGCATGGCAGCAGAGTGCAGAGTGACTATGCAGCAATGTCATCGAGTTGCACACCTACCTGCTATACTTGGTGCCATTGACTGCACCCATGTTCCCATCCATGTACCACCTGGCGATGGCAGTGACCTATATGTGAACAGGAAGGGCTACCACTCTATCAATTGCCAGGTGGTGTGCGATGTGACTGGCCACATCAGCAATGTCTTTGCACAGTACCCCAGCAGTGCCCACTATGCCTTCATCTGGCACCAGTCCCAGCTGTGCTGGGCATTTGAGGAGGGCAGGATACGTAGTGGGCATCTAGTTGGTGAGTATGGGCAGCCACAACAGGGTAAGAGCACAGGGGAGGGGGGATATGCAAGGGTACCCACGGACGGGGTAGGGACAGGGGGCAATGGCACACAACAGCATTGGGCACTTTGCAGGACAGCAACACTAACTGCTGGTATCTCTCCACAGGGGACAGTGCCTATCCCCTGGGACCCTGGCTCCTGACACTGGTACCTCGGCCAGCAACAGTGGCAAAGAAAAACTACAACAAAGCACATGCCTCCACAAGAAATATAATTGAGAGGGTCTTTGGGAAGCTTAAGATGAGGTACCATAGCATAGACCAGTCAGGCAGTGCCTTACAGTATAGGCCTCAGAAGGTATGCCATCTCATCCTAGCCTGTTGTATGATAAACAACATGTCACTCAACCATAGGATACATGCACCTGAACCTAAGAAACATTCTGACAGTGAGCCAGAGCCAGGGGTAAGGGGGATAGTAGAGCAACTCGAGAGGCAGGATCCTCGCATGGCCCACCGGGCCGTTGAGAACGGGAGCTGCATGATCGAGACACTATCCCAGGGTGGACAGTGAGTAAACACAACACAGACAGATAATATGATACAACAGTACATTTAGTAGCACTGCAGATACAGTACAGTGTGATCAGTGTAATACGCAAGTGCTGTACAAGTTGCCAGTGTGATGAAGTGATGAGTGTTGGCCACCACACAATGTGACATACCCATGCAAGCCCCATGCATGCACCATGACAGTGGCGATTTGTGCCCCAGCCCCATTGTTGTTGCTGTCCAGTGAGTGGCAGATACATGTCACAGAGATACTTGTCCTGGGTGGTGTGAGCAGTGTCTCACACCCACCGCCCTCTACCCCACCAACTGTCACCGGCCTCAGGGTAGAGGCTACTATAGCCATCAATGAGTCCCAGTCCCACTGCTTCGTGGTCTGTGGCCCCCCACCAGTCCAAAGCCTGTCCCTGAGTCTTTGTGCCTCCTCCTCCTCCTTGGCCCTAGATAGTAGATTATTCCACCGCTTTTGGATGACATTGGTGGTATGGCGACTGCCACCCACAGAATTCACCGCTGTGGCAGTCTCTTCCCACATCAACCGAACTGTGGCATCAGTCGACCTATTATGCCGCAGGACCATCTCCCACTCCTTCACGGTGTGTACCAGGGCACACAGCTCATCCCCTGAAAACTTGTGGGCCCTGAGTCTTTCCTGCCGTGCAGCCTCACCTGTGTGGGATAGAAGGCAGGGTATGGGTTACACACAATCATGGACAAACATCGCACAGTTGTAACAGTATCAAACAACCATGGTGCAACACACAGCTGCCATGCACACTCCTACCCCCTGAGCAATGCCAACAGGACATGCACGATGCAACTCACAGTGTTGTGGAGTCCTGCAGGCCAGCTTTGTGTGTGCAGCACACAGTGGTGCTGCCTATGCTGTCAACCTGTGGCATGTATCTGTTGGCCTGGCTGCATATGGCGGCATGGACAGCGGTGCACCGCCAGGCAATCACAAGGCCTACAGCCACATACATTGTCTGATATGCACATGTGTGGAAATGTGCAGACATGTCCATACATGACTGTCCCATAGGGCCCTGCCCCATCCACATCCAGTGCCATGCTGGGTCTGTGCACACCCAGTACTGTGGAACACATGCCCCGGAACCACACACCATGGCGTGCATCCCCACAACAAGACTAGATGGCTGACCACACGACATGTGCCACTAGTGGCACTGGACAGGCACTGTGGCATGTGCCAGTGCATGTATCGGTGCAGGCACAATGCACACAGACACTGGTGTGGCAGATGATTAGGTGGTACTCTCACATCTGTACTCAAGGCCTGTGTGTGATTTACCATGTGGAGCTGTAGAAAGGACTGAACAGCTGTATGACACCGGGGTAGTGCACCCCCCTAACATGAGTATAAGCCCAAGTCATGCAATGGCCTGGATGTCCACACTGTACATGCACAGTCCAGTCTCAGAGGTAGACACCTTGGACTGCAACACCAGTGGTACTGCCTCTGTCCCTGCTGTACAGAGATGTGCACACACAGACACCAGCCATCCACTGTTCCTGTTCAGCTGCCATGGTGTCTTGCTGCATGCCAGGGCATATGTGCAGCCGTCACAGCATGAGAAACTGATGTGCTTGTGGACAGAGACATGTCCTGGCACAGTCAGGACCATGTGTGTCAAGACACTGTGCTCCATGAATGTGGGACATGGATGCTGGAGGGTGGCCCTTGCAAACAGAGAGTCTGACACAGCACATCTTCAGCACAGATCAGCAAGGTACAGTACTAAAGGGTGCGTGCCCAAACCAATGGAGGCCACTGGGACGGAGTGGTGGGGTCTGTCCACATCATGGCCAGCCTGTGATATGAAAGAGCCCTATATTATGTGTGAGGGGCAGGCTACCCCTCTGTTACAGGCCTGTTAGGCATGGGGGGGCCTGGACTGTGGCAGACAGTGCCATGTGTGCCTCCCACTCCACACAGGCGCAGATGACCATTGCCTGGCACTGTGACCCATCCGCATGTGTCTGACATTGCAGACAAGGCTTCCCAATCACATGGTCAGCTTTCAACACACATGCACACAGCAGCAGACATGGGGATATCTACCTAGCTACCAGGTAGGATATGTAGGCTGCAGCCCAAGACGTGTCATGGAGTGTGCTGCATAGTCGTACATCCCTCCCAGACTGCTGGTGTTCCACATAGTAAAGCTTATGACCTGAGATGCAACAGCACTGTGGTACAACCTTAGTGCAGCAACTCTAGTAACTGCATGAGTCCTGTCTAGTACGACCCACTTGCACATATCACACAACATTCAACAGGGGTAGGAGTGGACTTTATTTGATGTAGATATCAGTCAGTGACACAAGTGACAGCAGGATATCAGAATAGGTTCTTGTTACTGTTGTCACAATGGATATCTTGTACGTTACTGTCACAGTGGACTACTGAACCACCCCTGAGTGCAACCTCCACACTGCTGATGACATCATAATGCCTAGTGCAGCACCGCAGTAGGCAGTTACAATCAAAGACAGACAGCACCAGTTAGTCATCACCTGCAGTGTCAAAGCCATAACCTGTAAACAACTGTTGTACATATCAAATATACCATAGCCTGACACACATTAGGCAGTATATCATAACTTGTGTGTTGGCAGGACTGTCATGACTCACACATGGCACTGCCACTCCTGGGTTCTGGTCCTGCCCCCTCATACATACAGGTGACTGGCATATTATGAGTCAGCCTATTGCCCATCCTATCCAGTACTATACGCTAGGAACATTACTGGCTGTGCAGCTCCATGCACAAGCAATGCGTGCTGCCATCTCTGTGGCCAGCTGTCCATGTACCCCTGGGTATTTGCCCTTGGCTTTGGGTGTGGCAGGACCCCACTGTAGCAGTACACACTGGTTGTACAGAGTTTTCCATACATTATTCACAGTAGACTGGTTATAGGGCTGTACCCTGGATGTCCGACATCATCCTGTACTATCAGTCCACACACAATTGACATACAGATACTCAAGTGTTATTTGCAAGATGATTACACGTATATTTCTTGTTGTCCCTTGAATACAGATACAGTCAGGATGTCTGAGACAGCCCTCATGCAATACATACCTGCATGCCCCCTGTGATTTCTCTTGTGACATCCTGTGTGCTGCAGCAGTAATTCCATTTAAACATGTATTACCTATCAGCAACACAGGTGGAACATTGTTAGACCTTAAATAGCACTGCCGGGCAATCAGGCCTGTTAGGCATGCAGATGATGATATGCTATTCACCATGTTAGCACTATGCATACACAAGGACCATCATTTACATATGCTGTTTGAATATTGCACATATTAGCACTGGGCAAAGCGTTTAGCACTGGGCAAAGCATATAGCGCTGGGCAATCCTTTAGCGCTGGGCTATCTCACCTGTTCTTAGTGCAGCGCTGTTGCAATTGCGCAGCACTAGGACACAGCACAACTCATGCACATGCACGGTTGGGCCTGTCCATACAAGCATGGCCGCACCATGTGATACATCACTGCTCTAATGCTATTAATGCAATATCACTGCACATGCGCGCTAACGTCAGCCCAGGTGTCATGGCAGGGTCACGCATGAGCAATGCGCACACTTCCAGGTACCGCAGCACTAGTTCACACTGCTGTGCAGCACTAGACATAACTGTTGGGGAGTTCCAGGGTATGTCCCAGTAGCTGCCATCCATCAAGACCTGTCAGTCCTCTTGTGTCAGGTAGCCATGTCGGGGAGATGTAGGCAGAGGGCAGTGGTGGGCTGTGATAGGGATGTGGTGGAGACTGCAAACCTGGTGCAGCTTGTCCAACAGTGGTAAAGGTGCCTGTTAGGGGTGGTCCAGGAGGGGGACCGCCCATGTCACCAGGTGTAGGCTTCAATTGCCTGTTGCCTCTCAGCCTTGACTAGAATTGCATGCGATGGGGAGAAGTGCCGCACCGCTATGTGGACCTGAGGCACAGGCAGCGTCCACTGCTGCAGCACTGCAGGGCAATGGTTTGGGAGGGGACTGTGCCTGTACCAGGTATGTGATGGCTAACACCACGGTGTTCTGTCTTGAGGGGGTGTCTGTGTGTTGGGTGGTATGCCTTTGCGTAAACATGTCCCGTTCACATGCCATCTTAGGGGGCCTTTCGTGCTGTGATGGTGATATAGGGTACATCTTTTGGTCATGTGCCATTTGGTCCTGTGTCCGGAGGGGTGTGGGTTGTGTGGGCCAGGGGACATAGCATTTTGGGAGTGTTGTATGCTACGTTCTGCACTGTAGTGGCTACGTGCCCCATACCACCAACAGTGGCTGTGTGAACCCACGACACCTGACCCCCTGCCTCATCCATTGTGCGCTGCCATGATGCCGGGGGTCTGCATGCAGATGTGCTTGCTGTGTACATCAGTGGCATGTGGTTGGGTGGGTTGTCTGGGTGTGGGGCGCACCACCACTGCTGTGTGTGTGCCATGCCACTGGCCACCTGCATGTGTGAACAATCCATGGCATTGGTGCCCTGCTGTGCTGCGCACTATGGCCATGCACTGTGCATTCTGCAATGGCCCATGTTGTGCTTGGCATGGCTTGGGTGCTGCACTGTGCCTGGGAGCCACATGTGCGTTTGCTGTGCCATGCCACCGGGGTCAGGGGTGTGTGGTGGATGTCATTTGTACCATGGACACTGCTTTAGCATACTGTTTTTGCTGACATTGTAGTAAGGGTACTGTACCCTCTTCACACTGCAGAGCACAGCAGCCACACCAGCACAGGGAGGGGCGACCAGCAGGACAACCAGGGTCCCACTGAAGACAGGCAAAGGGTGCCGTCCATGCCTCAGCGGGCAGAGGAGAGCAGTGATGGTGAGAGTAGTGTATTTCTTGAGTACTGTTTGACAATGAGCATTATGAATATGTATATGTGTATCTTCTGCAGGCATTGGAGTGCTCTGTGTCTAGTGTAGTGACATGGTCAACTGGGTCATCCAGTGCTGTTGTGGTTTTGCTTCGTCACAATGAGATTCCAGTATGATCACTAAGAGGGACCCCTTTGTCATGGTGGCTAGGATATGTACAGACCACAAGTGGCTACAGTGTTCACATGTGACTACGTGCCAGATTTGGGGGGTTTGCACTGGATACTTCACACCAGTAGCACCATTCAGCATACCCAATGGCTGTGAGTTATGTGGGGACTGCTATGGTAACCGCGTGCTTTTATATAGTCATGCATGCATCCACTGTCTTACCTTATGCTGCACAGCTTGTGGCATGGGTGGGTTTATCCATGGTCTACCATTGCTGTTACTGCTATGTGCACTGATGTCTGCCTGGTACCATGGCATGTGCAACATGTTGCTGTGTCTTGCACCATTGTGGCAGGATGTAGCATGCATGTGCATGGGCAGCAGTCATTTACTGTGCCTGCATCAGAGGGATGTCTGGGGTCAGCATGCTGTACTGGATGTTTCTGCTGCTTTTGCCATGTATGCCACAGCTTCACTGTTCTGCAATTCATATGGCATGTGTCATTTACATTACCTTGTGTAGTGTGTCAGTGTTTATGCACGGTGTGTTGTGGGTGCATGCCAGTGATGATCACACTGTGACCTACTGGGGGCCACAGGGTGGCTTGTTGAGTGTATCATGCTGCCAGTGTGTTGCCATTGCAGTATGGACACTGGTATGTCATGGTGTGCCCTTGAATGGGCTAGGCGGCATACCTGCACAGTGGCTGCTGGGGGGGGGCATCTTAGGCCATGGTGCCATACGGGCCTGTGTGGCTTTGTATGTCATGTGTGCCTGTTGCATTCAGCTGTGTTGAGGGGGCCATGTTCCTTTACTGGGTGATGTTCCCCTGTCACTGCAGTGCATGGTGTTCATACATGGAACATGCTAGGGAGCTGCAGGAGATGTTCTGTGGTGGCATGGTGTGCTGTGTTTCAGACCTTGTAGCAGATGCTGCTCCCACCAGTGGGGGTGCATGCCCAGACATACCATGGTCACCAGGGTGGCACTGTCCTGTGCGTCTCTTTAGCCTACCACTGCCCTGCCACTGGTGGCCCATGGCCTGTGTCCCTGTTTCACATATGTGTGTCTTCTTGCATGTCTGCCTTGTGTGTGCTGCTGCTGTGGGTGGTGTCACAGCACCATGCCATGCTCTCCTGCAGTACGGGCTACTTAACCTTGTACTGCATTGTGGCCAAGGGTGTAGGTAGGCATACACACTGTACACATTTGTGTACAGTTTGAGTACCTGTCCCACATTATATACTGTTTTGTTACCACTATCGTTATACTTTGTAGTATTTGAGTTCATGTAGGCCACTTTGTGCCTATATCTGTTTCACCTGCTATTGTTTCAAATATATATATATATATATATACACACATATATATGTGTCCAACCTGTTAAGAGATTAGTTACATCATTTGTTCTTCTGATTTGTTATGGCATTGGGGGTAGCAGTTTGAAAGGGTGTGTACATTTATTTTTAAGGAGGGCAGCAGTTGGGGAACATGTGTACAGAACAGATATATCTGGTAACACCCCTGGTTGTGGCTGTGGCCCTTTCTCCAGTGGGTGTCATCTGTGCTGTGTATCATAACTGTGTTACTGTGGGCAGCATGTCCCAACATGTGTCATCCCTTATGCGTGTCATGCAATTTCCATTGTCGTTGGCATCTCAGGGCCTGGCTGTCTGTTTGCACTGTTACAGTGTGCAAGCCATTGTGCTATGTGGGTTCCACTGTGTTTTTGTTTTATCAGCATACAGCCACGCATGTCTGTGTATATTGGGGTGGTGCATGCTGCCTATCTCATACTGCCTTGTCTTGCAGGCACATGTCGGTATGCACTGTGCTTTGTTTTGTACTGACACATGGGCATGGTTGTTGGGGCATGCTGTCCGCCCATGTGGTGGCACATCAGCTGTCACTGTGCGTTTGCATTATTTTCACATCCTGACATGGTCCCACTTTCTCCTGTAGGTCCTCGCCATTCTTCACTGTGGGCTACCCATCAAGAGGAGTCTGAGGGGAGGGATGCATTGTTGTGGAGGGTGGTGCATCAGCAGCGGACACTGATCGAGCAGCAGGCTGTCCTCATTGCAGAGACCAGAAGGGTTGCTGCCATCCTGGAGGAATGGCTGCCAGTGCCCTCATGCACATAGGTTCTGTGTCCCAATATGTTATCCTGCCCCCCCCCAATTTACCTGGCCCAGTTTGTAACATTCTGTATTGCTCCTTTGTTCCCTGTGTCCATGTCACTATCACTTCCACTTCCTCTCTGTTACCATTGTTGATCTATATATAGTGTACATAGTTGCCTGTTGCATTTTCATTATTGTGTTGCCCATTGTTTTCTGTCCCTTTGTTAGTCCAGCCCTTTTCCCTGTTTCTTTGGTTGCTGTGTAGTTCCCCTTCTTTAGATTTTTAGTTATGCTGTATTTTGCCATATTCATTTGTATTATGTTCCAGTTGCTCTTGTGCCATCCCTGTTCCCTATTTGCATTATACTTTCTTGAACTTGACATTCCTGTGTCCTGTGTTTATTTGGGGGTGACTTGGGATTTTACAGTGTTAGGTGGTATTCTGTTGCTGTCACTTGTGGGTCCTGGTTGTTCCTTGCCAGTCATTGGTACTGCAGTAGTGTATGCTCCTCTGTTCACATTCAGGGCTGTTGTGCTTTCCTGTGTTCCTGGCCAGCTGCTTACACCTCTGCACTGTGTTTCTGTGGGTGTTTGCACTGCCTCTGTCTGGGAGCTATATTCACTGCTGTCTTATTTGCTATATTCAGTGCTGTCTCATTCCCAGGCACTTTTTGCCCTGAGCTCCTGGCCCTGTTTGCCTGGCTTCCTTAGCTTGCTATATTCAGCTGGTTTTGCACTGGGCTATTTCCTTTTGAATATAGCTTGCTTTTTGCTCCGGGCTAAGTTTGCCCACCAAGCAGTGCTAATTTAGCCCTGGGGCAAACTTTTCAATATGAATGTAAATGTCTTGTGAAAAAAAGGACTCCTTGAATGTTTTGCACATTTTCAGCTGTTAGAATTAACTGTATGTATTAATGTGTACCCTATGTTTTATATGCCTATATAAAACATCTTTATTAATAAGTGTTATGTAACTGTATGTTTTTATGTACTCTGGTCATCCATAAAAACGGATCTTCAGCCAATGGACCTACCAGATTAAATAAAGAAATCAAATCAAATTGTTTCACATAGTGTTCATGTTTTGGTGAAAAGCATTTGTTTACCTTGTCTCTGTTAGGGCTGTACAAACTTAAACTTACAGAGTCAGAATTTTGGTGAAAGTCGTAATTTCATTTTCACAGAATTTCAGTATGCACTTTGGCAGCTTTCTCAGAAATTCTGACTTAGAACAGAGGAATAAATGTATGATTTGCTAATTATTGTATTATTGGCTGTGGGGCAGCAGTCTTCCGGGAGTCTTTCTGGAGGCTGAGATGCTGCCCTGTTTGCAGACAACTATCTGCCCTGAGGGAAGAAGTTGCCCGTCTTCAGGCCGCACTGGACAGTAGCAAGGGAATCTCTCCCATCCAGGGAGCACCAGAGCCATCATCACTACCTCAGAGGTTGCGAAGAAAGCACAGAAGTTGGACAACAGTGGGCTCAGGGAGGGTAAGGGTGGTGGAACAGAGGCACACCCAGTCAGTTGTTCCACTCCACAATCCATACACCATTCTGGGGGAGCAAAGTTCCCCTATGGATGCACCTGCAGAGGAGACTAAGGAGGGTGCAGACAACTGTCACAAGGGAGGCCCTCAAGAAGGAGGCAGAGGGCACCACAGGGAAAGGAAGCAACTCCTGGTGGGGGACTCAATTATTAGGGGGATAGAACTGGGGGGAGCAGGGAATACTGAAGTAAGGTGCCTGCCTGGTGCCATGGCTTGGAGGGACAGGAAGCGCATCCTTAGGATCATGGGAACAGTTGCACGGGAGTCTGAGCTGGATGTCATTGTCCACCTAGGGACAAATGACTTGGCTCATCATGAGATTAGAGCAGTGCAGAAGGACGTTGTTGAGTTGGGGAGGGGCTTAAGACAAGTAGCACACACAGTATCCTTCTCAGAGGTGCTGCCTGTCAGTGGCATGGGTGAGGAGAGGGTACTTTGCACCATGCAGTTTAACAAATGGTTGAAAAAATGGTGTGGAGCACAGGGGTTTGGCTTCATTGGGGACTGGGGTTCCACCTGGAGGGACACCAGCCTATACTGGCAGGATGGTCTGCATCTATCCAGGAAGGGAACAAGTCTTTTGGGCAATTGGTTTAAATGCTTAATTGGCAAGCTTTTAAACTAGTCAAGGGGGAGGCACTGATAAGCAACAGGAAAATCCCAGCCTCCCCCTACAAAACAGGGTACTAAATGAGAAAAAGACCAAGTTAGAAAGGTCAGTGGGGGATGCTGCTACAGAAGGTAAAGCCATCAAAAAATGGAGAGCAATGAGAACCAATGCACGTAGTCTGGGTAACAAGCTTCCTGAATTAGTGGCCTTGATGGAGGAGGAACATCTGGATATCGTGGCAGTCACAGAAACATGGTACACACAGAACCATGACTGGGACGTAAACATACCAGGATACACTATCTACAGGAGGGACAGGGAGGGTAAAATAGGAGTAGGAGTAGCTCTCTACATAAGAGAAGGAATCAAAGCAACAGAACAAAAGGGTAAACAGGGAGGAGAAGAAGCACTGTGGGTCAATTTGGAGACAGACAATGACACCACAATCCGCACAGGGGTTGTATACAGACCCCCCTCTCAGGGGGAGGAAATGGACAAGGAAATGATAGAAAGTATACTTAGAATGGCAGATAAAGGGGAGGTATTGCTGATGGGTGATCTGAATATGCCAGATGTTAACTGGAGTGCAGTTGCAGCAGCCACTTCTTAGAGTGGGGTTATTCTAGATGCCCTACAGGAGGCATACCTTAGACAACTAGTATTGGAACCCACTCGAGAGGGAGCAATCTTAGACCTGGTCCTCTCAAATGGAGATGTAGAGAGGATCACAGATGTAGAAGTGGGTAGCCATCTGGGAACTAGCGACTATTGAACAGTATGGTTCACTATAAACACAGCAATAGAGTCAAGCCATACAAAGGCAAAAGTACTGGACTTCAGGAGGGCTGACTTTGCCAAAATGGGTGAGTGCTTTAAGGAATGCACTAGCAAATGGGCAAGAAGGAGGGGTGGAAGAACAATGGGGAATAATAAAAACTGCCATCACAGAGGTAACAAGCCTTTGTGTAAAGCAAATAAACAAAACAAAACGAGGTAAGAAACCACTATGGTTCTCAAAGGAGGTGGCAGTGAAGGTTTAAGAGAAAAAGAAAGCATTCAGAAAGTACAAGGAATCACAGAAGGAGCAGGACAGAGAATTGTATCTGTTAAAGCAAAAGGAAGCTGGGAAATCAGTCAGAACAGTAAAGGCCCGAACTGAGGAAAAGATAGCCAACTCAGTTAAGAAGGGGGATAAAACCTTTTTTAGGTACATCAGGGAGTGAAGGAAGACTAAGGAAGAGATAGTGAGGCTTAATAAAGGGGAGGGGGTGGGGAGAGGGTGACTGTGAAAAGGCAGAGATACTAAACAAATATTTTTGCTCAGTATTTACAAATGAAGAGGGGGGGAGGTACCTAAAACAAACAATAGAAACACTCCGGATACAGAAGCTGATACCAGCCCATTTACAGAAGAAAGGGTTCTGAAAGAACTCTTAAAACTGAAGGTGAACAAAGCAATGAGGCCTGATGGGATTCATCCCAGAATTCTAAAAGAACTAAGGGTAGAACTAGTGACACCACTGACTACCTCTTTAACAAATCATGGGAGGATGGGGTGGTACCTGAGGACTGGAGGAGGGCTGATGTGATTCCTCTTCACAAAAGTGGGAGCAGGGCAGAAGCGGGAAACTACAGACCAGTTAGTTTAACCTCAGTGATAGGGAAAATGATGGAATCACTTCTGAAGGAAAGAATTGTCGAGTACCTAGAGGCCAGAGGGGCACAGGACCCAAGGCAGCATGGATTCACAGCAGGAAGGTCATGCCAGATGAATCTAATAGATTTCTTTGACTGGGTCACCAAAGTATTAGATCAGGGAGGGGCTGTGGACATGGCCTACCTAGACTTTAGCAAGGCATTTGACTCAGTCCCACACAAAAGATTAATATACAAGTCAGCCAGCCTGGGAGTGGGTCCCAAGATGATAGCCTGGGTAAATAATTGGCTGGAGAATAGGACACAGAGGGTAATGGTAAATGGAGTCCAATCTGAAGAAAGGGGGATTACTAGTGGGGTGCTGCAGGGTTCAGTATTAGGACCGATCCTCTTCAAAGTCTTTGTAAGCTACATTGCAGAAGGACTGGAAGGAAAACTATGTCTCTTTGCAGATGACACAAAGATCTGCAACAGAGTTGATGCACAAGGTGGGGTGGAAAGGATGAGAAGGGACTCGGCAAGGTTAGAGGAATGGTCAAATGTATGGCAGCTTAGATTTAATGCTAAGAAGTGCAAGGTAATGCACCTGGGAAACAAAAACCCAGGGGAGGAGTACACAATGGGGGGTGAGATACTAACAACAACAAAAATGGAAAGAGACCTGGGGGTAGTCATATCAGATGACTTAAAGGTGGGCAAGCAATGTGAGAGGGCAGTAAGGAGGGCTGGGGGGATACTGGGATGCATAGGGAGAGGCATCACCATTAGAAAACAGGAAGTTGTTATCCCTCTGTTCAGACAGCTGGTGAGACCCCATCTGGAGTACTGTGTGCTGTTCTGGAGACCCAATCTCTGCAAGGACATAGACAAGATGGAAGCTGTCCAGAGGAGGGCAACTAAAATGGTGCAGGGTCTGCACGGAAGACATATAAAGAGAGACTAAAGGAGCTTAATATGTATAGCCTCGAGGAAAGGAGGAGAGGGGGACATGATAGAAACGTTCAAGTACCTCAAGGGAATCAACACAGTCCAAGAGGGTAGCATCTTTCAAAAAAAGAGATGTGCAAGAACAAGGGGGCATAATTTGAAGATGGGGGGGCAGCTCAGAGGTAATGTAAGGAAGTATTTTTTCACAGAGAGGGTTGTGGATGCATGGAATGGTCTTCCGGGGGAGGTTGTGGAGTCAAAAACAGTGATTGAATTCAAGCATACATGGGACAGCCCTAAGGCAATTCTAGGGGGTTGGGGTAGAAAGAAGTAGACTGCTGGTTAACTAGGATCTGCAGCTTATCCATTAGGTAGGGAAATGGGCAGACTGGGTGGGCCAAGCAGTTCTTATCTGCCATCAAATTCTATGTTTCTATGTTTCTATTGTATTAAACTGTCAGAAAACAATATCCACAGACCTGATTACTGTCAGTGGTCAGTTCTGCGGATTTGTTTTTCCATCCGCAATTCATACATTAATTCTGCAGTTCAGTGAGTCACCAAACTGTGGAATGAATGTATGAATTGTAAATGAATGAATTAAATTGCATTAAAAAATTCCACAGAATTGATAATTGAACTGCGGAATAATTCAATGTATTCCAGAATAATCTATTAAACTGCAGAATAAAATTTCTTATAAAATGGCAAGTGTAACACAGCACTGGGCAGAGTTGTGGAAGGGCGTTATATCCCAGCACGTCTTTTCTCTCTGCCAGGACTACAAAGCATGGTGCACACACTACGAGCCCCAGAAGGCATTGCACCACAGCTCCAACTAGCTGAGTGCTTGATTGAGAACAGGTGCAGGAGAGTGACTGCCTGCATACAAGAGAAGGCTCAAACAATTGCTCTCTGTCAGTACCTGAATAGGAAACAGGCATGGAGGCTGGCTGGTGAGCATTTGTAGCAAGAAAGAAAGAAAGAGAATTTTGAATCAACTGACTTCCTGGCTTTGGCCTTTTGTTTGGCGTGCGACTACGAATTGGATCTTGACTTTGGATTGGCTGAAAACCCGACACTGGTAAATGACTTTCATTTGAAACAAAGTCCAAAAGACTCTTTTCTGATTTTGTTTGTTTGCCCCAGGAAATAGCTTAGCTATCTGGGCTATAGACAGGGAACTGAAAATTCACTGTGTAGGTAGCGCTCAACAAAGAGCCAGGTATTATTTTATTTTTGTTTTGTTTGCATCCTGAGTTATTTTGAATGTACCGCTCTCAGTATTTTTACTAATAAACGTGCAGTCATAGTGCTGTGTTACTCTGAATATCCTGTGTTGTGGTGCAAAGTGTGCTCATATCCCCGCCTACAAGATCCCAGTGCAACACAACCCTCCTCACTGTGTTACAGTGGTGAAGAATGCGGGCCAGGTTGTGTGGATAACAACAACACTAACACACTGAAACAGCCATGGAGAACCTACTGCAGCAGCTTGTGCAAGCAAACCTGGCCCAACAAGCTGCAAACGAACAACAGGCAGAGACCAACAGACTGCTGCTGGAAGAGCAACGGTGGGGACAACAAATGTTGAACTTGGATCTACAGCGGCTTGCTGCAGAGGTGGCAAAAGGGAAGGAAGCCCGACCAGCAGGTGTGTCTTCCATTATAGCTGGACATTTCCTGCAGAAGATGACAGCCAGTGATGATGTGGAAGCCTATCTGAAAACTTTTGAAAGGACTGCAAACAGAGAAGAATGGCCTCAAAGCAAGTGGGCTGGCATTCTGGTCCCTTCCTCAGTGGTGATGCACAGAAGGCATATTATGACCTTGAATCAGAGGACGCTGATGACTATGACAAGTTGAAAAAGGAAATCCTTGTGCGCCTAGGTGTAACAGCAGCAGTGAGAGCTCAGCGATTCCACTCATGGAAATTTCAACCAGAGAAAGCTCCTCGCTCACAGATGTTTGATCTGATCCACTTAGCCCAAAAATGGCTGCAACCTGAATCCCTGATGTCTACTGCAGTGGTGGAAAGAGTGGTGCTGGATCACTTCACCAGAGGGCTGCCCTATGATTTGAAAAAAAACCATCAGTCAAGGCAACCCTAGCACAGCAGAGGGCCTGGTAGACCTTGTGGAAAGGTATCATGCTATGGCTGAGCTCTTAAAGACTACCAGACCTGAAAGGATCAGTTCTGACAAAAGAACCTACCGGGAACAAGACAAGAGATCCATCCACTGCACAACACAGCCGGAAGGGAGAGAAGGAACCAGGGGACCAGATGACTACAGCACCAGCAGAGGGCACCAGAACTTATTTGAAGCAAGAAGGGGAGTGATGGACTGAGATACCAGAACCTGTTTCACATGTGGAGAATCAGGACACATTTCTTGGAAATGTCCTAAGAAAGATGAGCCAATGCAAGTAGAAGCAACCCTCTCCAAACAGTGTAATGTCATCACTGCCCTCCTGGGGAATCATAGTCAACCTCCTCGCATCAGTCCAGTCCGAATCCAGAACCAGGAAGTGGTCGCACTGTTGGACTCCGGCAGTATGGTGACACTAGTCAGCCCCTCTTTAGCACCCGTCAGCCAAGTGAGTGACAACAACCCCATTTCCATCACATGCATCCATGGGGACACCAAGACATATCCCACAGCACACCTTGAAATAAAAACAAAGGAAGGTGTGTTTACTGGAACAGTGGGATTGGTGAAGCAGTTGCCTTTCCCTGTGTTGTTAGGACGAGACTGTCCATTCTTCCAAAGACTTTGAAAAAGAGAAAAAGACAAAGACAAAGAGGAGGATAAAGACCATGAAGACACAGGCAAAGGCAAAGACAAAGATGAAGACAAAGAGGAAGACAAAGACAATGAGGACGACAAAATGTATACAGTGTCCGACAAACCTGGAAGAAAAAAAAATACATCAACATCAATGGTACAAGTCTTCATGAGAGAAGACAACGATGAGGAAGACGGAGGAGCAGATGTCACAGAAGACACTCCAGAGGACTTAGAAGGGGGCAATTTCTTCACACCAGCATGCACACAATACAGAGGAAGATTTGGGACAACACAACTGGAAGATCCCACGACCCAGCACGCCAGAGAAAATATGAAAGTGGTGGATGGGAGGCCCTTCAACCCTGACCAGCCCCTTCCCTACCCACACTTTGCTATGAAAAACAACTTGCTGTATTAAGTACACAAAACAGCCGACATACTGACAGAGTAGCTGCTCGTGCCCCAGCCCTTTCAGCTCACTGTAATGCATTTGGCTCATAGCCACCTCTTGGGAGGACGCCTGGGAATGGATAAAACAAAAGAGAGACTGCTGAATCGTTTCTTTTGGCCAGGGGTCCACGCTGAGGTGGAACAATATTGTCACTCCTGTCCAGAGTGCCAGCAGAGAGCTCCACAACCCTCTTTTTGAAATCCATTAGATCATCTGCCAATCATCGAAACACCCTTGAGCAGATTGACATGGACCTGGTAGGACCCTTGGTGAAGTCTGCAAAAGGGTTTCAGTACATCCTGGTGGTAGTAGACTATGCTACCAGATATCCTAAAGCCATTCCCCTGCAGAACCTGACAACCAAGAGCATCGCCTGAGAACTGGTGCAGATGTTTTCCAGTCGGGATACCAAGAAATCCTCACTGACCAAGGAACACCCTTCATGTCCAGAATAATGAAGGTTCTGTGCCGGCTCCTCCAAATCAAACAGCTGCGCACATCCGTGTATCATCCACAGACAGATGGGCTCATTGAAAGATTCAATAAAACATTAAAGAGTATGATTAAAAAAACCATGGAGACAGATGGACGGAACTGGGACCAGTTGCTGCCATATCTAAT
This sequence comes from Neoceratodus forsteri, assembly GCA_016271365.2. Taxonomy (NCBI): domain Eukaryota; kingdom Metazoa; phylum Chordata; order Ceratodontiformes; family Ceratodontidae; genus Neoceratodus; species Neoceratodus forsteri. Next base: position 1,374,889,302 of record CM028130.1, on the reverse strand, counting down.
GTTTGCCATCCGTGAAGTGCCCCAAGCATCCACAGGATTTTCCCCATTTGAACTGCTGTATGCCCACCACCCACGAGGTCTCCTTGACATAACAAAGGAAACATGGGAGCACCAACCCTGCTCCCACCAAACCATCATTGAACACGTGGAAGGGATGAGAGAGCGCATTAATGCCATAATGCCCATCGTGAAGGAACATATGCAAAAGTCTTAAGTAGCTCAAAATAGAGCCTATAACCATCCCGTAGCACCCAGAGAGTTTCAGCTTGGTGACAGAGTGTTGGTACTTGTCCCCACCTCTGAGTGCAAGTTCCTGGCCACCTGGAGAAGACTCTACGAGGTACTTGAAAAAATAAACCAAGTCAATTACAAGATAAAACAACCGGGTAGACGAAAGCCTGAACAAATATATCACATCAATTTTTTGAAAACATGGGTGGACCGTGATGTCTTCTGGAGTGAAACAAACCCCTGTCCAGATGAGGAGAACCTCAGAGACGCAGAGACGGTTGGAGACCTGACACCAAGTCAGAAACAAGACATCTTCGAATTCCTTGACAGAAATAAAGATGTGTTCTCTGATCGGTCTGGCAACACTCGACTCATCACATATGACATTGTGACCCCTCCAAGGAAACGGGTACACCTTAAGCCATATTGCGTACCGGAAGCACGCCGAAGTGCAATAAAGGAAGAGGTTAAAAAGATGTTAGATCTGGAGTAATTGAAGAATCTCACAGTGCCTGGTCTAGTCCCATTGTGCTTGTCCCAAAACCCAATGGATCAATCAGGTTCTGCAATGATTTCAGAAAACTGAATGAAATTTAAGCTTTCGATGCAAACCCAATGCCGCGAGTAGATGAACTCATCGAAAGACTGGGAACAGCCCGCTTCATCAGCACTCTTGACCTGACAAAAGGCTACTGGCAAGTCATTTTGACAAAAGCTGCCAGAGAGAAGACTGCATTTGCCACCCCTGATGGCTTGTATCAATATACAATGCTTCCTTTTGGTTTACATGGAGCCCCAGCCACATTTCAATGCCTGATGGACCGTGTGCTGTGACCCCACCAGGAGTATGCTGTTGCTTATTTAGATGATGCCATTATTCATAGTCACACCTGGGACAGCCACCTGAAGAAACTGCAAGCTGTGACGCAGTCTCTCCAAGAAGCAGGGCTCACAGCCAACCCAAAAAAATGTACCTTAGGGGTGAGTGAAGCACAGTACTTGGGTTATACAATAGGAAGAGGCCTTATAAAGCCACAAGAAAAAAAAGTTTGCTGCCATTCAAGATTGGCCACAGCCGGTCAATAAAAAACAAGTAAGGGCTTTTTTGGGACTTACAGGCTATTACAGAAGGTTTATTCAAAACTTTACTACTATAGCAGCCCCCCTCAGTGACCTCAAGTGTAACAGCCAACCTAACATGGTGAAATGGACTTCTGAAGCAGACAAAGCTTTCCGTTGCTTGAAACTGGCACTGTGTGCCTCTCCTGTCTTGAATTCCCCTGACTTCTCCAAACCCATGATTGTACAGACTGATGCATCTGAAATGGGTCTGGGTAGAGTCCTGTTACAGGAGGTTAATGGTGAAGAACACCCGATCATATACTTGAGCCGCAAGCTATTGCCACGTGAGGGTCACTTTGCCACGCTGGAGAAGGAATGCCTGGTGATCAAATGGGCACTTGAGTCTCTGAAGTATTACCTGCTGGGCCGTAAGTTTCTTCTTGTTACTGATCATGCTCCCCTGACGTGGATGAGACAGGCTAAGGAAAAGAATGCGCATGTTACCCGATGGTTTCTGAGTTTACAGCCCTTTGATTTTCAGATTGTTCACTGTGCCAGTGCCAAGCATGCGAATGCAGATGCTCTTTCCCGGATCCATTCCTTTTTTTCTGCTGCTGCTCAGCCCGAGGGGGCTAAGCTGAGGGGTGAGGTATGTAACACAGCACTGGGCAGAGTTGTGGAAGGGCGTTATCTCCCAACACGTCTATTACATTTTCTCTCTGCCAGGACTACAAAGTGTGGTGCACACACTACAAGCCCCAGAAGGCATTGCACCACAACTCCGACTCGCTGAGTGCTTGATTGAGAACAGGTGCAGGAGAGTGACTGCCTGCACACAAGAGAAGGCTCAAACAATTGCTCTCTGTCAGTACCTGATTACGAAACAGGCATGGAGGCTGGCTGGTGAGCATTTGTAGCAAGAAAGAAAGAAAGAGAATTTTGAATCAACTGACTTCCTGGCTTTGACCTTTTGTTTGGCGTGTGACTACGAATTGGATCTTGACTTTGGATTGGCTGAAAACCCGACACTGGTAAATTACTTTCATTTGAAACAAAGTCCAAGAGACGCTTTTCTGATTTTGTTTGTTTGCCCCAGGAAATAGCTTAGCTATAGACAGGGAACTGAAAATTTACTGTGTAGGTAGCGCTCAACAAAGAGCCAGGTATTATTTCCTTTTTGTTTTGTTTGCATCCTGAGTTATTTTGATTGTACCTCTCTCAGTGTTTTTACTAATAAACATACAGTCATAGTGCTGTGTTACTCTGAATATCCTGTGTTGTGGTGCAAAGTGTGCTCATATCCCCGCCTACAAGATCCCAGTGCAACACAACCCCCTCACTGTGTTACACAAGACAAAATCTAGAAATCTCATTGTCCAAGAGACATCAGCTGACTATACATTAAATCTCTATATATACACACAGTCATCCTGGTCCCAAACCACATAACACAATGAGCAAATCAGTCCTCCTACAACCAGAACTATCTTCTGTCAGTCCCTCTGCAACCAGAATTGATCTTCCATCACAAACATGGTTGCTACCTTTACACTGTAAAAACCTTCAACTGTGCCCTAAAAATAAAACTACCTTAAATAAAAAAATTAAACAAATTAATTAAACATTGTTTCCCTGATCATCTTACACTCCTTACACACATGAACAAATTAGAAACATTAAGTTTTGTTTATAGTTTTTATTACAACTGTTTCTTTACTAACAGTGAAAACTCCCCCTTCTGTCTTTACCTGCTCATCAGGGAAATCTCTTCTGAAACATAGAAACATAGAAACATAGACTTTGACGGCAGAAAAGGACCACTTGGCCCACCCAGTCTGCCCATTTCCCACCTACTGGATAAGCTGCAGATTCTAGTTAACCAACAGCCTGCTTCCTGCAACCCCGTACTATAATTGCTTTGTGTCTGTCCCAAGCATGTTTGAATTCCCCTACTGTTTTAGACCCAACGATCTCCTCAGGAAGGCTGTTCCATGTATCCACCACTCTCTCCGTGAAAAAGAATTTCCTCACATTACCCCTGAGCCGTCCCCCCTCTATCTTTAAACTGTGCCCCCTTGTTCTTACACATCTCTTTTTCTGAAAGATGCTACCCTCCTGGACTTTGTTGATTCCCTTGAGGTACTTGAACGTTTCTATCATGTCCCCCGTCCCTCCTTTCATCAAGGGTATACATATTAAGCTCTCTCAGTCTCTCTTCATATGGTTTCTGATGTAGACCCTGCACCATTTTAGTTGCCCTCCTCTGGACTGCTTCCATCCTGTCTATGTCCTTGCGTAGATGAGGTCTCCAAACTGCACACAGTAATCCAGATGGGGTCTCACCAACTGTCTGTATAGAGGATAATCACTTCCCTTTTCTACTTGTGATGCCTTCCTATGCATCCCAGTATCCCCCTGGCTCTCCTTACTGACTTCTCACATTGCTTACCCAGCTTTAGGTCATCTGATATGACTACTCCTAGGTCCCTTTCCATTTTTGTTGTTGTTAGTACCTCCCCTGCTATTGTGTACTCTTCTCCTGGGTTTTTGTTTCCCAGGTGCATTACTTTGCACTTCTTTGCATTGAATCTAAGTTGCCATATGTCTGACCATTCCTCCAACCTTGCCAAGTCCCTTCTCATCTTTTCTACCCCTCTTGTGTATCAACTCTGTTACAGATCTTTGTGTCATCTGCATAGAGGCATACCTTTCCCTCCAGACCCTCTGCAATGTCACTTATAAAGATGTTAAAGAGGATTGGACCCAGTACTGAGCCCTGAGGTACTCCACTAGTAACCCCACTTTCTTCAGAATGTGTTCCATTCACTATTACCTTCTGTGTCCTGTTGTGCAGCCAGTTCGCTACCCAGGCTACCACCCTGGGACCCACTCCCAGGCTGGCTAACTTGATTATTAATCTTTTGTGTGGGACTGTGTCAAATGCCTTGCTAAAGTCTAGGTAGGCCATATCCACAGCCCCTCCCTGGTCTATTACTTTGGTCACCCAGTCAAAGAAATCAATTAGATTAGTCTGACATGACCTTCCTGCTGTAAATCCATGTTGCTTTGGGTCCTGTGCCCGCTGGCCTCTAGGTGCTCAACAATTCTTTCTTTCAGAAGTGATTCCATCATTTTCCCTACCACTGAGGTCAAACTTACAGGTCTGTAGTTTCCTGCTTCTGCCTTGCTCCCACTTTTGTAAAGGGAATCACATCTGCCCTCCTCCAGTTCTCAGGTACCACCCATCCTGCCATGATTTGTTAAAAGTGTGGTCAGTGGTGTCACTAGGTCCCCTTAGTTCTTTTAGGATTCTGGGGTGAATCCATCAGGCCCCATTGCTTTGTCCACCTTGAGTTTTAGGAGTTCTTTCAGGACTCTTTCTTCTGTGAATGGACTGGTATCAACCCCCTACCCAGAGTGCTTCTATTGTCTGGTTTAGGTAACTGCTCCTCATCTTCTTTTGTGAATACTGAGCAAAAGTATTCATTCAGTATCTCTGCCTTTTCACTGTCTCCCTCTGCCCACCTTCCTCTCCTTTATTAATCTTCACTATCCACTCCCTTAACCTTTCTGTGCTCCCTAATGTACCTATAAAAGGTTTATCCCCTTTTGACCAGGTTGGCTATTTTTCCTCGGTTTGTGCCTTTGCTATTCTGACTGCCTTTCCTACTTCTTTCTGCTTTAATTGATACAGTTCCTGTCTGCTCCTCTGTGATTCCTTATACTTTTGAATGCAGCTCTTTTCTCCTTAACCTTCCTGCCACCTCTTTTGAGAACCATAGTGGTTTTTTACTCTGCTTTGTTTTCTTTATTTGTTTTACACAAAGACTTGTTGCCTCTATGATGGCAGTTTTGATTTTTCTCCATTGTTCTTCCACCCCTCCTATTTGGCCATTTGCTAGTGCATTCTTCAGGTGTTCACCCATTTTGCCAAAGTCAGCCCTTCTAAAGTCCAGTATCCTTGTTTTTGTATGACTTATCTCCATGGTTGTGCTCATTGTGAAGCACACTGTGCAGTGGTCGCTTGTTCCCAGATGTCTACTGACTTCTAAATTTGTGATCCTCTCTCCATTTGAGAGTACCAGATCTAGTATTGCTCCCTCCCGAGTGGGTTCCAGCACTAGCTGTCTAAGGTCTGCCCCCTGCAGGGCATCGAGAATGACCCTGCTCTTGGATGTGGCTGCAGTACATGTCCTCCAGTTAACATCTGGCATATTCAGGTCCCCCATCAACAGTATCTCCCCTTTTTCAGCCATTTTGAGAATGTCCTCTATCATTTTCTTGTCCATTTCCTCCCCTTGAGACGGGGGTCTGTATACAACCCCTGTGCAGATTGCGATGCCATTCCCCATCTCCAAGGTAACCCAGAGTGCCTCTTGTCCTCCCCCTTTACTTTTTAGTTCTGTAGCTTTGATCCCTTCCCTTATGTATAGAGCTACTCCACCTCCTCTTTTGCCTTCCCTGTCCCTTCTGTAGATTTTGTACCCTGGTATGTTGACATCCCATTCATGGTTCTCAGTGTACCATGTTTCTGTGACTGCCACAATATCCAATTGTTCATCTTCCATCAAAGCTACTAGCTCAGAAAGCTTGTTTCCCAGACTATGGGCATTAGTAGTCATTGCCCTCCATTTAATGTTGGCTTGATCCTTTTTTCCCCCATCCCTGCTCTTATTGCTCTTATCTATTTTACCATTTACCCCCATCCTGCCCTGTGTTGAGCTCTGTACCTCAGTGTTTACCCTACTACCTGCCCTGTTTTGTGGGGGGGGAGGCTTGACTTTTCCTGCCTTTTATCAGTACCTCCCCCCTTATCTAGTTTAAAAGCTTGCCAAGGAAGCATTTAAACCTGTCACCTAGGAGCTTGGTCCCCTTTGTGGACAAATGCAGACCGTCATACCAGTATAGACCTTTATCTCTCCAGGTGGACCCCCAGTCCCCAATGAAGCCAAAGCCTTGTGCTCTGCACCAGTTTTGCAACCATTCATTAAACTGCATGGTGTGCAGTACCCTAGCCTCACTCCTGCCATGGACTGGTAGCACCTCTGAGAAGGTTACTGTGCTTGCTACCCATCTGAGGCCCCTCCCCAACTCCACAAATTCATTCTGCACTGCACTGATCCCATGCTTAGCTAGGTCATTTGTCCCAAGGTGGACAATGATATCTAGTTCTCTCTCCTGTGATGCTGCTTCTACAATTGTGAGGATTCACTTCTTGTCCTTCCAAGCCATGGCACCAGGCAGGCAGCTTACTTTCTTCTCTCCCTTCCCCAGTTCTACCCCCCTAACAATTGAGTCCCCAATCATTAGCTGTTTCCTTCCCCTTTGGTGTCCCTTGCCACCCTTTTGTGGGTCTCCCTTGTGGATGTCCTCAGCATTCTTCTGGGTCTCCACTGAGGGTACCATCATAGAGGAACCTTGCTCTGCCAGAATGGCATCTGATTTGTGTAGAGGTACAACTGGGGGGCTTCGCCTCTGGTCCACCACCCGCACCCTTCTGCTTGCTCTGACAGTGAAATAATTGAGCCAATGGCCAGCCAACCAGGACTTTGTTGTCTGTGTGTACAGTATGTTAGGAGAATAACATTCTAACAATGGAACTGAGCAGAATTTTGAATCCCTGTATTCTATGGTAAACATTCCATGATAAACATTCTATGTCTTGAATGAGTGGAAAAAATAGAACAAAAACAGGATGAAGAAAGTAGGCAATACAGTAATACTTCATAAACAAAGAGAAAAGCTGGTAAACACAGTTACATAGGTAGAGGCAGGCCCAAACTGCTCAAATAATGCATTGCTGTCCCTCCAACTCACTGGTTTAGCATTTTTAGTGAGCTGCTATTCTGTCAATTTTACTACTCTTCTACCAAAGTCTGAGGACTATTTTGCACCATATTTAAATAAATAACATACTTCTATTAAATCTTTAATAATGTGTCCAGAGTTTTGTTTAATTGTTAAAGAAATAGTAGTTACCCATTTTATAAGAGCAATAAGACACTTCAGGATGTGGGTTGTTGATTGATAACAGCACCACCCAGCTGCTGTAGTTACTCGGTGCAAGTGCTCATGTCTAACAACGCACCTGGGGGGCATGCTCTTATCAATCAACAACCCACACCCTGTCATGTCTTATTGCTTTCTCAGAACTGTCATTTCACAGTTCATGTTTATCATTCCACAATTCAGCCCCAAAATTCCGCAGAACAGGGTGAAAATCCATCAGACACTTTTAGAAGATTCTGATGTCGCCAATGGCAGAAGTTTGGAAAATGTAACATTTATGACATTTCATGAAAGTTCCTTTAAAGTGCAATTCGCAACTTTTACCCAGCTCTAGTCCCTGTGTTCACATTTGAATTGTGGTCAATCAATATGAACACAGCATGCATTAGACACAATTTTAACATGGTGTCTTCATCTGTATTCTATCCCAATGTGATCATTTAAAACATTCATTATTCATATATAAATGAACACATTGGGAAAATGAATTGGTTTATACTAGATTCATATTACTGTGATAATGCATTCATTTTAAATTATATAGTTGTTGAAATCCACCCTCATCAGCACTTTTTGTACTTTAACTTTCCAAAGTTCAGCTATGTTCCTTTCAAGCCAATACAAACATGTGAGGCATACAATACAACAAATTTATCTAATCAGCATTGCATCCATGCTTGTACTGAATTCAAAACATGTAAGCAGTAAGACACAATGGGAAATGTGTTGAACAGGTCTGACCAGACGCTTAATGGTGTAGTGAAGCACAAGACTGCAGGCTGAGTGCCTTCAGCTCCTGGAAGTGCAGTCAGATCTGTTTAAAGTACACTCCCGGAATGTCTTATTGTGCTAATACTGTTTAGTGTTACAAAAAACAATATCTATCTATCTATTTCTCTATCTATCTATCTGCTATTATTTTGTCCAAATTTCAGATAAAATTGTATTTCTGCCATGTTTAAAATATAATTGAGTTTGTTACTATGCTTTTATTTTTACTGTCTCTTCACATTCAGCCAGGAGCCCCCGACCCCCAACACCACTGCAGTGTTATCAGGCTAGAGGAAAAACTTGAACAGCAACTGTGAAGTATGGTGGTATATAAAGCTGTGCTTCTTTTTTTTTTATTAAGAGAAGCATTTTATTTATTTAGTTTTTGTTAACCGGGTAAGTGCGCTAGTCAGCAAGTGACTGTTTTCAAGCACGACCCGGGAGGTACAATTACAATACACAAAGAGCACAGCCAGATTATTAAGACAACGAGTACAAAAAATGCAGAGAGAAATACATATGGCAATGTAACATATGACTGATCGTAGGACATGTAGAGGACTGAGCAGCCCCTCCCCTTCCCGTGATGGTGTGAGTGCCATTTCTGAGTGAGCGGAAGTACTTAATTCAGCATTGCCTTTTCTACTACAACTGATTCACTGTAAAGTAAATAAAATTAATAAATGTACAGAAATGCATCAGCGTGATTTTCTAATAGAGACAGTAGGAGCAGGCATGCTGCCGGAGCCCTACTGCGATTTTAGCAGTTATCGTCAGGTCAAAGAATGGAAGCAGTTAATACATTTCATTTGAATTTATGTGTGTCTGTGTTTATCTATGTGTGATACTTTGTTGAACCAATGGTTGCTGGTGGCTGTTTGTCTGAATGTTTCTCTAGCTAGTATTTGAAAAAAAATGTGGCATTTCAAAAGTCAGTGTTGTAGCGGCACTCTGATTTTTTTATCTCTGTACTGCAGTCTTAGTTTTTAGAACTTGTTTTCACCTGTGCATTGAATGGGGGGATTTCTGACAGTCACCAGGGAAGAGAGGGATGTAGGGATAATCATCTCAGATGATCTAAGGGTGGCCAAATAATGTAACAAGGCTGTGGGGTAGATCAGGGGGATGTTGGGGTGAACAGGAAGGAGTATCACTAGCAGAAGAATGGAGGTGGTGATGCCATTGTACTAAATGCTGGTGAGGCCTCATCTAGAATACTGTGTTTAGTTCTGGAGGCTGCATCTTCACAAATACATAGACAGGGTAGAGGCAGTCCAGAGAAAGGTGACCAAGATGGTGCGGGGCTTGCATCCGAAAACATATGAGGACAGATTAAAAGAGCTATCTATATATATATATATATATATATACACTTGAATAGAGGAGGGAACAGGGAGATATGATAGAGAGCACAAGTATCTTAAAAGCTTGAACAAAGTGCAGAGGGGTGACATCTTTTAGTACAAGAGTTGTACTAGGACATGGGGGCACGATATGACATTGGATGGGGCAGGATAAGGAGAAATGTGAGGAAGTTTTTCTTCACAGAAAGGGTGGTGTATGCTTGGAGTAGCCTACCCCGGGAATTGATGGGTGCTAACAGAGTAGAAGGGTTCAGACATGCATGGGATAGACATAAGAGAACTCTAGATGTAGGGAAGGGAATCAAAAGCCAATGACCAAGTAGGGTTAGCGGTTGCTGATGCAGGCAGGGAATATGGTCAGATTAGGTGGGCCTAGCGGTCATTATCTGCTGTCAACTACTATGGTACTATGTGATAACCAATCAGAATTCATGAATTTCTCTTCAGATTTTATAAAATTGTTTGAAATACCAATTCATATACAGTATGAACAAACATGTTTGAGAACAAATCATTTTACAGTGTATTTGTACTATGGTCAAAATGTGTTTGTTTTAATTTGTATATGCTGAAATTTGAATAACAGACATTCAGTACAAAGAAAACAATTCTACAGCAACAGGTCTGGGTTTGGGGGGGGTAGCTGTTGATTCTTGTTTTGCTGTGGATCTATGAGTCTGCACAGAAGAGGCAGAACCTGAAGTCTCTGCTGAACAGGTAGAAGCGGCCTGAACTGATGCCATAAATATTTACTGATGATGGTTTTGCTGAGCCTGCTGCACCATATCCTCTTTATTGTAGAAGGTGCCCTTGTTGTGTGCCACCCAATGGCACCATAGATAAGAATGACCAGAATTTTCACATAAATTACATTTAACTGGTGTTCGACAATAGAGACTAGAGTGACCAGGTTGCATACAAAGACTGTAAGTAAGAATATAGAGAATAAAGTATGGGTTGGTGTGTGTAACAAGAAGTTTATGCACACACCCAAGGGGTTAGATGCTACATAAACCCCGAGAGCGAAGCTCAAGGAGTTTATTAAAAGCATCTAACCCCAAGGGTGTGTGTAAACTTCTGGTTTACACACACCAACCCCATACTTTATCTTATATAATTGCTGGGTTGCGTTTTTTACCCACATCAATTATGAAAAATAAATTCTACAGCAGACTGCATTGAGATGAAAATGAACGTCATCAACCTTACCTCATTCCGATGAATTTTTATTGCAGATACATATGTAGATTCTAACACAACTACTGAATAATATTTTGTGTGTTAATAAACAAGAATTAAGAAATTCAGCAACAAATGTGTTATTTAATTGTTCGGTTTTTCAGGAAGTAAGATGTAGCTGCTAGGTACTGCCGATTGGTCAGGAAGTGATACCACGTGTTCTGCAGAGGGAGGGGAGAAAGAGAACAAGAGAAAGAGATGTTAGGGATCGTACTGTGTAAGTTGTGGCATACTTTTAATAACAAACGAAATTCGAGTACTTTGAAGCTGTTCCCATTTCTCTAAAATTAATGCTTACAGTACCTCAATCAGAGATGTCAGAGTCATAGAGGATATGGATTATTCTTTTTTTCTCTTGCGCTGGTGCACAATTGAAAATGCTTACTTTCACTGCTTGCTGGAAAATGTAGCCCATCCCAAATATTGAAGGCAACGTGTTGCTGCAGGTTGCTTCTGGGAGAGGATTTATATTTCTCATACTGTGCTGTGCTTGCTTCGGAATCTGTGCAGAGGTGGATGGCTGCTGGGTGGTCAAGTAGGTGAGCAGTTGACTGATTTGTTGCTGCTTTTTCTCAGATAATACTGAGTAGTTATTTTTTGACTGTAAGTTCTTATGGCCTGATATTTGTTGGACTTCGGTAGGCAGAATATTGTGGTCAATTAGTCGCTGTATACTCGTTTTTCGAGTACTGTGGTTTGTTATGCGCTTACATTCTGGAAGGCCAGATTCTGATTTCATCAATGCCATCATTTTATGCATTTTGTTTATTCTGATATTCATGTTTCAGTACCACAATGAAGTTTCTTTTTTATTTGTATTGGGAGCAATGTAAAAGGGTGAGTCTGCTGTGAGCATTTTGGGGGGCCTTTGCAATTTGTAGATGTCATAGGCTCATAGTGTATCTCTGTCTGGATTTATGGTGTTACTGTAAATACGAGGGTTGATAGGTCTTACATCTCTGGGATTTTCACCCGTTCTTGTTTTTGTTTGCTGTTCTGAGTATTCTAGATACTCATTTCCATTACTGTCTATTGATGTTGTGATCTGATAGAGGCTCCGCTTTGTTAGGTCTGTTTCCCTTGCCCTGCTTTTTTAATTGCTTTTGTTTTTGCTGCCAGCGTTCTTTTAGTTTCGATAAACACTGTGTCGGCACCTTTGAATATTGAATGTGGGTATTTTTTGCCTGATAGATATCGGTCTATACTTGCTACTAGTCCCCTTACTGTCCCTGGTTCATATTCTGTTCCATCTTGTCTGCGGAGAACATAGATAAAATCTGCCAGCTTACTGTCTAGCACATTTACATCGAACGTTTCAAAGTCGCTTGTTAGGCCTACCTCTGACAAGAATGTTTTAAATAGTCTGAGGTCGCTATCTGTTTTCCGTGCTGTGCCTTTGTTTTGTTGTTCATGAATGAAATCGTGTCTGTTACAGGTGCTCTCTATGTTAAATCTAGTTGACATTTTTTTTCTGCTGCTTTACAATGATTTTCGATGAACTGTGATGGCTGGTGACAAATCTGAACTTGCGTTTCTGCTTTGTGAGGTGAGTCGGTGAGATGTACTGTTTTTCTAACTGGCACATAGTTCGAGTGTTTGCGAAGGAGATGACTCCTGGAATTTCTCATGGGGAAAGTGGCGCGTGTTTGCCATTATAAACACTCCTTTATAATGGCAAATTACAAATGTCTTTCCCTATGAGAAAAAACGCTACCCACTTATTATATCACAAGCAGGAATAAAGGTCCAAGTGAGCCACACCTCTGACACATCTTAGTCTGTCTGCATAGAATCAGAAACCTCTTTTCTCGCCAATTAAAAGCTGCTGGGCAGATGTTGAGTCGTGTCATCAGATGTCCATAATCTCACTACGATTTTCCATCCCCCAGTCCTCATATTTTCAACATCAAGTATAGGACTAGGTCTGTCCAAAATGTCCACTTTTTGTTTTATCCAGAACAAAATATTCACAATGCTAACCCCTTCATTTTTAAAAAGTACTAACACAATTTTTATTATATGCTTGGTTAACAGAACAGCAATGAAGGTAGCCCAGGCCATAAGGGTGAGTATTTACTTGATGGTATCCATTTCAAAAATGTTTCAGGAGCTGGGGAGTTGCAAAACTTATATCAAACTGGGTGTCCCCTGAAGTGTGTAAAAGAGCATATGTATTTGTGGCAAGGAACTGGAAGGATTATTTTAACAGTGCCCTTGCCACATACACTCAATCCAGTAATCCATCCAACTCTCCCCATTACTTTAAATGCACTGCATTTGTTCTCTTTGCAGGTTTCCCCTAGATTGGCAAATATGTCTGCTATCCAAAACTGACCTGTACCAGGCAATCTACTTGGCCTCTTGCCCCTCCAGTAGCATTGTTGTTTTAAAGGGTACCTAAATAAGCAGTTTTTTTAAAACTGCAAACTCCAAAATCTGGCTTCATAACAAGGTAAAGTAGAGGCTGATGTTTACATTTATGCTAAAACTGCATTTATGTAAATAATATAAATGCAGTTTCATAGCTTTTGGAAAATGTAAACATCAGCCTTTCACTTTCCAAAAACAGCCTTGGTTTCTTCCTAAGATGTCTGCCAACTGTGTTAAGTGATGAGCAAGGCCACTGTTTTTCGGTTTTTAACGGAAAATCCGGTAAAATTCTGGAATTAGGGCTGCCTGAAAACCGGTAAAAATGAAGATTTCATGGAATCTGGCATTTTCTATCAGATCAGTAAATCTATAAAAAAGTATGTTTTTCTTTTAATTCCTTCCTGTACTATTTTCAGTTTGCTTCATTTAATGCTCTGTATATTAAGCCTTCTTTGATTCTGATTATTTATGCACATACTAAAAAATGATAAAAGAATCCCGGTAAAATCTGGAAATTAGAGTAACAATCACCGGTGAAATTCCGGAATCTTAAGTCTTGAAAACGGAATTTAATTGTTTTAATCACTGTAAATCAGTGGCCTTGGTGATGAGTCATGATGACATCATCAGAGCCAAAGACAGAGACCCACATACAGTATATTTCTATATTTGCTTACTAGTTCTTATTTCCCTCTTTGTTTAAATTGTTGTACCAGAATGAGCAACACCATGTATTAACTTATGGATTATTTTGATCAGTACACATGCTAGGCTATGATGAGTTTGTTCATTTTGTTTACTTTAACTTGCAGAAAATGTTTTGCAATCCAGCTGACTTTTTCCTTGGCAAACTGTATTACAGTACAGCACTTCAATTACCTGATAATCTAGTGGTTAGGTGATGCACTGAATTTTGTTTTTTGTTAACCAGGAGAGACACACTAAGCTGAAAGCTTGTTTACAGTTGTGGCCTGGGAGTATAAGGAAGTGTAATGACTTGCTCAGGGTCACAGAGCAAAGTTCTGATCTGGTTCAGTTCCAAAGCCCATGCTCTCTTGTTAATCCACAAATAAGGCTTTCTTTTTCCATGTGAACCTCCTGCATCTAGCCTGCCTTCTGTTGAACACCCCACCATCCATACACTGTCCTTAGTACTGCATGGTGCAGCATATGTGCTTACGGTCTCATGAAGAGAATTATCATACCTCAGATTGTAATCTTGTACTTCAGAGAGTTGTGCACACCTATACCAATACGCTTCATCAGCTGGCACTGTTAAAAAATGCCTCCCAAATCACTCTCCAGTCCACATTCTCAGTGTTTGACTTCTTCTCCCACAGTAAACATTGAGTGGATCACCACCCTTCTGCACAGTGACGGTAGTATGTACAGTTCCCCGTTGTGTTTTTTCCCACCTCATTAACCAACAACTAGGTCTTCCTGGAGGGCCAAGCAATAAGCATTATGACCCACCAGAAAAACTGCTGTTCATGCCCTCATAAGGGCTGTACTTACAATGGATAACGATATTATTAGCAGGAGAGGTATACTAATATCTTGAGCGAATCCAGCCGACTTCCAGCGTCAGTCTACTCCTTTACCTGTGATCTGCAGAACCCCACAGGACAGTTCCCAGAAATTCTTCTCCAGTACTTTTCTATACTCTACTCCACAATGTGAGTTGCCTGGCTACCACCCTTCCAAATCTTGAATGAGCTATACACAACTCCCTCAATACTGTCCTAACAAACATCAGTACCCTCCCCACCTGAGGGTAATCTCCCTACACTGAATTCAAGTAACAGTTTAGGTGCAGCCCTTTCACTCTGAATAGTTGTCATCACTGGCTACCCTCATCCACAGTCAGGTAGTGATCACGATGCTGGCAGCCCCACATTTCAGATCTCACAGTGATCTGCCCAACGTCCTCCTTTATGTCTTCAGCTAACCTGAATATAGTTATACCCTGCTGGAATGGCCTCTTTAGTCTCTCTCTTGCATTCATTCTTCTCGCCTGCCCTCCACACCAAAGACTGGTGAGTTTACTACCCTTCTGCATCATGAATGTGGTTAGTACAGTCTCCCATGTTGTTTTTATATATTAATAATAAACATGATCTTCTGGTAAGCCAGGCTGATAGCTGCATTGCACAAGTGGAAAAAATAGGCTTTCCTACCCATGTACGATCTAAGCCACCTATGATTAGGCACTATTAAATGATGTGCATAATGATGGTAGCCTAGATCATTTAAGGATAGCCTAGATCATTTAAGGATAGGAAAGCCCATTATTTTCCTTGTTCCCTGTTGCAATCAGCCTGACTTACTGGAAAGATATGTTTATATTTGATATATCAAAATAAAATGGGGACTGTATTACTTGCATTCTTGATGCAGAAGGGTGATAAGCTCACTAGTTTTCAGTGTAAGGAGGAATAGTGAAGAATGAATATCAGAGGGGCACTGAGAAGGCCACTCTTGCAAGGTACTGCTATATTCAGGGATGGGGGAAGACAGAGGAGAGAAATATTAGCAGATTACTGTGAGAAATAAGATGTGGACTGCCAGCACCTTGATCACTACCTGACCCCGTTGTCCTGGCCAACATTCCCCTTCCCATAAAACTAGTTCATGCAATTGTCCAAGGCTGTGTGTGGATATTAATGTATGAAATGGCTGCCACTACATATTCAGTCACTTCACTACCAGTCTAGTATTGCTTGTAAAGCACTTTGGGATATATAGATACGTAAACAGTGTCAGCAGATAAGGGCCTATGGCCCACCCAGTCTGCCCATTTGAGCTTGTAAATTCAGTTTATGTTTTCCTAGAAGTCTGTTGCCCCTTACCCCTGACCTCCAGAATTCCTTTATGTCTATCCCATGCATTCTTAAATCCTGTGATTGTTTCAACCCCCACCACTTCCTCTGGCAGGGTGTTCCACTTGTCCACCACCCATTGTGTGAAGAAATTCTTCCTCACATTTCCTCTGAATTGTCCTCCCTCCAACTTCATCCCATGCCCTCTAGTCCTGGAAAATCTTTTTCGCTTAAAAATAGTGTATTCCTGCACCCTATTCCTCCCTGTAAGATACTTGTATGTCTCTATCATATCCCCTCTCTCCCTCCTCTCCTCTCCTCCACAGAGTGCATGTTCAGTTCCTTCAACCTGTCCTCATAGGACTTGTGATGCAATCCATGCACCATCTTTGTTGCCCTCCTCTGAACCTTCTCTACCCTGTCTATGTCCTTATGTAGGTAAGGTCTCCAGAACTGTACACTGTACTCCAGGTGGGGCCTCAGTAGTGTCTTGTATAGTGGAATTATGACCTCCCTTTTCCTGCTGGTGATGCCCCTGCCTATGCATCCCAGCATCCTATTTGCTTTAACTGCTGCCTTGTCACACTGTTTCCCTACCTTGAGGTCATCAGAGATGATAACCCCAAGATCCCTTTCCTGCTTGGTGCATGCTATATCCTCACCCCCCCAACTGATATACTGTGCCAGGGTTTTTGAGCCCCATATGCATTATCTTGCACTTCTTTGCATTGAATTTCAGCTGCCAAACCCCTGACCATTCTTCAAGTTTCTGCAGGTCCCTTCTCATTCTGTCTACACCCTCTGGTGTGTCTACTCTGTTACAGAGCTTTGTGTCATCAGCAAACAGTGACATTCTGACTTCTAGGTCCTGTGCAATGTCACTAATGAAGATGTTGAATAGGACCGGTCCCAGCACTGATCCCTGTGGTACCCCCCACTGGTCACTCTTCCCTCTGTGGAGTGACAGCCATTTACCACCACCCTCTGTGTCCTGTTGCCCAGCCAGTTACCTACCCACCACACTACTGTCCTGCCCACACCCATATTCTCCAGTTTGTGTAATAGTCTTCAATGTGGCACAGTGTCAAAGGCCTTGCTGAAGTCCAGATAGGCCATGTCCACTGCCCTCCCCTGATCCACCTCCCTAGTCACCCAGTCAAAAAATTAAACGAGGTTGGTCTGACAATGACCTCACCCTGGTGAAGCCATGCTGCCTTGGGTCCTGTAGTCCATTGACAACCAGATGTTCTACCAATCTCTCCTTCAGTAGTGCTTCCATGATCTTCCCCACTACCAAGGTGAGGCTGACTGGTCTGTAGTTCCCCGCTTCCTCTTTGTTCCCACTTTTGTATAAGGGGACTACATCTGCTATCCTCCAGTCTTTGGGTACCTCCCCTGTTTCCAGTGATCGGCTAAACAGGATAGCCAGAGGTTCAGCCACCACCTCTCTTAGTTCTTTAAAGACCCTGGGGTGCACCCCATCTGGCCCCATTGCTTTATCAACTCTTATTAATTCCAGTTCCTTCAGGACCCTTTTTCGTGTAAAGGACTTGTGTCCATTTCTGCACCATTCTCACCCTTGTACTCCCTTCAGACCCATTACCCTCCTCTTCCTCAGTAAAGACTGAGCAGAAATACCTGTTCAATATGTCAGCTTTACTGTTGTCATCCTCCACGCATCCCCATCCTCCCCCTTCAGTCACACTATCCCTCCCTTTGCCTTTTTTTTCACTTATGTACCTGTAAAAGGTTTTGTTCCCTCTACCCACTGATTTTGCAATGTGTTCTTCTGTCTGAGCTTTGGCTTCCCTTACTGACCTCCCTGCCTCCGTTTGCTTCTCCTGGTACTTCTCCCTATCCCCTTCTGCCTGTGTCTTTTTGTATTGCCTGAATGCAGTCTTTTTGGCTTTCACATACAATGTGTATGAAAACCACATATAAATGCTGATTCTTCTTCTTATTATTTCCCATGGAAAAAGAAGATGAGACAAGCATATATTTGAGTTTTGAGAAAGTATGAACTCTAACATTGGACTGAACAAGAACTTTGCTACAAAAAAGAGGTGGCTCTAGGGGGTAGTGAAGGGTGTGGCTGCACCTTCCCACACACATAGTAATGTACTAGCGTGCTACTGCTGCCACTGAATTTCACTTTGTTGACGAAGTCTGACTTATTGATTGTACAAATGTTTACATTCAAACTATGGATTCAATTTGCAGGTTCTGTCAAAAACGTACTGTACTAGAAAAGAATAGCAGAAAATATAAAGGTTTTATAAAAATGTTAAAAAGTGCATATTAAGCATGCACACCACCCCAGCACCTTCACTGTAGCATCTTGG
This sequence comes from Neoceratodus forsteri, assembly GCA_016271365.2. Taxonomy (NCBI): domain Eukaryota; kingdom Metazoa; phylum Chordata; order Ceratodontiformes; family Ceratodontidae; genus Neoceratodus; species Neoceratodus forsteri. The sequence continues at coordinate 1,374,871,095 of CM028130.1, read as the reverse complement.
ATCCACCAGAACCACTAGACCACCAGGTTATTCAAGATTTGTACTGCACTGTGGTTTGTCACAGAGAAAGTCGGTTGGATTGCTTGGTCGCTTGGCACTGACAAGCAGCAGGAAAATCCCAGCCTCTCCCTACAAAACAGGGTACTAAATGAGAAAAAGACTGAGGTAGAACGGTCAGTGGGGGATGCTGCAATAGAAGGCAAAGCCATCAAAAAATGGAGAGCAACGAGTACCAATGCCCGTAGTCTGGGTAACAAGCTTCCTGAATTAGTGGCCTTGATGGAGGAGGAACATCTGGATATCATGGCAGTCACAGAAACATGGTACACACAAAACCATGACTGGGACATAAACATACCAGGATACACTATCTACAGGAGGGACAGGGAGGGTAAAGAGGAGGAGGATAGCTCTTACATAAGGGAAGGAATAAAAGCAACAGAACAAAAGGGTAAACAGGGAGGAGAAGAAGCACTGTGGGTAAATTTGGAGACAGACAATGGCACCACAATCCGCACAGGGGTTGTATACAGACCCCCTTCTCAGGGGGAGGAAATGGACAAGGAAATGATAGAAAGTATACTTAGAATGGCAGAAAAAGGGGAGGTATTGCTGATGGGTGATCTGAATATGCCAGATGTTAACTGGAGTGCAGTTGCAGCTGCCACTTTGAAGAGTGGAGTTATTCTAGATGCCCTACAGGGGGCATGCCTTAGACAACTAGTATTGGAGCCCACTCAAGAGGGAGCAATATTAGACTTGCTTCTCTCAAATGGAGATGGAGAAAGGATCACAGATGTAGAAGTGGGTAGCCATCTGGGAACTAGCGACCATCGAACAGTATGGTTCACAATAAACACAGCAATAGAGTCAAGCCATACAAAGACAAAAGTACTGGACTTTAGGAGGCTGACTTTGCCAAAATGGGTGAGTGCCTAAAGAATGCACTAGCAAATGGGCAGGAAGGAGGAATAATAAAACTGCCATCACAGAGGTAACAAGCCTTTGTGTGAAGCAAATAAACAAAACAAAATAATGTAAGAAACCACTATGGTTCTCAAAGGAAGTGGCAGTGAAGGTTCAAGAGAAAAAAAGCATCTGAAGTACAAGGAATCGCAGAAGGAGCAGGACAGAGAACTGTATCAGTTAAAGCAAAAGGAGTCTGGGAAGGCAGTCAGAACAGCAAAGGCCCAGACCGAGGAAAAGATAGCCAACTCAGTTAAGAAGGGGATAAAACCTTTATAGGTACATCAGGGAGCGAAGGAAGACCAAGGAGAGGATAGTGAGGTTTAATAAAGGGAGGAGGGTGGGCAGAGGGAGACTGTGAAAAGGGCAGAGATACTAAACAAATATTTTTGCTCAGTATTTACAAATGAAGAGGGGAGGCATAAAACAAACAGTAGAAACACTCTGATACAGAAGTTGATACCAGCCCATTTACAGAAGAAAGGGTTCTGAAAGAACTCTTAAAACTGAAGGTGGACAAAGCAATGGGGCCTGATGGGATTCATCCCAGAATTCTAAGAACTAAGGGTAGAACTAGTGACACCACTGACTACCCTTTTTAACAAATCATGGGAGGATGGGGTGGTACCCGAGGACTGGAGGAGGGCAGATGTGATTCCCTTCACAAAAATGGGAGCAAGGCAGAAGCAGGAAACTACAGACCTGTTAGTTTAACCTCAGTGATAGGAAAATGATGGAATCACTTCTGAAGGAAAGAATTGTCGGTATCTAGAGGCCAGAGGGGCACAGGACCCTAGGCAGCATGGATTCACAGTGGGAAGGTCATGCCAGATGAATCTGATAGATTTCTTTGACTGGGTGACCAAAGTAGTAGATCAAGGAGGGCTATGGACATGGCCTACCTAGACTTTAGCAAGGCATTTGACACAGTCCCACACAAAAGATTAATATGCAAGTTAGCCAGCCTGGGAGTGGGTCCCAAGATGACAGCCTGGGTAAAGAATTGGCTGGAGAATAGGACACAGAGAGTAATAGTAAATGGAGTCCACTCAGAAGAAAGGAAGGTTACTAGTGGGGTACCGCAGGGTTCAGTATTAGGACCGGTAATTCTTCAATGTCTTTATAAGGGACATTGCAGAAGGACTGGAAGGAAAAGTATGTCTCTTTGCAGATGACACAAAGATCTGCAACAGAGTTGATGCACAGGGTGGGGTGGAAAGGATGAGAAGGGACTTCGCAAGGTTAGAGGAATGGTCAGATGTATGGCAGCTTAGATTCAATGCTAAGAAGTGCAAGGTAATGCATCTGGGAAACAAAAACCCAGGGGAAGAGTACACAATGGGGGGTGAGATACTATCGACAACAAAAATGGAAAGGGACCTGGGGGTAGTCATATCAGATGACCTAAAGGTGGGCAAGCAATGTGAGAGGGCAGCAAGGAGGGCTGGGGGGATACTGGGATGCATAGGGAGAGGCATCACCAGTAGAAAACAAGAAGTTATTATCCCTCTGTACAGACAGCTGGTGAGACCCCATCTGGAGTACTGTGTGCAGTTCTGGAGACCCAATCTCCGCAAAGACATAGACAGGATGGAAGCTGTCCAGAGGAGGGCAACTAAAATGGTGCAGGGTCTGCACCGGAAGACATATGAAGAGAGACTTAAGGAGCTTAATATGTATAGCCTCGAGGAAAGGAGGGAGGGGGGACATGATAGAAACTTTCAAGTACCTCAAGGGAATCAACAAAGTCCAAGAGGGTAGCATCTTTCAAAAAAAGAGGTGTGCAAGAACAGGAGGGCACAATTTGAAGATAGAGGGGGCGGCTCAGAGGTAATTTAAGGAAGTATTTTTTCACAGAGAGGGTTGTGGATGCATGGAACAGCCTTCCGGAGGAGGTTGTGGAGTCAAAATCAGTGGTGGAATTCAAGCATGCATGGGACAGTCATAAGGCAATTCTGGGGGGTGGGCGTAGGAAGAAGTAGGCTGCTGGTTAACTAGGATCTGCATCTTATCCAGTAGGTGGGGAAATGGGCAGACTGGGTGGGCCAAGTGGTCCTTATCTGCCATCAAAATCTATATTTCTATGTTTCTATGTTTCTATGTTTCTATTAAAACACAATTTCAGCATGTTAAAATAAACAAGATGAACAGAACCATAGCCTAACATGTGTATTATACAAAATAATGCACATGGCTTTGACCATTTTGGTGAAGCAATTCTATACAAAGGGAAAAAAGAACTAGTTAGGACTATAGAGAGTCATATATCTTTCTGACTGTGGCTCCAATGATGTCATCACATAACACATTTGGCAGCCATTTTAGGAAGCAGGTAAGACAGTTTTTTTAAAATTAGAAGGCTGATTTTACAATATTCAAATGTTCTCGAACCACATTAAGGTAAATTATATAAATGTAGTTTTAGCATTAATGAATACAGCAGCCTTTCCTTTAATCACCTACGGAGTCAGATTTTTGAATCATTTGTTGTCAAAATGTTGTTTAGGTATCCTTTAATCTGGATGTCTCTCAAATCCTCCAGTAGCTTCAGATGTCCCCAAATTAACAGGATCTTGTTTTGATTAATGTTATTATACCCTGCATTTTGTTGACCATGGTCAGTATTATCTGAGTTAATACTAGAGGGGTAACTGATCACCTTTACATTTTCAAGCTGTGTAACTGGTTTCACAGTCCTGGTAACCAGCATCAGATGTAATAAAATCAGTCTTATTTTGTAAGTTGCCTCTAATAGGTCCTTGTTGTAAATAATCCAAGGGCTGTTTCTGTGATAATTCTAATTCATTATATCTGACCAGGACTCAGGAGGCAGATTAGAGTTTTCAAGGGAAAAAATATATCTTTAGAAACAATCTGCAAGGTTTGTACACATTTTTTTTGTTTGTTCTGTAGGCAATTATTGAGTAACCAGGTAAGAAGAAATTGGAGCTGTGGAACAGTTGGTACAGAAGAGAATAATGTCTGTCTCACCTTCAGGGACTATGGGTGTGTATGAACCTATCCTGGCATCATAACCAGGGCTGGGTCCGAGGTTTCTGCAGGGAAACTAGAGTATTGCAAAGCATTAACTTTTTCAGCCATAGCAGCAAAAGTTCTTCTGCTGACCTGTTGACTTGGGTGACTGTCTGCAGTATGAGGTTCACTGTCTGATTGCTGCATTAAAACTGCAGGTGCATCAACCTGTTTTAAAGCTGCCATGCCATCAGCATTTCACGTAGCTGATGAGCTTGCTGCAGGAATCTGTAAATTTGAGTCTGGCCATTAATCTATAGCCTACTCCTCATGTCCTAGTAATTTTTTTCCACCTAGCCCCAGAAAGAGTTTTTTCCATTCTCCATGATGAATCGTGTGCAGGTGATATATCCTGAAAAGATCTTCTGGTTCGCAAGCACTGACCATGTTCAGGCTGCCTGATAGTTGTTTTGCCAGTAAGTACAGCTTTTACATTTTTAGAGTTAACAGTCTTATTCACTTTGTCAGATGAAACTACAGGTGGGGGGGGGGGCTGACGACTGCCCTCCTGTAGATAATGTTCTAAGGTTGTTCTTGGAGAAACCCCAGACTTTTGCAGAAACAACATTTTCTTTTCTTTTTCAATGTTGTTTTCCTCCTCCTCCTCTTCTAACATTGCTAACAGAACTTTTTTTTTTTCCTGGCATCCATTTATTTTCTTAAAATTATTTCTTCAGGAGTCTATTTACCAGTTGCTGTGTTCATATCAGATGTTTTTCTTGTTCAGAAATAGCTGTGTCCCATCAGGAATTTCCCTTCTCCATATCTGGCTGGATTGCCATCACCTGTTGGCCCTCCACTGGAATAGGGGCAGAGAGGATGGCCATCTCCTCTGCCCATACAGCTGCTGCTCCTGTATTGCTTCCAGCACCATTCTGTGATCCACTATACTGTAAACCAAGAGTCTGGCACCTCCTACCAAAGAGTATGGGGATATTTTTATTAAACAGCAAAAAAAACTGAAACATACATGGAATAGGCATATATCAAACATACAACAAGCATTTGTCAAAGCCAACATTGCTTGCTTGTATTTGCTGTTTCGCTTGCTTATATTTGCTGTTTAGGTGTAACAACCACAATAAGGCATTCCAAGATGTATTTTGCGGTTTGATAATGGTTCATCATAGGCAGAGGAAGTGCTCAGTGTTTGGCCTTGTTCTTTATTAAAAATACCACCAATAGCTTAATCTGGTTCAATGACTGTTGGCATTCATCTGTATCCTGCTCCCCTTGGATAAGACTGAAAACAGACAGAATTGTCTTGTCCTCCTTTCCCGGTCAACAAAAACTTAAAAAAAAAAAAGTGCCATAATCCCAACATAACGCAAACGCTCTCATGCCTTATTGCTTAATTCACCTAGATTTCAGTTAAAGAAAACATGCTGGGGAAAAAGCAGTAGTCTAGCTGTACTGGAAACTGTGTAGGTGCTATGTTCAAGAGGTTTGTAAAAACACTGGGGGTGCTCACAGCATGAGCAGTCTAAGTAGCATGCTCTAGCTGAAATCCATAACAGAAACAAAACCAGTATCAAATCTTTGTTTAGTCAGGACATTACATTAGTATTCAACAGCTGAAGAACCAGTACTAAACAAAGAGCAACATGTCAACAAACCCTGTTAAAAGTTCTGTGCCCATCTATGAACTCCTCATGTGTGCTATCAAGCATATGTACAGGGCACACATCACATAACGCTGACATTTCATTAGGATTATTATGGTGGAGGGATTGTCAAAACTCATAAAATGGATGCAACTTCTGTATTTTTGTCAATGTTAAGAACTGCCCTAACTGCCGAGGTGTATGTTGACCATATTCTATCATGCTGGGACTATTTTAAAACATTGGACTTATAAGCAGCATTTCAAACTGTTTTATGACAGCCTACATCCAAGTTTAGATAAAAAATGGCTTGGTACAGGAGTAAATGGTAAACTGATTGTACTTGGTCCAACAATTGTGTCCAACTGTCTAATTATAATTATATATGAACTTCCCAAGCTGGACATAACATTGTCAGAGTTTTAAAAATTGGACTCACCCCCCCCCTCCTCAACTAATATTTTTTTCAAAACGCTCTTATGGTATTTTTCAAGTATCTTTTGTTGTTAATTGAACTCCCAAGGTAATTATTTATTATGCTTTACAAAAAAACACATTTCAACATCAGAATTTTCTTTTTGTTAAGAAATAAGAATTGTAAAACTCAATGATATTGATTAACAGTAATAGATCAGTTCTCGTTTTTATTTGCTTTTTTAATCATGACTCCTTTAATAGTAGAAACCTAAACATTTTTCAAACAAACATTTGTATTTCTTCCAAAAGCCAGTAGATTGTTTTGTACAAGTTATGACAGTGGGTGTGAATAATCCCCATTCTCAGCTCTGCAGCCTTGACATAAAAGGAGAAACAAAAATCGTGTTAAAGGGGTTCATAAAATTATCATTCACAATGCCTCAAGAATTTCTGCTTTTTTAATTTCTTTTCAAACGCTTAAAGAGGACTGTCTTTTAGTTGCCCCCAGTAAACCCTGTATATGAAAAACAATCTTCTGCAGCAACAGCATTTCTTTTGTAATCACAAAAATTCATCAAGCAGCAGTGTTCATTAAATAAACTGTGCCAGCAATCAAAGCCACTCTCTTGAGCTGAAGGGTAGCCAGGACCCCTCGGGATGGAGCTGTGTGTTCGGCATTCGACAGAGTCTGTGCACCAGTTAGGCAGCCCACCCTCCCTCCCTCCTTGGCGGTGGAGGAACCTGGCATCGATGAGCTTTTCCCGGAGTTCAGCAACACAGCAGAGGAAAAGGACCCCGTAGGGGAAGATCGGCTTCTTCGTGAGTCTGTGCAGTGGTATGCTGAAGCAAAGGAGAAAGAACCCAGGGCTGCTCTGCCAGGTCCCACTGAACTCCTGCATCGCACTTTGCAGCAGGAGCTGAAGGCACTGGAATCAGTGCTTGATGGGGCTGGACAGTCGGTGGCTCCCAGGTGGGCTGCATGGCAGAAAGGTAGGCAGTTGCCGCCATGGCTGTATGGTACCCCAGCCCTGCACATCCCCAACAGTGACAGCTGCTGCTCTGGCTGTGGGGAGCCAATGCACTGCTGGGACCTAAAGAAGGCAGGTTATCCCCCCAGCAAAAAGTACCTGGTGCTGCAGGAAGAATGGGCTCTGCAGTGGATCGTGTGCCAATGCTGCTTCCTTCTGGTGCATCACCAGCAGGCTCTCGATATCACAGTCTCCAAAGAGGAGTACTGCACCATCATGGGCAGCCTGTGCAACCATCCTCGCAGCAATGCCCTGGTCCTGCTGATGATTGAGCTGCTCGATGTGCCTGGCTTCATCATTTCTGACCTGCTGTCCTTGGTCAGGGAGCAGAAGCACATCGTGGTGTTACAGAACAAGATCGACCTGCTGTTGGGGGATTGCAAAAACTCTCTGAAGTGGATTCAACATCAGCTGTTCGATTACTGCATGGCGGCAAACATTAAAGGTGAAAATATCCAGGACGTGCACCTGATCAGCATGAAAACAAGGTGTGTGTGTGTGGGGGGGGGAGACAGCAAGGAAAATGGAGCGATGGAGGGGAAGGGGACTGTGTTATGCAAATGAAGTGGATGAAGTGTTTTCTCATTAGACTGCTTCATTAGTTTCAACTACACAAGGCTTCTGCCCATAAATTATGACTTACTGTCATACTTAGCTTGAATGATCATTGGTCTGTCAAGGATGAGCCCAACGCAGCTTGAAGGGCATTGAGCAGGTCAGTGACACACCTCTGAAATGCCATTCTCTGTAGCAAAATGTTTCTTGTGCAAGTGCAAGAAACATAAAAATGGGGAAAAAGCAAAAAAACAGAGAAGATCATGTAATTCACAGTTACATCACTGTAAAAAAATATAGAATTATTGAACACCTACTCCAGCTCAAAATACAGAAGAAAAAATATAGAACAAACAAAATAAAGACAGTCAGAAAGAAACATCAGAAATAAAACACAAGCTCTAAGAAAAGCAACAACAATAGAGGCACATAACAGTCTTGTGGGGTAAAAATGAAAACAGAGTAAATGTCTAAGGGGTACAGCAGGAAAACCAGTCACTGTAGCCAATTAAAACGTCCCAACCAAGCACTGCACTACAGAGAAGAGGCATGTCATTGTTCCATCTCCTGAATATGAACAACATCCCTCAAAACAATTTGAAGCAATTCAACTTGGGAAACATGCTGTTATTTCAATACAAATCAAGACCTGATTTGAAATTGCCAGATCCAATGGCCCCTATGCACTAAGGGTATAAGATGTCCTGCCCCTCCCCGGCATGCAGCTTCACATGGGATAGATGGGGGCAGAGCTGAGCTGCAGACGCAGGTGGGAATCCAGTCAGATGCTCATCCCAGGTCCCACAGTGGATCCCTTATGCAGCAGAGTGCACTGTGGTTGCATGACCCCACAGATGTCAGACAGCTGGTGGCCATGGAGGTTTGTGGAGGGCAATGCCACTGGCTGTCCTGAGCCACAGTACCAATCAGCCATTAAAGGGATGGGGAGGTTCTGTCAGTACCACTTGGGTGTGAGGGAGGTACATGCTCACAGGGCAGGGCTGTGTTGAGGAGGCATTGCATGGATGGGAACATGGTGCTGGTGTGTGGTGCAGGGAGGTGGTGGCAGCGATGGCATATTAGCAGAATCATGAGGGTTGCAAAACACCACTGCAGCTACCATGGCACCATCCCATACCAGGGACAACATCAGTGCAAGGCTGTCCAGGGATAGCAGGACACATCATAGGGGTTATACCCACTGCATGGGTGTCTCAATTGCAACCCTTGGCTACCCCTACATGATGCCTCTGAGGGGAGGATGCCACTACATATGGGATGGGGAAGGGGCACTGATGTGGGTGAGTGTGGGGGGGCATGAAAGAAGTTGCTGTTGGAGCCATGGGCTGCCACTGACTTCCTGGTCTGGGTGGGGTCTTATGTGCATACTGGCATGTATAGGTGTTATGGCAGTGTCCCCCTTGCCATAACCTGTGCCTTCCTCCTCACCACCACAGGCAGCAATATGCACTTTAGTGCATGGTGCATAGTGCTGGCATGCCCCCTGCCTTCCTCTGGCATGTTTCTGTCCATGCAGCCAGGGGATCGGGTGAGTAGGAGGCTGCACACCCCAGGTCTTGCATCCCTTGTGGGGGGGGCATAATGGGTGTGGAGTGGCTACAGGCCATGGTTCCATGGCCTGTAGCCACTCTGCTCACTATTGCATAGGGCCCAATATCTGAGACAAGCACCTTAGGGCTACTAACATTGTACCTGGACCACTGCTGTGAAAACAAACTCAGGAAAAGAATCTCAGGGGATAATCCATAAAAAAGAGGGAGTCCCCATCATATGGATAAGAGATACCAAAAAGAAAGAATATAGGAACAAGCAAAAAACAGCTATTCCATAGATTCTACAATATTTAGATATGTAGGTCTGGGACAAAAAAGTTAATTCAAGTCTTTATGTTCTAAGTTGCCCTTGACATTCAGTTTGCCATGGGCACATAAACAAAGCACATACCAAAATCCATCCGGTATTCTGTGGTCCATCAACATCAGACCAATCAACCCCATATCACTGGATGAGGTGCTATAAAAAAATCGGCTGATCAAAAAAACAAGACTGTATATCTCTCCCATAAAAGGACTGCTGGGATAAAAACACCAGATGTGTGTGACAGCCCCAGCTTTTAATCTTGTCAAACAATCATCAAATTTATAAAGCAATCTTCGAGGTCTTTTATTTAACATGGGGTCATAATGTCACGTACACAAAAAATGCAGCAATATATCACGCTGACAATACAGCGGGTACATTGCCAGTGCTAGGTAATAATACCAAAATGGAACATAAATGCTGGAAAAACATATATTCTTGATTTTTGTGGGGGGCTGTGCCCTCGGACACCCCCCATTTCAGTAATCACCAACGGGAAAGAGACAACTCCTGGATATGGAGAAACACAGGTGGGGGGAATCAGTAATAGCACAACACTTAAAAAAAAATAAAACACAAAAAACAGCACACAAGTAGTCTGGGACCAGGATTATATCCCTGTTCCTAGAAGCTCCGCTTCCTTCCACTGCCAGCAGCTCTGCCTCTGAGCCATGGCAGCTGCTCGGTGGACCACCACCAAGCAGAGATCTTTTCCTCTGCATCACTGCCTCCCAGCCATTAGCTACAGGGTACAAAACAGCACCTGCACTTTTTTGTCCTTGCGGTATTTTGTACCCTGTAGCTACTTTCCCCTACCCTATTTCTGCTGCACAATTTAGACTGTGGCATTGTTACCACAACCTTCTATTCTTGTACATAAATGAGCCAGATCTTCATTCCTGTAAAATGGAGGAGAGCTGGGGGACTACCCATGATGTTCACTCATCACATTCCAGGAGGATAATAGGTCAAACATTAGCATAAATAAAAATGCTATGAAAGAAAACCAGTAGGTTAAGCTTCCACAAACCACCTGAAGTCATATCCAAATTGGTAACCCCTCATTTAATGGGGTTAAGCCAGTTGCTCCTTAGGCACTGAAGTAAACAGCTATATAGGGGCACATCTAACTACTTTGGAATGGAGTAAACATAGCTAAGATAGAAAAAATAAGGACTAAATAAGACTTTATCATAAAAATATATTTATTTTTGTGTGTATTCCATGTATTCCAAAAACAGAATTTCTGTCTTCCAATTTCCAAGTAGGATTACCAATTAAATACTACCATATCTCCAGCCCCACAGTGAAGACCCGATATTTTACCTGGGCCATTAATAACTGGAATTCCTTCAATCATGCGGTCATAGAAACATAGAAACATAGAATTTAACGGCAGATAAGGACCGCTTGGCCCACCCAGTCTGCCCATTTCCCTACCTACTGGATAAGCTGCAGATCCTAGTTAACCAGCAGCCTACTTCTTCCTACTCCCACCCCCCAGAATTGCCTTATGACTATCCCATGCATGCTTGAATTCCACCACTGATTTTGACTCCCCCAACCTCCTCAGGAAGGCCGTTCCATGCATCCACAACCCTCTCTGTGAAAAATACTTCCTTAAATTACCTCTGAGCCACCCCTCTATCTTCAATTGTGCCCTCTTGTTCTTGCACACCTCTTTTTTGAAAGATGCTACCCTCTTGGACTTTGTTGATTCCTGAGGTACTTGAAAGTTTCTATCTGCCCCTCTCCCTCCTTTCTCGAGGCTATACATATTAAGCTCCTTAAGTCTCTCTTCATATGTCTTCGGTGCAGACCCTGCACCATTTTAGATGCCCTCCTCTGGACAGCTTCCATCCTGTCTATGTCTTTGCGGTGATTGGGTCTCCAGAACTGCACACAGTACTCCAGATGGGGTCTCACCAGCTGTCTGTACAGAGGGATAATAACTTGTTTTCTACTGGTGATGCCTCTCCATGCATCCCAGTATCCCCCCAGCCCTCCTTGCTGCCTCTCACATTGCTTGCCCACCTTTAGGTCATCTGATATGACTACCCCAGGTCCCTTTCCATTTTTTTTTGTTGTTAGTATTTCACCCCCATTGTGTACTCTTCCCTGGGTTTTGTTTCCCAGGTGCATTACCTTGCACTTCTTAGCATTGAATCTAAGCTGCCATACATTTGACCATTCCTCTAACCTTGCGAAGTCCCTTCTCATCCTTTCCACCCCACCCTGTGCATCAACTCTGTTGCAGATCTTAGTGTCATCTGCAAAGAGACATACTTTTCCTTCCAGTCCTTCTGCAATGTCGCTTATAGAGACATTGAAGAGGACCGGTCCTAATACTAAGACTGGTCAAAGATATCTCTTTGTTATATATGTTGGCGTAATTGGAACCTATGTACATGGATCTCCCTAGAAATTAACTTGCCTTAGTTGAGCCTTCCAATTAATTTATTTGAAATAAATAAAAGTTTTACTACTAACTGCTATGGAGAGATCACCATCTCCAAGGGGTAAGCAAAGCTTTTCAGGTATTAATAAGGGAGCAGGTGACAGCCAAGAATGCTTGAAGAGAGATTTGGCCACTTCTGCTGAATTAGGATCAGCAACTACGAGGCATACATCATTGGCACAAGGCAAGGTCTTAACCATGGGAGTAGAACCAGACAAGCAAACACCTAAAAACATAGGAGATAAATTCAGGGATCTAATCTAGGGGTCATTGTCAGGATATACAAAAAAGGGCTTAGTGGACAGCCTTGCCTGATCACACAGCAAATCATACTGTACATTTAGAGACCAGCCATCAAATAACATACAGAACAACACAAGCAGAGTGATAACATAACATAATCCAACTGGTACATCTAGGAGGCATGCCATAAACCTTCAGACATTTCCATAAAAAGGCACGTGACACCCTATCAAAAGTCTTTGACTGGTCCAGGCTGAGTAAATATCTACTAAATTAATGTGTATTGCCCCTCTCCATTATCTCCCCTAACAACAAGAGTATCAGACATTTTCCTGCCAGGGAGGGAACAAGTCTGAGCTGGATGGATTACATGTTGCTAGGCCAACGCTAATCTATGGCTAAGAATCTTCATAAAAATTTTAAAATCAGTATTCAACAGTGTAATGAGATGCCAGTTAGAAAGAGAGGATCTATCCCCACTTTTAAACAAGAGAATTAGTAAACCCGTAAACATGTCAGATGATGGAGCAGGTGCCAGGAGGAATAAGCTGTGCAACTCTAACAATTCTTGAAATATTGACATAACAATTGGTAAAAATCCCCAGACAAACCATTGGAACCATGGGCTGTACCTGAGCTTATACCCTTAATTGCCCAATCTAATTTGGAAAGAGAAACTGGGGCCACAAGGTCAAGTGCTTGCTACTCCGAAGCCAGAGGGGGCAAACAAGCTTGTAGGAAGGTATCCATCAAGACAAAATTAGGGAAAGGGGACCCAGACTGGCTAGTAAGAAAGTGTTCAAAGGCCTGAAGAATATAAATCTTCTTCCTAAGCAAGGAACCACTGTTAGTCAGAACCTAGGACATGAATTTTCAGGCGATATGTGTATGACAATCCTCACAATGATTCATCTGACAACATTTCCCATGGGTATCAAAACGCTGTTCAGGTTCCAAAAAATGTAATCTGTTATATTGGTGTTGTGCCATTTCCTGCTTTAACAGCCATATTTGTTCAGAATAGTCAACCCCCCCTCCATGTTTTGTAAGCATAATAGGTTATACGATTGTGTACGTAAGTCCAAATATTTACAGTTTTTGGTTCTCCCCATATGAATTGAAAAGTGTTAAAAATTGGAAATCCCTTTAGCTGGCCTCCCACCAAGAAAAAGCAGAACTGTAGAGACAGAGCACATATTTTCTAACCTCCATGGGCTGTGCTAAGTCCTCCTGAGCCAGGGGATTCTCCAACAAATTGGCATTTAAATGCCAAATCCCCTTACTCCATAACAGGTCAGAAAAAGAGGAAATTGGAATACCTACCAGGCCATGATCAGGAGTTTCTTATCAGACCCCCCAAAAACTACTATTGAAATCCCCACCCAACAGAACAGGATTGAAAGCAAATAAAAAAGGTTGGATTTGTTTAAACAAATCTACCCAGGAAGCCTTGGTCTGGGGCGCATACACATTGATAAGTCTGAAAACATGGTTATCAAGAACAATGTCTAACAGGAGAGCCCAACTGGGATGACTATCAACCAGGCAAGTAACCTTAATACCAGGGTGCCTAAAGCATATCCCCACCTGACTGCTTAAATCCTCTCATAGACTAGTGGGTCTCCCACCAGAGCCAGGCTGAAGTAGCACTATTGATGTCCATAAGGGATAGGAGCCTGTTATCCTGTAAAAAAAAAAAGATGTCATAAAAATAAGGCTGTAGCACAGCAAAAGCAGCTACTCTTCTCTTGTTAGCCTTGACATTGTTAACACTGAGGAAGGCCAAAGCCAAGGTAGGAAAGACAACCATCGCAACAAAGGGAAAAAGATCAATTTACAGTTGAATTCTTAAAACATTACTATATGCTTTATTTCTTACTTAGTGGCTGTGGATGAGATAAAGAAGCCACTTCCATATTGGAAGCCAGGTCTAGCTGTGATGAGGGGATGGATAAGGCATCTAAGTTATGCCCAACCTCACTGTCACCCCTCCCCCCTCACAAAGATACACACTTGTTCTCCAAAGGAAGAGAGCAGCTTGCAAGCACTGTCTTTTTCCTCTTGCTTTTTTGTTTCCCTACAGTTTGAAACTGTTCAGGATCAGGAACAAGAGGGGATCCCAGTGTGTCTGCTATGCTTGATTTTGTTATTTAATGAAAATCTATTTTTTTTTCTCAGCTCTGGTGTGTGCCCAACATAGTTTTTTGTTTGCCTGGGGCATTGCAGGCTCAAGGGGCATGACCTCCCTAGGGGTAGCTACGCAGTCCTCAGATGAATGGAAATTGGAGAGGGGAAAGCTCTGCAGGGCAGTTCTTAACATCATAGGATGAAGCAGTAATCAAGGGGTAGTCAGGAGCAAGAACAGGGACCACCACCGGTAAAGTAGGGACAGGACCATGGGGCTGCCTTGACTGAGCTAGGTTGGTTTGGTGAGCAGAAGCAGATGCTTTTGTAGCCTTATGGAGGTAGAAATCCTGCTCCATATAGACAGAGTTGGTAATGTTATGGGCAGCCGAAGGAAAGGAGTGGAAAATGTGACCTTCCTCTGCACACTGACTACACTTGCGGACAAAAGTACAATGGAACCCAGAGTGGCCTAGAGCTCCATATAAAGTACATATCCTGGTCACAGGCATTACAGATGTGTGGCAAAGAACCACACCTATATATCAGGATTTAAGCTGGCCTGGGTAAAAGACAAGACCTCTGTCTCTCCCCATGAAAAAACAACTGGGTAAATGCATCACACAGAGTCTGAAGTACAAGTTTAACATGGTAGCACCAACCCCCCACACACCCCGTCCAGAGTATTCACTATCCATAATTGGCTCTGGCATGTCCTGAATATCTTATCTCTTCTCCAACCAATATACAATGCTTGTGACATTAACTCCTTCATTGCAGAATAGAATTGTCACATTCTTAAAGGAAGGTTTGATGAGGGAAACTGCAAAAAAGGGGGTCCAAAGGGGGTATCCTTAAGAGTATTGTAAACATTCCAAAAACAATCTTAGAGCAATGCAGACTGAAAATTCACATCAAAGGAGTGGTCCCCCAGTACATAATAAAGGCATAGACATCAGAGGGAGAAAAATGCAATGACTGCTTAATCAACTGTTTGCTGACATAAAATCTGTCAGGAGGAGAATCCAAACCCCATTTGTATGGCAGATGAACAGCACATCTCTGTTTAGCTGGTTCTGCAGAGTGATGGAACAGGCTAACAAAACTGGGATGGTGTGAAGTGGCATCGCCAGGTTCAGAATCCAAAACTGGGGGAAGGATTGAGCAAAACTAGTGAACAAGGGAACTAGTATCTTGGGCTCCAAGACCCTCTCTGTGTCCATGGCAACCAGGCCCGAAATGGTAGCTGGAGGGAGACCACACTGTTGATGAGTGGACGCAGCCTTGTCTAAAACATTGGTAGTGACCATAGGGACCTGCCCCGGTACCGCAGAAAGAGGCACATTGACAGAATCCTGGTTCCCACCAGGACCCACAAGGCTCCACACAGGAGCAGAATCATCTGGCAGCTTGCTGGTAATGCAGACAGTGCAGTTGGGCAAGCAGTGGTGTCTGATGTGGACAAAGCTGCATGACTGATGCCAAATATGTCAATAGCAGGGTCTGGGATTCACCCACCTTCCTATGAGAAAATCCATCCAGTCTCTTCCAAAGACCTTTGCTGTGACTAAGAAGCCACAGTTGTGGCAGCACCAGGCACAAATCCAGGAGACAAAACCTCCTTGTGCTCAGGCATCTGTATCATTGGCAGAGATGATGCACTCCTCAGAAATGGCCTGCTCAACAATCCTGCAGGACTCCCCTGTGGTTTATTCATTCATTTTCCAGTGTCTAGTTTGGTGTTTTCAGTAACAAAATGGAACTCTGCTTCAGACATCATTTCAAGTAAGTGACGTTTCTTTTCTGCCAGTTCATCCAGTAGTTGCTTTTCCACCACAGGAAAAGCGGCATCTGAGACCTCCTTAAAATCGGTTGCAGTAACAAAAGTTGTAGTCCTGATCCCCAGACCATGACATGCTAGTGCTTCCAGCACCATTGGGCTCCTCACCAGGACTGTCCATCTCCTCCAGCAGGACTTAGCAACACCCCCTGCAGAAAGAAAAGAGGATTTTTTTTATTACAGAGCAAAGATACAAAAAAACAAATCGGATCCATAAAAAATCAGACTATAAGAAAATCAAAAGACAATAAGAAAAAGTACTAATGCATCTTAGTAAAGAATACAGAAGGATAAAAAACAGTGATATCTGGAATACACTTGAATAATAATTGAGGTAAGCAGATTGCCCATTTTGCTTCTCAGTTACCAAACCAAACCCATCATTGGGACCTATTAAAACATCTTGGTTGGCTCTCCCTCGACCTTAGGTACAAATTTCAGTTAGGGATAATTGCAAAAAAAAAGTAATTTCAGATAAGGTTCCCACTTTTTTTCATTCTATTTTCAAAAAACACATTAGTTTAGTCACTTTCTATTCCTCTGCATGTGAGCACTTCATTATTCATAGAATGAAAACTTCAGCTGGTAAAAAAAAACAATGTTTTACAATCTACCATTGATTTTCAATACCATTTCTACAATTTTCAAATGTTTTACTGTTACATAGAAAAATAATTTTGCTGGCAGAAAAGGCCCCTTTGACCCATCTAGTCTGCCCATTAACCCCTCCCTGTCTGGTTCATCTTATTCCCTTTATTCAATGCTGTTGTTACTCTTATTTAGTGCCATGTAGTTGTCCCATGCCCTCTTGAATTTGCTCACTGAATCCACCCCCACTACCCATTCTGGCAGCCTATTCCAAGGACCCACTTCTCTCTCAGTGAAGAACTGCCCCCTCATATTTCCTCTAAATCTGCCCCCTCTAGCTTAAATGCATGTCCCCTAGTTGATTTGTTTTCAGTCATCCTAAACATGCTTCTTTCCCTCACCTTGTTTATTCCCTTCAGATATTTGAAGGTTTCTACCATATCCCCCTTCCCTCCTCATCTCCAGTGTGTATGAATTTTG
This sequence comes from Neoceratodus forsteri, assembly GCA_016271365.2. NCBI lineage: Eukaryota > Metazoa > Chordata > Ceratodontiformes > Ceratodontidae > Neoceratodus > Neoceratodus forsteri. The sequence goes on along the minus strand of CM028130.1, from coordinate 1,374,853,878 downwards.
TTCCTCCAGTCGTTCCTTATATGACCTCCTATGTAGTCCCTGAGCCATTTTGGTTGCCCTCCTCTGGACCCTCTCCACTCTCTTTGTTACCTGGCCTATAGAACTGAAACACATATTCCAGATGTAGTCTGACCATAGTTTTGTACAGTGGCATGTGATCTTCCTCCTACTTGTAATGCCCTTCCCTATGCATGCCAACATTCTGTGTGCCCTTCCCACTGCCTTGTTGCATTTGTTCCCAACCTTCAGGCTATCCGAAATGATTGCCAGGTCCCTTTCCTGCTCTGTTACTGCTTATAGTTTCAGATTTGCTTTGAGAAATTATTTTCCAGGAGTCACTGTAAATGTTTTAACAATTAATATGTATCTTTGTCTACTTGTATTGGTTTTCCTGTATTGTTGACAATTATTTGTATGTTGTTCTGGTTGCCCAAGAAAATGGGTTTATGCCCCATGGATTTACCAGATCTTAAACAAAAAACAAACAAAACAAGTGACTCAAAACATACATGTGTGAAATCAGAAGAATTAGAAACAAGAGTGCCATAATAGATTTACTTTTATTAGGGGATAGGAACCTTTATCCTTCCTGATCATACACCTTATAAAATTCCAACTGGACATTCACAAACATCTCTGGATGGAAAACCTCCTTCTGTAGGAGAATGTAAGAGCACCTCGCTTGCCAGATATAATATATAATATATAAACAATGCAAACAGTACTTGTAAAGCAGATCAATTATAAAGGTTCTACAGGGCAGAAAAAATGCTCAATACCAACTCCTAGGAAGTAAGGGAAAGGAACCTGGGATCACTCAATGGCCAGCAACAAAGATCCAGAACTGTTGGACATAGGGACAATGAAAAAAACAATGCTCTTTTGTTTCCAACTGGATACCACAACCTGTCCTGAGGCAATATCTCTCTGAGAACTGCTTGTGTGCTTTGAATGTGTATCCTGTAAAAAAAGAATGTGGGCTATGATGGTGTGTAACGCTGTAAAAGCAGAAATCCTCTATCCATAACATATCATACTATTGAACGTAATGGTGGCAACCTGAGGGGACCCAGTCAAGAATAAAAGAAGTAGAAAGACAACAGTGACAAAAATCATTTGATATCATCCTGGGACCTCATCTTCCACCTAGCTTTTCTGGGGAGCACTGGTTCAACCTGGGAAGTCTCCATATCAGAGGAAAAATCCAGTTGGGAGGAAGAGATGGTGGAAGCCTCTGAGTCCCTATCCTTGGCATCAGAGTCACCCCAGTCTGCCCCCTTAGCCAGAAACCCAAACCAATTATGATGTATCACAGCCTCAGCATCCTGCTGCCCGTTTGATTTAGGCACACTTGTAGCTCTTGATTATTTTTTTCCCTTTAGGAGTGACAGGGACAAAGTTTGCAGGAGAAGGGGGCATATTTACTGGAGAAAGTGGAGGGTCGACTGATCCCTCAAAGAAGCAGCCTCAAAATTTCCAGAGAGGGTAGGTTTCTCAGGAGGGAAAGAACAGGCTAGACCCACAGAAGAGGGGCCTGGCTGAGGCTGTCAAGAAGGTTAGGAGTCACAAGACTAGGAACCTCAACAGGTGAACAGGATGCAGCAATGACTGGGTCTGCCTGCAGGACTGTAACAAGGTCTTCCCACCCATGGTTGGGAACTGGAACTGGATGCTTTTGCTGGGCTTAGGAAACCAGGTCTTCCTAAGACTGGGAGCAGCCTCTATTATGGGAAGCCAAGGGGCATTTGGCATGAGTGGTCCCATCTCTCTCACAGGTTGTAACAAAACTCATCTTTACAATCCTTAGCTAAATGGCCAAAAACAAGACAGTGGCTACACTGAGCACTGTCACAGGCATTACTGGAATGGGAATGGGAGCTGCATATGAAGCACGACTTTTGCTTGTTCTGGTAGAACAAAGTGCCCCGATTCTGACCTAGGTAGAAAATACAGGGTAAATGCATCATGCCAAAATTGGTTTGCAATAACTTTACTCGTATTTTCAAACCCCCAGTCCATGTTTGTTCGGAATATATCATGGGTTCTGGCCAGTCCAAAACGTCACATCTTCATCTCAACCAGCACAAAATGCCATTGATGTTAACACCTTCATCCTGGAAAAGAAATGTGATTGTTCGAAAGGTGGGGGTGATTGAGCTGGACTTGCATAAAGGGGATCCATAAAGGCAAATCCATGTGTAAGTTACGGTGGGCCCGCAATCTGTCAAGTCCAGATATAACTTTAAAGCTAATGCCAAAACTGGAATCGACCAAATTTATTAAAGCGTAAATCTCTGATGCTAGAAACTGACAAGAGTCTTTCAACAAAGTCCTGGAAAAGAACATTCTCACATGGGGAGAGCTAAATCCCCTTTGTAAATGAGATGGACCACATTTCTTTGCAAAGCAGGGTTGCCACTTGACTGGAACAGGTCAGCATACTGTTTGGATGTCATGAGTCTGGGATAACTGGTTGGTGAAGGGAAGCAGCAGCAGCTGCAGCTTCCAGGTGCCTCCCGTCAGGCTGCAAAGAAGTCAGAGGGCTTCTTCCCAAGGAGGGGGTAATAACAGCAACAACCTGTCCTGAAGTGGTAGCAGTGGGAAGAGGACCACTGGATTCAGTAGTTGGTGGAGTACCTGAGGAAGTAATAGGTCCAGACTCGTTCTCAGGGAGCTTCTCAGAGGTCATTTCCATTTCCACACCCTCCGTTGGCATGGAGGGCCATTTCACGGCAATTGTCAGGAGTTGAGCAGAAATACCCACATGCCATGGCTCAAGCACAGAGTCAGCAGATGGGTTGGAATGTATGCCTCGATACTTTTGTACCTCAGGGTCAGTTTTGTCCGGGACCCATGTCTTGGTTCTGTTCTGTTTTCTAGCTTGCCTCATGGAAAGCGTGATTGGGGCACCTCAGCATACAGGGCAACACATTGTCAGACTGAGCTTCTCAGTGGGGTGTACAAACTCCTGGTACCTTACTTTCAGTCAGTACAAGTGGAGGAGCAATAGCTGCAGAGGAATCCGGTGGTGACTGCACACCAACCGATGGTACAGCAACCAACACAAATGGAACCTCATGTTGTAACTGATCCACCTCCTGGGCAAAGCAGAGCTCCTCTGCATTGATCCTAGCAAATTAAGCCTACTTTTTTGATTCTAGGCCACATTTAGCAACTGCATAGCACTTTCCAAGTTGGCAGCAGTCAGAACCGAGGAGAACATACAGCTCCTGCCAATAATAGCTTTCATTCACATCGGTGGTGTCCGTAGAAACATGGACTTCTGTAGGTGTTGTGGCTGGGGTACAGGTTGACTGCCCAGATGCCACAATCATAGCAGCCTCCTCTCATTCCTCAGCGATGTCGGACATCTTGATATGATGACCAAAGGTTCCCACTAGAGCAAGAGTTGGAGAATTTTTATTAGAACACAATAATCATACAAATTTAATGTTCACAAATAAGAGTAAAGAATAACAAGAAAAAATAGAGCCCAGATTTCAGGATTATTCCCCGGTGTGATACCTAATGAATGTAAAAATAATCCCCCCTTTTTTTCAAAGAAAGAACCTTTAGTCATACATGTCGAAGCAAGTAATCATGTAACTAAATAAAAAGAAATCTGGTACACATACCAGAGCAGAAGATTATTACAATGTTTCCAGTACTCTAATATTGTTGAGTTTTTATACAATTTTATTTATTTATTTAAGCATTTCACCAGGAAGGCATACTAAGCATAGATACTGCTCTATTCCAGATGTGTCCTGGGGGAAGGGGGAAGAGGAGCAGAATACAGACGATAAATAATATTTTAGTGTACAGAATTGTGCTTGGGGCATACAAGATTATAGGATTGTCTCAGAGACATAGATCATATGACAGTAGATTAATAGTAGATTAACAGGGCTCCCAGGAATGACAGCCCCAGGTAAGCTTAACAAGTAACTAGAAGTAACAATGGTTATACAGTAGACAGTGTGGTATTGCTGAGGCACCTATGATAACTGAACCCTAAATGGTGTTCAGGATGACTATATAACAGTGGTGAGGCCAGCAGTGGGAAGGTTTGGTGGATGCCTAGCCCATGTTCAAGGTTGCGTGCATAGCATACGGATGTGAAGGACCTGCTAAATGAGGCTAGTTAGCTGTATGGAATTGGGCACACCTCTAGATGTCCCTAGGTACTAGAACACTTGGAAGAGAGGTGTGTTTTTAGGCAGTGTTTGAGCTGCTGAGAGTTTCCAGTGAGCCTGATGTCTTTTGGCAATGCTTTCCAAAGTTTGGGCATGTGGTAACTGAAAGCTGCTTGTCCTTTAGCTGACCCCATATGTGGGACATGAAAGAGCCTGGTGTCAGTGCTCCTGAGGGAGTAGGCAGGCAGAGATTGGGTGGAGAGGATTTGATATCTTTATAGTAACTCAGAGTCAAGCTTTGTAAGATCATTGTTATCTTTTCTGTTTGTGGTATAAGTTTTTATTGTATAGTCAGTTCACATCTCGCTTGCCATGATTAGTACTTACAGACTGCCAGACAGACCTGCAAAGTTTCTTTGTGGAAGTTAGTCCAACCTGTTGTGTAATTACCCAGTATAAATATGTGGTATGTTATGTGAGAAAATAAAGTTTCTTTCCAAATGACACTCAATGTATGAAATAAATGATAGCTATGTGGGCATTTTAAAAGAAACAGAACTGAGTTTCCTCTGTACAAGAGCAAGAGTCCTTAGAGCACATTCATTCATCCATGATTTTATGTTTATGAGAACCTTTAACCTGGATGCTGCCATGGAGCACAAGCCATATCAGATCCCATATTGAAGCAGGTAGTCGTTGCTTAATGGGAGGGCTTGTACATGGTTCAATGTGGAGAATAGCTCCTCCCACAACCTCTGCTGAAGCTGTCCTCTAACACACCTTCCTTGCTTAGAAAGTGTTTTTTCATGTTCCCTGGGCTCCCTGCATACCTTGTGGCTGTGTCACTCCCCTTCTCCTCTCCTGGGTTTGTCCTGTCCCCATTTCCTTTTTGGGCTTTTGCCCTCATTCCATTCCTTCACCTGCCGATGCTCACAAGTGTTCCTAGATCTATTTGCACCTTTTCTATCCTCCTGTGGAGCTAAAACACTTCTACATTTCCAGCTGCCCCAACTTGCATAGTAGCTGTGTGAGTACATATTCCTGGGACTGGCTGGATCCCCATATGATGTTTTATCAGTGCACTACTGGGCATTCCTTCCGCTTTTGCAACAATGAATTCCACCAAACTTTTATGCTTTCCAGATGCCAAATCATCTATAGCAGTTGAAAGTGCATTCCATTTCAAAGGCAAACCACTGCATTCAGACTCTGGCTGCAAAGCTTCCATACTACAATTGCCTGTATCAAGCCTTCCAGAAATTATACCTCTCCTCAAGAAATACTTTTTCCTGCAAACCCTTATTGATGTGGTAGACCACTGCATCTCAACCTACTCCCATCCTTTTTCTGTGACCATCCACTTCACCTTCTCATCCCCCAGCTCTGCTGCACACCGTTTCTTCCGTGCCCATATTGGATACCCATTCACATTTCTTGCAGTGCTCCCTCCAGTTTAGTAAGTACATTTAATTGTTATTCAGCACGCTTCTGTCACTATTGCCAGTATTTAACCTGCACTGTGGTGGACCAGCATTGATTCTATCACCTAGTAACATATGTTTCAAGCTCCTCATGCAAGGTGTCTCACACAAACAATGTGATGCCCTTCGCTGGGATCCCACACAGTGCTGTCTCCACTGAAGGACTTTCCTGGTGCACTACACTAGCTACCCCTGTCCTCTTTCTATCATATCGGTTAGCACAGCATCACTCTACTCACTCTCTTACCCACATTTGATGGTCATTTCCAAGGGGCGGGGCCTGACACATAGTTGTTTTGCCAATCTGGATCTCAGCTGCATCATTTGCTCATTTCTGCTCACTGTCTCCTGGCTGACACCCTAGAAACAGGGGTTGGGATATACTTTAACAATGTTTTACAAGACAACATACTTCAGATGCTCTCACGGTAACTGGAATTTTGGACCTCAGTCCTGTCCCTCGATTCTGCTTGTCTTGAGATGTGGGGATCAACAGAATGGTCTGACATGCAAAACTATGGTGCATTGATCTGTTTTCCCACCATAGCAGTCATAGCCCCACTGCAAATATTACAGTACTGTATTCATTTGTCTTGGTGCATTCAGTTGTGTTTACTTTTCATACCTGCCAATAGCCCATTCCTGCATCTCACCGTGCTGGCCTCCTTGTGCCTGAGTCCAATCTATGGAGTTTTCCTGTAATACACTCAAACTTGAACTTGTACCTTGATCTTTCACTTCCCAGCAGTTCTCCAGACTCCATCCCTAACTGGCACCTTCTGAGGTGTTGAGAGAAGGTAGACTTCCCTTGTCTACCGAGGATGAGATTCCATTCCACTCCCTATTACCTGCTATTTAAGAAACTTGACATCCTCCATCCCTAACTCTGCTTGGAGGCATCGAGTGAAGGTCAGCTCACCCTGCTGGCCAGGGGTGGGAGCCATGTCTACATTCTACAGTCTTTACCTTCCCTTCCCTTCTCTTCCTTCTACCAGTTGTCACTTCCCACCACCTCCTATTTACCATCTTGGCATCCTCCTTCCTTAGCTCTGCTTAGCAGCATAGAGCAGAGGTTAGTTCACCCCGATAACCAGGGATGGGAGCTATATCTCCAATCTACAGACTTCTACCATACCTTCTCTGCCTCATGCCAGTTGCCGCCTCCCTTCGGGAATGGAACTCTCACACTCTGCATACCCTCATCATTCCACTTATGCTGCTTCAAGTCACCACCATTCAACTACCATCCCTGACAGTTGCCTGAGTCTCCAGTCTACTGTTTCCTCTTATATGTCCTCAGCCTGATAACCCAGCTGTCGCTCCCTTGGGGAACAGGCTTTGCCCATTCAGGACCAGACCTTTCTCAACCATGTTCTTTCATTGTTCTATATTCCTTAGCAATATCCAGCCAGGATCATCTTGCCTCTAATGTCCCATCTGGATGCATGTCCTTCCATTTCACTGCTTCACATGTGTTTTTCTCCACCAGCTACCCGATGCCTCAACCCTTCTGGACCTGGACCTCTTACTCCTGCCTGTGACTCCACCCATGAAACCTGGACCTTTTCAATTTGTTTGCCGGCTGTTGTGTAAGCTTGTTTCTTTGTAGATTTGGGACCCTGTCCTTCGTCACTCCACGCCTTCCATCATTCCTCTGGTTGTTTACAGCCTTTGTCAGATGTGGGACTTCTGTTGCTTCCAGTGCTTGGCTTCGCTCATTGGCCTTCCATGGATCATTATCTGATGCCTTGCTTTGGCTTTCCTACAATTCTCTGCTGTTCACGTTGGCACTGACCCTTTTCTGTACCTTACTGCTATGCATGTCATTCAGCTTTGCCTAGTCCATGGCATCCTCTTCTTCTTCTTTAGTTCCTCATGATCCACTCTGGACTTCCTTCTCATTTTGACTGGCTGCATTCCTATCTTCACCTTGCTGGCTCCGGGTTTCATACTATTTGTGGTGGCTCTTTTGAGCCTTGTATCCTACCTCTGACTAGTACTCCTACCCAGTCATCTGCTCTTCCATATGATCCATCCTCTACCTCTACTCCAGCCTTTTCTAAGAGTACCCTTCCACCACTCATTGGATCATTAGAGCATACTTCTGCCAGCAAACATTCTTTGGCTTACATGTCTCATAGGCTTTTACGTTATTATAGAGATTTATACTGCCTAGTCAGTTCTTCACAATAATTCATGGAATCCCATTCATCTGGACAATAGGAAGAACCTCTCTGTCTCTATTGGATATACCCTCCAATACCTGTCCATCTATGCACCATGACTTCACGTATACCTGGTCTCATTGGCTGTCCACATACAAGGAAAGGACTCAGATCCTTCTGTTACAATCTGACTTTGTAATCAGCATCACTTCTACAGATACTGTGAATCACAAGATAACCCATTCATCTACAGATCTTATCCATTTTACCTTCTGCCGCCTCTTCTTTCAACACTGACTTTGATGACCAAGTTACCAGACTCCTACGTCCCAACAGTCATTACTAGTTTTAGAAATTTCACAGATATCTTGCAGAATGTTCATCATGGGATCTCCACAGCCTAGCTGATTACTGACTCCTCACCATCCAAACCCATGAATTTACTCCCAGACATCGCTATTTCTTATGCAATCATCCACACCTTTTCACCTAGCACCTGCAGCAGGGTCAACCGCTCTCCAGCAGACCCTTCAGCCTCTTCTTCTTGAGGTACCTTCACAGCTCTACCACTACTCCACTGTGGCAGTCTCGATCAAGTAAGGCTAGATATACTTCTTATTCAAATCGTACCACACAACAGCAGGCATGATGGGTGCATATTCCCACTTACTAAGCCTGGCCACACTGATCCTTCTGGTACCAGCCTTTCCACAACCAGGGCATGTACCACTCAGACCCAGTGTTGCACCACTTATCCGCACCACGGTACCCCGACCCCCCCACACTGGACACACCCTTGGCCCCGCCACACCCCCCTCCTGCCGACACTCCCACCATTTCTTCCAGCCCAGACACACTCCCTGGACCCCACTTTTCACCACCATTCTCACCCTCCACACCTTACCTATCCCCTGCACACTAACGACCAGACCCTCATCTAGGCACTCTACAAGTTGAGAAAAATCACCACCGCCCACTGGTCAGAGTAATCATGCTGCTACTGTTACTTTCTGGGAATGTTCACCCAAACCCAGGCCCTATGTCCACTAGCCAAAACAAGCCTCCTACTTCAGCTGGCCTCCGCATTGCCTCCTTGAACATTTGCAGCCTCCTGAAAAAGTCTGCTGCACTCCAGTGCTGGGTCATACAACACCAACTGGACATTATTGTGCTAGTGGAGACCTGGCTCTCCAAATCTACCCCTGACTCCTTCATCTCCCTCCCAAGATACATCCTTTTCAGGGAAGACCAGGTTGGGCAAGCATGGGGGTGGATGTGCTGATCACATGCACAATACCCTCCTTGGCCACACGCTGCCAGCTCCCAAGCTTGATAATAGAGCTCAAGCTCTCACTCTAAAAAATCATCACAGACCCCACTAGGGGTCCGCTCTTCCTCACAGTTGCCTGCATTCCAACAAGGAACCAGAACCCTGCTATTCTGTTGTTTACTGACTACCTTGCAAACCTACCTCAACTTCAATTTGCTTGCTAGTTCTGCATCCCAAACAAAAGACACCTTCACTGCCCTTGATATGACTGAGTTAGTCTCCCAGCCCACAAGATACAACCCCTCTACCGGAACCAGCACCCTCCAGGACGTTATTATAACCAACCACCCCCAAAAAATCCTGGATATCAACATCCTCTCCAATTTGCTAAGTGACCACTCCCCAGTCTTATTCTCGTGGTCCTCTACCACCAGTTAGCTGGTTTCAAGAAAAATTCTTCACCAGCACTTCCACCCAGGTGGCCTCAAAAAACTCAAACTATATCTTGTCCAGATGAACTGGTCACCCATTAGCTGCACTCCAACCATTGACCTATCCCTCGACCTCTTCATGCACTCCTTTAACAAGGCATGTGACCTCTTCACTCTAATCACCAGGACCCGTACCAAAAAACAAAATGTGCCATGGATCACTGCATCCCTCATCCAGAAACTTAAAATGAGGGCTAACCTATGGCACATTGCTGCTGAATCTGGCAAGCCAGTGGACAGGCAAGCATACAGCGGTGAGCTCGATAAGTGTACCTGGGCCATCTGACAGGTTAAGGCAGAGCACTACTGCACCACCCTTGCCTCCTCCTAGGGGTCAGCTAGGAACTTCTGGAATAACATGAAAGAACTGAATGGGAAGTCTCGCTCCACCCCCTTCCCAACTCTCCATGAATGGTACTATCTGCACAGATCCCCTTGGCATTGTGGACTGCTTTAATATTGCATTCTCTGACATTAGCTCCATCCTACCCACCAATGTCTTTTACACTGTCCTGGCCTTTTACACTGTCCTGGCCTCTCAGCTCCCCACTGCCCACTATTCTAGCTTCACACAATAGTCCCACTTCAAGCCAGGCCTTATTTTCAAAAAGCCATCAATAGCATTATCCCCAGTAATGACCCTTGAACACTAGGATCCTACATCAGGTCTTGGATGTTATTCTGGTCCCGATTACTGACCTACTAAACTGATCACTGTGTCTGGGTCAGTTTCCTAGTGCCTGGAAAACAACTGTCATCACACTCATACACAGGAGTGGGGATCAGTCCTCCCCCAGTAACTACCGACCAATCTCTGTTTTCCCCCCACTCTCTAAAGCTCTCAAAAAGGTGGTAGCAGACCAACTCATGGAGTACCTGACTAAGTATGATATTATGTGCCATAAGCAGCACGGCTTTCAATCAGGTCATAGCACCACAACTGCCCTCTTGGAATTCTCCAGCTTCCTGCACTCTGGCCTAGTCTCTGGCAACCTTGATTGATCAGTTGAAGCAGGATTATGTGGCACTTTACAACATACTAATAGACAGAGGCTGCAGTATCTGTTTCTCGGAGATTCTTCCTGTCCCAAGAGCTACTTATCTTATGACCAAAAAAATAAAAGCCATAAATGAATGGCTCCATAAATTTTGCACCACACAGGATATCCCGTGTCTAACATACTGGGAAGAATTTAATGATTATCCATCCCTCTTTAGCTGGGATGGTGTACATCTCAGCAAAAGAGTAACCACATTACTGGGATGTAAAATGTTTTCCTTTATTCATAGCTATTTAAACTATTAATGGAGGGAGAGACTGGATCTAACTCTAAGTCTCTTATTACTTCCAGATTTCCAAGGCAGAAGAAACAACCAAACCTTCTTTCTCTTAATGCTCGTGCATTGAATTCCTCTAAGATGGCTGAACTTAAAGCTAAAATCCTACAACATGATCTCTGACTTATATCTATATCCAAGACATGGGGAAATTCAGATAAATTTTGGTTAATGGAAATACCAGGGTTCACACTCTATACCAAAAATAGAACCGGTACCAAGAGGGGTAGTGGGGACTGTCTTTATGTCAGTAATGACATTTAATCTTATGAAAGTAGTTCTGACCCCAGCCTAGAAAGTATATGGGTTGCCCTCCAATTTTATGGACAACTCAAATTAATAATAGGCACTTGTTATAGACCCTGTCAGCTGACCTGGCATATACCCAGTCTCTAATAAATGAAATAAAACTATTAGCTAATAACAGTACGGTTATTATTCTGGGTGATTTCAACCTGCCCTCTATCAACTGGGAATGTTTATATGGTAGCTCCCAACATGATAAGCTCCTTTTATCATTTATAATTGATCTAGGTCTGACCCAAATAGTAAAGGAACCTACTCAAGGGAATAACATCTTGGACCTTCTTTTTACCAATATTGAAAATAAAACAACAAATTTCAATATTTCTGATCCTTTAGGAAATAGCGATACCTATCTTTATATTTTTCTATTCCATATGATCCTGATCCGATTAATAACCAAACCAAAATCAAATTGTATAAAAAGGCTGACTTCTTATCTATCAATGAAAAATTACAGCATTTTGACTGGGCTGATAGTTTTCTTAATCTTAATACTATAGATGCTTGGTCTATATTCAAAACCACAATTCTACAGTTGGAACATCTCTATGTCCCTGAAAAAAAATATATAATATTAAAGGGAAAGTACCATTGTGGTTTAATAATACAATAAAACAAACAAATTGCAATTAAGCAGAAATTATTTAAAATTTTAAAAACTTGTCCAACAGATGATAGACTAGAGGCACTCTCTAATTACAGAAAAACTTTAAAGAAACTTATAATATCAGCTAAACGAAATTTAGAATTTAAAATTGCTCACACAAAGGATTCCCATAAACTATTACTTTCTTACCTTAATGGTAAAAAAGGGAACACTAGAGCTGTTGGACCATTGGTTATTAATAATGCTTCACTGATTTCTGATAGTGAGACAGCCTCCGCTTTCAACGACTACTTTTGCTCTGTTTTTGCTTCAATTAATGGACGGCAACAATGTCACTGGACCCTATCCCCTTATGAGGGGCCAACTACCTCCCTACAAGAGGCTGAGGAAGTATTTAAAACCTTAAAAAAACTTCCGGCCCAGGACCAAATAATATTAACCCTAATTTTCTGATAGGTATTCAGGACAACATTATATTGCCATTAACAATAATTTTTAACAAATCCTTACAGGAATCTAGCGTACCACCTGACTGGCTTACTGCCATTGTCATTCCTATTTTTAAACAAGGGTTGTGTTCCAGATTTGAGAATTACAGGCCCATTAGTCTTACCTCCATTCCTAGTAAGATGATGAAAAAAATTCTGAAAACCATTATCGATCATGAAATAGAATCTTTAAATATTTCAGATTACCTCCAGCATGGATTTAAACAGGGATACTCCAGTACAACTAATTTATTGACCTTCTATGAACACGTCAGTAGGTTCTTAGATGATTACATTCCTGTCAATATCATCCTACTGGATTTTAGTAAAGCCTTCAATAAGGTATCACATGCTACCTTAGTGGATAAACTTATTACTCTAAGCTCCTAGCCATTCATTACCAAGTGGGTTCATTGTTGGCTTACTGGCAGGTCCCAGAGGGTCAGGGTAAACAGAGTTCTCTCTGCATCAAGGGAGGCGACCAACGGGGTCCCCAGGGCTTAGTTCTAGGCCCAATATTGTTTAATATTTTCATTAGCGATATGAAAATCAAATCCAGTAACATATTTACAAAGTTTGCAGACGATACCAAATTGGGGAGGGAGACCTGCCAACCCTGTAAATACGAACTCTCTCATATGAGATCTTAGACATATTGAATCTTGGGCAATTACATATTGGTATGTCCTTTAATGTTAATAAATGCTCAGTTATTCATCTGGGTAAAAATAACCCCACTCAGTCCTATACACTTAATGGTGTTAATATTAAGACATCCCTTCTGGAAAAGGATCTAGGCATTATGGTTAATCATTATCTTTCATCAGTTGACCATTGTAATAAAATTGCTAATACAGCTAATGCTTTAATTAGAAGGATCAATCATATATTTACATCTAAAACTGAACAGTGTATAATAACATTATACAAATCTTATATTCGGCCCTATATAGATTATGGGCCACACTTTTGGAGCTCTTATTTGGTTCATGATATAAGGATGATTGAACAAATACAACACAGAGTTACAAAAATGATTCCCTATATGTCCCAACAAAACTATGATGTTAGATTTAAATCTACTGGTCTCTATTCCCTGGAGACGAGAAGGACTAGAGGAGACCTTTTACAGCTTTATAAAATCACTCAATCTTCAACTTTAATGTCCCAGTGTGGTATCTCATATGATACAAGAAAAATATCACCTAGATTACATAATAAATCGCTGTATATTAAAAGGGCTAGGACAAATAAAAGTTTAAATTTCTTCACTATTAGAGCACCCAGGCGATGGAATAAATTGCCTCAAGAACTTTTTGATTGCTCCAATATAGGCACCTCTAAATCCAATTTGGATAAATGGCTTTTTAACAAATATTACTAAGGATTTATTATCCCACTGTTTGGGGGACAATCTAGATGGGCAATTGCCTTCTTTTGTCCTAAATACCAAGTAAACCAAGCAAGTAAACCTCGCCAGAGCTGTGTTCATCAACCTCTCCAAGGCCTTTGACATGGTCTACCATCTCCTCTTACTTGACTCCCTCATTCACATTGGTTTCTCTGCTGGTCCATTTGCATAGTTCACCAGCAACCTCTCATCCAGAGCCCAGTGTGTAAAAATCAACAGCGCCTTGTCTGACACCCGACCAGTCTACTCTGGAGTACACCAGGGTTCCATCCTGGGGCCCTTTATCTTCAGTCTCTATCTTAACACAATCTCCACAGCCTGATCTAGTAAAATACTCCTCTATGTGGATGATGCAATGCTATTCTCCTCACACCCTAACCCTATATCACTACAGGCCTCCCTTCAGCATGCCTTTCACCAAGCAGAACTGTGGTTCACTGATCATAGGTTGGTTATGAACCTAAAAAAGGCTAAGGCAATTCTCTTCATGCACCATCAAAGCAAGGCCAGAAATGCCCCCCTCCTGATACTACCCAGCACACTGCCCCCCCTCAAACAAGTGTCCACCTATAAATATCTGGGTACCAAATTCAACTCTGCCCTCACCTTCCACTCCCACATCAGTGCCCTTTCTGCCAACACCAACTCAAGGATCAGGCTTCTATACCACCACAGGGACTTCCTTCCTCCAGTAGCTCTCCGGCTGGCCATCACCTCTTTGGTCTTGCCCCTAGTGGACTGTTTCTTGCCTATCTATGCAGCAGCTCACAATACTGCTCTCACCAAAATCCAGCTCTCCATTAACAAGGCTTTCAGGTTCCTGACCGAAGCCACCAGGTGCACTCACACCTGTCTGCTGTACTCCACTGCCAACCTGCTCAACCTAGAGGAGCGGCTCCGCTACCAGTCCTGCCTGCTATCTAAGAAAACTCTCCTTGTTCTTTTCCCTATGGTGTAACCACTGCCCTCCACCGGACAACCCCCACAGTCTCCATCCATAGTACCTGTAAGACCACCCTACTTGTACACAGAACCAGGACGTACCTAACCCAGAGATCCTTCTGCTTCAGAGCACCCTTCTGGTTCAACTCCCTCCCATCCAACATCACCAACACCAATAAAATTGATCCCTTCAAGGCGGCCCTCAGGAACCACCTAGTTGCCACCCACTGCTGTAAGTGTGCCTAACTTCAGGCTCCTCTCCCCTCTGAACCCTACCTGTGGGGCCTAATCTGCCAAGCCCAATGGCCAATCCACTGCGGATCATGACAATGTCCCTCAGACTGCTTTTCTTTACACCAATGCCTCTCCACAAGTCTGTTCCTCCATCCTGTCACAAATACTCATGTCCCCCACAGGGCTCTTTTGCTTGCATCCCATATCTTCTGTTGACACTGAGCTCCGCAATATGCTTGCAGATCAGGCACCCAAGTCTCTGTATGCTGCCAAATTGTTTGCAACTCTTGCATCTCTGAGGCGTTGTCCTTCTGTAACACCTGTTAAACCTTGTAACTATTGTTTGAAACCTGTAACTATTGTTGTTTATTTAGCTATGTAACATTGTCTGTCTTTGTTCTCTATGACAAGGTGCCTTTGTAAACAAGTCTTTGACTCAAAGGTTTGTAAATCCAATATTCCAAACAAATAAATAAACTACATTTCCACAGTAAAGACCATCTCTGAGAACTGGTTCTCCCAAATTCTAAATGGTAATCCATAACAGCTAAGACAAATTCACCAACTCAGCCTTGCATCACAATTGGTATTAATCAGCTGTAGCACTAAAATCCTATGGCATTCTGCACTAATCAATCTCACTACCAATCCAGCCTACATACTCTTCCTCTCATCTGCCCCAAGGTCCTCTCAAATGCTTCAGCACTGGGATTGCCTGTAAACTTAATCCAGTTATGCCACCACAGTGCATCTTCTAAATGATCACACCCGAGAAATACCTGCACTTTCTTCAGGCAGCATACCAGCAGAGGATTTGAGTATAGAGTCATGAACATCATGACCAAAGAAGCCATCCATTCCTTATACCGAATTTCCAATCATTCCTCATGTATATTAGGTTACCATCTAAACAGCTCTGCAAATCTTCCTCTAGTGCTTTACTAATCATTTATGACATTACTCTCATCAGGCAATCAAAATCTCCTCTTCTCATTTTACTCTGGGATGCTTACCTAGTGACTTATCGTTCACTAATCAATTCTTTACCTCCAGACTACCTTGAATATCAAACCTTATACAAATTGCATCCGTCACCCATATCTTTACAAATCTTCACAACTCCCACAGTGTACTGTCTGGTCTTACATCGATCAAATCTTGCTCTCACGACTCATCACGCTCCTATAATTCCTTTGGACATGCATCCTTTGTCACCTTGGACATATGGACTATATTAGCCTTCTTTAACTGGATCTGCTTCACGCATTGGATTCTATCATCCCTACAGAACAGATGTACCCATCATCCTCAGGATCATCATTCAGTCTGTATCATCCTTGAATTGAGAATGAACCATCATCTCCGGGGCACTCAGACTCTTCTACTTTTCTACTCTATGGATGTTTCCTTAGCGACTCTTTGTTCAATACAGAGTTCCTAGCCTCAAGACCATACCCCTTACATTCAAACCTTTCACAAGTTGGATCATTCACCAATGATTTCTTTTACCATTGCATTTCCTCCATTCCCAGTTTAGTACCTTATCGTTCCAGTCATGGTCCATCTGCTCATTACACCCTTGCAATTCTGTTAGACAAGCATCATTTATCATCTTGAAAACTTGGACTTCCATCATCCTCCTTCACCTGAGTTTACTTCATACTTAGGATTCTATCACTCATTCAGAACAGACCTATTCTTCAACCTCAGGATCATCATGTGATTAGCATCATCCATGGATTGAGGATGGATTACTGTCTCTCCAAGCAACTCACTAACCTCAAATTAGCTATGGTTACTAGAACCTAGGTCCATCTCCATTTATTATGCCCAGAGGATGGGTAGACCTCCATCCATGGGTCCTCAGAGGTTTCCTTCATCTGGGGTTTTTTCCTCTCCTGAGTGCCAGGGGGTCATACTCTCCATGAGTTGAATGAGGTATCTTTTTGGGCCTTCTGTTCCCTACAAATGACTACCTACATACCTTCTACTCAAGGGTGGGAATAGAGTAAAGTCACAAAGTACTACAAGTTACACAAGCACTATATACCCCATCTCTCCCTATTGCTATTCCACAAACATTGAATGGGAGGGCTTGTGAGGTTCAATGTGGGGAATAGCTCCTCCCACAACCTCCACTTAAGCCCTCCTCTAAAACACCTCCCTTACTAAGGGAGCATTTTTTTGTCCACCTCTATCCTCTCCTCCTCCTTCTCACCCTTGTTCATGTGCCTTCTATTCCCTACAAATTACTGCTTACAGACCTACTACTCAAGGGAGGGAATAGAGTAAAGCCACAAAGTACTGCAAGTTACACAAGCACTATATACCCCCATCTCTCCCTACTGCTGTTCCACAGACATTGAACCAATTGTTTTAAGCCCTTAGGCATGGTACAAAACTTTAATTCCACAGGAGGAGCAACGTTTAAAGAAATAATATAGCTATATAGACTACCACTGTTTTTGGTTTGTACGTAAGCTAGTTTCAATTTCCAAGTTTTAATTTTACAAAGAGCCAAATAAATGTATTGGATTACTAGATGAGCTGCATCTGATTTGGTGCCCATAGTGCTATTCTGTTCCCAGAAGTACAGCACTGGGGCAATTCATTCTTCCATTGCTGAGGCCCACACAACTGGTGACTGGCATAATATTTTTCCAAAATTTTAATACAAAAAGATACTATACATGAAAACAATGGACTCGATCATATTAACTCCTCCTTTCTCATATGTATTATAACTGATCTTTCTTATAATACAATTTAACCTGGATCCCCACAATCCCTGAAAAAAATATGTTATATAGTTCAGTCTCTCATTGTGCTGGGGGTTACATAGCTAAGTCAGATAAAACATGGTAATATGGATTTAATTAAATATCCTCTTTTCTATTTGGAGATTGCACTCTTCCTCCAGGTGGTCAATTGCAGTTCTGCCTTTTGTATACAAACTTGCCAGTTAAGGTTTGTGGAGTCTTCAGAAGAAACCATATTCTTTGAAGTTTAATTGGGGTGGGTGGGGGAGGAAACAACAGATATAGGGATTACAGAGAGCAGGGTACTAGATGGATTGAGGGCATTAATGGTGGATAAAGCACCTGGACCTTTCCCATAGAGCACTCCTCATCTGTTTATGTCCCCTCATGGGTTAAGTTAGAGGTGGAGTTAATAAAGGAAGTGGGGTTTGATCCGACTGCACTCCTTTATGCTTCACCAAAGTCCCTATCTGGGGAGTCATTTCCCACCCCGATCAAAACATCTTTAAGAATCCATGCACAACTGTGCTCATTTTTAAAATATTCCCCCAGTAAAGATAGGAATCAACCCCTGTGCCGAAACTTGAATTTAAAAATTGGGGATAAAATGATTCAGGAATCTTGGCTTCCTGAGATAAAGAACCTGAGGATTTCAGACCTCTTTCAGGAGGGGGAATGTCTGTCTGTACAGGCTTTAATTAATAAATTTCGTATTGCCTCTGGGCATATCTTTAGAGTTTATCAGCTCAGACATCTGCTGGTACAATCTCTTAGGAAACATGTCGGGTCTCAGCCACATGAAGGATTTTTTGAGATCCTTGCTAGGACTGTTAATGGAGCTGCAAGTAGTTTCTAGATTCTATAAATGCTTATTTTATCAAGCATTTCAACAGCTTGATGGCACTCCCCATTATTGGAATACTGTTTTTGGGGACCCGGGGAGGGACTGGAACGTGATCTGGCTGCATACCTATAGGTACATATCTCAGGATAGGCTGAGAGTCATGCAATTTCAATTTTTAAATAACATGTTCTGGACCCCACAAAAATTGCATAAGATGGGTCGTATTTCTGACCCAAAATGCAATTATTGCCGTCAGCAGGACGGGACACTACTTCATATTTTCTGGGAATGTCCTAGGGTCAAATCACTGTGGGATAAGATTAGAGAACAGGCAGACCCCTTGCTGGGGTATGATCACCTATTTAGTCCCAAGGTTTGTTTATTGGGGGATTACTCTGGAATTAAGGTTAAAGCCAGACGGTATTATATGGCCATCATTTCAGCATCACTCAAGAAGGTAGTCTAGAAACATTGGGTGGATGGAGATGTAATCACTTACACAGAATGGTTACAGGAGTTGCTTTTTAATCTGAATATGGAAAAATTCAGTGCGAATCGAAAGAATTGTTTGTCAAAGTATGGTAAGGTTTGGGAAAAGCTACATGAGTTGTATCTACTTCAGATGGGTGCTTATTCCCCTTGATTACCTAATTTCATGCTAAGGATGTTTTAATGATGTGGTGCATCACTATATGATTCTGTCTGCTTGGGGTTGGGGGGAGGAGGGAGGGAAGGGAGGGAGGGCAAGGTGCTTCTGATAATGTACCTGGATATGTTCACATTGTCACGCATTTGTACTGACGCTTGGATTGTCCTGTATTGTTACATCTTGTTCTGTACTGGGAGAAAACTTTAATAAATTTGAATTTCAAAGAAAAAAAAAAGCACCTGGACCTGATGGCATTCACCCTAGAGTACTAAGGGAGTTGGCAGAGGTCCTGGCAAGGCCACTGGCTGGCCTGTTCAATACCTCCATGGACATGGGATGTGTACCACAGGACTGGAGAATGGTCCATGTGGTGTCTATCCACAAAAGTGACCCAAGGGATGAACCAGGAAACTATAGGCCAGTGAGCCTTACATTGATCATGGCAAAGCTCATGGAGACCATCCTAAAAGAGGGGCTAGTGAGCTTCTTGGAGGAAAACAATCTCCAGGATGGTCAAAAGCACAGGTTTGTAGCAGGCAGATGCTGCCAGACAAACCTTGTAGAGTACTATAACTGGGTGATGCGGGAACTGGACAAGGGCCATGCAGTGGATGTCCTGTATTTAGTCTTCAGCAAGGCCTTTGATTCAGAGCCACATGACAGGTTGGAGGGAAACTGGAACATGTGGGGGCGGGACTGAAAATGGTGAGATGGGTCACATACTGGCTAAAGGGAAGGCAAAAAAGTGTGGTGGTGGTGGTGGTTGGGGACCTCTCATCACCAAGAGCGGTGATGAGAGGGGTACCACAGGGATTGGTCCTAGGACTGGTGCTGTTTGTGATTTTTATTGCAGATATCTCACACGGCATCTGGAGCAAGATCAGTCTGTTCACAAGCAATATCAAGATTTGGAGCTGTTGTTGATGATGTAGAGGGGTGGAAGGGGTTGCAGGAGGACCTAGCTAACCTGCAGGAGTGGGCAGAAATATGGTAGTTGGGGTTCAATGCCAAGAAATTGTTACATGATGTCCCTGCACCCTAATTGATACCCTCAGGGGTACACCGTAGACAGCTAATGTTTAGGCATAGGCTATACTAATATATAGGGCTAAGGGCATCTACCGTATAAGAGTAGATGTCAGGATATAAATGCATATTGTTGTAATCCACTTTGTTTGCTAATGCACACACATTATGCCATGTATTTCCTGTTTATTTCTTACTTGTCAGATGCCAAGACACCTGTCCGTGAAGTAATTATAATATGTAAGGCAACATTGCCATCCTTTGGTGATGTGCACCACTACACTTTGTTATGTAAAACTTTGTATAAGAACTTCTTTGTTCTAAAACTGATGACTTTACAGAATTATATAATGTTATCTTGGACCGTGGAGCCACCTCTAATTTAGCCAATAGGGCTCATCTCTGTAACTAGAAATGTTTCTATCTTTTAGTAACCATAGTAATTATCACAGGTATATAATGACATGCACAGACTTTACACCTCAGAGACCCGAGAGATCCCAAGAGACTACAGAGAAACCTCGAGGTGTAGGGAATGCTTAGCACTGGCTCCCAGTTCGTATTGGTAAGAACTGCTTAGGACAACTGTGATTTATCCCTTTTGTAGTAATAAACTTGTTTATTACTCGAATGCAACTTGTTTGTGATTATTTGCATTCCCAATATTGCCAAGAACCTGAAAGTGAGGTTTAGACCTCTTACAAAATGCAAGGTTCTACACTTTAGAACCAGGAACCAGGGAAGGGATTATCACTTGAATGGGGAACAGTTGGGGAATTCCACAGAGGAGAAGGATCTAGGAGTGATCATTATGAGGAGCATGAGCAACTCTGCTAAGTGCAGAAAGATGGCAGCAAAAGCCAACACAATGCTGGAGTGTATTGCAAGAGGGTTCTCCTCCAGAAGGAGGAAGGGAGGTTATCCTGCCCCTGTATAGGTCATTGGTCAGGCTCCACCTGCAGTACTGCATGTAGTACTGGAGCCCCTTACTGAAGAAGGACATCAGATTGTTGGAGGGGGTGCAGTGAAGAGCCACAAAGATGATCCCGGGATCAGAGAGCAAGCCCTATGAGGACAGGCTGGGAGAGTTGAATATGTATTCACTAGAGGAGAGGAGGGATAGGGGGATGTGATTGAAACCTTTAAGTATCTAAAGGGGATAAACAAAACCAACACAGAAGGGATTTTCCAGATGAGAAAGGGGAGGGACACGAGAGGGCATGGACTGAGATTGGGGGAGGGAGATTCAGGAGGGAGATGAGAAGACATTTTTTCACTGAAAGACTGGTGGACAAATGGAACACCTTACCAGATGAGATAGTGTCCTGTAAGATGGTGGACAATTTCAAGAGGGGTTGGGACAGGAGAAGGGGAAGGAATACTGGGAAGGTGGGGGCAGGAGGTACAGCTGACCGGCGAGATGAGCTGCTAGCTGTACACTAGAGCAGACTTGATAGACTA
Source organism: Neoceratodus forsteri (assembly GCA_016271365.2). Taxonomy (NCBI): domain Eukaryota; kingdom Metazoa; phylum Chordata; order Ceratodontiformes; family Ceratodontidae; genus Neoceratodus; species Neoceratodus forsteri. Next base: position 1,374,832,270 of record CM028130.1, on the reverse strand, counting down.
TGTGGCCTGTTTCTGCTGGCAATTACATATGTTTGTATGTTCATAGGATCAGTTTATAAAAGTACACCAGCTATTTCAGTACAAAAAACTTTTTCAGTGTTCTTCATAAGGGCTACAGCTACACTTTTGTTGTAGTTTATGCAAGATCCAGAAACTGTGGAATAAGAACTCAGTGTTGTGTATACTCTATCACCAGAAGTTTGATCCTGTAAAAGTATACAAAGGTCATCTGAGAATTCTAATATTTTCAGGTCTAGGATCTCTGACATCAGTATAATCCCTTTTATGTCAATATCTTAATAAGGGATCTACTGAACAGACATACAAACAAGGGCTTAAAAGGCACCATTGTTTCATCCACTTTTTATCCATTATCAGATCACCATACCATCCATTCACTGTGGGAGTTAAGGAAACTTGATTGTATAATACTTAAAGTCAGTTTTAAAAAATCTCTGGTATGCCATATGTTTTCAGGGTAGCAGCAAATAAGACCCCATGGTCTACTTGGTCAAAAGCTTTTGACTGATCTAATGGTATTACATAACCTAATGCTAAATTCTTCTTCCCACATTCAAAGAGTTCTCTTATAAGGATCAGGTTGTCCTGAATGTGACATTGTGGGATAGCATGTATATGTGGTGGTGATATGACTAAAGGGTTAATTAATGAGAGATGGTGTGTTAAAATCTTTGATAGTATTTTCTTGTCTGTGTTTAGTAAACTCAAAGGTCTCCAGTTCTGCAGTAACTCTCTATCTCTTTTTTATGGATAAATATTAATATTATTTGTAACCTAGATGGGGCTAATCTTCCAGTTTTCAAAAATGATTACACAAAAACTGATGGGTAGGGCTTAATCAAGATTTCAGTGTTTTATAGAGTTCTGATGGGACACTATCTGAACTTTGTGCTGTGTTATTTTGTAAACTATCTATTGCTGTCTCCACTTCCACTACCTGTATGGGTTTAATAAGTTCAGAAATTACATGATCTGGGATGTGCGGTATACTTTTTGTATCCAGAATGTCTCTTGGATCTGAAAGTTCACTGGTTTTACCAAAGCTGTGTGTAACAAAATCATGAATAATCTGTATAATACCCTACTTAGTTGAGGCCTGGCAAGCTCCAATGGTAGTTTTAAGACTATACTTGGAACAGGAGTTATTTCTTTGTTAGCCGGCTTTAAAGCAATCCAAAAATTGCTTTTTCCTTGTGTGCCAAATTTCATTTCCTGTAATAATGAGGTTGTCCTATCGTATTGATGGCTTTTCATTTCTACTTTGACTTTATTTATCTGCTCTAGCTGATTTTTCCCAGTAATGTACATTATGAATATTAATCTGGTGATTGGAATATTAATTTTATATAAGAAAATTATTTCTGTGCTTTTCCTTTGGTAGCCCACTGTTTATATAGGTGTTTAAAATCATTCTTCGTATCTTCTCACCATTGTGCGACATTATCATATGCACCAAACACAGACCATCTATTCTGGAAAAGAAGTTCTCACTTTATGGACAACCAAGAATCATTCAATAAGGTAGTATTTAGTTTCCTTAAACTGTGAGCAGAAGAGGAACCTGGACATAAGGTACAATAACATACAACAGCAGAGTGGTCTGAAGTTTCAGCTAGGTTAGTTTTAAGTCCTGTAACCGGGAGGCTGTGGGATACAAAAAGAAAATCAATGTGAGTGGCCAGTGGACCCTTGTGGAATGTGGCCTAGCCTTGATTGCATATCAGGGTACTATCTTGCATTACTGCAATTATGTTTTTCAGAAAAAGAGTCACAGTATGTTTTTAAATGTTTAGCCCTTAAACTAACTGTAGGCGTGGCGTAATTAAAATTTCCTCCCAGTATAACTGTCCTGCTTGTGTGCAAATACAGTTGCATTTCTTCAAATAGGTCAAAATTGCGTACTATGGTCTGTGGGACATATATATTTATGAGTCAGATAGGGGAATTGTCATGTATAATGTCCAGCAGTAAAACTCTACCTGGTTACAATTCCAATAAATGTTGTACCTGAAAGGAATAAGATTTGAACAAGATATCCACCCCATCACAGTTATCAGGTCCCTGCAACCAGAAAGAAGGGCCATATAGCCAAATTTTTGTAACAGCTGATAGTTCATGTAAGGTTTTTAACCATGTTTCTGGTAAGAAGACAATCATACCAGGAAGGGTGGATGAAACAGAAACTGTAGTAATTTCTTCCTATAATTTTTTATGATACTAACATTTAAAGGAGTAGTCCACTCAGAATTTGCAAAAAACATATGTTATGCAGAGTGTTTTGATATGTATGTTAAGTCCTAGTGTGTCCTTCCCTCTATCTGCTATTAGGAGTTTTTTCCTAAATTAGCCTGCTAGCTGTATGGTAGTTTTATGACCCCTGGGGATCTCCATCACAATTAGGTTTATTGTTTTTTTTCTCCTACGATGCACCCTGTCTCATGTGACAGTGATGTATCCAGGCTTTGGAGAGTGGGCCTTCTCAGGTATAATAATGACCTGTGTAATCTCATCAGCTGGCTGATCTGGTCCTGTATTGGGTGTGTCAAATATTTGCAGTGGCTTCTGCTGCCCCCATCACCTGCCTTCTAGCTATTATATCATCCTGGTTCCACCCTCCCCCTTTGTTGTGAGTGGCCGAGGGACATCTTCTGAGAGAGTGTATGTGCTCATCATATAAACCAGATCAGAAAGGACTGGGGCAGGAATTGTTAAAGTGGCTAAAGTGACCGTACTCAAGACAGTTATTGCAGCATTCAGCATTGCATGCAGAGCTGCTATGTGTTTTTGAACCACATTTATGACAGGATTTTCACTGTCCTGGGTAAAAACATACACCCCTGTCTCTTCCCAGGAAAACACTACTTGGTAAATAACTTATGCCATTAATGTTTTGGCATAACTTTACCTGGAGTCCCCCCCATCCATACCTATTCACAATCAATGATTGGGAGGGGTTTACCTAGAACCTCACATCATTGTTGTAGCCAGTAACTGATGTCTGAGATGTGAATCCCTTCATTTCTTAACAGAATTATGGTCATTTTTACAGCTGGTTTTGAAAGAGGGATAGCCTGAAAGGGGGACCATAAGGATGTGTCTTTAGGTTTCTCATATTTATTCCAAAAACCTGTCTAGAACCTTTAAGGTACAAAAACTGATATCATAAGCACTCTCCCATGAAATATGTAAAACTGCATATAAATCAGAGGGATAAAAAAATTGGGGCCCAGATATTCAAAGCTTTGCTCAGTGAGAAAACCATTTGTGCGTGTCTAGCGCGGGATTAGCATTGGGTCTGCCGTATTTAAAAGGCCAAGTAGCACGTGCAAACCGCATTAGCACTGGGCAAACCATAATATATGCAAGGGGCAACTGCACATGAATACATGTGCTATGAGATATTCAGAGACTAGCACCGCACTAAGGTGTTTAGTTCGATGTAGTGTGACCCTTTATGCAGTACAAATTACTGCTCAGAAAAAGCTGGTCTTGACTCTGGGTAAACAGCTTTGCATGACATTGTGGCCATGCACAGCTATAGCATGGTTTTGCGTGACTCTAACATATGACTGTGATGCAGAGAAAAAGCCAGACATAGAGTAAACATGCTGTTTACTGATGGCACCACAATGATGCCAATTGCTGCCTCCAGTCCCAGCCATCCAGGCATTATGTGGTGACCTGGCCCCCGGGGGCCACCATGGTAGTGTGGCCATACAGCACACACCTGAAGACTATACGTCTGTGGTGACCAACAAATGCCAGCACACACGTGCAGCACTGTGGGCATGGTGGGTATTGAGGGGTGGGTGTAAGGGTGACCAGGCCTCACCACAGACCAGGTGTGGCCACAAGGCTGGGACACAGCACGCAGTGCACATGGGCCAGTATTGGGAATACCCCAATACCAGTGTGCATGTCCGATCGTACATGCCCACCCAGTCACATACCGCACAGCTGCACATACACCACAGCACACACAGCCGGCCATGTCTATGTCACTATGAGCATCCCATGCCAGAGGTGCAGCATCTGTGGGTCACACAACAATGTGACAGTTGCATGCATCATCACCACCTCCTGTGACTATGCTGTGTTGTCCCCTGGGGTACACACTGCTATGCTGTAAGGCATACATGTAGCCTGCAGCTACCATCATGCACTGTCAGACTGAACTACAGGTGGAGCTGCAGCCAGATCTGGCCAGCCCCTGTACTTCCAGACTGATCTACAGGTGGAACTGTGGGATCCTGCAGTAACGCTGTGCAAACTGCATGCAAATCAGGGCATAATGAGATGCTAATCTGGATGTTTGCCCAGAGACTACCTAAGTAGGCTCATTTGCATGTCATGTTTGAATATGGCAATGTTTAGCACTGGGCAAACATGTTTGTACTGTGCAAATGGCTTAGCTCCATGCTGCTACATGTTATTGTTGACAATGGATACCTCCTGTCTGACCTTTATCCTGATATGCACTCAGGTACCGCCTTCCCCTTGTGAGTACCACCAATCCTGCAGTGCATGTGTTCTGCTAACTACTAACACTATCTGCTGTAACAGATGTGGCACCCACTGTGCCATGAATGTATCCAATTGATATTCCACCGGTGTCAGCTAACTACTAATAATAACTGCTGGACCTGCTGATGCATTCATTTTAGTACATATATCTTCTACTGTAAATTCCCTCCACCTGTAACTGTTGATGTGATATTATTTCCACTGTAACTGTATCTGTCTACCTGTTATTACTGTACTCTTATGTCTCTGTATGTATGACATGGAACCTTTGTAAAGGAGTCTATGACTCAAAGGTATGTTATTTGATATTTCTCAAAAAATAAATAAAGCCAAGCAAATGTGTCAGTGCAGCGCTAACAGTCCAGGGAATATCACACAGCTTTGAACACTGTTCTCTCACATCCGCTGCTGCCTGCAGCTGTACTGGGTCCATGCATTTGCTGGCACACACATTGGCCACATAGTTCACCTCTACCTACCTTCACTTCGCTGTGCAATATGTTGCTGTTGTGGTTTGCACTTCGTGGTTGCTATATTCAGAGCTGTCTTATTCCAGGGCTACGTTTGCCCTGCACTCCCAGCTCAGTTTGCTGGGGCTCATTCCCATGATATATTCAAAAGCTGTTTGTCCCAGGCTATTCCTTTTGAATATAGCTTGCTTTGTGCCCCGGGCTAAGTTTGCCCACCGGGCAGTGCTAATTTAGCCCTAGGCCAAAGTCTTGAATATCTGTCCCTGAATCTTTTAGCAATTTTCTAATTTGAGTCTGTCTGGCATTTCTTCAAGACCTCTTGAATACTTGAGGTGCACTGCATTTCACCTTGGTGCCAGTTCCCCAGAAGCAGAAAAAAGATCAGACATTTGAAATATCTGAAAACTGGAATCTAATGCTGTATTCAGTCTTGAAGCAGTGTTGTCTATTTGTTCTTCCTCTGAGTCTGAACAAATGTCCTGTGTATTTCTTTTTTTTTGGGGGGGGGACATCTGTTTGAGGCAAGAACTCCAGATTCTCAACTTGATTTAGATTGTCTGTATTGCTGGGCTGGGGATCCCCTCCAGTGGAATCTGCAGTTGAAGATTGCTTTGGTTGGTTGTTTTACAAACTCACTCAGCCAGTCAGCCCTCTACTCCCAAAGTGCCAACCTCTGAGCAAATGATTTGTGTACAGTGAACAGAACATGGTAACCCTCTTGTCTGTTTTGTGGGTTCAAGTCACCTTAGTCTCAAGCTCTGGAGGGATTCAAACTGATAACCTCTTGTTAGCGTACCCAATTATCAGGCTCTGATAATTCTGTCTTGGGGGGGGCAGATATCTTTGCCTACGGGCACCCAACCAGGTCTTTCAAATGAACCCTTAGAACTCTATGCAAGACTTTAGAGAACTCTATCCATTTCCCAGTTTGGTATACCATAAGCTCATACACAGTGTTACTTATAACCTTTAAAAGCTCCACTTAAAATAAAAAGAAATGTCAAGGCACTCCAGACAGTTTGCATTGTAAAAATATCTCTTTACTTTAAAATAACAAAACAGAACAATAAATACAGAACAAATATATATCCCAACACATACAGCCTTAAAACAAACAGGTAAAAGTTCATTTCCTACAATACATACATTCAGACTGGTCTAATCTAATGCTTATTTTCTTTCAGTGCTTTGAGGGTCTGTCTTCTCTCAGTTAGAAATATTGTCTTGTGTGTCTCTGTCCAGGTTCTCTCAGCAGTTAAATACAGTTCTGAGCCGGCCTTCTCATGAGGTCACTAATTCTGCCTTGGTGTATCAAAATCTATATTTTACAATACAGGATGTCCAAATAAAATATTTAAAAATACATAATAGGTGACCTCACTGCCTTTCCTCCCTCAGGTTTAGCAATTTTCTAATTTGAGTCTGTTTGGCATTTCTTCGAGACATCCTGAATACTTAAGGTGAACTACATTTCACCTTGGTGCCAGTTCCCCTGAAGCAGAGTAAAGATCAGACATTGAAATATCTGAAAATTGGAACCTAATGCTGTAGTCAGTCTTGAAGCAGTGTTGTCTATTGGTTCTTCCTCTGAGTCTGAACAAATGCCCTGTGTAATTCTTTTTTTTTTTGTGGGGGGAGTTGTTTGAGACAAGAACTCCAGATTCTCAACTTCATTTAGATTGTCTGTATTGCTGGGCTGGGGATCCCCTCCAGTGGAATCTGCAGTTGAAGATTACTTTGGTTGGTTGAAAGTGCATAACAAATACTATCAATGGGCTCCTAGGATAATCCATCAGTGGCTTTTCTACTGTCTGCTGCTAGTAATGAAGCTTCTACCGATGACTTCATGTGATTTTTTGTGTGGCCACTTCTTAGGCCAAGTCTCTCACCCATACGTGCCATTCCCGATGTGTCTGCACCCATGTTTACTGCCAGAGTTTGAGCCAGAGTAGTTTCAGTAGGAATAAGCTTTGGGGGAGTTATATTTTGTGATATAATAGGGGCAAGAGGTTGTTGTCCCTCAGGTCTACTATTCTTGCAGCTCCCTGTATTTGTGATGATGTCCGACTGTACAGCATGATGCTTAAGCCAGACAGCAAGGTTACCAATGGAGGTCTGCATAACTTTTTCTCTGCCTGTGACCTGAATTTCAGAACTCTTTTCTCTGTTCTATACAGTGCTTGTTTGTTTTAAAGCTCTTCCTTCATCTAGCTACTTATTACAAGAAATATATATACAGCGTTCTTACTGGGCATGTGTAGGGAGTCAAAGGGTTTGGCAGCCTTTGATGCTTGTGTGTCACAGTTAATTGTCAAACTCAGCTGAGTTAGTGTATCAGTTTCATTATGTGTAGACGGAAAGGCTATATCTGCAGCATTTGCATTCTGTCCCCGATTCTTTACATGCTACCATGTTTTCTGATACAAACACTCTATATCCTCATCTAGCTGCAGCAGTTGATGTTTTCTCTGCGCTATTACAAGCAGCAATTTCTCATCTTCCTCTTCTTGTACTGACTGTCACAAATTTTCTGTGGTGATAATAGCTTTCAGTAAGGCTTCTCTTTCCATTTGTTCTGCTACAAAACCCATCTCAATGTCTGTAATAATTCCTGGAGTCAAAATAGCTTCTTGTAAGACAGAAACAGGAGAGGAGGTTAACACCCCTGTCACTACTGCATCCAGCGTCTCTTCCTCAGAAAGAGATTCAGCCATCTTGGCTGACAGCCAAGGGTTCCCCATTCTGACAAGAATAGGGGATTTTCCCTTGGTGTCCTGATCAACACTCCTCTTCCTATAAAAAAGATCTGTGCAACTGTCCAATGCTGTGTGTAAGTGTTGATGTGCTTCACTACCAGACGTGCAATGCTTGTAAAATGATTTGGGATTCAATGTGTATGAAAAGCACTATATAAATGCTGGTTATTGTTGTTGTTGTTGTTCTTCTTCTTCTTCTTCTACTTCTTCCAGAAAGAAGAAACATAAGAAAGATATTTTTCATATTAGCTGAATAGTACTTAAGGGCCCGGATATTCAAACTGCGCCCAAAAAGTGTGCAACAGCAGGAGCAAGCACAAGTCCACTGTGCCCATGTGTAAGAAGTGTGATATTCAAAAACTGCGCAGGCCAAGATGCCCCTACGGCACACGACTGAATATCACGCCACCTGCACCATAGCTCAACCAGGGATGTGCAGTTGCGCATTTCAGATGCACCATAGTGCAACAAGAGATGCTCAGTGGAGCAGTCCAGATGTGCCATAGTGCAACCAGGGATGCCCTGTGGAGCAGGGCAGCAATGCAACAGCACAACCAAGGATGCGCAGGGACAGGATGCAGTGGCCCACCATCCATGCCACAGATGGGCAGAGGAGCACACAGCAGAACAGACATTGTCCCCCACACCCCATGCACTGCACAACTGGGGGAGAGCTGGAATAACCACTGGCCCATGGATACCAGCAACCAACCCACAGCTGGGGCATGGTGCCCCAGCGCACCTACTGGCAAGCTGTGACTGGTACACAAGGAGGGCCGACCACCCCATGCCACACCATCCCACCAATGCAGAGCACACCCTGCACCACGATCACCATACACCCTTTCCAGGAGTAGCGCCCAACAGTGCAGGACACCCCATGCATGCCACCACCCCCACTGTCACAATGCAACCCTGTGCACCATGTAGCCATGCAAGGCATCCCCACCATGTGCACCCTGCAGCGGGTGGCAGTAGACAGCGATGCAACAACATACACAGTTCCACCCTGCACATCCCCCCTCCCGAGGTACAGCTGAGAGACTGACCATGCGTCGGCACACGAGGTACCCCACATGTGACAGGGCATGCCCCGGACCCCACCACCAGCGGTACAGTACCCTGTACACCTTTCCAAGGACACATCCTGTCCCAGCACTGGCAACAACAGCCAGCACAGACACACAGTGTTGCATGGAAGCATGCACCACACAGGATGCAACACAGTGCATGGACAAACACCCACCCATACCCAAGGGCACACCTACACAGGGACAGAGTAGCGGGTCAACCAAGCCACTGGCATGTGGCCATGGCAGCCATGTACACATGTCCAGCACCCATACATGGCACAGGTGTGCCAGACACCCTGCACAGGCACCATGAAGCTGTATGCCACCAGCATGTGGCTGGAGCACAAGTGACAGACACTGGAGCACATCCCCTGCAACAGACACAAGTGACAGCATGGAGGGGGGACAACAACAGTGGAGGCCACAGTGCCACCGGATGCAGACATGCACCATACTGGTGATGGGAGGCAACCTGACATTGTGCTGGGTACAGTGGTTGTCCAGCATGGACAGCCACCACTGACATGCCAGCAGACTGTGCATATCACAGACATGCAAGTGTGTCAGCTGCTCAGGCCATGGACAGTCTGACAGGGGTGCCATGCACACAGTGCATGCACTGTGGACCACTGCACACAGGCAGCCAGTGCACAGAGAACAACACACAAACCACAGACAGTGACTTGATCCCCCCCGCCCACACCATAGGCAGTTCCCTTCCAGACATACACACATGCCCATGCATGCACCACCCCTGAGGCCATACACACCACTGCAGCTGAGCACCTGTAGCCACTGCAAATCAGAGACCATCACAGTTGTCATAACAAAACAAATGTATTAAAAACAGGTAAGCAAAACAACTATTTACAACTATGTACAATGGGGGGAAGGGTCACATATCAGGTGGGGGCAGGTAAGGGGCATGGGTGAACATATAGGAGAGGGAAGAAGGGGTGTGAGGGTCAGTCCAGGGGAGAAGGTGTTTTCAGGGGCATGGATGGCCTATCATCTGCCCTGCTCATCCTCCATGTGGCACCGATGTGTCCTCCGCCTCCTGACCCCGTGTTGGTCCATCCTTTGGAGGCTCTCCAGGGATGCCCTCGCCACTTGTAACAGCTCCTGCAGTCTCCTCTCAATGGCCTGAAGTCACCGTCCACCTAGGACGATGGAGCAGAGTCAATACGTGTGACTGTCCAGCCCCCTGCAGCCCACCCATTGTGCATGGCATACAGCCATGTGCCACGCCCTTGTGATGGTGTGCAACCATCCACAGTGACCGTGTCCACAAGACCTGCCTACCCAGGCACCCACAACCATGCAGACCACTGTGCACACACCCACCGCCCATGTCCTACACAGCACAACCGTGGCTGTACAGTGACTTGGCTATGTGGTGTGAAGGCAGTGGCACAGCCATGTACCCGGTGCATGCATGGACCACCATTGATGCACTCCCAGACATGCAGTGCCACTGGACAGTGCTGACTGTAACAAGTTGTGTGCATGGCAGTGGTGTCAAAAGATGGCAGCCATGCCCTGCTGCCCACCCTGTTACACAGCATGCAATAGTAATCATGGATGTAAGGCACTCACCATCATCAGGCTGGTCCCTGCACCTCTGCGGACCTTCACCCCTCATGGTCTGCTGATCCTCCTGGCGGTGCCTCCTCTCCCTCACCAGCCTGCGCTCCTCTGGGCCTAAGGTGCAAACATGGAGATAGGAACATCAGTACAATCTGGTAGCAAATTTCCCCCACCCCCATGTGTGTGCAATCCCACACAGCCATACCCATCCACCCTCCACCCTGATACCACCACCACGGCCAACACTGGCCAGCCCCCCCATGTGCCGGACACATGCAACTGTGATACCCATATGGACGATAACAGTGTATGGATGGGATACCTACCTGGCCGTGGCACCATGCCCCTCCTGGCACGTCCCCGCAGGCAGGCAAGCATGTCTGGGTCCCTGCACCCGAGGTCCCCATACCTGTGCCGACACTGCTCTGCCATGCGCCCGATTCCCGTGGCCTCCTCCAGTGCATCAGCTACCTCCTGCCAAACTGCACTCCTGGCCCTGTCCAGGGGTGCCTCATCATATAGTGCCCCAGCATGGGGCTCTACAATGGCCACTAAATTGGACAATTGAACCTGGGTCCACATAGCAGCCCTTCTCCGTGCTGTCTCAATAGATAGTTGGAGTCAAAATGGCGCTTTGCAGCACGGTCCGCAACATGCAGATGCTGCACGGTACAGCGCTGCCATTCCCTATCTCACTGTCACTGAACAGTGTGATAGTGGTGTACCCATGCTGGAAGCATGGCACCTAGGGGGCAAAGGTTGGGCACAGGGTCAAGGGTCTCTAGCGCATGGACAGCCACAGTGCAATTGGAACCCAATGCATGTAGCGCAATTGGGTGCCTGTGTGCCACCTCCTGTAGTGGCCTACAATGCTGTGGCCCCAGTGCGCCTACGGTGCCCCAGTGCCACAGCACCATATATGTGAACAGCGCAGTAGCGCCACTGGCACAATGATGGTCATGCCCTGCATTGCCTCCTGTGCACAGCACATCAGCAGCATGGCAGGCATCTGCGTCATCACCCCGGGCATGCACAATTCAGTGTGTATTGCGCATGTCACAGAACTGCACCCTTGGCTGAGCATGTTCAACACAACTGAGCAAAGCACAACAGCGCGATATTCAGCCGGCATATGCAAATCAGCTAATCAGCCATTCAATGGCCAGACACTGCATTTGCATCCACATAAAAATGCACCTCACCTCATTTGCATGCATTGCGCTATAAAAATGTGACATTGGGCTGCACTGGCCATAGTCGGTTACTGCAGTCTATTGTGGTGAGTTGCAAGCTGTTTGGGAGTGTGGACTGTGGTGTGTGGGACATGCATGGGACTGCACAGTCACAGGTAACACCTGTCATTTTCACAGGATGAATAATGACCGATCGTGAGGTGGAGGAAGAGGAATAGAGATGTGGGCGGAAGAGGAGGCCTAACTTCACTAAGGCAGAAACAGATGCCCTGTTTGAGGCCTACCTCAACCAGGAGCCGCTGCTCAGCAGACGCCAGGGAACACCACAGGCCCAGGCTGCTGCATGGGAAGAGGTGGCGCGTGCCATCAACCTGCATGACAACCACCAACGGTCCATTCAGGAATGCAAAAAGAAGATGGGCACAGACAGGTAGATGATTAAGGAGAAGGTGGCTGCCATCGGGGCAGCACGGTCTGCTACCAGTGGGGGACAGCCAGATGTGCAATGCCTGACCCCACAAGAAGAGTGGGTTGCTGGCAGCATGCAGCGTTGTGCCATCTAGGGTGTTCTGGGTGGTGGATTCCAGATGGGTGGTAGCCCGTCTCTGCATGGTAGGTCCTGGTCTGTCAATGGGGGGAGACAGGGTAGGTCACATACATTAATGCTACTGTTTTTCCCTTACAGCTCCTGAGCGTCTACATGGGTCAGTGGTGGTGGGCTTGTCCACTGAGGGTGGTAGCATGGAGATAGAGGAGGGCCCTTCCACCTCCACAGGCATATGAGGGTCAGGGTGACAGTGGTCCTGCCTGGACATCTGGACTGATGTTTGTGGAGCAGGTGCAGAGGAGGCCCTGCCCATGTCCCAGCTTACCAGTGTCCATGGATGCCAGCATGCTGAGACTCGGGCTGGTGTCGGATCCATCACTTATGATGATGGAGCTAACGTCATGGGCAGTGATACTTGTGGGCCACAGGTTGGCCACACAGCAGGTGACATCACGGGCATGGCCATGGGTTGTGCCGCCGTCGAGGCCTGTGTGACATCACAGTCCCAGCCTGTGCCTGTCTGCACCAGTGGCGCAGCACTGGTGTGTGTCCAGGACAGTGGGGCTGTTGCGGCCACTGCAGCAGCACCGTTGAGCCCTGGAGAGCGGCAGCTGGAGGGGCAGTGTCAGCAGTCAGCCAATGGCCACGGGGGTACAGTGTCAGGGGGCAGCATCAGTGCACTGCCTGTGGACATGCCATGACCTGGCCCTGGTGTGCAGCACCCACCCTCAAGGGGTGCTGACCATCAGGGCTGGGAACACCATGAGGGACAGCATGCCGATCAGGCAGATGACCTCTTAGATGAGCACACCCGCATACTCCAAGCATCAGTCAATCAGCAGGTGCAGCTTGTGATGGCAGTGGATGCCCTCAGTGCGGCTCTGCACCAGACAGAGGAGCAGCGCAGCAGAGACACCGCTCTGCTCCTGGCAGGGATGGACCGGTTGCAGGAGGATGTGACCACTGCCATTGACAAGCAGACACAAGCAATCACAGCTGTCATGGCCACAATGGGCACACAGTTATTTGCCCATGCGTCGCAGACACCGCGCAGTGCAATGTCCTCCTCTATTCCTGGCATCATGCCACACCCTCCTTGTTGACACCGGGTTCAACTGTGGGCATCCTGAGCATGCCTGATGCAGGCATGTTCAGTGTGCTGCAGACCCCTGCGTGAGCATGGTAGCGTTCATGCAGTGGAATGCCTGGGGGACCATCGGTGCCACCCCATGAGGCCATTGGTCACCCTATCACTGTTGGTGGGTCTCGGCAGAGCCACCCATGCATCCGTGGCAGCCGTGGCACTGTGGCACATGACTGACCTGTCTCCCAGCATGGCTACTGTCTGATGCTGCCCTGTGTGCACTGTGTTGTTCAGCATGCAATGCACGGGTGGGGTACCTGACCCTGCACACACGCACACGTTCCATCTGCACACACTCCCGGCTGCTGTCCGCTGTGGCATGTGCGTGAAGATGCCTGCGTTCCACTGTCCACCACTGTGCAATGGTGCCCAGTGTCTGACACATGCACAATGACAGGCACTGAGCGTGGTGGTCTGTGGACATCTGTGAGGCTAGGGGTGGCGGTCGGGGTCGGCGTGCCTCCTACCCTTTGTGCATGTCTTGTGAGGTGTGTGTATATGTGTGTGTGTGTGTGTGTGTGTGTGTGTCTGTGTGTGTGTGTGACTGCATGCTGTGTTAGACCTTGCCCATCCCTGGTGGCGTGTGTGGTTCCATGCTCGGCCAGTTCCTTTAATGACATGCACCCCTGGTGTTTGTCCATGCACGTTTGTGGGTTGTGCCTTTGCCACTGGTGGTTGCACATGGCCCCATGACTTACCTGGGTTGGCTGAAGTGCTCCTCTGTGATGGTGTCCCGGTGCAGCTGTGCCATCCGGATCAGTCGGGGGTCCCTTCGACCAAGGGGGGGCTGCCCATTACCATCTTCACCAGCATCCTCATTGTCCCCATCGCTGTCCCCCTCTTTGACCTGTATGGCTATCCCACAGTCATTGGCCATGTTGTGCAGGATGCAACAGGCCAGGAATAGCCCACAGGCCTTTGTGGGGCAGTACTATAGGGCACCGCCAGACATGTCCTGGCAACAGAAACATGCCTTCAGCATCCTGAACACCCGCTTGATGACATTGCATGTGGTTGCATGTGCCTCATTGTAGTGTTGCTGCGATGGGGACGCGGGACGCCGGTATGGTGTGAGCAGCCAGGGACAGAGTGGGTATCCACTGTCACCTGTGTGTAGAGGGTGGAAGTTAGTTTGGTGATCAGCATCGCCCTGCCTTGGGCCATCTAGGCCAATACCCATGTCACCTCTGACTATGCCCCTCCCAAGCTCCATGTCTTTCAGCGTGCTTTGCATACTCACTCATTAGGTGGCCAGTGGGGATGTCCCCACTCTCGAACCTGTGGCACAGTGTTGACTGGTGTCAGATGAAGGCATCATGTGCTCCCCCAGGGTGAGTGGCACAGACATTGATTATGCCCCCCCGCATTTCATACCACCTGGCAGTTGATGCTTGCATACCCCTTCTGATTCATGTATGCGGCTCCTTTGAGGCCAGGTGGTGTGCGGATGGCCGCATGGGTGCAGTCTATTGCACCGAGCATGCCAGGCATACGTGCTACCCTGTGGAACTCCTGTATGTTTGCTGTGCACTCCGCCGGTGTGCTGGGGAAATGGATGTACTCCACAGCATGTGGCAGCAGTGCGCTGAGGAATTAGGTGAGGTGGTATGATGCAGCCGACTGGGTTATGCCTGTCATGTCCCCTGTTGGTCTCTGGAAGGTACCCGTGGTGAGCTGGCACATGCAAGCTGTCACGTTGGTCTCCATTGAAAGAGCATGGCTCCGTTGTGTGGGTGCCTGCATCACATCACTGCACAGCTCACAGAGCCGCCTCAGAATTGCCCAGTTCAAGCGGCACCGGCCCACGATCTTGGTATCAGTGTACAGCTCGAAGCTGGTGCGGGCTCAGTACTGCCTGTTGGGGGCATACCACCGACGGGCCCTTCCACGGCCACCCCCCCCTGCTGCCTGCCTTCTCACCCCCCCTCATAACTGCCTCCATCTGGATGGTGGCACTGGCCATGTCCCTGGCTTGTGTTCCCCCCCCCGGCAGCTGTTTCTGTGTTCCCCCCACTGTCCTTGCTGCTACTTTCCCTGCACTGGGAACACCTTCCTGTAGTGGCCTCAGTGCTGTGTGGAACTTCACCCTTTCACACTGCACTGTGTCAGTGGCTCCCCACACCTTCCCTGTTCCTGGGGGTTCCACGTGCTCTGTCTCTGTCCTGCCCTGAGTATGTGTTGCCTGTGTGGCTGCTTATGGTTCAGCAACATGTGCCTTCCCTGTAGCTTTCTTGCGCCTCTCTCTTGTTCCTTTTTATTTTGGCTCATTTCCACTATCGAGCAACTTCCGCTTGCTCCCCTATTGTGCATGGTGCATGTTGTTGAATATCGCACTGCTCCATTTATGCATGGTTCCTCCCCCTTCAGTTGCGCATGCATTCATTATCATTGTGCTCTTGCGCAGTGTGATTTGGGGGGGGCGCATCTGCCTCCGGCTGAATATCGCAGAATGGTGCATTTTCAGACTTGTGCTGGTGCATCCTTATTGCGCATGGCACGACCCTTTTGAATTTCTGGGCCAACTAGTATATTTAAAAAAACATTTTTACTGATGTGTATGCAGCTTTTTATAGCTCAAATTGTACCTAGAGTTGTGTACCAGCTTTATGAAGAGATGCATACTTACCCATACGTAAACAGAGCAGAGTAGCCTGCCTTACACAGTTCTTACAAGGCATTGTTCATCCTTAAACACTACATCTTATCTGTGCTTGTTTTTTGACTAATTCAAGCACAGAATTTTTTCTTATACTGTTCATACTAACATATACAGTATACTATATATGTTTGTAAGAATGGTGCAAGAAAAAATGTTGTGCTTGCACAAGTCAAGAAACATGCAAGCATAAATATTTTGTGCCACACTACATTTTAAACTTGCAGATTTATTGACTAGTTTTACAACTTATATTGTAATCTTGCAAATACCTTATGTATACTTGGAATAAACTTGCCTTTATTCATGCAAGACAAATTACAGTTTCTGTGTCTGATAAAATTCTTGCAGTCATGCAAAGAACTTACAGTAATTTTGACACCAACTACAGTTTCCTATGCTGTTATTACAAATTACATAAGATCAGTTATACACCTTATATTTTTTTCAGTGTGGGGAGCAGAAACATTATGCTCTTTAGCATCCCTTACTTGAAAAATATTTCCACACAGTGAAATTCCATCTTTTTTGTAGTGGAGAGACACATATAAAGGAAGTGTATGTTCAAGGTCATGGAATACATTGAGGCTTATTATGATGGATAGAAAAGGCTAGGATAAGCCAATTCATTTTATGTAGCACCCTTCTACAGATCCAGAGCACTGTACGTAAAGCACAAATATGAACAGGCATAGTGGTAACAGTCAACTTAGTAAGTTATCGCCTGAGATTCCCTGGGCATACCTTCTGAATACAAATCTATGTGACTGTTTGCCCTACAGGAAATTTCATGAAACTGTCCACAGAGGTCTCTCCTGAGAATATTTCAAAATGACTTGCCAGATCACCACCTACTACTGTACAGACACAAACATTGTAATTAAAACATAACAAAAGGAAACACAAATTCTGTCCTGTAATGTCCTGCAAATGCAAGAAATTATAACAATCTGCTATTAAATGACAACATTTAATGTTATGGGGATAGATCTGATGGAGCCATGAGGTAGCCCAACCTCCGCATTGTCTGGATGGCTGGCAAGAGTTCCATAAACCTGGGGCCTCCATTGAAAATGCCCTGTCATGGCTGCAGTAATGTGTTATGCAAAAACTTTTCTCACTTTATTAATCATGTAAATAGGTAACCAAGGATGTCAGTGCAGAATCAGCAACCATCATTTCAATGCCATGTCTACTTGATAATAAAACTTTTTATTATTGCAAATCTATAGCAAAATTAACATACAAAAAGCATTGTTAGTGGTGGTAGTAGGTAGCTATATTGGTGATGGAAGTAGTGATTTAAAGAGGTCATACATTAAATAGAAAAGATCTAAACTGTTTGCTGGTAGGATTTTGTAGTTTCTTTTCTTTTCTTTTAAGTGATTGTATGATCTTCGATATATTGTTCTGTGTTTACATTTTTCATATTTTTATCATTTTTAGTCAAATCTTTATTTGAAAGACACTGCCTGGGTGTGTCTCCCAAAGTCTTTTTGCATGTGATGTATACATGGTTAAGTTTAAAAACTGTTCAAAAGCTTGATGGTGTTACTAAACTGGGAAAAGGTAAGAATACCTAAGGTCTTTTACAGAGTTTTAAGGGTTCATTTTGGAAGCCTAGCTTGCTGCCCCCTGGCGAAAGATTGTACCGAAATCCCTGAAGAGGGTACATATCTGAGCCTGTACATTGGGTATTCTAGCATAAGGTTCACAGTTTGAATCCCCACCAGAACTTGAGACTAAAGGTGATTCGGACCCAAAAGCAGACAGGAGGGTAACCCTGTCTGTTACCTGTTCATATTACTGCACTTGGAAGTTGGCACTGTGGGAGCAAAGGGCCTGACCTGTTGAGTGTGTTTGTGACAGTGTGTTCCACGATCATATAAAAATCCTCACCTCTGCCACCAACACCCGCATTGGTCTCCTTTACAGACATAAAGACTGCCTGCCACCTGAAGCACTTCACCTAGCCATTACCTCTTCAGTCTTATCGCTGGTGGACTATGGCCTCACAATCTATGCTGCCGCCGACCCTACGACGCATCTTCAAATACAAGTAGTCATCAATAAGGCTTACTGGCTCCTCTCTGGTGCAGACAGAAATACACATACCTGCACCCTATACGTGCTCACCAATATCCTCTCCCTTGAGGAAAGACTATTATACCAGACCCATCTCTTCACTAAAAAAATCCACCTGGGTTTAACCCCAATAAGTGTCATGGCTTCTCTTCAGGAAGCCACCATCTCAGCATCCTCATGGGCTGCCTCAAAAACTATTTGGAAGGTGACTAGGGTCAGAACCACCCTGGCCCAGCAATCCTTCCCCCTTAGAGCTCCATTTTGGTACAATGCCCTCCTTCCAGCTGTCACATCAATCATCAGTCTAGGTCCTTTTAAAGCTGCTTTAAAGGCCCATATGCTCTCCTCATGTCAATGCCAGTATAACTGGTAACCTGTGGATCCTGCACCATGCCATTAGGCCATGCACCCATCCTTGGCCTGGCAATGGAGAGCCCTCACTATTTATAGCCTACAGGCTTCTCACCTCCCTCAGTTACCACATAGTTGCACTGGACTATGAATGCACTGTATTATGTATAAGACAAGGCCTCTCTGAGGTGGCTTACTACAAACTCATATCATGCATTGCTTTAGCTACCAATTGTATAGGTCTTAACCACTCATTAGGTGACTATGTTGATAGGTCTGCCCTGTTTTGGCTACCAAATGTATAGGCATTAACCCGTGCTCACTGTACTTATACTCTGTATGACTGATCACTCACATTTATTCTATGTATGTACTGTATGAATGTCTATGTTTTATTCTGACATGGAGACTTTGGAAACGAGTCTATGACTCAAAGGGTTGTAATTCCAATTTCCTAAATAAATAAAGAAATGATGGTGGTGTTGGAGGTGACACCATTATTTCTTCTGGAAATCATGGAGGTGAAAACAGTATAGGTCTCCAAGCATGCATGGATAAATGTAGGGAAATATTACTAAATAGGCAGGGAGGAGGGAAGGTCACCGGAGACTAGTTAGGGTCTGCAGAGACATACTAGGTAGGGACAATCTGGGCAGACTCAGGTGCACAAACCTTCCCTTTCTGCCAACAAATTCTATATTTCTGTGTTTCTGTAACATGGATAGAGAGATCAACTATGTTTATACAGCATTATAAACATAAAGGAATAGCCTCATTTCTAAATGTTAACTCTGGAATACTTACTACCTTGACGTGTCATCAAAAATAAATGTTTTATATGAGCTGCTCAGTTCCCTGTTAATGGTTATTTACAACCAATTAAACAGTATTGTTTAAAAAGGTTTTGCACAATCTAAATCTCTCATTCATGGAGTATTTTCTTAAACCTGATGGAGTATCCCAATTGTATGCCTGGCCTAATAGAGCTATTCATTCACTAGATGAATTGGTCATTAAGAGACACAATTTACAATAAACATGCTTCTTCATTCAACAATGGTTTGTAGATTCCAATTTATGATCACGTGATTACATGGGATATGTTTGTCCAGTATCCTGCAAACTCTTTCTGGATCTGCTCAAGCATATTTGAGTCCTGAATGCCAAGCATGCCAATGAATTTATCTGATTACTGTTTTTGTGCACAAATAATACTTCACTGATTTTGAGTCCCATACACTTAAAAAACATGATAAAATAACTCTATGGTTTGCTTTGACTATTACATTGTCTATATAGCACTTAAACTGTTAGATATATATAATACTATTATTCCCATAAATCTGATTGATGATGATATCAAACCAGCCATTGGTCCTGTAACACAAATTCAGAACATACAGTAGTTCTACAGTGCCCTAGGCTATTATTAAGTTTATTGGACGAGGCCATCTGTCCAGAATTACAGCTTGCAGGTTTTGCTGCTGTGCCAAGTGTTACGTAAATAGAAAATCACACATACTCTTTTAATACAAAACATTGTAGAATATCTATTCAAATCAACATGAACATTTAGGCTGGTTCTGCTTTAAGCAGGAATGCATAGTTCCAAAGGGATTCTTTATACAAAGGGTGAGAACAAAAGATACAGACACATTTTGCCTCATCTGTGTCTCACCCCAGGGGGAAAATGAGCCAGCATGTATATAGTCTTAGGGATTTTGGTCATGATGGGCAAAAAATAAGAAAGCAAGCTAAAAAAGACAAATATCCTCAGCATAAATGCACTGAGGCAAAGGATACCCAAAAAGATCATTGGCAATATAGCCAGGTTTCAATGACACTGTACCAAGTGTTGTTTATGTAGTTTAAGTGCACAATGCCATCCAACCATGTGCAACTATTTTGGGCATACACAGATATGACACCTGGGTGCCCAGGCTGCCCTTGGATCTTCCTATGACTAGGGTTTTCTGGTACTTGGGTAGTGCCCATCAGCACAGTTGGCAAGGTGCATTGTGGTTGTTGTGGGGGTGGCCTGCACTGTACAATAAATAGTTCTGCTGACAAATTGCTATATTTTGCCTTAACCCTTTCTTCCAATAGAACCTTGTTCTGAGCCTCCCAATAAACCCTTTGGTATTTGTAGGAATTCTTGTTTCATGAGCAAATTATAAGTAAAGCAATAAGTTTTGTATTTTGTTAAACCTGTGTTTACATTATGTGGACTGTACTGCCAGAGCCTGACCTGGTGGACAGGCATTATCTCCCTGGGGGCAGTATTAATATATGACCAAACCCACTTAATCTTTCCCTGAATAGAGGCACCATGCAACATTTTACAATAACCAACATCTTTGGGCATAAAATCCTCTCAAGAGTAATTGACTCAGGCTCCTCAACCTTATTTGAGCCGATAAGGTAGGGCTAGTGTATTGCCATCTACTGCAAATAAGAACATGTAATATAAATTTCTTCATAAGTTTGTAACAGTCATTATCAATATGAGTGAAATCGGTCTGATAGGCTTTTTAAAATCTTGTACTTGTGTTTTCTGTTGGAAGATAATAACATCAGGCTGTTTCTAGACTGCTAGTGCCTCATGCACTATGTCATATGCTGGCATTTATGATTACACATATCACTGGTACAGAAGAATTTGAACAACTTCTGAACAACTATCAAGGAATTTGATCTGGTCCTGTTGCATTTCATGTATTCAAGTAAAGTAACAATTTAAGAACCTTCTCATCTGTTAACAAATATTATAAGGGGGCATCAAGATTCCCCATATCCAGAAATTCACGTAAGCAATAAGACACAGCAGGATGTGACTAAGTATATGATAGATGCATGCCTAGGTGTGTTGTGAGGCATAAGGCATTTATGACATGTGCCTTCAGCAAATGGAAGTCAGTTTATCTTATACTGAAATTACACACACCCTGATGTGTCATATTTGGCTTTGTAAACTGAGAAAACTAAAATATCTTTGAAAAACCAAAACAATGCCAATTGTTTTTTATTGAAAAAGAGGTAATTTCTTGTGGTCTGGCCAACAGCAAGATGGCCATTTAACTCTTTATCTCCTTAAATTCCCCAAATACTGATCTGACCTAATTGGCATCAAGATTGGCTTTAATATGTTCCTAACCACTGGATACTGACACATTGAACTCCACTGAACCTGTATGCATCTCATTTGAGCAAACAGCCCCTTCAATCACTTCTTCTGTGGATCTGCTATGTCTTTTCAGAAGAATCGGTGTTTCATTGGCAAAATGACAGCAGCGACTCCAGGCCCTTCTGACTCTGCTCTGTAGGAAATCAAGATGATATTTAAGCATCTTTTATACAGAAATTTAAGAACCTAGAAATGACCATGTAGCAAACTAATGTTGAGATAGCAACCACTGGTGACAGAATTAATATAGCTGAACAACAGATCACAGGGAATGAACACTAAACCTGAAAACTCCTAGCCCATGTACGAGAACAAGACTGTATGATATGGATAATGTGGGAAAAAACTAACGACCTTGAAAACTGAGGGTGGAGAAATAACCTCCACTTCTCTTGCTTCCCAGAGGGCTGTGAGGGCAAAAATATCAATTAGTTCATGCAGAAAGCTCGCACCACCATATTAGTGTCAAACTGCACTCCATCTATGGAGATTGATTGTGGCACAGATTATTAGCTCCCAAACCCAAAAAGAGGGGAGCAACCTTACTTATTAATTTTTTAATTTATTTATCTTTTTGGTGACCGGGTAGGTGCGCTTATCCAAGGGACCATTTTCAGGCATGACCTGGGCCATAAACAATGGCACATTTAGCAGAAAAGAATACAGGAAGAGTTCCATGGCCATAATACAGGTTATTAACATGGAGGTGCAGGGAGTTACAGTACAGAGGGTATTAACAAAAATGTGAATACAATAAGGTACATAGATACATAGATACTGTCAGCAGATAAGGGCTCATAGCTAGAGTTGGGCAAAGTGGCCAAAATTTGCTCCACGAAGCAATTCATGGAGTAATGTGGAATCCGCAAAGTAATCTGCAACATGAAGTGGAGTATTTTGTATCATAATGAGGAATGCAAAGTCCATTGATAACGGTGACTTTGCGTTATTCCGCCTTTCCCCAAGCACTTCTGCACAAATTTTAATGCGAAGTACATAGAAATCAATGTACTTCGCATCACTTCACCTTGTTATTGAGCTCCAAGGTGAATCTTGCAGTGATTCATGGGATTGCAGGTCACATGGGATCTAGATTGTTCTGCAGAGCCTCAGTTCTGAGTAGGGTGTATGTAGTGGAAGTTAGAGCCAGTTTCCTTTCAGAGGTCTGCATTTCAAATCCTCTAGAAACTGTTAAAAAAAGCCTTTTTGAACCATTTTGTTTGCTCGAAATTTAGTACACTGATTGTAGGAAATTCTCCTGTGCTCATATCATCGAGTGTTTATTGTTTGTGTGTGGATTTTGAATGTTAATTTAGAACATTCAGTCTGTGTACTGACAGACACTTGAAGTGTGCTTTGGGGGAAGGGGTATCTGTGATGCAGGGGCATAGCTACAAGGGTGCATGGGGTGCAGTGGTACCTGGGCCCAGGAGGTTTGAGGGGCCCAAATCATAATGTTGATGTTTATTCAAAACTGGGGAGGGGCACTGTAACAATGCCTTGCACCCAGGCCCTCTGGGAATTTGCGATGCTACTACTGTGATGGAGGTAGATTAAAACTGGTAGAAAAGGCAGTCTTTCTGTTTTGGTTATATTTTTCTTGTAACATCTTAACATCTTGTGTCGATGTACATACAGTAATATTTTCAGTAATTCTTGATATTTTTTCGCTGATTGTTGTGATGCAGCAAGGCATAATTTCAGTTTGTTTAAAATATTTGGTTATACTACTGAAGTTTTCAATTTGTTATGCATTACTTGTACAGTAGTGTGTATGTAAGTGTGTGTGACGCGTGCCATCAAATTGGACACATTTTTTTGTGCTACAGAGTAATTGCAGCAGTGTCAACCTGCAAACTATCACACCTGCATGATTTTGTACTGCTTTGTGGTATCTTGGTTTTGGACTGTTACTGCAGTGCACTGCATACCGCCCCCCCCCCACCGGCAAAAGGTATTCTTTTCCAGACTAGATTGTGACTTGTGAGCACTGATCAAGGTGTTGTTGTGACTTTGCATCTGAATCTCTTCTTGATTACGCAGTGCAATCTTAATCTGTCTGTGCTTTTGTATCTGTTTAGTGCCCAATCTCCATCTGCAAGCCACAGCTGTTTTTTTTTGGCTTCACATCCACCAGCCCAGACTGAAAGTTCAGAAATCTAAATTTGTTTAGAATTTTCTTGGTGATCCCACAAAATGCCTGCAAAGAGAAGTGCAAGCAAAGCTGTTTCTGGCCATGGAACTGCTGCCAGTGGCAAGATTTTCAGTGGTGTGGAAGTATGCAGAAGTACATAGCTGATGTCAGTAAATGGATTTCTCCATCAATGTTTTTTACAGCACAATGTGTAACTTCTCTCATAGTTGGAGGAGATGATGCTGTTCCAGCCAGTGTTGTTAGTGCAGTTTCTGCTGGCAGGAGTATTGCTGTCTCAAGTTCCACTTCTGACCAGTTAACCATTTAAAAAAATATAGTTGAGTCTAAAGCTGTGACTGACAGTGTAGATGATGTCATATTCCCCATTAACATCCCCATGGTAGTTGAACATGATTCTGATCCTGGCAACGATAACTTACAATGTCACATTTCTTCCAGCGCTGTTGAGGTCATGCGTTTGCCATCCAATGATTCAAAGTGTGGTGCAAGAATATCAGGTGATGATGATGGTGGTGATGATGCTGTGGTTGGAACATGTTCTCCACATGACAGCATCCAAGTTGAAAATGTGGATACGGATGATGTTAATGAATATGATAATGATGTCAGTGACCCCTGTAGGGAACCAGAGAAAAAGAAAGTCAAGATAGCTGTGTCTGGGTCTGTTGGTGTTAAATCCCCACCCTCTCAAAAAAGTTATGATTTAGTGGTTCCTGTTGATGATAATGATGATGACCCAGTAATAATCATAGGTAGACATGGTGGTCAGATGGAGTCCAAGTGTGTCCAGCCTGAAAAATCATGTAGCACACCCCCCATTTCAGGGGTTAAAAAAAATGGAGTCCAATAAGCAACATCAGGGATATGTTAAAAGTAGGGGATCACAATCCCTTGTTTGGGATTTTTTTTTGTCCAGGATTCAAATGATGAGTCAGTTGCAATCTGTCAGCTTTGCCATGTGTGTGTGAGTTGAGGTAGAAAGGGGAGTCATCTGGGCATGGGGGGCCAGCATACACATCTTAGGAACAAGCACATGGGCCTGTGGACCCGGCACCAGATGGCAGCTAAGGCCATAGCTGGGTGTTCCCCCTCATCATCTAGCTTACTGAGCACGTAGCCCCCTTCCATGAGTGTAAAACCAAGTAGGAATGTCTGCAGTAGCAATGAAATAACACCAGAGGATTACTACAGGCATGATGAGGGGGAGGATTATGATTTAGAAATCTTGACAAATGGTGGTCAGAGTAGCAGTGGTGGTGGTGGTGATGGTCAATGCAGTATGTCTAGTGCAAGTGGTACATTAACCCCTGTACATAAAACAGGGAAACTAACTTCACTTGTGGACTTGTCACCTATGCACCCCTCTTCATCATATGTCCACACCCCACCCCCAGCCATTCGCAGAGCTGAGCCATTTGTCACACCCCGTGCAAAATGTGTAAGTCAACCAACGCTGGAGAGTGTGTTTGCCCGTAACCTCCTGCCTGCCTGAAGCATGTGACCTATACTGTGTAAGCCATGTGATGTGTGTGGGCTGCCTCTGAATTCTCACTCTGCCTTAAAGCGAAATAAGGTGAAGTGCACAATGCAAAGTCATAATTACAATGCGAAGTGGCAAAATGAGGCTTTAAAATGGGTACTCCGCATAGCGGAATATTAACGTGAAGTAGCCACTTCGCAACCACTTCACAGGCAGAATTTTAATTTATTGCATCTCTACCCATAGCCCACCAAGTCTGCCCATTTGAACGTAAGTAAGGTACAAGGTGAAGTTGTAGGCTAGGGATAAGTCCATATACATCATGACAGGAACATGGAGAAAAATACAGTAAGGTGACAAATTATCAGGAAAACCATATAAAGTGTAACTTAAAAAAGGCAAGCCAATAACAAAATCAAGTAACAACCAGGTGGATATTCAAAATTCAGTGCAGCAGTCCAAAATAAGCACAGTGCAGTGGAGTAGACTTTAGAGGGGGGGAGAGAAGGCCAGGTGGGGGTGGGAAAGAGGCTGGATAGAAAGGGGTGTCGCAAGCGTGGGAACTGGGGAGACCCCACAAAAGGTGTTGGGGGAGAGGGACAATCATCCCAGCTGACACAGATGGACAGCTGCATTTGGCTTCTAGTAGTAGCCAATCTTTAAAGTGGCTTTTGATGGATAAGTGGAAGGAGGATGAGTGGAGTGATAGAGGTAGCTTGTTCCATAAGGAGGAGACAAAAACAGAAAAGTCTTTCCTGCCCGTGATCATGGAGATTCTGGCAACTACCAGGGAGAGAATGGATGTTTCACAGAGGCACCTAGCAGTCACTTTGCCCATGAGCAGGGATGAATAATGGGACAGGGGACCATCTCTGAGTGTAGTGTCTATTAGGCAGCCAGAGGCATAGTTGAAGCGTCCTTGAAGTGGGAGCCAAGCAAGTGATTTGTGCAAATAATAATGATGGGTAGAAAAGGGTGTGAGGAGGAGAGTCACGTGATGCAGGTTCCATGGTAGCTGCCTGATTGAACTGCTCCAGCCTCCTGCTCCATTACAAACCTTTTATACACTGTCAAAAAAGAGCTATACCAAGTGCTATCTTGGATCTGTGTACCTGAAAACGGCCAGAGAACCCTGCGAGGATTTTAAGAGCAGATGGAAGCAGAAATGAGAAAGCATCCACCAAAACACACCCCGCCGGCGTCCCCAGCTAAGGCCTTGCCGAAAAAAGCCAGAACTTCTACACACGCAGGAGGCCTAGAAAGTGAAAGCTGTAATCCGGATAAGGAACCCCCTGATGTTGGCACAATTTTTGGCAGAATTCAAGCCTTTTCGTGCTGATTTGTGCTCAGTGACGGAAGAGCTGAAAGCAGTAACACAAGCCCTGGAGGATCTGTCTCGACGAACGGGAGATACAGAAGTTAAAGTTACCTCACTAGAGAAACGGATGGCTAAGCAGGAGCCTGAGCTAACTCAACTGAAGCAGAAAATTAACAAAATGGAACTAAAAATTGAGGACCTGGAGGGAAGAAGTAGGCGAAATAATATGATTATAATCGGTCTCCCTGAAAAGGAAGAGGGACCCGGCGCAATCGCATTCACCCAAAAATTCCTCCATCGGATTGCTGGCCCCATGCCCTTCGGTGACAATTATATAATAGAGAGGGCCCACCGGGCGTTAAGGGCTATGCCTCCTGCTGGTTCTCCACCTCGTACACTGATATTCCGTTTCCTTAATTTTCAAGAGAGGCAATTTGTTCTAATGAAAGTTAAAGAACTTAAAGAAGTAAGGTGGGAGGGTGCCTTGTTGAGAATTGCCCAGGATCTCCCACTATCGGTGCGCCAAAGGAGAGCGGAGTACCATCAAGTATTAACAAAGTTGATAGCCGCAGGAATTTGTTTCAGAATGGGGTATCCAGCACGGTTGCAGGTGAATCTGTCCAGCCAGTGGTCCAGCTTTGAAAACGCTCAGTCAGTGGCAAAAGGGTTGCAGGAAGCCCTTCTAGACTTATTTAAGTAAAAACGAAGATTGGGTTAATGACTCATAAAATGGCTCATCTCAGAGGGCAACAAAGAATGAATAAAGGCAAGTAATGTGTAGAAGGATGCACCTAGCGGGGAACGAGAATTCATAGAGTCACCCTATTAGATGTCGGTACAAAATGACAGTTACTCCGGGGGGTGCTGCTCTCTCAAAAGATCCTCAAGTTGTACCTGCATGTATGGTCATTTATTTATTTATTTTTTTCTCTTGAAATGGGGTAAGAAAGCAGAAACCGGGGGCCGATTGAGATCTCAGCGTAATGATGGAAGGCGTGAGACAGTGGGTAATCGGTGGACTTTAAAATGCCATACCTTAATACACATTATCTACAACACAGGAGTGAATTGCAGTGATTTTGCTACTATCACTATTCACTTAGCAGAATCTTTGGCACAGCCCCTATCTGGCTCCCAATGAGTTCATACCCCATGACAGTCTCTGGCGCCTCTCCACAAGTGCTTTCCTCCTACACTGGGCTACGTCTCCTGTCTCTATAAGTGTCCTTGGGGACAGCTTCATCTGGTGCTCGGGTGCATGGGTGAGAGATCGTGGGAGTGTTTCCGGTAATTTCAAACAGCATCACCCGAATCTCTGGAGCCGGGTCAGAGAGGGATCCACTCACGGTACAGCGCAGATTGAAGCATTTCGAGCACTCTGCTTTGCAGACAACCAACACGTTCTGTACATCAGCCACAAGAGGGAGAGCTCCAGTATAACGTTCAACGCTTGGCACCCTATATAATGGAACTTTGAACAATCTGATTGATCCCACTCCCTCTCGCTTTCAGTTCCTGTACTTTTGCTGGTTCTCTTTCCCCTGGTCACTTTTTTCTCTTTTCCTTTACGCGAACAATGAGCATCCCCAACAATAGGTGCCTGGAGAGCAGCTGCATTTTTAAGGAACTTGACTCTATGAGGGGCATATTATTTGCTTTGTGTTTATTCCCCCCCAATTAGTCCTATGTTTTCAGACTAGAGGGGCTCGATTTCCTGGACTGTTTCTACATGGACTCCTTTATTTAAGTTGTGGGTGATCCGCCTAATATGTAGAGATGCATATATATTTGTTATAAGTTGTTGAATGTCCGGAGGCTCTGCCTTAGAGGGAGTTGTGGAGTAAATTGCAGAGTACCTAAGGCAGTGACCTCTCTCCCTAGGGTGCAATGAAGTATTGTCCTTCTTCTTGTTTTGAACTGCCCGGGAGGGTTCAAAATGTAAATAGTTTGTTCTGAAGAATAACAGGTCTTAGTACAATATTTCCCTAGGAAGAGTTACTCTGGGATGGTGGACAGTCCTTCCTAGGTATTGTGCCATACCCTGAGGCTCGGGAGGTGACAGTCAAGGGGCTTGATTTTTGAAAGGCTTTCTCCTGACAAGAAGTCAGTTATGCTGTCAGCGGGAGGGGGAGGCTGGAGGGGAATCGGGAGGTTTGGAACTTGGGAATTCATGGGCCGAGAGGTGGTTTTGTTGGGGCAGGGGAGGGTGGGAATCTCTATCAACCAAAACCAAGGCTTAATGTAATAGATGTAGGAGGGGTTAGGGGGGTAACGAGGAGTAACTCGGAGGTTAGAAAAAGAGATAGTAAGGATGAGGAGGGCTGGGTAGAAAGGGGGTTAAAAGGTAACTGCTCGGAGGAATCTGCTTGTGAGGGGAGGCCAGGTGAGAAAGTGAGAATTGGAATGCAGTCAAATCTATGTGGATTTCAAATGGAATATAGGGGCAATGGGTAGCATACATGAGTTTATCACATGGAATATTAAAGGGGCTAGGAAGGAATTAAAGCGCTACAAGGCTCTGAGACACTTGTAGCTGCAAAAGGCCCAGATAATATGTTTGCAAGAAACACACTTATTGGAGAGGGAATCCAAAGTACTGAGGCGTCAGTTTGTGGGCCAGGTATACACAGCTGGTGATAGCACCGCTAGTAGGGGGGTAGCTATTTTAATATCCAGAAACATTCCCTTTGTGTGTGAGGAAATATTGACAGATCCTAAGGGATGGTACATAATAGAAGTGGGGTGCATAAATCAAACAAGGATTGTGATGGGTAGTATATATGGCCCAAATGGGGATTCACCCTGGTTCTTTACAGATCTATTAAAAGCTTTGTACCCCTTTCTTCACCTTCCTATGTTGTTAGGTGGTGACTGGAACCTTGCATTTAACCAAGAATTGGACAGGGAAGGCAGGCGAGGTAGGGGCCTCTCTCCAGCCCAGAGAGCCATTAGGGATCTCACAGACAACTTGGGCCTGTGTGATCCGTGAAGAGTCTTGTGCCCTTCCAAGAAGGAATACACATTCTTATCGGAGGTCCATAAAAGTAGGTCTCGAATCGATTTCTTTTTGATGAGCCAGCGCATGCTTCCTGGTCTGATAGATTGTAAAATTACTCCAGGGGTAATCTCAGATCACTCTATGGTTTGCTGCACCCTTAATCTTGCTCCCAACACCCCCAAGCAAACCATCCGGAAACTAAACAACCAACTTCTCTGCACAGCGGAGATTAGAGATAGTATAAGCCAGAGAATAGTACAATACGAGCAGGAAAACTGCAACACGACGGGTAGGGGTGATATAGAATGGAGTGCACTGAAATGTGTGTTAAGGGGGGAGCTTATCAAGGTTGCTGCAGCAAGAAAGAAAATGAGAGAGAATCGGACTAGACATTTGTTGACCCAGATCAGAGATATCGAGAATATCCTGTCAAAGAGCACTCCAGTGGCAACTAGGGAAAAGTTAGTCAGACTCCGGTACCAATATGACGAGATTCTGAGAGAAAAGGCAGAATATGCCATTAACAAAACGAAAGCCCTATATCTAGATCAAGGGGAGAAAGCAGGTCACCTTCTCGCTATGCGACTTAAAGCGGCCGAAACATCCAGAATTATTCAAAGTATATCCTCCCTTACAGATGGGTCCATTAAAACCAACCCCCATGAGATTGTAAAAGAATTTGAGGATTACTACAGGGTCTTATATAGCCCAATGCCCAACAGACCAAGTGGCGAGGAAGTCAGGACCTATCTTTCCACGTGTAACTTACCTTTGATACACGAGGACCAGAAGGAGATGCTCTCTTCTCCTATATTAGAATCTGAAATTCTAAATGCGATCCAGATGCTTCCAGCAGACAAAGCCCCCAGACCGGACGGGTTCTCTCCAAATTTTTACAAATGTTTCAGGAGACAGTTATGCCCAGGGTTAAAAAGACTATTTCATAGTATTTTTACTTCTGAAACTATTGATAGTCATCTTTTTGAGTCCCTGATAGTGCTTATCCCCAAAGAAGGGAAAGAACGTGACAAGGTCACAAATTATAGGCCCATAGCCTTAATTAATTATGATGTTAAAATATTAGCGAAAATACTAGCTTCCCGCCTGGCTAAGGTCCTTCCTAGGTTAATCCACCAGGACCAGGTGAGATTCATGAACGGTAGACCAGCATCAGACCACTTCCGTAAATTATCCCACATTTTCTCAGCGTCCAAGGATAGTAAAATCCCATGTGGTTTGATGTCTGTCGATGCTGAGAAAGCATTTGACAGAGTAGATTGGAGGTTTCTGTCTTTGACCATGGAGCATTTTGGCTTTCCAGTTCATTTTATTAACAGGGTGTTTGCTCTATATAGATCCCCGTCCGCAAAAATATATTGTAATGAGGTATTTTCGGCAAGCCTACCTTTGTTATCGGGCACTAAACAGGGATGCCCTTTATCCCCTTTTGTTCAACTTATATTTAAAGCCCCTGTTGTGTAAAATTAGACAGGATCCCAGGATTTTGGGGATAAAAATTGGGTTGCAGGAATTTAAGATCTCAGCATTTGCAGATGACATTTTACTCCACCTTAGTCACCCCCGAACATCAGGGCAGGCGGTGCTCGAAGCCATTGCGTGCTATGGTAAGTTATCCAACTATAAAGTTAATATAGGGAAAACTCAGTTATTCTCCCTTAATGTAAAGTTTTTAAGTTGGATATTTCGAACTGGGTATACAGTGGTCCCCACTCACCCTGAAATATCTTGGCATTGTCTTGGCCAGATCAGAGGCCAAAATGGTGATGCTTAACTTGGACACCCTCAAGGTAGCTATAAAACAAGATCTGGAAGATGGAGCAGACTTCCACTTTCTCTGGGGAAGGATCAATATAATAAAGATGAATGTTCTGCCGAGGACTTTTACCCCTAAATATGCTTAACGTATGGTTGCCCTAAAATGGCCCAAAGTACTACATTCAATTATCTCAGAGTTTATCTGGGGAAAGAAATCGCCCCGTAGAGCCTATCACAAACTTGCTGCCCCCAGGGAGAAAGCTGGTGTAAGACTGTTGCATTTTGGGTTTTATCACTGGGCAAGTAGTCTCTGTAAATATCTACGTTGGCTCCTCCCCCCCAGAGATTTGGAACTACTACCGTATGTACCTCCCTGGGTTGAATTGGAAATAGAGTTGATAAAGGGGGTGGGTGTAGATCCGGAGGCTCTCCTTTATATCCCATTAAGATCTCTCCCCTCTAAATTAACAGCCACCCCTATTAATGTCTCTTTACGTATGCACATTCAACTATGTGCTTCCCTTCATTATTCACCGTGGGCAGATAGACACCAGCCAATATGTCATAACCCTAACCTGCGGATTGGGGGGAAAATGATAAATGAAACCTGGCTTCCCTTTCTGAAAGGGTTAAAGGTTACAGATATCATGCAGGGGGACAGGTGCCTCTCAGTCGCAGAAGTTCTAGTAAAGTACAATATTGGCCCTAACCAAACGTTTAAAATATATCAACTCACACACTTGTTGGAGACTTTCAGGATTAAATTAAAGGAGGGGGAAGTTTGAAGGGGCATGGTTCATACCCCTGGCCCAATGGGCTTGGGAGCCACATGCGGTTTCCAAGGTCTACAAGGCACTGTTCGAACAAGCCTATGCAGACACTGTCAACAGGCCGAGATTCTGGTCAAACCATCTGGGGGCCAAGAACGGAACTGGGATCTTATATGGCGGCACACATACCAGTATATCACCCAGGACAGATTACGCATCATGCAATACTACTTTTTAAATAACTTGTTCTGGACTCCTTCCAAATTGTATAAAGTTGTACGTGGCCCAGACCCATCATGTAATCGCTGTCAGCAGGCTGAGGGAGACTTATTTCACATCTTCTGGGATTGTCCATTGGTAAAAGGGTTGTGGGACCAAATTAAGCACAAGGCAGATCCTTTACTGGGCATTGAACATTGTTTTACCCCAGAAATCTGCCTGATAGGTGACTATACTGGTATTGCTGTAAAATCCCGAAGATATTATATGGCCTTGATCTCATCATCGGTCAAGAAAATAGTGTTAAAACACTGGCTGGATAACTCCTCTCCTAGTTACGTGGAATGGTTGCAAGAGCTACTCTTTAATTTAAATATGGAAAAATTCGGGGCTTTGAGAAGGGGTAGCTCTTCAAAATTTGATCAGGTATGGGACCCCTTCCAAACACTGTACTTGCTCCAGTCTTAGTCAGCCATTGTAAGACAAGCTGACCCTGGTTCGTTCGCTAATGAGCAGATTTATCTCAACCCTCGCAGATATGGGAGGGGAGGGGGGGTGGTAGGAGAAGACAGGTATGATTGTTAAATAGGGAGGGGTTAGTATCAGAAAATTGTTGTGTTCATTTTCTAATGGTACATTGTAAGTGGCACCATGCGGTCACAGGTTATCTTCTGTAAGATTCTGTTTTCTTTCTGTGCCAACAATATGTCAATAAACTTGAATTTTAAAAAAAGAAAAGGGTGTGAGGAGGGTGAAGTGGCAGATGTTGTTGTAAACTGATGTCAGCCTGGAGCGCAGGGCTGATGACATGGGGGAATATAAGGGGGAGCCGTATTAAGGGAAAAAGGTTGCCTTGCACAATTGCTAGGCGTGCTTCATGGGACAGGAATTATCTTAGCCTGTAGGCGGCTCCAAATTTCTGGTTATCTCTACACATGGAAATAGTAACATGATCAGTGAATGTAAGGGAAGGGTCCAGGTTGGTGCCTAAGTGTTTGAAACTAGAGACATTTTTGAGGTGAAACCTCGACCTCTTATAGTCAGATTCCTCCAGTTCACAGACAAGATCAATATTATACAGTGGGCATGACAGAAAGGGGACCTCACTTGGCAAAGGCACACTATCAAAATCTTTCTGGACTTTTCTATAGATTTATCTAACCGGCGTCAGGCCTACACTCCTGCCCATAAGGCCTTGACGCAGTTAGGCATCCAGCATTGCCTGTGCTACCCAGCCACATTCCTCACCACAAAGATCATGGTATCAATGGCATTTGCTACCCATGAGGCATACATTGTGAAGTCCTTGCCCAGTGTCAGTGCTGTTAAGATGGGCTTTCACATTGCTGACCCACGTAATCGATATCTGCAGCAACAAACGGATATTAAATGTGAGCCACAATCTACAAGTCAGCCCTGTCAGATCTCCACTTCCACATCCTCCTGCTGAAGAATATATATCCTTTAGTCCCTGGCTCTGAGGTACCTTCAATTAACTAAAAAGTCAAAACGAAAGAAATATCCCAGCCCACAAATGCATAGCTAGAATCGCAGCTAATGCGCAGATTCTCAGATCTCCTCTGCTACCTACTCTCCCATGGTGGGAAACCAGCATGCCCCAAATCTTAACTTTTCTGCTGAAAAGGACACCGCTTATGACCTGCAGCAGCAACTGTGCAAACCAGACGTGGGTCCAGCTGTGTTACCTCAATCTTGGGCAGATGACAAGCCATCAGTTTAGTTGAGGCTGTAAATCTTCTGACCCAGATAACTGTTCGACCACAGCGTCACCGAACTGCAAGCCCAAGATCTTTCCAAATTGTCCACATAATATTCTCCAAAGTGACTTGACTGCACGCTTTCTTTATACTCTCTAGAGACTTTGCTGCAGTATAACTATGATTGGCCTACCAGGATCCCATATCAGTTAAGACTGCGGGCTGTTAAAAGGGATATGCTTGCTGTATCCTTTTCTGCACAACTGTTTCTTATGTGCATTGCCTCCCTATATCGGGCCAAACAATGACTTAGATTTTTGCCATTTAAGTATGATTAATGTGTTCTTATATGGCTAAAACATAAGTAGGGCACTGTTATTGGTGGGCTGGGATGCTTCAGTCTGTTTCAAAGAGATCTATATTGATATTTTTTCATGTTCATGGGGGTGACGCTAGCCATCAAGTAAGATGACCGCCTAAACCGAGTCTGCTGCTAACCATCTCAAATATATGTTAACATCCATCTGAAAGGCGCATGCTACTCAACAAAAAAAATAGCAGGATCTAGACTAGCACCTGACTAGCAACGGATTGATCACATTTTGAAGTGTTAAACTGATTAACCCACCAGACGTTACGTCTGTACAAACTCTTGCCCAGCATGCCATTTCAGCACCTACAACCCACACTCTCAGACTGATCATGGGTTCTCAACCTCAGACTCTGGCAGACCTGCAGCAAATTACTGAAATACTGGCTCAGGTGCTCTGGGACACTGCGGAATTAAAAACCTTGGCTGCCAACACTCACCAGGGCCTCTCATAACTAGGGGGATGCTGCTTCTTGGTGGAACAATACCTTAACCTCAGTGGAAGAACCCAGCGACAGTATGCAAGCCCAGCTCTGGGAACAAGCCTCCTCTGTCTGCTCCCTCCTGGAGAAAATAGATGATCTTGAAAATCGAGTCAGATGCAGTAACATACATATCGTTGGATTCCCAGTGGGGGCAGAAAATCATGATGTGTTGAGGTTCCACCAGAACACACTGCCTCAACTCTTGAACACACCAGACTGCCCTCCTATTGAATTTAAGTTGGTGCACAGGAGCTTGGCCCCAAGGCCTAAACCGGGTCTTCCCCCATGGCTGATCGTAGCTAAGCTCCTACATGTCCCAGTCAAAGAGAACATTCTACATCTAGCCAGGATAATGGGTCCACTAAGATGGGAGGGCCACACCATAAGACTGCTCCAGGATTTCTCAGCTGAGCTCTCCCACCACCGATGGGAGCAGCCAGGATGATGGTACAAAATGCACTATCCAGTTACAATGTTTAGTACCCATAATGGAGTACAGCAGACTTTTTCCTCATCCGAGACATAGAGACATAGCTACCAAAGCTCAGTAGCAGGCCTCATCCAACTCAGAAAAGGAGCTGAAACCTCCCACCACTGCCCCCCCCCCCACCGGATATTGGTGAAAAAACAAAGGGGTAGGCATAGGACGCATGGAACCGCATGGAAGACCTATGCAGAAACCCAAGCAGATCCATAGCCAGATTAGAAGCTTGGGATCTCCAGATTACTCAACTAGCCAGGACATCCCACCCACTCCAAATAAATTTTCTCCCTGGCTTTGTATACTGAGACCACCACAGGAGTAGGGAGGGAGCCACCACTTCACCTGGACCCAACACCCATGGACTCAGCAACAGGATCTTGAGCAGACTGAGCAGCCACTACTCCTCTGCCTCTACTTACATCATTGGGTGTGGAGGATGCAACAAACTCATCTCGCAAAAAGGACTCCAACAGATGAATCATCTTGACTGTTGCCCTCCTTCTCCTGGTGAGTACTCTATTTGACAGTATTGCTCAATTCCACTAAAGGTACAGTCTCGAGGGACCTATGCTTGTACCGGGCCTTTGGGTTCGACCCATTTCAGCTGATCATAATCCTGTGGATAATGTTTCTGTTTAGATCGGCAGGAGCAGCATGCCTGGCCCTAGATGGTCCCCTTTTGTAATGGCTCTGCACTCCATCAACAGGTTCAACTCCCATCAGAGTGCCAGTCTCATTAGCATGCACTCTTGAACACTGAGATGCCCAGTGGGATTTCACCCAACCTTGAATGAGCACTATTTCTACAGTCCCCATGTATGAAGGTGGGTGCATATACCATATTCTATGCAAGTTATGTCTGACCCGTTTTATCCCTGGCATCTCTCCCCCATGCATTATAACTATACACCTAGATGACTCCCCTCCTCCTTTGGATGAGCACTCTTTCCGAGATCACAGTAAAACTTTGTCAATGATACAGCACCAAGGGACCCATGACCAGGCTGGGGCAACTGGGACTCACAGCACTTCTGCTCTTTTGGCACATGGTGCTACTATTTCCATCTTGGCCTGCAGGATTAGTATGCTGGCCCTATCCATGGACCTTTTCTTTGTGAAGGGACACTACCCCAGTGGTTCCATTATAAATATATGCCACCTCACTATCAGGTTCAACTCCCACCAGAGTGCTGGCTTCACCAGCACCATCTTTTTGGAACAAAAATACTCTAGGGGTTATCACCCCACCTAGACTGGGCTCTGAATTTAGGGAACCTCTTGCTACAGTGAAGCATGACAGGATGAAGCGCAGTGTCACAGGTTTACTGCATGACAAAATTGATTAACTCCCATTGAAATTGCATTGCTTGCTGCAGTAACTCTACTAAAGAATTCTGCAGTACTGCTCTTCATCTTGGTGGGCTTCACTATATAGGAAGGAGTGCTTGAACCATTTGTTATGCTAGCTTATATGTATTGTCTGTTTTCAGATATCTTCTTTTCATCCTGTAACTGGTTCTCCCATTCCCCCTCCCAGTTCCCCTACTCATATGTCCCTGAGAGATACCTTCATTGATTGTGCAGGGCTCCAGCCCGGTTTCTCAATGGGGACACCCGCCTCCTTTTTCCCTAAACTTTTACCCTCCTCACAAAGCTTGGAGGCTACACCACCCTTCCTCTCTCCATTTCCCTCTGTCACTTCCCCACTCTACCTCCATATCCCTCTTCCGCAAGGGGACCAGCCCCACTGCCAAGACTACTCCCCCCATACCCTTGCCCCAGATGGGCTCGATTACACCTTCCCTACTGCTGTTTTACTACAGACATCTCCATGATTAAGCCCTCCCACCCTAAGTAAGCTTGATGGTGGCAGGACAAGTGTAGACTGCAATACTTGAGATCAATTATGGCTATTGCTCCAGATCTGAACCTCTGGTCCTTTGGCTGCCTGAAGGTGGCTGGCGTTATGGGGCTCTATTCACATTGTGATGTCTTATACTGAAGAATTTCCATACCTCTCTGGTTTCTGAGAGGTACAAATATACTTGAAGTTCTATGTTTCTATTAATGGTTGAAATCTTGTTGTTTAGTATGGTTTCCTTACTAAGTAGCTGACCATTTTTGTGTGTTATATCTGTGGTACATAGCAAAATGCATTCAGTGAACTGTTTTTTGACCTGATAGCTGTATGTTGCTGGGTATTACATATAGTTTTAATGGTCCCTTCAAAATCTACCTTCCTGCTCCATAAGCCTTATGCTATTATTCTATGGTGAACTCAATTATACACACCCAAATGCTTCCAAGATTTTACGTAACCATCACCATTACTTGACCTGAAATTCGTAACCTGGAATGTACGATGGCTGAACTCCTCTATTAAACGTAAACAGGTAAAAACTGGAAGGTGGCAGGTTAAGGGGAAATGTAGGGAAGTTTTTCTTAATGGACAGGGTGATGGACACATGGAAAAGTCTGCCATTGTAGGTGGTGGGAGCGAGCACAGTGGAGGGTTTTAAACATGCCTGGGACAGGCATAAGGGAACCTTGAGGAAGGAAGGAGGGCTGAAAAGCCATTGACCAGGTAGGGTCAGAGTCCACAAACTAGTGTAAGGCTTATGGGCAGACTGGATTGGCCTAGCGGTCCTTATCTGCCGACAAGTTCTATGTTTCTATATTTCTCTCACATCTCAAGAAATTGCGTATGAAAATAGCTTTCTTGCAGGAGACTAAATTGGTCCCCTTGGAGGCAACTAAATTATGCAAGGAATGGGTGGGTCTTGAAGCACACAGTTGTGCCCCTACAACAAAAAGGGGGGGTGTTTCAATTCTCCTCCATAAGTCCTTAAAATGGATCATAGAGAAGCAGGAGCAGGATGTCGAGGGGCATTGGATACTTGTACTATTTGTCACCCCACAGGGCCCCCTAGTCTTGGGCTCCATCTATGAGCCCAACACTGATTCCCCAAGCTTTTTCCATACGTTCTGTCAGGCTGTCCTTGACTTCGCCCCCTTCAACACCCTCTCTGATAAAAGTAGATTTCCACATGACCATATCCCCAGACTTCGACAGGTCTACAAAGATTACCGAACCACACCCTAGAGCAGCTTAGGCCCTAGGAGACATAATGAAAGAACTCTCTCTCGCTGATAGATAGAGGACTATAATCCATACGGTCAAAGACTCTATTTATATCTCCCCTGTCCATGGGTAAGCCAGAAGGCTGAACTTGTTCCTAGACTCTCCACCCCATTTCCAAAAAGTACTAACCTGTGACATAGAATCCCTGGCCATATCTGACCATGCTCTGATCTCCTCAGTTGTAATTTGTGGTCCAGAATTTCCTAGATCCTCAAAATGGAAACTAGGCCCTCTGCTCAGGAAGGATAAATCCTTTTGTTAATGGGTCACTGAAATGGCTACCAGATACTTTCAGGAAAATGACACAGGGGAAGTATCTACAGCCACCCTCTGGGAGGCCTTTAAAACTACCCATAGAGGCAGCCTCATGGGTTATGTGACTAAATGCAGACAGGAAAGGGAATCCAAATGTAAATCTCTAGAAATATCATTATCCCAGAAAGAATGCGTATACAAAACTGCTTCCAATTCATCACAAGCAAAAGTCACTTTACCAGATCTGACTAGTATCTGCCTTCAGCTGAATTCTCTGCTTGTCAGACAGGAAGAAATGGCCCTCCTCCATACCATACATAGATATTGGGAATGGGGGAGGGAAGCAGGCCAACTCATCTCCTATTGGTTGAGGAAACAACATGCTGAATGCCATATATCTATGCTCCATGATAGCAAGGGGTCCCTCCATCATAACCCAAAAGCCATTTACAAAGTAGTGACCCAATTCTACACAGTACTATACAGCTCCACAGCCATGGGTAATAACCCTGAGATTGATACCTCCCTGACTAAAGCACCCCATCCCAGCTTTCTCCCCAGCACAGGGGACAAGGATCCTGTTTCCTGGCAAATTAAATGGATAATGAAAAACAAAGGGAAGATAATTCAGACACCATGCAACAATAAGCCGAATTATGTCTTAATTTTATGTTTTTAAAGTTTTCTCAAGAGAGGCATTCACTTTAAATGTATGCCACTGTGTTTGCACTGTCATATAATTGGACAGTGACAATACATTGTTTACAGTTCTCCTAACACTTTTACTTCATCTTTCAGTTTGTTGAATTATGATTGCATGACGCAAGAAATTACTAGCAGGTTTAAAATGCTCATCTAATATTTGTCACAAATGAACATTACTTTATGAGTTATAACAGCCTGCATTCATACAGATTCAGGAAGTGTATATGACATTGCCATATTCCAGTCTCCATGTTCATGTCCCATTTCTGAGTCCTAAAATAGTTATATGTTATATTTTATTTATTTATGCATTTATTTATTTCAAAATACACCTCTGAGCACATGTGCTCCCTTACAAAGGTTCCACATCCCTGAGTAGTTACAGAGATTTCAACAATAGCATACAACACAGGAGAATGCAGATCCATAATATATAAATCAGTGATATAGCAGACAAGCCGGAGGGAATGGTGTGCCTATTTGCAGATGATACAAAAATCTGTAATAGGGTGGAAACCGGGGGCTAGAAGCCATGAGGCAGGACCTGAAGATTCTGGGTAGGGGTCGGAAATTTGGCAACTGAAATTCAATGCCAAAAAGTGTGCTGCGATGCATTTTGGGCATCAAAACTCACGAGCAGCTTACACTCTTGGGGGGGGGGGATAAAAAAACAAAACAAAGCAGGAGAGGGATCTGGGGATTATAATATCAAGCAGTCTTATGGTAGGTAGCCAATGCAGCAAAGCTGTGGGGAAGGCAAATGGAATGTTGGCATGCATTTGAGATGGGCATAACTAGCAGAAGGAGGGAGGTATTGATGCCTCATTGCAAAGCCATGTTGAGGCAGCACCTGGAGTATGGGGTCCAGTTCTGGAGACCGCACCTATATAAGGACATAGATGAGACAGAAAGGTTCAGAGAAGAGCAACCAAAATAGTGTATGGTATGCAGGGGAAGCCATGCGAGCAGAGGTGTAGGGAACTGGATCTGTACCCATTGGAGGTCAAAAGGGAGAAGGGGGACATGATTGCAACTTTTAAGTATGTGAAGGGGATAAATAAGTTGAATGAGGGGAGCTTGTTTAAAAGGAAGGAAGGGGCTAAAACTAGAGGACATAGCCTAAGATTGGAGGAAGGAAGATATAGAGGCAATGTGAGGGGGAGTTCCTTCATGGAGAGGGTGGTGGAGGCATGGAACAGACTAGCAGAGGAGGTCATAGGGGCTGAAATCATTAAGGATTCAAGAGGGTATGGAACAGACATATGGGGTTGGTAAGTGGGGGGAAGGGGAAGGCCCGAGAAAAAGGTGATGAGTAGGGGGGATGAAGAGGCAGAATCAATGGGCTGTTGGGGTCCTTTTCTGCCATTGGATTTCTATGATTCTATAACTGACTATCAGAAGTGGTTTATGTAGGAGCATTGTCAAGAGCCAAACATACAGACTAAGTGTATTCGAGTAGCAACAGTACAAATGACCATAGACAAGAGCAGCTCCAGAGGAGCATTGTCAAGGTCAGAGCAAGCAGCAGAGCATTCTATTATATAACGAATGGTTACATGTTGTCAAAAAAATAAATTGTAGCACTTACATTTGGTTCCAAGTGAGAGAACATTTTTTACTTCCCTCTTGAACTGGGCTATTTTAGGGAGTCACATCAGGGGTACAGGTAGTTCATTAAACAACTGTTGAGCTCTGACGGTGAAGGAACGTATGGCCTGACTTGATTTACGGAAGGGTTCTGACAGATCATTCCTGGTCATATTCCTGGTAGAATTTTGGTTGAGGACAGGTGTAAGTTTTTTACTGCAAGTGGGACGAGACCCAGGAGAACTTTTTTTCTCAAACAGGCATGTCTGTTATCTTATTCCTTTCTGGAGTGGAAGCCAATTACTTTGGGAATATAGAGAGCAAGTATGGGTGAGTCTGTCTGCCCCAAGTAAGAAATGACATGCCTTGTTTAATACCAGCCTGAATCTGTTGGGAAAAGTCAGTGGCCACTACATATACTGGAAGGCCATAATCTAGTATCAGGAGGATTGTGCTGGATACAGCAATATGCTTGTCTTCAGGAGTAAGGCTGTGTCATTATCTGGTATCCACCCATAAACCCCTTTCCCCAGAAATAAAGCACAGACACAAATCTTGGAGGAAAAGACTGCAGCCAAGAGTTTATTGATTACAAACCAGATTAAGAGCAGTATGCGCACACAGGAGGATCGACGGTTTGAGGTTGTAAGGGCCAAGACCACTCGGACGCCCCCCATCAGGCATCGTTAGCCTTATGGAATAGTTGTACATGCTGGATGTGGACCTCGACCCCTCCTCCTGGTCAGGATGCTCAGCTTCCACCTCCACGCCAATAAGATCAGGGGAGTCATGAGCCCTTCCTAAGAATTTGGGTCGTTACTACCTTTACCGACCATTCTATGTCCTTGTGATCCTCCTGAGACACCGTCAACATAACTACGACAAATTGACATTCACCTATGGCCTGACTATTTGTTCTGACCTATTTGGTTCTCCAACTTGTAACTCAGTTTTTATGCCCTTTTGGAGGAGATGAAAAACCTGAGAAAAACCCTTTTGCAGGGAAAACAGGGAAAAGCCACTCCCCAACCCCTAATATGGTTACACTTAATGGGTCAAAAGGGAGGACCTAACTGCCTGGCCCCACTACCCTGTTTTTATGAGGGCGGAAGGGCGAGTGATCCTTCGAGGTTGAGAGGAGAAAGAGGAAGGACTGCTGGCTACAATCCAAGATATCCTCTTTCTCCTCTCCCCCCACAGGATGTGACCCCCATTTCCCATGTGGGAGGCTTTGGTGGTCCCTGTGTGCAATCACTGTATTCCCCTTAACTCTCGTTCCGGATCACCTTTTCATC
This sequence comes from Neoceratodus forsteri, assembly GCA_016271365.2. NCBI lineage: Eukaryota > Metazoa > Chordata > Ceratodontiformes > Ceratodontidae > Neoceratodus > Neoceratodus forsteri. Next base: position 1,374,789,922 of record CM028130.1, on the reverse strand, counting down.
TCCCCCCCCCACTTCTTCCTGTATCCAGGGAAGGGAGGATCGACGATCTGAAGTTGTAAGGGCCAAAGCTACTCAGCCACCCCCTGTCAGGCTCCGTTAACTTTGCAGGATAGTTGTACCTGCTGGAGGTGGACCTTGACCCTCCACCAGGTCAGGATACTCAGCTTCTGCCCCCACACCAACCAAAGCAGGGGGGTCATGAGCTCTTCCTAAGAATTCTGCTCATTACCGCCCCTACCAACCATTCTATGTCCTCATAATCCTCCCAAGATGCCACAGGAGGGATGACATCCAACCCCCCACAGGACAGGACAGATGATGTCCAACTCCCCAAACCGACTGCTCCCCAGCTTCCTCCAAGACCCAAGCCTGCATCTCCTAACCAACACTATCCCCTTTTGGGTCCAAAGCACATCTCAGCCACCTTACTTTGACCAAAAGCCTGTGTGTCTCTTTGTGTATTTTCCATGATACCCTGAACTCCCACCTGATCCTGCTCAACCCTCGAGCTATTTCTGAGGAGGGCCTTGTGGAAGAGGATCCACCACTCCCCCCTCTAACCTGGTACATACCTGATCAGCTTAGCCAGGTGAGCAAGGCGTGCGATGGCTATTCCCCCATGGTTCCCTTCTTTATGCCCCCAACAGCAAGTCCATGGTCTTCCACCTTCCAGCCACCGGTTGATAACCTTCGGATGACTCATTCCTCCAGAGCCGCCTCTTTGGCCCAATTGTCCTTGCAGTGTGAAGGTATGGCCACCAACCCAGCTGGAACAATCCACCTACGGGGGGACCCTGGAAAACATGATGCTGTTATGGCAAATGAGGGCGCACATACCTCAAAAATGCTTGCGACTTCCATCACCCCAGCACCTGAATCAGTCTGTCTGCCCAACCCAGATTCCTAGTGTATATGGCTGCCCCAGTTCTGAAGGAGTGTGTCCCATAGTCCTTCGGATCCATCCCTGCCTCTTGGAGTACCCTAGTCAAAATGGCTCTAAACTGGTATGCAGTAACCAGAGCCCCATCTGAATGCCTACAAAAGGCACCCCCTACCTTAGGCGTGGCCGCCATATAGACCCGCACCCTGTCCTTGATCTTCCAAGATATCCCGGGTGTGGCCAGCACCAGAAACTAGCAGTCTTTCTGCTCCTGGTCAGCCTTACTCTTCTGGAGCCTCACCAATGCCCCATTCCATCACCAGCATGTCCCCTGCCTTCAGCCCTATCTGTTTAGCTCTCCAGGATGGCTAGGTAACCTCTGATACCCAGAATTCCCCACTGAAGGTGAAAAGGAACATGGTGTCAAACAGGAGCACCTCAAATGGGGTCCAACAGACCTTCAACAAGACCCCCCTAACATTCTCAAGGTTCACTGGGATGATTGAGTGTTTCATGTCCTGGTGAGGGGTAACCGACTTCACCCACCCTTCCTGGACCTTCCTCACATTAAACACCATTGTGGTGTCCATGAACCCCAGGACCCTGGAAACCCAGGACAAGCCAGAGAGGCACCTGGCCACCACCCTCGGTGCTGTCCCATTCTGCTTTGACTGCATTATGTACTGGCACAGTTGTTGCACCAGAATGGGCCAATCCTCCTGCCATGACGCTGTGCCCACATTCCCATAAAATGTTCCGTACCCCACTGGTATACTTTCCTTGTCCTCAGTGCAATGGAGTTACCTACATATTTCCAAGTCGAAATGTCACCACCTTCCACAGAAAGGGAGGTACAACCTGTGGCTGCTGCTTCGCTGCTGGATCCAGCTCCCAAAACCATTGCCACTGTGAACGACACAAAGCGTCAGCAATCTCATTATCAACCCTTGGCATGTGAACAGCCTTAAAAGAGATGTTCAAAAGTAAGCATTTTAGGAGAGAAAGATGCTCATCAAGTCCCCAGTCAGGCCCTTTGGCCCTGACTGCCTGTTAATAATGTGCACCACCCTATATTATTTGACCTGAAAAGTACCTTGCAGTCTCTCAGTTGCGCCCCCCATAAGTACAGGGCAACCACTATGGGGAAGAATTCCAACAGGGTGACATTGGCCAGCAGGCCTGCCACCTCCCATTTCAGTGGCCATTTGTCTGCACACCACTTCCCTTGGTAGTATGCTCCAAACCTTAATGCTCCTGCTGTGTCTGTGAACAGCTGTAGCTCTTGCTTATTGCTGTTGTCATACTATAGTGCCACTCCATTGAAGTGCTTCAGGAAGACCTTCCAAACTTGTAGGACCTCTCGGAAACCCTCTGTGACCCGAAAACTGTAATGCAGCCTGGTGCACCCTCCTCCCAACTTAGCCATGCGTCGCAAGAAGGTGCACCCCATAGGATAAAGCAGCAAGCAAAGTTGAAGTGCCCCAATAGCTGCTGCAACTGCCTCAAGATTACCTTCTTGGCCCCCTCCATGGAGTAGACAAGGTGTGTGAGCACCTCCACTTTATCCCTAGGCAAGTGGCAGAGCCTATTGATGGTGTCTATCTCAATCCCCAGGAACACCAGTGCCCTGGTCAGGGCCTCAACTTTACCAGGGGTTAAGGGGACCCCAAAATCCTGACAGATGGCCATAAATGTGGCCAATGTATTCTCACACTCTTGCACCCCTTCCACCCTGACAAACAGAAAGTTGTCAAGATAATGTACTACCAGCTTGTTCCCTGCTTCCTTCACTGTCACCCAGTGCAAGAAACAGCTAAATGTCTCGAAGACTGCGCATGCTATGGAACACCCCATGGGCATGCAGTTGTCAATGTAATACTAACCCTTGAACTTCATGCCCAGCAATTCCATCATCTGGATGAATGGGGAGCAACCTGAACGTGAACTCAATGTCCATCTTCGCCAGGAGTGCCCAAGGCCCCGGCTTGTGTACCATATGTAGCGCCTTTTCAAACGATGCATATTACACTGCCGTATATCGTGGGTCAATGTAGTCATTCATGGAGTCCCCCTCTGGGTAAGACAGATGGTTTATTATCCTGTATTCCCCAGGCATTTTCTGTGGCACTAGTCTGATGGGTGGTACCCTAAGTGCCGGGCTCGGTGGGGCCACGAATGGCCCTCTGATCCACCCCAGCTGCCGCACTTTCTGTTTCTACTGGACAACCTGCAGGTGATCCCACTCATATTTCAGGTTCTCCACCTCCTGGCCCCCCCGGGGCTCTTGTATTGGAGCAAGAAGCCCACCATGAAACCTTCTGTGAGCAGATTGGCAGCCTCCCTGTCCAGGTACTGGGCCAGCCACAGACTAATGCTGCCCACCCTTACTGGGGTAGGCAGATTTGTCGCTTTGCTGCTTTCCCTTCTTTTTTGCCATATCCACTCTTGTGGGATTTGGTGATATGCACTGGATAAAGGGATGCTGCCACCCACAGGCCATGCAAATGTGCCAAAAGTGGCATGTGGCCCTTGCGGACTTGGCCTGGTTGTATGCGTAGCAAGCCTGAGTGCCCCCGAGCCCCCCTCTGTTTTTTGTGATGGCACTGGCCTAAGCAGCATGCCATTGTCAGTGTGCACCACTCCCCCTCCCGTGCATGACATCGTCCAATAGGGTCATGTCAACAGTTCCCCACCCCAGGGACACATCTTCCTGTTTACACCTCCTAAACTCCTCATCATACCCTAGCCAAGCCACCCCGTCCTTCCTATGGTGCATGAGAATGATCCTGTTCTAGTACATGTATAGCCCCAGCCCCTGGTACTTCTCTACCTGTAGTAGGATAGTGCCTGCATAGATGGAGAGGGTTGCTATCCAGCTTTTGAAGGTGTGGGGCACCTTCATAGATTTTTTATCTGTCTCCTTCCCCTTCTCTTTCTTCTTGTCTTCCCGCTCCACCGGTCTGTTCAATAAGGAGAACATATCCACGTACTCCCTATTCCTGATTTGTTGCCTGATCTTGTCCATGAGATTGGATCCCAGCTGCTTGTCCAAGACAGCATATGAGCTAGAAGGCAGGGGAGTGGCCTCTGGAGTCTATGAACCCCTGTGGCCACCGTCCCTGTGGCCACTTACTTCACTCCTGCCTTCTCTACCAATGCTGACATGAGGTCTAGTAACTTATCCAGCTTAGCCTCGGCCTCTCCCTGCTCCACTCTGGGAGCCGGAGTGGCCCCCTGCCCCCCGATCTGGGTAGTTGGGACAGCTTCTCCCCTGAGCTCTCAGGCCACACTATCTCTTCCCCATATCCCTTTGGAGCACTACTTTGAGCACCTGCTGGACTTCACCATTGCTCAGTGTCCTTACCTTCAAACCCCACTTACCTCTTGTTGGCATCCTTGGCACCTTAGCTGGAGGGGCCACCTTCCCCTTTGCTGGCCGCTTCTGAGGTGGCACCCCCCACCTGACCGCCAATGTTGATGGGCCTCCAGCCCCTGTGAGCATGCTTCCAACCATACAGTTCCCTTCTTCTTGTACAGCTCTTGTAGCTGGCCTTTCAGTCCTTCTGTTTCTTTTGCTGATGGGGTTCTCTGCTGTGAAGCCATGGTACCTGAAAAATACTAAGACCCTCCAACACTAAACAGCGGTTAGCCAGGAAAAATGAGTGTTACCCACATCTGGACCATGGCGGGTTACCACCCCCCCCAGTGGGGATCGTACCCGCCTGCAACCACCCCCCACCGTGGAAGGCACCTACCCGCAAGGCCAGGAGGGCCAACTCCACACAAACTGTATTGTTCTAAAGGGGTTCTGGCCATCCTTATGGATGGGTGGCCCATATCCATCACATTACTGTTTCCCCCAACCCCTAACTCATGCCACAGGCAGAATCTGGCCTAGCCCCTCCCCTCTGGGGTATTCCCTTGGGCTCACCCTGCCTTGGAGAAAGGTTTGTGTGCCTATTGTTGAAGCAAAGGGAAAACCAGTTACTTTTATGTATTTTCCTTTATTCTTATTTATATATTTTATATATATATATATATATTTTTTTGTTCATTTATGACCCTTCAAATGGGAAGCCTGAAAATCCAGAGAAAAATGTCCCCAATGCCTGCCCAGCCCTCTTTGGTCAGCCCCCCCCCCCATTGCACAGGCCGGCATAGTACACTGCCACCAGGCCCAGGGAGCTAGGGAGCTCACAGAGAGACCAGAAGAAGCACAACTGCTCAGATTGTATCTGCCCCTCCTCAGCCGTAACCTGTGCCAAGCAATGAGACCCCAGCTGTGGGCGCCTCCACGGCAGCACCAGGAAAGATGGATGCCATTGTTCTCATGAGATCCCACATGATGTGGGAGCAGCCAATGAGCCAGTATGGCAGCCACATTCTCATGAGACCTGTACAAGTGACAGACTCTATAGAGCCAACCCCACTGTTTGGAAGGGGCCGTGACTCATGATGAAAGATTCTGTGGCAAGGAAGGCTGACCCCCCCACCGGGGCCCTCCTCCAATCCCCAGCTAAAACTCCCAGAGGCATGCTCCATAGCCATTGGGTTGAGCCATTCTCTTGGATGCTGCTCCTCAGTCTCAGCTCCTGAAACTTCCTCTCCCGTGGCTCCCAGGCAACCTCCCATATGGATCTAAACCAGCTGCCTGTGCGTCCTCTCAGTCCATGACCTCCTCCTCCTCCTCCTCCACCCTCCTGAGGAAGTACCATGGCCCCCCTTGGCTGACCCAGAAGCTCAAGGACCAATGTAGACTAGGCCTATCTAGGCCCACTGGGGGGGTGACACGATACTGGAGCCGCGAGCAAGGTAGGAGACAATGGAGCTGCACTTTATTTGCTATAATGGAATGTCTGTAGCTGTGCTGGCTATCGAGAGGAGCCTGTGAAACCCATAGAAGAGCCAAAGAATGAGGGAGGGCTTTGAACCAAAGACTCATGGGTGATGCCTAATGAGTAGGGGCCCACCGGCAGCCCTAGCCCCTTAGACTATACAGCGCTCCACTGAGAGCCAAGGGAAACCCACCAAAATCTACTTTTTCCTTTTTCCTTTTAGAATGACCAAGAGGGGCATCTCTCCCCTTCTAGGCCGTGTCAACTCCTGCCTCATGGGCAGATCACTCTAGGCCTATGGGATAGCCCCTCAGGCCCACTAGGCCCTCACCTTGAATTCCTGCCTGAGGGTCCTAGACGTCTTGATCCTTCGAGGCTGAACAGAGAAAGAGGAAGGACTGCTGTCTACAGTCCAAGATATCCTCTTTCTCCTCTCCCTCCACAGGATGTGACCCCCCCTTTCCCATGTGGGAGGCCTTGGTGGTCCCTGGGTCCAATCACTGTATTCCCCTTAACTCCCCCTCAGGACCAACTACTCATCTCCCCCCCCCAACCTCTTCCTGGATCCAGGGGAGGATGGTCCCAGACAAAATACGACGGCTGCCATCTGTTGCAGTCTCTGTATTGCCTGTACCAGGTTCCTAGTTTTTTATTAGCTATACTAATAATGTAGTCAACACGGGGTGCAAAGGAGAGTGTGTCATCAAGAGTGACTTCTAGGTATTTCAATGAGCCTACCTCTTCCAAAGTAGCCTCTTTCTCATTTATAATGGTAAAGGGAGGGACCTTTTTTCCACAAGAGGACCAGCAAACAACATGGTTTTGGCTTTCTCATAGTTTAGTATTAGTTTAGTTAGTTTGAATCATTTTCCAGTGACTCAAAGGTACGTTGTAGTTCACGAGTGAGAATCTCCTGGCATGAACTACTGGAATAGATGACAGTTTATCAAGTTGTTTAATAAAGGAAACCACAGTGCTTTTGTCTTAAATACAATGATTATGCCTGAAAATGGAAAGTGTTAAGCATGTATGATGTCCAAAATTGTATAGAAACAACAGAGCTTTTACTTAACAGTATTGCAAAGGGTGTTCTTTCTTATACATGTTCACATGCATAGGAAAAGCAATACATAGAAAGACTAATAAGGCAGAGTTGCTGATTGTAAATCTTCCCATCTTCTTGCATTTGTGAAATAGTGCTTTTCCAGACCTTTTCATCAGACAATAAGGTTTCATGGAAGTGCTTGGGAAATCACATAGATCTGCATTATATCCTCTTACAGTATGATTACTTGATACAGGCACATACTGTAGATGGTTTTACACCTAAAATAACTGCTTGCATGATACAAATTGCCTTTATCTTGGCCATTTCCTGATTTTATCTTCCAGCGTTTTCTTCATCTGACAAAGAACGGCAAATGTCCAGCACCAATATTTCTAAAATGCACATTTTCAGTAAGCTCATTTGATGAATTTAAAACTGACTTATTCTGTATATAATGATGAGTGTGCCCTTTTGTTCCTGCTTCATAGTTAATGTTTTACATCATTTTGCCAACATTGTAGACATGATACCTTATACTGAGATGAAGGTAGTTCACATTGTCCTTAGAAGTTAAATAAGAAATGTAAATGACAACTACCTACATACATTTTTAGAACAAGTTGAACAAACAATATTCAACTGTACTGTAGTTAACTGAAAGAAATTATACCACGTTTAGTTTTTTCTTTTCCTCATGTCAGAAACAAAAGTGTCTTGACACAGATGGCAAACTATGGAAGTTGTGAGACAGCCAATTACTGTTAAATAGACACTTGACTGCAATGAACTACTGGAGGCATTATTGGCATGCATAAAGGAGACTGTGATACATACTGATGAGGAACTATCAAGGTCTCTCAAATTATTGGTCTTACTTTGATTCAGGTTGTAAATGGAGGTTTTTGGTAGGTTACAATCAAGCAGACTATTGGTCCTATGTGTTTTGCACAATTTTTCATGTTATACATGCTTTGAACCCTGTTAAAGCTAAAGAATATAGAGACACTTTATATGTTATATTTAATCCTAGTCAGGTACATTTCTTCAATAACACAAATGTTAAATCCCCAAATAATTGAATTCAGAAAAGTGAATATCTGTGGCAGGCATCTTAATAACACACAGGGTGCTCACATGTTACAAAACAATTGTTTGCAGTGGAATAAGACTAAATGAAACACATACATAATGATTACAATAAATCAGTTACACATTACAAAGTGCTATGTTTATTAATGATTTAGCCTATGCTTTTGACTGGAAAATAGAGGAATGTGTGCACGGAAACACACTATGATAACAGTAAAATAGTAACATTCCTGAATATTACGATGATTTATTACAAATAACTACACTAAGATCATGTCAAGGGTTATGGGAAAAATGCAAAATGTCTGGAAATCAAATTAGTGTTCTAATGCCAGTAACATGTCAGTTCCTGTTGTACCAAAACACTGTATTAACTTATATGGGGGAATGGGTAGCTTCTTCACTTTTAGAATAATCACTACTCAGCACAGGCTGATGTAGTTTTGCAGTTCCTTTGTTTTACAATGCCAATGTTTCTCCCATTTGTAGGTTTTTTTTTTGGGGGGGTGGGTGTTAATTTTTGCTAAAAGTAAAAATAAAAAGTTTATTTGAAGTTAAGTATGTTTCTTTATATAAATTCATCTTATATTGCTTGTTAGTATGTACAAGGCATTTCCTGCATGGAGTGCTGCAGTTTTAACATAATGATGTGTTTAAATACTCTGATTAAAAACCCCACAAAGAAACACTTGTGAGTCATTGTGACTTATTTATATATAATTAACGACTTCCTCTTTTTTCCCATAGGGAAACTGTGGCATAATTTGCCATTATAAAGAAGCGTTTATAACGGCAAACACATACACGGTTTCCACCTCTCTGCGCATGTGCCCACTTGAACTTCCTCGATCCTCAGTCACTGTCTCCTGAACCGCAAACCCAGCATGGATACAAACTGCCATGGACACTCGTAAGTAACATTGCAAAAAAACTTAAATGTACGATGTTTGCTACCGGATTGCCCACACAATGTTTGAATTAAAAGTGTAAGTTGACAGCGCTCCATGCCGCAGTCAGACTGCGGTGCACAGCAGCCTCATTTATTTTATATAATTGTTGAGGCGAAAAAGAGAAATCCAACAATTATATAAAATAAAATAAGGGTCTGGGTATGTGTAAACTCGAATTTACACACACCCTCGGGGTTTGATGCTTTGCATAAACTCCTTGTGTGGGTGTAAATTCTCATTACACACCCAGACCCATACTTTACCCTCTATTTAGTTCATGAGAGTATACCACCACCACCATTTGTGCTCTAATTTTTACATAGGAGTTTAAAACCTTCAACCATGTAGCTCTCAGATAGGGGATACCAGAGTGCAAAGCTTCAGTATGTGTATTTTAGTTGCTCCAATGCCTTGTATATACAAGATATGTATTTTTTTGTTTGTTTCCTGTGACAAGTAAGTGCCATGTTATAAGGCTCATTTCTATACCAGTATATTTTGCACTGTGCTATTTCATTCAGGACTCAGTATAATTTACTTTATTGCTTATTTCAGCATTCTTGTTAATGGTGTCTTTGCAGAGAGGCCACTTGCCATACTGAACTCCCTCCTGAGCCCATGGATGTCATCTTGTGGCAACTGGTAACACTGACTGCTTAATGTACAGCTATTCAGTGGGGAAGTTATCATGGGTTCTTTAACACAAACTAGGAAATATCATGCTGCTGCCATGTATTTACATTGTTCTTTTGACAAAAGTAACAGCAGTACTTGTCAGCTATGTTTTTAGTCAGATATTTGTGAGTTATCTATGGATGTGCACTAGGTTAGAAAGGTCAAAACTATTGTTCTGCATATAGTGTTTCACTGACTAATAGCTACAGGTTGTTAATATTTTCAGTATGACATGACACCTTGTAACTGTGAAAAGACAGTTTTTTCAAGCACTTCTACAACTGTATTTTATAACTGTTTTTGATGTAGAATGATAAGAACTGTAACTTATTCTTCTTAATTTTGTAATACCCAGTATGTATTTTCTTACTTTTACTTTGTAGTATTACACCATTTTTGTTTTGTTAAACTTGCTATTTTGGGGGACCGACCAGACCCGAGTCAGTCAGTTGCCTGACTCATGCCACTTCACGAGCACTCCTCCATGCCTCCTACCCCAAGCACCCCTGGATTACCCCCTTGGGGTAGAGCTACTGGTTTCCCAGTGAATTCTAGCAGTATTGGGGGAGGAGGGTTTCCCCATGCTCTGGATTACCCCCCGGGGTGGGGTGCCGGCTTACCGATGGTTCTACAACAGATCAGGGCAGAGAGAGGACCAGATATGACATGTGGGATTGGCACTGACATCATTTGTTGGGGGATCTATTTTCAAAGTATGGAACCCCTGGAGGCGGGGATGTGCAATGACTTCCAGTGTCTGCTCTGCCCCCCCAAGGATATGGTGCCAGTTGCAGTGGTACCCGCAGCCTCTGCCAGGGATCCATGAAGTGCCAGACACTCTTCCCCCTCCTGGAGAAGGAGAGCAGACCCAAGGATGCTCAATCTTTCTCTCCCGCAGGCAGCCCTCTGACTCCCGGGTCTGTTCCCGAACCCGGGTCATCAGCATGACAAATGGAAATCCAACCACTGCTCCAGCAGGCCGGCCAAACTTGCTATTTCTAGTTCCTAGAAAAATGTATGCATCCTAATTATTCCACATTTACAGTGAAATACAAACATCTGTACATGTACATTTATGGATGGGTCCAATATAATTTCTGCCTGGTTTCATCAATTACATAAAGAGTTGTAATTAGGTTCAAGCCAGCCTGGTGGCATTGAGGGCTGAGGCATCTGCCTTACCTCGTGCAACGTCAGTGGCCTGGGTTCAGGGGTATACTTGAGGCACTGGGGGTCAGCTGTGAAGGTGAGAATTGAGCATACGGGGGACTGCTCTCGACTCAGAGGGGGTGGGTTGTGGATCCCTGGCATCCAGTTTCTTCCAGTGGAGGCTGGGGGTGCTCCAGCTGGGGGACACTCAGGGAATGGGTAGAAGGCGATGGCAGACATCCTGTGAATGGGCATAGGAGCATGCCCTTCACGCGCTGGATGTCATTGCACATCCACACCTCATGGGTCTCACTAAGCAGAAAAAACACTCAGTATGAGTACAAGGATGCCCCTATCGAACTCCCCTCTCTCTTCCCAAACAAAGCCCATTCAGCTGGGGTAGGAGCTCAGGGTGATCACGGTTTCCTCCCCTGTCCCATTTCAGGGGGCTCCTCCAAGGGGGGGGGACCACAGTTCTCACTGTTCCCATGGTTGAGGTCGAGGCCAGGTCATGAGAGAGTTTGACAGGCTGTGTACAGGGCTGAAAGGGGAAACACCCCCAACCCACTGAGAAGCAGAAATAGAACGGAAAAAAAAATGAGCTGTAATTAAGGCTGGCAGTATAGCCTGGAGGTTAGAGTAATATGCTGTGAATGAGCTTGATACATCCAGCAGACCTGGATTTGATTCCCACAACCTCCACTTACATACTATGTCACTCTGAGCAAGTCTCTTTACCTCCCCAGTTCCCCCAGGTCACTCCTGAGGGCATGCATTTGTATCTAGTGGGCCTTACCAGGTTACCAAAAGAATAAAAAAAAATGCTGAAAAACAAGAAACAGGGCCAGGCAGAAACGCATTGGATATTGGACCCTTTCTTGGGCATGAACACAAAAGCAATTGGTGGTAATCAGGAAATGGTGAAGCAGGATAAGCAGACAATTGTAGGCACATTAGAATGCATAAATGTATCCAGGAATTAACAATAGCAAGCATAACAAAAATAATGGTACAATACAAGAAGAAAGTAACAGTACGTACTGTAAATACATAACACTTTGCCAACATATAACAAAGTGTTCCAAATGCTTTACATTTTACTACAGTCTGTGAGGAAGAAAGGAAAAAAATTATTTCTACTTATGTTGGGGGAGAGGGACCTCAGGTCTCAGATGAGGGACACAATTTGTAATATAGTACACACAGTTGAAAATCTGAATTTCAAAAACCGTCACCTTGAGTGGCACGGGTTAATCCTGGCACAATATTTACAGCACCAAAAAGTCCCTGGGGGGGGTCTTGGATTCACCCTAAACCATGATGGTAGCATAACAGCTTAGCACTAACAACCACTGGGCTATTCATCGATCAAAATCCTACATCAGGACTTGGAATTGTGTGGTATTGTGCATAACATCTACTAGACAACAAGGAGCTATCATTTTACCAACAATTTTGGTATAAAGTTGTCTGTTTTCCTGCATTAATCTGGCTCCGCAGCTCTGGGCTGGACTCAACCTTCACGCAGCATGACATCAACTTCGGTCACTGGGTGGGACCCTTCAAGAAGAGAAGCGATGTTTACATAACTTATGTGGCAAATAGCACAATTAACAATAGCGACTAATCATAACACTCAAACTGTACAATTGATAGAAGCCTTACTGTTACAGATGGAACAGAAGATCAGCTCCCAGGAGGTCACCATTCAGAAGGTCAAACAAGTTGTCAAAGAACAAAGCAGGCCTTGCATGTTATGCAAGAAAAAGTGGATGACCTAGAGAACTGGAGTCTATGGAACAACCTCCAGTTCCTAGGCTTCCATGAGGGTGCTAAACAAAAGGACATGGCCCGATTCCTGCAGCGCTCCGTACCCACCATGCTGGACTTGACCCCCGATATCGCTCTCCACATCTAGTGAGCACATCGCTCCCTGGTCCCTCCACCTAGGCCGGGCAAGAGGCCCAGACCAGTATTGGAAGGTGCCTGGACTTCAGGCAGAAGGAGATAATCCCCACCATGGTGCGCAATAAAGCACAATTTACATGGCAAGGTTAGCAAATTCACATCTATCAAGATTACTCTAAGGACCTCTCTGATCATTTGAAGGCCTACACAGACTGCTGCAGGCTGCTACACTCCCTAAACCTGCTGTTCTTGCTCTGATACCTAGTGACCAGGTGGATCATCCACAATGGGGTGCTGTTGCTGTTCTCGCACCCTGAAAATGTCATGGACTTTTTATGCAAAACCTTTCCTCAGGAGTTTTGGAATGCAAGGGAGCTTCCAGAGAAACAGGGCTTCTCCTCCTGGGACAACATGGATGCGATTGGACTTTGCGTCCACATCTGCAGCTGACTCATGACCCATTGATGGAAAATCTGTCTGGTCTCCCCCCTCCAAATCTTGTAAAAGACATGACTCACACCAGGAGAGATCAAATCACCGACGGGAACCGCTCCAGAAGCTCAGGCTGTGGTGCCATGTGGAGTGATGCATCTTTGGACCCCACAGCCTTCCACACTCCAAACAGGTATGTACCACTGAATAAATTGTAGCCAGAGTCTCCGACTCCAGTTCCCGATGTCCAGCCTGACATGGAAAGCTGCTCACTACATTCAACGGAGCCTCCAGTGAAAGCATTGGCCAAAGCAGTGGCAGTGGATTTTCCTGCACCTCCCTTTGTTTCCGGCTTCATGGAACCACCAGCGCTACATCCAAGAGCTTTGCAGCATTGCTTGTCAAGACTGACTGACTCCACGACTACTCTGACTGGCACAGGATGAACATTCGAACTGAATTCAGATGAGTGTTTTCTAAGGTTAATTTCGAGGTGGAACCTGTTGTAGGGGCAATTGGAGGGGTGCGCACTAGCTGTTAGATTTGGTATGTGCCAACAGTTGCCCAGTCTCAGTGATACCCTAACTGTGTCCTTTGCTACCGCACCTCCCCCAACCCCCGGCCCCATCTTGGCCCCAGAATAACACCTCAAACGGGCCCGGAGGAACATTTAACTCAGCCTTAGTCAGCATGCCACCAACCTCTAACTTTGTACAGTGAGGCCCTAAACTGATAACTGGCATCTCTGCATACCTCTGGACTTCAACACTCCATCTCAGGGCCCACCAGGCAAGATGGCTGAGTATTTGGGTCTGGATTTAAATATATTGCTGGACTACCATGATAATTGTAGAACTGTTTTTCTGGCATTCTCCAAAGGAACCCCTATGGGTGTCTCCACATGTCCCTTACAGGAAGCCTTGCACCCTGCACCCATCCTTTTGGTCCCCACAGGCCATGGCTGGACCAACGTGCTGCCTGGGACACCAAAACACATAACTTGCACCATAAATATATGGCCTGATTAAAATTACAGTGCCAAGCAAACAGCCCCAAAGCCTGTACGCAGGCAGTGCTTTAGTTTTGCTGTGCCATGAGCCATACCAGCCTGTTTAAGTTCCATATTAAGATCAGACCCCCTCTTCCACAACAGTTATGGTGTCAATTCTTGCACAATCCCACATACTAGCAAGAGCCATGTTGGTGATACACTATCACCTTTCTAACTCCCCATGATGCCACCACAGTGGTTTGGCTCATACCTCAACCCACATGTGCCATCCCCAGAGCTACTGCCCTGCTGTGACTTTTCTTCACCCTCGAGAACAGAGTCTACTTCCCACCCCCAGGAGTGTACAGATGAGCTTAAGGCATTTCAGTTGCCGGCTATTCACTTGAGCCACACCAAAGAAATCTTGACTACTGCCACTGTAAAAAGTGATATGGTTCTGTTCGAAATGTTTCTGACTAGTTTGATTATTATAAGATTGTTTGATTGCTCATTCTCAGGTACTCAGGTTGACTACTCAGTGATTTTCAAGATGTGTCCAATAGAAGAAGAGACATTAAAACCAATGTACTCTCCATGTGGGAATCCAGACTGAACTGCAGCTACAACGCCTCCTTTTGTTCAGCTCCCTTGCCACACTGTTAGACCCTTTACAGACAATGGGTGAGCTAAAACGCTTCACCTGGAACGTTCAGGGCCTAAACACCGCAGTGAAACATAAGCAGGTAATGGCAAGGTAAGACAATTTTTAATTAAAAAGATGCCCAATCACATATGCTCTGGGCACCATACAAGATAAAATAAACAGATAAATAAACACAAATAAGCTCAAAAATAAATACAATTTTTAACATTAAAATCCATGAATAATGATAAAATGAAATACACTTGTCACAGAAATAAACTAAAAAAACAAGGAAGCTAGGAACTAAAGTTAGGCCATAGCAGAAAGATCTCACTAAAAGGCTAGCTTGGGATAAGACTGGGTGAACATGAGGGCCTTAAGGTAGGCCTTGAATACCTCCAAAGATGGGGACTCCCTAGTGCCTAGGGGTAGTGAATTCCATAGGACGGGGGAGGAGACACTAAAAGCCCTGTCGCCGGCTGTTTTCAACCTCGTCCTGGGAAAAGCCAGGAGGCCCCTACAGGAGGAGCGGAGGGGACGGACCAAGAAAGCCAGTGTAAGAAAGTCCATCAGGTAACCAGGGACCTGGCCATGTATGGCCTTATAGGTGAGAAGACCCACCTTAAAGAGGATCCTCCACCTAACCGGCAGCCATTGCAGTTCACGCAGTACTGGTGTAATATGGCAATATTTAGGCTGCCCCGTAAGTTACCTGGCAGCTGCGTTCTGCACCAGCTGCAGTCTGTGGAGAGATCCCCTCACAACCCCAAGGTAGAGTGCATTATAGTAGTCAAGCCTTGATGTTACCAAGGCATTTATTAAAGTGGGTATCTCCAGAAGCTGCACAAGAGACTTTATCCTGGCAACATTCCTAAGATGGAAAAAAAAGGAGTTGACAGTGGAAGACTCCTGCGCTTTCATCATCAAACCCCTGTCCAGAGTGACACCAAGATTCCACACCTCAGAGGAGGACAAGTCCAATCTCTGCGCCAGGGGCCATCCTATCCCATACTCTGTTCGACTCCACCTTGAATACCTCCTTCTTATCGGGGTTCAACCGCAACCAGCTGGAGGCCATCCAGTCATTGATCTTGGCAAGGCAGCTGTTTAGCATGTCTGCTGCATTGGATGTTTCTGGGGCAAAGGACAAGTATAGCTGGGTATCATCGACATAGCAATGAAATCCCAGATCATACTTCCTAATGGTCCCTCCCAGGGGCAACATGTACACTGCAAACAACATTGGGGCCAAGACTGAACCCTGGGGAACTCTGCATGACGGGAAACTAGGGGTGGAGTAGAAAGTCCCCATCACAACCCTTTGCCTCCTGTTGGTTAAAAACAACTCAAACCAGCAGACAACAGTGCCAGTGAGTCCACAGAAGTCCCTAAGGTGGTCAAGCAACACATAACGGTTCACAGCATCAAATGCTAAAGAGAAAGATCGAGGAGAACAAGAATTGTCCTTTCCCCTCCATCTCTAGCCCTGAGGATATATTCTGCATCTGAACAAATGAAGTTTCTGTGTCATGACTCACCTGAAACCTTAACTGGAGGGGTTCGTATAACTCACGAGTCACAAGGTGATCCTCCAACTAAAGCGCCACTACCTTCTCCACGATCTTCTCCAAAAATGGAAGGTTGGAGATAGGATGGTAATTTGCCCTGACCTCCGGGTCCAAAGATGGGTTCTTATGGAGTGGTCTCACCAGTGCATCCTTCAAGGCATCAGGGAAGACCCTCTTTGATAAGGAACACCTGATAATCAGAGCAAACAGCTGACAGACTGACAGCGTTGATGCATCTCATCAAGAAATGCAACAGCACTGGGTCCAATTCCCAAGAAGTGTACTTCAGATTGGTCACCACCTCAGTGACCTCACTTACCTCCACTGGTCTAATCTCCCCCCTACCAGACGCAGTGCACTCAGGACACTTTGGGTGACCACTGTCAGCTCTGGACTGGCTGACTGAGGGCATTCCCTGCTGGATACCAGACACCCTTTCCGAGAAGAACTGCGCTAACTCTTCGCATTCAGCATTAGAAAAGGCCTTCTTCGGCTGTAGACAGGCCAGATGAAGTAGCCTGTCCACAGTCCAAAAACATGCAGCTGGTCAGTTCTTCCCAGTAGCAACCTCCCTGAACAAAATTCTGCCTTCTTATGGTTGATTGACCCCTGACACACAGTATAATGCACACGCAGGGCCAGTTTGTCCTCCTCTAGCCCAGTTATCCTCCAACAGTGCTCCAACCTCCGACCCTTCCTCTTCAGCTCCTTGAGGTCCCCATTAAACCATGGGGACCTCAAGTAGGAAAATTTGGGTCATACACAGACAGGTGCAAGGGAGTCAGAGGCATCTGATAGCACCTTATTATAGGAGCCAACTATGTCACCAATGACTCCAATGCATGCATTACCTACACTAGATAGATCAGCTACCTCTAAAAACCCCTCCAGGGTCAATCTCTGCAAAGAGTGGTAGCTCATCATTTCTGTAGGGGAGAGCATCCAGTGGGTGCCCTGAACATGAACTGCACCATGCAGTGATCGGACCATGCTACCCGGTCAATCTTGAGTTCATTTTTCTCATGCCCCAGTGAGAACACCAGGTCCAAAGTGTGCCCACCCTGGTGGGTCATGGAGAACACTACTTGTGACAGGCCCAGCAATGACATGATCTAGAGGAGATTATGACCAAGCCAGAATGATTTATTGTCAGCCCAAACATTGAAATCCCCCAAGACAATACATCTGGGGGCTTCCAATGTTTCACCAATGATGAATCTGGCAACCTCCTGCAGGAAGTCTCCCATTGCCCCAAGGGGGTGGTAAATCAGGAGAGTCCTGAAGCCTGCACCCAGACTCCCATGGACAGCCACACATTCAAAGGAACCTGGGGTTCTCACTGGGTGCATGGCAAAGCCCAAGTCAGATCTAAAGCAGATGGCTACCCCACCATCCCTATGTTCCTCTCTGGGGCAGTGCACCACGGTATACCCACAAGGGATGGCAGCCTCAAAACCTGGGTCAGCATTGTTCCCAATCCAGGTCTCCAGGATGCAAGCCAGATTGACCAAGGAACTCAAGTCCACAATAATAACAGTCTTGTTTCTGATTGATCTGGCATTACAAAAGCACCGCCTGCACGGGATTGGTAGACAAAGCAGCCCCTCGGGTTACCTGGCCACTCAGTCTGGTGGACTTCCTGGGGACAGACACTAGACACATCTTGTCTCTTTCTTGTTCCTGTTGTAATCCAGGGCACCTTCTGCACTTGACAATTTCTATCCTGCCACCCCTCCACCGTGCACGGGGTACCCCACTGCCCTGAATCAGCACAGCCCCTCCAAAATCCCCACCTCCCAACAGCATCTTGCTGTGACGTTAGAAACTGGGAGGCAGATATGGGCTGTAGGTCACACAGCTAAGATGACCCGTACATTATCCTGGCCCCCCCAACCCCCACGGTCAGCCATGACACATCACACCCGACAAAGTCCCGGCACACCCCCCTAATTCCACTCACACCACAATCATACACTAACAAACAATTTAACCTAATCACACATCCCTAAGCAAATGCCAGAAAAAATAATATGCCCAATCTCCTCCTATGAAACCAAAGCCCCACAACCTATCAAAACCCTGAAAAATACCCCCCCCTCAATGTAACAGTCTATAAAACACAATTCCAGGAGACACCCTAATACCACAGAGCTCCCACCTCTGCAATTTTTGTCCAGAAAATTTCTTTAACAGGCTTGGCTCTCACCTAGGCCAGTATTAGAAAGCCAGCCAATAACTTTAAACACAGTAAAGCAGTTTGTTTCCAGGTAACAACAGAAGTCACCACCTAGGGTTTTGTACAAAGCTGAAAAGTTTTAGAGTGTATACATCACCAAATCAGTCCAATAGGCTAAAATCATTTCAACATCCTCCAAGATCTAGTCCAAGTAAATCCCAATTGATCCTCTTCCTCCACCTCCGTCAGGGGTCTCCCTCCCTCTTGCTGTCTCATTCCAGAGCCCAGTCCAACAGCAGCACAACTGCACAACCCCAGGTTATGCCTCTGCACTCCTTAGAGAACTGGCACACAGGCCCACCCTTCTGCGGACCCAGTACCAATCCTCATAGTCAGGCCTGTAAAACCAGTCTAGCTACATGCACCATTCAGGTTGGCCCCTTAACAGAGGCTCCACTTCCTTGGACAGGACCACAGAACCTCACTTTCCCATTCCAATTACAACAATGGGTCGATGCTTTTCCCTGGACTGTCCATTGGTGTCTCACCCTGACAGAATCCACAAATATTTTCCATTCATTCCACTACTTTCCACTGACTTTCTTGAAATTCTTCCAACACTGCACAACTTCTGATGGTCCGTTCTTCAACCGAACACCTCAGCAAGTCAAAGAATGATGACTTTACTCCACTCTGCCACCATCGGAGCTCCAGGATACTCTTTAAGCCAGCAATAAACTTCGGGGTAGGTTTTCAGTTTAAAAAGCAGAATTATGAACACTGTTTACCACAGCAGCAGGGTTTGTGTATTAGGAAACACAGTATTTTGCTATTACTGCTCCTTCAAGCTCATATTCTGAAGTAACAGCAAATCCAAAGCATTACTTCCTTGCCTCACTAAAATCAAAAAACTGATTCCTACCAGGGATTGACAAATTTTTAAATCTCATGCTAGTCCAGGACAAGTGGCCTTGACAAAAATGGTAGTCCTCGAGTTCTGAGTGGTAGTCCAGTACATTTCAACTGAAATATTCAACCGACTTAACAGAAATAAGTTAAATGGTGTGGCTGTGTGGCAGGGCTTATATATTGTACTATTATTTCATAGGATGGATGGAGAGATGTAGAAGAACTTCATAAATCAGGAAAAACAATATTTTCATATTTTTTTTGTTAATACAGGTCAGGGTAGCACAGGCCGGACACTAAGGCACCTGACCCCAGGCAGAAGTCTGTATTAGAAGAGATTGGAGAAATGTTACAGAATTAGTTAAGGACAAGCCAAAACCAGCTAGACTGTTGGTTGAGAAGAACATAAAATGATGATTAAGGGCTAGGCCAGGAAGAAGATGATGGGGCACTGGGAGCAGGAGTACTAGCATCAAAAAGATCATCAGCAGCAGAAGCAGCTAAACCAGAAGATAATGTATCAGCAGCAACAGCATGCCCACGAACATGTCGAGTGCCTGGACCAGAGAGCAGCCAGTGGTTAATTGCTGGATCCGGATCAAAGTCATGCAGTTCAGGACCTTCTACTGCTATCTGCAGAAGAGACTGTAGTGAATCATCAGCCAGCCTTGTCCTGATTTTTGTTTTGATTAGGTTCTGAACAGAAAAAACTCTCTCATATTTTGCAGTCGATATACTCATTGCCATGAGTATTTCAACTAGGTCAAGAATATGTATAATCTGGGGTGGTTTTTCTTTTAGTAATCTGGTATATATCTGCAAATAAGGTTTTTCAATGGCAGATTTCAATATTATTTTAAATGCAGCATACTCTGACTTTATATGTTCCTGCTGCTCCTCTGTGAAAAAGTGAAAATATTCTGCCAGGTTTGCAAGTTCAGAGGTCCCAAACACCGCTAGTTGGTCTCTTGGCAGATCAAACTGCTTAAAATCTAAGCAGTTGAACCATTTGAGAGGCACCTCTGAGAAATTGTTAAATCTGTTGTCAATATACATTATTGCTGCATCTATTAAAGTCTGCAGTTGTCCATCTGTCACAAAATTGATTTTTGGGCAGTTGCCTCTGAATGGGAAATGAACAGTCTTCTCCTCCCCTCCCCTCTTTGTCACAGCATATTCCATACATTTCTGTTCTGGTTTGTAATGGCTGAGGAAAGCTGCCATGTATTGCCCTGGCATGGTTTTCAGCTCCATAAGCTGGAGTAGGCAGGTCTCAACAAGCTGTGGAACTTCCAGTATTACTATGTCATCTCGTTGAAACTGCAGTGACAGGTTTTTTAGTATTGGCAGGAAATCTTGCGGTATATGGATAGCTTTTACAAACTGCACACTCTGTGTTTCTTTTAAGAGGCCCTTTGTTTTTGAACTTTCATCACCACCAGCAGTCAAAGATGCATGTAGGTGTTGTACAACAATAGGTAGGTTAACCTGAACTGCATGTACCGAACGTGACCTACTAGCAAGCCATCTCACTTGTTTAATTGCAGTAAAGTGTGCCAGATCAGTATCCATCACGTTAGCAATTTCTTGGAGCTCTCTCATTTTTTTTGGGACTATAGTGATAAAATTTAAATATTCCCTTGAGAGTACTTTCCAGCTTTGATACAAATGGATTTTTTAACACATCGAGAACCGCCAGCTCTAGCTTATGGGCAATGCAGTGCATCGCAATTATTTGAGGACGGCAGTGTTCCCGCAACTTTGCTATGGTTCCTCCTCTTTCTGCCCATCATGAGCTGGCCCCATCAAAATTTGCTGAAATAAGAAGAGGTCCTGGATTGTTAACATTTTGTAGGTTACTCAGGGAAGATTTACTGACTCCAGTGCAGTTGATATTGCATGGAATACACCTTCGCATATGCATGTTCCAGTGGCACAGCTTGGATAAGCAATGTACGCACCTGTTTTGAATTAGGTTCAACAAACCTAAGAAAACATTTTCCCACTCAGTAATACTGTAATCAGTACTGCCATCAGCAAGAACTGTCACATACTTAACATTAGCAGAGTCTGCATCTCGGTTCTGGATATAACTGCTGAAATAGCACTGCAAAAGTCCCTATCGTTTATCGTTAGTATAATTAGAACCTAGCTTAATGCCATTTTTTCCTGTAATTCACAGATACCCACGCCTGAGAAAGGCATAAGATTTTTGGCTATGGAATACGCTGTGTTAAACAGGCATCTCATCTTTGCTTTTGTGGCCTCTTCCAACTGTGCAAAGGCTTGGTAAATGGTGACTCACTAATCTCACAACATACTGCTCGCTGGCCACTTCCAGAATATGTTGGTTCTGGCATAGCACATGTGGATTGGATTTTTCATGTGACAGTAGTGACTCAATGCGAAAGTTGTTAGAGCCTGTGGCAAAGACATTTGTTTTTGAAAATGCTGGAGTTGCAATAGTGGGATACTTTTCACATAGTGTCAGTACATAAGCCCCTTTTATCATTGTATCTCAACCATTTATAAGTGGACAACCAATGACACTGAAATAGTCTGGCCCTTTTTTCTTGGTCATATTTCTTGTCTTTACTACCCCCAACTGCCACCTCATTATCAAGCAGTAAACTATGTTTCTTAGCAAGTGACACAGGGGCTTTTTGAGATAAGGCTACGGCTTCTCTGTTTACATCAAGTACCCAGTGGTCAGCAGTTATATCCAGAACCACAGATGCAGATTCAGTTTCATGACTTTCATTTGTGGAAGTAGTACTTGTACTACTAGTACCAGACTGTGTTTGTCTCGTAAAAGATGGTGCTGCTGCTGACCAGAGAGACAAGAGACTTTGTTGTTTGGCTTTCTTCATCTGCATATTGTCCATATAAATTTGGTGGTCACTTTTTCTTTAAAGACTAATGAACCAATAATAATAAACTTATTTTAAACACTGGTGTCTGTGTGTCCTTTTTCACTGGTGGTTAGTGTGGGTTCTGGGCTGGGTCACCAGGAGACAGATATATGCTTTTTTTTTCTATACACTGCAAGTTGTCTTGTCCTGTAACAAGTCAGGCAGCTGGCTGCAGAACACTCTCCACACAATCACTCTCCTCTCTCCCAGCACAGACCAAGCCCACCCCTGCAGTTAGGCTCCCTTATTTTATTTTACTGTTACTTACACTTATTATTTTTTTTACTATCTTTCTCTTTTTGTTTCTTGGGTACTTCAAGCCAAAAGTCAACCAACCGGCTGCAGGACACTGGGTCCTTCACTCCTTTCCACAAAATCTCTCCCAACAGCCCTACCGAGCCCATAGCATAGCCCCACACCACACACAGTTTGAGTTATAGGCTTATTTCTTCTAAGTTCTTACTATACTATCTTTTTTTTTACTAACTTTCTCAAGTCAGTCCTTCGCACCGTCTCTCTCCAAGCTCCTCCTTCACTCCTTTACACACTATATCTGCGCTCTCCTCTCCCAACAGCCCACCAGCCTCTTCTCTATTTTCTTTCTTTTTTAGCTTTCTTTTATTATTTTATTTTTCTTTGTTTATGCAGCTAGTAGTCAAATAAACTGCTGTTTTTACTGGTGGGCAACACAAAGCTCCCTGCCCACAGTAGTAGTCCCCTGCCCTTGCTCTCTTCCTTTTTATTTTCTGTAGTCAGTGACACTTTACACTGCTGCTAGTTCTCAGTTGTCAGGGGACCAGGGTTCCCTCCCTTCTTCCACCCTACTACACAGACAGCAGACAGTACCAGACAGTCCCCCCTCCCAAGTTTCTGTTTTGTTTCCTTTTCTCCTTGTTTGAATTATTTTTTTTTTATTTAGTTGTTTAACCAGGTATAGCACACTAAGCTGAAATCTTTTTTACAGGAGTGACCTGGGAGCACAAGGAGGTTAAGTGACTTGCTCAGGCAGTATGTAAGTGGAAGCTGTGGGATTCAAACCCAGGTCTGGTCTGCTGGATGTCACCAAATTTGCAGCCTTAGATCACTGCACTTAGCACTATACTGCCTACTTAATTTATTTTATATGCTCCTTAGTTTACTTTCACCCTGTTATGCCCAGTTCAAATACAAGCCCAACCTAACCCTTCTCAATATTTTATTTTTATTTACCCTACCTGCCTACACTGAACACTCCTTATTTACTCAGATTCATTAATTTTGCACTTTTGGCAAAACTGACACGGCACACGGCAGGTAAATTTGCTTATCTACACTAATGCACTTGTGTGCAATTATCAGTGCTCACTGCTCAGCCACGTTGCCCCCGCTCCTTAGTCCTCCTAGCTCCTGCCTTCCTCCCCTCCGCTCTTCACTCTCACCAACCCTCCCTCCTTAATTCAGTTTAAATATTTGTTTTCCCGAGTAGTCCACTCCACACACACAAAGTAAGGCAGCACTAGTCGCTCTCACTCCCACTCCCCGATATCCACAACAACGGACTGTTTTAATTTATGTTATCCTCTACCAACAGACAGTGTATGAGGCTCTAACGCACGTACGCCTTTTACTCTGTCTCCACCACGCCAACCACCGCCCGCAGCCAATGGGCATTCTGGTATCACTTACAGTTCAAGATTGTACTTCCTCATTTGGCTCCATGCCTGCCAGTCTGACAGCTTGCTCCTCCTCCATTTCCTGCTCGTGAAGCACCTGATGCCACTTCCTAGGCTTCCTAGGCTGAGGCAAGCTCACACACTCACCGCTCATTCCCGACCAGTAGATGCACTGCTTGGTAGGTCAGATGACCACTGGGACAGCCGAAGCAGTGAACACCCTACTGGTGGAAGGTAGAACTGCAGCAGCAAAGATTTTTAAATCAGTGCTAGCCCGTGGACAAGTGGCACAACAGAAAGTGCTTGTCCCTGCACTGTAACTGGTAGCCCGGGACGTCACTGTAACTGGTAGCCCGGGATATCAGGCAATAGGATTTGTCGAACCCTGATTCCTACCTAACTTTTTTTTTTGCCCTAAACCTCACAACTAACTAAAGTAAAACTAAGAAATTTTTGAACTCGGGACACAGAAAGCAGCCACCAAATTTAGTAGGATTAAAATAACAACTATATCCTAAGAAACACTTAAAAGGGGCCTAAGAATGAATACATTTTTGGCTCCCTTCAGAGACCATACAGACAGCAGTCCAGCGTGGATGCTATTTTTTCACATTTAAAAAAGCTGTGAGCCAGTCTGGCCTTCCTACAGGAGACTATACTAAACTCTATCGACCATGCCAAGCTGGTTAAATAGTGGGTTGGGCAGGTATTTTCAACCTCTGTTCCCACTAGGAAACATGGAGTGGCCATCCTTGTGCACAAGTCCCTCAGATGTACTACACAGAAAACCAAAAGCGATGCAAAACGTAGGTGGGTTTTTACCATCATGGACACACCAGATGGGCCTCTTTTCCTGGGCAACATATACATCCCCAACAAAGATACCCCAGCCTTCTTCCACAAGACAGCCCAGGAGCTGGAAGAAATAATTGAAATTAATACCCTCATACTTCCAGGAGGTGACTTTAACCTTGCCCTATCTCCACAAATGGATTGCAGCTCCAATGGGCAGGAGTCCCACTTAAAAGCCCTGCTTTCCCTTCAACAACTAATGCAGGACATAGGGCTCTCGGACATATTGTGGGTTTTCCACCAAAGTGTATGAGGTTATACCTTTCATTCGCTGATCCACGGCTCATTCAGCTGCCTGGACTTCTAGCTGGTCTCCCTCCAAATTTCTTCACTTTCTCTGTGATCCGAGATCCTTACTACTGTTATATCGCACCATGCCCCAGTCCACCTGTATGTTCTATCTGGCCCCGTACACCCCCCCCCCCGCTCCACATGGAGGCTGGACCCCCTATTTCTCAAAGACCTGGATTTCAAACCATGGATCTGTATACAGGCCACCCTTTTCTGGAAAGAAAATCCCACTTCAGATGTGTATGCGGTCAACACATGGGAGGCCTTTAAGGCTACCCTCGGGGCGGCGGGGGGGAGATAATGGGATTCAATGCTGGGTGGCTCAGAAACAGAAAACAACATCTTAAAAGCTTGGAGACACAGCTATGGAGAGCAGAAAAATACAGACAAAGCCACCTCCCATTCTAATCCTGAAACCCTGGCTGAATGCACCATTTTAAGCCTTAAAACCAAGATCAGTGACCTGCTATCCTGGAAAGCTTAAGTGGCAATACTCAGGCTGAAGCATAAATATGGGGAGGTATAGGAGAAGGATGGAAAAATATTAGCCTACAGACTAAGGAAGCAGCAGGCAGAACGTCACATTGCTGGCCAAGGGATGGCAATGGGAAGATACAAACCAGTGCACAAGCTATAATTACCATTATGAAACAATTCTATATCAAACCCTACTCCTCCTTCTCCAGACAAATGGATACCTCTCAAGTTAAATGATTTCTGTCTTCCCTTGACCTCCATTAACTTACTGTTGAGCAAGCTGCTCTCCTAGAAGCACCAATCACTAAAGCAGAAGTTGAACAAGGCTTGAAGGCTATGAGAAATGGCAAGGCTCCTGGAAGGGATGGATTCCTAGTAGAGCTTTGGCAATTATTATCTGATACCATCTCCCCCTTGCTCTGCTCAGTCTATAATGATGCGCTTACCACAGGCATCTTTCCACCCACCCTGCGTGAAGCTGTCATTACAGCCCTTCCCAAAAAAAGAGAAAGACCCTACCCTCCCCTCTAGTTACAGACCAATTTCTCTCATTAACGCAGACAGCAAGGTCTTTGCCAAAATCATGTCGGCCAGGCTGAACCCCCGCTTCCCTGCCTTAATCCATCCTTACCAGGTGGGCTTTATTCCCAGTCTATATAGTGCTGATCATATTAGGTCCCTGATCAACCTAATCCACATGCCAAATCCCTTCCCACTCCAGCAGCAACAATTGCCTTAGATTTCGAGAAGGCCTTTGACTCCCTGGAGTGGGACTACCTTGCAGAGGTACTTAAATATCTAGGCTTTGGGGGAAACTTTCTAGCATATATCTCAGCCTTTTACAACCTTCCAGTGACAAAGATCCTAACTAACTCAGCCCCTTTGGATCCCTTCCTGGTGGGAAATGGTATGAGACAGGACTGCCCCCTATCCCCCTTACTGTTTATACTGCGGTTAAACCTCTGGCTCTGTCCATCAGACAGCATCCCAATAACCAAGGCATTTTGGCAGGTGAACAAAAGTATGCCACACTCATGTATGCTGATGATCTGCTGGTCCCCCTAACAGACATAAGCATATCATTACCTCCTCTGTTGTCCCTGCTATCTGACTTTTAGTCCTATTCAGGCCTTAGTATGAATCAGGGGAAAATGGAGATCCTGCCCCTGAACACTCATTTCACCCCCTCCCTTACTGCCCCAACAGGCTACAATGGGACCCCTCAGACCTGACATACCTTGGCATTTGGATAACCCCTGACATAGCCAAAATATGGGAAATAAACCTGAAATCAATTTTGGCTAACATTAAAACAGAACTAGAAATATGGAAATCTCTACACCTTACTCTGGCAGGTAACATTTCAGCAATTAAAATGATCTCTGCTCCCAAACTGCTGTATATTCTGTCCCACATATCCCTGGACCTCCCCTCCAAGTGGTACAAGGTAACTGATATGCTATATGGCAATTACGTATGGGAAAATAAAAAGCCAAGGTACAGCTGGAATAAACTCTGTGCACACTGGAAGTAAGGCTGACGGTGTCCTCCGTGGATGGAGGTATATAAATGGGCTTTTAAAACTACCAAGACACTTAAATGATTTTTCCCTCTTACCCCATCCTCCTCACAATTACTCTATATAGAAAAAACCTGTGCTAGAACACACCATCTGACTGTCCTCCTTTATAAACGCCCTTCTAAAGCCTCCACAAACCACCTTACTATAGTCCACTCAATAAGATACAGGGCCAAGTTGCACAGGAAGCTCAAAATTGTAACCCCCCCAGCAGCTCTGACCCCATATGAGGAAACATGGGATTACAAATTGCCCACAGCCCGATTCTCTGGCACCACGGGGAAGCCAAAGGAATCATGTTGCTGAACGATATACTTTCTGAGCACTCAGTTGTTGTGGTAACATTTCAAACTCTAAAACAGGATAAAGAGATCCTGTAGAATGACTTCAGGAGGTATCTCCAGCTGCGTAGTGCAGCGGAGGCATACCAAAGGAAGCACCCCCCCCCCCCAATGGTGCGGATGTATTCCTCAGACGGCTTTCTCTTAACAAAGGTCTCTCATGCAAAATATATACAGCTGTCAGAAAAATTACCCCTTCCCAATCGAATAACTCGAAAACTAAATGGAAGCAAGCACTAAATATTAATATCTCTGACCAACAGTGGTGAGCCTGCTGGACACAGGGCCATTTTGCATACTCCAATGCCAAAAGCAGGCTGCTCCAAAATAAAATTCTTTATCACTGTTATAGGACCCCAGTGGTCCTACACAAAGCTAAACTACTAGACAACAGCACCTGCTGGAGATGCAGGGCTCAGGCAGGAGACTTAAAGCACATTCTCTGGGAGTGGTCCCTAATACACCCCCTGTGGATCAAGACAAGCAAACTTGTGACTGAAATTACTGGCACATCCATCCCACCAGGCTCTGCACTCTGGATATTAGGCATTCACCCAGGGATCCCTAGCCCCCCCCCAAGAAAACCATGGCTAGACCTTTTGAGCTTCCAGATTAAAAGAGTTATTATCTGCAGATAAAGAACAACAGAGATCCCATCTATAA
Organism: Neoceratodus forsteri; assembly: GCA_016271365.2. Lineage (NCBI taxonomy): Eukaryota > Metazoa > Chordata > Ceratodontiformes > Ceratodontidae > Neoceratodus > Neoceratodus forsteri. The sequence continues at coordinate 1,374,761,902 of CM028130.1, read as the reverse complement.
ATGAGCTATTGAGCTCTGTATCCCAAGTAGCCTCCCTGTGCCATCTGTCTCCTATAGTGTGAAATATTCTGGAATCCTACTACTCTTGCTGCAGACCCTTCCTAACATATTTAAAACCAAGCACTGGCATTGGCTAAATGGTTATATCAGGGGTCTTCAGCCCCCCAGGCAGTGACATCATTTCCCCTAATTTCCAGACCCCACTGAGGAGGAGGGCACCCCTCTATTGTTTGCTAGAGCACCTGTATTAAAAATAGTCATCTGAAGTCACACATCTTTATCATTGTCCACTTACTGTTTCTTTGTGGTGTTATTCTTTCTTTTTTGCAGGCAGTGAGAAGTCACCTCCACTAGGACTGCAAAGCTAGGCTCCACTCATACCTCCCTCTTAAAAGGACACTCAGCTTGCTTTTGGTAGGTGCATGTTATTTCATATGTTTGTGCATATACAGTACATCACAACTCTAGGGTATCCCATGAGGTGAGCGCATGGGGAAGGGCACTGTCCATAACAGCTACTCCTTCCTGGTGCAATCTCTCATGGCGATGGGAGGGTAGGGCAAACAGATGAAGGGGTGGGCTAACTGGGTGACAGGATATCGCTATGTGTATGTGCCCATGGGGGGAACAAGCACGGTGAGTGTGGGCTGGGACAGGGCAGATGAGTTATAAGGGGTGGCACTGCGGTGGATTGCCGAGCTGTGTTGGGGGTTGGGGTTGGTGAGGTACCAGGTTTAGGTCCAGGAGCTGGTGCAATTTTATTGAGTCTAGCCCAAACCTTTATTTTTTAATGCTTTCACCACCCCCCCCCCCAGACATGCACCCCCCTGGAGTTGAAAATCATTTAATAGGGGGAGAAAACATTAAAATTCATATCCCGGCACTGTTGTCCTGTATGCCAGGGTTGTCAGAGTGCTGAAAATGTTTTCAGCACTCTGTGCGATAACAGTGATCGCCTTTATGCATTCACCATTATCACATAGAACCCAACTCTGGTTGGTTGAGATTCTTGTCTCCTCAGCCTGTATGTAGTTGCATTCCACATGTACTAGCAATTGTTTCCTGTTCAACATGTTTATTTCTTGTTGTAAAATGTGTTTTGGAAAAATAAAAAGCATTAACCTCAAAACAAATCCCCAGAGGACTATGTATTAACACTGAGCCCAATACTAAAATTAATTGCCAAAAATTAACCAACAAATGGTACGGCATCAAAAACAAAGTCATCTGTGATTTCATGTATACCCTAATAGCAAATGTGATTGAGGAAAGACAGAACTTGAAATGAAGATCAATCAAGAGTAAAATAGTCTCAGGTTAAAATTGGAAGAAGCAGCATTTAAGCAAAATCTAGAGGATATTAAGAAGAAACTAAGAAAGTATGAGGAAAAACTGAAGAAGCAAAAAATAAAGAAGGTTCACAGAGACATGATGGATTACAGGAACAACAGTGTATACAGTTATAAAAAATATGTTCCTAAAAAAACATGACAGACAGAAGACAGCAGCACCAATACAGACTCCAGTTACACCAGGGCAGCAAAATATAACATTCCAAAGAACAGCCATTTTAAGTAAGGAATATACAGCAGCAGAGAGAAACAGAGAAAGAACAGGAGCAAGAGGAAATGTATGACTTCAGGAGCAAGTCAAATACTTCAGGGGAAGCAGACAGGGACCCCGATCTGGGAGAGCGGGTAACAGGAGGAATGGGAGGTTCAGGGCCCAAAATGCAGAGACTACAGATGGACAGGGGAAGGAAGACAGCCCCCTAGCAGAAATAAATCCAATTTCCATATTGAGTCACCATATGTTGTCAGATGTAGACATTGCCAGTTAGTAAAGGCTTATCTTTTGCCCAGTCTCAGCCTGTTAATCATTTCGTATTGGAAGCAGACCTGCAAATGTTTCTTAGAACTTTGCATTTAAAACATATATTTGGAGAAAAGGAAAGGACTGAACAGTACCAAGACACAGTACATATAGCAATAAACGTAAAATCAAACTTCAACCCACTGCCAGGCAGAAGTCATACTGTAGAAACATGTGCCAAAGTGGTAGAAAGGGACATCATGTAACTAATTAAAGACAGAAATTCTACTATACTAAAAGATAATAATCTGTCAAGAGAACAAAGAACAGCACCGAATAGCTTACAAAGCAACACATTGATAATGGTAAAGCCAGCCGATAAAGGGGGAGGAATAGTGGTTCAGAACAGGGGTCAGTACAAGCACATGTGGCTGAAATTGTTATCTTGTACTGTTAATTACACAAAATTAGACAGAAATCCCACAGAGTGTATATGTGGAACAATAAAGGAGATAATAGCTGCGTACGTAGATATCTGCTGGCAGGAAGATTGGAAGGAGTGTTATTAGACAAACAGCGCCCTTGACTCCCTACTTTTTTTTTCATCCTGAAGGTACACAGGAATATGTGGGACCCAGAGGGAAGACCCTTAGTTTCTGTTATAGGTTCAATATTCAATGTAATATCAAAATAAATTAACCTACAATTGTAACCATTGGTATAGAACATAAGTTCTGTACCAATGGTTTGCTGCAGAAGCTCGAAGTGAGACCAGCTACCCTACATCAAGGAGGTGATTTACTGAGTACATTGAATTCTTAATTCAAGGGCCTGTAAAAGTAAGTAGAAGTCAATGTTTTTGTCATCTGCTTTTGGGGTTGTCTTTACTTAGAGTAGCTTTAATTTGCCAGGAAGGTAATCTAGCTGGGAGAATATTTTCAGTCATTTGTGACTAGAGCTGTTACTGAAACTCTGTGAAAGAGCTGTCTGACAAGGGGAGGAGCTGAAGAAGGCAGGATGGACTCTGGATTACAAACAGGAGTTGAGTGTGGACTCTGTTTGCTGCAGAAGCTGAGAGGGAGAGCAACTACCAGCTACCTTTAACTAGAACTGTGCTTTTTCCCTGTAGTTTGCGGAAAAAAGTATTTTTTTATCTGATTGTTTTTTGTAGGCACCGAGTACCTAGGAACAACCCCTCCACCCCCATTCCCCAACCCCCCCTCCGGATGCTCTACCTTTATAGCGGAAGGCCAAGCCACAACTACTTAAAGACACAGGAACAGTTAAGCAGCACAGCATAAGCAGTAGCCTAGCTGGCATATAGGCAGAATTACAAAAGGTTGTAGTTATCAACTAGGACCACAAGTGCACATACAAGTGGAGGAGAGAGAAGCTGTAAGTCACTATAGAAGGAGAGAAAGTCAGGGAGAGAATGAGAAGGGAAAAAAGGGTTAGAATGATGCTGGGAGTGGTGCAGTGCTCTGGCTGTGATGCAGCAGTTTTCAGAAAAGCATTCTGGTTAATGCAGTGCTGCCCCATTTGCAGGCACCTCTCTGGGCTGAGGGTGGAGGTCGCCAGTCTCCAGGCTGAGCTGGCAGGAATACAGTCTCTGGGCTGAGCTGGCAGGAATACTGGGGACCTTCGCTCCCACCCAGATGTCACCAGGTCCCCAAACAGTACCACAGTGGCCACCCAGGCAGATGGCAGGATTGACTATGGTGCACTCAGGAAGGTTCAGGGGAGGGGGCAGAGACATATCCCCATCCAGTCCAGCTCATGAACCCCAATGCAGCATTGGAGGAATGGGATAGCCCAGCAAAGGAACCCGGGGCTGAGACCAGGGAGGAGGTGAGGGTCCTCTAGCAGGGAAACCCATTGGTGGGAGGAAGAGAACCCCATAGGAAGAAGAAGTTACTCCTTTTGGGGGACTCAGTTGTCCAGGGAATAGATTTGGGAACAGATAGTAGAGAGGAAAGGGAGGTAAAGTGCCTTCCAGGAGGCACAGCTTGGAGGAAGGGGGAGATCATCCAAAAGGATCACTAAAGCTGTGGCAAGGAGGGGAGGGCTGGAGGTCATGATCCACTTCGGGACAAATGATCTATCCAAGGATAAGGCAAGCTTGGAGCAGGTGAAGGAGGACTTTACAGTATTGGAAGGGTGCCTGGAGAAGGTAGCAAGCTCTGTGACATTTTTGCAGGTGCTGCCAGTCCATGGTGGGAAGGGGGGAATCTCTGCATTAGTAACTTCAACACATGGATGAAAGGCTGGTGCAATGAGGAGGGGTATGACTTTATTGGGGACTGGGTACCCCCTGCAGTGATGCAGTCCTGTACAGTGGGGACAGAGTGTATCTGTCTAGCAAGGGGAAGGTACTTGTAGCTCTCAATGAATGGTTTAAATGTTTTGCTAATGAGTCTTTAAACAAGCCAGGGTGGGTGGGCAACAGGAGCTGGGACCATCCCCACATGGTAGAGAAAGCAGAACAATGGAGTAGGAAGAGGAGTTGATATCAAGGTCATCGGAGTCAGGCATAAATGGAGTAGAAAAGGAATCAGGAACACAAGAGAAAAATATCAGAAAAGTGGGGAAGATGCAGAGGACCAAAAACAGGAAGAGAGTGGTCTGGCAGTAAAACTTGGAAGGTCATGGTGACAAATGCATGCAGCCTGGGAAATAAAGTCCCAGACATGGAGGCCTTAATAACTGAAAGATACCTGGACATAGTAGCAATAACTGAAACCTGGTACACAGCTAATCATAAGTGGGAAACAAATGTACCAGGATATGTTCTATTCAGGAGGAATAGGGAGGGCAAAAAGTGAGGGAGAGTAGCCATGTATGTCAAAGAAGGTATAATGGCAACACAGGTACAGAGCAGGCAGGGGGAGGCGAGGCACTGTGGGTCACCTGTCAACCTGGAAATGGTACAGCAATACGCACAGGGGTGATATACAGGCCTCCAGGACAGGGAGAGAAACTGGACAGGAAACTAGTGGAGGAAATACACGAGATTGCAATGAAAGGTGAAATTCTACTGATGGGGGATTTCAATATACCAGGTATGGATTGGAACACCAGTGTAGCTGCTTCAGCCAGAAGCAGAGGAATCCTTGATTCACTCCAGGAGGCTGGACTCAGTCAGCTTGTGCATGATCCCACCAGAGACAGGGCAATTCTGGATCTAGTAATGACCAACATGGATCAAATCACAGATGTACTGGTAGAAGGGCAACTGGGATCTAGCAATCACAGCATTGTGTTGTTCAGCATAGGGATAGAGACTCACTCAAGTCATGCTAGAACAAAGGTTTTGGATTTCAAAAATGCTGACTTCACTGAAGTGGGGACAGGTGTCAAAAGAGCTTGGAGAGAACAGGGGCAGGAGGGGGAGTGGAAGAACAATGTAAGCATCTAAAGGAAGCCTTACTAGAAGTAACAAACTGATGCATTGGATTGGTATCCAAAGGCAAGAGAAGGAGAAAGCCATTGTGATTCTCGAGAGAGGTGGCGGTAAAGGTCAAGGCAAAGAGGAAAGGGCTCAGCAAATATAAGGAGACCCAAAGGGATGACAGAGAGGAGTACCTAGAGTGTCTCAGGGAAGTGGGAAAGACAGTAAGGAGAGCAAAGACATGGTCTGAGGAAGGTTTAGCACAGTCAGTTAATAAAGGGGACAAGACATGCTTCAGGTACATCAGCGAAAGGAGGAAAATCAAGAGGGGATTGCAAGGCTCAAGGGAGAGGGAAGGGAATGCAAGGAGGGTGACATGGAAAAGACAGAAATTCTGAATAAATATTTCTTTTCAGAATTCACAGAAGAGTGGGAGGGGCAGGGGCCACTGCAGTATAGCAGTTACCAAGGGCGTGAAGAGATGGACAATAGTCCATTCACAGGAGAAAGAGTCCTGCAGGAGCTAACTAATTTGAAGGTGGACAAAGCAAAGGGACCAGATGGCATACACCCGAGGATATTAAGAGAACTGTGAAGGGAGATACCAGAACCTCTGGTAGCCATGTTCACCAAGTCATTCAACAAAGGGGTGGTACCAGAGGATTTGAGGAGGGCACATGTTGTCCCTCTACAAAAATCTGGCAGCAGGGAGGTGGTGGGGAACTATAGGCCGGTCAGCCTGACCTCAGTAGTGGGGAAGATCATGGAGACATTGCTTAAAGAAAGGATAGTGAGGCATCTAGAATCAATTGGAGCCCAGAATCATAGGCAACATAAATTCACAGGTGGGAGGTTACGTCAGACAAATCTGGTTGATTTCTTCCACTGGGTGAAAAAGGAAGTAAATCAGGGTGGAGCATTGTTCAAGTTCAAGTTCAAGTTCAAGTTTAGTACAGGAAAACTCCATTGAGCAAGCTCATTCACAAGAAGATCATGGTACATATATACAGGCAAGGACATCAATACATTGGGTACAAAAAAAGATCATCAAAGTAGACTTGAAAATATAAAATACAGTTTTACGTTCATATGGTACAACCTGCTCAACTTAGGGCATAACATGGTAGATGTAAACTACATTTTCCTGTGAACATTAGTACTCAAGGATTAGGTTCAAATGGGGGAGAGTAATAAAGCACCCAAGTAAATAGAAAAGTGAATAGAAAGGGAAAGAATGGAGTAAGGGAGGAAAGATATAGCTCAATAGGACCATGGCAGATACCAGTACATAGAGAGGGAATAGAGAGACATATAGATAAAGGAAGAGTCTTAAAAGCAGTTACATTTATCTCTGAATTAAGATGTAATTAGCTTTTTTTAGAAGCTAACAGAGAGAGTACTATACAGTTTCAGAGTGGCTTGAAGCTGATTCCAACGGGATGGAAGAACATATGATATTGCCCGTTTGCCAAAGGTAGTGTGAATCCTAGGCACATCAAGGGAAATATAATCAGATTTCCTGAGTAAGTACGCATTGCAGGAGATTCAAATAAGAGATGTAATATAACATGGGAGCTTGTTCAGAAGTATTTTCATTGTCCATACACCAGCATGCATCAGGCATCGAGAGGCAAGTGACATGCAGCCTAAGGTGGCATACAGGTCACAATGATGGGTTCGGTATGGAGAGTTTGTAATGAACCATAGAGCATGATGGTAAAGGACATCCAATTTATTTAGGCTTGAGGTTGCAGCTGATGTGTACATTAGGTCCCCATAGTCAAGAAGAGGAAGGAATGTGGCTTGGACCAGCCTAGTTGTAGTCTCCATTGGAAAGAGGGCCCTGTTTTGGAAGAAAAAGCCTAACCTGATTTTTACTGTTCTGGAAAAGTCATCAATATGGTGGTTAAAGGAGAGCTTATTGTCTACCCAAAGGCCAAGATACTTAAATTTGGAGATGACTTCCAATGGTTCGCCTAAGGATGTGATGATAAAGTCTTTGGGTAAGTCAATAGGGCGGACGAGGTAGTATTAAGAGTGAAGAGCATTGCTTTGGTTTATTTGGCATTGAGAAGGAATTTAGCGTTAATAAGATTAAGTTCAAGTTGAGCAAAGTCAGCTTGAAGTACATCCCTTAACTCCGGCACTGATCTGCCAGAGGCATACAGAACTGTGTCATCTGCAAAGAAGTGTAGCTTGGAATTGGTTATATGTTCATCCAGATCATTTATATACAGGGAGAATAGGATAGGGCCAAAGATGGAGCCTTGCAGGACTCCCCTGGTAATTGGCTGGGATGTTGAGAATAGGCCATCTGCTTTGATTTTCTGTGTCCTTCCTGAGAGATAGCTGGTGAACCACTGGGCAGTGGAGGGAGTGGCACCTAGTTTAGTAAGGCTAGTAGCTAGTAGTTTATGATTGACGCTATCAAATGCTTTACTGAGGTCAAGGAACACTGAACCAGTGATCTTCCTTGAGTCCATATCAGATACCCAATCGTTGGTGACTTTTGCCAATGCAGAGATATTGATATGATTGGTGTGAAAGCCAGATTTCACAGGATTAAGAAGTGAGGATGTTTCGATATGGTGTTTTAATTGAGTATAAATCAGTTTCTCAAGCACCTTGGAAAGAACGGGAAGGATTGAGATAGGCCTATAATTGTTTCGGTCCCATGAGTCCCCTGATTTAAATAGAGGAAGGATATGGGTGGATTTCCAGATAGAAGGAATTGTGGCTGTGTTAATAGAGACTGAGTATATGGAGAATGGGGGCAGTGAGATGTAAGTAGCCTCATTTTAGGAAAAAAGGTTCAAGACCTTTGTCACTGGCACTTTTCTTGGTGTCTAGGTTGATGAGCAAGTTTTCAACTTCTTTGTAGTTAAATGGGAGGAGCTGAAAGGGACAAGTTATGGTTGGGGGGTTAGTAAGACAGTTAGTTTGATGGATGTGACTGCATGCATAAAGTAAAGAGTCAAAGGCTAAGCCTGCAGTGAAAAAGTGGGAGTTAAGTCCTTCAAGGATTTGATGCTTATTTTCCACCACCCTCCCATTACTGTGGATCTTAGTTGGAATGGAGGGAGCAGCAGGACGTCCTTCAATAGACTTAATTGTCCTGCAGATTTTATAGGGATCCCCATTTGCTTGTTCCCAGGTGGAAACATAATAGTCTGCTTTTGCAGCACAGATGCTTTTAACACAGGCATTCCTGGCAGTTCTAAAGGCTTGCCAGTCAGCCTGACTCTTAGTTCTTCTAGCCTGAGCCCAGATTCTGTCCCGGTTAATGAGTGCAGACTTGAAGTCAGAGGTGAACCAGTTGTTTAAGGTGTTGCGCATTCTAATCTTAATGAAGGTAGCGTGCTTGTAGGCAAGGGCATTGAGGTTGGCATTAAGTATAGTTACAGCCTCATCGGCAGATTTAGCCAGATAGAGATCTTGCCAATGAATCACACCTAAGTCAGCCAAAAAATGAGAAGCACTGAACTTCTGATAGGATCATATGGATATAAGCTTAGGCTGTTGACAAGCTTTTGCTTGTGATCTTATGCAAGCAATGACCCCATGATCACTCATGTCATTGTGGAAGACCGCAGAATGAGAGATTTTATGGGGATGCATGGTTAGAATAACATCTAGTAGTGAGCTATTGGCAAAATTTGAAGTATTAATCCTAGTGGGTTTACTAACTAGCTGGCCAAGCCCATGTTCATCGCAGAAGGATTTTAGGCTAAGTGATTTTGGGGTAAGCCAGTTCATATTGAAATCCCCGAGAATTATCATTTCCGTATTGGCTGAGGTGATGAGAGATTTAAGGATATCTAGGATATCAGTGCTACCCGAAGGGGGCCTATAACCACCAATGACTGTAATACAATCCGTGGACGGAAGGTGGAGCTTCAGGGATGCAATCTCATAGTCTTTTGATTTTTAATTACAGAGAATGTTGCTGACTGAAAATTTAGATTTAGTGTAGACAGCTACTCCACCCCTCCAGACCTATATAGATTGTAGCCCAGGAGGGAGACTTGTTGGTCAGTAATGTTCTTTTTGAGCCAAGTCTCAGTAATAATGATTAAATCTGGATCTGTATGAGAGGCTTAAGCTTGCAGTTGATCAAATTTCTTAACCAGACTTAAAATATTGATTAGCATCATTTTGAGTCCGGGTGCAGCAGCAATTTCCATGGGTGAGGTAAGAGTTAGTGGAGGGCCCGGATTTAGCTCGACGTTACCTGAGCAGAGAGATATCAGTAGTAGTAGTTTCTTTAGGACACTTGTATAGGTCATGAGCTCTTTTTTCCTTTAAGGAGCGCCCACTGTTTGTTGGCGAAGATAACAGTTTAGTGCTAGGGAGGGATATGTTGAAATGCCAGTTGATAGTGATAAGGGTCAGTGCTTTAATTGACATAGGTGAGGGAAGTGAGAAGTAGAGGGGGGAGAAGCAACAAGAGTTGGTGAGGGGAGGAGGGTGAACTACATGGGTGGAGGTACAGTGGCCGGGGGTAGCATGGGACAGGATAGTAACCGCCCTAGCTGAACTAAGGCCAAACTTTTCAAAAGATACAACGGATATGTTACTTATTAATATCAGGATATTAAGGATGATGCAGGCCATAATTACGATAGTAATGGCTGTTGTGTGGCATGTTAGAGCCAATTTATTCCCCCATAAGAATGAGAATGTAGTAACGCAAATACTCAGATTCCTGTTCCTCTGCTGGTTAAACCATGGGTATAGTGCCAGTTATCTAGGATAGGGTTCTATAGGGCTGCTAGGTCAATTTATTGGGGATAGGTAAACTTAAAGTAATCAGGGCTTCAAATAGGGAAAGGAGAAGTGCAGGCAGGTACAGATAGCTGTAGTGGCGGGTCAGTGATAATGGTAGTTAATGCTGACACTATATCTTTCTGTGAATGGAGGGTTAGAGGAAGGGAAAGTACTGAGAGTAGTGGAGGGAAGCTGTAATATGGAGCTATTGCAGATAGTCAGCACTAGAGAGTAAAGGACTTTAAGGGTATCCGAAGGAGGGCAGAGGTCTCCTGGGATACGCTCAGATAACAGTAAAGTACCAATAAGGTTAAGACTGGCTGACGTAGGTGGGGCTATTACTGTATTTAATAGGAGGCCTGGGAGGGGGTGGTGGAGATGGGCGAAAAATCCATGAAGGGTTTAGTGTAGTGCAGAGTGCAACAGTACACTGGGTATCTGTTACCTAAAACCTCTATAAAGTCAATGCGGAAAGGCACTCCAATCAGGGGAGGCTTGGTCGGGTGTGCAGGCCAATGAGAAGCTGCCTACAGTTCGCTGCACCAATCGGAGGCCTTGGCTCCAAATTTTCTGTGAGAGGCAGCATCCAAGTTGTGGATCTGGGTTTCGGGACCATGGCGGCAGGTCAGGAGTGGAGCTGTGGTCGGGCGGCGGCGGCCCAGAGTGGACTGCTCAGAACAAAGGCTGCTTCAGGCGCAGGGTCCCTGGGTGGGAGGAAGGAAAATGAGATGGTGATTATAAGCTTTTAGAGATGAGGGGGTGGGTGGCTGGTGGCAGACTGTCAGCAAGGGGGTGGGGGTAAAGCGTAAAGCGCCTTAACAAAAGAGGACAATTTAGCTGGAGAAGGTGTGGGGTTAGAAGGAAAAGTAGAACAAAAGTGATGAGAGAATGAAGGCCACTAGGAGATAGGTTTGCAGAGATGGGGGGTAGGGGTTCCAATCCCAAGAGCAGAGTACAATCTAGTACAGGATTAACCCTGAGAGGAGGGCAGGAGAAATGCACTGGGGTAGAGAGAGCAGTTAAAGATACAAATAGGGGAGAGAAGAATTAGAAAGGTGTCTGAAAGGGAGCTGAATCAGATAATACAGAGCAATGCAGACTATGGAAACAGTTTTTTTTAAGCACATACAACAGCTGGCAGGTTACACTATCCCCATAATTTCTCATCGGTACAAGCGCGACACATGCAGCAGCTGGCAATCCCACTGTAATAAGTTATTCAGGCACTTATAACAGTAAAAAAGAAAAACCCCAATAACAAAAAAAAAATTAAAAATCTATGAAGGGTTCAGCGTAGAGCAGAGCACAACAGTACACTGGGTATCTGTTACCTAAAACCTCTATAAAGTCAATGCGGAAAGGCGCTCCAATCAAGGGAGGCTTGGTCGGGTGTGCAGGTCAATGAGAAGCTGCCTGCAGTTCGCCACACCAATCGGAGGTCTTGGCTCCAAATTTTCTGTGAGCAGCAGTACCTGAGTTGTGGATCCGGGTTTGAGGACCATGGCGGCCGTTAGGGAGTGGAGCTGTGGTTTAGCGGCGGCAGCTGGTGGTGGCCCAGAGAGTGGCCGATCAGAACAAAGGCAGCACTTCAGGTGCAGGGTCCCTGAGTTGTGGATCCGGGTTTCAGAACCGTGGCGGCAGTCAGGGAGTGGATCTGTGGTCAGGCTGCAGCAGCTGGTGGTGTCCCAAAGAGCGGCCGCTCAGAATGAAGGCACAGCTTCAGAAGCAGGGTCCCTGAGTTGTGAATCCAGGTTTTGGGACTGTGGTGGACCATGGTGGACGTCGCTTACCTTGATTTCAGCAAAGCCTTTGACACCATCCCACATAGGAGACTGATAAGCAAGCTGGGTAGGCTGGGCATGGGAGACAAGGTAATAAACTGATATAGAAACTGTCTAACAGACAGGATGCAGAGGGTGGTGATAAATGGGGTGCAATCTGGGAAGAGGGGGTGACCAGTGAGGTGCCTCAGGGATCGGTCCTGGGGCCAGTCCTGTTTAATGTCTTCATTAGCAACATTGCTGAAGGGCTGGAGGAAAAGGTCTGCCTGTTTGCAGATGACACCAAGATCTGTAACAGAGTGGATACCCCAGAGAGGTGGAGAAAATGAGGAGGGACCTGGGGAAGCTTGAAAAATGGTCTGAGGACTGGCAACTGAAGATTAATTCAAAAAAGTGCAAAATTATGCAACTGGGACACAGAAACCCTGAGAAAAGCTACAGGGTGGGGAGGGGAGTTGCTGACAGTCACAAAGGAGGAAAGGGACCTGGGGGTTATTATTTCAGATGACCTGAAAAAGTCAAAGCAGAGTGCAAAGGCAGCTGGGAGGGCCAGTGGCACGCTGGAGTGCATAGGCAGGGGTATCACCAGCAGAAGGAGGGAGGGAGGTAGTGATGCCATTATATACAACTATGGTCAGGCCTCACATGGAGTACTGTGTGCAGTTCTGGAGGCCCCACCTTCGTAAGGACATTAACAGACTGGAGACAGTCCGGAGAAATGTGACTATGATGGTACAGGGCTTGTAACACAAGACAAGACCAATGAGGTGAGATTAAGGGACCTTCATATGTACTCGCTGGAAGAGAGGAGGAAAAGAGGGGACATGACAGAAACATTCAAGTACCTTAAAGGTATAAACAAGGTGCAGGGGGGAGACATTTTCCAATACAGGAGAAGCACAAGAATGAGTGGGCATGACATGAAATTGGAAGGTGGAAGGCTAAGACGAAATGTGAGGAAGTTCTTCTTCACAGACAGGGTGATAGACACATGGAATGGCCTGCCTCAGGAGGTGGTGGGAGTGAGCACTGTGGATGGATTCAAGCATGCTTGGGAGAGGCATGGGGAACCATGAAGGCACATCATTGGGTGAGTCAGAAGCAGTAATCCAGTACAAGGGCTTATGGGCAAACTAGATTGGCCAGGCAGTCCTTATCTGCCAACAATTTCTATGTTTCTGTGTTCTATGTGAGTACTTATGTGCGCAATGCTATGGACATAATTAGGAAACTGCAGAAGAGATCAGATGCTCATATCCAAAAGGGGAGCTTTCAGGTAACATGAGATATCATTGACTTATGCACCTTGATACCTCATACAGAAAAGGTATGCAGTATGGGTAAAATGTTGGATACCCGACATCAAGGTGTTAAACCAAAGACAAGAGTATTAAAAGAACTGGCTCAATTCATCCTAGAAAGAAATTATTTTGAGTTTGATGAGATATTTTGCAAATCGTCATGTGGTACTGCCATGAGCAGTACCATGGCACCAGCATAGACAAATGCATATGTAAACAATTTTGAACTGACTCAGGTGATATGCCAGACTGCTAACCCCTATCATCTGTATATCAAAGTATAGATTTAATATATACATTATATTTTTTTATCATCTGGACTGCTTACAGAGGCCTAACTGCTGGTTTCCTACAGTATTTAAATTCTAGAAAAGAAAACCTAAAGTTCACAATACAATATAGTCAAACTCAGCCACCATATTTGGACTCAGAGTACAAATGACAATAAAATAATCACAACACTTTTCAGAAAGCTAACAGATAGAAATACACTGTTGCAAGGAACAAGTTACCATGAGCCTAGACTCATTCAGAGTACATGTACTCAAAATTGACATGAGCCAAAAGAAACTGTGGGGATCCCAGTGAGTTTACTGGTCAATAGACTCTGATGATCAATAGAATCTGATGACACAGAAGCAGAGATTTAGGGGAAGGGAATATAAAGCTAGTACACGGAAAAAGGCAGATGCAAGAATTTCATAGAAAACTAGAAAGGAGCTTCAGTGGATGAAATAGCCAAGGATGAATGAGGAAAGATTAGTTTTAGCTACCAAATACACCAGTAGGTTTAAAGAGAGAAGAAAAATCATTAATAAACATTGATAGCTCATAGGAGTGGATCACAAGGGAGTCGAAACACTCCTGAATAAACTGATTGTGGCCTCAAAAAGAGTACAGAATCTGAAGGACAACTGCTTTTAGCACCCCTGCAGCCCGGGCTGATTCCCTGTGGCAGATGTTCAGTTTGTGGACATACTAGCAAGAAAAGTGTTTTCAAACATCTGAACACAGTCATGGAATTTCAAATCAAACAACACAGGAACTTTAATACACAAAGAGTCATATATGCACTCTAGTATCTGGGTGACCTGCTGTATGTAGACAAAACCAGCAGAGCTTTGAATGTATGGGTACAAGAACAGAAAGTGACATCATGAGGTCAGATGAAATGTACCAGTTGCACAACACTTTAAAGCTGCAGGACACCATAAAGCATCCTTATGCTTCTGGGGTCTTGAGCAGGTATTACAGTCACCAAGATGGGCAATTACGTCAATAAACTTGAAAAGACAGAAGTGTGCTGGACATTCAGTATTAAAGTACTGGACCCATCTGTGGCTATGAACATGGAAACATATTTGCTAGCATGTTGGTAATCGGAAAAAGGTGAGGCAGGAAAACAGAGTCTTGTGATTCATATGGTACATGTGCAGATGATTGTACTTTGCTGTAAATGTAGAATCATTAGGATACATATATTTATCTAGGAGTTAACAATGGCAAGCATAAGAAAAATATTGGGGTCTACTGTATGTGATAATGGCGAATGCCTAAAGGTGATCACCGTTATTGCACAGTCAGAGTGCCAAAAACATTTTTGGCACTATGACAACCCCGGAGCACAGGACAACTGCACCAGGAGAGTTTTTTAATGCTTTCTGTGGAAGGGCTGCACCACCCCACACACCCCCCTGGGGGGCTTCACCCCCAGCACCCCCCTAAATAAGGATTCTCAACTCCAGGGGGGGTGCATGTTGGGGGGGTGAAAGCAGTAAAAAAATAAAGGTTCGGGCCAGGCGCAATAAAATTGCACCAGAGCCCAGAACCGGTACCTCACCCACCCCAACCACTAGCCAACCCCCGACGCCACTACGCAGCTCGGCCATCCACCGCAGCACCAACCCCAACAGCCCCTCCGCCTCTCCCAGCTCATGCTTGCTGTGCTCGCTCCCCCCCACACGAACATACAGATACCTACATCCTGTCACCAAGTTTGCCCACCCCGTCATCTGGTTGCCCTACCCTCTCATCGCTGTGAGGCACTGTGCTGGGAAGGAGTCCCTGTTATGGACTGCACCCTTCCTTATGTGCCCACTTCATGGGATACCAAAATATTGGTATAATACAAGAAGAAAGTAACAATAAGTAAACATATACAATCAGGTGTTATAAAATTAAGAAGAATAAGCTAATGTTCTTGTGAATCTCCATCAGAAAGAGAGTTTTAAAACAGAGCTGTAGAACTGCTTGAAATAAGCTGCAATTTCACTAGCTTGAAATGGTAGTCACTCTACTATAGGCTTAATTAGCTGAACAAAATATTTATCAAGTATAACAGCAAAAAAGTAGAATAAAGAACCAACTGCCCTATAAAGCTACCTGGTACCATATACTTTGGACTCTTGCCTTAAATTATATAAATCCCTGTGCAACCACTTTTCTTTTCTGGGGATCCAAGGCCTAGGGTGCCTTCCCTCCAGGCTTGGAACTTTTTTATTAAGTGATGGTTTTAGACTGGAGTGCCTCCTCACTGCAGGAAAAGGGAATGTCTCCTTACTCTGGAGGAGAAGGTACAGTAATGTACAGAATACCAGCATAGCAAATTAGGTTGCCCATTATTAGCCAGGTAGCACAAGCAATTGAAATAAAGGTTTCTTGCTGGTCTAGGCATGAAGTGTACACTGAAACTCTTTATAGGATAAAGGAGTAAAATCATATAGTTTACCCAAACGCAGCTGATTGGTGTGGTGTCAGCCTGAAGAGTGAATTGAGAAGATTAGCATGAATACCTTAAATGCCTTAAGGCAGAGTTAGGTTAATCAAGTAAGGAGCATTTGCAATGTAGTAATGGAATGCAATGGATGTCTTGAAACCATGTAAGTTGTGAGGTTAAAGTATTTAGGCCTGGATGACTGAAAAGCTGTTGAGAGAAAGGAGCAGGCTAAATCATAGTTTACATAAAAGCATGCCCCTGTTGCTTGAAACCACAATGCCCCACTGAGACAAAACAGGTCCCTGCCATGGGAATAACAGTAAAGCCACAAGCTGAGCACCATGAGATCAAACAGAAAACATTATGTTGCTAGGGTAGGACCCCACCCCTGCAAAAAAATAAAGGCAGCATAAGGAAGCATGAACCAGCACATATAACGACCATTCAGCGACACTCCCACAATGAAGACCATCACAGCGACATTGTCGGCAGCCACTGTGATGGTTTCCACTGCCCTGACACTGGTGCTGGGAAGGTGTTTGCCCCCATCCCTGAACCAACTCCAAATGGAGTTGGTAATCTATAGTGTGGAGGGGTGCAGGGGCAGAGCCCCCTGCATGGTGGGTGCTGGGCAAAGGCCCCCACAGAAAACACTGGCACCATATCCTGAGCGACAGCAAAACACCATTTGGCAGTGTTCTGCTGTCCCTGTGCCACTGGTCAACATAACATTTTTCACCGTGGCATAGTGGAACTGAACCAGCAATATCAGAAGTGACTGAGCAGCAGGCAGAATGCAGGGAGGAACACAGAATGAAATTTATTTTCTATACAAGAAAGAAAAATGCCAAACTGGGGCATTCTGAATATGAAAAAGAAGAAGTTCAAACTGGGGTATGCTCAATACTAGAAGAAGAATACCAACCTGGGATATTCTCAATACCAGAAAGAAGAATGGCAAACTCAGGTATTCTAAAAACAAGAAAGAAGAATTCCAAATTGGAGTATTCTCAATACCAGAAAGAAGAATTTCATACTGGGGTATTCTTAATACCATAATGAAGATTGTCAAACTGGGGTATTTTCAATACCAGAAAGAAGAATTTCAAACCGGAGTATTCTCAGTACCAGAAAGAAGCATGCCAAACTGGGGCATTCTCAATACCAGAAAGAAGGATGCCAAACTGTGGTATTCTCAATAGCAGAAAGAAGATTTACAAACTGGGGTATTTTCTTTTTTTTTTTAAACGTTATGTTTATTGTTTTACATAAAGCAACATATAGTATATGATTCAAGAATAGGACATTTGAGATGTCACTTGAAAACAATGAGTGCACCACTCCTCTTAATAATTAGAAGTAGTGCCTCCCACTCTTTTTTTATATGTCATAGGGAGGATACAGTATTCATTTCTAAGTTAAATTAAATCCACCTAGGCTGATTTTACGCCCATGAGCTGCATGGAAAAGAAACAAAAAATGCCAATAGTTATTGTCCTGAAATTACCCAGATACCAAAGACTAAAATATAAATAAATAAAATAAATAAATGTACTCACCTATAAACATAGGAGGGAATTACACCATGCACTCTCCCTGTTATGCACCGATGGTGCTATCCACAATGAAATGCTGTAAACAATAGATGAACCTGTAACACATCTGGCAACTTATTTATATGTCACTCGTTAATAAATGATCAACAGCAATGGGAATCCTTGGAAAAAAATCCCCCTGCCCCACAAAAAAAAAAAAAAAAAAATCAACAGCATTTTCTTATCTCCTTGCTGTGGAAACACTGTGCGCTGACAGCATCACAGATTGGCAGACTAAAAATCTAGAAAATAAACAGCAAATATGGATAAATGGATGTCCAAAGAATAAAGCAAAAAAATCCACTTTAGTCAATTGGTTTAAATTCCCTATCATTCTTAGTCAAGACAATGTCATTAGGCAAACCAAAAAGATAATAAATCAGACACTCTCATGATGAGAGCGATCTCCCACCAGCTAGCTAAAGTAAATGTCCATGGGAAATAATATCCTTTCAGGCCTCTCCTTCATTCAAGGAATCATCTTCCTGAGTAGCCCTGTTGTGTTCTGGACAAGTGTGTTTCTGGCTCTATTTTAATGCCTCTGAAGGGTCAGAGAAAATGTAGATCTTGCCCTCATGGATGATCCTCAGTCTGGGTGGAAATAACACCCCATGTGGGATCCTGTCCTCCCATAGCACAACTCGTACTTCATCTACTTTCTTTCTTTTTTGCCATGTGGCATGACTAATGTCAGGGCACGTCCATATAAGTTGCCCATCATATAGGAGTGATCCCTTTTGTCTGGCCACTGCCAACAAATGATCTTGAGTGCCCATTCCATCCGTGACAATAACTTGGGGCCTTGGGATCCATCTGATGACCTCTTGGCATGATGCTGTATGCTTTTTGTGAACCCTGAACTTTGTGGGCTACTTAACATACTAACATACTAAAATGCCAGCAGAATAGGCTGAATGGTCTTTCGCGCCTGCTCGTTTGGTCAGCCTCCACCCGGGGAGCTGACCTTGCTGCCCCCTCACCTTTTCTGGCTTCTCCCTTCCCAGTTCAGGATATTCTTGCTGCATTGGATTTTGCTTCCAGAACCCTTCCCCTGTACCTGTCCCATCCCCTCTTGAACCCCTCCACCGTCTCTGCCTCCATCAGCCCCCTAGGCAGCACATTCCATAGCTCCATCACCCTCTCAGTGAAATAGCACCTCCTCTGACCCTTCAGAGATACTTCTTCCCCTAATTGTTGCTGGAGACAGTCTTGCAGGAACAAAAGTAAATGATCACCCTCAGCTACTTCATGTAATCCCACCAGATGTAAGTTTGCAGCTTGCACCTGATTTTCAAGAGTTTTGAGCCTAGACATAAAGTGGTTAGTCTCTCGTACCATTAAGGAGACTGCTTTCATGGCTGCTTCAGCTCACCAGGTTGTTTCAATTGCGGTTGTTTGAACTGTTTCTAATATGGTCTGTAGGGTGACCATCTGATTCATCAGGCTATTACATTTATCTGCAAGTTCAGCTACTGTGTTGATGAGTTGGCTAATTTTTATGCCTATCATCTGGAGAGTTTATTCCCCAGCATTGGATGGGGTCTCTTCCCCAAGGCCTCGCACTAAGCCTGTGATAGGAGCTGACGGAGTATTTTTGGTTTTTGCTCCTGATCCCTGTGGCTATTCCTTCAGTGGATTTCCCATCTTCACCTTGATGACTTCTGAAAACTTTCTATGCAGTTTCTGAGGAGTTTGCTTTCATAAAATAATACTAATTTTAAATGATATTGCCAGTGTTGTCACAGAGCTCAATCAGTGAGCAGCCATTTTGCTTGGGCTCCACAGACCCCCCAAACTTGGGTATTTTCAATACCAGAAAGAAGAATGTAGCTAACAGCTTCTAGCAGTAATTAGTTATAGCATCCAACAGTTGCTGAGGTGAACAATTAAACAAGCATAGGTATTGAAGGAATAGGCAATAATGCACAGAAAAACAACAGTAATAATTGCTTGGTACAATTTCATTTAAGCAGGCTTGAATCCTATGGAGAAAGTTATATAGCATTGCAGGATACTCAGGTGTGATTCCCACTGAGTGCAAATAAACATGTTAAAGCAGATTTAAATCCCCAAAAGGCTGTATGAAAACCATGGGTTCATGTAAGGAACCTAGAGTAAATAATGAATTAATTAGCTATGGAAGCAGGAAAGAAACCTTAAGGGAGCATAGTGCCACTGAGATAAACTACGCTTTGCACAGACTGTAGCAAGTTAGGGTAAAAGAGTGAGTAGCAGCCAGCTGGAAGCAGAGCCAGGACCAGGTGCAAGCAATTAAGTGAAGCACAGGAGGCAGCAACTGCAGTGGGAGCTGAAACTTGCAATAATAATAGCAGAAAAACTGAGATTTGGTAGAAGCCCAAAGCACAGGCACAAAAGAAACACAGTGCAAACAAAGGAAAACAATATACTAAGGAAAAGCTGAAAGCCCCAAAGGAAAACACAAACCAAAAACATAAACAGTGGACAGCAGAAAAACAAGCACACAAGGAAGCACACAGCAGCCAGAAGCAAAACAAATACTAACAAAGGCAGGAGAAACACATGAAAGCGTACAGCAAAAACCAAGTGGAGTCCAGAGGACAAACAAACAAAGGGGGAACAAGGCCCCAGGCAAGGCTGCAGCATGCCCAAAGTGAGAAGACAGAACAGCAAAGCCTCCAGCTGGCAAAGAAAAAATGCTTCAGAAGGAGGCTGAGAAAAACTGCATATATAGCTCAGAAAAGGGGCGTGGCTGGTTGCTCACCCATTGAACCATAGATGTAGCCTTTCAAATACCATCACAATAAAAAGTGGTAAAATGTCTTACCCATACAGTATATAGTTGGTAAGTAATGCAAACTCATCATATGGAGAAAGTAAGGAATGTCCTACCATAACCCATACAACAGCATCACACCAGAAAACTGATGAACAGGAACTGATGTTTCACATCATCTCTGCTAGGCTTTTTCAGAGTTATCTTGCCATTCTACATGCCTCTACTTACATGCTTATGTAAATTGCATGTTACAGTAGCAACTAAATATATTTCACCGTATCAATATACAGTGCATTAACTGTGCAAAACTTAATAAACTATGTACCTATAATAGACACTAAATGACTCTACCAAGTGGAAAAAACTAATCATCAAATAACCCCAGATGTTAAATCCAGATCAGCATACTACTGAATGGACCATTAGCTAACAATAGGAGATTATTTAGTGTAGATGTCCATAGGGTAAAATCAGCAGTGTTTTCCTTATTGCCAGTCCATATGGCATACATCTCAATGTACATAAAACACCATTTCCCAATCTGGCATATCACTTTATTTATTTTATTTTTTTATTTATTTAGTTTTTGTTGACCAGGTAAGTGCACTAGAAAAATCCTGCCTATTTTCAGGCATGACCCGGGGAGGGGGATACAGATGAATGCCAACTGACCTTGAACCAGATTAAGCTTTTGGTGGTATTTTTAGTGAGGGAAATTTGGTCAGGACACCGGGGAAATTCCCCTGCTCTTTTCAATTAGTACCATGGGATCTTTAACATCCACCTGAACTACCACCAATCCAGGCAGATGGGACCTCGGTTTTTAACATCTTCTCTGAGAGACGGCACTTCAGAAGTGCAGCACACCTCTCATGCTGCACTACAGTGTCAGTACTGGGATATTTACCCAAGTGCCAGATGTGGGAACTGAACCCACAGCCCTCTAATCTCCTGGCCTCAGAGGCGAGTGTGCTACCTACTGAGCCACTGACACTGCAATGACATAAAGGACAGGACAGCATGCAAGCTGTCATGTCATACAGAAAAAAAGTAACATGCTATAAGTCAATGAAATACTATATGTTGCATTACAAATTGTAACAATACATCTGACCTCTCTAATGTAATACAAGCCCCACAGATAATCCACAAATATCTGGACAGAAACACAACTGACAAGTAGTGCTGTTACTTTTTTCAATAAATGAAAAGGACAATATAATTACATAACTGGAGCATGAAATATCCCTGTTTGTGTTAAAGAGTTCCTGGTAGACTCCCCACTGACTAGCTACACATTAGGGTGGTCAGTGTTCACAGTTGTCTAGCAGCAAGGTGCACAGATGCATACGCATCAACATGTACAGCATTGTGATGTTGTCTGGAAATTCCATGGGCTCAAACGGGAGTTCAGTGTGGCTAGGTGATCTCTCTGCAAAGACACCATTAACATGAACACTGAAATAAGTTGTAAGGTAAATTTTACTGAGTCTTGAATGAAATAGCACAATGTGAAATATATTGGTAAAGAAATGAACCTAACAGCCTGAAACTTATTTGTTAAAGTGAAAGATGACATTTTGTCTAAACAAAGTATTGGAGAAACTAAAATGCACATACTAAAACTTTGCAGAGAGGAACTACCTATTTGGGAGATTTGCCCTGGAAACTATGTCACCTATGTAAAAATAGTGTGCAATGGTGGTGGTGCCAAAGTCTGATCATCATCCTGGGCTTTGGCTGCCGGGGGTATCTCTCACCTCCCCTGGTCCTTCAGCTGGGTCCCAGTATACTGGGATCCCAGCATCACTGTGCTTGATGCCCAGGAGTTTTTCTAGATTCTCCTGTTTTTTGGTCCCCACCCCTGGGGGCGCTGGCTTGAAGGACTAACATCCAGACTGATGACATGCTCATGCATGCTGTAGTCAAGTGCCCAGCAGCATCCTCTCCTCCCCGACTTGAGAGAGCTGTGTGCACTACCACCCATGCTTCCACTGGGAGTAGTGCTATGGGTGCTATCACTGGCCAGAGTGTCCCATCCCCCTTGAGGAGGACAGCATCCATTGGGATGCTCAATCCTCCTCCCTCTGACCAACCCCCGGTGATCGAGGCCTGTTCACAAACCCGGGTCACCGGCATGCTGCAAGGTGTGGCGTCCAGTGCCTCAACCTTCAACGTCACTGAGCTAGTTGACTCAGAAGTATTTTTTATGTTTTTAGAGCATTTAAGTCAAAGTAAAACATTGTAAAAAATATTGCATTATGTTAGGACTGGAACGCAGCAGTCAGGTAATGCTTTGTACATACTAACAAGCAACATAAAATGTATGTACAGTATATAAACAAATATCAGAACATACATTATTGCATAAAATACTTTTCGTTTTTATTTTAGCAAAAAATGAATTAAAAATCCCCTTGAAAGTCCCTACAAGACTGCGCTTGTTAAATAAATGAACTGAAAAACTATACCAGTCTGTGTTGAGTGGCAATGATTTGCTGAAAAGCTTAGAAGCTACCACCACCACCATTCAAGATAATACAGAGCATTGAACTTTTGAAGGCACAAGACTACAAAAAGAGAAGTCATTTCACTACAGTATGTTCTTTTCCTCCTATTCAGTAAACCTTGCAGGTAGGTTTGTTTCCAAATTACCGTATGTGTTTCTCATCTACATATGTAACCTCATTATGTTTTTTGAAAGAAAATAGGGGTTGTCAGTATAGCCTAGAGGTTAGAGTAGCAACCTGTGAATGAGCTTTGTACATCCATCAGACCACCTGTGTTTGATTCCCACAACCTCCTCTGGCATATTGTGTGACTCTGAACAAGTGACTTAACCTTCCCTAGTACTCCCGGATCACCCCTGAAAACAGACACTTGTACCTAGTGGGAGAAACATAAAAAAAAACACTTGCATAGTTTTGGCAGCTGGTGCTTATTAAAAACTGAATTAACATAGGAAAACACAAGCGAGAACACTCTTTCAGTGAGATAAAAAATAAATTATACAATTCAAGATTAAGAGGCAGAATTTGAGAGGTACAGCTCGAACTGTGGCACTTCCGGACAATAGTGAGTCCCTTTGTCCCATAACACCGGGATTCGAGCCATGCCTTTTGAAATCTGACTTTCAGTCATGAGTCAAGTACTTTCTTTTTTACCTTACTGAATGAGTGCAATCATTTGTATTTTCCACTTGTGCCTAATGGGCCTTACCTAGCTCCCAAAAGGATAAAAAAATGTGCAGAATGGGTGATAGACTAAAAAAAATAATAATACATTTTCTTATTTTGTTGTAATTTTTGTAGAAAATTTCTGTTGTTTTAAAAGTCCCCAACACCCACCAAAAATGTTTGGTATGGCACTGAAGTCCATTCCAGGTGTCAGCATAAAACTTTCCCACCTGTGATCAGAAATGTGTGAAGTTCTCAAACTTTGCTTTGAAAATTATTTGGGGACATTTGCCAGCTTTTTAAAGTGCCAATTGTCTGAAATTTAAAGCAAGTGAGTGGCACTTTTCTAGCAAACTAATGCAAATTTGTAGGCAAAGTTGCCACTTACAATGACTTTCCTTGAAACAGTGTAATTTTGCTTGGAAAACTCATTGTGTAGTATCAAAGTGGAAACTTTGCAAAGTGATTCACCAATTAAAATGTTGCCACTTCACCAGAACATTGCCAGTGATGTAAAACATTTCAACAACTCTACCAGTGATACCCCCTAAATCTCCCCAAAACTTTCCCCAGTGTTACATTACACCTCTTCTTTTCTCCATCCTTTTAAAAATAATTACTGTTTTCTAGTGGCACTGTCTTGTCTATCACTCATCTGGTTCCAAACGCTCCCTAGTGTCCAGTAGCCAGCATCTCCATACTTCTGTCCCACTACAAGCATTCCCTGATGTCCAGGGGCAGCCTCACCCAATCCCTGTCCATCCTCCAGGCATATCCTTGTGTTCAGTTGCACCCCCTTGTCACCTGATATAGCTTCCTCAAGTCACAATATTACCATTCCTACACCCACCTACACCCTCAAAGCCTCCTCTCTTCCCATTATTTATTTATTTAAAAGTTTGTGACAGGTAGAGGCAAACTGATCCATGGCTCAATTCCAGGTGAGACCTGGGGGCATGGGAAGGGGAATATGTGTACAGATGTAAACTGAATTACAGAGCCATATGTTGGTGGTATTTTTTATTTTCATTTCAACATGTATACATTTCTACACACTGTTATTGATGTCTGTGATCTGACTTGAATACCTCTTACCCACATTCTATATTAATATTGTCTGTTTTTGTGCACCTCTCCAAACCACACGCATACATTAATTCCTCAATCCCAGTGCAGGGCAACAGTGCTGAGCAAATCCTTGTGCAAGTCAAGCTAATAAGGCTTCAACAGAACACTAGGACAGACATCTTCTTTCAAACAGGCTAGTACAAATGGTCTAGTGTATGCTGAGAATGACCAGCTACAGGTACAGTATGTGTTTCTTCCTGTTGGAACTCCTCTGTATAGTGTAGTCATTGCCTCAGCCAGGTACTAAGTCAAAGGTCCAAGACATGGGACATTCAGAGCACACAGAGTGAGCATACCAAAGAGGCAGTTTGCAGGAAATTAGGACATGGTATCCATAAAAAGGATGGTAGAAAATATGTTTCTAAATTGTGGGGAGTTTGTGCATTTCTCCAACCAACACAGATACTCTAAAGACTCAAAGGCTTGCTTACCAGTATTAAGTTTTTAACGAGGGAGTCAGACCTAAAGCATAACAGTGAGTTGCCATAGGCAGATTTCTATTGCACTACATTCCAAAAAAATCCTTGAACTGCAAGTCATTCCATTCATAATTGCTGAGTGTGTTTGCATGGTTCCATGTGATAAAGTGAAGTAAAAAACGGAGCCTACAAATAAGGGTGAAGCAGTAATAACCCTGCAAAAATGGCAAACAGCACAATAACACTCCACAAAATCTGCTCTGATTCTCTTTGTTTTCTGCTGGGGAATCCTCCATCCTCTGGTTTAGTCACTCATTCCAGACCACACTCTTTAATGAGGTAAGGGTCATTCAGGATGTTGAAGAGTGTTAATAAATCTCCCCCTAGTTTATGGGTCTTTACATCATAGAGGTTAAGGTTATCTAGCCTATCAGAATAGACTAAAGTGCGTATGTGAGATAGTAATTTAGTGGCCCTACTTTGAATTGGTTCTATAATTTGTATATCTTTGTTCAAATATGGTGACCAAAATGATGCAGCATTAATCCACATGAGGTCTTACATACATTGTGTACAGCAGTAAAATGCAAGCCCAACTTCTATTAACAAATGCTTTTCTAACTAGATAGATATATAGATACTTTATTTCTATAGTGCTCCTTTCCAGAGACTCAGAGCACTTCACAATCAACACAATTCAAAAATTTTAAAAATATACTAAAATACAATTAAAATCAGCACCATTTTCCAATCAAACATAATAAATAAAACTATCTATCTAATCAATCCCAGTAAATTCAATTATCTAAAAATTAAAAGCCTGATTAAATAAATAAAGTTTCAAGCTTGTTTTGAAGGTATCCACTGAGGGTTCCTCCAGTAGCTGTTTAATTAGTAGATTCCATAGGGTAGGTGCAGCCACTGAGAATGCTCGATCGCCCGAGTGGTGCAACCTCATCCTAGGAATATCCAGGAGACAACCCTCAGTGGAACAGAGAGCCCAGAATGGGCTGTGGGGCACAAGGAGATCTTACAGGTAGACTGGTCCCCCTTCATGTAGGGCTTTATAGGTCAATAACCTGACCATGAAGGTAATCCTCCACTTAACTGGCAGCCAGTGCAGTTCACGGAGGACTGGTATGATATGATCATACTTACGCACACCCATCAATAATCTTGCCACTGCGTTCTGCACCAACAGCAGTCGGGGAAGGTTACCTCCTGATAGCCCTAGATATAGGGCATTGCAGTAATCCAGTCTGGATGTTACAAAAGCATGTACTAGTGAGGCTAGGTCATCGGGGGGGGGGGGAACAGGTTCCGAATCCCAGCAATGTTCCTCAGATGATAAAATCCACTCTTAACAATGGCTGACACCTGAACATTAAGTGTCAAGCCGCTGTCAAGGATCACACCCAGATTCTTCATCTGTTTGGATGGGGTCAGTGGCAAGCCCCCAGTACAAGACTAGGTGGTCTCCACAAACCCCCATCTCCCTCACAATGCCACTAGATCTGCCTCTAGCACATCTGTCTTGTCTGGGTTGAGTCTCAGCCAGTTATGGGACATCCAAGTCCAAATCTCAGACAGGCAGTTGTTAAATATAGAGTCCGCCATCTGGTTGCTTGGTGCACAGGACAAGTATAGCTGGGTATCGTCTGCATAGCAGCGAAAACCCAGTCCATACTGCCTGAGTCTCCCAATGGCAGCATGTACATTGTGAATAATAAGAGTGACAAGACCAACCCATGCAGAACACCACAGGTAAGAGGCTTCAAGCTAGATGAGGCCAACCCCATCACTACCCTCTGCACTCCATCTTGTATGTATGACCTGAACCATTTGATGACCTTACCGGATAGGCCACACCAGAACTGCAGTTGGTCAAGTAGCACCTCATGGTCCACAGTGTCAAACACCGTTGAGAGATCCAGGAGCACCAAGATGGAATGGTCTCTTCTGTCTCTAGCCATTTGAAGATCATTAAGCACCTTCACCAGGGCGGTCTCCATATTATGCCCAGCCCTAAACCAGGAGTGGAAAATCTCATAGGTGGAGGAGGAACTGAGACGTTCTTCAAGGTGACTTGCCACCAATTTTTCTATAACCTTCCGTAAAAAATGGGAGGTTAGAGACTGGCCAGTAGTTGGTGAGGCAGTCTGGGTCCAATGAGAATTTCTTTAATAGGGGTCTAACCAAGGCCTCTTTCAGGGCCAAAGGGAAGACCCCATTCCTCAAGGAACTTGGGACAATCTCGGCAACAACAGATGCAATCAGGTCCATACGCCCAACCAAAAGTTGTGTTGGACCTGGGTCCAGATCACAATGCGTTGGCTTCAGTCTCGAGACAACCCTTGTCACCTCCTCCAGCCTAACTGGATAAAACTCAGACCAGACAGGAGAAGAGTTCTGCAACATCACATAGTGAACCCCACAATCCCTTTGAGTGCCAGCGGAGGAGATCTCAGCTCTGATAGTGAACACTTTGTCGGCCAAAAACAGAGTGAACTCCTCACACCTAGTGCTTGAACCTGCTCCCTGTACATGGAGGCAGGATGTAATAACCCATCTACCATGCAGAAGAGCTGAGCCAGTCTGTTTCTTCCTGCAGCAATCTCCCTTGACAAAGATTCTGCCTTCTTATGGGCAATTGCACCCTGATAATCCTTATAATGGGACATCAGGGCCAATTTTTCCTCCATCAGGTCAGATCTCATCCACTGTCTCTCTAACCTCTGATCCTTATTGTTTAACTCCTTGAGTTCCCCATCATACCAGGGAGGCCTCCTATGAGTAGATAAGGGTCAGAAATGAATTGGTGTGATTGAATCAAAGGTGGCTGCGATATGATAGAAGGCTACTATTAGATCCGTGGGAGACCCATCTACAGTGATCTGCATGGGTAAAATCTTTATTAATAATAATACCTCAATTGCTTTTAGATTCTACTGCTTTAATTGGGCACATGCTATTACTATAAGTGGTGTAAAGTTTTTTTTTCCCAGAATGAATAACTGTACACTTCTCAGTATTATACTCCATTTTATTGTTTTTCGCCCAGTTATCAGACTTCATCAGATCCTGTTTGAAGTCATGGATTTTAGGTGGGGTATCAACCTCTGAGCAAATCTTAGTATTGTCTGCAAATTTTATAGTCTTGTATTTCAGACCATCATTTATGTCTCTGAAAAAGATCCCAAATAAGATGGGGCCCAGCATTGAGCCATGAGGGACTCCACCAGTTACCTTAATTTCATCTGATAATTTACCAGCCACTCGGACTTGTTGACTTCTACTGGACAACCAAGAGGATATCCTCTCAACAATAAAGGGGTTTAAACCAAGTGTTATAATTTTCTTTAAGAGCAGTTGATGTGGGACCTTATCGAAAGCCTTTTTAAAGTCGAGAAGTACCATGTCCACCGGGACTCCCTTATCTATGCTATTACTGATGTTCTCATAGAAGGAAATCAGATTGGTGGCACAAGATCTGCCCCTTACAAAACGATGTTGTGTTTGGTCATCCAGATTTCTCTCCCCAATTTCCTTATCAAGTGTATGCTTCAAGAGTGTTTCCAAGCACTTACATATGATTGAGGTAAGGGTAATTGGCCTGTAGTTACTAGCTATATTTCTTCTCCCCTTTTTGCATATCGGTACTACTGTAGCACTCCTCCATTCCATTGGTATCTCTCCTGATCTTTATGATTTATTAAAAAGTATAGTGAGGGGTAGTGATATTTCAATAGAAGTCTGTCTTAGAAATTTACTATTAAGGGAGTCACGTGATGCAGAGCGCCGAGTAGCATTCTCCTCCACGAGCTCCTGCCCCCGTTCTATTTTATACTGTTTAAACTTCAACTCTGAAGCAGTGAACTATTCTAATTGCTGTAGGAACCTTCTCTGCAACCAGTGTTCACTCCACGAGGGTTAGATGGAAGTAGAAATGAAGAAAAGCTTCCCTAAACATACCCCTCCAGCAACTCCTGAGAAGGCCCCGAAGAAGTCCAAGGCCTCTACTGTACTACAGACACAAACTACTGGTGCCGGGAATGTAGATTCAGAGCCTCTTACCCTCGCTAGATTTCTCGAAGAATTTCAGCCTTTTAAAACTGAAATACAGACAATTGTGGGGGAACTCAAAAGTATATCCAATGCTCTAGAATCCCTTTCGTAGAGGACGTCAGACAATGAGGCTCATATACACTCATTGGAGCGCAGACAAGACCAACTCAATCCAGAATTGGTGGCCGTGAGGCAACGACTGGCCAAGATGGAGAATAAAGTGGAAGACCTTGAGGGTCGTAGCCGCCGCAACAATGCGGTATTAATAGGTTTGCCAGAATGTGAGGAAGGTGCAGGCCCGATTAAATTTGCCAGGAAATTCATAGAGAGAGTAGCAGGTCCATCTCCATTTGGCTCTGACTATATAATCGAAAGATCCCATAGAGCACTGCAACCAATGCCACCACAAGGAGCTGCCCCTAGGACCTTCATCTTCCGATTTTTGAATTACCAAGAGAGGCAGCATTTCTTATGTAATGCATAGGAAACCAAGGATCTTATGTGGGAAGGAACCAGGCTAAGGGTCACGCAGGATTTACCCCTGTCAGTGCGCCAGAAACAGGCTACTTATCACTCAATAGTCATAAAGCTAATAGCGGCAGCCATCAAGTTCAAAATGAGTTACCCTGCCAGATTTCAAGTGCTAGTGGCAGGTTCCTGGACAACATACGAAGATGCGGAGTCCACAGCTGCTGGCCTCAAGCTTGCATTTCCAGAGTTATTTCATACTCCCTGAGGTAGGGGTCGGATATGGTTGAATGGGAACCTAAGTAACAGAGCCTATTGCACTGACATGGTTTTAATTAAAAGAGTCTGGCATCTGATGGGGGCTTTGCTCGTTGTCCCTGAATGTTTGTGCGCATTATCCAAGAAGCGGGGGAGGCCAGTGGTACTGCTTGCCTTGACCGTTTTATGAACTCAGTTACGTTTGTACCAGCTGGTCTCTCAAATAAAAGTAAGATGAACTGTAACAGCTCTACCAGTACTGCGCTGTACCCCCTGAGGTAAAGGGAAATATATCTCAGCCGATAATTTTCCCTTCTTCTTTTTCCCCTTTCTGCAAGAGGTGCAAGGCTTGTGTTAATCCATCCAGTTAATTTTGTGCCTTTTGGGGCTTTCCTCGTTATCTCTGGAGGTCTTGGGACCTGTTCTAAGAAGCTGAGGAAGCTGTGAGAGCGGTTCACGCAGTGTTTTAAGGTCTTTGTTTTTTGGACTTTATGTTTTCGCACTTCAATCCAGATCTGTATGAGGGAATTTAGAAATGTGGGATCATGCAGCTTTCCTCATAAGTGTATTATTGCTACCTGCTTTGTAACCCGAACTTGTAGCATGGACCTTTTGCCACTAGATGGCGCCAAAGACTGTATGTTGTGCAAAATCACACAGACAGACTTTATGTTGGGTTTACACTGGGAAAGGAGTTTCGGCAGATGAAGATGCTGTGTTCTCTGATATTTTCTTGCAAGGGGTTACAGGTTTTGAATTTTTATCTCTCTCCTTTGATATAGGTACAAGGAAATAATGACTGAAGTGGGTAGTTAACATATGCTTTATTTGGTTATGTATAAAATGAGGGGGGATTAGTCTACTAGAAGCGGTTTTGGCTAGATGCCTTTAGGTGAAGATCTCCCTCTTTCTTTCGTCTGATTAATAACGTTAGGACAAATGCCTTTTCGCATGGTGTGAGTTCTATTTCGTGGTTTGTACAGTGTTTAGGTCAAATTTCCTTCCTCATGCTGCATGGCTTGGAGGGATTAACATTTTCCATGGTTCATACATCTGGACACTGGTGTACTTAAATAAGTGATGTTTAATTGAAGTTATTTACTGGTTTATCAGGACAGAATTGTTTTTAGTATTAGAATAGCTAAACTAGTTATTGAGGGCGGGAGGGGCTGTAGGGGGATGTATAGGTGAGCTGTTTATCATGTACCAAGCGATATGGGAGTGGGAGTGGGAGGGTTGGGGCTTACCAATTGTTATTAGGGTTATTTTCTTGGGAATTTTATATCAGGTTTAGGGGGAATGGGTAGGGTGGGGGTGGTGTGCAAGCATATATACCTAACAAAGGGTAGTAGTAAGATCATACACAAGTGTAGGTGGTATTTTATAAAGCTTCCAAGGGTTCCAAAGGGCAATGGCTAGGAATATTCACTGTATCACCTGGAATGTTAAAGGGGCAAGGCATAAGACCAAACAATATAAAATTCTGAAATATTTAAATCATTTAAAAACAGAAATTATGTTTTTACAGGAGACGCACTTGCTCAATGTTGAAGCCAACAAGATGAGGCGTCAACAGGTGGGACAGATTTTTGCTGCACAAGGCACTACCCAAAGCAGAGGGGTCATGATTCTTTTACATAGATCGATTCCTTTTCGACCTCTCCAAACTATTTCTGATCCTTTAGGGAGGTTTTTATTTGTAAAGAGTAAATTACATACTTTTGACATTGTTTTGGGTAGTGTCTATGGTCTTAACATGGATACCCCAGGGTTTTTTGTCAAAATATTGGAAGTTTTAAATCCATTCCTTGATATCCCAATGATAATAGGGGCGACTTTAATTTGGTATTCGATCAGTCTGTAGATAGGTTGGGCCGATTCCGTCAAGGCCTCTCACCGGCTCAACGGGCCTTCAAGGACCTGTTAGACTCCACTGGGTTATGTGATGTGTGGCGTGTGCTTCATCCCAAAACTAGGGAATACACATTTGTTTCGCAAGTACATGGCACCTCCTCTCGGATCGATTACATTTTTATTTCCCAAATTCTTCTACTGGGGGTTTTAGATTCCAATATTGTTTCGGGCCCACCATCAGACCATTCCACAGTAACCTGTCGATTATTGGTGGCATCTTTACCTAATAAGGGGAGTAGATGGAAGCTGAATAACCAAGTTTTGAAGGAACCAGATAAGGTTGAATATATAGCATCCCAAATACAGCAGTTTATGGTTCTAAATAATAATTCTACAGGGCAACCCGATATGGAATGGAGGGCTCTTAAAGCTTTTTTGAGGGAGATTATAATTGGCCTAACCTCGAAAAGGAGAAAAGAGCGGGAAAATAAAACTTCCCATCTTTTGTCCCAAATCAGGAGTATGGAATCCCATCTTTCCCCAGCCTCATTGAAGACTTTTAAGCAGGACCTAGTTAAATTGAGGGATGCTTACATTGATCTGTTAAGGGAGCAAGCCAAATTTGCCATCTTAAGAACGAATGCAATCTATACTGACCAAGGGGAGAAGGCTGGGTGGATGCTAGCAATGAGTGTTAAACAACAAGAGTCCGCCTGATTCATCACTGCAGTTCGCTTTTCAGAGGGTGACTACCTTAAAACTTCACCCTCAGAGGTAGTAGACGAATGTACCTGTTATTTTCAGGATCTATACAGTCCCATGGTAAATCCCCCTTTAGAGGAGAAACTGCAAGAATATTTGAGGGATTTATATTTACCCTCCCTCACCAATCAGCAATTGTCTCAGCAAGCTATATTAACATCTGCTATTTCTGAGGATGAAATAGAAAGGGTAATTAAATCTCTTCCATCTGATAAAACCCCTGGCCCAGATTGGTTTACTTCTAACTTTTCTAAAGTTTTTTCCAAGCAACTGATTCCCATTTTATTACCACTTTTCCATTTTCTTCTCTCTGGCCAAGAGACCGACCCCTCTCTTTTTGAAGCCCTGATTGTTTTACTGCCCAAGCCAGACAAGCCACGTGACCTGGCCTCAAGCTATAGACCGATTTCTCTACTTAATCATGATATTAAAATTACTCGCTGATCATGTGAATGCAGTTCTTCCTTCCATAATAGGGGAGGAAAAGGTTGGTTTCGTGAAAGGAAGATCATCAGTTGACCACCTGCAAACTCTGGCTCACATCTTTTCGGCCTCCAGGGATGCCACTCTCCCAATGGCTCTGGTCTCCCTGGATTCTGAAAAGGCTTTTGATAGGATCTACTGGAACTATTTGTTTGCAGCAATGGAGACATTTGGTTTTCCCAGGAAATTTCGGAACTGGGTTCACTCATTATATTTACTATCCTCAGCCAGAATTTCCTGCAATGGGGTGATTTCAGATCCGATTAAATTGTATGTGGGAACTAGACAACTGTGTCCCTTGTCCCCGCTGCTTTTTAATATATACCTAGAGCCCCTTATTTGGGGATTAACAAAAGCCCAGGATATCTCAGGTATTTCCCTAAATGGTCATGTAGTCAAGGTAGTAGCATATGCAGATGACCTCCTGTAGCAAATAACGAATTCAGTCACATCCATCTCCCCTATTCTCAAGATAATAGAGGACTTTAGCAAGGCTTCTAATTATAAACTTATTATAGGAAAAAACTTGGTTTTTCCCTCTTAATCATAGAGTCTATAAACAAGAAGTTACCACTTTTGGGCTTGCGTGGAAGTCTGACTCTATTAAATATCTTGGAATTATTCTGACACGGAATATGGTTCAACTTAAGCAGTTAAATTTAGACTCTTTGATTCATAAAATAGACCAAGATCTTCACAGATGGACCCTACTTCCTCTCTCTTTACAGGCAGCATTAACTTAATTAAAATGAATGTTTTTCCCCGTCTTTTTTAACCCCTTAACATGTTGAATATTGGGCTTCTGACGTCTTGGTTTTAAAAAGTTCACAGTATGATTTTCAATTTTGTATGGGGGTACAAAAAGTCAAGGATGGAGTTCCACAAATTAGCCGCACCCAAGGGAAAAGGAGGGTTAAGACTTTCACATCTGGGGCTGTATTATTGGGCCAGTCAGGCCAATAAATATCTTATGTGGCTGGCGGCGGACTAATTATTAGCCCAGTCCTGTTATGCCCCAGCATGGCTAAGAGTAGAATTAGCCATTATTAAAAAGCACAGATACCTTCCCAGTGCAATGCTATATACCAAATTAGGATCCCTTCCCATATCATTACATAATTCTCCCATTGCAATATCGATTAAGGCCCATACTCAACTGTGTGCTTTTCTTAAATATGATAATACTAAGAATTTATCTCAACCCATAAGAGGTAATCCTAATTTACAATTAGATAATAAACCCCTGTCACCCAATTGGCTTCCTCAGATAGGAAGTTGTCAGCTTGAAGACCTTATCACAGCTGATAGGCATTGGTCTTCTTCAGCTGGAATCATGCACAAGTTTATGATACCTGGTATAAATATTTTCAAGATTTACCAGCTTTGGCATCTCTTGCTAAAAGTATTTGGAGTAATCCCACCTCCTGGAACTAATATCCGGTTTCAGGCCACCTTACCGGAGCTGGCCGGCTCGCCTCACACTGTGTCTAAGTTATACAGTCACTTATTTATGTGGGCATACCCTGACAACTTTGCCCTGTAGTTTATTGGTCCTCTCTTTTTCCAGATAAGTAGTTAGACTGGTCCCTTCTCTGGCACAACTGTAGCAAATTTTTGTTACAGGATAGCCTTAGGCTAATGCAATTTAAAATCTTACACAATATTTATTATTCCCCCACAGAAACTGGTTAGGTTGGGAGTTCTGTCCTCTCTGCTCTGTACAATATGTAAGTCGCAGCCTGGAGACCTTCTTCATATCTTCTCGGAGTGTCCCAAAGTTGCTGTACTATGGACCACTATTAAACATAGAGCTGACCCGCTGCTAGGACCTTCAGATTTGTTCATACCTGAAGTATGTCTATTGGGGGATTTCCCCTCTAGTTCTGTGGTGTGTAGAAAATATCACATGGCTTTAATTTCCTTGTCTATTAAAAAAGTGGCCCTTAGACATTGGAAAGATTCAGACAATTTGACTTATCTTGAGTGGCTCCAGGAATTCCTCACTAATCTCAGAATGGAGAGGACTATTGCAAGCCTTTCTAATAAAACTAAGAAGTTTAACAAGATATGGGGCCCTTTACAAACCCTATACACCTTACAAGGTTGAAACACACATTTGTTATAGTGTACTCTGCAACTTTATTTGTATAATGCTGCGCTGAGATTTTGGGGGGTTATGAGGGTGGGGGAGGGAGGGAGGATAAGGAGAGAATGAATCATTATAAAATTTGAAGTTGTCTTACTTTCATTATGTCAAGTCTGTTGTGGATTTGTTCTCTGTATTGAAAACCTTAATAAAAGTTGAATTGAAAAAAAAAGAAATTTACTATTAATACCATCTGCTCCTGGAGAAGATTTATGCTTTAATTTTTTAGTACCATGATGTCTTCATCTGTAGTAACAATATCAGACCTTATGTTATTGTGAACTGTATCAACATGATGGTCAACTGCATTAGAGAATACTGAACTAAAGAAATTGTTAAATGCATTGGCAATATGCCTTGGAGATACTAGTCAATCTTTATTTTCTGTTAGTGGCCATATTTTAATATTTTGTCAGGAATTGTTTCTAATATAGGCGTAGAAAGATTTGGGGTCTTTGTTTATGCTTAATTTAAATTCATGTTTATTTCTTTCTGCCCTTATCACTTGTTTTGATCTTTTTAATACCATTTTATATATATATTTTTTGTTTTGTTCACTTTCATTATTTTTATAATGTACTTGCTCATATCATGGGATGCCTCCTCCCATTACCGATGGCCATGTCCATTTGAAATATATTGCTCACATTGCTCCTTAGCCCCTCTGTCTAAATTCAGCCAATGTTCCCAGACCATCTTGGTAAAATGTCTCTGATTTCCAGTGAAAGAACAAATAATGCATTTTGAGAGGAAGAGAAGGCCCCTATCCTGGCAGGGTCACAAAATACAATATTTCCTGGACTTCTCCCAGGCACTTACCAAGCAAAGACAGGCATGAACTAGGGCCAGACACACCTTAATGAACATGCAAGTGCTATATAACCTTAGGTATCCTGCTACATTATAGATTATGCAGAATGAGCTCCCTCACTCATTCTTTTCCCCAGAGTTGGATGAAGCCTTTATCAAAAGATTATGGCCCTCACCAGGGATAACAAGCTCAAAATGGAACACCAGGTGGCAACTGGTCCTGATCTGAAGAGGGAAGAGCTTTGAGCAAGATGGTGCAAGCATGTAGGAGCTAGGTAAGCTCCCATAGCTCCCCTCGAGGTATGTGCTAGCATATCAGCTATGATTGTACCCAATGATGCATGAGTTTTTCAGTGCTGAAATGACTTGGTAACAACCAGCTTACTTTCTGCTTTTAAGGCTGGAGCCAGTAACCAAACTGAAAGAAACAATACAGCATGGAAGTTACTTTGGGGGCACAGGCAACAATGCCCCCTAAAAGGAAGAAAAAGCTTCCAAATCATATGTTAAATGAATTAAGCAACTTCGAATGCAAACCTGTGTAAGGGCGAGTACAGAGAACAGAAAAATTTTTTAAAAAAAGTGGAGTCAGGTAAATCTAATAACTACAAAATCCATTTTGCCACTGGAGGAAAGTGCAGAGGGGAGCATGGATGACCTGCAGGCAGAAATGGCTGGAGAGAACATCAAGCAGGTAATGGCTCCTATCTTTCTAAAAAAAAAAAAGACTCCAGTAATAATAAAAGAATAGGTCTTGCAAAAGAAAATGCTCAAAACTTGCAATAAAATACCAAAGAAACCCAGCTTGCTGAACTTACCAATATTGCTTCTGCTGGTAAGTAAGTAAGTGAGTAAGTAAAAGTTTCTTTTAAATGCTTTTTCAAAGATCAAAGCGCTTTACAAATAACAATAAACAAATCAAATACAATATTAATAGTATAAAATTATAGGTCATAGCTTTTACAAATAAAAAAGTTTTCAACTCTGTTTTAAAACTCTCGACGGTCAGGCAGCTTTCGTATCCGATGAGGTAAAGAATTCCACAAGGCAGGAGCTGCATATGAAAACGCACATGCTCCAGATGTTTTCAAACGAACCCTGGGAATCTCTACAATCCCTCGTCGGTGGTTCGGAGTGAGTGAGAGGGGCAGTAGGGAGTAAGGAGATCTTTCAGATACTGCGGTCCCTGTTCATGTAGGGCTTTATAGGTCAATAACCCAACCTTGAAGGTGATTTGTCATTGAACAGGCAGACAATGTAACCTGCACAGAACAGGCGTAATATGACTATGCCTAGATGTTCCAGTCAAAAGCCTGGCTGCTGCATTCTACACTAGCTGCAGGTGATGAATATCAACCCCCGGTGGCCCCAGGTAAAGGGAAATGCAGTAGTCAAGGTGAGTGGTCACAAAGGCGTGGACCAGTGTGGGAAGGTCAGTTGGAGGAACCAGGTGTTTCACCTGGGCGATATTCCTCAGATGGAAAAAAGAAGACTTAACAATGGCTGACACCTGTGATTTCAGAGTCAAACCGCTGTCAACAATAATGCCCAGGTTAAGTACCTGGCCTGAGGTCAAGAGCTGGGCACCACCAAGCCAAAGGCCTGATGGTACTTCAGCCCTATGACCCACCTAAAAGTGATCTGGGTCCACAACCAGAACCTCGGTCTTATCTGGGTTTAACCTTAGCCAGATGGCGCTCATCCAGTCATTAATTTCAGCTAGACAGCTGTTAAGCAGAGGGATTGCATCATCCTGACCAGGAGTAAAGGACAAATACAGCTGGGTATCATCTGCATAGCAGTGAAAACCCAGACTGTAAAGCCTAATGATATCTCCTAATGGCAACATATAGACTGCGAACAACATGGGTGCCAAGATGGAGCACTGTGGTACCCCACTGGACAGAGAGACAGTATCAGATGACTAAATCCCCATAGTGATATTCTGAGTCTGCCCCGTGAGGAAAGATTGAAACCAATGTAGAACTGTACCAGACAGTCCACAAAGAAAACACAGGCACTCCAACAGCACACCATGGTCCACAGTATCAAATGCTGCAGAGAGATCAAGAAGGACTAGAATAGTGCAAGCCTTTCGATCTCTCGCAATTAGGAGATCATTTAAAACCCGGACAAGGGCAGTCTCAGTGCTATGTCTTTTCCTAAACCCCAACTGGAGAGCTTCAAAGATGTTGTAATTCATAAGATGGCCATCCAACTGTATCGCAACCACCTTTTCAATAACCTTACCCACAAAGGGCAGGCTAGAGATAGGTCTGTAGTTAGCTGGAATGTCTGGATTCAGTGAAGGTTTTTTAAGGAGTGGTCGAACGACCGCCTCCTTTAAGGGGGTGGGGAAAACCCCTTCCTTCAAAGATTTCCAGACAATTTCAGCAAGGATCAGGCAGATAACATCTATACAACTTAGTAACAGTAGTGTAGGGCCCAGATCTAAACTACAGTTGGTAGGTCCTGCAGTCTGGATAATCCTCACAACATCCATGAATGCTGGCCTACTAAAGTCAGACCAGGAGACACAAGGGATTGCTTCCTCTCAGTGACCACCACAACTCCCTAAAGAGAGAGAGCAGGACGGATGCCTGATCTGATGTTGGAAATATTATCTGTGAAGAATCGAGCAAGCTCATCTCACTTCACCTGTGAAAAATCTCTTCCAGACTGCAGACAGAGTGGATTGCACAATCTGTCGACAGTCTGAAAGAGTTTGGCTGATTGATTCAGCGCAGCAGCAATCTCCCTGGACAGGAATTCTGCCTTCTTATGGGTGATTGCTGATTGATAGACTCTAAAATGGTCCATCAATCTAAGTCTGTCAGCATCCAGGCCGGACTTTCTAGCCTTCGTCCAACTCTCCTCAGCTCCTTCACAGTACCGACAAACCATGAATATCTTGGGTGCTGAGTGAGTGGACGAACAAGAACAGGTGCAATTTGATCCAGGGCATCACCCACAGCTTTATTATAGGCAAGTACAAGATCCCCTGGATCCATGCACTCACTCGGAATACCCGATAGGTCCATAACCGCTGAAAGGCCTTCTGGGGTAACTCCCCTTAAAAGGTGATATTGTACCATCTCTGTAGGGACAGGCCTATTTAGGGGTGCCCCAAAACTAAATCTTATGGTATGATGGTCTGTCCACACATTTGGTTCCACCCCCAAATATGCGACCTCCAACTCCAGTAGGAACACTAGGTCCAATGAGTGACCCCCTACATGGGTAGCAGAGGTAAACACCTGTGTAAGGCCTAACATTGTCATAAGTTGGAGGAGATGTTTTCCAAAAGGTGAGATTTCATCATTGACCCAAGTGTTGAAGTCGCCCAGTATTAACCACGTGGGCGACTCCAGCGCTACATCAATGATGAAGTCTGCCAACTCCTTCAGGAATTCTCCACCATCACTGGGTGGTCGTTAGATGAGAAGAATCCTGAACCATGCACCTGCTCCCAGAATACACTAAAAGGATCTAGTGACACCCACTTGTACATCCACAAGACCCAGCTCCATTCTAAAAAAGATGGCTACACCCCCACCCCTATGATCCAACCTTGTGCGGTGTATTACCGAGAACCCAGATGGGGCAGCAGAAGCCAAAATTGGGCCTGCATTTTCATCCAACCAGGTCTCAGTGATGCATACCAGATTAGATGTTATGACAAGAGCTGCTATAATAGCGGTTTTGTTTTTAATTGACCTGGCATTACAAAACAC
Source organism: Neoceratodus forsteri (assembly GCA_016271365.2). Classification (NCBI taxonomy): domain Eukaryota; kingdom Metazoa; phylum Chordata; order Ceratodontiformes; family Ceratodontidae; genus Neoceratodus; species Neoceratodus forsteri. The sequence goes on along the minus strand of CM028130.1, from coordinate 1,374,722,481 downwards.
TACTCGGGTTGGATGGCATTTTGAGGAGGAGCGCAGTACCGGACCACAATTTGCGGAGCCCTTGGGTATGGGAATCAGGGAGGGAAAACCCCTCTCCTGAACCCATTTCATCCCAGGGCATCTCCTAGTCCCCACTACCTCGATCAATCGACCCCTTTCCATTCTCCCACTTTGCCCAGACCATACACCATTCAAACGCCTTCTCACTATCCCCAATGAATGACATTTGTTGTAAACTTCAGGTGCCAAAGGGGAACAATGAAAAGGATGGAAGTCACAAAGCAAAGTGGGAGAATAGCTCCTGACCGTCTTAATACCTTCCCAGCACATTTCAATAAACAATCATTTATCTAAGTATATCCAAACAAGCAACTCAACAATCTCAATGTACAAATTTAACTCAATAAATTATTATGAAATACAAGTCATATCTCATAAAATCCTGAAATGGCAGTTATGCTCAAATTTCAATGTTGAAAGTTTTAAAAAGGATTAAGGCCTCTCCCTTGCACAATCCAATAATTAAATTCAGATTTTACTCTCACTAAAATCTACAGAATCTAATAGACAAGGCAATTTGATATGCTTATAACCCATTCAGGCATTAATAAAAAAATATATTGAGGGGTTTGCAGGGAAAAATAGTTGTCAAACTAATGGGGAAACTTCTACCCCTACCGGGAACAGGACTACAGCCCCCAGAAAGGGACCACTCACCAGAGGACCCCACTAGCAGTCCTAGGAGGCACTGCTTCTCTGTGCCCACCCTCTGGTAGACTGGGATTAATACCAGCCATTCCAAGCCCAGCAAGAATAACAAGACAAACAAAAAACTGGTGATCAGTTAGCCAAAAATGTCTACTCATTCCAAGCAAGAAAAAATATGTTGCAGTAGATATGTTGAAGTCCTCAGAATGTTGAAAGTCCAAGGGAGCAAGCCTTGATTCTTTACAAGGAAAGGTGTGGATTACTGGAGAAGGCCAACACCAAGCTTAAAGCTTGTGCATATGGAGGGACTACAGGGGAAATGAAATCTTTGGCTACAGAACACTTGGACGGTGAAAATGAGATCCTGAAAGAAAAAGGTGACTTAGTATGGGAAAATCTTTCAATCCAAAATTCAGTAAAAAAAAAAATAACAGATGTTCCCATGGAGGGGGGTCCTACTATTACAATTCAAAAGGCATTAGAAGGGGCTAACAACAATATCATAAGCCTAATCCAGATGAGTGCTTTGAAAGAACAAGAATTGAAAGAGGTGGTTAAGGAGTGAACAGCTTCACAAATAAATGAAAGGGACGTTAAAAAGAATATGGTAACATCAGATAATCATGTTAATGGAAGCCGTTAGGGAGGGTGTGTGGGCCAGGACAGGGTAGAGGTACTACAAAATAATACTGCTGTGGTTGCAAAAACTTCTCAAGAAATAACTACTGTAAGTCCTCTAAAAAGTTTACAGTTTCTTTAACTCTTGTTCTAGATCAGACTCCAAGCAAGAATACCAAGCAGGAAATGATCAAGATTCTGCTTCTGTAAATGAAAATGAAGAGGATGAAGAAAGGCCACTCCCCCTCGGGCAGACTTGATAATGAAACAACTTTTTTACTTGGAAAAGAAAATGTCTGAAGCAAATGAGGGAATGTATAACAAAGTAGAAAACTTGCATGCAACTATTAATTCACTACTACAAGAGAACCAACTTAATAAAAAAAAGATTTAAATGAAGGCCAGAAAAGAATATCAATTTTGGAAGATGGTGCCCTTAAAGAGGCAAATTAAAAGTTTGAAAGATTTGCATAAAGTAATGTCTCCTAAACTTACAGACTTTGAATCATGAGCTTGTTGCAAGAATGTGAGAATTTTGGGAATTCCTGAGTCATGGGACAAACAAAAAACTAGGGAATACAGTAAAAAAAAATATTAGCAGCTTACACTGACACAGATCTTTCCAAGGTTTCTTGTGATAATAATGAACCCCAGGGCCCACCTCAACCCATAATTGCCAAGTTTTTTAAAACCAAAGAAAAGGGACTTTTGATGAATGCAGTCTATAAGAAAAAAAATAATTACAATGATGGAAGTTACTATAATGATCTACTACTATAGGATGTGTTATAAGAAAGAAGAAAATTTTATGAAATTTGGAAAAAACTATGGGTATTGGGTATCAAATCAACCTTTTTTCACCCAGCTAAGCTTAAAGTGGCCCTTAATGGAACACTATAAGACACATCTATGATTCACCTGAAATACCAAAAAAGGACTTCTAGAAAAAAATTGGAAATTTTGTATGAAACATGGAGGTGTCTTGAACTCTTGACAAAGTATATCTTATATAAAGTAGGTAAGAATGTAATAATGCCCAGAGGCAACAATGGTGTAGGAAATGGCATCGGGGATATATTTTAGGTTAACCAACCCAGTGGCTGGTAAAGGGGACTAAATTAGCTCTATACTTTAATGTTTAAAGATACACAAAGAAACAAATATGATCAAAATTTCTGTTATTGTTTTGTATATTTTGTTTTGGAGGGGAAGGGGCTGTCACCCAAGGGGTTCTAAGCAAACATTTATTACAAATATGAAATATTTGGTTAAAAAAGTTCTCTCACAGTACTTTCCTCCATTAAATGGACAAATGGAGATTTATTATAAATTCAACTATGTCACCATGAATGTTAATGGTATGCATTAACCAATTAAAAGAGCCAGGATAAACAATTATATTAATAAATCAAAGGTCTCGTATATGCCACTTCAAGAAACTCAGCTTGACAATAAAAAGGTTTTAAAAATCAAAAGAAAATGGATGTTGCACACTGTTTTTTTAACAGGTACACAGAAGAAAGCAGGATTTATGTTAATATTTAGAAATATGCTGGGAATTGCAATTCTAGATAAGTATTCAGACACCCAGGGCTCAAATATTGTGGTTAAAGTAAAAATTCTGAATCAAACTATAACAATAGCTTCAGTCTATGCACCTTTTTCAGAATACAAAAATGTTTTGGCAGACTTAACAATTTGACTAGTGTATCTTCATAGAAACATAGAAACATAGACTTTGACGGCAGATAAGGACCACTTGGCCCACCCAGTCTGCCCATTTCCCTACCTACTGGATAAGCTGCAGATTCTAGTTAACCAACAGTCTACTTCCTGCCATCCCCCACTACAATTGCCTTGTGTCTGTCCCATGCATGTTTGAATTCCCTCACTGTTTTAGCCCCAACAACCTCCCAGGAAGGCAGTTCCATGCATACACCACTCTCCATGAAAAAGATTTCCTACATTACCCCTGAGCGTCCCCTCTATCTTTAAATTGTGTCCCCTTGTTCTTACACATCTCTTTTTCTGAAAGATGCTACCCTCCTGGACTTTGTTGATTCCCTTGAGGTACTTGAATGTTTCTATCATGTCCCCCCGTCCCTCTTTTCATCAAGGGTATATATATTAAGCTTTCTCAGTCTCTCTTCATATGATTTCTGATGCAGACCCTGCACCATTTTAGTTGCCATCCTCTGGACTGCTTCCATCCTGTCTATGTCCTTGAGTAGATGGGGTCTCCAAAACTGCACATAGTATTCCAGATGGGGTCTCACCAACTGTCTGTACAGAGGGATAACCACTACCCTTTTTCTACTTGTGATGCCCCTTCCTATGCATCCCAGTATCCCCCTGGCTCTCCTCACTGACTTCTCACATTGCTCACCTTTAGATCATCTGATATGACTGCCCCCAAGTCCTGTTCCATTTTTGTTGTTGTTAGTACCTCTCCTGCTATTGTGTACTCTTCTCCTGGGTTTTTGTTTCCCAGGTGCATTATTTTGCACTTCTTTGCATTGAATCTAAGTTGCCATATGTCTGACCATTTCTCCAACCTTGCCAAGTCCCTTCTCATCCTTTCTACCCCGCCTTCTGTATCAACTCTGTTACAGATCTTTGTATCATCTGAAAAGAGGCATACCTTTCCCTCTAGACCCTCTGCAATGTCACCTATAAAGATGTTAAAGAGGACTGGACCCAGTACTGAGCCCTGAGGTACTCCACTGGTGATCCCCCCTTCTTCAGAATGTGTGCCACTCACTATTACCTTCTGTGTCTTGTTGTGCAGCCAGTTTGCAACCCAGGCTACCACCCTGGGACCCACTTCCAAGAAAGCTAACTTGATTATTAATCTTTTGTGCAGGGCTGTGTCAAATGCCTTGCTAAAGTCTAGGTAGGCCATATCCACGCTCCTCCCTGGTCTATTACAATCTGACATGGTCATTTTATTGGGTGGTTACAATGCTATATTGAATCCTGAGATAGATAGAACATCCACAACACCCTATTTTAATAAATATCATACTGAATTATTAAAACATTTCTCAATTCAATATGACCAAGTAGATGCATGGCAAGCTCTTTATCCCAGTGTTACAGAATATTCACATTATGATATAAAAACAGAGGATTTTCAAGAATTGAGTACCACATGGTCTCTAAAACATTAGTTAAAGATATAGAACAAATAGATATTAAATCAATAATCTTATTGGATCATGTCCTAATATTAGCCGAAATTAGAATATTGGAAACCAATAGACAAAAAAAAAAAAACCTGGAGATTAAATAATGACCTTTTAACTGATTAAGGATTAAAAGAATAAATAATTAATAGTATAAATGAATATTGGTATTTAAATTATAAAAAAAGATAGAACAGTTAATTCACAATGGACCCCTTTAAGGTGGTCATTCAAGGATCATAATGTCTTATCTAGCCCATATAAACCAGTTGCAAAAGACACAGGAAAAAGAGCTAAATGAAAAAAAAAAAAACTTGATCATAAAGTAACTATATAACATGATAAATATGATAAGGAATGGGCAAATTTGAAGCTTCTAAAAAACAGAGAAAAATAATAAAGAGGTCATTAAAGATATCAAAATAATTTAAAAAATAAGATATATTCAGGGTGAAAAGACTGGAAAGTTATTAGCACTACAACTGAAAAAAACAGAGAGGAATGAAACTAATAACAGTCTTAGACGATGTAGATGGGAAACATATATTTAAGGATGAAGAGATGGGCAATTTAATAATTGAGAAATTTATAAAAAACATATCAACAGAATTCAAATGCAACAGAGAAAGAGATTAGCAATTACTTGTGTAAAATAAACTTAACATTACAATGTAAAGAATCTCCATTTATGATACATGAATAAAGATGCAGTGAAATTAAATTTTGCTAGCGATATTCTGGTGAGCGCAAAACATTTTACGAAATTCATGGATTTCACTGAGAAATTTCACAGGTGTGAAATGCAAAATTCAGCTAGCAGAATCATTAATTTCACCCCTGAAATGCAGAATTTCACCCACAAGAGGCAGAATTTAGCCCAAGAGTGGTGAAATTCCACCACCTGTGGGCAACATTCTGCATTTCTTTGGAGAAATTTGCAATTTTGCGGCAAAATTCACGATTTTGCCAATGGAATTTCACATTTCATGTAATGAAATTCATGGATTTTGCACATCTCCAAACAAGAAATCTTGGACGCTATTAAAACACTTCCAAAAAACAAGAGTCCTGGCTTGGATATACTAACAATAGAATTCTTTCAAACGTTTAGTAAATATTTAGCACCCTGGATTCTGAGAATATTAGATGACTTAAGGGAAGGTCCTACACAGATACCTATATCTATGAAAGAATCCAAAACCATATTGCTTTTACAAGAAATAAATGACTCAAAAAAATAGGAAGCTATAGACCTATAGCTGTCCTAAATATCAATTATCAAATAATAAGAAAAATATTAGTAAATCGAATAAAAAATAAACTACCTTTAGTCATAAACAATGAACAATTTGGTTTTGTACTAGGGAGAACAATTTTCCAGGCTACATGGATGGTACAATTACTGACTCAGAATATTAAAAAAAGAAACGGAACCCTACCATATGATAGCTATTGATGCCACAAATGCATTTGATCCACTTAATAGAAATTATATGATTGCATGTCTTAGAGGTTAGGGTATTCCACATTTCCATTAATACCATGATACAGAAAAGCTACCATAAGACAACAGTCAACTGTTCTATTAATTCCCACATTACAGCATCAATCTGTATGATTAACAATGCAAGGCAGGGGTGTACCCTGTCTCCCATTCTTTATATTTTGTCCTGTGACCCCCTTTTGAACCATATTAGGATAAATGAAATAATTGAAGGGATTAAAATACATGGGTTCATAGAAAGCTAAATATCTTTGCTGATGATATTCTGTTGGTGATAAAAAAATATTAATATTGCTATGCCAGCCTTTCTAGAGGAAGTCAAAACATTTTCACTGGTATCTGGGTATCATTTGAATCAGACCAAGTCTGTCATTATGGCAATTAAAACACTCAATTATACATTAGTCCCTGATATTACAAAAATTTCCAAATTAGCAATAGCTTCAAATATTTGTGAATCATGATTTGCAACAAACAAGAGGACATGATCAATACAAATTATACATTAGCTACAGATAAAGTTCAGAGACTGTTGGATAATTTGGTAAAGTTGTCTTCATACCTTACTAGGTGTATTGAGACCATAAAAATAATGGTTATGCCATATATATTATATGATATTCAAGCAATTATTGGCTGTTCAGAAATCTCATGGTACAATACAGTAAGAAGAATTTGTTTAAAGATTCTTTAGGGGGAACAAGACCTGGATTTCCTGGAAGCAATTAGTTACTCCAAGGAAGACTGGAGGTTATTGCTGCCTTAAACCATTGAATTATGAAACTGGATACCAAATAAAACTATGGTGGGAGAATGCTTTTTTAGAGGCTGAACAACATCCTAATGAATTACTTTTTTGGAAAGCTGATGATGGAAAGGAAATCAATACCTTATTGTGGGAGATTACTACTAAAGTAGTATCCCCCACTACTTCCAAGCCATTGAGAATAGTATAAGATCTGAAATTGTAAGGCTCAGAGACAATCATTGTTTGCCATGGTTATTATTTAGACTGAGGCATTCAAATAGCCTATGTAGTAAAGAAGAAGGGGGAAAAAATACATGAGGTTGGACTATATAGATGGCATCAACTAAAAGATAAGGAGGGTTCCTTTATAACTTATGAAGGTTTTAAGCAGCTCACTTAGAATACTTTAGGAATACACTTTATACACTACATAAAAATAAAACAAAAATTTATAAGTTTTCAAAATATTAATAAAAGGAATTTATATAGAGACGTGAATAGGTTAGTTGTAGAACAGGAAACACTAGTGGAAATGTGGGGGGAAGCTATTACAAAACTTACATAATTAAAAAGGCACCCCCAGATAATGAACCACGGAAAAAAAACAAATACAAATTGAAATACGGAAATTGGCTTAGATCTAACACATCAGCAGTGGAGAAACTTAAGATATAAGATCAATAAAGACTAAGGGGTTGATTCCAAGACAAATGATGTAACTTGCATGTGGTTGTGAGTTATGCCATTTGCTGCTCTGCCAGGGACCCTACACCACATTCCAGGAGAGGCAGGGTCCCGGAACTTGCAACATGTGGGATACACCAGGTGTAGACTACTGCCCCACACCTGGCATATGGAACCCGCATGTCACAAATCACAGCCAGTGATGGGCAGCCCCCCAAAGCATCCCCTGCCCAGGACCACCTTGGCACACTTCAGAAGGTATGGGGGCAGGATAGAAGGCACAGGTGTCTGGGGGAGTGGACCTGAAACAGACCCATGGGGGTTCCTGACATTTGGGGGGATGGAGGCTGGGGTATGCCTGTGGAAGCATGGGGAATAGAGCTGCACTGGTGCTGTGGCACCATGGATAACACTCAGAGCAGCTCCAGTTTGTTGGAGTTTAGCTCCACCAGTGCCCCTTCTAGAATGGCAATTGTGGGTTATGACAGCCACCCTCCTAGAATTGGGCAAAGTTGCTGTCGTAACCCTCACTTGCACCAGACATTGCGGGCTGAGGCATAGCGGGTGGTATAACCCATGGATGCTGCAGCCCACATTCACCATGGCACATGTTGCCACTTGGAATACCACCGGGTGTAATGCATGGTGTGAGTCACAGGATACGCCATGGGGTTTGACGTATCTTGCCTTACACTGGATTAGCCCATCTTGGACTCAGGCCTTATAGAAACAGAGAACATAGAAACATAGACTTTGAAGGCAGATAAGGACCGCTTGGCCCACCTAGTCTGCCCATTTCCCTACCTACAGGATAAGCTGAAGATCTTGGTTAACCAACAGCCTATTTCTTCTTACCCCCCACAAGAATTGCCTTATGTCTGTCCGATGTATTCTTGAATTCTCCCACAGTTTTAGACCCTACAACCTCCTCAGGAAGGCTGTTCCATGCATCCACCACCCTCTCTGTGAAAAAATACTTCCTCACATTGCCCCTGAGCAGTCCCCCTTCTATCTTCAAATTGTGTCCCCTTGTTCTTGCACATCTCTTTTTCTGAAAGATGCTACCCTCTTGGACTTTGTTGATTCCACTGAGGTACTTAAAAGTTTCTATCATGTCCCCCCTCTCCCTCCTTTCCTCAAGGGTGTACATGTTAAGCTCTTTTAGTCTGTCCTTGTATGGCTTATCTTGCAGGCCCTGCACCATTTTAGCTGCCCTCCTCTGGACTGCCTCTATCCAGTCTATGTTCTAGTGGAGATGGGGTCTCCCAAACAGGATGCAGTACTCCAGATGGGGTCTCACCAACTGTCTGTACAGAGGGATAACAACTTCCAGTTTTCTGCTGGTGATGCCTCTCCCTATACATCCCAGTATCCCCCAGCCCTCCCTACTGCCTTCTCACACTGCTTGCTAACCTTAAGGTCATCTGATATGATTACCCCCAGGTCTCTTTCCATTTTTGTTGTTGTTGCTACCTTTCCCCCATTGTGTAATCTTTCCCTGGGTTTTTGTTTCCCAGGTGCATTATTTTGCAATTCTTTGCACTGAATCCAGCTGCCATACTTCTGACCATTTCTCCAACCTTCCCAAGTCCCTTCTCATCCTTTCCACGACTCCTTGTGTATCAACTCTGTTGCAGATCTTTGTGTCATCTGAAAAGAGGCATACTTTTCCTTCCAGTCCCTCTGCAATGTCACTTATAAAGACATTAAAAAGGACTGGACCCAGTGCTGAACCCTGCAGTACCCCACTAGTAACCCTCTTTCTTCAGAGTGGACTCCATTTACAATTGCCTTCTGTGTCCTGTTGTCCAGCCAATGTTTTACCCAGGCTGCCACCCTGGGACCCACTCCCAGGCTGGTTAATTTGACTATTAATCTTTGTGTGGGACTGTGTCAAATGCCTTACAAAGTCTAGGTAGGCCATGTCCACAGCCCTCTCTTGATCTACTACTTTGGTCACCCAGTCAAAGAAATCAATTAGATTCATCTGACATGACCTTCCCGCTGTGAACCCATGCTGCCTTGGGTCCTGTGTCTCACTGGCCTCTAGGTATTCAACAATTCTTTCCTTCAGAAGTGATTCCATCACTTTCCCTACCACAGAGGTCAAACTGACAGGTCTTTAGTTTCCTGCTTCTGTCTTGGTCCCACTTTTGTGAAGGGAAATCACATCCGCCTTCCTCCAGTTCTCAGGTACCACGCCATCCTCCCATGATTTGTTAAAAAGGGTAGTGAGTGGTTTCACTAGTTCTCGCCTTAATTCTTTTAGAATTCTGGGGTGAATTCCATCAGGCCCCATTGCTTTGTCCATCTTCAGTTTTAGGAGTTCTTTCAGAACCCTTTCTTCTATGAAAGGACGGGGGTTGACCCCAAATCAAGAGTGCTTCTGTTAATTAAATTAGGCACCTCCCCCTCCTCTTTTGTGAATACTGAGCAGAAATATTTGTTCAGTATCCCTGATTTTTCACTGTCCCTCTCTGCCCACCCACTGTCCATTCTGTTCAGCCTGACTATCCCACCCTTTATCTTTCTATGCTCCCTGATGTACCTATAAGGGTTTATCCCCCTTCTTAACCGAGTTGGCTATCTTTTCCTCAGTTTGGGCCTTTGCTATTCTGACTTCCCTCTCTGCTTCCCTCTGCCTTAACTGGTACAGCTCTCTGTCCTGCTCCTTTTTTGTTTCCTTATATTTCTGAATGCTATCTTTTTCTCCCTGACTTTCCCCACCCCCTCTTTTGAGAACCGTAGTGGCTTTTTCTTTCATTTTGATTTGTTTATTTGCTTCACACAAAGGCTTGTTGCCTCTGTGATGGCAGTTTTGATGTTTCCCCATTGTTACTCCACCCCTCCTTCTAGCCTGTTTCCTAGTGCATTTCTAAGGCACTCTTCCATCTTGCCAAAGTCAGCCCTCCTGAAGTCCAGTACCCTCACTTTTGTATGGCTTGACTCTGTAGCTGAGTTTATCATGAACCACACTGTTTGATGGTCACTTGTTCCCAGATGGCAACCCACTTCTAGATCTGAGATCCTCTCACTGTCCCCATTTGAGAGTATGAGGTTTAAGATTGTTCCCTCACAAGTGGGTTCCGAAACTAGCTGTCTGAGGCATGCCACTGTAAGGCATCGTGAATGACCTTGCTCTTTGATGTGGCTGCAGCAAATGTGCTCCAGTTAACATCTAGCATATTCAGGTCTCCCATCAACAGCATCTCCCCTTTCTCTGCCATCCTAAGAATGCCTTCTGTGATATCCTGTCCATTCCCTTCCCCTGACATGAGGGTCTGTATACAACCCCTGTGTGGATTGTGGTGCCATTTGCAGTCTCTAAGGTGACCCACAGTGCCTCCTCTCCTCCTTTGTTACTCTTTTGTTCAGTTGCTTTTATCCCTTCCTTTACATGAGACCTCTCCCTCCCCTGTTCTCCCCTCCTGTCTCTCCACCAGTTGTGTGTTAACATCCCAGTCATGGTTCTCTGTGTACCATGTTTCTGTGACTGCTATGATATCCAGGGGTCCCTCTTCCATCAAGGCCACCAGTTCAGGGAGATTGTTGCCCAGACTATGGGCATTGGTACTCATTACCCTCCATTTCCTGATGGCCTTACTCCTTTTTGCCACATCTCTGTCCTTATTGCTTTTGTCACTTTCTTCATTTACCCTGCCCTTCTCCCTACCGACATCTCTAGCTTGGTGTTTACCTCACTTACTGTGTACTCTAAGAATAGAACCATACAGAAAAAAAACTTTGACTCTGCTTATTTTACTCCAAAGGTATTTGGTCATTTTATTGAAAAATGGATCACCAGAATGCTGGCATGTTTGTAAACAAAAGGCAAATCTGTACCATTATTTATGGGACTGCTATAAAGTAAAACATTTTTGGGAAAAGACAGCTATATTGATATCTGAAATCATTAACTATGATATCTCTAATAATTTCAAAACAATTTGATTCTCAAAGGCACAGAAGGGTTAGGACTAGAATAAAATCACAATACAATTTTATGTATAGCGACAATGTGCACTAGAAGGCATATGTTTGGGAACTGGAATGTACAGGAAATAGAGCAGCTTGTTATGGAAGCATTGTGGTACCAGGTACAAGAAGCAATATTGTCTGAAACCTTATGGAAGGATATATTAGAAATGGAAATTAAAAACTCTGGGGAGAACATTAATCTAAGAAATGGTTACATTCCTCTGTGGGAAATTAAATAAATTCTATGTTAGTGGGGGGGGGGTGTGTGTGGAGGTAGATAATCAGATGTTTAAAATATAATATTACAGTGCCTTATTGTAATACAAAAGATGAAATTCTTAGGCAATGTAACGTATCATTGGAGTTGGACATAATGCATACCTTTATTATTATATATAATGTGCATAATACAAAAATTGTTATTAAAAAAAAAGATCATGGCCCTCAGCAAGACTCCCAGAAACATGCTGACTGGAGGACCCTCAAGAATATGGACACAGCTCCAGATCCCTCGCTTAGACATGCTGAGGTCTCCACATGCCCTCCTCCTCTCTATGAAGGCTTATTTTGAACAGGACCTTGGCTTCCCACCTATCACCAGTATGGAAAGAGAACAGCAAGAAAAAGAAAAACTCCTCCTCCCCCGCACTACCTTCACAGATGGAGACAATGCAAAGAGCATGAGTTATCCTACGACATCACCACGGGGCAACCAGTGGGCAGTCAACATGCTCCCACCCAACAAAACATCTCCTCCTCAACCAGCCTTGACCCTGAGCCGCTACAGAAGAAGACTTCCTCCTTTGAGGCTGGACCCTGCACTACTTTGTGCCCCCATCCACTAGAGCTCCCTCCCTCACCTAAGAGTATACCTTCCAGCTCCAAAAAGAAGAAGCTCTGAACTTATGCAGAGGCAACGACACTCCCTTCCCATGCCGAGGTGCCTTTAAATGACATGGGCTGATGCTCTAATGCCCAAATAAATAAAATGTTTGGTTTTATGCCGGTGCGACTGATGGCCTGACATCTTTCTGACTGTGCTCATGGGCCCTGCAATCAGAACCAGTCACCAATTTAGTATTATACTAATGATAATTTTCAAACTAGGTCTTAGGCAACTCTTTCTTCAGTTCTTCTTGACAATGCTGTATTGGCTGCATTATAAATCTGTATATATTATGTCTGTGTGATTCAATAATCTGTATATGTACGCTATGTTTTTTTGATTGTTACCCTTTACTGTGAATGGATTCCTGAACTGCTTGCCTTTACTAATTTTACCAAATTTGTCCTACCTATTTATGTATCTTGATGTGAAACCTTTGTAAAAGAGCCTCTGGCTCAAAGGTGTAAATCCAAAATCCAATAAATAAATAATAAAATAAACTTTAACTCTTAAAAGGGTCTGTGTCCCTATTCTAGTCTTGGCATACTGCAGCTTTACATAGAAACATAGACTTTGATGGCAGATAAGGACCACTTGACCCACCTAGTCTGCCCATTTCCCTACCTAATGGATAAGCTGCAGATCCTAGTTAACCAACAGCCTACTTCCTCCTACCCCCCACTAGAATTGCTTTATGTCTGTCCCATGCATTCTTGAATTCCCCTACTAATTTTAACTCCATGACCTCCTCAGGAAGGCTGTTCCATGCATCCGCAACCCTCTCCATGAAAAAATACTTTCTCACATTATCTCTGAGCCATCCCCACTCTGTCTTCAAATTGTGACCCCTTATTCTTTCACATCACTTTTTCTGAAAGATGCTACCCTTTTGGACTTTGTTGATTCCTCTGAAGTACTTGAAAGTTTCTATCATGTCCCCCTCTCCCTCCTTTCCTTGAGTGTATACATATTAAGCTCCTATAGTCTCTCTTTGTATGGCTTCTGGTGCAGATCCTGTCAAAGGCAAAATCCTGAACAAGTGGAGACCTTCAAATACCTTGGAGTAACTCTGGATGACACCTTATCTTTTGTTTCCCCATGTTGAAAGTGGTCAATAGTTAACAGAAGACTGGATGCCTTGTACTGCAACTGGAACAATCTCACTGTGGACTAGACACCTTTTTGTGGCCAGCTGGTTGCAGCCTATATGGGCTAGTATTATTGAGTGACTCAATATGAGCGACTCAGTAATACTGCTTTCATGTAGAGCGAGTGGGGAAAAAAAGCTATGAGTAAGAATAGCGAATGTAGCATTGAGGGATATGTGCTACACTCATGAGAAATAGGATAAAAGGAATTATTTGGCCAAGCTGTACAGTGCTGGTTGTGTGGTGTAATGGCTTAAGCCACTGCTCCTGGAGCCTGTGGTGCCAGGTTCAGATCCTGGTGCAGGCAGTGGTCACGTGATGCAGAGCACCTAGAAGCAGCACTACTCTGGAGCTCCTGCCCATTGACCTCTATTATTTCATTTTTTCGCCCTACTACCACTAAAAGGTATGACCCAGATATTGGTTCTACGCTACTTTAACAGTTTGGTCTCCAGTGGTTGCTCTTTTATTGGTTTGTAGCAACGCAGTTGGCTTTATAGCTGATATGGAAGCTGAAATGAAGCAGGCCAGCATTAAACATACCCCGCCGCCCACTCCAGAGAAATCGTCCAAGAAATCCAAACATCAAAGTTTGGGGTATACTCCTAAACCAAGCTCCTCTGGCTCTTCAGCAATTCCACTAACTGAGGATCGCTTCCTCCAGGAATTGCTGCCATTCAAAGAAACTCTGTAGGATATCTCTGCAGAGCTAAACTCTATCCGTGGAGACCTCAGCTCATTATCGTCAAGAATGGGAGACTCGGAGGGGAGAACCTCCTCTCTGGAGAAGTGGAGAGAGAAACTTGATCCAGAAATTGTTCACCTGTGACAGCAGGTTAGCAAACTCCAATTGAAAATGGAAGACTTGGAGGGAAGAAGCAGAAGGAATAATATGCTGATCTTGGGCCTACCTGAATTGGAGGAGGGAGCCGATACTATTGCCTTCTTACAGAAATTTTTCACCAAGATTGTTGGTCCTTCCCCCCCTCAACCCACAATACCACATTGAGCATGCCCACCATTCCCTTAGACTGAAACCCCCTTCTGGGGCATCTCCAAGGCTGATAATTGTGAAATTCTTAAGCTTCTTAGAAAAACAGCATGTGACATCCAAATCGAAGGAGTTTCAGGCCATTCTGTGGGGAAATTCCAAGCTGAGGATAGTCCAAGCCTCCCTTTTGAAACGTGTCAGAAAAGATCTGCATTCCATCCTACGGTTAGCAAGCTGATTGCCGCAGGAATACGTTTCAAAATGATTTACCCTGCCAGGTTACAGGTGGCAATAGATGGTGTTTGGCACTCCTATGAATCCCCAGAGCAGGCAGCCATGGATCTCGCTACCAAATTACCCAACTTGTTTAAACCAGGATGAACTTTTGCTGCAGGTACCTGAGGACTATTGGACTTTTGTGCTATTGGGGTTAATTTTGTACCTGTTTGATGTCTTCCTTCTTCTCTTCTCCTTTCGCTCCTCAGGGGTTGGCTGAGTGGGGTGGAGGCTGTTGCAAGGCCTAGTGGGCCTGATTTCAGTTCAGCGGAGTGTCTGTGCACTCCAATGGGGGGGTGGGGCAGGAACCTTTTGTTTAGGGAATGTTTCCTCATGTTGTTAGCAGGGATGGACCAGTTGGTCCCATTGGTTTTCAGGTCCCCCTGTCACTCCTTGCTTCCTCGGAGTCGGGAAGGTCCTGGGGAAAGAGATAGATGCAGCAAATAGTTGGGAGCTTTGGGGATTCTGCCCTCCTGAATGTAGAATCATTTGGGTAAGTGGGCCTTAAAACGACTCTACCTGAATCAACAGCCTTTGCGGGAAATAGTGGATTTGTTAAGGTTGCGAGGAAACTAATGCTGCATCTCAGTTTTGGGGAATTCACAACCCATCCCTACTTATCAAGCCCTTACTACTTTGAGCATTACTACTCTAATTAGGGCTAGCATTTGCCATTTTCTCAAAGGGGTTAGTGGGTGGAGGGCTTCAGGATGGAGCGAGCTCAGGGAGAGCTGCTTAATGCACCAGGGAAGGGGAGGAAAGGTGCATTTCTTGAGAGGCAGTGCGATCAGAGAGTGTTTAGACTTTATTGGACACACCTTCCAGAATCAGATCTTGGAATTTCAGTTCAGACTGGACAATTCAACTCAGATTTTGCCTCTCTTGGGAATGCAGCCTATTGGGGTTGGTCCTCTATACCAGCTATAAATAAGCCTAAATCTGTTCCCTTACTCACTCAAGGACCTTTTGTACATAGTTTGAGGTTTGTGGGGAGGGTGCTATTGTTCTGATGCCTTTCCCACTGAATATTCTGTCCGAGTTCATAATAGGTCTGTTAATATTACTTACATTTTTATCAATACACAAACTCTGCGAATCTTTTTTGGGAGGGCTGTCTTTCTTTATTAATATTTTCTCACAGAGGTTGATGGGGACAGGGAGTGGGACTGGAGTTTTCCTTTCGGGATTCTTTGATCAGTTAACAGCGTTGAGGGGTTTATGGGGGGAGAGGGGGTTTTCGATTAATATCCTGATCTCTTCCCCAATGGCTACACAGTTTGAGTTTACTACTAGATGGTTAGGATTATCTACCCTTTCAGTTACTCGATCATTTTACGAATTTCCTTGGGAAGGGAAACTTTTTCTTACTAACTCTTTTCTACAGGGGTTGTTGGGGATGGGGGTTGGATTGGACTGTGCCTTTTGGGATCGTCTGGTCAGTTAGTGGTACATGCTCCCTTTTTTTTTAACAAAAAGTTACGTGATAATGGTGCCAATTAAAATTGCAATGTGGAATGTCATAGGCATCAGAGATCGGTCCAAAAGATATCAGGTTCTCAGAAATTGCGCTCTTTTAAATATTGATATTCTTTTGATGCAGGAAACCCATCTCATGGCTTCAGAAGCCAATGGGCTACATCTGCAGGGTTTTTCTCAAATTTTCACATCTTGTGGGTCATCATCTAGCAGAGGGGTGGCAATTTTGGTTAAAAGACACATATCATTTGTGGCAGAGGAAAGTCTAACAGATCAAGAGGGCAGATTTATTATTGTTAAAGGTATACTCAATAATGTCAGGGTGGTGTTAGGAGTAATTTATGGTCCAGTAGGAGGGGATGCAGACTTCCTCATGAGCTTGGCCGACAAATTGAGTGGACTTCTGCCCTCCTTGCTAATTCTAGGGGGTGACTGGAATATTGCTCCATCACAAGACCTAGATAAAACCTATAGGCCATTAAAACCCCTTTCCCCTCCACAACTCGGCCTGAGGGATTTTATGGACTTATTGGGTTTATGTGACCCATGGTGTTTCCTCAATCCCTCTAGTTGTCTCTTTTCCTTTTACTCTCAAGTCCACCGGTCGTGGTCCAGAATTGATTTCATTTTAACCAGCACCACTCTTCTGGCTGGTATTCACCAGACAGTAATTGAACCAATTGTTATATCTGATCATTCCATGGCATGGATTTTGATTTCCCCCGATCCGAACTTTCAAAGGGACACCTCATGGAAATTAAACACACAACTCCTAAAAGAGGAATGAACAATTTCTCACATTAAATCACTAATCTCTTACTTTATAGATTTCAATACGGGTTCCACATGCTAGGAGGACTTGACTTGGTGCTCTTTTAAATGTCACATCAGGGGAGAGTTCATTAAGCTAGCTTCCAAAAGGAAAAAACAGAGAGAGACTAGAGTTATTTCGTTGTCAAATCAAATAAGGATGGCTGAAAATAACTTATCCTCTTCATCTTCCCAATCCGATTTGAAAACCCTACTGAAGCTTAGGAACGAATATATGGATTTGTTAAGGGATAAGGCAGAATACGCCATCCTTAAAACCAAAGCTTGTTGTTTTGACCAAGGCAAGAAACCAGGTAGAATGCTAGCCCTTCGACTGTGGGAAGTAGAACGCTCAAGACTGATTCCTGCACTGTATTCCCCAGATGGCTCTATTAAAACCTCCCCTCAGAATATTTCCCAGGTCTTTGAATCCTTTTACAGGGACCTATATAGTAAGGGTACTTCTCAAACCTCCCATTCCCATATTGAACAATTTCTGGATGGCCTTAACCTCCCCTTCCTGCAGGCCCATCAGTGTGAGATCCTGGCCTCTCCTATTACCCTAGTTGAAGTAGAGGAGGCGATTAATAGGTTAGCACTGGATAAATCCCCAGGTCCTGATGGTTTTCCCTCCAACTTTTATAAAGTCTTTTGTAAGGAGATAGCTCCACTTCTCCTGAAACTATTTGATTATATGTTCACCTCAGACCCCCTAGACCCTACTTTGCTGGGAGCCACGATAGTCCTGATTCTGAAACCAGACAAACCCCAGAGTGAGCCTGCCAGTTACCGTCCAATTTCATTACTAAATTATGACATTAAAATTTTAACTAAAATCCTGTCTCTTAGAATTAAACAGATTTGGTCTCATTTGCTGAGTCCTGAACAAGTGGGGTTTGTGCAAGGCAGATCTTCTGCTGACCACTTGCGAACCCTCTCACATATTTTTCAGGTTGCCCAAGACTCCCAGATTTCCATGGCTTTAATCTCATTAGATGCAGAAAAAGCCTTAGATAGAGTAAACTGGGAATTTCTTTGGGCTACTGTTAAGAAAATGGGTTTTCCTGAAACCTTTATTCAATGGATTTGGATGGTATACAAGTCACCCACTGCTAGAATTTATTGTAATGGGGTTTTCTTCTCTCAGTTCCCCCTGTTCACTGGCACTCAGCAAGGTTGTCCCCTGTCTCCCTTTTTGTTTAATTTATATTTGGAACCCCTGTTACTTAGTATTAAGAACTCACCTCAGGTCACAGGTTGTTCAGTTTATCAGCAATCTCTGACTCTCTCAGTCTATGTAGATGATATTCTTTTACATTTGGCCAACCCAGAAACCTCACTAACACACGCACTACAAATTATTGAGCAGTTTGGTCAAGTAGCTAACTATAAGCTGTACTTATCCAAATCAGTTATATTCCCATTAAATGCTCTCACGCACCAAGTCAACTTGACTCATTTTGGTATGAGATGGTCCCCCTCCTCATTCAAATATTTAGGCATACATCTCACTAGAGACCCAGAGGCTCTCAGGAGACTCAATCTGGATGATTTGGTGATGAATATACTGCAGGATCTCCAAAGATGGGTCAAACTCCCATTGTTGTTATGGGGTCGTATCAGTATTATAAAAATGAATGTACTGCCACATCTTTTTTACCCTTTAAATTTACTGAACATCTGGCTCCCAATGTCCTATTTTCAGCAGCTCCACTCTGGTCTCTCTAAATTCATTTGGCAGGGCAAACATCCTAGACGGGCCTTTCTAAAACATAATTTACCCAAGAAGAGAGGTGGACTTCGCCTCCCCATTTTTATTTTATATGATTGGGTGAGTCATCTGTCCAAAATTGGGAGATGGTTCGAGGTCACACCTGATACACATTCTCCTATCTGGTTACAGTTGGAGAAAAGGCTTTTGGATATGCATAATCTGAACTCACCCAGAGTTTTTTATTATACTATCTCTGCATTACCTACTCTTATACAAAATTCGGTTATAGGGGTCTCTATAAAGGTTCTGACCCAGTGTTGGAACTTCTTTAACATTTCATCCAAAAAGGATACGGTGCAACTCCTCCCCTTAAACCCTAACATCAAAATAGGTGGTTCTCTGCTTTCCCCAGACTGGCTTCCTCAGTTACAAGATATTCAAGTGGAAAGCCTGTTCTCTCAGGATTCTCTCCTCTCCTCAACCAATATAATAGCTAAACTGAATATTCCTCAGAAATATATATTTAATATTTTTCAGCTGAGACATCTTATGGTCTCTATCTTCGGGACCACATTCATGTTGTCCCAAGTCAGGCCCTTTTTAGATCAGATATAGGAATATGCAAATATGCCCCATGGAATCTCCAGGATTTATTCCTTTCTATTGGGTATCAAATACCCTAATGCCCTTATAGGTTCTAAAATTTGGACTTCTCTTCTGCCAGATTCCTCCGTGATTTGGAGTCAGATTTGGGAGGACATGCATAGATATCTCACTCAAGATAGGCATAGACTTAGACAGTATCATATCTTAAATAATCTGTATTATATACCAGTTAAGTTGGCCAAATTAGGCAGACTACCTTTGGCTAACTGTACACGGTGTGGCGCAACTGAATGGAACCTGATACACATTTTTTGGCACTGTGACAACGTGGCTCCATTATGGAACACAATTCAATCCAATCTAGACCCCCTTCTGGGATTGGGTGATATGTTTACCATAGAAATATGTATCCTATGGATGTTTTCCAATATTAGAGTTCGGGAGCACAGATTTCACATGGCTCTAATTTCTATAGCAGTCAAAAGGCTGGTTCTCAAGCACTGGATGGACCAATTGGCCATATCATATGCTGAATGACTGAAAGAAATGTCTCTTTGTTTTAACACTGAAAGGTTAATAGCAAGCTCCCGGAACTGTGTAACTTCTTTCAATCAGAAATGGGGTAAATTATATGCTCTATATTTGAACTAAGATCCATGTAATACATGCCTCTGACTGTCTCAGTTTGTTTTATCCTCTTTTTGATGCCTGTTATTGCTGGAATCTTATTTGTTCTTTTGTACCTCTTTGTTACATTGTGTCTAATAAGGCACACTCCGGGGGGGAGGGGTAGTGAGGGGGTGGAGGGGTGGTTGGGTATAGCAGTAGAATATTTTTTTTGGTTATATTTGATCCAGTGACATTCTGGTGTCATGTCACCATTAATTTATTTTTGTTTTGTTATTGATGTGTGGTTCATTTACTTTTTTTTCTTTGTTATATACTCTGTGTCACAACATAAAACAATAAAGATGTTGGATTTCAAAAAAAGATCCTGGTGCAGGCAATTCTTTTGCTTCCAGGGATAGTTTCTATTTTTTCTAAGTCTGATGCCCCTGGTGTTGAGAATCCTTATTTTGGGAGGTGCAGGGGGCATAGGCCCATGCATAAAAAAAAGTAGTATTGAAAATTTTAGAGGACTGTCGCTGTTTGCGACGGTTTCTCTAATGTGAAGTTGCCCTTTTGTAGTGGGTGATCCTTTTATCGCTCTAATGAGTGGCGCGATGAGGGACTCACCCTTATCACATAAAACCTGGCCAGCTCCATTCTGTCACTTTTTGATTATGGCCTCCCTGACTATGCAGCTGCCAGTGACACAGTGCTAAACGGAGTAAAGTTGATCTGTAATAAGGCGTGACAATTTGTACTTGGTGTAGACAACCACACTCATAGTTGTACTCTTTATGCACTCACTAACTTGCTATCTATACCCTGCAGAATAAAGCTCCAGACATATTTTCTAGCCAAAAAGGCAATCCTGGGCTTAATACCTCCTGTTTTAACAAATTACTGCACTGCGTCCAAAGAATACAACACCAGGAAAATGGCCAATAATGCCCTTAAGCTTTCTTTCCAGCATACTCAGCTGGGCAAGCAGTCACTTGCTGTCAGGGCCACTAACTGGTTAAAAGAACTGACTGATACACTACTGAATGTACCCAAGTTAAATCAGTTTAAAACATCTTTGCTGTCTGTCTTTGCAGTCCAGTGCAGCTGTAGCAATTAAACTGTTTTGTTCAGTTCCTCTCTGTGTATAACCTATGACCTCTTATACAATGATCTGTATGGATTTTTTCAAAACTGTATGTAATTGTCCTGTTTTAAGTGCTTTGAGCCTGACTCAACTGAATTTTCTCTTGAACTGCTTATCATACTTGTAATGCTTTTTGTGACTATGTATTTGATGTTGAACCTTTGTAAATATGCACTTATGCTCAAAGGTAATCTCTAAAGTTTTCAATAAATAAAATAAAAAATATAATGGCTAAATATACTCTAAAAATGTTTAAAAGCAAGATCCTATTGAAAAGGAGATATTGCACCTCATCTAGTCTGTCTGTGGTAAATATGTAGTAAAAGTACATAAAGGTAGGAGTCAGTGCAGCAGACCCCATTGAAAAATATGCATCTATGCTGCTCAGTCCTGGAAAAATACACTGTAAAAGATGGACCGCAAGGAAATTGAAAAAATTACCTCTCACCTGGGCTATTCTGGGTAAACATATTATAATGGGTAAAATCAGAACCCCTTTGAAAACAAGATATTGCACCTCTGTTGTGCTATTCTGTGTAAATACAGTATAAAATGGGTCCAAACAGGACCCTACTGAAAACAAGATCTTGCATCTCAACTGGGTTGTCCTGGGTAAATATATTGTAAAACTCTGTAAAAGCAGGACCCTACAGAAAACCCCACTGAAAAGGAGATGTTGCATCTAAGCTGATTTGTACTACAAAATATATTGTAAAAACAGGGCCCCACTAAACACAAGATATTGCATCTCACCTCCACTATCCTGTGTCATTTTAGATAGAGAAAGAGAGAGACGGCAAGCATGTCAGAGAGAGAGCATGCTATAGATTTACAACAGGGCTGTCAGGCTGCAAAACACTCTCTCTCACTCTCCAAAATTAACTTTCAAACAGTGTTTATGCTACAGGCATGCAGATTATGCGGCAAACACTAACTGCTGATATGAAGCTATAACAGGTTATTTGCAAGCAACCAACATCCTGCTTTTCATTTGAGTTTCTGTTTTGCCTGCTCCTCTTGCAATAGCATAAAAACTGCTTCATTTTAGATAGAGAAAAAGAGAGATGGCAAGTATGAGAGAGAGAGCATGCGACAGATTTACTACAGGCCTGTTGGGCTGCAAAACACTTTCTCTCTCATACTGTCTCTCTCTCTCTCTCTCTCTGAAAGGAACTTTCAAGCAGTCTTTATGCTATTGCAACAAGCTGAAACAAATAGTGCAGGGACTGGTCTACTGACTAGTATTTCATTCAACTGGCTTAGTGATTTTGGGTTGTGGAAAGATACATTGAAAGCTCCAAATTCTTGTGCTTCGGTATCCCATTTTTCCAGCTACAGAAAGACAGCTGCAAACTCCACCTACAGCCATAAAAACAGGTTCTGGTACATTTCAAAAAGCTCTACACACAGACAGCAGTCCTACAAAAGACTAAAATATCTTCTTTCAAGACACAGAAACTGAAATGGGAATGGTTTGGGCTTAAGCTCCTTAGCTCTTTCACCTCCTCCAAGAGAGTGGTCTCACTGCTTTTCACAGATCCATTAAATGGTAGTGCACTGCCTCCAAATCAGATAAAGAGGGCAGGTGATCATTAGTCTGCATAACCACCCATATGGGCCTACTAACCCTACTGAATGTTTCCACCCCTAATACAGATTCCCCCCTCTTCTTTGCTGATCATAATGAGGAACTTACTAAAGTTAACTGCCCCTCGGTCCCCAAAATCATTGGTGGTGATTTCAACTTGACTGTGGACCCTCTTATAGACAGGTCATAGTCTCCTCAGATCCCCACACTAGGGCCTCTATGGTATTTCAAGGCTTAATCCAGGAACATTCTTTGTTCAATGTATGGCGCCTCCACCATCCTGATTAGAAAGACTACACTATTTTCCCCAGTCCACAAATCTCTCAACCAAATATATCTCTGTCTCACTTCCCTTTCCATTACCTACTCCACTATAGTGGTTTACATCCACCCTATAGTTATTTCTGACCATTCTCCTATCACTCTCTTGGTTCTATGGGGTCCATCTACTCCTTGATCCTCCTCTTGGAGACTTGGCTGCCTCTTATTAAAAGACTCCCACTTTGCTCCTTGGATCTGCAAATAACTCCATGAGTTTTTGGAAACTAATAATAATGGGGCAGTCAATGAAGATATACTGTGGGACACTTTGAAGGCCATAAAATTAGCTATGTGACTCACAGATGCAAATCCCATCAACAAGAGACCTCCAATCTTGAGGCAGAACTCAATGGAGACCCCACAGAGTTGGTGCAGACAAGAATTCAGCTCAACAGGCTTTACTCCCACAAAGCTAAGCTGGGCCTGTTTCATGCTAACCACAAATACTGAGAAGGAGAAGGAAAACGAAACACAAGCAAAGGCCTTGCATATAGACATTGCATGACGCAATCTGACTGCCACATTGCTAGGCTGCACAATGATGCACGGGTTATCTGCACTGAACTTTCACAAATTAATGAGGTCAAAAAGTGTTTTTACACCACTCTTTACTCTTCTCAGAGTCACCCCTTCCTGGAACAAATTTTGGCCTTCTCTGATCCCCCTCATCTACCTAACCTCTCTAATCAGAAACAGGATATGGAGAGGCCAATCTCTCTGCTAGAAATCACTCAAGCTATCTAGTCCATGAACAAAAACAAATTGCCTGGGGGTGCCAACCTCCTCATTGTCTTCTATAAAGAATTCTATGATCTTGCCCCTCTACTCCTCAGAGTATTCAATTACTTGCTCCCCTCAGTCTCCTTCACTCATTCTTCTAGGTAGTCACCATTACAGTCTAGCCTAAGAAATGCAAGGACCCACTATTCTCAGGCATCTATCACCCAATATCAATTATCAATGTGGATGCCAAAATACTGGCTACAATTCTGGCCACCAACCTAGAGCCATCCCTTCCTGACCAAATAAACCTTTTGTAAGTGGGGTTCATCAAGGACAGGCATAGTTCGGACCATTTACACACTTCTATTAATTTGCATCATCTAGCCAGGACCCTACAGACTCCTGTGGTTGCCCTTACCACAGACTTCAAAAAGACATTTGATTCCATATAGCGGCCATTTCTGTTTGTGGTGTTATGCAGGATAGGCTTTGGGCTTTATTTCATCTCTGTGTTACAAACCCCTTATACCAACCCCTCTGCTAGAATTTTGGCCAACAATCTATTATCCCCCCATTTCTCTATTTAGTGGCACATGTCAAGGCTGCCAACTTCCCCCCTATTGTTCCTATTGGCTGTGGAACCATTGCTGATTGCAGCATGAGCCAACCCAAAACTTCCAGGGATACCTATCTCCATGACTGAATACAAATCCTTTTCATACACTGACAATCTCCTTATTTTTCCATCTGATGCTAATAAGGCTGTCCTCCACCTTCAGCAGCTTCTCTTTGTTTTTTTTCCCCCTCATTTCAGTGTTCTGAGTTAATCAGTCAAAGTCCAAAATGTTATCTCTTAACTCTCTTTACACAACCATCTTATTCTGTAATACAGAATGGAAATGAACTCCAGATGATGTCTCCTACTTCCTACTTGGGGATCCATCTCACACCATTTCTCCAAGACCTACCCAAGCCAAGGTTACTCCCCAGCTGGAATCAGTTAAGGCAAAGGTCAAGCATTGAAAAGTACACCACCTGTCCTTTATGTGGAAAATACAAGCTCTTACAAGGATGCTTGCCCATAAAGTATTCCACCTGTCAGCCCTGCTCCCCATTTGTGTATCTGACAAGTGGTTTGGCCAAATAAACTGCCTAGTTAACCAATTTCTATTGGTAAGGAATCATCCTCATCTTAATAAGGCCAAACTGCAGAGACATTGGTGAGATGGAGGGTAGGGGCTCCCATACATTAAACATTATCATATGGCCTTCATCACGGCTCAGATGCTCCGTTGGTTCTCCCCTGGTGAAACTAGTGCCGAAATATGGGTACTTATTGAAGTTCACTGCCTATGCTTTTAATCACTGCTTATTGCTCTCTACGCCCCCAGATCAGCCCTTACTTCATTCCACCTCACAATTAGAGATGTGCAAAGTTGGGAAACCTGCTTCATGAACATTTTCATGGATTTTCCCAATTTCACACAATTAATCAGTGGAGCAGAGTGCAAATTTGTCCCCCTCAAAAAAACTCTGCAAAATGTGAATTTTTTTTCTAGTGTTAAGTGGTCCCCACCACACATACCATTAATTCCCTGATGTCTAGTGCCCCCCCCCCACTGATCACCACCTCATATTAAAGTTTTCCCTGGTGTCTAGTGCTCCCAACCTTTGCCGATCACCTGCACAATAAAAAATAAAGTATCCAATCCCTGGTGGCAAGCAGTCCCTCCCCTCACCCTCACCCATGCCTGGCACTGTAATTTAAAGTATTCCCTGGTGTCTAGTGGCCCCTCCTTCACTGATCACAAGCACAATATAAAATAAAGTACCTCAATCCTTTGTGGCTAGTGGTCACTCCCCCCCACCTGAACCCATGCCCCGTAGTGTAAGTTAAAGCATTCCCCTGGTGTCCAGTGGACCCCCCTCATCTTCGCTGATCACCAGCACAATATAAAATAAAGTAGCTCAATCCCTAGTGGTTAGAGGTTCCTCCCCCCCACATGAATCCAAGCCACATAATGTAAGTTAATGTATTTGGCTGCCTGGCTAACCTGGAATGAATGAGTGCATGCTTGTATAAGCACACACTCATTCATTGACAGCCAGGCCAGATCACGCTCATTCATTAAGCTGTTTTGGGGGCAGAGCTAAGAGTGGAGGGATATTCCAGAAGCTGGTGGGGGGGGTCAAGATGGGTGAACATCATCGTAGATGGGGTCCGTGACACTATTCCTCCCATCCCAACCCCCTCCGCTGGCAACTGGAACAACCCTCCACTCTGGTCTGCACCCCAGAACAGCTCAATGAATGATCACAATCTTGCCTGGCTGTCAGTGAATGATCACGTGTTTGTACAAGCACACATTCATTCATTACAGCTCAGTCGGGTGGCAGAATACTTTAAGACTATGGGGCATGAGTTCATGTGAGGGGAGGGATCACTAGCCACCAGGGATTGGGCTACTTATTTTATATGGTGCTGGAGATCAGCGAAAGGGGTGGTCCACTAGACACCAGGGAATACTTTAAATTACACTATAGAGCATGGATTCGGGTGGGGGAAGGGGGCCACTAGACACCAGGGATTGGGATATTCTATTTTATACCATGCCAGTGATCAGTGAGGGGGTGCCACTAGGCACCAAGACAAACTTTAATATCTGGTGGTGATCGGCAGGGGTGGGGACACTTAGACACCAGGAAATTTAATTTTACATGGGGCCAGCGATTGGCAGTGGGGGCACTAGACACCAGAGACTGGGGCTGGCAATTTGAGAATTTAATATTTTGTAACTTTAGCTTGTTTTTGTGTTTTTAAGTGCAATTTGCACCAACCCCCAAAAGCTAAGCAAAGTCACAAATGACAAATTTCCAATTAAACAGGAAAAGTCTGCGAAATGATTCGCTGGGAGGATTTGGTGAATTTGCAGGAAATTTACCTGCGAATTTAAACTTTGTTGCATCTTTACCCACAATAGGCATCTCCCTCACCTACTGGAAAAAACTGATGTCTACTCTCTAATTCACCTGTACACCCATTTCCCACGCACCCCTCTGAAACAATCCTATGTTTATTGCAGGGCATACAACTATCCATTGGTCGATGTGGGAAACCAGGGGGATCTGTCAAGTTCACCATTTCTTCCTTCCTGCTAAACATTACCTGGATACATTCAAAACCCTCAAAGTCAAGCATAATCTCCCAGCTAGGAACTTTTGAAGATATCACCAACTCAGGGCTGCCTTAACACCATACCTTAAGATACAAGCAACAACCAAGAATGAGACCACAATACAGAAGTGTCTACAGACTAACCAAAGAAGCGCTGCCGTGCTCTACAAGCGTCTTAGAGACAGCAGCCCTTCCCAGCTGCCCACTTATGACACTGGTGGGTGAAGGAATTATATGTATCTATCTTTGAGCAAGACTGGAATCTGTGCTGGTATAGGGCCCATGTCTCATGTAGGGATAACAACACACAACTAATTCAATTCAAAATAATACACTTTTGGTACAGAACCCCTCCATTTCTCTATACTTGTGGTCTCATGTCTCATAATTAGGACTGTAATTCTTTTTTACAGTAAAAATTGCCGCATTTCACAGCACATGCACGGTGAAAAAAAAGTAAATTCAAGGCACTTCACACATTCCAACATTGTTAAAGAAATTGCAGATTGTTCACTTTGAACTTATCATTGGGATTTGTAGTTTTTTGTTACACAGACTGCAGCAGGTTTTAATGAGGTACAGTTGACATTCATGTAAGGAAAACACAGACATGCCTTTTGAGTTGGATTTTTAAGTTTGTGGCTGAAGCCTGTGCTGGCTTACAATAATGTAATGTGTTTTTATTTGTCTATGACTCTCTGAAGAACAGAACCCTTCTTAAATTGCATCTGTAAGAAAATATCACCCACAATGCATCATATCAAAATAAAGAATGTGTCTTCCATAACCTAATTTAATCTCACTGTTAGATACAGTATTTCCACCTTCTTTACTATTGTAAAATCAACTGTTATTTTAATTTAATATATGGATCATGAAAATAATATAGTAGAAAAGCATACAAAAAATTCCCCATAATAGTATCACTCCCAAAGTGATAATACTACACTTCAGGAGTGATAATACCATCGTTCAGGTGCCATAATACTATCGTTGGGGACCTGAACGATAGCATTATCATCAAATCACAACAGCGCATGCGCTAGTCTAGCTCCCAATGTCTTTCAAAACGTGCCTTCCAATTGGCCACTTTTCCTATTAGGCTGGGCAGAACAGTTCGAAAAACATGGCGGCCACTGTCTTGCTTACCGAGAGTGTTTCTCAACTGGAACATTTTGCAGCTTTTTTGTTTTAAATATCTGAAAAATACAGATATCCAGGTGACCCTTCGTTCCCCAGACATGGAAAAGGTAGGCTGTCCTTCAGTAAAACAAAAAAAAAAAAACACCGAGCAGTGAGACAGTGTGGTGTGTGGCCAGGATGGAGAGACTTGTTCGCTGCAGCTGCCAACCGCCTGAAAGAAAAGAAAATCGAAAATCGCATCCATATATTAAAAAAAATAAAAAATAGGTTCCTGTGCATTATAATGCAGTAATTCCATCTCGAGGTTCTGGGGACATGGAACCTCTCGAGCTTCGCTCTCGAGGTTCCCAATGTCCCCAGAACCTCTCGATGGAATTATTACATTGTAATGCACAGGAACCTATCTATTATTCTATTTATAATATACAGCATGTCATTTTTTTGTGCCACACCACATGATTTTTGATGTCACACCTTTGTAATTGTTTTTGTCGTTCAAGCCTGTAACAAATGATATGAGTTGGGTGCCAATGACAGGAATGTCATACAAAAAAACAAAACAAAACAAAACACCCTGTAAAAGCAAACAAAAGTGTACTTGCTAGGAGTCCTGAACCCAAGACCACCAGCATTGCAGGCAGCATCCTTACCCACCATGCTAGGCGGGCAGCTCAGCACCAGCAGGCTCTACTTCCTCACTTATCTTCCCTAGTTCCTCCCTTGCTCCCTCCCACCCTCCTCCATTGCTATTCACATTCATTGCCCTTATTCCCCATCACCATCGCTATTTCCAACCTTCACTAAATCCTCCTCATCACTACTTTCGACCAAATCAAGTCATTCCTTTATGAGTTGCTCAGTTTGGTTTGCTCTTTTGATGTGATACTAGCAATTTCATCTCTCCAATCATTCTGATTTTTTTTATAATAATCATTTTGGTTCATAGAATGATGAACATGAAAAAAGACACTTGCTACTAAGACAGGGCAGTGGTGAATGCAGGACATTTCTTTACAATGACATGAACTGATAATGATCATTGATTGCACGCAGCAGCCACAAGGCTCTCCATCCCCATGCTAAAATGTCCATCATAACATGATATGCATGTACAGTATGACCACCCTACTGAGATGATGGCTGCACTTCCTTTGCACATGCTCCATTTCCAGGGATGTACAGCATCATCAAAGCAGCCCTGACTGTCACTTTGGATTTATGCACTTCTTAGAAACCATGTCACTCACACCAGTGCACTTCTGAGCCACCGCTTCAGCTCATTCACTCTATGTGCCATCAAAAACAAGAGGCTCTGCCACTGCTTCATATGGTCAGATGGCCTGTTCACCACTCAACTCCATGGTCTCTAGTCCCCTCCCCAAACAAACATTGCATGACAACCCAGATCAGTGCTTTTGTTGAATGGCAAATGAAAGAATAATTAAGATGCTCCAGTCTGCAATCTATTTTCCAGACATTTTACGTTCAGATCCAGTGCATTGACAACATTTACTCTCATTTCAAATTACTACATTTTAATCAGTCACCCTCAAAATCTGCTTTGTTTAAAAATTTATACTTTTGGCCTTATGTAGTACATGTATTGAAGATTAACCCTCTTAATACTTAATCATAGATCATATATCATCAACACGAAAAGGAGCCTTTAATGCAAGAGTGTTTTGTTCTTGCAACTCCTCACTTAGATAATCAAGCAGTACCCAAATATCTTGAGAGTGCATAAAATAGCAAAGACTAACTGCTCTGTTTAGCAAACAATGTCTGCACCATGCAACTAACCATGGCCACCAACCATGGACCAGGAACAAACTTCTCAGGCACCTGGAGAGCTCTCTTGGAATGAACTCAGTACATATTATGCTGGAGGACAGAAAAATTTGGAGGGGGACCTGAGGTGTACCACCACAGCACCCACTAGAGCACAATGTAGAGGGTAGAGTCTGAACTACAAAGAAAACCCTGTGTTGTGGCCAGGTTGTTGCCAGCACCCAGCAGCCCCAGGGTCTTCACTCTCTCTCTCTTCCTCTATCAAGTATTCTTAGCATTCATGTTCAGAGATGCCTAGATTACCATTCAAAAAAAAAAAAATCAGCATGAAAGAAACTCCCATATTCAGAGCCTGCCACAAGTGCAGTACAGCCTGTTGTGCTGCATTTGCGATAGCGCATTGCCTGCTCTAAGTGATATTTAGCCAGTTAGTGCATGCTAATTAAGCAATAATGCATGACAGGGTGTGGGTTGTGCTGGGATAACGTCACGCCTTGCGTGTTGGGAATGCGTCCAACAGCAAGGCGTGACGTCATCCCGGCACAACCCACACCCTGGAGTGCATTATTGCTAATATACAATGGCTCATTAAAAAAAAAAGTGCCTTTAAAGTCCATTTTTTGTCATTTTTTGAATGGGTAGGGTTACATTATGAAAACGTAGTGCTGATTTAGCCAGCAGGTGGGGCTGAAGTGCTTTTTCAGTTGCTGTACAGTCCCATAGCAACCTTTGCTGGTGCCACTCATTGTTAATATGCCCTTTGCTTCTTTGTTTATACTGTGTTTTGACCTTTTGGAACAGTATTTACATTGTTTTCCTCTGTGAGTTTTAATTGCGGTTCTGAATGACAATGGGGACTACCGTGCCCCCTTCCCCACCTATCTGTCTTACAGTGTGCCACCCGCTGCAGTCTGAAAGAGTCTAAAAGGAGGAGGTATGGAGGATTTTTTGGAATGTGTTTTTATGATGAAGTTAAATAAAAAAGAAAAACAGAAGACAGTGTATTGAGACAGCAAGCATTACAGATAGCCATGCGGTGAGTGTTTAAACACTCAGTTGCTCGCTTGCTTGCTCACTGGGCGCACTTGGTCTGACCGTGATTGTTGGTATTGCATTTAAACACAGTTTCAGCTGCAGGTTTTTTTTTTTAAATAGGAGAAAGACATTCTGGTGGTGGTGTAAGATGGTTGTTTTTTGTTTCTGCTGCTTTTTTTTTGGGACACCGAAGATAGCTGGTGGCTGCAAAGCGAGTGAAGTGAGCTGCAGAGCAGGAAGCAGCAAAGCGGGCTGCGTGCAATGATTTTTACTTGATGTGGTCTTCTGTGTAACTGGGACTAGACCCATGATGTTGTAGCGGGATAGCATCAGGGGTCCAGTCCCAGTTCAACCAATCAGATGCCATCTTTCTTGGTTGCCATTGTATAATGGAGTGTATTAACATTTAATATTGGAACATGCTGATGCAGTGATAGATGTGTTCTAATATGAACCAAGGCTGCATATAGCTCACAGGAGATAGAACTGTCTAAAATGAGATACCACCAGGACGTCATTGGGCAATATTCAGCAAGAGCAGGCAAATCAGCTCATGGGGCATGCAAGGTGCTGAGAAACCCATCTGATACCCATTATGGGCTCATCAGCATGGGCACAGATGACTCCTTGTGCTAAAGCAGAGCAGCAATGATACTACTGCCTTAGTAATGTACTGGTCCCCATCCCTGCTCACCCATGCTGAGATACATATATATACAGTAGATATTCCTGGTAGTCTAGTGGTCTCCCCACACCCCAGTCATCCATCCTGCTGTGCATAGTCTAATTCTTGATATTTAGTGGCTCTCCTACTCCCCGATCACCCATCCTGCACTTTATAGATATGTCCTTGAAAGTCTGGTGGCCCTCCAATTCCCAATAAATTAATCTGGGGATCCCCAACCTGCATCTCCATCAACCCGATCACCACTCAGTAAAATGACAGGAGCACAGTGATGAATGGCACAGCCCTACTTCACCTCCTTGGCTGGCTGCTGTCTTACAGTCACAGACCATGATCACGTGATTGCACTCTGTGACTCGCAAATGGTGGCTGGCCAAGGAGGTGAGTAGAGGACTGTGCTGGCCCCTTCTCTGATACAGTTGTACTGGTGAGTGGCAACTGGAGTGAGTTGAGGGTGCAGGGTGGGGGTCATCAGCAGGTCAGTGAGTGGGGAGTTGGCAATTGGTTAGGGGGCTGGGGGCCACTAAACTAAGAGAGATTTAACTAGAAACAGAAGGATGGATAACTAGGTGGTTGGTGACTACTAAACATGAGGGATTAAACTATGCACAGCAGGATGAATGATCGGGTGTGAAGAGAACCCCTAGACACCAGGAATAAGACTATACAAAGAAGGATCAGTGATTGGGGGTGTGTGGGGACCACTAGACACCAGAAATAAGACTATATATAGCAGGATGGTTGAGTGGAGGTGGGGGCACACTTGACACAGGGTGGGCAGCTGTAGTAAAGCCTCCCTTCCTTTGGTGGAGCATGGCCTTAGTGCCACAATAAGATGGGATTTTTGGTGGTGGTAAACAGCACCAGTCTGGGTGCTATTTAGTGCCATTGCAAACCTCTGAATATACTGCTGCATCAGTAAGCATGAAGGTACTATTCATTTGCATAGACAGAACAGTGTGGTTGACATGATCGCAATGGCTGGTTTGGGCAGTGTTGTGTAGACCTCCAAATATGGCCGTGCCTGGAGCACCGACACAAATCCAGGCTAGCACTGGTGCTAGCCACATTTGTGTTGATACTACTCTTTGAATATGAGACACAATAGCTCTTAATCAATCTGCTTTTGTTTCTTAAAAGTTGACTCCAGAGATACACATTTCTGCCAGGAGAGTTCTAGCAAGGGAAAAACCACCCAGAGCCAGCAGTTGAAGTGTGCCCTACTGGAGCCCTCCCTGAGGCAAATGTAAAAGCTGTTGTCATGCTCAGCAAACTCAATCTACAGTATACTATACTAAAACTGCAACAGCGCCCTTCTGGACAAGGTACAATCCATAAATTACTGCTGTGATATTCAGCCTTCTGCATACTTAGACAAGCAGTGCCCCACCTTATTTTCCTTCAATCCGCAATCCCCAAAGCTAAATTAGCAGCAGTCCAAGCTAGCTAACCGATGCTGTAAAATTACACTTGCATAAGTTCCAAGCAAACAAGGAGCTTCTAACTGCAGCTGCTGGCTAATGCTGCCCGATGTAATGAGCAACAGGGCCCAGAACAGTTGTGTTCCTGGTTAAGTAACCGCTTTCTCATTTCCTCCAGTCACAAACCCTCTTCCATCTAGGAACCCCCTATTTACTGCTTAGTTCCTACCTGAGTCAGAGTCCACCTACCTCTCTGTTCATGTGTTAGGAGAGGAAGTGGCAGGACAATAATCCCCACTCACAGTAATCCCTTGCTGGCTCTGTATATGATGGGACAAATGTGGCATTAGTGCAACATAAACTGGGTTAGTCCACTTGCACTCTGTATGTAGAAAGTTTTGTAAGCATTTCAATCTGTTACCTGATCTCAACACAATGACCCTGAAATTGAGATAATCTCCCAGTGGTGTTTATCCTGTATAAAAAGAAATACATTTGATTTGAGCTTTTCCTCAATAACAGTTGGTAATGAGTGATCTAGTGGCTAGAGCACAGAATTAGAAACCAACAGAAACCTGTGATCCAAATTTAAATCCTACCACCACAGCCATTTACATGCTGTGTGACCTTGAGCAGCTCACTTGAGCATGTAGTCCACCCAGCTGCAAAAATGAGTACAAACAGTGTCCCAGACCCCCACTGAAAAATGAATATTGCATCACAGCTTTACTATTATTGGAAAATGAGTTATAAAATAAACGGTTTGAAGAGATATCAGTTTAACTGTCATGGAAGCATCATATTTCCAAAGGTGTGATGCCTCCCCATCCCCAGAAATGTACTTTAATGACATAGTTGGGTAATAGTCATAAGGATCGAATATAAGGGCATGGTGTGTTGCTTCTGGTGCTCTGGCAAGTTATTCCCTATTGTTTACATGGGGGCAGAAAACAACAAAACCACATCTGTATAAGTATATACAATCTCCATGGTAACTGCATAAGCCTGAGCTGAAAGTGCATGATTAGCCCTATACCTGGAGGAATTTTAGTGTGGCTGAAAGATAGATGCAGGGTTTGTCAGTTGCTGCTTATGAACCCTGCTACTTACTTTAAAAATAATCTTGTTCATTAATTAGTCATTACTTATTTATGATGGATTCTGCTTTGAAAGTGATCCTGAATCACGATCTAATAAAAAGCAAGAAAAGAGTGAGAGGAAAAATGACAAATGTGAGAAGGTGTATATTTTTTGCAATCAATCAGACAGAGTTCAGGTAAAGTGGAGAAAATCTGACAATTGGATGAATTCTTGCTTGGTACCCCATCAGTTAGTACCAAGGAGTTCAGGCAAGTTCCACTTGTCCCTCTACTGACAAGGTAAGTTACCTCTTGGAACCACAGGATAAATATAATACATTTACCCCAAGTTCTGCATTTTGAATATGTCTTGATGTATCAGGATCTGATGAGAGTTATTGCTAATTTGATGCTAAAGGTAATATTAAACTTGATGCTGTTGGTGCCCTTTGTAAATCTGTTGAGCATTGGACAGCCACAGCTGAAAAGAGGTCAGCAGCAGTTTAAGTTGTTTCTCAAACTGGTGCTGGCCCTCTTCAGCCCCACCCCATTCTTGGCTGGCTTCTCCTCTCCCAGAACTTAATGGCCATTCATAACCCCATGGATTATCCCCCATGGTATGGTCAGAAGGGGAGTGGTGATCCTCCCCCTTCCAGTAACCCAATTATGTAGTGGCCTTACCTGGGTGGCAGTGCAGGTTAAAAGTGGGGTTGGTGTCATCCTGCCACACCTTAATTTTATTCCTCTGTTTTTTTTCCTCTTAGCAGTTGGCACCATGCAATGAAGAAGATACACATGCATGTAAAGGACATCACATGCCATGTATCAGCCAGCAGTACCTTCCTTTTCAGGCCACAACTACTGCCCCACCACCACGTCTCCATGTGGTGACTGTACAAGAGTAGCACTCAAAAGAGGTGGCAGGGAAGGTTAAGGAGAAAAGGATAGCATTCAGGAAATATAAGGAAACACAGAAGTAGCAGGACAGAGAAATGTATTAGTTAAAGCAGAAAGAGGCTAAGAAGGCAGACAGAATAGCAAAGGCCCAAACCGGGGAAAGGATAGCCAACTCTGTTAAGAAATGGGATAAGACCTTTTATAGGTACATTAGGGAGTGAAGAAAGACCAAAGAAGGGATACTGAGGCTTAATAAAGGGGAGGGAATGTGGGTAGAGGGTGATAGTGAAAAAGCAGGGATACTGAATGAATATTTCTGCTCAGTATTCACAAAGGAAGAGGAGGGGGAGGTACCTAAAGCAAACAAGAGAAACAATCTGAAGACAGGGGTTGATACCAGTCCATGTACATAAGAAAGGGTTCTGAAAGAACTAATAAAATTGAAGGTGGACAAAGCAATGGGGCCTGATGGGATTCACCCAAGAATTCTAAAAGAACTAAGGGTAGAACTACTGACACCGCTGACTACTCTCTTTAACAAATCATGGGAGGATGGGTGGTACCTGAGGACTGGAGGAGGTGGATGTGATCCCTTTTCACAAAAAGGGAGCAGGACAGAGGCAGGAAACTACAGACCAGTTAGTTTGACCTCAGTGGTAGGGAAAATGATGGAATCACTTCTGAAAGAAAGAATTGTTGAGTACCTAGAGGCCAGTGGGGCACAGGACCCAAGCAGCATGGATTCACGATGGGAAGTTCGTGTCAGACGAATCTAATAGATTTCTTTGACTGGGTGGCCAAAGTAGTAGACCAGGGAGGGGCTGTGGACATGGCTTACCTAGATTTTAGCAAGGCATTTGATACAGTCCCACACAAAAGATTAATGCACAAGTTAGCTGTCCTTGGAGTGGGTCCCAAGGTGGTAGCCTGGATAAAAAATTGGCTAGACAACAGGACGCAAAGGGTAGTAGTAAATGGAGTCCACAGTGAAGAAAGGAGGGTTACTAGTAGGGTACCGCAGGGTTCAGTACTGGGACCGGTCCTTTTTAATGTCATTTTAAGTGACATTGCAGAGGAACTGGAAGGAAAAGTATGTCTCTTTGCAGACAACACAAAGATCTGCAACAGGGTTGATACACCAGATGGAGTGGAAAGGATGAGAAGGGACTTGGCAAGCTGGGAGGAATGGTCAGATGTATGGCAGCTCAGATTCAATGCAAAGAAGTGCAACGTAATGCACCTGGGAAACAAAAACCCAGAGGAAGAGTACACAATGTGGGGTGAGATACTGACAACAGTCAAAATGGAAAGGGACCTGGGGTAATTATATCAGATGACCTAAAGGTGGACAAGCAATGTGAGAAGGCAGTAAGGAAGGCTGGGGGGATACTGGGATGCATAGGAGAGGCATCAGTAGTAGAAAACAGGAAGTTGTTATCCCTCTGTACAGACAGTTGGTGAGACCCCATCTGGAGTACTGTGTGCAGTTCTGGAAACCCCATCTCCGCAAAGACATAGACAGAGTGGAGGCTGTCCAGAGGAGGGCAACCAAAATGGTGCAGGGTCTGCACCAGAAGACATACGAAGAAAGACTAAAGGAGCTTAATATGTATACCCTTGAGGAAAGAAGGGAGAGAGGGGACATGATAGAAACTTTCAAGTACCTCAAGGGAATCAACAAAGTCCAAGAGGGTGGCATCTTTCAGAAAAAGAGATGTGCAAGAACAAGGGGGCACAATTTGAAGATAGAGGGGGGACGGCTCAGAGGTAATGTGAGGAAGTATTTTTTCACAGAGAGGGTTGTGGATGCATGGAACAGCCTCCCTGAGGAGGTCGTGGAGTCAAGAACAGTGGTGGAATTCAAGAATGCATGGGCCAGACATAAGGCAGTCCTAGTGTGGGTAGGAGGAAGTAAGCTGTTCGTTAACTAGGATCTGCAGCTTATCTGTTAGGTAGAAAAATGGGCAGACTAGGTGGGCCAAACGGTCCTTATCTGCCATCAAATTCTATGTTTCTATGTTTCTACAGCGGATTCTTCCCCCATGAGAGGAGAGTTGTCAGGCAAATGATTGATCCCCCCCCCCCCCAGTTAAACCCTAGTGGCCTGAGTCTGCATTCAAACCCAAGTCGCTGCTGTAATAGGAGGTGTGGTGTCTAGTACCTCAGCTCTCTGTGCCACTGGGCTGGCATCAAAAGCAGTTTCAACTGAGGATGTTAATTTAAAATAAAACCTTGAAGCCACCAACCCATTTAGCTGTGTTGCTTAGGAATAGCTTCATACAAAAGTATTTGGTGTAAAATATGGATAATAATTTAAGAAAAAAAGAACTTAAGATTTGTAGGTCTTCCCCTTGAAGAAAATAGTGAAAAACATTATGGGGCTGTTGAAAGACTTTGTATTAAAGACCTCTGAATATACTCAGGATACATTACTCCTCTTGGAAGTTGTTAAGGGGGCCATCTCACTGAGTTCAAACACAAATAGTTTTATCATTGTTGTCAAAGCCACTATCTTTTATGGCTATTTTTGCCCTCAGATTGGACATAGGGGGCCAGATATTCAAACTGCGCTCTTCTTAGGCGCAAGCCCTTGCGCTACACAAAATAGTTGCTCAGGGGTGTGGCCTGGGCGATATTCAAAGGAGTTGCGCCATTGAGCAACTTCTTTGAATACTGCCCCCTGGCCACAGCCACTATGAGTGGCGCAGTGGAACTTGTGCCACCGCAAGTTGCCAGAGTGGAGCATTCAACTTTCGGTGGCACAAGTACCATTGCGCCTTGCGCAAAATCCTGATATTCAAAAGGTGACATGCAAATGGGGCCATAATTTATGCAAGGCGCAGGGGGGGCTATTTGCATCTGATTATGGCCCCATTTGCATGCCATTAGCATGCAGGTGCGCCAATCCCCGAGGACTTGCGCCTGGCGCCCTGCCAGGCAGCAGCCGTTGGGGACCGACGCCCCCTGCAGCCCTATTGCGGGCAAAAGAGTGAAAATCCCCACCACCACCCCCCACTGGTCTGATCGCCGCAACAGCAGAAATGTCCCCCACCAGCCCGACCGCAGGCTGCATTAGTTTAAAACAACCCCCTGCAGCCCGATCAAGGCATAGTTTAATCCCCACCAGCCCGATCGGGGCAGCAATGTGTCTCCCTCCCGAACACATCCCTGGTGGTCCAGTGGACCATGATCCCAATCGCGGGATGTAATATTACAAACCCCCCAAACATAGCCCTGGTGGTCCAGTGGACCGTAGATCCGATCGGATGTAATCATTAAGCCCCCAAACATGGCCCTGGTGGTCCAGTGGACCAAAACTCCTGATCACGGATGTAATTATTAAACACCCCCAACACATCCCTGGTGCCTAGTGTCCCCACCCCACCCACCCATGATGCCCCACCACTCTCGCCTCCGGCAGCCGGCGGGCGGCAGCATCCCACCCTGCCTGCCGCCCGCCGACTGACTCAGATGTAGGGCTGCACGCCCATTGGTGCAGAGCAAGAGCCAATGGGCGGCAGCCTACGATAAGACATTCATTCACAAAACTGGACTGTCTTGCTCTGCACTAATGCGTGCAGCCCTACCGTGCAGTCAGTCGGGCGAGCGGCGGGGCGGCAGGCGGGTGGATGCTGCCACCCGCCGCCGCCGGGGAGCGGGTGGTGGGGCTTCATGGGTGGGTGGGGTGGGGACACTAGGCACCAGGGATGTGTTGGGGGGTGTTTAATAATTACATCCCGTGATCAGGAGTTTCCGTCCACTGACCACCGGGGCTATGTTTGGGGGCGGTTAATGATTACATCCCACGATCGGGATCTACGGTCCACTAGACCACCAGGGATGTGTCTGGGAGAGATACATTGCTGCCCGCGATCGGGCTGGTGGGGTGGGGGTTAAATCTATGCCCATGATCGGGCTGCAGGGGGGCATACCTCTCAACCTCTCGTCTCATAAATCAGGGACAAGACATTAAAATATCAGGGACACAGACCCCATATCAGGGACACATCTTAAGATTTGGTAGTATACACTCAGAAAGCTGATAGAATTAGGGGGATTTATGTAAGATGCATTTTCTGAATAGGAAGGAATCTGTAACTTAATATTTAACATTATTTTATGCTTACAATCCCCAGTGTTCTGTCACAAAAATACAATTGTTATGAGGGACAGAGACAAATTCTGAGGCATAATCAGGGATGTCCCTGAAAATCAGGGACAGTTGAGAGGTATGAGGGGGGCACAGGGAGTGGGTTGGGGGCCAGCCACAGGTGGCAGCTGCTGTGTTGCACCCTGCAATGCAGCAGCTCACCTGTGGGTGGCCCTCAACTTAAGCCTTTTTTTTTTGGCTCAGAGTTGTGCAGGCGCAGGTTGGGGGTTGCGCCTGCACAACTCTGCACAGCCCGGCTGAATATCAGGCTGTGCAGTTTATGCATGGTTCCTCCCCCACCAGATCAGCATGCATTCATTTGCATTGCGCTGTTGCTCAGCCTGTTTTCAGTGGCGAAACTGCCTCCTGCTGAATATCGCAGAATGGAGCAAGTTCGGACTTGCGCAGGCGCAACCCTATTGCGCATGTTGCAACCCTTTTGAATATCTGGCCCAGAGTGTATTATTAAAGTGAATGGGATGAATGAAGCATATAGGACAATAAGAACAGAATAATTTAACTAGCAGAAGTGGGCTTGTGATCTACCAAGTCTGCCTGATGCTGAGCCCATGCCGCTTTCTTTATGTGTCATTCCACCACACCTCCCCAGTCATCCCCTCCTCCACTCGACTTTATCCCACTCCCATTTGAAGCCAACAACAGTTTTCCTTCCTATCTCCTCTTCTGGAAGCCTGTTGCATACCACTACAACCCTGTCTGTGTAGAAGTGCCTCTTGGCCTCCTTCTGAAACCTGTTCAACCAGTTTGTAACTGTATCCCCTCTTGTGTTTGTTTTTGCTGGTCCCACAGAGGTAACTGGCGTCTAACTTTTCAATACCCTTAAGGTATTAAATAGTCTCTACAATATCCCTTCATTCCTTTCTGTCCTCCACCAAGTATGTATTCTGATTATCCAGCATCTGCTTGTACGAGAGCCTCTGCTGGCCCTGAATAAACTTTGTGGCCCTTTTCTGTGTCATCTAAAGCTGTTTAATGTCATTTTTGCGATAGGGGTTCCAAAACTGTACACACTACTCCATGTGCAGTTGAAGCACAGAACTGAACAAAGCTAATGTGACCCCTTTTCTTCTGTGGGCGAACCACTCCACTTATTTTTTTTTTTTTCTTTTTCTTTTGTTTTACAAATTTTTGACCAGGAAAGGTACACTAAGCTGAGGATTGTTTCTAAGTGCATCCTGGGAGCATGGGGAAGTTAAGTGACTTGTTCACAGTCACACAGTATGCAAGTGCTGGCTGTGGGATTCAAATCCAGGTCTCCAGATGTGCAACTCAATGCTCTTAACCACTACGATATATATTGCCTCCCAGAACTTATACAACACAGAATCTTGTTCGACCTCTGCTGCCATACTGCATTGTGTAGAGGGCTTCATGGTACTAGTTACTGCAATCCCCAGGTCTTTCTCCTCTTCAGATAACATGGTGATCACTCCCCACAGCTTTTACTCGACTCCAAGGTTCTTTTTCCCCATGTGCATGACTTTGCTGTTCATTCCATCGAATCTCACTTGCCAGATTCCAGACCATTTCTCCAGCCTTTCTAGTTTTTTCCCTCATGTCCCTGACCCCCTCTGCTGTGTCCACCCTCTCACAATGATTTGTTTTGTCATTGAAAAGGCACATTTTGCCCATAATGCATTTCCCAGTGACATATGTGGACACACTGAGCAGCACTGGTCTGAGCACCAACCCCTGTGGATCCCACTGGTAACATTTATTTATTTATTAGATCATCGGTTTACAGACCTTTGAGTCAAAGACTCATTTACAAAGGCATCTTGTCAAGAGAGCAATACATCACAGCAAACAAAACAGTACAGTACATAACGCTTAGATTAAAAAAGCAATCAGTGTTACAAAAATTCACTGGTGGTACAAGCTTGGTAATAGGTAGATCACAGTAGTCATAATATAGGTTCACGAGTTCCACATCAGGTAGCAACCAGAGATATTTTATTACATTAGTCAGCAGATGTTGCCTGAGAGCCCAGGCATATACAGCAAAAGTAGACAGGGCAAACCCAGCCTAGGGGTGAGGGTAAGGGACAGGTGGGGGATTATGGGCAGTTGCAGCAACGAGTGCTTTCCAGGTGGCTTCTGAGGGAGACCTAGAAATGACAAAGTTTAGTGGAGTCAGCTATGTTGGCTGGTAGGGAATTGAACCAGGAGGGAACCCAATAGCAAAAGGATCTCTGGGCCATATAGGTCCTTAACATGGGGACAATAAGGGAGGTTTTGAAAGTGCTGTGGGTGGAGACTGAGGGGGAGGCATTCTGCAGGGATGTGGCGACCCCTGGGGGGAGAGCCCTAGCAGGGTCTTTTTTACAAGAAGGCAGGTTTGGAAGCAAAGTCTTTCTTCAAGGTTGAGCAAGTTGGTGGTGGAGTACAGCAGGCACATATGGGTGCTCCTAAGGGCTCCCAGCATTAGCCTGCAGGCCTTGTTTATAGAGAGCTGGATTCTTGCAATTGCAGTGTTGTCAGCTGCAGCATAGATGGGCAGCCTATGGTTGGTTAGTGACAGGACAGAGGAAGTGATTGCCAATCTAAGGGCCTCTTGTGGTAAGCAGTCCCTATGGTGGTATAACAGTCCAATCTTGACATTGGTGGCAGCAGAAAGGGCATTGATATGGGAATGGAAGGAGAGTGCCGAATCAAAGGTAATGCCCAGATACTTGTAGGAGGAAACCTGCTCAATGGGGTTTAGTG
This sequence comes from Neoceratodus forsteri, assembly GCA_016271365.2. NCBI lineage: Eukaryota > Metazoa > Chordata > Ceratodontiformes > Ceratodontidae > Neoceratodus > Neoceratodus forsteri. Next base: position 1,374,680,664 of record CM028130.1, on the reverse strand, counting down.
TGCTAGGCAGTATCACTAGAGAGGCACCACTGGGTTTGCTTTGGCGATGCGAGATGAGCATAGCTTTGGTCTTTTTTAGGTTCAGGACTAGCCTTTGTGATGTGAATCAATGCTCAGCTCTATCAAAAGCTTGTTGGAGGGTGGCCTGGAGTGTGTTGGGTTGGGGTCAGAGGTGAAGAGCACAGCGTCATCCGTGTAGAGGAGGATCTTACTTGGGCAGGCCTAGAGGAGGGAGTTGAGGTAGATACTGAAGAGGAGAGGGCCGAAAATGGAGCCCTGGGAAACCCCAGAGTAGACAGGTCATGTGCCAGATAGGGTGCTATTGATTTTACACACTGAGTTCTGACAGAGAGGTAGCTGGTGAACCATGCAAGAGGGCCAGTGAAGAAACCAAGGCATCTGAGGGAGTCAAGCAGGAGGGGATGGCAAACCGCGTCAAAGGCCTTGGAGAGGTCAATGAACACGTTGCTGTCAGGATTTCCCACATGAAGAGCAGAGTGCAGGAAGTTTGAGAATTCAAGTAGCGCGGTTATGGTGCTGACCTGCACGAAAGCCATGCTGTTCAGGGCAGAGGATATTGTGCATGGCCAGGTATTCGGCAAGCTGGTTGGCAACTACTTTTTCAAGGGCCTTAGAGAGTGGGGGGAGGATGGAGATAGGTCGATAGTTACTCAGGGTTGCTCGATCACCACTGTTTAGGATGGGAGTGATGATGGCAGTTTTCCATGTGCTGGGGAACTGCCCCAGGCACAGAGAGTAGTTGAGCAGCTCGGTAAGTAACATCCATTAACCCTGAGTGTTTCCCCTAAACACCACTCTCTAGGCTTTTCTCCTTAACAATGTTCCACCCACCTAGTTATGGTGCACCTTTCCCCCAGGCCTTCACAGTTTTTGATCAATCTCTTATGAGCTGGTGCAGAACGCTGCAGCCAGGGTGTTGACTGGGACAAGGAGATCCAGTCATATCACCCCGGTACTGCGCGAACTGCACTGGCTTCCTATACGGTGGCGGATCACCTTTAAAGTCATTTTATTGACTTTTAAAGCCCTTCACGATCAGGGTCCGACCTATCTGAAAGAACTTCTGGTGCCTTACTGCCCCGGCCGATCGCTACGCTTTGCTGACGAGGGGTTGTTAGAGATTCCAAGAGTGAGTTTAAAATCTTCTGGTAGAGCGTTTTCTTATGCAGCTCCCACTCTTTGGGATTCTCTACCTCGCCAGTTCAGGGAGTACACCTCCTTGGAGGTATTTAAGAAAAATTTGAAATCCTACCTGTGGCAGAGCGCCTTCTTGGATGATAAATTGATATTTGAGTATTAATATTATTTTTGGATAGTATGGATGGTTTTATTGTAGGCTTTTTATATGTGATGTTGTTATGTATTTATTGTATTTATATGTTTTATGTGATATTTTATATTGTGCTTTTCGACATGTAAAGCACTTTGATATCTTGAAAAGTGCTTTAAAAATAAAGTTATTATTATTATTATTATGGGGAGACTGACTTAAAGGCCTTGCTGAAATCCAGGAATGATATGTCTGCTACCTGGCCCTTATCCACCACCTTTTGTGACCCAATCAAATAAATTGCTCAAGTTCCTTTGGCATGACCTCTCTGCCCTGAACCCATGCTGTCTGTTATCTTGGTGACTATTTTCCTCAAAAAAGGTAACCAACCATTACGAACATACAAACATACAAAAATGCCAGCAGAAGCAGGCCTTGTGGTCTATTGAGTCTGCTTGATTATGCAGCTAGTCCCTCAACTTGCAACTGCCCCACTCTCCCCACCCATCTTTATCATAACACCCCCGACCCTGCCCTAACCCCTCTTAAAGCCACCCACTGTTCTAGAGGACATTGCCCCCTTGGGCAGAGCATTCCACTAGTCCACTATCCTCTTCATGAAAAAAATGTGTCCTGATTTCCCTCCTGAATCTTCCCCCCTCCATCCTCAACAGATGACCTCTCATATCCCTTCCCCTTCTAAGTTGGAAAATCCCTTCTGTATTAACTTCATTTATCCCTATAAGGTATTTAAAGGTTTCAATCATATCCCCCCTTTGCCTTGTCTCATCCAGGGAGTACATGTTCGGCTCAGCCAATCTATCCTCATAGGACTTTCCTTCAAACCCCTGGATCATCTTCGACACCCTACGTTGCACCCCATCCAATAACTTGATGTCCTTCTTGAGGAATGGGCACTAGTACTGTATGTAGCACTGCAGGTGAGGTCTGACCAGAGACCTGTACAGTGGGAAGGATCACCTCCCTATTTCTGTGAGATTCTCCTCACTATACACCCTAGCATCCTACTGGCCTTTGCCTCTGCCTTTCTGCATTGAGCCTAGATGTTCATGCTGTCTCTTATAAGCACCCCCAGATCCTTTTCCTTCTTGCTACTTTCCAGCTGCACCCCTCCCAGCTGATAACTCCTCCCCTGGTTTCTAGCTCCAAAGTGCAGTACCTTGCATTTCTTGGCGTTGAAACCCAGCTGCCATGTTACTGACCAATTCTGTAGATTTTTCAGGTCCTCCTGCAGCCCCCTCCACCCTTCAATGTCACCTACCACAGCTCCCATCTTCATATCATAAGTGAACAGACTAATCCTACTTTGGACCCCATGTGACATATTAGCTATGAATATCTCAAACAACACTGATCCAAGTACCGATCCCTGTGGCACCCCGCTCATCACTTCCCTTGGCAATGACAGTTCCCCCACCACCCTCTGCTGCCTTCCATTCAGTCTGTTGATGATTAAAATTGACCATCTTTGATCCCACCCCTATGTATTCCAGTCCTCCCCAACCTCCCATGTGGCACAGAATCAAAGATCTTGCTGAAGTCTAAATACAGGACATCCACGTCATGGCCCTTGTCCAGTTCCATAGTCACCCAGTCGTAATACTCAATTAGATTAGTCTGGCAGGATCTGCCAGAGACAAACTCATGTTGATGACTGTCCTGGAGACCATTGTCCTCCAAGAAGGTCACCAGCTGCTCCTTTAGGATTGTCTCCATGAGCTTCCCCACAATTGATGTGAGGCTCATTTGCCTGTAGTTGCCCAGCTCATCCCTGGGTCCATGTTTGTGAATGGGCATCACATGGGCCATCCTCCAGTCTAATGGTATGCATCCTGTGTCCAGGGAGGTATTGAACAGGTCCATCAGTGGCCCTGATAGGATCTCTGCTAGCTCCCTGAGTATCCTAGGGTGAATACCATCTGGTCCTGGTACCTTGCCCACCCTTAGTGCCCTCAGTCCTTCCAGTACCCTGTCTTTTACAATCCCTATGTCTGTCATCCCCTCCCTCCCTCCCCACTCTACCCCCTTGGGGTATCTGCCCCTTTCTAATTTCAGAACCCAGAACAGAAGTATTCGTTTAATGTATCTGCCTGCTCCCCCTTCTTTACCCACTCCATCCTTCCTAATCCTCAAAATCTGGTCTTTGTTCTTCCTTCTTTCTCTAATGTACAGTATCTGAAGAAGTCCTTTTCTCCTTCCTTAATACCCTGTGCCATCCTCAGTTCTCTAAAGACCTTGGCTGCTCTAACTAGCCTGGTAACCTCCCTGGATTTCTTTTTATACTCCTACATTTTAACCCCATCCCACCCATGAATTCTTAATTTTCCAAAATAAATTTCTCTTGGCCCTAACCCCCTCAATAACCTCCTGAGTCAGCCAGCTGGGCTTCTTTGCCCTTCCTTTCATACTCTCTGTCACTCTACATGTCCCAGTGGCCTCTGTCGGACCTCTTTTAATAATATCCCATTTTTGACTAGCATCCATGTCTTGACGAATGCCTGCCAGACACTTACCCCAAATTTCCCCATCCTACTAAAGTCTGCCCCCTTAAAATCTATATCCCTGGTTCCTGTACCCCCTGTTGTTCACCCCATATTGAGTGTGAACCACACCAAGTGGTGGTCATTCCAACCCAGAGGGTCCTCTACCCCATTTCCTTACAGCCTCCCCATTTGAAAGTACCAGGTCCAGAGTCCTCTCCAATCTAGTCAGTTCACATACCAACTGCACCAAGAAGCAGTCCTGAACTGCCTCTAGTATGACCTGCTCCATCGTACTCATGGTGGCTGGAGTGCTCCAATCCACCCCAGGTAGGTTGAAGTGCCCCAACACCACTGTGTTCCCCTTCCTACAAACCCTTCTGATTTACTCAACTAGCTCTCTGTCAAGGTCCTCCACTTGCACTGGTGGTCTGTAAACTATCCCCTTCCTCAGTGCATTACCTCTCGAGTCTTGAAACTGCATTCATAGGGCATCTGTTCTGCCTTTTTCCTCACTTATACAACTTATCCCATCTCCTACAGAGATTACCATGCCCCCACCCTTCCCTTTAGCCCTAACCTTCCTGAATATTTTGTACCCTGGGATCATTATATCCCAGTCCTGGATCTGGGTAGCCCATGTTTCTGTGATGGATACAATGTTCACCCTCCTTACTGCCGAGAAAGCCTGCAACTCAGCTAACTTATTATCTAGGCTTCTCACATTCACCATGACCACCCTCCACCCAGTTTCCTTCCTTGCCTTACCATGGGTTTCCCCTGCCCCCCCATGCTAACTCCCCGACACATTCCCTATTATCTTGGGGGGTAAGCTCATCAACTCCCCTCTCTGGGTTCCCTGTCTACCAGCTGTCCACTTGCTACCGCCACCTAGTTTAAACTCACCTTTGCTGCTATGTACCCCTCTAACCCCTGTTTCAATATTCCCCTTCCCGCTCAAGTGTAGCCGATCTCCTGCATATAGATCGTTGTTGTCCCAGGTACCTCCCCAGCTCCCACTAACCCATACCCCTTGGATCAACACCATTCCCCTAGACATGTGCTGAACTCTCTAATCCTCCCTTTTTTCACCGTACTTGCACATGGCTCTGGGAGTACCTCTCAGAAGGCCACCGATTCCCCAGTTCCTCACATGTCCTACCTAGCTCCTTGAACCTCTCCCTCACAACTTCCACTGTCTCCCACACCAGGATGTTAGTGCCCATATGCACCACAAGATGCAGTTTCCTCCTTCCCCTCCTTGCATGTTTCAGAATTGACTGCCCCGCCCTGCCCATCGATAGCCCAGGTATGGATTCCACCTATATACGACTATGCCTTTCCCCCTTACTGCCCCATCTTAACCCTTTTAGTATGGAATCCCCCAGTACTAGTAACCCCCCTGGCCTACTACCAAGGTACCTATCCCTGGAGTCCTCCACCTCTGTATCCCTGCCCTTCCACCCTAAGGCTCCCCGACCCACCTCTGATCTGACCCCCCCTCTCTCTCCTCTATCCCTATCCTCCACTCTCCTCCCTCCCAACCTCCCTGGTCCCCCTGCCTATTCCATCCTCCATCCCCTTCCTGTTGCTCTTCCCTTCCTCTCTGCTCCCTTTAATCATCCTTCCAGCTGTGCCCCTCCTCCCTTTACCCTTGGCTCCCCAGTCTGACCTACTTTTGTCCTTTGTTCCTTCCTCACCCCTCCTCACTCCTGCCCCCTCCTGGCAATCCCCCCCTCCACCTCCACCAATGATGCCAGGACCACTTACTTATTACTTGTCCCAACTGCCTGCTGTGCAGTGGCTCTTCCCTCTTGACTACAGCCCTCCCTACAGTGTTTGGTCCCCTGTTCAGATTACTCCTGCACTCCCTCCCCAACCCCTCTCTCAACCCAATGTTCCTCCCATGTGGTGCCCTTATGTTAACCCCTGGGGGTAGCCCACTCAACCCAGCAGCCCCCCTCCCTCTTCCCATCTTCTCCAACTCCCTATCAAGCCACATCAGCTCCTCCTTGAGCCTTCTTTGCCTGTGACAGATTGGACACTCTCCAAGCTTCTGCAAAATGTTCATCCAATCTGCTGCCCCACGTCCATTACAGCCTACTATTCTACCCATGATTAAGCAGTACTTACTTCACAGGAAAGGATAGTGCAAAAGAAATACAGCACTACAATAAGTAGTTTTTTTTTCTCCTAGTCCCTGCCTATAATACCTTTCCACTAGGGTGATGTGCACAACAGATACAATACAGTTTTCCCAAAATACATCTTAAGATACAACTCTCCCACCCTCACCCCCTGTAAACACAAAAATAGTGCCAGACTGACTCACCATCTGCCTTCAACCAGAGTTCTGAAAGTCTGGGTAGCATTCAGCACCTTCCTAGCCCCCTCCTGTATGTTCCTTCCCTAGAAGATGGCACCTTCTGCTGCTCTCCAGCCCCTGGCTCCTTGCTGTTGCATGTCCCTGGCTCCTCCTACCACAACCATTTAATAAAGGTCAGAGCCAGGGTGGGTGATTTCCATCAGCTAGCTAACAATTGATATCAAGCTGACTGGCCTGTAGTACAGAAGGAAGCATAACGGGCAGCTCAGAAAAACAACACGGTGCATCATTTTGAATTATCAGCTAGAGAAATAAAAAAAAATGCACTCAAAGCCAAAGTAGAGTGCTTCAGAAGTTTTAATGTGCCCACAGAGTTACAAACAGCTGATCCAACCAAAAACTAGCCATAACATTTTGTGCAAGAGAGCTATGTCAAGAAGCATAAATGCTCACCTACCACAACCTATTTAAAGGATGTGATTTAAAGAGGCAGGTGAGACAATTAACATTTAATATAACAATGTGCTTCCCTCTAGGTGCTGCATTCTTTTGTTCTCTTCTTTCCCAAAAACCTCGAGACCTGCCTAGGGTTCTCTTGCCCTAATCCCTGCCTCATCAGGATCTGACAAACACCTGAAGGAAATTAAGCTTTCCCCCTTCCAGCTCTGTGCAGCTCTCTGCTCTTTAGGCACTGCATTCTTTTGTTCTCCTCTACCCCATACCTTGAGATCTGCCTATGGCTTTCATGCCCTAATCCCTGACACACCAGGAGCCACCAAACACCCAAAGGAAAGAAAGCTTCCCCCTCCAGCTCTGTGCAGTTCTCTGCTCTTTAGGTGCTGCATTCTTTTGTTCTCCTCTTCCTGGACCTTGAGAGCTGCCTAGGGCTCTCTTGCCCTAATCCCCTTTGCCCCAGGAGCCACCGAACTCCCAAAGGAAGCAAAGCTTCCCCCCTCCTGCTCTGCAGCTCTCTGCTCTTTAGGTAAGAGGACAAGAGCTGCAACGAGCTAAACTGCCAATCATAAGAGAATGTGCCATTTTCAAACTTGGCTGTATACCAGTTTTTGAGTGAGACCCCACACGAGCCTCCTCCTGCCTCCTCGTAATGACTTTCTATTTCACTCTGTTGTCTCACAGAGCAACTGGTCTCTTTTTCCACCATTTTACTTGTGTGTTTGTTTTCTATCACTCTGTGTTACACCTGGGGTAAACCTCTGACATGAACAGGAACTGAACGTGAATTCATTTAACTACTGTTGGCATTTGTAGTTCAGTTGATTCAATTTAATGTCAGCCTCCCCTACTGTTTGGTCCGAATGTAGCATAGTGCTGTTTGTGCCATATCCCTAGTTCTGATTTTTAAAAGTAAGCCAGCTCCACTACGTATGAGTTTGTGAATATTTTACTGTAATTGTTGCTGTTTGTGCTGTACAAATTACAATCTAAGTGAGCCTGCTCATCTGTTGAAGTGTTCTAGTGCTGTTTTTCTTCAGTGTAGTTCCTGGTTCTGCAAGCAATTTCTAAAACTTCCCTTCCCCCCATAGCTTGGGTCAGAGGCCATTTTTTTTTGGTTTCATTATTTACTGTCACTAGTAACTAAAATCTGCTCTCTCTCTCTCTCTCGCTAGCCCCACACCCCAACCCAACTGTATTTCTGCCCCTGTGTAATTTTCCAGTCAGTAACCCACCCACCTCTGACCTAGCTTCAATTTTCCCTCTTTTATACCTGGTGAATTATTTCTTTTCTCTCTTCTCTGTTTCCCCCTAGGTGCTGCATTCTTTTGTTCTCCTCTTCCCCGGACCTCAAGACCCGCCTAGGTCTCTCTTGCCCTAATGTCCTCCACACCAGGAGCTGCTGAACACTCAGAGGAAATGAAGCTTCCCTTCCTCCAGCTCCCTGTAAGTCTCTGCTCTTTCCCACCACTGCTACATGGTGGCTCACCACCCACCCCCCCATCATGCCAACCCTTGGCTGGCATTTCTTTTATAGCCTGTGGTGCTGGAAAATGCATGTGTGGTTCACTTTGTGAAAAAATCTTAGCTCCTCACTTCACCACCAGCAGATTATTCTACCCAACCGCTAGTTGACGGCAACAGTCTGAGTTATCTCAAACTCTATTACCACTGACTGCCATATATACACGTATGCTTACATTTATAAAGAAAGAAAAATAATACAAGAAAGGTACCTCTCACTTACATCTTACTGCTCCCCCTGCAGTTTACCCCATTGTCAAACCAGTACAAATAAACGTACAAAGTGTCAGGTAAAAAGTGGCTGAGCTCGAATCCTGGGTCAGGTACCACCAACCTGATGTCCTATGCATAAAAGAAACATGGCTAAAACCCACCATAATCTCCCATGAAATCACTCTACCTGGCTTCACCTCCTATAGGTGTGATCGACTTTCCAAGAGAGGAGAGTGTGTGTTGATCTACACTTGGACTGAAATGGCAACCTGTATAATATCAGGTATAACCAGTAACTCATCAGTCGAACACCTGATGATCTCAGTTACTCTTGGTCAAATCAAACAGGTTATCATAGGTTGCACCTACCTAGCCCCCAGCCTTGCTTCCTCATCCTACCAAGAATTCCTCTCTGTGACTGTATACCCCAATGAGATATAATACTCTACGGAGATTTTAATCTAGACTGATTGGGTCCTAACAGAACCAGCTATCAGGCATATTTCTCTGATGTTAAAATAGAGCAATTGATTGAACAGCCTGCCAGACTTAACCAGAAGACAGGCAAATGCATTCTACTGGACTGGATGCTAACCCATAATAAATATAATATGAAGGCCTCTGAAGTTTTCCCTGATGATCTAAGTGATCACTCCCCTACTTTTTGTGTCTGTAGAAATAATTTCCAACCCCCTGAACCATAAAAGCATGTGACCTGACAAATTCATTCTCAGTCTTAACTCTGTCGACTGTTTCCCCTTTCATCCCTCCCTGACATAAATCAGGCATTGGAATATTTCATCAACACTTTCTCCTCCATCCTGGACTCATATGCTCCTCTCAAGTTAAGACAAGCCAAAGAAACCACTCCCCTGGTTATTGCAGGATATCAGACACCTAATGCACTCTTGTGACAGAGCCTGGAAAGATAAAAAAAAAACAGGGCTATTGTCTCACTGGTAAACATATCAGCAACTGCAGAATGCATGCAATTCAAAAACAGAGGAAAAAAGAATATCTCCAATCAAATCAGTTAAAACTTTTAGATCACCCTAAAAACTTCTGGACACAAATAAATTCCTTACTCAAGGGTGGTAAGGAATGAACCATCCGACAGACTATGATCTCTAATGGCAATACACTGTCAAACCCTTCAGAAATAGCTGCAGGTATAAATCACTTCTTCACTGACCTGGATAAATACAAATCTGGCTTGCCTACCATCCCCTGTCACCCATAGAATATGAAGACTGTGGCCTCCTGTCCCACCTTCCATCTTAAACTCACCTCATGGCCCAAGGTACTTACTGTAAATTGTTAAAAGGCCTCAACCCAGACAGTTCTCCACAGTATGACTCCCTACAACCTAAATTCCTCAAAATAGCAGTCCCTGCAATAGCTTACCCCCGTAGCATTACTTATCAACAAATTCTTTCTAACTCAGACTATACCAGACAAATAGAAGACTGTGATAGTCATCTCCATGAACAATAGTGGCCCTACTAATCTAGTTGAGAATTATAGGCCTATCTCCATATTATGGCCCCTAGATAAAATAAAGGAGTGAATCCTTTATAATAAACTTTATTTATTTCTAGAGGAAATCAATGCCCTAACCATCCATCAACATGGTTTTCAGAAACAACCTGGAACAGAATCTGCTCTCCTCTGGGTCACTACAGACATCTTTCAGGCAATGGAGCAGGGTAAGACAACTGGAGCAACTTTCAATGACCTAATGAAAGCTTTCAACCTTGTCAGTCATCCACTTCTGCTAGCTAAACTCCATCACCTAGGACTCAGCAACCTTTCCCACTCGTGTTTAGCCAATTACCTGACAAATAGACATCAACGTGTAAAATGGTCTGCTATTACATCATCCCTAACTCCTATCACAGATGGGGTCCCCCCCCCGGCATCTATACTAGGTCCCCTACTATTCTCAATTTTTATTAATGGGCTGCCTTTGAACTGTGGAAGGGCCTCAGTACAGTTCTATACTGATGATAACTTCCTATACAGATCATCAAAAGATATTTCTTCCATCAATCCCAAACTGGAAAGGGACTTCCAGCTTTTGGAGACTTGATTCAAAGGCAACCTACTAGTGCTCAACATCAGAAAAACCAAAACAATAGACAGGAGCCAATAGACATTCAGCAAGGCTAATGGTGTGAATTTCAGATTGAGTGTCTGGGCCCATAAAAGGCAGAGCCCAGCCACAATCCACTTCAGTGAAGGGAGCTGTGAGCTGTCGGTGGCAGTTGCTGCATTTGAGTCGCAGGAACGGCAGCAGCAGCTAAGAGATTTGGTGGCCGCATTGACTGCCAAAGGCAGCGCAGTAGTCACCACAATTGAGTTGGAGGAGCGACTGTAGCCACAAAGCAATTCAACAGCTGCATTGGTGGCCAGAAGCATCAGTGGTGGTTGCCGCAATTGAGTTGGAGGGACAGTCATAGCCACAAAGGAATTCAGCAGCCAGGAGCATTGGTGGCAGTTGTCGCAATTGAGTTGGAGGAGTGACTGTAACCACAGTGCTGGGCCATGGCTGGGATTTAAATGAGGAGCCAGTAGGACTGCTGGAGACCTGAAGGAGTCAATATACATTCAGTGAGGCTAAGGGCATGAATTTCAGACTGAGCAGCTGGGCCCATAAAAGGCAGATCCCAGCATCAGTGAAGGGAGCAGTAATTTCTCCCCCCCACCCATCCTGCACCACCTCCAGTATTAAACAGTCTTACTGGACCACTCCCAGTAGAGGCTAAATCTATCAGGAGGGGCTGGAGGCAGGGCAAGTCAAAGGGGTGGCAGCAAGGAGACTTTGTTGCAGGGGCTTCAACAGTTGGAGTAGGAAGCAGAAAGGGCTAACAATGTTACCTGTGGAAAGAAGAACTCGAGTAGAGGCATTTAAAGAGGACTTTGCATCTTGGACTCTGTATTTGTAGGTACTGTATTTGGGCTGGTCTTTTAGAGAACATTGTATTGAGATTAGGGTATTAGGGAAAAAAATATATTGCCTTTTGAAAAGTACTGTGGATATTAGGGCATTGGAAAGCAATTGCACCTTTTTAGTGGGATGTGCATTGAGGGAACCCCTGGAGTTTAGCCTAGAGTGCAAGGAGTACAGAATGGAAAGTATTAGGTGAAATGTAGGGGATACACACACTGGGACAAGAGTTATTGGGGGACTACTAAGTAGTGGATACAGGAAGTGCTAAGCAATGTCTTTTAGAATTCAACTCTATAACTTTTCCTAGAATTTAGAAGTACAGTAACTATTGAATTTAGAGGTACTGATTAAAAAAAGGTATATAAAGCAAGTTGAAAGGGGGCTGAAACAAGTAGTGGGAGACTGCTTCCTTTAAAGTTCTGCATGGTAGGCAGTTTACGGGTGGGGCACAAAAGGAGAAAAAGCATCTTAAACACTGTATTTGGAGGTACTGTTAAGATAAAAATGAATTAAACAGAGCAGTAGAGAGGGAAGGAGCATGAGTCTTTTTGTATAGGGAGGGAAGTTCAGGGGTAGTCAGGAGAGCAGGCAGAACAGTGGGTTGTAACAGATGTGGTGAAGCAGTGTTCATGGAAACACTATGAAGGTTAGTGTGTTTTCTGGTATGTATCAGAGTGGGGCAAATGGAAGAAGAATTAAGCAGTCTGAGGAGGGAAATGGTAAGGAGGGCGGAGGGCAGAGGACATGGGGAGTGGGGAGGAAACTACAATGGCAGTAGGGGGATGACAGAAACTATGGAAAGAGGGAGGGGAGAGACCAGCTGGGGACACGGAGCAAATATGCATGACAAGGGGGGTCAGGGTGAAAAGGGACACAGACCAGCTAATGGATGGGGTAATGGCTGACAAGAAGTGAGGAGTAAGGGGAGAAGGACTCCAAGGACTCAAGGAAGGGCACAAACCTCAACAGAATGGGGGATGGAAACATATGCTGAGGGGGGAGATTATGACTTCAAATAGATACACCATTGGCAGTTGGAATGGGGGACTTATTGGGGAATCAGAGAGAGAACAACAAGTGGGGGTCAGGAAGGGGATGGGCAGAGGAGGAGAGAGAAGGAACATGGTGGGAAGGTGGCCATTGGGAAGGGGTAGAAGAGGGAGGAGTGGAGGGAAATGATAAGGACAGAGTGAGGGATGCTGAGGGGGGTGGGATGAGTAAGGAAGAGAAACGGAAGATGCAGGGAGGCAAGACAGGGAAGCAAGGGGATGAGTAGGGAAAAAGGTGGAAGGTGGGAGCCAGGAGGCAGAAATGGGTCTCAGGTAAGAGGGGAAGGTGAGAAAGATAGAGTTCGGGGATCAGAGGGGGGAGTGGTAGTGAAGGGGCCTGAACCTTTAGACAGGGGAAGTACAGGAGAGGAACCAGGGGAATCCATGGGGATCAAGTAAGCAGTGCAGAGCAGGAACTGGTGGGAACCAAGGGGGTCAAGTAGGCAACTCAGGGCAGGAGGATGTAGTTAGGAGGAAAAGGACCAAGATGGGAAGACAGATGGGAACAAGACCAGATCCACTAGTTGTGGAGATAAAGAATGCCATGGCATTCAGGGACTCCATTATTAAAGGAATACATTGGATTAGGAGGGGTCCTACATACAGGCAGAGATCGGTCTTTTGTGAACCAGGGATGGAGGCGGGGAAGGCATTGCAGAAAATCAAGGAGCAGGCTCGGTTGGTGGGGAACCACACCTTATCATCCATTTAGGAATGAATGATCTGGTAAACAAAGAAGTAGAAGAGGTCCAGAGGAGGATTAAGGCACTGGCACGGGGATGCCTGGAAGAGGCTAAATTCCTGGCATTTTCAGGGGTCTTGCCAGTCCCCTGTGCCAGCACTGCCAGGGAGAAAAAAAAGGGATTTCAACGAATGGCTCTGAGACTAGTACAGACAGGAAGGGTTTGCCTGAATAGGAGAGTGGGAGGACACATGGGAGGATGAGGACTTATATTAGAAGGATAGGCTGCATCTGAGTAAGAGTGGAGCAAGAGTACTGAGAATGGACTGCAAAAGGCACATAGATAAGATCTTGGGGAGTTTAAATTAGTAAGGGGGAGTATATGGCTAGGCTGAGGAAGGGCTCGTAGGAGGAGAGAACAGACTAGTAAGCACTCCCCTGCAAAAGAGAGCAGGGTATAGAACAGGTAGGAACAGAAGAATGGAACAGAGAGGGGAGGTATATGGTGACGAGGGCTTTGCAGAAATGCAAGAAGCCTGGTGAACAAGATGGTAGACTTAGAAGCAATAATGGGGGAGGAGGACCTGGATATTGTAGCCATAACAGAGATCTGGTGGTCTGAGCACCAGACCTGGGAGGTGGGGGTCCTGGGATACAGGCTATTCAGGAAGGATAGGGCAGGCAGGAAGGGGGGGTTGCACTGTATATCAGGGAGAACATTAGGGCTACAGAAGGGAAGGAAAAGCATGGGGAAGAGGGCTGGGCATCAATATGACTGGGTGTGTCTACAGACCTCCAGTGTAGAGTGAGGAAGTGGACATGCAGATGCTGTGGGCAATTCAAAGGCTGGTGCTTAAGGGGGAGATTCTGCTGGTGGGATACCTTAATCTCCCAGATATAGAATGGGATATCCCATCTCCAGGGTCGGCCAGGAGCAGGGTGATCCTTGAGTCCCTCCAGGAAGCCTTCCCACAGCAGTTGGTCAAGGAGCCCACCAGGGGGGATAACATACTTGACATGGTCCTCTCCAATGGGGATAGTGGGGAGGGAGTGGTGGTCAGGGTCAGCCTTAGAGCAAGTGACCATAACACAGTGAGCTTCTGGGTTAGAGCAGAGCAGGAAGTGAGTAGAACCATCATGGGGGTCCTATACTTCAGGCAGGCAGATTTTTCCAGAATGAGGGAGATATTCTGAAAAGAAATGGAGGGGAAGGAGAAGATAGATGGGGGGGTTGAAGACCTGTGGAACATGATCAAGGGGGGATTACTAAAAGCCACTGAGAGCTGCATAAGGAAGGTAAGGAAGAGCAAAAGAGGGAGCAGGCTGCTTTGGTTCGACAAAGCAGTGAGTGGGGCAGTAGAGGAAAAAAAGGACATTTAGAAAATATAAGAGGACACAGGGAAAGGAGGACAGTGAAACTTACAGGGAAAGCTGAGTGTGGTGGGGCAGAGAATTAGGAGGGTGAAAGCAGAAACGGAGGAAAAGCTTGCTCGGCAAGCCAAAAGGGGTGATAAAATTGTTTTTCAGTATATAGGGGAGAAGAGAAAAGTGAGGCAGGGGGTAGTAAAAGTAAAGGGAAAGAGGGGAGTAACAGTGGAAGGAGACTTCGAGAAGGCAGAGGTGCTGAATAGGTACTTTGGCTCGGTCTTCACAATAGAGGGAGAAGGAAGGGTCCAGTTTTAGAGGAAGAGAGAAGTGTAGAAACAGGTGTGGATCCTATCCCAGTCAGCAAGGACAGGGTCAGGGGGGAGAAACAAGGTAAGTTGGGGGTAGACAAGGTGATGGGTCTGGATTCCCTGCATCCTATGGTGCTCTGGGAGCTATAGGAGGAGCAGGCAGCACCACTAGCAAGGTTGTTGTCCTTGGACACAGGGTGGGTGTTGGAGGACTGGAAGAGGGCAGACATTGTGCCACTTCACAAAAGTGGCAGCAAGCAGGAGGTGGACAATTAGTGCCCGATCAGCCTCACATCATTGGCGGGAAAGGCGATGGAGGTGATATCAAAGGAAAGGGTGGTTAGCTACCTGGAGGATTGTGGGCTGCAGGACATACATCAGCATGATTTCACATGGGGGAGGTCATGTCAGATGAACCTGATCAAGTTCTTTCATTTGGTAATGAGGGTTGTTGTTAGGGGGGTGCAATGGATGTGGCCTATCTTGACTTCAGGGAAGCCTTTGACACTGTGCCCCACATAAAATTGGTTAATAAACTGGAGAGATTGGGGGTGGGACAGAAAATAACAAGGTGAGTGTAGAACAGGCTGATGGGTAGAAGCCAGATGGTGGTGGTAAATGAGGTGCATTCCGGTGAGGTAGGGGTGACAAGCGGGGTACATCAGGGGTTGGTTCTGTGGCCCATCCTGCTTAACATCTACATCATGACATAGAAGAGGGGCTCCATGGGATGATCTGCCTTTTTGCAGATGATACAAACATATGCAATAGGGTGGACACCCCAGGGGGAGTGGATGCTAGGAGGGAAGATCTTAGGTTGCTGGAAGAGTGGTCGGAAACATGGCAGCTAAAATTCAGTGCTAAAAATTACACTGTGATGCACATGGGGAAGAACAACCCACAAGCAAAGTACACACTGGGGGGGTAAATAAAAACAGTGATTCAGAAAAAGGATCTAGGAATCATAATCACAGATGACCTTGAGGGGGGCGTGGCTACCACCCGAGCCTAATGGACGCTTGAGCTCTGAGCTCCTGCCTAACCCCTGATAATCCATCTGTTTATCCGCGTTCTTCTACCCAACTCAGCGCGATTTGTTTGGTATCTTCACCCGGGTAGTTCATGTATGGTGAGATTTGAGGTTTTTCACTCTCAGCTGACCTGGTTCGTGGCTATCTCCCTCCGTTGCATGGGGTTCGAACAATAAGGCCTACTGCTAGATTAGATGGAGTCAGTAACTAAGACTAACCAGCGCCAGGGCGATATGCCCGAAATCCGCCAAATGTTCTCTGAGATTTTACAACGAATGGACAAACTGGATGTGGAGGCTAAGCAAAATGCGACTGATATTATCAATTTGGCTCAACGGGCGTGTATCACTGAGCATAGATTGGCTGAAGTGGAGGATGGATAGCATAAAGTGAGCTCTCGGCTCCAGGAACAGGAGTGCCTTATTCAGCTACTTTGGGGCAGGGTGGAGGATTTGGAAAATCGGAGTCACTGGAATAATTTGTGGATAGTGGTCTTCCCAGAGGGGTGTGAAGGAACCGATGCCATTGGTTTCCTGCAAAAAGAGTTGGCTGCATTGCTGGACTGGCCTGACAAGGCCCCAACTGAAATCAACAGGGCCCATAGAACTCTGACGCCTCGCACTGAGACTGAGGCTCGCCTGCGCACAATCCTGGCTTGCTTCCTCCGTTTTCAAGATTGAGAGTTGATTACTGAGGAGTCACGTGATGAGCTGAAGCCGATCGGACATCTCCGGTGCTGCTCCTAGGCCCCGTTTTAAATAACTGGCATTCAAAACTTCAAAACCAGTTTGTTTTAAATGGGAACAGCTGAAGCTGATCTGAGAACTCCTGAGGGTTTGTTTTAAAGGGACCCCCTGAGGATTTGTGTGAGAAGAAAGCGAGGCGACATCATAGCCAATGAGTGTTTGGCTGCAACAGTAGGCCGAATTTAAGCACCGAGATGGAGGTTGAAGCCGGCGAGCCCCTTGCGGTGAGAACCCCCGCTACCAAACGGCCAAAACCCCAGTCTCCTACTCCGAATGATCAGGAGGATGAATCGGGGAAGGAAGGGGGTTCTTGTTCAACTAATACAGATAAACAGGAGATTAAAGCAATGTTGCAAGGGTTAGTTACAGATTTTGCAGCAATGAAGCCAGTGCTGCATTCACTCGCGCAAAGATTGGGGCATGCGGAGGCTCGGATCTCCTCGCAAGAAAGGAAGACTTTGGTGATAGAACAAGAAATGGTGGTGGTCAAAAGGCAGGTTAAAAAGCTGGAAGACAGGATTGATGATCAAGAGTCAAGAAGCGGACGTAATAATTTAATTATTGCAGGATTACCAGAGAGGGCTGAAGGGCAAGATTGTGTTATATTTATGCAGGATCTCCTGTTTAAGCTTCTGGGTCCTACCCCCCTATGGTGAGGCGTACAACCTCGAGAGAGCTCATCGGGCCCTAAGGGAGATGCCTCCTCCTGGAACCAGGCCCTGAGTGGTAATTATGCATTTCCTCAACTACAAGGAGAAGTTGCATGTGTTAGCTATTGCCAGACAAAAGAAGTCTCTTCAATGGAACAGTGCTTCGCTTTGGCTATTTCAGGACCACACATCCACGGTTAGAGAAAAACAGAAAGAGTATGTGGAAATCAAGAAAAAGCTTTATCTGGCTGGAATAAAGTTTCTTCTGCAATATCCTGCGACTCTGGTAGTACGGCTACAATCAGGGAAGAGGAGGTTCCTGACCGCAAAAGAAGCTCTTGAGGGGTTACGGCTGGAGCGCCCCGATTTATTCAAGTCGACGTCTTGACGGTGTTTTGAAGATCAGGGGACTGTGTTAATTTAAAGGACTGAGACTTGGAAAATGAATAAGAATTTCAAGCTTAAGAAGTCTGCATGATGTTGGACTCTTCGGATCATGATTATATAATTTTCTCTTCCCCTCCCCCTCTCCCCCCCCCCCAATTTTTTCTCTCTCTTTCAGGATTTAGAAAGCTTATAGAGATCTGGGGGAGGTGGAATCCTTCCCAAGATGGGGAAAGCAGAGGCTCTAATTTTGCACCTTTGAAGTGGAGGGTCTTAGATTGCTTTGATAAATGGGGTGGGGTGGCGGGGTAGGGAGAAGGAGGAACAGAGAGGGGTAAGCAAGAGAGTATTGAAAGAGGAATCACTCTAAAGAGGTTAAGACCAAAGCATCAGTGCAGGGGGAGGGGAAAGCGAGAGCAGGAGGTGAATGCATAAAGGGGTTACTCCCTTGCACCTAAGGAATAGATAAAAGTGAAGTGAGGAGCGATCTGGCCGATGGTGGTTTTCTAAATGAAGCGGCCTTGAAGATGGGGCATTTTATGGGATTAATATTGGGTCTGCATAAGAAGGTTTTCATCAATAGTGGGGTAATTATCAACTATGTGGTCTTCAAAGGGTAATAACTCCAAAAGGAGTGAGGTGATACTGCAGCCCCTTAGGTATAGTGGAGTATGTGGCATGCTGTGGTGCATTCATTGGGGTAGATTCGAGGGGGTAGTTAGAAGGTGGAAATCAGGGCTTGGGAATTTTTTTTAATGGCCCCTTAAAGTTGCAGGAAGGTCCTGATACAAGGTACTAGGTAGGGACATGAGGCAGTTTTTGCGGCAGACGGGTAGGACGTATAATACGGGAGGGGCTGTTTAGGATAGGTAGAAATACGGGTTCAGAAAAGATAAGCTTGCAGATAACAATGGCTGCGGGAGTTTGGGGCAAGGTCTTGAAGTTATGTAGATGAGGAGGGGCGAGGAGTAGCACGGGAACGGGTTCATCCATGACTCGATTCTTGGTAGGTGGACGATCTATGGATTGGGGACTTGTGGGGGGTTGGGGTGGGGGGATGGAGAAGAGAGAGAGAGTCCGGGCATAAGAATAGGGTGGAAGCAGACCTGAAACAAAGGAATAGTGCGGGTTTAACTAAAATAGTTGGAGGTTAGTCTAATGTCGAATATCAAAATAATTTTGTGGAATGTTAAGGGACTCGGGTAGACGTAAGAAAATGCTGATTCTAAGGCATATTGAGCTGATGGGGGCTCACATCACTGCTTTACAGGAGACACATTTGCTGATGGAGGAACTGAATGGGCCTAAGAGACAATGGGTAGGGCAGGTATATGGGATAGGTAAGGAAAGGGCTTCAGGAGGGGTGATGATATTAATAAGGAAGTCCTGCCCGTATGAGGTGGTTCACGTTAATGCAAGAGAGAATAGTAGAGGAATATATGTCTAGGGCATTTTGCTGGGTAAAGCAATCTCAGTGGCTTCTATATATGGCCCAACACCTGTGGATCCTGGGTTCTTTGCCTCTATTGAGAGGGATATTGTGGATCTTTCATCACCCCTAATAATAATGGTGGGGGATTGGAATACCTGCCTTAATAATTATGAAGATAGAAGCCCACCATCTAAAGGGCTCTTATCTAAAGCTCAGATCACTTTGAATAGGTTACTGGAGGCGACAGCACTGGTCGGTCCAACTAGGATATTCTCAAAAGGGGATATGTCTATGACCTTTTACTCTGTAGCTCACAAAAGTCATTCCCGTATTGACTTCTTTTTGGTAAATAGGTAGGTGTTGGGAGAAATCAAAGAAATAAAAACAGGAGGTAGAGTTTATTCAGATCACTCTCCCATTCAATTGGTGTGGGAACCCAGACCTGCTCCTCCCAGGCCACTCAGGTGGAGGCTAAATGAGCTCTGGTTGGCGGAGCCTTTAGTGTGAGACAGATAGGAGGAGACATTGTTGGATATTATACAGCAACAATTACCCACATTGCAGAACAAAAAGTTGGCGTATCCCACTTGCAAGGTTTTATATGCAGGGGTAGCCCAGAGATTAGCTGCTCAAAGAAGCAGGGAGAGAAGAGCAAGAGAGGAATTTATTCTGGGGGCAATCGCTTCTATGTCATTTCGGGAGGGCTCCTCGGACAAAATTGATGTTGAGCTTAAAGGTTTACGAGAGGAGTTGGGTAGCATTGCCAACAGTAGGATAGAGTATCAAATAGAGAGGATCAATGCTAGATACCTGATGCAGGGAGATGTCCCGGGGCAGTTTCTGGCAGCTCGAGTTAAGGAGTGGGAAGCAAGTAGAACGGTTACCTCCATTCAATATGGGGGGAAACTTAACTGATTCACAAGAGATGGCAGAGGCCTTTGTGTCGTATTTTGAAGGGATATATCAGGCTGGAGACTTAACTGAGCAAAAAGAAATCAAAAATTTTTTAGAGGGGATTCCCTTACCAATCTTAGACCCAGGACAGGCACAGAAATTAGCAGCTCCGATAAGGGCATCGGTGATTCTGGAGGTGGTGCAGTCACTACCTGCTGGTAAAACTCCGGGACCTGATGGTCTCTCTGCCAAATTTTATCAGGCACATATACGGACCATATTATCCTTGTTTCAAGAATTATTCAGAGATATCATGCAAGAAGGGGTTCCTCACCCTCCATTGTATCAGGAGTATATCACATTGATTCCTAAGCCGGATAAGCCTAGGGTTGTCCCTGGAAATTATAGGCCTATAGCCTTAATGAACCAAGATATTAAGATTCTTACAAGAATTATAGCAAACAGAATTTTGCAAATCGCCCCTAGTTTAATCAGTCAGGATCAGGTGGGATTTATGCCGGGGAGGAGGGCACATAATGCTCTTAGAAAATTGCACCATATATTAAGCTTTGCGCCTGACTCCTAGCTACCTTTAGCTTTGATATCATTAGACGCAAAAAAGGCCTTTGACAGAGTCTCCCATCCCTTCCTTTTTGCTACAATGGAGAGGATGGGTTTCCCGGAGGGTCTTCTTAGGGGTATTAGGAATTTATATGCAGCGCCAATGGCTAGGGTACTGTGCAATGGTTATCTCCCGCGTGAGATACACCTGGAGAATGGGACTCGACAGGGCTATCCCCTCTCCCCAATACTTTTTAACATTTACTTGGAGCCCCTTTTGAGAGCTATCAATAAGGATGCAAATATAAAAGAAATTAAGATAAAGGGGAAGGAGATGAAATTTTCAGTTTTCGCGGATGATATACTGCTGCACTTGGAGGACCCAGCTTCGAATTTTAAGAGAGTGATAGAAGTAATAGAGCACTTTTCCAGGGTCTCTAATTATAAGTTGAATCTGAATAAGACTCAGATCCTCCCCCTGACGCTGCATGTTACTAAGACTGATTTTATGCCATTGCAAATACTATGGAGGACAGATAAAATTAAATATCTAGGTATCTGGATTACGGCGGATCTGGAGGAAGGGGCATAAATTAATATGGGGGAATTATATCGTCTCTTAAAGGGGACATATTAAGGTGGAGTAAATTGCCCATAAATTTTATGGCTCGATTGGGCCTTATTAAGATGAATATATTACCCTGCTTGTTATACCCAGTATATTTAGCTCCATATATTATTCCCCGAAAATGGTTCAATATAATTAGAACCCTAATTTCTGTTTTTTTGTGGAAGGATAGGCCTCCTAGATCAAAGCATAATAGGTTTGTGTTTATCGCATGAAAGGGGAGGGATTTTATTACCGGACTTACAAATATACTATGTGGGGGGTCAGTTGGGTTTGATGAGCCAATAGGTTAGAGAGCTTGAGGAGGAGAGATACAGCCCAACTTGGCTCCAGTTGGAGAAACAAACATTAAGAGATTTAAACCTCACCCCGGAGGCGATGATGTATGCTAATATTGGGAAAAGTTTTAAGATAGGGTCTGGGAATCCAACTGTGAAAATGGTAGATGTGTGGTGGTCTTTTCTGTCCCAGCCCAGAGGAAGGGCCAAATGAGGGCAGGAGATCAACCTGTGTTGGGTAACCCTAACTTGGTAATTGGGAATCTGGTAGTTAACTGGCGGTGGGCTAATCAGATGTAGGGTTTGACACTAAAAGAAACCATTCAGGATGATAGGGTGGTCTTACCAGCAAGATGTAAGGGAATGCCTTTTTTTAAGAAGTGGCAAAATAAGCATATAATAGAAGGGGCGTTGAGGAAATTATGGGGTATTACGGACAAGTTTTCTCCTGGGGGATGCTTCAGGAGGTTGATTCAAGAGCTCATCCTCTATTACAAATCTATAAAATATTGCTGGAGTTTCTTAGCACGAGTTCTGTTAGAAGAGTCATATATTGGGATAAAGTGATGGTTCCTCGAAACTTAGATTGGGATAATATTTGGAAAGGCAACAAATATAATGTTATTCCAAAATATAAAAGTATGCAATTTTTCATTGTCTCTAATCTGTATTTTACCCCTGTGAAACTATATGAGAGAAACTTGAGACAGACAGACCTGTGTTTCAGATGTGAGGGGGGAAAAGGTGATTTAATGCATGTGATCTGGGGATGTAGCAAAATATCGCCCCTGTGGGGGGGAGATTAAAAGACGTATGGACCCAATGCTGGATCACTCTCAATACATAACACCAGAGACTAGAGTTCTGGGTGACTTCTCTCAAATTTTGGGTGTTATTCCTAGATATCACCTCTCCTTGATGATGGCGGTAGTTAAAGCCTTCCTATTGAAGCATTGGAAAGATGATTCCGTATATACCTATGGTCAATGGGTAAAAGACCTATTGGGGATGTTGGTCAGAATAAAGAGACATCTGTATATGGAGGGGAGAGAGGGGCTATATGTTAAAAGATGGGCGGCATTAGATGCAATCTATACTCTCCAGATCTCAAATGGGTAAGCACAGTCTGTCTGTCGGATGGGGAATAGCAGATGACCACTATCGTGGCTAAAAACGTGGTATTCTTGGTTATAATTTGGGTTTTTGTGGAAATGATTGTGATGTATACCTGCGGGCTATTGTAGGTTACTGAGGGTCTGCTGATTTTAGTGGGGGGATGGGGGACACTCTCTCTTTTCCGGGGGGATGTATATAGGTGGGCTGTACATAGTTTGCACTGTCAGTTTGAGGCAGTGCACCCTGGCTTGCCAGGCAGATGTTTGTTTGTTTGTCTGTTTGTCTTTTTGTCTTTCTTCTTTTTGGAAAATGAATAAAGAATTGAAAAAAAAAAAAGATCGGAGTTGATTACTAAGTTGGCACGTACCAAAAAGGAGCTACATTGGAAAGGACATAGAATACAGATTTTTGCTGACTACTCTCAGGAGCTTACTAATAGACGTCGGGCCTTCACAGCTGCCCACAGAGCCTGTGCTGAATTGGGGCTCGAATACTCCTTGCGATACCCAGCTTCACTGAAATTCATTTACAATGGAGCTCCCAGACTCTTTGACAACCCCACTGCTGAGGAGCAGTTCCTTTTAGAGCAGGCCCCTAAACTGTCCTGGGGCCATCTGTGCGAACCCTCTGGCTCACTGGCTCCTCACAATAGGCCCATGCCGATGGAAGTAACACCACAGGATCTGGGCCATAATCCCCAGATTCACAGTTTGACCCAGTGTACCCATAACTACCCATCTCCATCTCCATCTAAGCCCTTGGGTGGTAGTGGTAAATGAAGGAATAGGAGACGACAAAGGCACGAGGGGCTACACATCGATAAGACTCCTCGTCTCCGGTCAAGGAGCCATAGTGGAAGCTTGGAGTCATCTGCCTCTCAGGACTCTTATAAGCCAGATATGAGTAATAATAAATTTCAGCCGCTGATGGATCTGCCAACGGAAGACTCCCTGGCTACCTCCCCCTTGCCCTCCTGTTCTTCTTCCTCTAGGGCTACTGGGTCCAAAGGTCTCAGGATCACTTCTAAAACAGAGGTTCAAGACCCCTCCGGGGACGCTCCACATAGTTTGAACAATCAGCAGGACTTTAAACCTATGGAAGAAGTGCTCCCAGTTAAGGTGGCCATGGGCTGAAGCTCCCCCAGTTCATCTCTCTGCTGCCCTTCTCTTGGACTGGCATATGCTGCCTAGGATGCCCCAGTGGCATAAGTCTGCTATCAAGCTGCTCCACCTTGATCCCTTTCTTGTTCCCTTCTTTCCCCCTAATTGAAGTTGGTTAAAAGAGGGGCATTTTCACTATCTGGTATCTCTTCGGTTTTCTGGATCAGAACTGTGAAGGACCTCGCTTAGACTGCTGAGTGCACTCCCTTATATGTGGAATATCCGGTCTTGTGAGTGGACTAATCGACGTTAATAATGACTATGTCACTGCCTGGCCCCCTGTGCAGGGAGCTGGGAGCATCTTGTGTGTTTTTTTTCCCATCTAGCAGTGTCTTTGTGGGTAGGAGGACTCAATTGTTGCTAGGGGGTTGGGGGTGGGTGATCTCGGATTTGGAGAGTCTTTTTGTTTAGTGTAGTCTCCGGCTACACTAACCCCAGCGACCTCCGCTGGTATCTGGGCCTCTGGTGGGTCGATATGTTCAGTGGTTGCTGGTCTCTGATGGAACTGTTTCTGGGTTCGGGTAGTGGGTGGGGGTGGGTTCAGAGTATGGGTGTTTTTTGGATAGTCAGTAATAGGTTATTTTTCTGCTTGTTAAGGGCAACTGTTGCCCATGGACATACTGTTGTACAATGCTGTTTTATGTACTTTTATGGCAATCTGAATCCTAGGGCTACTTCTGCTACTATTGGAGTGGATAGGGAGTCTGGGTCCATTGGGCACAGTGTACTTGGGTGGGACTTCCTCTCATATCTCCCTTTAGCCATATTAGCTTATTGGTAGCATGGGGACTAGATTTGTCTCTTGGAATGTGAGGGGGCTCAATTCACCAGTTAAGCGCAAAAAAGTATTGCTCCACTTAAAGAAGTTGCAACCTATGGTGGTGTTTCTCCAAGAGACAAGACTGTCCTCATGTGAGGCTATGAAGCTCAAGCGGGAATGGGTTAGCGTGGAGCTCCATAGCGCAGCTAAGGGACATAAGAGGGGAGTCTTTATTTTACTTCACAAGAACTTGGGGTGGAAAGTGAAGCGTCATAAACAGGATAAGGAGGGAAGATGGCTCCTGGCTGAGTTAGAGACCCCTGAGGGTTCTTTGATTCTTGCTAATCTCTATGCCCCCAATCAAGATTGCCCTCAGTTCTTTTTCACTTTAAACCAGGCCCTTACCGATTTTAATGGTGTCAATGCTCCAGTAGTTATTGTGGGGAAGGGGACTTTAACTTAGTTTTAGATTTTGCTATGGATAGAAGCAACAAAACTCTTGAACCTCACAGACAGGCTCTCAAAGCGGTTCAGCCATTAATGTCAGAGCATACTTTGCTGGATGTCTGAAGAACTATGCATCCAGGAGTTTATGATCACTCCTGCTACTCCCAGGTCTATGGATCTTCTAGCAGGATTGATTTCTGGCTCCTTTCATCAGGCCTTTATGAGACGGTTACCAGCACTGATATGCACTCCATTTTTGTCTCAGATCATGCACCCATAGAGCTCAGGATCCAATTGGGCACTGACCCCACCCCTATGCCCATATGGCGGTTGGACCCCTGTTAATTGAGGATGCTGATTTTTCTCGCTGGCTGGGGCCTGTGGTACAGGATTATTGGGAATCCAATGATAATGGGGAAATGAAAGATTCAACGCTTTGGGAGGCCTTTAAGGCCACCATTCGGGGCAGAATTATTGCTTATGCCTCTGCTAGGCGGAAGCGGCGCCAAGCTGACCAAAGGGCTTTAGAACAGCAGTTAGCTTCTTTGGAGGCCCAATATAAATCTTCAACTCCATCACAGTCCTTATTAGCTCATCTGAATAGCACCAGGATTTCTTTGAATGCCCACTTGACCCAACAAGTGGAATTAAATCTCAGACGGCTGCGTCATTCCTACTAGGAAGGGGGGGGGAAGCTAGTAAACTTCTGGCTTACCGACTTAAGCAACAACAGGCATCTTGTACCATTCATGCACTGAAAGATATACATGGGGTCTCGACCTACTCTCATAAGGGGATAAGTAAAATCATGGCTCAGTTTTATGAGGCTCTATATTCTGTTTCCCACCCTCCCGACCCCCTGAGTATTCAAAAATTTCTGGGGGAACTCCCTATTCCCCGGCTAGCGGCTTCCAATGCTAGACTATTGGAGGCACCTATCACCGAGGCAGAGGTGGAGCAGGCCATTGTATCCCCAGGAAAGGATGGCCTCCCTGTTGATTTTTACAAATTAAAGAGAACTAATCTGGCCCCTTACCAGATTAGGATGTTCCGTCATTCACTACAGGTAGGTTTTCTCCCTCCATCCCTGAGGGAGGCTACTATCACAGTGCTGCTGAAAAAGGGGAAGGATCCTTTACTCCCAGCTAGCTACTGCCCTATATCCCTTACTAATGAGGATGCTAAAATCTTGGCCAGGCTTCTTGCTAGTAGGCTAGAGTGTCTTATGAGTGATCTGATCCACTCTTCCCAAGTGGGTTTTATTCAGGGGTGTCTAGGTTCAGACCATCATAGAACGCTGCTATCACTGGTACAACATACTGCATTATCTGGTAAACCCTCCATGGCCCTAGCAATTGACTTTGAAAAGGCATTCAATTGTGTTCAGTGGCCCTTTTTGTTTCATGCTCTCTCTAAAATGGGTTTTGGCCCTGGTTTTATCTCCTGGGTAAAATTGCTATACTCCTCCCATTTGGCCTCGGTCTTAACAAATGGAATCATGTCTCCATCCTTCTCTCTCCAAAAAGGTACCAGGCAGGGGTGCCCCCTTTCCCATCTCCTTTTTGTATTGGCAATTGAACCATTGGCCATTGCACTTAGGGAATCACCTTACATTCCTGGGATTCGAGTGGGTAGTAGTACCTTCAAAACATTTTTATATGCTGTCGACTTGCTTATCACTACAGAGGACTCTGCTGGAGTGATTGACAGTATCCTTGAGATTCTGGCTAACTTTGCCGAGGTATCGGGACTTAAGATCAATCACTCCAAAACCGAAGTGCTTCCGCTGAATCCCAGGACCCCTGGGACTGACTTCATAAATAGAGGCCTCCACTGGTCCCCTAATGGCATGAAATATTTGGGTATTATTCTTCATTTAAATATAGGAAAAATGATCTCTGCTAACTTTACGATGTTGTTAGAGTCTCTTAAACAGGACATGGGAGGTGAAAGGCCTTAAGACTGTCGTTGGCTGGCAAAATTGACTCCATCAAAATGATGGCTGCCCCCAGGGTACTATATCTATTAACTCACCTGCCTGTGGCTATTCCCCAAAGATGATTTCAGAAATTAGATGCATTAATGGGGAATTTCCTATGGGAAGGGGCCCTGCCCTGGTTTAGTAAACACAAGCTTCGCCAGCATTGGAGTAAGCGCGGATGAGGCCTTACCTGGTTTAAAAGATATCATATGGCCTTCATTACCTCTCAGACTATCAGATGGTTCACTAAGATCGGTCTGTCCTCTCAAACTTGGCTCCATTTAGAAGCGTCACTAGCCCAGGCCCCCTCACCGGCGGTGGTGCTCTATAACAAGAAGAAAGTATTCCAAGTCCTCTCTCCTCCTATGCAGGTCTCTATTCTGTATTGGAAACAAGCTTTCTCAATCCTGGGGCATGACCCAACCCAGTGGAGATATATGCCCTTGTGGAGCAACCCAGCTCTTTAGATAGTGAGATCTCCCATCCACTGGAAATACTGGGAGGCCCAAGGTATCACTAGGGTTCAGGATCTGCTGCTTCCCAACAATATCACCTTAGATACTTTTGAGTCACTGAAAGAAAGATTTGGTCTCCCTCAATCTCATTTCTGGAGATACCTGCAGATTAGGGATGCTATTACTCACTTGCCTAATGCTCCACGAGATGGAGGGGGCAGCACCTACCTCACCCATTACATGTCTGGGGGAAGAAGTGCAAAGGCATGGCCAGCTTGCTCTACTCTGCCCTTAGGGATGCTACCACTGACCCCACTCAGTGGGCCAAAGAGCAATGGGAAAGAGACCTTCAGGTCTCAATCTCGGGCCAGCAGTGGAGACACAACTGGTTCAGAGTACATAAGGCCTGTCTGGATGGGCGCACCCGTCTTATTATGAATAAGACCAGTCACAGGTACTATAGGGACCCTACTAAGCTCCACAAGATGGGTCTCCTGCCTAATGATACAGTAACTGTTGAAGATGTGTCAAGGGTGGGGCGCACTTGTTTCACATTCTTTGGGACTGCCCTATGCTGCACCCCTTCTTGTTTTCAGTTAGGAGTATGTGCCAGCATATCTTCCCAGACACAAACCCAGATCCACCCCTTTTGCTTCTTGGATGTGCATAACCAAATGTCCCTGAATCTAATCCTGGGGCCCTATGGGTTACTGCTGTTGGGGCAGTGGCCAAACGACTCATTTTAATTAATTGGAAATCCTCTACGACTCCATCCTTTCAAGATTTTTATTGGCACTAGCCCAGGGGAGCATGTTTGAAATGATCTCCAGCATCGTGGCTGGTTCTATATCCTTTTTTGAGAAATGCTGGTCACCTTTCCTGCAATCTAAATTATGCCACAATATCCCCTCTCAAATAACCCCTCAACATTCTGGTCCTACTGGCTCAGGTTGCTAACTTTTTGTGGAGGTGGTGCCCCCTTCTTCTCATGGCTGCAGGCTACTCCCTTTTTATTGCCCTTCAGTCAGTGAAGATTGCCATTTTGTATATAGTTGATATGGTCACTGGATCCTGATTAGGCACACACATGTTGTACCTGCTACTGTATGGCTATGATCTGGCTATCCATCTTATTTTACCCGTGCCGGATGGCTAATAAGTGTATCATGTACTGTCTGTTTTCTGAGGGCATTACCCAGGCTGATTTTGTATTAACCGTTTCTCTTTTTTTTAATATGTGATGTTACATCCTCTTATGTATTCCTATGGCCTGCACCTATGGATTTTTGTATGTACTGTAATGTATTGTTTTGTTTACCCTTGTGGTCCTGCTCCCTTCAATAGATGGGGCCTGGCCGAGCTCTGATCCGTCTCTTGAGATGTGTGTGTGTCTGTTGAATAATAAAATAATAAAAACTGTTAAACTAAAAACATAATCACAGATGACCTTAAAGTGGGGACCCAATGCAATAAAGTGATGGCCAAAGTCAATAAAATGCTGGTGTGCATAGGGAGAGGGATAACTAGCAGAAGGTGGGAGATGCTGAAGCCTCTCTATAGCTCCATGTTGAGGCCCCTCCTGGAATACAGGGTTCAGTTCTGGAGACCTCATCTACTCAAGGACATAGATGGCATGGAGAGAGTTCAGAGAAGGGCCACCAAGATGGTGCCTGGTTTAAGTGGAAAGTCATACAAAGAGAGGCTAAGGGAGTTGGAGTTGTGCCCGCTGGAGATCCAAAAGGAGAGGGGTGACATGATAGAGATGTTCAAATACATGAGGGAGATTAATAAAGTTGGGGTAAGCATATTCACAGGGAAGGTAGGTGTAAAAACAAGAAGGTATGGACTGAGGGTGGAGGGGGCAGTTTTAAGGAAAACTTTAAAGGGCATTTCTTCATGAAGAGGGTGGTGGTGCCCTGGAACAGTCTGCCAGAGGAGGTGGTGGGGGTTGGAACAGTGGAGGAATTCAAGAGGGCATGGGACAGACACAAGGAGTTGTGCAGCGAGTGGGGGTGGGAACCTCTGGGTGGGGGGCAAGTAGAGAGGGGGGAGATTGGGCAGACTAGATGGGCCAAGATGGTCCTTTTCTACTGTCAAATATCTATGAATCTATAAATGTTATTTCACCATACATCTTACAACCTCTCCACCCAGCCTCAACTGATAATTAAGACCTAAACTAGTGAAGCCCTTGAAGGAGTGAATTCCTTCAAATATCCTGGTGCAACACTTGGCGAACACCTAACTGTTGAAACACACACACTAATAAAGTGGTAAAAGTCACTCATCAGAAGTTAGGGCTACTATACCATACAACCCCCTATCTTGCACCACAGTCCAGGAGAACTATTGCATCTGCTACTGTACTTCCAGGTCTCCTTTACAGTGCACCACTAATTTATGCAGCAAACCCCTCAGTCCTAAATAAACTAATGCAAGTGTATCACAGAATAACCAGATTTGTAGCAGCCACCTAAGCACAAACCCACCACTGTGCTGTGCTTAATACTCTAGGGTGGCCATCTTTTAAAGTCAAATTGAAATTCCCCTTACTCTTCACCACATACAAACTTAACCACCTTCCTTCACCACCAAGCCTCTCCAACATAATCACACTGAAACCCTTCACCAGGTCCCTTCATTCCTCTCTATAGCCTACTGTATGTTAAGTCCATAGAAGACTCACTTTGCTATTGGCAGGAGATCCTTTTCTTTTATGGCCCCACACAAATGGAATAGCCTCCCAACTGGCTTATGCTCCTGAATGTCTCTTCCTCAGTTTAAAAAACACTACAAAGAGATATTCTTTCCCCCTCCTATCTCTACATTTAAATGGCCTCTCCAGTCATCCTTATATCTTCATCCTCCTATCTTCACTCCACACCCACCTTCATCTCCCTTTCCCTAACCTAAAAGGATGATAACCCCCTACCTTCTCAACTACATCACCTATATGATCTTCTTCTTCTTAGCTACAGTATGACATCCTGTCTAATACTGTATGTGTAGGTAGCTCAACATCGAAGAACTGCTTTGAAATTATCACTCCACCACTATTTGAACTATATCTAATATATACCAAGTATCAATATTTTTTATGTATGCTACTCTGTCCTGTAATATATGTCAAATGATGTGTTAACCTAATCCCTGTACAACTGAATGTAAATAGTTCTACCTCTATAATACTGTAATATATGTATAAGCCTCAAAAATAATTTACTAAGTTATACAAAAATTCCCAGTAATTCATCACTATTCTCAATAATACGATCCTGAAATGTGATAATACTATCGTTTTTGCTGATAATTCTACAGTTCAAAGGTAATCTCCAACTGTAATATTATCAATGGATCCATGCAAAAAATAACAGAAAGATAAGTGTTTTACTAGGCAGTAATATCATCTAGAGCTTTGGGGGACTTTAGGACCTCTCGAGCTTCGCTCTTGAGGTTCCATGTCCCCAAAACCTCCCAATGGTATTGCTGCCTTTTAATACACACTTATCTAGTATTCTTTTTATGTATTTTACTGACTGTGTATGAAATGCTTATATCCCCTATGTCACCCTGAAAAAGGGACAACTTTGTCTCAGTGGGCCTACCCCGGTTATCAAATTCATATAAATACATAAAAACATAAATTTTATTGGACAATCCATATGCATTGCTTAAGAAAGTTGCTAATTGGCTGAAAACATTATCTGCTGTCAGAAAAAAAGCTCCTGTTGCATCACAAGCAAACTTGCAAAAAACAGAACAAACGTGATTACAATATGCACACAGGGCTTAAAAAATGTACCTAGTACTTAAACTTGCAGAAACAAGATAATAATAGCCACTAAAACATAATGATTTTTGTAAGTATGGGGTCAATTCGGTTTACTATTGTGACAAGCTGGCCTATGGTAGATAGAGATGCAACACGCTAGGTTTAAAGTTCACAAGAAAAAATGTACTTTTATTGCTTCAAATGTAAGTTATTGCTCCAGAAAAGCATAATTAGGCAGTTTAATGTCTCCAGCCTGGTCAGGTGACATAAAGATTAACACAAAACAGTTCTTTCATGCTGACTTAACAAAAGGAATCTTTGAACCACCTATGTGGGCCAGCAGTTTTTTCAATATACAGTCTCAAACAAAACATAAACGGTTTGTGGGCCAGCAGTTTTGAATGCCCAGTTTCAAATCAAACAGGAAATATCTCCCTGGGCTGCTGGGTTGTTGTCTTTCCCAGAGTTTGACCCTTATTTTGTCCATAACTCCCCCTCCCTACATGCCCAAGGTCCCTTCACAGTTCCAGCCAATATTCCTTCAATCTGATTCCCGGGATGATTCCCCGTCTTCCTAGTTGGCCTTGTAAGTTGGGTCATGGGGCAGGAGGAGAGTTCAGCATCCGACACTTGTTCCGAGATCTGCATGGCCTCTGCTAGCATCGTGATCTTCTGTTTGTAGACCCAGCTCTGAATTCCTGGGAACAGGATGTTCAGAAATTGTTCCAAGATGCTTAACTTGGTCACTTCAGGACCACTGCATCCTTTAGGTTTTAACCAATGCCAACACAGGTCCCGCCATTGTTGTCTCACTGCTCTAGGTCATGCACCTGCTGCAAATATGAAGCTCTGGCACCTCTGTCGGTAACTTCTGCGTTGATGCCTAGAAGGTCCAGGATTGCTGCTTTCATCTCTGTGTACTCCCCAGATGTGGCACTGTCCATAGCTCAATTGGCTGCTTGGGCTTCCCCGGTCAGACAGGGGGAAGGCGCACAGCTCACTGGAGTCTGGGCCATCCTGCAGCTTATGCCACTCACTCAAACATTACCAGGAAGGCCTCAGGGTCATTCTCAGAAATCATTTTGGCCAGCATGGCATTCATCCTAGGAACACCTGGCCCCATGATAACTGGATCAGCCTCACCAGTAGGATCTTTCCATTTAGTAAACTTTATTGACGTTTTAATTTATTACATGGCAGAGAGCAACAAGAAGAAGTACAATTAAAGAAATCAGACTCCACCATCCACCCCTTCCCACTCCTCCCGCCCATCCTCCATCCCAAAACCCTTGACCCCACCCACCTCCCTCCTTGGTACACACCTTCACTAGATTAATGAGGAGAGTCATTTAGACAATTGAATAGTAAAAGTGTTAACAGAGTATGTAGAGGGTCCAACATGGTAGTATAGTAATGAAGTCTATCAGACAGCTGGGCAATGAGCTTTTCAGCCTGGAGGGCCAAGAGAATTTCCTTCAACCATTCAGCTGTAGTAGGTACAACCTGGCAAGCCAATGGTGCATAATTATTTTCTTGGCACATAAAGCAATAAAAGCCATATGTTTACATTGATTCCCCATTAAATATGTACCCGTAATTACCCAGGATACAAATGAGAGGGGTAAACGCATTAGCAAGTCCCAACAAGTGATTTAAGTTAGTTTTAATGGCTGACCAGAAAGGCAAAACTTTATCACATTCCCATACTATATCTAATAAGGTACCAGGTTGTGTCCCACACCTACAGCATAAGTTAGAGGGAAGCAAGCTCATTCTATGTAACTTATCTTGGGTATAATATAAGTCATGAATTACATAAATTGTAATAGAGGATACAAACAAGAAATATCTCCCTGGGCTGCTGGGTTGTCGTCTTTCCCAGAGTTTGATCCTTATTTTGTCCATAACCGCCCCCCCTCCCTACATGCCCAAGGTCCCTTCACAGTTCCAGCCAATATTCCTTCAATCTGATTCCCGGGATGATTCCCCGTCTTCCTAGGTGGCCTTGTAAGCTGGGTCATGGGGCAGGAGGAAAGTTCAGCATCCGACACTTGTTCCGAGATCTGCATGGCCTCTACTAGCATGGTGATCTTCTGTTTGTAGACCCAGTTCTGAATTCCCAGGAGCAGGATGTTCAGAAATTGTTCCAAGATGCTTAACTTGGTCACTTCAGGACCACTGCATCCTTTAGGTTTTAACCAGTGCCAACACAGGTCCCACAATTGTTGTTCCACTGCTCTAGGTCATGCACCTGCTGCAAATTTGAAGCTCTGGAACCTCCATTGGTAACTTCTGCATTGATGCCTAGACAGTCCAGGATTGCTGCTTTCACCTCTGTGTACTCCCCAGAGTATTTATCCCATCTCACATCCTGGTACTAGTGTTGCCATATCTTAGCCCAGGGTCATTTTGTGGTAGAGGGAGTATGTAGTGTATAGTCCCAAGAGTATATTGTACAACCATTAATTGACTCCAGGAAGTATGTTAGAAGAACATAGAAATAAGAAATCAAGTGGGATGTGGGAGGAGAGGAAATAACTTGTAGTAGAAGTCCGGCTAGATATTGGTTCCAAGGGCCCCATCCCAAAGTGAGCAAAAAACATATGGGACAGTTGAAAGTATTTAAAACAATAGCTGGATGACACCTTGTATTTAGCTTAAAATTCCTGGAATGTTAACAGTTTGTGGTCCTTCAATAAATCCACTACTCTGAGCTGGGCATAAAAAGGGCAGAAACTTTCAGTAAGAACTTTACCATCTATCCTAAA
The DNA here is from genome assembly GCA_016271365.2 of Neoceratodus forsteri. NCBI lineage: Eukaryota > Metazoa > Chordata > Ceratodontiformes > Ceratodontidae > Neoceratodus > Neoceratodus forsteri. The sequence goes on along the minus strand of CM028130.1, from coordinate 1,374,646,936 downwards.
ATTAGGATTCCTAAGAATTGGCTGTGATGTTTCTTTCACCATGGATATATGAAATGCTGCACTTAACATATAATATACCTGGACAGTAGTCTTGATAGGTGTATGGAGTAAATCCTTGGGTATGTTCTTAGGTAAAGCATATGGAAGTATGCCAATATTAATTCTGTAGAGATCACATAGGGATCATTCAAGTTGAAGCCACTGCGGGATGTTAGTCAGGGATAAATCTGGGGGGATCTCTTTAAGCCACTGTAGAAGCACTGAACAAGACATAGAATAGTAACAGAGAAGGAGGTCTGGTAATTGTAGGCCTCCATTAGCTTTACTATGCTGTAATTTGGCAGTTGCTCTCCTAGGTTTTATATTACACCATACAAATTTAGATATTATACGATTCACTTGAAGAAACCAGGATTTGGGAAGGAGTAAATTAGTCATTTGAAGGGGGTATTGCAATCGAGGAAGGACATTCATTTTTATTAAATTAATATGCCCTCACAAGAAAAGGGGGAGTGCAGTCCAACGATCATGATCAGTACTAATTTGGGTGAGAGTTTTATCAAGAGTGTGATGTTTCATATGTGAACTATCAATAAAGAGGTAAATCCCCAGATATTTCATATGATCTTTGAACCATTTTAAACCAAATGGGGATATCTCTGAGGAGTATATTTTAACATTTAGGGGAATTACCTCTGTTTTAGTTAAGTTAAGTTTATAATTGGAGAATTTACCAAATTGCTCTATAATGGATAACACAGTCTTAAGTGAGGCTGAAGGATGTTGAATGTGAAGGAGCATATCATCAGCATAAACTGAAAGCTTATACTGATGGGGACCAATAGTGATACCCGAGACTAAGGGCAAAACATTTACATGACGAATAAGTGGCTCCAAGTACAAATTAAATATAAGAGGAGAAAGAGGACAGTCCTTCCTGGTGCCCTGCTGCAAAACAATGGTGTTAGAAAGCATGCCGTTACACAGCATGCGGGCCGTAGGATAAGTATATAAGACATTTACCCATTGGATATATTGCTAGGGAATATGATATTTAGGAAGAAGATAGAACAGGTAATCCCAGGAGACCCGATCAAAAGCTTTCTCTCCATCCAGGGAGACGAAAACAGCAGGTGTCTGGGAATCTCTAGATGAAGAGATAAGGTGACTAAGCTTCCGCATGTGGTCTGAGAAATGTCGGCCAGCAACAAAACTCACCTCTTCCAGACTAATTAAACTATGCCATACTTTAGCTAATCTAGTGACCAAAATTTTTACTAGTATTTTAAAATCTACATGTATTAGAGATATAGGGAGATAGTTAGAAATGAGGAGAGGGTCTTTTCCTAGTTTAGGGAGAACTGTAATAGTGGATTCTAAGAGAGACTAATCCCGAATACCAAATTCATGGATATAGTTATAAGTATCTAACAAAATAGTGGCCAGTTGATGCTTAAAAGCCTTATAAAATTCAGCCGTATATCCATCTGGACCAGGTGCTTTATATGGCGGCAGAACTTCAATTACAGCACATATTTCAGGAACTGAAAAAGGGCCCTCCAAAAGAGCAATTTGAAGCTCATCCAAATATGGAAGTTGTATGTCATGCAAAAAGTGATCTACCTCTTTGGGATCTAAGGGGATATGAGGCCTGGAGTACAGGTTAGAGTAATACTCTTGAAAAGAAAGGAAAATATCCTGTGGTGAAGTAACTAAGAGACCTGTAGCATTGTATATGGAGGGTATCACCCTATCAGCAGTTTGTGTTCTCAATCGAAGAGCGAGAAGTTTACCGGCCTTGTCACCCTTGTCAAAGTAGCGAACTTTGGACCTCTGGAGAAGATCTGCTGCTTTATCCATTAATAAAGAATTGTAACGATCCCTGAGAATCTCCAGATTGGAGAGAGTGGCCTGGGAAGAAGAAGGTGAAAGCGAAAGCTTTGTATGCCATATCTCCTGAAGAAGATGAAACGTAAGCTGAGAGGTTAACTTTTTCTTAATAGTGGCCAAGCAAATTATTTCACCCCTAAAAAAGCATTTTAACAACCCCCATAGTATATGTAACTTGAGCTTGGAGGGGGAGTTTGTTGTAAGGAAAGTGGTAAAAAAATTCTGAAGATGACTTTTAACTTCAGCAGTAGATGGTTAAATCTCCAAACTTTGTCCCATCTTACATTTGGACCTAAACCCCAATGTAGTCATGTGGGATGATGGTCAGAAATAACCTTAGAGAGATAAGAACAGGATAACACAGAGGAAAGGTGTCCAATATCCAGCAAGAAATAATCTATACTAGAAAATGAATTATGGGTAACCAAGTGGAAGATATATTCCTTCTTAGAAGGAAAAAGTGCTCTCCATGGATCCACTACACCCAAAGTATCCATCAGTTCTCGGATGGCCAATTGTGCACGGGAAAGGGAGGGAGCACAGAATCTGAAGCGATCTAGAATATTACATAAAAACAGATTCCAGTCTCCTCCAAGCTGGAGAGGGTAATTAGACCAGGGAGTCAGCAGATCCATGAGAGTCATAAAAAACAAAGGATCTTCTGTATTTGAACCATACACTAACCCAAGAACCAATTCAGAGTGGCCAATTAAAACTTTTATTATAATAAACCTGTGGTGAATATCCACCAGTGTATCCAACAGACGGAAAGGCAATTATCTGGCTATAAGAATGGCCACTCCTCCTCTATGAGAAGTGGGGGCTGTTCCAAAAATTTGACCCACCCAGGTTTGCCGAAATAGAAGAACCTGGGAGGGGGGTAAATAAGTCTCTTGGAGAAGAGCAATATCCACCTCCAACTTTTGCAGATACAGGAGTATTTTTGTTCTTTTCACTGAAGATTGGGCACCCCTCACATTCCAGGAGCAGATTTTATGTGTTGCCATACCATACTACAGAATTTAGAGTCCTGTCTAACAACATTTTAATGAGAAAATCTAAACAAACCTGGACTGATGTCTCCACCGAAAACAAGATAGTAAAATATTCAATGTGTACCAGCATCACCCCGCCCCCAACAGATATATCCTTTCTGAGGTAAAATATTCCCAGATGAACCATATATAAGAGAAGTAAGCAATGTTGGTTTCCAAACCCCCAACCCCTTACTCCCTTATCCCCCAATACATCGTAATCACAGCATAACAAAAGGAACCCTACTTGGGGTGAAAAAATGCCTGGCCAAGTATTACCTCTAGCTGAGTAGTATATAATAAGAAAGAAATTGTACATCCGATATATGCACATAACGCAGCTGTGAAAACCTCCCGGCCCCAATATAGCACATAATAACCTGTCAGCTGCAAACACTCACTACCCTCCCACTCCAGAAACACAGCCACATTCAATTAATACCAACAAATGCTGCTATAAGAAGATTATTCTACAGAGACATATCGCCAAACAGTAAAGAATAACTTTAACACTCAAACCCTTAATCCCCAGTCATTGGGTAAACATAGATCAAATTCAGAGTAGCTACAAGGCAGAGAAAAGCAGAAAGGATTAATATTTCTGCAATCATATGAAAAGGGAAACAGCAGTCCTCATGAAGCCAATTACAACAGTCCTCTGCTGTACTCAAGTGGTCATAGAATGCCACTGCTGTACCACCACATGAGACAAAATCAATGCTCGAGCAGGAGCCTCCATTAAGAAGCATGCTGCCTGTTACTCCAGTAGATCAGCAAGGAGGAAACAGGTTTGGGATCAATGACTGCAATGCTGGAAGAACTTGTTGGGCAGTATCAGACTTGTGCCAGGTACCAGAGATGACCACCGCAAAGTGGGAAGGATATTGAACTTTATATTTAATGCCAGCCGCGATAAGCTTGGAAACCAAAGGATGGTATTCTGCTCTACACTGCCAAACTGAAACAGGTAAATCCTGTGCAAAACATAGTTGCTGGTCCTCCAAAAGAACTAGCTGTAGATCTTTAACCTGCCCCAAAACATGAGCTTTATCCAGACAGTTCAGAAACGTCAAAATCCGTGGCCGAGGTGGTTTGCCAGAAGTTGGTTTCGGCCTCAAGGAACGGTGAGCCCTCTTTATAATATAGGTAGTATTATTGGGGGAAGGCTCTGCTATTTTAGTGAGCAATTTTTGTAGAAATGAAATAGGGGCAGAGCCCTCCGCATCTTCTGGAAGGCCAAAGACAATGATGTTGTTTCGGTGGCTTCGGCCTTCCAGATCTTCAAACTTTTTTTCAGCTTTATGCAGTCGCTGCCTCAGACTAGTGATCTCAGGGTTCAGTTTGTCCTTCCATCCTTCTAGCGATGCCACACAAGCCGTGATGTCTGCAATTGCTCGATTGGTGTCTACAATCTCTCCCCTGATAGATTTAAGCTCCGTTGTAATTTCTTGCAAAGCGAGCTTGAAGGGTTGCAGCTTCTCTAAAAATGTATTTTCAGTGAGGGGAGAAGAGGCTGGCAATATTGCAGTGGAAACTTTAGATGAGGCCTCAGTGTGGCCTTTTGACCTCTTCAGCCCTTTCTCAAGGGATTGCGGGGGAGTGTGAGTTGGGGTCGCCTGGCTCATCTCTGCCTCCATTTGTGTAGTAGGCCCTGGATTAGTGCTGAACACTTTCATGCAGCGTATCGCTTCACTCTCAAAAAGTCTTTGCCTCAAATGTGTTGGGAGACTATCCGAAGACAGTTGATGTGTGGTAAGAGAAAAGATAACAGACTTAGAGATGCTTTCTCCAAGAAGGGCCGAGTTCTGAGTTGGAGCCGGTTCGCAATGCTGCTAGTCTGACAGGAGCATCATGTGATCTCCCCACCAGTAGGATCTTGTTGCGGCTGTTGCACCAGTGACTGCAGGAGCTGCCATTGTCGTTGCCCCAGCTGTATAAGAAACTGCTATTGTGCCTCCTGTTGCTCTTGCTGTGTTTGTTGGGCCCATTGTTGTGCCTCCTGCTGTTGCTGAGCCAGCTGGGTGAGAATCTGCTGTTGCTGAGCTTGTTGTACCTGTTGTTGTGCCTCCTATTGGGCTTGCTGTGCTTGTTGGGCCTGTTGTTGGGCCTCCTGCTGCTGCTGCTGAGCCAGCTGCCTAAAAGTCTGTTGTTGTTCAGCAAGGAACTTCAGCAATGTCTCCATATTCATTTTTCCAGAATGTAACTAGTCCTGCTCACTCCAGCAGGGGTTCGAATCCCATTTCTGACACCACGTTTGACAAGTTGGCCTATGGTAGATGGAGAGGCAACACGTTGGGTTTAAAGTTCAAAGAAGAAAATGTACTTTTATTGCTCCAAATGTAAGTTATTGCTCCAGGAAAGCATAATCAGGCAGTTCAACTTCTCCAGCCTGATCAAGTAACATAAAGGTTAACACAAAACAATTATTTCAGGCTGACTTGACAAAAGGAATCTTTGAACCACTTATGTGGGCCAGCAGTTTTTTCAATATACAGTCTCAAACAAAACATAATTGGTTTGTGGGCCACCAGTTTTGAATACACAGTCTCACTCAAACACAAACATACTAACATACTAACATACTATTTGCCAGCAGATTAGGCCTTACGGTCTATTGAGTCTGCTCGAACCTTAGATCCTTAGTTGGGTGCCGAGGCCCTCCCATCCCTTGTGCTCCAGAAACCCCTATCTTCCATCCCCACCCCCCTTGGACAGGCCATCATCTGATACATCCACTTTCTGTGTCTGTCCCACCCTCTGTTGAAGCCCTCCACTGTGGATCTCTGAACCAGCTCACCAGGCAGTGCATCCCAAGGGTCCACCACCCTTTCAGTGAAAAACCTCCTCCTCTTTTCCCCCCTCACCCTTCCACCTTCCAACTTCAAACCTTGCCCTCTGGTGATACCTCCCTGCTTTAGTCTAAAGATCCCCTCCATGTTTACCCTATTTACTCCCTTGAGGTACTTGAAGACCTCAATCATGTCCCCCCTATCTCTCCTCTCCTCCAATGAAAACAGGCAGAGCTCCTCAAGTCTGTCCTCATACGTCAAATCCCCTAGTCCTCGTATCATCTTAGTTGCCCTCCTCTGTACCCTCTCCAGGAGCTGTATGTCCATCTTCAAGTGTGGTCTCCAGTACTGTACACAGTACTCAAGGAGTGGTCTAACCAGTCCATTGTACAGTGGCAGAATCACTTCCTTGCTCCTAGAGGTGATCCCCCTTACGATGCATCCCAACATCCTGTTTGCCTTGCTAACCGCTCTCCTGCACTGCTCAGAGTTATTCATACATGCATCCACCATGACCCCTAGGTCTTTTTCCCCTATTGAGGCCTCCAGCGCCTCCCCTCCCAGGGTGTACCTGTGTTTAGGGTTTCCCCGCCCAAGATGCAACACCTTGCACTTAGTGATATTGAAATTTAATTTCCATGTGTGAGCCCAGCTTTCCAGGGTGTCCAGGTCCCCTTGCAGGGCCAACCTCCCCTCTTCTCCCTCAACTACTGCTCCCATCTTGGAGTCATCTGCAAAGAGACTCATTTCACACCCTATACCCTCCCTGATGTCCGATATGTATGCACTAAACAAGATTGGACCCAGGACTGAGCCCTGCGGTACCCCACTACCAACCTCTCTAGGGTTCGAGAGCTCCCCACAGACCACTACTCTCTGGGTGCATCCAGCTAGCCAGTTCTTAATCCATCTGACCATCAAAGGGCCTACTCCTAACCCCATCAGTTTCTCCACCAGACCATTGTGGGGGACAGAGTCAAACGCCTTGCTGAAGTCCAAGAATAATACATCCACAGGCTTTCCCCTGTCCAGTTCTGATGTTACCCATTCGTAGAACTCCACAAGATTGGTTTGACATGATCTACCTGGCACAAACCCATGTTGCCGACTATCCAGACCTCCCACCTCCTCCAAGTACACCCCCAATTGTTCCTTTAGTATACTGTCCATTAATTTTCCCACCACGAGGTCAAACTGATGGGTCTATAGTTACCTGTACTCCCTCGACCCTTTATGGACTGGCACCACATGTGCCTCTTGCCAATCCCTAGGTACCCTCCCTGTCTCAAGTGACCTGTTGAAGAGCTCTGCCAGGGGTGCAGCCAGTATGTCCGCCAGTTCCCATAGTACTCTCGGATGAATGCCATCCGGCCCAGGAGATTTGTCTTTCTTTAGGGCCTTGAGGACTAACCACACCCTTTTGCCGGAGATAGCATCATCCGTCCCCTCCATCTTACTGGCCTTTTTATCCTTATCCAGATGTGACACCCCGGGGTACCTCTCCCTCCCTCTTGCTCTATTTCTTTTTCTCCCCTGATCCCACTCACTGCCGCTTCTATCCCCTTCGTGCCTTGCTTTGTAGATATCCCATCCCCCTCACTAGTGAACACAGAGGCAAAGTACTCGTTAAATACCTCTTCCTGGTCCCTCGCCTCTTCCACCCACCCTCCTTCTGATCTCAATCTGCTGAGATGGCTCTTAGTTTTTCTCTGCTCCCCAATGTACTGGAAGAACCCCTTTTCCCCTCCTTGTATCCCCTGTGCCAGCCGTTGCTCTTTACTGGACTTTGCTCCCTCACCATACGGGTGACTTTTCTAGATGCAAGATGGTACATTTCCTTATCCCTATCCCCTCTTGTTGTTTTATATTTTTTGTAGGCCGCCTTCTTTTCTCTGACTGCTACCTGTGCCTCACTGGACCATCAGCATGGTTTATGTGACCTTGCTCCCTTACGTTTCAACTTAGCACAGATCCTGACTGCCTCATGAAGTCCCGTTTATGACCTCCATCTCCTTTCCACACTTGTCATTGATGTAATCCCTTCAAGTGATCCTTGAGAATATTTCCCATGCCCACAAAGTCTGCCCCCAGAGTCCACTGCCAGTGTCCTAGATCTCACCCCCTCTCCCCCCATGCTTATTTGAAACCAGACAGTATTGTGGTCGCTCCCAGTCAGGGGGTCCTGTACAACCAGGTCCCTTACCAGATCCCTATCTGCCAGAACCACGTCCAGGACATGCCCCTCCCTTGTGGGCTCCATCACATGCTGTGTTAAGAACACATCCTAGAAGCTGTCCAGCAGCCTCTGCTCCTTGCCACCGTAGAGACATGGTTCCCCAGTTTGTACCTGGCATTGGGTCCCCATCAACACCACTCCTTCCCTTTTGGTCCACACTGGGCAATGATGTTGTCCAGCAAACCATCCTCTAGAACATCACTCATCCCGGGGCCTATACTACACCAGCTTGACCTTATCTCCTGCAAGGGATCGTGAGGTGACCCATAAGGCCTCCACGTTTCCCTCTGCCTCTTCTACCCTAGCAATTTCTATGTCATCTCTAATGAACATAGCCACTCCACCCTCTGCCCTCCTTTCTATCCTTCCTAAGCATAGTGTACCCCGTAGTTTAGGTCCCAGTCATGGTTTTGTTGGCCATGTCTCCGTGACCGCGCCACATCCACCCCTTCAACAGCATGGCCTGGAACTCTGGCAGCTTGTTTTCAAGCTCCTGGCATTTACTAACAACAACCCCCACCCGTATCCCTGATCCTCTTTGTGAACCCCACCCAGATTCCTTATACTTCCATCCTCCTCTGCTCCTCCTGAAACCTCCACCCAGTCTGTTTCCCCTCCCTTAGGCTTGAAGGCTACTCCCTCATCTGTAGGAGACGGCTTCTGGTCAGGCCCTCCTTATCCCTTCCCCCTCACAAGTTTAAACCCCACCTTTCTTGAATGTAGTCAGCCATCCCCTGTTTAAGGACTTCCTTCCTGCAGTTTTCCCTTTTAGCCTTCTTTGCAGGCTGTTATTAGCAGTACATTCTCCTCACTGTTTTGGCCCAGCTGGGTAGCCTGATCCTTCACCTCAGGACTCTCTGCTCTAAAAATGGTCTCTTTCTCAGCAGCAGGTTTCAACTTCTCCCCAAAGGCTCTCTCCAATACTTAACCATTCTCCTTGGCTTTCTGCTGTAGTTCCTGTCTTACATGCCACCTTCCATCTTGCAGGGTTCTCTGCCTACAGTAGTAGCGCCAAATTTGTCAAGCAATTTTATGAGATTTCCTATTTATCCGTCACAGAATTTAGAGAAAAAAAATTGTCTAAAATTCTTTTTGTTATACCTACAGAAAGAGGCCAGTTCCTACTACAGTACTTAAGTGCTATCTGGTAGATTTTCAACTACATTATGAGAGGAGACAACCCTCTCTGGGTAGCAGTGAACACACTAGCAAACAAAACAAAATCCTTAACTAAAGGTTTCACAATTTTCAGTAGGGACTTTTAAAAATCTTTAACAATCCTTTGACTAATTTGGTGCTACTACTGTATGAGTATCTCCACCCTGCAGCAGTTTCCAGCTTCTAACTGACTCCTTGCTGGATTCTTCCTGACTTTTAGCAATCTCTCTAATTAGCAACACCTGGGGAGGCACCCCCTTGCCTATTCATGTTGCATTCCCTGCATTTCCTCAGACTCAAACATGATGTTAACCTCTTGTTTCCCAGTATAGTGTTTACACTGTCACATACCTCCCCCTTTGTGCGAAGGCACAGTTGGTTGACCCCTGACCATTCCCCTCCTGGGACAGGAAGTACGCATTTCCATTCTGGGTCCCAGCCTGGTGGTGCACTGTAAAGGAAAATGGCTGGAGGGCCAAATACCACCTGGTAATGTGGGGGTTGTCATCCTTCATCACCTGTAGCCATCTCAGAGGGACGTGATCTGTGACCAGGATAAACTGTCAGCCATGCAGGCAGTAGCAGAGGGCATCCACAGCCCACTTGACTATGAGACACTCTTTCTCTATTACCACAGATTTTTTCTCCTGGGGAAAGAGTTTCCAACTAATGTAGAGGATAGGATGTTCCTTCCCTTCAAACTCCTGGGAGAGCACAGCTCCTAGCCCAACTTCAGAGACGTCCGTCTGCATGATAAGGGTCCTGGTGAAATGAGGACTGCATAACACTGGCTCTCTGCACAGTGTCACTTTGAGTTGTATGAAGGCCTGATCACACTCATCTGACCATTGGACTTTATTGGGAGCAGATTTCTGGTTGAGGTCTGTAAGGGGGCTGGCAAGGGTGCAGAAGTGCAGTATAAACCAGCGGTAATACCCTGCCAATCCTAAGAAAGCCCTCACCTGGGTTTTCACGGTGGGTATCAGGAACTCGGCTATGGCTTGGACCTTGCTGACCAAGGGTCTCACCTGTACATTGTCTATACAGTACCCTAAGTACTTCATTTCAGCTTTGGCCAAAGTACACTTTGCTGGATTGGCCATCAGCCCTGCTTCTCATAAGTACTGTAGTATTGCTGCCACCTTGGATGCATGGGACTCCCAATCAGTGCTGTGGATCACCATGTCATCTAGGTAAGCAGCAGCATAGTGGGCATGGGGTCACAGCAAGTTGATTCATGAGTCTTTGAAAGGTTGCAGGTGCCCCATGTAAGCCAAAAGGTATGGTACAGAACTGGTATAGCCCAAAGGGGGTAGCAAATGATGTCTTTTCCCTAGACTACAGGGTCAAAGGGATTTGCCAGTATCCTTTCATTAGGTCCAAAGTCATGATGTACTTGGCTTCCCCATGTCTATCCAACAGTTCATCTACCAGGGGCATGGGGTAGGCATCAAACTTTGAGATGCATTGAGCCTGTGAAAATCAATACAGAAGCAGGTAGCCCCACCTTCTTTTGGTACTAACACTATGGGGCTACACCAATCACTGCTGGATTCCTCAATCACCCCCAACTCTAGCATGTCCTGTAACTCCTTCTTAACAGTGTCTCATACAGCTTCTGGCAAGCGATATGGTCGCTGCTGCACCTTCTCTCCTGGATCTGTTTCTATATGGGTTGTCCCCGGGAGGAAGGAGACAACATCTAAAAACTGGCTTACCAACTTTCCTAGTTGCTGTTTCTGTTTGTGAGACAGCTGTTCTCCCATTGGGACTCGTATCCCCAGATTCTCATCTGGCACTTGGGGTCCCATATCCACTATGTCTGTTTCAGGGGAAATCAATAGGCTATCCCTTTTGTTCCAGAATTTCAGCAAATTGACATGGTAGATCTGGGTCTCTTTTCACCTCTCTGGCTGGCAAACTTCATAGTCAACTGGGCCCACCCTTCGGGTAACTTTGTAAGGTCCCTTTCATTTGGCTAGAAGCTTATTCTGTCTGCTCAGCAACAAAACTAGTACCTGATGCCCTGGTTTATATTCACTCAACTGGGCTCCCTCATTATAGTAGTACTCGTGTCTTTTTTGAGCCTTCACCAGATTTTCTCAGGCAAATTTCCCCACTTGTTCTAATCTTTCCTTCAATTGCAGGACATATTACACCACATTTTCAGTCTTGGGGTTGGGTTTCTCCCACATCTCCTTTACTACATCAAGAACACCTCGTGGGTGGCACTCATAGAGGAGTTCAAAAGGAGCAAACCCTGTAGACACTTGAGGGACCTCCTGCATTGTGAACATCAGTAAGGGAAGTAACTTGTCCCAGTCCCTGACCTCAGTGATTATGAACTTTCGAAGCATTGTTTTAAGGGTTTTGTTGAATCACTCCACAAGGCCATCCATCTAAGGATGGTAGATTAAGGTCCTTATGGAGCTGATTCCCAATAAAGTACAGACCTCCTGAGTCAGGCGGAACATGAAGTTAGTTCCCTGTTCGGTCAATATTTCCTTCAGTATTCCTATATGACAAAAGACCTTTAATAGTTCCCTGGATACAATTTTGACCAAAATGGTTCATAATGGGATGGCCTCAGGGTACTGGGTAGCATAGTCTACAATCACCAGAATGTATTGGTACCCTCCAGGCACTCTTTTCAAGGGGTCCCACTATATCAACCCCAACCTGGTCAAAAGGTGCCTCCATAAAAGGTAAGGGCACTAAAGGGGCCCTTGGACTGTTCTTTGAAGCTACTAACTGGCACTTGGGACAAGATGCACAATAATCTTTAACATGTTGATAGATGCCTGGCCAAAAGAATTGGGGCAACAGTCAGGCTAATGTATTCTCTATCCCACAGTGCCCTGCCACAGGAATAGAGTGGGGAAGGTGTAGTAATTCCTTCTGAAAGGCTCGAGGGATTAGCAACTGATGCTGGGTATCCCCCATCTGGGTCTTCTAAGTAACTTGATACAGGATACCCCCTTGTAATTTAAAATGAGGATAGTGTGCTGCTCAATTGACGTCTACCACTTCCTCTTCCCTGACAGCCAACTGGGTGCATACCCGGCTGAGTATACCATTGGCCCATTGTTCTTTGGCAATGTCCAGGCAGTGCTTTAACACATCTTGCTTTGATAGGGACAGCCCTCCAGGACTTTGGTTAAGTGGGTCAGTGTTAGGGTCAGGCTGTGGGTCTGGACCCCACTTTTGCCTTTGCTTCACCTCCCTCCTGTACACCTGCCCCTTCGGGACCCCTTTCCTTTGCTGCCCTACATTCTTGCTTAGATTTGTGGGTTCTTATCTGGGCATTAAAAATCCCTGGCTCCAGGAAAGGAAAATCTTCCCCCAGCTACAGGTGGCTGGCCCACCTCCCTTTACGACCCTGGTAATTACCAAATATGAGTCTGCTTTCCATAAGTCATTAAACCATTTCCAATCTCTCCCCAGTAACACCAGATAGGGTAACCCTGGGGCAACCCCCACCTTTATAGTCTCTGTTTGACCCCCCCGAGAGTAAGTGTAACCACAGCACCAGGGTAAGCCTTTACATCCCCATGCACACATCGGATAGGGATGAAGTTCTGGTTCTGCCAACATTGGGGGTTCACAAGGGCCACCCTGAATAGAGTCTGGCAGCTTCCTGAGTCCACCACAGCCTCCATCTCTATCCCTTCTACCTCAACAGGGCTCACACAATCTGGGGATTCAGAGCCCCCACACCCACTGTACAGTGAATACACATTTGAAAACATGCAGTCTATGAAGATACAGTCCATGTGGGGGCAGTTCTTCACAAAGTGACCCTTCTGTCCACATGAGAAACATGCCCCTGTGTCTCAGCTATGGGGTGAGTCTCCGGGTTTAGGCAGCAGACCCTCAGGAAATATCTCCCTGGGCTACTGGGTTGTCGTCTTTCTGAGTCTAACCCTTATTTTGTCCATAACCCCCCTCCCTACATGCCCAAGGTCCCTTCACAGTTTCAGCCAATATTCCTTCAGTCTGGCTCCCGGGATGATTACCCATCTTCCCAGGTGGCCTTGTAAGCTGGGTCATGGGGCAGGAGGAGAGTTTAGCATCTGAAGACATTTGTTCCGAGATCTGCATGGCCTCTGCTAGCAAGGTGATCTTCTGTTTGCAGACCCAGCTCTGACTTCCCAGAGGCAGGATGTTCAGAAATTGTTCCAAGATGATTAACTTGATCACTTTGGAAGCACTGCATCCTTCAGGTTTTAGCCAACACCAGCACAGGTCCCAAAATTGTTATCCCACTGCTATAGGTCATGCACCTGCTGCAAATTTAAAGCTCCAAAACCTCCATCGGTAACTTTTTGTGTTGATACCTAGGCAGTCCAGGATTGCTGCTTTCTCCTCTGTGTACTCCCTGACCGTGGTACTGTCCATAGCTCGATAGACTGTTTGGGCTTCCCCAGTCAGACAGGGGGCAAGATGGACAGCCCACTGGAGACCTCACTCAAACATTATCACCGAAGGCCTCAGGATCATCCTCAGGCATCATTTTAGTCAGCATGGCATTCATCCTAGGAACCCCTGGCCCCACGATAGCCGGACCACCCTCACCAGTAGGATCTTATTGCAGCTGTTGCACCAGGGACTGCAAGAGCTGCTGTTGTTGTTGCCTCAGGTGTATAAGAAATTGCTGTTGTGCATCCTGTTGCTCTTGTTGTGCTTGTTGGGCCCATTGTTGTGCCTCTTGCTGCTGCTGAGCCAGCTGGGTGAGAACCTGTTGTTGTTGAGCCTGCTGTGCCTGTTGTTGCACCTTCTATTGGGGTTTGCTGTGCATACTGGGCCTGTTGTGCATTTTCTGCTGCTGCTGAGCCAGCTGCCTGAAAGCCTGTTGTTGTTATTCAGTGAGGAACTTCAGCAATGTCTCCATATCCATTTTTCCAGAAAGTAACTAGTCCTGCTCACTCCAGCAGGGCTTTGAATCCAATTTCTGACACCATGTTTGACAAGCTGGCCTATGGTAGATGGAGAGGCAACACACTGGGTTTAAAGTTCAAAGAAGAAAATGTACTTTTATTTCTCCAAATGTCAGTTATTGCTCCAGAAAAGCATAATCAGGCAGTTCAACTTCTCCAGCCTGCTCAAGTAACATAAAGGTTAACACAAAACAGTTCTTTCACGCTGACTTGACAAAAGGAATCTTTGGACCATTTATGTGGGCCAGCAGTTTTTTGCAATATACAGTCTCAAACAAAACATGAACAGTTTTTGGGCCAGCAGTTTTGAATGCACAGTCTCAAATCACACAAACAGTTTTCCGTTTTAACCTTCTTTGCAGGCTGTTATTAGCAGTACATTCCACTCACTTTTTTTGGCCCAGCTGGCTAGTCAGATCATTTACCTCAGAACTCTCTGCTCTAGAAATGGTCTCTTTCTCAGCAGCAGGTTTCAACTTCTCCCCAAAGGCTCTCCCCAATAATTAATCATTCTTCTTGGCTTTCTGCTCTGGTTTCCATCTTACATTCCGCCCTCCATCTTGCAGGGTTCTCTGCCTAGGAGTATCTCCTCCCTGTAGCAGTTTCCAGCTTCTAACTGACTCCTTGCTAGATTGTCCCTGCCTTTTAGCAATCCCTCTAATTAGCAACACCTGGTGAGTCACCCCTTCCCTGTTCATGTTGCATTCCCTGCATTTTCTCAGCCTTAAACAGGATGTTAACCTCTTGTTTCCCAGTGTAGTGTTTAAACTGTCACAACTATATACTGTATTCTATAAATGTGGGGTCAGTTCTATTTTATCATTCAATTCCCCACCCATCATCATCATCCTTAACTTACATATCCAAAATATTTCAACTGGTCAATATTTAAGAGTTTGTCAGAATTGCAGCTCTGATGCTGCTTTTGAAAACAATGCATTGGACTTGACTATGAAGTTCAGAGAGTGTGCTTTTGAGAAATGTATACTGAAAAGGCATACATTAGGGCTAAAAAATGGATAGACAGATCATCCTAACTCCCAAACCTCATGACAATTGTGTTCGCATCAAGAGGTGTAATTTTGTCATGGCATACAGTACTCAATCTTGTGCGGTTGAGGGTATCTTATAAAAAAAACTGGTACATTTTGAGTATTGAGCCTAAGTTATCCACATGGGTACAACATTCCCCTAGGATTGTATATAGAAGGGCAAGGAATTTGGCTGACATTGTTACTCATACCATGCAACCTGTACTGCATCCCGCCATTACATGACTACCCATCCTTCCACCTGGTTGTCATCATTGTGGAACTTGTAAATTTTGTGAATTTGTTACACCATCTAAAACATTTTTGAATTCCCACATAAATGAGCAACATGTGATTTGTAGATTTATTAACTGCAGTACCATGTATGTGGTATATCCTGCCATGTGTGCCTGTTCTGTGTTCTATGTTGGGCATACACAAAGGAAATTTAAATAAAGGGTGGATAACCATGTTAGGGCCTTGGCACATAAGGATAATTAATATGCTACTGCTGCCCATGCTTATGCCTCTAGGGACATTGAGTTTCACAAGTGGTCATTTATTGCCATTGAAAAATCAGTTTTGAGACCAAGGGGTGGTGATCTGGTCAAGGTTCTGGCAGGAATGGAAGGCTTTTGGATACATAAGTTAGGGGCAATGATGGGAATGGGATTGAATGACAAAACTGAACTGACCACATATTTATAGAATGTATAAAAAATAGAACTGACCCCATACTTATAAAAATGCCATGTTTTAGTGGCTATCATTGTTCTCTTGTTTCTGCAATTTTAAGTCATATGTACATTTTTTAAGTCCTTTGTGCATATTGTAATTACATGTTTGTTCTGATTTTGAAGATTTGCTTGTGATGCAATACCAGCTTTTTCTTCTAATAAGAGATCATTTTTCAGCCAATCAGCATCTTTCTTAAAGATTATGGCAGATGTTAGGGTTCATTTTTAGTAATTTAGTATCCTTCTAAAGTATCAGTGTTTGTAATAATGTTTCACAATTGTTTTATATTTGCTCCCTTTTTAGTTGAAATTCCCTGTTTTCTTCTGGGTAGGTCACATATTTAGTGTACTCTCACATTCAGTGATTTAGTAGCAGTTCAGTTGTACAGTTGCTCAAGCGCATCATTCATGGTGCTAATTTGCATACTGAGTTGCCACGGACACCTTCATTTTTGTGGCGCTCATACCAGCAGTCATTTCTACTTCATGAATGTCTTTCTCTTCCTTTGCCATATCCTTTAGGCAAATACTTCTAAATGACTGACAATAGTCAGGAGTTCTGACTCCTGGTGCACTATTGAGAGCTGAAGCTGGTTGAGTGAGGGAGGCGAGCGATCCAAGAGATGGTCACAGACTGTGAAGAATCATGCCACTGCACCACCGACTAACAGTATGGCAGTCAGAAAGACAAAAGGCAGCAGTCACAGCTCACAAGAAAACAAAATGATGTAACTTTTCCAACCTGCTTGCTTACTGTATTAACAAACAGTACAGTAAGCAAGCAGGTTGTTAGTACAGTATGCAAACAGGTTTGAAAAATTGAATAGTTTCATTTTCTTCTGTGAGTTTTGACTTAGTGCTGCTCCTTTGTTTTGCCAACTGCCATACTGTTCATCTGGTAGTGCAGTGGCACGATTCTTTACAGTCCGTGACTATATACCCAATTGCCCACCTCACTCTCTCAGCCAGCTTCAGTTCTCAGTAGTGTGGCAGCAGACGGGTGGAATAAATTTCAAGGGTATGTAGTGGGAAATGCCACATCTCACCATTTCTGTATTTTATGGCCATAATTGTTTGTGAATATTATAAAAGTGTGTCTGTTTTTTTTTGGGGGGTGTGATGCTTTAAACAGATTCCACCTTTGTTAAAACAGATTCTCCTATTAAAATGCTTGGTGCTATAAACTGCCTGTTGTGTGCAAAACCATGTCCCCCTCAAGGAAAAAAAAAATAATAACACAACAAGGCAGTGAGAGGACAGTCACTGTAGCATTCAGCAAGTTATTCTTTTTTTGTTTGCAAATGTGGGCCGAGTATAACTGAGTTAGTGGGGTGGCTTATACTGACAGGATTGGTGGCAGACAACTTACAAGGAAAACAGTGAAAGTGAAGTGTGGGACACTTTACCAAAAACTGCTTACACTCCACAAACAGCAAATGATGTCATTCAGTTGTACAGTGAAATGGCATAGGAGCTTGAATTTCAACTCCCTGGCTGCTATAAACTTGAATACTAAACCAGTATTTACTAAATTAAGGAACAGATTTTGTTAATGACGTGACACAACAATAACTGTAACCTACATATAACCATATAAATACAGACCAGTTACATTCAACACAAAACCTTTGTCATTAATATTTAAGTAATGTATATGGATTGTCCGAAAAAATTTATGTTTTAGTGTATTGTTATGTTAATTGTTAATTGTCTCACCTGTCTCTTTAAATCACATGTTTTAAATAGGTTGTGGTAGGTGAGCATCTATGCTTCTTAACAAAGTGAGCTTACACAAAACATTAAGGCTTGTTTTTGCTTGTGTCAGCTGTTTGTAACTATATGGGCGCATTAAAACTTCTAGAGCACCCTTCTTTGGCTTTGAGTGCATTTTGTTTTTCTCTCTGGCCTATAGTACCCCAGTCCAACTTTAGCTCTGCTGTTATACAGGGGTGCTGCATCTGTTGTTTTCAATTCTCATAGTACAATGCTTGTGACTAGGGAGCAACTGAACAGGTTGACCAGTGAGGCTGCCAGAACTGCTGCCAGCTCCCTCGGCACCTGTGGGTGCATAGCATCTTGCCCAGAAAAGTTTTCTACCTTAATTTCCATGAGTGCTTTAAAGTCCCCATCTGCTGCAACTGACTGCTTGCACAACTGCTCCCCCCTCCCTTCCTTTGTATATTCTGCCCTCTGGTATTAGTCTCTCCTTCACCTTCTTGAATACTGAGCAGAAATATTCATTCAGTACTTCTGCCTCTCCTCTGTTGTCCTCAACTGACTTAATCCCTTTGTCTCTGTCTGGCAACACTTTTTTCTGTACTCCTTTTTACTCAGATGTACAGAAAAAGGTCTAGACATCGTCCTTGACTCCCTCTGCCATTCTTAACTCCACCTCTGCCTTGGCTTTTCTTGCCTCCCTACTAGCAGTTTTTAGTTTATCCAGGTAATCTACTCTATCCTCTTTTCACTGAATCTTCCTGCATTTTTTTTAAATCAAATTTTATTCTTTAAAAAAAAAAAAAACTAAGTACAATACCATCAACAAAGCTCCACTGATTCAAAATGACATAAACAATCAATATAACAGACTAATACCACTATAACATATTTTGAGGGTACAATAAAGAAGCCTTCATCAAGGCCTCATAATTCTTAAACGGTCACAGTCATTAAGATGTATCACTCTAATTACAGTGAGTCAGGATCTCTAATATATCTACCCCTTCTGTTTCAGTTAGAAAATGAAAAAAGGGAGCCACCTACCCTTAAACTTCTCTTTTTGTAATCTAAGTTAGGCAGTGATTTGTTCCATACTCAAAATCTTATAACAGTTTTTCAGCCATGGAGCCCATGTCGGAAGTGTTTTAGATAACAAAAATTGCGTAATGGTTTTTAGAGCTGCCCCTACAAAAATATAGAAAAGATGTATAGCAGTTCTCCCCTGCATAACAGGGGGTGGCAACCCCAGAATCCATACCTGAAATAGAAGGGGTATGTTAATCCCAAAATGCTTTCCAATAACCTCTGCCAGATCCTGCCAGTATGGAGCTAAACCTGGGCAGCTGCAGAATATATGTGTATGTGTTCCCAAACTTCCACATCTCCTCCAGCATGCATCAGATCTACTCCAGCCAAAGTGTTTAACCCTTACTGGGGTATAGAAGTATGATATAGCTACTCACCAATAAAATTCTCTCCACATTAGGGAGGATGAGGTATGATGAATGCCTTTCCAGATCCATACTCAATCCACATCTGTCAGTGATACCCCTGCTTCTACCTTCCATTTGTGCTTAACCTGGTATAGAGGATCCTCTTCAAACTCTCAAAGTTGCTTACGGATCTTAGAGACCACTTCTCTCACTTCTGGGTAATTCTTTAGGGACAAAAGCAAAGATTGTATGGGGTTGACCTCCTCCAGAAAGGCCTTCTTCTTAAACACTTCCAACAGGTAATGCCTGATTTGAAAATATCAAAACAGCTCCCTTGATAGAAGGCCATATTCCCTCCTGAGATGCAAGAACATCTTAAATACTGCCCCTTCCAATAATTGCCCAACTTGCTTTAGGCCCAGTGTGGCTCACTTCTGAAAACCAAAATCCCACTTCCCAGCAGAGATCTGATGCATGACATTATTGGAGTTTCCTTACAAATCCCATCCCGAAGCTTAAAAGTCTTGCAAACCTCTCTCCATATCCTAATCATATTCACTATCCATGGATTAGTAATCCTCGGAAATCTGAGGTGGGATCCATCCACTCTAGGTACATCTGAAACATGTAGTGGCGCCAGGGCAGCAGATTTATTGTTTACCCAACTAGGGGGATCCAGTGAAAATTATGTAATTAAGGAGCTGAGCTATGCCACCCAATAATAACTTTTAAAATCCGGCACCACCAGCCCACCTCTATCTTTAGAGGTGAACATTATCCGCCATTTAACCCTCAATCCCCCCCAGTAAAGTTATATAGCAATTTTAGTAATGCCTGCCAAAAAGACCATGACAGTGGTATGGGTACATTTGAAAATAAAAATAAAAACCATGCTAAACTATTCATAGGTACAGACTCCATTCTGCCCCCCACCGAAAGTGGAAGAACCTTCCAGTGATGGCAGTCCTCTTGGACTTCCCCTAACAACTTGCTATAGTTCATTTTATATAATTTGGATAAATTTTGAGGGCTCCATATTCCTAAATATCAGAAATCATCTTTCACCTTTCATAATCCACTCCCTGACAGATTGACACTACCTTATGAATGGCCCTAGTATATAACCTTAGTCTTGATTTCATTAATTTTGAACCTTGAAAGTTTACTGTAGGGTTTTATCAATACTTTAACAATTGGAATGCTTTGAGAGGGGTTAGACAGATACAATAAATTATTGTCTGGATATTGAGATATTTTGAACTCTCCCCTGCAACTCGAATACCCTGAAACCCTTCTGCCTATCTAACCATAGCAGCCATAGGCTCCACACTTAAAGTGAATAAGAGTGGGGAGAGGGGCACCCCTGCCTGGTGCCATGCTCTATCTGCATTTGGGGGTAGAGAAGCCCATTGACCCTGACTCTTGCCTGAGGAGACATATATATTCTGAATCCAACTACAAAATTTGGAGCTAAACTGAAAACAAATGAATGTACCTTGTAGAAATACCCAATCTAGGCAATCAAATGCCTTTTTCAGCATCTATTGCTACTACTGTTTCAGTCTTTCCCCTCTGCCATGACTGTGATACTGAAATAACATTTAAAACCTTTCTGATATTATCCTGTATATGCTGTTCTGGGATGAAGCCAGTTTGATCTTTGTGTATAAGAGATGGAATAACTTTTTGAAGCCTTAAATTTATTCTTTTAGTAAAGAGTTTAAAGTCATAATTAAGAAGTGATAATGGATGAAAATTAGCACATTTGTTCAGATCTTTCCTCATTTTTGGTAAGACGGTTATAACTGTTTCATCCCACAGTCTGGCAAAGTTCCAGGTTTGTGTGCTGCATTGCAGATTTTCATTAATAATGGGGCTAATTCCTCTGCAAATATCTTATACAATTCCGGTATGAATCCGTCCGAATGTGTAGACTTACCAGATTTCAGAGTCTTTATGGCTTCCAAAATTTCTATTTCAGTAAAAAGGGAATACAGATGCTCTTGCTGTGCCTGAGACAAGGTGGGTAGTTGAATTTTATCCAAAAAGTGAACTACTTTCACTTCGTGGTTTTGCTCCCTCTCTTTTGTGTAAAGCTGCATATAATAATCATAAAAATATTGCACTATCTGCTGAGGCTCTACATGAACTTCCTGAGATGGTGAATCGGGTGTAATGAGAGTGACATATCTGTCTGCCTCCTGCTTACATTATCTCATTGCTAATAATTTACTCACCCTTGCCCCCTGCAATAATATATCTGACAAGTGAAGCGCAATGAGTTTTTCACCTTTGGCAAAGCTATCTTATTCAGTTCTTCTCTGTCCTGTTTAATTTGGACCATGATGGATTGTACTCTTGCCCACTTATGGATATTTTCCAGTCTCTGTAATTTGGACTCCAACTGATGATATTGCTTCAGATGTTCCTTATTTTTAAAAGAGGCATAAAAGATCATATGACCCCTTACCACCACTTTCAAACCATCCCAAACAAATTTTAAGGCCGGGTCCTTGTACTAATTCTCCAGCACATATTGTTTGATAATATCCTTGGTTGCAGCCACAAAAACAGGGTTTTTAAGCAGGCCCACATTTAAGCACCACATCCTCTCCTTTTTAACTGAATCTAATTCAAGTTTTCCCCACAATCAAGCATGATCTAATATAAATATTGGGTAAATACATGTCTCCAAAAAAGTATGCAACCTGTTCTTCTGAGTTTAAAAATGATCTAACCGAGCATATGAGTTAGTTGCAGGAGAATAGAAAGTATAAGCTTTAGTTTTTAGGAAGCAATGCCAAGGGTCCAACTCAGCCTCATGCAGACATACGAGAATAAAGCAATTTAGAAATTGCTTTACCTCCCTGGTTTGGAAACTGGAATTCTATCTAACTCTGGATTCCCCACACAGTTCCATTCTCCTGCACAAATTAGCTAACCATCTGGCAATGAGATTAAAAAGGAGAAAAAACATCTGAAAAAATCTCCTGATGGGAGTGTCGGACCATAAACAGATATTAAATGTATATTTTGATACAAATAAGAGCCTGCCACTCCCACATACCTACTCTGCTGGTCAGTATGAACATGCTTTGGATGAAATGGGAGACCTTTATGGACTAATACCTCCACACCCGCTTTTTTAGAGGAAGGATGACCAGCCAAATACACTTGTCCTACCCAAGAATGGTGCAGTTTGTTGTGTTCAACCTCAAAGGTCCTGGATTCTTGTAAGAACCCCACATTACAATTCAATCTATTCAGCTCTTGTAAGATTCTGGCATGCTTGACCACACTGTTAAGACCTCTGACATTTAAAGATTCCACCATTAACACTACCATTGTATGTCAATATCAATACCAGGTATAGCTGTAAATTACTCTCTCCAACTAGTATTATGACAAAACTAGTAAGAAACCCATCCAGTCCCCTCTCCTAAATTCCCTCCCTCCTCACAAAATGTACCCTCCCAACTGCCCTCCCTCCCCTTTGAACCACCATAATCCCCCATAAGAGTATCAGCAATCAACAAATATCCTCACCCCTGGGCCACAACAGAATCCATTGTCTAAATATAAATAAAAAATGAGAACTTTCCAGGTTCCTTAAGAGGTGTCCACCCTACCCACTCGGGGGTGAACAGTGATAGTGGGTCTTCTCACCTTCCGGTAGAAAGTTCACACATACATCATCCTCCATAAGCAAAATTTTTGAGTAAGCTCTCTTAGCCTCTCCTTGTAACACCTGACCTCTTACAAAGTTGTTCCAGTTACCCAGCAGGTCAAAATTGTGTTGTAAGGTACACCACTGACCAAATTATGAGCTTTGAGCCACCACCAGCCCCTAAATCTGATCCTTAACATCTGTCTCTACCCTTTAAAGATTATTTGTCCCAAACCCACAAAGAAGGGTGATTACCATCCATAAGCTTTCAAATATTATCTAAACCTTGAGATTGCTATATTCAGCCCAGATGCCAAGAAACACAAGAAACATGAAAAATGCAAACATCCCCAAGAAAATTTGCCAAAGCAGGCCCTTTTTGCCCCACAATAACTTATAAGGCCCCCGCTGAACTTTGATCTCGATTTCCTACTGAACCCCTCTATTACCCTAAATCACTCATTACATTTATCCATCTCAAACAATCTAGCATTACAAGGAAAATAACCCCGGCCCCCCTTTTGACCTTTCAGTTCATGATTCTTAATTCTGTGACCTAAAGTCCTTAACAAAACAATTAATTCATTATTGTGCTCATAATCTCCCATCTGGAATGAAGCCACCACTCCAATTCCACTATATCTTCAGGTCCACCTCAGGACAAGAATCCTCTTCCTTCTCCGGAGTGTTCACCCACTAAAGAATAGAGAAAGCAAAGAAAAAGTAAAACAGGGGAAGGGCAGAAATGCTATCAGTATCTCCAACACTTTCTTCTCCACAAGGCAAACAGTTTCATGTGATCCATGTCTCCATAACCATTCAGCTTAGTTTCCCATTCTCTCAGCAGATTTCTCATTCGATGCTCACAGCTCTGCCAAGTCAGGTAGGTTCTTCCCTTAGAAAAGACTGTAGCAAATCCTTGGCCTCTGCCAGAGCCTGCTCTGATCTAAGTTTCTTGCCCAAGGGGAAGGTCTTACACCAGGCATCTTTTTGTAACTCTCATTTCTCTCTGGTCTCAGAATAATCCATCTGCTCCTCCCACGTAATTAAGTGATAGTCACTAAGCTCTTGAGCTGCTGACTCCAAGTCCTCAAACACTTTTGGGCCATCCACAAATTGTATCCTTAACCTTGAAGGATACAGGGTTGAGAATTTCAATTTTTATTCCTGTAGAACCTTGAATAATAGGAAATATGTCCATCGATGAGCTGCCAGGTCTGGTGAAAAATCATGTCCAAGCCAAATTTTATTCCCCTTGTACAAGATTGATCCCTTGTGCCGGGCCCTCACGAGGAGTGTCTGCTTCACATTAAAATTATATAGCTGAAACACTATAGATCAGGGTTGCTCACTTGGATCAGCTGGGCAGGGAACGAAGGATCTATGGGCCCTATCAATAGGAAGTGGACTCAAATCCTTGAAATCCAGAAGTGTGGGTAAGAAGCTTTGCAAAAACTCTATCTAATCTCCCCATCGCTCTTCACCTTCAGGCAGCTGATAGAGTCTGATATGATTTCTTCGGGACCTGATTTCTAGGTCCTCACATTTCTAGATCTGCTGTGGCAAGTCCTGTAATAACTTCAAAGTTATCCTCTTGAGTCTATCAACCCAACTGTCCATAGTGGATTGATGGAGCTCTAAGTCCCTCATATTGATGGCCAGCACACTTATTGCAGATTTTACTTCTTTATGCATCCCCTGACTCTCTTGTTGAAATGCATGGAGTGCTACCAGCATGGCAGCATTACTGTAAATGGGATCTTTGATCCTGGCTGCTGATGAGGCAGTCTCTGCAATTGAAGCAGATGCCATTGGAGCAGCTTGGTCCTTTGAGGCTGATTCAGCAACCTTAACTCCCATCGAGGTACTATTTTTAGATTTTTTCACTGTGCCCATGCAGATTGTAAAGTGTCCCCATTAGAATTAAGCCCCAAAATGTGTAATAGCAAAGTTTGGGAGACAGTTTTAAGCAGGTGCATTACAGAGCTCAGTTTCTAGCCTTCTATACCTTATGGTGACATCACCTGACTCTGAATCTTCCTGCATTTTTTGAGGGAAGTCTTTTTCTCCTTTACAGCACTTACCACCTCCCCTATGAACCAGAAGGATTTCTTGTGCTTGTTCCTCTTGTCCTTCAGCTTCAGACAGGTGTTGATAAATTTCTGGATTCCTGCTTCAGTTCTGGACCATTTTTCTTCCACATCCCCCTGTCCCCCACTTGAGTTTGGTCAGATGTTCATTGAGATGCTTTCCCATTTTGGCAAAGTCTGCCCTTTTGAAATCCAGAACATTTGCCTTGGTGTTCTGGTCTTCTTTATCCATAGCAAGCAAAGAAAAAAAAAACACACTAACTGGTGATCATTGCTTCCCAGGGGCTCAGTCATGCTGATGTTTCTGACATGGTCACAGTTTGTCAGTACTATGTTCAAGATTGACTGTTTCCTAGTCCCTAGTACATTTTTTCAAAAACTCTTAATGTTTGGGGTAGCTAAGATGGTGGAATAGCAACAGCTTAATTTCCTGAGCTTTGTACTAACATAGAGAATTTGAGCATGCTACATAGTGTTACTGTAACTTGCCTGTTTTAATTTCAGCAGATTATAAACCTTAGAACACAAGCGTTTGGATAAAGAGTTTAAATTGCCATACTCAGAAAGAAATTATGAAATGGTAGACACATTTGTTTCACTGTGGTCAGCTCTGCTATCCCAGTGGATACACCTGACAAACCCAAGCCCAGAGAGTGGAGACAGGGGAGCTGTGTGTGTGTGTGTGTGTATGTGTGTGTGTGATCCACCTCATCGGCTACCACCACTGTAACTTCTCACTCAGAAGGAAAACCCAAACAGCCTTCCCTGATGTTGTAAAAGTATCTGGGTCCTGGCAGTGAATGACACTCTCTGCAAATTCAGTCTTCTCCTTTACATAGCAAACATTACACTCTCAATTTGTTGGGAAGAGCTGCTGGACAGAAAATGCAACCATTGAGTCGAAGCACTTAACCAAAAGATAGATTGCATTCCGAAACAAATTCAGCAACTAAAGATGAAGGGGAATACAAAAGAGAAAAATGATCAATGACCATATAGTAAAGCATAAAAAGATTGACAATAAAGTTTAAGCTCTGGAGACTACACTACGGGGGATCATAGTTGAAAACCACAGTATGTTTTGAAAGTTGGAAGACAATGAGAACCAATTACAATACCATAACATCAGATTAGTTGGAATACCTAATATTTATGATACTGAGTTTTCAAGCACTCAAGACCTTGTGAAAGAAATATTTGTATCCATATTTGGCTCTAGCTTTCAGAGTCCCCAAAAGTAACCAAGAAAGTAAAATAGTAACTAAAACAACTATCCTGACAGCTTTAACCTATGATTCAGACTGGGACTATTTATTTAAACTGGTAAGACTTTGTGGTCACAGTAAAGTACAAACGTAACAGATATTACCTATTATGTGACTTCTGTTTTAAATACAGCAGAGATGTTATAATGGCCTAGCTTACTGACAGGAGGTCTTGGAGATAGGAGCAGAATTCTTCTTGCTTCCTCAGTCTAATGTTGAGGTTGTAAAATATGGGAAAACATATATCTTTTTTGAGGTTGACACACTAGTTTATTTATTCATTTATTGAAGGAATCTGAATTACAGCTTTTGAATCAAGGACTCCTTTGCAAAGGCTCCATTTCAGATATACATAGATTGTAAGAAATGACAAGATGTACAATAATAAATATACAGAGAACACACCAGAATACATATAGTGCAAGTTTAGAAACAGTATATATAATAAGAGACATATAGAGAAGACAAGTTACAGTTCAAGGGTGGAATGGACCAACCCATGTCAAATCATTATAAGTCTAGCATGTAGAATAATAATATACACAGATCTAAAGGTTATAGTCACAGGCAAGGGGAAGAAGGACTAAGAACAGCCACAGTTGGAGTGGGAGAGGATTTCATCACTGAGTAGGGTTTTAAACAGGCCTAGTTGCTGTTCCAGGGTGATGGCCAATGGCATTTCGTTCAACCAGAGGGGGGCCCTGTAGTAAAAGGAGCATTGGCCCAGAGAGGTTCTGCAGTGGGTACAGAAAGGGGGGCCAGCAAGGAGCTCCATGCAGACCTTGGCTGAGTGGAGGGCTGTACAAGGTGGAGGAGACTTTGGGGGCAGGTGTTTAGGGAGAGCTTCCTAGCAAGGAGACAGGTCTGGTACCTGAGTCTATCTTCAAAGTTAAGCCAGCTGGTCTGTCTATATAGCTTACAGGTGTGTGTCCAATGGTTGCATCCAGTGACTAACCAGCAGGCTTTATTTAGGGAAATCATGATTCAACACAGGGCAGTGGGGTTGGCTGTGCCATAGATAACAATCCCTTAGTCAGTAAGGGAGAGCACCGATGATGTCACAGCAAGACCTAGGGCAAGAGGTGGCAGACACGCCCTGTGCCTATATAGAAGACCTAGCATGGAATTGATAGCTGTGCTGAGCAGATTGATGTAATCACAGTATGTGAGAGAGGAGTCATGTCTGATGCCAAGGTATTTAAAGGTGGACTCAAAGTCAAGAGGGGAGCCCTGGATGTTAATGATGTTGAGGGGAACATTTTTAAGCTTATTTTGTCTGTAAGTGAAAAGCAGGGCCTTGGTCTTTTTGTAATTCAGGACAAGATGGTACTCTGAGAACCAGGTTTTGGCTTCAGAAAAGGAACATTGCAGGGAGGATTGAAGGAATTGGGGGTCCGAGTGGCTGTCAAATATAATTACGTCCTTGGTGTACAGAAGCATTAGTCACGAGCAGGCCTCTGGAAGAGTATTCAAGTACATGCTAAACAGGAGGAGGCCCAGTATTGAGCCTTGGGGGACTCCTGAAAGTACCGGTTTACTGGCCTAGAATGTGGAGTTTAACTTGACCCTCTGGGTTCTGTCACTGAGGTAGCTTTTAAACCACATGGTTGTGTCTAGGGAAAGGCCCATGCAATGCAGGGATTGGATTAGGAGTGTGTGGCTGACAGTGTCGAATGCCTTGTTTAAGTCAATATAGGCAAATCCAACTAGGTGCCTTCGATCAAGGGCTTTGCTTATAAAAGTGGTGTATTCAAGAAGGACAGTTGCAGTACTGTGGCCCTTCCTGAAACCATGCTGTTTGTGGTGGAGAAGGTCGTATTTAATGAGATAGTCCAAGAGTTAATCTAACACAATTTTTTCTAGCGCTTTGGAGAGGGGGGAAAGAATGGAGATGGGGTGGTAGTCACCCGGGGAAGTGCAGTCCCCACTTTTTAATATTGTGGTGATAACAGCTGCTTTCCAGTTTAAGAGGAATTGTCCATGACAGAGGGACCAGTTTAGGATGTCAGTGAGTGGGGAAATAATGGAGTCTAAGGTGAGGAGGACTAGTTTTAGGTCCAGTGAGTCACTACTAAAGCATGTTTTCCCAAGAGCTTTGGTTAAATATGGTCTTGCCTCTAAAGGGGAGATTGCTCGAGGCTGAAAGCAGAAGTGGATGGTTTAAGGGGTGGGCTGGTGGGCAAGCCCAGGGCCGGGTGAAAGAAGTTAGGGGGAAGGACATCACTCACATCAGAAAATACAGTGTTAAGGGTATCGACAATCAACAGGGGGACCTGAAAGAATAAGCCATTTACTAGCAGCTGGGCAGGGGAAGAGACAGAGTTTCCATTCAGTTCTTTAATGTTGTCAAAAAATTTGCACCCAGAGCCCCAGGAGGAGGACAGTGTCTCCTGGTAGTCAATAGCTTTGGCTTTCTGAATTTCCCAGGTACATTTGTTCCTAATTTCCCTATAGACTTGCCAGTCGGGTGGTTTGCCCAGTTCATTAGCTTTATGCTATTGATTGTTGCATTGCTTCAGAGTTGCATTTCTCTGATCCAATTATTCCTAGCAAGAAATGTTTTACTCACCAACTGGATTGGAGTTAGACATGATGGATAATTTGGAGAAGGTGGACTTGTGAATGGTGTGAACAGTGACTTTTTGTCACTTTTTCTTTTACTTTTTTTGTTCAAACTTCTTGCAGTATAGATTTGTTTTTTTTTTTTTTTGTGCAGTCAAATTTGAATTATCTGCACAAACATGGGAGGTAGAATATTGAGAAACTTACATAGGTTAGAAAATGAACATTTGCTGTTGCTAGACTATGATGGCTTAAACAAATGTGTATTAATTTCAAGTCTTCCCCTCACTGATATGATCTCATTACTAGCCATATGTTTTCTGAATTAGATCGCACTGCACAGATGAACACTAATTTCATTATATAATTTATAGTGGGCTTCAATATGTAAGTACCATGTTGAAATTAGATCCTTCTATTTGTAAACATATTATACAATCTTGAAAATAAAGTTTAAACCGGAGCTCTAAGGTTTACATATATCCAGATGTCAGAACACTGAAAAAATGCTAGAAAGAAAAGTTTTCTGCAATTTTGCCAGGGAACACATAGACTTTGGGGGAATGTTTTTATTGCTATACCTGTGCAAAGTATGAGTGACAATCAATAATGAGAAAAGAATTGTCTTTGATGGGGATCAATTGTTTACATTTTGAACTACTTTAGCAGCAAACTGTAGCCTAAAAGGATGAAGAATGGATGACTTTGAATTGAATTTGCAAGAATAAGACTTGTTTGCAGACCTACCAGAGCTGTCTTCAATAGATCTATGATTCTATTTTCAACTGAAAAGGACATACCAAACTGCTGGAGTCACATAAACATCAGATTTGGGGGGGGTCAAAAGTCATAAAATAGTCAAAAATTCAAGTAACTTCAGGTAGGATTTTCAAAAGTCATAATAGTTAGGTTCGATGAGTTTTTCAAAAGTCAAACAATGGATGCAATGCCTAATTACATCAGTGTCAGAAACTGCCCTGGTATGTCAAAACAGTGTTCTATCTTCTTGGAGCTATTTTCAAAAGTCAGACTTATCTGTAAAATTGCTAGATGTTTTATGGTATTTTACATCCTGTTTTGGATGACACAGTGCTTGACATATACTTTGCAAAAAAACTTTCTTAATGTACTAGTTAGGGTTAAAGTGACAAAAGCAGGGACATGAGGCATTAGGGTTTCCAATCTTAACACCCCACCCCCACCTGCAGGCAGCAACAGGAAAAACCATTACAGTTTCACCTCTTTTGCCTCTGCAAATCTGGTATGGGGTGTGCCATGAAGTCATCAACCCTAATGTTCACCTATTCCAACAGTAAGTAAGCTGAGATGGATACAGTATATAAGAATGGGGTGAGCATTGGGTTGACATCTGCAAAGCACACCTAAGCCTGATTTGAAGAGGCAAAGAGAGTGAAACCATAATAGTTTTACTATTTCTGTCTGCAGGGTGGGGTGGGGTGTCAAGGTTGGAAACCCTAATGCCACATTTCCCTACTTTTGTCACATTAACCCTAACTACAGTAGTAAATTAACAAAGTTGTTTTGCAAAGAATTTCCTTACTTTTTGAGACAGTATAATTGTATCCACATTTGTCTATGGGAGCCCTGGGCCCTCCGGGCCCTAAAGTGCAAGCCCTCTTTAGATCCATACATATATTTTACCGGGGAGGTTCCTGTGCTTGTATTTGCAGTAAAACAGAAACAAAATTGTCAGGATAGCCTTCTTATTATCCCACCTCATGAACCTGGTAATGAAAATTTTGAAATGCTTGCCAAAATGTGATTCTTCCCCAGTGCAATGCCATTGTGTGCCACAGGTGCAAAAACACAGTTTGGCCAAGGATTGAAAATTGACAGCTGTCACATTTATGAGGTCGTGTAAAAAGATGATTATGTTTAAAACTTGATGTCAAAAGATTTAAAATTGCCAGTTATGAGCGAGCATACCAAAATCTCAATGTATGAGCATAATTTTGCCATTTTTGCATATTTTTCCCAACATTTTCAACATAGCCTTCTTATGACCCTGCCTCATGAAGAAGGATAGTGAACATTTTCAAATCCTGCCCTAAGGGTGACTTTACCATGTGACTGTGAAATCACCTTTGTGGCTTTATTTGCAAAATTCCACCAACATTGGTCATGAGGTGGGGTCTCCAAAAGGGCATGTTGAAAATTTGGGTTCAAAATATTAAAAAATGGCAAAGTTATGCATCAAAGTTCAAAACCCCACTGAAATGTATTTATCTGCATTTACCTTAGTTTCTCATATTGAAGTTGACAGTTCCAGCAGTAAGATATGTCTTCAATCAGAGAGTAGATCTTGACCCTGGGACCTGTTCAAGTGAGTGACGGTGTGGGGGGTGTTACTGGAGTATGGAGTGGTGGGTGTTAAGTGGGAGGTTGGGCTGGGGGAGTCAGAATGGCGAGAGAACATTTTTTTTACAGGTTGAAAAAAACACATCAAGGTAAGGTTTCCTTGATTACAGGGCAGTAAACAATGGGTTAGCCATAAGAGGGGGTGCCACTAGACACCAGGGTAATATATATAACTAAAAGGATGGTGATCAGAGGGGGTACACTTGACACCAGGGAAATACATATGAATAATGAGGTTGTGATGGGGGGGTGGCAACTATACACCAGGAAAATATATATTAATTATGGGGATGGTGATCAGAGCTTGGGGGGTGCAACTAGACACCAGGGAATGAGTGGCAACATACTGGGATGGCGATAAGAGGAAATGGTGGAAAATGAAAAAAGGATTTTCCTGTCACGAAAAAACATTTGGCTCATACAAAAAAAGATTCCTTTTTCATTTAAGTGAGCCACAAAAAAAGGTTTATAATGTTTAAAAAAATTATAATTTCAAGGGTATTTCTACAACAATTACTGTATGTGCAGAATTCAGCAAAAGGGGTCCCAATAAGCAAGATACATGTGTTGGTCATTCTACAGAATGTCATTCTTGTGGCTTCTGAAATTTTTATTTGTAAAGAAAAATGAAAAACAAGATGGTGGCAAATGAAAAAGGATTTTCCACCGTGTGAAAAAGGATGACATCTGTAGAAAAAGGATTCATTTTTCATTTCATGAAACTATTTTGAAGTGCTTACTAGGTATGATCAGAACCAACTTTTTAAAAAATTCTAAATTAAAGAACTTTGGACCAGATTAATATTATTTCACCAAACAAGCATAAGGCACATCTGTGGACCAGCCTCTTTCTACCCAGAACATTTTAGACCAAAATTCCAAACCGTCTGGGCACCAGACAACTTGAAAGAAAACCCCATAAAACTAAGGAGAAAACACACCGGAAAATTAACTTTTTCACTATATATACCTCTGAATCCACAAATCTGACCAGAACAAAACTTGTCACATCCACAGAGCAACAATACACAACACCACATGTAAAATTTCATTCAAATCCACTGAGCAGTTGCAAAGTTATTAAAGTGCAAACATTGAAGTTTAACATTAAACTGCCTACTCAGCGCTAACTATAGTGGCACTGTTGCACCAATATAATACTGCATTATGTAAATGATAGACAAGGTTGCACCCTGTGTAACAATTATATCCAGGTGCATTTATACCTAATTTTACAAACTGGACATTGTGACACTTGGCCAGCTGGTTATGATTGTTCTATGATATTTGTAATATAAAAATGTAGTGTGTGATTGTCTCACATGAGGTAGCTGTGCCATGGGTGACCCCCACAGGTTTCAGTGAAGCAGGAACAATTTAATTAACAGACTTACTTCAGGGTGGCATTTTATTACCTTTTTATCATATGCCTCAGCCCTTTGAAGTGGAAATGAAATGGGACTTTCTGAGTCTGCCAGAGGATGGAGATCGTACTCTTTTATGATGTCTTAAGAGGAAAAACATTTAATATCAACTGGTGTTAAAAAGCTATAAAACTCTTTGATTTGCCTAGGGAATAGGAACTGCTTGAGGTTAAAAGAGAAAATGTTAACTAAGGAGTCATATTTGGGAAATTAGTTTTTGCTGCTGTCACCTTATTTAATTTACCTCCTGATAGGATATCATGTTTGTATATTTTTTGTATTCAACAAGGAGGAGTTAGATGACACACCAAAGGGGTGGGAGAGAGACACAGTTTAACTAGAACGTGTGTCTGATCTTTTTGACATATCTTTTTGGTCTCTTAATAAACAAGATCTAACTATAAGAACTAGATAGGTAATACATTAGATAGACAAAGTCTAACTGTATATTGGTATGTGTTTGTAGTTTTCTTTGTTTTTTTCATTCAAGTGATTGTATGATCTTTGATATATTGATCTGTGTTTACATTTTTTTTTATTTATAGTTTATTGATACATTTTCCACAAAAAAAAAGGCAGTTTAAGTAACATTAGCAAAGACCCTCTAATACAATGTGAAGGAACAACTGCCTAACCCACCTACCCTCCCTTACTGGGTAACCCAGCCTACTACCCGACAATGCCAAGCTCCCTACTAAAAGACTTATAAGAGCATGAAGCCTAAGATAGATTTAGCCTTGAACCAGACAGAGTAATGAGTGAAGGGGATCCCAGATTTTAGTATATGCTGCCAAACTATTATGGAGACTAGCAATCGCTTTTTCTGTGCACAAATTAGACAACATTTCTTTTACTCATTCCTTGACAGATGGGGAGGACCTGTCTTTCCAGTGATGAAGAATAAGCTTCTTAGCCGATAAGGCAATCATAGAGATATGGAACTTTCATACCTTAACTCTGATGAAAGACAGGTCCCCCAACAGGCAAATCTTGGGAGTGAAGTATTCATGAAGGCCCAGCAGTGGGTCTAAGAAAGTTTTGATTGAATCCCAAAAAGAGGAAATTTTTGGGCAGGACCAAAACATGTGAAAAAGTGTACCCTCTTCCTAGAAACATTTATTGCACCTGTTAGAGTTCAGATAGCCCCACCTATGTAATTTAGCCGGGGTATAATACAAGTTATGCAAGATATGATATTGCATAAGACGCAGTCTGTCTTGAGAAACAAATTTATGGCATGAACTCCAGAGAGAGTGCCAATCCAAGTGAAGTTGAGAGAAAAAGTTATTCCAGAATCTTGAAGGCCCACATGGGCCCCCATACTTTTTATGGAACAAAACCTGATATAATTTAGAGATTACACCGGAAGAACCAGAGAGTGGGGAAACCTCGGGTATCAGAGAAGAGATAGTCTAGGAGGGAGGGAGGAGCATTGCCAAAAGTAATTACAAGTAAATGCTTTAATTGTAAAGCTTTAAAATGGAAAGAAACTGGGATGGAAAATTTCTTAATCATATCTTCCACTGATAACCAATGTCCCTCACCATCCGTGAAAGAGAGAAGCTTCCCCTCTCCCAGTTGAGGCAACCAGTGTCTTGAAATCTGATTCTTATTAATAGTGAATGATGGAGAGTTCCAAATAGACTGGGCCAGGTCCAGATGAGGAGAATATTGTAAAAAGGAACACATTTGAAAATAGGTCTTTAAAGAGGTCATTACTATGAGGCACTCTTCAGTCATACGTACTTGGGAAAACTTAAAGAAAAGTAATGTGAGAGGGTCATAATTCTTGGCCTTAATTGCATCCAGTTCTATTTTAAGCCAAACCAGTTGCTTTTCTTCTGATCCGGGAGATACCCATCTCAAACATTTTTCAAGGTGACTAGCCCAGTGATATATGGCCAGGTGGGGTATTCGCATGCCCCCCTCCAGTTTTGGGGCTGCCAGTTTGTGATAAGCCAAATGAGGATATCTGTCAGCCCAGATAAATCTAGTGAATACACCATGTGTCTTTTAAAACTACAGTAAAGAAATAAAGGTGTTGAGGAGAGATAATGGGTAGAAGATTCTAGGGAATATGTTCATCTTTATTATGTTAATCCGGCCCCATAGTGAAATAGGAAGCTTAGACCACCTCTCAAGGTCATGGGTAATCACCTGCAATAGGGAATCCAGATTTTCTTTAAACCATGTTAGAGGGTTACAAGAAAGTTTAATACCCAAGTACTTAAATGACCTAGAAGTCCAACATAAACTGAAAGGGCTTTATGGTTTAAAGGGAAAAATAGAGATTTACTAGCATTCCATTTGTAATTGGACAAGTCACTAAATCTTGCTATTTCCCTTAGCAAAGCCGGAACTGAGGATACAGGATGAGACAAGTGCATTGATAGGTCATCCGCATATGCAGAGACTTTAATTTCATGTCATCCGATTCTCACCCCTTGTATGGAAACATTATTAAGGATATTTTGAATAAGAGGTTCCAGATATAAATTAAATAACAGAGGAGATAGGGGGCACCCTTGTCTAGTACCTGAATGAAGCGAAAAGGGCTTAGAGAATGCCCCATTCACAGAATTCCTTGCAGTGGGATTTTAATAGAGTGTAGCAATCCAGGAAATAAACAGAGGGGGAAAATGAAAAGCCTCCAGAGCTCAGAACAAAAAGTTCCAGTTCACTCAATCAAATGCCTTCTCGGCGTCCAGGGAGACCAAGTCTGCAGAGAACTCAGCATCCCTGGTAGCCGAGAAGACATGTGACAAGGTGCGTAAATGATCAGAGGATGAACGCCCTTTCATAAATTCTACTTGGTTAATACCTATTAACTCAGGAAGAACTGCCATTAGCCTATTAGCTAATATTTTGGAGAGAATTTTAATATCCTGATTTAAAAGTGAGATGGGTCTATAACTTTGAATCAGCTCAAGGTCTTTATCAGGTTTGGGGAGCAGAACAATCAGAGCCTCAAAGAGGTGTGAATCTGTTTCCGCCCCAGCTAAAATATGCTGAAATAAATGACCGAGTATTGGTAGTAGAAGGTCCTGGAAGACTTTATAGAATAAGGAGGAGAATCCATCAGGGCCTGGGACCTTATTTGCTGGTAGTTCACTAATAATCTTGGCAATTTCCTTCTGAGAAATAGGGACAACCAGAAAATCTCTGCACTGATCAGAGAGAGAGGACAAGTGAGAGTCTTTTAAGTAACACTCTATATCCTCAGGGCATGGGGGGTGCTCCATGTCACTGTACAAGTTTGTTTAGTAACTGGCAAATTCCTGAACTATTTCAGTGGGAGATACTTTTAAAGACCCATCAACTATTGCCCTGATAGGAGGGATAAATCTCATTGATTCCTGTTGCTTAATACGCAGTGCCAGTAGGCGTCCCGCCTTTTCCCCTTGATCAGTATTACTAGCCCTTGTCCGGATAATAGCTAGTTCTGCTTTGTCTTGGAGTAACTCCAAGTATTTATCTTTCAACACTAGAAGCTTTCTCATATCCTCATCTGGAGGGTTACTCGAGAAATTAGCTTCAAGAGATCTAATCTGGGATAATAAAGATTTTAATTCCTTCTCCTGTGCCCTTTTCCTACCAACCGCCATACTGAAAAGGATCCCTCTCATGAAGGCCTTAAAGGCCCCCCACAAAATGTCTGGCTTTGCACTATCTAACGGGTTAGATGAAAAAAAGGATTCTATTTACTCCCTTATAAGTTTACAGTATTTAACATCCTTAAGGAGTTGGTCATTAAGTTTCCATCTGGTTTCCCTATTAGGTACATTAAGCAGTACCAAATTGCATACTACTAATGAATGATCAGAGATTGGGCCATGTTGAATCGAGGAGGTGTTAACCCCCGGTAATAGGGACTGAGAAACGAGTATGTAATCAATGCGGGACTGTGAACCGTGTGTCATAGAAATGAAGGTAAACTCCCTAGAGTCAGGATGTAGAACACGCCAGACATCGCAGAGCCCACATTGGACCAATAAGTCATTAAACGCCTTCTGCCCGTAGGTGGCACCACCCAGACCTCTACCTAATCTATCTAAATTAGGCTTGAGAACTTGATTGAAGTCTCTCCCTAATATGATCCTAATGGGAAGCATTGGAAGGATGATAGATATGAGTCTCATAAAGAATCCTGGGTCGTCCAAACTGGGACCATAAATACTGCCCAGTAATATTGGAACAGACCAGAGGGTACCTTTAACAAGGGTAAACCTTCCCTCGGGATCTTTAATAACCTGTGTAGAGACAAAAGGAATACCCCTGTTAATCATGAGCATGACCCCACCACTGTTTGTAGATCCCTGAGCGCTATAAGTGTTTACATTTTTCATATTTTTATCTTTAGTAAAATCTTTATTTTGAAAGACTACCTGGGTCTGCCAGTTCTCTTTTTACATGTGACGTATAGAGGGTTAAGACTGACAAAAACTGTTCAGGAGCTCGATGGTGTTACCAAATTGGGAAATGGTAAGAATACACCTACGGTCTTTTATAGAGTTTTAAGGGTTAATGTTGGATACCTGGTTAGGTGTCCTTAGGCGAAAGATATCTGGCATCCCCCCCCCCCACCGAAGTGCAGATTATCTGAGCCTGTACATTTGGGCATGCTAGCAAAAGGTTCACAATTTGTATCTCCCCAGAACATGAGACTAAAGGTGATTCGGACCCACAAGCAGACAGGAGGGTTACCCTGTCTGTTACCTGTTCACATTACTGCACTTGGAGGTTGGCACTGTGGGAGAAGAGGGCCTGACCTGCTGAGTGCGTTTGTGATAGACATCACTAAATCAGAGTTTTGAAAACTGAACCTAGCTATGCCTAAACTTTGGAAAATGTACATGGGCCAATTTTGCTTATCTCCAAAGTTGCACAATCGAAAATTTAATCAAATCAAAGGCTTTGAAAATACCCCCCCCCCCCCACCCAGACACACATAGTTACATTGGTGAGGATTTTCAAATATCATAAAACTGATACAACTGCTAGTTATGTCAGGTGGAATTTTCAGAAGGCAAAAATGGACTCAAGTCCTAGTTACAGTGAGTGAAATTTTTATACACTCATACCCATTTCTGAGATGCAAGTACAGAATTCAGCTCAACAATTAGACCACAAAAGGTTGATATCACTCGAGGGGGTAGAATTCTATAGCTGCATTAAGAAAACAGACACAAGTCTTGCAGGTTCAGCAGAAATTGTCCTAAACTGTGGGACCTGTTGCAAATGCATCCAAATATCAGTGAATAGGATGCAGACATCCAGACTTATCTGCATGGATGCAGCATGTTTCAGAAATAAAGGTGCAAGTTCTGTGTCCACCAATTTCAAAATCCTGCCCTGTATGTTGATGTCAGAAATTGTCCTGCTACTGTACGTCCAGACTATGTTCTGTCTTGTTGGAGTTTTTTTCTGAAACGTTAAACTTATCTACAGAATTTCTAACTGTTCTATGGCACTTTACATCCAGTTTTGGATAAAAATAAAGACTAGTCATACTGATTCCCCTTCACAAAAGTGGGACCAAGACAGAAGCAGGAAATTACAGACCTGTCAGTTTGACCTCTGTGGTAGGGAAATTGATCGAATCTCTTCTGAAGGAAAGAATTGTTGAGTACCTAGAGGCCAGTGGAGCACAGGACCCAAAGCAGCATGGGTTCACAGTGGGAAGGTCATGTCAAACGAATCTAATTGATTTCTTTGACTGGGTGACCAAAGTAGTAGACCAGGGAGGGACTGTGGACATGGCCTACCTAGACTTTAGCAAGGCATTTGACACAGTCCCACACAAAAGATTAGTAGTTAAATTAACCAGCCTAGGAGTGAGTCCCAGGGTGGTAGCCTGGGTAAAACATTGGCTGAATAACAGGACACAGAAGGTAATTATAAATGGAGTCCACTCTGAAGAAAGAGGGGCTACTAGTGGGGTACCGCAGGGTTCAGTACTGGGTAAAGTCCTTTTTAATGTCTTTGTAAGTGACATTGCAGAGGGACTGGAAGGAAAAGTATGCCTCTTTGCAGATGACACAAACATCTGCAACAGGGTTGATACACAAGGAGGCCTGGAAAGGATGAAAAGGGACTTGGCAAGGTTGGAGGAATTGTCAGAAGGATGGCAGCTTGGATTCAATGCAAAGAAGTGCAAAGTAATGCACCTGGGAAACAAAAACCCAGGGTAAGATTACACAATGGGGAGGGGGGCAGTAACAACAACAGAAATGGAAAGGGATCTGGGGCTTATCATATCAAATGACCTTAAGGTTGGCAAGCAATGTGAGAAGGCAGTAGGGAGGGCTGGGGGGATACTGGGATGTATAGGGAGAGGCATCACCAGCAGAAAACAGCAGAAGTTGTTATCCCCCTGTACAGACAGTTGGTGAGACCCTTCCTGGAGTACTGCGTCCAGTTCTGGAGACCCCCATCTCTGCAAGGACATAGACAGGATGGAGGCAGTTCAGAGGAAGGCAACTAAAATGGTGCAGGGTCTGCAAGAGAAGCCATATGAGGAGAGACTAAAGGAGCTTAATATGTATACCCTTGAGGAAAGGAGGAAGAGGGAGAACATGATAAAAATGTTTAAGTACCTCAGCGGAATCAGCAAAGTCCAAGAGGGTAGCATCTTTCAGAAAAAGAGATGTGCAAGAACAAGGGGACACAATTTAAAGATAGATGGGGGACAGCTGAGGGGCAATGTGAGGAAGTATTTTTTCACAGAAAGGGTGGTGGACACATGGAACAGCCTTCCTGAGGAGGTTGTGGGGTCTAAAACTGTGGGAGAATTCAAGAATGCATGGGACAGACATAAGGCAATTTTTGTGGGGGAGGTAGGAAGAAATAGGCTGTTGTTTAAATAGGATCTGCAGCTTATCCTCTAGGTAGGGAAATGGGCAGACTAGGTGGGCCAAGTGGTCCTTATCTGCTGTCAAAGTCTATGTTTCTATATTTCTATGTACAGGTAGATGTAAATACCAGATAATATTTTCTCTGAAAACTGTATCCATATACATTTATACTGCATCTGAACATTTCAAATGACATTAAAATGACATTACTATATCAGAGTTTGGAAACGTAGCCTTACTGAAGCTGTTTCCTAGCTTTAAAATTAGACATAGGGACAATCTGGTTTCATTCCAATGCTGTACAATAGAAAATTGCCTCTTGATATAGACTTTGAAAATCCAGTCCAGTGCCTGTAGACATAGGCAGTGATATCCCCTTCATTTTTCTTAATTTTCAAATTTCCTTTCCTCTGT
This sequence comes from Neoceratodus forsteri, assembly GCA_016271365.2. Taxonomy (NCBI): domain Eukaryota; kingdom Metazoa; phylum Chordata; order Ceratodontiformes; family Ceratodontidae; genus Neoceratodus; species Neoceratodus forsteri. The sequence continues at coordinate 1,374,607,317 of CM028130.1, read as the reverse complement.
TTATAACATGTTTTTGTAGCCTATCCAAAAACTCTGTATAGAAACATTGGCCTGTCCCCTATTGACTTCACAGTGCTTTTATTTATGACACCATGATGCTCACCATAACAACAGACTGTGATTAGAGATCATGTGAAGTTTGAATTTGACTGAGAAATTAATACAAATTTGGCCAATTCGCCTTTCCAAGTCAATTTGCTAATTTTTGTAATTTAGCTGGAAACTCACATTTTACAACTTCACCTTGCTATTTTGCCTCTAACAGCCATCCCAGTAGTGTGGGGGGGCTGAGGCACTGCTGCCTGATGCTTAGAATTCAGCAAGGAAAGGAGGAGGAGGAGTGCTGCTTCATCTTGGCATTAATAATTTTACTCCATCTTTTTTTTTAGTCCTTTTTTTCTCCAGTCCTCCTCACTGATCCTCCCTCTTTTACACACTGTTTCTAATTAAGAGGTACCCCTCCTGTCTCATTTTATTTTTACTTCCCCCTATAGTTTATGAAAAAAAAGAAAAGTGTTAACACTTCTCCAAAATTTGAATCTCTTTTCCTGCCTTTCTGCTTACTGTTTGAAACCATTCTTTTTTGTCTTGATTTTAGTCTCAGTGCTCTTTCCTCTTTAAAAATATATATTTTCTATGTATATTTTCCTTAATGGTGATGTTTATGTACCATATTCTCTTCTCTTCTCTTTCATTACTTGATTTGTTGTAAAGCACTGTTATTTACATATACAGTGCATTTGAAAGCACTATATTAAACATTGTCTTGTCCCCAAATATTTTTTTCAGTCCAACAGTTGATATTAGTCTCTCAGTTGACCTGTTGGACTGATTCCCTCCCTCCAAGTAGACATTTTTTTCATTGTTCTAAGTTCCTGAAATGTTGCCCTGAACTAGAAATTATGAAATGGTGGCAGCTACTGCAGAGTTGTTAAGTCACCTTCTCCATCAGCATTTGTCAAGCACTTTAGGTGACACAAGTGTTCAAGCACAACATATAAATTGCTCACTTCTTAACATTTTCTCTGAAACAAGAAAACATTAAATTGTTGAAAATGCACTGCTGCTACTATTACAAGGTACTGTGCTGCCTGTCCATCCATCTAACACATTTCTTTTAATGCCCTTTGTGCATATATAATATATGTTCTGTGCTTCCAGAATTTGTCTTAAATATCAGAATAAATCTGTCAGGCTATTGCATGCTACATGCTTCTACGATGTGTGTCAGTCCCACCAACACAGTTTTTGTAATGCAGTTTAGAGAAAATGGTGTAAAATACACAATATAAATGAAATTTGTGCTCCAAGAAATTTCTCTACTACCAGCATAAAAACATCAGGCTGCTGCATGCTGCTAGAAGGTGCTGCAATGTGTGTCAGTCCCCGCCACATTTCTTCTAACACACTTTCAGGGAAATGGTGCAAAAAGCATACTATACTTAAATTCTGTGCTCCAAGAATTTTTCTCAACTACTAGAATACATCTTGTCTTCCACATGCTGCTACAAGGTGCTGTGCTGTGTGTCAGTCCCTTCCACCACATTTCTTGTAATGCCCATTAGGGAAATTGTGATCAAAGCACAATATACATCAGTTCTGTGCTCCCAGAATTTTTCTTAGCTATCAGAAAAAATACATCAGGCTGCTGCAGCTGTTACAAGGTGCTGTGCTGTGTGTCAGTCCCCCCCCCTCACATTTCATGCAATGCATTTCAGTGAAAACTGTGAGAAAAGCACAATATACATTGGTTCTGTGCTCCCAGATTTTTTCTAAACTACTGCAACAGAATAAATGTGTCAGTCTGCTGCATATTGCCATAAGGTGCTGCACAGACTGTCAGTGCCCCAAGCCCCAAAATTTTTGCATGCACTTCTGGGAAAGTGGTGCAAAAAGCACAAGCTACTGAAAATCAGTCCTCTAAGAATTTTTCTCAGTGATAAGAAAAAAAATCAGGTGCTGTCTGCTGCTACATGGCGCCACATTATGTGTCAGTCCCACCACTGCAGTTCTTCCAGTGCACTTTAGGGAATGGACTTCAGTGCCTAGATTCTCAATCTAATACATTACTCTGACTGGAAATTATCACATAAGAAAATAAAATAATATAGGCTCCCGGAATTAATATGCTGCTTTTGTGCAGTACAGATCATCCACCATGGCACATGTCCCAATGAACTGTAATAACCAGAAATTCTTTATAATTTCTCATGAAATGACAGTGCTTGTTTGAGGTGCAGCTCCAGATGATGAGCTTCTAGTAACACCATATGTCCCACCAGCAAAGGAAAGTATTTATTTATATTTTACTTTTTGGATGGAGTGAGTAGAAACATGGGAATTTCAAACCATGTTTTCTTCCAGTTTCTCTCTTTTCAGGTATTTATCACTAGGATGATGACATACTGTTGTTGCATGGAACCAGCTTGGATCTGATTATTCTGTTTAGCAGTGTTTCCTAACAGGGTAGGTAAGTATTATGTTTTTCCATTTTTGTTTTTAAATTCTTATATGCTATTTGTATATGCCACTCACTAGCTGTTTTTAATCCTGTTTCTTTCATGTCAGGTATCTTTCAGCTGTGTACCAATGTAGAATAAGGTAGCAGCATCATGTTATAGTTGTTGAAAAGACACAAAGATGCCCCAGACAGAGGTGGTGGTGGAGGAGAAGTCTCGCATGATGGATGAAATGGTAGCATTACAAGAGACCTGTGAAGATGAGAAAATCCTTTAGCCTTTACTCAGTTAGCCACTGTGGGTGACCTCTTGATGATATATCTGTTATCCAATCCCAGTCTTACCATAATGTCACCTGTAATAAAAATTGTGAAATTATTTATTTTGGCTTGGCCAATGTGTCACTGTGTAACTGTGAAAGGAAAACTTAGAATAAAACATTAAAGAAGAAAACAAAAATCATGCAATGATACTTAGCATCATATCAATCAAACAGTCAATCATCTTTATTTAACTAGGTGGAACACCATTGACAGGACTCATTTACAAAGTGGACCTGGGAATAACATTCTGCTAAACAATACACATAAAATATACAGCTATAAAATAATACAGGACACACTATAACACTGTAACACTCACATACCCATGGAGCAGGGTTGACATAAGTGGGAAATATTTACAATACATACACAAGTCCAAGGCACAGAACCATAATTACAGTATATCAGTGGTACCTGGAGGTGGTACCAGCACAGTTCAGGAAGCTTAAAGGGAGGGGCAGCAGGGATAAGTGGTGAAGAAGGGATGGGTACCACGGGGAAAGGGAGGAAGAGTGTGAGTTGGCGGTTAGTAAAAAAGGGGAATACGTGTTAAAGATGAGGGATTTATATGTATGGAAAGAGCTTAGTTCAGGAGGCCTGTAATAGTAGCCCCTGCGATCAACATACTAACGGTGGTTAAAAGAGGCAATTGCATGAATCAGAGGTATGAAGCCTTTGTAATGATTTGAAGGTTGGCAGTTTGACAGATGATGGGAGCTTTATGGATTTCTGAAGATATGCTGGTAGGGAGTGACTTAGTGAGGAGGCTGTGAAGTGGATTCTACATCTAGGGATGTTGAGGGACAAGTAGGAGTGTCTTCTGAGAGAGTAGTTATCAAGTGTGATGGTTAGAAAGCTTGAGATGTAGGGACATAGCTTACTGATAATTTATTGATTTTATTTATTTATTTCAGTTTGGGATTAGTATCTTTGAGCTGAAGGTACATTTACAAAGGCTCCAAGTCATCATAAAACAATACAAAGCAACAAAAAACAGTACATACAGAGGACTACAAAATAAACATCATGCTAACAAGTGCTTTCAAAGCAATTATAGTATTACAAGATCACAGGATCAGCTAGAAAGAATACAAGATTACCATGAGCAAATCCCTCTACCTAGTACATTAATTGAGTGTGGCACTATACTTAACAGAGTATTGGGAGCAGCTGGGATGGAGGGTAACAGGCTGTAGAGGGGTAGAAAAGGTAGAAGCAGACAGACATAGATTTGTCCATTGAGAGGTGGGGGGGAGGCAAGGGAGGAAGGGGCAGAGCTGGAGGTGGGGAGGTTGTATGGATAGAAGTGAGAGGGAGGGTAGCAACCTCTGAGCAGGGAGGGGAAAGTGGGTGGGAGAGGGAAAGGGAAGGGAGAGAGAGAGAGATAAGGGGGAGTGGGGGGGAGAGTGGGGTGTGTAGGTAAGGCAGGGGCAGTACCAGATTCAGACAGAGCATCATCAGTTAGATAGAGCAATGGCAGGCATTTTTGTTGGTTAGGTGTGCATGTAGCTCTGATTTGAACTGGTTGAGTTTGTTACATTCGAGTAGGGCTTGCAGTACTGTAGGTCACTGAGCCAGTTGGGTCAATGGTACAAAAGGGATCTCTGGGCAAGAAAGGTGTGCTTATAGGGTATTATAAGCCCTCCCTTTGTTGCACTTTGAGTGCTGAGAGTAGGTTGGTCAGTTTCAAAAAGGATGAAGGTGGACTCTAAAATGGGCCCCAGCAAGAATTTTTTTAACCAGCAAGCAAGCCTGGTATTGCAGTCTGAGATGGAAGAGGAGCCAACCAGTCTCACTGTAAATGGCACACAAATGTGTCAGGTGGTGGGCTCCCAGGACCAGGCAACAGGCCTTATTTAGGAAGGTATTGACTCTCTCCATTGCAGTGTCAGAGCCAGCCCCATATATCACAAGTCCATAGTCCACAGAGGACAGGACAGAGGTACTTGTGACTAGTTTTAAGGAATCTGGCATCATTGATAGGTGCTGGTGGTAGAGAACTCTTAGTTTCATATTCGATTTGACAAGCTGCTCAATGTGAGTGGAGAAGGTGATGGTGTCATCCAGGTGAACATCTAAATATTTAAACATGTCCACTTGTTCAAGTGCGTCACCTTTGTGGCTCAGAATCCTCAGGGGACCACATCTCTTCTTGTTCTGGGGTATAGAGAAGAGCATGCTTTTAGTCTTTTTATAGTTGAGCAATAGTTTGTTCTGAGAGAACCATGATTCCAGTCTTTGAAAGTTGTCTTGCATTTCAGCTGTGATTGATGCCAATTCACTGCCAGGTGTTGAAATGATGGCATCATCAGTATAGAGCACAATGTGTGCTGGGCAGGCAGTGGGTAGAGTATTAACGAGGAGGATGAATAGGAGTGGGTCTAGGATTGACCCTTGTGGGACAACCTTGGCTCACATCCCAAGGTTCAGAGAGATTACCTTCGATTCTTACACGTTGTGTCCTGTGAGATAGGTAACTGTTGAACCAGGCAACAGTATCAGTTGACAGCCCTGTGGATAGGAGACAGTGTTTGAGCAGTTTGTGGTTAACAGTGTCAAATGCCTTAGTGAGGTCTATAAAGATAGTCCCCACTGCCAGCCCTTTGTTCAAGGCCCCATAGAGCTGGGAGGTGTATTCGACTAAGGCAGTGAGCATGGAATGTTTTTTCCGGAATCAGTGCTGTTGTCTGTAGAGCAGATTGTATTTTACAAGGTATTCTGTAAGTTGATCAGAAACCACCCGTTTAAGAGCTTTGGAAAGGGGGTAGTATTGAGATAGACCAACAGTTTTAAAGGTTTGTTCTGTCACCAGAGTTAAAGACTGGAGTAATGAATGCTCCCTTCCATCTATTGGGGAACACACCTAATCTTAGGGAGGCATTGAAGACCTTGGTGAGTGGGGCCGCAAGATCATTTAAAGTGAGGGCGACCATCTTCATGTCAATTTGGTCACTTCCCACCTGTGTTTTTCCTAGGATTTGCTTGATGTATTTTATTGCATCAGTTTTAGTCATCAACCTGAAGTAGAAAGATAAGGGCTCTATATGTCCACAGGGCCACATTCCTGATTCTTCTGGTATTTAGGGATGGCCAGCCCGTCATGGTGTAAAGAGAGCAATGGTGTGTCCTGAAGGGAGCACTGGTTATAAATCTTAAGGCCCTGTTATACAAGACATCTAGTTTTGCCAGAGTGCTCTTTCAGCCATGCCTGTAGAGAATGTTGGCATAGTCCAAAAGGGGGAGGAATGTAAATTGTACTAGTCTATGCTTGGCCTCGCAGGCTATGAGATGTCTAATTCTGTGCCTAATCTTACTGTTACTGACAGCTTATCTGTTCTGCATAGCACCCATCCCACCCCACTTCTTCCCCTGCCTGGTGTGACCCCACTGAGCACTTACCCCCACGTCCCCTCTTTATCCCCCACACCTTCCTGCTTTCTCTTCACAAATATTAATCCCCCAATTTTCACCCCTTCTCTTCCCCTGGTTTCCCACTCACTTCAACCCCACCACTTTAAAACCCTTTCCCTTATCCTCTCTCCCCACATGACCCAGCCCTGCCCTATCACCTTCTTACGTAACCCTGGGTAGATTCCTATCCAATCCCACCCCTCTGACTACTCAACCCCCTTATTCTGTCACCCCCTTTCTCTCTGTCCCACCTTTCCCCTGCTCTCATCTATTCCGTGCTCCCCATCTTTTGGTCACCACCACTTCTGACCCTCTATAACTCTACCTGCATGATCTAAAGCTCAGCTACCACTATACATTGCGTGTCCACCTTAGGTATGCTCTCAGTAATGTTGCAATAAAGTTGACCTCTCCTACCTGATGTATTTTTACTGTACTTTCTTGAATCTGTATCTGTATGTAACATAATGTACTTGCCTGCTGTATATACCCCTATCTGTTTTGTAATGTCTACTTCCCTTTTCTATTGCCTTACAATGTGTAACCTTTGTAAATGAGCTTTTAGCTCAAAGGTGTTATCCGAGATTCCAATAAATAAATAGATAAATAAATTAATTAAGTAAATAAATAAATAAATACATCCTGAAGAATAGTCCCAGCTGTTTTTTTAACTTATTTCCTAGTTCTTCAATATGGACTGTATAGGAAAGTTTTTTGTCTGTCCAGAAGCCGAGATATTTAAATTTGTCAACTGTTTCAATAGGCTCCTCCAGAAGCGACATGATTAGGGGCTGGGCCCCTGCAGTAAGGTGATTGTCTGGGTTTGGTTTTGGCACAAGGAACATGGCCTTTGTCTTTTTTGCATTTAACAGGAGTTTAAGGTTCATAAGACTATGTTGTAAGATATTGAACTTTTGTTGCAATGTGCTACTGGCAAGTTCAAGAGTGGGCTCAATGATATAAACAACCATGTTGTCAGTGAATAAGTGGATGTCTACCCAGTTTAGATCATTGCCAATGCAGTTAATATATAATGTAAACAGCAGTGGTCCTAATATTGAGCCTTGTGGGAGAAATCTAGGTAGTGTCTTATGGGGAGACAGGTCCCCTTGCACCTTGATTTGTTGTAGTCTTCCCTTTAGGTAGCACATGAACCACTTAATCGCAATGACATCTAGGCCGGTATCTTGTAGAACAGACAACAGAAGACCATGGTTGACTGTGTCAAATGCCTTACTTAAAACAAGAAATAAGGCACATGACCAGACCCTGGCTCAGAAAAGTGCCATCCTCCAATCCAGCAGCTAGCTGGCGGCAAGTGTCCAATCAAAGGCAAAGCCATGAAAGGAAGCATCCAATGATTTTACAACTTCTGAAGTCTGTTGCCATACCTTAGTTGTTCCTGGGAGCTGCAGCTTTAATGTGGAGTGTGGCCACGAGAGTGGTGCTGTACCACAGCCAAAGGCTTGTCAGCACCCTGGTTGGGTGGGGGGGGGGCACAATCTGTAAGGAGAGAGGGAGAGATAGGTTAGGGACTTCACCTAAAAAGGGAGTCAAGGCAGGGTGGAGGGAACTAAATCAGGGGGCATAAACACAAAATAGCAGAGGGCTGAGGTGTGAAGGATTAGGTGGGGGAGGATAGAGAGACGGCTCGGTTCTGGCACCAACTTAATTTAAAAAACTAAAGGAATAAAGTGTTAACTGCCCTGAGATATGGCCACTCCAGATTAACTGCAGTGAGGGGGGAAGGGATAGCTAAGGAAAGGGTTGGGGAACAAAAAATAGTGGCAAGCTAAGTCAGAAATTTTTAAGGATAGAAAGCTTGTAATGCCTGGGGAGAACGGGGAACAGCTGGAAGCGAAGGAAAGCTTAGTGACCTAGCGATGGGGGATAGAGGGCATGCCGGGCAATTCAATTTGGCTGGGCTGTGCTGAATTATATTGAAACTAAGTTCTAACAATAAAACTTAGCTGAGCTGAGTAACACTGTTTAAACAATTTAAACAGAACAAGGTTCTAACAATAAAACTTAGCCAAAATGAGTAACAGTTTAAACAGCAGGTGTGATTCTTTCTAAGAAAGTAACTAGGCTAGGCTATGCTGGCTTAACATTGCAAAGTTAAGGCAACTGGCATTTACTCTAATAAAAACGATGAGACAATGCTCAATAAGGCTAAGATTACAGAACATGAGGCAGCTAGCTGGAAAATACTTTTAAAATTTCAGCTCATGAAGCAGTTAGAGTTCTGTTTAGTACGAAGTTCTAGGCTGTGCTCAGTAGGCTATAAATACACTTCCTGAAGCAGCCAGAATTCTCCTTAACCTCTGTAAAGTAATCTTTCTAAGAAATGCTGCTAGAAATACACTACAGAAGCTGCAAGGAATACAGTTTAAAAGTCACAGCAACACAAGCAAGTTTTGGCAGCAGGAGAGTGGGTTCTTCAACAACTGTTGCTGTGCTTTGCAATCCATGGCCAGACCCTGGTTCAGAAAAGTGTCACCTTCTAATTCGGTAGCAAGCTGGAGGCAAGTGTCCAATCAAAAGCAAAGCTGTGAAAGGAAGCAGCCAATGATTTTGCCACTTCTCAAGTCTGGTGATGTACCTTAGTTGTTCCTGGGGGCTGTGGGCTTCAATGTGGGATGTGGCCACCCAAGAGAAAGGGGCCATAACACAGCTGAAGGATTGTCAGCACCTTGGTTGGGGGGCACAATCTTAGTTGTTTCTGGGGGCTGCAGGCTCCAATGTGGAGTGTAGCCGCCCAAGAGAGAGGGTCTGTAATGCAGCTGAAAGCATATCGGTGCCCTGATCAGAGGGTGCAATCTTAGTTGTTCCTGGGGGCTGTGGGCTACAATTCAGTGTGTAGCCACCCGAGAGTGAGGGGCCATACCGTAGCTGAAGGCTTGTTGGCACCCTGGTAGGCCAGAACAATCTTAGTTGTTCCTGGGGGCTGCAGGCTTCAATGTGGAGTGCAGCCGCCTGAGAGAGAGGAGCCATACCACAGCTGAAGGCTTGGTGGCACACTTGTCAGGGGATGCAATCTGTAAGGAGACAGGCGGGCCATGCCATGTATTGGTGGAATGGTCCCACAGAGAAGAGTGGTGGAGGAAGAGGCAACTTAAGTTGACACCTTGTATGCTGTCTGGCTTTGCATCTGGTTAGGCAGCCACCCCATGTGAATGGTCAAACCTATAGTGAAAGGAAGAGAAAAGGAAAGAAAGAACACATTTTAATGCCTTGCAAGCAAGGTGGAAGCCCCTCCTGAGTGAGGACAGAATCACCACCAACAGTGAGCATAAGGAGTGTTAACAACAGTGAAAGTACATAACTTACCATCTCAGCAGACAAAGTCGGGCATTGATGGACCTCAGGTCTTGTTTCCTTGATGGACTGGCTGGCTGGCTGGAGCGTGACTTGAGAGCTGCTTGACTGGTACGTGGTCTGACCGGCAATGGCATTAACACTTGCTTAAGAGTCTGGGTTTTTCAATCTGTATAGATTCAGTGGAAGCGGTGATGGCCCATTTTATTTGGCAGATGTGGAGGACACAAACAGGCCAAAGGAGGAGAAGGAGGTGGACCCTTTATTGCTGGAGGATGCATGATTTGTATTGCTGGCAATGGCATTGATGCTGGCTTAAGATTCCAGGTATCTCAGTCTGGATTCAAGTGATGGAGGTAGTGGTAGCCCATGTTGTTGGTGGATACAGAGGACACAAGCAGGCCAGAGGAGCAGGAGGATGTGGTGGTGTCTTTATTGTTGGAGAATGCATTGTCTTCATAGCTTGCAATGACATTTGCATTGGCTTAAGAGTCAAGGTTTATGAGTCTGGATACATGCGGTGAAGATGGTGGTGGCCAGTGTTTTCATTGGCAAACTTGTCATTTAATGATACAGTGTTCACCAATTTTCTAGTTTGTCTGTAAACATCACATAGAAAAGGGCAGAGGGAGGTAATCAGGTGGATGTAAGGAATAGCAGTATACCTTTGAGAAAAATGACAGGAAAATAAAATTATATCATAATGTAAAGAATTCAGCTGATGAGGAGAGGAAGAGCAGAACACATTTCTTTTTATGCTTCAGTAATCCTCATCAAGGAAGCAGGCCTCCCAGTCTTCCAAACTGGAGCTGTCTCCACATGAGGATTCTTTCAGCAGTCCTTCATCTTCCTCCATGGAAATCAATTTGCAAATACAGATAACGACAAGCTTTTCAGGATCATCTTCACCACTACTGTCACCTTCATGTGGTAAGAATTCAGACATGATTGTGATGCAATGAATGAGTCTCACATTCATTTTAATAAATGTTAGAATGGCAGCATTTCCAGTGGACATATTTGGGTATGTCTGTTGTGTACAATGGCCTGTCGAAATGAATACCCTCTCCACACTGAGACTTGAGGGTATACAGCTCAGTTATTTGACTGCTATGGTGGTCAGTGCTGGCCAGTCAGTGACCTTGGTGCTCCAGTACAACAAGGGCTCTTTTGTGATGGTAAGGTGTCTGGTGTCTGCCAAATATGTATCCACCATGCATTTTGCTGCCAACAATCCTGCTGCCTCATCAGCCTCCTCCTCCTCCTCCTCTTCCTCCATGTCTTCAATTATCACCTGGCATAAAACATCCCAAAGTGGATTGGTAATTATTTTATATTGTTACCTTGTATGTATTATCAGCCCATTTATCATGTGAGGTGGTAGCTGCACCCAGTATTTGATCATTTTCATTTTGTGCCTTACAAAGCTGGGATTTTAACATCTGTGCCCCATTAACCCATCTTATTAGCTGATCGATTTCATTTTTTACCTAATCACACCTACCTTCAAGTATTGATGAAGGCCCCATTTACATCATGGGCCCAGCATGGTGCCAGTCCCTAAATCTGCAGACTGCAGAATGCTGAAAATATGACTATTGCAATTCTAGACATGAAACATATGTTCCATTAAGACACAGCTTCCCATATCACCATCTGCTTCCAGTACTTGCTATTCATTCAACAGCATCCGCCTCAGCACCCATAGAAATGGAATGGCCTAACTTATATAGGTAGTTTCCCCACTCACTGCCTGTGTTGCATGCTTGAGTGGCTCTAAAATCATGATCAAGTCATCCATTAGTATCCACTGGTCTGTTGTCAGAGACACAGATACTCTGGCACTGTTACGGCTTGTATGCAGCAGCAGACATTCAGAGATGGCTCTGTGCAGAGTTCCATCTGGAGATAAATTTCAGCATCACATGATGCAAAGATAGTTTTTTCTGGATCTGCAGGTGCATTAGATGGTCACAGGCCTTTCTGAAATGGTCAGAGTGGGCACAGATGTGGCAGGCCACAGTCAACATGGAGTTGATATCAGGATATGCTAGAAACTCCTGCACAATAAGAGTAAGATAGTGTTCAGACATGTCACTGAGAAACCCCCATCACTGATGCATTTCATTCCATTAGAGACATTATCAGTAGGAATGAAACCAGTTGTCAGTTAATCAGGGTACAGCCACTTATCAGTCTCAGTCAGGAGCAATTGTAGCATTTTCTAACCCATGTGCATTGCACCTACACTCCACTGGCACCATGTAATGCTGGTGAATATCCACAGTTGCTACCACAGAAATTAAACTTAGTACAGTGGAGTCAGCCACGATGAAGAGCAGTAACTTGCAGTAATGACATGTCACAAAATCCTGCATGACGAAAGGGTTTAATTGCCATTGACTTACAATGGTCCCTGCAGTAAACTGCAGCATGCTGTGATATTCTTCAGCATTTCTGTGTTGCATCCTGGCTGTCACATCTGTACAGTTTTTTTCCCATTCAAATACTAACCCAGATACCTGTGCCCAGTATGCTGTAATGAATAGATAGGAACTACCAGCTGTTTGACAAGTGGTTCATATACCTGTAGTGAAATGTATGTTTTATTTATTTCATTTAATCATTCTCAGATTACAAGTATCTTTGAGCAGAGGACTTCTCATTTACAAAGGTTCCACATCAATAATGGGAGGGGAAACAAAGACAGACAAAGGAGAGCAAAAATAATTTTACAGTTTACAGCAAACGCCATAGTACAAAGTTGAGCGACAGTCTCTGATACATTATGAAGGTGGTGGTAAACTAAGTGAAATAGAAGGGAAGATAAGTTAAGTTAGGTTAGAAATATAGGGTGGGAAAGTTGCAGCCCGGTGGCCTCGTCATGTGGAGTAGTAAGGTAGGGGGGATTGGGGGAGAATGGGAGAGTAGAGGGTGGTGGTGGTGAGAGACAGGGACAAAAGGAGGGGAGAAAAGGGGGAGGAAAGAAAGGGAAATAAAGATGTGCAGGGAGATCCATTTACTGTATAATGATGCTGAATGCTACAGTGCATCTATCACTATGTATGACAATATGCTGTAAAGTTCTGGAATGGCACATGTAGAGAAGTAAGTTCTTGAGGGAAACTGACATTTGGGAAAGGTGCACACCATCAGCCTTCTAAATGCCATGTTCTCCACCAAAGATAATGGCAATAAATCAATTGCCAGCATTTCAACTCTTGCTGCATTGAGTTCGCATAGTATGATTGAGTGTTTTGAATGATGCTCAAATATGCTATGCACAGTTGGCTGGACCATTCTGGGTGTTGGGCTACAAAACAGCTGTATCCATCATGGCAGCTGGGCTGGTGGGGTAATATTTGACTTCTGAGGATTCATGAGTGTTGATTGATTGAAAGAAAGGAATGTTTTTGACTTGTTTTCTACACTGGAGTTGTTGCACATCTGTTCCTCTGGGTGCTAGTACTCAACCCACAACTGCTGTTATGACCACTACTAGGCAGTTCCATAGACTCTACCTCATCTCTGAAGTCAGCCTCCTCAGTCAATCTTCCCTCCACCGGGACTATTTCTATGCCACTTCTTGATGCCTTGGCAAATGCAGATGATAAGGGAGGGGACACCCTGCACCAGCATCCTTTTGGTACTGAGTCCTAAGTAAAAGGTGCCTGGACTTTAGGTGCATATGTTGGCCACCAGTACCTAGATGGCTGCCCTTTTGCCATGCCTAACCCATGCTTGATACAGCTGACATATAGCAACTGTCTTGTTAGGTGGGTTGAATATATACAAATCTCAAACTAGTGATTTTGTACCCCTTGATTTTACATAGTGGTGGGAATGGGACAGGTGAGAGATGGAAATAAGTGATTTTTGGGATGATTCATGCTTTTCAACATTGGCTGACTCATGCAGCATAAGGGGCTTAATACTGATAAGAGGAACAATTGTTGTAGCAGGGGGGAATTTTGTAGCTCCACAATATATTGGTGTGCAAAGCCCCACATGTTCAGCAGCACCATCATTTTTCCTCATTTTCTTTTATGATTCCCATAGGGGATGCAGATCATCATTCCCACCACTGCTGATATCCTCAACTTCCTGAGCTCTATCCTCCTCATCTTCCCTTTCCCCAGACTCTATATCCTTCTCATCATCTGTGCAACAGTCAAATCTCCTACTTCAGGCTCTGACTCATGGTCAAGCTCCACACTCTCATTTGGCAATGGGAAACTATCATCAAGATGGAGATCTGGACTTGGATGACTCACAACTGGCTATGACTCAACCCTGACAAGACTGAGGTGCTGGTGGTGGACCCAGGTCATCATGGTGAAGAGGGGAATCTGGGGGATCATCCTAGTCCTGTACTGGGGGGTCCCAGTGATCCCCTCCATGTGGGTGAAGGATCTTGGTGTGATCATCAATGACGGCCTGACATTAGATGCTCTGGTGCTGGCCATCGTTAAGAGCAGATTTTACCATCTAAGTAACATTGCCCAGATCTGGAACCTGATATCATCTGAGCACCTAACCACACTGGTACATGCTTTTGTCACTTCCAGGCTGAATTACTGCAATGCTCTGTGCCTAGTGCTATCTGGAGGCAATCTCCACTGGCTGCAGCTGGTGCAGAACGCGGCAGTGACATTATTACAGACATACGAAGGTGCGAGCATATTATGACCATCCTCCATGAACTGCACTGGCTGTCAGTTAGGTGGAGGATTATCTTCAAGGTCAGATTACTGACCTAGAAGGACCTACATGAAATGAGGACCAGCCTACCTGCAAGATCTCCTTGTACCCCATTGTACATCCCGTGATCTCTGTTTAGCAGAGGGTCGCCTCCTTAGGGTTCCCAGGGCTAGGCTGTGGAATTTGTGTGATCAAGCATTTTCTGTTGCCACACTTACTCTGTGGAACTCACTACCGAAACATCTTCATGAGGCACCCATGGTGGAAACCTTTAAAATTGGCTTAAAGACCTTATTATTCAACCAGGCTTTTAATTTATAAAGATTTTAATGCATTTTAAAGTATAGGATAGATAGAGTTTAAGTTTATTGCTGCTAGCTCCACCTGAATTTTTCTGTGAATTGATTATTATTGTGTATGTTATATATATTGTGTTTTTTAACTGTTAATGTGAAGCAATCCGAGTCTCTGGAATGGGGCACTAAAACAATAAAGTATCTATCTATCTATCTATCTATCTATCTATCTATCTATCTATCTATCTATCTATCTATCTATCTATCTATATGTCTGTCTGTCTATCTATCTATTTATCTATCTATGATCAAACTCATTTCCACCACCAGGATTCATGGGGACACCAGTAACCTCCTCCTTGACCTCTGTGCATGAACCAGATATTTTGCTACCTCATGGAATGCTCCTGTTGTCACCAGCTCCCCCAGATCCTACCAGCTTGAATACCACAGGCATGGCAGAGAAAAATGTGGCCACACTAATGCCACTGCCACAGTGGCCAACTACTCCTTTACTACTGCTACTACTACTGACATCAGAGCTCATAGATGTCATTACTGCAGATGTATTTTTTTTAGCTACAACACCCTATTGCCCCACGTAACCTACACTCTTCTTTGCAGCCTCCCCTGCACCTTTCCATTTAGTTGAATGTCTTTTCGCAGTCATTTTATATATTTTATGAATTTTTATTTAGTATTGTGAGGAAAAAAAAACTAATAAAACCCTGCGGCAAAAGTAAATAGCAGAAGCAAACAACACCTCCTCCTCAAGGGATTAGCAGTGCTATCTGATTCTGAATGGAACAGTTTACTAAGCTAATTTGTAGCTACAGTAAAACCACCCAAATGTTGTTATTATTTTTCTTAACACAACAGGGATTAAGAAGGCACACACTACAGGAGTAATTAATAAGTTACTCTAAGTAACACTGTCACTTTACAAATGAAGCAAAATAATGACAACTAATATAAAGACTGACATAATGCTTCACTTAACCACATCAAACTGTACATCAGAAGTAAAATGAGAAATCACAGACCACACTATTTATGTGTACCATGGATCTCCTTTCTGTAAATCAAAATGGTTAATAAACTTTAAATTGAAAAAAAAAAAAGAAATCACAGACCCCAGACAAAAAAATAATTAAAAAGGAAAACTGAAGAAAACAAATGTAAGATATCTAGAAACATAGAAACATAGAATCTGATGGCAGATAAGGGCCAGTTGGCCCACCCAGTCTGCCCATTTTTTTTACCTTCATTTTTGCTGGAGACCCTACTTGATCTACGGCACTTTCTCTCCCCCCCCCACCTCTACTATTAACTTGTGCCTATCCCAGGCATTTATGAACCCCACCTCTGATTCACCCCCACTACCTCTGCTGAAAGGCTGTTGCAGGAATCCACCACTCTTCCAGTGAAGAAGTATTTCCTCACAGTGCTCCTAAATCAACCCCCTTCCAACTTCTTAGCATGTCCCCTTGTTCTTGAGCATCTTTTTTTCCTGAAAAATACTCCTCTCTTTTACCTTATTTACCCTGCAAGGTATTTAATTATCGCTATCATATCCCTCTTCCTCCTCTCTTCCAGGGTGCACATACTGAGCTCCTTTAACTTATCCTCACAGGACTGTTGATGCAGACCCTGCAACATTTTGGTTGCCCTCCTATGAACCACCTCCACTCTGTCTATGTCCTTCCTAAGTAGTGGTCTCCAGAAATGGATACAGTACTCAAGGCGGACACTTACTGGTGTTCTATATAGGGGCAACACAAACTCCCACTTTCTGTTAGTGATACCCCTTCCTATGCACCCCAGCATCCTACTAGCCCTCCCGACTGCCTTGACACACTGTCTGGCCACCTTTAGGTCATCTGATTTGATTCACCCCCCCATTTCTTTCCTGCTTGATCATTGCCACTAACACCCCACCCATTTTGTACCCTATTCCAGGGGTCTGTGCCCCAAGAACATTGTTTTGCACTTCTTTGCATTAAAACCCAGCTACCATACCCTTGACCACTCCTTCAGTTTGTTCAGAACTCTGACCATCTGTTGCACAACCCCCAGAGTGTCCACCCTTTTGTAGATCATTATGTCATCAGCAAAGAGGCAGACCTTCCTTTACAGGTCATTGGCTATGTCAGTTATAAAGACATTAAAAAACATCAGTCCCAACACTGAACCCTGAAGTACCCTACTGGTCACCATTCCTTCCTTGGAGCAAACTCCATTTACCATTACCCCTGTCTCCTATCCCCTAACCAGTTTCTTGTCCAGGTTACCACCTTGTTGCCACCTGAAGCTACCTAGCTTGCTTACTCATCTCCTACAGTATGTGGCATGGTGTCAAAAGCTTTACTTGACTGCTGCACACAAACTACTGTTCACAGTAAAACATTATCAAGGTCACAGAGCATTATGGGCTGCCGTACTGGCTGAAACACCTCCCCTGTTTCCTCTCTCACACAGCAGTGCTTCATTAGACAAAACCAAACCACTACTTTAAACTAAATAAATCAGCAAAACCAGAAACAAACAACACTCATCTAGCTGCACAAGACCTAAAGATCTTTTGTAAGACATTTGCTTTCAAAACACCTTTTTTTTGATTGATTGAAAAGGTTTTTGTTTTGTTTTTTTCTCAGTCAAGCAAGGATATTCTTCTCTCCAGTGTTTTCTTCAGAAGACTGCACAAAACACAGCCTCCCCATGGCATACAGCTCATTCCTTTTTTAAATTAAATTAGTTTTATATATCAAATTTTACAGAAGCAAAGTAAACAAAAATCAAATCTACAAAAGAAAATCCCTACAAACTATTTACAAGAAGAAAAGTGAGTGCAAAACTAAAAATTAGATCAACATAAGCAACAGTAAGACCACGACAACATATAACAAGCATTTGTCAATGCTGAATGTTGTCGCACTGGCATTGGATTTGGTGGTGCAGTGCAGAAACACATTTTTGGCAGGATGTGAAAAATGACAGCTGTACTGTTCATAAGGAGGTGTAAAAAAATGGCAGTGGTGAAAATGTGGCATGTAAGTATTGCAAATTTGCTAAGTTACAAGGTTGCGTGGGAAATGTACACGCACACTTGTAACACAGTCATTTTATGGAGTTCCGGCACCAAATTTTCAACATAGGCATTTTAGCACCTCTGCTCATGTACAGTATCACTGTCATTTCCTCAAACTGTCCCAAAAAGTGATTTTGCACAGCGACTGTGCTATTCTGCGCCAGATGTGCGAAAACACATTTCAGGCAGGATATGTAAAATGACAGCTTTACTGCTCATCAAGAGGTGTGGAAAAATACCAATGGTGAAAATCCAGAGTGAAAATATTACAAATGCACAACATTACGAGCGTGTGCGCAAACTGCGTAACTCACGCTTGTAACACAGTCATTTTATGGAGTATCGTCACCAAATTTTCAACATAGGCATTTTAGGACTTCTGCTCATGAACAGTGTCACTGTAATTTTCATAATCTGCCCCGAACACTGATTTCCCACAGCAACCATGGTATTGTGCATCGGAAGTGTGGAAACACATTTCAGCCAGGATGTGGAAAATTGTACTGCTCACAAGGAGGTGTAGTAAAATGACAATGTTGAAAATCTGGCATGAAAATATTGCGAATTCACGAAGTTATGAGCGTGCGTAGCAACTGCGCAATGCATGCTCTTAAAACAGCCATTTTTGGGATTTTTTCCACCACATTTGCAACATAGGCTTTTTGAGAGCCCACCTCATGAACACTGCTACTGTCCTTGTGTTAATCAGTCCTGAAAGGTGATTCCACGCAGTGACTGTGAAATCACCTTTTTGGGACCAATTAACATCATAACTGTGACAGAATTAATGAGGAGGGGTCGCACAAACCCCATGTTGATAATTTGGTGCAAAAATTCCAAAAAATGCCCGAGATATGCATCAAAGTTGAAAAAGCCCTATTTATTCCATTATACAGCTTACCGGCATTTCCTCAGTTTGCGGTCAGCTTTGAAGAGTGAAGACGTGTTCCTGGTCCACCGAAGACCATTGTGCCGAGCTCCGGAGGTAAGTATGGGGTGAGGGGGATGTGGGGAGGCAGGCAGCACAATGGGTGGGTGTGGGTGGTTGGTAGGGAGACTACAAGGGACCATTTTCTGCTTACATGTACAAAAAAAAAGACATCTCAGACAGTTTTCTTTTTCACAGGTGGTTTCTTTTTGGGAGGTACAGTAGCCAACGGGGGATTGGGCATCCCCGTCGGCACAGAAGGGGGGGACATCATGCCAATGGGGATTGGGCTCCCCTGTCAGCACATTAAACTGGGAAAGGGGGGGTGGATGCCGATGGGGATTGGTTACTCCTGTTGGCAAACAACGAAAGCGGGGGGGAGACATATTCTGCCGATGTGGAGTGGGCTCCCCCATTGGCACATACTTGGTCAGGGAAAGCTGACCAGGGGATTGGGCACCCCCGAAGTTGGCAGTTTAGCGGCCACTGTGCCACCATGTTTCCAGCTGGTGAGCATGTAGGAAGGGTCCACTGTGCATGACAAGCTTCGCTCGCATTGCAGTGGCCCTTAGATGTGCTCGCCCGGGTGGTGTGGCACTAGCATGCAGGCTGAATGGGGAATGAGGGACGCACCTACTGGTGCATACCCTGCATTCACCCAAAAGTGATTGCACCTCCAAATCTGCACTACCCTAAGATGTTGGCTGCGCAAGCGCGCCAACATAAAAATGATGGCATACAGCTCTTTTCAATAACATGTGACCTCCAATCCCATAGTACATAGCGAACCTCATCTGTGGACCTCTGTTCACCAGAAAAGTTATCAAACTGGCATTTTCAAAGTTATTCCTATACTGCAAATTGGCACTTTGAAAGGTGCATTAACTTTGTAAATTGCTGTCAATTTGCAAATTAATTTGCAAAGGAAATTTTTTCCAATTTTGCCCATCAACTGTGATATCCCAAAGAGCAGTTGTGATGTCAGTTTGATATAGTTAGATGCTTTTTGAAAGATCCAATGAAATACATATATTATTTGAAATGTTCAGTAGACCAAGAACAAACAAGAGTAATAGAAACCTCGAAAATGCTACAGTGAAGCATAATTGCTGGAACTCTTAAAAGATTTAAGCTTTTATATTTTAGTAGAGAGCTGTTCTTTAATGTTTCCTATGACTTTGAAATGTAAAGTGTTTTCTGGCTGGCTGTTGCAACTAGCAGTTTGCTGTTGCTTGAACTGTACCAGTATGCTATTTTCCTTATGCTTCTATGCTGCTGGAGGTACTGGCTAGGGTGAAGAATCTGGGAGTTATTGTGGAATCGGACTTGACTCTTAAACATCATGTGCCATCCATTGTCCACAGAGGATATTTCTAGTTGAGGAATATCACCCAGATCAAACCCTATCTGTAGGCAAGATGACTTGTTGACACTGGTGCATGCATTCATGATCTCAAGACTGGAATGTTGTACCACTCTGCACCTAAGACTATCAGGGAAACTGATGGTTCACCTACACTTGGTGCAGAATGCTGCAGTGAGACTGTTCTCTGGATCAACATATTCAGAATACAAGTGCATTTGTTTCCTGTCAGGTGGTTCACCACTTTTAGTATCTTGCTGTTAACACACATGCTCCTACATGAGTTCAGGCCAGACTAACTTTAAGACAGCTTAGTCTGGAATGCTCCTGTACACCCACTCCACTCCACTCCACTCCACTCCACACCACTCCACTCCACTCCACCAAGTGTAGGTTCCTAGTTGTTTCTAGGGTATGGTATGCTTAAGGCTTTCAGGGGAAAAGGCTTTCTAGGCAGCTGCTCCACTAATGTGGCAGTGTCAGTGGCTCAGTAGGTAGCACACTCGCCTCTGAGGCCGGGAGATCAGAGGGCTGTGGGTTCAGTTCCCACATCTGGCACTTGGGTTAATATCCTAGTACTGATACTGTAGTGCAGCATGAGAGGGGTGCTGCACTTCTGAGGTGCCATCTTTCAGATGAGACATTAAACCGAGGTCCCATCTGCCTGGATTGGTGGTAGTTCAGGTGGATGTTAAAGATCCCATGGCACTTATCGAAAGGAGTAGGGGTACTTTATTGATTAGAATACACAACATCACAGAAGAAAAAAAACCAAAACCAACAAAAATAAAGAAAAGTGTCAACAATCTAAAACAGATACAGGAAAAGAACTTCCATTAACAAAAAGAAATGTTTTTCCATAAATAAGTAACATAAGATCTAGAATATTTTTTCTCATCTAAACAGTGGATCATTTGTAAATCAGAGATAACAGCAGAAAGAATAGCTTCAAAATCCGTATTAAATTGTTGTAACACAAAAGAATAATGAGCCTGCCACAGGTAATATTGAAAAAGTGCAAATAAAATATTCAGAGTACTCCTGTGATATTTATTCCAGTCACCTAAATATTCACCTAATACTAATGTGCAATAAGAAAGGGACTGTAAGTGAGGCATATTCCATTGTTGGGCTGTAAAGTCCCAAAACTTCTGAGTAAAAGGGCATTCCAGAAAAAAGTGCACCTGAGTTTCTTCAATATTGGTACAATCTGGTCTTAAACAGTATCTTTCAGAAACAGGTTTATACTTTAAATTGCCTCGTACTCCAAGTCTTCCATGAGCAGATATCCATACTATATCCCAAACTTTACATAAAATCCTACCATCTGTCAATTTACTGAAAACATTTGTCATATTGGATGGGGAACAAGAAGGAAAGAGTAAAATTATTTTCTGCATATCATACACAATATATGCATAAAAGGATTTTCTGTGTAATGATTGTATTTTCTGCAAAGGAATCTTCTATTGATGTAATTTTTTTAAGGCAGAAATCCCATAATTTGGTATGTCATCTGATGATAGGACTCTTGGGGGAAGAAGAAACCATTTAAAAAAATATTTGTGCCAAATGGATTTTTTCCAAAATTGCCAAGTGAGAGACGGAGCTTTCCAAATAAAAGAAAAGGAGGAAAAAGAAAATGGAATGAAAAAATAACAGGATTAATCATATTTAACCCTCCTTCTCGGAATTTAAGGTAGGTATATTCCCTTTTCACCGGGTTCAATCTATTACCCCACAACATTTGAAAGAAAATGCAATAAAGTCTTGTTTCTAACGAAAGGGGAGGTGGAAAAAGATGACTGATGTTAAGAAATATGGGTAAAATAAATTTTTTTATTATCACAACCCTTTTCTTCTTCTTCTCAAATTTCCAATGTTTCCACTGATTTACTTTAGCTTCTCCTACCGCTAGCTGTTTTTCCCAATTATAAGTTTCCATATTTTGTATTCCAAACCAGACGCCTAGAATTTTTTGAGGACCAGACACAAGAGGAATATCATAACAGTATGTTAAATTTGGGGCTATCTGACCTAGTTGTAGTACAAAACTTTTGGAAATATTTAGAGAGGCACCAGAATATGCACTAAAAAAAAGAAAAGTCTCTAAAGCCCTTCTTAAAGAGAGAGAATCCGCTAAAAGGAGGGTAACGTCATCTGCAAAGGCAGTGACCTTAACCTTTTCTAGACCTATAGAGGGAGCAAGTCCTGAAATGGATGGATCATAAATAATGCTTCTAATAATTGGGTCTAAAACAAAAGTATATAATAATGGACTCAGGGGACATCCCTGTCGGACACCCCGAGAAATTGGTATTTTCTTACCTAATAGGCCATTCACTATAGGAATAGAGACTCCATATGAGTAAAGTTTTGAAATCCACTGAATAAAAGTCTCAGGAACACCATAAGCGGACAATACAAAAAAGAAGAAGGAATGACTGATCGCATCGAAAGCTTTAGATTGATCTAACGCAGCTATTAGTTCCGTAGAAGAAAAATTTGTTTGACAGGCCAATAGATCTCTAAGAAGAAAGAGATTGTGCTGAATTTTTCTATTTTTATTGCACAGGTTTGAGCTGGGTGAATCAAGAATCGGGCTACTTTTTCTAGTCTAGTATTCAATATTTTAGATAGAATCTTATAATAATCACTATTAAGTAGGCAAATTGGTCTCCAATTTGAAAATGATGTTTTATCTCCTTTTTTAAAAATAAAAGTCATTAGGGACATTGTAAAGTCTGGATAAGGAATTCCAGAAGATAAATGAGAATTAAACACACAGGGAAGAAAGTGATCCATATACTTTATACACTTTTTATAAAACTCATTAAGTATTCCATCTATACCTGGAGAGGACCCGAGCTTTAGATTTTTAATTACCTCAATTACTTCAGAAGAAGTAATTGGTGATCTTAAGGACTGAATCAAGTTACGAGGTAGTTGAGGAAGAGAAGAAAATTGTGTGGTGAAGAGAGTCTATAGAGAACACCTTGGGGGTGAAAATAATCCTGGATGTAGTGTTCTACCACCTGTAACATACCTATATCAGTGGTAATTAGGTCTTTATTATCATTAAGTAAGCCGGTCATAAGGTATCTTTCAAATATGTTTTACATGCATGGAATGGGTCTGCCATGGGGGAATCCTTGTAGATAAAACGGAATTCTAAATCAAGAGATTTGGCCCTATTATACTGATACGTTTTCATTTGTTGTTTAATATTTTTAATTTGAGAAAGAAAAGAAATATGCTCTTTCGAGGGAAGTGACATAAGTCTATACAGTTGATTCCTCAGAACTAGATATTTCCTATAATCATCCTGCACCTTAGCCTTACCCCAAGACTGAAATAAATGTTGAAGTTCTGTTTTAAATTGCTTCCACCAATCATATGGGGAGGGAAAGAGATCAAAAGTGGAGGATTTTAGCTAAAATAATTCGAAGTTTAGAGAAATGAACCGGATCCGAAAGGAAGGAAGTATTTAATCTCCAACGAGAAATACCTGAACTAAATCTGGGGGGAAAAAGCCTTAAGGATAAAGAACAAAATAAAATATGATGGTCAGAAAATTCTACCGGAACAGCAACACAAGATAGAACCTGAAAAAACCATGAAATAAAAAACATATCAATCCGGGTAGCAAAGGTGTGTCTATGATAAGTATTACCACCTGTAGCATGTAAACTACGAAAGACATCCAAAAGCCCGCATCTGAGACAACCTCTAATAGTGCATGAGAATCACAATACACCTTTTTCCTTGCAATCATGTAAACTGAATATCAAGGAGCAGTTAAAGTCCCCCAAACCAAATGTTTCCTTGTAAATAAGAATGGCTTTAGGTCTGAGAATAAGGAGATACGACCTGTTTTAGTTTGTGGACCGTATACATTAATAACTCTTAAAGAATAATCACCCCAAAAACAATCCAATATGAGCAATCTACCTGGTAACAAATCAGTTACCTTCCTGATTTTAAAGGAAGTGTTACCAAACAGTATGGCTACTCCATCTGCTAGTTCAGTACTATAAGACCAAAAGGAAGGGCCACAAGTCCACAATCTTTTCAATCTTTTTTCCTCCAAAATGGAACCCTTGTTTCTTACAAAAGAATAATATCTAAATTTAAAGTCGTAAGATATGCAAACACAGATATCTGCCTATGGAATGTTTTTAAACTGCAGACATTCAAAGAAGCAAATTTTATAGCAGCCATGATAATACTTATGAACTATGCTTCTGACTTACTTTTCTTTTCTTCCCTTTTTTCCCTTTCCTATCTTTTGCTAATTCAGTTGATTTGCTATCATCGTCATCTGTTACAAGCTCCAAGAGGTGAGAGGCCTCAGATTCCATATCCGAGTCCCTTACTTCCTCCTGGAGGGGGGAAAAGAAATTCTCAGTCACTACTGGACTGTTCTGGGCCTGTTTTGAGGAGGCTCTGGTGAACCTCCTGCTTTTAACAGTTTCGAAAGGAGGGGGCATGTTGGAGACCAGACTCTGACTATCTCCTAGCAGAGGGGGACCTGGAGTTACTACTTTCTGAGGGTCAGAAACCAACTTTTGTACTGGTTGATCAGTACTTGGTAATGGGGGAAGTGGAGGGCCTTGTCATGGGGGAAGGGAGGGAGGGATTAACCCTTTCACCCGGGGTATGCAGTTTAGCCCTGAGCCTTCGAAGCAGGCTATCTTGGTCTAAATCAGAACAGTTATGTCTCGCCCACGGACACTGATGGAAGGCATGACCCGTCTCCTCAAGAAGTTGCATTTAAAGATATTTGTGCATCTGTCCACAGAATGCCCAAAACCCCACAAAGAGGACATTTCAGCATATCACATACGCTACTTATATGCATTCTATCCCACATTTATAACAGGCCTTAGGTTGTCCTGCATAAAACATACTCCCTATATTTTCCCAGAAAAAAGCTATTCGTAAATGAACCACTTCGAATTAGCTTGCAATAATTTTACTTTAAATTTCCACCCCTGTCCAGATGCCCTCAATATCCAAGAGAGCCTCAGGGGGCCGCAACACTTCACACTTGGCCTGCAGCCATCTATAAATATCACTGACATTCACTCCCTCGTTTCTGAACATAATGGTAACATATCTAATTAACGGCTTAGATAATGGAATAACAAAAAAAGGTAACCATATAGGATGATTTTTCTGGTGAGCATATTTGTCCCAAAATCTGTCCATAAGGGCAATGGATTGGAAGCTGATATCATAAGAGTCCTCTCCAGAAACATGAATGAGGGCATAGATGTCCTTGGCACAAAATCCCATTTTGGACTTCAAAAGATGGTTAAAAATATAGTATCTATTGGGATGTTCTTGCAGGCCCCCTCTATATCTCAAATGTACAGCATTACGACATGGGGCCTGCTCTAACTTTGCTTTAAATAAATCTGCCATAGTTGGTTTAACAGGATCACTTGAAGCTTCGATAGTCATAGAGGTAACAGCCCCAATAGCAAAGTCAGTCCCAGGCCTATCCCCAGTAGCAAAGTCAGTCCCAGGCCTATCCCCATCTTCCCTTGACGTAGATGGCTGAGTGGAACACTGTAACCCAGGGGCAGTAGTCTTCTTACCTGAGAGGGGAGTCCATTCCAGGTCAGGCACCCAAGCTCCCGACTCAGTTCTTCTCCACCCGGCATCTAAAAGCGCCATCTCCTCCGACCAGGCTGTTTTCGGCTCCTGACTTCCTCCTTCCTGGAGCCCGAATTGCTGTCGCACCGGGAGCATCGTCTTGTGATCCGCCACTTTGCGCGGTCCTCCCGGAAACCGCTCTCGAGACACTAGTTCCTTTCACTAGGGCGCGACTCATGAAGATCTGCACCCTGAGAATCTCCGCCGCTTAAAGGGCTAATACTACTACTGGATTCCGTAATAAAGGCACGCACTGAAGGCGCACGACTCTCGCTGTTTACTGCTGCTGGCGACTGGTGCAAAACAACTCCTGAGGTAGGCAACATCATATTCAGTTCCAACAATGAATCTCCTATACCGTTTTGCTGTGTAGGCTCCTCTACCTCCTCCACCTCCTCCACCATCCCGACCTCGGAAACGGCTGCCATAACGGCCTCTGACATCAGCAAGGACCCCCACCAGCCACTGACCATCAGCCAGTAGGGGAATTTCCCCGGTGTCCTGGCCAAATTTCCCTCATTCACTAAAAATACCACCAACAGCTTAATCTGGTTCAAGGTCAGTTGACATTCATCTGTATCCCCCTTCCCTGGGTCGTGCCTGAAAATAGGCAGGATTTGTCTAGTGCACTTACCAGGTCAACAAAAACTAAATAAATAAATAAAAATGTGTAACTCTCACTTCTCTCAGCTGAGGAATGCCTCATTAGTGGAGGGGTTCAAAAGGGGCTAGCACTCATCTAGTTGCCCAACTTTATAATCTGGAGTTTTAATGTGACAGCATCTCCATTTTGGTATCTGCTGTAGTTTATGTATTATTTTAATGTATGCTTTTAATGTTTTTCATTATTCTTATGTATGATTATTTGTAATATGCTCCAAGCCATTCAGATATACAGTAAAAAAGTAAATGTCTTGACATTCTTTACCCTTTAATACTGGCAAACTCTAATTTAAATATAGTAACAAAATGGTGTTGTTTACTTAACAAGGCTTTTTTTTTCTTTCTGTTTGCCCTTTGATCCCAAGTATTAAGTAAAATTTGTTTTGTTTCCTTCTAGTTAAGAAGGATAACTAAATAAACCAGATGACTCTTTAGATTACATGGACTGTGTCTTCAAGTTATCTTGCTCAACCCTATAGAATTGAAGATAAAAAGGTAATTACATCTCCAATTGGAAGGTTTTATTTACTTGAAACAGAATATGCTTCATTGTATGTATATACCATATGGTGCTTTGTTAAAATAGTTTATCTTGAATGGTTTATCTTGACAGTGTGTTATCCAAATCTTGCACATAAATTTGGATTTATACTAATAACCATAGATGTTATATAATGATTCTAGTTGTTGTTTAACTGCATTGGAATTTTTCTAACCCCAAAATTTGACTTATTTGTTGAAAATTGTCTGTCTTTCTTTTGTTTGCTTTCACTGATTGGGGATGAATTTATTTAAATGTAGTGTATTAACAAGATACACTAATCTACTTACTTTTTATTTTATTTAATATGCATTATTCAAAATCAACAATAAAGGACAATGTGTGGAAAGAACCTTGACCATTTGCCCCAGATGTGATACTGATATCACTGAAACACTCTGACCTAAGAAGTAGGTGTTTTTTTCTTTTCTGTTCTTACAGTCAAAATGTCAGATTGTGACACAGGTTTGTTACTAGAAGGTCACAAGCTAAAGTTTAATTGGCAGTGCAATAGGACATAATCCGATCTAACAATTTAGTGAAGCAGTGACCACTACTGCGCTTGGTGATCTAGCATGGTTGTTTCAGTTCTAGCCTGATAGGAGTTGTAAAAAGGGCACTTTTACTTTTTTCTGTGTAACATGCTGCTTAACAATTTCTTGTGTCTGTCCTTATAGACCATCCATCTGAATGTAATTCAAATTGAATCCTGTGTAATAAGGAGTGTGATTTCTAAAATGAAATCAGTATGAGAAAAGGGTGAATAAAGTAAATGGAAACCAGAACAAAAGCGAGAACACTAATCACAAAATGCTATTTAAAAAAAAAGTTTGGCAGACTGATTTTAAGTATTAAACTACTGAACAGCTAGAAAGTCTTAGAGATGAATACAGATGTAAAACTCATGTTAGTTCGAAGGTATGAAAAAGAAAGCATTTTAACAAAGATTTGCAAGAAAATGCATTATAATAAGAATGAAAGAATAAAGATTTTTTTTGTGAATGGTGAGAAGTACCTGAGGCTCCAATGGCCATAATTACCAATAACAATCATGACTTTCTTTAGTGCTGAGATGAGAGAATAAGCTTTAAAGAAAGTTTCTTAGCCATTTTGATTCAATCTCCAATGAAATAGGGAATTATTGTTCATAGCTCATTGCTTCCTACTGATGCCCTTCTATCTATTAAGTTGCATACCACCATTGAGTTTATACCAACTATAACCATAATGACCAGCTAGTTGATCCAGGACAGCACTATTAGTGATAAACTTTGATCCAAATAGAAATATTAAACAGACTGAGAGCCACCCAGATGGCAATCATTTGCTCTAGCCATGGCAGATCAGAGTGTCTAAGTGACAAAAGATAGTACTGTATGACTGCCAAGTTATAGTTGAAGAAACAATGGCTCTCATTCTTCTATGCTTTGTAAAGAAGCTGGCATCAACTCTCAATACTCATCTAGTCACAATAAATCAAGTACAGATCAATATCAAATTGATACACAGCCTTAGTCACAAAGAAGAGATAAGTTGATGACATTTTCAAAGGCCTGTGTCCATTACCCAGACATGAGTGTGGAATTCCCCCTGAAGTCCTCAAAAACTGGTCTAACTCCTAGGATGGAATACCACAGCTGCATCGGTTTTTTGGATACAAGTCCTACAATGGCATCAGAAATTGATTATTGCAAATGAATCCAGATGTCTGTGAATAGGATGCAGACATCTGGAGGCATCAGCGTGGTTACAGCATACTTCCAAAATACAGGTGCAAGTTCTGTGTCTGCTTGTAGAAAATCCTGCCTACAGTATCCCACAAGAGGTCCATATATCAGGATATTGTGATTTACATTTCATTATTGGGAGCTGCCTACAGAAATCTACTGTAGCTGCATCCTGAGAAACACAGAGCTTACTACTGTTCTGTGCTCTTCCACCTTTGAGGAGCATAGTCCCAGGAAGATCCTTGCCTAAATTTGAAATGACAAGTTTCTCTATGCACTTCTAATCTTTTGCTTGGTGCACAAGGTCACTATGATAATTAGTCTTGATTGTGCTCAATCAATTATAGGTGAAAAAGATCTCCAGATTAGCATTGGCATTGAGTTCTTGTTCTCTTCTAAATTAAGTTATTAACAGCGCTGTTGCTCAGGCACAGCTTTTTTTAACTGGTCCATGCTGACTTACTCAAAAATCTGTTATTTCATTCATTGGCATGTTCCTGAGAAATTAGAGTTTTCTTCTTATGGCCCTTCAGAGGAGGTTGTCATTGTGTCAGAGGCTTCTCAGGAGCCATTTACATGAAATAAATATGCTTCTAAGTGAATACATTTTTAATAAAGTTCAAATGACCCCATCAACACCAGACAGAAAATAAATAAAAAGCTTTTTATAAACAGGTACAAGCACCTTGTGCCTCACAATGCACATGGACCTACCCCCTGGCATCCAGGTGCTCAGAGGACAGTTCCACAGACCAGGTGCACATCCAATGTGATGCATAGTCCCAGTCTGCTACTGGATCCCTTCCACTCACATGGTGCAGATGGTGGAAGATGACGTGCTGTGTGCCAGTGCCACATGGGTGATGGGTGCCCGGTCAGCTACCCCCAGCCCTCCCTGTGGTCTCCATGGGCTGGGGCAGCTTGTTGAGGGTGGCTGCTGTTCCCCCGACCTCCCTGACACAGCTGTTGGAAGCACTCTGGGGGGGGGCAGGCATCTCTTACAACAGAAGGTCATCAAGTGTAATGTGCACACCCCACACCCAGCATACTGCACCTTTGTGAATGGTGCAGTGTGTTGGCATGGCCCCCGGCAGGTCACCTGCCCACCCCAGGCTCACTGTTGTCTATGCATCTGGGGGATCAGGTGCATACCTGTCCTGTGCCCCCTAGTGAATGGCATGTGGAGTCCACAGGACCTCACTCTCTGGCATTCAGACATAGCTATGCCAATGTGCCTGGTCTGCGTGACATGTTGGCATAGTGAATAGATCCCAGTAACAGCATTTTGTCAAAACCTGGTGCTTTATTGGTTTTGAAAACACACATCACTGCAATAGCCTCTTCATTAGAAAGTGTTAGTTCTATGAAAGGCAGAGATTAATTTTTGTTAAGTACTATGGCTACAGTTATTTTTGTTGGATCAAAAAAGATATCCATATGGTGAAATGTCCATGTTGTTGATAGAGTATGGCCCATAATGTAAAAAAAAAACATTCATAGAGAGCACTCACCTTTGCTATTTGAACTTGTTAAAAAAGAAAGTGCTTCACTGCTTCAGTGTTAGGCCATTAGATTTATTTTCTCCATGGGATAGATACCACAAGCTGCTTGGCAGAAAATGCTTAGACAATGCCTTGTGAAAGCCAGATCAGCATTTGTTATTACATAGAAACATAGAAACATAGAAACATAGAATTTGATGGCAGATAAGGACCGTTGGCCCACCCAGTCTGCCCATTTCCCTACCTAATGGATAAACTGCAGATCCTAGTTAACCAACAGCCTACTTTTTCCTACCCCCGCCCACTAGAATCGCCTTATGACTGTCCCATGCATGCTTGAAATCCACCATTGTTTTTGACTCCACAACTTCCTCAAGAAGGCTGTTACATGCATCCACAACCCTTTCCATGAAAAAATACTTCCTCACATTACCTCTGAGCAGTCCCCCCTCAATCTTCAAATTGTGCCCCCTTGTTCTTTCACACCTCTTTTTCTGAAAGATGTTACCCTCTTGGACTTTGTTAATTCCCTTGAGGTACTTGAAAGTTTCTATCATGTCTCCCCTCTCACTCTTTCCCTCAAGGCTATACATATTAAGCTCCTTAAGTTTCTTTTCATATGTCTTCTGGTGCAGACACTGCACCATCTTAGTTGCCCTCCTCTGGACCGCCTCCATCCTGTCTATATCTTTGTGGAGACTGGGTCTCCAGAACTGCACGCAGTACTCCAGATGGGGTCTCACCAGCTGTCTGTATGGAGGGAAAACAACTTCTTGTTTTCTACTGGTGATGCCTCTCCCTATGCATCCCGGTATCCCCTCAGCCCTGCTTACTGTCCTCTCACAAATTCTTGCCCACATTTAGGCCATCAGATTTGACTACCCCCAGGACCCTTTCCATTTTTGTTGTTGTTAGTATCTCACCCCCATTGTGTACTCTTCTCCTGGGTTTTTGTTTCCCAGGTGCATTACTTTGCACTTCTTAGCACTGAATCTAAGCTGCCATACGTTTTCCCATTCCTCCAGCCTTGCCAAGTCCCGTCTCATCCTTTCCACCCCGCCTTGTGTATCAACTCTGTTGCAGTCCTTTGTGTCATCTGCAAAGAGACATACTTTTCCTTCCAGTCCCTCTGCAATGTCACTTATAAAGACATTAAAGAGGACCGGTCCTAGTACTAAACCCTGCGGTACTCCACTAGTAACCTCCCTTTCTTCAGAGTGGACTCTGTATACTATTACCCTCTGTGTCCTGTTCTCCAGTCAATTCCTTACCCAGGTTACCAACTTGGGACCCACTCCCAGGCTGGCCAACTTGTTTATTAATCTTTTGTGTGGGACTGTGACAAATGCCTTGCTAAAGTCTAGGTAGGCCATGTCCACAGTCCCTCCTTGATCTACTACTTTGGTCACCCAGTCAAAAGAAATCTATTAGATTCATCTGACATGACCTTCCTGCTGTGAATCCATGCTGCCTTGGGTCCTGTGCCCCTCTGGCCTCTAGGTACTCAACAATTCTTTCCTTCAGAAGTGATTCCATCATTTTCCCAATCACTGAGGTTAAACTAACAGGTCTGTAGTTTCCTATCTCTGCCCTGCTTCCATTTTTGCCAAGTGGAATAACATCTGCCCTCCTCCAGTCCTCAGGTACCACTCCATCCTCCCATGATTTGTTAAAGAAGGTAGTCAGTGGTGTCACTAGTTCTACTCTTAGATCTTTTAGAATTCTGAGATGAGTCCTATCAGGCCCCATTTCTTTGTGCACCTTCAGTTTGAAGAGTTCTTTCAGAACCCTTTCTTCTGTGAATGGGCTGGTATCA
Organism: Neoceratodus forsteri; assembly: GCA_016271365.2. Classification (NCBI taxonomy): domain Eukaryota; kingdom Metazoa; phylum Chordata; order Ceratodontiformes; family Ceratodontidae; genus Neoceratodus; species Neoceratodus forsteri. Next base: position 1,374,575,520 of record CM028130.1, on the reverse strand, counting down.
ACCCCCGTATCTGGAGTGTTTCTTTTGTTTGGTTTAGGTACCTTGCCCTCTTCATTTGTGAATACTGAGCAAAAACATTTGTTTAATGCCTTTTCACAGTCACCCTCTGTCCACCCTCCTCCCCGCTATTAAGCCTCACTATCCCTCCCTTGGTCTTCCTTCGCTCCCTGATGTACCTATAAAAGGTTGTATCCCCCTTCTTAACTGAGTTGGCTATCTTTTCCTCAGTTTGGGCCTTTGCTGTTCTGACTGCCTTTCCTGCTTCCTTTTGCTTTAATTGATACAATTCTCTGTCCTGCTCCTTCTGTGATTCCTTGTACTTCCTTATTAAATATAATTTTCAAAAGAACTAGGAACAATAATTGCAAAGACTCTGTGTTTAGGCATCACTTATGGTTGAAGTAGAAATCCACAATAAACTAGAAATGTGATGTCAAGGTAAAGCATCCCTTGAATCTCCATGATTTCAAGGTGTGTTGTCTCCTGGAGTTAAAGGAGAACTGCACTGAACCTGATTGTTTCTGAGTTACACGCTTTGGTAAGTGCCATTTTAGAACTGTATCATGTAGTTTACAGTATGTCTCTTCCAACAACAGATGTCTATAGCACAACAGGGATGAATTGTGCCAACAGTAGAAGAGTTAAGCAAAATCATAAACGGTATCATACAGTTCTGGTTGAGTATTTTTCACCTGTGTGTAAATCAGAAACACACAATGGTATAATAGAAAAGCCTGTAGAGAAGGAACAGTAAAAGAATTGGAACCAGCATTTAAAAATCAGCTTCCACAGGTGAAATGATTTACATAAACTCAGCACAATTCTCCTTTAATAGGGGTTAAATGATTGTACAGAGCGGTGTTGGTTTTATCCACACTTCAGCACCCACTCAGATGCACTGGTATGTGACTAAGTTATCATGTCCTAAAAGACAGTGTTAGAGTTACAATGACACAAATACTTCTTTTAGCAACTATTTAGATCCCTTGGAACATCACCCTACAGATGACACACCTTATGAAGATTCAGAGGAGTTCAGACTCTTAATATTGAATTTCCCTTATTTTGTGGCTTTTGTTTCATGTTTTTTGTTTTCCAACAAATAGAAACATTGAGAAACAGTAGGTAGCTGTAGTCTATCACAAAATCACGAAAGAAAAGAGAGGGCTACTCACGTCTCCATTCCTGGAAGACAGACATTACACATGATTAAATCTTTCAGTATTACTATTTCATTATTCAATACAGTCAGATGTTCATGCAGATGAATACAAACAAGAAATATTAAACAATTGCCAAGTGGAACATCTTATAGAAAATTGACTAGTGCTCCAACACATGTTTTCAGGCAAGCAACTGATGACTGGAGTTCTTGTAGCTTATAATGACACTTTCATTTTCAGACACAAGATATTCGCATCACATAGTTTCTTTTTGGTTTAGCATATATAGTACATTCTGACAAAGATTAAAAAAATGTTATGAATTCCCAAAGGAGGCCAATTATATCTGGAGCCGGCCCCCTGACTAAGCACTTCTTTAAGGGTGTTGATTATTTTTTTATGGTGATTTGTTACCAGCTTGAGTTCATACATTAGAGTTACTGTTGCTGTCATAACTAGTCTTAATGATTGGGAGTTTGATGATGATCATTAGCTAGTATCCATGGATGTATATTAATTCTACATGGATATTACCCATCAGGAGTGCCAGGAAACACCTAGTTTCTTGAAAAAAAAATGTTCAAAGAAACATAAAAATGTTTTACTTCAATTGTCAAACATGATTTGGGATTGTTTTCTTTCTTTTTGGCCAAAATTGTGTCCTCAAAAAAAATGGCACAACTTGGAAGGTAACTTTTGCCTTCAGTTATGCACATTTGTATGTGGGGTCCTGGAGATCAAGAGTAGCCAGAATCCAGACATAATCATTTTTTTCCAGAAACTGGACCTTTATAAAAGTTACAGTACCTAGATGACTTTCTGGTTATACAGAGGAGAATAGACAGTGAACAATTGTATTTAAGTTTGTACATAATTTGGAAACCATCAAAGAAAATCTGAGGTTAAGGGTAGCAGCTTGCAAAGAATGCATCCAGTTTTTTTATGTTGAAATGTTTAAGAAAGGCAAATGGGGATGTGGGCATTAATTTATTCAGAAAGTCCAGTCAGAAATAACATCTTCCATGCTAAATCCTCCTGTTACATCTTCCATATTTTTCAGCAATATTCTAAGGGGAAAATTTTATCAGAATTAAAATGAATTGCAGTGATCTGGAAACACAAGATGAGGGCTAATGAACAAGTGGAAATATTTTAAGAGAGATGGTACAGTTCTAATGTTGTTATGAAACAGAAGAATGAAGGGGATTTTATTTATAGAAGGGAACAGTTCTTGTCAGAAAAGAGGGACACACCAGGTCTAGGTCAAAAGAGAGTCTACAACATAGCACAGTCAAGAACCACACAAGGAAAAGAGCTACACAGAAGATAGTGCTCAGGGAAAACAGCGAGTGCTACAGACAGCACCAAACCATAGGGTATGGAACTCAGAAGAGAGGGCATGGAACTTGGATGAGGGGGCACAGAACTTGGACAGGGGGAGAAATTCAGGTGGGTGGGTGAGCAACATAAGTAAACTCCCTAGCAAAAATGACATGTCAGTTTGACAATTTTATGCAGGGGGCTTTGCCCAGTGCACTCCCAATGTGGGGGTGTTGCCCCCTACACCCCCCCATTAAATATATATATATATATATATATATATATATATATATATATAATATATAAACATCCTCATCAATGCACAAACCACCACAAACAAAGTACTACAAAGGAGGAAGACTCAAACCCTGGTTAGCTGGACATACCAGCCATTCACAGCCTGTCACTCTACCAGTATGGTCCCCCAGCACACAATGGAAACCTTAGACTGCTTTGCCTGACTGAAAAGAGGGACACGTGTAGCGTTGTAATGCCCATGCAATAATTCCCCAGTAGCTCTTTTCACTCACATTATTTTCACAGCATGATTGTTACTGCAATGTAATACCCATGCACTTTTGACCGGATACCAGACACACCCACCCCAAAATATAATAGGGCATGTTTTACTGCATCTTTTAGTATGTGAGACAGGGAGAGTAGAAAGGCCTTTTAAAGAAATTGGGATATTTGCAGAGCAGACCCTATTTTAAGCGTTCTGACTGCAGCTACTCCTGTGGTGATCTTTAGAAGACAAATGTATTTAAGGAATTTTTTAGTACATTCAGTACAGAAAAAAACATTAGAAAACATTGACTACTAAAAGTGATAAAGGCCAATAAGAAATGTGGGGAAAAAAGGTTTGCAATACTATGGGGATCAACAATGATTTTGTTAACCTCAAAGATGGTACGAAGATGTACATGTATTCTTTGATTATGTGTGAATGGAGATGATCTGTTACATACAGTGTCAATGTGGTACATGTAACATATGAAGAGCAGGAAGAAACTTCTGAATCAGAGTACATGAACATCAAAGGGCCATGAGTAATACGAACCCTACAAATGCACTGGCTAGATACAGTATTTATGTAATGTGCATACTGGAGAATGTAAGGCACCTACTCTTGTTTACAGACAGGAGCTACAAAGTGTCATAAGGGTGTATCCTGCTCTGCCTCCCACTACTCTCTGCTCTACAATCTCTGCCACAGTGTCAGTCTTCAGGCCAGATACCTGGGAATGTACTTCACTCTTAACTCCCATCAGTTAATCAGGAATGAAGTCCAACAGATGGGGGCATGACCATGAAAAAAAGCACCTTTTTTATCTGATGTGTGCCCTGCAATTCCTCCTCTGCCTGCACTCACTCTGCCCCCCCCCCACCAACAACCTCCACATCACCAATCTACTGGCCAGAACACCAGGACTGTGCTCCCCTTTCAGGTCCCCTCAGCCAATCAGGTAGGAGCTCCAACAGAAGGGGTGTGGTGTAGGAAATTGCACTTCATTTAAACTGCCATGGAAAAAAGCCTTGCACACTATGCAGACATGTCTCTACAAACCAGGACTATAAAGGATCATGAGGGTGAATCCTGCCTTCAATCATCCTCCACCCGACACTGATCACCACAGCAGTATTGATCTTCAGGCCAGAACACCAGTACTGCACTCCTCTCTCAGTATGACCACAGAAAGAGCACCGCTTTTGAACTGCAGTGGAACAAAGCTCTGCATACCAGACATGACTCTTCTTTACATACCAGTGGTATGAGGGGTCATGAGGTTAAGTCCTGCTCTGCCTCTTATCACCCCCTCTCCCCCCACTGATCACCACCACATTGCAGATCCTCAGGCCAGGACACCAGTACTATATTCCCATCTCAGCTCTCCTTAGACACTCAGGTAGGAGCTCCATCAATGAGGTTATGATCTTGTCTCTTTTCAAAAAGTCTTTTGCTTAGTGGGCCTCCATGCTGTATGCCAGCATTAAAAAGTGCAGGACATTAAGGTCATCACACTGTAGCTGTCAGCTAAGGATTCAACCAAAAGCCAGCCACATTGCCCCACTTGTGTACAGTATGATCTACTGTTACCCTGCTGCTTGAACAATGTCTTGAATAATCCTTACTGTTACTAGACTAAATCCACAGTTGCCTTCATGCTGGCATTCATACCATTATTGTTTATACGGTTACATATTTTTATAAAGTGTATGTAGTCTTTGGTTGGTTGTGGATTCTTATATCAATCAATTAATATCTTTATTTATCCTGGAGGGCACCATTGAGCAAGTTCATTTACAAGGTAGACCTGTGGTCCTACTGTAGAAATAGAGAAAGACAAGCTACCATAGTACAAACAGTAAAAATATCTGCTATTATAGTAAAAATGCACATTTACAGGTAATATACAATGTACATAGAACTACAAAGGAGTCATGGATAATGAACTTGTGCTGGATCCAAGCCCAAAAACTATGCATTTTGTAGTGGGAAATGTTAGTGAGAGGGTAGGCATACCAGATAGAAGATATCAAAAGCATAATGTAGGGAGAGGTGGGGAATAGGGGTGCAAGCGAAGAGGACCCAATTGTTAGATCTGAGTGAGCGATTGGGAGGGTGGAGGACCGTGCAAAAGGCGACAAAGTGATTTTTGCCCCAAAACGCGGTGACATATGGAGGAGTAAAGCTGCCATTGTACTAAGTGCAAGAGGAGGAATATAGTAGCAGGGGCATAACTGGGAGGGTCCTGGAGGTTGGGGCAGAGGGAGGTGTTGGATGGATGAGGGACCGAATATATTTTGGGGCGAAAGACGATAATTATCCCCAAGTGCGGTAGCATGTACTAGAATCAGGCTGCAGCTGTTCAGAGCATCAAAGAATAAGATATAGGAGTTCGGCAATAAATCCTGTGGATCTGTTGGTGGGCATGCTAGAGGCAGAGGCACACATTTCAGCTTGGGGGCCACCATTTGCGGGCTGCCATTTGAGGGAGGGAGGTTAGTTTGTGTCTAGTAAAGCAGTTGCAAATTTCTGTAATGCCATCACGGTAAAGCCTTGTGAACAAAAGGGTACTTACTGGGGTTTTCAGCTGAAGTATTTTTTGGGTTTTATTCCATATTGATGGGAGTGAGAATCCAAAGTGGCTCTCCCAACTCGTGTGAGTGCCCTGGGTATATTTAGCAGCAGTTGTGAGCAGCTTCTAAGGGAATAATTCCTGGGCACAATTGGTGACAGACAGTCGACGATGTATTGAGGGAGTTTGCCACTGAGGGCTCTAAGTGTCCACAGTGCTGCATTAAAGTTGCACCTATAGTGAAGTGAGGTCCAGCCTATGAGGCAGCATATAGTGCACAATGATGGGTAGAGAAGGGGAGGTCAGTGGTGAAGCGTATAGCTCTGTGGTGGAGCATATCCAATTTTCCAAGATAGGAAGCCACACAGCTACTGTATATGAAGTCTGCGTAGTCAATTAAGGACAGGAACGTGGCTTGGACTAGTCATTTCTTTGCTTCTGCTGTAAGAAGTCTTCTTATCCTGTAAAAAATGCCAAGTCTTTGCCTTAATTTTTTCAGCAAGTCTTCCAGGTGGTCAGTGAAGGAGAGTTTACAGTCAATCCAGACCCCAAGATATCTGAATTTCGGAACATACTCTAAGCACTCTCCCAGCATCGTGGTTATTGGGGGGAGGGAGTCAGTAGTGCTTGTGTAGTTTGCGGGGGAAAATAACATGGCTTTAGTTTTCTTAGCATTTAATAGCAGTTTTTTATTGATTAGTTGGAGTTGCAGGAGGTTGAAATCTTTTTGTAGGTCAGTACAAGCTTCTTTTGGTGTGGGACGACTCAGGTATAGCACTATGTCATCCGCGAATAAATGAATACTTGCATCCTTTATTCCCTCATCAATGTTGTTAATATACACTGCGAAGAGGAGGGAACCTAATATGGATCCCTGAGGGACACCTCTTTGTAAGAGTTTTAGGGCAGATAGTTTGCCATCTGCTTTCACCTGCTGGTATCTGTCTGTCAGGTATTCAGAGAACCAGTTTAAATAAGTAGCATCCAGTCCTAGTGTTTTTAGAGAGTTCTCAAAAGAGGTGGTTGTGAAAGTCAGGAAGAAAAAGATAACATTCCAGAAGTATAAGGAAACACAGAAAGAGCAGGACAGAGAGCTGTACCAGTTAAGGCAGAAGGAAGCAGGGAAGGAAGTCAAAATAGCAAAGGCCCAAACTGAGGAAAAGATAGCCAACTTAGTTAAGAAGGGGATAAAACCTTTTATAGGTACATCAGCGAGCATAGAAAGACAAAGGGAGGGATAGTAAGGCTGAATAGAATGAACGGTGGGTGGGAAGAGGGGACAGTGAAAAGCAGGGATACTGAACAAATATTTGTGCTCAGTATTCACAAAAGATGAGGGGGAAGTGCCTAATCCAATTAACAGAAACACTCTTGATGGGGGGGTCGATCCCAGTCCTTTCACAGGAGAAAGGGTTCTGCAAGAACTCCTAAAACTGAAGGTGGACAAAGCAATGGGGCCTGATGGAATTCACCCCAGAATTCTAAAAGAATTAAGGAGGAAACTAGTGAAACCACTGGCAACTCTTTTTAATAAATCATGGGAGGATGGTGTGGTACCCAAGGACTGGAGGAAGGTGGATGTGATTCCCTTCACAAAAGTGGGACCAAGACAGAGGCGGAAACTACAGACCTGTCAGTCTGACCTCTGTGGTAGGGAAAGTGATGGAGTCACTTCTGAAGGAAAGAATAGTTGAGTACCTAGAGGCCAATGGGGCACAGGACCCAAGGCAGCATGGGTTCACAACGGGAAGGTCATGTCAAATGAATCTAATAGATTTCTTTGACTGGGTGACCAAAGTAGTAGACCAGGGAGGGGCTGTGGACATGGCCTACCTAGACTTTAGCAAGGCATTTGACACAGTCCCACACAAAAGATTAATAGTCAAATTAACCAGCCTGGGAGTGAGTCCCAGGGTGGTAGCCTGGGTAAAACACTGGCTGGACAACAGGACAAAGAAGGTAATTGTAAATGGAGTCCACTCTGAAGAAATAGGGGTTACTAGTGGGTACCGCAGGGTTCAGTATTGGGTCCAGTCCTTTTTAATGTCTTCATAAGTGACATTGCATAAAGACTGGAAGGAAAAGTATGCCTCTTTGCAGATGACACAAAGATCTGCAACAGGGTTGATACACAAGGAGGCGTGGAAAGAATGAGAAGGGACTTGGCAAGGTTGGAGGAATGGTCAGAAATATGGCAGCTAGGATTCAATGCAAAGAAGTGCAAAATAATGCACCTGGGAAACAAGAACCCAGGGGAAGAATACACAATTGGGGGGGATGTAGTAACAACAACAAAAAAGGAAAGGGACCTGGGGGTAATCATATCAGATGACTTTGAGGTTAACAAGCAATGTGAGAAGGCAGTAGGAAGGGCTGGGGGTATACTGGGATGCATAGGGAGAGGCATCAGCAGCAGAAAACAGGAAGTTGTTATCCCTCTGTACAGACAGTTGGTGAGACCCCATCTGGAGTACTGTGTCCAGTTCTGGAGAACCCATCTCCACAAGAACATAGACAGGATAGAGGCAATCCAGAGGAGGGCAACTAAAATTGTGCAGGGTCTGCAAGAGAAGCCATATGAGGAGAGACTAAAGGAGCTTAATATGTATACCCTTGAGGAAAGAAGGGAGGGGACATGATAGAAACTTTTAAGTACCTCAGTGGAATCAACAAAGTCCAAGAGGGTAGCATCTTTCAGAAAAAGAGACGTGCAAGAACAAGGGGACACAATTTAAAGATAGAGGGGGGGTTCAGGGGCAATGTGAAGAAGTATTATTTCACAGAGAGGGTAGTGGATGCATGGAACAGCCTTCTTGAGGAGGTTGTGGGGTCTAAAACTGTGGGAGAATTCAAGAATGCATGGGACAGACATAAGGCAATTCTTGTGGTGGGTAGGAAGAAATAGGCTGTTGGTTAACTAGGATCTGCGGCCTATCCTGTAGGTAGGGAAATGGGAAGACTAGGTGGGCAAAGCGGTCCTTATCTGCCATCAAAGTCTATGTTTCTATGTTTCTATGAGTAGCAGGTCATGGTATGGTCGACTGTGTCGAATGCTTTGCTGAGGTCAAGATACACAGCACATACTGACTTTTTATGCTCCGACTCCAGTTGCCAGTCATTTGTTACTTTAGCTAATGCTGATACTGCACTGTGGTTGGCTCTGAATCTGGATTGAAGGGGATTTACTAATTTTTCTCTGTCTATGAAGGATCTTAGTTGGTCATTTACTATTTTTCCCAGTAGCTTCGAGAGTGTGGGTAGGAGAGAAATTGGCCTATAGTTATTAAGGGCACAAGGGCATCCAGATTTAAATAGTGGGATAACGTGTGTGATCTTCCGTATTTGAGGGAGGGTACCTTGTGTCAGGGACAGGTTGAATAAAATTAGTAATAGGCACTGCCAGTATGTGGCATGCTATCTTTAGGAAGTATGGTTCAAGTGCATCTGCACCAGCACTTTTCTTAGTATCCAGGTGGAGAATCAAGTCTTCCACTTCCTTGAGGGAAACCGATGAGAATGAGAAATGTTGAGTAAGGGAGACAACATTTGGTGGGGTCATGCTAAGTTGAAGTAGGCTACATGCAGGTGAGTTATCAAGGCTGCTTCATGTATAAGTGCGTGTTGAATGCCTGCAGTATTCTTTTTGTCATTGATTACTGTATTGTCAGAGGTAATTTTTGTAGGGAGCATATTTTGTCACACGGCTCCTGCCAGTTCTTTGATTGTGGCACAGAATTTGGAGGGACAATTGGCTGCAGTATCTAGTTCTTCTTGGTAATAGCAGGCTTTCGCTTACCTAATCAGTTTGGTGCAGTGATTTCTGGCTGTTCTAAAGAGGTGCCAGTCTTCCTCTTTTTGGGATTTGCAGGCAGTTTTCCAGAGTTTATCCCTGGACAGTAGTGCAGCCTTGAGATCTTGAGTGAACCAACTGCATTTCCTAGCCTTTATGTGTATTTTTGACAGAGGCGCATGTAGATTCATGGCGTAGGTAATGTTTTCATGTAGTATAGAATATACAGTTTCCACTGTTTTAGCAAGGTAAAAACTCTGCCACAAGTGGGAGTTTTTTAGGTCTTAGAATCCAGGTGGATAATCAAGTATTCCACTTCCTTGAGGGAAACTGATGAGAATGTGAAATATTGACTAACAGAGCCAACATTTGGTGGGGTCATGCCAAGTTGGGAGTGCAGGCTACATGCAGGCAAGTTATTGAAGGCTAAGCCTGCTGTGGCGAAGTGCGTGTTGAATGCCTGCAGTATCTCTTTTTTGTCATTGATTACTGTATTGTCAGAGGTAATTTTTGTAGGGAGCATATTTTGTGACGTGGCTCCCGCCAGTTCTTTGATTGTGGCCCAGAATTTGGAGGGACAATTGGCTGCAGTATCTAGTTCTGCTTGTTAATAGCAGGCTTTAGCTTCCCTAATCAGTTTGGTGCAGCGATTTCTGGCTGTTCTAAAGAGGCGTCAATCTTCCTCTTTTTGGGATTTGCAGGCAGTTTTCCAGAGTTTATCCCTGGACAGTAGTGCAGCCTTGAGATCTTGAGTGAACCAACCCCATTTCCTAGCCTCTATGTGTATTTTTGACAGAGGCACATGTAGATTCATGGTGTAGGTAATGATTTCATGTAGCATAGAATATACAGTTTCCACTGTTTTAGCAAGGTAAAAATTCTGCCACAAGGGGGAGTGTTTTAGGTCAAGTAGGTACGCCTTTGGGTCAAATGACCTGGTTGACCTTTTGGTGGAGAATTTGGCTGTAGTTGGCACTTTGTTGGCTGCCCAAACTCCAGCTATTAGGCAATGGTCACTAATATCTGCGTCAAAGGTTCCAATGTGGGAGAAGGAATGGGGTTTATTCACAAGCAGGACATCCAGAAGGGTACTTTTGGCTGTATTCTTTTTGTTGATACAGGTGGGCTCTTCGTTGAGTAGGGTGAAACCAAGGAAGTTGCAGAAAGATTTAAGCATGTGACCGGCTTCTGACAACCAATCATAGTTTAGATCCCTGAGGATAATTGTTTCCAAGGGGCTAGTGTCCAAGATAGTTGTGAGACAGGACAAGAGCTGAGTACCGGCAGATGGTGATCTATAGCATCCTATGACTCGGAGTGCTAACGATGGGGATAGGGCAATTTTTATGTCCGGGCACTCAAATCCCACTACCAGTGAGTTAGAATTAAGTGTTGATGCCACAAATCTATCTTTGATGTAGATGGCGGCCCCACCTCCTCTGGATTGCCTATTGAATCTAAAGATCTGGTAGTTAGGTATATTAATCACGCTATTTGGCATAGAGGACTGTAGCCAGGATTCTGAGATAACAGGCACATCTGCATTGTATGGGCGGTCCAAGCCTGGATAAGGGTGAGCTTTTTCAGCAGGCTGCACACGTTAATGTGCATAAAAATAATACCTTTAAGAGATAGTGACTCAGAAGGGGAGGTATTCCAGTCTGCACCTCGGTACATATGTAGTTGCCTCCCTCCGTTATGCTTACTACCTATCTGGGTACTACCTAAGAGTAAGATAGCAAATTGCCACTTACCAAACTCCTCCACTAGGGTCACACCTAGTCTGGGGTTCAACCATGTTTCGATGAATTAACTGTCACCCACCAGCTTCCACTAGTAGGTTCATTTTCTATCTGTCTGTCTGTCTTATTCTTATGTTTGTTAACTGTTTAATTTTTGAAGTGGTATTCTCCAGTGTTTGCATTGCTGCCTGGGGTATTTGTACCTTTATTTGGGCTACCATACTGTTTCCTGCCTCTGCTCCTTTTATCGTAGAGTAATTTTGTTATAGGCATCTGCTCATCTGTGTCCATATGCACGGGACCCCTGTAGCTGGCCTTGTGCTCATTTTACTGTATATTGTAAGGAGTCTTTGAACTACCTGTAAAAGTAATTCTGGAACTCCACTTGGTAACCCCTTCACAGAGTTTTCACTCTCATGTATCCTTACCACTTATAACATGCAGTGTTACTTGGTTACTATGTTTTACAATTGTCCTTTATTTTGGGTACCACCTTAGGTCTTGGCTTTTTTTGTGCTGTTACCTACCATCTGACCTGATACAATCTGTCTATCCTGGTGTAATTTATTTTGCATCCTCCTCACCAGTAATGTTTCATCAAACCCTGGTCCATCAGCTGCCTGCTCGCATATACAGTACCTTCTGTCTGGAGCCTTCTAGCTAATATTAAAGGAATAATTCCTGGCAGGGTGGGTGTAATGCTGGGATAACATCCTGCCTCGGGTGGTTGGGCCCGTGGCCACTGACTGAGGGCATCCAACACCCGAGAAGGGATGTTATCCCAGCATAACACCCACCCTGGAGGGCATTATTCCTGTTATACAATGGCTTATTGTTTTATATGGAAAAAAAAAATTAAAGAATTTTTTTTAGTGTTTAAAAATATTTTTTTTAAGAGAAGATGCAAACAATCATTAATCTCAATCCTATCATTAGCAGGGATGTTATGCCAGGATAACATCCCTGTTGTCATGGCCAACTGACCAATCAGAAGCCAGGATTCTTTCTTGCCATTGTATAATGATGAGCTTACTACATGGGCTGCCCATTATCAATCCAACATACTCAGAATATCTGAGACATGATTTAAACCCTCTAGTCCTGATTCTGCCTGTTCTTTCTCCAGTTACAATCTCTTTTAGTTTGGTTTGCCTGGCACTAAGAGATGTGGAAGACTTCTATTATACTATTATACTATTTAAGCAATAATATCTGACAGAGTGGGTGGTATTGTGCTATACTGGACTGCCCCAGGGATGTAATGGCGCCCAGAGCCACAGGCGGAGGGTCCTATAGATCCTGGAAGGTCTGGTATAGCCCATACCACCCACCCTGAATGGTATTATTATGCTTAGAAAATGGGTTTGTAACTTACTAACAATACAGAATTATGAATAATGACTCTGAGACATAACAATTAAAATCTAACAGTATATTTATTGCCAGGAAAGAAAAAATAGTCCCTCTTGGTGAAACAAATACTAAAATAAAAAAAAAAAAGGATCTTGCACAAATGTTGCACATTCTGACAAAGGAAGTGAGCAAAATAACAACCTGAGCCACTACTTCTTGTATGTCACGAAGTTGATTGGTGCATAAAAGTTGCAATTCATTGGTTGGAAAGGATTTGTGGAGCTTGGCCATTGTGCCAGTGGTGTTGCTGTTGGGCAGGTGTTTGTTGTAGGGTTGCCTTGCACATTTTTTTGAGTTCTCCTTCCTTTTGTTCTTCACGCCCAGCCAGCATTGAGCTCCATTTATGTCTATCTAAGCTATTAGCTGACCAGTAGTTCACAAGGCTTGCTTCTGAGTGATGTTCAGTCAAACTTGTAATTTCACATGGTGCTAGACTGGCATTTTAGAACAGGTGCATAGCTGTGGCCCTTATACTGTGATTCATGTCATGAATGCTCAGGTTCATTTCCTTGCTCAGCTTCACCATTAGCCCACCTAGGTAGTTCTTCCCCATCGGCTCTCCTGAGTACCAGCACTGCTGCTTGTCTAGGTAGTCCTATGGGTGACGCAGAGGATGAAGTTAAATACTGGAGAATTCAGTGGTAGCTTTGATACATACATTTTAAAAGACATGACTGGGCACAGTGGATCCATGGGCTCTGTGTACATAAACCCTCTGTATTTCTCCTTATTAGGCTCCTGTGCATTCTTGTGATTTTTGGTACTCTCATTGTGGGTGAGAGTTATTGAGTCATTTCCATTTACATCTTGTTTTACTGCAAATGAGCTGACTTTCTGGTCATGATCCCCTCATGGCCTGATTTGGATGTCGAACCACACCTTCCTGACCAGTCCATGTGCAGTACTGGGGATCAGAGTACTGTAGGTGATGTTCTTAACTTTGTCAAGTCTGCATCATTTATGGCAGGGTAATGCTGTTTACACAGTGCTTTTAACATGCCGGTGAACACATAATTTGAAGGTTGGTATATAGGGTCACTGATTAAGCAGATTCTTCGGGCCACAGCTAGGGAAATAAGGTGACGGCTCTGGCCAGCAGGGAGTGAGCAGTACCCAGACACAGAATAACACTCTCCACTGGCTGTATGGACCTCAGCATAGAACTGCCTCAATAGATTGTTTAGGTCTTGAAGGGGCATGGTGCTCAAGTCAATGGCTATGTTTCTGGCACTTTCCCAATCTCTTTGTACTCTCGTGGGCCAAGTACTACTTTTCTTTGTGTTAGCCTCATCACTATCTGCTTCTATAGCATCAAGCTCATTTGAGCTTACAGTGATGTGTCTCCGGCAATTGACTGTGTCTGGTTTTTTTTGTAATCATTTGTACCTGCTGCTTGTCAGTGGCGGCAGTAGAGAAAAGATCATCAACATCCATGGTGTCCATGAAGTTGAATGCTACAGGAACTAGATCAGACATGCTGGGTTGACTTTCGTGACTCAGAAGTGGAAAAATTGCAGCTTGATCCTTTCTTTGACAATTCTTAGTTTAAACAGCTGCCTTTAACTGATAAACAATTGGTTAGTGTGGAACACTTGTCAGCTTGTGCTCACATGCATGCATTTCTTTTTTTATTTTATTTTATATTTACATTTCTTTTTTATTTCACCTACTTCATTTGCAGCCTTTCCTTATAATTCATCTCACAACCATTATGATAATTATTTATATTTACAACTCCAGTTTGATGATTTGTGTGTACGATGCAACCGAGGTGCATACCAAGGGTGGTACTTTGTTCGTTCTCTGTGCCGCAGATGGATGTACATCTGGGGTATGGAAAATTAAGCAAGTACTGCTCCTGAAATGCACATTGGAACTGTCTTAAATTAGACACAGTTGGCATTCCACTTCTATTTATCCTGTATTATACATTTATTACACTTATTACAGATGGATATTTATCCTTTGTACTGCACCAATGGTATAGGCTGCCCCACCCCCACCAACACAGATGCTTACACACATACACACACATACACACACACACACACACACTGTCATCTTTGTCCCTATGTCAAATCGGTGTGGTGTGGAAGGATGATAGATGGTACTGTACTTTGTTTTTGTTATTTACTGTATGATCATCTGTTTAGTGCAGATTTGAATTTCTGTAGTTACAATGCTTTTCTGGAATTAGCAAGCAGCATGCAGCTGGGAGAGGGTTTGTGCCTCAGATCAGGACAGCATATCGCGCACATAGGAGCATTGGCAGCTGTGACATCATGATTAAGGTTTTGGGTAAACACTGAATTGTATTGCGCTCTAAAACAAAGAACACAGTGAGATTACATGTCTGGTTGATCGGGGTGGTAGTGGCCTTGGGGATGGGGGGGGGCCTCACTGTCATTTAACAAGATTTAAAAACATGGTGGTGATAGCCACTTGAAGATGTGAGTGGTCCACTGACATTCAGAACTGTATAAGGCAATGGAGACTGGACTCGTTATTTGCCGGTCTCTGTTGTCTCATACTGGACAGGGTCATTGGTGATTTCAGCCAATCAGAGACACAGATTATAGAAACATAGAATTTGATGGCAGATAAGGACCGCTTGGCCCACCCAGTCTGCCCATTTCCCTACCTAATGGATAAGCTGCAGATCCTAGTTAACCAGCAGCCTACTTCTTCCTACCCCCACCCCCTAGAATTGCCTTATGACTGTCCCATGCATGCTTGAATTCCACCACTGTTTTTGACTCCACAACCTCTTCCGGAAGGCCATTCCATGCATCCATAACCCTCTCTGTGAAAAAATACTTCCTTAAATTTCCTCTGAGCCACCTCCCCCTCTATGTTCAAATTGTGCCCCCTTGTTCTTGCACACCTCTCTTTTTGAAAGATGCTACCCTCTTGGACTTTGTTGATTCCCTTGAGGTACTTGAATGTTTCAATCATGTCCCCCCTCTCCCTCCTTTCCTTGAAGCTATACATATGAGGTCCTTAAGTTTCTCTTCATATGTCTTCCGGTGCAGACCCTGCACCATTTTAGTTGCCCTCCTCTGGACAGCTTTCATCCTGTCTATGTCTTTGCGGAGATTGGGTCTCCAGAACTGCATGCAGTACTCCAGATGGGGTCTCACCAGCTGTCTGTACAGAGGGATAATAACTTCCTGTTTTCTACTGGTAATTCCTCTCCCTATGCATCACAGTATCCCCCCAGCCCTCCTTGCTTCCCTCTCACATTGCTTGCCCACCGTTAGGTCATCTGATATGACTACCCCCAGGTCCCTTTCCATTTTTGTTGTTATTAGTATCACCCCATTGTGTACTCTTCCCCTGGGTTTTTGTTTCCCAGGTGCATTACCTTGCACTTCTTAGCATTGAATCTAAGCTGCCATACATTTGACCATTCCTCTAACCTTGCCAAGTCCCTTCTCATCCTTTCCACCCCAACTTGTGCATCAACTCTGTTGCAGATCTTTGTGTCATCTGCAAAGAGACATACTTTTCCTTCCAGTCCCTCTGCAATGTCGCTTATAAAGACATTGAAGAGGACTGGTTCTAATACTGAACCCTGCAGTACCCCACTAGTAGCCCCCTTTTCTTCAGAGTGGACTATGTTTACTATTACTCTCTGTGTCCTATTCTCCAGCCAATTCTTTACCCAGGCTGTCATCTTGGGACCCACTCCCAGGCTGGCTAACTTGTATATTAATCTTTTGTGTGGGACTGTGTCAAATGCCTTGCTAAAGTCTAGGTAGGCCATGTCCACAGCCCCTCCCTGATCTACTACTTTGGTACCCAGTCAAAGAAATCTATCAGATTCGTCTGGCATGACCTTCCCACTGTGAATCCATGCTGCCTTGGATCCTGTGCCCCTCTGGCCTCTAGATACTCAACAGTTCTTTCCTTCAGAAGTGATTCCATCATTTTCCCTATCACTGAGGTTAAACTAACAGGTCTGTGGTTTCCTGCTTCTGCCTTGCTCCCACTTTTGTGAAGGGGAATCACATCTACCCTCCTCCAGTCCTCGAGTACCACCTCATCCTCCCATGATTTGTTAAAGAGGGTAGTCAGTGGTGTCACTAGTTCTACCCTTAGTTCTTTTAGAATTCTGGAATGAATCCCATCAGGCCCCATTGCTTTGTCCACCTTCAGTTTTAAGAGTTCTTTCAGAACCCTTTCTTCTGTAAATGGGCTGGTATCAACTTCTGTATCCAGAGTGTTTCTATTGTTTGTTTTAGGTACCTCCCCCTCTTCATTTGTAAATACTGAGCAAAAATATTTGTTTAGTATCTCTGCCTTTTCACAGTCACCCTCTGCCCCCCCCCTTATTAAGCCTCACTATCCCTCCCTTGGTCTTTCCTTCGCCCCTGATGTACCCATAAAGGTTTTATCCCTTCTGAACTGAGTTGGCTATCTTTTCCTCGGTTTGGGCCTTTGCTGTTCTGACTGCCTTCCCAGCTTCCTTTTGCTTTAACTGATACAGTTCTCTGTCCTGCTCCTTCTGTGATTCCTTGTACTTCCTGAATGCTTTCTTTTTCTCTTGAACATTCACTGCCACTTCCTTTGAGAACCATAGTGGTTTCTTACATAGTTTTGTTTATTTACTTCACACAAAGGCTTGTTACCTCTGTGATGGCAGTTTTATTATTCCCCATTGTTCTTCCACCCTCCTTCCTGCCCATTTGCTAGTGCATTCCTTAGGCACTCACCCATTTTGGCAAAGTCAGCCCTCCTAAAGTCCAGTACTTTTGCTTTTGTATGGCTTGACTCTATTGCTGTGTTTATTGTGAACCATACTGTTCGATGGTCGCTAGTTCCCAGATGGCTACCCACTTCTACATCTGTGATCCTCTCTCCATCTCCATTGAGAGAACCAGGTCTAAGATTGCTCCCTCTCGAGTGGGTTCCAATACTAGTTGTCTAAGGCAATCCCCCTGTAGGGCATCTAGAATAACCCCACTCTTCGGAGTGGCTGCTGCAATTGCACTCCTGTTAACATCTGGTATATTCAGATCACCCATCAGCAATATCTCCCCTTTTTCTGCCATTCTAAGTGTACTTTATATCATTTTATAATGTACTATAAGTGCCATCTCAGTGTCTCCACGTTCAAGTATAATAACATGTGTTTCCCCTTGCATGAAATTCCTGCATACTTTGCTGCTTTTCGGTAATTCCACTAATCTCCACCTGGTGTGTGCATACAAACCTCCTTCTACTGGTACTGTTGGCATAGCCTACTTAATTCTCTTACTCTCTCTCTCTCTCTCTCTCCCCCTCCCACTCTCTTTTCCCCCAGATCTCCAGCCCCATTCTCGGGCTTGTCAGCACTGCTGGAGTGGCCTTGGCTCGAGAAGCCAGCCGTGCACCCATATCAACCCAGCAGCCACCCAGGAGCTCCGCAAGCCGGGTAAGCCCACAGACCTGACTGGTGAATCCGGCAGAAGCTCTGATTGGCCAGTGCTCTCTGCTGCAGCCACTGACTGGACTGGGGATGTATGTTTCTGCCTCTGATTGGTCCGGCCATCCTCACAGTTTTCTGTGCTTTTCTGTGCTTTTTGGGGCCTCTGTGTCCATTGAAATGCAGTAGGAAAAGCCTTAGTTTTTCACCTGCCCAGCCCAACACGCTCTCTGGGGTTTACTATATAGCCATAAACCCCTCCCCAGTCGGTGGCACTTCCCTGTTCCATCGCCAATTGGGCCGCTTGCTAGTACCTCCCACTTCTTGGCCCTAGCTCATCTCTCAGCTCTGCCTCTTTCTATCCCTCCTCCATCCCCCTCTGTCTCTCTCTCTCTGCATCTCTACTTAACTCCCTAACCCCTCCTTTACATATCCCTCTAACACCTTCTCTGTTGGCCACCTTGCCTCCTGTGCCTCCCTTTCTTCCTGCCTATCATGTCCAGCCCCGGTTTAACTTTACTTACCCTCCTGGCATCTGTTCCTCTTTGCTACCTCCCTGTAGCTTATTACCCCACCCCTCCACTCAGTTATCAATTTGACTTGTTCCACTACCACCCATGCACTCTACAAGCCATATCATACACTCCCTCTCCACCCCCCATAAACCCTGAATGGCTAATTCCTGATACCCATAACAGTTGGCCGCTTACTATGTCAGCCCCCATCCCTCTCGTGTTACACAGAAAATCTCTCTGGGACCAGCTCCATCATCTTCCTTCACCCACCAATACAAAGCACACACGGAAACTCACTACCATGGACCTGTGTTGGTGCACCCTGAAACTACTGCTCCTCCTGCTACTCCTGCCAGGCAACATCCACCCTAACCATGGCCCAACTACTCACTGCTCAAACAACCAAGTTAAACACTCTGGGTCACTCTCCCTAGTTTCCATAAATATCTGCAGCCTTCTCCCGAAGCTTGCTGCCCTATAAATCTTCTCCTGCCAGTACAAACTGGATGTCATTGCTATTGTGGAAAGCTGGCTATCACCAAAAATCCCAGACAAAGCAATCGCTCTACCTGGCTACAATGTCTTCAGTCTAGATCGTAAGGCAAAAAAAGGAGGGGCATGTGCCATCTACCTTAAGGAGGCCCTCACGGGCCATCCCCTAGACACCCCCACTCCTGGACACATCTGCACAGATCCTTCCCATTCATATCTTCCTAGGAGCTCACAGAAAAGTCCTCAACCTCTCCCTCAGCCTCAGCCAGTTCCCTGACAGATGGAAATCAGCCACCATTACACCAATACATAAAACAGGAGATCGGACCAACTCTGGAAACTACTGACCGATCTCCATATTGCCCCCATTATCCAAGGCCATAGAATGGATAGTTGCTGACCAGCTCACTGATTATCTGGACAATCACAAAATCCTTTGTCTCCAACAACATGGTTTCAGGAAAGGGCACAGCACTACAACAGCCGTCCTGGAATTCACTGGAGCCATCCACAACTCACTGGATAATGGCCACCTAGCCGGTTCGGTCTTCATAGACCTAACTAAGGCCTTTGATACCGTTCACCACTGCCTGCTTCTGGAACAGCTACAAATTGCTGGGCTCTCCCTAGACTCTACAGCCTGGTTCAAAGGTTACCTGGAGAACAGATCACAAAGAGTGAAAATTGGAGGTGTCCTCTCCAAAGCATGAGCGGTCCACTGTGGAGTTCCCCAGGAATCCATACTGGGGCCCCTTCTCTTCAGCCTATTTCTAAATAACCTCCCCCATTCTTGCCCAGAACAACTCATCCTGTACACCGATGATGCTGTTATCCACGTCACCCATAAGGACCCACTATCCCTACAGTACAAGCTCCAACTCGGGTTCACATCCATAGAGAACTTGTTCAGCAAAAAAACACTCCTCCTTAACTTTAAAAAAAACAAAAGCCATGCTTTTCAGTAACTCACATAGCAAGAGCAGGCAGCATCCACTGACCATTACAAATCACCTTGGGGTACCTATTGAAGAGGTGCCCTCATTTAAATATCTCGGAATCTCTCTTGACAATAACTTGTCCTATGGAGCCCATGTAGACAGCATAGCCAAGGAGGCTAACATGCAACTTGGTCTCCTCTACAGGCATAGGGCACACCTAACGCCTGAAGCCCTCAGGATCGCTGTCCAAAGCTCAGTAGTCTCCGTCATCGACTATGGCCTCTTAATCTATGGTTCTGCCACCTCAACAGCCCTCAGATGCATCACAACCACTCTAAACAAAGCATGTTGTCTCATAACTGGTGCCCATCGCCTTACACACACCTGCGACCTCTACGCCCAAACTGGCTGG
This sequence comes from Neoceratodus forsteri, assembly GCA_016271365.2. NCBI lineage: Eukaryota > Metazoa > Chordata > Ceratodontiformes > Ceratodontidae > Neoceratodus > Neoceratodus forsteri. The sequence goes on along the minus strand of CM028130.1, from coordinate 1,374,555,248 downwards.
CTGAATCTATCAAACCGGATTAAATACCAAACCTGTATTATGGCAAAGAAGATAACCCTGGGATTTGCTCTCCCTGGTGTTCAAGCCCTCCACAGCCCTAGTCGAAACCTCCGCCATACCAGGGGATCTAACTCTCACCTGCTGGTGATTCCTAGATGCCGTACCTCGATGGGCCAACGATCACTTGCCTACAGGGTGCCAAGCTGGTTAAATAATCTCAACAGGGAAATCTCTGCCACCCCCAAGCTTGGTCCCTTCAAAACTAGGCTCCATCTCTCTCTCTCTCTCTCTCTCTCTGCCTCCAGTACCTGTGACTGCCACGCCCTGCCAGCCTAACTGCTGCCTCTATCTTGCCTCAGCATCACAACAAGCACTTTCCAGCTCTACCCTCCTCCACCCTTTCTCCCCCCCCACCCTTTGCCTGAACTTCTCTATGTGTTGATAATGCCTTTTGGCAGCTGATACCCTCCTCGTGTCCTAACCATGTCTTTCAATACTGTTGCACACCAATGCTCATGAATGCCAATGCTCTACCAAAAATGTATGCATCTTCTCTTATATCTGATTGTGAAGCTGTTAAACCTGTTAGTAATTACTGTACATGTTCTTGCCACAATTGTTGACATCCACCACTAGAAACTGCTTGTAAACCTGAATAACCTGTTATTTCTGCCAAACTTTCTGCTATACCGCTTACATTTGTGTTGTACCATTTGCTGTTGTAACATTGTTGTGCTGTGCTCAGTCTGACGTAGAACCTTTGTAAAAAAGCCTTGGCACAAAGGTACTTGTAAACCTAGAATTAAATAAATAAATAAATAATTGATTAAGTAAGTACCATGGTAGGCTCAAATTAATTATTTTTTGATAGGAGACTTTCATTTTAACTGGTCAGTGGGTACTTCTAAAGTCTAGACTCCATTGTGAGCAAACTTAGCCTAGTCTTGCCCAATTAATCTCCAATCCTCCAATCCTGTGAGACTCCAATATTGTAATTGAGTGGATGTTGTCTACCAGAGCTGATAAGATCCAGTAAGTGTGCACCTTTCCTGATGCATTCAGTTACCACTCTCCCACCTTTTGTATTTGTATAATTAGGTTACCTAAAGTTCTTCCTAAAGTCATCTCTCTTTGTGACTTTTCTTAATTTGATTACAAAGGGTTCTTTACTGAAGTGACCTGCTTAGATTGTTTTTTCCTGCCTCAGATGTTTCCTTGTCTCTGTTCTTCTTCCTTTCCTGGTGACCTCCTTACAAGATGTGTTTGCTCCTATCATTAAAAGGAAAATTAGAGGCACGGCTAAGAAATGGCTTTATAGTGACTGCCTCGCCTTGATGAAAGTCTGTGACTGGAGTTGGTATACTTACACATCCTCCTTAAATCTGAGTGACTGGATGGAGTACAGGAGGCTTAGAAACTTATACAACAGTGTCCTCCATATGGCCAAAAATATTTATTGCAGGAGTTTGCTCATGTCTGCTGTCTCTGACCCTCGCTTTGTCTGGAAGACTACAAAAAGCCTTAGTGGGTACACTGCTACAGGTAATTACTCTATCAATAATCTTCTCATCAAGAATATTAACTGTAGTAGCCCCATCAAGATTGCTGATGCCTTCAACAATTACTTCACCACCTTCTTGGTTATGTCTAATCATTTTCCAGCCAGTCTGACACATGTCCTCATGATCCCTCCTCTCTCTGCCACTTTAACTCCCCCCATCTGTCTAAATACTGTCACTGTACAAGAAGTCTCTCATCCTTTATGTAACCTCATGTCCTTTTTTAGTGCTGAAGTTGATGCCTTGGAACCAAAGATCCTATCTATTGGTGCCGCTCTTCCTGCTCTGCCTTTACCTTGATATTTAGCAATCCTTGTCATCTGACACTATCCCTATTCTAGGATAAGTTGCTCGGATGGTCCCAGTCATAAAAGAAAAAGTCCCTAGACTTGTTGAGAACTACCACCCTATACCTATCCTTTCTACACCAAGTTAGCCTTTAGAGATTGTTGTTGCTACTCAGTTTACTGATTACTTATTCACAGTAATTTTAATCTCCTGGTCCCAGAATAGCATGGATTTCACAAAGGCCCTAGAACAACCACAGTCCTCCTCAGACTAAAAATGACATTAACTTTGCAATGGACCAGGGGAAGCTGACTCAGGTTGTCTTTGTTAACATGTCAAAAGCTTTTGACCTGGTTAATCACCAGCAAATGTGCATCAAACAGTTTGCAGTAGGTCTTTCAACCCAGGCTGTACATTATTTAGCTAACTATCTTTCCACAGACACCAACATATAAAATGTAGTCAAACATTTTCTTCTTGTGCACCTACTGAGCTTGATAGATCACAAGGTTCCATTCTTGGGCTGTTGCAGTTCTCCCTCTGTTTATTAATAACTTCCCATGGAAAACCAAACTTTATTCCACCCATATGTATGCTGATGATCTAGCCCTTGTCTTTAGCTCCAAAAATATTATGAACATACAAATTAGCCAGCAGAAACAGGCCACATGGTCTATCAAGTCTGCTCGAATGTGCAGGTAGCAACTTACTTTGCAGCTGCCCCTCCCCCTTCCACTTCACAATAACCCCCTCACCCTGTCCCATCCCCTTTTAAATACCCCCCTCTGCCTTACAGGATACCACCTCCCCTGGCAAAGTGTTCCAATCTGCCATGACCCTCTCTGTGAAAAAGTGTCTCCTCATTTCCCCTCCTATATCTTCCACCCTCCAATCTCAGACCATGACATATCATGTCCCTCCCCTTCAACTTAAATATCCCTTTTGTTCCTGTCTTGTTAATCCCCTTTAAGAACTTAAAGGTCTCGCTCATATCCCCACAATCCCTCCCCTCCTGCAAGGAGTACATATTCAACTCCCTCAGCCCCTCCTGTCCCACAGTCCCTAGATCATCTTAATTGCTCTGTGCTGTACCCCTTCCAGAAATCTGATATCCTTTGTTAGATATGGATGCCAGTACTGCATGCAGTACTCCAGGTGTGGCCTGACCAGTGACCTTTAGGGATGCATGATCACCTCCCTGTTCCTAGAGGAGATTCCTCTTGCAGTACACCCCAGCATTCTGTTGGCCTTTGCTGCCACCTTCCTGCACTGCTCAGAGTTGTTCATCTTCTCCGTTACAACCATGCCAAGATCATTTTCCTCCTTGGTGGTTCCTAGCTGTACTCCACCCAGCTGGTAATGCCTTCCTGGGTTCTTTGCTCCAAAGTGCAGTACCTTTCACTTTTTCGCATTGAACCCCAGCTGTCATGCTTCCCACCACCCCTACAGTTTAGTCAGGTCATTCTGCACTCTCTGCAATCCTTCTGTATCATTCACCAACACCCCAACTTGGCATCATCAGTGAAGAGGCTAATCTTATTCCTGATGCCATGCGAGATGTCTACAATGAATAACCCAAACACTACTAGCCCCAGAACTAATCCCTGTGGCACCTCACTCAACATCACACTTGGAGACAAAAGCTCCCCCCATCACTACCCTCTGCTGTCTTTCCTGTAGCCAATTCTTGATCCAGTTAACCATCTTAGTCCCCACCCCCACATATCTCAATTCCCCCCAAACTCCCATGCGCCAGCGAATCAATGGCCTTGCTGAATTCCAAAAATAGAACATCCACCATTTTATCTTTGTTCAATTCCCTCATTACCCAGTCATAATACTTAATTAGGTTCATCTGACAGGACCTTCCTGCGACAAAACCAATTTTAATGGCGATGGCCATCCTGGAGTCCATCATCCTCCAGAAATGTCACCAGCCTCTCCTTCAGTATTATCTCTATCGGCTTCCCCAGGATGGATGTTAGGCTTACAGGTCTGCAATTGCCTGGCTCATCTTTAGGGCTACTTTTATGAAGGGGCACCACGTGGGCCATCCTCCAGTCCTGTGGCACACACCCTGTGTCCAGGGAGGTATTGAACAGGTCCACCAGCATCCAAGCCAGTACCTCTGCCAGTTCCCTCAGTAACCTGAGATGTACACCATCCGGTCCTGGTGCCTTATCTACCCTCAAAGCCCTCAGACCCTCCAGTACCCTACCTTCAGTGATTACCCTGTCTGTCATCCCCTCCCACCCTTACCACCCCCCCCACATACTCTGGTAGCTGCCTTCCCTTCTCCCTCTTGAATACTTAACAGAAGTACTCATTTAGTCCTTCTGCCTGTTCTGTTCCTTTCTCTGCCCACCCTCCATCCTTCTTGATCCTCACTATCTAGTCCTTGGAGCTCCTTCTCTCCTGCATATATCAGAAGAAGTCATTTTATCTGTCCTTGATCCCCAGAGCCAGCCTCAGTTCCCTGGAGGCTTTGGCTGCCCTAACACTCCTGGCAACTTCATTGGACTTCTTCAAATACTTCTCCCTATCCTTCCTCTTCCTGGATTTCTTGTATCTACTAAATGATTTTCTCACTATCTCCTTATCTAAAACTTCCTTACTCAACCAGCTCAGCTTCTTAGCCCTTCCCTTCTTGCTTTGTACTTTGGTGCAGGTCCCAGTAGCCTTCACAAACCCCATTTTGATTTTCTCCCATTTCTGATTTGCATCCCAGTGTGGTTGAATTCCTGCCAGGTGCCCCCCTAAGATCTCACCCTTTCACCTGAAATCAGCCTGTCTGAAGTTAACCACTTTGGTCCCTGTACCCACCACCTCCCTGCCCATGTTGAGCATGCACCACAAGTATTGGTGGTCATTCCCTGCCAGTGGGTCCACCACCCCCGCATCCCTCACAGCCTCTCCATTGGATAGAACTAGATCCAGTGTATTACCCAAACTAGTCAGCTCGGTCACCAACTGTGCTAGGAAGCAGTCCTGGAATGTTTCCAGGAGTATCTGTACCCTGACACTCGATGTGGTTGGGGTACCCCAATCCACACCTGGCAGATTGAAGTCCCCCATGATCACTGTGTTACCCTTCCCACACACCTTCCTAAATTGCTCTGCAAGCTCCTTATCCAAGTCCTCCTCCTGAGCCGGTGGTCTATACACCACCCCCATCCTGAGAGTCCTATTTCTCGTATCCTGGAACTGCAACCACAAGGCCTCAGTTCTATCCTCCTCCCCCTTTTCCCTTGCAGACTTTATCCCTCCCTCACATAAATCGCCACCCCCCTTCCCCCTGCCCTTATCCTTCCTTTAGATCCTATACACTGGTATCATTAGGTCCCAGTTCTGGTATTGGTTGGCCCATGTTTCAGTGATGGCCACTATGTCCTCCACCCTCCCCACCAATAGAGCCTGAAGTTCTGCAGTTTTGTATCCCAGGCTTCTAGCATTCACAGAGACAACCCTCCAAGTTGATCCCCCTTCCTTCTTTACCCCTTATCCTGCCCTTCTTAACCCCCTCCATTGACTCCACCCTGGATTCAACCTTTTTCGTATGGGGGTAGGCTCCATACGCTCCCCTCTTCGGAGACATTACTTTCTAGCTGCCCACTCACTAACCCCCATCTAGTTTAAATTAACCTTTATCCCTATGTACTCCTCCATCCCCTGTTTTAACACCCACTGCCCCTCCCTGCTCAAGTGTAATCGGTCCCCTGTGAATAGATCACTATTGTCCCAGACCCTGCCCTAGCTTCCTGCTATCCCATACCTCTTAGATTGACACCATTCCCTCAGCCAGGTGTTGAACTCATCAATCCTACCCTTCCTTGGTGTACTTGTGCAAGGCACTGGTAGTATCTCAGAGAAGGTCACTGATCCCTCAACCTCTTCACACAACCTCCCCATTTCCTCGAACCTCTCCCTTACCACCTCCACTGTTTCACCTGCCAAGCTGTTCTTCCCCAAGTGCACCACAACATGTGATTTCAGCCTATCCCTTCTTTCACACTTTAGAATAGACTGTCCTGCCCTACCTGCTGTCATCCCAGGTTCTGACTCCACCCATATGTGACTATGCTGTCCCCCTTTACTTCCCCATCTGATCCCTTCAGTATGGAGTCTCCCAGCACCAGTACACTCCCTTCCTTCCTCCTTTCTCCTCCCTTCCCTTCCCTTTCTCCTTGTTACTGCTTTGAGATAACGCTCTGGCCTGTTCATCTCAACCCTACCCCCACCCTGCACTACTGTGCTGTGTCACAGTCATTAATCAGTGTGCTGCCTCAGTCCCCTGCCCTTGTGTTGCCCCATCCCAAAGTGCCATCCCTGTCTGACTTGTCCCCTACCACCCCAAAGCTCTATCCCCATCCCCATCCCAGTCTTCCCTCCACTTCGCCCAAGGTCCCCTCCACCCTTCCCTTACCACTGAAGTGTTTCCCACGACCACCCTTCCCCTTAAACTTGTCCACCTCCTTTGGCCCAGTGTTGTCTCCTATGCATTTGCTCCCCCTTCCTACTCCTGCCCCCTCACAACTATCCCTGTCCTCCTGTCCCCTAACTCTACCTTCTTCACCTTCCTGTTTACCTGTGTCCCTTGCTTGCCTCCTGCCTTCCCTTCTGCTACCTTCTTGCCCCTTTTCTACCCTTGCTCTACTCCCTTGCCTCTCTGCACTCCCTGCATCTTCTGAGTCCCCTCCTTGTTCATCTCCCCTTCCACTCTCCTCTCTGTGCTTTTAATCCTTTCCCCCAAGCCTCCCCATCTTCCCCCTCTTCTTCACCCACCTTCCTACCCCTGCTTCTATCTCTCTCTCTCTTCCCTTCTGCCCAACCCTGTTCCCTGGTTTACTTGCTGTTGCCCCAGATCCTTTTTGAACTCCCTTCCCAATTCTGTCTGCCAGAAGTGTGTACCTATTGGATACTGCAATACCCCCCCACTGAGTGTTTCATTTCCACCTGCTGAGGTATGTGCCCTTTCTTGAGACCATCGAGTCCCACTACCCTGACACTTCACCTCTTGCCAGCCATTACTCCCCCCACCGCTGAATCTGGGGCCCTTTCCTCCCTGACCCTCACTGTCCTGTCCCTTCACTCAATGTCCCCCAGCTGGTCTCCTCCCTCCCTCTTCCCCTACACCAGCCTTCCACAACCCCCAGTTACCGTTATAGCTGCAGTTTCCCCCTCCCTTCCCATGTCCTTCTGCTTCCTCACCATTTCACGCCTCTGATTGCTAATTTCCACTTCCAGTTGCCCCAGTCTGATACATATCAGGCAGCACCCCATTCTCCACAGTGTTTCCATGAACATTGTTGCCACACACCCGTTGCACCCCACTATCTGACCCCTCTCCTGCCTTCCCCCAGAACCGTTCTTCTCATCCTAAAAGACCCTTGCTCCTGCTCTCTCCACTGTCCTGAGTAGTTCTTTATAATCCTAGCTTCAGTGCCTCTCTCTCCTTTCTTACTGCTTAACACACTTTCTATACTTGTTCCCTTATTTAAAATGCTCTGTCTTAGTTAGCTGTTACATATATGTAGCACTCTGGACACAGATCATCAATCAATCAATCAATCAATCAAAATCTTTATTTAATCAGGCAAACATCATTGAGCATAGCTCATTTACAAGATGGACCTGAGTGGTCAAGAAGTGCAAGTGTTATTACATTGACAAGGGTAGCATAAACAGTAATACAATGACAGGGGTAACATAAATAGTAATACAATGACATAAGTGCTAATATATAACAATATACATATGTACACGGCACATTAAAACTTTTAATCTGTGAGACAGAAGGCAATGGGCACATCAGGAGTAATATGTAGATTATAGGACCTAGCAGGCATTTTGAGGTGAATCTTGGGACTGGAAGCGGAGTTTTATCAGCATATAGGAACATGAAAAAAAAAGGGGGTAGGTAGTGCCGGGTTTAGGCCTTGTGGAAGCAGTTGCAGAGTTCTGGGAATAGGGTGGTGAATAATCTTTGAAGGATATTAAGGGTAGGAGGTTATTTAGCTTCATGGTTTTGGAGTGAATTCCAACAATTGCTAGTGAGTAGCTGATAGCAGCCCTCCCAAACTGGGTGCAGACATTGGGGACCTTAAGAATGATAATTTTGCTGATCCTTAGGTTGTATGGCCTAGAAGTAATATGAGTAAAACAGTCTGAGATATGGGTAGGTAGCTTGCCTGATAAGGCTTTGAATATCAAATTGCAGCATTCCTATTTCTTCTGTGTTGTAATGATGTCCAGTTAACTGCCTTATAAAGGGAGCAATGATGGGTGCTGAAGGGAAGGTCAGTAATGAATCTGATGGACCTGTGGTATAGGGTGTCCAGTTTATTTAAGAGGGGGAGTGAACAATGTCCATACAGAAAGTCAGCATAGTCAATGAGGGATAGGAATGAAGCCTGGTTTAATCTTTTTTTGGAGTCTCTGTTGAGGTAGTGCTTTATTCTAAAAAATAAACCAAGCCTTTGTCTCAGTTTCTTTAGTAGCTCCTAAATATGGACAGAATAGTCAAGCTTGTTATCAATCCAGACTCCAAGGTATTTGAAGTTATCAATGAATTCCAGCTTCTCTCCAAGTAAGGTGGTTAGTTGTAGGGTGGTGGATGGTGGGGTAGTGGCAGAGCAACTCTTTGAGGTAAAGAACATAGCTTTTGTTTTTTTGGCATTTAGAAGTAGTTTTTTATCCAGTAGGTTGTGTTGTAGGATGGAAAATTCAGATTGTAGCAGTTCACAGGCTTTAGATAATGAAGGATTGCTAACATATAATACAGTATCATCAGCAAACAGATGGATGTTGGATTGAGTGAGGTTAGCATCAATATTATTAATATAGATGGCAAAGAGGATGGGGCCAAGAATAGAGCCTTGCAGTACACCTCTTAACAGTGGTTTTAAGGTGGATAGGTAATTTCCATCTTTTACCAGTTGTGACCTATCTGATAGATAGCACTTGAACCAATTGAGTGAAGGGGAATCCAACCCTAGTGAGCCAAGGGAGGTGATTAATGATTCATGATCCACTGTGTCAAATGCTTTGCTCAAATCCAGGAACACAGCACAGGTACTGTTCTTCTTATCCATAGCAATCTGCCAGTCATTGGTTACTTTGGCTAGGGCCGAAATGGTGCTATGCCTTGATCTAAATCCTGATTGTGCTGTATTTAGGAGGTTATTGTTATCCAGGTAGTCCTTAATTGTGAGTTTACTAACTTTTCGAGCATCTTGGATAGAACTGATAGGATGGAAATGGGCCTGTAATTATTGAGGTCCATGGATCACCAGATTTGAGTAAAGGAACTACTTGAGCTGTTTTCCAAGTGGAGGAATGGATCCAGTGGTGAGGAAAGATTGAAGAGATGAGTGAGGGGGGCAGATAAGACTTGAGATGCAATCTTGAGGAAGTAGGGGTCCAGGAGTCTGTACCTGCACTTTTGAAGTATCTAAATTGGAGAGGAGATCTTCCACTTCTTTCAAGGATATTGGGTTGAAGGAGAAGGTTGATGTAGCCTTTGACCCACGGTGGATTGAAGGTTAAAGGAAGCTCTCAGGAGATTTGCAGGTGAAGAGTCAAATGCTAGTCCAGCTGTGGTGAAGTGGTCATTGAAGGTATTTAGGATTTCTTGTTTGTCCGTAATTTCTGTGTTATTTAGTAGCAGTTTGCAGGTTAAGGCAGGAGTAGAGTTTTGGCCCAAGATACCCTTTATAGTTCCCCAGAGCCTGGTTGGGTTATTGTAGGAGGCATCCAATTCAGCTCTATAATAGGCAGCTTTGGCAGATCTTATTTGTGTTGTACATGAATTTCTTGCTTTTCTGAAATTTAGCCAGTCTCTGGAATCCTTAGTTTTTCTTGCCTTTTCACAGTTTGTCTCTGGCTAGCAAGGCTGTTTTAAGATCAGTGGTGAACCAGGGCAGGACCTTGCTTTAGTTCTGATATTGGTGAATGGTGCATGAATATTGAAAGCATTAGTGATAATGTCCTTTAAGATCTGGAGAGCTGTTTCCACTGAGGTTGTAAGGTAGAAATCTTGCCAATATATTGTGTTACTCAGGTCATGGAGGTATCCTGGTATGTTGAACTTTTTTTGACCTTTTGAGGACAAATTCAGCAGGGTTGGGTGGTTTGAGTGAAGATCTTATGCCAGCTATGGGACAATGGTCACTTACATCATTCGGTAGTACTCCTGCATGCGTATATAAGTGAGGCTTGTTTACCAACATAATATCCAGGAGTGAGCTGTTGCTAGAATTTTTAGGTTAACCCTGGTTGGGTCTTTAATTAGCTGTGTAAAGCCATAGGTGTCACAAAGGTTACCAATGGTGCAGATGCATTAGATAGCCAGTTTAAATTCAAATCACCAAGGATGATGGTATCTTCAGGGCCTAGATTGGTTATTGACCCCAGGTGAGATAGTAATTTGAGGCCTGCTGAGGGGGCCTATAGCAGCCAATCAATTTAAATGAAGACAAGTTAGGAAGGATATTTTGATTGACAAACATTCAAATTCCTTTGGTTTGGATGTGTTGATGAGGCAGGTAGCAGAGATGGTGTCCTTAATGTATATGGCCACCCCACCACCCCTGGAAGGGCGATCTGCTCTGAAGAGCTGATAGTTGGTAAGGTTTACAACACTGTCTTTGGTCGAAGGTCTGAGCCAAGATTCAGAGATGACCAGAAAGTCAGGCAGGGTATGTGCCACCCAGGCCTGAATTATGGAGAATTTTTTTAAGAGGCTGCAGGCATTGAAGTGTAGGAAGCTTAGTCCATTTATAGAGGATAGATCAGCAGGGGAAAATAAACTTTCAATGGGGCCAGGATTTATTTCAATGGTTCCAAAACAGATCAGAAGGTAGAAGATTAATTTGAGGAGGGCACCAAGGGACAGGGATAGTGAGTGGTCAGAGCGTTTCCTCCTAATCCTGGGTGCCTGCTGTGAGATGAGTGATGGTCCTGGTATATAGGTGCGAATTTTATCATAGCATAATAATTTAATGGACAGGCATAGTGGGTTAATAAAAAGCCATGATACAAGTAAGGTGCCAGGGCTGTGCTGAATTGTTAGGGTGGCCTTATGTGGGATATCCCAGAGGTTGCATTGTAAACGTGGTTCGGGGTGAATAAGGAATCCGTGGTTGGCCATTGTGGATAGCAGAAGTGGGCAGGTCATATTAACTGAGTTATTTATCTTGACACTGGGCATAACATTAATATCATAAGGGATTGGGTGAGATGCGAGGCTCAGGAGCAAAAGGAAGCAAAGTAGCATTGTGGAGGTTAGGTATGGGTTAAGGGAGGAAGGGAAAGGGATGTGGGCGTGGATTAAGAAATGGCGGGAGAAAGTGTATAAAAGGAATCAACCAGGAGGGGAGGGGGCGGGCAAAAATTTTGCGGCTTTGCCCGTACCTTTCTGCCTGCTTCTCCCGGCCTCCTGGAACCCTTGGTCGGCTGCACAGGTGCCGCCGACCCGCTGACGGCTCGGAGCCCCTCCACTCCCTGGACCTCGAGGGCTGCGCCTTCTACAAGGTGGGGGACAGAGGAGAAGGCAGTCAGCAGGGTACCTTTATTGCAGTAATCTGCAATAAGGTGCTAAAACTTAAGATTTGCACAACAATAGACTGGGAGGGTATGGGGGTTAGGCGCCTCAGCGTCTAGCCCACACAGCATTTCAAAAGACTGTAACACTTATTTTAAAATACAGAAAAACAGCCCATAAATCAGGCACAAAGTAAGAGAAAACAGCACTTTTTATGAGGAATTCAAAATAATTTAAAGAAAAGCAGAAATCCCGGCCAGAATAGTGCAGCAAACCCCAGTTTAAGTCTATGGGGAAGGCGCACCAATCGGAAGCAAGGCACAGACTGCGGTCGCTTTCCGATTGGTTTGCAGCTTTGCCCGTACCTTTCTGCCTGCTTCTCCTGGCCTCCTGGAACCCTTGGTCGGCTGCACAGGTGCCGCCGACCCGCTGGCAGCTCGGAGCCCCTCCGCTCCCTGGACCTCGAGGGCTGCGCCTTCTACAAGGTGGGGGACAGAGGAGAAGGCAGTCAGCAGGGTACCTTTATTGCAGTAATCTGCAATAAGGTGCTAAAACTTAAGATTTGCACAACAATAGACTGGGAGGGTATGGGGGGTTACTCAGTGTCTAGCCCACACAGCATTTCAAAAGACTGTAACACTTATTTTAAAATACAGAAAAACAGCCCATAAATCAGGCACAAAGTAAGAGAAAACAGCACTTTTTATGAGGAATTCAAAATAATTTAAAGAAAAGCAGAAATCCTGGCCAGAATAGTGCAGCAAACCCCAGTTTAAGTCTATGGGGAAGGCGCACCAATCGGAAGCAAGGCACAGACTGCGGTCGCTTTCGATTGGTTTGCGGCTTTGCCCGTACCTTTCTGCCTGCTTCTCCCGGCCTCCTGGAACCCTTGGTCGGCTGCACAGGTGCCGCCGACCCGCTGGCGGCTCGGAACCCCTCCGCCTCCTGGACCCCGAGGCTGCACCTTCTTTCTGCCTGCTTCTCCTGCCTCCTTGAACTCTGGTCGGCTGCACAGGTGCCGCCGACCCGCTGGCAGCTCAGAGCCCCTCCGCTCCCTGGACCTCGAGGGCTGCGCCTTCTTTCTGCCTGCTTCTCCCGGCCTCCTGGAACCCTTGGTCGGCTGCACAGGTGCCGCCGACCCACTGGCAGCTCGGAGCCCCTCCGCTTCCTGGACCTCGAGGGCTGCGCCTTCCTTCTGCCTGCTTCTCCCGGCCTCCTGGAACCCTTGGTCGGCTGCACAGGTGCCGCCGACCCACTGGCAGGCTCGGAGCCCCTCCGCTCCCTGGACCTCGAGGGCTGCGCCTTCTTTCTGCCTGCTTCTCCCGGCCTCCTGGAACCCTTGGTCGGCTGCACAGGTGCCGCCGACCCGCTGGCAGCTCGGAGCCCCTCCGCTCCCTGGACCTCGAGGGCTGCGCCTTCTTTCTGCCTGCTTCTCCCGGCCTCCTGGAACCCTTGGTCGGCTGCACAGGTGCCGCCGACCCGCTGGCAGCTCGGAGCCCCTTCGCTCCCTGGACCTCGAGGGCTGCGCCTTCTTTCTGCCTGCTTCTCCTGGCCTCCTGGAACCCTTGGTCGGCACAGGTGCCGATCATGCACTTTTCACTTTTTGACAATGGCCTGCTAAAATGCACTTTGTACACAATTTATATACTTCTTCACTATATTTGAAATGACCTGCCTCACTTAGCTGTTCACAACATGCCACCAACTGTCCTTTTTTCCTTCTGTGCCACAATTACACAAATAAATTGTCTCACCAGACAGTTCATATCAATTCTTGTCTGTAGTGACCAGCTCTTCCTTGCCCAGTTCCTTATCTTTGCCCCACTGCTCCTCCCTCTCTGAAGCTGCCCAGTGCAATCAGCTTCTTGAGTATTTAAGAAGCCATTGTGGGGGTTGGGGGCTTCCTTGTCCCGATCTGGATCCTGCAGTGAGCGGCGGGCTCTGGCCTTTATGGCCCATCCACTTCATTAATTCCTTTAACTAAGGTTAAATACTGGCTCTCAGCATATCCAGTTTTGAGTTATCAAAAACAGATTGGTTCTGAACTCTAAAAAGACTCAAGTTATGCTCTTTGGCTCTCTCGCACAAAGCTGAGTTCAGGACTAGCAAGACTTATGCCCCCTCCCTTCATTTCACTGTTCTACCTGGCCACCCACTCCTGATCACTGGAGGTCCATAGTTGAGCCCATAGCGCTGCCAGCCAATGAGGTGCATTGTGAGTGGGTCAAGGAATCAAGTGGCAATTTTGAATTGAAACTCCACGACTGCATTCCATTTGCCATTTCAACAATTTTTTTTTGCTGCGAGCAGCTCAGGACTGAACTTTCCTTGGCATTTCAACAATCTTTTTGTCACAAGCTGCTCACTGTGCATGGGAGCGGAGGTTGTGACTAGCAAGACTTCCACCTCCTCCCCTCCATTTCACCATACTACTTGCCCAGACACCCCCGACCATTAGAGCCCCACCCGTAAGTTCATTTGTGCTGCCAGCCAATACGGCGCACTGTGGCCAGGGCAAGGTATCGAGCTTCAATTTCAAATTCAAACTCCAAGGCTACACCCCCCCTCAATATTTCAGTAATCCTTTTTACCGCAAGCTGTTCACTTTGCATGGGAGCAGAGGTCGGGACTAGCAAAACTCCCATCTCCTCCCCTCCATTTCACCAGACTACCCATGTACCTGCCCAGTTGCTCCCAACAACTGGGGCCCCTCAACTAAGCTCATAGCACCACCAGCCAATCAGGAACCTTGTAGATGGAACTAACTTTCCTTCTTTGTTGAACTCTTGCAGTCAGGTGGACCTCCATTTAGCAGAGCAGATTTCTAAGGGCCTCAGGAATAAGGGCATCTAAGAAGTTTGCCTGGAGTCAGTCTGAGGTCAGCCATCAGCCAGCCATGCTGCTCCACTGACTCACTAGCCATGACTCTTTTCACTCCCTGGTGCTCTAAGGACCTTGGACTCCAGTCCTTTTCCTAAGGTGACTGTTACATTGTTTTTATATACTATACTATATTCTCAGCCTTACCCTATCTGGGTTTAACCACCATACTGGCTCTGTGCTCTCCATATTATGTCTAATTATCACAGTTTGTTAACTGCATGCATTATTTTAGTCTGTCTTGTTGCCTATTTTTGCACTACTCCTAGAATACACCCCATTTAGGTACAGTTAACATTGATGCCAAGCTGTGCCTACCTGCATGTTCCTTAGTTTCCCAATTTAGATAGTATACCATGATAATAGTGAACACCTATGGGCAACAGTCTAGACAGCAACCCATATGAGGGTGCTATCAACATGGGTGACCATACCAGGATGGCTACAGTTGCGATGGTGAGGGTAGGGTGAGTGACAGGAAGGGATGTCTAGCAATGGGAAGTGGAGGGCTAGGGAAGAGGGTTGTAACCCTCTAGTGTGCCTCCTTTGCTGAGCCAACCATGTGGTGTGGAGGGTAGGGTGGTTGGCTCTGATGGAGCAGTTCCTGGGTTTAGGACTTGGGGCGGGTAATATTTTGCAAAGTCCCGCAGCTGCAGGATTTAATTTTTTTTTAAACTGGGCTGTCCCCCACAACATGTATCCCTGGGTTGAGAATCTTTATATAGGTGCGGGGCACACGCATGCACAGTTATCCCAGTCACCTTTAAGTGCTTATTGCTGAGTTTGTTTTCGGTGATAATGCACTCGCAGTAACAGCAATCACCTTTTGGCAATCACTATTATCGCATAGGACCATTTAGATTAGACATTATCAGATTCTTCTTGCCTAGTCCTGTGTTTATTTTTTTATATTCTTATCCAGCATGCATGAACCACTGCTTATCTATTTGTTTTTCCTAGATTTAGATTTCACATAACGGTAATCCAAATTAATTATTTTACCTGCCCTAAGCTTCCAGTGTATTTGCTGCTTTACCAGTATAAATTTGCTCATTTTTGGTTAATCCAATAACTGTTATTTCTTATAAATGTTTTCTTGTGCCATTGCATAGTCTATTTGTGTTTGTTAGATTTTGCTCTCACATTAGGATAATATTTATAACTATTAATTTGCGTTATGCACTCTGAGTATTTACTGTGTTACCAGTGTCTGCCTTATTTTACTCATTCTTGGTTACCAGTCTACCTGCTGATCACGTTCCCAGCCCTCCTCTTCTGCCTTTTCCCGCTTCTCCTTCCCTCAGCCCTCTCTCCTTCCACTCCCTTCTTCTCCCTATCCCCCTCTTTCCTTCCCCCTTCCTCACCTTCACAGTCCTCCTTGCCACCTACTTCCCTTCCCCATCCATTCTAGCCTCCATCCCTCTCCATCCTTTAACCTGAAGTTCCTAAACGGCTCCATCCTGTGCCTTCCCTGTAATCCCCCCTCTCCACTCTAGCATAGAGGTTGAAAGTCTCACTGCATTCTCCTCCTCCTTACCTTGCTTCTCCATCTTGCTGGTGATGTGGAACTCAGTCCATGTGCCTTGCCCTTCCCACCTCCATTTCTAAAGACCTTAGTATTTTCCATCTGAATGCTAGAAGCCTTCTCCCTAAATTGGATGCTCTAACTGCATGGGTATCTCAACACTCCTCAGACCTCCTCTGTGTCATGGAATACTTCCTGTCTTCCAAGATTCCTGATTATATCTTTGTTATTCCAGATTATCACCTCATCAGGCAGGACGGGGGTAAACATGGGGGTGGCATTGCCGATAATGTCCACCAGTGTCTGTCTTGCACCATCATTTGCA
The DNA here is from genome assembly GCA_016271365.2 of Neoceratodus forsteri. Classification (NCBI taxonomy): domain Eukaryota; kingdom Metazoa; phylum Chordata; order Ceratodontiformes; family Ceratodontidae; genus Neoceratodus; species Neoceratodus forsteri. Next base: position 1,374,539,130 of record CM028130.1, on the reverse strand, counting down.
GGGGAGCTGCACCCTCATCTTAGAGTTCATGCTGGCTAGACATTCCTTTCCCTCTTCATTACCCATGTCTGTTGGTGTTTTTAATGCATCACCAAGAATATTCCCCTCTTCTTTGGTGAAGTCACTCTCAACTCTCTCCTCACTCTCCTCTGCTGGTGAATTCATCCTCATGGATGACTTCAGCATTAATTGCCTTTCACCAGCCTCTAGGTCAAATAGCCATTGGACTTAGCCCATAAGTAAGCAATAATACCCTCCAGGGTGGGTATTATTGGGAAATACCGGACCACCCAGGGTTGTAATGAGGCCCGACGCCTCAGGCAGAGGGCCTTATAGCACCTAGAAAGTCTGGTATTTCTCAATAATGCCCACCCTGGAGGGTATTATTGCTCTTAGAAAATGGCCCACATGTAACATTTTTAATAAAATAAAATAAAGTATCAAAAAGAAGTATAATAAGTGTTTAAAAACAACCAGAATATGTGTTTCTTGTAAAGAAGTCTCTGTACTGTGCTGTGCTTGCCAGTAGAGTGCGCTGATGTTTGGGAGACTGAGGAGCCACAGGGTTTATGGGACTTGCAGTTCTATAGTGAAAATGCGATGTTGGTCACAGTGGAATCGGGTCCGTTTTTTTTTTCTTTGAATGGTCATGGCGGAATTGGGCCAGTTTTTTTTTTCTTTGAATTACAATTTGTGCAAGAAGATCACTCGAATTACTGACACTCAAGTTTCTGGTAAGTGAGACACTGTTTATTGTAAGTGGTGCAGGAGGTTTGACGGAGGAGCGTGGTCCCAATACAGGAATGGGACTTGACTGAAGTGGTTGCAGTACATGCTTGAGAGGAGGCACATGATCGGCCTGCAGGTTAGGAGTTGCAGTACCAAATTAGAAGTGATAGAGCAATTGGGGCACTGGGGAGTGGCGTCGGTATTATTGCTTACTTAATTGGGTGACTTTTGAGGGACTGGAAGCCACGACTTGGGGTGTTACAATACATTTCATGAGGTGTGATGAAAATGAAAGGAGAATGTTCCAGTTGGAAGAAGTAGGCAGTTTTTAGGTTGTTTTTTCTTTTTCCATTTCATGAAGCGAATTAAGTCAGAGGATGGGGTGTTTGGATAGCAGTGTTTTGGTTAGGGAAGATGAGTAGCTCTCGCTAAGTGAGAGAAAAACATGGCGGGCATTTTAAATTTTCTGGGATGCTTTCAGCCAATTACAGAGCAGGCTGGGCAGCACTGGAGAATGTTGCGCTGTGAAGTGGCACTTGGACTGGCTCTTATTTTTAGCTGGGCATCTATTGAAAAATAAATACCCAGCTTGGAGCCTGTCTCAGCCAATCAAGTGTGAGAATTGATTCTTGCCATTTTCTAAACCTTTTGCAACTCATCACTAAACCTACCTGATTCAATCCTCACTCCTCAAGCCACACCCTTCTGGACTAAGTTCTCACCCTGCACCACCACCATATGGTTGCGGCTGGTACTGTATACTGTCAGATGTCTTCAGTAACCATTGTATGACATTCTGTGTTAGAAAAGTCTATCTCATTTCCTCCTTCTTAATGTACACCTGGTCAAGGTCCCTCCAGTCACTGAAGACAGGGACTCAATAGATTCACCTGGCTGCTACTGACTGGTCTCCCATGATTTCCACCGCAGACATTGATTTGACCCTATCCCTCCTCCATTCATTATTCTTTTCTGCTGGGATAAGCATGCCCCCATCAGGATATCCAGGGTAAAATCATCTCACCACTCCTGGATTACCTGTAATCTTACTTACTGCAAGACTCGAGACCAAGCATGGGCCAAGAACAAATTATCCCACTCCCTGCAGGACCTCCTCTCCTATAGGGCACTGAGAAAATGCTGCAGTAAGGCTATTAATCCTGCCAAGTCCCTCAATTTCAAGGCCAACTTCCAGAATAACATTAACTACCCCTGCCATATTCTGGAAGATGTGCATTCCCTTTTTGATCCCAACCCAGTCAGCTACCCAGTCCTCTTAGTAAATGGCTCACTTGTATCTGACCCTTCCTGCATAGCTGCTCACTTCAATGAGTTTTCACCACTTGTGCTCTTCACTCCCCCCTCAATTGGTTTGTCCCCTCCCCCAACTGTCTCACTCTCCCCTGGGTTTTGACTATTCATCTGTCACTCCCCAAGAGACTCCTCTCACTCTTTCCTCACTCAACCCTTCCAAATCTAGCCCCGACAGCTTTCGTCTACTCCATCTGTCAGTGCCTGTCTTTACTTACCCCCTCATTCATCTCATTAATCTCTCTCTCATCCTTGGCACTATCCCTCAGTCTTGGAAGTTTGCCAAGGTTCTTCCCCTCCCAAAAGTGGGTGATCCCTCCACTGCTGGAAGCTTCCACCTTATTACTCTCATCACTTCACTTGTGGAGCTGCAAGAGAAACTGGCTTACTCACAGATCTCTTCCTTCTTCCACTCCTCCAGTTTCCTCTCCCCTTTCAGTTTGGGTTTGGGAAGGATCACTCCACCATCACTTCGCTACTCAAGGTCACTGATTCTATCCTCGCTGGGATGGATCAGGGGTATGTTACTGCAGCCATTTTCATTGATGTGGCCAAAGCTTTTGATTCTGTGTCCAACTGTCTCCTCCTGGATAGGCTGAGCACTGCTGACCTCTAAGCCTCTGCTGCCAACTGTTTCCAATCTTATCTGATGGGTTGCCAACAGTTGGTATAGGTTGGAGGTGCCCATTCTCTACCATTCACCTTCCAGGACAGAGTGTCCCACAGGGCTATGTCCTGGGTCCAGTCCTATTCTCAATCTTCCGCAGTGACTTCTCTTCTGCTGTGCTAACTCACATATTCACATGTATGCAGATGACACAGTCCTCTACACCTCAGGTATCTCAACTGCTTCTGTGGAAGTATCACTCCAGCATGACTTTCGCAGTGTTTCTATGATACTTCCAGTTTAACCAGCCATGGGACAAAAAAAAAAAAAACTGTGTTTATAACCTTTGATACCAGCCAGAAATTGACCTTGCTCATCACCCTACCAGTTTTCTCCACACTAAATAGCTCCCCGTTTGAGATTGTCCCAACCTTCAAGCACCTTTGTGGGTGGTTAGATATCAGGCTTGACTTCTTGGTTCACATTGATGCCATCCATGCCAAATTCCACCCCAAACTCAGTGCCCTGCACCACAACAAGGAATGCCTCTCTGCTGGTCCACCATGAGTTAATCACCAAAATGGTCCTCCTGATCTTCAGTTATGTGAATGTGGTCTATGGCATGGCTCGTCTACTTTTCTGACCAGACTGGACACCCCCCACAATGCCTTCTGCCACTTTTCTACAAACTCACCTTCTCACACCCACCATTGCTCCCTTTACTCCTCACTATCAATTGTCCAACTCCCTACACATTGCCAGTTCTACTGTGCTTCCATCATCTCTATATACTGGATTGGTTCCTCCCTCTATTTATTCAATATCCACACACCCATTCCCTCCTCCCCTTATTCTTGTGCTCCAGGGACCAGCACACTTTCTCCCTCCCCCCACCCTCACTCCTCAACTGGAAAATCTGCTTTTTCTTGTCATCTCACCTCAATCAGAATCAATTTTCCTTCTCATCTGTCTCTCTCTCCCTCCCTCCCTTCCCTCCTGCAGATGCCAAATAAAACTTCTCCTTCCTTCCCCTTATTGCTCCCAACCCTCTTCCTGAACCCTTCTTTACCCCACCCATGTACATGTCTCAGCACTGGTTTCAGCAGCCAATTATCTGCATTCCCAATGCCTTTTGAATATACCATATTTTACACCATTGCTTTTGGTATGCTATTTATTTGGCATCCGGTTGCAATGCTTGGACTTAACTTTTTTTTTTTTTTTAATGTTTTCTATTTTTTATCCTGGTGAGCCCTTTCTGTCAGTTCTTCAGTCCTGGTCATGGCCCCTGGGACTTCCACCTGCTATCCATTGCCACAATCTCCCCAGTTACCCCTGGCTTACCCCCCCCGGAGGGTGGGGCCATTGCACCAGACCCCCATATCCAAGCCGCGGGCTTGTATCTGGTCAGGGAGTGCGGCGAAGGCAGACTAATCGAAGCCCCAGGGAGGACTTCACTGAGACAATGGGCTTACCCCTCCTGTTCCTTTTTTGACTTATTCTTGGAGGCGGGGACATGCAATGATGCCAGCATCCACCCCGCCTCCCTGTATATTGAGTGCCAGGAAGCATTAGTTACTCCTGGCCTCTGCCAGAGGTCCTACTTGAACCAGATGCTATCCTACCCTCCCTGCCTTGGAGAAGGAGAGCTGTCCATGGGATGCTTCATCCTTCTCCCCTGACGGCCCTCCAATGACCCAGGTCCATTCCCGAACCCGGGTCACCAACATCACAAGATGAAATCCAACCACTGCGCCAGCGGGCTGGCCCCTGGACTTAATTTATGCACTTTATATTTCCTCTTATAATTTCATTATCAGCTTGGTTTGTTATAACTGCATTGTCCCCTCCCCTCTTTCCCCTGGGTCACACTTGGAAACAAGCTTTGGCTCAGTGTGCCTTTCCCAGTCACCAATTTTCAAACAAATAAATAAAGGTCAGATCCTACACTGGTAATTTAATTGTATCTGCCCCAGTGGCTTCCCTCTAGAAGTTGCCTCTTCCTTCAAGTACCTTGGAGAGATTGCTGATCCATCCTCTGACTTTTCCACCCATATCACTGCTACCTGCAAGACTGTTAAGTCTAAACTCAAGCATGGCTTGCAAAGCCAAACATTCTCACTTCTGAGTCCCACCTTGCCATTCCTAGAGAATTTTTCCTTTCTTGCTTAAATTATAGTGCCCGTTCTTTCATGTGCTTCTCAAAAAATATAACATTCAGATGGAAAGTGAGGAATAACATTATTTATCACTGTGTTGCATCAGCAAACTGACTCACCCACCACTGTGACCTATACCACAGTAGAAGCTGGTTGTCCCCAGCCAATGGCTTATTGTTTGTTGTATGTTGCTTCATTGAAAATACCCTCTGGACCTCTATCCTGCCCTTGGTCACCGATTTCTTCAAGCATTCATTCCAGAGCTGTTCTCTGTGATCCCACGATGAGTCCCACTCATGGTTCAAAAAATCTCAACCCTGGTGCATGATCTGGCCATTTCTATCTTTTCTCCTAAGGCCTTGAACTTACTCTTCTAGTCTGTCTGTTGTGCTTATTCCCTGTACCTTTTCAGAATAGTGCTACGATATCACCTGCTGACCACCTGAGTTTGTAATAGCACTTGACTGTTTCAGTAAACCCTAGTTCTAACTTGCCTAACTTTACTTTATGCCACTTTTGTGTTTTAGATGGTTTGGTTTGCAATGCTGCTTCACCTTTGTGTCTTCTGCCTAAATTTTGTATTCTGTTGCCTTGTTGTTATTTACACACTTGGAAATGTCATTCTTTCATTATAATTCTCCCTGGTCATTTCCTCAAAATAGGCATTGTTTTTCTAAAGTACTTCCCTGGTCAACAAATTCTAAATCAATAAAAATACAAGCCTTAGGTATAAAGAAACTAATACTGAATGTAAGGGTAGGCAATTTTTATGCATTACTAGAAAAACATTATGAATTACAATGAAGAGGGGAAAAGGTGAACCACTAGAAATTGAACCTAGCACTTCTAGCGTTCCATGCTAGTAACTCTATCTCTGAGCTATGGTTCACACAACTGCAGGGGCTGTCCAGGTCTTCCTTCAAATTCACATCCCCATCTTCTGGTGTTGCATAACTTTGCATCCTCAGAAATACAATAGAACAACAGCCAATCAACTCCTTTTCAGTGCAGTTTAAAGAAGCCACTGCTAGGCAAATTTAAATTATGCATTACAATGAAGAAGGGAAAAGGTGAACTACTAGGAACTGAACCTAGGACCTCTAGCATTCTGTGTTAGTAATTGTACCTCTGAGTTATGGTTCACACAGCTGCAGGGGCTATCCAGGTCTTCCTTCAAATTCACATTCCTTTCTTCTGGTGTTGCGTAACTTTGCAACTTCAGAAATTACATTAGAACACCAGTCAATCAACTCCTTCTCATGGAATGCTAGATATCCTAGATTCAGTTTCTAGTGGTTCACCGTTTCCCTTCTTCATTGTAATTCATAATCTAAATTTGCCTAGCAGTGGCTTCTTTAAACTGCATTGAGAAGGTACCCTGTCGAGTGAGTGCTACCAGAATAACACCGCAGTTCACAGCACTAGTCAGGTAAGCACTCACATGGACAGTAAGTGGGGATTTACAGTGCTTGCTATAAGCGCTCCCCATAGTCACTGTCCAAGGTGGTGAGAAAGGAGAAGATCACCGGGATCCAGTGGGCTGGCTGAGCTGTTCCCATGGTGTGGAGGGCTGGGGTATCAAGCAGCTCAGCCAACACTAGTGGAGACTAGGGTTTTAATCCTGGTCTCCAACCTTTTAGCATTCCTCGGGACTTCATCTTTTTTTTTTTTTACATGGGGCTGTAATGGCCTCATGAATTTTAACTTTCCCCAGGATCAGCTCCTCCTTGCAGTGAGAATCTTTAAGACAGGGGGTGCGGGGGGGGGGCAGACCACCCTGAAAAAAAATCAGTGCCATTTTTACCACGTGCTCCTAGCCAACGCTATTGTTGTCGGCACTGTTTGAACCCTGTACCCATTGAGAAGGAGTTGATTGGCTGTTGTTCTAATGTATTTCTGAGGTTGCAAAATTATTCAACACCAGAGGAAGGGAATGTGAATTTGAAGGAAGACCTGGACAGCCCTTGCAGCTGTGTAAACCATAGCTCAGAGGTAGAGTTACTGGCACAAAAAGCTAGCGGTCCTAGGTTCAATTCCTAGTGATTCACCTTTTCCCTTCTTCATTGTAATACATAATCTAAATTTGCCTAGCAGTGGCTTCTTTAAACTACACTGAGAAGGAGTTGATTGGCTGTTGTTTTAATGTATTTCTGAGGTTGCAAAGTTACACAACACCGTGACCAGAGGAAGGGAATGTGAATTTGAAGGAAGACCTGGACAGCCCTTGCAGCTGTGTAAACCATAGCTCAGAGGTAGAGTTACTGGCACAAAAAGCTAGCGGTCCTAGGTTCAATTCCTAGTGATTCACCTTTTCCCTTCTTCATTGTAATGCATAATCTAAATTTGCCTAGCAGTGGCTTCTTTAAACTACACTGAGAAGGAGTTGATTGGCTGTTGTTTTAATGTATTTCTGAGGTTGCAAAGTTACACAACACCGTGACCAGAGGAAGGGAATGTGAATTTAAAGGAAGACCTGGACAGCCCCTGCAGGTGTCTGAACCATAGCTAAGAGGTAGAGTTACTAGCATGGAATACTAGAGATCCTAGGTTCAGTTCCTAGTGGTTCACATTTTCCCGTCTTCATTGTAATTCATAATCTAAATTTGTCTAGCAGTGGCTTCTTTAAACTGCACTGAGAAGTGTTGACAGGCTGTTGCTTTAATAGAAAAACATTAGTCATATTGAATTAACAAGATGGCAAACAAAATGGCCATGCCTGAATGAAAAGGTGGAATTGGCTCCCTTTTTGATGCAATGTGTCTTTGTCAATAATAATGATAGTTTTCTAATGTATTCATTCAGTGTTTTAATTTGTTTATTCTGTTTCCTTTTGTATGCAGAATTTTGAATTGTAATTATGAATTAATTTCTAATATCGGAAAATTCATCAAGCAAGAAATGTGGAACTGTATAAGACTGACTCTAGTGTAGAGACACTATTTAGATAATTTGGAGATGAATGTGTAGTAGTGAATATTCACTTTCCTCTCTTGTTTTAATCACTTTGCATTTTAATGTTGACTGCACTATCTATGTCTGAGTGATGTTTGGCATCATATGAGCTCAAGAACCCTGTTTAGCCCCTCCAGCTTTCCCTCTTAGTCTTCTTATGTATCAGTTCTTTAAAAGGGTCAACACAAATGACCCCAACCGTAATGTGTGGGGCTGGTCCCAATGTGTACTTTCTGTACAAAAACATTTTTTGTTTACTTACTGTTTTCTGTAGTATGGTAGATTGTATCGGGCTAATTTTATTTAGTTCTAGGTTGACGTCTTTGGTTACCAAAATCACAGAATCCCCTGCAGGTGACATAAGAGCAGTAGGCATCAGTGGGAGATTCAATAGCCTGCAGTGCATGTCAAAGTTCTTATAATCTCCAATCAGATGTTTTCTGGGTCTATGTTTCCCACTACGTACAGTACAGTCCTCTGTTACTGTACTTAGCCCAGAAAGGATTGCAGAACCAGAGATCAGAGCTTATATAATATAAAGTCTAACTTGCACTGCAGGCTATTGAATCTCCTGCTGCAATGTCATGTGCAAGGGATTCTGAGGAATTGTAGTAACAGAAGATGTCAGCCTAGAACTGTGCAAAATTAGTCTAATTCAATCTACTATACTATAGTAAACATTAAGTAAATCAAACTGGTTTTGCACACTTTTAGCCCGATTCTAGAAGGGTGGCACAAGTTGCCGCTGAACGCAACTGGCACCACCCGCAACTGTGACATTGACCCAGCACCCTATTCTAGAAGGGGCAGGGTCTCGCAGCAAAGTTCTGTGACTTGCAACATGCGGCTAGGTATGCCGTACAGAGGACTTACCTGGCCAGCATCTCTCAACCCGCAGCTGCAGGTCACAAGTGTACCCCCTGCCCAGCAAGCCTCAATAGCCACCCCACAGGGCTGCCCACACCCCCTGTCCCCCCAAGCCTCCAGCAGTTGCCCTGCAGGGCTGGCCATACCAACTGGCCCATGAAATCCCTAGGAAGTGCTCCACAGGGCTGGCCACACCAACTGGCTCCCGAACCCCACAGGAAGTGCCCCGCAGGGCTGGCCACAGCAACCACCCCTGATGCCCTGTGTAATTAATGCTCCACAGGGCTTCCCACACCCGCAGCCCCCTGACTCCCCCATTGTAAAACATCCCACAGGGCAGCATTGTCACCCCTCCACCCTTGCCCCGACCTCCAAATTGCTGGTCGCAACTTCACAGCAAATACCCAGCCTTGTAGTCTAGTGGCCCCACCCAGCTGTGCCAACCCATCCAGTACCCCCTCACATTTGGTGGTGGCTGGCACAGCCACCTCTCACCTGAATGGCCAACCACCGACTGAGATATGTAGAAGCGCTACTGGAAAGACATGCTCAAAAATTAATATCTGAATGCATCTTTCCAGTAGTGCTCCTACATAACTCAGTCTGTGGCTGGCCATGGAGGTATGAGATGGGCTGTGCCAGTCACCAGCTGGGGATGGGTGGGGGTGCACTAGATGGGCTGGCATGGCTGGGTGGGGGGCCACTAGACTACCAGAGCTCGGTATTTGTTGCCAAGCAGCCAGAGACCCAGGAGTCAGGAATGGTGGGGGGATGAGCAATAGCCCTGCAGGGAGTTTTAAAGTGCGGGAATTTGGGGGACTGGGGGTGTGGAAAGCTCTGCAGGGCTCTGTTTGACCACTTCAGGGGGCTGGGGTTGTGGAAAGCCCTGCGGGACCATTACTGTATGGGTGTGTGTACAGTACGGGGATGGGGTGGTTCGTGGCCCTGATTCTGGACATGTTTGTGTGGTGCCCATTGGGGCAACAACAAGGTAGTCTGGGCATGGGGGCACATGGATAGGGTTCTACAGGATCCTCAGAGGATGGATGTAAGATATACCAGCTAAATGCAGGTGTAACTTATGTTGCTGGTTCTCCGGGGGTTCTTGTAGAATCCTGACATTGGAAACTCTGTTACTGCCCTTCTGGAATGGGACATAACTGTTGCCATAAACCCCCCTAGTGCCATGTCTTAGGAGGTTTATGGCGCAACTGCCAGCGCAAGTGGCCTGCGACATGTCGCAGACCACTTTGTAGAATAGCGCAAGTCATAACTGCTGGTGTAAGTTGCTACTTGCGCCATTCTACTTGGCACAAGTGCTGTTATGCCAGGTGTAACTGTTCTAGAATCTGGCCCAAAGTGCATATTGGGACAAGCCTCACACCTGAGTGTGGGGCTCTTGCTACCCACTCTTCATCACTAAAGAGGAAAACTAATAGGGAATTTTTATGAATATCCTTGAATAATATTATTATGCATGCTTTGGGAAGTGCTTCCTATCGGTATTTCCATTTGTTTTGGAGCTTTAATGGACAGAAAGAAAAAAGGTAGAGGTATATCTAATTTTTATGTGCAATCAGTATTTAATGCACTTATGAAAAATACGTATCTATCTCTTTCAGTCTTGGCCCTTTAAAAACTGACTCCCTTCAACTCTCAGTTAGCTCTGTGGAAGCAATGAAAGAAGTTACAAAATGTAAGGCAATCTTATGTCTCAACTCTTTTTAGGGGAACATGAGTCTTTATGTATACCTGATCTCCACTTTTTATTGTTGCTGCTTTGGACGTCATCAAATAAAATTGTTCTCTCTGAAAATTTCCATTGCATGGGGTGTCCAGTCTTCAAGGAATGGAGAAGTGAATAGCCTTCTCTTTTCCCTTGTGATCAGGAGAACAGTGTGACATGAGTGCTGCAAGTAACGGCTGCTTCTATGCAGCAGGGAAAGACCACTTCTATGTCAGTAATTTCATAAAAAAAAAACACTTTCTGTGTTTCTGATTTCTGCAACAGTATTTTAGGTAGTAGAGCAAGTTAGGATCTGGTGACAGTGTTAGGTGATGGGGCATTCACTCACTAAGCAAGCAAAACAAATGTTACAAGTTAGGTTTCAAAAATTGTGGGCTACACCGATACCCTATGTAATAAGGCTCTTAGTTTGGCATTTGTTTTTTTTTTTTACCAGTCATTGCTGAAAAATAAATGTATGCCTGGTTTGGACAGTCCGCCCATCAGCAGACAGTATTTTTAAATCCCACTTTCCAAACAGAAGTAAACTGTTTGCAGACACTTGAAACCCAAACACAGTGCTACTGAAGACCCCCTATTCTGAAAAAGGGTGACCTACCCCAGTGTCAAACAGAGTGAGCGAGTAAGTTTAAAAAAAGTAACATCCTTCCCTCACCTACTTGCATCCATCCCTCCATCTTCCCCCTCCCAACCACACCTCAATATAACAACTGTCTTTCCCAGCTCTCAGACACCCAATTTGACTCCTTCCTCATCCCACCAATAATAAACAACATTTGCCAATGCTGAATGTTGTTGTGCTGGCATTGGCAGTGGCAGTGGCGGAGCTAGGGATGCATAGCACTGTGATTTTGTGAATGTGTCCCAAAAGGTGATTTTCCACAGCGAGCACGCCATTGTGCCCCACAGCTGCAGAAACACATTTTGGGCAGACTGTGAGAAATGGCAACTGGATAGTTGAAAAGGAGGTGTGCACAAATGCCAGTGGTGAAAATGTGGCATGAAAATATTGTAGATTTACGAAGTCACAAGGGTGCATGGAAACTGCGCAACACACGCTTGCAACACAGTCATTTTATCGACTTTTGGCACCAAATTTTCAACATAGGCATTTTAGGACATCTGCTCATAAACAGTGTCACCGTCATTTCCTCAAGCTGTTCCGAAAACTGATTTCACACAATGGCTGTGCAATTCTGCGCTGGATGTGCGAAAGCACATTTTAGCCAGCTATACTGTTCATAAGGAGGTGTAAAAAAATGCCAGTGATGAACAGCTGGAGTGAAAGTATTACAGATTTACAAAGTCATGAGCATGCTTGCAAACTGTGCAATGCACGCTTGTATAACACTCATTTTATTGACTTTCATCCCCAAATTTTCAACATAGGCATTTTAGGACCTCTGCTAATGAACAGTGTCACTGTCATTTTAATAATGTGTCTCGAACATGGACTTTCCACAGCAACTGCGCTATTCTGCTCAGGAACTGTAAAAAAAACAGAATTTGGTCAGGATGTGAAAAATGACAGCTGTACTGTTTATTAGGAGGTGCAGAACAATGGCACTGTTGAAAATCTGGAGTAAAAATATTATAAGTTCGCGAACTTATGAGCGTGCGTGCAAACTGCGCAATGCATGCTCGTAACACAGTCATTTTATGGAGTATTGTCACCAAATTTTCAATGCAGGCATTTTAGAACTTCTGCTCATGAATAGTGTCACTGTCATTTTTCCAATGTGTCCTGAACACTGATTTTCCACAGCAACTGCGCTATTCTGTGCCGGAAGTGAGAAAACACATTTTGGCCAGGATGTGAAAAATGACAGCTGCACAGTTCACAAGAAGGTGTGGTAAAATGCCAATGTAGAGAATCTGGTGTGAAAATATTGTGAATTCGCTAACTTACTAGCGTGCATAGCAACTGCCCAACGCACGCTCGTAAAACTGTCATTTTTTGGATTTTTCCTACCAAATTTGCAACATAGGCTTTTTGAGAGCCCCCGTCATGAACAGTGGCACTGTCATTTTGTTACTCAGTCCTGAAAGATGATTCCACACAGTGACTGCGAAATCACCTTTTGTGACTGAATAATGCCATGACAGTGACAGAATTCATGAGGAGAGGTCCCAAAAACCCCATGTTGAAAATTTGGTGTCAAAATTCCCAAAAATGCCTGAGATATGCACCAAAGTTGAAAAAACCCTATTTATTCCATTATGCAGCTTACAGTCATTCTTTGGTTCACGGTTGGCTTTGAAGAGTGCAGACGTGTTCCCGGTCCACCGAAGATCACTGTGCTAAATTCCGGAGGTAAGTAGGGGGTGAGGGGGGGTGTGGGGAGGCAGGGTGCACAGTGGGTGGGTGCGGTGGGGCCAGGAGACTACAAGGGACAGTTTGCGTTTTAGGTTAAAAATAAACTAAACATCAGGAGAGTTTTTTTTTTTAGGGATTTGGCATGATGGGATGGGCTCCCAGCATGCCACCTAACTGTTTGGGGGGGTTCTGTAGCTGATGGGGGATTGGGCACCCTCATTGGCACACAACACAAGGGGGGGGTGGCCTGTAATTTATGGCGATGGGGATTGGCTAATAGCTTGGCAGAAGACACCAAGAGAAAGGACTGCTGTGTGACTGAACTTCTCTGCTGGGACTAAAGTAGAAGAACTTTTGCATTTGGACCTTTAATTTAGGGTAAAAAACTAACATACAAAACAAAACAAAAAAAAGTGTGTGTTTGGGTTAACTGAACTGAATGGGTAACTGAAAAGTCATCTAGGTGTAAATCTCAGGTGACTGAAAGGACTTAACTGCTGTGAGGTTTAAATTACTTGTAGAAAGATCTGGTAAGTAGGGGGAGTGGCTTAGCTAGAAGGAAGCTACATTTAAAGACTGCCTTAGAAAGATTCTGCTAATAGCTTGGCAGAAGACACCAAGAGAAAGGACTGCTGTGTGACTTGAACTTCTCTGCTGGGACTATATTGCCCTCCTTCTCTCCTCTCCACCCCCCACCCAAAGCTAGTTCTATTTTTATAGGCACAGGATTTGACTGACAACAGGAACTTCCTGTTTAGGGGCAGGAAGTGAGTGATCACAGAACCACCAAGGACCCACCATCCTAGAAGGGCAAGAGTAGCTCTCCGCCCTCTAGCTGCTGGAGGTCTGCCTCGAACAAGTAAGTGGTCTACTGAGAAATAGGATATTCTTGTCTCAGAACAGGACAATCAGGAGCTTAAAGGGCACACAGGCAGAAAGTAAGGAGAGAGAAAAACAGATGAGAGTAAGATTGCAAACAGTTAAGGGGTCAGAAATAAGACATGATTGGAGTGGTGCAGTGCAGTGGCTGTGGAGCAGCAGTCTTCCGGGAGATGTTCTGAAGGATGCAGTGTTGTCCCATCTGCAGGCACCTCTCTGGGCTGAGGGAGGAGGTTGCTCATCTCCGGGCTGAGTTGGCCAGGATTTGTGGGACCTCCTCTTCCATCCAGGGACCACCAGTGCCACTGCCGTTGCCTCAGAGGTTGCCAAGAAAGAGGAGCGGTTGGACCACAGTGGGCTCCGGGAGGGTGAGGGTGGTGGAACAGAGGCACATCCCTCCAGTTGTACCTCTCTACAATTCCTATGCCATTCTGGCAAAGTGTGGTTCCTCTATGGAGGCACCTACAGTGGAGACCAAGGAGGATGCTGGGAACCTCCACAAAGGAGACCCACAGGAGGGTGGCAGGGGACCCTGCAGGGGAAGGAAACAACTCCTGGTGGAGGACTCCATCGTTAGGAAGGTAGAACTGGGCAAGGAAGGGGAGAGGGAGGTAAGGTGCCTGCCTGGCACCATGGCTTGGAGGGACAGGGAGCGAATCCTCAGGATTGCCAGAGCAGCTGCACAGGGAGGAGCTGGATGTCATTGTCCACCTAGGGACAAATGACCTGGCAAGAAAGGGATTAGAGAAGTGCAGGAAGAGTTTGTGGAATTGGGGAGGGGCCTTAGTCAAGTAGCACGCACGGTAACCTTCTCGGAGGTGCTACCCATCTATGGCATAGGAGAGGCTAGGATATTCCGTACCATGGGAATCAATCAGTGGTTGAAAAACTGGTGTGGAGCTCAGGGATTTGGCTTCATTGGGGACTGGGGGTCGACCTGGAGTGATGCAAGCCTATACTGGCATGATGGGCTGCATCTGTCCGGGAGGGGAACCAGGATCCTAGGTGATAGGTTTAAATGCTTCATTGCAAGCTTTTAAACTAGCCAAGGGGAGGCACTGGAAAGGAGCAGGAAAATCCTAGCTCCCCAAACAATCACGGTAGTAAGTGTGGCAAACACCAACATGGAGGTGTCGATAGGGAGAAGGGCAGGGTAAATGGAGAAAGTGACAAAGGCAAGAAGGACAGGGATGGGCAAAGGGGGTAAGGCCATCAGGAAATGGAGGGTAATGAGTACCAATGCCGTAGTCTGGGCAACAAGCACCCTGAGCTGGTGGCCTTAATGGAAGAGGGATGCCTGGATATGTGAGCAGTCACAGAAACATGGTACACGGAGAACCATGACTGGGATGTTAACATACCAGGGTACAAACCTACAGGAGAGACAGGTAGGGGAGAAGGGGGAGGAGTAGCTCTCATGTAAAGGAAGGGATAAAAGCAACTGAACAAAAGAGTAAACAGGAGGAGAGGAGGCACTGTGGGTCACCTTGGAGACTGGAAAGGGCACCACAATCCGCACAGGGGTTGTGTACAGACCCCATGTCAGGGGAAGGAATGGACAAGGATATGATGGAAGGCATTCTTAGAATGGCAGAAAAAGGAGATACTGTTGATGGAGACCTGAATATGCCAGATGTTAACTGGAGCACATTTGCTGCAGCCACATCCAAGAGCAGGGCCATTCTTGATGCCCTACAGGTGGCAGGCATTAGACAGCTAGTTTCGGAACCCACTCATGAGGGAGCAATCTTAGACCTCATACTCTCAAACGGGGGCAGTGAGAGGATCTCAGATCTAGAAGTAGGTTGCCATCGGGGGACAAGTGACCATCAAACAGTGTGGTTCACGTTAAACTCAGCTACAGAGTCAAGCCATACAAAAGTGAGGGTACTGCACTTTAGGAGGGCTGACTTTGGCAAGATGGGAGAGTGCCTCAGAAAAGCACTAGCAAACAGGCTAGAAGGAGGTGTGGAGCAACAATGGGGAATTATCAAAACTGCCATCACAGATGCAACAAGCCTTTGTGTGAAGCAAATAAACAAATCAAAATGAAAGAAAAAGCCACTATGGTTCTCAAGAGAGGTGGCTGTGAAAGTCAGGAAGAAAAAGATAGCATTCTGGAAGTATAAGGAAACACAGAAGGAGCAGGACAGAGAGCTGTACCAGTTAAGGCAGAAAGAAGCAGGGAGGGAAGTCAGAATAGCAAAGGCCCAAACTGAGGAAAAGATAGCCAACTCAGTTAAGAAGGGGGATAAAACCTTTTATAGGTACATCAGTGAGCGTAGAAAGACAAAGGGAGGGATAGTGAGGCTGAATAGAATGAACGGTGGGTGGGCAGAGGTGGACAGTGAAAAAGCAGGAATACTGAACGAATATTTCTGCTCAGTATTCACAAAAGAGGAGGGGGAAGTGCCTAATCCAATTAACAGAAGCACTCTTGATAGGGGGGTCGATCCCAGTCCTTTCACAGAAGAAAGGGTTCTGCAAGAACTCCTAAAACTGAAGGTGGACAAAGCAATGGGTCCTGATGGAATTCACCCCAGAATTCTAAAAAGAATTAAGGAAGGAACTAGTGAAACCACTGGCTACTCTTTTAATAAATCATGGGAGGATGGTGTGGTACCCGAGGACTGGAGGAAGGCTGATGTGATTCCCCTTCACAAAAGTGGGACCAAGACAGAGGCAGGAAACTACAGACCTGTCAGTTTGACCTCTGTGGTAGGGAAAGTGATGGTGTCACTTCTGAAGGAAAGAATAGTTGAGTACCTAGAGGTCAGTGGAGCACAGGATCCAAGGCAGCATGGGTTGAAAGTGGGAAGGTCATGTCAGACGAATCTAATAGATTTCTTTGACTGGGTGACCAAAGTAGTAGACCAGGGAGGGGCTGTGGACATGTCCTACCTAGACTTTAGCAAGGCATTTGACACAGTCCCACACAAAAGATTGATAGTCAAATTAACCAGCCTGGGAGTGGGTCCCAGGGTGGTAGCCTGGTAAACATTGGCTGGACAACAGGACACAGAAGGTAATTGTAAATGGAGTCCACTCTGAAGAAAGGACTGTTACTAGTGGGGTACCGCGAGGGTTCAGTATTGGGTCCAGTCCTTTTTAATGTCTTCATCAGTGACATTGCAGAGGGACTGGAAGGAAAAGTATGCCTTTTTGCAGATGACACAAAGATCTGCAACAGGGTTGATACACAAGGAGGCGTGGAAAGGATGAAAAGGGACTTAGCAAGGTTGGAGGAATGGTCAGACGTATGGCAGCTAGGATTCAATGCAAAAAAGTGCAAAATAATGCACCTGGGAAACAAGAACCCAGGGGAAGAATACACAATGGGTGGGGAGCTAGTAACAACAACAAAACAGGAAAGGGACCTGGGGGTAATCATATCAGATGACCTTAAGGTTAGCAAGCAATGTGAGAAAGTAGTAGGGAGGGCCGGGGGTATACTGGGATGTATAGGGAGAGGCATCAGCAGCAGAAAACAGGAAGTTGTTATCCCTCTGTACAGACAGCTGGTGAGACCCCATCTGGAATACTGTGTCCAGTTCTGGAGACCCCATCTCTGCAAAGACATAGACAGGATAGAGGCAGTCCAGAGGAGGGCAACTAAAATGGTGCAGGGTCTGCAAGAGAAGCCATATGAGGAGAGACTAAAGGAGCTTAATATGTATACCCTTGAGGAAAGAAGGGAGAGGGGGGACATGATAGAAACTTTTAAGTACCTCAAGGGAATCAACAAAGTCAGAGGCTAGCATCTTTCAGAAAAAGAGACTTGCAAGAACAAGGGACACAATTTAAAGATAGAAGGAGGGCAGTTCAAGGGCAATGTGAGGAAGTACTATTTCACAGAGAGGTGAGTGGATGCATGGAACAGCCTTCCTGAGGAAGTTGTGGGGTCTAAAACTGTGGGAGAATTCAAGAATGCATGGGGCAGACATAAGGCAATTCTTGTGGGGGGCAGGAAGATAAAGGCTGTTGGTTAACTAGGATCTGCGGCCTATCCTCTAGGTAGGAAAATGGGCAGACTAGATGGGCCTAGCGGTCCTTATCTGCTGTCAAAGTCTATGTTTCTATGTTTCTATGATTGGGCACACCCGTCAGCACACAAAGAAAGTGGGGGGGCAGAGCCAAGTGGGATTGGGCACCCCCTTGACATTTAACAATGGGGGGTTGTTATGCCAATGGGGAGTGGGCTCCCCCAACGGCACACAAGGAAAGTGGAGGGGTAAGAGCTGAGGGGGATTGGGCACCCCCCTCCACACATAACAAATGGGGGGGTGCTTTATGCTGAAGGGGAGTGGGCTCCCCCATCAGCACATACTTAGGGGGCAGGGTAAACTGACAGGGGAATTGGGCACCTCTGAAGTCGGCAGTTTGGGCATACTCATAATGTCGGTGAACATGTCCAGAGAAGGTCAGCTCCATCTGATGATCTTTGCTTGGATGGCAGCGGACCTTTTCTTAGATGTGCTCACCACATTATATATGCATGGTGTGGTGCTGGAATGCAGGCTGATTGATTAATGAGGGACTCACCTACTGATGTGTGCCCTGCATTTGCCCAACAGTGGCCGCACCTCCAAATCTCCACTGCCGCAAGATGTTGGCTGCACAAGTGTGCCAACATAAAAAAAAAAGACTGATGGGGACTTGTACAGCCCACCTCTCTCTTATTTGGCCTGCCCTTTTCTGAATGAATAAAAGCAAGATAGTAAACAGCTATTCCTGCTTTCATTCACTGAGACAGCAACTGGCTAAGAAGATGAGAGGAGGGCTGCATCAGTCACCTTCTGATTCGTGCTTTCATTCATTCAGACAGCAAATGTGTGAAGAGGTGAGAAGAGGGCTACATCAGTCACCTTCTGCTTTTATTTTTATTTTTGAAGGCATTAGGGTGGGGGGGGGTTGGCATTATTTATTTAGTTAAAATTTGTTGGCAGAAAATACAATCAGCCAGAGCTAAGGTCTTGATGTGATGGGGGGAAGGGTGTTACGTAGTGTTAATAATTACAATAAGCAGCAAGTGACAAAAGCAAAGTGCAATATTCAATAAAGTGACAGGTATAATATGCAAATTATCAGATGGTACAAACTACAACATTTACAAACTTGAAAGAATTTACAATGTCAAAAACAGATAATCCTAAAGCACTTAAAAAGAAAGACAGATGACAAAGCACAACAAGTATTTGTTAATGGCGAATGTTTGCTTGCTGATATTAGCATTGGAAGTGCAGGAGTTAGACAAATGCAGAATAGGAATGGCAGTGAAGTACTGAACTTCACGCCAATCCCACCTCCACCCTGAAAAGATGGACAGGCATTCAGGTATGCCTTTGGGTCATTGACCATAACGCTCATGCCATTTCACCGCACCCTATCCTGCAGAGACCCACAAATGTTGAGGTGTGCCTTGGGGTGTTCAGCCTTACTTTCACCCCATTGCATAAGGACATATGCTGAAATGGGTGCAGTACAGGAGAATAGGGTGAACTTTGGGGCCAAAGAGTCCAAGGCACATCTCAATGCCTGCCACTGGCTGCAGGGTAAGGGGGGAATGTCATGAGCATTACAGTCAGCAATCCAAAGGCACACCCCTGATGCCTGTCAGTCTGTACAGGGTGGGACATTATGGTTAGAAACCCCTGACTCCAAGGGCATTTGTTGGTATTTGCACGACAAATTTTCAGCATGGCCTTTTAGTAACCCCCATCTGATGAAAGCATTTGGGACCTCTGCTCATGAACTTTGGCACTGTAATTTTATTAATCTGTCCCGAAAGTCAATTTCCCACATCGACTGAGCGATTCTGCGCCAGATGTGTGAAACCACAGTTCAGGCAGATTGTGAAAAATGACAGCTGCACCATGCATAAGGAGGTGTGAAGAGATGGCAATGCTGAAAATCTGGAATGAAAATATAAAAAATTCTCAAAGTTATGAGCATGTGTGAAACTGCCCAATGGACACTCGTAACATAGTCATTCTTTTGAATTCTTTCATCAGATTTTCAACATAGGCATTTTGGGACCTCTGCTCATGAACAGTGTCACCATAACTTTCTTTAATCTGTCCTGAACTTTGATTTCCCACAGCAACCACACCATTGTGTGCCGGATGTGTGAAAACACATTTTGGGCAGGATGTGAACAATGACAGCTATACTGTTCATAAGGAGATATGTAAAAATGGCAATGTTGAAAATCTGGAGTGAAAATATTAAAAATTCTTGAAGGTATGAAAGTGCATGGAAACTGCACAATGCATGCTCGTAACAGTCATTTTTTGGAATTTTTTCACCAAATTTGCAACATACACTTTTTGGGAGTCCACCTCATGAACAGTGGCACTGCCATTTTGTTAATCAGTCCCAAAAGGTGATTCCGCCGAGTGACAATGAAATCACCTTTTGGGACTGAATAATGCCATGACAGTGACTGAATTCATGAGGCGGGGTCCCAAGAACCCTATGTTGAAAATTTGGTGCCAAAAGTTATAAAAATGGCTGAGCTATTCACATAAGTTGAAAACTCATTTATGCCATTATACAGCTTACCGGCATTGCTTCAGTTTGTGGTCAGCTTTGAAGAGTGCAGATGTGTTCCCTGTCCACCCAAGATCATCACGCCCGGCTCCGTAGGTAAGTATGGGGTGGGAGCATGGGGGTGGGGAAGTGAGATGCTCATAGAGTGGGTGTGGGTTGGGGAGAGGACCTGACGGTGAGGGTCCATTTTCTTTGTTGCAGGGGATAAAAAAGACATTACAGGAAGTTTTTTTTTGCAGGTTTACTTTGGGCACACTGGGGTGGGCTCCCAGGGTGCCACCTGCATTTTTGGGGAGGGGGACTTAAGCTGATGGGGATTGGGCCCCCCATCAGCAAAGAAAGCCTGTTTGGGGGGGCATAATGCTGAGGGGATAGGGCACTCCCCTTGGCACACAGCAAATAGGGGGGTATTGTGCCAATGGGGATTGGGCTCCCTATCAGCAAATTAACTGGGGTGGGGGCATGTGGACAGGGGGATTGGGCACCCCCTTCAGTTTTTATGAGTACTGTGATTGGATGGTGACAGCCCCCATGTTCTTTTGAAATGTTACACCAGGCAAGGCACTGCCCTGCAATGATAAGTTGCCCCCTCATTGCAGCAGCTAATTTGTTCCAAGTTGGTGGTAAGCTAGGTGAACTAGTGTCAGCAGCAGCATGCCACTGCATTAGGAAATGAGGGCCAAGCCCAAGAATGCAGTGGTGGCATTGGCCACCATAGTGCTGCACCTCCAAAACTCGCTTCTCTCCTAAGCTGCCACATAATGTTTCTTGAGCATGCGTGCAAGCAAACATAAAAATGAGCAAATGTACAAAATGTTTACTGTGTTAATGTTAATAATTAAAGTAGCTTAAATAGTGGAAACATAAATACAGTGATACAAATTTTTAAAAACATATAGCGTGGGTGGTAATAAATCCATAAAGCAGCGAAACAGTGTGTGTTGTACAGTGGAGGTCAGACAAAGGTATTGTGCCAGCCATAAACATTGAGAGCAGCTAGCTGCAGAAGCAGAGTAAGAAGAAATGAGCAGAGAGGAGTGGCATAAGAGAAGAAAGTGAGGATGACAGATGAATAGAGAGAACAAGATCATCCCAAAGAGTAGGAAAGCAGGAAAAAAATGAAAACTTATCAGCAAAGGTTTGGCAGAGCGAAATGTAGAAAGTGTGGTAGATAAGGGAGGGGATTATGATGGGAATAAGGGGATAAGGAGAAAAGAAAAATTAGGCAGGGGCAATGGGGAGCCAGTAATTAGTTAGGAAAGGAAAGCACTGAGATAGATGATGTGCTATTGGCTTAAAAGAATGGGGTAGTTGTTATACTGTACTGATGTGTGGTGGGGATGGATCAGGGAAGGATGGCACTAGTGGGGGGGATTACTTTTTATTTATTTTTTTTACTTAATCTATCTGACACTGGTGTTGGGCACCATGAATACTTGGTCTTGAGGTAGAGTGTGGAAGGGGGTTCCCACTGGATTTCAGGGATACTTGGACATTGAGCACAGTATTGGAAGGAGATACTATTGTTTGGCCACTAGGTACATTAACACCACACAGAAAAAGGGTAAGGGTCACCATGCAAATAGTCTGTAGGGGCACTCACAAAGCATAGCAGCCTCACAATCACAGTTGCAAAGTTTACAGATTCCTTGACCTTTAACTGCCACTGGCAGAAGTTGTTGTAGTTGCTAATATGTGAATGGGAACCAAGAAGCAAGTATGGGATAACAATCATGGGACCATCTAAGTGGATGTACTTGTGGAGTACAGAGTTTATGGAGGTTGGTTCTGCTGGATGCCAAGGAGTATAAAGGATTATGATTATGGCTGAATGGGGATCAGTGAACCACTAGCTATTGCATGAGGTGACTGCTAAAATACATTTTACAAAGGAAAAGAAGTGATCCTAAATTTTAGGGTTTGGTGGGTTGTAGGAACAGTATTGTGAATGTGCTGCTTCCTGCAAGCATGACTGTGCCACAGCCAGACCTCTGTGGGTGTTGCTATCCTGCATATTCGTGGCTGGAGGCTGTGATTGTGACACCACCATCTAGTGAACCCATTTGCATTTCCATTGGTAACTTAGTTGCAAGGCTGATTCCTCACCCAGGAGCTAAGTCCAATATTTATGCATGGCAGAAATTTACTTTGCAAAGGGAAGACTGCTTGCACTCCATTGTTCTGCTGCTACATAGTGTGACTGTGTATCGGATCCCTGAAATAGTTTATGTTCCTTTCCCATTCCACTGCTTCCCAGTCCCTACCAGATCCTTCTGAGTATTAAATTCAGACACCCTGAAATAATTAACATTAACATTCCCCTTCCTCCAATCCCACTGTGTCGCCAGTTCCTCCCCTCACAACATTGGATCCCATTTAAATAATAAAAATGTCCACTCACCGTCTTGTTGTGCCCTCAGCCCATCGCTGCTCCTAATCAACATCCCCTGAAATAACATAAGTTCTCTTTACCCATTATACAGAGTCCCTGCTTACTCCCTGCTGTGCTTTCAATTTCTCTACACTCCCCCTCCAGAGTACTGACAAAAAAAAAAAACAGGAAAAATGACATGTTCTTTTTTCCATATCCCACTGGGATTTGGATGCCACCCTCAATAATGGTTCAGATTTGAAAATTAAATTAACATTGTCTACATCTCCTCAAGTCCCTAATACTTTCCAGCTCCATCTTTCTGATATTAGAGCACCATGAAAAAAATAAAATATCCCTTTTTTGTCCAACTGGGGCCTTTTATTTCCCCTCTTCCTCACCCAACACTGACCTCAGCATTCCTTGCTTGTGATACCACAATCAGTTACTGTTGAAATGTCTGTGACATCATGAGCTAGTAGTGCATTATGACTTCAGATGCAGAACAAACTTTAATTGTAGGTGAACCATCATGAAACCAAGTCATGTTCACATGTAAACAGATATCCTGTGCTATGGAAATGAATTTGAGTGATTACATATGGGCAAAGTCAAAATAGCGAGGTTAAAATGGGCTTCATAGATTTTTGAGCACCTGTGAATTTTAACACTTTCTTGGAGGCAGGGAGTTAGAGATGCCTGCAGTACGTAGGTTGATGTTGGTGGAGTGCTGTTCGAGATGGCCATTTGTTGTAGTGGTGAGAATCACTGCCTGTGTGGTTGGGAGACCTGAGTTCAGCACTGGCTAGTAGGGATCATTTTTTTTTATTATTATTTTTGTTATGCTCTTCATTAAATCCCATTCTGCCTGCCCTCCTGACCTTTTTCCTCTCTTCTGCCCTTGCCCACCTGCAATGTTCTCCCCCTCCCAACCTGCATCCCCCAGTGCCATAGTCCCCATCCAGAGTGTTTCCCCATTCCTCAGTGTCAGTGCCCCCCCCCCAGTGTTAGTTGTTTATAGTAGGGGGGGTTTGGGGGGTGAAGCTTCCCTCAATGGAGGGTGAAAGTGGCCAAGCCCCCCACAGAAAATGAAGAGAAGCAGCTCTGATTTAGTGGTGTGCTATTGTGCTGGTCACCGTTTTTGCAGGGTCTGTTATTGCTTCACCCTTATTTGTCAATGCTGTTTTCACTTTGTTTTAATCACAAGTAAATTGTACCGTTTTGTCTGTTCTTCTCCTGACTTGGAGCCTTTGTGAAAGAGCCAGTTTGGCTCAAAGGTTGTAATTCCAAAACCGAAATAAATAAATGAACAAAATAAATAAAACTCAGGCATGTAGCCAGGAATCTTAAACTAGTACTTTAGAGCTGATGGAACTGTTGCCCCCCCCTCCTCATGAACATGAACTAAAAGATGTGCTACCTGCCACAAAAACACTGCCCCACCCCTATTTCAGTCATTAATATGTAAAAAGCCAATGATCCCAATAGACTCACAACATTTTATTTTATCTAACATTCATACTATTAATCAGACAGAAGTTGGCTGGCTTTTAGTTACAGTGTTTAGGATACATTGTGGTAAGTCACAGTACCACATCAAGGTAGCCAGCCTTAGAGAATTCTAGTCACACCAACACTCATGCATTCACACTCTATCATGTCACTCACACAATCATGGCCTCTAAGTTTAGTACCCACACATCTTCCAAAGATCATTCACAAACTCACAATAAAGCATTCAGGGATGGGGAAAAAAACAGTTCTTCTGGTACATTAGGCTCTGTAGTTGTTGCCCTGGCCTAAGGCTTATGCTGCCCTTGGATTTTTCAGATTTTACTGTACTCAGCAAAGAACACTGAGTACATCTGCCATCACCCACAAGTACACTTACAATCTCCTTGTTGTTCCTGCTATTCTTTTTAATATATTTCAAGTTACAGTGGTCACTGCTCCACTCAAGGTGTTGCATGTTGTTAACAAAAGTCCTTGAGCATGATAAAAAGAAAGAAATGCAGGGCTGCAGATCCAAGCGTTGACTACCAAGTAGGAGATCCTATCCATTTCTTTTATGACTGTGTAAACGGTTCACAGAAAGTTTATCTTGGGAAACTGCAGTGCATGATATTACTTCATTTCCATCCAGTATTTTCAGAAATGGGTGCCTCATATTGAAGCTTGTGAGTATCGACGGGGGTCGTTTTGTGGCGGTGGATAAGGGTAAGTGTTTGTTTGGCAGAGACTACTTTTTCTCAGTCCTTACACCTTACTATTTATCTTGCAGTTTGTAAAAGGGAATAGCAGCTTTGGATATATCGCATAGTTCAGTACAGCAAAACAGTTAAACTGTATATAATGCAGCATTTGTATATTTGTGGAAATACATGTCCATACCTGAGTTATTAATTACAAAATTAACAGTAAAGGCTGTTTTAACAGTATCTGTGGAAACTAAAAACAAACTACTGCATGCATAAATCGTAGGATGTCAGAAATACATCTTTGCTAGAAAAAGTGATCACATTTTTGCCAAATAACAAATGCTGCTGCTTTAATTTTCCATAGAAAAGATTGTTCTATAGCACACATTAATCCTATCCCAGTTATTACAGTCATCTAAGTCTACTGCATGCAAGAGCATGCAACAAAACATACTGTGCAGTAATTAAAAAAAATATCTGCCTCATCACATTTTTTAATACATCCCAGTTTTATGCAGTGCCTTCAAAGCAATCGTTCCATCTCTTTAATTGCATGATAAGAGAAATAATAAAATGCAATTAGATTCTCATAGTCCACTCCTACACTATCAACTGTCTGTCTGTCTGT
The DNA here is from genome assembly GCA_016271365.2 of Neoceratodus forsteri. NCBI lineage: Eukaryota > Metazoa > Chordata > Ceratodontiformes > Ceratodontidae > Neoceratodus > Neoceratodus forsteri. The sequence goes on along the minus strand of CM028130.1, from coordinate 1,374,513,816 downwards.
CTTTCTTTCTATCTATCCATCCATTTATCTCTTTAAAGCCAATTATAGTTCATTTTCTCATGTTTGGATAATATCATCAAAATGATCTAATACAGATCTATATGTGAATATTAAGCATAATAATAATTCAGGTTTTAGTCTGTGCATATGTGTTACCTAATTGAAGAAAAATACACACAACAGCACAAGTAAGCCCTTAATTTGGTTGACTAAATATAGTATACCTTTTCTGCATGTACATATTCAGTAAAATGTGTTTGTATTTGTGTATAGGAGTTTATTCTAAAACTTTGTGATACCCAGAACAGCAAGTGGCTGTGGCAGACTTGAACTTGTAGAACAGAAGAAGTCCAAATTATCTTAGTTGCAATACAGGTTACAGTACTGAATTACAGTATCAATATCTGTACATATTCTGTTACACACTTATCCATTATCTCATATTAAAGAGATTACTTACATCATGAGTTAGTGTGCTTCTATACAAGTAGTTATTCCATTACAATTACAAATCTGTTTTTTTACATTACTATTCATGGAGAATATATGGCATATATTAGTTGTATTTCAATTCAAAGACATCCAGATTAGAGTTTACAGCCTATTAGTTAATGTGTAAATGAAGTTACCACAGAAATGTCTTAAAAAGTAGGACATTTTATGGCAAAAAAACTATGTTAATGCTCATTAGGGTTGCTACCAGAAAAAGCACAAACAACACAAAGGTTGGAAATAAACTATTAGGGTTGTCAACCCAATGCCCACAAAGCTTAGAACTGTGCTATTAAGGTTCTTATGTCTAACTCTCAACCACCTACCCTGTTACATCCCTTACTCTCATGATGCATGGACAGTCAACAGTTACAGGGCCATAGATCAATGGTATGGTAACTTATTCAGGGTCAACATATTGAAAAATGGTATATAGTAACCCTGATCCCCAACCCCTCCATTCCCTTGTGACCTATGGGTAAGGCACATCTCCAGAATCATGCCACTCAATTGTGGTGTTGCATACATATGGTACATATTGCAGATTTGTAATTAGAATATATGGGGTGCATACATGTGGAGGTTTACATTCATTCATAACTTGTGCCTTACTTGTCACACCCAATATCGTGGGCCTATAAAGCAGAGTTATTGTTATACATTTGAAAGTATTGCACATTTACATTGTTCTGAGCTGCTTTCTTTAAGACACATATAATACTGTACATAGAAATAGTAAAAGTAAGGAACATGTTTTGGACATGTACACTTTTATGGAGGGTCATGTTGTAATTGCATAAAACAAGTTACAACTGGATGGTATATAGGTTTGTAGGCAATATATAACACAACAAATGACAGGTAAGGGTATGTCATACTGTGCACACGGTCCACAACAATATGTATCCTAAAACATAGAACTGCGTGGTAAGTGTGCAAGTTGCCACTGACCCTTTATCAATCAACCAATAAATCAAACTTTATTTAACCAGGCAAACTCACCCCTAAGCAAGCCCATTTACAAGAAGGTTCTGGACAATTAGGACACATGCAGCTACTAAGCACTAACAGAGTTGCAGAATACATACATTGCACAAAAAATCACCAGATACAATATAACAAGAGGTTTCGGGGTTGGAGAATACATACAATGCACAACTATCTGTGAATAAATATAAGACTGGGTATGCAAGGTTTCAACAATGGTGGGGCTTTAAAAAAACAGCTATCACATCGTTACAAGAACTAAGGGAAAGCAGGAATGGAGAGTTAGGGTACCACATGAAGAAGGCCACATGGGTGGAGGAGAAAACAAAATAGGGGTAGGTAAAAGTGTGATTATGAGTATAGTCAAAATAAAAAGGGGGTAGGTAAAAGTGTGATTACAAGTATGGACAGAACAGGCAGAGAGGAGAAGTAGACAGTTTAACAGAAGGTAGACATGAACAAGGTGAAGTGCTAAGGGAGTACCTGTAAGTGTCTAGTGTTTTGGGAGCCACAGGAGAAAGATGGAATGTGGACATCTATGGCAAGCAAACGAGACCCTCAGATTGAGAATGAGCAGCCTCCTAAAAGTGTGAGGCCCGGGAGGGAAGAAATCCTAAGTATCTTTTATATAGAATTCCAGAGGGAGGGCAGGGAAAAGTTAATAGCAGCTGAGCCATGACGTGTCCTCATTTTGGGTACCTTAAGGGAGACAAGAGAAGAACTCCTTAGGCCATACTCAACCTTGGTGCGCTCAAAGAGAATAGAAATATAGGTTGGAACCGTAGCTTATTGGATAGTGCCCTGTATAGCCACATGAGGGCATTTTTTTGTCTTCTCAAGGTGAGGGAGGGCCAGTCTAATGCCTGATAGAGCAAGCAGTGATGGGTACACAGTGGCATGTTTATGATCATTCTCAGCTCACAATGGTAGAGAGTGTCAAGTTTGCATAGCACCTGGTTGGGACAATGGCTGTAAAGAAGGTCTGCATAGTCAAGCAATGGTAGGAAAGTTGTTTGGACAAGTCACTTCCTGGCTTCAAGTGTAAGGAGGTGCCTTATTCAATAAAATATGCCTAGTCGTTGCCTAAGCTTTTTTGATAACTCATTAAAGTGAGCAATGAAATTGAGCCTGTCATCCAGCCAGACTCCCAGGTGCTTGAACTTGTCCACTAGTTCCAAGGCTTCACCAAGCAATGTATAAATCTGGAGGCTTGGAGGTGGTCCTGTGTTGAGGGAGGTGTGTGATGAGACAATCATAGCGTTGTACTTTTGGCATTAAGCAGAGCTTGAGCTTTATTAAATTGTGTTGAAGGATGTCAAAGTCTACCTGAAGCTCCTTGTGAGCTATGTCTAGTGAGGGGTTAATGGTATATAGTACTGTATCATCAGCGAATAGATGGACAATACCTGTGTGAATGCTGGAGTCTATATGGTATATATAAATTGAAAAGAGAATGGGGCTCAAGATGGAATCCTGTGGCACACCATATGGCATGGACTTTAGTGGGAACAGCTCCCCTTGATCTTTAATCTGTTGCATTCGGTTGGTGAGATAACATTCAAACCACTTTAGGGCAGTGTCGTTTAGACCGATACTACTCAAGACGTTAAGTAAAATGGGATGATCCACAGTATTGAAGGCCTTGCTAAGATCTAGAAAGAGGGCATAAATATATTGCTTAGTGTCCAGAGCAGTTTGCCAGTCATTGGACACTTTGGCAAGGGCAGATACAGTGCTGTCTTTGGGTCTAAAACCCTATTGTGGAGGGTTTAGAATATTTTCAGTGTCAAGGTACTCCATAAATTGGGAATTAATGATTTTTTCCAGGATCTTTGAAAGGATTGGGAGAAGGGAGATTGGACAGTAATTGTTCAGGTCAGCACTTTAGACAGTCAATTAACCCAGCATAGCCTTGTAGGGCAGTGCTAGACCTAAAGCTTGACCTTTTGTCACCACCATGGTATGAGAAATCAGTCTGAGAGGTAATGGTCAGTTTGGCTATTAGGTTTCAAAATGTGGTAGTCAATTTTTTTTTAGTGGCCATCATTTTTAAGGGCAAAACATTTTCCAGACACGCAGCCAGAGAATGAGCAGGTTGCTCAAGCTGAGGAGGATCTAATTTGGTTCACTGAGCAAGTGAAATTCAACTTGGTTGCCTGGCAGCAAAAACTGAGGATCTGGGTCACAAGGACCTAACTGACATGGAAATCATTTCCTCTCTGTGTGAAGGGACAGCCATGCAGGAAACAGAGGAAAGCAGCAGGAGCAAAGATGAGGGTGACCCGCAGTACACAATACTGACTGATGCCAAGGCAGCTGAATCCTTTAAATGGTGCTTGAAGTGGAAGGAGAGTCAGCCGGAGACTGATACGCTTCATCTGTTACTTGTTCGGCAACTTTGAGGAAAGGCCATAAAAACATGCAATGGAAAAATACAGCAGAAGGGCATAAAGGATTATTTCAGCCAAAAGGAAATAGTCACAGTTTTACCTGTACCAGTGCCTCTGAGTGCGAATGAAAAATAAGCAAAGCTAAGTGACTACTTTACTGCAGTACAGTACAGTGCTTTCTTTTGCTGTGTTCTGATGTGCTTTTTTGGTTTGATTGATGAATTTTAAACACTAAATAGGTTCAATAAAGAGAGCTTTAATCACTAAAATCATATGCACACTTGTATTGGGTAGCTTGCAGGTGGAGGCAGTGAGGCTGGAATTGCAGATTCTTGAAACCCCTGTTTAACCGAAACCCAGTTTATCTAAAAGTTTTTTGTGTCTCCCCTTACTTTTGGATAAACAGGGTTGTACTGTATTGGCAGATACCTTACTGGATACCATGCATCAAAATGTGGTTGCAAAACCAGCTGTTTTAGTAGCCATTGCCCCCCCTGGCTAAATGACTTTTCTCACCGTGGTCAGGGGGAAGGGGAGGGAGAGGTTGGGGATTAGGATTGCTATATACCAATTTTTAATATTTTGGCTCTGAATAAGGTACCATACCATTGATGCATGACCCTGTAACTGTTGACTGTCCTTGGGTCCTGAGGATAAGGGATGTGATAGGGTAGGTGAGTTAGATATAAGAACTCAGATAGCACACTTCTACACTTTAAGGGCATTGGTTGACAACCCTAATAGTTTATTTTCAACCTTTGTGCTATTTGTGTTTTGTGTGGTAGCAACCCTAATAAGCATTAATGTAGTTTTTTTTTTGCCATAAATATACATATGGTATATAAACAAACATTTCATTTGTGATATATAATATGTCAGGTATATGAGGGAAAAAAGAAATATTGGTGGAAGAATTGTTAAGGCATCAGAGGGCGGCAGGGTGATAGAGGAGAACAAGCAGAAAGTGGCCATGCTAAATGACTACTTCTGCTCATTATTCACTAGGTTACTAATTACTAGGGAGAACATCAGTCCATCACCACAGAGTGGCATAAATGCTGCTGAATGAGGAGTCATGGAAATGAGACAGTGGGTATTTACTAGCAAAAGTGTCAGAAAAGGACTAATAGCCCTGAAGACAGACAAGGCACTGGGCCGGATGGGTTGCACCCAAGGGTTCTCAGGAAACTGGCATCAGAATTAACTGAACCCCTGGTAGGGCAAGTAAATATCTCTATTCACATGGAATGATTCTGAAAGACTGGATTGTAGCAGGCATAGTTCCACTACACAATGGTGGGGACAAAGAGCAGCCTGGTATTTGACACAGTTCCCCACAAAATATTAATAAACAAATTAGCCAGCCTGGGAGTGGGTCCCAGGGTGGTAATCTGAGTAAAACACTGGCTGGACAACAGGATGCAGAGGGTAATAGTAAATGGAGTCCACAGTGAAAAAAGGGTGGTTACTAGTGGGCTACCACAGGGTTCAGTACTGGGGCCGGTCCTTTTTAATGTCTTTATAAGTGACATTGCAGAGGGACTGGAAGGAAAAGTATGTCTCTTTGCAGATGACAAAAATATCTGCCACAGGGTTGATATACAAGGTGGGGTGGAAAGGATGAAAAGGGACTTGGCAAGGTTGGAGGAATGGTCAAATGTATGGCAGCTCAGATTCAATGCAAAGAAGTGCAAAGTAATGCATCTGGGAAACAAAAACCCAGGGGAAGAGTACACAATGGGGGGTGAGATACTGACAACAACAAAAGTGGAAAGGGACCTGGGGGTAGTCATATCAGACAACTTAAAGGTGGGCCAACAATGTGAGAAGGCAGTAAGGAAGGCTGGGGGGATACTGGGATGCATAGGGACAGGCATCGCCAATAGAAAGCAGGAAGTTGCTAGCCATCTGTACAAACAGTTGGTAAGACCACATCTGGAGTATTGTGTACAGTTCTGGAGACCCCATCTCCACAAAGACATAGGCAGGGTGGGGGCTGTCAGAGGAGGGCAACCAAAATGGTGCAAGGTCTGCACCAGAAGTCATATGAAGAAAGACTAAAGGAGCTTAAGATGTATAGCCTCGAGGAAAGAAGGGAGAGGGGAGACATGATAGAAACTTTCAAATACCTCAAGGGAATCAACAAAGTCCAAGAGGGTAGCATCTGTTTCTGTTTCTGTCTATAGATATGTTTTTGTGGGGTTTCATGTGTTTTTGCTTGGAGGACCTACACAAATTTTTTTCTGCACACGTCATCAGTGAAAGTTTCATGAAAAGAATTTGTGCACAATCTCACTGTCAGATAACAGCATTTTATTTAAAATTGACTTTCTGAAAGCCATCCTAAACAAAATGAAAGGAAACTGTAGTTAAGCACAGTGGATGTTGTTAAATGATCATGGCATGCACCAGCTGCATTGTATAGCATGATGCATCACTGAGTGCCTTCAGCCATCCAAAAATGAGCATTATCCCAGAACAGTGCACACCCAAGAATATCTTTTTATGATCATAAAATGCATTAAAGATTTTTGAGGTGGATAACCACTTAAACTGTGTGGAATTGCCAAAATAATTTGTGATGAAATTCAACTGAATTTTAGAAACCAAATGCCATGGAACAGAATTCCAAATTTCCAAAAGCAGTTTGTACCTCTTAATCTAAACTGTTGCTTACTAATTTGCAGTTTACATAAACCATAGATTATTGTTTTGCGGTTTATGTAACTCACATACTCATTTTCCACAAACTATAGAAAACTAATCACTGTTTTACGATAATTAGGGAAAACTGATTCATGGTTTAAATTAAAACTTTTTCATAGAATTCCTTAAAATTTTATCAAAAATTCTGAAATGTGTTTTACAAGAGGACATGCCATTCTAGCATAATTCCACATTACATATTACTCAAATAAATACAAAGAAATAAAAAAAAATATGTTAAATATTGTTAATGATGTTTTAGGCCTGAAGAAGAATTGGTCTAACATTGAGATTAAATCTCTTACCAAGTGATGTAAACCCTTAGATGACTGTTGTCTTAGAAACTTACCTGTTTTCCTGGACATAAAATACAGTACTAGACATAACAAATAAAAACAAACAAAAGAAAATACCAACAAAAAAATAATAAAACTTAGTGGCATGCTTCCTAAGGAACGATAGACTGTCAACATCTAGTATGGCTTCTCTCAGGTTAAACTGCAAACAAAGGAGGTTGGAGCCTTCTGCTATTGGCCTATCCTATAATCAATCAATCAATCAATCAATCAAATCTTTATTTATCCAGGTGAACACCATTGAGCAAGCTCATTTACAAGGTGGACCTGCATCACACAAGGTCAGAAACAATGCATTTATGTACAGGCAAGAAAACAAACATGTATATACATAATAAAATCAAGCAATGTAACAATAAAAAGTAATGGTATAGTATTCAAATACATGGTATAATATTTCTAAGTAGGTACATATCGTATTCAAGGAAAAAGGAGGATGGTCGGAAGGGAGCTACATAAAAAGAAGAATATGCAGTATCCGATTAACAAAACCTCACACAAGGCACAGGTAACAAAGGGTAAAGAAAGTAAGGCAGGCATGGGTGGGGATGGTGCAGGGAATATACACTTCAAGGAGAGGTAGATTAACAGGCTGGATACTTGCAAAGAGGGGCAGGGAGAGGGGAGGATTAGGGCTATAGGGTTCCTAAGTAGTAGTAGTGTTCGGTGTGGGCAGAATGAAGGAAAGGGGTTGATAATAAGCAGACAAGAAGCAAGCTATAGGTGGTGGAAGCAATGACATTCTTCTGTGACAGTTTTGGCATACAAAGTCTTGAACAGAGCAAGACTGACAGAGGTCCTTAATTTCAAGGATTTCTGAAGCTTATTCCAGAGTGTTGGCAGAGTGAAGCCTATGGCCATTCTCCCAAAGCGCGTGCAGGTTCTGGGCACTTTCAGAGAAATTAGGGAGCAGCTTCTTAAGGCATAGTTTCGTATCGTGCTTAAAGGAAGACAATCAATGATATACTGCAGAAGTTTACTGGAGATAGCTCTGAATGTTCATACGGCCACATTTCTATTACACCTATACTGTAGGGAGGTCCACCCCACTGCAACATATAAGGAGCAGTGGTGAGTGGAGAAGGGGAGACCGGTAATGAAATGCAGGGCTCTGTGATATGGTATGTCCAGTTTTCCCAGATATGAGGCATTGCATTGGCTATAAATGAAATCAGCATAGTCAATTAAGGTGAGGAATATAGACTGAACTAGTTGCCTCTTTGCCTGTGTGGTAAGAAGGCAGTTTATTCTAAAGAAGAGAGCAAGCCTCTGCCTCAGTTTTTTCAGCAAATCCTCCAAGTGTTCCGCAAAGGAGAGTTTGTGGTCTAGTCAGACCCCCAGATATTTGAACTTCATTACAAACTCCAAGTTTTCTCCTAATAAGGTGGAGATAGGGGGTAGAATACCAAGAATAACAGGGTCTGCCATATGGTTGACAGGTGAGAATATCGTCACCTTTGTTTTCTTGGTGTTAAGTAGCAGTTTTTTGCTAAGGAGCTGGTACTGCAGGAGATTGAAATCAGTTTGCAAGTCTTTACAGGCAGCTTCAGGTGATGTACAGCTTAGGTAGAGTACTGTGTCGTCTGCAAACAGATGGATATTAGCCTCCTTGATGCCGACGTCTATGCTGTTAATGTATATAGTGAAAAAGAGTGGCTCTGGGATGGAACCCTGTGGGACACCGCTTATTAATGATTTGAGAGTGGAAAGTTCTCCTTCTGCCTTGACCTGCTGGTGCCGATCCATAAGATAATCATGAAACCAGCCCAGGGAGGTAGTATCTAGTCCTAATGTTTTTAGAGAAGAAGGAAGTAGGCAATGGTTGACAGTGTCGAATGCCTTGCTGAGGTCTAGGAAGACAGCACAGACAAACTTTTTGTTCTCTAAGTCATGCTGCCAATCATTTGTTACCTTAGAGAGCACCATAGCCATACTATGGTTGGCTCTGAAACCAGACTGTACAGAGTTTAAGAAATTTGTGTTTCCTAGAGATGATCTCATTTGGGCATTAACAATTTTTTCTAAGAGTTTTGACAGAATGGGGAGGAGTGAAATTGGCCTGTAATTGTTTGGATCACAGGGATCTCCAGATTTAAATAGCCTGATGATATGAGCAGTTTTCCATAGATGGGGAGAGTCCCTTGAGAAAGAGACAGATTCAATAGATGAGTAATTGGTACAGTCAGAACATGCCAGGCAATCTTTAGGTAGTAGGTGTCAAGTGATTCTGCGCCGGCACTTTTCTTGATGTCCAAATGTAGGAGAAGGTCTTCAACCTCTTTCAGGGAGGCAGGTGAGAAAGATAAAGTAGGACTTGTTGGATTAGGTTCAGGTGGTATTACAGTAATCTGGGAGTACAGGCTACTAGTGGGCGAGTTGTCAAATTCTAGACCTGCGGAGTCAAAATGGTTATTGAAGGCTTGTAATACCTCCTTTTTATCACTGATAATGACATTGTTTGAGGAGATTTTAGTGGGGACCGTGTTTCCTGTTGTATGCCCAGATAGTTTTTTTATTGTGGACCAGAATTTGGTGGGGCATTTTGAAGCAGAGTCCAGCTTTGAATGGTAGAAATTTTACTTGGCCTCTCTGATCAGCTTAGTGCAGGTGTTTCTGGCTGTTCTGAAGAGACTCCAGTCTTTGACTAGGTGTGATTTGCAAGCTTTTTTCTAAATCTTGTCTCTTTTTTAATAATGCAATCTTAAGGTCTGCTTTGAACCAATGATATGTCCTAAAGTTTATGTGGGTTTTGACCAGCGGAGCATGAGTATTGAGGGCACTTGTTACAATTTCCTGGATGATAGCATATGCTGTACTTACTGATTTGGCAAGGTAAAAGCTCTGCTAATGCATTGATGCTTTCAGGTCATTGATATAAGCAAGCGGATCAAAGTTCTGTTTGGACCTTTTGGTAGAGAACTTCGTTGTGGATGTAGGTTTAGGGTCAGCTCTTACACCAGCGATGAAGCAATGGTCGCTAACATCGGCAAAAAAAATTCCAGCATGGGAAAAGGAGTGCGGTTTTGTCACTAGAAGGATGTCCAAAAGGTTGTTATTCATAGCCTTTTTTTGTTAATGCGTGTTGGTTCATCGATAAGTAGTGACAAACCATGGAAGTTGCAGAATGATTTTAGAGGTAGCGAGGCACTGGACAGCCAGTCATAATTAAGGTCCCCTAGTATGATTGTTTCAAGGTTACTAGAGTCCATGATAGATGAGAGGTGAGACAGGAGCTGCAACCCCACAGACGGGGGTCTGTAGCATCCTATAATACAGAGGGCCTTCAAGGGTGAAATTTCAGTTTTTATGGACACACATTCAAAACCATTTACAATTGAGGAGGAATTAAAGATGGAGACTGTGAATTTGTCCTTGACGTAGATGGCAACCCCCCAACCCCGGTTTGTCTATCGGTTCTGAATAACAGATAGTTGGGGATGCTATCCTATAAGATTTCTTTTGCAATCAAACAGACCCACCTATTGATAAAATTCAACAATTTACAGTAATAGCTTCAAAATGGGTCTGTGTGGAATGATATTTAAGTCTTCCCACTCAACTGAATTAAATACATAGAAATGTTAACAGTAGAAGAAAAACAGGATACCCTATTCAGTTAGTGGCACAAGCACAGCACAACCATTTGTGCTGCACTTGCTGTTGTACTTGTCTGACTGGTGATATTGAGATCGATAGTGCTCATTGACAGAGCAGTGCTTCTGACTGAATATTGGTCCATGTCAGTGCACTACTAAGTGGATCTTCACTGCCCTGACATGGACCAGGGGGCTGCACATGGCCCACATGGTGCTACCCAAAAGGGATAATGCCAGTTTCCCTGTCTGCCATATGTAGCCTGAGCATGCAAATGAGCCCATTGAACATGCAAGGAACTTAGGGACCATCTGTGTGTCCTTTAGGCCTGGTTTGCATTGGACACAGCAGCCCCTTAGCACCACTGTCAATGTAAAACACACCCCCTTGTGGTCCAGTGGTTCCTACACTCCTGCAGGCCCACTGACTGATTTTATAATAGTCCCTGGTGATCCAGTGGCTCCCCCACTCCCAATCACCTGCTGACATGATTTTATAATAATTCAGGGTTTTTTCTCTGGTTCTGTCCACTCCAATTACCCCTTGACATATTTTTATCGTAGTCTCTGGTGGTCCAGTATTTCTCTGCACTCTCCCGACCATATCTGAATCTCTCACCCACCAAGAACTCCCATCCTACACCCTCTTACCCTGGAAGCGAGTCTTGTGAACTCAGCAACATGCACAGCCCTTTTCTCACCATCTTGGCTGGCTGCTGTTTGATAGTCATATAGTGCAATCATGTACATGATCATGCTCCATGACTGTCAGATGGCAGCTAGCTGAGGTGAGAGGAGGGCTGAGCCATCTGCTGAGTTCATAGAACTAGCTCTCAGGGTGAATGGGGAGTGCAGGCAGGGGATTCTTGACCAGTGGGTGGGTGGGGATCCAGTATGGTGGGCCGTGGGAGGTCCCTGTGGACCACCAGGGACTATCAAAATATTATGTCATTTGGTGATCAGGAGTGGGAAGAACCATTGGATTTCCAAGGATTATGATAGGACCATGTTAATGGGTGATTAGGGTGGGAGAACCACTGGACCACTAGGGACTATTATAACATCACTTCACTGGGCAATCATGGGTATAGGGAGGAACTGAATCACCAGGAACTATTGTAACATCATGATAATGGGCAATTGGTTTGGGGGAACCACTGATGCACCAGGGAATATGACAAGAACATGTTAACTGGCGATCAGTGGTGAGTGAACCACTCAACCACCAGGTCAACTATAACTACTATAAACTGGTGGGTGGGTGGGTTGGGTTAGTTGCTTGGTACAGGGGCAGGTGACTGCAGTACAGTCACCTGCCTTAGGGGGTTGGGGTTGCATGCTTAAAAGGTGTTTTTTGTTGCAGTAAACAGCACCTTTCATGAGGCCGTTTACAGCCACCACAAACCTGTGACTGTACCACTGCACTGGGATGAATGAAGGGGCACCCTCACTGGCATAGGCACAGTGGTGTTTTAGCACCTTTACACTGCCAGATTTGTGTGGGGTCTGGGAGCCACTGAATATGGCCCCACCCAGAGTGCTAGCACAAATTCGGGTTAGCACCAGCACTAACCACATTTGCACCAGTGCTAATCTTTGAATAATGGGTTATCTACCATCAGTTATATCATAGGAAACACAATTGCACATACCCCAATAATGCAAAGTATCATGGGAAACAGGCAAATCCCTATGAGAGAATTTGGACTGGCTGTACTTTAAGCAGAATTGCATGGTGCCAGAAGGCCTCACAGTGCAATTAGCAAAGGCTAAGAACAGCAGTGTTCTGCCAACTCAAACCAAGCAGCTATTTGCCATTCACACTCACATACACACAATAACAATACAATAAGTACAGCAAGCCAAAGCTTTATTATAACAAAATATAATACATCACCGATTCAATAAAGCATCATCCAAGCCCTCTTCCAATGGCTGGGAAGCCCCCTTGTCAGCCTGGCTAGGAGTCTCTCGAACCGGGAACTGGCCCCACAGCGATGCGTCCACCCTGCAGGAGAGGCTTCAAACCAGGCATTGAGAAAGCTACATTTATATCTTATTCTACGCTAAAAATAACCGTGCAGCCTTTATAGTGTTGTCTCGCCACATTCTAGAAGCTGGCCGGGCTCCCAGGATGTTGCTAATTCACACCACAAGGACTGCTCAGAATTCCCTACACCTGCTAGGTCACTGTGCTCCAAACACTGGCCTGGTGCCTAGAACACTATGAGCTAAGCAGAAGTTTAAACAAAACTACAAAAACAGGTTGCCTGATAATATGCGACCTTCAAGTCAGCAAAATACACTGTCTGAAGCAAAACATAATAATGAGGCTATCTAAAGAGCAAAACACCAATTAAATGAAGCAGCATGTAAAATGGAGTCACACAACACAAAATGGAGTATAAAATGACATACATTACATGAAATAGCATACAAAATGGAGTGACAATAATCAACATATTATACTATCACTACATTCGGTCCTTTGATTATTGTGAATACGATTTGTATGATATTGGTACCATAGCAAAATTACTACGAATATAACATGATAAGTAACAAGTCCAAATAAGCAAGATAATTGTCACTACAGCAATGATTATGATAGGATGTATCAGAATATTTAACACTTTTGTAGCTGATGGAGACCATCCTGTAAAATATCCCACCAATAATGAGTAGTCTCTTGTTGAATCTTGGAACTTAAATCAATCATTTTATTTTTAACTATCGTAGTTTGCACCTGACTTTGCACTAATGATTTATTTCTTATTGCCAAATGAGCCTGCATTACATCTGTTTCCTGAATTATCTGTTTAATTTTATTTAATGAGATACTCAATCTTGATTGATCTAAAATATTGAGCTGCCAATACAAAATAAGCTTCTGCTCATTATCAGGGATCTGTGCATTTTACTGTGGTGGATGACATTACAATCCAATGATTACTAGGAATCCATGATTTGAACACAGTCCTCCACACATATTCATTATTACTCATTAAATCACTCTGGGCCTTATTTCTTTGCATTATAGAATACATATGTCACATTGTGCATTCTTGTCCAATCAATAAATCACAAATATTTTCTGCTACTCCCATTCCCATACCTGTGAAGCATTAAATAACTGCAAGAACTCAAAATCATAATTCAAAGTTAATCTTTGGTAAGAAAACAGTTGGCATCCATTGAGCTTGTAAGTTAATTAAGCTAAATACATCAATTCCTACTGCCTGAAGCCTGTTAGTCAGTGTTTCTATATCAACACTATTTAAAATTCCATGCCTGCCCCTGCTCCACCTAATAGCGATCATACCAAGCTCTTTTATATTTGCATTTTCTACTAAACATAAACATTATGTTAAATGGATTATATTTTTCTGATACCGCTGCGCTACTGATGTACATGTGGATGGAACCTTAACTATACTATCATTGCTAATTACAGGATGATTTTTCAACACTGTAATGTGATCTTCCCAAGTAGTTCTATTAGTTATTGCAGTAGCATTCATGCAGAATAACGTGTCTATGTCAATCAAAGTAATACTTGCATTGAAAATGTCTGTTTGATTCATGCAGCAATCAAGTCTATGTTGTACAGTCACCATGCAACTATTCGGTAAGTTGCAGCATTTAATAGCAGTCTTATTCTGCAAAGAGATTTCATCTGTTTCGTAGGCATATTGTCCTGAGCCACCAGTTGTCATCCAGAGATTGACCCCTGGTGAAAATGTCATGTTCAGTACCACACTTCTGTCCGGATGGGCAGCTAAAGTTCCCTGGTTCTATCTTTGGTATCATTTTTCCAACTCCAGGTTCCTTACATACCAGTGTCATTACAGTTAACCTTTGAATCTCCTCCAGGGGTAACTAGCCTGCCAAATGGACCATAAGACACACCAGCATTCCTTTTAAAATCCATTGCTGGACCTAGAAAGACACAAATTTCATTATTCTCGAAGATAACATTTATGTGCAGGCACGTATTCCCATTTTCTTTCCTTGATCTGATAATTAACACTGTGTTGTCTCGTCCGGTGGCTATCACCTCAGCTGGTTCAGGAGGGCCATTTGGGTTTGTAACCCATATTTTGGCACCATTGTTAAAACCTCCTGTAGATCTAAAACTTTTATCCCCCCTTGCTGTTAAGAGTGTGGGGGCTTGTCCCTTTATAGGGGTCACTTTGTTAACTGGAATAATTAACAATTGAGCCACTCTGTCATACTGTTGAATTAACAGATTTTGTTCTCTACTATTCAACAAAATTACTTTCACTTCTCCTTGGTAATCACAATCAATCACCCCTCCCAAAATTTATATTCCCTTGAGGGCTAGTTCTGATTTAGGTGCTATCCAACCAAAATGTCTCAGTGGAATTTATATTCCAATACCAGTTTCTATCACTTGAATGTTTCTGCTGTTTATTCTGTATTCTTGAAGGGCATGTAAATCAAGTCCAGCAGCTTCTGGGGTTGCCCTGCAAGGAGACAGAGCTCCTGGTGTAATTTCCCAATATAACACTGTTTCTGTAGTTGAGTAAGCCTGCACTTGCAAATTAGGAGTTATCATTCGCATTAAGGGGGCCTCAGATTCTCCAATTGGTCTATTATTTAAAATCTGTAATGCTTCATGCAAATTCTCTTTCCATTTTCGTAGGCTCTCCCAATTTCCTAAACTGTTCTTTCCAGCAATCCATTTATTCTCTCAATTAACCCTGCTGCTCTGGGTAATAAGGGATGTGAAATACCCATGTATGTTATGGGCTTGAGCATAAGCTTGTACCATTTTCCCTAAAATGGGAACCATTGTCACTTTGTATCTGCAAGGGTATTCCATAGTACAACATAATTAAGTTAATTGCCTTAATGGTGTTTTTCTGTGTAGCTTGTTTACAAAGGTATGCCAATAAATGCCCTGAATATGTATCTACAACTGTGCAAGCATATCGACATCCTCCACTAAGGGGTAGAGGTCCAATGTAATCAATCTGCCAAATTTGTCCCGGTAATTTTCCTCCCCAATTGTCCTTTCACAATATGAGGATTGGTCTTTGTTGCCCATGTTGGCATATAGGACACTGAGCAATAACAGTTTTAACCAAATCCAATGTTAGGGGTACACCTACTATATGCCCACCTGTAAGTGGCTTTCTCCCAAATGTCCACATTTTGATGTGCCTATTTTGCCAGCCCTGATAACTGCTGACTTTGAGTTTCTTCAATATCCACTGGAAGAATCTTAGCTTTTTCATCTGCAATAGAATTATACCATCGTTCTAGTGTATCTGAAGCACAATGAGCATCAACATGAAATACAGTGGTCTGAGTATTTTGCACCATAGTCCATATTTCCTGCCACAGTTCTTTTCCCATATTTCTTTGAATAAATTTTCCACTCATCCTTAGCCCAAGTGGGCAGCCAGGTTGTTAAACCATTGGCTACAGGCCATGAATCAGTATAAATATGACATGTACCTTGCAACCTGTGGGTATTACACTGGAAGGGAGGAAGGTAGCTTACCCTCCTCCAAGCTCCTACTGGTGGAAGACACAGCTCAAGGTGCAAGAGACAGCTCGAATACTGTAGCAATAAAAGGTTAGCTGTGAAACACAGACAAACAACAAAAACAAACACACATCAGTTTAAAAATAAAACAAGATTATTTCCATAGGATAAAAGAAGCCAAGCGTCCCTGGGTCTCTTTATCCTAAGCATGACAAATGTCCAGATTGATGGTAATACTGTACGACGTATCTCTGTAGATGGTAAACTCTCAAAACAGCTGTAATAGTCCTTTTTTCAAAATTGTAAAAGTTTGTTCCTCTTCACTTAGAATACTAGTTTTGCAATAAAAAGTCAAATTACATGGTTCACTGTGTGCCTTCATGAAAACATACATTTTGTGTGAAAAGTTGTGCTTTAGGCATTGTATACCTTACAGCAAGTTTGAACTGGTAGTAACATAAAATGTTGAAACACAAGAAGGTCAAATAACGTGCAAAAGGTCACAGTGTGCATGCAAGGGTCATTTAAACCCAGCCATTCCTGTAGTGTCCTTGAACATCACAATATTAAAATATCTTTAAATATTACACAAGACAGTACACACACATACACATACACAAAAAGAAATACTTAACACAAAATAAGACTGACATTGTTTCACACCAATTTGCTGAGGTAATGCCCATAGTTCCATTAGAAAACTGTACGTGTTTTAGATATATGTGTGCCTCCTGCCTGTCTTGTAACACTGACAATTTTAAACCAACACATTTATACATATTGCCATGCCAAATCTTTCCAGAACAAAACACTGTTTAAACACATCATCTGTAAGTGAACACATCTAGTATAACATGATTACACCTTTTGGCACATAACTAAAATATGGCACTCTGCCATTTTGCAAAAAGTTTCTGGTTTAACTAGAAGTATGATAAAGCCATTTATAGCTGTTAACACAATACATTTTCACCTAGCAGTGGCTTGGCACGTTCCTTGCAAACTACAACTCTTTCTGCACATTGCAATCTATATGATGTCATAATTCTTCACCATCAACACTACCTGCTCCAAGCAACAACTACAAACAAAAGTTTTTCACTGACCCTATCTAGGCAGCACAAATGTTCCATTACAAATAAAGCCAATTAAAACAGTCAGCTATGAGGAAAAGAAGCTTCTTCTTCCTTTTTTTTTTTTCTGTAACCAGTTGTGCACTGAAGGCAGTCAATCCTATCTCGCAACCTTGACAACAGAACATAATTACAGAACACAGATATAAGCTAGAAAATATGCATGAGAAAGACAGAGCATTACCTTGTTTAGTATATGTATTACAGAAATAAAACAGACAGACATAAAACAACTTTGAATAAAAAAAAAATTCAGACTTACCCGGTGCCAAGGTATTTTTCTTCTTCTTTTCCGATATACTAGTCTAAGTAAGAAAACTGACTGCAGGACCTTCGTGATAACTTCCAAACACTGCAGCTATTAACTCTTTCAAAGGTTTTAACCCTTTCGAAGGTTTTCTTTTGGCCATTTTAGTAACCTGCCAAACCAAGTCTTTTTCCAGAGCTCTGGTTTGCAGTTTAAAAACAAAACAAACAAAAATCTCTAACAGTACTAGGTTGAGATCCATCTGGTAGAGGTCCCCAGTACTTGGGTTTAGGATCAAATGTTTCAGCCTCTATAGGAGGCAAGGGAACTTGAAATTGATACAGAAAAACTTGAAACTACACAGATAGGCAACATGGGGGAGGATTTTCAAATCATCCCGTCTGTAGTCACCTACTGTGCGTACATCCACAGTAGTTTATTTTTCTTTTTCTAGATGTTGCTTATCTAACTTTACTTAACCAGCCGCTGCTTTTCTCCCAAAGCAGCCTGAACTGTGAAAGCCATCATTGGCTCTAATAGTATATACTTGCAGCAAGCACAAATTATAGTATAAAGGGCAGTTGCCCTTGCTTGTTTGAGCCTTAATACACCATTAAAAAAGAACTCATCCTTTTTCCTAAAAATAGACATTTTATTTTCGAATCCTGCCGACTACAAAAATGTTCTGCCAACTCAAACCAAGCAGCTATTTGCCATTCACACTCACATACACACAATAACAATACAATAAGTACAGCAAGCCAAAGCTTTATTATAACAAAATATAATACAAAAGGTTATACATCACCGATTCAATAAAGCATCATCCAAGCCCTCTTCCAATGGCTGGGAAGCCCCCTTGTCAGCCTGGCTAGGAGTCTCTCGAACCGGGAACTGGCCCCACAGCGATGCATCCACCCTGCAGGAGAGGCTTCAAACCAGGCATTGAGAAAGCTACATTTATATCTTATTCTATGCTAAAAATAACCGTGCAGCCTTTATAGTGTTGTCTCGCCACATTCTAGAAGCTGGCCGGGCTCCCAGGATGTTGCGAATTCACACCACAAGAACTGCTCAGAATTCCCTACACCTGCTAGGTCACTGTGTTCCAAACACTGGCCAGGTGCCTAGAACACTATGAGCTAAGCAGAAGTTTAAACAAAACTACAAAAACAGGTTGCCTGATAATATGCGACCTTCAAGTCAGCAAAATACACTGTCTGAAGCAAAACATAATAATGAGGCTATCTAAAGAGCAAAACACCAATTAAATGAAGCAGCATGTAAAATGGAGTCACAGAATACAAAATGGAGTATAAAATGACATACATTACATGAAATATTATACAAAATGGAGTGACAATAATCAACATATTATACTATCACTACAAGCAGACACATTCACATCTTTCATCTTCATTTGGATTCATCAGTGTGCCATATCTGTGTCTTAGCCCAAGGAGAGGGAGATGGCCACCCCTTAAAGGGGATGTTATTTGCTTGGGTCATGGGGACCCCAAAATAGAGAAGGAGAAGAACTACATAAGAACCTCAGAGAAAATGCCCTGAGGCATGGGATATCCTGGAGGATATTGGCCATACAGCCAAGTTTTAAAGGAAACACAGTTGCACATAACCAAATAATGCAAAGCATCATGGGAAACATATGAAAATACCCATAAGAAAATTTGGACTGGCTCTACTTTAAGCAGAATTGCATGGTGCCAGAAGGCTTCACAGTACAATCAGCAAAGGCTAAGAACAGCAGACACATACACGTGTTTCATTCTCAAATGCACGAAAGTTCATGCTTCATCTAACAAAATGGCCCTCAAAATCACTTGGATCATTAAAGCATTCATGCCATAAAGCAGAAATAACTACTGACTAGAAACCCATATCCTTGAGTGAATGGGAGCAAAGCTGTCTCTGTTAGAGGTGTGTGAAAAAAAAACATTTGCTGGCGGAATTTCTGTAAAAGTTGGAATTTTGCTTCTGCAAAAGTGTGGAAATTAAATTACTGTAGAAACTTTCATGAAAATTCTGACTTAGAACGACAGAATAAATGTATACATTGGGGATTATTCTATTAAACTCTTGAGAAAAAAGTCCGCAGAACTGATTACTGAACTACAGAATAATTACATGTATTGTGGAATAATTCATTAAACTGCAGAAAAAATATTCCTCAAAACTGCTATTCTGCAGTTCATGTGTATTATTCTGCAGTTCAGCAAAAAAATTCTGCAGAACAGGGCAAAAATCTACTAAACACATTTGGAAGATTCCAATCTCGCCAATGGCGGAAGTTCGGAAATTCCACAAAATTTCTGAATTTTCAAGGAAGTTCTGCAAAAGCAGAATTCACAACTTTCGCCCACCTCTAGTCTCTGTACAAAGAATCATCTAATTTGCCAAACCTCAACCCTGTTTTTTTTCAGCAAGGTAAACAGAAATGTAATGTCTCCCCAAGAAAGATTTCTGGAAATTATTTTCCCCCATCTGTATCATGCCCAGAAACCACTGCTAGCACAAGAATGCTTCAAACAATGTTCAGAGGGACTGAAGTCTTAGATCAAGTGAACCCAACTTCAAAGAAGGCATGGAAGGTACTATGTGAAGGACACTGATTACAACCCCCCCAAATGAAACTGAATCATCACTAATAAAAATAAAAAAAGGAAAAAAGACTTGGAAGTTCAAATATGCCTCAAAGTGTGGGACAGATGCTAAACAAATATCCATATGTTGGAGCTTGCAGAGAAGTAAGATACAAAATCATTCAGCAAAACATAATGGGCGCTATGCATGAAGTGGATGGTAGTATCTGGAATGTGTGTGGAATATTTGTGGACAGGTGTGCACATGACGGTATTCACAGCTGGCACCTACCTGCCTGTGGCTACTCAGCCCAGGTGCAAAGGACTCCACAGGGTGGCCAGGGGTAGAGTTGCAGACCCAGGTGGGCATCCAATGGGATGCCCATCCTGGGTCCCAGACTGGATCCCTTACATGGACTGGCGCAGGGTCCAGGTGCATGAATGCAGACTGCAGGCATCCAGACCCAAGTGAAATGGATCTGACATCTGGTGGACCAGTGGACCAGTCCTTTTCACCCAGCACCTTCCCAGTGCACTGAAGGATCCCGGCAGGTGGACCCCACCCCACCACACAGACATGACCAGCTGATGTGGCCACACACCCTGAGTACCACGTGCCCTGTTCCGATGGACCCCCAACCCACCCCATGTGCCCCGCATGCAAGCCCTGCCTGGGCAGACCTGTAGGCACTCCCCCGACCCTGGATCCTAGTCCCCCCAGTGGTAACAGTGTCACTCCCCATCCCCCATACCCACCAGACCGGCTGCCCCAGTCCTCACCTGCTGCCTATTGGGTGGGGGCAGCAAAAAGGATCTGCATCCAGTCTAGCCATGACTGGCAGGGTACATCTGTTAGGGCATGCAGTGGGTTATGGCAGGGTCCACACTGCCGTAAACCTCCTCCCATCTCCGCATGTCCCCCAGAACACCCCCGGCACATTGCAGTCCATGTGGCCGGGGTTTGGGTGCATTTCAGATGCATGCCCCCTTTGTGCATGCCACGTGGATTCCATTCTGTGGCATTCACATATATGATGCAAACCTACCCGATTTCCTCGGGCACACTAGCATCATGCATAACACCCAATACGCATAGAAGATCACATGAAATGTGTTTGCATTTCTCTGACAAATGTTGGAGATGCCATCAGAGTAAAGTTAATATTTCCAACAAATTATGTTTCTGTCATACTATTCTTAAAGAGGGAATCCATCCAACATTTCAAGCATCTATAAATTCAGAATTAGGATCAACATATCTTCAATCAGCCTTATGCCAACAGTGAGATCTTAAAGTCAATTTTGTTTAAAAGTTACTAGCATTTTGTGACCCTCACTTCACTCCCTGTTAAAAAAAGCCAGTTTCAGTAAAAGCTGCTGATAATGTCATAACCAGAACTCACAACCTGTTACCCCTTTGCTAGCAACCTTAGATTACATATGTTCCCCATGTTACATAAAGTTGCAGCTGTGGTAAACATTTCATAAAGGAAAGCTGGCCATGGCGGAGAATAGGGCTTGCATTTCCAGAATGTGCAGACATTTTTTGTTTGTTTGTTGTTTTGTTAATTAAACATAATTTTTTTTTTTAAAGTGTGAAGTGTGGTCAACATGAGTGAATCATAATAATACAGTCCTCTTGTTTTTAGACACATCTATGCATGAAGACACAATATGTCATTAAAGCAGCAGTGCAAAAAACTTTCTTTTTCTAAAAAGCAAGTTTGAGCTACAGTTAAAAATATTGGCATACCTGTCAAACCTACTTTTCTGTATACCTCCCATGATTTACTAGAGGTTTTTTTTTCTTGCCTTGCTCCTATCACTTGCCAGGTCAACAATACTATTTCCAATCGAAATGTGGTGGCCATCTTTTTTCCTTGAGAAAAAAGAAACATATTTAAACATTAATAAAATACTCAAACCTTGGTGGAACTAGAAAATGTCACCACCAAATAAAACTGGAAGATGCCTGGAATCTTTTATAGTGGATGGCTAGAATCTTTTATAGTGAAAAAAAAGAAGGGTAACATTTGTTGCTCAGTTTCATTTCACTGTTGCTTTAAAAATACCAGGATTTTAAAACATATTTGAAACTCTCTATGTTTTATATAAACTAGTATTAAACCCTAAGGTACTTGAGGTAATGTGATCAAATCACCATTGCAGACAGTGGAGTTACTGCAGCATGATACCTCACTTACTGCATCATTTCAAAGCAAATAGAAACTTGTATGTGTTCATCACTGTATTAATATAAGGAATATGTTTCAACATCACTTATCAATATAACAACTTTGCTGACACAAAGTTGTCAGTTAAAAAAAATAAGCTTCTACCCTAACAGTTCCAATGTTATTTTATTTTCAATAAATTATGTTTGGAAAGACCTAATCGGAACCGTTGGGGCTAGAAATGTAACTCTTTTTCATATGAAATCTTGGAGTCAGGTCATAAAGAATCTATCATTTTAATACACTCTTTATATGGTAATACTATTCTATATGTGTTGATACTATATGAAACTTATTTCTGAGTATACTGTTGAAACGTACCTTTTAGTTGTGACCCAGCCAGAAAAGGCAAACACAGTAATAGGAATACTAGTTTTTGTTTCAGTACTAGTGCTGCTCAGTATGCAGAATTCCACCGGCAGAATAAACATGAAATGATTATTCCACCAGTGGAATTTCTTTCGTAAGTTTGCTGGCCATTCTCTACAATTCTGCTTTCTGTGTTCTGCAGAATTATATTCTGCAGGATAACATTTTACTGCAGGAAATCACTGCACCACCATTTCCATGGAATAAATCAAAAGAGCCATAGAATTTAATTCTGTGACAAACTAGTGAAAACCAGGTTCACATTATTTGCCATGGAATTCCACCATTCTGCTGTTGATGAAATTCTGCATCATTTTGACAGAATTTATGAAATTCCATTCTGCCAGAATTTTAAAATTCCACACAACACTAATAAATACTGTTTTCGTATTGATGCATGAAATTACACAATGGTTTAAATATAAGATTTTTTTTTTATTTTTCTGAATTTTGGTAATACTACATATTATTTTATTAAAACTCTATAGTTTGCAACTTAATGTTCATTTACCTTATGTCTTTAATCTTGATACAAACATTTAAATCTCCCCTTCAGCAACTACTACTTTTCCTTGATTTTGCAGACTTTGCCTGCAGAGGTGTCACTGCAGAAATCATTCTCTAATCACCACAATTCTGAATCCAGAAAGACACTTCTCTATCAGATGAAGAATCTAAAATGTTTAGCAAGCTTCTACTGTCATTAGCCCAAGAGAAAGCTTTTACTAAAATGATGCCAAACAACATGTCCCTCTTTAAATATATTGTTATCCAAATCAGCTAAAACAGACTAATTTAAAAGCAGGAATGAGTATAGCCTTTGCTGAGTCAACAAGGCACCTGAGATTTTATGTGCGAGTATGAAGATTTCCTGTTAATAGTTATCCATAGTACAACATCACACACACACACACACACACACACACAGACACACACACACACATACACTCTTACCAAACCATATTGCTCAATAAAGAAACAAGTGTCTATCACTTGTGAAAGTGTAACATCAAATCACTCATAAAATCACAGGTGCCATTTTGTGCAGCATAAACTGCATGTAAATCTCAGAGAATAACACCCAACAGATGCAAAAATACATAAATGATATTGGCAGAAAAAGGCCTGTCAGCCCATTCGGTTTGCTCACCTACTTAACTACTCTACTCTGGCCCTAGTGGTCACCCATCTACTTTACTTTTGCCACCTCTTTTCTAACTAGTCCCATATGCCTGTCTTATCCATGCTTGAAGCTGCTCGCTGATTTGACCTGCACCAATGTCTCTGGTAAATTACTCCATTTGTACATCACTCTTTCTGTGAAAAGATGCTTCTGGACATGTCTAAATGAGCTCCTGTTGTTCATGCTCAGTGAGAAAAGTACTTTGGCATCCACCCTATTTGTCCATTGCATGTACTTGCTTGTTTCAGTCATGTACCCCTCGCCTTCATTTTTTTGACTGTGTACATGGTCAAGTCCAAGAACCTCTCATTGTATGTTTTGTCAACTAGACCATGCACCATTTTGGTTGCCCTGTGCTGAATTGCCTCCACTCAGTCACAGTCCTTCCTCAGATGTGCATTTCATTGTATTGTGCAGTATTCTGGATGTGGTGCCTTCCCAATTTCAAGTGTCATTCCCAGTAAAAAAATATATATTTTTAAAATGGCTCTTAACCCCTATTTTTCACCCCACTCCCATATACTTGTGTTTTTCGAACTCTCCTCCTCCTTCATTATATTCATTCTTCCCATTCCCCATCCTGTTTCTTTTCTTCATCTTTACCCACACTCAGCAGATAGGCAGCCCTTGGACTACTTGTGACATGACTGATAGCCCACAGAAATTGTGGTCTGACTTCATGTTGCAAAGATGAGTTGCACTATAAAAATGATGTACAGTATGCATCAAAATAAAGATCTAGGCTGGCATCAGATTTTGTGCTGTAAAGTGAGAATAAGGTGGTAAATGTGTCAAAACATTTGAAAATTGGATGCAAACATTTTGGCACATGTGCTGTGATGCAGTCTGCATTTAAAGTCAAGACCTGTGCCTTCATTATGAGTTTTGAAAATCCAGCACTTAAAGAGCCACGAACACCTCCAGGAGAACTTTGAAAAACATAATATTTGGACCCAGTTCAACTTATGTGTAAGAAATAAGACACAGTTGGGTGTGCATGGAACACATTGTACCACACACCCAGGGGTGTAGTGAGGCATGAAGCTGCAGGCTGAGTGCCTTCAGCCACTGGAAGTGCAGTAAAATCTGTTCCATACACACCCCAAGTGTCTTATTGCACTTATGAAATGGGTTCTGTCTTTAAAATATTTTTCTCACCCTAACAAATATCTAGTTATATGTCTAAAAACATAAATTATTATTTTAATTTAAGCTAAAATAGTCTTTCCACCTGCTACCTGCTACCATAAGGGTATTGTCCTAATGTGGCATCCATAATCTTAATACCAAGTTCACCCCACTACACACACATACACATATGCAGGACTTGTAGTGAGCCTAGAAGTACAACTAGTACTGTCTGGAGTATGTGAGAGAGTAGATTTATTAACATTTTGTCTTTTGTGTTTATTTATTGGCTGCTGCCTGTATGTCAGGTCCTCCACAGTCTGTTGTAGTGTGTGTGTCCCCAGCAAGGGAATTGAGTGGTTCTGGATTTGGAGAACAGGTATGTAAACATTAATTAAGAAAAGGGTATATATGCTGGCCAACTGGCACAACAGCATCACAACTGCATGTGGTGCCTGTGACCTGGGTTCAGGAGTGAGCCCTGGTTGTCAGAGGGTCACCTAGGGGGAGGAGGCTTGAGCATCTTAGGGATGCTCTCCTCCTTCAGGGAGGTAGGGTAGCCACTCCTGCTGCAACACTGCCACCTAGGTGCAAATGGGTGGAGGTGCAGCTGGGAGCACTATGTGGGAGGGGTGGATGTAAGTGGGGTCTGGAGTGGCATCATGTCTCAGTGTGCACCATCTCCATGGACCCCATTACATGTTGCCATCCTTGGGGAGGGGAGAAACTAAAAGAAAAAATAGCTCTGCTTCCTTATCTGGTGTCAGTGCTTGGATTGGAAGCAGCCCAACACCAGGTTTGACTCTACTACCCCTTCCCTGCCTGGGGGGACAAACCACAGCAGGATAGGGGTAGCACCTTCCTGTATGCTGGTAAACCTAGGTGAGTAGTAGAGAGGAAGGAGGCATCCAAAAAGGATCAGTTAAAAAAAAGGCAGTATAGAATTTTTGTTTTTCTGTGGGGTACTGTCAAGTTCTCTGAGACCTTAGGCATGAGGCTGTGCAGCAGAGCCTGCCAGAGCAGCAAGAGACTGCAGTGTGACCTGAGAGAAGTCCTTGGCAATTTAAATTTAACAGCTAGGAGCCAGTGTGGAGTCAGAAAAGCAGCAGCACGATGTAACCACAACTGGGTTTTAAGTGCCGTTTAACCAATAAATAAATGTGTGGGGCTTATATTCAGTTTACTGAGGTTTTTAGTGTAAAGACATTTGACTTATATTCTTAGTGTGGTGTTTTTGTGCTGTGCATTTTTTGCTAACATAAAAAACAAGTTTTGGTCAGAGCCAATATGGCTGTGGAGAGCTTTTAGGAGTCGCAAGAGAGGTGAAAACAAAATGCGTTGCTCTCACTGCACTGAAGTCAGCCATAATACTGCAGCAATTGCAGTATTGCGCATGTGTGATACTCGCACATTTTCAGTTTGCCCCAGAGTCAGCCTTGTACAAAATAGCAGTGCTGACATAACTACGTGTAGCAACCCAGTCCCCTCGGGTTACTAGAATCCCATTAGTACTAGTCTTAGGCAGGTAGAAAAAGACAGCTGATGGGGAACTCATTAGGGTCTTTCTACATAATCATTGTTTACTCAGTTAGCCTGAGAGAAGGATAATTATGTCATTTAGAACTCTGACAGCAGCAGGACCATTTTAGAATCAACTGCTCTTGGGGAGCTTAGAATGTTCCTCAGTAAGTTCAAGTGTGGCAGTCAGAGTGGCAGGAGGTGGCCATGGCTTGGAGGGACAGGAAGCACATCCTCAGGATCATGAGAACAGCTGAACGGGAGATGGAACTGGATGTCATTGTCTGCCTAGGGATGAATGACTTGGCTTAAAGTAAGATTAGAGCAGTGCAGGAAGAGTTTGTGGAGTTGGGGAGGGGTCTAAGGCAAGTAGCACACACAACATCCTTCTCAGAGGCTGTCTATGGCATGGGTGAGGTGAGGGTACTCCACACCATGAGATTCAATGAATGGTTGAAAAAATGGTGCGGGAGCACAGGGGGTTGGCTTCATTGTGGACTGGGGTTCCACCTGGAGGGATACCAGCCTATACTGGCAGGATGGTCTGCATCTGTCCAGGAAGGGAACAAGTCTTCTGTATGATTGGTTTAAATGTTTCATTGGCAAACTTTTAAACTAGTCAAGGGGAGAGGCATTGATAAGCAGCAGGGAATTCCCAGCCTCCCCCTACAAAACAGGGTACTAAATGAGCTAAAGACCAAGGTAGAAAGGTCAGTATGGAGCAGGACATGGTTAAATGGAGAAAGCAAAGTCTATGAGGACAGGGATGGTACTGCAAGAGGTAAAGCCATCAAAACAATGGAGAGTAATGAGTACCAATGCTTGTAGTCTGGGTAACAAGCTTCCTGAACTAGTGGCTTTGTTGGAATAGGAACAGCTGGATATCGTGGCAGTCACAGAAACATGATACACACAGAACCATGACTGGGATGTAAACATACCAGGATACACTATCTACAGGAGGGACAGGGAGGGTAAAAGAATAGGAGGAGGCACTCTCTACATTAGGGAAGGGATCAAAGCAACAGAACAAAAGGGTAAACAGGGAGGAGAGGAAGCACTATGGGTCAATTTGGAGACAGGCAATGGCACCACAATCTGCACAGGGGTTGTATACCCCCATCTCAGGAGGAGGAAATGGACAAGGAAATGATAGAAGGTACCCTTGGAATGGCAGACAAAGGAGAGATATTGTTGATGGGGGATCTGAATATGCCAGATGTTAACTGGAGTGCATTTACAGCAGGCACATCAAAGAATGGGGTCATTCTAGATGCCCTACAGGGGGCATGCCTTAGACAGCTAGTATTGGAACCCACTTGAGAGGGAGCAATCTTAGACCTGGTACTCTCAAATGGAGATGGAGAGAGGATCACAGATTTAGAAGTGGGTAGCCATCTGGGAACTAGTGACCATCAAACAATATGGTTAACGATAAACACAGCAGTAGAGTCAAGCCATACAAAAACAAAGGTTCTGGACTTCAGGAGGGCTGACTTTGCCAAAATGAGAGAATGCCTAAGGAATGCACTGGAAAAAGGGCAGGAAAGAGGGGTGGAAGAACAATGGGGAATAACCAAAACTGCCATCACAGAGGCAATAAGCCTTTGTGTGAAGCAAATAAAACAAAACGATGTGTGAAACCACTATGGTTCTCAAAGGAGGTGGAAGGGAAAATTAGGAAGAAAAAGAAGGCATTCAGGAAGTACAAGGACTCACAGAAGGAGCAGGGCAGATAACTGCATCAGTTAAAGCAAAAGGAAGAGGGGAAGGCAGTCAGAACAGCAAAGGTCCAAACTGAGGAATAGATAGCCAACTCAGTTAAGAAGTGGGATAAACCTTTTGTAGGTACATCAGGGAGTGAAGGAAGACCAAGGGAGGAAGAGTGAGGTTTAATAAAGGGGAGGGAGGGTGGTCAGAGGGTGACTGTGAAAAGGCAGAGATACTAAACAAATATTCTTGCTCAGTATTCACAAATGAAGAGGGGGAGGTACCTAAACCAAACAATAGAAACACTCTGGATATGGGTGTTGATACCAGCTCATTCACAGAAGAAAGAGTTCTGAAAGTACTCTTAAAACTGAAGGTGGACAAAACAATGGGGCCTGATGGGATTCATCACAGAATTCTAAAAGAACTAAGGGTAGAACTAGTGACACCATTGACTACCCTCTTTAACAAATCATGGGAGGATGGGGTGGTACTTGAGGATTGGAGGAGGGCAGATGTTATTCCACTTCACAAAAGTGGGAGCAGGGCAGAAGCAGGAAACTACAAACCTGTTAGTTTAACCTCAGTGATAGGAAAAATGATGGAATCACTTCTGAAGGAAAGAATTGTTGAGTACCTAGAGGCCAGAGGGGCACAGGACCCAAGGCAGTATGGATTCACAGTGGGAAGTTCATGTCAGACTAATTAAATAGATTTATTTGACTGGGAGACCAAAGTAGTAGATCAGGGAGGAGCTGTGAACATAGTCTACCTAGACTTTAGCAAGGCATTTGACACAGTCCCACGCAAATGATTAATATACAACTTAGCCAGCCTTGTAGTGAGTCCCAAGATGGCAGCCTGGGTAAAGAATTGGCTGGAGAACAGCACACAGAGGGTAATAGTAAACTGAGTCCACTCTGAAGAAAGGGAGGTTACTAGTGGAGTACAGTATAGTTCAGTACTAGGACTGGTCCTCTTCAATGTCTTTATAAGTGACATTGCAGAGGGACAGGAAGGAAAAGCATGTCTCTTTGCAGATGACACAAAGATCTGCAACAGAGTTGATGCACAAGATGAGGTGGAAAGGATGAGAAGGGACTTGGCAAGGTTGGAGGGATGCTCAAATGTATGGCAGCTTAGATTCAATGCTAAGAAGTGGAAAGTAATGCACCTGGATAACAAAAACCCAGGAGAAGAGTACACAATGTGGTGAGATACTAGCAACAACAAAAATGGAAAGGGACCAGGGGGTATCAGATGACCTAAAGGTGGGCAAGCAATGTAAGAGGGCAGTAAGGAGGGATGGGGGTTACTGAGATGCATAGGGAGAAGCATCACCAATAAAAAACAATAAGTTGTTATCCCACTGTACAGATAGCTGGTGAGACCCCATCTGGAGTACTGCATGCAGTTCTGGAGGCCCAATCTCCAGAAAGACATAGACAGGATGGAGGCAGTGCAGAGGAGGGCAACTAAAATGGTGCAGGGTATGCACCAAAAGACATATGAAGAGAGACTTAAGGAGCTTAAGATGTATAGCCTCGAGGAAAGGAGGGGGAGGGGGGACATGATAGAAACTTTCAAGTACCTGAAGGGAATCAACAAAGTCCAAGAGGGTAGCAACTTTCAGAAAAAGAGGTGTGCAAGAACAAGGGGACACAATTTGAAGATAGAGGGGGAACAGCTCAGAGGTAATATGAGGAAATATTTTTTCACAGACAGGGTTGTGGATGCATGTAACGGCCTTCCTGAGGAGGTTATGGAGTCAAAAACAGTGGTGGAATTCAAGAACACATGGGACAGTCATAAGGCAATTCTAGGGGGTGGGGTAGGAGGAAGTAGGCTGTGGGTTAACTAGGATCTGCAGCTTATCCATTAGTTACAGAAATGGGCAGACTGGACAGGCCAAGTGGTCCTTATCTGCCCTCAAATTCTATGTTTCAATGTCTGCTATTGAGGCACCAGTATTTCTCACCCTAGTTTGGTAAAATCTTCAGTTTGCCTGCAGGACTCTTTAGTTTCACTCCAGTGGGAGTGAGAGGGAATGCAATTCTTGTGGATCCAAGGGGCGAGCTCCTGAAGTTCACAGCTGCCTTAAGGAAGAACAATGAGTAGAATCGGAAAACTACCAGAGAAAGAAAGGTGTCTTTTGTTCTTTCCATGACTGGGAGGAAGGAACAACTAATTTGTGAGTACAGAATTTGAGACTGTTCTCTGAGGGAGTTGTCTGAGGTGTGTGTGTGCCCTAGATAATGCTAGATCACACCAGTCAGGACCCCTTTTACCACAACTGTGCTGAATTTAAAGTTAAATTTGTGAGTCTTTAACAATTCATTGGGGATTGGAGACTCATTGGGTGTAACCCTGAAGGAATGGCAGAGGCTGTTTGGGGCAAAGGGTGGGAGGAACACCATCTGGAGTTTCAGGCAGTGCTAAGTGGTTCATGGATGGGGACCACTGTTCCCTGGACAAAGACTATGCACCAGAAGGATTTTAAAATATGTGGCACATCCTACAGATATACACTTTGGAAATGGAAATGTGTGGAAAATGTTTAAAATGTTTGGCATATTCCACAAATATACACTTTGGAAGAGAGATAGAGATGTGTTTGTGGAAAGCAATACTGCCTAGCTAAGTGTCCTGCAAAACAGAGTGTGCCTGTTTTGCAATAACAAACCTTTGGGGGACCATCCCTTGCTTTAAGTAACATCTGTAAATAAAGCCATACTGCAAAATTCCAGTTACTGCTTTGGACATTCCACTTGTTGCTTCTAGTGTGAAAGTTATTTGGGCCCCTCAGCAGTTAGGTCTAGCATATGCCTAGCAACCTCTCCCCTGGACCTAGTTATAAATAAAAAGGTTCATTTTAGTATGCACCTCCACCCTCCAGCCTCTAGATAATGAGCCTGTTATACACTACAATGGGATGGGTGGTACCATGAGTGTAGTCCAACTAAAAGAAAATTGTATGCCATGTAGTTGGCAGTAGTTCTTTTAAGGAGGGTGCCAGCTAGCCAAAGGTGGCCTGGGGGTTACATACATATATACGATACTTGTGCATGCACTCTTTAAGTCAGTGGCACCATGTTGCACATGGTGGCCATCACTTCTTCAGTTGTGTAAAGCAAAAGTAGTGCACCGGGAAGTGGGTATGTTTATGCTGCCCACAGAAGGGAAGGGCTGCATAAACAGAAACAGTGGAAACTATGCTGGAGCACTGTGGCAGAACATCAGACAGCAGTTCAGTTACATGCTTCCACAGTGCTCTTATACAAATCTGTTGATGGCATAACATCTGTAGAGCTTGGCCTACACAGCTGTAAAAATCAGACTCAGGAGGAAACTATTAACAAACTAGAGCTCTGAGCTGGGATTTGCTCATCATCACAGTCACTTTCTTATTCTTTTCTAAGCAGTAATTTCTGGTAAATGTGTCTTAACCATATTGATCTCAGTGCTGGTGGACTACTTCTGGTTTTACCCTGATTGTATTAGGTGGGGTAGTAGCATCTTGAAGTGGTAGCTTCCAGTGGTGGCATGCTCTGAAACAAAATGGTCCCCATGCTTGTCTGCACATTTTAGAAATTACCCCTTTCCTTGTTTTTGCTGTAAAAAAAAACTGACCCCTTTAACACAAAAACAAGGAGTCAGTTATGGCCTCCACTCCCACCCCTTTTTGCTTCAAGTGAGGAATGTGATTACGGGTTTGCATCAGAAGTAGAGTGGCAGCCATAGATGCATAATATTGTTAAACAGTAATCAACTGTATGTAAACATTTT
Organism: Neoceratodus forsteri; assembly: GCA_016271365.2. Classification (NCBI taxonomy): domain Eukaryota; kingdom Metazoa; phylum Chordata; order Ceratodontiformes; family Ceratodontidae; genus Neoceratodus; species Neoceratodus forsteri. The sequence goes on along the minus strand of CM028130.1, from coordinate 1,374,481,869 downwards.
TTTTTTAATTTTTAATGTGTGCTTTCTTAATGTTGTCAATATCACACCATCCATTTTATACTTTGCCCTAGATTTCTGTACCCCAAGTGCACTATTTTACATTTTTGTATTCAGGACAAAAAGGCCTTTCAAATGAGGGTAGTCACAAATCTAATTTTTTTTAATTGCCATCAGAAATGTGAATTTTGTTAAAACAAAAATGGAAATACAGGTAATAAGCTGACCATATTTTACAAAATATAAGGAATTCAGATAAGTGACTATCTTAATTTGAAAGGTCTTTTTGTCCTGAACAACTTTCATACTGGTTGTTTTTGTGTACCTGGAATAGTTTTAAAGATCTTTAGATTTGTTTGGAATGTGTGCACATTTGCTAAGAATTTTGCACAGTGCTTTAGGAAGATTCTCAACGAAAAGTAGTTTGGAGTTCTGTCTCCAATGTTCTAAACACACAATGGGTCTTAATGAGTTAAAGGGGACAGGAATTGATTACTTATGTGCAGGTGTTTGAAATGTCTCTATTTTCTTAAATTATATTCATACCTCTAAAGGATCCCTATTTAGCTGCACCTGAATAAAAGCTGAAGCTGTCAGTTGTGTTTTGTTTTGGTTTTAGATGTTTAGAACTGTTATTTAATACAACAGCAGATTAGATACATATGGACACATGTTGATACATGGACATATTAGGATAATAGTATCTCAATTACAAGGGGTCTGTGTTAGGTTTGGGTTTTGAATATACACATACACTAGTGACTTTTTACAGAATTGCAGATCTATCATGTTTAAGACAATATACATTTGACTATTCATGAGTAATATGGACTTACTGTACACAGAGTTTAAGAAATTGATTGATTGATTGATACCACTGTGTGAAACAGCTGGCGATTGCTTAATTTACACTTGGACAGGTTGACTTCTAACCTATTTTTTACTTAACACATACATATTTATAATATTTTTAACATTATTTAATATGTATTTCTGAAAGAGTTACTGATGCCTAAAAAAAACTTAGAAAAACATAATAAGTAGGTTAAATTCTGCTTGTATTCCATAAATATTCCAGATTTTTCCTCACCGTTATTTATTATTAAGGACATGTGCATGAATACATGATGTTTATCCCTTACAGTTATGTTAAAGTTAATCTGCCACTATAGCTTATTCCCTACTTCAAGTCATAATGCTCTGTTGTGAAATCACAATCTGTTGCCATGAGAGTAACTGTGATGTCACAAACAGTGCATTATGACCTCAGGTAGGGAGACAGCAACAGAACTAGATGAACTCTTCAGTAGAAAATATCCTGTTTTCATGCAAATGACCTCAGCAATAAATAATGTGGAGGAGGAATAAAGAACTAATGTGAAATACAAGCTGAACATTATCTAAATATTATGTTTTGTTAAAGGTTTTTAATCATTGTCATTTACTAATGCTAGCACAGACACACACAGAGGGTTTTAAAATGAAGCTTCAGTTTGTTTATAGCTTTTCTCAGGGAGTGAACATTCAAGTCAGTGTCATTTGACCTTGGAATAGATTTCTTTTGATGACACTTTTGCTGTCTTTATATGAGTATGTTGTGTTTTGAATGCAGTTTTAACCAATGGGGTCCTTAACAACTTTTCATCTGTTTTTTTTTTTTTTGTATGATCTGGGTTTTGAGAAAGTATGTTCTTCTAAAACAACTGCCAGTGTTTTCTGACAAAGGATTATATGGAATTCAAAAGCTAAAAGCACCTGTGTTCTTTTATAACAACTCTGTTGGTCAAATAAAAGGTAGCAAATTATCTGTTTCTGTGGATCTTGTGTTAGAAGGACCAATACAGCAACAAGTTTTTCTGTGGTGTCAAGGTTTCAGAAATGTTACCAGGAACTTAACAGTACAGTGCCCATTGTTCTGAAACCATGAAGTGACATAGTCAAAACTCAAAATTCTTATTTCCATGAAAGAACTGCACAGAATGTTGTCCATACAAAGAAAACAAAATAAAACACAACTGATAGCTTTTGCTTTTATTCAGGTACGATTAAATAAGGACCCTTTAGAAGTATAAATGTCCTTTAAGAAAATAGAGACATTTCAAACAGATGCACATAAGTAATCAATTCCTGTCCACTTTTAATTAGGCATGACAAGAGATGAACAAGGTGGTCTGGTTTGGAATTTCACTTAAGAGGCATTGTAATTTGAAAAACTGAGGGTGTTTCGAAGTACAATAGGAGTTATGCCAAACAAATGTAAATATCTCTAAAAGTTTACAAGTTACAGATAAAAAACAGTATGAAAGTTGTTCAGGAAAAAAGACCTTTCACATGAGCCTATCCATTAAGCTGCATTAATTATATATTTTAAACTATGGCCATCTTGTTACCTCAGTTTTCATTTTTGATAGGAATTATGTCAAACAAATGTAAATATCTCTAAAAGTATATGCATTACACAGAAACCATCAGCATGAAAATTGTTCTGGACAAAAATACCTTTCCAATGAGCCTATTCATTAAGCTGCACTAATTACATTTTTTAAACTATGGCCATCTGATTACCTGAATTTTCATTTTTCTTCACAATTTTCACCATTTGGAAGGCTATTGTTAAAAACATGTAATTAATTCAGATTAGTGACTACCCTCATTGGAAAGGTAATTTTGTCCTGAACAACTTTCATGTTGGTTGTATATTGGTAACTTTTAAACTTTCTGAGATATTTATATTTGTTTGGCATGACTCCTACTGTTTTCACTCAGAGAGAAAAAGAATGATGTTGTTTGGAAGACCATATTTCACAAAATATGAAGAATTCAGATTAGTGACTACCTCATGTGAAAGGTCTTTTTGTCCTGAACAACTTTCACTCCAGTTGTTTCTGTACACCTTGAATAGTTTTAAAGATATTTAGAATTGTTTGGAAGGTGTGTACATTTGCTTCCAGAGAAAAACAGCTTGGAGTTCTGTGTCCGTCATTCTAAAAAGAAAGAAGAGAGTATTTTTTAACTGCCATAGGGAGTTGCAGTGCTATGGAAGGATACACACTGAAAACTATTAAAACATGTCTTCCACAGAAACCCCTTTTTGAGCTAAAGTAATATGACTGTAGGTTCCACCCACAGTGATAAAAAATGGCAGAATTTCAAAATGAGTGTTCTACGGGAACACTAACTTCATTATTTTCCCAGCACGGTTCCGCTTTTAGGTACTTGTCATTACCTGTTCATGGAACAGATTTCCTGCACAGGTAAAAACCAATCAGAAAGCAGGATTTTATCTCCACATTTTGTAATTCACATTAGCTCTGTATTTTTCCTTCCTATTATTTGATACTGTGATCATATGTATGAAATTAGGATCTTTGCTTACTGATAGTTCATCAGCTCCTATTTCTTATTCCCTACCTGATGGCCTAATGCTCTATTTGTGACATCACAGTTATCCCATGGAAACAAATTGTCATGTTACAACAGAGGATTGAGAATAAGATGTAAGAGAAAAGTAACTGTAAGATATAAAGATTCTTTTTTTTTATTTTCTCAGTGATAAATAATGGGAGTAAAAATCTATGAAATAAATATTGTAAGGAATAGAAGCTGAATTGTACCTAAATATAAAGTTTTCCATAGTTTCCTAGTGGCATCAGTGGCTCTTTAATGTTTACCATGAAATACGATAATTCAAAATACTGCTCAGAATGTGTTTCCTCCCCCACATACACAACAGAAAACCTCATATAGAGCCAGTGCCTCTGTTTGACCTGGGCAGGCAAAGCAGCAGAGATTTCCCTTTCAAGCAGGTAAGCATAGGATGGGGACTTTGTATAGTCAAAAAAGAAACGCCCGCAACACAAATTATGAGAAATACAGTACTTCTTTTTTTTTTAATTGTGTTTCTGTTTAAGGATGAGATTATGAACAAAAAGAAAATGTAACTTTTTTTAAGGGAATTTTATTTTAGGGCCTGGCATAATAGTTTTAGTTAGTAAAGGTGGCAGCCATGTTCATGACTGTAATGGGAGATGGATGAAATTTCCATATAGTACAACTTTTACTCTGAAGAGCCAGCTGAATAGAGCCAGCCTACCAATACAGCAGCAGAGCTATCAGTTGCAATGCTAGGAGCTGGCCAGAGGGAGGAGGATTGAAGAATTCCAGTAGATTATTTCCTCCTCCAGGGAGGGAGGGAGGATGGTGAACCCAGCAACACTACTACCACTTGGGTGGCCACAGTGGTGGTGGTGGTGGTGGTGGTACAGTTTTGGGGGAAGGGCTACATTTGGAAAGCAGGAAGTTGATTTACATCCCATCTGACAGGACATTCGCTGATGAAAATGTCATCAGGGGGCTGGTCTACAACTAAGAAGAATATGTCTCATCAATGCAGCATGATGGTCCTGGGCATCAACAGGCTCCAAACACACTGGCACAAGTGATCCTCTACACCTCCATCTCACTACTGATCAATTGGGGCATCTCAGTGACCCTGCCAAGGACAGTAAGCCATGGAGCTCTGGAGTGGTAAGTATGTCTTTGGAGATGGAGGGGTGATGTGGCTTGGGAAGCTAAGGGACCAGATGCAGAATGTGTACCATATGTGTAGAAAAAAATCTCAAGAAAAGAGGCAGCTGTAACTTTACCTACAGTATGCTGTTGTGATGAGATGTCAGCATTAGTAAATAAGGCACAGGGGAGGGGGGGTGCCACTAGACACCAGGAAAAGTTTTTTTGGGGTGGCCAAATTTGGATGTGGGTAGTGAAGAGAGACTGGGAACTTTGAATAAAAAGGTGGAAAGGTCTTTTTTTTTTAATATGAATGGCCATCATATCATGTGGGAGTAGCATGAAGGGTTTGTGAAATCAATGGGTCATAAGGATAGATCTGTGTTTCTTCTCTGAACTCTGATACTTTGTGGGAGAGAGGGATGGGGAAAAAAGGCTTATCAGGAAAGTAACATGTACTGATGATTTTTCTGTAGGGTCTGGGATCAGTTGGGAAAGTAGGCAAAATCAGGGACTCATTGAAAAATAGTGAAAGGATCATTTAATCAGTTATTTTTATTGAAGTCAGGGACATTCAAGAAAATTGGGATGGTACAGAGACTCAGTGGGAATGGGGAGATGGGATCTTTTTCAAAAAGCAATGGCTGAAATTGGGATGGTCAGTAAAAAAGTCAAGTGCAGTATGATTATTTTTGTATGCACTCTAGGTAGAAACCTCACCTAAGACATTTGTGGCTGCCCAGAAAGTATATTAAGTGATCAGACTCATATGCATAAGAAAGAGAAACATATTTTTGCCACCATATTGGTCCTTGTAACAAAAGATCCAGGAAAAAAGATGATTTGATACCTTTTATCAGATGAACATAGATGTTACAAACGAAAACAGGTGCTTAAGCTTTTGTACTACACACAATCCTTCATCATAAGCTAATGACAGTTGTTTTGGAAAAACACATCCTATTAAAGACCAGATTATACATAAAAAACAGACACAAAAGTTGTAAAAGATCCCATTGGCATAAATATTACATTGAAAAGTCAACTTAAAACCATATAGAGAACACAGGCTGATTGCTATCAGGGAGAAACATTCCAATGTTAAATGACACAGAACAGATAACTCCCGTCTAAAAAGAACTCATAAAACATACTAGAGGCTCATTAAGGAAAACAGGTAGAGTTCCTTCCAAAGGAAAATATTTCAAGGTCAAAGTTTCAGAATGAGTAACTCTTTATCTGAGAGAAAATACAGAACACACTCAATTGTATTAAGACCTTGCTTGTGTGTGTTAGTGCATACAATTGAAAATAGCTGCGGTTTTAACCCCAAGTTAGGAAAGTTTAAGAAATCATAGTATATAATGCTAAAACGTCTTTAAAATAAGAAACTACCTTTATGTATGGCAATTAGTGGATTTAAAGACAGACTGCCTTAGTGTGAACAATAATTATTCACTAGCTGTTCCACACTTCCAATCCAAACAGTGTTAGTCATATTAGGAGATACATGTCCTCAGCCCTCTGCTCTACTAGTCAATATTTTTCATGAATATTAAAACCTATACTGCTCCACCATGATTCCCCTGCAACTTTGTACCCAATGCCAAGTGTTTGTATTGAGTGTGTTCTGTGTTTTCTCTCAGATAAAGAGTTATTCAAAGATATATACAAAGATGGGACTTTGTGCCATACAGTAAAGTCTTGCTATATAAATACTGCTATGTATCATAAGTGCAATATACCCAACAATTATTAGGTTCTGTCAGCAAATTAGTATCAGCCTGACTCAGATTCACTTACCTTTTGCATGCTATACATCCAGCAGGACAATGGAATTGCATAATTTGTTCAATCTGATATTATGCCTTTTTTTCATATTCTGTAAATTGTGCCCTATTATTACTCTTTTTTTTTACTATATGCACCAATGTATTTTTATTATTATTATTATTATTGTGGAATCCTACACTAATGCAGACAATTTCTAGTTAAATTGGTGTTAGCAGCATTATTACGTATGTACTAATGCTTTTGAGATATATTGTGCATACATCTTTAAGCTCTAACTATAAAAGAATGTAGCTATGCCTCAAGCTCGACCCCTTGATGAAGCATCATGCCTTTGGACACAAAGCGCCAGGAATTTTTGTCACTGTTCCCTTATGGATGTAAGCCTGATTAATTAATAAATGTTTTGGGCACACACAAATTACCCTGTTGAGGTTTTCTCCAGGCATACATCCTCATACTAGTGCCTTTGTTTCACTGCATTCCTCAGATTGCATCCGCCATCAATCTGTGTATGCGTGGCTCTAGTGCTTTTCTGATTATTTCTACATGCAACATTTGCAAAATTTGTCTAATATGCAATTCTGGAATTAAACCAAACTCTTTAAAAAACTTCATAAAATTTAACTCTGCACATGGTCTCCAAGTTGCAGAATAAGAAACATAAATCACTAAGCAATACACAAAGTTTATTGCTGCCCCCCCCCAATATGTGAAGGCAGAGCTGTGCTGGTCATCAGGCATCCAACCAAATGCTTGTGATAGCTCACAGGTGGATCCCTGACTCCAAACAGACCAGGCGCTAGCAGGATATGGCAGTACTCCAAGGACTGCCATATCACCATGGAAAATAATAAAATATGTCAATAATGCATTACCAGTACTGGTATGGCACCCATCCCACTATGGAGGTTCTAAGGGGTTGGACCAGTGGAGAGAGTGCAGATCTGGCTCACTACTTCAGCCTTTAAGTCTGTGAAACCTCTGCCCTATCCCCGTTTCCCACCTTGTCCCATCCACTTATGTAATCATGCACATAGCTTCATACTGGGTGTTGAAGGGCACCACATGCAGGGCTGTGGACGTACAGAGGTCTCCACATGCTCAAAAACAGGACCTTTATACTCCACAAGTTCATGCAACCACCCCAGAGTGCAGATTGGGTGCAGGGCAGACACTTAATGTGTTGTGTGGTTGACAAGGTCAAATAGGTGTGCCGTGCCTGTATTGATGAGATGCTGACTGGTCATCAATGCCAAAGTATTGTAAATTGCTCAAACAGGTGAAACAAACACAGCCCTAGCTTCTCTCAGAAGTGGTTAATTGTGGGACTAGGTAGTTTTCCCAGTGGAGGCTGATCAGTCTGCTCTAGACAGAGCTTATCTGTGTCTGACAGGAGTTTGTTGCAGGCATAACAGCTCCCCTGGAAAAACAAAGAAGCAGTGTTAAATGAAGAAATGAAACTGAAACCAAAAATGGGTTTTCCATTGTTAGACTGGGCCAGCAAGCCACTGAGCCATGAGGAGCACTAGAAGAGCTGCCTTTTTTTGTCCCTTTTAATAAAAATGCCTGCTCTCTTTAACTTATTTATTTATTTATTTATTTATTTAAAAGTTGATAACTGGGAAAGGCGCCATTGAGCCAAGGCTCATTTCCAGGTGCGACCAGGGGAAAGAGTAACATATGGATAAAATGAGAAAATAAATAAATACATAACCTACATAATAAGAAATAGAGTAAACAAAGAAAAAGGTCACAGTTACAAGACCCCTAAACAGTAGATAACATCTACATACAGCAGTACAGAATATGACACAGTTTGAACCAGTTACATTTCTGGTACAGATGCAGAACCTACAGTAATACAAAGTTAATTTGTCTCCTGACCACTACACTCAGGAGCAAGATTACACAAGTACATCACTGGGGAGCTTTCTATGAGGGGGGAAGTAGGCTATGAGATGTTTACCACTGGGGGGGAAGACTACATAATTATTAGAGAGGTGAGGGTTGGGAACACTGAGAACATTGAGGATGGAGTAGGAGTCTGAGGAGCCTTCTGATTGGGAAGGAGGATAGAGGTAGATGGAGCTCAGAGGGGAGTTTATTCCAGAGGAAAGGGAAATGAAAGGAGAATGCAGTTTGACCAGATGCAGTGTTGGGGTGAGGGATTGAAAAGGTGTATGGAACTCTGTGATGAACAGAGTAGTTTGAGGTATCAGCTTAGGAGAGGTGGGAAGAGAGGTAGGAGGAGAGGGTTCCAAACAAGATCTTTGCAACAAAGGAGGCACAGTGAACTATTCTTCTGTGAGATAATGGCACAAGGGAGAGAGCAGAGAAAAGGAGACAGTGGTGGGTTGGAGGCTGAAATGAAACATCTAAATGAGTTCAGAAAGGTGTCTAATTTGGCAAGTGATAATTGAGAGGCAGTGCCATACACCACATCAGCATAGTCAAAAATGGTTAGGATAATTTTGGATACCAATTCATGGTGAATGGGGAGGGGGAGACTGTCTTTATGTTGAAAGATGACAGACAGTTTGGGATGTAGCTTAGTGCAGATGGCGTTGATGTGGATGGAAAAGTCCAGGTGGCAATCCAACCATAACCCCAAATATTTGAAGACAGGGACATTCTTAAGGGGAGAGCTGTCCAAGCTGTAAAAATGGGAGAAGACTGGATGGTAGTCAGTTTTTGTCTGGTGCTAAAAGTCATGGTCACTGTTTTTTTTGCATTTAGTAAGAGTTTGTTTTCCTGGAACCATGACTGAACTCTATTGATGTCTTCCTGGAGGGGGGGACTGTACACTGTTGGCAGAGGGTCTGGAGATGAAAATGATAGTATTGTCAGTGTACATATACATATTAGAAAATTTAAAGACTGAGGGGAAGTTGTTTACAATTAAGGAGAAAAAGACTGTGCCAAGGATGGAGCCTTGGGGGAACCCAGAGAGGAAAGGGAGTGGGGAGAAGACAGCATCACCTATTTGAACTGATTGATGCCTGTCATGAAGATATGAATGGAACCAATTGATGGTAGGTTCAGCAAAGCCAACAGATCTAAGATTTTTCAGCAGAAGGGGATGGGAGACTGAATCGAAAGCCGTAGCCAAGTCTATGAAAATGGCGGCTGTAATATAGCTCTGGTCCATAGCTGAGAAGATCGAGTCTGTAACCCGCTATAGTGATACGATGGTTGAGTGTTGCTTCCTATAGCCAGACTGCACTGCTGAGAGAGTATTGGTAGTGGCTAGGAATTCAGATAGCCTAGAGTGAATAAGGGATTCTTGAAGTTTGGTGAGAGAGGAGAGGAGGGAGAAAGGCCTATAGTTTCTGGGCGAGTAAGGGTTACCTCTCTTGTAAAGGGGTAGGACCTTGGAAAATTTCCAGGCCTTCAGGATGGAGGAGGTGGAGAGAGAGAGAGAGAGAGAGGTTTAAAATGTGGGTGAGCAGGACAGCTATAGCTGGGTCTGAGGTGTGAAGAAGTCTGGAATGGGGACCATCCAGGCTGGACTTGGTGGGGTTTAGGGTGAGGAGGGCTTTGTGAACTTCTAGTGAGGAAAGGGAGGAATCCGAATTTAGGAGGTTGACCTGAAGCATCCAATGGGACTGAAGGGGGTTCAGGGGGTATGGGGGAAAGGTTGTCAGGGAGACTACAAGTGGCAAAGAATTTGTTGAAAGTCTCTGCGACAGATGCAGGGTCAGATACTGGGAAGCCATCAACTTTGAGAACAGGGGAGGCTTGTTGGGCAGGGTGGTCAATTAGAGAGTGGATTAGCTTCCAGAATGAAGTGGGATTGTGATGTGTGATGATCTTGCTGGAGGTGTCACCTGAAGTAATTAGCCTTGGAGAGGTGGATGGCCTTTGTGCAATTATTCATGAGGGTTTTGTAAGCTTTGAGGGTCGCTTCAGATAAGGACTCTTTATAGCTGTACCAAACTTTGTCCCTGGCTCTGCCTTTAGACAGCAGGTCTTCAGTTATCCAGTGGTGATGATGTCTTTTTATTTGGGATTTCTTTAGGGGCATGGTGATTCCAAATGCAGATGAATAGGCTGGAGAAGAGAGATAGGGCAGAGTCAACATTATCAGCTGAAAAGATATATTGCCAGTCTGCCTTGCAGAAATCTCATCTGAGGTCAGTGACAGCTACATTGTGGAGGTGGTGGGACCATATGTATTTGGGGGCAGCATTGGGAAGGTGAATTTTTTTTATGCAGAAAGTAACTTCTGTGCATCTTCAGTATAATACTTTATTTCAAAATCATTAATAGAGATTTACAGATAACAGTTACTGCTTCTATTTAAGCACCATTATAAACAGCAGAAATAATAAGGCACGAGTTACAGAAATGCCTGAATACAACCTATAGAGTGCAGATAACATTAACTTTATGAAAAAAGGAGAAATAAGCAATGGCAAAGAGCAAAGAGATGTATGAATCAACATGTGGGATAAATACAGAGCATTAAGGAATAATTACTTAAAAGAAGTTAGGAAGGCCAAAACAGGATATTATAGGCATATACTTGAAGAAACTAAATTTTCAAATCCTGGTAAATTCTGCAATTTAATTTCTAAATTACAAAATCCTAATAAAGATGGCTATCCTAAGACCTTTAAAATAAATGGTAGGGAGGTGGATATTGGATTGGAAGTTGTTAATAATTACAATGAATATTTTGTAAACATGGGGGCAACTGTAAATGAAAATGAAAGTAACACTCAGGAAGAACAGGCAACTGATTGTTCCAAAAAGGGGAAAGAAAGAAACTTTCGCTTTCATAACATGTCCATAAATTATGTAATGACTATACTCCTGGGTGTAAATGAAAAAAAAAGCTAATGGCCCGGATGAACAATGTAGTAAATTACTGAAATATGCTAAGCCAGTTGTGGCTTACCCAGTAATGCAGATTTTCAATTTATCTATTACTACTGCAGAATTATTGACAAATAAATGGAAGATGGTGAAAGTAATTCATATATTTAAATCTGGAACAAAAGGGGAGATCAATAATTATAGACCTATCTCATTAATTTCTGTAGTGGCTAAGATATGTGAGAAGATGGTGACACAGCAGAAGAAGTTATATTTGAATGAACACAGACTCTTGAATAACAATCAGTCAGGTTTTAGAGAAATACAAAGCACATAAATGGCCGCTAATAAAAGCAACCGTGGATATACAAATGGCAATGGTTAATGGTTTAATGACAGGTGCCATACTAATAGATCTGTCAAAGGCTTTCAACACTTTAAATCACAACATTCTACTAAATAAATTAACTTATTTAGGCTTTTCGGTAAATGCTGTAAACTGGTTTGGTAATTATTTATTCGGCAGAAAGCAAAGAGTTTGTCTGAGTTCATATTATTCAGAATACAAGGAAATAAAACAAGGAGTATTACAAGGTTCAATATTGGGACCTATTCTTTTTAACTTGTATACAAACGACCTGGATTTCAATCAGCAACATTTGAAATATCACCCGTGTGCTGATGATACAATTTTGTACTTGTCAGGACCTGATATAATTGGTGTACAAAATGGTCTTTGCATGGCATTTGATTATATTCAGAATTATTACATCAATAATACATGGTTACTGAAAAGTGGCAAAACTAAAATTATCTTGTTTGGCCCAAAAAAATAGGGGACCTTATATTGGGGAAACTTTGGATATTAGAGTAAAATGGGGCACATCTTTACAATCAGTAGAAGAATATAAATACTTAGGATTATGATTGGATACTAGTTGTAAGTGGAGTATACATATAGACACACTTATGAAAAGACTAGGTCAACAGCTAGGGATACTATATGAAAATAAAATAAAAAAAAAACAATTCCCCCAGAAGGTTAGAATGCATGTTGTCAATACTATGCTGATACCATTAATAGATTATGCCAATGTGTTTTATGGAGGGGCATCAAAAACAGAGTCGAGGAAAGTAGATGTATTGTATAATAGGATGGCCAGATATGTATTAGATGCACAAAGACAAAGACATCATTGTGACTTATACAGGGAATTGAATAGGGCACATTTGGATGTTAAACGAAACCAACACATATATAAAATTATGTTTAGTACTCTGAAAAGTAAAGTACCAGATTACATTGCAAATGAAATAAAAATAAAATAAGATAAGATAAAGATCATCTCGATCAATTGAATTTAAAGTTCCAAAAAAGAGAACTTTAATTGGATGTGCCTCTTTATTCTACAGAGGGCTCAAAGTATGGACTAGCCTGCCCACAACTTTGAGACTTTAAAGTTCCAGTGTAACTTGGTTTCAAATTAAGAAATGGTACCAAAACAACTGTGGAACACCAAGGGATTGTTGTACTTTGCGAGATCTTGGTTAACTATTATATTGGGATATTAAAGTTAGATATTGATGTGTATTGTTAAATGTTGTTGGTTGAGATGGTGGATTAAATCATGTGTAATTTTCTTGTATAATTGGGGGTCCTGGGGTGCAATATGTTTGTTGACCAATGAACTATGTTAGATTCTGTATGATGAAGCATTTGCATTTTATGATTGATAACATGTATTGCGCAAATTTTATTTTCCTTCCTTGTAACCATGTATTGACTTTTATATGGTACCTCTTGTAAATGAGTGTAGTTTTGTACTCAATGGGTATAAACCATGTTCATTTTATAATGAATAAATCAAATCAATTCAAATCAACTTGCCCCTTTGCTGCTCAGCCTGTTTTGTAGGAGATTGAATGCTATCTTCAAAATGGCACTTTAATGAAAGGGCAGAGTCTGCCCTTATTTTTAAATTTTAACTTGTTTGGTGCATATGATTTAGAAAACAATGATGTATGTATCCACAGTGTCTTCTTGGATTTTATGTAACATAAAATAACCAGATTTCTTTCTTTAATAAAACACTAACGGTAATTAAGAGGCGGGGTAAATCATATAACCAGGTGAAGGATTATTTAAGGTCATCATGGGAGGAAGTATGGAGATTCTGGCAGTTTCTGCCTGGAAGAGGTAGATGAAGGATTTCACTCAGACTCCTACAGTATATTGGGGAGGAGGGGGTGGAATATGTGATTACTAGTGTTTTGGGCCTAAAGAGAGACAACAATCAGAGCATACTGTAGGTAGAGGGACTCTTGCTATCTATACATCTAAAGAGCTGGTCACCTAAGAAGCCCCCTCCAATGAGAGTGTCTGGAACTTTGCTTTAAGCCTTTTAATTTATTTGTAATCCTGAAAATAAAACAACACTGGGTGTGTTGCACATTATTCCCTATGTCTGAGTTTCCTCCTGCACTCACACCACACAACTTGGAAGAGATTGCAACATTGTTGAGGTTGTGTGCTCTCATGGGGTGGCAGGAAGGGATTAATGACACAGCAGATTTGAGGGTTTTAAAATATGTGACTCCATACCCCAGGGCAGACAACTGACTGTAGAGTAATCTTGGAGGTGATGGTAAAAATAGGAATGAGCACCCTGTTCTACAGAATGTTCTGTATACAGTATATGTGAGTATGGGAATTGTTTTAATAGAAAGCAGTGCATCTATTTGCTGGTATGGTAAGTGACACATTCTCAATAAATATGTAATTTACAATGCCAACACATTCACAGTTAAGCATTCATTCTGTGCATGAGATACATCACATTTGAAAAAAAGGTTCATACTGTGCATACCTAGGTTATTATTTATCAGCTCAAATTGTTCAATAAAGAAGTACATAATTTGCAACTGAAGTAGAAAAAGCACCTACAGGAACGTACTGGACATACCAGTACACTGCCAATTGTTATGATTTATTGCCTGATTCATGAAGGATCCAGGAGGCTTATAGTGAAATTGTATAGAACTTTATGCACTGAAGTCATGGACATCAGTCAGAAGTCTATCCATTATACACAGTAAGTGCTACTGTATGTTTAAGAGACGTAAGGACACATTAACGCTTGCTGTATGCATGCCTCTGTATTTGAGTGTTCCAAGACATATACATTGTTGACTCATGTAGATATTGATACACAGTGCCAGTTAGACATTTGCACTTGTGATGCATAGTCCCTGTTGCAATGCCACCAGAGGGGTACCACCAGCAGTAGTGATGTATAATCTAGAACACAAATGTGAATAACAGATAAACCCACCATCTCTGACAACATACACAAGCATAAGCTCACATGGTTGCTATTATGCATGTCAATGCCATGCTGACTGATGCACAATGTAAACCATAATTGAATACCCCATACTTCACCCATACCAATAAACAGGTAAATACTCATCATGCTATTCAAAAACAATGCTATATTCAGCAGTACAACTGCCATGTTTGACACAAAGCAGTACAATGCAGTAGCCAATCCAGGTATATGGCGAAGTAGCACCAGTTACCCTCTTAGACCAGAAAACAGTAGCTTGTTTTGTCTAATCTGAGATTTAGAAGGAAAGATTTTACATTTTGGAGAAAAGTGCTACCCCCTTAACAAAATTGCTAACCCTTTGAAAAATGCTTGATCCTCCGCTGGTACAAGGTGCACAGATGTGAACCTTGGCCATACGTGTGTCACACCAGAGCCTATTCCACTCCACAGAGAGACAATAGTAACAGTTACATTGAAGGGTCTTGTTAAAGACTCAGGTGGTGCACATGGCACCCCACAATACAATTCATTCAACCAAACAGCCAGGCATCATGCATCACCAGGAGCAAATAAAGTCTTATGCTGACTTAAACTGAAAAGTGCGTGTATTTATTAATGTTGATTCCAGCTGTACATCTGCATATCATTGCAGACTGAGGCTCACCTGACATTTTGTGCCAAATCCAAGCACTTTGTCAAGGATGTTTTCACAGTGATAATGCACCACTTACATAGTGCAGACATTTAAAGTGAGTGTTCCTTTCATCTAAAGTGCTCATAATAACTGCAAACATACAAAAAGGGTTAAAAAGAAGCAACATCCTGGAGTCACGTGATGCCCTCGAGGGAGTAAGCAGCTCGCTGTAGCAGCTCCGTGAGTATATGCAAAAGATTCCACTTTTTCCACCCAGATAAAGCATTTTAAGTTGCTTCAACATAAAGAGAATACTGTAGATAGTTATAGAATCAACTATCATGGAATCGCAAAGAGACGAAATCCGAAGTGACACCGATGAAGAGAGTGAAAAGGCAGCGGCAGGCCTGGAAGCAAAAAGGCCTCGTAGAAGTGAGTCTCCGGCAGAAATTCTAGAATCCTCAGCATCGGGACAGTTACAAGAGGATGTCTCGGTGATCAAGTCTGCACTATTCTCCCTCATCGCGGATTTTAGAGAGTGGAAGGTATCTATAAATGGCCTGATTACACGGGTTACTGATGCCGAAATGCGCATTTCTTCTATACAGGATAAGCTGGAAAAAGTTCTAACGGAAAATATAGCCTTAAAAAAACAGTGAAAAAGATGGAGGATAAAGTAGATGACCTTGAAGGCAGGTCCAGATGCAACAATTTAGTGATGCTAGGCCTTCCAGAAGGAGAAGAAGGCACAAATACAGTAAATTTTATCCAAAAGTTGTGCACTCGTGTGGCAGGTCCATCCCTCAATGGTCCCACTTATGTGGTAGAACAGGCTCACAGGTCAATCAGGCTGAAACCCATGGCAGAGCAGCTACCTCATCCTATTATATTTAAGGTCCTAAATTATCTAGACAGGGACCATATTCTGAAAGCGGCAAGAAGTGCTGAGAAGATAATCTGGGAAGGCAAACAGTTACGTCTGGTTCCAGACCTCACATACAAGGTGTGCCAAGAAAGTGCAGCATATAGAGTGATTCAATCCAAGTTATGGGCAGCGAAGATCAAGCACAGAATGCTGTTTCCAGCTCAGCTGGAAGTCTCACTATCTAATGGAAACCAGAGGTATGAATCGGCAATGCAGGCTCTGGAAGATCTAAAACGGAGAGTCCCTGATTTATTTGGCAAGGAGGGGTGAGTGTTTATTAGAGAATCCAAGAAGAATCACAAGCCTATAGAGATCCAGCTGACCTCCTGGTGATGCCTCGCTGCATTGCTTCTCCAATCTGTATAAAGTTTAGAGGTGTTGGAGACTGTCTTCCGAGTTAATAAGACTGAAACTGGAGAACTTTTAGCTTTTATTTTAGTTTAAAGCAGGAATGATGCTACATATTTAATTTTAGAAATTGGTATGGATCCAATACAAATACGACATGTATGGACTCTATGCACCCTCTAGTGTCATATTCTGGTATTAGGGTAATACAGGGCAACCTTGAAGCTCGCTGAATTTTAGTTTATATTTGCTATTCAAACAAGCTATTCATTACGGTGTTTGCTCTCTGGATCTGAGTATAGCAAATTTCAAGGAGGAGATGAATCTCACCGTTATGTTAATGTGATTGGGGCATGTTTGCAAGGCATTTAATTATATTGTAAAGTATTACGAAACAATCTGACTTAGAGTTTCAGGAAGAAGTAGATACATAGTGAGTTGAATTATTTTGGTGTTAGCTATGGGGAATCAGATAATAACACTAAGAATGTATAAAGGTGTTCAAACATATTTTTAGGGCAATCTTAACTCATGGTCATATAGGGAGCTCCCCTCTATTTTCTTTTTGACAGTACTGGGGTAACAAGGTAAATGTTTAATAGCATATTAAGTGGTGGAAAGGAACATTTCATACTTCTTTTTTCTCTTGACATTTTGCATAATGCTGCAGATGCAGCTCCAAGAAGGTATGGCAGCCAAAACGTTTTGGAGCAGGTGTTTGGCCTGGGAAGAGGGGGGCCGGGGACACAGAGAAGGGGGTACTTGTTAGGAGAGTGATAGATGGGGAGGGGAGGGTGGGACTGCATTTAATATTGAATAAGAGACAAAAGGGATGAATTGGGATTGGCAGGACACTAGAAAAGAAGGTTATTGTTGTAGTAAATTTATGGGAAGCAGGAACACAATGTCATGGAATATTAAAGGAGGTAAGGACAATGCTAAGAAGTACAATGTCTTAAGACATCTTAATAGATCTCATCCGCACATAGTTCTGTTGCAAGAAACACATATCATTACTGACCATCTGTCAACTCTACAGAAACTTTGGGTGGGCCAGGTTTTTGGAGTAGGTAACAGCCCTAGACGGGGAGGGTAACTATCCTTATTAATAAGAATGTGCCCTTACAGGAAACGCAATCTTTCGGGTGGAGGTTATGCTGGGATCAATATATGGGCCAAATGTAGATTCCCCCTTTTTTTCTCCCTCTAGCACCTATTATTGCTTCTTCCCCTAATGTCCCGTGCTTGCTGGGAGGGGACTGGAATCTAGTATATTCTAATGATCTGGACAGGTCATTTAGCAAGAGAGTTGTGCTATCTCCTGCTCAGAAGACAATGAGGGAAATTTTGGAGGACTCTAGTCTGATTGATCCATGGAGAGTTTTTTATCCCCAGGAGATAGATTACACTTATTATTCCCCACCTCATAAAGTTTATTCCTGAATAGGCTATTTTCTCATAAGTAAAATGGTTTTACAGGGTATACTAACATACTAACATACTAAAATGCCAGCAGAATAGGCCTAATGGTCTTTTGAGTCTGCTCGTTTGGTCAGCCCCCACCCTGGGAGCTGACCTTGCTGCCCCCCTCGCCTTCTCTGACTTCTCCCTTCCCAGTTCCAGATATTCTCTCTGCATTGGATTTTGCTTCCAGAACCCTTCCCCTGTACCTGTCCCACCCCCTCTTGAACCCCTCCACCATCTTTGCCTCCACCAGCCCACTAGGCATCACATTCCATGGCTCCACCACCTTCTCAGTGAAGAAGCACCTCTTCCTTTCTCCCCTGAATCTTCCCCCCTCCAGCTTCCACCAATGACCTCTAGTGGCCCTCTCCTCCTTCCTTCGAAGCACCCTGACTGTTCCTCCCCTATCTACCCCCTTCAAGTACCTGAAGACCTCTATCATGTCCCCCCGGTCCCTTCTCTATTCCAATGTGTACATATTTAGCTCTTCAAGCCTCTCCTCATAGGTCCTGTCCCCCAAGCCCCAAATAATTTTGGTTGCCCTCCTCTGGACCCTCTCCAGGAGTTTAATGTCCCTCTTTAAGAGTGGCCTCCAAAACTGCACACAGTACTTGAGGTGCGGCCTCACCAAGCAGTTATACAGAGGGAGTATCACGTCCCTCCTTCTGAAGGTGATCCCCCTAGTGATGCATCCCAGCATCCTGTTGGCCTTGGCTGCTGCCCTCCTACAAGTCTCCGGGTTGTTCATCTTGACATCCACCACCGCCCCCAGGTCCCTCTCAGCCATCGAGACTTGTAGTATTCCCCCCTCCCGGGTGTACACTTGGCCCAGGTTTCTGGCCCCAGGTGCAGTACTTTGCATTTCCCTGCATTAAACCTCAGCTTCCACTTTCTAGACCATCTTTCCAGAGCCTCCAGGTCCCTGTAGGGCCACCCTCCCCTCCCCATCCATCACCACCAACAGTTTTGAGTCATCCATAAGAGACTCATTTCACTCCTGATACCTGTCCTTATGTCAGAGACGTAGGTGTTGAACAGGAGGACCCAAGGACTGATCCCTGTGGGACCCCACAATAACCCTCCTTGGGGATGAGACTATCCCACCAACTACGACCCTCTGGGTCCGGTTCTGGAGCCAATTGCCTATCCATCTGATCATCTTGTTCCCCACCCCCATTTCTCCCAGCTTATCCAACAGGCCCACGTGAGGAACAGAGTCAAATGCCTTGCTGAAGTCTAGAAAGAGGACGTCCACTGGTCTTCCCAGGTCCAAGGCACTTATCACCCAGTCATAGAACTCCATAAGGTTTGTCTGACACGATTTCCCCGGGGCGAATCCATGCTGTCTATCGTCCAGGCACCCTGACTTTTCCAGGTCCCCCCCAACCTCTCCTTGACAATGCCCTCCATCACCTTGCCCACCACCGATGTCAGGCTGACAGGCCTGTAGTTCTCTGCCACCTCCCTTGATCCCCCCTTATGGATAGGCACTATATGCACCACCTTCCAGACCTGGGGCACCCACCCTGACCTCAGAGAGATGGTGAAAAGCTCTGCCAGGGGTTCCACCAGGACATCCGCAAGTTCCTTCAGCACTCTGGGATGTAATTTATCTGGCCCCGGTGCTTTCTCCATCTTAAGGGACCTGAGAGCTTCCCTCACTCTCTCTGCTGTGATTTCCACTTCCGCTATCTCTTCTCCTTGCTTAACCTTCCCCCCTCCAGCCAGTGATGCCTCCCCCTCTCCCCAGACCCACCGATCGGTAAGGGTCCCCCCTTCCTCAGTATCCCTGTCTCCTCCCATGTATGATGCAACACCCCCATTTTCCTTGGTGAAAACTGAGGTGAAGTACTCATTTATTACCTCAGCCTGCTCCCCCCGGGTCTTGTGCCCATCTCTCCCCTGTTTTAATCCTGCTAATCTGCCCCTTCACCCTTCGTTTTTGCCCAATGTATCTAAAGAACCCCTTGTTCCCTCTCCTAATTTCTCTGGCCAGGTTCTGCTCCTTCCTTGCCTTAGCCGCCCTCACCACCCTAGTGGCCCGTCTAGCCATCAGCTCGTACTCCCCTTGATCCCTTTCACTCCTTGAGGACTTGGGTGCCTATAGGCTGCTTCTTTCCCACACTACCTCCTGGACCTCCTGGTCCACCAGCAGGGTTTTCCGGCCCTACCGCATTTTCGTCTTACTCTTGCACAGGTGCTGGTAGCATCCTGCACCCCTCTCCTGATGATTTCCCACCTACTATCAGCGTCCATGTCTGACCCAATCCCATCCAAATATTCCTTAAGGATACTTCCCATTTCCTTAAAACACGCCCCCCTGAAGTCAGTTACCTCTGTCTTTGTGTAGCCTTCTACCCCTCCTAGGGCCAGGCAGAACCAGACCGTGGCATGGTCACTCCCCGCCAATGGGTCCCTTACCTCCAGGCCCCCAATCTGGTCACTGTCTGCCAGGACCACATCTAGTACCCATGCCTCCCTGGTCAGTTCCCCACCTGCTGAGTTAGGAACGTGTCTTGAAAGACATCCTACAACCTGTTTCCTGACCACTGAGGATGTCATAGTCTCCCAGTCTGTTCCTGGCATGTTTAAGTCCCCCAACACCACCACCCTTCCCCTGCCCAGTCTGCAGTGTCTCCCAACATCTGCCACCAGAGTCTCCTCCAGCTCCTCTGCCAGTGCAGGGGGTCTATACACCACTCCTATTTTTACTCTCTTGTCCCCCCTTGTTATCAAGGTGACCCAAATCGCCTCCATAGTTCCCTCCACCTCTTCTACTCCCCCTATGCCAATGCAGTTTTTGACTATCATTGCTACCCCATCTCCCCTTCCTTCCCCCCGTCCTTCCTGAACATAGTGTAACCCTCCAGGTTCAGGTCCCAGTCATGTCCTGCGGTGGCCCAGGTCTCAGTGACCGCTGCCACATCCACCGCTCCCTCAGTTAGCATCGCCTGGAGCTCAGGCATTTTATTGCCCAAGCTCCTGGCATTTAGCAGGACTACCTTCCACCCTTTCCCTATACTTCCATTTCCCCTGCTCATGTTCCCATGGGGATTCTGTTTTCCCCTGGTCTGCACTTTACCAGTCAGCCTTTTCAGCATTCCTCCAGCTCCCCAGGGGGGTGGAGACAGAGTCCCTCCTTTATTGGCACCCCCTCGACAGACTTTTCTCCCATCCCTCCCCCCTTCACAAGTTTAAACCCCACTTTTCACCAATGAACCCCTCTATTTTCCAACTTAAGGATTCCCCTTCCCTCCAAATTGAGATGGATCCTATCTCTAGCATATAGCTCCTTATCCTCCCAGGTCTCCCCCCAATCCCCCATCAACCCATACCATCTGGCCTCACACCACTCCCTGAGCTGCTGGTTTATCTCCCTAATCTTTCTTTTGTGTTCTCCACTAGCCCTTGGCACCGGCAGGATTTCTGAGAAGGAAACTGTGCATCCTATGTCATGACAGACCCTGGCAAGCTCCCTGAATCTTGCCTGTATCTCTAGCTCGCTATTTCCCTCAATGTCATTTGTACCCAGGTGGACCAGTATGTCTGGGGAACCCCCACAATCCTTTGCCAGCTGATATACCTCATGCTTGGCCCTGTGCACTGATAATCCAGGGAAGCATTTTGTTCTAACTGGCCAGACTTCTCCCCCCCATCTCATTTGATACCCCTGATCATAGAATCCCCCAACAGGAGCACTCTGACCACTCCTTTTCCTCCATTTCCCCCCCTTCCATGTCCCTCATCCTTTCTACCGGACCCTCCACCCAGCCGGCTCCTTGTTCCTCCCCCTATCTAGGTGTCACATGCCGCCCCCTCCTTATTTACCCTGGCCACCCTCTCCCCTCCGATCCTATGCCTCTCCTGCTCCTGAGTATCCTTCTGTACCTCACTAACTCCCCCCTCACTGCTCGTGACTGGCCCTTCTCCCCCATCTGCTAAACTAGCCTGGCTCATCCTCCCTTCCTTCCTGTCTCCATTTAGTCCCTCCTTGCTTGTCGTGCTCCCCTGGCCTAAACCCTCAGCTCCCTTTACTGTATCATCCTTGTACTTCTGGTCCTTCTCCTTGCCCTTTCCTCCCAACTGGTCCTTCTCCTTGCACTTTCCTTCCTCTTCCCCCTGCCCCATCTGCTCTGATTCACTGCTCCCCCCATTTTCCTTCATTCCAGGTTCCCCCTTTTCCTCCTGCTATCCAGCTCCTGCCTCCTTCCCCCCCACTCCCTTTCCATCTCTAACCACCCCTGTCGTGGCTACATCACCCCCTCATCCTTAAGCAGAAGAAGAGAATTGAAGCAGTTACTGAGCATAAGGTCTGATCCACCTCCCCGCCTTGCTTCCATCTGTCCAGCCCTGGCCATCTGCCTACTTCCCTGAGAATGTTGTCCCTCTGGCCTCCCTTTGTGAGAGTCCCCAGTTACCTGCCTGCTTCCTTGGTAGTGTCCTCCTTTTGGGCCCCCTCTGCCAGGGTCCCTATGTGACCCCCGAGTATTCTCCTGCACTCCTTTTCCTATGCCCCCACCTCTAGTACTTGGTGCAACCTCGTGGGAGATCCCCTGCCCCCTTTCCCAACCATACTTCCTCCCTTCCCCCAGCTGTCTCCTAATCCCCGCAACCTCCTCCCTAAGCTGTGCCAGCTGGTAGCACACTGGGCAACCACCGAACTTCCAAGCCCAGTCCAGTATCATGGCTGCTCCACACCCTGTAACCCCACCACCCTCCCAAAGATGCCGGCCCTAATGACGTGTGTTCCCATCCCCCTCCAAGCAGGTTTCCTTGGGTTAGCCACCAGGTTCCCAACTAGTCCAAGATATAGCCCGACTGCCTAATCAGGTCACCCACTAATCCTAGATACAGTCCCACAGTAAACCGGTAAACCTGTTACTAGGTGCAGTACAACACAGTAAACTTATAAGGGAAGTGAACTCCCTAAGCTCCTCTCTCCCAGCCTTTAAATCCAACCCCCAGTGGCTAGAACTACATGAGCAGCACCTGCAGCCTTTTCCTCCAATTGCAGGGCAGGTGTTCCCCTATAAATTAACAGAGCTCTGGGGAGGGTGGGTCTTGGGCCTACACCCAACTCTTGAGAGAGTGCATCAGCCCTGTGTCTGCCCCTCCAAACCCAGAAGCCAAAGAACCAGCCCCAAGCGAATCCCACCAAATAGGTTTTAAATCAGAATAAATAGGCCTCCACCAGCACAGCCTGTTACACAGTGAAACATCCAACAAATGAGCCCACTTACAGCCACCAAATCAGTTTTCAAACTTCCAACATCCCCCAAAACAATACCCTGCTAGCCCCTTAGAAGAAAGAAAGAAAATAAATAACCTTCTACCAAGTAAAATCCACAAGAAATCCTGTAAAAACAAGAAGAAGCAGCCAAGTAAAATCCACAAGAAATCCTGTAAAAACAACAAGAAGAAGCTACTGTCCTGGAACACAACTAATCCTGTCCCCTTCCAGTTCCACGTGGGCATACATGGCAGCATATTATCAGATCATTCTCTAATCTGGGTGAAATTGAGATTTCAAAATTATCAAAAAGTCTTGAAATCATGGTTTCTTAATAACCAACTCTTAGGGGAGGAGGAAATAGTGAACCACATGAGATCATTTATTAAAGAATTCTGGAATAACAATTGGGAATCAGTGGGGAATAAAGATACTCTTTGTGGGCAATGAAAGCAGCATGGCGAGGAGAATTAATTAGATTAGCCTCCACGAGGACGCATAAGAATTCTGTGCAGGTAGAAGAATGGCTAGCCAAAATAAAGTTTATAGAATCCCATTTGCATCAGGCAACAGATGAGCTCATGTGGGAGGAACTTCATGCGTTAAGAGCCAAATACGCAACGTACTTACTTAATCATACATTGAAATCAGCAGCAAAATGGAAGGCTACATATATAGGGCAAGGGGAAAAATCAGGGAAATTGCTAGCCTAAAGACTAAAAAAACAGAAGGAAGCTAACTGGGTAGTCAACCTAAAAGACAGTGTTACAGGAAAACTAAATTCAAACCCTGTGGATATAGCAAATGACTTTAGGAAATATTATTCAAATCTATATACAGCCCCTCCCTTAGTGACAGATTATCATTTGCATTTAGAGAGCTTTTTGCAAGATATAGATCTTCTTCAGCTCACATTAACACAGAAATTAGAGCTTAAAGGAGACATTACCATACAAGAAATCAACGAAGCTATAGATAGACTACCTTTGGACAAGGCTCCTGGGCCTGATGGTTATTCATCCTTATTTTATAAGACTTTCAAAGAAGAACTCAGCCCATTTTTGAGAATGCTATTTATCCACCTATATTCCTCTCCTATCAGGGACTTATTGTTGGAGGCAAGAATTGTGGTGCTTCTAAAACCAGGGAAAGATTTGACTAGACCCGAGAATTATAGACCGATTTCACTATTAAATATAGATATAAAGATATTGGCAGGCATATTAGCATTACGGCTTAAAAAAGTTTGGGCAAGCCTTATAGGACCAGATCAAGTTGGATTTGTCTCCGGTAGACACTCAAGTGATCATTTCAGAAAAATATGACATTTGCTTTCCGCTTCGGGGTACACCAACACCAACATGGTATTGGTGTCCCTCAACGTGGAAAAAGCATTTGATAGGGTTAATTGGAAATTCCTATTCGACTTATTACCCAGGTATGGATTACCCCTGAGTATATAACATGGGTCAAGATTTTATATACATTCCCTTCAGTGAGAATCTTTTGTAATGGGGTCACCTCGGACAGTTTTAGGCTCACAAGGGGTACTAGGCAGGGTTGTCCCTTGTCCCCTATGCTATTCAATTCGTATATCGAACCCTTGGCTAGGAAAATTAATAGTGTAAAGGAGATAAGGGGCATAACCATAGGGGAAGAAGACTACAAAATGTCCATGTTCGCGGACGACATTCTTCTACATCTCTCATGTTGCAAGTGTCTCTAACAGAAGTGTTGAAAATAATAGAGCAGTTTGGTGCTTTATCAGGATATAAATTGAAATGTAACAAAACATTGTTTCTTCCATTGAATTCAACTTGTTCCAGGAGGGAGGTAGAAGAACTGGGACTGGGGTGGTCATCTAAAGCAATCACATTCCTGGGAATAGAGATTGCTTCAGATATCAACACATTGAAATCATTAAATATCGACCCAGTTATTAAACAGATGTAACAAGACCTAAAAAGGTGGCAAGGATTACCATTTTCTTTGTGGGGGAGAGCAAACATAATAAAGATGGTGATACTTCCCAGACTAATGTATCCCCTCACTATGTTGAATGTATTTCTCCCTAAGGCATGGTTTAAAAAGATAGACTGTATTTGGTCAGCCATTTTATGGAAAGATAAAAGACCTAGAAGAGCAATCTGCAAATTAACAATGGAGAGGAAAAGGGGAGGGTTGGGTATGCCACATTTATTTTTATATTATTTAGCCCTTCATGGCAGCAAATATCTTTAGTGGCTGATGGCCCAAGAGAATTTAGAGTCACAGCTGGCGTGGCTTAAAATAGAAAGAGCTAGGTCTTTGGAGCATCTTCTATCGACTAAGGCATTATTGTATATCCCTTAGAAAAAATTACCCAAGTCTTGGCACCACAACCCCATTGCATGGTCAGTAAGGGCACATATCCAGTGGTGTGCATTATTTAATTTGGATAAGAGACGGGACTTGGGGCAGCCGGTTTGTCATAATGGGAACTTGCAAACAGAGAATAAGCCTATTTCTCCTTCCTTCTGGAGGGAACTAAAAGATGTAACTCTGTTAGACCTAATATCAGATAACAATTTCGATTCCCTCAAACAAGTCCAGCAAAAGTTGGGTATAGTGTCTCTACCTGGGTTCAGATATTTACAGCTTAAAAAATGTATTCAGTCAAATTTAGGTTCCCCACCTTGGTCCTCCAAGATGACGGAAATATTAGGGCAAATGTTCCAAGTAGCAATTCAACCTAGACCTATCTTTAAAATCTATACATTTTTATTGGTAAAAGTTTGGCAAAAGTACCCCTCGATTGCATTTTATTGGAAGCATTCTGCAGACATCTCTTATGATTCTGATACATGGGAACAGATCTGGATGAGCAATTACAGATGGTTAAAACAGGATAGATTAAGGCTTCTTCTTTTTAACATATTACATAATTTATTTTATACACCTACAAAACTTAAATTAATGGGTAAAAATCAAAATGGCGTATGTCCCAGTTGCTTACAAGAGCAGGGTACTCTAAAGCATATGTTATGGTCTTGCCCTATAATTCAAATCTTTTGACAACAGGTAATAAAATTTGCAGATCCATTATTAAAAGGATCATGCCACTTTGATATAGAGACCTGTGTATTGGGTAACCTTTCAGTCATATCATCCCAAACATATAAATATTATTTTGCTCTTATTTCAGTGGTAACATTGTTTCTCATTCTTAGATACTGGATTAAAGATACTGTGCCACCATTCAGAGAGTGGGTTCAAGAAATCTATACAGCCTTTTACGTAGAAAAGCTGATAGCAGCACAATTCTATAATGTATCTAAATTTGATGAGAGATGGAAGCAATTTACAGAATTTATGGCTGGGAGGTTTAAGCTACCTGATAGATGGTAATATTTCAGCTTTCCTGGAAAGTAGGACAGCGATGTGGAAAAAAGCGGTCATTCTTCGTTTGCGTAAGTGTCCAAGGTAATACCATATAATGGAATTGGGAAGCAGTCCCATAAATAAGGGAGGGAGTTAAGGGAGGAGGGGGAGTGAATAGTGGCATATTATTGGAAATGTTATGAGAGGGGGAGGAGGGAGGGTGTATGGGATAGAAGGAGGGGTGAGGGGTCGGAGGAACCATCCAATGTAAAGGGTCAGATGCCACTTGGAAAGTTTTGATATGCATGGTACTGTAGTGGGTTTTTTTTTTGCTTCCTTTTCTTTCCTGTATATGTATTTTCTGGAAAACCTTAATAAAGCATATTATAATGAAAAAAAAAAGAAGCAACATCCTAGAAAAATACCACAACAGTTTATGATTTTCATATTTTACAGTATATCATGAATACATCATGTATAACTGGCAGCGATCTCCTTTACATAATCACTAACTGTTTTGAAGGTTAAAATTATTTTGAACCCAGAGAGACAAAAGCAAGGGTTTGTACTGGGGACTGGGTAGGGAAGATGTGGGAAGGGAACTAATGAGACAGTAAAAGGAATAGAATGCAAGGATGTCACTAGTAAACTAGGGAGGCCAACGGTACATTTTGGGTTATTTTCAAGTTAAATGACATGTTACAAAGTACTGTACAAAAAAAGATTGCTTGCCATTGAATTACACTGTTCCCTGCAGCCTAGTGCAACATTTTGTGATATACTGTAGCATTACTGGGTTGCACTCTGACTGGTCCCACTGTAGTTAACCTGACAAACATGAATGTCCCATGCTTTTGAGGTGCAAGCAGATACCTTTAGACTCTGGATGGACATTTGTCCTGTCACGATATCTGCAGTCACAGACTGAGGCACAGGAAGAGTACAATGAGTAACACAGACAGACCAGGACTATTACTGAACATGTGCTTATAATGGTTAAAATTCATACATCATTGCTGCAGTGACAAAAAAACTGAAGACCATCACAGCAACTGATTCGGCTGTTCGCTGTGATGATCCATGGGTTTTCTGACATTACTGTCTCAGGGAAGTTTGTCCCCTCCCTGAAACAACTCTGACTTGGAGTTGATAATCTGTAGTGTGGGGGGCATGGGGGGCAAAGCCCCCTGCAAAAAACACTTGTTTCCACTGATGGCACAATGCTGGCTGTCAGCATTGTGCTGTCGCTGTAATGCCGATCAACAGAATTCCTGTCAATATGGCTTGGTGGAATTGTTAAAATGCACTTCTGATTTCTGGATAAAACTAGTGACACACTCATGCTGGCCACTCGAAAGATACTGTATACAAGGGGCCTGACTTTCTAAGTCCCCCTTAGATCAGCACACCATGAGCAAAACCCCCAACTGTGACAAACTTAGGTGCACCAGGGACCCTGTGCTAGATGTTTGAAGAATCAGGGATCAAGCAACAACATCCCGGAGTTTGCCACAAGCCATCCAGTGTGCTGAACAAATGATGCATGGAATGAGAATGCCACAAACTGTGGGACATTCAGGCTGCAATAGTGACTGTGGCAGAGACCTGCTGGTTGTGATCCAAAGCTGGCAGGGCCCATAAAGGGCAGAGCAGGGCTGGCTGGGGCATCATTGGGTGGTGACGTACCCCTGATGAGGAGAGGGCAGACCTTCTTCAGTGCCAGGGACTGGGTGTGGGGAGAGTGGTCATGTGACTGGCACTGGGGGTGGCCTTGGAGGTCACCAACTGCAGCTCCACTGGTGCTGGGACAGGTGTTCAGGTGCAGCATGGTTGCAGAAGTCCTCTGGTGCCAGCTTCAACAGGGTGGCATGGACCACCTCCCACCAAGCCATGGCAGTTGGAACGGTGCATGGGTCATTAGACCAGCTCCTGGCTGGTCTAACTCTGGTGGCCCATGAGGCCTTTGTGCAGGTTTGAAAAATTCAAGTAAAGGGGATTCTGCAGTGCTGCCCTTGTGCAAGCCGCCATTCACCTTGCCACACTGGGGCATCCTTTGTAAGGAAGGCACACGTATGGCCGGCACAGACACCCCCTTCCAGTTGAAGCAGGTGGCATCTGAAATTGGGAATCATGCACAGTGCGATACAAGATGCCCCTTGTGTCATTTCTTGTTGGAAAAAGCACCGTGCACCATTCCTGATCATTTGAAAGTTGGACCCAGGCTCTTTATCATGTGATGCATTTTGCACAACTTGGCATTAAACAAAAGAATATCTTTAGCTAATGATGTAATCATTTCAGAAGGTGATGTGCCACCAGATGATTTTATTGGTCCATCTGCCTCTGTGGTGGTCCAGTTATGGACATATTCTTACAGGACTTGATGAGAATGCCAAGCCAGAGTTGTGCAGCAGTACTCCATCTAGTGGAGATGGGGAAGTGTTAGTGGGTTTTGATGTTGGGTACTATACTATTATGAAATACATATACTATACATTATCAGAAGTAAACCTGCATGTATTTTGCATTGTGCATTGAGCAGTGCCATGTAATGGTGGCATATGATGTGCTGTGGTCATACCTAAGGGGAGGGATGGAATGTTATTAATTGGTATCCCATGAACGTTGTGCCTACTCTGCTGATAATGGTTTATGAAGACATTTACTATCCCTTGTATCCATAATGCATTTGTGCACTGCTTGGAAGGGGTTTGACAGTTTGTTGTCCAAGGCACCACAACTATCTCTACCCTACTTGTGCCTGAAACTGGAATGGCATCATTGCCTTCAGTTTTTGTAGAGGTAGGCAGTGTTTGATGGTCCAGGTATTCCCAAAGGTTTGCCATGACTTTATGTGTGATCACAGCAAGACCATGTTTAAGCATACCAGACAGGTCATATAAACCCATTTCCATAGCCTGTATAATGGCACTGAGTTCCAGATACACAACATGCCACTTACCATGTCTATGTTCATGGCACCAATTTGGCTGATTAAATGGTGTGACACTGTTTGGGTAGTCCTTGAATGACATGACGACTTCTGTTCTATCTGCTTAATCTCAGAGTAGGTAGAATTCAGGCTCTGCCTCTGGTGTCTACTGTTGGTAGGTATGGTCCCTGATGGGCACTGCCATGGATTTTTTCTGACCAAATTATGTGTGATTTACCTTATGTGACCTGTGGGGTTTCCTCTTGTGTGTTGTGGGAATGTACTAGTAAGTTTGTGTTGTGTGTGCTGTCAGGTGTACTCATACGTGATAGGATTGTCAGGTTGCATGGTGTCTGAGATGGTGAAGGTACATCCAGTGTGCCAGTATTGATGTCAGATGCTGGTCTGATGCTTGTATCCACCTAGCTTGTCTCCACAATGCTGCTCTTGCCATGACTCTACCTCCATTGTAGTAGGGGTCCTGCAGGGTTCATGTCTGCAAACTATCTTACCAGTACGTCTCTGTATCTGTGCACCTGTAATGGTTAGGGTGCATACCATTAGTCTGGGTGTACCATTGTACCACTTGTTGTGTGGCACTGTTGCATGTCCCACACACACATGCATACACACACTGTGTGGCCTGCCAGGGAAACACTACTGGGAGCTGGCTTATACTGGTACAGGGGTCATTTGAGACATTGCCTGTGCCCTTAGTATGCTCTGGTGAGCATTACAGAACATCTGTAAAGGGAGGTTAGGGAGTTCAGTTGTTGGCAAATCGCATCTGGTGTATACAACTTGCACACTTACTATAGTTGTTGCTTACCTTACATGATGTCAACTTCATTGACCTAGCCATCAATATACTGTTGAATCAAAAACATCTTTCTCTATGTAATCCACCAAAATCAGCTCAAAGAGAAAAAAAAAATTGGATATTGATAGGCTGGCAGAGAGTGCCAGGGTAATAAAGGAGGATGAACAAAAGGCAGTTAGTCTTAACTACTACTTCTGCTCAGTGTTCCTAGTGGAACATATCAGGCCATTGTCAGAAAGTGGCATAAATACCACTGCAAGGATTCCAGAAATGAAGCTGGTGGTAATTATGGAAGAAAGGGTCAGAAAGGGGCTTGCAGACCTGGAAATAGGTAAGGCTCTAGGAAGGGATGTGATGCACCTGAGGGTGCTCAGCAACTGGCATGATAACTGTGCAGTTGCTGAGAGTCCTCAACAACTGGCATCACAACTAGCTGAACCCCTTGCAGGGCTGTTCAACAACTCAATACAGTCAAAGATGGTTCTGAAAGATTTAAGGGTAGTGAATGTAGTTTCACTTCACTAGGGAGGAGACAAGGATCAACCAGGAAAGTACAGGCACATCAGTCTTATCTCCATTTTGTATAAACTAATGAAGACACTAGTCAAAGAGGACTTAGTGGACTACCTGTAGAGAAATGGGTTCCAGGATAGTAAGCAGCACAGGTTCACAACAGGGAATTCTTACAAGTCCAACATTATAGTGTTCTTTGACTGGGTGACTAGGGCACTGGATATGGGAAAGCAGTGAATTTACTCTGCTTCTACTGTACTTCAGCAATGCATTCAACTTTGTGATGTAGAGAAGGTTACTGAAGAAACTACAGGATCTGAGTACAGCAAAGACCTAGTTAGATAGGTGGGTAGCTGATTGGGGGTGCAGCACATAGTTGTGGTAATGAGGTCAAGTAAGCAGAGAAGTAGGTGATGAGAGGGCACCACATTGTTAAGTTTGGGGTCCCATCCTTTTCAATATGTTCAGCTTGAACATTAGAGAAGGAATACAAGGCAAGATGTGTCTCTTCACAGATAACACTATGATGTGTAATAGGATAGACAGTAAGGAAGGGGTAAGGGAGTTTCTGAGGGACCTGCAAAGGTTAGAGAGGTGGCCTAAGGTTTGTCAGCTGAAATTCAACTAAGAAGTGCAAGGTGATGCACATAGGGAACAAGAACCCCAGGATGAAATATTTGATGTGAGGGTTTAAGTTGAACACTACTTCTGAGGAAAAGAATCGGGGAGTCATCATAATTGACTCCCAGAAACAATGCCAACAGTATTGCAGCCAAAATGTTGTGGTGTATTGGGAGGTGATTCAACAGCAGGAGGAAAGAGGTAACATTACTTTTCTGAAGACACATCTGGAATCCCATGCTCAACTCTGGAGTTCTCACGTAAGGAAAGACAAAGATGAGTTGGAGAGGTGCAGGGAGGGTAAGCAAAATGATTCAAGACCAACAGGTCTGATTCTATAAGGATTGACTTAAGGATCACAACGTGTACTCACTGGAGACCAGAAGGGAGAGGGGAGGGGGTGATCAGCAAAAGAAAAATAAGGCTTCTGCTGGTGATTGTGGTGAACTATATCAGCTTGTCCCTGTCTGGTGGGATGAATTATTATTGTCCCTTATTATCAAACAAATCCTATCCTCATGGAATGTGGGCCTAATTTTGCCAATTCATAAACAAACTCTGGTCAGAGCCAATACGGCTGTGCAGAGCTTTTACATGCGGAGAATGGCTATCAGAGCTGAGGTGGCTTTTGGAGTGGCGGCGGTGGTTTAGGAGTGAATGGCATAGCTGTCGAGTGGCGGTGGTTTGTCATTTGCAAGATGGCACTGGCAATGGAACTGCACATGCCTGATAATTACACATGAGCAGTTCTGATGGAAGTCCAGAACTAAACTAGTGTGCCCATGGGGGTGGAGGTTAGCATTCCACAGAGGGGAACTCCATCGGCAGAGGACAGCGCCAATGGAGTCAGCGCTGTACAGGCATTGGTGCATCACTTTAGGAGAACTCAGGGTCACATTCCATTCACAGACCCTTTTTCTCCTACACTGATCACAAAACGTCTGAAGAGCTCCGCCCATGCAGCCGTAAAAAGATAACAGCTGTTTGCTACTCTGTAGTGGTAGTGCTTGTTTAAATCATTTTCCAAAACATGAATATAGATTACTGTTTCTTTTCACAGGGTCATACTTTATAATTACATGCCTGTTAAGTTTTACTTATGGTAAGACGTCCCATTGTGAAAGGAATTACTTCCTGTAGCATTACATTCAATGATCTTAGGCTAGCTTTGAACAGCCTGCCATTTCAGGTCGTAAAGGTTCAAGTTTGGGTTTATGCTTAGAAACACAGAAACATAGACTTTGACAGCAGATGAGGACTACTTGGCCCATCTAGTCTGCCCATTTCCCCCTAACTATTGGATAAGCTGCGGAACCTAGTTAAACAACAGCCTACTTCCTCCTACCCTTCTCTAGAATTGCCTTAAATCTGTCCCATGCATTCTTGGATTTCTCCACTGTTTTTGACCTCACAACCCCATCAGGAAGGCCGTTCCATGCATCCATCACCCTCTCCATGAAAATATACTTCCTCACATTGCCCCTGAGCCATCCCCCCTCTATCTTCAAATTGTGCCCTCTTGTTCTTGCACATCACTTTTTCTGAAAGATATTACCCTCTTAGACTTTGTTGATTTCCTTGAGGTACTTGAAAGTTTCTATCATATTCCCCTTCTCACTCCTTTCCTCCAGGGTATACATGTTATGCTCCTTAATCTCTCTTTGTATGGCTTCTGATGCAGGCCCTGCACCATTTTATTTGGCCTCCTCTGGACTGCCTCCATCCTGTCTATGTCCTTGTGGAGATGGGGTCTCCAGAACTGTATGCAGCACTCCAGATGGGGTATCTTCAACTGTCTGTACAGAGGAATAACAACTTCCTGTTTTCTACTAGTAGTGCCTCTCCTTATGCATCCCAGTATCCCCACAGCCCTCCTTACTACCTTCTCACATTGCTTGCCTACCTTTAGGTCATCTGATATGACTACCCCCAGGTCACTTTCCATTTTTGTTGTTGTTAGTACCTTCCCTCATTGTGTATTCTTCCACTGGGTTTTTGTTTCCCAGGTGCATTACTTTGCACTTCTTTGCATTGAATCTAAGCTGCCTTACCTTTGACCATTCCTCCAACCTTGCCAAGTCCTTTCTCATCCTTTCCACTCCCCTTGTATATCAACCCTGTTGCAGATCTTTGTGTCGTCTACAAAGAGGCATACTTTTTCTTCCAGTCCTTCCACAATTAAAGAAGACCGGTCCCGGTATTGAACCCTGCTGTACACCGCTAGTAAGCCCCCATTCTTCATAGTGGACTCTATTTACTATTATCCTCTGCTTCCTGTTGTCCAGCCAATTTTTTTACCCACTCTACCACTCTGGGAAGCACTCCCATGCTGGTTAACTTGTTTATTAATCTTTTGTGTCGGACTGTGCCAAATGCCTTGCTAAAATCTAAGTAGGCCATGTCCACAGCCCCTCCCTGGTCTACTAGGTTTATTATTTTACTAGTTTTGCAGTTTTTTTCATGACACTTCCAGGAAAAAAAATCTTCCATGGAGATGCCTAGTCTGATAAGCAGTATGTGTTCTTGACTTGTTGCCACTGTTATGAAGTAACTACTGTAACTGTACTGGTTTTGTGGCGCAAACAGAATAACATTTTGTGATGTGTGTATATTTTACTCTCTAAAGTTCAAGGACCAAGAATCTCACTAGTCAGAAATGTTGAATGTTTCCGAGTTGTGGACATTCAACTGAAAAGAAATACCAATTTCACCTTGTTCATCCCATAGGGTGCCATTCATATAGCAAGCATAACTATCTGACACTTTGAATAACAGTGTTCATTTTATTTTTGTTTCTTGCTTTGCTTCCTTTTTATTTGTTTGCATTTCCTATGTCTGTCTGAGTACAGATATTGTTTGCCTTTTCAAAAAAAAAAAACTGTAAAGTTTGGTTACATAGTGTGCAGTTATCATGTGGTGGCATTAGAATCTATGCCACTTTCTGCATATTTGCAGTACTGCCACATTCAAAGCTTGTTGACACATTGTGCAGCAATCATATGGTGGGATTAGAACCCATGCTGCTTTCTTCATGCTTGCAGTACTGCCACATTCAAAAACAATATTAGTAAATAGTAATAAACTGGATGAGTTGTATATGGCTTCCTCCTTGTTTTCAGCTGCCTGGCCCCTAGGTATTACATTTCCTCTGTGTTGTAGTTCCAGTTTGTGCTTGCAATGCCCCTTCACAAATTCAGGAAGTGTAATTTCAGCTCAGTGTGTTATTGGGGATTTTACTAAAAATGGAGTATTGTCTGTGAAATGTTCCAGTATCTGGAGTATTCTTCCCGCTTGTGCCCTGTCCCTGTTTTTGAGGTATGTTGAAAAATAAATACGGTTTTCTTTTGTGAGCACATACTGGTAGGAAACAGTGGTTAAAAAAGTCCCATACAAGAACTCATTTAACTAATGTTTTTTAAATTAATGTAATGAGCAAGTGCTGGCAAATATTAGGAGTCACAAACCTCATTAAAATGCCACTGGAGTATAGTGACATTTATATAGTTTTTATTGACCAGGTAGGGACACTAGATAGAGAATGCCTGTTTTCAGGTATGACAGGGATAATTTAGCTTGTCTCTGAGCTTTGCATCTCTGGGAGAATTTAGCTTGTCTCTCAGCCTTGCATCTGTTACATTCCTTTGTAAAGTAACCCATTCACCACTGACTTTAGTATACTTCCTTGTGGGAACTGATAGAAAACTTTCCAGCAGCACAGAAGGGAGCAGGCACCACACAGGAAGCCTAACCAGTTCTAAACAAAGCAGAATGTCATTGTGTGTGTGGAGTATGCAGCACAGGTCTGGGGAAAACATGGCAGGCATACAAATATAAACAAAAACAAAGAAGAAACTGGGCTCTGTTTTGCTAAATGCTGCACTGCATACATAATTTTAAGCAACTACATGCTCAACAGATCAGAATGAAGACACCAATGTGATACTGACATTTTTTTATGTAGTACTGCTGCTTTAAGCAGGAGGCAGAGATATGTGCCGCAGCACCAGTTGAAACACTTAATGGAGGACAACTGCCTCACATTGCTGTCACATGCTACCACAGTAATTTGTATCTCCTATATCATGGCAATATGTCAGCGTGGCTTCACCCATGTAGCCATAAAAAGGCCCTAAATCTTCTATAAAGAAATACAGGCCTATTACACTCCCCCCAATCACACTTAAAATCCTTTCAAGGCTTATCTTGAATGAATGACCGTGATGGATAGATGAATGTGATATCCTGTCAATAAACCAATGTGGCTTCAGGAAATTTATTGGGACATTGGAATCAATATTTACCAAAATTAACTCATCGATAAATATGTTAAAAAAAGACTGTTTTGCTGCCTTTACTGATATCCTGGCAGTTTTTGACACCTTTTAACACTATCAAGAGTTCAATATTGTGGAAGATCTTAGAATCATTACATATTAATAAAGTAGTACTGGATATTATACAACTACTACACAAGGATACTAAAGCTTGTACATGAGTAAGGAAAGATGGAGATGTATCTGAAGTCTTTACTATAAATCATGGAGTAAAACAGGGTGCCTTCTGGCTTCTATACTTTTTAACATATATATTGATAGGATAGTTGTATAGTTATAGACCTGAAAAAACCTAAGATATCTGCCCAATGAGTTGATGACCTCCCAATACAGATATTGCTATATACAGATGATGCAGTGGTTGTTTCTAAAACCCCTGCGAGCATTAGAAGGGCCCTAGTCTCTGTTATGGCTATGTAAGAAAGATTACTCTTAGAATTGAATATCAGTAGATCCAAAATCATGGTGTTTTTTTTGCTTAAAGGAGAATTAAAGCAAATAGATGGAAAAATAGTAACCATGTTTTCGAAAAGGTTCACCATTTTGTTATGAAGGGGTATGGTTTGAGAAAAATCTAAATTGGTCTACACATATTAAAAAAAACAAAGAGGCAGCTATAAATTCTTCTCTAGCTATTAATCACTTCACAAATACATATGCAAACAATCTGTTTGCAGAATTAAGATCATGCATTGAAGTTAACGTTAATTCATAAATGCTGTATGGATGTAAAATCATGGGATTAGCGGGTAAGAAATAATTAAAAGAATTGTATACACTACAACATATGTTATTTAAAATTGTACTGGGTAGCCCTAGACTAACTTTTAGTGCAGCCATTACTCTAGAAACTGGGATTTATGCTACAGAAACGAGAATAATAAAAACAAAAAAAACTGTAACCTTCTGGCATAAACTTATACAAATGACAGAATCTAGGCTGCCTTATAAATGTTGGATAAACACATTAAAAACTAATAACATAAATAACTAGTTTACCAAACTGAATCTTTTCTTATCCAAAATCAGCCTTGAAAGTAAATTTGTTGTAATGGAAAGAAATAAGTTGGTACAGGATAATTTTGTCCAGCTAGCAGAACAATAAATACTCGACAAAGCAATACAGTCAGATTTTAGTTTTATGCATGACCTAAGCATTCATCAATTATACAAGTTAGGCAAAGAACAGTTTGGATCAGATTATTATTTAAAATTCTGTGAAATAAGTCATCAGAGGAAAACAATTACTAGATTTTGACTTAAACAACTGGGTGTCAATGATCAAAAACGTTTCACATGTGGACAAACTTTGAACTCACTTGTCTCTTGTAAATACAATCAGAGTATTAGACTTACTGGGCTCAACTTTCAAAGCCCCAAAAATGCCTGATGCTCCTGATACATTGATCATTTAGGGCACTGGGCTTGCAGCGTTCTCCCAGCCGGCGATCAGGATTTTCAATCTTGAGCGCCAAATGCCAAAAGTTATGCAAGCTTTTCCTTAGTCTAACTTGTGCCATTTGGGGGACCCTTTTTACTGGTCTTGCACCAAATCTTTGGAGTAAGCTGCTGTAAACTGAGGAAACTGTTGCATCTGTGCCCTATGTACTAAAATCCGGTGCAGTTGCATCAAAGGAGTTTGTCACAGCTGTGCCAAAAAACAGGTTTGATGCAAGGCTTGACATAAGTCCTTCATCACCCTTTGAAAATCAAGCCCACTATCTCTCATGTATTATTAGAGTGTCCCTACTTAGACTGGGCTAGAGAAAAATAGTTTTACTGTTTCTTGAGAAGAATGCAGGATCAGAACACCAAGGAAATTGCTCAAAAATTGTATTCAATAAGCTAAAGACTGTAATCTTTGCTCTGGGATCCTTCACTGCAAAGGAAAGCCAAATATTGAAACTCTGATTTGCTGCATTTGTTTATCTGTATACTGTTTGCACTTTTATGGACTGTTCATATTGCAAAGGACCCCCATGATATGATAAACTGATATATTTTTTTACATATTTTTAACTTTGTCATCATAATTCTGTATCTTGTATGCTACAATGATTTTATGCATATGACAATAAACTTGAACTTGAACTTGAGAAGGGAAGGGGTGATATGATAGAGACCTTCAAGTTCCTGAAATGAATGAATAGTGTAGAGTGAGAAAATATTCAGCAGGTATGGTGAATCAAAAACATGGCAACATGAGTGGACACTGAGGAGGGGGGAATCAGTAGGGACATGAAAAAGTAGGAAAAAATAGAAAAGTATGAAAAAGTGGGAGGGCAGTGGACATGGCCTATCTGGACTTCAGCAAGGCCTTTGACACTGTGCCACATAGAAGACTATTGCACAAACTGGGGAATATGGGTGTGGGCAGGACAGTAGTGTGGTGGGTAGGTAACTGGCTGGGCGTCAGGACACAGAGGGTGGTGGTAAATGGCTGTCACTCCACAGAGGGAAGAGTGACCAGTGGGGTACCACAGGGATCAGTACTGGGACCGGTCCTATTCGATATCTTCATCAGTGACATTGCATAGGACCTAGAAGGCAGAATTTCACTGTTCGCTGATGACACAAAGCTCTGTAACAGAGTAGACACACCAGAGGAAGTAGACAGAATGAGAAGGGACCTGCATAAACTTGAAGAATGGTCAGGGGTTTGGCAGTTGAAATTCAATGCAAGGAAGTGCAAGATAATGCATATGGGGCACAAAAACCCTGGCACAATATATCAGTTGGGGGGTGAGGATATAGCATGCACCAAGCAGGAAAGGGATCTTGGGGTTATCTCTGATGACCTCAAGGCAGGGAAACAGTGTGACAAGGCAGCAGGTAAAGCAAATAGGATGCTGGGATGCATAGGCAGGGGCATCACCAGCAGGAAAAGGGAGGTCATAATTCCACTATATAAGACACTAGTGAGGCCCCACCTGGAGTACACTGTACAGTTCTGGAGACCTTACCTACGTAAGGACATAGGGTAGAGAAGGTTCAGAGGAGGGCAACAAAGATGGTGCATGGATTGCATCACAAGTCCTATGAAGACAGGTTGAAGGAACTGAACATGTACTCCCTGGAGGAGAGGAGGGAAAGAGGGGATATGATAGAGACATGCAAGTATCTTACAGGGAGGAACAGGGTGCAGGAATACACTATTTTTAAGTGAAAAAGATGTTCTAGGACTGGAGGGCATGGGATGAAGTTGGAGGGAGGACGATTCAGAGGAAACGTGAGGAAGAATTTCTTCACAGAATGGGTGGTGGACAAGTGGAACACCCTGCCAGAGAAAGTGGTGGGGGCTGAAACAATCACAGGATTTAAGAATGCATGGGATAGACATAAAGGAATTCTGGAGGTCAGGGGTAAAGGGCAACAGACTTCTTGGAAAACATAAACTGAACTTACAAGCTCAAATGGGCAGACTGGGTGGGCCATAGGCCCTTATCTGCCGATTCTGTCTATGTATCTATGTAAGTATGTATCTATGTATTATTTTAGAGACAGAGCAGTTGGGTCATTGAGCAGACTACCAGCAGAGATGGTTGGTATAAGAACCATTAAAGGTTTCAAACACAGCTGTGACTGAGTAAAAGGTTTAATAGTTACTCAGTGGGATAGTAGTAGGGCAAGGGGCAATGGGGGGATATGAAGGCAAAACCCCCTGGATGGACAATGTATCCTGGGGTAGGATTTGGTGCAGAAATATTAATGGTTTCATTTCAAACATAGCTGGAACTGAGGAAATGGGTTGATAGCTACTCAAGGGGATAGTAGTAGGGCAAGTGATGGCAGAAGTCGAGGGCAAAACCCCTGACTAGACAATAGATCATGGGGTAGGATTAGGTGCAAGAACCATTAATGGTTTCAAATGTGGCAGGGATTAAGTAAAATATCATGGGCAAGGCCACTGCTTTTTGGTTTTTACCAGAAAACCCGGTAAAATTCCGGAATTAGGTCTGCCTGAACACAGGTAAAAACAAAGATTTCATGGAATCTGCCATTTTATACTAGATCACTAATTCTATAAAACTTGTATTTTTCTTATAATTGCTTCCTACACTATTTTCAATTTGCTTTATTTAATGCTCTGTATATTAAGCCTTCTTTTATTCTGATTATTTATACACATACTAAAAGAATGACAGCAGAATCCCGGTAAAATCTGGAAATTAGAGTAACAATCACTGGGGCAATTCCGGAATCTGAAGTCTTGGAAATGGAATTTCAATGTTTTAATCACTGTAAATTAGTTGCCTTGGTCATGGGATATGACAGAGTATAACAAGGCAGACTGGATGCACCTGTGGTCTTTTTCTAATGGCATTTTCTATGCCCATGTGTCCTTGTCATAGAGGTCACACCACATGTGTGTGATGGCCATGAATGCTGACAGCAACCTATATTCTTTCCCAGCCACAATTAAGCCAAAATGGTGAGCACAAAGCACTATATACCAAAGCTTCAGCATTTCTGGTAAGTTCCTTCAGAAAGTCTTTTTGCTGTTTCTCACAACATTGGAAAGTTCAATACCAAAGTGACTGCAGCTCTGTCTAGGATGACTTCCCTTGATGCCCCGATGTGAGTTGGAAACACATTATAATTGCATGAGTGTGCCTCTTTGGGCTGACTGATTGTGAAAAGAGTTGGCTGCTCCATAGCTGGACTAGCAACAGCATTGTGATGTGCCCTTTCTTTTGGATATTATGTCATCACAGGCCACCTGCTTGTGAGCTGGTTTTTCCCTTAAAGCACATGGTCTGGTAGTGTTGGCAGACCTCTATGACAAGGATTTACATCTCTTCCTGCATGTAAATCTGTAGCAGACCAATCAACTTTCTCACCTTCTAACACTGTGGAACAAACTTTCTCCCCCCATCCATCTTTCCTCTTCCCTGCACTCTCTCAAACCACTTTTATTAGCACATTTCTCAAAACATTGTGCTGCAGCTAACCATTTTCCTCCTCTCACTACATTACAAACCATGTCCTATATGTCTCCACCACTATTTACCCATTCTGCCGCTTTCTTTATTGCACTGTTTAAAACTTGTTATTGTATATGCACCCGTCATTTTACTTGTTATTACTTTTTCAATCTCTGCTGTATCCCCTCCTTCAACTCACACATAGATGAAAGCTTTGACTCAGTGGGGCACATATTCAAACTGCGCCATTCTGTGGCGCAAGCCCTTGCGCTGCTCAAAAAAGTTGCGCAGGGGTGTGGCCAGGACGATATTCAATGGAGTTGCGCTATTGAGCAACTTCTTTGAATATCGCCCCCTGGCCACAGCCACTGTGCATGGTGCAGTGGAACTTGCGCCACTGCAAGTGGTCAGAGTGGAGCATTCAGATGCGGTGGCACAAGTTCCATTGCACTATGCGCAAACCTGCGATATTCAAAAGGTGACATGCAAATGGGGCCATAATTTATGCAAGGCGCAGGGGGTCATTTGCATCTAATTGCAGCTCCATTTGCATTCCATTAGCATGCGGGTGTGCCAAACCCTGACGACTTGCTCCTGGCACCTTGCCAGGCAGCAGCCATCGGGGAGCGATGCCCCCTGCAGCCCGATCGCGGGCATAACCGAAATGGCCTGATCGTGGGCATAATAGTGTTTCCCCCCCATTAGCCCGATTGCTGGCAGAACGTTCCGTTCCGCCCCATTAGCCTGATTGCGGGCAGAACGTTCCATTCCCCCCCATTAGCCCGATCGCAGGCATGGCGTTATTCCCCATTAGCCCGATCGTGGACAGAACATTATTTCCACCCCCATTAGCCCGATCGAGGGCAGAACGTTATGTCCCCCTGAGCAGCTCGATCGTGGGCATAACGCCACCCCAGTTCAATGTTCGGTGACTGCTCCTCCCCCCACGCCACCACCCGCCTTCCGTCAGCCAGCGGGCGGCAGCACCCTCACTGCCATGCCTCGCCACCCAGAGCGTGAGTCAGAGCAGCATCAGTGCAAGCATGAGCATGCACGTCATGCCCATACATAAGGCAGTCCAGATATGTGAATTCATCATTATCCGACTGCCTGTACGGCATAGCTGCATGCCCATTGGCTTTGCTCTGAACCAATGGTGTGCAGCCCTACCGAGCTGTCAGTCGGCAGGCGGCGGGCGGCAGGTGGGTGGGTGGCAGCTGCCCGCAGGCTGACGGGGAGCCGGGTGGTGGGGTCCGTAGGTGGGTGGGTGGGGGGCCATCAGATCACCAGGGATATTGGACTTTGAGGGGTGGTTTGACGTTATGCCCACGATCGGGCTTCATGGTCCACTGGACCACCAGGATATTGGACTTTGGGGTTGACGTTATGCCCGCGATCGGCTGCTCGGGGCATAACGCTCTGCCCTCAATTGGGCTAATGGGGTGAAAATAACGTTCTGCCAACGATGGGCTAATGGGGAGGGATAACGTCATGCCTGCGAATGGGCTAATGGGGGGGACACTTCAGTCTGCGTTCAGGGCATGGGGGAGCGCTGCCGGTAACGAGTGGAGGGCCACCCATAGGTGGCAGCTGCTGTGTTGTGCCCTGCAATGCGGCAGCTCACCTGTGGGTTGCCCTCGACTTGATCCTTTTTTTTTTGGCTTAAAGTTGTGCAGGCGCAGGTAGGGGGTTGCGCATGCATAACTCTGCATGGCCCGGCTGAATATCGGGCTGTGCAGTTTATGCATGGTTCCTCTCCCTTCAGTTGCGCGTGCCTTCATTAACATTGCGCTGTTGTTCAGCATGATTTGGGGGGTGCAACTGCCTCCTGCTGAATATCGCAGAATGGCGCATTTCAGACTTGCGCAGGTGCAACCCTATTGCGCATGGCTCAACTCTTTTGAATATCTGGCCCAGTGTGCCTATCTGAGTCACCAAATCTTCAATCAATCAATCAATCAATCAATGTGGGGATGTCAGTAAGCCTGGCATCTATGCCTGATCACTCTTCTTGCCCTTTTTATCATGGAATGGGTGGTGGCGGCAGCATTTCATGTTCAAGAACTTTATCTCCACTTGTAAACTAACTATTGATACCAGGAATTTTTACTGTAAACAGAAATGTACCATTGTTCGATAGCCTGCTGGTTCCCGATTCTTTATGATTCTTGGATTTAATTGTTTTTTTGAAGCTGTTGTTGGATTCACCAGGACTTCTCCTACCATTGATTGACTTCTTCCCCAAACTTTTTACTTCTTTGGTCTCCTGGTTGGTGAGAGGACCAGAACACCTATATTTATTTTTTCTTTTGTTTTATTGTGTTGTTTTTGTTTATTTTTATTTTTGTTTATTGTGTGTATTTTGGGTAGTGGGAGTGCCCAATAATCCTCCCTTTCCCTCAGCTGTGTGAGGGTGGGGGGAGTTTATATTTGTATATGTATTTTATCCTGTGAGACAGGATTTTTTATTTATTTTATTATACTTTGTTTTCTGGGTTTGAATTCTTTCCAGTTGGGGAGGAGGGTGGTTTTGTAGATTTTGTTGGGTTGGGTTTATTGTTTAAGTTATTATTGTTTTGGAGGATTTTAGGATTTTAATTGTTAGTAATTCTGTTAT
The DNA here is from genome assembly GCA_016271365.2 of Neoceratodus forsteri. NCBI lineage: Eukaryota > Metazoa > Chordata > Ceratodontiformes > Ceratodontidae > Neoceratodus > Neoceratodus forsteri. The sequence continues at coordinate 1,374,438,699 of CM028130.1, read as the reverse complement.
AGGCATTTAGAGTTTTTAGATTAGTTTAGTTAGATATTTGTTGTATATTGTTTAGTTTGCGCTAAATCATGTGCTGGCCGGCAGGCTCCATGGTGGTGCACTATTCATCCTCCTCTCTTCACGCACTCTGCCCTTTTTATACTCCTCCCCTACAGTTTGAGTCATACCAGTGCTGTAGAGTGCTGGGGATTGTTCGTAGGAGAGTGAGGAGGGCGGGGGTGGGCGAACAGGAGAGGATGAAAGAGCGGGGCCACCATATCAGGGTTACTAAGTCCAGAAGGCACCCTGGGGCAAAATGGAATCCAGACTGGGGTTTCCCATGTCTGGTGCCCATACCCAAGGGCACTACTGAATTTGGTGGGCAAATAGGCCAGACAGCTTCCGAGGTTTGTCCAACTCGGGTGGTGTTATGCAATGCCAGGTCTGTTAAGAATAAGACCACTACTTTAGCCAATCTTATTAGTTCGGTTGACCTGGCTTGCATCACCGAGACCTGGCTGGATGAAAATTCTGGCCCCATATTGGAGGCCATGATTCTGGCTGGGTACTCGGTGATACACCAACCGAGATTGGACCGCAGGGGTTGGGGGGGTGCAGTCTGTTTTAAGACCAAATTGGGCCTTACGAGTGTGGTAGTAGCTGAGACTAAACCCTTTGAGTGTACAGTTGTAGCAGGTGTAGGCGTTCAAATCGTTCTCATCTACAGTCCACCCGGAGATGGGAAACGCTTCTTATAGGAAGTAGCAGACTTCCTCCTCGATATGTCATTTGAGTCTCCCAGATTCATTGGTTCTGGGCAACTTTAACGCCTGGGTCGATGATGAACTCTCACAATTTGGTAATTACTTCCCTCCAATTTATGTCTTCTCTGGGCCTTACACAGGTAGTTTCCACTGCTACACATAAATCTGGGCACTCTTTGGATTTAGCCTTCCTCTTAGGGATTGATTTATCCGATGTGGGGGTGGAACCAGTCACCTGGTCTGACCACCACACCATGAGGTTCAATTTTTACACCCACCTGAGAAGGCCTTCCCCTGTGGAGATGGTCAGGTACTGCCCATTACAGAATATTACTTCCCAGGGCCCTGAAGCGGTCCTTGACCTCTCATCCCTCATGTTGACTAGTAGTAACCCAGAGGCACAGGTGGCGGCCTATAATATGGCCATAATGGGGGCCCTGGATCTTATTGCTCCTGTTCATGAGTGCCCCCTATCCCTTCACCCCAGGTCCCCTTGGTTTGATGGGACACTGAGGGAGTTGTGGATACAGGGGCGAAGGTTAGAGCGTTTTTTGGCGCAAATCCACCCTTGATGCCGACCACCTTAGATTGATGGAACATTATTCTATCTATCAATCTGCAATCACCCATAAGAAGGCAGAATTCCTGTCCAGGGAGATTGCAGTTGCACAGAATCGACCGGCTCAGCTGTTTCGGACTATAGACAGACTGTGCAACCCAGCCTGTCTGCAAGTCCGAAAAGCCTTTTCGCAAGCAGAGTTGGAGGAGGTCGCTGGGTTCTTTGCAACTAAGGTGGCTGACATCAGGGTGGGCCTGCATCCGGCAATCTCTAAGGGTGATGTTGTGGAACAGTGCGAGCTCACAATACCTCAATTCTCTTGGAGTTCCTTTTGCTGACTGGAAGTCATGGATATTATGAGGATCATCCATAGTGTGCGGCCTACAAGCTGTAGTTTGGACCCTGGACCAACTCCCCTAATTTTGGGTTGTCTTGAGACCATTTGTCCAGTTATAGTGCAAATAGTCTGGTGCTCCTTAGAGTCTGGCGAGTTTCCTAACTCCCTGAAAGAGGCAGTGGTGACACCCCTCTTGAAAAAAGCTACTCTGGACCCAGACTGTTTTTCAAACTACAGACCTATCTCTAACCTTCCCTTTATTGGGAAGGTTATTGAGAAGGTAGTGGCAGCCCAACTGGAAGACCATTTAACCATCCATAATGTCTATGAATCCTTCCAATCCAGTTTTCATAAAAGACACAGCACCGAGACTGCACTGGTTCGGGTGCTTAATCATCTTCTGAGGGTGAGAGATCAGAAGAGATGTTCCATTCTAGTTCTTCTTGATCTCTCATCACCTTTTGACACTGTGGATCACTTGGTGCTGTTAGCACACCTGAGGTCAATTTGTGGAATGTCAGGAACTGTTTTAAAATGGTTCACTTCATTCCTCACTGGAAGATCACAAAGAGTTGTGTCGGGGGTTCATTCCTCCAGCTCAACTCTTTTGTTGTGTGGGGTGCCTCAGGGTTCAGTGCTGTCACCTGTTATTCGCAGTGTACATGCTGCCCCTCGGAGACATTATAAGACGGTATAGCCTGAGGTTTCACTGCTACACAGATGATACCCATCTATACTTGTCTTTTGCACCTGACCAGGATGGAGCACTCTCGGTGTTTAATAACTGTCTGGTAGAAATCCAAGGTTGGATGGATTCTAGTTGGTTAAAGTTGAACTCAGAGAAGACAGAGGTGTTAGTAGTGGACCCGGGTGGTCAGATAGCGAGGTTACATGATAGGACGCCCTCTGGAATTTTTCTTGGGGGTGTGTCACTTTCGACCTCTGAACAGGTGTGCAACCGAGGGATTGTCCTAGATGATACACTGACCCTTAAATCTCAAGTGTCGGCCTTTGTCAGGACTTCCTTTTACCATCTTAGGAATATTGCCAGGGTGCGTCACCTTGTTCCGTCTGACTCCCTACCAATGTTGGTCCACACTTTTGTGTCCTCGCGCTTGGACTACTGCAACACCCTTTACTTTGGGCTTTCTGGGGTTGAAATCCATCGCCTTCAGCTGTGCAGAATGCTGCAGCTCGGGTTTTGACTGGGACAAGGAGATCCAGTCACATTACCCCAGTGCTGCGCGAACAACACTGGCTGCCTATACGGTGGCGGATCACTTTAAAGTCATTTTATTTACTTTTAAAGCCCTTCATGATCAGGGCCCGACCTATCTGAAAAAACTTCTGGTGCCTTACTGCCCCGGCTGATCGGTCTGCTCGGCCGACAAGGGGTTGTTAGAGATTCCAAGAGTGAATTTAAAATCTTCTGGTAGTAGAGCATTTTCATATGCAGCACCCACTCTTTGGAATTCTCTACCATGCCAGTTAAGGGAGTGCACCTCTGTGGAGGTATTTAAGAAAGATTTGAAAACCTATTTATGGGATCTGGCCTATCTGGATGATTAATGGTAATTATCTGTAAATATTTGTTGATTGCATGGATGATCGCATGGTTTGTTTTAACTGAGTGATGTTTTAATGAATTTATTTCATATATTTAAAATTGATACTGTATATTGTGTTTTGATGTAAAGCGTCTTGATATTTCTGAAAGGCGCTTTAAAAATAAAGTTATTATTATTATTACGTTCGCTTGCGTGTATGCACAAGGAACGTCTTGGGACAATAGGACTTTTTGAATGTGTGACTTTCCTGTGCAATGCAGTGCTCCATTCAGCAGGCATGGCCATCCTGCACCAATGGATGCGGGGGCTGTCTATGACAGAAGTGGTCTTCAGTTCAAAGAAAACCACCGCTGCAATCAGTGGTGGTAACATGTGTGTTTAGCATAATGATGCCTCTGTATGACCTGCCGCAAACAAAATCCCTCCAGCTTCCACCTCCTGTTGCTGTCCTCCCCATTCTCTTAGTGACTGCCTACTCGCCATTTCGTTCAGCTGACTGGATCCCAGAAAAGAATACTTGAGTTACAGTGGATTTTTGCAAACGCGCCTACAGTACACAGTCCAACAGCACTGAAGTTGAAGGCTCTTGATGGTCTCGGTTCTGATAGTCTGAAGTCTCCGGTGGGGCCTTTTCTATTCCTGGAGGAGGGACTGCACTTACATGCTTGTGTGTGCATGTGTGTTTTATAATTGACATTAACCCTGCCTGTATCCATCACTGATACAGCCCAGCTATCACACTTGGTGATTTATCAGATTAGATGCGGCAAGCCCTTAGCAAAAAAGTGTGTCCCGGAATGACTGGCCTACAATGTCTAGCTGAATTACTAAAACATATCAGTGAAATACTTTTTAGGTTGAATTTAATTGTAGAGTTGTTTTTAAGCGGAATTTCCCATAATTTATAAAATGTATGTCCTCCATTTTATTATTCATTTTCCCTTTGAATAGACTGTGGAGTTCAGGTAAAACAACTCACTTCCATATAGCTAATAAGATGATTATAAATATTTCCCAAGATTGTTTTTAGAACATATTCGCATTGTTGCTATATAGCTAACGATGTCCCATTTTCTGTCTGCTTTATTACTCAAACTCAAACAACTCCATTCCTTTTATAATTGCAGTTTAGGTTGAACAGCAGATATAATAAAGAAACACGGACCCCATAGGATCTAGAAAAAAGCCTAAATAGATTAAAATATATGTATTGTGCCTTCATATTAGCTGTACTTTCCTCAAATGTGTTTTAGTGTTAAGGCAGTAAGTCCTGCCTTCTCCCCTATTATGCATCCCAGTTACTGGCAATACATTGTAATAGAGGTGAGAGGGGAGTTTAATTATATAATCTTGACAATGCCAATAGGATTAAAGAGTAATCCTCGCTAATAAAGTGGCATGGGTTAGAAATGAAGTGGAAATTGTCAGGGGTCTCCTGCAGGACCTCCATTGCCCCAGTTCTTGCAGCTGTCTGCTCAGCCTGTAATTGAATGTCTGAGAGTGATTGAAAAAATGTTATTTCTCTTCTGGATTACATGCTAATGCACAGAGGGCAAAGGGAGACAGCAAAAGAACACATAGATGCTTATTTCATCCATTTGTGAGAGTGAGCTTGGGGAAATCAAGGCAGTGCTATAGCTATCTGCTGCCCATCTGCAAACACAATGTATTTGTATAGGGAATAGGGGGCAAAGCATGCTCTGATCTCGGCTGAGTATCCCTCTCTCTGTCACACTGGCACACATTAAGATTGATGAGAGATTAAAGATTAGCACCCTCCTGACATTGGATGGAAATGACAATTCATTTGAACATTTTTGGCAATTATTCACCCATTGATTACCCGGACACGTGCTTATTGTAAGAACTTTCTCTCTCTCTCTAAAAGTCACTGGGTTTGCTGCTGACCTAAAAAAAAAATTGTGTTGTACTGTTACAGTGGTTGGGGATATTAATACACTCACATGGTTCAGGTAGATTGTACCCTCTGGCATTCCCAGTATAGATTTGATTGGACGATCTTGGGTTATGCCATAACTCCTTTCATTAAAGTTATGTTTTTGTTTGAAATCTTTGCCACAGATACAAATGATGCCGTCTGGGGCGATTGACTATATCTGAATCAAATTTAAAAAATGACATTTTGATTGACTGCAACATAAATATTATTCGACTATATATACACAGCACAACAACAAGGAAATGCGTGCTGCACAAATTGATGCCATAGCCCCCTTCACTGAGGACCAGATCCCGCTGCCACAGATAGTGGTTCTTAAGTATAGAACTTCTGTCCTGCATACAGTTCAAGGGAACCCTTGTGCTCAGGGTATGTAGCTTTGATTTGTGTCAGTGATAAGCCCTGTGGAGCTGATGTGATTATTACAATAAAAATGCATCCAGTTGGAAATGAACCCTGCAGCTGTTGACTCCCAGAGTCTCCAAGCAACACTAACAATATATGGAGACATTGAACAATATTTAATAATGGGAAAAATATTCAGAGTGATGATGACACCTCCACAGTTCCTTTACTAGGTTACTAGATATTGATGTACTATAACCTGCCTGCATATTGAGTTGCTGCAGGAATGAGTTGATCATGTTTCCTGGTTAATCTAGTTGGTTCATGGAAATTTTGGTAACTCATCAGTTAATTTTTCATTAAAATGAAAAGGTGTGCCATGCTGGGTGCCCACCCTAGTATGGCTACACATTGTATAGCGACGGGGGATGCCTGTTATTATTAAGTGCACTGGATGGCCTTTCAGCATTGTCCATGGATACAGCACATGCAGCACTATACACAGTTAACATTTCCATGTTGTTTCAAGCAGGATATTCTGCCTCCTGAAGTGCCTAGGTCAAAGGGAATTTGCATATCTGTAGACTTTTGTGGATTAGGTCCTCAATATGCTTTAGTTTAGGAAGCAGACCAGGTTATACTTTGTTTAGAAGAGATAGGGTAGGTAGAAAAGGAGGATGAGTGGCTCTTTATGTAAGGGATAACATAAAAGCTACAGAAATACAGAGGGAGCAGGGGGAAGTGGAGAAGCGGAGATACTCTGCGTCATCTTAGAGAAAAGGAAAGAGGCTGTTATTCACAAAGGAGTGATCTACAGACTTCCAGCACAGGAGAAAGAAGTGGATGGGAAAATGATGGAAGCAATTCAGAGGATGGCTTGCAAGGGAAAGGTGTTACTAATGGGAGACTTCAATCTACCAGATGTGGATTGGAGCCTCCCTGCTGTGGCAACAACCTGGAGTAGGGACATAGATACATAGATACTGTTGGCAGATAAGGGCCTATGACCCACACAGTCTGCCCATTTGAACTTGTAAGATCACTTTCAGTTTTTCAAAATGTTTGTTGTCCTTTACCCTGACCTCCAGGATTCCATTATGTTTATCCCATGCATTCTTAAATCCAGTGATTGTTTCATCCCCAACCACTTCCTCAGTCAGGGTGTTCCACTTGTCTACCACTCTTTCTGTGAAGAAATTCTTCCTCACATTTCCTCTGAATCGCTCTCCCTACAACTTCATCACATGCCCTCTAGTCCTGGAACATCTTTTTTGCTAGAATATTGTGTTTTCCTGCACTCTGTTCCTCCCCATAACGTACTTGTATGTCTGTGTCATATCCCCTATCTCCCTCCTCTCCTCTCCTCCAAGGAGTACATATTCAAGTCATTCAATCTATCCTCATAGGACTTGTGATACAATCCTTATTCTATCTTTGCTGCACTCCTCTGAACCTTCTCCACCCTGTCTATTTCCTTACATAGGTAAGGTCTCCAGAAATGGAAACTGTACTCCAGGTGGAGCGTCACTAGTGTCTTGTATAGTGGAATTATGACGTCCCTTTTCCTGATGGTGATACCCCTGCTAGGCATCCCAGCATCCTATTTGCTTTACCTGCTGCTTTGTTGCACTGTTTCCCTATCTTGAGGTTATCAGAGATGAAAACCCCAAGGTCCCGTTCCTGCTTGATGAATGCCATATCCTCACCCCCCAAATGATACGTTGTTCCAGGGTTTTTGTGCCCCATGTGAATTATTTTTGCACTTTTTTGCATAAAATTTCAACTGCCAAACATTTAACCATTCTTCAAGCTTCTGCAGGTCCCTCCTCAGTCTGTCTACACCCTTTGGCATGTCTACTCTGTTACAGAGCTTCGTGTCATCAATGAACAGGGAAATTCTGCCTTCTAGGCCTTACACATTGTCACCAATGAAAATTTTGAAAAGAAGCGGTCCCAGCACTGATCCCTTTGGCACTACACTGGTCACTCTTCCCTTTGTGGAGTGACAACCACTTACCTCCACCCTCTGTGTCCTGTCACCCAGCCAATTACCCACCTACCGCACTACTGCCCTGCCTACTCCCATATTCCCCAGTTTTTTAACAGCTTTCAATGCAGCACAGTGTCAAAAGCCTTGCAGAAGTCCATATAGGCTACATCCACTGCCCTCCCCGATCCACCTCCCTTGTCACCCAGTTGAAAAATTAAATGAGGTTGGTCTGGCATGACCTCCCCCCTGTGAAGTCATGTTACCTTGGTGTTCTGCCAACTCAAACCAGGCAGCTATTTACTCACTCACACTCACATACACACAATAACAAAACAATAAGTACAGCAAGCCAAAGCTTTATTATAGTAAAATATAATACAAAAGGTTATACATCACCGGTTCAATAAAGCATCATCCAAGCCCTCTTCCAATGGCTGGGAAGCCCCCTTGTCAGCCTGGCTAGGAGTCTCTCGAACCGGGAACTGGCCCCACAGTGATGCGTCCACCCTGCAGGAGAGGCTTCTAACCAGGCGTCTGGAAAGTCCCATTTTATATGTTTTATCTGGTATTTAGAAATGCTAAACCATCATGCCCTAAGCACTGGCCAGGTGTCCAGAACATCATGAGCCAAACAATGCCAGAGATTCTCACAACATCTTGTATGCGACCTTCAAGTCAGCAAAATACACTGTCTGAAGCAAAACATAATAATGAGGCTATCTAAAGAGCAAAACACCAATTAAATGAAGCAGCATGTAAAATGGAGTCACACAATAAATGACATACATTACATGAAATAGCATACAAAATGGAGTAACAATAATCAACATATTATACTATCACTACATTCGGTCCTTTGATTATTGTGAATACGATTTGTATGATATTGGTACCATAGCAAAATTAACAAGTCCAAATAAGCAAGATAATTGTCACTACAGCAATGATTATGATAGGATGTATCAGAATATTTAACACTTTTGTAGCTGATGGAGACCATCCTGTAAAAATATCCCACCAATAATGAATAGTCTCTTGTTGAATCTTGGAACTTAAATCAATCATTTTATTTTTAACTATCGTAGTTTGCACCTGACTTTGCACTAATGATTTATTTCTTATTGCCAAATGAGCCTGCCTGAATTATCTGTTTAATTTTATTTAACGAGATATTCAATCTTGATTGATCTAAAATATTGGGCTGCCAATACAAAATAAGCTTCTGCTCATTATCAGGGATCTGTGCATTTTACTGTGGTGGATGACATTACAATCCAATGATTACTAGGAATCCATGATTTGAACACGGTCCTCCACACATATTCATTATTACTCATTAAATCACTCTGGCCTTATTTCTTTGCATTATAGAATACATATGTCGATTGTGCATTCTGTCCAATCAATAAATCCTAAATATTTTCTGCTACTCCCATTCCCATACCTGTGAAGCATTAAATAACTGCAAGAACTCAAAATCATAATTCAAAGTTAATCTTTGGGGTAAGAAAACAGTTGGCATCCATTGAGCTTGTAAGTTAATTAAGCTAAATACATCAATTCCTACTGCCTGAAGCCTGTTAGTCAGTGTTTCTATATCAACACTATTTAAAATTCCCCATGCCTGCCCTTGCTCCACCTAATAGCGTATCATACCAAGCTCTTTTATATTTGCATTTTCTACTAAACATAAACGTTATGTTAAAATGGATTATATTTTCTGATACCGCTGCGCTACTGATGTACATGTGGATGGAACCTTAACTATACTATCATTGCTAATTACAGGATGATTTTCAACACTGTAATGTGATCTGCCCAAGTAGTTCTATTAGTTATTGCAGTAGCATTCATGCAGAATAACGTGTCTATGTCAATCAAAGTAATACTTGCATTGAAAATGTCTGTTGATTCATGCAGCAATCAAGTCTATGTTGTACAGTCACCATGCAACTATTCGGTAAGTTGCAGCATTTAATAGCAGTCTTATTCTGCAAAGAGATTTCATCTGTTTCTTAGGCATATTGTCCTGGGCCACCAGTTGTCATCCAGAGATTGACCCCAGGAAAATGTCATGTTCAGTACCACACACTTCTGTCCAGATGGGCAGCTAGTTCCTGGGTTCTATCTTTGGTATCATTTTTCCAACTCCATGTTCCTTTACAACCAGTGTCATTACAGTTAACCCTTTGAATCCTCCCTCCAGGGGTAACTAGCTCTGCCAAATGGACCATAAGACACACCAGCATTCCTTTTAAAATCCATTGCTGGACCTAGAAAGACACAAATTTCATTATTCTCGAAGATAACATTTATGTGCAGGCACGTATTCCCATTTTCTTTCCTGATCTGATAATTAACACTGTGTTGTCTCGTCCGTGGCTATCACCTCAGCTGGTTCAGGAGGGCCATTTGGGTTTGTAACCCATATTTTGCACCATTGTTAAAACCTCCTGTAGATCTAAAACCTTTATCCCCCCTTGCTGTTAAGAGTGTGGGGGCTTGTCCCTTTATAGGGGTCATTTTGTTAACTGGAATAATTAACAATGGAGCCACTCTGTCATACTGTTGAATTAACAGATTTTTTTCTCTACTTTTCAACAAAATTACTTTCACTTCTCCTTGGTAATCACAATCAATCACCCCTCCCAAAATTTGTATTCCATTGAGGGCTAGTTTTGATTTAGGCGCTATCCAACCAAAATGTCTTGGTGGAATTTGTATTCCAATACCAGTTTCTATATTCTTGAAGGGCATGTAAATCAAGTCCAGCAGCTTCTGGGGTTGCCCTGCAAGGAGACAGAGCTCCTGGTGTAATTTCCCAATATAACACTGTTTCTGAAGTTGAGTAAGCCTGCACTTGCAAATTAGGAGTTATGATTCGCATTAAGGGGGTCTCAGATTCTCCAATTGGTCTATTATTTAAAATCTGTAATGCTTCATGCATATTCTCTTTCCATTTTCGTAGGCTGTCCCCCCCCCCAATTGTCCTTTCACAATATGAGGGATTGGTCTTTGTTGCCCATGTTGGCATATAGGACACTGAGCAATAACAGTTTTAACTAAATCCAATGTTAGGGTACACCCTACTATATGCCCACCTGTAAGTGGCTTTCTCTCCCAAATGTCCACATTTTTGATGTGCCCATTTTGCCAGCCCTGATAACTGCTGACTTTGAGTTTCTTCAATATCCACTGGAAGAATCTTAGCTTTTTCATCTGCAATAGAATTATACCATCGTTCTAGTGTATCTGAAGCACAATGAGCATCAACATGAAATACAGTGGTCTGAGTATTTTGCACCATAGTCCATATTTCCTGCCACAGTTCTTTTCCCCATATTTCTTTCGAATAAATTTACCACTCATCCTTAGCCCAAGTGGGCAGCCAGGTTGTTAAACCATTGGCTACAGACCATGAATCAGTAGAAATATGACATGTACCTTGCAACCTTTGTGGGTATTACACTGGAAGGGAGGAAGGGTAGCTTACCCCCTCCCTCCAAGCTCCTACTGGTGGAAGACACAGCTCGAGGTGCAAGAGACAGCTTGAATACTGTAGCAATAAAAAGGTTAGCTGTGAAACACAGACAAACAACAAAAACAAACACACATCAGTTTAAAAATAAAACAAGATTATTTCCATAGGATAAAAGAAGCCAAGCGTCCCTGGGTTCCCTTATCCTAAGCATGAGAAAATGTTCAGATTGATGGTAATACTGTACGTACGTATCTCTGTAGATGGTAAACTCTCAAAAACAGCTGTAATAGTCCTTTTTTCAAAATTGTAAAAGTTTGTTCCTCTTCACTTAGAATACTAGTTTTGCAATAAAAAGTCAAATTACATGGTTCACTCTTGGTGTGTCTTCATGAACATACATTTGTGTGAAAAGTTGTGCTTTAGGCATGGAATACACATCAAGTTTGAACTGGTAGTAACATAAAATGTTGAAACACAAGAAGGTCAAATAACGTGCAAAAGGTCACAGTGTGCATGCAAGGGTCATTCAAACCCAGCCATTCCTGTAGTGTCCTTGAACACCACCAATATTAAAATATCTTTAAATAACAATAGAGTACACAATTAAACTGCTGGCCAAGACAGTACACACATACACATACACAAAAAGACATACGTAACACAAAATAAGACTGACATTGTTTCACACCAATTTGCTGAGGTAATGCCCATAGTTCCATTAGAAAACTACGTGGTTTAGATATATGTGCTGCCTCCTGCCTGTCTTGTAACACTAACAATTTTTAAACCAACACATTTATACATATTGCCATGCCAAATCTTTCCAGAACAAAACACTGTTTAAACACATCATCTGTAAGTGAACACATCTCGTATAACGTGATTACACCTTTTGCACATAACTAAAATATGGCACTCTGCCATTTTGCAAAAGTTTCTGGTTTTATGATAAAGCCATTTATAGCTGTTAACACATTACATTTTCACCTAGCAGTGGCTTGGCACGTTGTTGCAAACTACAACTCTTTCTGCACATTGCAATCTATATGATGTCATAACTCTTCACCATCAACACTACCTGCTCCAAGTAAACAAAAGTTCTTCACTGACCCTATCTAGGCAGCACAAATGTTCCATTAAAACAAAGCCAATTAAAACAGTCAGCTATGAGGCAAAGAAGCTTCTCTCTTTCTTTTTTTTTTACTGTAACATGTTGTGCACCTGAAGGCAGTCAATCCTATCTCGAACCTTGACAATAGAACATAATTACAGAACACAGATATAAGCTAGAAAATATGCATGAGAAAGATGGAGCATTACCTTGTTTAGTATATTACGAAATAAAACAGACAGACATAAAACAACTTTGAATAAAAAAATTCAGACTTACCGGTGCCAAGGTATTTTTCTTCTTCTTTCCGATATACTAGTCTAAGTAAGAAAACTGACTGCAGGACCTTCATGATAATTTCCAAACACTGCAGCTATTAACCCTTTAAAGGTTTTAACCCTTTCAAAGGTTTTCCTATTTTAGTAACCTGCCAAACCAAGTCTTTTCCAGAGCTCTGGTTTGCAGTTTAAAAATAAAACAAACAAAAATCTCTAACAGTACTAGGTTGAGATCCATCTGGTAGAGGTCCCAGTACTTGGGTTTAGGATCAAATGTTTTAGCCTCTATAGGAGGCAAGGAACTTGAAATTGATACAGAAAAACTTGAAACTACACAGATAGGCAACATGGGGGAGGATTTTCAAATCATCCGCCTGTAGTCACCACTGTGTACATCCACAGTAGTTTATTTTTCATTTTCTAGATGTTGCTTATCTAACTTTACTTAACCAGCCGCTGCTTTTCTCCTAAAAGCAGCCTGAACTGTGAAAGCCATCATTGGCTCTAACAGTATATACTTGCAGCAAGCACAAATTACAAGTACAAAGGGCAGTTGCCCTTGCTTGTTTGAGCCTTAATACACCTTTAAAAAAAAGAACTCATCCTTTTTCCTAAAAATAGACATTTTATTTTCGAATCCTGCCGACTACGCCAAAAATGTTCTGCCAACTCAAACCAGGCAGCTATTTACTCACTCACACTCACATACACACAATAACAAAACAATAAGTACAGCAAGCCAAAGCTTTATTATAACAAAATATAATACAAAAGGTTATACATCACCGATTCAATAAAGCATCATCCAAGCCCTCTTCCAATGGCTGGGAAGCCCCCTTGTCAGCCTGGCTAGGAGTCTCTCGAACCGGAACTGGTCCCACAGTGATGCGCCCACCCTGCAGGAGAGGCTTCTAACCAGGCGCCTGAAAGTCCCATTTTATATGTTTTATCTGGTATTAGAAATGCTAAACCATCATGTCCTAAGCACTGGCCAGGTGCCCAGAACATCACGAGTTCAGCATGACAAACACCACTTATTCTCATAATAAATAGTTGGCATTCGTTAGATCATCATGCCCTAAGCACTGGCCAGGTGTCCAGAACATCATGAGCCAAACAATGCCAGAGATTCTCACAACATCTTGTATGCGACCTTCAAGTCAGCAAAATACACTGTCTGAAGCAAAACATAATAATGAGGCTATCTAATGAGCAAAACACCAATTAAATGAAGCAGCATGTAAAATGGAGTCACACAATAAATGACATACATTACATGAAATAGCATACAAAATGGACTAACAATAATCAACATATTATACTATCACTACACTTGGGTCCTGTAGTCCATTGGCAGCCAGATGTTCCACCAATCTCTTCTTCAGTAGTGTTTCCATAATCTTCCCCACTACCGAGGTCAGGCTGACTGGTCTGTAGTTAACCACTTCATCTTTGTTCCCGCTTTTGTATAATGGGACTACATCTGCTGTCCTCCAGTCTTTGGATACCTCCCCAGTTTCCAGTGATTGGCTAAACAGGATTGCCAGAGGTTCAGCCACTACCTCTCTTAGTTCCTTTAGGACCCTGGGGTGCACCCCATCTGGTCCCATTGCTTTACTGGCTCTTAATTCTTCCAATTCCTTTAGGACCCTTTCCCGTTTAAAGGGACTTGTGTCCATTTTCGTGCTCTTCCCATCCCTTGTACTCCCTTCAGACCCATTACCCTGCACTTCCTCAGTAAAGACTGAGGAGAAATATCTGTTCAGTATGTCAGCTTTATTCTTATCATCCGCCATGCTTTCCTCATCCTTCCCTTCAGTCTCACTATCCCTCCCTTCACCCTTATTTTTTTTAGTTATGTACCTGTAAAAGGTTTTGTTCCCTCTATTCACTAATTTTGTGATATGTTCTTCTGTCTGAGCTTTGGCTTCCTTTACTTATATCCCTGCCTTCCTTTACTTCTCCTGGAACTTCTCCCTATCCCTTTCTGCCTGTGCCTTTTTGTATTGCATGAATGTGATTTTTTTTTTGCTTTCACTGTCTCCGCTGCTTCCTTGGAAAACCATAATGGCCTATTCTTCCTTATCCCCTTGCTATGCTGCTTAATGCATAATTGTGTTCTCTTGTAATCCCTGTTTTAAATATTGCCCACTGTTCCTCCACCCCTGAGTCCCTCCCCATTCCTATTAGTGCCTCTTTCGACCATTTTCCCAAAGTCTGCCCTTCTAAAATCCAAGATACATGTTTTTGTGTGGGTTGGTTGTGCTCCTTCTGTGATTCCAAACCACAGTGACCGGTGGTCACTGTTCCGCAGGTGCTCTCCCACTGTTACCCCTCAGAACTCAGAGAATGGTGTCTGGGATTTATTCCTTGGCTTCATTCTCACTGCCATGTGGGGTTCCTCAGGGCTCTGTGCTGTCCCCTACATTGTTCACGGTGTATTTGCTGCCATTGGGAGACACTGTAAGATGGTATGGGCTGCGTTTTTACTGTTATGCAGATGATACCCAGCTCTACCTGTCTGTTGCCCGTGATTAGGATAGTGCAGTTTCTGTCTTTAACAGCTGCCTTGCAGAGCTCCAGGACTGGATGCTGGCCAGCTGGCTAAGGACGAACCCCAATAAGAATGAGGTGTTGGTGGTGGATCCAGGTCGACTGATAGAGAGGACAGGAGCACGGCTTGACTCCGGGCTTTGGCTCGGGGGTAGCCAGCTCAGGTCCTCTGTTCAGGTGCGGAATGTGGGAATGATATTTGATGAAGGGCTGACACTTCGTTCGCAGGTGTTGACTGTAATCAAATCCTCTTTTTACCATTTGAGGAATATCGCCCGGATTAAGCACCTGGTTCCCTCTCGCAACCTTCCAACATTGATCCATGAATTCATGACCTCCCACCTTGACTACTGCAACTCCCTATACCTAGGGCTTCCAGGGGTTGATATCTGTCACCTGCAGCTGGTGCAGAACGCTGCAGCCAGGTTACTGGTTGGGGTTTCCTGGACTAGTCATATCACCCCTGTGCTGTGTAAACTGCACTGGCTGCCTGTTCAGTGGTGAATCACCTTCAAAGCTGATTTACTGACCTATAAGGCCCTGCACAGACTGGGTCCTGGCTATCTGCATGA
Source organism: Neoceratodus forsteri (assembly GCA_016271365.2). Lineage (NCBI taxonomy): Eukaryota > Metazoa > Chordata > Ceratodontiformes > Ceratodontidae > Neoceratodus > Neoceratodus forsteri. Next base: position 1,374,423,202 of record CM028130.1, on the reverse strand, counting down.
GCTCCTGGTTCCTTACTGCCCCCTCTGACCCCTCCATTCAGCATACGAGTGATTGCTAGAGGTTCCCAGAGTTCGACTGAAAACTTCTGGTGCGAGAGCATTTATGTATGCAGCCTGTGGAATTCTTTACCTTGCTGGATTAGAGAGTGCTTGACCGTGGAGAGCTTTAAGATGGCTTTAAAAATATATTTATTTAGCCACGCCTTTGGGGATTGTTGAAGTTGCAATATTATATTTTTATTGATCTATTTAGATATTTTATTGTTTATTTGTGTTTTAATCCCTGTACAGTGCTTTGATATTTGTTGAATTGTGCTTTATAAATACATTTTATTATTATTATTATTATTATTATTATTATTATTATCACACTGTCCCCGTTTGTGAGCATGAGGTCCAGTATTGCCTTCTGCCGAGTTGGTTCCATAACCAGTTGCTTAAGGAAGGCTCCCTGAAGGAAATCCAGGATAAATCTGCTCCTAGTTGATGCTGCTGCGGGGAGGCTCCAGTCCACATTTGGAATATTGAAGTCGCCAACCAGCACCACCTCCCCCTTGTCTGCCATCCTTTGGATGACTAGCATTAACTCCCTATCTGTATCTTCCACCTGGGCTGGTGGTCTGTAGACCAGCCCTGTGCAGATGGATGATCCTGTTTTCCTTTGCTGCTTAACCCACAGAACCCCCCCCCATTTTATTCCTACTGGATCTCTGTGGCCTTTATGCCATCTTTCAAATAAAGTGCCACTCCTCCTCCTCCCTTCCTGCCTGCCCTGTCTCTGCTGAATATGTTGTAAATGGGTATGGTCAGCTCCCAGTCATGGCTATCATTTCACCAGGTCTCTGTGGTGGCCATAATGTCCAGGTCTAACTGCACCATGGGAGCCTCCAGATCCCCCATCTTGTTGCTAAGGCTCCTGGCATTGGCAAACATGGCTTTCCATTATTTGACTTCCCTGGTCTGTTTTGTTGTTCTACTCCAGTCCCCTCCCTATTTGTCCTTTATCCCTGGTTCTCCCTGCTGTCTGCCCTTCCATTGTACTTTGACATTTTTCTGCTTATCTACCCCTTGGGTGCATATCTCCATCTTTTACACACTGCTTTGTAGTGATATCTCTTCCTCCTGTTTTCTGCTTCCACTGCTAGCTCTGGGGGGGGCCATTAGGCACCCTCTTGCTGACCTGCCACCTCCTTGACTTGTTTAAATGCTTGTCCATGTAGCATTAAACTTTTCATTGAGTGCTTGGATTCCCCTCCAGAATGGATGCATGCCATCAAGCTTGAACAAGCCCCCATCCCTCCAGATGGGTACCCAGTCATCAATGAATCCAAAACCTTCCTCGCAGCACCAGCTCTTCAACCATGTGTTAATGTTTCTGTGTGTGCACCCCTACACTCTTCCATTCCTCTTATAGGTAGTCTGAGAAGGTGTTGGATGTAGCTACTTGCTTGAGACCCCTCCCCAATTTTATTAACTTTTCCTGAACTTCCGTGGCCCCCCATTTGCCAAGTAATTAGTTCCTAGGTGGATAATTACATCCATCTCTCTCCCTCCCATTTTGCCTTCCCAGTGATCCTCGGGATCTTCCTCCCATCCCTCCACATTGTGACACCTGGTAGGCAGCAAGTAAAACAGCAAGGAAATAACAGTGCCAGTTTATATCACACCAAAATAGGTTTCACATTTTCAACATCATGTAAAAACAGCAAGGAAATAACATCCCCACTTAAATCACACCAAAATAGGTTTCCAATTTTCAACAGCAAGTGAAAGCAACAAAATAATGTAAGCCCCACTTAAATCACAGCAAAATTCATTTCAAATTTTCAACAGCAAGTAAAAACAACAAGGAAAGGTGGTGAGGGGGCATTGCTGGACCTGGTACTGACATCCTGAACTCCCTGCAGGAATCATTCCTCAGGCAGCTTATAATGCAGACCAATCGTGAGGGGGCAGTACTGGACCTGGTACTGACAAACTGGGACAGTGTTGCTGATGTCAGGGTGGGAGACCACCAGGGAACCAGAGACCACTGTACAGTGTGGTTTAATATAAAGACTGGGTTAGAATTGAACCACATGAGGTTGAGGGTGCTGGAGTTCAGGAGAGCCGATTTTAAGAAAATGTGAGAATGCCTCAGGATTGCCCTGGCAGGGACAGGGAAACTATGTGAAGTCGAGGATCAGTGGGCAAAAATTAAAGAGGATATTGAAAAGGCTATAAATCTCTGCATCAGGCAGGTTAGCAAGGGTGAAAGAGAAAAGAGGCCACTATTTTTCTCTACAGAAGTAGTGGAAAAAGTGAGAGCAAAAAACTGGATTTTGGGAAATACAGAAGAACACAGAAAGAGGAGGACAGCAAGAAGTATCAGCAGAAACAAAAAGAGGCAGGGAGGGCAGTTAGAAGAGCAAAAGCACAAACACAGGAAAATATTGCCAACTTGATAAAGAAAGGGGACAAGACACTTTTCAGATACGTAAATGACAAGAGAAAGACCAATGGAGGGGTAGTTAGGCTGAACTGGGAAGGAGAGGTTTGTGTGGAAGAGGACCACCTAAAAAACAAATATACTGAGCAAATACTTCTGTTCAGTATTCATGGTAGAGGGACCAGGCAGCAGGCCAGAGATAACAGATAAGGGCATCAAGGGAGGGAAATGGACATTAGCTGTTTTACAGTGGCAAGGGTCCTAAGGGTCCTAAGGGAACTGTCACAGTTAAAAGTGGATAAGGCAATGGGACCAGACAGGGTGTACTCCAGGGTATTGAGGGAGCTCAGGGAGGAGCTGGCTGCTCCTCTGACAGCCCTGTTTAACCTGTCTCTAGAAACAGAAGAGATACTGGGAGACTGGAGGAGGTCTGATGTAGTCCCAATCCACAAAAGTGGAAACAGGGATGAGGCAGGAAATTACAGACCTGTCAGCCTAACTTAGGACAAAGTTATGGAATCACTACTGAAGGAAAGAATTCTTGAATACCTTATTACCAATTGATTACAGGATCCAAGGCAACATGGTTTCACAGGGGAAAGTCTTGCCAAACAAACCTGAATGAATTCTTTGAAAGGGTTACCAAGGTAGTGGATCAGGGAGGAGCGGTTGACATGGCTTGCTTGGATTTCAGTAAGGTCTTTGACACCGTTCCACATAGAAGGCTGATGAACAAGCTGAGAAGCCTTGGAATGGGTCCAAAAATAGTAAGATGGATAGATAGCCGGCTAGAAAATAGGTGTCAGAGGGCGGTGGTAAATGGCATCCATTCTGTAGAAGGCAAAGTGACCAGTGGTGTTCCACAAGAGTCAGTACTAGGCCCAGTCCTCTTCAATGTCTTTATTTGTAACATTGCAGAGGGACTGGAAGGGAAGGTATGCCTGTTCACGGTTGACACAAAAATCTGCAATAGATTAGACTCTCCAGGGGATGGGGCTTGTGGAAAGAATGAGGGAAGATCTAACAAAGCTGGAAGAATGGACATGAGTTTGGTAGCTGAGATTCAATGCAAAAAAGTGCAAAATCATGCACTTGGGGAACACAAACCCAGCGGCTAAGTAACAACTGGGAGGAGAAGGGCTAGCAGTCACAAAACAAGAAAGGAACCTGGGTGTAATCATTTCTGATTACATGAAGGTGGCTAAACAGTGTGACAAGGCAGAGGGAAAGCTAGCAGGATGCGTGGATGTATAGGCAAGGGGATCACCAGCAGAAAGAGAGAAGTAATAATACCACTGTATAGATCACTATTGAGACCCCACCTCGAGTACTGTGTCCAGTTCTGGAGACCCCACCTCCAAAAGGACATTGACAGGGCAGACACAGTACAAAGGAGGGCAACCTAAATGGTGCAAGGCCTGTATCAGAAGACCTATGAAGAAAGGCTCCAGGAATTAAATAGGTACACCTTAGAAGAAAGACAGGAAAGGGGAGATATGATAGGAACATTCAGATATCTCACAACCTAGGGGAAATGTGAGGAAGTACTTCTTCACTTAAAGGGTGTTGGATGCTTGAAACATCCTCCCAGCTGAGGTAGTGGAGGCTAAAATGGTCACAGATTTCAAGAATGCATGGGATAGACACAAGGGGATCCTAGAAGTAAGGCAAGCAAGGGCAAAAACTGAGGACTGAGTAGGGTCTAAGGTGGTACTGTAGGTAAGGAAAATAGGGCAGACTAGGTGGGCCAAGACATCATTATCTGCTGACAACCTCTATGTTTCTATGTTGTTATGTTTCAGACCATTCTGCTTAACAACAACAACAAAAAAAACAATAGCATGCCCAGCTCGGTGGTACTGGCTGGCAGTGCACAGCATGGCCATGTGGGAGAACCAGGATTGATTCAACATGCCATTTTGGTTTATGGCACCACTCCAAAAACTTTTTCTAGCTAGACAGAATTTTTCTTTTTATTTCTTTTGCCGCTTCATGTTAACTCTCCTCCCCTTACCCACCACTGCTACCTAAACCATTCACTCCCCTCCCATGAGTTCTGATGGCTCTCCCATTGCCTCTCAGTTCATCTAAAGTATTGGTACTCCTCTCATCCCCCTACCTCTTTACAATCCTCTCCTTATCTGTCAATTTTTTCTAATTGCTCTGGTCCACTGACTCCAGCACTCTTCACATCCACTGAACCCTTATTGGTCAAACTGCTTTTTTCCATCCAACGCCCTCTACACTAGAATAACCTGCCTACTTACCTCTTCCTCATGCCTTCCCACCTCTCTTTAAAGCAGTTCCTATGGGAATACTTTGCTCCTTCCTGTGTCTGTACCTAACCTCCTACTGTTCACCTCCCAGTCTACCTAAAATCCCTGCCTCCCCCTTCCCTCCAATTCTACTCCCGCACCCTTGGGATTTCCTTTTCTTGTTTGTTTCCTGGCCTCTGTCTCTTCTGGACTCCCCTTTTATGGCTTCCCCCTCCCAGTTGAATGCAACCCCGTGCTTGCTCCACCCTCCCCATGCATCCTATCTCTGGTCCTCATAAACTAGTTCACCACTATTCCCAAACATTCTTCCCTTATTGTTGCCTGGATTTTTTGCCTTTGTATCATGTCATATTTGTGCTCTTATTTTATTTGCCAGCTGTTTGCACCATCTATTCCCTTTACACCACTGGCACTTTGGACTGTGACTACTTACTTACTTGTGTTTGTGAGCATTGCACTCTCCTTCTGTTACAATTGTCTCATAAGTATTCTGTCTCCCATGTACCCCCTCCCTGGGTCTCACCTGGATAAGAGCCTTGGCTCAGTCAGTGTGTCTTTCCCCATCAACAATTTATCAATACAGAAATAAATAAATATGTAATTCTAGTATGTATGGCTACATAGTGTGCATTGAGGAAGAATGAGTTCCTTTGGGATTATCAAGTTTCTAGTTGTCCTGATAGGATAGGAAGTGCAGCAAAATGGTATTCCAAACAGGCCTTGGTTCAAATCCTAGTCAGCACATTTTTTTTCTCACTTCTAAATTGTAGTTTGTGTTTCAACTCCCCTTGGCCAGTGGGGCCTTCAGCATGATCCTGAAGCATCATGCATTAACCCCAGGTGGTGAGAGATGGGGGGTTCTGCTCCAGCAGTGCCTCCAACCCACAAGGAATGGTGGTGACATGAACATCATAGGTGAAAATGTGACGTAAGCAATGCTCATTCCAAAGGAGTGTGCCACATGATGTCATTGTTGATTTTCAGTGGAGGTGGACAGGACAAAAGCAGGAAGGAAATAACACTACCGTCTGCAGCAGTATGAAGGAGCTGACACTGCTCACCCCTGAATCTGCTGAATGCTTGGCACCAAACAATTCCAAGACACAGACTATAGTTCTTATCTGGTGACTGGTAGCATTCAAACTAGCCATCCAGCCCCAAAGAGGTGTGTCAGCTTTTGAGGAACTGGAACAGGGAGTGGTTTTGGACAAGTATTCTCTGGTAAATAGGTATGCATGACAGCAACAGTGGCCTAAGTTCTTGATGGAATCAGGCATGGTTGAAGTAAAATAAATAATAAATACAGTTACTTGCCCTGGAGGCACTGAGGGTTGAGGTGCTGGACACCACACCTCTCACCATGACTATGACCCAGGGTCAGCAGTGACCTTGTGTTGCCGGGGGTTGGCAGGGGAGGGAGAGGATCCAGTGTCCAATGGACTGCTGTCCTCTCCTCTCCCAGGGAGGTGAAGGTTGTCATCCCACTCCTTGGCTGCCCCCTAGTGTAGACCAGAAGGCAGCATTGGAGTCAGGGAGACACTGGAGTGCAGATATGTTGCATGCATGCATGTGCCTCCACACTCATGTTCATGCTGTGAGGGGGAGGAGGGAAGGGAGAAAATTTGAAAATGGGAGTGGCAGGCTACATGATGGCTTGGCTGTGTCCCCATTACTGGCCTCACCTGGCTATTAGATTGTGCTCTGGGGGAGGGGAACTCCTCCCTCCAGCCCCACTCTGGGAGGGGGAATCCTTGGGAGAATTTCTGGAGTGAGCTGGATTGGGGCAGCAGTGCTCTGAAAGACGAGCTATCTGAGAAGGAGCTGGAGCCACCTGCCAGTTCCGAGAGGCAGAAAAAATAGTTGATGGAAGATAAAGAATAAATACAGTGGTGTTTTCAAAATGTTTTAAAAACTTATGCTTTCAAAAAAATTGGTATCACAGACCACATGCAATGGATCTACAAGCACAGAAAACTTCAACCAGATCTGTTGTCCATTGCCTGAGTTAGACGTGAGTAAAATTATGGTTTTATATAGATGTTTACTTAGAATACTCTGATGCTACCAGTTCACCATAACTATGACAACAAAACTGTGTTCCTAAAAGAAAAATAGGAGCTCCATCCCTTCCATGACCCTAAAGCTATTGTTGTGGAAGCTTGCTATTGTTACACTGAGTTTTAGATTGGCTGAACAAATTGATCTAAATTTAGTTTACATATTTTTATAGTTTACTTATATATCCTAATTTTAAAAATGAATAGCATTTGGTACTGAATCTGTTGGGTTTATTCATATGTGTGACTTAAATTTGCTGTTTGGGGATTCCATACAATATCTGCCAAGTTGCATCAGATCATTACAATGATGTTTGTGTTTAAATATGATGATACAAATACTTTTTACAATTATGTTTTGTACTTTTTTTTTAAATTATATAATTGTAGGTCGTCGTGGTGAAAGTTCAAAAAAAGTGAAATCTTCTACTATTGACTTAAGTGATTTGTAAAAAATAGAATGAAAGCAGCACCTAGACAGTAATAGATACTAACTGTTTCAGTTGAATATGGTAAATCACAGAGATCTTTCAGTTCCAGTTAAGCTGTAGTTGTGTCTATTACCAAGCTCCTGCTATTTCTAACCTACTGTTTAAAACTTACCAAAAGCCACTTTTCTCACTGAGCCACTTTTGTTCCTAGGTGGGCTGATAGTGCACTACCATTTAGCGGCACTGCTGCTTGTTTGTAATATGGGCTGAGTTTTTTCTTCTGTGCCTAGATGGTGGGTAAGACAACCCAGTCCGGTCTCTCTTAAAAGTTATGGCTGTGGGGAAACCACCAGTACCACATTCCTGTTTAGATGCTGGAACAAAGACAAAAGAGAAAAAATTACTATGGTTTCACTCTACAATTTGCTCCTGGTCTTTCAGGGAGAGACTCGCACAACAACTTAGGAGCTGAAGGAACACATTTCTGAGTTTGCAATTCAGGTAAACTAAAATCTCCATAGAAGTGAAACAGGAGGCATCGGAGAAGAAGACAGTAGGGTTAGAATTTACCAGAGTTGCAGTTAATGAAAGGTTACTAACTACAAAAGCATATGTCACTGCACTTTTATATGATCTGATAGCTATTAATGTGAAAGTGGAAAAAATGGGATAATATACTAGTATCTAAGAACCTGAGTCTAACTGTAATTTCTATTGATATGATGGATGCCCAGACACTCAAGGGCTACTCCATTAGAATGAATCAAGGATTCCATAAATCTTGAGATTGCATATTAAGTCAAATCCAGAAAGAAGCAATCCTCAGAAAAAAATCTCTTGAATTGATATAAAATGCTATCAGTGTTGCTATATTTTTTCTTATCTTTCTTTCTGTTAATTGAGAGAAGCAGGATTTTAAAGCTTGCAAGAAGTCAAAAATATTTTTTTTTAATTAAATGTTCATCTTTATTCTAATGTGAGTTGGACAACACAAAAGAAGAGGAAAAGATTATTGGCTATAAAATCTGAATTTACATATTCTGATGTGACTGCTTCAGTATTTTCCCCTTGCTATTTTGCAAATGGTGTTCTAGGGGAAACTATATAGATCCTATAATAAGTCAGAAACATATGTGAAGTGTAAGCATTACTTCTAGCACCAGTAGGCTAGGATACAGATATTCAGATGAATTGCCCCAGTGCTCGCATCACTGACTATTGGGCTGTACTATGGCAATGCAAAAATGCATTGTGCAGGTGCAGCGTGAATAGCACAAGCACAGCTCATTGGATCACTAAGGAAATAAAGGAGCTAGGAGGCTGGTCAAACCCATGTTTGCTCCTATCATCTACAGTATATAATAGCCAAGTTTATACTCAGAGAGAAGTAAGTTATTGAGCCATTTTTTGAACTCCTTCTTAGTTTTACTGGTGATGACCTCTAATGGTAAACTATTCCATGGGTTTATAATTCTGTTGGTGAAAAAATATTTCCAACTCTGGTGATTAAACTGCTTGTCAACTAATTGAAGTGGGTGACCTCTAGTAACATGGGTAGTATTTTTGAATTCGAATCCTAGCTCGGTCAAGAGGTATCAAAAATAAACTGCACTGTATAAAAAGGGTAACCGGCTGTAGAACAAAACAACAACAGCAACAGCATCATCATAATGATGGATCCATGACCGGTTGTCGACAACATTTTTGTTGAATGACCATACAGCGAAACCATCATGTCGACCACATTTGCAGTTGGCATATGGTTTCTGACTTGAAAATATGTTTTTCTTTGGGGGGCTCCTCCCCCAAACCCCCCACTAAATATAATCATCTCCAAGTTGGACCTGATTAGGGGTGGGGGTGCAAAACTTCTGGAACACAGTGCCAGTGTCCAGCACCAACTACAGCGACCTAGTGCTGTAGTCACTGTACTGACAGTCGCTGTCGATGTTTCACTATCGGAGGTGTATACCATAATGAGAACAGTACCAATAATAGTAACAAATCAAAGGGGGCAAAGACCCCTGTAAAGAGGAGGGAGTAAACAAAACAGTAAGGGCATCTACACATATAAAGGTGGAGAGTTAAAAAAAGCAGTAAGTGCAATCATCTGTACAAAGGGGGAGGGTGATAAAAAAAATAATAAGAGCAACCACCCATATAAATCGGTAGGAGGATAAACAAAACAGTAAGGGCAATGACCCATACAAAGTTGGTGGGGATAAACAAAAAAATAAGGGAAACTGATAATATAAAGGGGGAAGGTGGTAAAACAAAATAATGTGGGCAACCACCCATATAAAATGGGCATGGGTAAACAAAACAATAAGGGCAACCACCCATGTAAAGGGGGGGCCAAATAATAAGAGCACCTGCTCATGAAAATTAACTAATAAATAACGGGCACCCACCCATTACAAAATTCAAAAGTACTGCCTGATGCTCCATCAAGGGGATGCATTTAATGATGGTGGCTGCTGGTACAGTTCCTGCGTCAGTGCTGCTGGCAGTCCTTATATTGTGCTTATGTATTCCGCAGCCAGATGGGTGCAGTTCCACACTTGTTGCAGTATCAGGCATAGCAGGTGAACCTGTTTTCACAGGAGTTTGCCTGGCCCTCTTTCAGGGCTGCATCCCTCCTACCTCTGCATGCTCCTGCATCCCTTTGGGCACCTGTGGAAAAAATACACTGAACTCAGTCAGCATGCACACAGAACAAGGAGCACAATATGGTATAACATGCATAATAGAAGTATAACCGGCAGACACATGGGACAACATACCCCACATAGATGGAGGGAGTCAAACAGTCACAATGGAAAGTACATTGTATACCAGAGACAGCAATGTGGACACCAACAGTAGGGGACTGCATATACAGTGAGTGCACCATGCTGAAATAGAGCATGACCAAGACGTGCATGAGATACAAGACACTGGCAGGCATGCCAGATGTGGGAACACAGCACAAGCAGCAGATCCCAATTGGCAGTGTAATGTCCTAAGTGGCTTGGAGATGTACACACATATCCCGCACCCTGTAGACCAGGCATCTAGCACACAGGCAAAGACAGGTGTGCAGGCCAACTGATATCCATGAGCCACCCTGGCTGGCTGCAAGGGCAGGCAGAGTCATACACATGGCACACAGCACAGCTGTATAAGGATGGCATCATCATGCAGCACTGTGTACAGCAGCAAGAGTAACATGCATTGTGCAGAGGTTTTGTATGTGGGTGGGCGCTTTAAACACTGCACGGCAGTTAGTAAACAACACTAGTTGGGGATGCAGAGCCACCTGGAAGTACCCCCAGTCCCAGCAGCTGCTGGCCTCACCCTAGGTACAGTGTTGCCACTCATACAGTGCCTGTGCAGAACAGTGGTCCTGCAAATACCCAGTCATGTTTGAATGTATGCATGACCCCTGCCCATGTACAGTAGAATAATCATACTCTGGTAATCCATGTGTTGGTTGGACACTACTGACTATGCACCACAATTTCAATCACATATGGAAAGGTACAGCCATTGCCCACCAGTGCTCCCCCACTGCTGACCCCATGCCACATAAGACCAGCTCTGTTGAGATACAATGGCATGACACATGGTGCATATGGCACTAGAGAAGGTGATGCTGCAGGCAGACTGCCACAGGTACTGTGTAATGCACTTGGCATGACACAGTGGTGTACTGGTACAACACTGGCCTAAGCCTACCTCCAGCAGACAGGTAGACATACATAGTCCTAACCATATAGCCCAGAAGACCTGACTGACAATGATGGTTGTACCTACCAGGTCTATGAGCATTACCGTCAACTCCTTGGTGCACCTGGTTAGTGGCAAAAGGGACACACCACTGCATGATGTAATGCATGCCAAGGCACAGTACACACACACACACAGGGCAGCATGCCTGTCACAAGGCCTTGAACAACAGTAGACTGCACAGACCCTGACACCTCAGTGTCAGTGGTGGGACAATGCTCCAAAGGCTGAATGACTGTCCCCACCTACAACTGAACAGGTGCTGCCCCAACAGGCATGTGTGCAGCATTGCGAGGCACACATGGACATCTGTCTCCAACCACAAAAGCTTGCAGGATTGTGTAGACATGTAATCCAGAGTGCAAAACACACAATGTAGGGTACTTACATGGACAGGTGTCTGAGAACTGTTACTTCACAGGCTGACCATGTCAGATTGATCACAACCTAATTTCTCTTCCTGACATTGGTCCTGGCAGTGTTGTTACTGCTCCTTGGCCCTGGCTTTGACCTACTGGGCCCTGGTGTCTGTGGAGAAGGGCAAAGGAGACATGATTAATAGTATGCATATGAACACAAGGCACAGTAGCATAAATCCTAAACAGTGTACACAGTCATATATGGGTACTATGCACCAGCAGCCACATGTACGTGGGATGGATGAACAGGACCAGGCAGGGCCACCTCTTACCACTGTGTAAAGCAGTGGCACCCCACACAAACAGCTTTGCCATGGCCCAGGTGATTCCAGTGTTGCAGACATGTCCTAGCACAATATACACCAGCCAGAGTAGAGTGCACATCTAGCCATCTTCATCACCCCTATCAAACACTAGCTAGCTGAAGGGGGTGGCAGGAGGACAGAGGTAGGCATACTCTGCCCCCCCAAAAAAAAGTGATGTTGAAGGAAAGGAGAACCTGAGGGCAGAAAACTCCCCTAGGGAAAAGGTTCAATGCAAAAGAAGAGGAAGTAGAGACAATGGGACAAGTAAAAAACAATAGTATACAAGACAGAAAATTGAGGCAGGGCCAAGTAAGGGAAGAGGGCTGTTGCAAGCAGAGTGAGAGAAAGATGTAGAAAGCTATGTGTGCAAATGCAAGACATCTTGGTGAAAAAATCCAAATCTTGATGCTTTCATGGTAGAGGCAAACCTGGACATAGTGGCCATCGAGTCATGGTGCACAGGAAACCACGAATGGGACATGGTTATACTGGGATATGCACAGTCCAGGAAAGCTTTGGGGGAGGAATGGTGTGTAGGGGGGGTTGTATTTTATGCCAGGGAAGATATCAAGGCCACAGAAATGCAAGGTGGTAACGAGGTACTGTGGGAAGCACTTGAAATGGCATTCGGAGCCTCTGTTCACAATGGGGTGATTTACTGACCTCCAACACAGAAGAAGGACATAGACAAGAAAATGGGGGAAGCCATTTTGTAAGATAATAATAATAATAAGCTTTATTTAAATTAAGCGCCTTTCAAAATATCAAGGCGCTGTACAGTAAGGTTAAAACAACAATAAAAATCAACAGCCACAGCAATAAAATAATCTCTCAGGATCTCTTCAGTCCATTCCATTAAAGGCCTGATGCCATAAAAAAGTTTTCAACCCCTGTTTAAATCCCTCCATGGTCGCGCACTCCTGCAGCTGATGGGATAGAGAATTTCAGAGGGGAAGGGCCACGTACATAAAGGCATGGGTCCCCAAAGATTTTAAAGACACCCTTACAATCTCCAGCAACCCCTCATCAGCCGAACAGAGCAGTTGCTTGGGGCAGTAAGGTGCAAGAAGCAAGAAGCTCTTTCAAGTAGTCAGGGTCAAGTCCATATATGGCTTTCTAAGTCAGTAATCCGACTTTAAAGGTGATCCACCACCGAATCAGCAGGCAATGCAGATCGCGCAGCACAGGGGTGATATAAGAAGATCGAGACGTCCTCGTCAACAATCACGCTGCAGCACTCTACACTGGCTGTAGGTGGCAGATATCAACCCCAGGTAGCCCTAAGTACAGGGAGTTGCAGTAATCAAGGTGTGAGGTCACAAAGGGTGGACCAATGTAGGCAGATCACCAGATGAAACAAGGTGCTTGATCCTGGTGATGTTCCTAAGATAATAAAAGGATGACTTGACGACTGCCGACACCTGAGATCATAGTGTCAGCCTGTTGTCAAGCACCATCCCAAGATCTTGCACCCAATCAGAGGCAAGGATCTGGGAGCCCCCCAGCCAAAGTCCAGAGGGCTGACCAGCTCTCATCCCCTCTATCCGGTGACATGGATCCACTACCATCACCTGGGGGTTTCCTGCGTTCAACTTTAACCAGCTCAAATTCATCCAATACTGGATTTCAGCAAGGCAGTTATTAAATATCGAGAGAGAGCACTATCCTGGTCAGGAGTGAAAGACAGGTAGAGCTGGGTATCATCAGCATAGCAGTGAAACCTCAGCCCATACAATCTTACAATGTCTCCGAGAGGCAGCATATACACTGAAAACAACATGGGGGACAGCGCTGAGCCCTGAGGGACCCCACATGACAGAGGAAGTGGGTCAGAGGGATAGATCCCAGACACCATTCTCTGAGTTCTGCCAGTGAGGAAAGATGTAAACCACCTGAGAACTGTGCTACTCAGACCACATGTGGACCTCTGGCACCAACGCTGCACCCCACGGTCCACAGTGTCAAAGGCTGAAGAGAGATCAAGGAGCACCAAGATGGAATGGCTTCTCCAATCTCTCGCCATCAAGAGATCATTGAGCACCTGAACCAGTGCAGTCTCGGTACAGTGCCTTTTTTGAAAACCAGACTGGAGAGGCTCGTAGATGTTATGGATGGTCAAATGGTTCTCCAACTGTACTGCCACTACTTTCTCAATAGCCTTCCTTATAAAGGGAAGGTTTGAGATTGGTCTGTAGTTGGCCAGAGAGTCTGGGTCCAAAGTAGCCTTCTTGAGGAGGGGGTGTTACCACTGCCTCTTTTAAGGAGCTTGGAAACTCACCCGAATCAAGAGAGCACCAGACTGTCTGTACCAGGACTGGGCCGATAATATCACAACAACCCATGATCACGGAAGTTGGGCCCGGATCCAAACTACAGCACGTAGGGTGCATAATCTGGACAATCTGCATAACATCCACGAGCTCCGACCGGCCAAAGGTAATCCAAGAAGCATGAGGTGAGGTGAACAGGCACCAATCAACAGCATCCCCCACAGAATGAGTCAAGAGGATCTCTGCCCTGCTGTCAGATACCTTATTCACGAAGAACTGAGCAAGCTCATCGCACTGCACTTACAAAAAAGCGCTTTGGAGCTGCAGACAGGCTGGGTTGCACAGCCTGTCCACAGTTCAGAAGAGTTGAGCCAGTCTATTCTGAACTGCAGCAATCTCCCCGGACAGGAATTCTGCCTTCTTATGGGAGATCGCTGATTGGTAGACCTGATAATGCTCTACCAATCTAAGGTGGTTGGCCTCCAGGGTGGATTTCCGCTAGTGCCGCTTTAACTTTTGTCCTAATCACTGCAACTCCCTCAGGGTCCCATCACACCAAGGGGCCCGAGGGTGAAGGGGGAGAGGGTGAACAAGGACTGGAGCAATCGAGTCCGGGGCCATGGAGATGGCCTTATTATAGGCCAGCACCAAAGTCTCTGGGTCCGAGTTTGCCACAGGAAACTCCGAGAGGTCAATCACCACCACTAGGCCTTCAGGGCTCACATCCCGTAAAAGGCAGTAACTGACCATCTCCACAGGGGTAGGCCTACAGAGGGGGGGCGCAAAAGTTGAACCTCATGGTGTAGTGATCGGACCAACTGGCAGGTTCCACCCACAAATCGGAGGCTTCAATCCCCAGGAGGAAAATCAAATCAAGACAGTGAACATATTTATGGGTAGCAGAGGTAACAACTTGTGTAAGGCCCAGCGATGTCATCAGCTGGAGGAAGTGCTGTCCAAATTGCGAGAGTTCGTCATTGACCCAGGTGTTAAAGTCGCCCAGAACCATCAGTCTGGGTGACTCAAATGCCATGTCAATGACAAAGTCCACTACTTCCTGTAGGAACTGCTTCTCAATCGTGGGTGGACGGTAGATGAGATCTATCCTACAACCTACACCTGCTACCACAGCACACTCAAAAGATTCGGTCTCCTCAACTGGTACACTTGTGAGACCCAACTCGGTCTTGAATCAGACTGCCACTCCCTCCCCCCCCTGCAGTCCAGTCTCGAGCGGCGTATCACCGAGTACCCATCTGGAATTGCAGCCTCCAGTGTGGGGCCAGCATTTTCATCCAGCCAGGTCAGTTGTTCCAATAAGGTCTGCAATAATTGCAGACTTATTCTTAACAGATATGGCATTGCAAAACACCACTCAAGTTGGATGGGTTTCGGGGGCTGCCCTGACTACTTGCCCACCAAAAATAGTGGTGCCCTTGGGTATGGGCACTAGGCATGGTGAACCACGTTCCAGGCTCCATTTCGTCCCAGGGCATCTTCTAGGCTATACTACTCCAATGTTAGAGACCTGTTAATTGGCCCTCTGATGTCTTCACCCCCCATCAACAATACCCAGGGCTCAACAGCGCTGGTAAGTTGACAATGTCAAAAAAGGAGGGAAAATGGGTGGCGGGCATGGAGGACAGAGGACAAATAGCGCACCACTGAGGGGAAGGCCTGCACATTCCACAGACTCACCAAAGTCAAAATACAAAACATAAATGCACCAAACCCAAAAAGAGACTACCGAAAAAGCAATAATGAAAATACCTAACCCAAAAAACTACACAGAATAAAGTACATATACCCTCCCAAAATAAATAATAAAAACACAATTAAAATTAAAATGTCCCAGTCATCCAAATCAACCCTGCAATTTCAGTTAGTCACAAATTAGGGCATGAATAGCTGGAGAATTGTCAAACTGTGATTACTGGCTGGGGGATTCAGAAAAACTAGCACCCGATGGTCTTCACACCACCAGAGGGGATCAGTTAACATAAGAAGTCTTGAAACACTCCCTGACCCCCTGAATACTATCACTACAGGGGGGGTAAGATGTATCCAAACTTTAAAACCAGGCACACTCTCACTGTACCAGAACCAAAAGAAACAAAAACACTCTCACTGCCTTAAGCAGAATTAAGAATGAGAAATAAGGGTGAGTCTGACCGTAATCGAGGGAAGAAAGGTCCAAGGTGGTCTGCTTTGATGATGGCTTCTCTGGAGATGAAGAAAGGCCCAATAAATCCCACTAGGCAGAAAAGCTGCAGGTCCACAGCCACTGTTACCAGTCCCCCACCCAGACTCACTTTCCAGCAAGCCCCAGGGAGAGACCCAAGGAGACACTGGGCTGAACCGCTGGCTACCACATGGAATAGAACCAGGATCCCTGCACAGTCGCACACTGCAGTTTGCCTGCCCCCAGGATCGGAACCTTAACTCCAGGCACCAAATGACGGCTGATCTTCATATGCACATTACTCCTGGGCTTGAACCAAGCTGCCACCAAGATTAGTCTCCTCTACAGTTTATCTTTGAGTCCAGGAATCCAGTAGACAAATAATCCAGAAATTCGCCTAAACAAAATAATCCCTCAGTCTTCACCTCAAAAAACAGAATCCCCTCTCCAGTCTTCCCACAGTTAATCCAAATGATTGTTCCAGCGTCAACTCCTCAATCATATGCAGAAAAAGCATACGATTAATTAATTAAAGCAGTACCACCTCCAGCAAGTCTCCATCAGTAAAACAGAAAAGACAACTCCCACAGGAGTAATCAAAGTGAAAGGTAGTGGCCTAGTGACTGAAAATGGGCCAAAACAAACAGCCACAGAACATACTTCAAAGTGGACCTAGTCACCCCGATACCGCACAAGCGTTCAGCTCACTCTTTCTGCAGCACTTCACTGTGAATATTCCCAGAGAGCCCAAATACTAGCAGTAAAGATGGCAGATAAGATGGAGGTACTGTTGATGGGGGACTTCAGTCTACCAGATATTGGTTAGAGCTTCCCAGCCATGGCCTCAGATAGAAGCAGGGTCATCTTAGACTTCCTGCATGGAATGTTTCTGAGTCAACTAGACAAGGAACCCACTCGTGATGGTGCAATACTGGACCTGTTGTTTATTAACAGAGAAAGTGTTGCAACCATGAGGATGAAATGCCACCTATTGACTAATGATCACATCACTGAATAGTGTAGTTTAACATTAGGATGGCAGCAGAGGTGAACCACACAATGATGAAGGTCCTGGACTTCAGAAGGGCAGATTTAAATAAAATTGGTGAATTCTTCAGAGACGCTTTGGTGGTGGGGGAGGGAATCACCCTGCTGGGATTGAGGGACAGTGGGCACCAGATTAAGGGCTAGAGTAGTGAAGGCAACAAGCCTCTACACAAACATTGGGACTAAAGCTGGAGGACAAAGAGACCAATATTGTTCTCAGAGAATGTGACAGCAAAGGTAAGGGTAAAAACAGCAGCATTCAGGAGATACAAGGAGATGGAGAGGAAAGAAGGGGTAGAAACATGTACCATCAAAAGCAGAAGGAAGCAGGGAAGAAAGTGAATGATGCTAAGGTACAAAATGAGGAAAGAATAACTGGGGGTTAATAAGAGGGATAAGACCTTTTTTTAAGTATATACACTAAGTGAAAAAAGAAAGTCAAGGGGAGCAATTGTGAGGCTGAGGAGTGCAGAGGGAGACCGTGCAGAAAATGATAAATAAAAGCAGATATTCTCAACAAAAATGTCTGTTCCATCTTAAGAAACACAGAAACATCGAATTTGATGGCAGATAAGGACCGCTTGGCCCACCTAGTCTGCCCATTTTCCTACCTAACAGATATGCTGCAGATCCTAGTTAACCAACAGCTTACTTCCTTCCACCCCCCACTAGGACAGCCTTATGTCTGTCCCATGCATTCTTGAATTCCCCCACTGTTCTTGACTCCACAACCTCCTCAGGGAGGCTGTTCCATGCATCCACAACCCTCTCTGTGAAAAAATACTTCCTCACATTACCTCTGAGCCGTGCCCCACTCTATCTTCAAATTGTGCCTCCTTGTTCTTGCACACCTCTTTTTCTGAAAGATGCTACCCTCTTGGACTTTGTTGATTCCCTTGAGGTACTTGAAAGTTTCTATCATGTCCCCTCTCTCATCTTTCCTCAAGGGTATACATATTAATCTCCTTTAGTCTTTCTTCATATGTCTTCTGGTGCAGACCCTGCACCATTTTGGTTGCCCTCCTCTGGACAGCCTCCACTCTGTCTATGTCTTTGCAGAGATGGGGTCTCCAGAACTGCACACAGTACTCCAGATGGGGTCTCACCAACTGTCTGTACAGAGGGATAACAACTTCCTGTTTTCTACTATTAATGCCTCTGCCTATGCATCCCAGTATCCCCCCAGCCTTCCTTACTGCCTTCTCACATTGCTTGCCCACCTTTAGGTCATCTGATATAATTACCCCCAGGTCCCCTTCCATTTTTACTGTTGTCAGTATCTCACCCCCCACTGTATGCTCTTCCCCTCGTTTTTTGTTTCCCATGTGCATTACCTTGCACATCTTTGCATTGAATCTGAGCTTCCATACATTTGACCATTCCTCCAACCTTGCCAAGTCTCTTCTCATCCTTTCCACTCCATCTTGTGTATCAACCCTGTTGCAGATCTTTGTGTCGTCTGCAAAGAGACATACTTTTCCTTCCAGTTCCTCTGCAATGTCACTTATAAAGACATTAAAAAGGACCGGTCCCAGTACTGAACCCTCCGGTACCCCGCTAGTAACCTACCTTTCTTCACTGTGTACTCCATTTACTACTACTACCCTTTGAGTCCTGTTGTCTAGCCAATTTTTTATCCAGGCTACCACCTTGGGACCCACTCCAAGGCTGGCTAACTTGTATATTAATCTTTTGTGTGGGACTGTATCAAATGCCTTGCTAAAATCTAGGTAGGCCATGTCCACAGCCCCTCCCTGGTCTACTACTTTGGTCACCAGTCAAAGAAATCTATTAGATTCGTCTGACATGACCTTCCCATAGTGAATCCATGCTGCCTTGGGTCCTGTGCCCCACTGGCCTCTAGGTACTCAACAATTCTTTCCTTCAGAAGTGATTCCATCATTTTTCCTACCACTGAGGTCAAACTAACTGGTCTGTAATTTCCTGCCTTTGTCCTGCTCCCACTTTAGTGAAAAGGAATCACATCTGCCCTCCTCCAGTCCTCAGGTACCACCCCAGCCTCCCATGATTTGTTAAAGAGAGTAGTCAGCGGTGTCACTAGTTTTACCCTTAGTTCCTTTAGAATTCTTGGGTGAATCCCATCAGGCCACATTGCTTTGTCCACCTTCAATTTTATTGGTTCTTTCAGAACCTTTTCTTCTGTAAATGGACTGGTATTGACCCCATCTTCAGAGTGTTTCTCTTGTTTGGTTTAGGTACCTCCCCCTTCTCTTCCTTTGTGAATACTGAGCAGAAATATTCGTTCAGTATCCCTGCCTTTTCACTGTCACCCTCTACGTACATTCCCTCCCCTTTATTAAGGCTCAGTATCCCTCCTTTGGTCTTTCTTCGCTCCCTAATGTACCTATAAAAGGTCTTATCCCCCTTCTTAACAGAACTGGCTATCCTTTCCTCAGTTTGGGCCTTTGCTATTCTGACTGCCTTCCCAACCTCTTTCTCCTTTAACTGATAAAGTTCTCTGTCCTGCTCATTCTGTGTTTCCTTATATTTCCTGAATGCTATCCTTTTCTCCTTAACCTTCCCTGCCACCTCTTTTGAGAACCACAGAGGTTTTTTCCTTTGTTGTGTTTTGTTGATTTGCTTTACACAAAGGCTTGTTGCCTCTGTGATGGCTGTTTTGATTACTCCCCATTGTTCCTCCACCCCTCCTTCTTGCCTGTTTGCTAGTGCTTTTCTGAGGCACTCTCTCATTTTCCCAAAGTCTGCCCTTCTAAAGTCCAGTACTCTTGCTTTTGTATGGCTTGATTGTATGGCTGTGTTTATCATTAACCACACTGTTTCTGTGGTCGCTTGTTCCCAGATGGCTACCCACTTCTAAATCTGAGATTCTTTCTCCGTCCCCATTTGAGAGTACCAGGTCTAAGATTGCTCCCTCCCGAGTGGGTTCCAATACTAGCTGCCTGAGGCTTGCCCCCTGTAGGGCATTAAGAATGACCCTGCTCTTTGATGTGCCTGTAGCAAAGGCGCTCCAGTTAACATCTGGCACAGTCAGGTCCCCCATCAACAATATCTCCCCTTTTTCTACCATTCTAAGGAAACCTTCTATCATTTCCTTGTCCATTCCCTCCTCCTGAGATGAGGGTCTGTTTACAACCCCCATGCGGATTGTGGTGCCATTTCCTGCCTCCAGGGTGACCCAGAGTGCCTCACCTGCTCCCTGTTTACTCTTTAGTTCTGTTGCTTTGATCTCTTCCTTTACATAGAGAGCTACTCCTCCTCCTCTTTTACCCTCCCTGTCCCTCCTGTAGATTGTGTATCCTGGTATGTTGACATCCCAGTCATGGTTCTCTGTGTACCATGTTTCTGTGACTGCCACAATATCCAGGCAACCCTCTTCCATCAAGGTCACTAGTTCAGGGAGCTTGTTACACAGACTATGGGCATTGGTACTCATCACCCTCCACTTTTTGATAG
This sequence comes from Neoceratodus forsteri, assembly GCA_016271365.2. Classification (NCBI taxonomy): domain Eukaryota; kingdom Metazoa; phylum Chordata; order Ceratodontiformes; family Ceratodontidae; genus Neoceratodus; species Neoceratodus forsteri. The sequence continues at coordinate 1,374,402,584 of CM028130.1, read as the reverse complement.
CCTTACCCCTTTTAGCCCAATTCCTGTCCTTACTGCCTTTGCATTTTTTTAAATTTACTTCTGTCCTGTTCCCTAATAACTTCTCTACCTTGGTGTTTACCTCACTAATTACCATGTTTTTTGGGGGGAAGCTGGGATTTCCCTGCTCCTTTTCAGTGCCTCCCCCCTTGGCTAGTTTAAATTCTTGCCAATGAAGCATTTAAACCTCTCACCTAGGATCCTGGTTCCCCCCCGGACAGATGCAGACCATCGCACCAGTATAGGTCTGCATCCTTCCAGGTGGCTCCCTAGTCCCCAATGAAGCCAAAACCCTGAGCTCCACACCAATTTTTCAACCACTCATTGAATTCCCTTTTGAGAAGTTCCCTAGCATCACCCTTGCCATAAACAGGCAGCACCTCTTTGCAGTGAAAGGGGCAGGGGATGTATCACATATAGGTTACAGAACCACTGGAGTGAGGGAAGCAGACCTAAATCTATTCGAAGAGGAAAGTGTCCTGCAGGGGCATTCGAATCTTAGAGTTGACAAGTCTATGGAGTCATATGAGGAACATCCAAGGGTAAGGAAGGAGCTGAGGGAGGTACTGGCTGCACTTCTGACAGCACTATTCAATAACTCACTAGATATAGGGGTGGTCCTGAGTCCTGGAGATGGCAGCAGGGAAGAGGCTGGCAACTACAGTATGGTCAGTCTGACATCAGCAATGGGGAAACCAATGGAGTCCCTTCTAAAGAAACAAGTTCTGGTCAGAGCCAAAATGTCTGCAGGATTTGACCTGATGAGGAATAAATTTAGTGTGCATGACCCATGCTACTAGATGTGTTCAGACCTGCTGCGACACCCTCTGGGTGCAGCTGTGGTGCTGTCAGGTTCATGTCAAGGTGCCAATTCATCAGCTTCACCAGACATGCTAAGAACCCCAATGCTTGGATTAGTACTTTGAGTTTGCCATTTGTCTGCAAAAGGGGGGTTGGAACTTGTGGGCACCAGCAACATTATATTTGCAGCCCTGGTACCAGGAATGGTGCAAACTTTCATTTCACTGAACATGAAGTAAGTTGCCAAGTCCTGGATTTCAGTATATGGAGTCTTTGGTTGCCATGGTGATGCTTGTGAAAATGAAGAACATTTAAAGGCAGAAGTAGCCTGGTCCTGAAAGCAGACACTGGTGCCAGTGAGTCTTTCCTGCAGTTGCAGGCAAACCATTTAAAAACTGAATGACTGTGTGCCTAACTTGCCACCACAGTGGGATTTTTGCTGTAGTTCCTCACTTATGTTTGTATGCATTTTATTTAAAAAAAACATAAAAACATTTTGAGGATATATCAGTCCCAGTGCCTTGTGACTGTGTGTGCCTTGGTGGTCGTCCTTGGTCTACGAATACAGGTAGGAGTTTGTCAGCAATATCTTCATCTTCGTCCAGCTCCTACTGATTACTTACCCTTGGTGGACCTTATAGAACACCCAGATCCCATATTTGACCCAAAGGAAAAGGATGTTAACCAGACTCTTCTTAGAAATATACTGGGAAGCCACTTTGACCCACACTTTATGTCCATTTCTGAGCCAGACGAGACTATGGGAGGAAATGAGGATCTAGAGCTAGCAGAGCTGGACCAACTTCTCAGGCAAAAAGTTAGAGGGATAATGCCCAGTGAGATTAAACTGTTGGAATTTTATGATCCATTGCATGGCAAAAAACACAGACTGGGCAAGAAACTGCACAAAAAGTTGCAGATGTGGCTTTGGTTCCACACCTCCTGTCCTGTACTTTACACGTGGAATGATCTGGGAAACCGATTTTGGCCTCACTGTGTTAAAGTGGGAAGCTGCTACAGTAAACGGTCGTGTTCTGTTCCGGAAGGGATGGTTTGCAAACCAGTCAAATCTATCCATTTGATGATGTTGTGATGGAGATGCCAACAAAAGGGTGGGCAGAAATGCGCATGGATACCCATCCATTACCCAATTATCTCGGAGTGCAGATGTTCCTGCTAGAAGGATGCCAGTACAAAGCAGACAAAATGAACTTTGATGCAAGTCATAGCTTTTTAAGGTTAGTTTTTGATGCACTGTAACATATAGGAATGTATTTTTGTGTGTATATATGGTACCATTTAATATGCTATTATTAAAAGGTCAGTTTTAAGCATGAAATAACCAGCGTCTACTCTATTTCCAGAATATATTGGTGGTTGTTGTAATGTATCAATATTTATTCAAGTGCACTTCGCATTGCAAAGCTTTTAATACAAACATAGAAGGACTTTAAAGCTATTTTCCATTGTTCAGAAAGTGTGGTTGTATAGACCTTAGAAAGCATTATAGAGTAGAGTGTCATATTTCATTATTGTAAATATAGAGACAATTTGAATTACTAATCATGTAAATTAAGAGTATCTGCTATTTATTGTTTATATACCTGTAGTAAGTGCCAGTACATAATTAAAAGTAAACCACTAAAATGTAAAAGTGAAAAGCGTTGTGCTTTCAATACATTCAGCTCTGCTACTTATTTGTGATGGCTCATCTCTGCTGTCCTCCAGCTCTCCAATGCTCTGCCTTTCTTTGCAGTCTTTTTGACTTGCGGAATTAAAACTCCCTCTTGCCTGGCTGTCCCCTGTCCTCCTGCTGCCTGCCATTTCATGTATAATGGGAGACGCATCTTTCACACATACTATTGTGGGCAGATACCGCTGAAACTTGACTCCTGCCTCTGCACTGCAAACTGGGTTTAGTGCAGGCACCTTATTAGCTTTATCCTACTTGAGTCATTCACAGAAGGAACTTTTGGGGAATGGTGAACTATTATGCATATCAAAGGGTAGTAACGTATTAACCCTTTAATATCTCAAGTATGTTTCAAACCATGCACCACCGAGATGAATGACAGAAATGCTTCAGATTATCCTGATTATCTCAAGAATTTCAGATTTAAGAAGAAAAGACGGGTTAGTACATTCAGGCTGAACAGGACATTGCTTACCGTCACGACTTTGGCGTTTACCTCAAGGCAGGTCCCGGATTGTTTAATTGTACTTTTAGGATCAGGGTCTCTTCCTCTGGAAGAGAAAAAAAGTGGGCAGATGTTTGAAATAGGACCCAGGTATGACTAGGCAGCCTTATTTTTCCCATTATTGTGTTAACACAAATTAAGAGGTTTGCCCCCCCAAACACACACACACACACACACACACACACACACTTCGCAAAGTTGTTCATAAATATGCCAATATGCAATTTAGGGGTTAGTGTACAGTACATCATTAAACGATAGTTTATACCCTTCCTGGAGAATCTACAAACACCACTAAATACGGCAGTTGTCTACATAAGTTCTCACTAGGTACAGAGTTGCTTTAACAGAAGGCAGGCAGTACATTTACAGAATATACTTGATAAACTTTACACACACTTTTGAAACTCGCACTATGCTCCAGTGAATGGACCTTTCAGTAGATGGAAGCACTAGTGTAGCATTCAGGAAAGCAGTGGCGTTTACTATCTTCTTGTCACTGCATTTTCAGACACTGAGAAACCAGAGCTAAGTACAACAAATACTTGGAAAGTGTCCTGACAAAAAGTGTTGTATCTTTGAAGCCAGATAGTTCCCTATCTGGACTGCATAGTAGTTAGAAAACACCAAAGTGGTCTGAAGAGGTGTTTGAGAACCTAAAACGTTTCCTTACAAACATTGGGAATGTACTTTTATGGCCACATTGTGTAGTTAAGATCATGTGCCAACACTTAAAAACATTTCACGCTGTAGCTGACAAATGCTGATCTCAGCAGTTTATCATTAAGCAACTGGAAGTGGGAAAAGAAAACTTTTTGTCAGATATTTTGCTTTCAGACTTTGTGGTTTAAGGTCTTCAAGCAAAAAAAAAAGCAGATTCCATGGTAGTTTAAGGTATTCATTAAGTTGGGGGAGCAGAAGCAGTGGCATTATTTCTGCTAAAGAAAGCACCCTGCCCCCAGACTATCTGAAGGTTCTTTGTAAAAGGATTAAAACTTAAAGACCTTCATCTTATGATTCTTTCATTTAATCTGTGTGGCACCTGGAAGACATGCTGGATGGATGATTACATACGGGGGGATCTCTACCTGCTCCGTCTGTGTCTAGGGAGGCACTTGACCGCCGCTCTTGGTTTAAACAAAAAAAAAAGAAACACTCTTCATACAGAAGGCAGTCATGTTTGAGGAAACTGTGATTGGAGTTTTGTTTGTAATTTGATTAAGATGTCTAAACTTCGTGTGGGGCGAAGTTAGGGCGGGTTAAACATACTCTGTGGGGGAGGGCACCTCTGGAGACATGAAGTGGCTAGAAAAATAGGGCTCTTTAAGTACTATGCCTTATACAGTCAGCGCAGTACTTGGGGTCTCCATGTGGAAGAAATAATGTTGTGCAGATGGAAAACATGACGTAGGTCCTTTTCTGATGCAAAACGTCTGCTGGCTCCTCCCACTGCAGACGTAATAAAAACGGTGTATCCTAGTCCCTCAGTGCATTCCAATGAGACGGCTGCATAACACTTCCTGAATTGACTGATTCCAAAGGAAACTGGAGTCTGGTATGCAGACCAGTCTGTATTGGTTAGTTCGGGTAGAATGGGAGCAGCTTCTGCAGTTCTACTGTTTTGGCCGGAAACAGTCAGTTTGCTTTTTTTTTTTTCCTTTTTACCATTTTGGTCCGTCCATTCCATCTGGTCAGGATTTCTTCTGGGCAAATTTAAGCTGAGGCACCATTTTCAAGGTGCGCACCTACTATACAAAGGGTAAAAAGTGCACATTACCCCACGGAAGTGTGTCTCCTGCTCGCTGCTGTTTGCAAAGGCTGTAGTTATACCTTGCCAGAACACTTTACTATTGCCTTTGTACACCAGTAATCCTGTAACTGTTACGCAGACTTCGTATGTTGTTATTTGTCTCTCCCTACACCCCCTCCTTGGGTCGCACCTGGAAATGAGCCTTCGCTCAGTGGTTAATGACTTTTAAATAAATTAAAATCCAGAAGTCACAAAACAGTACAAGCAGCAATAGAGTACACATAAACACAATGCAGTGTAGGAAGCAAACAGAACAAGACTGAAAGAACAAGGTTGCAATTTTACAAGATACCCATACAAAAGGCATGCACAATAGCACATTGTTGTTTTGTGTAAACTAACTTAATGGATTTTCCATTCCATTGCACAAGAAAAAACAGATAATTTTGAGCACTACACCATTACGATGCAGTACGTTATCATACAACACTTACATTCACTGGCATAACAATACCACATGCTGTCATCAGTCAACGCGAAACCGGCAAAGCAAGCACACAATAAATTAAGCTGAGGTGAGATGCTGCCACTTCGTTTAGCTGAGTGCCCCATCATCTCACACAATTTGACCCCCCCTGGAGTCCCACGTAATAATAATCTGTAATAACAGAGAAGTTGCTACTCCGGAGATGGTTGATTGGCTCACCGGCTGATAGGCTGGCTCATCTCATTGGCTCCACACGCTCCTTATTCAGTCTGGTCTCTTACAGGCAGTGCAACGCAATGCACATGTCCACCGTATCGGGCTCAGTCACTGGAGGTCTGTCTCTCAGTTTAATCAGAGAAAAGGAGCGAGATCATGTCTGCCATCTACCCTCTGTACCGAACACCCTCATTTATATCCACTTTCGCATGAATTGTCACTAATCCGAGGCCATGAGCATGGCCAGTTCGGTAAGTAGTGGGTCCACTGCTGCATGCATGCCAGGTTCCCAGGTTTGATTCTGTCGGCAAGGGAGGGTTAGCAATGCTGCGGCGGTTCGTTTTTTTTGGAAAGGCACCAGTGCAGAATACCAGCCATATTTTGGTGTGAGTACACTAGAGCACTTGAAATGGAGGTGCCACTTGAATAGTGCATTTTTCTAGCATTAGAGCATGTCTGACCGTAGCCATGCAACTTCAGTGTTCTTGTATACTCACTTTTGGGCACAGCGCAGTGCTTTTTTTTTTGCATTTCTGTATTTACAGACAGTGTACCATTTTGCTCCATAGATCTCAGTGCAGTTTATTGAATGCATGGTAGATGCACTCTCTCACCTGATCAGCCTGTTTGAACTATGAAGCAATTGCAGGAACCATGGCCTCGGAGTCCACCTGGAAGTCTCTGGCTGGGGAGACTGCCAGCTCCGACATGCTGCACTTGCATTAAGCAGCATTGAGGAAACTGTGATTGGAGTTTTGTTTGTAATTTGATTAAAATGTCTAAACTCCTTGTGGGGTGGAGCTGGGGTGGGTTAAGAGTTGGGGCAGGTTAAACATACTCTGTGGGGGAAGGCACCTCTGGAGACATGAAGCGGCAAGAAAAATAGGGCTCTTTAAGTACTATGCCTTATACAGTCAGTGCAGTACTTGGGCTCTCCGTGTGGAAGAAATAATGTGTGAACGGAAAACATGACATAGGTCCTTTTCTGATGCAAAACGTCTGCAGGCTCCGCCCACTGCAGACGTAAAAAGAATGAAGCTGAGAAAATAAACACTTCACGCAATGGGCTATCATTATTTCAATACACAAAGGCTGCTGGTTTAAGCAGATAGGACTTGACAAAGCATACCACATAACAGAACTAAAACCCACTTAAATTGGATGTGCAGTAAATGAAAACTAGGATATCAAAGTAGTTGAAACACTCCTGAATAACCCCACAATCTTCTTCATAAGAATGCACTCACAACTTGATGAAATAAATGACTCGGTATTAATCAGTTTAAAAGGCTGACCCACAGTCTGTAGGGTGTATTACAGATTAATAAGGCTGTTTTCCAGATACTAAAGATTTGGTAACTCTAACTTGGATTTCTTTTAATGAGCAGATCAGAGCTCCTGTATCTACTGTGAATGTGGAGCATCATTTGTGTCTATCTGATGGGATCAGCTTGTGTGCAAGCTAAATCTATCTAGGATAGGCACCCCAATAAAAAAAATTACATTTCTGAACCTCATTTTCACGCACTGCAATCTTTAAAACAAACTACTTAAAGTATAGCTAAATAAATTACAAACCTGGTATGCATTTTCCAGTATAACCCACAGTAACTTAGCAACAGTGAAAACCTTTCTAGATGATCTGTTTTAAAACAAACAGAAATCTGTTTGCATTTAGAGTTTTTGAGTACATTTCCATTATAGTGGCAACTAGCTGTGCAAATCACTCTGTATGGATTTATTAAAGGTCAGATGGGAGCCTTGGTCCTTCATGTCCCCCACCCCCAGGTAAGCAGACAATAATCAAAGTCTCTTTTTTTATCAGGTACATCTGTTTTTATTTATTTTACATCAAATTTTGCTCTATAACACTTTACAGAATGTTAAACTTATACATGACACAAAAGTGAGTCTGCTTACTGTATCATAAATTGCATTTTTACAGTACACGCTACCTCACTAGTTATCACATTTTAAATCGATTAGTAAGCACAGGAGGCATGTTTGTAGCACAATATTGTATCAGGAATTATTCTGCAAAACTAATAGTTCTTCATAATAAAACAAAAATTACCAATATATCAGACATGAAGTTGTAAAAGGTTAAGTGCGCCCAAGTAGACAGCAGGTAATTTGACATGCCGTGTTTATCCTAGCCACTAAAACATGCAATCTTTCTTTCAACCTTTTGATTTCTTCATTAACCAGTATAAATATTGACAAGCCTGTACTTCCTTAATGTTTGAGTTGTAGCTTCATCTGAAATCAACCCAAATGAGTGACAGTTGAAGTTGGGTGTGTACTGTATAATGCAAGAAAGTGTTTTGCCCCAGTAGTGTGGACTGTGCATTCTTTGCTGGGCTCAGTTTCCTGCTCTGGCATAGGTTTTAAAAAAAACTGCCGTCCTGTTACTTTCCCCTTGACATGGGAGATATAGGGGGTTATTAATAGTGTTTAATGCAAAACTGCTGTTCTGTTTCCTCAACTTCTCACAATCTACCTTCCACTTTACCATAATCAGCAGACAGACTTGCTGCATAAGCAAAAAAAGTTTTATAAAAGCAAGCAAGGCATGTCCAGTTATCCAGAGTTGTCTGCTACAATATGTAGGGTAGTTAACCGATCGTGGCAAATACTGGAGAAAAAAAGCATTGTAAAGGAAAGAAGTATAAAGTCTGTATCTGCCATTTGTATCATAACTCAAATATATTAGTTTGATAAAATGCGAATTACCTAATAGGTTAAATCACTTCATCGTCTTTAATATTTGTGGTTCTAATAAACTACCTTTAAAACAAAGTGATACCACCATGGATTTATTAATGTTCTGTGGGACTATGGATAACATTGGTGAAATATAAAGGATTACTAGGACTAGAAGATGAAACCTCATATGCAAAGTGAATCTGGAGCCATGGAGAACAGCTGTTGCATTTCTCACGCAAATTCACATGGATCTGTGCCTATGGGGCTGTCTCCTCTCTGGAGTAGGAGAGAAACTTTTGTTCCCATGCACACTCCAACCTGGGTATCTCTTCATTGGTGTTTTGTTTGTCATTTGATTTAGATGTCTAAACTCCATGAGGGGTGGAGGTGGGGCAGGTTAAGAGTTGGGGTGAGTTAAACATGATGCAAAAGTGGGTCTACTTACTGTATCATATATTGCATTTTTACAGCACACTGCTACCTCACTAGTTATCACATTTTAAATCAATTAGTAAGCACAGGAGGCATGTTTGTAGCACAATATTGTATCAAGAATTATTTTGCAAAACTAATAGTTCTTCATAACAAAACAAAAATTACCAATATATCAGACATGAAATTGTAAAAGGTTTTGTGCGCCCAAGTAGACAGCAGGTAATTTGGCATGGCATGTTTATCCTAGCCACTAAAACATGCAATCTTTCTTTTAACCTTTCGAGTTCTTCATTAATCAGTATAAATATTGTCAAGCCTGTACTTTCTTAGTGTTTGAGTTGTAGCTTCATCTGAAATCAACCCAAATGAGTGACAGTTGAAGTTGTGTTTGTACTGTATTGTATGATGCAAGAAAGTGTTTTGCCCCAATAGTGTGGACTGTGCATTCTTTGGTGGGCTCAGGTTTCCTGCTCTGGTATAGGTTTTTAAAAAAAACTGCTGTCCTGTTACTTTCCCCTTGACATGGGAGATATAGGGGGTTATTAATAGTGTTTAATGCAAAACTGCTGTTTCGTTTCCTCAATTTCTGACAAATCTACCTACCACTTACCATACTCAGCAGACAGACTTGCTTCATAAGCAAAAAGAGTTTTATAAAAGCAAGCTAGGCATGTCCAGTTATCCAGAGTTGTCTGCTACATTATGCAGGGTAGTTAACCAATCGTGGCAAATATTGGAGAAAAAAAGCATCGTAAAGGAAAGAAGTATAAAGTCTGTATCTGCCGTTTGTATCATAACTTAAATATATTAGTTTGATAAACTGCGAATTACCTAATAGGTTAAATCACTTCATTGTCTTTAATATTTGTGGTTCTAATAAACTACCTTTAAAACAAAGTGATGCCACCGTGGATTTATTAATGTTCTGTGGGACTATGGATAATGTTGGCGAAATATAAAGGATTACTAGGACTAGAAGATGAAACCTCATATGCAAAGTGAATCTTGAGCCATGAAAAACAGCTGTTGCATTTCTCACGCAAATTCACATGGATCTGTGCCTATGGGGCTGTCTCCTCTCTGTAGTAGGAGAGAAACTTTTGTTCCCAAGCACACTCCAACCTGGGCATCTTTTCATTGGACTTTTGTTTGTAATGTGATTAAGATGTCTAAACTCCGTGTGGGGCGGAGTTGGGGCGGGTTATGAGTTGGGGCTGGTTAAACATACTCTGTGGGGGAGGGCACCTCTGGAGACATGAAGCGGCAAGAAAAATAGGGCTATTTAAGTACTATGCCTTATACAGTCAGTGTAGTACTTGGGCTCTCCGTGCAGAAGAAATAATGTTGTGCAGATGGAAAACATGACATAGGTCCTTTTCTGATGCAAAACGTCTGCAGGCTCCTCCCACTGCAGATGTAAAAACTGGTAGAATACCTTGCATCCAGCAGGTTACAGGACCCAAGGCAGCTCAGATTCACAGGAGGGAGATCATGTCAGACAAACCTGATAGATTTATTTGACTGGCTGACCAAATAAATATATGGGGGGAGTGGTGCATGTGGCCCACTTAGACTTTAGCAAGGACTTTGACTCTGTACCACACAAAATACTTACAAAAAGCTGGGAATCTTGGGGGTAGGAGCCAAGGTAGTATGCTGGGTATGTAACTGGCTGACACATAGGTGACAGAGGGTAGTGGCTAATGGCACTCACTTGGGGGAAGGAAGAGTGACCAGTGGGGTTCATCAGGGCCCAGTATCAGATCCAGTCCTCCTTAATGTCTTTTATAAGTGACATTGCAGAAGAACTGGGAAGGAAGGTGTGCTTCTTTGCAGATGACAAATCTGCAATAGGGTGGACACTGTGGAGGGGGTGGAGTGACTGCTCAGAGACCTGAAAACATTCAAGGAATGGTCAAAGGTATGGCAGCTGGGTTTATTGCAAAAAAAGTGCAAAATCATACACTTTGGGTGCAGAAAACCAGAGGCAGGGTATAGAATCAGGGATGTTTTGACAGTCATTAAACATGAAAGGGACCTGGGGATAATCATAATGGATGACCTTAAGGTGGCAAGGCAATGTAACAAAGAAGTAGGGAGGGACAGTGGGATGCTGGGGTGCATAGAGAGGGCTAACATCAGCAGAAGGAGGGAGGTCATGTTGCCACTGTATTGGTTATTGGTAAGACACCGGCTGGAGTTCTGCCTCTAGTTCTGGAGACCACACCCAGAATGGACATAGACAGGATAGAGGCCATCCAAAGAAGGTCAACAAAAATGGTGCAGGGGCTGCATCAACTGTCCTATTAGAAGAGACTGAGGGATCTAAACATGTACACCCTAGAAGAGAACATGGAGATGGGGTCATGATAGAGACCTTTAAATACCTCAGGGGTATTAATAAGGTATGGAGAGGAAGCAATTTTCAGAAGCGAAGGTGTACGAGAACTAGGGGGCATATGATGAAGCTGGACAGAGTAAGTTTAAAAGTATGTTGAGGAAGAATTTCTTCACTGAGAGGGTGGTGGATGTCTGGAACAATCTTCCAGTGGGGCTAGTGGGGGTGAAAACAGTGGTGGCTTCAATCATGCATGGGACAGATATACAGGAAAACTGGTATGAAAGCGGGGGGTAGGGGGTGGAGGACGTAGCCAGAGACCACACAGTGTCTGTGGTAACAGAATAGGCAGGTAAAAGAGGGGCAGACTAGGTGGGCCAAGCAGTCCTTATCTGCCAACTAATTCTGTGTTTTTATGTAACATACTCATACATGTCAGCTACAGGCCATGTACACCTTATAGTTTGCAGTAGGATGCATGTAGGCCCAATTCTCATGCAACATAGGCACATGAAGCATACCTGTACAACAGTAGAGGAGGACTTTGTACCACAGGTGTAGCCAAACACAGTGACCAGGCCAAGACTGGCATTCCCTGTGCAGTATAATAGTACACCATGCATTACATGGTATATGCTTACCAGCACCCATGCTGCTTAACAGAGACAGTCTACACAAAACAGACAGTGGCCTCTGAAAAGTGCCATTGGGTACATTTGCCACCATAGCTACAAGTAGACTACATGCAACATTGCACAGTCATCCAACCTGACACTGCAACATCACTGTGTTAACCCACACCTTTGCTGTCATAGATACATAGATACATAGACAGTGTTGGCAGATAAGGGCCTATGGCCCACCCAGTCTGCCCATTTAAGTTTCTAAGTTCAGTTTATGTTTTCCAAGAAGTCTGTTGCCCTTTACCCCTGACCTCCAGAATTTCTTTATGTCTATCCCATGCATTCTTAAATCCCGTGATTGTTTCAGCCCCCACCACTTCCTCTGGCAGGGTGTTCCACTTGTCCACCACCCGTTCTATGAAGAAATTCTTCCTCACGTTTCCTCTGAATCGTCCTCCCTTCAACTTCATCCCATGTCCATCTCATAACAAGTGCATCTTCAGAAATCCACAGTGGATCCTGTAATGTAGAGAGCACCTGAGACATCTATTAGGAAAGTGGTCCCATACACCTGCATTAGTAAGATGAGGCTATACAGTAGAACTACTCCCATAGGAAAGAGGGGACACAACAGTGACACACAGACACAGTGTACATTCCCTCAGGGACAGTACACATTCATTACATTATTGTGGAAACAGTACTGCACACAGGACCCCACAAATATCATAAATAGAGCCATCTGTACTCAACTGGACTTGGCAGAGTGCCACTGTCTACCATTGTCTGCAGTTGTTGTAGAAAGCACTGCTCTCTCAATTGAAAATCATTTTACTTGTGGCGACATGGGTTGCCAGTGCATGTGACACCTGGTCTCCTGGTGAAATGCCTCCCCACAGGTGCCCACAGCTCGCACCTTGGCCAGTCACCCTCAGCCCCCTTGCTCAGCAGATGGTCCTCCCTGGCCACCACCAGGTCCACCAGATTGGTCAGCACTATTGCTGACCACATTTGGTCCTGCTGCAGTACAGGCCTGCTCCATTTCATAGACATTGTGCTATCCTGCCTACTCTCAGCTCTCACACCAATCTAGTGACAGCTTCCTACGAACATACGAAATTTGCCAGCAGATACAGGCCTAGAGGTCTATCAAGTCTGCTCGAATGTGCAGCTAGCACTCCTTATTCTGCAGCATTACATAGTCATCCAACCTGACACTGCATGGGTGTGACTGCATGGGCGTGACCTTTCCATGTGTGCAACATGTTTCAGTGTTAGCTATGTGCTAACATTGATAAATGCAGGAAAATGCTTCCGGGGTGGGCCATTTGTCTGCTGCAGGCATGAGGTGCATGTGAGCATGATGCGCATAAACAGATCAGTCCTGCAAATGCGCAATGCCATTGCACCACATAGCGTGCGCATTGGAGCTGTATGATGACATCGTCCATGTGGTGTGATGCATGTCTTCCCCAATTATGGATACAATGCTCTTGCAATATCAGAGCTAGTGCAAGCACTGGCTGGGCCACTGATAACAACAAATGGGACCTGGCCATCCCAGCTAAACACTGTTTAGATGGAACAGACAAGTGGGGAGAGGCGGGGGGTGCCCTCTATGTGAGGGAAGGCATCGAAGCAACAGAAGATGAAAGCACCAAGGCTAGAGGGGGGAGCGTGGAGTCACTCTGGGTCTACTTAGCCACCAATGCAGGAAAGAAATTGAACATGGGTGTGATATACAGACCCCCAGGGCAGGGAGAGGGGGAAAGATGAACAATTAGATGAGGAGTTACAAAAGATGGCTGGTAAAGATGACATAGTAGTGGCTGGGGACCTTAACCTGCCAGAAGTGGACTGGAATATCCCAGCAGCCAAGAGCTGCAGAAGTCAGGCTTTACTAAACACATTCCAGGCCTGCCTGCTGTCTCAATTAGTGAAGGACCAGACCAGGGGGCATTCCATATTGGATTTGATCCTCACAAACACTGAAGAAATTAGATCTGTGAGAGTGGAAGAACCCTTGGCAAATAGCGATCACAATACAGTCTGGTCTGAAATAACCATGGGCGCTAGTAAAACCACTTCAAGCACAGAGGTGCTGTGTTTTCAGAAGGCTGATTTTAGTAGACTGAGGCAGATAGTGAGTGATAAGTTAACAAACATCAGAGACAAGCCAGACATGGAGGAAATATGGAAAGATATTAGGGATACCGATCTTGAGGCATCAAGAATCTGCATCAGGACTACAACAAAGAAAAATAGGTTTAAAAGACCACTGTGGTTCTCCCATCCAGTAAGAAAAGCAATCAGGATCAAACGGAATGCATTCAAATGGTTCAGCCAATATAAAGGGGACAGGAGTGGGAGGATTACACTCAGAAAAGTAAGGAGGCCAGGAAAATAGTGAGGAAGGCCAAGGCAGCAAAAGAGCTACAAATTGCTTGTGGAGTCAAACTGGGAGAGAAAACCTTTTTCCACTATATCAGCAAAAAAAGGAAGAAAGGAGGAAGAATTGTAAGGTTAAAAGTGGGGAATGAGGCTCTGGAGAACAGCAGACAAAATGCTGAGGCCCTAAATGAATACTTTTGCTCAGTATTCATGAGGGAGAATCAGGACCCACTGCCAGACAATGGTATCAAAGCCGAGACCAGTGGGGTTTCAAGAATGTGCACCAGGAGTAAACTTATGGAGGCCCTTAACAAGCAACATCTAGTGGAATACCTTGAAGTAAACCACCTCCAGAACTACAAACAACATGGGTTTCTGATGGGCAAGTCATGTCAAACGAATCTTATTACGTTCTTTGATGAAGTGACCAAGGAGTTGGATAGGGGCCATGCGGTGTACTTGCTTTGCTTTGACTTCATTAGTGCATTTGACACAGTCCCGTATAGATGCCTCTTAAAAAGGCTAGAAGACCTTGACGTAGCAGAACAGATGGTAAAGTGGGTATGGAGTTGGCTGAGGGACAGTAAACAAATGGTGGCAGTAAATGAGATGAAATCTAATGAGAGGCAGGTCACTAGTGGGGTGCCTCAGCGGTCAGTCTTGGGGCTGGTCCTCTCCAAAATATCCATTATCGACAACAGCAAGGGCATAAATGGCAACATAACCCTGTTTGCAGACTACATGAAACTCAGCAGAAGAGTGGATAGTAAGAAGGGAGTCAGGCAACTGCAGGATGACCTTAAGAAGTTGGAAAGGTGGTCATAAATATGTCTATTAAACTTCAATGCTAAGAAGTGTAAGGTGATGCACCTGCATAGGGCCAATCCCAAGGAAGAATACTGGCTAAAAGGAGTCCAGCTGTGCTCTTCTGCTGAGGAACGTGATCTGGGAGTCATCATTAGGGATGACCTCAAGCAGCAAAATCAGTGCAATAAGGCTTACAGCAGGGCTAGCAGGGTGTTAGGATGCATTGTCAGGGGGATAGACAGCAGTAACATGGTGAGGTGATACTACCACTTTACTGGTCATTAGTGAGGTCTCATCTGGAGTACTGTGTACAATTCTGGAGGCCTCACCTAAGAAAGGACATTGATAGATTGGAAGTGGTCCAGAGAAGGGCAACAAAAATTATACATGGCCATCAGGAAATCACCTATGAAGAGAGGCTTGGAGCTCTGAAATTGTACTCGCTAGAGACTAGAAGGGAGAGGAGGGATATGATCGAGACCTTCACGTTTCTTAAAGGCAAGGCATGGCAAAGGCAAGGCAAATTTTATTTAAAAAGATGCCCATTCTGGAGACTCTGGGCACTGAACAAGTTAAAATCACATACAAATAACACCAACAGTATAATTATATATACAAAATAACACAACAATATAAAATCTAATAATAAATATTCTACACTATAACTCAGTATTATAAAATTTATAAATAACATGATCAACAATAAATACAAAGCTAAATATATAACCAGCGACAGAATTAAGCACGACAGTCAGACATCAACATGGTGCCAGAAGATACAGCTTTTTAACAGGAACATCAATTCTATTATAAGAGGGCATGAGTGGAAACTGAAGGGTGGAGTTTTCAAGATGGACATCAGAAAGTACTACTTCTAAGAAAGGGTGGTGGAACCTTGGACTAGATTACCTCCTGAGGTGGTGGCTGCAAAGTCAGTATCAGGCTTTAAGCATGGGTGGGACAAGTATTGGGAACAAACACATGGCACTGGCAAGGGCTGGGCTGGGTGTCTAGGAGGACAGGACACTGGTGCCCAATACATCCCAGATTACCTCACTTGAGCAGACTTGATGGACCACAGGTCCTCTTCTGTCATCATCTTCTATGTTTCTCTGTTTCACTGTCACAAATATATCACTTGGGGCAGAAATGCATTATTGAGATATCTGTAAATGAGCTAATTTTGCATTCTGAAGGCAAAATTCACATTTGCATGTCATTACTGTAATGTATTATTCATTTGCATGCCTCATTGCACCTGGAGGATATAAAAAAGAGCAAAGGGAACCACACAGATTCCGTGGAAGAATTGCAGGCAGCTAGAGGTAAGTGTATTGTGGAATAGTCTAAAATAGGAGCATGAGGATCACATAGCACTCTGTTTATGGATTAACTGGACTAGACTATTGCTGTATCTGCACATAGTCATAGGCTGTGTTAGCAACCAGCTTGCTGTGGGTTGGGACAGGCAATATAGGAACATGTACATGTCTCAGCTGGAGGTCAGTGAGGCCTTCACACCACTGTACCTTAGCTCTGTGCTCTGCAGTGGACACAAAATGCACAATGATGTTCTTTCACTCCATTTCCAACACAGACCATAGAGGACTTCAATAGACAAAGAAAGTATAAATTTGCTAACAAAGATGTTCTGGCCCTAGCCAAGGCTGAGTTTGGCTTGAGAGGGCTTTGTAGCCTGGAGGAGGTGGACCAGCGCTGAAATTTGTCAAGCCTGGGAGGCTAACACAGAGGTGGTGAATGAAGTTGGTGTGCAAACCAGCACTGTCCAAGACATTCATAAGAGGCTGATGAACATGAAGGGACATACAAAGCAGGTCCTGGCCAAGACACACCAGGACTACCA
The DNA here is from genome assembly GCA_016271365.2 of Neoceratodus forsteri. Lineage (NCBI taxonomy): Eukaryota > Metazoa > Chordata > Ceratodontiformes > Ceratodontidae > Neoceratodus > Neoceratodus forsteri. The sequence continues at coordinate 1,374,385,950 of CM028130.1, read as the reverse complement.
GGCTGCAGACAGTGGCCCCCAGGCAGCTGCAGAGGAAGTGATAACCTCCACACTTATGACTGTGGAGGTGACTGGTGTGCCAGGAGTTGACTATAAGAGCCAGGTCAGATTGGCACAGTAACTTGAGTGACCATGGTTGAGCTATCACATTTGGTGTGTCTGTAGGGGTGTGTGTGTTGTATATGTGTGTGTGTGTGTGTGTGTGTGTGTGTGTGTGTGTGTGTGTGTGTGTATGCCCGTGTGCACAGGCACACATGCACACATGCATGCCTGCACTGATGGTGTTGGGGTGTGAAAGGAGGAAAATATTGGTGGTCCAGGATGGACAGGCACAGTGTGGAGGAACAGGATGCAGTGGAGAGATATGTGTTATATGTACTCATCCAACCGTAGGCATAGTCATGCATCCTCCATAGTCCACAGGACACCACACACGTAGGTCACTATTGCTGCATGCCCTATCTGTAGTGGTGTACCTGTTTGGATGGTTGGACAGACTCACCAGGAAGCTGTGCTCTTTTCATGGTACAGTCATGGGGAATACACAGAGCTGGTGTATCATATTTACATGTAATATTCACATGAATGCAGGATCCTGCAGGGATCGGTGCTGGGACCAGTGTTTTTTCAGTGTCTTTATGAATGACATTGGGGAGGGCATTAAGGGAAAGATGTGCATGTTTGTTGATGACACCAAACTCTGTGGGAGGATGGACACAGTGGAAGGGATACAAGACCTTTAGGAAGATCTTAGAAAACTTGAGAGATGGTAAAGGATCTGGCAACTTGGCTTCAATGCCAAGAAATGCAAATCCAGAACCAAATGGTTTGATAAATTTTATTGGACCAACATAGATGTAACAAAAGAAAACAGTGCTTAAGCTTACGGAACAGCCAAGTCCTTCCTCAGAAGCTTATGGCAGTTGTTTGGTAAATCACATACTATTAACATCCATATCATACTTAAAAAAAAACAAAAGTTATGCCAGGAATCCTAGGACTGAGTACTATCTGGGGTGGCCCGGGTAGCAGCAATGTAAGAAGAAAAGGATCTGGGGGTAGTGATTACTTGCAACCTGAAGCACTCTTCACAATGCAGAAAGGGTGTGGCAAATGCAAACAGGATGTTGGGGTATATAGCCATAGGAATCATCAGTAGGTGGAGTGAGGTCATACTGCCCTTGTTCAGGTGGCTGGTGATACTGCATCTAGAATATGGGGTAAGATACTGGTGTCCATACCTTAAACAGGACATCAGCTTGCTACAGAAAGTCCAATGGAGGGCAACAAAGATGATAGTGGATCAGCAGGTGAAGTCTTATGAGAAGAGGATGGGAGCCCTGAGAATGCAATCCCTGGAGGACAGGAAAGAAAGAGAAAGAGAAGAGAGAGAGAGAGAGAGAGAGAGAGCGGAGGGAGGGAGGGAGGGAGGTGGGGGGGAGAGAGAGAAAAAGAGAGGGAGAGAATATGATATAGATCTTCAAATACTTGAAGGGGATAAAAAGAATGGATAGGGAAGGTTTCTTTAAGCTAAGAGACAACTGAACCAGAAAAGCACAGTTTAAAGCAGGTGGGGGGAGGTTTAGTAGGGATGTTAGTATTTCTTTATGGAGAGAGTGGTGGCCACATGGAATGTGCTGCCAGAGAATGTGGTCTCAGAGAAAACAGTGGGTGGCTTTTAGAGTGCCTAGGATAGGCATGAGAGGAACCCATGAGACCATAGTGGGGCAGACAGGGAGGAAGGGAAGACCAGGTGGGGCAGGGTCAGTAGCATAAGTTAGGATCCCTGCAATAACAAGCAGACCCGACTGGACAAATGGCCTTCTTCTGCTGGCTCTTTCATATGTTTGTATGAATGTATCTCAATGGTCCCTCCACTACTGTTGTCCCATGTTATCCACTACATCAGCTTTGCTGCCTGGCCACCAATACCCCAGGAAAACCCTGGCTGTTGGATGCGTTACACAATAAGTGTAGTCCATAAGCTGTTATTGAGGCATCCTCGTGCAGTGGCCATCTGTGGGGTAATCCCTACCATGTCACACGTGTGTCGACACAGGTGATCATTGGGAGTTTTGTGTGTGATGTGTATGGTCCCAGGGGTATGGGTACTGCACTGCAAAGGCACCATGTGTGTCGAGACACATTACACTCAACCTGCATGCTGCCATGGGCAGCACCCAGGTATGTACTGTACATTACTCTGCAATATCTCTCTGTCCTCTTCTCTCAACATCACAATCATTCATAGTGGACACTGTCCCAGACAATGTCCCAGGAACATCAAGAAAGTGATTACTCCTGTTGCCCACCCATGCTAGGGCACACTCAAACTTCAAAGAGGAGGAGGGAGATGAGGATGATGATGAAGACAAAGACAAAACATTTCTACCCATGGTTTGCTCCTCAGCATAGTTAGTATCCTGCAAGGCCATTACTATTGATGGGTAACACCCTCCCCATGTTCGTCCCCCATTGAGTGGATGATGACTCCCTCTGCTACCCTCCCAGATGCAATGCACATGCACCATCCATCTCCATGTCCGATGAGGTAGTACAGTATGCACCTCGGGTGCATGTTGCTCCACAGCCCTATTCCACATTAACCACCTCACGCACCCCTCACATTATCCATGTTTCCCCAACCCCTGCCTGAATGGCCTAATATTTCTGTTCAGTCCCCTCCCTCCCCCATTCCTGGATGGTAAGATTCTTCCTTTCAGCCCCCTTAACCACCCTCCCCTTGTTGGGGTGTAAAAGTATTTTCTTACAGCCCCCTTTTACTCCCCCCTTGCCAGGATGGCACAGTATTCTCTTTTAGCCCCCTTTAATAGCTCACTGCTGGGATAGCACAGAATATGTTTTCAGCCCTCCTAACCCCCTTCCCATCTGTATTTCTTGTTATTTCTTTTCTTTTGAAGTTAAACTTTGTATTAAGTTTTCAAAGAGATAACTATAACAGTAAATGTAATACACATTTTGCAGCTTGATTCATACATGAAGTAGCCATATATGGGTCATTACAGGAATGTGAAACCTTGTACTAAACATTAGGTAATTCTAATACTGTACAAGGGAGTGTAAAAGACAGCAATCAGTACAAATCCAGTGTATACTATTAATAAGCTTGCATAGATCTTGTAATATGTAACATATAGCAATACATCAACACATGATAAGTTTGTGACCATCTCAAAAGTTATTTCTTTTCTCATGAATATTATTATTTACATAATAACATTTTCTGAGCATATCACAGTTTTCTGTGTGGACTGTATTTACCATCTGAGTCCAAAAAAGTCTGTGATTAGGTGGGTCTGAATACCTGTGACCTCCTTGCCATCCTGGGATTATGCTTGTCCAGCTGGTCCTGTATCACCTGATCTTCTGGCTCAGTATCTGCTGCAGGGTTTTGATCTGGGGCTGGCAGGCAGATCCCACATTTCAGTGCCATGTTGTGCAGTATGCAACAGGCAAGGAATATGGCACAGGCCTCATAAGTGACATACTGTAGGGCAACACTAGAATAGTAAAGGCACCTGAACGCCATCTTGATTATGCAAAAGGCCTGTTAAATGATGCTGCATGTAGCAATGTGTGCCACATTGTACCTGTACTCTGCAACAGATGGGGGCCATCGGACAGGTGTGAGGAGCCAATGATGCAGGGGATATGTACTGTCTCCTGTGTACAGGTAGGTAAATGGCATGGGTTAGAGATATCATCTGCAACATGGTGGAGGGGAGAGGCCTTTAGGGTATATTCACTGATGATGTGCCCACTAGGGATGTTCCCACCTTCAAACCTCTGGTACAGCATGAAGTTGTGCCATACAAAGGTGACATGGGCACTGATAGGGAACCATGCCAGGACATTGATGATGCACCCTGTTTCATCTTACACCACCTGGCAGTTCATGGAATGGCACCCCTTTCTATTTACATAAGCCTCCACTCCATCATAGGTGAGTTCCCAGATAGTAACAATGGTGGAGTCAATGGTATCAAGTATGGCTGGTAGGTACACATCTCAGTAGGATTGTTGCATGGCTGCTGTTCACTCTGCTGGTGTGGTGAGGAATATGAAGACCTCCCTGGCATGGGCCAGCAGGGCATCATGGAACTGGTCCAGCAGTCATTAGGTGGTAGACTGAGATACTGATGGTGTCCCCCACCAGTACCTTGAAGGTTCCAGTGTCTAGGAAGCACAGTGCTGCTATGATCCTGAGTTCTACAGACATCACATGGCTGCACTGGGTGTCAGTCCATAGCTAGTCATTCAGCAGCTCACACAGATGTATGATAATGGCCCTGTTGAGCCCGTACTGGCCCACAATTTGTCAATTACTGAGGACTTCAAATGTGACATGTGGATGGTACTTTCTGTTTACAGCATAATGCCTCCTGGGCTAGCACCAGGGCTTGGGGTGACATTGGCCCTCTCAGCATATTGCATGACCAGCTGCATCAGGTACACAATGTGTGCCATCTTGTTATTAGCTGGGTGTGGTGTGTGCATGTTCTCCTATGCACCTACCCACCTCTGAGGTTTGCTCCAGGTTTAGACATGCTTTTTATAGTTGGTATTTGTCCTGCACTATTCTGCAATGCTATTCTATTAGAGCAGCACTAATTCTTTAAATATTACACTGCACATGACTGGCACATCAATGCCCCCTGTTTGAGTGCTGCATATATTAACTTTCTGCTCAACCACAAGTGCTAATCACAAGTGCAGTGCTAGTCACTGAATATAGAAACTGGGCACTAAATGGGTGCAGTCCAAGAAATAATGATTAGCGCTGGGTGCAAATCTTTTGAATATGGGGCCCTATTACTTGTATGGCCCCAGTAAAGCCTGGTTATTCTTTAATAAAAATGTGTGCCTCCCCTCTCAACGAAACTCTGAGGATGACCAGGATGAAACAGACCTCACAGTGTATTTCTCAGTCAGTTCTATTAAATAAGTATCCTATTCTATTTTATATATCTGGATACATGAACTTATTACTCAGAACATTTCTGAGAAAGGTTATTGAATATTGACTTCACCTATGAAAAATATTTTTTCCTTTCTGATATTTTCTTATATAAAATGAGCTAAACTGTTAAGTGACCCATATGGGAGGGAGAGAAGGATAAGGAGGGTGACAAGGGAAGACTTTTCAGAAGAGGGTGTAGATAAAGCAGACATTCTGAACAGGCACTTCTGTTCCATTTTAACAGTGGAAGGAGAAGGAATGGACCACAAGCAAACTGCACGAATGGGGGGATAAGTCTATTTTCAGGGCAAACAGTCCTTGACATATTTACAGCTCTGAAAATGGACAAGGCTATGGGACCAGAAGGGATACACCCAAGGGTACTAAAGAAATTCAGGGAGATGCTAGTTGCCCCACTGATCAGCTCAGTGGAAACAGGAATGTTTCTGGAAGACTGTTTGATAGGAAACATGGTCCCTCTCCATAAAAGCAGCAGCATGGAGGAGGCAAATGACTATAGGCTTGTCAGTCTGACATCAGTGGTAGTGAAATGAATGAAACCCTGCTATAGGAAAGATTGGTAGAGTATCATGAATCCAATGGGCTGCAAGGCAAAAGGATGGATTCACAGGAGGGGGTGGGGGAGCATCACACGAGAAGAATCTGAGTGATTTCTTTGACTGGGTGACCAGGAAAATAGATATGGAGAGGGCTGTGAACTTGGTCTATTTGGACTACCACAAGGCCTTCAGCACTGTGCCACACAGGAGACTGATAAAAAAATTGAGCAACATTGGCCTGGAATCCAAAGTGGTGAATTGTGTAAGGAACTGGTTAATTAATAGGTTTCAGAGGGTGGTGTTTAAAGCAGCAGTACTAGATAATTAGGAACTGATTATCAAAATTTTGCTTTTTGGCTGGAAGCAAGCAGCCACAGTTCTGGTTTCCATGTCTGTAAATATTTTTTCTAGCAATCTTTAGTTTTTTAGATATTTAAAAATGATTTCCATTGTTGTAGAGCCACAATAAATATGGCTGCTGCCTAACTTGCAGCTAAACTCCCTCCCACATCACATTATGTAATTTGTTTGCTTCTGTGGTATCCTGTGCTGCATGTTCCCGCTGTCTCTGTGTAGTGCTGTGAGTCATGGGCATCTGTGGTTGGCAGCAGAGGGTTCCAATTCAACATTGAGGGTGGGAGAACTGTAAACAAAAACAAAGAAAAACGGAGCAAATTACGGAATGATAGTACAGCAAAAACAAGAAAGATTACCAGGTAAGTGCTCAACAGAGCACAGGAAACAAACTGTCGCAAAATGTTTGATTTTTTTACGTAGTACTAATCAGCGGAGAGTGACCAGTTGGTGCCACAAGGCTCAGTACTGGAACTAGTCCTCTTCAATGTCTTCATAAGTGACATTGCAGAAGAACTGGAAAGGAAGATATTCATTTTTGCAGATGATACCAAAATCTTTAGTAGGGCGGACACTCAAAAAGGGTGGACAGAATATGTTGGGACCTTGGTAAACCCAAGGAGTGGTCAGGAACATGTCAGTTGGGGTTCAATGCCAAAAAGTGCAAAATGATGCACTGAGGGAACAGGAACCCAAGAGCTCAGTATAGGAAGAGGGGGAGGTACTGACAGTCACTAAGCAGGAAAGGGACCTCAAAGTGGCAGGGCAATGTGACAAAGCAGTGAGTAGGGCCAGTGGAATGCAGGGATGCAGAGGAAGAGGTATCTTCAGTAGGAGGAAGGAGGTTGTGTTTTGATTGTATCACTCACTTGTGAGACCCCACCTGGAGTATTGTGTCCCGTTCTGGAGGCTGCACCTCAGAAAGGCATAGACAGGGTGGAAGCACTCTAGAGAAGGGCAGCTAGAATAGTGGAGGGATTGTATCAAAAGCTCCATGATAAGAGACTGTGGGATCGCAACAGTTACACCCTGGAAGAGAGGAGAGCAGGAGGGGACATGATAGAGACTTACAAGTACCTTGTGGAGGGTAAACAGGGTGCAGGGGGAGGGTATCTTTTAAATGAGAAAGAGCACCAGAATTAGAGGGCATGCACAAAGCTGGGGGTAAGAAGGATGTGAGGAAAAACTACTTCACTGAAAGAGTGGTAGGTGCCTGGAGCAGACTGCCAGTGGAAGTGATGGAGGTGAAACAGTAGGGGGCTTTCAGCATGTGTGAGACAGATACAGCTGAATATTAGTAAATAGTCAGGTAGGAGGGAAGGTAACCAAAGTCCAGTTAGGGTCTGTGGAGAGGAGACAGTCTAGGCAGGGACCATCTGGGTAGACTGGGTGGGCCAAGTGATCCTTTCCTGATAACAAATTCTATGTTTCCAAGTTTATTATTATTTGTATTATTCTTTTATTTACTCTTGTTTTGTCTTACTCTTCTTTTTCCTTCATGTTTAATTATTAACTTTTCAAAGGCTGTAATAAGCACTGGAGCTGGTGAGTGATTAAAAATAAAAAGTGTTCTTTTCCTTGTGGAATTTAAAGCATGTCAAGTGCTTACATTATTATTCCTGTTCACCTCCCCACAAAATATTTAAAATTTGGTTTTGTAATCTGATACATATGTACTGTATATGTATTTGCTCTATGTGTTGCAACCAATAAAACTGTAAATATAAAAAAATATGGTTTGTCTACTGTGGGCCATTTACACTTTGGTAATCACCGGGAAAACACAGAGGATATGTTTCTAAGGAAATAATCTGTTAGAAATCTAAATACTTAATATGCAAATCTCTATTGAAATTTTCAGAGTAGAACTTTACCTAGTACAGTACAATCAGAGCAAATTTAAGCAGAGCACTCAGCAAAATTTGTATTTTCAACTATTGATTTTAGTGTGTAATCTGACTAGAAAATATTTCCAAATGATAGTTTGCAGCATAAAAAAGCATTACTTAAATTATGAGCCTTCCACATTGTCTTACACAGAGCTATAAATGCTCACTTAGCTAAAGTGACACTCATTTTCTTGCATCAGTTTTAATCCATCTAGCTGGTAAACTCAAAAGGTTCACAATGCATTTCATGAGAGTATTTAAATTCACTTGCGTTAATTTTTAATGCCACTTGATTAAAATGTCTACAGCTGACAGCTATGCAAATGCACACATGTAATATAAAATAAAAAAAAATTAAAAAAGGCAGCTGAGTGACACATTTGTTTGTTCTCATATCTGCACACACTTTGCTTTATTTAATTTAGATGCCTGAGTGGGTGGACAGGACAAATTGAGGGTGGTCAGATACTTCAGGAGGTCTGAAACAAAGGAGAGAAAAGGAACATGGATGCATAAAAAGGTTATTGCTCTTAGAGGCTCTCTAATTCTTAGGGAAGATTACCGTGACTCATTGTTAAGCATCTGCCCACTGTTGTAAAATATCAGGAAAGCAAGAGCTGCTAGAGACCAATCAATTAGAATGATGTCTGTCTCCGTATAGCTTTGCACAAAAGGTTGAGTCATTTTCCCAGATAATCTATTTCTAAATCATTGTAACAAAAATGGCCATTCTGACAGCACCTTAGTAGGAAGCTTTTACATCTGTAGGTGTAACTGGCAAACCACAATGTCATATTTGGAGAAAGGAAAACTGGCAGAAATCTCTTTTTTTATGCTTAAGAAACTTGAATTTCCAATAATCGATGCAAACATCCACAAGTATGTTACATTACTGTAAGTTGAACCTTATTGAACAAAGTTGATATATTTGACAGTGTTTTTTCACTCCTGTTACAGAAGAAAGAGCATTTCATAAGGCACATATCCAGTAGTTGCATTTTGATAAAATATAACTAATGAGTTGTGTAGCTGTTGAAACACAATTATATCTACACACTTTTCAACACTTTTATCCTTTTGATGACTATGTCTACATGTCCTAGAATAAGACATATTTTATGCAGGTTTGTAATAGTATTTTAAATAATTCCTGCCTTTTTATGTTTGCTTACTGAATGTGAGGAAACATGCTGGTAGCATCTGTGGACTGTAGGTGTGTTAGGGTGTTAGCCAGTGAGGGCTGCAGAAAACAGTCACACCCTTGTCAACAAATGGTGCCGTGGGGATCTGGCTTCATCTGAATACCAACATGTGACCATTTTATGCATGTTGCCACCTACTGATGCTATCCTGTTTACTTGGATGTGATTAGTAAGTGGAAGTGGTAATCTGTCTGCGAGGCTATTGATTTATTAGCTGAGGTATGAATCTGTGTTGGAGGCGGATATGGGGCTCATATGCCTATTGTCTCTCTGCAGTCTTCACATGCATTCCTATTGATCTGACCCCTTTCAGCTGTGTACGGTATGTGGAATACAATAGCTCACACTTTTCTACTATTCTCACTACAGTTTTTGTAATCTGTCAGCAGTGTCTTATTACTCTGTCCTCCTGGTGCTCACTCGGGCATGACAATTGCTTGCCAAATGGAGTTGAAGAGTAGGATATTGTCTTTGAATCTACATTCCCCTTGCATTCCACTAGCCTGCACTGACCAGCATCCTTTCATCTCTAACAAGCCAACTCCTAGGCTGCAAGTAAATTTAAAACATTAGAATTCAAGATGAGTTGGGAAGTTGAACTAATAGAGATACAGTGCAACAGCCAGAGGAAACCCAGAATGTAAAGTAATAATGTAATGTACAATGTAAATATGTTAGCAACAAGTAGGTATTAGGCACCTGCAAACTGATATGACTTGCTCCTTAGTAGGCTATTCAAAACCACAGTTCTTGTAATACAAAAGGCAGCATACTTGGCAATCTGAATCCACAAAGTGCTTGATTTTGTTGCAAGGTGATTCAAGTGCTTCACAATGACAGGCAAGAAGTTTAAAAAGAAACAGACCTTTGCAGTTACAAAGAGGAACAGTACAAGTCGCATTAAACTATTCCACCAATGAGTTGGTTTAGCATTATTTTTACAGTTGCCAATGCATTGGCAGCTCATAGTGCATTGTTTTTCAGTGTTTAACCAGCTCAAGAGCAATGTTTGTAAAATGTTTTTGCTACTCAATTGGAATGTGTCAGTAATCCAGTCACAATGCAATGCAAAACTTAAGTAACAGCTTGTGCATGGCTTTGTGCTCTATCCAGCAACACTTATGCAACTCTATCAGAAATGCTAGAACAACTCATTGGAGGAACAGTTTAATGTGACTTGTACTGTTGCTCCTTCCTGCAATTGTTCCCCATCCACTCAGAAAGGCAAACCTGTGTCACTTGATGCATTTCACATGTTCTGTGCTTTTCGGTGGCCTGGGTATGCTGGGCATACAGTGCCTCCTACCTGTTTGTTGCTATGATTACCATCTCCATTAGTGTGCAAATGCTCTCCTAGGTGCATCTCCTCCTCCAATACCAGCAATGTAAATATGCTATGGTGGAGAAATCCATCATAAGCTACAGTACCTCAGTATGTGGAGTAGAAGTGTGCGAAGTTGTCAGAATTCCCAATTTTCACCAAATTTGGTTCAGCGACCACCATCGTTTATGTAGTTATTCACCCAGCAACTGGCAAAATTTGCATGGCGAATCTATGTGACATAATTCATGGTAGAATTAGACAATTTACATAGATTCACAATACAAGTTTGTCAAATTCGCCAGCAAAAAAATATGCAAATTGCATCTCTAACTGTAATAAAAAACCTCATTCACCCACTGTGCTGTAATTCTGCCCCATCTTCCATCCTTTGATGACTGCCTTCTACCTACTCCCCACTCCATCCCCGCACTCAGGTAGATTTCAGCTATAAGCAATGCAAACACAGCACATAAGTTCAGTTTATCCTTCCTGCTACTGGTACACCAAACACATTCCCACACCTCACTTCCCCACCAGATTCATACCACCAGATCCACTAGTCATAAAAGTCCCCACCAAACCCACTCTCCTCTTTCATTACATAACTCACCCTCTTACCCTACCAGCACCCAGAAAAGACGTGACCTATAATAAAGAAAACATTCCCTTGTGCAGAGCATTAGCTGTGTTCAGTGCCCATCTTGGTAATGGGCCCCAAATGAAAGAATGTTGACATAGCAAGCTCCTAGTAAAACATGACTGGCTGAATATTTAGCCAATCAGGCTTTACAAGGAGCAAAGATGTCACCATTCATTTGTGTGCCAGTGCCATTACTTAGCTGGACACTGAACAGAGTAGATGTTTTGCACTGGGGGAACTTTTTCTTCATTACAGGTCACATTTTTTCTAAATGCTGGTGGGGAAAGGCAGGATGTGGTGGCAAGAGGGGGGGTTGAGTGTGTGTGTAGTGGTGATGACTAACATACCTGTTGGTGGGAATTGGGTGGGGAAGGCAGGGGGAATGTGTTTGGTACATGGGAGAGGGTAATGATACTGTATATTGATCTTATGTCATGTGCCTTGCTTGTATTACTTTTAGTTGATATTCACCACGGTGGGGGGAGAGGCATATTTATGACCATAACATTTTTGGGAGGTAGGAATGGGCAGTATTTCTGCACAGTGGGTGAGGGGAGTTTATCAGTACATTTTGAGATTTTTTTTAAAAAGATCATTTGCATGGAGAAGTTGGTGCAGGAGCTGGAAAATTCATTAAATTTGTGAAGTATGAATTTCTGTGAATTTGTGCCAACTTCTCTGGTGAATTAAAACTTAACTTCATCTCTAATATGAAGACAGAATGATTATAGCACCAAAAGAATTGCTGGTCAATGTATCACTGTTAAATCAAAGATATTACTTATTGTGCTGTAGTGTTCTGTATCTGGAGCTAATTCTGACTTCAGGTAGAAGAAGGATCCCACAAGCTATGAAACGTTGCATCTTGGATTAACTATCCTGGGTAAATACATTGCAAAAATGGACAAAATCAGCACATCATTGGAAAGAGGTGATGCATCCCAACTGGCTTTCCTGGGTGAATAAACTGTAAAAAATTATCATCACTCAGTAACCCCTCACCCCAGTAGTAGAGGCATTGTGGTCCAATGATAGAGCACTCTGGGGAACCAGGAGATCGCAAGTTCAATCCACGCCAGAGCCAAATACTCACTGTGTGACCCTGAGTAAATCATTTAATCCCCTGTGTTTCATTTCACCTAGCTGCATATAGGGGTAAAAGCAGGATCTCACTGGAAATGTGATCTCAACTGCCCTATTCTGTAAACATAAATTGTAATAAAAATTAAAATAAAAAGCTAGAAGATTCTGCACTTTCCTGTCTTTACTCCCCTCAGGCAGTGTACCACTGGAACACTGGAACCTAGCAAACACTGATCAACAAACATCTATGAACCCATCACGTCTGCCCAAAATGGATAAAATCAGTGCATCACTGGAAAGAGGTTAAGTAATTGTGGGTTATTTTTGTGGGTTATGATTAGGTGTGGGTGTATGTGTTAAATGTAATGATTGTTATGGTATTGGGGATGTGAATGGAGAGTTAGTGTGGGTAGGTTTACTGGATTATTGAAGTTTAAATTGGATGTATATGTGTGGTGTATAAGAATATTTGAGTGGATTTGAAGACTGTGGCATGTGTTTGTTTGCTAGGATGTGCTGGGTAGGTATGAAGACAGTCAGGCATTATTATCTGACCAGGCTCAGGGATCTCCATCTCTTCGACTGTCCTCCGCTGTCCCCAGAAGCATATAGGGTATGTCCAGCCCTTGGGATAGCTAGGAGTATGAGGAGGTGGGACAGGGTTGTGCCTGGTGGGGAATTAGAAAGGAGTGGGCAGATTAGTGTGGTGGGAACAAGGAGACACCCTGGGGTGAAATGGGTCAAGGAGATGGGTCCTCCCTGTTTTGTTCTCATACCCAAAGATTCTGCTTTATGCAGGCAAGTGATGTGGTCTTCCTTGGTTGCCCATCCTACTTGGGTGGTGTTATGCAATGCCAGGTCCATTAAGAACAAGACTGCTTTAATAGCAGATCTTGTTGGGTCAGCAGACCTGACCTGCATCACCGAGACCTGGCTGGATGAAAATACTGGTCCAGTACTGGCTTCAGCTATTCCAGCCGAGTACTCAGTAATACACCACCTGAGGATGGATCAAAGGGGTTGGGGTGTAGCCATATGTTGTACATATCAACTGGACCTTACAAAGGTACCAGTAGGGATCACCTACACCTTTGAATATATTGTGGGTGCAGGATACTTCTCATCTAACGTCCACCAGGAGATGGGAAAGCTTTCCTGCAGGAAGTCGCGGACTTCATCATTGAGATGGTATTGGGATCCCCCAGATGGTTCATTCTGGGGGGATTTCAGTGCCTGAGTTGATGATGAACTCTTGTAGTTTGGTCAGGACTTCCTCCAACTAATGTGTTCATTGGGGCTTAACACAGGTTGTTACCTCTGTGACTCACATAAATGGTCATTCATTGGACTTGGTGTTCCTTCTGGGGTTGGGGATATCCGACGTGGTGGTGGAGCCAGTTGGATGGTCTGACCATCACAACATGGGGTTCCGTTTCGTGGCTCCCCCAATAGGCCTGCCTCTATGGAGATGATCCGGTACCGCCCTTTGAGGGGTGTTACCCCAGAAGGTTTAACGGTGGTGCTGGATCTATCGGGTATTCAAAGTGAATGCATGGATCCAGGGAATCTAGTGCTTGCTTATAATAGGGCAGTGACAGAGGCCCTGGATTCCATAGCTCCTGTTTGTGTTCACCCACTCACCATTCGTCCAAGGTCCCCATGGTTTGATGGGACCTTGAAGGATTTGAGGAGTGTGGGCAGAAGGCTAGAGAGGGTCTGGCAGAAATCGTGCCTGGAGTTTGACAGACTTAGGTTGATGGACCATTATATGGCCTCTCAATCAGCAATCACCAGTAAGAAGGTAGAATTTCTGTCCAGGGAGATTGCTGCTGCTGCACAGAACTAACCTGTTTAGCTCTTCTGGACTGTGGACAGAATGTGCAGTACAATCTGTCTCCAGTCCAGCAGAGCCTTTTCACAAGAGAAGTGTGATGAGTTTGCTAAGTTAAGGTTGCCACTATCAGGTTGGGGATCTGTCCAGCCCCCTCTAGTGGGTATTGTGGAGGTTGGCAGGAGGTGGCGGGTACTCATTTCGCCTGGTCTGACTTCAGCCGACTGTAAATCCTAGACATTGTAAAGATCATCCAGACTTTGCTGCCAACCCGCTGTAGTTTGGATCTGGGCCCTACACCCCTTCTTGTAGGGTGCGTAAATGAAATCTGCCCAGTCTTAGCCTAGATGGGCTGGAGGTCTTTGGAGAGTGGGGTCTTTCTGGATCCCCTTAAGGAGCATTTGTTTGACCCCTCCTTAAAAAGCCCTCCCTTGACCCAGATTGTCTGGCTAACTACAGACCTGTCTCAAACCTACCCATTGTGGGAAAGTTTATTGAGAAGGTGGTTGCGCTGTAGCTGGATGACCATTTGTCCAGCTACGATGTCTATGATTCTTTCCAGTCAGGATTTAGGAGTAGGCATAGTACCGAGATGGCCCTTGTCTGGGTGCTAAATGACCTTCTAATAGCGAGGGATCAGAGGATTCATTCCATCTTGGTCCTCCTTGATCTCTCCACAACGTTTGATACTGTGGACCATGGTGTGCTATTGGAGCAGCTTTGGTTAATCTGTGTACTATCTGGGGGGGTCCTCAGATGGTTTTGATCTTTCCTTGAGGGTAGGACCCAGAGAGTGGTGTCTGGGATTTATTCCTCAGGCCTTTCTCTCCCTATCCTGCAGGGTACCACAGGGTTCCATTTTGGAGCCCATGTTGTTCGCAGTGTATATGCTGCTATTGGGAGAGATCTTTAGGCAGTACAGTCTCAGTTTTTACTGCTATGCAGATGATACTCAACTGTGTATGTCCTGTGTGCCTGGACAAGATGTGATTATTTTGGTATTTAACAACTGTCTGTCTGAGATCCAGGATTGGATGAGTGCCAGTTGGCTGCGGTTCAACCCGGATAAAATTGAAGTGCTGGTCATGGGCCCAGATTGATGGGAGATGGGTTTGTTGGCTGGACAGCCATCTGGGCTTTAGCTCGTGGATACTCAGCTGATCAACTTAGATCAGGTGCGGAACCTGGACATTATTATGATGGCCTGACCCTTAAATCATAGGTGTTGACCATTGTCAAATCCTCTTTTTACCGTCTAAGGAATATTGCCTGGGTGAAGCATCTGGTTCCTCCCAATGATCTTCCAACTCTGGGGCATGCCTTCATAACCTCCCGCCTTGACTACTGTAATGCCCTTTACCTAGGGCTACTGGGGGTTGATATCAGTTGCTTGCAGCTAGTGCAGAATGCGGCAACCAGGTTGCTGACTGGTACCTCTAGGGCCAGTCATATAATACCTGTGCTCCACGGACTGCACTGGCTGCCAGTACAGTGGTGGATCACCTTCAAGGTCGGGTTGCTGACCTACAAAGCCCTACATGATCAGGGATCCCATTACTTGCAAAATCTTCTTTGCCCCTACCACCGTCTCCGGCCTCTCCAATCCACCGATGAGGGATTGCTAAAGATTCCCAGGGTTTGTTTGAAATCATCAGGGGCCCGGTCTTTTGCTTTTGTGGCCCTGATCCTGTAGAATTCTCTACCTCATCATATACTAGAGTGTCTGCCCATCCAGAGTTTCAAAATAGTGCTGAAAACACATCTATTTAGCCTAGCCTATCCTGATTTTGGTTGAAACTGATTGCTAGCTCACTATATTTATATTTATTCTTGCTGCCTGTGATTTGATTTTATATTTATATTTATCTAATGTTTTAATTTTATTTTGATAGTGTGATGGTTTTAAATTATGATGTTTGTTCCATTTTATTGTACAAGTGCCTTGGTTTCAGAAAGGTGCTTTTTATAAGTAAAGGATCAATCAATCAATCAATTAATCAATCAATGACACATCTCAGCTGAACTATTTATTTCATTTGTATTAACCAGGTAGAGTGCACTAGATAAGTGTTTGCCTATTTTCAGGCACGACCTGTACTGGGTAAATACATTTAAAAAAATGGATAAAAGCACAAGACTATCTTTAAATTAATGTTCCTTTACTAATGAAAAAAAAAACCAGAATAATTTCACCACAAAACTTGAAAGCAAACACTGGGGCACTGGCCAGTATGTTTTTCCTTTTGTTTGGCCTCTACACTCAGGCACAAATGCCATCCAGAACATTTGGAGAATTGAGCCTCAGGGTTGCCTGGTGGCAGCATTAAATGTGCTTCCACTCCGCAGACCAGCTGATAGGAACTGCATTCTCAGCAGGAAAAAGCAACAGATCCTGATCCTCCCAAAGGAAAAATACCCTGCTACACAAGGCATTGGTGCAAATGAGATATAGAAAAATTAATTATACAAGGTATAGGATTGCAACACCTGCCCCAAGGAACTGCTGTGTCTTTAGTCACCTCCACAAATGATCAAGTTCTGAGCATATAATAAAAACATTGACTTGCTTATTATCCAGTCAAACTACTAAAACAAGATACCCCACAGATACTGTAGATATATTTATGTATGAAATTAAATAACAGCTTAATGTCTTCAATAATATTAAAAATTAAGAAACCTTGGGTGTAATTTTGCTGATAACAACTATTCACAGAATTAAAGTACATCAAAAGTAATGGTCATCGTCAGGTTAGATGCTACCCACTGAATTAAGACTGTGATGCCACCTATATGCATTTGCTACAGCTCATGTGGACCTAAACTTAAAGCAGCAGAACATGTTATGGTGAAAATTTTAACCTATAATTTTTCATTCTATTTGTTAGTGCCTTCATTCTCCTGTCTTGTAAGACATCATTTTATCTCTGTTTTAGTCTGCTTTAGTACTTCTTTATTACATAAAAAAAACAAGTGTCCATTTCCATATACTGTAGCTCTTCAGAGGTTTTTATCATTATTCACCACTGTGTTTGGGTTCCAGGTGATAATATCGCCCTTAAAATAAAGCTGGACTAAATAAAGCAGGCAAATCATCTTGGGAAACAACATCGCCCAGCAATTATATCGTGGAACAAAATACAATGGGCCACCAGCCTGCGGTTTGTCCAAGACACCACAGTGCCCCCACAGTCACGGGAGGAGGAAGCGGACGCACAGAAAGACCAACAATGCGGGCACAGTGGGAACACTCAGGTACCAATGCAGCTGGTCCCTGTGCCAGCACCTCCCAAGTGTAAATGCCTGCAGTGCTTCTGCATCCCCCCTGCAACCACCTCGCTGGCCCCCAACAAAGTCACATACAGCCACCAACCAATGGTCAGCCACACAGCATGGCTCCTTGCATTTCTCTCCCCCCCCGTCAGCTGACCCAGCCCACCAGGACATCATCGGGCTACTGGCTGCCACAATTAGATCATGTATGAGCTGCCACACATACCTGATTCCCATATGTGGGCCAGGGCGAATGCATCCCCAGGGTGGTGTGGTATCCTGCAGAAGCCCCATGGCAGGTGGAATAGTAGCTGTGCATGGTGACAGAATGTGGCAACATGGATGGCGGCGCAGGTGCCACCATGCAAGAGTATGGACAGGCACAGTATTGCACTGCGAGGGGTGGTCATTTGTAGCCCGCTGCTCCTGTAGCCTCCTCCTAGTCTGCACTGTTCTGTCATGCTCTCAGTTGTGGCAGCTTTGGTTTGCTATGCATTATTACTTTGCCCCACTTTCTTTTGCCCCAGCTTTATTTTGCCTGCAATATTTAGTTCAGTGATATAGTGTTCTACGATGTTAACACCTGGAACCCTGTTTTTGAGGACTCATTATCCCACAGAGATCAGAGAGTGTCTACTGTATCCTAGGTCACCTTAGTCATGTGACAAGTGATGTTAAATGATAGATGTGTAAAGTAGATGAACATAATGATGAAAACATGTGGGATAACTAGATTAAAAGGAACTCTTCTTGTTAATGATTTTAAACATTGAAAAGTGCTAACCCAGACTCAAATGGAGACAACAACGTTTTAAAACACTGGAGAACAAGGGCATGCTAAAACAGAAACAAATTATATGGGCTCAGTTACTTCTCAGTAACATGTCCTGCTGCTTTAAGTGTGGCAATTTAACACTGTTCTATAAATGGATATTAAAATACAGTGGAATTTGCTTTACATACAGTACCTTAATTTCTAGAAATAGAGACTACATTTCCATCAGTGTAGCCAAGTAAATGCCAAATCACTAAGAGAAAATGAAAACACATGTACTTTGAAACCAATCAGCTAGATGGATTTTTGAAATCTCATGTTGCAACTCTTTGTCTGACTTCATCCTCTGCATCCAGATTATCAGAGATGGAAATTAAATCACAGTGTGATACCTGGAGCTATGAATACTTATTCTAACTATTGTAAATAACCATGATAAAAACCTTGGCAAAGTTGATGGAACTCCTTATCATTTTAAAAATGTGGAAATTTGCTGTGCACCATCCTTCTAACTACTGATTCGAATTTTGTTTAACCCCTTGTCCCCAGCTAGATGGAGCAATGTGCTTGTGACCATAATAGCATGGTTCTGAATGAATGGTGACATATTTGCCTACAGTAAATCCTGATTTGCTAAGCTCAGTTGGCAGAGCTTCAGACAATTATATTTTTACTATAGGCAAATAATGCATCATTCTTTCATGCCATTACAGACACTTACAGGACACTGAACAGAGCAGACACTTTAAACTGGGGGCTTGTTTCCTTCTTTTACAGGTCTTCTAAAATGGATTATTGTGGGATGATATTGGAGGAGGGGGAGGTGGAGGCTTGGTGGGGTTGGTGATCAGAGTTTCATTAAACATCAGGGTCCGACCAGGTGGGAGAGGTGGAGGTTGTGATATTTGGTGCAGGGGTTGGGGAGCAAGCAGTAATACATGATTAAGATACAGCCAGCACCAGACTTTGCAGGAGTGGGAAGGAGGGGGGATTTGACTATGCAGAATGTGGCACTATAGGATAAAATGCATACAAGGGTAGAAGTGATGTGGGTGATAGAACAGTAGGTGGGGGATTATACATATTGTACAAGAGTTTTTTTATGTGATGAAGTGGCAGTTTTGCATAGATCCTTGTCAGCAAACTGCTACTTCACTACATGAAAACAGTGCAAAGTGGTACTTTGCAGCCAACCTTTCTGGTATAATGACGCTACACATAGTCTTCATATAGTGAAGTAGGCACTCCACTACATGAAGAACTATATGAAGTGCACTACACACTTTGCTAAGTCAGGAAACTTCAAAAAGTATTTTGCAAGGTGAAGTTTTCTAAATATGTACATTCTAGGTAGTAAAATCTGAGCAGAGAGTGGACAAATTCAACTTATTTTGCCTAGAAAAAGGAATGATGAGTGGATGTGATCACAGTTTCCCAAATACTAAAGGGGATAGATAACGTAGAGTACACAGAGATGTTTGAGATGTTTAGTGCTAACAAAATTAAAGACCATACTCTCAAACTAAAGTAGGGCAGAATAAGGGATAACATTAGGAAAGCATTACTTCACACAAATGGTGGTTAATATTTGGAATAACCTACCCATTGAGGATATGGAAACTAGCACTGTTCAGGTTTTTAAAGCTGAAATAGACAGATTCCTGAGGAAAATGGCATTGAGGGTCATACGGCATGAGCTGGGTAACATTCTGGCTGGCAAGTTTTGATCAGCTTAAAAACTCAAGATGGGTATAGTCACTGCCATGTGGCAGAATGAATGGAAGAAATGGACTCAAGTCACTCTTATAATCAGTATACTTTATTTCTGTGTTTTTATGTTAGGTTATACCAGCTAATAAAAGTTATCCTCATATTCTCATCAACAAGGACAGGAAAGAGTCATGAAAAGACTTGCTATAGTTCACTAATAAACATGTTTCTGCCATTAAAGAGCAAGACAAAAATTTAAAGAGGATCTGACTGCGATCTGCCCATCACAATTTGTAAGAAAAAGTCAGTACAAATTAGTAGACTATTGAGTGCATTAGTGGGCCATCAATAAAGATAGCTACTTCAGTTTAGTGCTCCTTGTACTGAGTGCCTTTATCCTGCAACATCCTGTTTTGTCTGTTGGTGTTTTTAGTCATCTGTAACTACTGCAGACATTCACAGAACCACCACCCAGAATCAGTATTTTGTGCCTATGTGTCCTTTGGACTTGCATAATAACACCTACATCGTTGACCTTTGGACAAGCCAGATCTCCTAAGATGGCTGCTTGTACCAAAACCAGTAACATGGCCAACCTAAAACAAATTGTCAAAGAAATGTTTTTGACATTGTTAAGCAAAATGAGAGATCTAAAACTGACACTTAGTATATGGTCCCTAATGTGTCAGAACCCCAAAAAAGAATGAATGAGGTGGAAACTCATGTCTCTGTGATGGAGGATGTGGGAGACAGCGTGGAGTCTAAAATTGAAAGAATGGGGGCAGCTGGTCTAATTGCTCTGGAATAGGGTAGCGGTCTTAGAGAGCTGGAATGACCAATATAACCTACAATTTATCAACTGACCAGAGCAAGCCAAAAACTGTGGCCTAGGCTCCTTATACAATGTATTGACAGCACATTTCCATAGCCAGTGACCCAGCCCTCTGGAGACTGAGTAGCCTTAGAGATCTTTCCTCTCGCAACCAAAACCAGTAGAATGTCTGATGTCACTCCTCTCCAAGTTCCACAGATTTCCAATTGAAGAGCATATCCTCAACTCACTGAGGAGTAGGGCATGTAGAAATGACAGGTCCAAACAACCATGATAGGCAACAACTTCACCCAGAAAGTGGTGTCCTGCTATAGAGTTTCGATTGATGTTTATTGGAAACTTCTGTCAATGGGGGTACAGGATTAAATGCAGTTTTCAGTCCACATTTACTGAAATGGAGTTGTCCAATTTTCATTTTCCTGCTGCGGCTGAAAACATCATATACAGATCTTGACTAGTTATTGGCAAACGGTTCCCAGTGCAGCACCAAGTCCCCCCAATGCAAATGTTATGGACACCGTGAAGGTACCACAAGGCCCCAAGGAACTTGCACATCAAACTAGTCCCATAGCTGTTATGATGTACTCAACTGTGAACAGTCTGCAACATGCCCCAAGAAGTAGGAGTAAGCGCCACATTATGTATCATCACTGAGAACACTGTGCATCCCTGCTGCCCTGAAAAAAGGGGACACAGATATAAGAGAGGTACCAGTGCCTCTTCAGACAGCTAGATGGGAGGGTGATTGCTTTGGGGCTTATCAGCTGACCCCTAGGCAAAACCACCACATCTCTGTCTGCAAGAGAAGAGGGCCACATCAATGACAAGGCAAGCAATTCGCCTCTCTCTCCTTCGTCATGTTTGTAGTGAAGACTTTCCTGCCACATGGGAGTTCACAGGTTGTGGAGGATCCTTCTTTTCCACTTGTAAACCCAAGTAGGATGATGTCCTTTTGGCTAGTTAGGACTGTTTTTTTGACACTTCTGAGGTCTAGAACTGTGCAGTATTTTGTCTTTGCATGCAAAGTTTTGTGAAGGGCTGAATTGTCTGTATTTGAGAAACTCTTGCTCACATAAACTGTAGCGGGACACAACACTAATCTCAACGAAGACGTGAAGCTCAGCTATCACTTCAGAGTGTCAAAGTCCCCTATTAATTAACAAATGTGTTAAAACTTAAAGCAATTTCCACATGTGCACCATATTCCTAGGAAGAGTATGTAAAAACAAGTCAGGGTTGCCTTTTAATCCATTTCTTACTTAATAATGGATTTTAAAACTGTGAAGCAACAGTCGAGCTTCCTGTCTTCACTGGTTTGATTGTTGTGACCAGCTATATGAAAGAAGGTGTTTTCTGAAATTAAGTCGTGGAACCACACCACTGTTTTAAAGTGTTCTTTCTGTTTTTACTTCGTCACAAAAAACATGCAAAGCACTTGAGAAAATGAGCAGAAACTTTAAATTATAGAATGGCTTCCTTCACAGGGAGCAATGTATCTATGAGGTAGTTTTTGTATTACTCACAGAGAAATATGTATATGTGAAAAACGATATGTTGCAGGAAAAATATTTTTTTGATGCAGAAAAATTTTCTCACAACAGCTGTAATGCACTTTTATTTCCCATGAGGTGTTCTGGGAGTTTTGAGAGGAGAAAGAAAGCAAAGAGGATTGGAGACATCGTATTTTTTTTTTTTTTGCAATAAAGCTTTTTCTACTGCAGTCCAGGATGGAGGCTATTAGCTGTGTCTCCATTCTCCCAAAAGGCATCTGTCTCTCCTACCAGTGGATCAGTCTCGCACAGACCTCCTCAATGGCAGGGCCAGGTATGAAATACAGACATTTCTGGCAGTCAAGTGATAGTGCGGACTGGAGAAAAGTGGCACAGCTTCACAAAGGCTGTCTCTTGTCTGGCTCATTTTCTGTTTTCTTCCAGTACCCCTGTCATGGCAGTGCATACACCACATGCATGTGGAGGTAGGCAAGCACTATGGAACTGCTGCCCCTCCCTTCTGTGTCAATCATGCCTGCACTAGCACCAGGCCTCCACCCGGTTGCTATCAAAGACTGAGTTGGCATACTTCCCCTGACCGGGAGAACAGAGTAGTCCTTGGGTGCTCAATTATCTCCCTCCCCCGGCCATCTCCCAGCAACTCAGGTCATCCCCCATGTGGCAGGCAGTAGCTGTTCCAATGAGCCACTGGGCTGGCTTGGACTGCAGCCATCTTAAAAGCAAGACATGTAGTTGTAGCCATCATGTCGTAATGTCTGCAAAAAGGATGAGCTAGGGGAGAAAGTATACTTGGCTTTTAAAAAGAAAGTAAAATTAATTAATGTGCTTAAGCAGGTGCATCTTGAAGAAAAAAATCCACATGGAAAAGAATTTCCAGAAAGGAGGATTAGCATTTTGGAGTGAAGTTATCAGTCACTGAAATATAGTAAAGATTTGCCAGGATGACCTATGCCAGTGCCAGCCATATGACCTAGTTAAACTCTAGGCTAAAAGTTTATACCCCAGAACTCCAGAAAGAATGAGAGGAGGAATCTGATCCTTCATAAGAGTCAGTTAAAACTGACAAGGTTGTTGACATGAAAACATGTTTTTAGTTTGTTTTCTGTGCTATATGAATTGTAAAATGTAAGCAATAAGCCATTATGAGGTATGCATTTGTGCAGAATTAAGACATGGTCTGGCAGCCAGGTGTGTTTTGAGACACAGCACTGAATGCATAGAGTCCTGCAAAACAAATGGATGATGTATTAATTCATGAGAAAGCATGTGCCTTCATGGCTCATTTTAATCATAAAATGTGTAACATGGATCATTTAAAAAATTAGACGCATGAGGAGCGATGCTAACTGTTCCAGCTACAACTGCATCTTGATGCAGCTGCTATGAAAGACCATTTATAATCCTGAAACATTTTCTGTCCCAGCAATCAAGCATACTTCAGTGGATGGCTTCATTGCAGGTATCAAGCACTGGACACCATCAACTGCTGCATTCTGGAGCTGTTTTTAAGATAACATATAATCCTGCAATAATTTCTCTCAGTGAAGTTTGCCACTAAACCCACAAAGGTTTATTAACAGAATATCTCACAACATGCAACATAAACTGTGCTTCTCTAATTAGAGGAATATTCACCAATATGGTGTGTGTAAGGTTCTCCTACTCTGCACCTAAGCTTTAAAATACAGTAGCTGCAGCACAGGAACATTCTGAGAGTCATTTGCAGTTTAAGTTCAGGATGAGAAGACACTTAATACCATAATGCCATAGTAGTAACTGTCCTGTGCCACCTGGTACTTAATCTGTGCTGCATTTGTGTAATTGTACTGTGTTGTTGTATAAACTGTTTACTTGCCTCACTGCGATTTTACATTGTATTGTGCTGCTGTATAATTGTGCTATATAATTGCATACCCTGATCATTTTTCAGTAATGAATTAATTCACTGGAATCCTTTTCTTTATAATAAATACACAAAATCTATGTTGAGGGAGTGCTTCCTGAAGGCTGGTGCATGAAGTAGCTCTGTACTGAAGTTAAAACTCAGCCTACAATAACTGTTAATGAGTTTAATTCATTCAGTTTTCCATATAATGTGAAGTCCTTTTGAATTCAACAATGCATAATGAAGTCCTTTTATATTCAAGTACTTAGAGCTCCCTTAATGGATTTCTTACCTAAAGTTTTAAGACCAACTTGACTCTTCTTCAGAAACAATTAGGGCTGTAAATTAGAACAGAAAAAAGATTTAAACAAACTGAATATATAATTTTCATATTTTAATTCATAATTTCAAATTAAATTGTAATTTTTGTACTTTCTCTGCATCGTGCAGGGGGAACATACCAGTTATTATAGTATCAAAATCTCTTTTAAAGGGACACATTCATGCCCAGACCTTATGCCCACTAAAAGCTCTTTCAAACGAGTTATTGGGCTCATCTGTAGCTGGAAGCACCCCAGAGATACAGATGACTGAGTCTGTTCGGTATTAGTACTACATTACAGCCATTTTTAGAACATTGTGATGTCACTGACGAACAAGCTGTTCCTAACTGCATTGACTTAAGCACAGCTTGTTTGTCACTAACATCACAAGATTCTAAAAGTGGCTGTGATGTAGTATTAATACTGAATACTCAGTCATCTGTATCTCTGGGGTCCTTCCAGCTACAGATGAGCCCAATACCTCACTGGAAAGAGCTTTGCATGGGCTTTCAGACTATGATGCCCACTGGGCATGAATGTGTTCCATTAATGCTTTCAGCTTTTTAGATTCTCATATGTTGTATCATTTTATGTACCTCAGTTCTGGGGTTCCAGAACACTACTACAACTAAGTAAAAAGGAGGGGGTTATTCAACTTGTTTTTCTTGAGACTTCTGAAAATATATGCTTATCTTGAGACCATCTCAATTCTTTTACCATTTAACTCAGTTTTAGACCCTTTCAGTCAATGGAATTTCCATGTTTTATGTTTCTGAAATTAAAGTTGAAAACACAGTCTTAACCTTTCCCTCTTATTAGATGACAGTCAAATAATATGAACAGGGGATATAATGCTAAATGAAATAAATACTTTTTAGCTCACCCTCTCACTTTAAAAATTCATCTGATTCCCAGTCCATTCATTTACAGTATTTTCAAGGGTCAATTCAATATCCAAATAAAGTTTAAAGAGTGGTCCCATCAACCATTATCCTGAACGTTGACTTGGTGTGCTTCTTGCTTGACAGTGCAAGAACAGAAGGGGCAGAGCCATGGGTTATCATATTGATGATGAGACAGTTTTATTGCGTCACACCCTGATGCATTTCTGTGGCTTGGTCACCATGAAAAACCACACCAATTCCCACTGGAAGTTGTACCTGAAAAGAGTTTGTGTGGTCCCCCTTCTGTAGGGGTCAAATTCTGGAGACAGACTATCATTCAATGGCATCAAAGCAGACCTGCATCATTTTAAAACAACTTGGGTATTATGTTTCTGCATGCAGAAAATGAGTGGAACACCTGATCATTAAAAGTATGGAAAAGAGACGTGGGGGTGGGAGAGTTTTAGCAGCCAATTATAATACTATTTCTGTGAAAAGGTGGGAAGAACTTTTTCAGAATCATTCAACTATTTCTTGTCTTAGTGGATTCTAGGTAAAATTCAGAATATTATTGGGTTTCTAGCAACAAGTCAACAGTCCCAGTGGGGGGCAGATCCTATAATAAAGCTTATGATGGTCTTTAATAGAAAGCAATATGAAGAATAATATACATATACAGTATGCTTTTAATCATGTGATTAGTTATGGTCTGCTCTAGAAATGTTATGTATTTAAAATATATCATATATATGTATATATTCTGGTGTTTAAACATTAAAATTCTACTAAATAAATTATTTAAACAAATCCTGCTGATCAAGCATCATTCATCAAAACTATCTCAGTACAATAATACAAAAAAAAAAATATATAATATGTGTCTATATTGCTACATTTCCAATACTACTTGATTGTGAGATTCCTGACACCAAAAGGTACATCTTTTAGATCTCTTATCTCTCTACTTTGGGCTGCCCATGACTGAAACAAATAAGATCCCCTATAGGAAGGCTGGCTCCCTCTCCCTGGGCTGAAATACAGGTATGGCACACTGATGAGTCCAAATAAGGATGAAACACATGTCTGTGTCTGCTGTTTTCAACCTTTGCTGATTGTACTGTGAGGCCTTTTGGCACCATGCAATTCTGCTTAAAGTTGAGACAGTCCAAATTAATTCATGGGTATTTGCATATGCTTCTCATGATGCTTTG
The DNA here is from genome assembly GCA_016271365.2 of Neoceratodus forsteri. Lineage (NCBI taxonomy): Eukaryota > Metazoa > Chordata > Ceratodontiformes > Ceratodontidae > Neoceratodus > Neoceratodus forsteri. The sequence goes on along the minus strand of CM028130.1, from coordinate 1,374,359,682 downwards.
CATTATTGGGCTATGTGCAATTTGTGTTATCTTTTTAGATCATATGCATAAATGCAAATCATATCAGTGACATGGACAAATCATTTGTTTTTCATATACAGATTCAGTCAGCATACCATATTATGTCATTTAGGTTATTGAAAAGTTGTCTTTATCAAATTTTCATTCAGACTGTATCTACTTTTGGTTGTAATCAGTGTAAATATCCACCAGGCTTCATGTCTGAGCAAAAATTTTTCCCAGTCCCCCCTGTCCTGGGTTTGCTATCCCTTTCTATACCAATACATTTTTTTAAAAACGAGACTTGTTGCTTATTCTTGCAGATGTTACTTTTATGTTCACATATTCTTGTTTTAAGAGATCAGGATGTTTTCCATTTATAGTATTCATTTCAGAAAACATTGTTAATGGACTAGTTCGGTGTAATTGACAAAATTAGCGAAATATGTTGTTTGGATTCCCAACGTAACAACCCATCCCCACCCTGCAGGCCACAACAGGAAAAAACCCAAGGCACAGCCGACACCTGATTTGCAAAGATGAAGAATAGGTGAAACCATAATGTTTTTCCTTATTGCTGCCTGATGGGTTGGGATGGGGTGTTAGGGTTGGGAATCCTAACACCACATTTCCCTTCTTTTGTTGCTTTAACCCTAACTAGTGCATTAACAAAGTTTTTTTGCAATGAATTTCCTTACTTTTTAAGGTAGTATAAGCTTATCTTCATTTGCTCCTCAATGTGTATTTTTTTTGGGGGGGGGAGTGCAATATGTGATATTATTATAGTGCTCCTTAGGACCTTTGTTTTGATATACAAATTGGCCCCTAAGTCCAAATATTGAGGGAGTTATGGCTTGTTGAAGTTCCAGTGTTATCCTATGGGAATTTGCATTTTTTCTTTTATGTTTTGCTTTTTTTACATTGTCCTAAATATTTAACGGGGGTAAGTGTTATTCTTGTAGTACCCATTAAGACCTTGGTTTTGATATATAGATTGTCTCTTAAAAATCCCAATGTTATCCTATGGGAATTTACATTTATTTTTTATGCTTTTCAATATTGCCCCTCAATGTTTAGGGGGGAAATATGTGTTATTCCTGTAGTACTCATTAAGACCTTTGTATTGACATATAGACTGTTCTTAAGTCCAAATATTGAGGAAGTTATGATTTTTTTAAAGTTTCAAAGTTATCCAATGAGAAGTTGACATTTTTTATGCTTTTTGTCTTTTGGCCCTAAATGTGTGTGTTTGTTGTGGTGGGGGGTATGTTTTATTCTTGTATTAATCATTAAGTTTTGATATATAGGTTGTCCAATAGAAGTTCCAGTGTTATCCTGTGAGAATTAGCATTTTTTTATTTTCATGTAATTTTTAGGTCTGTGGGTGGAGCCTACCCGGGTCGTGCCTGAAAATAGTCACTTTCGTGTCTAGCGCACCTACCCGGTTATCAAAAAATAAATTAAAAAAAAATAATTGTCATTTTGAGATCGCTCAGTAGCTCTAAAAATGGCTGATCATGGAACCTTCTGTTGGACTTTTGGAAGTATCCTTCTGTAAGCCCAATGGAGCTTGAAACCCTCCACCGCTATCGGCCACTACGGAATAACAGTTGCACTATTTTGGCTGTTACTTCCACATTCCGGGGTGTGAACTGTGCATGCGTGACTCACATGCATAGGCAGTTCTGCTGGTGCTGTCATGTTGTGAATGGCAATATGCCATTCACCAGAACTGCGCATGAGCGAGTGCCAGGCATGCACAGTTGCATCACCACCGACAGCACCATCAACAAAGAAAACCATCTCACACCCTCCCATTGCTGCTGTTCTCCCCATTCTCTCTATTCCTGTTTCTGCACTGGCATTGGGGTTCACAATCCCCGTGTTAGCATTATGTACCCCCCACTCATGTGACACACTTGAAGCCCATCCCAGTGTGCCCAAATGTATCTTTTCCCCTGCCCCCTGCCAACATTGGGATGCCCAATCCCCATGTCGGCATTATGTACCCACCACCCAATACTGATGTGGCACACTGGGAGCCCACCCCACTGTTCCCAACTGTCTGTTTTTTTCCCCATTTCCTGTAAATAAAGAAAATGATCCCCTGATGTGTATTTTTTTCTATAAAAAAGAAAATGGTCCCTAGTCATCACCCCAGTCCCCCTCCTCCATCCCCACCCTCCCACTGAGCACCCACATCCCAGCATCCACCCTCACCTCATACTTATCTCTGGAGGTCGGCACTGTCATCATCTCTGGACAGGGATACATCTGCACTATTCAAAGCTGAACTGCAAACTGAAGAATCAAAGGTAAGCATGCTATAATGCCATTCAATGGGGTTTTCAACTTATGCTGATAAATCAGCCATTTTTAGAATTTTGGGCCAGATTTTCAACATGGGATTCTTGGGACCCCACCTTGTGAAAACTTTCACAGTCATTTTGTTACTCGGTCCCGAAAGGAGATTTTGTGGTCACTGAGTGGGATCACCTTTTGGGACTGATTCATGAAATGACAGTGGCACTGTTCATGAGGTGGGGTCCCAAACAGTCCATGTAGCAAATCTGGTGAAAAAATTCCAAAAATGACTGCGTTACTAGCGTGTGTTGTGCAGTTTCTACGCACGCTCCTAACTTTGCTAATTTTTAATATTTTCACTATACATTTTCAACATTGCCATTTTTGCACACCTCCTTTTTAACAGTATATCTGTCATTCATCATATCCTGCCTGAACTGTGTTTTCACACCTGTGGCACAGAATGTCACAGTCACTCTGCGAAATCACCTTTCAGGACAAGTGAACAAAGTGACACTGGCACTCTTCATGAGGAGGGGTCCCAAAAAGGCCATGTTGAAAATTCAGTGCAACACCTCCCAAAAATGTCAAAGTTACACCCGGGCGTTCAATAATTTCTATGCACACATGTAGCTTTGCCCACTTGGCAGCTTGTCACAGCCCAATCGTCTCTGGCCAGAGCTTATTTATATTGCTTCTAAATGTTTGGGGGGGTATGTGTTATTATTGTAGTACTCATTGTGACCTTTGTTTTGATTTATAAATTGTTCCTTAAGTCCAAACACTGAGAGAGTTATGGCTTGTTGAAGTTCAAATGTGTAAAAAAAAAAAGTCTGAAATCTTTTTTTCATATGAAGGAATCCTTTTTTGTATCAAATGAAAACCCATACAAAAAAGGATGCTTTCCTGCGAAAAAAGAATCAAGAAAAAGACAAAGTCCAAATTCTATTTTTGTATGAGGGCATCAGTTTTTGTACAAATTAAAAAAAAAAAACATATGAAAAAGGATTCCTTAATATTAATAAAGAATCAGGGAAAAAATCTAGTCCAAAATCTTTTTTCAGATGAGGACATCCTTTAATGTATGAAGGAAAAAAAGCATACCAAAAAGGATCCCTTCATATGAAAAAAGAATTGGGACTTAGTTTTTTTTCTAGATTCTTTTTTCATATGAAGGGATCCTTTTTACTGGGTATTACTTGTTTTTTTTTTTTTTTAAGACAAAGTAGGCAAAGGCCCATTTAATTGTGTTCCACTCTTAGTGGGTTTATTGTCTATACACATTCTTGAGCATGAATATGTCAAGCTGTTTTTAAAGGTTACCAGGTTTGGAGAATAAACTTAATAGCAGGGGTGTGAGTTCCAAATTCTAGCTGTTCCTATGGTATAAAAATTATTGCGTTTGACTGTTTACCCTGTGGACTATCAATGGTTTATTATGGGATCTAAGGTTATTTGTCCCATTATTAAATTTTATACCACATTGTGACATTAAGTTTCAGTTTTGTAAGATTTTATAAAGGAGCAATAAGGAGGAGATCACGTGATGTGTTACCTGTGAAGGACGTGAGGCTCTCCCGCTCCCATCTCGATCAAATATATAACTTTTAAATAGCTGGTACAAAGAAAATGTTTTGACCTATTTCAACTCTGCAGCTTAGAGTAACATCAAGCAGCTTTCTGAACTAAAAAACAACAACCTGATAACCCAGCAAAGTGGTCCAAATGGAGGCCGAAATGAGACAGCTCTCCCAGTGCACACTCCTCCACAAACACCAGACAAGAATACGAAGCGGCCTAAGAATAAACCTGCTACAGATGGCAAGAGTCCTCAACCTGCCACCACTACTGCACCACTCTCAGAAGAAACATTTTTGACAGAGCTGGCACCAGTAAAATCTGCCCTAGCAGACTTCACATCAGAGCTTAAAGCACTGTGGGAGGAATTGAAGGATACCAACCAGAAATTAACCAACATGTCTGCCAGTACTTCTTATATGGAGACCTGGTGAACCAAAGATGATCCTGAGCTAATTTCTCTTTGGTAAAAGCTTACCTGTATGGAAACAAAGATGGAAGACTTGGAATGCAGAAGTCATAGAAACAATCTGATTATTTTCAGCCTTCCAGAGGAAGCCAAAGGGTCTATGCCTGTGTTTGTTTGCTCAAAAACTGCTAGTGAAAATAGTGGGCCCTTCCCCACAGTCAGCCACCTATATTGCTGAGAGAGCACATAGGTCCCTGCTGTCTAAACCTCCCCGAGGAGCAAAACCACGGTCCTTCATACTGTGTCTGCTAAGCTATTTGGATAGGCAACACACCTTAAATAAAGTAAAAGAAATTCAAGACCTGAAATGGGAGGATTATAACCTTAGAATCACCCAGGACCTTCCCATAACTGTCCGCCAAAAAGGAGCTGAATATCATGCCTCCATCCCCCAATTAATTGCTGCGAGCATTAAGTTTCGAATGCTTTATCCAGCTCACCTTCTGGTTCTCTACCAAGGGTCATGGAAGTCCTTCAATAGTGCAGATCAAGCTAGTAAAGAGCTGCCCTCCATGTTTCCAGAACTAGTCTCCCAACACTGAAAAATATGGTGCTCTTATTACTTTCATATTACTTACAGGATCCTGAGTTTTATCTGACTTTTCCAGTTCTTCCAGGAGTTCAGTTGATGGCCCAGGTATCCTGAAGACTCCCGCCCAGAGTGGACTGTGCTTCTGAAGCAAAGCAAATATGCTTCTGGTGCTCAGAGCAGTGATGGTTTTGACTTGCTGGCTAGCGGCTGATTCGTATCCTTTAATTAGGGATGCCATGGGTTTTAAGCAAAATTCACTCACCACCTCTTACCTCTCAGCTTGATTGCCAACTAGCAAGGACACCTCGAACCTGTGCATATTCGCATGGCTTCAGCTCGATACTTTGAACGACCGAGAAGAAGTTTGTTCTGAACATAGTTCACAGAAGAATTTCTCCACTGTAGATGTGATCTCTTCTTTTCTTTTTATTATTATTTTGACAGTCTGTATATATGGACTTGCTCAGCATTTGGGAACCTTTAGACTAGCACTGACTTTACTGATTAGATGCATTCTATTTAAATTGTTCCTTTAACAGTATAAATTGGGCATGCTGTGTCCTGACCCATGTTATATAGATATCCTTCTCAAGCCTTAAAGGAAAAATAAGGTTGATAAAAACAGCCTCAATATCAGAGAGCTATAGGGCACCCTATTAAATAGGGTTCCCCCCCTTTTTTTCCCTTGTTTTCTCTCTTTTTTACATGTTTCTCGACTAGATTATAATTGGTAGATCTTTAGTGGCTGTTTGATATGGAATGTAACTGCTAATCATAGAAATTCAATTACCTAGCTTATTTTTCACCCTAGACTTTGTTGCTGTTTTACTCACTTAAGCAAATCATTACTCTTACTGTTTCATGCTTGGTATAGTCAGATTGTTGTTGTTAAGCATGTAGGATAATAAGCCGGCAGATACTTGCCTATTAACTACAAATACCATTTCTTTTCACTATAGGGATTGGGGGTGGGTGGGCTGATGACTATGTTACTGCACAGGAAACACTCACAAATTTGTTGTTGGGTTGGGAATCCCCGTTATTGTTAATCTATTACAACTCATTTATTCCTTAAAAAAAGTGTTTTATAATGTGGTATTCAGGGAAGGAGATTATGGGATCTAGTTGTTGGGAATACAAGGATTGTACAATTGGGGATAGGGAGGGGAGAAATAGTTGGTTTGGTTGGGAGAGGGAGGGAGGGGACTGCCACAGGTAAAGGGGATATTATATTAGTACAGTATATTTTGAACTGGATGTATACTCTCACCTCAAGGGTCTTATCCACCCATCTTTGAATTCAATAAGGCACCATTTAACATGTGCTTATGGAATATTAAAGGGGTTCAAACTCCTGCCAAAAGATTGAAGGTATTATTCCATCTGTGTAGCCTTCAAACAGATATAGCTTTCTTACAAGAGACGCACCTTCTACCCAATCAAACTCACTATCTACATAGAAATTGGGTGGGTCAAGTATTCGGCTCAGATCTGAATTCCAGCAAAAGGGGGGATTGCTATCCTCATAGTGAGTAGAATACCATTCCATCTTTTTCAAGAATTCTCTGACCCAGAAGGCTACTTTGTGATTTTGAGTGCCCTCCTGGGTCACTCAGAGATCATCCTAGGTTCCATTTATGGACCTAATACAGAAGACCCAGATTTTTTTCACAAACCTGATGGCATTATTAGCATCATGGACTTCACTCCCAATTATCCTTGTGGGTGACTGGAATCAAGTTTTATCTAACCACTTTGACAGATCTAGCCAACCCAGACAATTCTTATCAACACGACAAAAAGCTTTACATGAGTTAATGCACACTTTAGGTCTCACGGATCCTTGGAGACTATTGCACCCAGACAAAAAACCAAAAAGAATACTCATTCCATTTCCTCCCTCACCACTCATTTTCTCACATAGATTAATTTTGTGTGAGTGTAGATCACCTCACATGAGTCACTCTAGCCTTTAATTCTTCTAAAGTCTTCTCCAACCACCATATCGCCAACTTATACCTGGACCTCTCATCCAACTTCCAGAAAGACAGAATCTGGAAACTTAATAATCAAATTCTAAAATCAGAAGAACACCTAAACATTTGCAAACATTTATTACTAATTTCACAGAATACAATTCCCCTTCCATGAACAAACTGGACATTCTATGGAGCTCATTGAAATGTGCCTTAAGGGGTGAAATAATTTGTTTAGCTTCCAAACGTAAATAACAAAGAAATGTGTCTCTCTCTTCTTTGTTCAACCAAATCACAGAGGCCGGATCAAACTTGTCCCTGTCTTCCTCCACAGGTGATTGGGAAAAAGCAGAATCCCTCTGTTCCCAATATAACCAGTTATTCACTGAAAAATCTGAGTTCCTCATGTTATGCTCCAAAATATCCTACTTTGATCATGGCAAAAGAGCTGGGAAACTTTTAGCCCTTTGTCTATGTAACGAGTCTACTGATAGAATTGTTGCCTCTATTTTCTCATCCTCAAGTAATCTTCTCACCTCTCCTAAAGATATAGTTGAGGCTTTCAAAGATTATTATAATCATCAATACACACCTATCATCTCTTCACTCTCACCACAAACACTGGATGCCTTTATTAGTGATATCAACCTTCCTGTCTTATCTGATCTCCAAATTGACAGTTTAAATGCCCCTATTACCCTAATGGAAGTGTTTGAAGCTATCAACTCCCTCCCATTGGAAAAAGCACCTGGCCCAGATGGCTTTTCCACCAACTTTTACAAATCATTTAAAGACATAATTGCACCCATGCTCCTGAATACCTTCAATTATCTTTTCAAAGAAGGTATCTCAGTTTTCTCTCTAATCCATGCCACCATAGTGGTTCTTCCCAAACCAGGGTAAGATCCTCTTCTCATCCCTAAGTATAGACCCATATGCTTAATTAATGTAGATTTAAAAATTCTAGCCAAAATATTGGCTTCGAGACTAAGTGGTGTCTGGGATTTACTAATTACTGAAGGACAAGTTGGGTTCATTAAGGGTCGCCTTTCATCTGACCATCTTAGGAAAATAGCCTGTCTCTTTTCTATATCTAAAGACTCTCCCACATCTGCAGCTTTGGTTTCTTTAGATGCTGAAAAGGCCTTTGGCAGGGTTTCCTGGGATTATCTTTTCATGTTACTCCCCAAGTATCATATCCTCAAAGAATTTGTAAAATATATCAAAATCCTCTATTCATCCCACTCTGCATGTGTCCAGTGTAATGGTATACTTTCTACACCCTACACCAAGGAATATGACAGGGCTGCCCCCTCTCACCCTACCTAATTAATCTTTTCCTAGAACTCCTTATTAGAAAATTAAATGCATCTCCACTCATCAGAGATATTACAATAGGTGACGCAGACTATAAAGTCTCCGCTTATGCGGATGATATTCTGCTACACATATCCTCTCCTGCACAGTCTCTTCCTGCTGCTTTTCAAATAATTTCTCAATTTGGTGTCATCTCAAATTATAAACAAAACTGAGACAAAACAGAAATTTTCCCTCTCAACATGTACACCCTGAGAACCAAAGTAGAAAATGTGGGTCTTTAATGGCATACTGACAAATTAAAATACCTTGGCATTAATCTCCATCCCTCCCCCCCCAAAAAAATATGAAAAAACTTAACCTTGATAATATCTTAAATACTTTAAAAGAAGACACTATGTGATGGTCACATCTACCCCTGACCCTGTGGGGCCATATGAGTATTACTAAAATGAATATCCTACCCCAAATAGTATACCCTCTACAGATGTATAATTGAGCTCTTCCATTTTCATGGTTTTCCCACTTGCACAAGATTATTCACTCCTTCTTATGGACTAGGAAAAAATCCAGACGTAGTTACACAAAACTTACCCATTCAAAAGCCGATGGCGGCCTACAAGCATCCAATTTCTATTTATATTATTTAACTATACACCTAACAAGAATTATATTCTGGCTTCCTCCCACTAGCACCACCTTTGTCTCTCCTTACTGTATCCTGTGGATCAAAATTGAACAAACCTTATGCACTACACATAGCATGCATCCTAAAGCTCTCCATTTTATATTTAGAAAGAACCTTCCCAAGAAGCTGAAAGACTCACCATTAGGTTTCATGCTCCAAACACAACATCAATTCAACACTTTCATCAAGATAGATGGATACAGAGACACAAATCAACCTATCTTCCAGAACCCCGACTTTCTAATATTGGGCAAGGTCCTAAAACCTAACTTTTTTGGGCCCAACATGGGAGTTGTGAAAATAGCTGATTTGGTCAGCACCACAACTTGAGACCATTTTGAGAAGCCTGCTTTCAGTTTAAGTGGTCCCCCACCCATGTCTTTAAATATCTGCAAATATCCCACATGTTGATGAAACACTTTGGCACAGGACCGTGGTCCAACTCACTTTCATCCACTCTTGCTCTCCGTACATCAGCTCTCTTCTGTCATCCCATTTAATAACATATGCATATAAATTCCTAATAACTACAATCTCTGGTTTGGAAGGTCAGAGATGTTATTGGTGGGACCAGACCCTAATGCCGACTACCCCTCACAGGCCTCGGCCAAGAATCTGGACACACCTATATAGATATATTAAATGGGATAGATACAGATATATGCAATTTCAGATTAACCACAATTTGTATTACACCCCTGTTAAACTCCATCAAATGGGTTCTAGGAACTCTAATCAGTGCAAGAAGTGTCAAAAAGCTCCAGGTGACCTACTGCATATGCTATGGGCTTGTGAAAAAATCTCTCCATTGTGGAACCTTAGCCAGTCCCATCTAGACCCTCTACTAAATATGTCAGACAAATTCACTGCCGAGATTTGTATTTTAGGATACTACACGAACCTTTAGGGACATACTCAAAGAGCGCATATGGCCTTAATCTCAGCTTGTGCTAAAAAAGTAATTCTCAGGCACTGGTTAGACCTGTGTACACCCAGCCAAATAGAATGGTATAAGGAGATCATGTTTGCTTTACATGCCAAACACATCATTGCTAGTATAACCAATAACCTTAGAAAATATAGACAAATTTGGGACCCACTCTTTAGTCTCCTGCAGATCCACTCTAATTCTGAAAACCATCAGAGCTAGTGACCTTTCCTTGAATCTCTTTGATATGGAGACATTTGTGATTATTATCTTGAATCATCATAGTTTCATTCCATAGTAGCAGTGTGGGTGGGTCGGGGGCGGTTGGCGGGGGGGGGGTACACACATTTGCTTTGTATGCTATTTCTCAAAACCATCTTGTGCTATGTAAACAATTGCTATCTTCATGTACATGTTTCACACTAGCAGTTTACTGTAACAATCACAGTAAGCTATCTGTACACAGTGTTTGTAAAAACTTCAATAAAGCTTATTTAAAGAAAAAAATGAAGTAACAAATCTCCTCATTTTTGTCTAGTCTCTAAGGTGAATAAATTTTAGTTTTTTTTATCCCATCCTGATATTCAAGAGATTTTAGGCCCTTGATTGACCTGATACCGTTCCTGTTTTTTCTATATGGTTTATATCACACTTTAAGTATGGGTTCCATATATCTATATAGCCTTATCTAACCACTGCTAGGAAAGGCTTGCACCACTCCTGGAATCAAGATGGGGTGATTTAAGTTTGCCTGTTCCCACTCTCACTTCTGGCCTATGTCACCACTTACTGGGATCATCATTTACAGAGTAGCTTTCTCTCCAATAAGAAACGGTCGAATAAAATCTCCATCAAACAGCTACGCTGGTGCACTCTGAAACTTTTGCTTCTACTACTACTTCTGTCTAGCAATATTCACCCTAACCCTGGCCCCACAATCCCAAGCTCTGACCTCTAGCAGAGTCACTCTGGGGGACTCATCTTTGCAATGATTAACATCTGTAGCCTTCTACCCAAACTTGATGCCCTAAAATTATTTGCCCACCAACACAACCCTGATGTTCTTGTGATTGTTGAAACCTGGCTCACTCCAAAAATACCTGACAGTGCAATTACCCTGCCAGGATATAACATATTTAGAATTGACAGGACCACTAAAAGAGGTAGTGGATGTGCTGTTTACCTCAAAGACTCTCTCCTGGGGCACCGTGTTCAATCCCTCACCTCAGTCTCTACCACCCAGATACTACCCATCTGAATTCTACTCAGGGTTCAAAACAAGGCACTGACTATTGCTGCTGTCTACATCCCTCCCAAGGATCAAGGCAAAGGTCTCAACTCCAACCTTGACCTTGTCCGTTCCCAACCACCAGGCACCGAGATAATCCTAATGGGTGATTTTAACATAAATTGGTTAGGATCAGATACAGATGGCTACAAGGAAGCCATCTCAGCTGCCAACCTCACTCAGCTGGTCATCTCCCCCACTAGACTCAACTATAAGACCGGGACAAGCACCCTCCAAGACTGGATACTGAACAGCCACCCATCCCACAACTCAAAAGTCTCTGTTCTCCCAGGCACACTAAGTGACCACTCCAGAGTCGCATGTGAATGGTCTAACAAATTCAGCCCACCACCACCTAAACTAATAGACAGCAGATTCCTTCCTTATGGTCAATTGAAGCACCTCAAATTACTCCTTAGACAACAAGACTGTTCACCGATCTTCCATGCATCAGTTGTCAACTCTGTGCTTGACTTCTTCATCAGCTCCTTTAATGCTGCCTGTGACGTTTACACCCCCTTCAAAAAGAGGAGAGTAAAAGGCCTTAGCAATCCATGGCTTACTGCTGATCTCCTTACATTGCTAAAAGCTAGGGACCACCTCTGGTTTCAGGTCAGGGCCACTGGCAGGCAAGTAGATATACAAAACCACAAATGTGCCCAAAATGACTGCACCAAAGAAATATGCCTGAAGAAAAGTAACTATTACAAAGATGCCCTCACAAACACCTGGGGAAAGGGGAAGTCCTTCTGGAATAATCTCAAGGAAGTTACAGGAATACTGCCCAAAACATCACCTTCAATGTTGGACGTGGATGGGACTATAACTCTTGACCCTTCCACTATAACTAGCACGTTCAATAATGCATTCACTGACCTAAGTAGTGCTCTTCCTCCAGACTTCTTTGATGAAGACCTCACTCCTGCACCCTCCCCCACCCCTCCACCCCCTTTTTCAAGTCACCCCCCTTTTTGCTTCAGAGCAGTCAGGACACATGAAGTCCATTGATACATCTCTAAAGCAATTGCCAGCTCTAGAATAAGTGGTGACTCACTCAACTTCAAACTGCTGTCCCTTAATCTTGATGAAGAGCTATCTCCTCTAAACTGGATTTTCAACCTCTCCCTCACCCTTGGCCAGTTCTCTGACAGATGTAAATCTGTCACTGTGACACCAGTCCATAAGAGTGGGGATAAGGCACTTCATGGAAAGTATAGGCCTATATCCATACTACCCCCCAAAGCCATTGAACGTCTGGTATCTGACCAGCTAATGGAATATCTGGACAAGTACAACATCCTTTGTAAACAACAGCATGGCTTCAGAGAAGGCCACAGCACCACATCTGCCCTCCTTGAATTCACAGGAGCAATTCACAACTCCCTGGACAGTAATTACTTCACTGGCTTGGTCTTTGTAGACCTGACCAAGGCTTTTGGTACCATCCATCATCGAATACTCCTTGTAGAACTGCTAAAAGCTGGTCTCTCCCCTGAGTCTACAACTTGGTTTAAGAGCTACCTGGAAAACCATTCCCAAAGAGTGAAAATTGCTGGTGTCCTCTCAGATGCTAGACCAATAAACTCAGGAGTCCCCCAGGGATCCATTCTCGGGCCACTCCTCTTCAGCCTGTTTTTGAACAATCTTCCACAATCCTGTCCAGAACAAATCCTACTCTATGCTGACGATGCTGTCATTCACACCACTCAACAGGACCCCCACCTACTCCAAAAAAAGCTTCAAAAGGGTTTCACCTTCATTGAAACATGGTTTAGTAGTCAAAAGCTGGTTCTCAACTGTAAGAAAACAAAGTCAATGCTTTTCTGTGGCTCCCACAACAAACATAGGCTTCACACCCTTAATATTACAACCTGCCTTGGTGCTGTCCTCAAACAGGTTCACTCCTTTAAATATCTTGGGATCACCATAGACAACAACCTATCCTACAACATCCACATAGATAGCATCACCAAAGCTGCAAACACACACATATTGGTCTCCTCTACAGGCACAGGCAATGCCTTATCTCGGATGCCTTAAGGATAGCATTACAGAGCTTAGGGGTCTCTCTAATCGACTATGGTCTGATTATTTATGGCTCTTCAACTGACACAGCCCTCAGCCACTTATCCATGGCCCTAAACAAAGCTTGCCAACTCATCACAGGATCCCACCAACTCACCTATATGTGTGACTTCTATGCCCAAACAGGGTGGCTCTAGCTATCAAACCGTATCAAGTACCAAACTTGTCTAATGGCTAAGAAAATGATGCTGCATCTTGCTCCCCCCAGAGTCCAAAGTCTTCTCCATACAGCACACAACCCTTGCCTCACCAGAGCTTCAGAAAATGAAATGCTGCACATTCCTCAGTGCCACACCACACAGGGCCAAAGATCCTTTGCATACCAAGCTCCTAGCTGGATAACTGGATTCAACCAAGACATTACCTCTCTGCAAAAGCTAGGCCCATTCAAAGTCAACCTTCATCTCCACCCAGCTGCCTCTAGCTCCTGCGACTGTCCCTCATAATCTGATCTTCCTTTTAGCACTTCTAGTCCTACCCCCTCTTCCTCTTCCTCTTCCTACAGCCTACCCTCCCCTTCCCTCCTGTTTTTCCCCCTACCCCCAAGCACTTTTTTGAGGCCTGACAAATGCCCATGGCTCCACCACTCTTTTTGTGTCCATTCCAAGTCTCAGTTACCTCTGGCTACCCTGCCTCCTGGTACTCACTTTCCCTCAATGTAATGTATTTCAGCTGCTTAAAAATGTCTGTGCACCATTTCTGCATTGTTACTCAGCTCTATGTAATGTTTGTATTGTACCTCAATTGATGTGGAACCTTTGTAAAAAGGTACTTGTAATCAAAGACTCTAAATAAATAAATAAAAATATAGGTGATCCGTAGTTGAGATGGGGGATTACATAAGTCTTGTATAGTTTGACTGTACATGCATATTCCCTTGTTACAAAAGTTTTATATATTGAATGAAGTAGTCTATTAGTTACTTGTGTGATGATTCTACAATGAGTAGTCTGTGTTAATCCATATTCCGAGGTCCTTCTCTTTGTTAGATGTTTTCAGATTTTTTTCCATTTAATTTGTATTGAAACCTCTGATTTTTATGGCCAAAGTACAATACTGTACATCTGGATTCATTAAATGTCATCTTATTTGCTAGACCCCATTCTTCAATTTTTTTTAGATTTTGACATAATATGTTTGTCTAATGAATCGACCTCACCTCCTATTTTTGTGTCATCTGCAAATCTGGACACAATGCTACTTAGTCCTAGTCCCATGTCATTGATGTGCAGTCCAAGCAAAACAGGCCCAAGGACCAAGCCCAGCGGCACCCCCATTAGTAAAAGAAGTCTCATCAGACCATGACCCATTAATTCTAACTGATTGTTTATGGTCAGTTTGCCAGTTGTCTATCCATCTAATAATGTATTTGTTAATGCCCATAGAGACTATTTTGTTAGTCAACAAATCATGAGAGACAGTATCAAAGGCTTTTCCTATATCAAGAAGGACAACATCAACTGGTATACCTTTGTCTTAATGATCACTTATGTGCTCATAGAATGACACAAGATTAGTTACACAAGAGAGGCATTTTTGGGACCTATGTTGAGTCTTGTCCTGCAGCCCTTGCCTTATTATGTCTCTATCAATTTCTGTTTTAATTATTCTTTCTAAAAGCTTGCCCCAGACAGAGGTAAGGCTAATGGGCCTATAGTTACATTTAATCTGTCACCCTTTTTATGGATTGGGACAACTTCAGCCCATCTCCAACTCATGGGAACCTGACCTGTAGAAAGTGATTTATTAAGTACAGTAAGTGGGTATGCTATGACATTGGCTAAATGTTTTAGAATCAATGGGTTTGTATTGTCCAGACATTGGAAAGATGTGCTTTTTAAATTATTTATTTCATGTAGTACTTCTTTTATATTTATTATGTGTGGTGTTGTACCTTCTACAGCCAGCACTTGTTTATTATTTGATTTTTTTGTTAAAAACTGAGCTGAAATAATGGTTGAAGCACTGCACAATGGTTGTATTATCCATGGTTACTTCTTCATCCATACATATTGAGATGATTTTGTTAGTTGATTGCTTGTTACTATTGATATAAACATAGAAACTGTTATTGTCTTTTTTTAGATAACTTTAGTTTAAATCTCTTAAGTTTATTTTGTTCATCTTTGTACATTAGTTGATGTTTCTGAGTACAGTTCCTTTTATATCTTTTGAAGGCTTTATATTTCCTATGTATTTGTTTTTTGATTTTTCTATTAAACCATAATGGAATCAACCCTTTCTTATTATACTTTTTCCACCTGGGTACATAGCAGTCTATAGTGTTGTGAAGATAATATGTTATTCTTTCTCACATTTCCTCAGCCTCCAGTCCATTTAATATTGTGTCCCAGTTTATGCCCTCCAAGAATTGTAACATCTTGGGCCAATCAGTATTCCTATAGTCTGGGGTTTTTGTTGTATCCATCTCTTTTGTCCTTGCACATAACAGGATACATTCAGTCATAGTAAGGTCATTTGTTCCCAGATGCAGAATGACACAAGGATTTTTTATACAATCAGTGGCATTGGTTATTAGCAGATCTAAAGTATTTGGCCCCTTTGTAGGTTCTAACATCAACTGTTCACACCCACATGAGGTCCGGGTGTCCAAAAGATTTTTTTCAAATACATTATTGCCTTTCAATGAGGTCCAGTTTATGCCTGGAGCATTAAAGTACCCTGCTACATGTATGTCACCCATATCACAGGATGGTAATCTGTAGCATACACTGAGAATGATTTTAGGAGAGTTTACTAAATAAAGACTGAGCCCTAATATTTCAGTTTGGACATCATGTTGAATGTTTAGTGATGGTTTGCCACACTGAATGTTGTTAAATACATAGCAGCAAACTCCTTCCCCTCTTTTATTTATCCTATTTTTATAAAATAACTGGTACCCTGGAATGTTATTCAACCAGTTGCTAGTATCATCCCACCAAGTTTTGGTTACACAAGCTATATCAATTTTGTTAACATTTAGGTACATCTCAAATTCAGTTAACTTGGTGGGGTTAAAACTTCTAGCATTTATATTTAGAATAGTGCAGTTGATTGGTTTCCATCAGGTAATACTTTATTTTGATGAACCCTTGTCCCCCTTATTGATTAGTTTAACTTCTGAAAAATTATGTATTCAAAAGATTTCCCTAGTTTGCATGCCCCTGATTTACTTAAATGTAATCCATCCCTACAGAACAGTGTGTTATTGTTATGAAATGATTCCCAATGAGTGACAGATGAAAAGCCTTTCTGCAAAGTCCACTTCCCTAACCTCTCATTCACCATTTTTCTTTTCTTTTCTTTCTTTCATATGGCTGAATTCTTTTTTTATATTGCCATATGAAAAAACAGAAGCAAGTCATGAAAAAGGATTTTAAAATTAAAAATGAAAACACATTTTTGAGAGCTGTTTTTCTAACAGTTAAGAGCAGAATCCACACACTGGGGCCCTGATGACCAAGATACCTGTGTTGGTGTCTGTCCAAGATATCAATGTTATGGGTTTTGAAAATTTATTTAAAAAAAAAAAACAGAAACAAGATTGTGGCCATACAAAAAAAAAATCCTCATGAAAAAGGATGACCCCCATACAAAAAATGGTCCTTTTTCGTATAAACCAAATTCTTTTCTTGTTCTAGGCAGCTATCTAAAAGACCACACTAAGCATGTTCAGAACTGAAAATTTTAAATGTAATAACTTTGGGAAGGATAAATATTTTTTCACCAAACCAGCAAAAGGCACATCTGCATGCTAATCCCTTTCTACCCTGTGAATTTCAGACCAAAATTCTGAACCATCTGGGCGCTAGGTGATGACATATACAAAACAGTAACAGATATTGATTTTTATGAAAACTTTTTTCACTATCTGCATCTTGGAATTTGCACATCTAACTGAAAGGAAACTTAGCAAGTCAAGAGATCTACCCCCCAAGACTGCACATGCAAAATTTCATGCAAATCTATTTAATTGTTGCAAAGACATTAAAGTACAAAGTTTGAGGTTTAACATAGAAACCCCCCTGCTCAACGCTAACTATAGTAATGCTATCACACCACTATAATAAGAAGCATGGGCAGACTATGTAATATATCACATGATCTGTACTACAGGTGATCAGAGCTCAACTTTCATATTTTTTGTCTTGACATGTGCTTTTGATGAATTTGGATGTTTTGCTGTTATTGCAGTGTACACAGTTCCCACAGTTGAACAAACTTTTGATTCCCAGATGGTTTTAAAATGATACAGGTCTGTTTAGATGCTATTGCATGATGGCATGTCTTCAAAATTCAACCCTTACTGAAGAGGGACCACATAGTTCTTTTTGCATGTGACTCCCACTGGTAGTTGGTGTTGTTTCCATAGTGACTGAGACACGGAAATACATCATGGAGTGACACAGTCACACTGTTGCACCATCAGCATGATTGCCTTGGCTCAGAACCTTCTTTCTTGCACTGTCAAGCAAGAAATTGTGCTTGGGATAATGGCGGTAATGACTGCTGTTTGAACTCCATTTGAACGTTGAACTGAGCCTCAAAAACACTATGAATGAATGGACGAGGAAGCAGATAAATTTTTGAAGTGAGGTGGTGAGCTAAAAAAGGCTCCCTGTCAACTGAAGAAAAGTCAGCTCACCACTGTTAATACCTCAGAGTCAAAACACTGCAAGACAAAGCTGCAAGGTGTCAAACTGGTGAGCTACCTTAGCTGTGTGACCACAGATTTCACTAGACAGGTAGTCATGGTGTTGTGGTGATGGAATAATAATTCTGCACTTGCCTCAAAGTGCACTGAAGTGGTGATCCATGGCGGCATGGTGTTGGACTAGTAAGTGTTTCATGCATGGTTTCCACTGCAGCTGTGTGTGCCATCCATGGTTTTGCCTCGACTTACTTCATTTAGTATTATAATCCTTGTTAATATTATTTGACCCTCCACTAATGAGAGGGGAAGGTCAAAATGTGTGTTCAACTTTGTTTTCAAAACTACGAAATTTGGCAATTCCACTGGCTGAAAGTTTCTTAGAGTTTAATGGTAAGAGAATTTAGATTATCCCAGGATATATATTTTTTAGGGAAACATGAGAAAGAAACTTAATACCGCCCTTTTTCCTTATTTAAAGTGCTGTGAAACCCCAGACATGAGGCTCATAAAATTATTAAACATATGAGAAAATAAGAAGTTAAAATTATAAAAAGAAAATTTGATGCCATGTTAGTAGGTATGTTCCCCTGTGTGACACAGACGAAAGCACACAAATTAATATTTTATTTGAAATTATGAACTAAAAATATGAAGATTAGATATTCAGTTTATTCAAATCTGTCTCTCTTTTAATATAAATAGCTAATTGTTTCTGAAGAAATAACTAGTTTGTCATGAACGGTTAGCTAAGAAACTCATTAAGGAAGCTTTAGGTACTTGAATCTAAAAGAACTTCATTGTGCATTGCTGAATTTAAAAGGACTTAAAAAGATTAAGTCTTATGGCATACGGAAAATTTAATTAATTAAACTATTAAAGTTTTCTGTAGGTTGAGTCCTTCCTTCAATGAACAACTACTTCAAGAAGCACTCATCCAACACAGACTTTCATGTATTTATTATCAAAAAAGGAGCACAGGGAAGTAGCTCATTACTGGACTTGACTTTATCCCCCACTGGGGAAGGTTTAGCTTTTTCACTAAATTTCCATTGTGAAGTGGATTTTATTGAATTAAGAGATAGACACATCCAGGCAAGGAGCAAAATAATTATGGCCACCTTTTCTGAATTGGAGGGACTGATGGAAGCCAGATCTACACCAAATAGCATTATCTCTGAAGATACCATGGGAATCATGTGCCTGGTTAAAAGTAAAAGAAAAAGTTCAGGTACAGAAATTCCTAAAACATCTATGAATAAATTAGAAGCCTTAAAGAAGAAAGAAATGTGTTTGCACTAGCATGCAATATCTTTATTAGAATATAGTAAACAGAAATGAATACTATGAGGATTAAAGGTATTGGCAGAGCCAAATTTTGGATTTTCAAGAAGAACTAGGATGGGACCAGTGCCAAATGCTCATTTGAGTTCATGCTACTGCTCACTGAGGCAATAACTGCAGAACAAGCTAGACTGATAGATGCAATCCACACCCCAGAAACACAAATGAAAGAAATAGTAGAAACCAATAACTTGAAATCTTTATTGGAAAGAATTGTACAATCATACTAAGGATCATACTAAGGATGAGGATGAATTTGGAGCAAAAGGCAAAATAGCCCATAGAAGCTCCTTAAAATACATATAGTAGGGTAAAGTTTTATGTAAAAGTAGGAATCTATCTAGTCTGTTTTAAAACACATTTTTGTTTTGACTGATAATAACTGATGTTGGCAGACTGTTCCATGGGTTTATAATTCTCTGAGAGAAAAAGACTGCCCTTTTTTACTAATAATACCAGTCATATAAAGATCAAAATTTAGATTTGAATCAATGATAGTACTGAGATCTTTCTCACTAGCCTTACTAGTTAATACTTTGTTATATAGTGTAAGTAATTTAAATTTATGGGATTACTGTATGTTTTCCAAAGTGTAAGTCACTGCATTTGGAAGTGTTAAAATGCAGGCCCCATTTGATGGACCATGCCCCAGGGCATCAATATCCTTCTGCAGTGCCTCGATTTCCTTAGAAGAACCACAAGCATTAATAATTTTGCAATTATCTGCATATTTAATGATTTTACAGTTTAGGTTTTGAGGTAGGTCAGAGATAAAAACTTGAAATATAACCGAGGCCAATACAGATCCCTGAGGGACACCACTCTCTACCGGTAGCCATATTGATTTATGGCTATCAATAATAACCCTCTGCATTCTATCTTTTAACCAGTCAGAGATCCATCATATAATCAAGGGATTGATATAAAATTTCTGTAATTTATGGAGTAATGTCCAATGTGGCACAGAATCAATGGCCATTTTGAAGCTAAGAAATATCACATCACTAGGAATTTTATTGTCAAGATTTCACTGATATTATCATAAAAGCTTAATAGATTGGTTGAATAAGAACATCTCTTGACAAACCCATGTTGGTTTGCATCAATGTCTGCTAGAGATGGAGTTAACAAATCCTTAATTGTTCTTTCTAATATTTTACAGAAAATCGGTGTGAGACTGATGGGGCGGTAATTATCAGAGATTCCTTTGTTCCCCTTTTTAAATAGAGGTGTTTCATTCATCTTTCTCCAGTTAGATGGGACATGACCCGAATTAAGGCTTGTTTCATAAGTGATCTTTAAGGGTGACCATAAGTGATCTTTCATTAGAAGTATGATGTCACCTGATATGCCATCTGGACCTGGTGAGGAACCTTGTTTAATATTGTTTAATTTTTCCTTAATAAAATGTAGAAAAAAAACTGTCACGCTCCTAGACGTAGGTTCTTCCTCAATATCTTTCATACTTGTAGATTTATTATAAGCTTTGCAGACATTAGCGTTCAGTAAATGTACCATATCTTTAGGATCACATATGCCAGAGTTGTTAATCATAAGTGGTCCAACTTTTCATTCTTGTTTCTTGATAGAATTCAGATAGCAGACAGAATTGTATTCTTCCCTTTTTGGGCTTGTAAGGCAATATATTTTTCTGTTTTCAGTTTTCAGTTTGGATTTTCTAATTTCCTTTTTACATTTCTTTTGAATTTTTTAAAAGTAGACAGGGTTGTTGCACACTTGTTAGTGTTGTATCTTTTGAAAATGTTTTCTTCTTTTTAGGGCTGTTGGTGGAGCCTACAGCACTATTGGGATTGTGGATCTAAAATGGCTGATCTTGAAACTCTCTTTTATAGACATTCAGATGTATTCCTCCACAGCTGCAAAATAGTGCACTCCCCCTCTGATTTTTGCTATTTTCTGCTCTATGTTAAAGGCATCTGAATGGAGGGGGGATGCTACTGTATTGTACAGCAGAACCTCTCAGGATTTTAGCAAAAAAAATTTAAACTGCTGTTTCTATCACCTGTCCAGCTCAGTCTAATAGATTTATTCTGTTTCTTTCAGCAACCTAGGGGTTGACTCATTATAAGTTGTCTGGAGTTTACTGAACTGAACCTCAGACTGCAGGGTCAGATTACAGACAGTGCAATTTTCAGCCTACATTAGCTATCTGATTAGTATGGACACACACACACACACACAGACACACCCACACACACACACACACACACACACACATCAGCAGCAGCAGCATGATGATGGTGACTAAACAGCAGTATATGGCACCAACGAGAAAATAACTTTCGTCATTTGGTTGCTTTTCACAGCTCTGTTGGCTCTTGCTAGAGTTTGTTTATAATTGTGATCAAATTACCAGATAACCATATGGGATTTAAACTAAGTTTTCTTTTCTTTACTTTAGGGATAAACTTGTTAGCTGCATCCAAAATAATAGTTTTGAACAAGTCCCACATAACATCAATATCTGAGCTATTTAAACTTTCAACCCAATTGATGTTAGCTAGGTAGTTATTTAAGGCAATTTTGTCATTTTTATGTTGGCTTGCACGCATGTGCAAGCAACATCTTGCCACAGTGCGGGTCTTGGGGGCGTGGCTGCTCTTGGGCGAATGCAGGGCACACATCAGTAGGTGCATCCCTCATTCCCCAATCAGCCTGCATGCCACAACCACACCATGCATTCATAATGGGGTGAGCACATCAAAGCAAAGGTCTGCTGCAATCGTTATATGCAGCGGTCCTTTACTTGCCATGCTCACCGCCATTATGATCATGGTTGGCGAGAGGGCAGCCGCCTCATGGTTTCCGACATCAGGGGTGCCCAATCCCCCTGTCGGCAACCCCCCCGTGTTTGTGTGCCGACGGGGGAGCCCACTCCCTGTCAGCATTCCCCCCCTGCAAATGTGGAATGCCGAGGGGGTGCACAATCCCCCTCAGCTGGTGCCCCCCACTTTCTTTGCCCACCGATGGGAGCCCTACCCCTCGGCATCACCCCCAACTGTCAAATGCCAAGGCAAGCCCAATCTCGGCCCGTACTCCCCTCTTCTTTGTTTGCCAGTGGGGTGCTCAACTCTGCTGGTATTATCCCCCGTGTTGTGTGCCAATGAGGGTACCCTATCCCCGTCAGCTACTGACACTCCCCACAAAACTCCATTTTAGGTGGCACGCTGGGAGCCCACCCCAGCGTGCCAAATGCCCTGTCCACCTGCAAACAAAAACTGTCCCTCGTAGTCTATATGCCCCTCCCCCACCCGCACCCACCCACTGTGCACCTTGCCTCCCTCACTCCCCACTCCCATACTTACCTCCGGACTCCGACGCGACTATCTTCCGTGGACCGGGAACACGTCTGCACTCTTCCAAGCCGACCGTGAACTGATGAAATGCTGGTAAGCTGTATAATGCAATGAATAGGGGTTTTTCAACTTTGCTGCATATCTCAGGCATTTCTTGGAATTTTGGCACCAAATTTTCAACATGGGTTTTTTGGGTCCCCTCCTCATGAATTCTGTCACTGCCATGGTGTTAATCAGCCTCAGAAGGTGATTTTGCAGTCACTGTGTGAAATCACCTTTCAGGACCCATTAACAAAATGACAGTGCCAGTGTTCATGAGGTGGCTTCTCAAAAAGCATATGTTCCAAATTTGGTGGAAAAAATCCAACAAATGCCTGTTTTAAGAGCATGAGTTGAGCAGTTGCTATGCAGGCTCGTAACTTCGCACATTCGCAATATTTTAATGCTGTATTTTTAGCATTGACATTTTTGTGCACCTCCTTGTGAACAGTACAGCTGTCATTTTCCACATCCTGCCCAAAATGTGTTTCCGCACTTCCGGCGCACAATTGCACAGTCGCTGTGGGAAATCAGTGTTTGGGCCAGATTATGAAAATGGCAGTGACACAGTTCATGAGGAGAGCTCCTAGAATGCCTATGTTGAAAATTTGGAGCTTATACTCCATAAAATGACTGTATTCTGATGCGTTGGCAGATTGCACGCATGATCGTACCGTCGTGCATTTGTGATATTTTCACTCTGGATTTTCACCATTGCCATTTTTACACACCTCTTGATGAACAGTACAGTTGTCACTTCACATGTCCTGCCCAAAATGTGTTTCTGCACTTCTGGCACAGAATAGCATGGTCGCTGTCTAAAATCACTTCTTGGGACACTTTGAGGAAATGACAGTGACACTGCACATGAGCAGAGGTGCTAAAATGCCTATGTTGAAAATTTGGTGCCGAACGCCCACAAACTGCCAGTGCTGCAAGCGTGCCTTGCATATTTGCCATGTACCCTTGCAACTCCACAACTTTCGTATATTTGTATGCCACATTTTCAGCACTGCTATTTAATTACACCTCCTTATGAATTGTGCAGCTGTCATTTTTCACATCCTGCCCAGCATGTTTTCCTACATTGCACTAACAAACACCCACAGGGGCACCCTAATGCCTCTCACTCTCTGTAGGGTGGGGGGGGGGTTGGCATCAGTTCAATACTTGACTGCCACTCCTATGCTGCATCTCTCTAACTCCTGCACTGCCAGTGGTAGCAAGACAACATTTGGCATTGAAAAATGCTTGTTATTATAGGCAAAAACTTCCATCAGGCTTACTGAATGTTTACTGAATGTGCACATGAAGTACCTGAATCAAACATAACAGTGCAATGGTCACTGTTCCCTATAGGTGCAGTGATCTTGCAGTTATATATTCTTAGAGGTTCACTTCCTAAGATGATGTTGAGTATGTTATTTCTGTGCGTTGGGGATGTAACATACCGAGTTAAGTTTAGTTCATCACAGAAATGTAAAAACTCTTCAGCAGCCTGGGAATTGGTAGATTTATTTGCCCAATCAATATCTCTGAAATTTAGATTGTCCTTGAAAATAATATTTCCCATATCTGCAGCAGATACCACTTCTGACAGAATCTCATTTAGTGTTGACCTCTGTGAATCTGGTGGTCTGTTGCAAAGCCCTAGTACAAAATTGTTATTTTTAAGGTTTTTAAAAGTAATCCAAAGTGACTCAACAGAATGTGGTGATTTTTAATTTTATAGGAAACATAACTTGCATTTACTGAAGAATTAACGAACAGTGCAATATCCCCACCCTTTCTATTTTCTCTACTCAAATGAAACAGAGTGTAGCCTGGAATAAATTTATCCCAAGCAGTGCCATTTGGCCACCAGGTCTCTGTTTTACCAATGATGTCTGGTTGGTCTGTTTTGACCCTGATAACTAATTCATCAAATGTATTACCTAGACTACAAGCATTTAAAAGGAAAAATGTTAATCTTTTACTTATTTTACTCTTTTTGTTATTGTTATGGGTACAGTGACTACCTGAAAAAGCACTGGAACCAATATTGTTTTCCCCCAATTCTACCAGTTTAAATTAAGAGAAGGTACATGTCTATGGAAATGATGGCAAATAATATGATAATCACATTAAGAGCTTTAAACTATACAAATTTAGAGATAAAATAGCATAGAAAGAGGGCAAAGTTTACTCTTAGAACAAAATCTGAACATAAAACTTCATAATAGAATTTGGACAATTCTGAAAGCTCAATCCCTACCTCACACTTTGATTATTAGGACATTATGAATACCAGAGAAACAAAGCCAAGGGCCAGATGACCAAGGTGTAACAAATTCCACTTTTTTCTATATATCTTTGTGAAATTGTACTCACTACAGACTAGGAGGGAGACAGGGGATATTATTGAGACCTTCAAGTTCCTTAAAGGCATCAACAAGGTGCCAGAAGCACAGCTTTTTACCAGGAATGTCTATTCTGGGGGCGTGGTTTAGCCACCAACATGATGGCGGCTTAATCTGTGAGCTCTCTTCTGCCTGAGCGCAATCTAAGCTTGGTCGTCGTGATCCCACAGAGTTTCTCCCTCTAAATGTAAACTAATGCATTGGCAAAACCTCACCTACCAGGTGGCGCCTTCATTTGGG
The DNA here is from genome assembly GCA_016271365.2 of Neoceratodus forsteri. NCBI lineage: Eukaryota > Metazoa > Chordata > Ceratodontiformes > Ceratodontidae > Neoceratodus > Neoceratodus forsteri. The sequence goes on along the minus strand of CM028130.1, from coordinate 1,374,334,524 downwards.
AGTGATCTTGATGATATATCATGGACAGTAGCATTGTTTCTCTGTATGCTTCTGGCCTAGTTAGGCCACACAGGCCGTTACTGTAACCTGCAGCTACTTCTGACTGCTATCTAGTCCTTAGCCTGAATACCAGGTGAACATAGATAAGGAGCAGGCTTTAAGCAATTTTCAGCATTTATAGTAATGGACCCATCGACAACTGTGCCACCTGCTAAACCTGCTAGTCCCACTGATTTATGAATACCACAACAGTCCTCAACAGGCGAATCCTTGCAATACATCACTAAGATGCTGGAAACAGTTTTTCTACACATAGATGACATTAACCTAACCCTGTCAGGCACCGTTACTGAGGTTCACCACTTTCAAGATCGCATGAATGTCAATGAGCAAAGAATTGAAACATGCAAGCTCCAACAGCAACAAATGTGGCAATGCCTGCACCAGCAAGAAGACTGCTTAGCTGCCCTCTGGGACAGAGCCGAAGACCAGGAAATCAGAGGCTGGATTAACAATTTAAGAATCATTGGCCTGCCCGAAGGGGCTGAGGGTCCATCAATGGAAAAATTCCTCAATGATAATCTTCCCCTTATGTTAGGGGAACGCTGGAGGGGTTCTGTAAAAGTAGAATGAGTGCACCATGTGTCCATGTGGCCTAACAAGTCTACCAGCTCATTGAGACCTGTGGACGCCTACTTACTCTGCTATTCCACAAAAGAGAGAATTCTTTGAGAATTCAGGGATATTGGGGTACTTTGCTTGCAAGGGGCCCAAATTTCAATATATCAGGACTTTGCCCAAGAAACCGCAGCAAAGAGAAGAGCTTTTGGTCCTCTAAAGCATTTTTTGTACCAGCATAATTTCACATTTAAATTTAAGAATCTTACCAGACTGCAAGTCTCCAAGGAAGGGAGAGAGGTAACCGTGGACCACCCAAAGGAGCTAGAATGCTGGCTTGGACAGTTTTGGCCTTCCCTACAGCTCCCTACTACATTTCCCAGAAGGCTATGGGAACCCTCTGCTGCTGGCTCATCTAGTAGGAACACTTCTTCATCTGCAGGGACTCTGGGGACTGCATTACTCGACGGATCAGCCACTCTAGTCCCACCTCATTCTGGTCCCCCACCACCAATGGGTTCCTCTCCTAAACTATCTAGCCAAGTGACTACGTTGAGGTCAGAATAATCTCCACCAGCATCTCTTCCTCAGCGAGATACCTGCAATTTCACCAGATCTCGCCAACGTGCCAGAAGTGGTCCTCAGAAATCATCCAGCAAGTGCCCTGCAGCTCCTTCTGCCAAAATAAGTAGGGAAGACTCCTCTGCTGCCCTGACTTCAGGGGACGCCGATTTGCAGGACATGGACACTACATACCCAGTAGACTTGGCAGACTTTCTGGATGCCTCATTGATTGAAGGGGATGGATGAAATCATGCCAATTAAACCTGGACTGATCACCTACACTGCAGCTGTGGTGAATGCTACTTTGAGCACTAGAGCCCTTACTCAGGCTACTCCTGAACAGGTCGAAGGACTAGTTACCTGACAGACTTATATTTTTCTTTAACTCTTGCAGCCTGTACTGTTGCCTTACTTATGTTCCCTCCCAGACTAGTTTTTTCTGGGCCGCCCTTCTTCCGCCCTAGTTATCTCCATCCCCCCCTTTCCATTCATTCAACTGTATGTTTATGGAAAGTGATGACACTTATAGCCCTCCCCCTTCTTTTTGCTTTCTCAGCTGGAACCCCCTCCTCCTCTCTTTCCCCCTTTTGTTCCTCATGTTATAGCAAAGTGATTACCTATGCGATGCCCGTTTGCTAAGGCCAAAGAGTGTTATAGGGCCCGTTGCACCATAGTTGTGCCTTTGTGAGTGATCAGGATGTTATAGTTGCAGATGATAATGCTGTTTCTCACTATGCCTTTGCCCCCCGGTTGCATATCCTTTATCTCCCCCCCATTCGGCTGATTGTCTGTGGAAAGTAATTGTGCCCACAGATCTCTCCTCCTTTTTTCCCACTTTTTGCTCCCTATGTTATGGCATGGAAATCATTCATGTGGTGTATGTCTCTTTAGACTAAAGGGTTAAAGGGGCCTGGTGCCCCATAGCTGTGTCAGACTAGTACTGGTAGGTGGGTTTGCCTACTGACCTTCCCAACCCTTGGCTCCTCACTCCATCCTGTTCCCTCACCTCCCCCTCCCCCCCGAGCTTGAGAGGTCAGACCTTGGAAGGCTCTAGGTGCTGGAGGACCTTATTGATTGAACTTACACATTATTCCCTAACTCGAGTGTTGGATTGACCATAGCTGTAGGGCAGACTTTAAACCCTCTTTTTCTTTGACCTCCACAATCATAGCATACTTGCTGTTGAAGCTGTTGATTGGACATATTAGTCCTAAATATATAATATGTGTTTTCTCTTTCTCTTTGTGTTTATATAGTTCGGTTGGAATTTCAGATAGTGTGTGCCTACAGACTCAGTAATACTTACATCTCCTTATTGTGGGATCTACGGACTAGCTGTAGTATTTTGGCTCAGGTGCTGTTGCCCTAAGTCCTTTTGGGTAAGTTAATCTCATCCCCCCTACCTGGCTCACAGTAAGTACACCTCTTTACTCCTTATCTGGGATTATGGCATCAGACGCTGAGGTACCAAGTGTGGCCCTTTGGGTGTCCTGGAATGTTAAAGGGTTGAATCATCTAATTAAGCACATGAAAATACTGCAGTGTCTGCACTCCCTTCATGTGGAGATTGCACTACTACAAGAAACACATCTTCTGCCCTGTGCCATCTTATGCCTTAAGAAATTATGGGTAGGGGAGGTGGTGGCCAGTTCTGCACCAAATAAGACAAAGGGGGTGGCTATTGTTTTTCGATGTACCTCCCCGTGGAAAGTGAAGAGTGTTAGGAAAGATACTTAGGGAAGATGGGTAGTGGTCAAGCTCTCCTCTCCTCCCCGGGAAACATAATGTTATTGGGCAACATATATGCCCTGAATACTGACCATACTGACTTTTTCCCAGAAATCAGCCAAGCTCTTGCTGATTTAAATTCCGATGGGATACCTATCCCCATAATACTCAGTGGAGATTTCAACATGGTCAATGATATTTTTCTTGATAAATCCTGCCCCACATCCCCACGTTATCCCCATGGGTAGACAGTCATTGCAGGATATGATGGAGGAATGGGCCCTTACGGACATTTGGTGTAGGGATCATCCCACAGGTTGGGATTTTACTTTCAACTCCACACCCCATGGCTCCCACTGTCATATTGACTTTTGGCTAGCCAATGATTCAGCAGTCCAAGGCATATCTGACTCTTCCATTGGTTCAGTTCTTATCTCTGACCATGCAACTTTTCACATCTCTTACTCTCCTCCCAATATCCCTCCTCACTGGGTCAGATGGTGCTGTAATCCTCTCCTCTTCAAAGACCCTAACTTCTGTCCTATGCTTACACAGACCACAAAAGACTACTTTGCCCTAAATGCCGAGTGTGGAGTAGCCCACAAAACAGTATGGGAGGCATTTAAGGTGGTTATCCGGGGCCATATTATCTCTTTTTCAGCAGCCCGAGATAAGGCCCATAGATCACAATTAGCTATCCTGCAAGCACAATTACATGTGTTAGAACAATGTTTTAAAAGAGTCACATCCAATGCAAGTGACAGCACCCTGCAATGACAAATTATAGGGCTTAAATACTAGATCAATGCCATTCTCCACCAGAAGGCAGAATGGCTTCTACTACACTTCAAACTTGCATAATGGGATAGCGGAGAGAAACCTGGCAAACTTCTTGCCTTCTGGCTCCGTCAACAACGAGCTGCAATCAAAATTAATTTCCTCCGATCTCCCTCTGGTGCCACTGTCTCTAGTCTGCAGGGCATAAATGATGTCATGAAAGCATTCTATGAAACCCTCTATCAATCTCAGAGCATCACAACAGGTGCCCAGCTCTCCCAATGTATTTCTACCTTTACACAATGAATCCCCTTGCTGGCACTTACCCCAAACCAAATAGCTTTCCTCAATGCCCCTCTCACATGTGAGGAACTCCATGTCGCTCTTTCCAATATGGCCCGTGGAAAAGCACCAGGACCGGATGGAATGTCCTTAGAACTATACCAAGCTATGGGACCGGATATCTTACAACCCCTTAAACTGGCCCTGCAGGCTTCTCACACCACCGGATCTCTCCCAGCCACAATGTGAGATGCATTGATTACTCTACTACCCTGGACTGCACCAACTATAGGCCAGTATCCTTGTTATCAGTTGATATCAAGATCTTGGCCAAGGTATTAGCCACATGAATGATGACCATCCTCCCATCTGTTATTCATCCTGCACAAGCAGGTTTTATGCAAGGTAAGTAGGGAACCAACAATACCAGATTTTCACTTAATCTTAAATGGTTTGCAGCCAGGTCTGCACTCCCTATGGCAGCCATAGCCATAGATTTTTCAAAAGCTTTTGATTCCATAGAATGGCCATATCTTCATGAAGTACTTACAAGCTGCGGTTTTGGAGCCCAATTTTGACATTGGCTCCAGACATTGTACCACTCTCCTACAGTGCACATTCTTACTAACAGTGACATATCTTCTCCTTTTTCTCTTAATAGAGGTATAAGACAGGGCTGTCCTCTCTCCCCCCCTCCTCTTCCTAATAGCCTTGGACCCTTTGGTCCAGGTTCTGATATCCTCTCTTCAGATACATGGTATCCAAGTTGCAGAACACTCATACCTAGTGGCAGCATATGTGGATGACCTCATCTTGACCCTGTCCATCCCCACTTAGTCAGTCCTGGCCACCCTCAAAGTCCTGCAGAACTTTGCTACGTTATCTGGCCTAAGGGTTAACCATAAAAAATTACAGTAGCCCCTCTTAACCCAGGATGCATGATGGTTTATCTACAAGGCACTAACCTTACATGGGCAGCACAAGGCTTCACCTATCTCCGTATTCGACTCCCCACCAGTTGGTCAGCACTCAAATCTGCCAATTTCTCTCCTCTACTTACCCAACTCATAACAGAAATAGAGAGATGGTGTAAATTGCAGCTCTCTCTCCCTGGTCGGGTGGCTGCTGTTCACATGCTCCTGTTCCCCCATCTCCTCAATCTCTTCAATAATGTCTCCATTTCATTCTCTCCCAAATTGTTTGCTCTGATAGAACATCAAATATCAGCTTTTCTCTGGACAATAAACCCCCGAGATGGAGCAAACAAAAAATGAAAGCACATTGATCATGCAGAGTCCTAAATGTCCCTTGGTTCTAGGGCTACCATTTAGCATGTATGGCAGCGCATGTGACCAGATGGTTTATACCCAACCCAATGGGCCCTCCAACCTGGGTACAATTGGAATCAGACATAGTAGAACATACTCCTCTCTTTTCTCTTCTCATGTTTAATTCCCCTGCCACGTTTCTTGCCTCACACAATCAGCAGTACAATCACAGCATGGAAAACACTTAAACTCAAAATGAGCACATCGAGACAGGCTTGGCCACCCCCACTCTGATATGCCCCACTCTGGCATAGCCTCATATTTAAAATCGATGGAACCCCGTTCCATTGACCAACCTGGCAGAGGTGTGGAATACACATAGTCCAGGACTTATGCTCACTGGGGGCACGGCATATGTTGTCCTTTGCACAACTTCAAGCCAAATTTTCTCTCCCCAAAAAGACTTTTGGACATACCTCCAAATTCATAGCATCCTGCAGCCCCTCCTTAACAACCAATGCCTGGTTACACCCTGACAATTGTTGAATACATTGCACAAACACCCTATATCTAAAGGCTTGCTTGGGCACTTTAATACAACATGGAGAGATACACAACCATCGGCTACACAGACATGTAGACAATGCTGGGAATCATACCTGGCATTCTGTATCTTGCAAAACCAGTGGGACTTATACCTAAAGAATGCCCACCAGGTACACAGGGATACCAAAAGTCAAGTCCTTCTACTAAACAGTTTGCTACTTTGGCATCATACTCCAGTGACCTTACAGACCCGTGGCTTGCTAAACCATACTACCTGTTTGAGATGTTCGCAATCCAATGCCCACCTTTTGCATATACTTTGGACATGTCCCCATCTTACATATTTTTGGAACATGATTGCCTCGGATCTGTCTAAAGTGCTCAAGACACCTGTAGCCCTTAATGACCCTAAATTACTACTAGGAGATGCTACCTCTCTGTCATACCTCCCCAAACCCCTTCAAGATTGGACCCTTTCAGCCCTCTTAGAAGCTAAATGCCTCTTATTCCTGCATTGGTACCAAATGGTCCTTCCCACAAGGAAGACAAGGCATGGCATGCAGCTCTTGTAAGACTGTCAATCTTTGAGTGATTGTCATACCTTCAAGGGGGGAATTTAACTCACTATTTTCTTAAATGGGAATCATACCTGCACTGTGATCTTTGCAAATGCCCTTCCCCACCAGCAAATCCCCCTCCCACCTAGCTTTTGCCCTAGAAGGTGTAAACATCAGACTGTTTAGATATGGCTACTATTGTATACTGGAATATACTATATTATACCATTTCTAGCCAAAACCAGACTTGAGAAATCATGGCATTTGTATCAAGGCAGAATATCTATGTATACTTATGTTTGAACCAGAGTATACATCATCTGCTGTAAATTATATAACACAACAACTTAAAAACTCAATAAAATCTTATGTGATAAAAAAAAAGGAATGTCTGTTCTACTACATAAGGGCACAAGTGGAAATTGAAGGGTAGAGTGTTCAAGTGGGACTTCAGAAAGCATTACCTCTCAGAGAAGGTGGTGGAACAATGGAATAGATTATCTCCTAAGGTGATGGCTGCAAAGTCAGTATCAAGCTTTAAGCATGGGTGGGACAAGTATTGAGAACAAGCACATTGCACTGGCAAGGGCTAGGCAGTGCTCAATAGGTCCTGGGATACCTCACTTGGGCAGACGCGATGGACCACAGGTCCTCTTCTGCCATCACCTTCTATGTTTCTATCCAATTATAGAAGATATTGTCCATAGAGAGACCAATACATGAATATATACCAAATCAAGAGATTACTATTTCTGTATAATGAGAGATACAGTGTTATAAGCCAGGATGGACACTAGGACCACCTAGGGATGAGAGAGATTTTTTACCCAAAGCAAATCAACCCAGCACCTCCAAAATAGGCTGAAAAAATACAGAAAGAGAAAGAGATACAGAAAACACAATGCAAGGAAATGGAGAAACAGAAAAATATACACAGAACACACTCCAGGATGGGTCAGGATTAACTGTATTCAATTGATCTAACAACAGACAACTTTAAAGAAATAGTGCTTTCTGTGCTGAACAAGGGACTGAGCTATTGTATTACCCAAAGATTAGATAAATTTGAACTTATGTTATACCAAGAAAAAATTTACAGAAATCTCAGACTGAGGCATTATTTTGCAAGAATTAATAAACAACAGGTGGACCCTGAGAGAACTAAGGAAAGACATTTACTCAGACAAGCACAGAGGACAAAATCAACCTTTGACCCAAAAGGGCCAACACCACCTAACAGAGGGGCCTATATCAAATAGGTGAATAGGGACATCAATAGAATAATGAAAAAGTGAGACCTCTAAACCTAAATATAACCTAAACAAACCAGAAAATTAGGCTTTAAACAATTTGGAGCCGGATAAGAGTATAATAATGAAGCCATCAGATTATGGTGGTGGGATTATTATTCAGAATTATGAAGACTACAAACAGGAATGCTTTAACTAACTCATTGATAGGGTTAACATGCAAACAAATTCAGAGTATTCCCTTCAAATTATTATAACAATTGATTACAGAAATAGTAGAAGTAGCAGACAGGAAATGGTTGGAGAAATAGTTAATATCAGAACTTCTAAATAGAAATCCACAGATCCTCTGTTCTACTGTTTACCAAAAATCCACAAAGATCCACAAAAAATCCACAAAGTAGACCAGTAATATTTGGGATTGGCTCCATTACTGAACCTTTGCCTGCAGACAGACTACCACTGTAAAAAAAAATTATACCACTCATTCCATCTTATTAATGAGACTCAAAGCACTGCATACAGATCCTGAATGATTTCAGTTTGAGAAATATTGATATGGATGAATGTCTGCTGGTCAAACTGGATGTGAAAAAAATGTACACAAGCATTCCACACTCAGAAGGTATGAGGGCCATGAAAAATACAGTTTTGCAGAGGAAAAACATTAACCAGACATCATTTTATTATAGACACTATCAGAGGTGGTTCTTAACAAACAAATTACTTCATGTTTGAAGAGAATAGCTATTTGAAACTTCATCGGATGACTATGAGGGCCACTGTTGACTCCATGTATGCACATATTTTCATGTCAGAGCTTGAAAACACTTATATTCATAATGCAGACAATCAATACAAGTCATCCCTTTTGTGTTCAAAAATGTTTGGGAAAACAGTGGAATAGAATTGAAAAAAAAATTGACTCCATATTTAAGGTTTATGGAACAGAAAAAGCTTTGCACTAGGCTGGTGGTGCTCACAATATAAGTTTACATAGTACTCAAACAAAAAATTGACAAATACCACCTCTGAGAAATAATGACATATACACCTCCAAAATTTCTCAGAATAGGTGCTCTATTGATTTATTTATTTTTATAAAACTTACATAATTAAAAAAACAGACATCACAAGAGGTAGTAAATGCCTGACATGTTTTGGATCAATAGATCCTTTCACAAAGGCTGTTGGTATTCTAATGATCTCTCCCTTTTATATGTCAACTAATGAAAACGTACATTGACATCATTATTAAAATGTGCAAAGAAGTACATATACCAAAAACACAGATTCTAAAATAAATACCGATGTAATATAATACAGTCAAAAAAAAAGGACAGATGGATTTCATTCAATTTCATTGCTGATGCTGGGAAATATTTAAGGTTTACTCTGAATTTTGACAAAAAGGCAATCCCTTTCTTGGATCTCAGTATTTTAGTAGAGGAAAAATAAAATAATCATTGATCTTTACAGAAAACCATCAGATAAGAATATAATTTTACATACAAGAAGATACCACCCAGCTGTGTTAAAAACACTATCAATCAATCAATCAAATTTTATTTTTATAGTGCTTTTCAAAAGCAAAGCACTGTACATAAAAATGAATACAACAAATATAAATATAAAGTTAAAAACAGAAACAATAAAACAAGTTAGCCATAATTAGGGAAGGCTAGTCAAAATACATAAGTTTTTAACTCAATTTTAAATCTATCGAAGGTCCCACATGGTCATTTTTTGAGAAGAAAAAGTAAGAGTGCATCAATAAAAGATAGGACAAAACTCTGAAGGATGTCATGAAAGATTTAAAATTCAAGGTTATAATACCAGAATTCTACATGAGGCAACAGCTAAAGCAAATAATGAACCTAGACAGGATTTTTTGAAAGACAAACCAAAGATGGAGAACATGGACAGGATTTCTATGACCACCACTTATACAGACCTTTTTAATGATATTAGAGTCCTTCAGAAAAATAAATGGGAAATTCTACAGTCTACTAATCAAGAAAACATGATTTTCAAAGAAAGATCATGGATTTAGCAAAGAAAACAACAAACATACAGGACCCAAGGATGCTTGCACTGAGCTGTTCCTGTGGCACTGGGCTATAGGGGATTGCCTGGCCCACTGGTGACCCAAGGTTGCACTTGAGCCCAGCACAACAGTAGAGGAGGCTGCCAGGGAGGGCTCAAGAGTGTCCTTTGAATGCTCTTCTGCTGGGGGTGAGGGTCAAGTTTGCACTGCCCTTTGGGGGCTCCTGTCAGCTGGATTCAGCATTTCACTTTGCAGTGTGGGTGACCACATGTTTCATGTACAATGTGGGGGGAAGAAAAACAGAAAAATGGCTGCCAAGCCATCCAGATGATGGCAGTCTGCCCTCCTGTCACCACAACAGCCTGGGATGCATGTGCTGTGCACAGACAGTCTCTTCTCCAGGTCATGATCATGGGAGGTGAGCCCTCTCAATGAAGGGATATGTCAGATCAGCTGGAGTGGGCAGCATTATGAGAGGCAGTGGACAGCAGATGGGGGAGTGTGGCGACAGGTGCAGACACCTGAAGGAGTGGTCGACTAAGGCTGGCAGGGGGATAAACAAATAATACAGAAAAAAAGAAAAGGTGGCTTGCACCAGTCACCAGTGCACCTGATTCTCTGTCTGGCAGGGTCCCGGTGGCAAAGTCCCACAGCTTTCAGCAACCATAGCCATGCACCAAACAGATGGAGCACCTAGACAGGTTGTCATAAGCTGTGGGCAGCTGTGTGGCTATGTATCAAGCAGTCCCTAGTCTTGCACCCCCCCAAGCCCCAATCTCTCATTATACCTATCTGTAATATTTATAATATTTATTTCCCTGGAAGTCTAGCAACCCCCAAGCCCCAATCTCCCATTATACCAATTAGTAATAATGTATCATATTTATTTCCATAGTAGTCTAGCACCCCCAAGCCCCGATCTCCTGTTATATCAATTAGCAATACTGTGTAATATTTATATTCCTTGGTATTATAGAGTCCCCCCAAGCCCTGATCTCCCATTATACCAATTAATAGTACTATAATATTTATATTCCCTGGTGGTCTAGCAGACTGACACAGCCCCAATCCATGGAATATACCAGCAAGCAACCTTAAATTATCTTTACAGGAAATGGGCTCTCAACCTCATGTTATTTATCTTTACTATAAAGCTTTAAAAACTCATGACCCTCAATCCCTTCAGGGTGTCTGTTACTACTGGCAGCATGAACTAAACCTCCTTCCAGGAGGGGTGATTTGGAAAGAGATATGGCAACAACTGTACAAATATATAAAATAAGACAGGTTATGCTTACTGCAATTTTGCATACTGCATAATCTGTATTTCACCCCGATTAGGTTATACCGGATGGGGAAAATAAGGTCCCCCCTGCACCTCTTGCCAAAAAGTAGAAGGTACGCTGTTGCATCTCTTCTGGGATTGTGATAGAGCGGTCCCATTTTGGCAAAGAGTCAGGAATTCCTTGGATCCGTTGCTTGGCCTCAAGGTCTATTTTACCCCACAGGTTTGCTTAGTAGGTCTTTTCCCTGACGATATGTTGGATAACCATAAGGCATACATGGTCCTTATCTCTGCAGTAGCAAAATTGATTATTGCTTGACACTGGATGGATCAACATAATCCTCCCTTCTAGGAATGGCAAGCAGAAATACTTAAGGCATTAGAATCAGGGAAACATATCGCTCAAAGACAGGATCGCCTCAAGGTCTTTCATAGTAGATGGGGACAACTTATGACTCTAATACCACTTTTACGTCATGGAGGAACACCCTAGCGTTCTTTTGGGAATGGAGAAGCTTCGCCCTGCACCTTAGGATCCAACTCGGCATCCCTGGGCGTAAGGGTCAGCGCAGTGCCCCAGCATTCCCTTCCTAAGATTGATATAATACAATTGAAGCCCGACAGACTCCATTTTATTTGCTAAACTGTAAATTTAGGTACCATCATTCTACTAGAAGGAACTGGGAGTTAGGACTGATTTTGCTCTGTGACATGATTTTGATTTCTTTTTTTTTTGGTTTTTATTTGTTTTTGTTTTTTACAAATGTGAAGTATCTTTTTAATAAAGTATAAAAATATGTAGTGTGAGTTATTTAGTTTGGGGAATATTTGTTTTATTATTTGAAAAAGTATGATACACTAAATGTGTAGTGCAGTGAACCATTGTAATATTGATTCAAATATGTAGCTGAAATAGTCACTGTCATCCTATTGCTTTCATGCCATACCACACCAGAGAAAAACTGACTTCAAAGCATTTTGCAGTTTCTAGGCTGCAGCTTCATACCATACACTTCATTTGTAAAAAAAAAACATGAAAATCTTGTCACAGAGCAACATCAGCACTAACTGCTAATAGAATGCTTATACCTACATTTTCAGTTTAGCAAATACTTGAAATCTAACTGAGTGGGGTTTCTTTAAGAAAATAGCTAGAGTCTTTATTAATTATAGTATTGATGATCTGGGAAGTTTCTGTGCTGTTATGGTTGTGTATAGTTTGATAAAATTAAAAGTTTTAAAATTGAAGCACTCCTGCTAGCTAGACTTGACACACATAGAAAACAAAAATAGTGAATTAGCGCTATTTATTTAGCTGTTGTCTAACAGAAACCCCAGTTAGCTAGCTCTCAGGTATCTGCTAAACTGTAACTACTGATGTTATGTGTCTGTGACCTAGGCAAAACTACACTTAAAATCTCACACATAAATAAATAAAATATCAGAACAGCATTTATTTTAGCAGTATCTTCTTTCTTTCTTTCCTGGTGCCCATGACACTATGTATATATATTTATATATTTTAACTGCAAAGCACTAAATCTATTCAAATGCAAAAACAAACAAACAAAAAAAAACACAAGACTTTATTCTATTCACACAATAGTGTTAAAATTTAGACCCCAAAATGGCCAAGAAACTATTTAGACTTCACTCTTGCATGCCACTGTCATGCCCACTTCTCATGCAAACAACAATCAATTACAGAAACCCTTTCATTTCTATGCTATGCACTCTTACATCAGAGAGACATAAATCTTGCAGAACTGCTAAAAAAAACTAATTTATCAAGACTGCATTTGTGAATTAAAACCTATCATTTACAGTACCTATGTAAATAATATTTTACTGACTACAAACAATGCTACAGACATGACATTAACAAAATGTCAGTTTTACATGGAAAGCATCCATATAATGAACTTGTCAGGGAGCACAAATGGCAACAGTTACAGTTTAGCAGATACCTGGGAGCTAGCTAACTGGGGTTTCTGTAAGAAAACAACTGCTAATCTACATGCAGGACACCCTTATAAACCATGCACTCTCTGCCCCCAAGCTCGACTATGGCGACCAAGCCCTCATTCTAAAAATTACCCCTGACCCCAGCCCGCATTGGGGTGTACATTGTGGTTGTCAGTCCTAACTCTCACCCCATTCTTCTATACTTCACCACTTCAGCTTCCTTACACATGTGATGGGGTAAGAGTTAGGGCCAACAACCCCAATGCACACCCCAATGCTGGCTGGGGGGGCAGGCTTGGGGTGGGTGCAAGGGAGGTCTACCCTAACACTGAATTTCCTTGCTTTTGTCACTGTGGAACAACCCTAACTGATGCATTAAATTGAGTTTTTTGCCTCTCTATATATATATATATATATATATATATATATATATAGAATATGGTAAATAAATATTGTTAATCCCAAAAGCTGAACTTTATGTTTTTAGTATATAAATGTTTAAGAAAAACCTGTGGCTCATTCAGCTTGAATCAGAAAGCTGTGTCTATTGTTTTCCTTGGGAGCTGTAGTTTCAGGCACTCCTTTATTACTCTTTCCCTCTGAGGTCCCAAGTGGCTCTAATAATCATTTATTCTTAGGGTTTTTTATATCAGTTTGAAGGCATTAAGTATCTTCTGTTCTTCTAGTCCTTAATAAAATGCAGGAATTCCACAACTCAGTCACTCCACAGACTTGTTCTGTTGCTTGGTCCAGATTCCACACTAGTGTGTCTTGTTCCAACATGATAGAGCCACCTCATGCCCCTAGCACAGGAATAAAAAAAAGATGGGGGTGGCTCTTTGGGAGCTTCTTGGGTGGAGGTGGGGAGGATCTTACTCCCCCCCAAAAAACTAATGCTGCCTACCACTACTCAGGTTCCAGTTCTTGTACCTCCAATTTAAGAAAGAAAATAGTACCCTGCAACCATTGACTACCATGAAAGCATATTTATTTGAGGGTGGAAAACATTTCTTGGAGGAGGGTAAGGCAGAGGAGACTATTTACATCTTCAGTCAGTTCACTGGACAGAAAAGATTACATCACTTCTTTTGTACATGCAAAACATCTGCAGGATCCACCTACTGCAGCCGTAAAAAAGGATGATTGCAGGCAGCACTACACCATTGTGATATCTTCAAGCATTGTCCGAGACAATCTCTGAAAGCAGACAATCCTAACTGATGCTGAAAAAACAAACAGTGGCAAAGTAACTAGAGTTGTAAGAAGTTGGGAAAATGCGATCCACATAAAATTTGCAGATTTCCACTATGCCATAATGTTTTCTGTGCTTCAAAATTTGACTTTGAAGACTATTGGCAGATTCAAGAAAATTTGAAGTTGAAAACTTTGATCCATGTTAAAGTTAATAGTAGAAGTGTCCCAGATCCATGAAGCTGGAACTTTGTCATAGAAGTTCTTCATAAGAAACAAAGTTTGCAATGTACCATTGGATATGATGTCACATGTTGTGGAACAGCCAATGAGAAGCTAGTTTGGTCATTCTGTGAGTGTAGTGTGTTTAAGAGAGACTTAGCAGAGCTTGTGCTTGTAGCTTAGAGTCAAAATCTAAAAACATTATATAAAAGAGCATTTTGGTGGTCAAATTGCTTCAAAACTGTGTTTGTGAGTGCCCTTTGCACACATAGTACTTTTTGTGTTGATTGTCTCCTGTATTCCTTACTTGAAGTATTTAGTTTTCTTTTAAAAGAAAAGTAGTGGTTTGGTGTCTTGTGAGTGGGGGAAGGTAGGATCAATTTAGAAGGCACACTTGTCTTCAGAACTGAATCAGTGGGCCAGTGCCCTCTTTTCTTAAGAAAAAAATCACCGTCTTGCTGACTGCGATTTAACTAGAATGATTGTTGTGTCTCTGCGTGCACACCTGTGCTAGGAAAAAAAAATCAAAATCTTCCTGACTGTGATTTAACCAGAAACATAGAATTTGATGGCAGATAAGGACCACTTGGCCCACCTAGTCTGCCCATTTCTCTACCTAACAGATAAGCTGCAGGTCCTACTTAACCAACAGCCTACTTCCTCTTACCCCCCCACTAGAATTGCCTTATTTCTGTCCCATGCATTCTTGAATTCTCCCACTGTTTTTGACTCTCCGACCTCCTCAGGAAGGCTGTTCCATGCATCTACAACCCTCTCTGTGAAGAGTGATTGTTGTGTCACTGCATGTACACCTGTGCTAGCAAAAAAATCTTTGTCCTGACTGAGATTTAGCCAGTGTGATTGTTATGTCCCTGCTGGCATACCTTTATTTAAAAAAAAAATCACTGTCCTCCTGACTGCAATTCAACCAGCATGATTGTTGTGTCCCTGCCAGCACACCTTTATTTAGAAAAAAAAATCATTGTCCTCCTAACTGGGATTTAATCAGAGAGACTGTTGTGTCCCTGTATGCACACCTATGCTAGGAAAAAAATCACTGTCCTCCTGACTGCGATTTAACCAGATTGACTGTTGTGTCCCTTCGTGCACTGAATAATGACTGGAAAGAAAAGGGCAACTGAAGGGAGATGCCATGGAGTAGCCACAAAAAACATTGCTCAATTTGTGGTCCCTAATAGTGGTTCAGGAACCAAAAACATGTCAGTGAGAGCAGACGGACAGCATTCAGATGACTCTGTGGCAGGCAGTAGTGGTATTAGCAATGTATTTTGCCCTGGTGGTGGCTTTCCTGCCTCTAAGTTTTTCTTTGCTGAATCTGTGGCAGAGATATTGATGGATGTGTCAATGTCAAGTGACACAGTGACAGGAAGCAGCAGCACAACCGCCAAACAAAAAACTGTGGGCATGGAAGTGGTTGGTTTTGAAGTGCAATTTGAAAGTGGTGCTGTTGGCAGGGGTGTAGCCAGAAAATTCTGATCTGCACTCTATGTGGACTCACTGCTACCCCCCGTTAGGGTGAGCTATCCCTGCCCCCACCGTCCATGCCCTCTCACCCGATGCAAGCATCATTTTCTGTGTTATATGCCAGCACACCACTGGCCACACCACCAACAGGTGTCAGACTAACAGACTGGCTTTTGGTTACAATATTGCATTGTGACAAGCCTCTGTACTTCATCAAGGTAGCCAGTCCCACAGAGGTCCATTCACATACAAACTCCACACTAGACATGCCACCACACAACTACCAACAGGTGTCAGACTAACAGACTGGATTTTGGTTACAATATTGCACTGTGACAAGCCTCTGTACCTCATCAATGTAGCCAGTCCCACAGAGGTATACACACACACACACACACACACACTCCACACTAGACATGCCACCACACCACCAACAACAGGTGTCAGACTAACAGATTGGCTTTTGGTTACAATACTGCATTGCGACAAGCCTCTGTAACTCATCAAGGTAGCCAGTCCCACAGAGGTCCATTCACACATCACACACACACACACACACACACACACACACACACACACACACACACAAGTTGAGCTCCCACCAAACATCAGTCTTACTGCAGCCCCAAAACAGCCACAGTAACAAGTCACCAACTCTAACATACCCACAATAGATTACAGTAAAAGAGGATTAGGGTAACCTCAGTGGTGCTCTGGTTTTGCTTCCTTTACTGCAACCATCAACTAAACCATTTGCACCAAAGAGCCCTGTACCTTGGGGTTTGGTTCTGGATCAGTTTTAAACTGCTCTGCCCCACAGAGCTCTAACCACCCAAACATGGTATGTTCACTTTTCCACTGAACAGTCACCATGCAATCGCAGAAGATGGCAAAAACAGCTGATCGAGCTGCCACTTCTACTGAAAAAAAAAAGAGCAGTCGTGTACTGCAGCCCAGTAATAGCCACAAACTCAAACATACCCACAATAGATTACAGCAAAAAGAGAGCCAGGGTCTTGATGGTGCTCTGTTTTTTCTTCTGGTACTGTTGTAACCATCACCTAAAGCATTCACAACAAAGATCCCCATACCTCTGGATGAGATCCTGCACCAATTCTCAACTGCTACAAAGAGTCCCATACCACCCAAGCATGGTACATACTCTTACACTGAAGACACCACACAGGCACAGAAGCCAGCAAAAAGCAAACCAAAGAACTGAGCACATACTCCAACTGAAAAGTAGTCATGTACTGCTGCAGCCCAGGAATAGCAACAGTAAACGACACCAACTCAATACATACCCATAGTATGTTACAGCACAGTAAAGAGAGATGGGGAAAACTCACTGGTGCTCTGTACTGCAACACTCACCTAAACCATTTGCACAGAGCTGCATACCCATTTGGTTGCCTATGTGTACAAAGCTGCCAGTTGGCATTGTGACGTAAAACCACAATGCTTGTACAGGACATATTTGTTCCCTCTCATTTTTCCTTGTGGCTGCACATTCTGCATTGCAAAGTAAACCCACAATGCTTGTGCAGGACATCTTTGTTCCTTCTCATCTTTCCATGTGGCTGCACATCCTGCATTGCGACATAAACCCACAATGCTTGAGCAAGACATATTTGTTCCCTCTCGTCTTTCCATGTGGCTGCATGTTGTGCATTGCGACATACATCAACAATGCTTGTACAGGACATATTTGTTCCCTCTTGTCTTTCCATGTGGCTGCACATTCTGCATTGCAACGTAAACCACAGTGCTTGTACAGGACATATTTGTTCCCTGTCATCTTTCCATGTGGCTGCAAGTTGCACATTGCGATGTATATCAACAATGCTTCTACAGGAAATATTTGTTCCATCTCGTCTTTCTATGTGACTGCACGTTGTGCATTGTGACGTAAACTCACAATGCTTGTACACGACATATTTGTTCCTTCTCATCTTTCCACGTGGCTGCACATTCAGCATTGTGACGTACATCAACAATGCTTGTACGGGACATATTTGTTCTGTCTTTTCCTACAGCCTCTGCCTTCCTGATACACCTGATGTTACCTTGATTCCTGATCCCCATGTATGATCGCCAGACGTTACCGTGGCACAGCTCAATTGATGTGTTCCATTAAGTGTTCAAAAACTGTCTGTCGCTGCATGGCTCAAAGTCTTTGAGCACCCTATCTACATCAATCTCAGTGTCTTGATGTATATGCAGAAGGGCAAGTCCTGTAAGGTGTTCTTCGCTCATGCTGCTTCTGAGCCAGGTCTTGATCCTCCTTTAAGGCATTGAATGATCTTTCTGCAATTGCCACACTGACTGGCATGGTGGTCAAGACTGATAAGACTGCACTTATGTTTGGACTTAGATCTGGATTCAGTTGTTGTAAGGTTGTCAGAACTGAATCATGTCCATCTGCTAATGGTACACTATGCCACTTTGTGTTCCATCATTCCAACTCCAATTCCAGGTCTTCTAATCTGCTTAGGTCAGTTTGGTAAGCAACAAGCAAGTCTGCTGTCTGTGTTTCCTGCAGAAACCCAAGTTTTTTTAGAACAAGATCCTGGGCACGGCACCAAGGTCGGCAGTCTATTAGTTGCTCCTGCAGCTCTAAAATCACGTGGTCTATAAATGGAATAAATATGTTATGTCTATTGTATTCTTCAGGAGTTGCAACATCAATATTGCTGCATTGTGTTTGTCTTCCACATATCTGGTGTACTGACTCTTCAATACATGCAGTGTCTGCCAAAGCCACGATATTGTGGTACAGCTCATTAAATTCCCTCGCTGAACTCTTCCACATGTCCTCCAGTCTTTGAATAATTGTGGAGGCTTCTTCAGAAGCCTGAATTAGATCAATGCTGACCCATTGCAAGTAAAGATGTAGTGGTTGTGTTCTGACCAAAACAAAATCCATACTACACAGCGTCACAAGGAAGTCAAATCTCAATATTGTTGCTAACAATCTGTCTTCACTGTCATACTCCGCTATCTTTTCAAGTGTGCTAACTGCCACCAAAGATTTGTCTTTGAACCTCACCAGGGAATCCATTTGTCTCATCCATCTCATGTTTCCAGCCACAGGAATAGATGAAATATGGTCTGCAGGCTCATCATCATAGTCAGATGGGAGATTGTGGAATTCTCTGAGCTCTGATACAAAGGCATTATGGAGCTTATATGAGGATTTCAGTGCTGAGATTATTTTCTTTGTCATATCAAACATATTTGCTATTTGTCATGTGGAACAAGAGTGGTCAATGGCAGTGTTCAGGCTGTGAGTCTTGCAAACAGTGTACATTGGTTCTGGGACCACAGCTTTGATTTTTTCTTGAACACCATTGAATCTTCCACTCATGTTGCTGCCTTTGTCGTAGCCTTGTCCTCTCATTAGCATTAGATCAATGCCTCAAGCTGTTAACTGTCACAGGAACAGTTCTGCAAGGCCATGACCGGTGGTGTCAAAAACCTTCCATGAATTCAACAAAATCTTCATGAATTTTGACGTTCCTGGAAAGGTCACAATGCACATAGTGCACAGATAAGGATATCTGTTCCTTTGTAGATATCTCCATAGTACCATCTGCTATGAAGCTGTATCACTTGGCTTGCTTTAGATTGGCTAAGATGTTTTCTGTATCGGTTGGCCCATTACCCTGATCAATTCATTTTGAATTTGTGTAGACATGTACATGGTATTCCTAGCAGCTGCTGTAAGGTAGTTTTGTAGCTCTGGATTCATCTCTGCAGTGCATTTTATCATGGCATTGAAGTGGCCATGCAGCCTAAATTTGCCCCATAGTGCAATGTTTTGCCTTTCACAAAAGAGGATAATCCAAATAATCAGATGTAGGACATGCATTGTCCTCTCTGCTGTCCTGTTTGTGCACTCAAGAAAAGACTGGCTAGCAGTTCTCAACTTCCCTGCACAAACAGAGAGAAATGCATCTGCTTTACCAACAGCATTCCCATGGTCCTTTGATTTGCTGTATCTTTCAAAAGTCTTCTTCCCTTTGGACCAGTCCCTAAATGGTGTAGATACCAGAAGCTTGCAACTGGAGCCAAATACAAAGCAAGAAGCACAGAATACACTGTCCAACTGCTTTGAATAGCAAATCTGTAGTCATTCAAAAGCTGCACATTAAAATGCCTGAAATGCTGGTTGGGACCATCAGGACCCATCAGACATCCTGGAATCTGAAAACCTGGTGGTGGTAGCCACTGTGTTTCCAGAATGTGCTTCTTCTGAGCATCTGTGAGCTGTGCCCGACCAAAACAGCCTATGTCTTCTGCACTACAAGGATGCTGGTTGGGTTCCTGGGGGATGTTCCTAGTTGGAATGTCCTCAACACTGGCTTCTTCCATGGGACTGCTGGTAGCCTGGACAGCTTCAACAGTATGGGCTTTCTGGAATATGCTTTGATTCTGGCTGGCTTCCAGGGTAGATTTTTCCACAGAACTGCGTGTTGTCTGGATGTCATCATGGGTAAATTCTGCAGAGGTATAACTGGCAGGCTACATTTGTTTAATCGAGAACATCCTGCAAGGTTAAATCTTTGGCTAGAATTTCCTCTCTCAGTGGCGCACAGTTAGCTAATGTCTCAGTGGCACTTCTGTGCCATACCTCCGTGTTACCAACCCTGACACAGAAATGGTATTACTTTAGCATATGCTGTGCGACTAAATTACCAGTGCTCATTGTAATCAATTTGTTAAGTATGGTTCATTTCTTACCCAGAGGTAGATGCACCTCTTGTGAGGAAGGACTGCATTACCCTAGACATTTTTGTTGTTTCCTCCATTCTGGCATGTTTCGTCTTTCGGACTTGTGCTCCAGATGGCTGCTTGCATTTTCCGGTCTCCATTTTGTGACTGAACAGGTTAGCACCTGCAATATAAGAAGTATAAATGGGAATCTTTTTATAAACACATGCAACTATAGCAAATGCTTGAAGAGGAGGTTGAAGGACTTTGTTGTGCCTTGATGCAGTAGCTAAAGACATAAAAGTGGGTTTGCATCACAATTTGCAAATGAAAAACTGGCAATTGCGAATCAATTTGGGTTCTGATTCGCAGTCGGTGCTAATGAATTTTTCCCAGACCGCAGGGCTTGGAATGTACGAATGGTAATGTTTCACTACTTTCAGCCATCTCCCTCACATTATGGACCCCCACTGCTAATCATTTTTCATTTTGATGAGCAAAGGCTGATAATCAAGCCTCTGACACTAATTTATGCCTTGTAGGAGAACAGTGCTGTTGAAACACTAGCTTCTGCTCCAGACATACAGTCAATGCTTCTTCTTAGAGCTTGATGTACCCCTTTCATACAGGGAAAATAAAAATACTTAATAGACTTGTACAGTGCAGAAACGCCTTCAACAAGAACTGTAAAACTGAACTGCATGCAGTGAATGGTCCAGTTTGTGTGCAGTGAATAATGAGAGCTTGCATTAAAATCTTGGTAACCATTCCTCCAAATTAAGTGAAGAATCCAAAGGTGGTACCATGCTGCAATTAAGCATCATTAGCAACTCTGGCAAACTCAATTACTAGTAGTCAGTTTAGCATATGGGGTGCCTTCACTGCTGTCTGCATTCAGTTTTTAATGTATGCAGAGTTCTTATTACCAACAACATTTAAACCGACCTTTAACAATGCCATTTGATACAATGCTTGACATATTCTTTTTATACATTCTTAACCGATAAGTGCTAAAGATCAATACAAGCAGGATTCCTTTTTCTGAGTGCTTTTCAGAGGTCCCTAGCAACTCCTTTGCTTAGACAATGCATATGAAATCAAATTAAGAGTTTTGTATGACTGAACATTGTGTTCTCTTACAGAAACTACAATGCCCGCCAACCGCTGGACACACCTAGGCCAACAGAAATCCATGGATGCCTGTGTGGGAACACTACCCATGATTCCAGCCAGCCAGTGAACAGCCAGTGCAAGATTGCCTCGAGTGGAGTGCCATGTTGAAGTTGTGTCTGATGTTTGTTACAAGACTGTTACAAGAGTAGTTTTAAGTACATTGAAAACAAGTCAATGGTGTTAGCCAGCGACCCTGAGTAAACATTTTGGTACATTATGTTGGATTATGTTTCATTATTCTGACTAGTACTCAACAGTGCCATACACTCATGGGCATCCAAACATAGATCCATAAAAGTGAAATTATGTGGTGACAGAGTGCTGGCTTGCTGCCACTGCCACTATGCTGGCCATTTGATGTACAACCTCAGTCCCTGGAGTGGGGAGTGCACTTCCACTCCCTCTCCCTCCACACCAACGGTGGAAATTAAGAGAAGCAAAGAAAAATACATCAGTTGCAGAGGGCGGAAGGACTATTGTAAGAACATGTGGCCCCACGTAGTGACAGGCTGCCTGTAAGGGATCATGGGGTTAACTGTCTGACGAAAACCTCAAGGTAGGGAAACAGTGCGACAAGGCAGCAGGTAAAGCAAATATAATGCTGGGATACATGGGCAAGTGCATCACCAGCTAGAAAAGGGAGGTCATAATTCCACAATACAAGACACTAGTGAGGCCCCACCTACAGTAGTGTACAGTTCTGGAGACCTTGCCTATGTAAGGACATACAGGGTAGAGAAGGTTCAAAGGAGGACAACAAAGATAGGACTTGTGATGTAATACATGTACCATAAGGACGGGTTGAAGGACTTGAATATGAACTCCCTGGAGGAAAAGAGGGAGACAGAGGGTATATGATAGAGACATACCAGTATCTTACAGGGAGAACTGGGTGCTGTAGTACACAATTTTTCAACAAAAGAGATGCTCCAGGACTAAAGGGTGTGGGATGAAGCTGGAGGATGGGCATTTCAAAGAAAACATGAGGAAAAATTTAACTGAACAGGTGGTGGACAAGTGGAACACCCTGCCAGAGGAAGTAGTGGGGTCTGAAACAATCACAGGATTTAGGAATACATGGGATAGAGATAAGGGAGTTCAGGAGGGGTAAGGGTCAACAGACTTCTAGGAAAACAGTGAACTTACAAGCTCAAATGGGCAGACTGGGTGGGCCGTAGGCACTTATCTGCCGACAGAGTGTGTGTGTGTATGTATGCATGAATGAATGAATGTATCATACAAAACCAGGGGCATTCTAATCAGAAATGTTTAGGGTTGCAGCTATGCCCTTGAACAAATATTTACTTGTAACAGGAGTGCTGTGCATATTTATGGATCACAGTCTGCTTTAAGAGTTGCATAAATATGCACACCACACTCCTGTGTGCCAAAGGACAAGGTTTACCCAACCTAGCCAAGTCTTAAATTTAATGTAACAGACCCCACGAATGAACCCCCACTGGTCTAGAACCTGGGCTGTCCAGCACAGTACTCTCAAATGCACAACCCAATGGCAATGCAAATATTTACTTGTAACAATCACACAGGAGTGCTGTGTGCATATTTATGAAACAGACTGCTAGCATGTGTTGCATAAACATGCACACCACTCTGGTGTGATAGATTACTACATCACAATATTTGGTTGCCACAATTAGAATGCTGTTCTGGGCACTCTGGGCTGGTTCAAGTACCAGCTGAGGCACCCTTCTGTCACCTTTGTGTCATTTCCTGTTCTGAAGCAGTAGTGTTAGACAAAATTAAATGCTAGGACCGGCACAAAGAACACTGCAGAAGCCACAGCCGATAGGCATGCAAAATGGAAGACTTGTATGCACTAAGACATCTTTTTTATTAGGTGCTAGAGAAAAATCAGAAGAGAAGGAACACACCTCCCACTCTAGTAGCAGTGCTCAAAACCACACATTCCTGCTGCTGAGTGAGATTAAATAAAGTTGTCTCTACTACAAGGACTGACAGTGCCCAAAACCACAGTTCAAGTGAAGATGAAAGCTAGAATGGCACTCTTCTTTTACAAGTAGTATTTAAAGATAATGGAGAATTAACTGTACATGTTGGCTGCCTAATTTAGTGTAACTGTATTAAAATTGAGTACTTTATAATAAACATCTTAGCAAGATAAGCAACACCTGTTTTGCAAGGCATTAACAGCAACAGCTGCATTGTCCATATGCCCATGCCTGCCTACAAGGTTTTATTATGAACAGTGCTCATTTATTACAGTAACAGTCCCACAGTAAACATAATCCATCCCAGTACTGATAACTGCAAAATTAGGCAACCAAAATGTGTAATACACAATTATCTTTCACTACTACCAGGGTAACTTAAATCTGGGTGTGCAGTCAGTGTCAGCGTCAGGTTTTTGTGGGCCCTGGGCAATGGACATCTAGAAGGCCCCAATCAGACCTCTATTAAAAAATATACAAAATAAAATCCACCACCAGCCAGCTTCCCATCACCAAACCTCTGGCTCCCCACACAGCAGTAGTACAGCAACAAGCAATTCAGAATAAAATCCACAGACACCACCCCTGCAGCATCAGGCCAAGCCATGCACTCATGCTTGAATTTGCAAATTAGTGACCTTCCGACCTGTAGAAGGCCAGCCCCCCTCAGGCTATCTGTCTTAAAAAAAAGGATAAAACACACAACCAGCTAGCTTGACAACACACCAGCTCTCTTCACACAGTAGACAGTACAGCAGCAACTGCAGATAGATAGGCAGATTAAGTAGTCTCCAGAAAGTGCAACAGGCCATAGCTCAGCCTCCCCTCCCTTCCTGAGTCACTCTCTTGCTTGCCTGCTAACTCTCAGGGTCTCTCTGCGTGTCCTACCTGCTAGTGTGGTGCGGTGCGGCACCATGTTGGTCACAAAAGGGAGATTTAAATTATCCACCTGTGTTATCGACTTATTGTCTGGTGCATTCTTGCTGCTGTTAGCTCCATCAAAGTCCACACAGGCCCGACGCAGTCACAGTCTGTTGGTCTGTGGTCACACTGACAAGTTGTGACAACTGATCCAATCAGCGATCGCTTTACAGTCCTGGCCAGCAGTGCTCTTTGCTCTGAATCTGTGCTCTGCCACACGAGTGGTGTGGGATAAAGCTCACTCCGTGATCACAGATGGACCAATGATTTTTATCCTGCTGAGCAGGTCTTTGGTCATGACCACCTCACCTCCCTCCCTCTGGTCAGCTTATGGACCCAAGGACAAAGTTCGCTTTTGCCATACCTTATAGAAGTTATAAATTCAGTTTAATTGGACTGTTTCCCCTGACCACCACCACCATGGCAACCACCACTGCTACACACAGACAGTGACACACAACAGTGAACCAATGCCCCCCCCCACAAAAACATAAATTCAGTTCCAAGTAGTATTGAAGATGATAAACTGCACATTTTGTTTTGGCTGCTTGATTTTGCAGCAGTCAACAACTGGATAATGCTTTTTTAGTGTAATTGTATTAAAAGGAGCACTTCTTTCATAATAGAAAGTAATAAATTAGCAAATTAAGCAATAAATGCATGACAGGGTGTGTGTGTTGTGCTGGGATAACATCACGCCTGGGGTGATTAGGCACAAGGCCGCAGGCCGAGTGTGACTAATCACCCCAGAAGTGACATTATCCCAGCACAACACACACCCTGGAGTGCATTGTTGCTATTATACAATTACTCATTTTATTTTAAGTAGAAAAAGATGGGAAAACCTGTTTAAAACATAAATTTATTTCATTTTTTTGTTTGGGCAGGTATACTTATTGAAAAAAAAGTCCACAGTTCCTGTCTTGTGCAGGAGGTGGCGCTGCCCCTACATGGTTTCTCTGTATTCCTTTTAATGTCTGTCTTTGTGGCTCAGTCTTTTTGACCCCTGTGCACTTTGTCCTTTTGCTGTTTCCCCCTGCTGTTACTGAGAGAGACAGTGTAGAGATGCTGTATGCGTCTTGAAAAGACGTTGGTGTTTAATTTTTGGCCCTTGCTAATTCACTCGCTCGATGTGGTGATTCTCTCGCTCAGTCTGGTGTCAAGCCTGAAGTGAAGGAAGGCTAGTTTGGGTTTTAAAAAAATAAAGAAGTAAAAGAAAGAAATGTATTTGATGACCCAGTGAGCGTTATGAGTAGAGCCGCACGGTCACTATTTAAAATGCACGCTCACTCGCGTCTGAAATGAGAGGTTTTGCGATGTAGTTTTGTTTTTCT
The DNA here is from genome assembly GCA_016271365.2 of Neoceratodus forsteri. Classification (NCBI taxonomy): domain Eukaryota; kingdom Metazoa; phylum Chordata; order Ceratodontiformes; family Ceratodontidae; genus Neoceratodus; species Neoceratodus forsteri. Next base: position 1,374,308,628 of record CM028130.1, on the reverse strand, counting down.
CGGGTAACTTAGGAGCAGATTTTTACTCCCTGTTCAGTAAACAGAGTGTTGTCAGTGTAGGGGCAGACCAAGTAGTGAGGCTGATCGTGGTCTCAACAAGGAGGGTAGCGGGGCAGGCAATCATATTGTGGAGTGATTGTTTTTTATTTTTATTTTTAACCTTTTATGTGGTCTTTTGTGTGCTGGGACTAGATCCGTGATGTTGTACTGGGATAACATCACGGGTCCAGTTCCAGACTAACCAATCAGAGCCCAAGATGTTTTTTGCCATTGTATAATATAGCATATCACCTGCTTTTCATGGGCAGCTTTAACAGCAGCAGTAACTTCAGTCGGGCCCTATGGTATTAATTTTATCATTAAGTGTTCATTTTAATAGTTACAATAAAGCATTATCTTGGTGCTGACAACTGCAAATTTAGACTGCCACAATGTGTAGTTCATCATTATCTTTAATGTACTTCTTGCCTACAGTAACAGTAAGGCACGAGCACTCAGAGAACATCATGGATGGACTAATGATTTCTATATCTAGAGGCTCTGAGCAAGTATCAGGTCATGACCACTGACCCCCTCTGGTCAGGTCATGGAGCCCAAGGACAAAGTATTTATGATACCTTGTAGAAACAATTTCATTAATTGGACTTTTCCACCCCGACCGTTACCACCACGCAGTGACACACTTACAACAATAAATTAACCCCCCCAAAAGTCTCCATTCAATTCCAAGTTGTATTTAAAGATGATGAACTGCACATTTTGGCTACCTAATTTTGCAGTGTCAGTACCACCTAGATAAGGCTTTTAGTGTAATTGTATTAAAATGAGCACTTTTCATAATTAAATTACATTATCAAATGTAAGCACATCATCTGCTTTCCATGGCTAACATTAACAGCAGCAGCAGCAACTTCAATAATAGGCACTGTGGTATTATTTTTTTCATCAAGTGTTCATTTTAATAGTTATAATAAAGCATTATCCTGGTGCTGACAACTGCACATTTAGGATGCCCCAATCATATGTAGTTCATTATCGTTACTATACTTTGACTAGGAAATTTTAAGCAATTTGCCTGCAATAACAGTCAGTGAAGTTATGCATGTAATTTAACTTGGTACCCCACCCCCACTACAGTAACAGTAACACAGCACAAAATATTAACCCCCCCAATACATTCAGTATTAACCTCAAAACACTGAATATCTACCCTCCTAAAAGTACCCTACTGAGGCTGAACCAAGTTACACGTGTATTTCATTTGAGTTGACTTAGTACCCCACCACAGTAACACTTTAACAGCACTGAATATTAACTCCAAAACATTCAATATTATTTGACTGGTTCACCCCCCCACTACAATTGCCACAATAGCACTTAAAGGGGCACTGTCAGCTTTGCCCCTCGGTTTTGCCTCAATTTGAAACAATGATTCCACAGGCACATACCTGTACCAATATTAGAGTAAAATGCACCTACATAAGCAAAAAACTCAACTGGTTACCTGTTTTTGTAAAAAATGCATTACTTCAGCTAACTTTTGGACCGAATGCAAACCCGCCCCACTGGAAGAAGATTCCACGCCGAGAATGCACATGTACTCAGCGTGCGGTGCCGTTGCGCGTTTTTATGGTCCCCATTAGAACAAATAGACCATTTAGTAGAACTCCGTAATGAAAAGTGCTGCTGGTATTTAAAATTTAATCCCGAGCACCGGTTCAGCTGCAAAACAGTTTGAAACTGTGGCACTGAAATCCCGAGCATGCGCAATAGCAGCGGGAGGAAAAGATCTTGCTCATGCGCAAGAACATACTGCTATTATGCATGCGCGGGATATAGAAGACGTCTTGACTCTGGCCCTAAACATCTGTGTCCACTTTGCATGTACAGCAAACCCACGTGATCATCTAAGCATTCTGCAGGTAAAGAACAAGCTGCCTCACATTGGTTGAAACTTGACATTGTCACCCAGTGGAACTCCACCTTGTACATGGTGAAGCGTCTCTAACAGGAGTACAAGACAATACCTGAGTATCTGCTACTTCATGCGAGTTGTGACAGCAGTGAGGCATCCATGTGTCTCACAACACAGCAGTGGCACCTAATGGATGAGATCATCTCGATTCTAAGGCCCTTTGAGCATGCAACACAGACAGTGAGTGGGGACACTGCCTGCATCAGTGAGTCCATCCCTCTGCTACGGTGCTGAGGCAGACACTGCTGAATATGCAGCAACAGCTGGAGGTAGGAGTTGACAAAGCAATTTGCTCATTGTTGGAACACATGCTGTCCACATCATTTTTTTATACTCAGACTTTATTGAACCAATTTGTTGTAAATAACAATATTAAAGAACTTTGTAATGGTAAAAATTAATACATACAACAATATCTAAACTACACAAAAAATTGAAAACCATCATCAACTATAGATCTAAAAAAGATAAGTCTACAAATATCCAAAAAGAAAAAGAGAAAAAGGGGTCCTATAACCACTAGGGAAGCCTCCCAAAACAATGGCTCCTAGAAAAAAAAATGAGACATCAAGTACAGAAGTAAGGAAACAGCTGGAAGTATAATAACTGACTCTTCCCAATAGTAGTAGTGTCGAGCAGGTCCAAGCAAATATCAAACCTACATAAAAGACCCTGTACCATAAGAAAATAAAATAAAAAAAATACTAGAACGTAGAGGGGGAAAAAAAAGATAACTAACTTCTATTTATGAAAACTGAAAGCCATCATATAAAAACCATCAAGTCCATCTGTGCTGAAATAAGGAATACGGCTGTCACAAAGAAAAAGTAATTCCCTCCATAGAATAAATAAAACTAATAATTTTAAACCAATCCAGTACAGTCGGTGCAGTTGTTGAATGGCTTTAAATGTTGCAGCAAATAGAATGCACAAAGATATTTAACATCCTTTACCCTTAAGCTCAGTTGGACAAAAGCCCAAAATAAAGTGTGCTGGTCCTAAATTCAGTGTAAGGCCAGACATATTAGTCATATGATCCCTTATTTCTATCCAGTAAGGATGTAAGGCCTCACAAGTCCAAAATACATTACTGTGTAGCAGGGCATACCCCACAGCCTCTCCAGCAAACAGAGGAAATTGATGGTGACCATTTATTAACATTAGTCAGTACTAGGAAATATCTGATCAAGAGTTTCCAAAGGAATTCCCTCCAACTGGATGAGGAAGAAGCCTTCCACATGGTCTGCCACATCTGTAACCATTGCTTCTCATCAATATGAAAAGCCAGTTCCTGTTCCCATTTATGACAAATTCTATCTGTAGTTTGAAGAGAGTCAACCATATAATTAGAATATAATAAACAAATTGCTTCCTCACCAGATTGAGTAACTCAGAGGGAATCAAATGGTGGCCCAGGCAGATCTAGTTCCTCATGCCTATCAGAGGTCTGCCAAAAATTATTGATGGAGCTGATAATATCGAAGTCTGTTCCTTTCTAACCAACCAAACTTAACTTGAGCTTATTCAAACGTAATAGCAGTGTTCCCAGACAGGAGGTGCCAAGGTGCTTAAATACCTCTACAAAACATATGAGAATACCAGGTGTCTGCCCAAATGGGAAAAAAAAAATCTGAATCCACCATCCGACTCCTGTATTTCCACAAATGAAGCCTGGTGAGGCCACAATTTATGCCTTTCTGTGATCCCTCAAGTACAACCTCCATGCCGTAAAAATTGACCTGTCCCACTTCAGGGGTCTGGTAGGTGAAAAACATTGCAGTATAAGAGATGGTGAAAGGAAAAGATAAATCTATTGATTTCCAAAGAGCATGGTAATTTATATGTCTCAATAATAATGGTAATAAGGGTCTGGACCACTGTTCAATAACCCAACAATCAACTAACCGATAGACCAATCGTTTTGGTAAAAATAAAACTTGACGGGAAATCCTCAATCTCTTTGTCTGCCGGATATAGTCCATCAAAAGCGTTTGCCAAGTTTCAAGGTCTATCTTTGAAACTGGACAAGGCACACACTAAAATAAAAACAAAAAATAGGACAAGACATTCATTTTTAATGCATGGATATGAGAATGTAAAGAAAGAGTTAGCAATGACCAGTGCTGAATATCAGATTTAAGTTAAACAAGAATTGGAGGGTAATTTAACTGAAATAATTGTAATGCCTGTTTTGATATTCGGAGTCCCAAATAACTCGTGGAAGGAGGTTCCAATTCAGAGGATAAGATTGCCGTATATAAGGGGGGAACATGCTGTCCACATGAGACTCCAACACCCACGTAAAGTATATTCTGCAGTTTGAGGGGTTTGGGATTGCTTCAGTGCTTGACCCACATTATAATCATGGTCTGGCAGCCATATTACAAAGTGGGCATCAGGAGTTACAGATACTGACAGACCAACCAACTCAGAGGGTAAGTGGTGCACAGTTGCTACTATGGGCACAGGGGTCAAAGTCACATGACGGTACTGCACAGCAAGCTGGTGTTCCTGCTACCTACTCCTCATAATCCCAGGGGTGTCAAACTTCACAAAAAATATGCAACTTAAAGGAATCTATGTTGAATCCCATTTGGGACACCCTCAGTCAGGTGGGAGTCACAGACATGGAGGAAACAGGAGGAGGAGGAGGAGGAGGAGGAGGATCACATTGCATGTCTTTGAGTGGCAGAATGCATGGTAGATGCATATTTTGCAGATGCAAAGAACCTCACCATTGGAGATGAGCCATTGCTATACTGGGGCATTAAGGTTAGTAACTCATCAGCACTGACAGCAGTTGCCCTGAAATATCAGAGCTGCCCATCCTCAGTATCAGCCTTGAGTGGGTGTTCAGTTAAACAGGTGGAACTGTGCATGACAGGTGCATCAATCTCTCTCCCAAAAATAATACACAAGGGGGGGTGGAAAGGATGAGAAAGGACTTGGCAAGGTTGGAGGAATGGTCAAAAGTATGGCAGCTTAAATTAAATGCAAAGAAGTGCAAAGTAATGCACCTGGGAAAGAAAAACCCAAGGAAACAGTACACAATGGGGGGTTACTAACAACAACAAAAATGGAAAGGGACCTGGGGGCAGTCATATCAGATGACCTAAAGATAAGTAAGCAATGTGAGAAGGCAGTAAGCAGGGCTGGGGGGATCCTGGGATGTATAGGGAGAGGCATCACCAATAGAAAACAGGAAGTTGTTATACCGCTGTATAGACAGTTGATAAGACCCCATCTGAAGTACTGCATGCAGTTTTGGAGACCCCATATCCACAAGGACATAGACAGGATGGAGGCAGTTCAGAGGAGGGCAACTAAAATGGTACAGGGTCTGCACCAGAAGCCATACAAAGAGAGATTAAAGGAGCATAATATGTATACCCTTGAGGAAAGGAGGGAGAGGGGGAATATGATAGAAACCTACAAGTACCTCAAGGGAATCAACAAAGTCCAAGATGGTAGCATCTTTCAGGAAAAGAGATCTGCAAGAACAAAGGGTCACAATTTGAAGATAGAGGGGGGCTGCACAGGGGCAATGTGAGGAAGTATTTTTTCACAAAGTGGGTGATGGATGCATGGAATGGCCTTCCTGAGGAGGTTGTGGGATCAAAAACAGTGGGGGTATTCAAGAATGCATGGGACAGACATAAAGCAATTCTTTTGGGGTTAGGAAGAAATAGGCTGTTGGTAACTAGGATCTGCAGCTTATCAAATAGGTAGGGAAATGGGCAGACTGGGTGGGCCAAGTGGTCCTTATCTGCCATCAAAGTCTATGTTTCTAAGTATGTTAGCATGCTGACATTTATTAAAATGAATGAGGCTCACATTCCATCAAAAAGAGTAATGCTCCTTGTCACCCCACTGCTTAACAGTGATGATGAGGAAGAAAGTGCTTTTAGCAAACTAGGATGTACCTCATCATTGTCTCACAGCATTGATGTGGATGAAGTAGTGATGGAGAGGGAGTTCCCCTATGGTGACAATTCTAGTCTTGAAGACTGTGAGGAATGCTTCTTGGAAGATGTGGATGAGTAAAAAATCTCTGCAATTTATTTTCTCCTTCTCCCTCCCTCCCCACCCATGCAAATGTAATCATGGATGTCAAATTAATAACAATGATAGTGTTTCCGTTAATTGCTGTGATATAAAACCATAACATTTCATTTGGGCTGATTTTCAATTGCGTCAAATGGAGCTCCTGTAAACAATGCACTATGGCACTTACAATGAACACCTGGTCGAGCCAGCAAGACACCGCAGCTGTGCATCAGTGACGTCACCATCTCAGCCTTCTCCTCATTCTTCTTCTCTCATCTTATCTCATGGGTCAAGTTGCCTTGAATCCTACTACTGCACCAGCAGAAACAGCATGGGACACCACCTCCACCACCACAGTTGGAGCTACTAGTGATTCAGCAGGATAATGAATTTAAAATAAAAGCAAGGCACAGACTGCCTGCTACACCAAATGTGATAAACAGAACCATCTCCTCTGCCTCCTTTCTACTTCCTTGACTGCTTCAGCTGGGTCCTCCACCTTGCCCAAGAAGACTACTGTGTAAAGAGTAGATTAGCATGCAGATGACCTTCTGACTTCAAAAATAGAGTTCCTTAGTAGTGATTTACCAGTCAGTTTAGCCTTCAATTTAGCAGACTTTTTTTAGCTGATGCTAATGTTAAATACTGCTAACATATTTACTGTTATTAGTATTCAGCTTCAGTTTAGCAGTCATTCTGACCCGATGCTAATGTTAAATACTGCTAACATGTTTACTGCCAAGTCATTAGCAATCAGAAGCAGTATAAAGATTTCATAGAACAATAGTAGCAGTGCATGGACAGCAACCTAAAATAAATACAAATAGTTACTAAAGAGCGTGACATATGACTCCACAAAATCTTCAACTGGACTGTAAAACATACAAAGTTTTGTAAGAACCTTGTTTTCATTAAGCAAACAATTTATTGATACCCATGTTGACAGACTTTCAGAGTTCAAAAATATCTAGCATACTCCATGAGCACCTGTGCAGAATACAACTGAATCAATAATAGTTACTGAAATGCTAGTTTATAAATGTGTTCAAATTATTTTTTTTTGCTATGCTTAAGAATAATTCAGAACAGTTTAGAGCAGATTAACAGCATATTTTTTTTTATCTTTAAATGAGTAAATGCAAACATTATAATATGATTGAATCCACTGGCCCACTGGTGCAGAGGCATGGTGACAATCTGTGTCACTGATGACCTAGGTTCAGGAACGGACCTGGGATGTTGGAGGGCTGGCCAAGTGGGAGAAGGATCGAGTATCCTCCGGACAGCTCTCCTTCTCTGGAGTGAGGGTGGGTAGCATGACTGGCACTTGCCGTCCTTTGGCAGAGGCCAGGAGGGCAGCTGCAGTAGGCACTGACATAGTTCAGAGGGCCAGGACAGATGTCAGTGTCAGCCTGCAATATCATTGCATGTCTTTTCCCTTCGGGAAGCATAGCAGCAGAAATAGTCCACCAACTAAATGAAGTCACCCAGACCTTGCTGCATGCCCCTGAACCTCACCGTCAGTACTGCTTAAGGCCTGCCAGGAAGTCAGCAGCCCACCCTGAAAGGTAAGGTGGCATGTTGGAAACCTCCACCTCTGCCCAGTACCATAGTAGTAGTTCTGCTGGGGAGCCCCGCCCTTGGGGAGCGCGGTGCTCAGGTGGAAAAGGGAGGTGGTGGGGTAGCAGTAGGGTGGTGGAACAGCCTATGTGGGTCAGGTAGGCCCCCTCCAAAACAAATTATAAGACTGAGCTACTTTACAAAGTTTAACAATGCAGGCCAACATGCTGTCGCAGTGGTAGTGACCGCTTGCAACACTGACAATACGAGTTCGGTAGTGAAATCAGGCCATTGGAAGACTGGGGAAGGGGGTATGGAGAAGGATGAGCATCCCAAAGACTGCTTCTTTTCTCTGGAGTGCAGCAGGCACTGGCACCTGGTAGACACTGACCCCTGGTAATGCATGCCTGACTAGCAGCTCTCTACAACTTGTTGTCACAGAACTGATACTGGAACACTGTGGCCAAGCTTCGAAGCAGGGAGACATCACTGGAGATAGTTCAGCTGTAGTTAGAGGTAGGGCTGGGGACCTTCCTAGGTCATGGTCAGGCTTGGAAGATGCTTATCTGGGGGTTGGGGTGGCCTGCCGGCACAGCAGTAAAATGTCCCAGGTTCAGGAATGGGCACAGTTGTCAGAGGGCTGACTAGGTGGAGAAGGATTGAGCATCCAAGGGATGGCTCTCCTTTGGGGGGAGGGAATGCCAGTGTCCTGCCCAACAGAGACCCCTGTCAGAGGCAAACCTGCAACATTATATTAAGATTGAACTACTTTACAAAGTTTAATAATGTGAGCCAGCACACCAGCACAGTGGTAGTGACCACTTGTAACATTGACAATATGGGTTCAGTAGTGAATTCAGGCCATTGGAGGACTAAGCAAGGGGGTGTGGAGAAGGATGAGCATCCCAAAGACTACTCTCCCTCTCTGGAGTGCAGCAGGCACTGGCACCCAGTAGACACTGGCCTCTGGTAATGGATACCTGACTACCAGTTCTCTACAACTTACCATTGCAGAACTGATATAGGAACACTGTAGTGGAGCTTCAAGGCAGGGTGCCATCACTGAAGACAGTTCAGTGGAGGATGGGTCGGGGACTTTTTTAGGTCAGTGTCAGGCTCTGAAAAAGCTGGTTCAGAGCACTGGGCCACCGGCACAGAAGAAAGGCATCTGCATGCAATGCCAACATCCCGGCTATGGGAACAGACTCAGGTATCAGAGAGCTGGATGAAAAAGGATTGAATGTATAATTGACTTCTCTCCTCCAGGGCAAGGGGGGGGCTAGTGTCTGACACAATAGAGACCCCTGAAAGAGGCAAACATATAATATTATAAGAAGGCCAAGGGATCTACTGCAACTGGTGCCTAGATGTCTGGGAGGTGAAACAGACTTTGGGCTTGTCCCACGGATGTCATGGCACATCCCACCTCCAGGGGAATACTGCAGCAGCAAACATCTGGTCCACAGGCATGATGCCCCTGCTCCTCTACTGCTTCCACTACCCTTTCTTGCCCACTGGGTAGTCCCACTCTCATGGTCCCACCCTGGGGGGGTGCCTTTCCTGTCCATTGGGAGGGGTGTTCGCCTTGCACCCTGACCAAGGGGATAAGCCAGAGCATGATGGGATGGTGCAGAGTGGGGGATAAGCTTCCATGGCAGGGATTTGGGGACTGGACCAAAACAAAAGTGGGTCCTGGCAACAAAGGCAAAGCTGGATGTCATCTCCATTGCACTGCCAGAAGTGATCACCTAGGTGGTCACTTAGGTGGCAGTAGTGTAGCAGGAACAGTGACCCACCCTCTGGTATGCTCAATCCTCCTTCCCCTAGCTTACTGCTAATGATCAGGGCTCACATCCAAGCCTGAGTCACTGGCATTGTGAGTGGTAGCACTTCTGCTGTGCCAATGGCTAGTCCTGAGACCATTGTTATCATTTCTTTTGTTGTAGTAGATTTATATATCTGGCAACAGCATTTCTCTTTTCTCCCATGACAGAGATGTCCGTGGGGGTGGGGGGGGCAGTAGAGAGTAAAAAAAGGTAGCATGCATTATCAGCTTGGCTCTGCAAAGTATGCATTTACACTTATGGGGTATTGCAAAAGTGAATGGTAGAGATATCCCATGAAAAGAGCTAATGCAAAACAGCGAGGAAACAAGAGCACTTCAAAAATATTGAATTTTCATTTTGATGACCTCGTGTTAATAGCGCCTGCTTGTTTGAGCTATGATAGTGTCATTTAGTGCTGTAGGGAGTACAGTTAGAAAGCAATGTAGTCATCAGTGTCTGGGGAACCATGCTGGCTCTGTAGCCTAGAGATTAGAGTCAACAGCTTTGTGAAGGGTTGGGCACCCACATCTGGGTTCAGATCTCAACGTTACTGATTGTTTTTGTCTTGCACCCACCCTTCCTCCTCATTCCCTCACAGCTCCCTCCAGAATAGCCCTCCATCCACAACCCAATGCTAATTCCCCTCACCACCTTCTTCATCCAACCCCATTACCCAACAATTTTTGCAGCACCATCAGTCCCTCCTTAATCCCCTCCAACATCCTCGATGTCTCTAGAGTCTCCCACCATGTATGCCACCTGCACTCACTGTCAATGACATTGGGGATGACATTGAGGGCAAAATGTGCCTATTCGCAGATGACACCAAGATCTGTGGGAGAGCGGACACAGCTGAAGTGATACAGGATGTACAGGAAGATCTTGAAAAGCTGGGGAGGTGGTCCAGGATCTGGCAGCTTGGCTTCAATAACAAGAAATGCAAAGTTATGCATATTGGAGACAAGAGTCCCAGGACAGAGTACTACCTAGGTGGAGTCCGAGTATCTGCATCAGAGCAGGAGAAGAACCTGAAAGTGATGATCACTAGTGACCTGAAGCACTCCAAGCAGTGCAAGAAAACAGCAGCAAAGGCAAACAAGATGCTGGGATGCATATCTAGGGGGATCAGTAGCAGGAGAGAGGAGGTTTTACTGCCCTTGTACAGGTCACTGGTAAGGACGCGTCTAGAGTATGGAGTTCAGTACTGGTGCCCACATCTCAAAAAGGACATTATCCTGCTGGAGAAGGCCCAGAGGAGGGCTACAAAGATGATAGTGGGTCAGCAAGGTAAGGCATTTGAGGTGAGGTCGAGGACACTGAACATGTCCTCCGTGGGAGACAGAAGAGAAAGAGGGGACATGATTTGGACTTTCAAGTACTTGAAAAGGATAAATAAGATTGATAAGGAGAATCTCTTTAAATTGCATGGCAACCATAACATGGGGGTGGGCACAGTCTTAAGCTGGAGTGTGGGAGGTTTAGGAGGGAGGTCAGGAAGCAGTGATACCAACCAAGAGAGGTTTATGTGAGGTGCCTGGTCAGGGGCCTGAAATGGGAATGCAGTAGCAGGAGGGAAGTCAGACAGGGCAGTTCTGGCTACTGAGAGAGTGGTCAGGTAGAGGGATGCTAGACTAAGGGCTGGTCCAGTTAAAGGGAGTTTTGGGGGAGTAGAGGGTGATTGAGCTGTAGAGTGGTGGTTCAGCTACAGGGAGGGTGGTAAGGAGTAGAGATGGGTGAAGTGGCCCCAATTTGCTCCGCGAAGTGGAACGCAGAGTGAAAGCGAATTGGCTGAGTACTCCACAATGTGAAGCAGGGTACTTCCCGTTATAATGGGTAACAAGAAGTCCATTAAAACAATGACTTTGCGTTACTCCGGCTTCTCAAACCACTAATCCACCAATTCTTAAGGCAAAGTAAATTGAAAACAATGTACTTCGCCTGACTTCGCCTTGTTTTTAAGCTCGAAAGGTGAATTTTGCAGTGATTCATGGGATTTCAGGCCACATGGGCTCTAGATTGTTCTGTACAGCTTCAGTTTGGGGTAGTGTGTGTAGGAAGCTGTAGGAGACAATCTTCTCTGAGAGTTCTTTGTGATTAAAAGCTTCTAAAAGCTGTTAAAAAAGCCCTTTTGAGTCATTTCTTTTGCTGAAACTTTAGTTCATCGATTATAGGAAACCCTCCTGTGCTCATATCATTGAGCGTTTATTGTTTGTGTGAGGATTTTGAATGTTAATGTACAACATTCAGTCTGTGTACTGAGAGACAGTGGAAGTGTGCTTTGGGGAGGAGCTTATTTGTGGTGTAGGTAGGTTAACTTGGAGAAAAAGACTGTGTTTTCTGTTTTGGTGATATTTTTCTTGTATAACTGTGTTAATGTACACTCAGTAATATTTTCAATAATTCTTGCCATTTTTTGGCTGATTGTTGTTGTGCAGCAGTGCATAATTTTAGTTTGCTTAAAATATGTGGTTGTATTACTGAAGTTTTCAATTTGCTACGCATTACTTACTGTGTGTGTGTGTGAGTATGTGTGTGACGCGTGTCAACAAATCAGACACCTTTTTTTGTGCCATATAATTTCGGCAATGTGAACCTGCTAACCATTGCAGCTGTGTAATTTTTGTACCTCTTTGTGGTATCTTTACTGGTACTAGTACTAGTGAGTGTTACTACAGCAGTGCAATACACTGCCCCCCCCCGCGGCCCGCCCCAACCGGCAAAGATATTCTTTTCCAGATTTGAATTTCTGATGGTGAGCACTGGTTAGGTGTTGTGCCTTTGCATCTGCATCTCTTCAGTGTGCAGCCCAATCTTAATCGGTCTTTGCATTTGCATCTCTTTAGGGCCCAGTATCCATCTCTTACTTAAGTCATAGTTGTTTCTTTGGCTTCCCTTCAGAGTACTGGACAGGTCTGGAGCATAATTCAGCATGAACATTGTACTCATTAATGTGTTTTTAATTCTGGACCGTCATCAGGAGTCACTCGTGATACAAATCACGTTCTTCATCATCATGGTCACAAATGCAGTCACAAATCGTGATTTACGATCACGTCACAAATCACAACATTAATTATTTTTACTAGTTACTTGGATGTATTGTAAGCCTGTTTTGTAGTATCTCTCCATGCTTCACCACCGCACCATTGTACTCATTAATGAGTGTTTTTAATTTGGAGAGTTTTTTGTCATGCCTCATCAGGGCCCGGGGAAGTACAACCATAGGCATTCACATTTCTTCATCATCCTGGTCACAAATGCAGTCACAAATCATGATTTACAATCACGTCTTGAATCACAATATTAATTTTTTTTACTAATTACTTGGATGTATTGTAAGCCTGTTTTGTAGTATCTGTCCATGCTTCACCACCCTACCATTTTACTCATTAATGAGTGTTTTTAAGTCAGGGAGTTTTTTGTCACACCTCATCGGGGCCTGGGAAAGTACAGCCATAGGCATTTGAATTTCTTCATCATCACGGTCACAAATGCAGTCACAAATCATGATTTACGATCACGTCAAGAATCACAACATTCATTTTTTTTACTAGTTACTTGGATGTATTGTAAGCCTGTTTTGTAATATCTCTCCATGCTTCAATACCCTACCATTATACTCATTAATGAGTGTTTTTAAGTCAGGCAGTTTTGTGCCACACCTCAACAGGGCCGGGGGAAGTACAGCCACAGGCATTTGTGTTTCTTTATCATCACAGTCACAAATGCAGTCACAAATAATGATTACACCACTAATCACAACATTCATTTTTTTACTAGTTACTTGGATGTATTGTAAACCTGTTTTGTAGTATCTCTCCAGGCTTTACCATCCCACCATTGTACTCATTAATAAGTGTTTGTAAGTCAGGGAGTTGGACAGTGTCTGCAGTACATACACAGACTGGAAAGAAGACTGCACCCATGCAGTTTAGCACAGTATACTTGCACTGCTGAGAATACAAAGTGTCACGCATATGGAAGACAACAAAAAAAGGGCATACTTACATACAAGGGTCGGGGATGGTGGAGGAATATATTTTATAACACAGCAAGGAAGGTGTGGGGGGGCACATGGTGTGAGGAAAAAAAAATAATATGAGATCCCATGGTGATCCAGCAGCAGTTCCAACACAGACATAATTTGCAACTGATGTCCCTCTATGTAACAAAAATAAAATTTACAGATAGAACAAATTAACTAAAAAAGAGTACAGACAGAAAAGACAAAAAAATGTAGCTTTTAAAAAAGCTGTTGGGTCTAAATCAAAGTTTAAATCTCCTCCTCGCTCTGATCTCAAAGTATCAGCAGTCACAAAACACACTCCTCTCTCTCCATCTGCACAGGAGAAAGTAAAAACGTCTGCTTGTATGACTCACTTCCTTCCTGCCTAGCTAAAGATCATGTGACTTACAGTACTGTAAGCCATGTGATGTGTGAGGGGGCTGCCAAATCTGAAACACCAAGTGGATCACTTAGAATCATAATGATGAACGTGAAGTCCATTAAAAACAATGACTTTGCCTTACTTCACATTGCCATTCTGCCTTAATGTGAAGTGTTAATGACAAGGCAGAGTGAGCACTTTCCATTGTCCACTCCACATAGCGGAGTGGCAATGCAAAGTGCCCACTTCACGTTCACTTAACCAGGAGAATTTAAATTCCCTGCATCTCTAGTAAGGAGGCTAGCCCAGCTGCAGGAATGGTAGCTGGCTACGAAGAGGAGGGTGATGTTTGGGGGGGAGCAGAGCATGCAGAGTGAAAAATAACTCACTAAGATCCATGGCTTGTTGCCATGACAACCATCATAGAAATTATGTTGTCGTACCTGTCTTATGCTCTTAACACAAATGTTACCTCAGTGATGGCATGTTTACTCAGTCACTATGATTTACGGCTCAGGACTGACATCTAGGCCATTTGCAATCATTTGATCTCCCTGGAGTCTATTCATCTTTTGAAGACTTGAGCAGAAAAAGCAGGACTTCACAGAAAATGAGATCCTTCACCTTCATTTGACCCTATGTAAGTAAATGGTTAAATAAAATCAGTCCTCTAAGATGCACCCTCATGTATTCATCCTTATGACCCAAATTGTTTGCATAAAAAATTTGGAACATCTTGAAAAACTGACAGATTGCATTTGTCTGTTGCTTTAAAATCTAAAAAAAAACTTCATTTCCCATAACCCCTTGGCTTCTTGGCAGGATATGATACTGCCAGAGTGATTCACTTCCTAGTGTGTTGCTGCTCTGAAAATAGGTTAGACCAGTTGGAACTGGTTTGTGATCTGTGCTGGATGCTTGTGGGCCTGCCTAGAGAAAACACAAGACTTTTCAGGTGTTTTTCTACAGTTTTTTAAACTTTAACTCAGGAAAGAGCTTATTATTCTAGGAAGACCTGCATACAGAGTCTTTTAGCTTGAATACATTGTGAGTTTGGAGCTAGTTTCTTACTGTTCTGGGTCAGATTTCATTTATACTTCCTTGCTGTAAATAAGACTGATTAGTGCATTCTTTGTTTTTACTGTATGTTTAAAGTTTTTTTTTTCAACAGAAAATGGCCTTTCAGACTAAGAAATGTTTGCATTCTTTGTTTTTACTGCATTTTAAAATTTTGTCTTACAGAAAATGGCTTTTCAGAGTAAGAAATGTGCAACTGCAGTTACCACAGCATGTGTTTGTGTGTGGGGGAGAGAGGCTGGTTTGCATTTAGTGGCAGTGTTGGTAGCTGCTGTGGGTATCATGTTACAAGCTTGATTATTAGCTGAAGAAATTGTTGTGGCTGTGTTTGAATAACATTTTGTGAAAGAGAACAGTCTACACCACCAATTTCTGACATGGATTTTATGCTTTTTATGAACTGTTGCTGTCATAGTGTTCTTTTTAAATTATTATTGTTATACTGTAGTCAATTGCTTAACCTGTAGTCCACCCAACTATAGGAATTAATGTTTAGAAGCAGGATCACACTTGAAATGATGATCTGTCCTGGGTAAAATGAATTACAGTATAATATAACAACATTTAAAAATGCATAATATTCAGTAGGAGGGTATGCAGATTGTTCTGTTCTTTGTAACCCCCCCCAGCCCAATACCTTATTGACCTAGTCACTTTACAACTATTTAGGCTGAAGTAGGGCAGAAGCTGGGTGCATTTGCAAGTGATGGGGTATGTTGCCATCTGTGGCATGAATATAGCTGATGTACCTCTCCCCAAACGATGGTGGTCTGTACCCCCAATAATTGCGGTGCTAGGATATCACTTCATATCCAATTTCCCTGCTTTCTGGAACTTTTTACTTGCACTAACATATTTTTCTCTCTCTCTCTTTTTTAACAGGTCTACAGAGCTCCCTACAACCCATCAGATAAGTATTATTTACTTTTTTCACTTGTCCTATCTGTAGTCTTATCTTCCTCAAGAACTTTGGATCCCTTTGGATCACTCTCTTTATTCTTATTTTACAGGTGACCCATCTACAGTATGTTTTCTGGATCCCTCCCCTAAGTTCACCCAGAAGCAGGTAAGCACTACCTTTCTTTACTGCCTTTTCTAAACTGTATTGCATGATTTCTTCCTCGGGCCCTACTTATACCGCTTTTGTTGATCCTCAAACTATTCTGTTCATACAAAGGGTAGCCCTTTACAGGTCTTACAGACATAATGCCTTACTTGTTTGGTAAGTAGAGCTTGATTTGAGTGTACTAGGGTTATGTGTGTGTAATTTATTTTTAAGGTTCTAAGAAACTCTATGATCATCATGTCTCTATAAATATTTCTTCTGGGATGAATAAAAATGATGTGAAAATGTGTATTTTAAGGCCTTCCCTAGGCAATGCAATTTTATTTCTAAGGCACTCAATCCCGGATGCTCTGGGTGCCGTATCTAAGAAAAAATGCATAAAACACAAAACACAAAACACAATTAAAACAGTAGCAGGGATGTTAAAATCAATACTCTATAAACTGAATTACTGTACATCTAAAGTTAGCAATAATATAATAAAAGATAAGACAGCTTATTCTGTGAGATCCTGGTTGAAGAGGTGGGCCTTAAGCCTCTGCTTAAAGACACCAATAGAGGGGGCCTCCCAGACTGCAGATGGAAGCACATTTCACAGGGTCTACCCAACGATACTAAATGCGTGGTCACCAGAGGTCTTGAGCCAAACCCTGGGAACATCCAGGAAGCCCCTGGAGGAGGAGTGGTGGTTGTGGGCAGAGGTCACATACATCAGACAGGTATCCACTGTACTACCCAGTAGGTGTGCTTGAATATTTTGGAATCCATTCAGTCAGTACCTCAGATTTTCAGAATTTATAATTCAGAGCCTGATTCTGTTTTGCCTTCAGTTAAGGCATAGGAATGAAATTTAAGGTGGTATTCACAGTCAGTCTTTGGAGTTGATTTGGTTAAGTAGCATGTAATCTGTATCTGATCCATTTTATTGAGTGCCCTGGATTTTTTTTTCCTTTTGGATATTGTGTTATCTCTCTATTATTAAGCCAAAGTCGAATGTGTACCACACCTCTTCGGTGTACTGAGTGGTTGAGTGTAAGGGTATCTGCAAATAGTTGAGGTAATGGAAACTGTTTTCACTGTTCCCCTAGAAGATCCCTTTAGCAGTGTCCACCTTATGGTTTGAGAGCCCCATGTCCATTTGGTCCTCACTTAAAGTATGCTTGGGTTGGCAAGTGACCTGCAGGCATCCTGATGCTGTTTTAGAAGTTTCTGCTAAGCCATTGTTGCCCCTGGTGTGCCATTTAACAGGGCTAGTCGCTGAATTAAACAAAACAGTTGTTTTAAAATCTGCCCTATTTGCCTGCCTCCCAGCCTTTGCTACTTGCTCCTGCTTCTGTTGATACTTCCTCTACCTCACACTCTGCCCTTTCCCTCGCTCCTCCTTTGCCCTATCCCATGCGCCTAGCCCCTTTTCCCTCTCCCACTGACTCCACCTTCCTGCTCCACCTGCTTATTGCCTTATATCCTCCTCCACCCACCTTTTTTTTCTTTCTCTCTGTCACAAATAATCCTTATCCTGAGGTATTTGATCCTTGAGCTGTGTTCTCCATTTGTTCTTTTGCCTTGAAACATATGACACTATTGAAATGTATATACACTCAGTATATTCTACCTTATTTATGTATAATATTTTTATGTCTGCTATTGTTATATTGTCAATTTGTATCACGTTTGATCTATATCTTATTGCACTGTGTTGTACTGTTTGTTGTTTCCCCGGGTCGACCCTGAAAAAGGGACTGTAATTGTCTCAGTGGACTTACTCAGTTACCAAAATTCAAATAAAATAAATAAATAAAAACAAAAGGCAGTCAGGAAACCACTAACCAGTATAAACAACACTGCTGCAATTAGCAGATTAACTTCAATGCTGTCCCTGACAAAAAAATTTAACCTGGCTGTGTCTGTATGAATTAATATTGAACTTTGTCTGCAAAATACTTTCATTTAAAAAAGTCAGAGATGTAACACAGACTTTCCTACTTTTGCAGGGGTTGGGGTGCTTACAACCTAAACAAATCTGAGGCTCTCTTGTTGCTTTCTGTGTGCCCAGAGTTTGAGTAGAATGGGTAGCCAGGGGCAAGTTACAGAGGAAGGGAGTTGGTGCATCTCTGAGAATGTCTGAGGGTCTGTGCTTCTGTGTTCCCCAGAACAAGTTGGGGTAAGTTAATGTTACCCACCCTTTTGCACTGGGACACACAGATGAAGACAGCCCCATGAACATTTTACAAAGACACATTGATGTAAACTTTCCGACCAGCTTGCCCCTGGTCAGTATGTAAAACAAACTTCTCTCCATCCCACACATTTTCTGTGTTGGGAAACAGAAAGCACCACAGGCCCTCAGATTTTGCAGGAGGGGGAACCTTGAACACTATGTGTCCTTGAACAAGTCCAAAGGTCTCTTGATTTTTGCATAGAGAATGGCAAGTTGAGAGGAGGGGGTTGCATGATGCACTAACAAAGTTGGGGGGCTGGTCCCTGAGCAAGTCTCATGATCTCAGATGAAGTTGTTGGTGTGTGTGGTCACATCATATATTGCCTACACTACACAGTGTGTGATCCCACTTAAAGTTGCTCTGTGGAGTCAAGCAGAGACCCTCAGACTTGCTCAGGAACAAAGCCATGCTATTCCCACAAACTTTTTCTGGGGTAAGCAACAGAAACTCTCAGGCTTGTTCTGGGAAGCACAGGATATAAGCCTCCCCCCCCCGCAGTTTCATGTTCTAACAGCAAGGAAAGAAAAGCTCTGAACAATGCCTGTGCACTACAGCAACCCCAACAACAGCGAATGGTGGAACATATTCTACGGGATGATCTAACATTTTATGTGGGGGGGATGTGCTCCCCACATCCCCCTTACTTTAGATAATCAACTCCAATGGGTGGCCTGACACTGGGGTAGGGATCAGCAGAAAAAAAAGTAGTTTAACACATAAAATTGTAAAAATATATTCATGCACCTACTGAGCTCCATTCCTGGGTCCTCACACACTGCAGACAGTGACTCAATCCACAGTACCAAGCGGCCAGCTGGGAACAGCCTGGTCATGTTCTTCTGCCCTTTAGTTCCCTCTACCAGTCGCTGTGCTCCTCACATGCTATTCTTCCTCTTTCACTACAGCTCATACCACAGCTCGATATCCTGTTACAGTAGCTCATCTGAAAGGTGGTCAAATTGAGTTGCTTATACTGAGTCACTCAGTTGGACTCTCCCATATCACTGGATACCCGCCCAAACCCAATGCAGACTTGCTCTAAAGATGCACTCCTTTCTGTTTATCCCAAACACAAGTTTGCATGTTTTGTTCAGGTATCATCTGACTTGTTCAACTCTACAAGTCCGAGGGAGGCTGTCTGCATTTAGTGCAGTAGACGAACTTTCTGTGTTGGTGGTATGGGCACACAGTTGTAGTAGGGATGGTGGGGAGAGGGAACTGTCTTGCTGGTGGGACAGGAGGACTGTGTGTCTGGTTGGGTCATGGGACTGTCTGTGTTTGGTTGGTCAGAGTGGGGAGTGGCTATGCTGGTGTGGTGAGGAGAGTGGCTGTGCTGGTGGGTTGTGGTGGGGAGAGTGGTCATGCTGGTAGCATGGGGAGTGTGGGCTTGCTGGTGGGATGGGCTGGGAAGAGTGGGCATGCTGGTAGGATGGGCTGGGGTGGGGAGAGTGGGTGTGCTGGTGGGATGGCTGGGGAGAGTGGGCATGCTGGTGGGATGGGTAGGGGAGAGTGGCCGTGTTGGTGGGATGGAGTGGGGAGAGTGGCCATGCTGTAAGTCTCTACATTTATACACATAGTTATTCAGATAAAGTTATTGGTATTGATCACACTTCATTTATGTCCACCCCATGGCATAAATTTATATAGAAACATAGAAACATAGAGGTTGACAGCAGATAAGGACCGCAAGGCCCATCCAGTCTGCCCATTTCTTTTTCTACCTTATAAACATGCCATCGGCCTTTGCTCTGTCAGTGGCCTATCTATTCATACTCATCTGTATTGCTCCCTTATGCCTATCCCATTCCTGTTTGAAGCCCTGCACTGTATTCATAGCCACCACTTCCTGAGGTAGGCCGTTCCATGCATCCACCACTCTTTCTGTGAAAAAGAATTTCCTCACATTCCCTCTTAATCGACCTCCCTTTAATCTCATGCTGTGTCCTCTTGTCCTGCTATTTTTCTTATATTTAAACATGTTATACTCTTTCACCTTGTTAATGCCCTTAAGGTGTTTGAATGTTTGATCATATCACCTCTCTCCCTCCTTTGCTCAAGGGTATACATATTGAGCTCCATTATTCTGCCCTCATATGTCTTCTGATGCAGTCCCTGCACCATTTTGGTTGCCCTTCTCTGGACTGCCTCAATTTGGTTAATGTCCTTGTGAAGGTGTAGCCTTCAGTACTGCAAGCAGTACTTCAGATGGAGCCTAACCAGTGTCTTGTAAAGAGGGATTATTACCTCCCTCTTACGACTTGTGATACCCCTACTAATACACCCTAACATCCCCCAAGCCTTACCTACTGCTTTAGAGGTTTGCTTGGATGATTTCAGGTCATCGGTGATGATAATGCCCAAGTCTCTTTCTTCCTTTATGACTACCAGCAACTCCCCTCCCAGCCTATAGGCAGCTTCAGGGTTTCTCTTCTCTATGTGCATGATCTTGCACTTCTTTGCATTAAATCCCAGTTGCCACTCTTCTGATCATTTTGCTAGTTTATCCAGATCTCTTCTCATTCTGCCTACCTCATCTGGATCATCTACTCTGTTGCAGATCTTGCTGTCATCTGCAAACAGACAAGCCTTACCCTCTAGTCCATCTGCCATGTCACTAATGAAGATATTGAAGAGGACTGGCCCCAGGACTGATCCCTGAGTTACCCCACTTGTGACTTGCATCTCTTCTGACTATAGCATTTGCCACCACTCTCTGTTTTCTGCCCGTCAACTGGTTTGCCACCCAGTTGACCAACTTCTAACCCACCCCGAGCCTACCCAGTTTATTTATCAATCTTCTATGTGGAACAGTGTCAAAAGCTTTGCTGAAGTCAAGGTAGGCAACATCAACTGCTCCCCCTTGGTCCACCACTCTGGTTACCCAGTCAAAGAAATCTATGAGATTAGTTTGACAGGACCTTCCTTTTGTAAATCCATGCTGTCTTGGATCCTGTGGCCCTATGGATTCCAGGTGTTGCACTATCCTTTCCTTAAGGAGTGCCTCCATAATCTTGCCCACTACTGAGGTAAGACTGACTGGTCTATAGTTCCCTGCCTCCTCCCTACTACCACTATTGTGGAGCGGGATTACATGAGCCCTTCTCCAGTCTTCTGGGACCTCTCCTGTGCTGAGAGACTCACTAAACAGTTCTGCTAATGGCTATGTTAGTTCCACCCTTAGCTCCTTAAGTACCCTGGGATGTATGCCATCAGGTCCCATTGCCTTGTCCACCCTGAGATTAGTGAGCTCTTGTAGGACCCTTTCTTTTGTGATGGGAATAGGGCTCACCTCCCTCCCCCCTGTGTCCATGGTGCTGAGCTGTGGGCCCTGCCCTACCTTCTCTTCAGTAAATACTGAGCAAAAGTATCTATTTAGGATAGATGCTTTTACAGGGTCCTCCTCCTCACATGCCCCCTTTTCTCCTTTAAGCTTAGCAATACCCCCTCTGGACTTTCTCCTTTCACTAATGTATCTATAGAAAGTCTTGTCACCTTTTACTGTTTGTGCTAGTGTTTCCTCAGTCTGGGGCTTTGCCTGCCTTACTGCCTTCCCTGCTTCCCTTAGTGCAGTTTGGTATGCCTCCATATCTTCATCCTGCTGTGTTCCCTTGTATTTCCTGAAGGCCAGCCTTTTGGCTCTGACCTTTTCTGGTACTATATTTGAGAACCAAAGTGGTTTCCTTCTTCTTTTGCACTTCCTTTTCTGTCTAACACAATGGGATGTTGCTTCAAGTATTGCATCCTTAATGCTTACCCACTTTGCCTGTACCCCCTCACCTGTGTTTCTTTTCGCCAGGGCTAGCTTAACTCCATTGGCTATCTTATCAAAGTCAGTTCCTCTGAAGTCCCATATTTTTGCCTTGGAATTGGATGATTTAGATGTAGTGGCCAAATTGAACCATACCATGAGATGGTCACTGTCCCCCAGGTGACCTTCTACCTGGAGATCTGTGATCCCTTCCCTGTTAGTCAGTACTAGATCTAGGATAGCCCTGTCACTATGTGTCTAGTTCTGGTGGATGTTCCTGCTGGTATTGACCAATCTGTATCCGGCATGTTGAAGTCTCCCATTATCAGAACCTCCCCTTTAGCTGTCATGTTTTGTATGTCTTCTAACAGTAATGTGTCTATGTCCTCCCCTGGTCTGGGGGCCTGTAGACAACCCCAGTTCTTATGGCTGTCTCATTTCTTGTTTCCAGCATGACCCACAGTTCTTCTGGCTCCTTATGTGTATTCTGAATTTCTGTAGCTTTGATATTTTCATTGACATTTAGGGCCACTCCACCCCTCCTTTTTGCACCTCGGTCTCTTCTGAACAGTACATTGCCTGGTACTGAAGTCTCCCAAGTATAGTTACTGGTAAACCACATCTCACTAATTGCTACTATGTCCAGTTTAGCCTCTGACATTATTGCCTGCAGGTCTGGGATCTTATTTCCCAGGCTGTGAGTATTTGTGTACATGATTTTCCATTGGCCAGATTTCAGTGTGTTAGTTGTTGGGTGAGGTTTGGCATTTCCCCTGTGCATCATATGGGGAGACGGACCTTTTTTCTTACCTGGTGATGCAAATGAACTACAAACAAGCTGAATCCCTGTTTGACCACTAGCTGAGGGGGGAGAGGTGTTCTTCCCATTCGATATATGGGGTGCCACACCCCTCTCCCCATCTGCTAGTTTAAATATTCTGCAAAGACATCAAACTTCTGCCCCAATGCACTGACTCCCTCCTTAGTCAGATGCAGTCCATCAAATTTAAAGAACTTTCACTCCCATAACTGTTGCCAGTTCCCTACAAATCTGTGTCCTTTTACCTGGCACCAGCCCTTGAGCCACAAGTTTAACTCCCCTATCTCACCTTCTCTGACCTTCTGTCCATCTGCCTTCCTCTCTCAGATGGGCAGGATCTCAGAGAAGGAGATGTCAGATGAAATGGATGATAGTTTGCCACCCAGCCTGATCAGGTGTTCCTTGGTCTCTACAACTAACTGGCTGGTGAGATCATTAGTCCCTATGTGTACCAGGACATCAATGTTTTCTCCTGCTTTGTGAACAATTTTAACAATGTGGTCAGTGCCTCTCCACACTGATGTACCTGAGAGACATCTGACATTACCCCTGGCTGGAGATGGGTATCAACTCCCCTGAATCATGGAATCTGCTATGATCAGAAGTTTTTTGGATTTCGTTTTTTTTTTTGTTTGTTTTGGTTCCTGATTTAGGTGAGTTTTGTTGTGCTGCATTGTCCTGCTCTGCAGTGTCCTCTGCCCCTTTGTTTGATTTTGGAGATAGAGGCAGATACCTGTTTGTAGTGTTTATATGGTTTTTTGGAGGTAATATGTTGGAGAGCACAGGGTGATGGGGCACCCGATTTGCCCCTCCTAACCACCTGCCAACCTCCTGGACCAACTACCTTCTGCGGTCGAGGTTCTTCTGTTAGATGTTGGGGAAATGGTAGGTGGTTCTTATAATGTATTTCCTCTGGAATATGAAATTTGAGGTGCACCAATATCTGTCCATGCTGCCCGCAGCTGAGCCCTAAGATCTCCAATGGCTCAGCATGTAGAACAGTGTCCTAAATCCTGTAAGACTGTACTTCTGAAAAGTGTTCCGCAGTACCTGCAGTTAATGATATCCATTCCAGATACATTGCTGGGTTTATAACCTGGTCAGAGTAATTAGAAGGAAGAAAATGTAAGTAATGGTTTGATTTTGTGTTTTGTTTTCGTATAACTTGTTATAACAAGTTAAATTACTAGTGCCCCTGTAAATGAGCTCACCTTGTGGATGTCCCACTGGTCCGCCCCTTCCTGCTTTGCCACAGGAAATGTCACAACTGTGGTATCCTATAAAAGGAGTGTAGTGTGGGGTGGTTGGGGATGGGGGTTGGTGGCTGGGCCCTTCCCCTGCTGAAAAAGAAGAACCACGGATGAAGGAGCAAGGAGTTAAGGGCAGAAACAATCAGTCAACAACAAATGAGTAACCCTGAAAGCATATCCTAATGTTAGATAAAACTGTAAAACCTGTAAAGCACCACCTGTAATAATTTCAGAGAAGATATACCCTGTAAGAAACACTTTGCTACAGAGAAAAATAAAGCAGCAACAGAAGATATATCTTGCAAAAGACAATTTGAGTCAGAAGATTACAGCAGTAATCTGTCAGCACACACCTGTAGGCACACCTTGTAATAATGCAGAAGAAGGTATACCAGCAAGAACAATTTAAATCTGAGAAAAATAAAGCAATGACATGTTAGCAACAAACAGTCGCAATCCCTGTGAGTACAAAATAAAAATAACAACACACAGTAAATCTGCTTAGCCATTTCCCTTGCTCTGGTAAAGTTCTCTGCTCTGTCCTTTCAAGCAATCTTAGAATGAAAGAGCTCAGGTGAAGCTAGGTGCCTTGGCCAGCAAACCAAGTCTTATATATTTATAGCTCATCAGGGCTCTTTCTATTTACTGCTCTGTGTGTTTTAATTATAGGCTGTCTTGGCCTTTATACTGTTCTTTTCCTCACCCAATCCTTTAGTAGCCCTTGGTGTTCTGACATTAGCTGCTGTATTGTATACAGTTCTTGTTCTTTCTGTGACTTCTTAGGGAGCCCAAATATTCCTCCCTGCCTGCCACGACTGCTTTTATGCCAATTTCAGGCACTGGCCTTTGGCTGCAGTGCCTTTGTGGCCCTATTCTGTGTGTCTGCTCTCCAAGTCGCTTCATACCAGGCTCCTAAGAGCACTCAGCAACCATGCAGCTCAGCAGACAGTTCCTGCCACATACTGCTGACTTCCCACCCCTATGGACCCTCTTGTCCGGCCCCCCAGACCCTCTTAACCAGAACCTCGGGGGGGGCTGCTTTGTGGCTGATTGGTTGAGGGAGGCATATTGCCCTAGCCTCCCCCACTTCCAAAAATCTCCATCTTTTTTCCCCACCCACATGGGGAAGGCTACAGCCTGAATGCCATACAGGCTGGGACTGGGAATTGAAAGTGCCTGCCAGCACTGTCACTCTAATGCAGTAGCACTAAACTGATGGTTGCATATTAACAGCCGCAGCATTTCTGATATGTGGTTTTCTGACCAGCCTACTTGCCTGCTACACAAAGTCAGGACCCAGGGACACTCCCCCCTCCCATTAGAAGCCAGGGAAAGGTCAAACAGAATAACAAAAAAAATACTATTTGCCACTAGCCAAGAGGGAGTTGCTCCACTACACCACCAGGACTATACCTTTAAAACACTGGCCTCCTGGGACTACTCAAGACCCCTCAAACACCAAGGTCTTTTAAATGATGCAGGGACCACTAGCCCAATAACACTCCCACTAGCCCATTAGGGATACTACTTAAGTCTGCTGGTCACCGGCAGGCCAACTAGTGGTGCTAAGGGGGGGTTTGCTGGGCCGTTAATATCTCTTTATTATTTTCTTAGCTGTCTGTGTTTTTATTTGTTATCTATGTGTTACTTATTGTGACTTTAAGTGTGTCTTTTCCTCTAAAACTCCCCTTCCTTTACTCCTGTGCTGTACTGTACCCCTTTGATTTTTGTTGTTTGGTATACTTTTGGTCATGGACACCCAGACCCCACTGCTCCTCTTCATGTGCTCTCTCAATCTGTCACTACTATATGTTCCCCATATTAATCTCTTTTTTTCTCTTTATTTCTACAGGTCTGGCTAGACTGTATAACTATCAGATAAGTAGCTTTCTTTAATTCCACCCCATCTCTCCTTTAGGATCTCTGACCCTTTGTGTCTCCTCAACCTTCTTTGTTCTTCCCTTTCAGGTCTTGCCAGAATTCCCCAAACCCAGGACACCCCAAATCTGGATCCCCTGACTGATGGGGCAGGTAAGTCCATTTAATTACCTAACTGTCCTGTTAGGTGTGTGACATATAACAAGGTAACAACTACATTTTGATGTGTGCATTTTGTGGCCTGGAAAGAAGATCTATTTCATCCTTATCCTCACCTGGTGTTTGTTAGAGGTATCCACTTACCAAATTGGACCTTGCTTTCTTATGAGCAGGGCCACTGGAAAATTGCTGAAAAGGTTACCAAAAATTGTGGAGCATTTTGCAAAAATTGCGGGAAATTGTGGGGGTTCTAAAATAGAACCAGAGCGCTTCACAATAAATCTTTTCATGTTTTCTGCAGCATATATTAGTCAGTATAAATTGCTAAATGAATACGCTGACACCTGAATATGTTTAAAACATAAAGAAAAGTTTATGTTCCTAAAAAGAATACTAAACTGATAAGCTATCATAAGCACTGCCTGTCTTCCAAAATTTAAAAGCACCTCATCCAGTGCTAAATAGATTCTATAAAGTGAGCCACAGCAAATCAATATTAAATAAAGCCAGAAGAAATATATTTTTTTTGTTTCTGGCTGTAGAACAATGAAGCATAATCAATAGCTGTTTATAGTGCTCTGCCAGCTATTCACCCACTTTGGTACAAGAAAAAATAAACAGATAGAGTGGTGAATAACTGAGCTTTAGTAAAATGTTGTTAAAGTGTTTAATAGCCATAATTTGTACTGTAGGTAGTGTACACTATTTTTGAAGTCACATATTTAAACATTAAATCTGGGGGTTATTGGGGCTGGCAGTATAATCTAGAGGTTAGAGTAACAAACTGTGGATGAGCTGACTACATCTAGCAGACCTGCACACCTCTCAACTGTACCATATTATGAGGAACGTTCCTCATTTTACTTCACAAAAGCTCCCTGTTCCACATTGTGAGGACTTGTTCCAAATTCAAAGTCAACATTTTAAAGCAAAAATTTATAGTAAATGATCCAAAACATATATTATTCAATTAATAATAGACTTTCTGAACATAAATGCAACATTTTAACAGTGTTTTGAGCTTCTTGGGTAAAGATTTGGTTAAGTGCTCCATATTTTGTCCATTTGTTCCACATTTTGATAGGCAATGTTCCACATTTGGGGTACAAAAGGTTGAGAGGTATGCAGACCTGGGTTTGATTCCCACAACCTCCACTTGCATACTGTGTGATTCTAAGCAAGTCACTTGACCTTCTCAGTGCTCCTGGGTTGTACCTGAAAACAGGCACTTGTGCCTAGTGGGCCTTACCTGGTTACCAAAAAAATGTAAAAACATACCAATATATTTTTACTGCATCATACAGTAGTCAGGGTACCCTGTAATTTACCTTTGTTTTACTCAGACTGCAATGATTTTGTTTAGTTAAAGTTAAATGTTCAGATATATTTTGTTTTCATAAGCTTGTTTTTAGACTTTAGTCAGGCTTTTATTGTAGTCTTTGCATGTGAGTATCTAGGTGGTAGATTGCTAAGCACGAGATCACTGTTAGCAACTAGCTTATTCAAGTTTAAAATCAGCAGGGCCATCCAAAAATCCTCAGCTGTTTGAATCAAAACTAGTCTCAATGAAAGTATGCTCACAAGGAAAAACTTGCCCTGCCACTTACAAAAAGGCTTCATAGTTAGCACCCCACTTAGGTGAATGGGATAATTTCACTTTTTCTCCCATCTTTTGTTTCAGTCTATGTGGCAACAAAAACTTTTCTGATAGACTGCTGCAACACAAAACAAATGTTTAAGTGTACTTATGCTTGGCCAGTGGATTTTGAAAGCAAACAAGACAAGGATTCAAAAGAAATCAGTGTCACATAACATCCTCGCCCTACCTTGCATTACATTGTTTCAGCCAAACCCAAGTCTGCATGCAAAATTGTCAATATATTTGAGAGTATTTTATTAAAAAGGTTAATGCTTTTTACACAGTTCAATACAAAAACTCAGAAATTGCAAGAAATTGCAGAAAATGTCTGTTTTTGTGGAGAATGGTGAAAATTGTGGATTCCGCAAAAAAATTGTGGGCACAATTTTCCAGTGGCCCTGCTTATGAGATTTGATAGTAGAAGGCTACAAGATGGTATGGCTGCAGGCACATGTAGAGACTATTGCACCCCACTCCATGCAGAACAAGCTGTTAACCTCACACAGACCTCACAAGGTGTGAGGTTACCAGTGCATTCAGCAAGATGATGGGTTTGTTACATATAATGATATGACTGGTTGTTTCTTAAACATACAGGTGAGAGGCAAACCTCCTCATGAGTGCTGATTTCAAAACAGCACCCGGTACTTTTAACAAAAATTATATTTACTGGGTGTTATTTTGAAATCTGCAGTCTTCTGGTGCATATGAGTCATGCTGGAATTCTGCACAATTAATAAGTCATTAAAACACATATGGATTATGCCAGCATTGTGCACAATGAATGGGCCATTAAAATACAAAACATACCATTAAAACAATTTTGGCCATTAAAAGAGTGATCAAAATGTAATGGTATTATTATTTACATACTGATTAAGGAGATAGTGGATTGGGTGCTGTTCATGGCTGCATGGCAAGAAATCTGAATTTAAGGAGTGGTGTGCATCAAATGGCATGAAGCAATTTTACATTTACTTAGTTATTTATTTCACAAGCAAACCATCTGCACAGATGACAAAATGTAGACATTCACCTTGATCATGATTTTTGCTTGAAGAACATTTTGCAAAACAGGTAGTACAAAGACTGTCTCAAAGCAATCCATATGATCCCTGGAGACTAGGATGGAAAGGGGCGGGGGGCTATGATAGTACCTACCATTTCATAAAGGGGATTAACTGGTAACTGGGTGAATGTGGGAATTATTCAGATTGGTACATCAAGGTAATATGGACATAAGGGGAAACCAGGAGGTAAATGGGGAGGTATATTTAACAATGGTGGATCCATTAAAATCTGCCACTCACAAGTAGGTTTAAGAGATACATCAGGAAGTCTATTAAACAGAGGGTGGTGGATCCATTGAAAAATCAACCAGATGATGCAGTGATAACAATTAGTTGTTCCTAGCAGAAAGACACATGAAAGGGCACCAAAACCAGGCATTGGATGGTGGATCCTTTCAAAAATATGCCAAGTGATGCAGTGATAACAAATAGTTGTTTCAAGCAGAGAGACATGGAAGAGCACCATAACCAGGGTGGAGGATGATGAGTGCTAGAACCAGGAGAGACGGTGCTTGCCAGAGTTGATGGGGAATTATGTCAAACTAGATGACCATGCTCTACTACCAATCTGTTTGTATGCTTTTTAACTTATTTATTTTTACTGCAGAAGCCCAATGTGCACTTACAATGACACACAATGGGAGATCTGGAACATCAATATCATTGCTCTTGAACAAAGATATTCACATTTTGTAATCATTTACTTACAGTAATAAGAATGTACTGATAAGCAGGATACTATGGGCTCTTTGTACCCTTGTTCTCATTTTAAGTAATGCGAAGGAAATTTCTATGCAGATATAGAAGTTTGAGACTGACCATATAACGTTATTTTCAGTTTAGTTCTAAAATGTTATATTGTGGTCATTCCTTATTGACATTTCAGCATTTTGGCAGACTGAGGTTTGCGATAACACCCTTGAAGAAGACAATGTTTAACAACCTTCAAAAATACTGAAAAGGTATGAGAACATGGGATTTATGCATGGATTTACCATGATTCTGGACACATTAGGTGAGCAGTTTTATTTTCTTAATACTGGGAAATTTCTTGGGAGATACAAAGCCACTTTGAGGAATGGCTTACTGCCTGATAACAGCACTTCTTGTTCAATGAAAAATTTCCATTTGCAAATGGTGTTACTCTAGCCATATATAATAGATCACATGACCTGCCATCATGGTGCTGAGATCAGGCAACACACTTTGATTTATTATTGATGCATTATTTATATGGACATTGGGCATTTCACAAGATAGGTTTGTGTCATGATGCTAGTTTTTTGGACACTATTTGTGTACAAGTTGAAGGTAAAATGTACGCCATACTTTTCAAGTCTATAAATGATTCTACATATTTAAGGTTAAAATATCGCATCGGACTAGGATGTGATTATTAAAGGTTCAAAATACTGCTTCTGACTGGGATGGGACTGTTAAGTGAGTTGTAATGTTAAATGACACTTACCAGTAAAAGCCCAGTTCTAAGCAGTATGTTTTATCTTACATATCCATTCAGTAGCAGTACTTTTAACCTTAAATATATATGAATCATGCATAAGCAGTAAAATATACTGCTAAAATGCAGTCCTCGACCATCATCCAGAATGCTATGAAGCATTTGTAAGCCGTAAAAGTATACTGCTAAAAAGCAGTCCTTGACCATCATCCAGACTGCTAAGACTGTTATGAAAACTGCTATCTTAGGCTTCTGATTTGAATATTTCATGCTATAGGCAGGCTTACTTAAGGCTTTGGACTGTGAAGGCCATCAAGATAACTAATACATACTTGTTAACATGGCAAAACAGTTTGAAGGCCAATTTAATGCTAATATATTGCTAAGGAGAAAATAGTCTGATTGCTATTTTTAGGTTAGGAGAATGTCTTCCATTTGGGTAGGGGCATCCACACAGCAAGTGTGAAACAGCATTGGCTACCACTTCCACGAGTGCACTGAGGATGCAACAGGAAAATGACTTTCAAACAAAAAAAAGGCACAGGCTTCATAATTCCCCAAATGTGATACACAGAACAGCCTCTTCTACCTCTCTGTACTCACCAGAATTATCATACAGCATGCTACACCATTTGCTCAGAATGCCCACTGAACAGATGGTCCTTAACTCTACATCAAGCCACTGACTTAAGCCAGCAAGACCTCATTACTTGGAACCACACTGTAGCAAGGACTTTCTTCATCAGCTGTGATGATAATACACCTGCAGTGTTCTTCACAAAATGTTTCCTCCATAGTTGTCTGGCCTTGGTTACTACAGCTCTTCTATCAGCCTACTAGAGGCAGAAAGTCAATCCATGATGTGACTCATTGTGGCATTAAAATGTTTTCATGTCATTTCTTCTACATGCAGGTTTTGCTGGTTCCAATACACATGGACCCCAAAACATACACAATTTCACAGCCACCAGTAGTACTCCGACGGTAAGTATCATGATGATTTAATTTTTTCTCCTTTCCTTTCCTTTCCTTTCCTTTCCTTTCCTTTCCTTTCCTTTCCTTTCCTTTCCACATTTCACTCCATTCCATTCCCTTTGGTTCTCTCATTTTTCTCTGTTCTCAGATGTTTGAACAGCTGGCATTATATGTTATGTTGTATATAATGATGTGGACTCCTCAAGAGTCAGTCATGCGTATACATCTTGTACATCGCATAGTAAAAAGATTTTGGTGCATTCCTTTACAAAAATCTTTTCTTGTCTTCACAGGTGGTATCTGGACATTAATTTGAATAAAACGGTGTGTGAAAACATAATGTGGGCAAGCCAGCCATCTCCATCTTCTCAGTTCCATCAACTCAAGTATCCATCAGCAGCAGCAGGCAGCAGTGCAGATACACTTATGAAAGTACTGTACCTGAAATTATAACAACAGCAACAGGAAATATTGATTAATACATAAGTCGCAAATTACAATGAAAATGCCCACATCTCCATCAAAGGTAAATGAACTAATAAATACCTTGCAAGGTGCAATACCACAGATACAACTGGATTGTACTCATCGGGCTGGATATTCAAAAGGGTTGCACCATGCGCAATAGGGTTGCACCTGCGCAAGTCCGAAATTGTACCATTCTGCCATATTCAATAGGAGGCAGTTGCGCCCCCCAAGGCAAGCTGAGCAACAGCACAATGCAAATGAATGCATGCTGAACTGGAGGGGGAGGAACCATGCATAAACTGCACAGCCCAATATTCAGCGGGCTGTGCAGGGTTGTGCAGATGCAACCCCCAACATGCGCCTGCACAACTTTGAGCCAAAAAAAAAAGGAGTAGGTCAAGGGCCACCCACAGGTGAGCTGCTGCATTGCAGGGTGCAACACAGCAGCTGCCACCTGTGGCTGGCCCTCAACCTACTCTCTGTGCCCCCCCTGCAGCCCAATCATGGGTAAAAGTGTAAAAATCCCCCCACCTCCAACTGGCCCGGAGAAGGGCAAAAGCATAAAACTCTCACAAGCGCAGAACTCCTTTGAATATCGCCCGGCCATTACCCTTAATAACTATTTTGTGTAGCGCAGGCTTGGCGCCACAAAATAGCACAGTTTGAATATCCAGCCCACAATGACCATGGGTCACTCAGTCATCATCATTTGCTTGTTGAACCTAGCCCATCACTGGCAAAAATTACAGGAACAAGGAATACCTGTAATGAAGAAGAGCAGAGAGAGTGATTTACAATTAATGTATCACTGACACATAAGCAAGCCCTCCCCCCCCAAAAAAAATACTTACCTCCTTGGTTGACAAATATTGTGAATTTAAACAACATTTATGTTGTATCTGTCTGGCAGCAGCAGTATGGCATCATCAGTACCCTTAACTGCAAATGAATCAAAGAACAGTATAAACATTATAGGCTTTGACTGGTACAAGTACCCCCGCCCCATTATAATGAAATAAAAAAATACTTGCCTGAGCACTATGTGTCAGCATCATAAATCCAATTTCACAGTGAGCAAGAGTCCATATCTTCACAGCTGCAGCAAAGCACCCTTTCATTACTCTGTGCCCTCCATTCTCACTGTCAACACAGCAACTTGATATTTGTGTTGTGTTACTAGGATGGGATGATAAAAGCTTAGCCTTTCATAACTACTCAGCAATGTTTAACTTCTCTTGAATTTTTCCAGAGTTGTTTTTTCCAGCTTCTATGGGCAGTGCAATAGCAGTATTTGGCAGCAGGAATGCAGTTTCTCTCTGGGGACACAACTGTATATGTCTGACTGGCATAGATGTAGCAGCAGTGGTGGTGGCAGGCTTTCAACCCATAGCTACCAGAATCATGTATATCTTCCTTTTTTAAAGTGAACATGTATAGCCAAAGTATCTACATATCTTGAAGTGCACTCAAAAAACAGTAGCAACTACAGCTTTTTTGTGACCATGTAGTGATTTTTACTTTATGTCAAAACATACTGTGAGTGGCAGGAACATATTGCAACAATACCCAACTGATGTCCTAATAATGCATTTACAAAGTGTTCGGCAACTGCAAAACAAAATTGAACTCAGTTCTTTTACTTTACTTTACTCGTACAGGAGCTCCTTGCCTTCCGTGCTGAATGTTTGTCTTCGTTAGTCCATGTACGTCTTCTGGCTCAATTGCCTAGATCCCTAGATAATATTGACTGGACCAATTGCCAAAATGATTTAGAAGGTGAAAGGATGCTAGCAACTTTTTGCTCAAACTTCCTTATCGCCATTACTAGACCTCCTTCATTTTGCTTGCATCCAGGACATACAGGTACGTGGTGAAACCACGGGTTATGAGCTGAGGTTTCTGACATATGACATCTTCATCAGAGCTAGTTACAGGGTCCCAGTATTGATTGCTTTATACCATTGGTCACTATTGTAACAGTACACTTTCTGCTGATATTACACCAAATTATACAAAACTTGTAATTCAACATGTATAGTGCTAAAATAAAAATAAAAAGTGATTTATAAACAGCCATGATGTGTTTCGGATTATGCACTAAATGCTGCAAATCTCATTATTTGCAAATTTCAGAAACAAGCTCCTAAAGATGGAGTTCTATATTCCATGCTCATATGAAGAGCAAGAATTAGAAGTGGGTGAAAGTTGCAAATTCTGCTTTCACAGAACTTCCACGAAATTTCTGAAATTTTGTGGAAATGGCGGAACTTTTGCCATTGGTGAAACTGGGATTTTCTGTGGACTGTCCCCGAGTTCTGTGGACTGTTTTTGTGAACTGCAGAAAAATAGGTTCGTAGGAAAATTATGAGATAGAGGGACTAGCCCAATATAATCTCCCCACCTACCATTGGTGGTAGTCATATTTTGATTCATCCATATATGAGTCAAGGTTCTGTTTAAACTGAGTTAAGTTGATACTATGGACAACCTCGAATGGAAGAGAATTCCAATTAGAGATGATTCTCTGCGTAAAGAAATTATTTCTTTTAGTAGTCCTATTTATATTAGCCCTTAATTTCAGGTCATGACTTCAAGTTGCACACACTGAACGGTGCAATTCCAAGCACTGTGACTCAAATAGCATAATATCTTGAGTAGCCTTAAGTACTAAACATAAATCTCCTCTCAAATAACGATACTCAGGTGAATAGAGATTCAATTTTTTTAATCTATCTTTATATGAGAGGGTGTTTAGGCCTGTAATATGTTTAGTAAATCTTCTTTGTACTTTTTCTACAGATTGTTTATCTTGCAATAATGTCGGAGAACAAAAAGATGAACAATAATCAAAGTTAGATCTCACTATACTACAATATAAAGGAATTAACACCTCTGGCTCTCTACTTTTTATATTTCTCAATATATAATTTATTAGGCGATTACATTTTTTCACTGTATGATTTGTTTGTTCAGAGAATTTTAAATCATTAGTGACGAAGACACCTAGATCCCTTTCAAAACTTGTTACATTCAGCATATTATCATTAATGTAGCACTTGTAACTATTATTATGTTTCCTAAAATGCATAACTTTGCATTTTTGGATAAATAAATGTTAATTCATGCTTGTTAGCCCAAGTAAGAACCAAATCCAGGTTTGTCTGTAATTTTTGAGCAGAAAGTGCATCATTGACAAGACCTCCTATTTTAGCATAGTCAGCATATTTACTTAGCCAGATTCCATCTGCAGTATTCATACTTGCAATCAAAATGTTGACTAGGATTGGGTCCAAACCTGACCCCTGTGGAACTCCACTAGTAATTTTAGTCCAAGGAGATTTAAATCCTCTTGTAACAACCTGTTGTCTTCTATCACATAACCACTTGGTTATCCAAGTAATTATATGCTTATTTAATTCCATTGTGGACAAGCAATCAATAAGAATGTTATATGAAACCAAATTGAAAGCTTTTTCATAGTCCAAAAAAGTTACATCTACAGAGATACCTTGATAAAGTGCTTCACTAATTGGTTCAAAGAAGTTGATCAGGTTTGAGTGGCAGGAAAGTCCCGGTTGAAAGCCATGTTGGGTAATGCATATAAACTGTGGAATTTATTCTATCCACAGTTTAATGAACTTCCAGCGAATGAGTGCCTGCTTGTACAATCATGCAATCATTCACTGACAATTCAGTGGGCCACTGGTAGTGGAACAGAGAGGATTGCTGCACTGGTGGCCCACTCAGGGGCAGGGTGGGGAAGGGAGGGGAGTGGGGTGGTGGCAGATGAACTGTCAGGGTGGTGATTGGGAGGATTCCAATAGACACCAGGGAATTGGGACTTTTTTTTTATAATGGATCTGGGATGGGGAGGTCTACTAGACACCAAGGAATACTTGGAAAAGAGAGAAATGAGTTGGTGGACTGCTGGCTATTTATTTGTGGATTAAGGATTCCAGGATAGGGAAGGGGGGTCCGCTAGACATCAGAGAAATAAAATGTTTTGTGGGCCATGATCAGTGAGTTGGGGGGCCAATAGAAGCCAAAAGGGTCCAAGAAAGGGATTGGCGGTATTTCCTGGGACCTCTGATCAGTGTGGGGGGGGGGGGTTAATGAATTAAACTTCAGTTAAAAAAAGCCTCAGAGATTATCACTGGTAGTGATCCTTTCTGCAGATTTTTTCTGCACTTCAATAAATTAACCCAGAGTTTTTTATATTTTTTCCACAGTTTTAAGGCGTAATTTCCACAAAAGTTCCATAAATTATTTCAGAACTTTCGAGGAAGCGAAATTCGCACTTTCGCTGAAATTCTACCTGCAGAATTTTTTTATTTGCACATTCCTAGCAAGAATCAAAGGGTATTTGGCATAATTTAAACTTAAACTTCTTTTTGTCTCATTAGTGCCAATTTTAAGACTTCATTCTGCTCTTATTCCACTTTCTCCAGTGTACTCAAGCAGCATATCAAATATCTATTGCTCTCAAAGCTCCGTTTAACTCTTGTGGATGAGAAAATACTCTCCTAATTCATTCAGAGCTTCTATAATCATCACACATTATGAACTTCTCAGAGCTGACAGGACAATTTGCTTGATATGACATGTCTTTTCAAAACTGAACATACTACTTGTGTTTATGGTTGCTATGTTCTACTCCCACCACTGCTGTGCATTCTGGTCGCTATTTGCCATGATATTTTTTCATGGTGCTTTCTTTTAATTTCCAATGTGTTGATTCTTACACTGCATACTAGACCTTAAACTTTATAGAGCTAATCAAATTGCATTTCCTTGACCACCTTTCACCCTTGTGCCACCTTTTAACATACTTTTGCAGGCCCCCAACTAAAAAGATCCGGGTGGAGGTGAGGTCTTCGGCCTTGCATGGGAACCCCCCCCGGGCATCAAAGTCCCTAAATTATCCCCCTAGACCCTCAAGCACAGCTAGATAGGGGTGCCTGCCTTACTGTCCATTCTGCTTAAATGCCTGGCCTGGAGTCCCCCTTCCACTCACATCCACGGGTGATGACATCATCCACGCTTCCCCGGTGTCACAGCCATTGCCCAGACAGTCCTAAACTTCCCGGGGCCTCTGTTGCCCCACTGCCCAAACAAAACCTTGGGCCTGGTCAAAACAATGAAAGGAAACTGCCCCAGCTTTCCCCCAACTGCCTGGAGAACTGGGCCAGCCCACTGACCCCGAAAAACCCCAGGCACAACGCCATCCACCAGAACTGCAGCACTAGCTGCTGCGCAGACCTAAATACTACCTCAACAGCTGAAAATCAACCATCCAGGTGCAAAAATCATTCTCCCAAATTGCAGCACTAGCTACTTCACAGCCTGAACGCCACCCCAGGGGTCGATATTCCTGCTGTCCAGCTGCCGTCGCTGTTCCCCCCACTCACACTTCATCCACTCAGTTTCCTGAGGAGAGGTGGACCCAACCTTTAATTTGTTAAAATAATGCCAAACATGGCATTAAATGGGTCAGTTCTCCTCAGTCCTGCTTCGCTGCTCCTTGATTCCGAAGCCAATCAAGTTCCAGGGACTGCGTGACGATGACATCACATGCCACACCATGCGGTAGGCCACTCGCCTCTTTCACTCTCCCCAGTTCAACCCCTGGCCCCAAAAACTGCTGCTTTTTGCCCAAATAACCTCGTCCACTATGCTGGCCCTGCGGGTCCGTATCTACCCACTCTTGTCTGCTCTGGAGCACCTCTAAGAGCTGCGTCACTAGGTTGCTGTCCTTCCCACCCCTGAACCATAAATTACCAGAGTGGACAGCCCGTGGACCACTGTCAAATGACACAGTGCTGTTGCTGCATGCAGTGCTCCTCAAAAACGTGCCAAAACCAAACAGATTCAAAAATATGGTGCTACAGACAAACTCTTGTTGCCTTCAGATGGTGACCTGCTTCCACCATTTCTATATTAGGGTGAAAAGCACCCAGACAGACCAAGAGCCCAGCCACCAATACCAACAGGACAGAAACCCCAAATCTGCAGGGAATCACCCCAATATAAAAAAAAACACCAACAAAACAGGAGAACAAAACCAAACAGAAGAAACAAAACACCCACAATCATTCCTCTAGATTGTAAGGCAGGCGAGCAAAAAGAAAACCAAACAAACCACTCTCAGCAAGCGTGTACCCCTGCTCTTAGGGCTCCTCTTGGCCCCACTTACTTGTGTAAAGCAAAGTTTCTTTACCTCTTTTCTTCAGTTTCTGGAGTACTCACTTGTTCCGGCCCCCTGGGTTTTCACCTCAAAACTACTTCTCTGTTGTTTTACCTTAAATTACCACTTAACTAAAGTGCTTTACTCATTTCTCTTTTTTTTTGGTTTTAAAGTTGCCTACTGAGCAATGAGCCAAATGAGCCAAACTGACGAGCTTCCAGAGGAAAAATCTTGTGGAGCAAATTTGTGAGCTCCCCTGGCTGTGCAGTCTCTTATGACTGCCCAATTAGGCCCTTCCCCTTTAGCTTCCTTGGCCAATCCTGGGTTGCCACCTTACTGTTCTCATCCTGCCCCTTTGCCCACCATATTTCTGACCTCATTGGGTCCTCCTCTTCTGTGATCTCATGCTTCTTTTAATCCTCCCCTTTTCCCTCCCCCACCCCACCTCCCCTCCCAAGCCTCCTGGCTTTCACATGCCACATTTCTAGGCCTTGGGACAATGGGGTCTGCCCCTTTATTTGGGCAACCCTCTTTATTAGGAGATCAATTGGGTATTTTTGCAATATGTTTCTGCTACTCACAGTGGGGTTTGATATAAAGTAAAAATCACTACATGGTCACAAAAAAGTTGTAGTTGCTGCTGTTTCTTGAGTACACTTGAAGAGATGTAAATGCATTGGCTATACATGTTCACTTTAAAAATTAAATTTGTCCCTGGAAGGAGTACCAATATATTCAGCTCTGTAGGCAAACACCAAATAATTGGTATTACAAGCAAAAAAACTAGGGAGCCCACAAAATCTTTGTTTTTTACATGTTTATCTTCCCTTGCAAGTTTCTCATGTGAAATTTCAATGCTTTGTTAGGCATGTGCAGGAACAGCATTTACCTAGGGAAAACAGTTTCTCTCTGGGAACACAACTATTCATATCTGACTGGCATAGAGGTGGCAGCGGTGGTGGTGGTGGAAGGCCCTCAAACCATAACTACTAGAATGATGTTTATCTTCCCTTGCAAGTTTCTCATGTGATTTTCCACCCCTTGTCTGGCATGTGCAGGAACAGTATTTACCTAGGGAACACAACTTTACATTTATGGTCAAGTGGTGGTTGTGGTAGTGGTGATGGGGTGGCAGGCTAGCAGCCTGGCAGGCACAAAAATCATAAGTTCAAGATCTGTGTTTCACTTCTCATGTGCTTTTTCAGTAATTCTTAGGCCTGCCGCACAGGGTGGCTACTAGCAGCATACATGCAACTTTCAAATTGGGAGGGAAACATGTTATGTTATTAAGCACTAAAAACACATTTAAATTTAATTTCTCAGGAGAATAGCTCATGTTTGTGTAATGGTTAGGCACTTCTTTGAGCAGCTGGCAGCTTCACACAACCCGCACCGCTCATGCACCCTCACATAGCAATAGCATCTGAAAAATGTTTTTGTTACTGTGTACAGCTTGAGATCCAAGTTGCATGAACTGGAGGCTTGGACCACACTTTACTCCCCTGACATTATTTGCATCTCTGAAGCCTGGCTAAAGCCGAATGTCCTCCATCATGAGGTTGAACTGCAAGGCTTCAAAACTTTTAGGAAGGATAGGAGGGGGAAGAAGTGTGGGGGAGTCCTGATATATGTTAGTTCACAAATCAATGCAACCATGGTCTCTATTGCAGATCTTGAAGGAGATGGGTGTAAAGTATTATTTTTCAAAATTCTTATAGGGGACCACAAGCCACTCCTGGTAGGGTACACCTATAAGACCCCAAAGAAGGCTTGGAAGCCTTAAGAATGCTGATGGACACCATACCCACCCTGCCCAGCTGTGAAAAGATAATACTTGGAGATTTCAACCTAAACTGGAGGAAGAGTTAGCCGGGAGTTCAAAAACAGCCTCATAGGTGTGAATCTCACACAGCTGATGCACGAGCACACACGCATCAACCATAAGACTGGGAACATATCACACTAGACTGGATACTAATGTCTAATCCAGAAAGGGCCAAAATGGTAGGAATGTGAGCTGATTCACTCAGCGACCACACACCTACCTTTCTGGTGTGGAGGAACAATTTCCCCAAGCAACCACCCAGAACCTTCTGGACCAGAAATTACTCAGCACTAAATGAAGGTTCCTTCCTTCAAGCCCTGTCAAAAGTGGACTGGGCCCAGGCCCTTGATACCACCTCAATAGACGAAGCCCTTGAAGGCTTCACCAGACACTTTATGTCGGTAGCCAACAAGCACGTACCTAGGAAGAAGATCAGGGTCAAAGGTCAGGATGCTAGATGGCTCAACCCTGATCTCAAGAGGAGGTTGAAGGATAGAGACAAACTATGGGGGAATTACAAGCACTCAAACCTATGTCAGGACTGGGTGCGATATCGTGAAGTCAGAAACAGCTGCAAACAGGAACTCAAAAATGCAAAAAAGAGTTACCTGCATGCGCTGCAATCTAAGAACCTGGCGGACCCAAAGTAGTTCTGGGGGCACATAAACACTCTGCTTAAGGGGAGCAAGAGTATGGTGACCGGGCTAATAATAGCAAATGGGATGCAACTCTCCACCCCTAAAGACACGGCCAATGCCTTCAACAATTTCTTTCTGGACCTACAGAGGTTCTGAACTGGCAATCCCAGCAAAGACCCGGGTAGCTAAGGACACCCAGCGAACCCCTCCCAGGGTCACCAAGTAAACCTGGAGGCCCCGCACCAGGGCCCCGAATTCCACCTTAAGCTGGTATTGGCAGGGGAAGTCCTGAAACTGCTTAGAGGCCTGAAATCAGATGGGGCAGTAGGGCACGACAACCTGGAACCCAAGATGCTGAAAATAGGAGCCCCTGCTATTGCAGGACCTATAGCCCAGCTCTTTAACAGGTCCATGACAGAAGGGAAAATACCTACTCTTTGGAAGGTTGGACTGGTGACCCCAATCCCAAAAGGTGGGCCGCATGGAGACATGGAAGATTTTAGACCTATCTCCATTCTTAGTACCCTAAGCAAGCTGCTGGAGAAAGTGATCTACCAACAGGTGAACTACTACCTGGAACTGCATAACCTGCAGGCTGATCAGCAGCATAGCTTTAGGAAGAAACATGGGACTGAAACAGCCCTAATAAGCTTCACCACTGATGTGTATGAAGCCCTAGACCAGAACAAAATGTTAGGGGCTGTCTTTATCGACCTCACCAAGGCATTTGATCTGGTTGACCACCAGCTACTTCTGGAATGGCTAAGGGGGTTGGGACTGGATACAACAGCCCATGAATGGTTCACAGACTACCTCAGTGACAAGACACAAATGGTCCGGTGGGATGGAGCTACATCAGATGAGTTCCCAGTACCCACAGGTGTCCCACTGGGGTCAATCTTAGGCCCCCTGCTATTTTTCCTGTTCACAAATAACCTCTCACAGCACCGAAGAGGGGCTAAAGTCATGCTCTATGCTAATGACGCAGTGCTGTATAGGACAGGAAAGGACACGGGGTCCTTAAATTGGGAGTTGAGCCAGCCCTCAAAACCTGGTGCCAGAATAACAGGTTGGTCTTGAGTAGCAAAAAGATGGAAGCCATGCTCTTTGGCCCAAAAAGGTTGGGCCAAAAGAGATCCAACTACCTATCACTCTCCAGCAGGGATGGAGTAGGATTGAAGTACTGTAGTGGACAGCATGAAATACATGGAAATGTGCCTTGACCAGGAGATCTTGTTCAAGAAGCACATAGACCACCTCACAAAAGTAGTTAATCAAAAACTGGGCCTCCTCTATAGGCTTAACCCCTTTCTAACCAAGGAATCTAGGATGGCGGTAGGAAACGCGACAATGCTCCCCACCCTTTTCTATGGAGCAACTTTGCTCCAGTTGCCGAGGGCTACGGAAGGGCAGCGACTGAGCACACTGTACCACAGGGTCAGCCATTTCACTGCCAGGGTAGATAGAATAGAACACCACTGCAAGATGGTCCAGGCCTTAGAATGGCCATCCCTGGAGGCAAGATTAGCATATCCCTCTCTGTGTATGGTCTTCAAACTGCAGTAACCTGGGGCCCCTCCTGGGCTGCGGGACCTGCTTATCCCCAAGATGATGAGATGAAAGCTCAGATTCACCAATCAGACACTGCTACAAATCCCCAGGGTTAGATCATCCCTAGGTCAATGGTCGCTCAGGGTCATCCTCCCCAAACTCTGGAATGAGCTCCCAAGAGAGTTACAAGACAGCCCCATGACTAAGGGTTTCAAGAAGGGACTAAAAGCACACCTCAGGAAAGGGCCTAGGTGCTGCTGCCCCATTTAGGGTAACGTTGAGGGATCAAAACACAGGGTGATATCTCCGCTAAAGATTGTAGGGATCAGGACGGAAAGGTTCGACAGTCTGAGAGTAGAAATGTTCCCCTCACTTATATAGGCTTATAACTGTCAATGGTCTTTACCTAACAAAAGTCTAGACTTTTTGTTGTGTCAATTTCTGTACTGTAATGTTTGTTCATTCACTCAATGTAAGCCTGCTACACTATACATTGTGGTGACAGGGTGCTGGACATTGCCAGTAGTTGAGCTGCTGGGGATTGCTCTGGAAACATTGGGTGGAATCACTGGTGTAGATATCAAAAGCATTGTTTTTTCCCTCCCTCTAGGAATATGTAACTAAACCCGGGTCGCCCCTGAAAAAGGGCCCGCAAGGTTCCAGTGGGCCTACCTGGTTACCAAAATTTTAATAAATAAAATAACTAAACAATACTTGACATTTGAGATAGTGAGAGGACACATGAATCACTGTAAACAAAAGGAAGGAAAGGAGTTCATGTGTAAAGATTAAAGAGAATGTCTAAGATTTTGGGAATGGCTTTTAAAATACTTCATTCCATTACCTTATGCCAGTCACTCTCATTTGAGCCCAGAAAGGAATTTTTTTTTTATTAAGTCTACTACAGAATGGAAGAGATTGAAAATTGTGCTGAGCAGATAGCCAGTTGAACTCTTCCACTTCCTGGTCAGCCTGCCCCACCACCTCACTCAGATGTCTTGTGATGTCTAACCAGGCAGAGGGAGGGGGTGTTCCATATAGAAGTCCAAGGAGGACATTTTCTGAACTGTTTGATGCTGTATATACAGTACTACAGTAACTTTTGATGTAAATGAAAGTTACTGCCCAACTAACAGTGGCCCTATTAGTTGAGCAATGACTTTTATTTATAACAATGGTTGATTTAACATACATAAAACTGTTTCAAAACTTTCCTCCATTAACTTCTATGCTGCACACTTCTGTGTTCTGCCTGGTTAGACATCACAAACTGCCTGAGCATGGAGGTGGGGCCGGCAGGTTAGGAATTAAAGAGGTTGCCTGGCCATCTGTTCAGCACAATTTTTGATCACTTCCCTTCCATAGTTGACTTACGGAAAACATTATTTTCTGTGATCAAAGAAGGTAATGAGCTACTGTATTTAAAATGTCATTACCA
Organism: Neoceratodus forsteri; assembly: GCA_016271365.2. Taxonomy (NCBI): domain Eukaryota; kingdom Metazoa; phylum Chordata; order Ceratodontiformes; family Ceratodontidae; genus Neoceratodus; species Neoceratodus forsteri. Next base: position 1,374,265,368 of record CM028130.1, on the reverse strand, counting down.
AATTCTTAGACATTTCCTTTAAAGAAAACACAGAACGGGACAGGGACAGGCCACGGTCATTACAGAAAGGTGAATGCTTAACTGCACATGAGGATAAAATTAAGGGAGTGAGCAAGTGAAAGGATGGAATGAAATATGGACATTGGCAACTTACAACAGTAACACAAAAAGTTTAGAAATAAATATTTGACAGTAATTAAAAAGAAGATATAGATTAAGTATAGAGAGAAAAGAACTGCTTTTACCGTTTATAACTTTTATATATATTTTTTTGTTTGTTTTTGGGGGCAGGGGTGTGCATAACATGGGGGAAAATTAGGGATACATTATGGAAATAATAAACAACAAATAATAAAACTGCCAATGACACAAAAACACAACATGATTCACAGTGACACCAGTCACACTGTCATCAGACAGCACTAACACTGCCACTAGCTGCACCAGGACCACCACCGCCAAGCAGCTCCGACAAGACAGTGAGAATTTTCTCATGACTGGACATAACATTGTTCAGCCAATCTCTCACTCCCTGCTGAAACTGACTGAAATCCTGGTGCAGCTGTTGCACCTCATCCCACAGTACCGCCACAGCCCCCTGTGTGGCGGGTGCTGTGGTGTCCACATCACCTGCTGGCACTGCTGCCTGTTGTCTTGTCTGTAGATAACAACTGCAGCATTCTTCCCTATGGCCACCATGCCAACTCACAGCAGCATGACAGACCACCTTCTACTGCTCTCCTTCACCACCACCACCATGTGCTCAAGTCACCTCATGCTTCTTCACCGGCCACTCTGCCAGGTAGTAGATCCAGAGGTGCAGCCACTGGCCACTGGTCCCAAAGTGACTGCCTTTTTACCCCCATCTTACAGTGCAACCACAGACCTTGTAGATGGCAACCGTTTCATCTGCAGAATCTATATCAAAGAACTCCCACACAACAGATTGCCCAGGGAAAGGGGGGGCACCAGATGTTGTGGTGACAGGGTGCTGGACATTGCCAGTGGTTGAGCTGCTGGGGATGGCACTGGAAACATTGTGAGGAATCACTGGTGTAGACACCATGGGCTCCTGCTGGGGTGGCCCTGTGTATCATGCTGCTACTGCTCCTGCTGCTCCTGCTGCAATGGACCAGCAGAACTCTCATCCTGATCTTGGGGGGAGCTCACTCCCTAACCTCTCAAACCTTGTCCTGTTGAGACTAATCCCAGCTGCCCCACCCTTGCTAATCTCCTTCCTACAGCTCTCCATTTAAACAAAAATAAGAAAATGAAAAAAAAAGACACCACAAACACATACACACACACACAGTACACACTCTACACTTTCTAAACTAACCAAAACAAATATACACTAACAAAATGTTTCAGTGGAAAATACAGATAAATAAAGATATTAATGACAGACACAGGACGGTGAAAATAAAATTAGAAAATGTACAAAATGAAATATTTGGAATAGGGTTTGTTTGGTAGCTCTGAGATCTGCTGCTGTCTGCTGCTTCACTCAGCTCTGAGTGGCGAAATGAAACTGAAATACTCACTTCCTGCATGACTGGGGTCTCCCATGTGACATGCAGGATTTGAATCACCTGACAAACCCTTTTTTTCAAGAACTTCAAAGTTAAGAACAATAGTCGAAGTTAACATCGAAGTTAACCACAATGTTTTGCCATTACAAGGTAATTTCACCAAGTTTTTCATGGGGCTAATTTTGCAACTTCAAATGAACTTCGCAAGTGGAATAAAACTTTGCAACATCTCTAATAGTAACATAATATAGTAATTGATGGCAGATAAGAAGTGCTAGGCACACCTGGTCTGCTTGTATTCCTTGCCTGCCTCAGCGGCTGCTGACACTACTTGGTCCTTGGCTTTCACTTCTCATTCTCCTCTAGAGTTCCCCTATGCCTATCCCATACATGACTGAACCCCCAGCCCCACTGTGCAAGCTCCCACCACTTCCTGGGGTAGGCTATTCCATGCATCCACCACCTTTTCCATGAAGAAAAACATCCTCACATTCCTCTTTATTCTGTCCCCTTTAAATTCATATTGTGCCCCCTCATCCTTCTACAAGTTCTGTACTGAAAGATGTCACCCAGCTGCACTTTGTTCAAGCCTTTAAGGTACATGAAGGTTTCAATCATATCTCCCTGTTCTCATCTCTCTTCAAGGGTATACATATTGAGGTCTTCTAATCTCTCCTCATGTCTTCTGGTGCAAGACCTGCACTTTATTTGTTGCCCTTCTCTGGGCTGCCTCCACCCTTTCTATGTCCTTGCAAAGATGCAGCCTCCAGAACTGTACACCATAATCCAGATGTGTCCTCACCAATATTTTGTACAGTGGCATGACCACTTCCCTTCTTCTTCTAGTGATGCCCCTTCCTATGCACCTCAGCATCCTACTGGCCATCCTCACAATCTTGTGACATTGTTTGGCCACCTTTAAGTCATCCGAGATGATTATCCCTAAATCCCTTTCTTTCCTGGTGACTGTCGACAACTCCCTTCCCCAGCATCCTATAACTCTGTACAGGGTTTCTGCACCCCAGATGCATGATTTTGCAGTTTTGTATGTTAAACTTTAGTTTCCACACTTCAGACCATTTTTCTATTGTTCCTAGGTCCCTCCTCATTCTTTTGCCACCCCATCTCCGAGTGTCTACCCTGTAACATATTTTCACCTTAGGGATTCAAATACAAATAAAACATTTGCTTGGAGCAAAAATCCTTCTATATATCTATCGCTATCTTTGTGTGTTTTTATGTCTATGTCTTTCTGTCGAGCAGCTTATCTTGGCATTGCATACTGTGCTTGGCAAGCCACAGTAATAACATTTTTAGAATTTTTTTAAAAATACGTGTTTACAAAAAAAACACTAGCATACCCAGTTGCAATCCACATATAGGCAAAGAATATCACACGTCTGAAATCCACCACAACTATACTGTCACTTGCAGCAGGCAGTAACAAGTCAGAACATACCGTAAATAAAGGAACCCTTAGATGGAACAGAGAATTTATTTTAAACAGAGTAGCGTGCTGCTCTACTGCAGCTCCCCCCCCCATGCAGGAGCATGCATGAGCACATATGATTCTTAGCAGTGAAACAACAGACAAAACAGAGGGAAATAATTTGAATTTGTTTCACTTTTTTACAAATTAAAACAAAGGATACCTTATACGCAACACAAATAAAGGACATCAAGGAATGGATGCAAAACGCCAAGAGACAGAGATTAGTACACAAAAAATGAGATAAAAACCTGACAGGGTCCCTCTAAACAGAGCCTGCTGCAGACAGAATGGGGTTGGTGGCTCACTTCTCTCACTGCAGCCCGCAGTACGAGTTCCAGCTATGGATGCAGAAGTCAAGAAAGTCCCGCTGTTCTCATACAGAGAACATGGATGAATAGCTCCTCTTGCTAAGCTGGGGACCCTGGCTTTTAGGTGCCCAGAAAAGGTATTCCTGGCCATTATTTTAAAAATCTAACATCAGAATCTAGCTAAATGGGTCCTGTTTAGCTAGGTTCAGGTGTTTTTAAAAAACAGATTATTTTTATGCATTTTCAATGTTTGTGACTTGAAAGAGAAAAAAGAAAATGGTTGCTGACAGAATCTTTTTTAACACGTGATGTAAATCATGCAAATGAGCAGTCATGATAGCTTTTTTTACCAGTCAAATGTGAACATTATTTTAAAAAATAATTATAATTCAAAATGTTATATTTTTTTTCACCAAACCATCCAAATGCTCACCTCAGCACAGACTCCACCATCCCTTAAAATTTAATGAAGAAATTCTATATGATCTAGGCTGTAGGCAAAAGCAGAAGATACCCAGGGCCAGATTTTCAAAGCCCTTAATGGCAGCTTGCACCAGGTGTGGGTGAATCTAGGACCCTGTGCCCAATTTTCCAATCCACAGGGTCCCGGGTCCTAAGTCCAACAGCATGCGGCATCAGTGGCAGTGCACTAAATGGATGGTACACCCATCTGGAATGCTGCAGTGGCTGCAGGGTGTCTCCAGCACCCGCAGACAGGGGCTAGCTACTGGACCCAACACTCCCCCAACACAACCATGCCACCGACAACCTCATTCCAACACACACTGGGACCCTGGTGGCCTAGTTCCCCACCACAGGGAGTGCCCAGCTCCCCACTCCCATCTCTCTCACATACCCCGATCAGGTATCCAGCACAGCCCACCTCACACCACCACAGCAAGCTGCCAAATGAACTGTCAGTGCGCGTACTATATACTGTATACAGTACGCACACTGACAGCTCATTCAGCGGCCTTCCATGGTGATGTGAGGAGGGCTGTGCCAGTTGCCAGATCTGGGTATGGGAGGGGTTGGGAGTGGGAAGCTGGGCACTACCTGTGGGGGGGGGCACTAGCCCACCAGTGAGAATTCTGACAGTAACAGTCAGGGTGGGGAGGGGGGACCACTGGACTACCAGAAAGACATATTTTAAATAATGCAATTGGTGCCAGGGATCGTGATGGGGAGGTGAAGGGGGACCACTGGACCACCAGGGAACGCCCATTGAGGATGGATCGGGGCAGGCCACACAGTGGCACATATTGGATGACCCTCCCAGGAGGTGTCTAAGTACTGTTAGATCAGCTCTTTGCTGGTCTAACAGTACTTGGAACTTAGTTCCTGGGGAGGTCTTTGAAAATCGGGATTTGAGGGATGCGGCAGTCTGAGTCTGCCTCAAGCCCCCTAGCAACATGCCGCTGCCACTTTCGTGGTGCAAGGTGGACACTAGCACAGTTTGGTGCAGGCAGCCCGCTGGATGATGCAGGCTGCCTTTGAAATTTGCTGTTGCAGCAGCCCTTGGCACAAGGTGTCTCTTGTATCACATTTGCTTGACGCAAGAACCTGGCATCATTACAAGACCTTTGAAAATCCGGCTCCCAGAGTTAAGCACAAGGCATATTTTTTCACTTTTTGACTCTCCATATCTCAAGAACTGTACAAGATACCATCAAAAAACTGTTCACATCTTGAGATGCTGACAGCCTCACTCTGCATGCCAAATGTTGTGCTAATTTGTCTAATGATGGCAAAGTTATTAAGGTCAAAAGCATTGAACTGCTGATGCAACCCTAACTATAGGAACACTACCACCCATAATATATATCTATCTATGTATCTATATATATATATGTGTATATATATATATATATATATATATATATGTATATATATATATATATATATATATATATATATTATGGTAGCACGGTAATGCTACGATAGTTAGGGTTGAGTAGCACTTTTAAGGTTAAAGGGTGAAATTTTGCACCTTAATAACTTTGCCACTGTTCAATGGATTTGCCTGAAATTTGATATGCATGATTGGGTATGAGAGATCTTAGGATATGCCAATTTTTGTACCAGGCAGGTAGATATACGGCTGTAGAGTTATTAAGCAACAACCAAATGCGTAATTACGTTTTTTTGTGAATTCTTTGCTCTCTTCTACAGGTTGCATGGTTTATGCGACCAGTTCAACAACTTCAGGGAATATGCGTCCCAGGTCCCCAATGTGCCTTTTGAAGATTTCATGAAAAAATATTAAACGGTTCAAAAGTTATTCAAAAAACAATTTCCCATTATAAGTCAATGGGAAAAGTTAACAACAAGTTTGAAAGTGTCACAAATGCACTTTTAAGTGTCACAAATGGCCCTAGTAGTGTCACAAATCCACCATTTTGTTTTCAGTTAGTGATCAGAAAAATGCTTGGCATTTAAAATTGGGACCTTCCAGAGACACAATTCTTTCTGTGTTCACCTAGTCAGACCTTGAGGATGCTAGCCATGTCTTTATTTTGGGGTTAAATACCCTAGAAATATGTTTATCAAATTTCTGGAAACAGTAGTGTCACAAAGTAGTGTTGCACATGTGACACTTCACAGTTTTTTGCGAAAAGTGTTGCAAATTGCGACACTACTTTTCCAGACTATGGCCTAAATGACAAGTGTTCTTTGCCACCCTGCTGCAAAAGAACCGTTTGGTCTTTTGGGCTGAAATTTGGAAGAAAGGCAGCCAACATCTCACAGATGTGCCTTTTGGTAGATTGGTTAAAACATATTGCATGGCTGCCAAGTTACGGTACTCCAAAGTTGACGTTTTCACCCATAGAACAACATGGTGGCGTACCCCACGCCTTTCGCAGCTCGTATCTTGAAAATGGTGTGAGATACAGAATTATCATTGTGACAGTGCGTAGCCCTACCAAAAATGTAGCCAGAAAAATCATGAATCATGTGCATTTCTTTTTTTCTACGTCGTACAGTTACTGAGATATAAGCAATTTAGTATTCCAACACCTCATTTTCGGTTCCAAGGCCCATTATTATGCATACATTCTTTGTACACACTGTGTTTCTCTATGCAGCTGTTGTGGAAAAACAGGGTATGCACTTCTGTTACTGTTATAGTTACTGTTTCCACTTGCATTTAAGTACCCATTTGAGTTACTGTTCCCGTGTGCATCACCGTGTGCATTACGCTTTGCGTACTTGTTTGCGCTTGCATTTGTGTTACTGTTACCATTTGCATTTGCACTACTGTCTGTGTTTTCATTTCAGTTGCATCACTGTATGCATTGCCATTAGCGTTTATGGCAGCCCTTTCATTTGCTTTTGCATTTGCGTTTGTCTTTCATTTTGCGTCTTCTTTGCTGTTACTGTTACCATTTGTATTTCCTATTGTGTTACTGTGCCCGTGTGCATTATGGTTTGTGTTTCCATATGTGCTTGCATTTCCTTTTGCATTTCTGTTTCCTTCAATGTTATTGCTGCTGTTACCATTTCCATTTGCATTTATAACTGTGGTAACGTGACCGTGCATGTTACGGTTTGCATTTACGTATACGTTTGCATTTGCATTTACATTTCTGTTTCCTTTGGCATTATAGTTCATGTTAACTTTAACATTTCCATTTACAATTGTGGTACCGTGCCCATGCGTATTACGGTTCATGTTCGTGTTTCCATTTCTGTTATGTTTGGAGTTCTTGTTGCTGTAACACTTAACATTTGTATTTACAATACTGGTGCCATCACTGTGCATGTTACCAGTTGCATTTTCGTACATGCTTGCGTGTCCATTTGCGTCACTGTTCACTTCAGTGTCACTTTACGCTTGCGTTTCCATTAACATTTGCATTACCATGTGTGTAACCATTGCTGCTTGCATTTGCTTTGCAGTTCCTGTTACTATGTAACAAGACATCATGTGATGGGAGCATGGGGCCCAAAGGGCCCCGCGCTCCCGCCACCACATTCCATTCACTATTTATCGCTCTCATTCTCAAAAAGAAGGGAAATTAGAGGCAAAAAACTCTGTTTAATGCAGGAGTTAGGGTCCACAGTGACAAAAGTGAGGAAATTTGGTGTTAGGGTTGACAGCTCCCCTTGGACCCCCCAGCCCACCCCCCATCCATCACAGGGGTGCGCATTGGGGTCGTCGGTCCCTAACTCTCACCCATTCCCTAATACCTCTGCTTCTTTAGACATGCAATGGGGTGAGAGTTGGGCTGATGACCCCAATGCACCCAGTGCCAGTGGGGGGTGGGCTGAAGTCCGGGGGCTGTCAACCTAACACTGAATTTCTGCTTTGTCATACTGTGGAACAAACTCAACTGATGCATTAAATGGAGTTTTTGTTTTTATATATATATATATATATATATATATATATATTATGGTAGCACGGTAGTGCTACCATAGTTAGGGTTGAGGAGCCATTTCTATGTTAAACCCCAAAACTTTGCACCTTAATAACTTTGCAACTGTATGACAGATTTGGCTGAAATTTGGAATACATGATCAAGAACCATAGGCCTTGGGATCTGCCAAGTTTTGTTGTGGTCAGATATACAGCTGCGGAGTTATAAAGCGTGATCTGTGCACGCGTTTACGCTTTTTCTGGAATTCTACGGTTGCGCCTACAGGTTGTACAGTTTGTGCGACCGGTCTGAAATCTTCAGGGAACGTGCGGTCTGGGTCCCCGATGTGCCTTTCCGGGATTTCGTGAAAAAATATTAAACGGTTCAAAAGTTATTCATAAAACAGTTTCCCATTATAAGTCAATGGGAAAAGTTAACAAAAAGTTCAACACTTTCAAATGCATTTTACTTTCGTAAATGGGCCTGTTACTTGCAAATCGGCCATTTTGTTTTCAGTTGGTGACCAGAAAAATGGTTGGCATTTAAATTTGGGACCCTCTAGCAACCTAATTCTTTTTGTATTCACCTAGTCGGACCCTGAGGATGCTTGCCATGTCTTTATTTTGTGGTAAAACACCCCAGAAATATGTTTTTCAAATTTCTGGAAAAAGTACTTTCACAAATTACTTTCATGCTCACGAAAGTGTCAAACTTTTTTGCGAAAGCTTTCGCAAATTGCGACAGTAATTTTCCATCTGTGGGACAGTGACAGCAATTCTTTGGCACTGCGCTGCAAAAGAACAGTTTGGAGTTTTGGGCTGAAATTTGGAGGGAACGGCGCCGACATCTCACAGATGTGCCTTTCAGTGTTGTATTGAAAAAATATTATATGGCAGCAAAGTTAAGGCACTCCAAAGTTGACGGTTTAACATTACGGCGCTCGACGCATTACAGAAATCCTTTGGCACCCTGCTGCAAAATAACAGTTTGGTCTTTTTTCCTGAAATTTGGAAGGAAGACAGCCAACAGTCCACAGATGTGTCCTTCAGTGGTTTGGTGAAAAAACATTACAGGGAGGCAAAGTTATGGCACTCCGAACTTTTCCTTTTTTCCCATAGGATAACATTACGACGTTCGCCGCGCCTTTCAGGGCCCGTATCTCGGAAACGGTGCGAGATATGGACTTTTCGTCAGAAAATTTCTTAGCCCCCTGATGGAGCTAAGATTCAAATTAGCCAGGACAGTTGTAAATAATATGACTTTTAAGTTTTTTTTCTCCGTCATACGGTTCCTGAGATATAATGTATTTAGTATTCCAAGATCTCATTTTCTGCGACGATACTCATTATTATGCATACATTATTTGTACTCACTGTCTTTCTCTATGCAGGTTTTGGGGAAAACCAGCCTGTGCACTTCCATTACTGTTACTGTGGCCCTTTCCGCTTGCGGTTCCGTACCTGTTTCACTTACCGTTGACGTCTGCGCCACCATGTGCGTTATCCTTTGCGTTTTCATTTGCGCTTGTGTTTCTGTTATTTTTTGCCATTTCTGTCTACAGTACTGTTTATCTTTCTGTTTCACTTTACGTCACCATGCCCATTGACATTTCTGTTTGCAGGCACCATGTTACTATGTGACAAGACATCACATGGCAGACCATTCTCGTCTATGCCACCATGTGCATTACCCTTTCTGTTCTCATTCGCGCTTGTGTTACCATGTGCGCCACTGTTAGCATTTCTGTTTGCGTTGCTGTCCCTCTTAGTATGCCACAAGACATGGGCCCCGCGCTCCCGCAGCTGCGTTACATTCACTATTTCTCGTTATCATTCTCAAAAAGAAGGGAAATTAGAGGCAAAAAACTCCATTTAATGCATTAGTTAGGGTTGTTCCACAGCGACAAAAGTGAGGAAATTTGCTCTTAGGGTTGGAAACCCCTTGCACCCCACCCACCTCCCCAACCGGCATTGGGGTGTGCATTGGGATCATGGGTCCTAACTCTCACCCCATTCTCCTATACTTCTGCTGCTTTACACATGTCATGGGATGAGGAGTTAGGGCTGATGATTCCAATGCACACCAATATCCCAACATATGCGTCATCCTTTGCGTTTTCATTTGTGCTTGCGTTTCTGTTACTTTTTTGCCATTTGTGTGTACCGTACTGTTTCTCTTTCTGTTTCACTTTGCGTCACCATGCCCATTGACATTTCCATTTACAGGCACCATGTTACTATGTGACAAGACATCACGTGGCACACCGTTCCCATCTACGCCACCGTGTGCGTTACCCTTTCTGTTCTTATTCACGCTTGTGTTACCATGTGTGCCACTGTTAGCATTTCTGTTTGCGTTGCTGCTCCTGTTACTATGCCACAAGACATCGCTCCCGCCACTGCATTACATTCACTATTTCTCATTATCATTCTCAAAAAGAAGGGAAATTAGAGGCAAAAAACTCCATTTAATGCATTAGTTAGGGTTGTTCACATTGACAAAGTGAGGAAATTCGCTGTTAGGTTGAAAACCCTAACTCCGAATCACCCCAGCACCACACACACACAGACACACACACACATTCAAGTATGGGGGAGGACCAAGTCAACACAACCAATGACAGACATCCAGCAGCAGGTGACAGAAATAACAAACAATTGTCTAAATGTACTATGAGACATCCCCACACACCTGACCAGGTACTGCATGCTCAGTGGAGATCAACAGCAAAACTGAGGCCACGTACAGCAAATGTACACATCCCTGATTGCAGCTGCACACAACGTACCACACTTAGTAGTTGCATGGCCTTACCTACCAATGCCCCCACACCACACCACAACTGGCACTGTGCCGTTATTCAATATAAATGCTGAAGGTGCATGATGACAGTTGTATAAAGGTTTTAACACTAGTGAGTATACATTAATTAAGAGAAGCACATAAATTAACTACAAGACACTAGCATGCTCAAGATAAAAGTAGTGTTACATTTAGTAGGTGATTTACATAGTAGTACATTTACTGCAACGGTTTACTCAACATTAGAGAGGCTGATGTAAATGTATGAAAAAGCATTGCCTGTTCAACGCTGTGAAATTCGTACTGCCAGTATCACATGCATTCTTACTGATGAAGGTGTACTGCTGATGTACATACATAGACCTTCAGTGTGTTTCAATACTAAAGATGCAGTAAGTATTCTTTGTAAGAAACATTGTAATTGCATGGATCAGGCCAAGCAACTTCTAAAAATCATAGCACTACTGAGCCAACAATGATGTACCTGTATCGGAGATGTATATAGGATAGATTTTCCTGTAGGCACTTACTGAGTATGTTGTACCTGATAAAGACAATCTCATTGCATCTGTGATGACTAACTTATTCAAATAGTAATACATTTACTATTGTTGCAATGAGTGATCTATGCCACTTATGGACACAGTGTGATTTTTTTAACAGTTGTTTCATACTCAGGCTGTATGCCTACTGTTTGGGTTTGCCACACTTCTGTCACTGATGCTATCAAAGTGATAACTATGTTAATTGTGGTACAACAGGAATCAAATAGGTATGGTGTAGATATAAACAGATTGTCTTTTAGTATTGATTTAACTCACAATGGGGTAAGTGTACTAGGACAGCAGGGGTTATCCTCTATCACTGAGTCTGTCAGTTATAATCACACTAGGGTTTCAATGACTGTAATGATCAAGTTACACTGTTCATCTTCATGAGTTCATATTCACAGCCATTATCCAGTAACTAGACAGTGTATGGTGTAACTGGGTGGGACACTGTGTTGCAAAGCTGCTGCAGTGCCTAGCAGAGGAGAGTATCTACTCATAAGACAATTAAGCAATAAGGCATGACCAACAGTTATGTTAAATGGTCTGTTAATCACCCTGTAGGGGTTTAATGTTGAATGAGGCATAGCAGTGCCACATGTCACTAGACAGTGATAAACTGACCATTAACATAATACCTGGAATGGCTTATTGCTATCATAATAAAACTGTTTTTTAAACAACATTAAACCATGTTCATCATATGGTTAGGCTCTACATGTATGTTAATAAAAACTAAACATAAGGCTGTTACAATGTTTACAGTCAATTAGAAAGCTGCATTTCTCTAACCCTTGTTATAATGAGAGATATTATACCTGTACAACTCCTTGGTTTTGCTGAACTCTATTGCTCAGGTGGCCCACCACAAGTGGTGTGGTCTGCTGTGGGGCATCAGTAGGTAAGGCCATGCAACTACTAAGTGTGGTACGTTGTGTGCAGCTGCAATCAGGGATGTGTACGTTTGGTGTACATGGCCTCAGTTTTGCTGTTGATCTCCACTGAGCACGCAGTACCTGGTCAGGTGGGTGGGATGTCGTGGTACATTTAGACAATTGTTTGTTATTTCTGTCACCTGCTGCTGGATGTCTGTCATTGGTTGTGTTGACTTGGTCCTCCCCATACTTGAATGTGTGTGTGTGTCTGTGTGTGTGTGTGGTGCTGGGGTGATTGGAGTTAGGGTTTCGACCCTAACAGCGAATTCCTCACTTTTGTCGCTGTGGAGCAACCCTAACTAATGCATTAAACTGAGTTTTTCCTCTAATTCATATATATATATATATATATATATATATATATATATATATATACTGTATATATATATATATATATTATAGTGGCATGGTAGTGCCACTATAGTTATGGTTGAGTACCCCATTTAAGGTTAAATGGTGAAATTGTGCACCTTAATAACATTGCCACAATATTACAGATGTGCCTGATATAAGGCAGGCATGGAGCAGTAACATAGATTTTGGGATATGCCAAGTTTCGTACTGGTCGGATATACGATTTTGGAGTTATTAAGCAACATTCCATAGCACATTTACGCTTTTTTGCACATTCTTTGCTCGTGCCTACAAGTCACACGGTTTGTGCGACCGATCCAAAGACTTCAGAAAACATACAGCCCAAGTCCCCGATGTGCCTTTCAAAGATTTCATGAAAAAATATTAAAGGGTTCAAAAGTTATTCAAAAAACAAGTTTCCCATTATAGCCAATTGGAAAAGTTAACAAAAAGTTCGACAGTGTCGCAAATGCAGTTTTTAGTGTCGCAAATGACCCTTGTAGTGTTGTGAGTCAGCCTTTTCTTTTCAGTTATTGGTCACAGAAATGCTTGGCATTTAAATTTGTGACCCTCTAGGAACACAATTATTTTTGTGTTCACCTAGTCGGACCCTGAGGATGTTAGCCATGTCTTTTTTTGGGGGGGGGGTTAAACACCCCAGAAATATGTTTTTCAAATTTTTGTAATCTGTAGTGTTCAAAGTAGTGTCGAACTTGTGACACTTTTGTGATTTTTTTTTTGTGAAAGTGTCGCAAATCACGACACTACTTTGCAACACTATGGCCAAAATAACAGGAATTGTTTGCCACCCTGCTACAAAAGAACGGTTTGGTCTTTTGGGCTGAAATTTGGAGGGAAGAAAGCTAACATCACACAGATGTGCCTTTTTATGGCTTGATGACAAAATATTGCAGGGATGCAAAGCTATGGTACTCTGAAGTTGACGCTTTTTCCCATAGACTAACATAGTGGCGTTCGACGTGCCTTTCGGGGCCTATATCTCGCAAACGGTACGTGATACAGACTTTTCATCAGAAAAATGCTTAGCCCCCCAATGGGGGAAAGTACAAAACTAGCCAAGAAAGTCATGAATCATGTGGAATTTTAATTGTTTTTCTACGTCGTACGGTTCCTGAGATATAAGCAATTTAGTATTCCAAGAGCTCATTTTCTGGTCTGAGGCCCATTATTATGCATACATTCTTTGTAGTCACTGTGTTTCTCTATGCAGCTGTTGGGGAAAACCAGGGTGTGCATTCCACATACTGTTACACTTAACATTTCCACTTGCGTTTCTGTACCCATTTGCGTTAATGTTTCCGTGTACACCACTGTGTGCATTACCTTTTGCGTTTTCATTTGCACTTGCTTTACTGTTACCATTTGTGTCTCCACTACTGTTTCTGTTTGCATTTTGATTTGTGCCACCGTGCGCATTACCATTTGCATTTGTGGCCACCCTTTCATTAGCATTTGTGTTTGTCTTTCGTTTTGCATCATCATTGCTGTTACCGTTACCATTTGCGTTTCCAATTGCGTTACCGTCACCATGCACGTTACGGTTTGCATTTCCGTATGCATTTCTGTATGTGCGTGCATTTGCATTTCTGTTTCCTTTGGTGTTATTTTCGCTGTTACCGTTACCATTTGCGTTTCCAATTGCGGTACCGTGACCATTCGCATTACGGTTTGCATTTCTCTATGTGCTTGCCTTTGCATTTCTGTTTCCTTTGGCGTTATTGTTGCTGTTACCATTATCATTTGCATTTCCAATTGCAGTACTGTGACCATGCGCGTTGCGGTTTGCGTTTTTGTACACTCTTGCATTTGCGTTTCTGTTTCCTTTGGCGTTATTGTTGCTGCTACCAATACCATTTGCATTTACAATTGCATTACCATCACCGTGCGCTTTACAGTTTGCATTTCTGTACGTGCTTGTATTTGTGTTTCTGTTTTCTTTGGCATTATTGTTGCTGTTACCATTACCATTTGTGTTTACAATTGTGGTACCTTGGCAGTGCACATCATGGTTTGCATTTCCGTACACACTTGCATTTGTGTTTCTGTTTTCTTTGGCATTATTGTTGCTGTTACCATTACCATTTGCATTTCCGATTGCGGTACAGTGACCGTGCACGTAACTAGTTGCATTTTTATACTTGCTTGCATTTGCGTCTCTATTTGCATCACTGTTTGCTCTGGTGTCATTTTGCACTTGCATTTCTATTACCGTTTGCATTACCATTTACATTTGCATCACCATGTGTATAACCGTTTGTGCTTGCATTTGAATTGCACTTACAGTTACTATATGACAAAAAATAACTTGGTGGGAATGAGGGGCCCAAAGGATAACCAGGTAGGTGCACTAAACACAGACGTGACTATTTTCAGGCACAACCTAGGAGATCACAACACTGAGATATACAGGTACATGGCAAACAGTATCGAGAAATATAGAATACATCACATATCAAAAGTGAAACAAGATTTAGACAATAGTGGGACCAAGGCACATAGTGTGTATTATACAGATAGAAGTTAAGTGCCCATGGGTAACAATTATGGTAATATCACATTTAATATCACATTTAAAGTGCAGAAATGTCACAGGATATCATAATGGTGTAATAGTATTATACAATCAGCTGACAGAACAATTTTTTTTATTTTGGGAGGGGTTAGGGAGAAAGGTAAGTGAGAGAGGGGAGGAGAGAGGGAAAGGGGAATGTGAAGAAGGGGGTAGGATAGAAGTTGTGGGGGAAAAAACAGAGAGGGCCAAGGTGCCAGCTCACATCACAGAAGACAGAGGGTAAGTTACAAGGCAGCACAAGCAGAGGAGTCAAGATGTATGGAGGGTTGAAACAGGTGCACTGGGCATGTGCAGCAAGGAGGGCACGGTGCCTCTTCTTAAATGAAGCATGACTTGGGGCCAGGCATACATCAAGGGGGAAGGAATTCCAGTATGTGGGAGCTACGTGAGAGAAACATGATTTCCCTTTGATAGTTCTACATCTGGGAATGCTAAGCAAGGAAAGGTTTGAAGATCAGAGGCCATATGAGATGGGCTGATGGGTCAGCATGGAGGCGAGGTAGGTAGGCATACAGGACCACAGTATACTGTCCAGGAGGTTCCCAAAAGAGAGGAGCCAGTGTGCGGTAGGGGAGGGCCAATTTAGGTCTGAGTACAGTAGGCAGTGATGTCTTAACCTGGAGGATGCAGAGAGGCGTAACAGCATATATTGTTATAAGTTGTGTCCCACCTCTGGAGAGCAGCCTTACATGCATTGGCATAGATAACGGATCCATATGAGAGTGACGGTAGTAGGATACCTCTAGAAATGGCCAACCTTGCAGAAGGCGTTAGATTACGGCTTGTTTTGTAGGCTAAGCCCAGTTTGGCATTTACAGCCTTGCAAGTTGTGGTTATATGGGTGTCGTAAGTGAGGGATTCATCAAGCCAGACACCCAGGTATTTAAATGAAGTTACCATCTCCAGTGGGGAACCATCAGCCCAGGAGACCCGGGAAAAGTCTCTGCTCTGTTTTAGTTTAATTGAAGACCCAAAAGAGCATGGCCTGTGTCTTGCTGACATTGAGAACAATCTTATTTCTGGTGATCCGTGACTGAATATTTAGTAAGTCCGTAGAGACCTTATGGTTAATAGACTGAACACTGTTTGAGCTGGTGTAAAGAGCAAGGTCGTCGGTGTATAGCAATGATGAACAGAAGGATATGTTTTGTGTTACATTATTAATGAAGATTGAGAAGAGAAGGGGCCCAAGGTTAGATCCCTGCGGTACCCCAACATTGATGACTGCTTTTTTGGGGATGGCCGAGTTGAATTTTACTGTTTGAGTTCAGTTCGATAGGTAGCTATGAAACAAGGTTACACGCCAGTCGAGAAACCCAGGGTTTGGAGTTTTGCAAGCAGGAGAAGGTGGTTAACAAGATTGAAAGCTTTTGTCAGATCAATAAATACTGCACCGGTCTGAAGACCCTGATCCATAGCCTGAAGAACATCATTTGTTAGCTGTAATAAAGCAGTTTGAGTACTATGGCCTTTTCTGAAGCCATGCTGGTTTGTGTCCAGGAGGTTATAGTTGGAGAGATGTTCAGAGATCTGTGCAGTGATGAGCTTTTCGAGAACTTTATTTAACACTGACAGTATAGCTATTGGCCTATAGTTAGCTATATCTTTTTTGTAGCCTTTTTTAAAAACTGGTGTGACTCTGGCTAATTTCCATATATCAGGCACCACTCCTTTGCACAACAACAAATTGAGTATTCTGAATAGTGGACCTGCAATGAATGGGGCCGCTAGCTTTAGGAGTTTTGGTTCAAGGCAGTCAGACCCAACAGCAGTACTGTCTGATATAGAACTGAAATGTTTAAGGACATCCTACTTTGAGATAGCTTTAAAGTAGAATGAAGGCATCACTGTTGTGCTCTCCCAGGTGGGGGATACAGAGAATAAGTTATCAGGAGAGAGAGCAGTGGTATATCCGGAGAGGTCAGAGAAGTGATTATTGAATGCATTGACAATTGTGTCATTACAGTGAACTCCTTTCAGTATGATGTCACTATTGTGGTGAGTTTATTTAGAACCGAGGAAGGTTTTGATATGAGACCAAAATTTCTTTGGGTCCCCAGCCGCATCTATCAGAAGGCCCTTACAGTACTGACTTTTTGCGTGTCTAATTTGTGCTTTGCACTCTGATCGCTGTTCTCTGTGAATGTTAAAGTCAGCTTTGAGACCAGAGATTTTACACTTTCTCCAGCATTTGTTCCAATTTTTGAGTGATGCAAGGAGGTCTTTATGCAGCCATCTGGTTTGTTTACCATGAACTTGCCGAGTGATGACTGGAATATGTTTATCTTGAAGGGGCACAAATTTACTCAGGAAGGCATGGAGGGCAGCATCCGTGTTTGGTGATTGGTAGACAGGGGACCAGTCAGTGTGAGACACATCATAGAGAAAATGAGCCTGGTTTAAGTTGGCATAATTCCTGAAGCATATAGAGCATTGAGGGGAAGTAGAGATTTTAGATGGACTCCATATACAGAAGATGGGGAAATGATCACTGATGGTGTCCGGCAGTGTACCTGTTCCTGCAATTCTATCCAAGTGATTCATTAAGACCCAATCGATAAGGGTGCTGGAATCAGCAGTAACAGATACCCTTGTAGGATCAGTAATAATTTGGTGTAAGCTGTAGCTCTGCACCAGGGATTGTAGAGTACCTTGGGATTTGCCAAGCCAGTTTAAATTTAAGTCTCCAAGAATAACAAGTTAATTTTCCCTACATATGTGGCCGTATGAGCCAGTAACTCCACTAGGCCTTTTAGACCACTTTTGGGGGAGTTATAGGCACAGACAATGTGAAGTTTCTTAGCTCCTGGTCAGAGTATAGGATGGATGTATTCGCACAAGGACTTTTTCTTGTCAGTTATCATAGTGAGGTTTAGATTATTTTTGTAATAGATAGCAACACCCCTACCATGCTTAGGAAGTGGCCTATTGCACCTAAGAAGGTTGTAGTTTGGGAGTATGCAGCAGGTATCAGGGATAGATGATTTTAGCCACATCTCAGATATACAGAGTACGTCAGGGTGGTAGTTGGCCACCCAGGCTTCAAGTTCCACATGATTGTGGAGAAGACTCCTGACATTAAGATCAGTCATGTGTAGACCTTTGATATCATAGCCAGTATAATTTAGGGGTAATTGACTCAGCATTGGTCCTGGGTTCAATTCAATGTCCCCAGACAATAATAGGATCAGTAATATAATGTACCTTAACTTATTCAGTGCAATTTAAGGGATCTCACAGCTATGGATACACCACCATTTAGTAACAAAGGCGGTAGCATGTAAGAAGATGAGTAGTCTACGAAGGAGGGCAGTGGTCACATCAAGGCCTCTGTCTGATAGGATTAAGATGTTAGGGTAGGTGAAATCATTTGCATCCATGTCCCCACTGTGGGAGTGATTTTTGGGATTGATAACTGTAAAGATATTCAGTAGTGTCAGAAACAGGATAAGGGAGGGCACTAATAGGGATTTCCAGGCCATTCTATAACCTAAATAGGGCTATGGATGTAAAAGATGAGAGCAGTTCCTAGGCTAGAAAGATTGCTGCACTATACAGCAATTTGGGCAAGCATACCTTCAGTGTTTATGCAGGTGGTGTCTGGGAAGCAGCTCTGATTGGGCAGGAGCCCAGGGTAAGGGTGGGCAGCTTCAGTGTTTATGCAGTCGGTCTCTGGGAAGCAGCTCCAATCGGGCAGGAGCCCAGGGTGAGGGTGGGCAGCTTCGGTATTTATGCAGGCAGCGTCTGGGAAGCAGCTCTGATCGGGCAGAAGTCCCATTCTGAAAAACAAGGTAAATTCATGGCAAAAAAATCAATTTAATGCATCAGTTAGGATTGTTCCACAGTGACAAAAGTGAGGAAATTTGATGTTAGGGTTGAAAGCGCCATCTTGCACCCCCACCCCATCCCATCACCCCAGCCCCCCAATCGGCATAGAGGTGTGCATTGGGGTCATCAGTCCTAACTCTCACCCCATTCTCCTATACTTCACCACCTCAGCTTGATTACACATGGAATGGGGTGAGAGTTAGGGCTGATGACCCCAATGCTCACCCGATGCCGGTTGGGGAGTGAGGTGGGGGATGCAGAAGGGACTTTCAACCCTAAACATTGAATTTCCCTCACTTTAGCCACTGTGGAACAACCATAACTGATGCATTAAATGGAGTTTTTGCCATGAATATTTATATATATATATATATATATATATATATATATATATATAATATTTGAAGCATGTAAAATTTCTAGCAGCAGATCATAAGTAATTATGTGATTTATAGATATTTTACTTCATAGTGCTTTCTATTGAATACCATCATAAGCCTTTGTTATGGGATTTCCTCTCCCCCCCAAATGGGATTGTGTAGTTGCTATTAGAAACCAAATGGTATACTGAATTTTACATAGAAGTCACTAAAATAAGAAATAATTGAATGATTCTGAAAAAAATCTCCCCATCCTTCTCACAGAAATACTATTAAAACTGGCTGTTAAATCACTCCCACACCCACTTCTCTTTCTTACTTTTTAAATGGCCAGGTGTTCCTCACAAGGTCTGCATGCAAACAATTAATACCTAGGTGGATTTAAAACTGTATGGATCCATTTAGATGCCACTGTATGATGGTGTGTCTTTAAAATTTAACCCTTACAGAAGGGGAGCCACGTAAGCATTTTTCAGGTTGACTCCTGGTGGGAGTTGGTATGGTTTCCATGGTGGCTGAACCATGGAAATATGCGGAGTTATGCAATCATGCTGTCTCACCATCAGTGTAATTACTCATTGGGCAGCCTCTTCTCTTCTTGCACTGTCAAGCAAGAAGCATGCCAAGTCGATGTTCAGGATAATGATGGATGGAACTGCTCTTCAGACATTATTTGTATATTGAATGGAGCCTAACAAATACTATAAATGAATGGACAAAGAACCAGCTAAATTTTTCAAGTATGAGGGTCAGCTAAAAAGCACTTATTTCATTTAGCATTATAACCCATTAATATTATTTGACTATCCGCTAATGAGAAGAAAAGGTTAAAATCAAGTTTTCAGCTTTACTTTAAGAAACACAAAATGTTGCAAATCCACTGACTGAAAGGTTCTAAAATAGAGTTTAATGGTAATAGAATTTATATTATCTCAAGATAAATATATATATTTTTAGAAGGTACAAGAAAAACACGTTTAATAACCCCCCCTTCCCATTATAGATCACTGGAAACCGCAGAATTTAAGCTGATAAAATGATTCAATGTATGAGCAAATAAGAAGTAGGAAACATTAAAAGAGATGTTGATACCATGACAGCAGGTATCTTCCCCATGCATGACACAGATGAAAGTACTTAAATTAATATTTCATTTGAAATCATGAATTAAAAATTTGAAAACTGGATATTCAGTTTATTTAAATCTTCTTCTATTTTAATATACAATCCTTCCTGGCTCTGAAGAAGGGACAAGTTGGGCCTGACATGTTATCTAAGAAAATTAATTACGGGATTGTTAAAGGGGACAAGTGACCACCAAACAGTGTGGTTCACAATAAACTCAGCTGCCGAGTCAAGCCATACAAAAGTGAGGGTATTGGACTTCAGGTGGGCTGACTTTGTCATAATGGGAGAGTGCCTCAGAAAAGCACTAGCAAACAGGCAGGAAGAAGGGGTGGAGCAATGCCAATATTCTCAAAAGAAGAAGAGGGGGAAGTACCTAATTCAGTCAATGGAAGCACTCTGGATGGGGGGGTCGATCCCAGTTCTTTCATAGAAGAAAGGGTTCTGAAAGAACTCCTAAAACTGAAGGTGGACAAAGCAATGGGGCCTGATGGGATTCACCCCAGAATTCTAAAAGAACTAAGTAGAGAAGTAGTGACACCACTGACTACCCTTTTTAATAAATCATGGGAGAATGGTGTGGTACCTGAGGACTGGAGGAGGGTGGATGTGATTCCCCTTCACAAAAGTGAGAGCAAGACAGAGGCAGGAAATTACAGACCTATCACTTTGACCTCAGTGGTAGGGAAAATTATGGAATCACTTCTGAAGGAAAGAACTGTTGCGTACCTAGATGCCAGTGGAGCACAGGACTCAAGGCAGTATGGATTCACAGTGGGAAGGTCATGTAAAATGAATCTTAAAAATTTCTTAGACTGGGTTAGCAAAGTAGTAGACCAGGGAGGGGCTGTGGGCATGGCCTATTTAAACTTTAGCAAGGCATTTGACACTGTCCCACACACAAGATTAATAAACAAATTAGTCAGTCTGGGAGTGGGTTCCAGGATGGTAGCCTTGGTAAAACATTGGCTGGACAACAGGGCACAGAAGGTAATAGTAAACAAAGTCCACTCTGAAGATAGGGGGTTACTAGTGGGGTACTGCAGGGTTCAGTACTGGGTCTGGTCCTTTTTAATGTCTTTATAAGTGACATTGCAGAGGGACTGGAAGAAAAACTATGCCTCTTTGCAAATGAAACAAAGATCTGCAACAGGGTTGATACACGGAGGGGGTGGAAAGGATGAGAAGGGACTTGTCAAGGTTGGAGGAATGGTCAGAAGTATAGCAGCTTGGATTCAATGCAAAGAAGTGCAAAATAATGCACCTGGGAAACAAAAACCCAAGGGAAGAGTACATAATGGGGGTGGGGGGGTAGAAACAATGACAAAAATGGAAAGGGACCTGGTGGTAATCATATCAGATAACCTAAAGGTTAGCAAGCAATGTGAGAAGGCAGCAGGGATGGCTGAGGGGATACTGGGATGTATAGGAAGAGGCATCATCAGTAGAAAACAGGAAGCTGTTATCCCTCTGTACAGACAGTTGGTGAGACTCCATCTGGAGTACTGTGTCCAGTTCTGGAGACCCCATCTCCACAAGGACTTAGACAGGATGGAGGCAGTTCAGAGGAGGGCAACTAAAATGGTGCAGGGTCTGCAAGAGAAGCTATACGAGGAGAGACTAAAGGAGCATAATATGTATGCCCTTGAGGAAAGGTGGGAGAGGGAGGATATGATAGAAACTTTTAAGTACCTCAAGGGAATCAAGAAAGTCCAAGAGTGTAGCATCTTTCAGAAAAACAGATGTGCAAGAACAAGGGACACAATTTGAAGATAGAGGGGGGACGGCTAAGGGGCAATGTAAGGAAGTATTTTTTCATAGATAGGGTAGTGGATGCATGGAACAGCCTTCTTGAGGAGGTTGTGGTGTCAAAAACAGTGATGGAATTCAAGAATGCATGTGACAGGCATAAAGCAATTCTTGTGGGGAGTTGGAAGAAAAAGGCTGTTGGTTAACTAGGATCTGCAGGTTATCCAGTAGGTAGGGAAATGGGCAGAATAAGTGGACCATGCAGTGCTTATCTGCCATCAAAGTCTATGTTTCTATGTTAAAGTATATGAATCCAAAAGGACTTCATTATGCATTGCTGAATTTAAAAGGACTTCATCTTTTATGGAAAAGTGAATTTATTAAACTCATTAACTTTTCTTATGGGCAGAGTTCCCCCTTCAATACACAAATACCCTGTAGATTTACTACACTGTTACAGTACAAAGCAAAGTACAGCTCTGTACCTTGGTCATGCTTAAAACTAGGCAATGACAGCCTGGTGCACTCAGCCAGTCAAAAAACAAAACATCAATAAATGACTGTCTGACTGACTGACTGACTAACTAACTAACTCATTAACTAAATGCATGCAAGAAATCCACTTTTTCCAGTCCCCAAATCAATATGAGAAGTGCAACCAAACTGACCAGAACTAATTTCCCATTATGTTTAAAGTCAAGTAAATATTTATATTGTTGTCAAAACAGCCACTTCTAGTACTACTACTACTATAATCAATTCTACCATGTGACATTGATGGAGCCTCCCCACTACCACCAGTATTGCTTTAACATGGAAAGTTTTACCCAAAACACTTTGCCTAAAACAGGGAACAGAGGTACTTTAACAGTAAGAATATGAGGATGTTTAATGCTTCAGATGTGTCCCTAAGTCAAGTAAAGGATGACTTGCCTGGCTCTAAGTAGGAGAGGTCCTAGTTACAAGAACCTGAGGATGATTATTCATTGCAAGCACAACAGCTGAGCATGATATACTACTGATAAGTCTGATTAAGCTGTTGGCGTTGATGGTAACAAAAACACAATCATAAAACATGAGGAGGGAAGGAGAAGAAAGACCGTGAAGAAATGAGTAATGTAGTAGATGACAGTGCTACTTACAAATTGGGGCTGGTAGAAAAATAAGGTGGTCAGTCTCACAAAGCAAAGGAGACTGTCAAATACCAGTGGTACTGTTGGATCTATTGTTGAAAACTTATGTATGGCAAAGGTTACTATTCTGTGGATGAAGGCTACCTGTAATTATCTCAAATGCTATTTGAAATGAGTCTTTTTCGTCATCTAAAACTTCACACTTAGATACATAAAGTAATAATCATTCTGCTACACTGCCTAAAAAACAGGATCAGAAATGGCATGTACTAGTTCAAGCTGAAAAAGTCTCTTATTGTATGTCCCTCATGTTACACCCCTTTCACTGTCACCTGACTGTGAACCAACTACTTACAATGCATACAAAGCATTAGGTCAATGGAACATCAGGGCTTCTTTAGGGTACCTTGCTTTTCCCACTGCACAAATTTGATTGTTCAGGTTTCCTCATAGGTCCCAAATGTCATTCTACGGGCATAATAAGGCAAATGCCCATTTAAATCTCACCCTTTACACAAGGGAATAACCTGTTATGAGGTTTTTCTAACAGTAATCATCCAAATTGATCTTAAACTAATACATATAGGGCAGTGATTTCAGGCTCCTGGTAGCTTTTGGGAGCATACTATATAGTTGAAGAGCTTCTGGTGCGGTATCCTATATGGGGGCAGTGTTTTAGTACCTAGGTAGACACTTTACTGGTGTTGATAGGTGACCTCTGACCTCCTGAGTTTACTGAGTGCTTTATTCATTGCCACAGATTTTCTGTGGTTAGGGAGCACTTTTGAGCTTTCTTATACTCTCTGCTATAGTTTTAACCTCAGCTAAATTGTGTAGTGTTAAACTTTAACAGTTTTAATTCCTGAGTGTCAAAAGTACATGGACTGACATCACTTCCTGTCCCTGGCCTTCATAAACAGTGCCTTAGTGGGTGGAGGTGAGAGCTGGGTAGAGGCAACTCTGGCCGAGGCAAGTGTGTCTGACAGGGTCTGTCAGTTAAGTCAGATTTGCCAGGGGATACTACAAGAACATTTACAGTACAGGGTATTCAAATACCAGTTCATTTTATTTTGATGTGTTTTAGAATAAACAATTATTAATAGCATTTTCATTTGAGACACAAACATGGACTATAACTATGTCACCCTGGTTAGTGGAGAAATAGCAATAAAATGTGAAACGTGTGGCAGATTCAGTATGGAGACTAGTACGGGTTTCACTCTATATGTATATATATATATATATATATATATATATATATATATATATATATATATAATTTACAGAACTAAAAACTTTAAGACTTAAACTTCTGGGACTTGAACTAGAATTAGAAAATCTAAAATATTGATATTCAACCCGAGGAGACAAACGGGAAAATGGCACCAAAAAGAAAGAGGCTGAGGACAGAGGTGATTGGATGTTGGCAATGGGTAAAACAAAAAGAGGAAGAAGGACAATGAAGTGGACATTGCAGACTGAAAATAGATATGACCCACTACTGGATAAAATGAACAATTTAGAAATTGAAACACAGGAATTACTAGAGCTAGTTAAAAGCATTGATAAACAAGTAGGATTAACAGGTGAGGGCAAAGACAACATAACCTCATTAATTCTGTATGAACAATCTAAAGATATACAAATTCAAAATGCAGTCAGTGACTGCTCCATCCCTATTCTAAATATACAGGAAGAACAGAGTGAAAACAAAAATAAAGTAAACTGCAGTGTAAAGAACCTGTAAACAATCTGTTAAACATTAATGAATTACAAAGCATGGAAACTAACAGTAATCACACCACACCAATGACATCAATCCTTGTTTACATACTTGGAAACTCTATTATTTAGTACACTAATCATTATACTACAAAGAATAAAAAATAAAGTGTTATTAGCAACTGTTTTCCCATAGCAGGCCTGCAGGACATCAGAACCATTATACCAAACATAACAAAGAAAGATGATGAAAGAAAAATTGTAATAGTTCATGCATGAACAAATGACATTAACAAGGTGAATGGATGACATTTTTAAAAGTTTTAAGACAATACATACATTACTGGAGGAACTCAACTGTGAATTCATAGTGCCCGAAATACTTCCTGTACCCAGGGCTAACTATAAATTAAGTAGAAAGATAGTGAAATTGAACAAATGGCTATGCCAATTGTGCCTTTTAAAGGTAATTAAGTGTATCAGAAACTGGAAAAAATGTTATGGGACATCTGATCTTTATTGCCGGGATAAGTTACACTTAAATAGAAAGAGCAGAAGATTCTTAGAGGAAACCGTTAACAAACACACAAATACTAGTGCTTTAAGCTAGACATCTGGTGGAGAAGGGAACCTCAGTCTGAAAAAAATGTCAGTTACAGATTGTACCATTAAGAAAGATATAAATTTACACCCAGATACCAACTGAACATCTAATGGTACTGAAGTTAAAGAATATAAAAAGCTATAGCTAAATGCAAGGAGTGCTGAAAATACAACAAAACAAAACATGAACTTGACATAATTTTGCACAAAGAAAACATATAGGTTGTAGTGTCAGTACAGTTAGTGCTGACCAGGCAGTTTAATGTTCAACTGCAAATTTTGCAGTTTAATAACTTTGCAACCATTCAATAGTTTGCTCAAAATTTGGGATGCTTTGCAGCTACAGGCAGATCTCTTGACATGCCAAATTTCTTGTAAATCCCTTTTGTGGTTTTTGAGGTACTGAGTGGTGAAAAATGCAAACTTTACATGTTTTTTTTTTTTGCATTTTTCTTTTAACAGCTATTTCTCAGAAACAGCTTTTGTTTGTGGTCTGACCTTTTCAGAGTTGAAAGATATGCTTTTTGAAGGTTTGGTGAAAAAGTATTAACCCATTCAAAAGTTATTCAATTTTTAATTTCCCATTATTTCCTATGGGAAAAAAAATAGATGTCCTGTGCAAAAACAAGCTTGTTTTCATGGAGAGGTATTTTGTTTTTATAGGCAGGGTTACAAAGTGTTGCAGGGAGCCCAGTTGTCTAGTGGCATCCCCTACACATCTATTATTTTCCAGTATTCCTGCTGTCTAGTGGCACCCCCTTCTATTATGCTGCCCCATGTCTAGTAGCACCCCCTCACCCTCCCATTACCATGCTTACTGATTTTATTTTAATTTGCCACTGTTGGGTGCCCAATCTCCCTGTCAGCAATGTAAGCCCACCCCCAGCCAGTGCGGGACACTTGGGAGCCCACTCCTTGTGCCTCTACATATAAAGTACTGCCCCCCCCAGCAGTGTGGGACACGGGGGAGCCCACTTCAGTGTCCCAATGGAGTGTAGTTTATCCCTGTAAAAAAGAAAACAGTTCCCAACATCTTTTTTTTTATCCTGGAAAAAATAAAATGGTCCCTCATTGTGTCCCTGACCCCTATCCCATCCTGACCCTCCCACTGAGCAGCCACCACCCCACCCAACCCCTTGCCCTATACTTTCCAATGGAGGTTGTCGTCTGTGGACTGGGACATTCTCAAAATGGCTGAAAAAGGAGAGATACTGTTGATGGGGGACCTGAATATGCCAGATGTTAACTGAATGACATGTACTGCAGCCACATCCAAGAGTAGGGTCATTCTCGATACCTTGAAGGGGCAGGCCTTAGACAGCTAGTGTTAGAACCCACTAGGGAGGGAGCAATACTAGACTTGGTACTCTTATATGGAGAGAGAATCACAAATTTAAAAGCCAGTAGATATCTGGGAACAAGCGACCACTGTACAGTGTGCTTCACAATAAGCACAACCATGGAGATGAGCCATACAGAAACAAGCATACTGGACTTTAGAAGGGCTGACTTTGGCAAAATGGGTGAATACCTGAAGAATACACTAGCAAATGGCCAAAAAGGAGGGGTGGAAGAACAATGGCGAGAAATCAAAACGGCCATCATAGAAGCAACAAGCCTTTGTGTGAAAAAGATAAAGAAAACAAAGCGGGGTTAAAAAAACACTATGGTTCTCAAAAGAGATGACAGGGAAGGTTAAGGAGAAAAAGGCTGCATTCAAAAAATATAAGGAGTCACAGAAGGAGCATGACAGGGAACTGTATCAATTAAAGCAGAAAGAAGTGGGGAAGGCAGTCAGAATAGCAAAAGCCCAAACCGAGGAAAAAATAGCCAATTCAGTTAAGAAGGGGGATAAAACCTTTTATAGGTACATTAGGGAGCATAGAAAGGTTAAGGGAGGAATAGTGAAGATTAATAAGGGAGAGGGGAGGTGGGCAGAGGGAGACAGTGAAAAGGCAGGGCTACCGAATGAATACTTTTGCTCAGTATTCACAAAAGAAGATAAGGAGGAGTTACCTAAACCAGACAATAGAAGCACTCTCGGTAGGGGGGTTGACACCAGTCCATTTACAGAAGAAAGAGTCCTGAAAGAACTCCTAAAACTCAAGGTGGACAAAGCAATGGGGCCTGACAGGATTCACCCCAAAATCCTAAAAGAACTAAGGGAGGACCTAGTGACACCACTGACCACACTTTTTAACAAATCATAGGAGGATGGGGTGGTACCTGAGGACTGGAGGAGGGCAGATGTGATTTCCCTTCACAAAAGTGGGAGCAAGGCAGAAGCAGGAAACTACAGACCTGTAAGTTTGACCTCAGTGGTAGGGAAAATAATGGAATCACTTCTGAAAGAAAGAATTGTTGCGTACCTAGAGGTCAGCAGGGCACAAGACCCAAAGCAGCATGGATTTACAGCAGAAAAGTCATGTCAGATGAATCTAATAGATTTATTTGACTGGATGACCAAAGTAATAGACCAGGGAGGGGCTGTGGATATGGCCTACCTAGACTTTAGCAAGGCATTTGACACAGTCCCGAACAAAAAAATTGATAATCAAGTTAGCCATCCTGGGAGTGGGTCCCAGGGTGGTAGCCTGGGTAGCAAACTGGCTGTACAACAGGACACAGAAGGTAATAGTGAATGGAACACATTCTGAAGAAAGGGGTGTCACTAGTGGAGTACCTCAGGGTTCAGTACTAGGTCCAGTCCTCTTTAACATCTTTATAGGTGACATTGCAGTGGGTCTGGAGGGAAAGGTATGCCTCTTTGCAGATGACACAAAGATCTGTAACAGAGTTGATACACAAGGGGGGGTAGAAAGGATGAGAAAGGACTTGGCAAGGTTGGAGGAATGGTCAGACATATGGCAACTTAGATTCAACACAAAGAAGTGCAAAGTAATGCACCTGGAAAACAAAATCCCAGGAGAAGAGTACACAGTAGCAGGGGAGGTACTAACAACAACAAAAATGGAAAGGGACCTGGGGGTAGTCATATCAGATGATCTAAAGGTGGGTAAGCAATGTGAGAAGTCAGTAAGGAGAGCCAGGGGGCTACTGGGATGCATAGGGAGGGGCATCACAAGTAGAAAAAGGGAAGTGATTATCTCTCTGTACAGACAGTAGGTGAGACCCCATCTGGAGTACTGTGTGCAATATTGGAGACCTCATCTATGCAAGGACATAGACAGGATGGAAGCAGTCCAGAGGAGGGCAATTAAAATGGTGCAGGGTCTGCATCAGAAACTATATGAAGAGAGACTGAGAGAGCTTAATATGTATACCCTTAATGAAAGGAGGGATGGAGGGACATGATAGAAATGTTCAAGTACCTCAAGGGTATCAACAAAGTCCAGAAGGGTAGCATCTTTCAGAAAAAGAGATGTGTAAGAACAAGGGGGCACAATTTAAAGATAGAGAGGGGGACAGCTCAGGGGTAATGTGAGAAAAATGTTTTTCACAGAGAGAGTGGTGGATGCATGGAACCACCTTCCTGGGGAGGTTGTTGGGTCTAAAACAGTGGGGGAATTCAAGCATGCATGGGACAGACATAAAGCAATTGTAGTGGGGGGTTGCAGTAAGTAGGCTGTTGGTTAACTAAAATCTGCAGCTTATCCAGTAGGTAGGGAAATGGGCAGACTGGGTGGGCCAAGTGGTCCTTATCTGCCGTCAAAGTCTATGTTTCTAAAGCTGAATTGCAAACTGAAGAATCAAGGTAACTGCTGTATAATGGCTGTCAATGGCATTTTGAACTTATGTTGATATCTCGGTAATTGTGAGGTATTTTTTCATGAAATCTTCAACACGGGCTTTTGGGGACCCCACCTCATGAACACTGTCATGCTCATTTCGTTAGTTGGACCGATAAGGTTATTTTCCCAATGCAATGCAAAATCACCTTTTTGGACTGAGTAACAAAATGACAGTGTCAGTGTTCATGAGGTGAAGTCTAAACCTATCTTAAAATCCAGACAAAAGTCTAAAAACCACCCAATTCTGGCCGTGATTGGTTGAAATTTTCCTCACTGAACCATTATGTTTGCCAATTTTTAAGATTTTCACTCTAAATTTTCAACATAGCCATTTTTTTCAGACTACCTCATGAACAGTATAGCTGTCAATTCTCACATCCTGCCCTAAACAAGTTTTCGCACCCGTGGCACAAAATGGCGTAGTGGTTGGGAAAAATCACCTTACTGAACCAGGTAATGAAATGACAATGCAAGTGTTCATTGTTCATGAGCAGGGGTCCTTAAAAAATCCCATTTTGAAAATCTGGAGCGAAAATAATAAAAAACGCCTGAGTTACACATGGTTGTTAACATTTTCCTGCACACGCGCGTAACTTTGCCAATTTTTTATATTTTCACTCCAAATTTTCAACAGACCCATTTTTCTACACCACCTTATAAACAGTGCAGCTATCATTTCTTATATCCTGCCTGAAATGAGTTTCCGTACCTGTGGCATGGAATGAAATTTTGCCACAGATTACAAAATTTTCACCTAAGGGGTTTATGAGGTGGGATGATAAGAAGACTATGTTGAAAATTTGTGGTCAAAATGTGGAAAAAAATGACAAATGTATCACAGCTATATACATACAGTATATGCATCTCTGAAGGGACAGATAAGGATATGATTATACTATCTGAAAAGTAAGGAAACTCATTGCAAAAAACTTTGTTAATGCATCATTTAGGGTTGTTACTAAAGTGACAAAAGAAGGGAAATTGGTGTTAGTTTCCAAACCTAACACTCCACCTCCACCCTGCACATATTAACAGTTGTCATGGGTGTGCCTTAGAGTCTTCAGCCCTAACATAGAAGCATGGACTTTGATGTCAGATAAGGACAGCTTGGCCCACCTAGTCTGCTCATTTCCCTACCTACTGGATAAGCTGCAGATCCTAGTTAAACAACAGCCAATTTCTTTCTACCCACCAAGAGAATTGCCTTATGTCTGTTCCATGCATTTTTGAATTCTCCCACAGTTTTAGGTTCCACAACCTCCTCAGGAAGGTGATTCCAAGCATCCACCACCCTTTCGGTGAAAAAATACTTCCTCACATTGCTCCTGATCCATCCCCCCTCAATCTTCAAATTGTGTCTCCTTGTTCTTGCACATCGCTTTTTCTGAAAGATGCTACCCTCTTGGACTTTGTTGATTCCACTGAGGTACTTAAAAGTTTTAATCATGTCCCCCCTCTCCCTTTTTTCCTCAAGTGCGTACATATTAAGCTCCTTTAGTACCATATGGCTTCTCTTGCAGACCCTGCAGCATTCTGATTGCCTTCCTCTGGACTGCCTCCATCCTGTCTATGTCCTTGCAAAGATGGGGTCTCCAGAACTGGATGCAGTACTCCTGGTGAGGTCTCACCAATTATCTGTACAGAGGGATAACAACTTCCTGTTTTCTACTGCTGATGCATCTTCCTTTACATCCCAGTGTCCCCCAGCCCTCCCTATTGCCTTCTCACATTGCTTGCTAACCTTTAGGTTATCTGATATGATTACTCCCAGGTCCCTTTCCATTTTTGTTGTTGTCAGTATCTCACCCCCATTGTGTACTCTTCCCCTGGGTTTTTGTTTCCCAGGTGCATTATTTTACACTTCTTTGCATTGAATCCAAGCTGCCATACCTCTGACCATTCCTCCAACCTTCCCAAGTCCCTTCTCATCCTTTCCACACCCCCCCCCTGTGTATTAACCCTATGGCAGATCTTTGTGTCATCTGCAAAAAGGCATACCTTTGCTTCCAGTCCCTCTGCAATGTCACTTATAAAGACATTAAAAAGGACTGGACCCAGTACTGAATTCTGCGGTACCCCACTAGTAACCCCCCTTTCTTCAGAGTGGACTCTGTTTACAGTTACCTTCTGTGTTCTGTTGTCCAGCAAATGTTTTACCCAGGCTACCACCCTGGGACTCACTCCCAGGCTGGCTAATTTATTTATTAATATTTTGTGTGGGACTGTGTCAAATGCCTTGCTAATGTCTAGGCTGGCCATGTCCATAGTCCCTCCCTGGTCTACTACTTTGGTCACCCAGCCAAATAAATCGATTAGATTCATCTGACATGACCTTCCCACTGTGAAGGTCATGTCAGATGACTCTAATCAATTTCTCACCCAGTTCTTCTATACTGTACCCATCTCAGCTTATTTACTTGTGGAATGGGATGAGTGTTAGGGATGATGACCCTGAAGTTCCCATTATATTCTATCGGAAAAGAATATGTATTTTTTACAATGTCCATGGGAAAGACCAAATGTCCCTAGGGAAGACCAAATGTCCCCAGGGAATACCAGATTGCCCAAATTGGGACGCCCATATCTCCATAAAGGTTTGGTCTTTTTACTTGAAATTTGCAGGGTGTTGAGGGGATGTCCTTGGGAAAAGATCTGAAATCATAGCATAAGTCTGCAGTGGAATTATTTTAATATGTTGCACGGTTCATGAGATATTGTGAAATTACTGTCACAAGGGTTCAAATAGTGCCTGTCCAGTGCTTTTCAGTGCCCATATCTCAGAAACGACGTAAGATACGGGTTAATTTGGTAACTGCCTCATAATCTGCTCACTGTCGTGGTTACAATGTCACTTGAATTTTTTTCCTAGCTGTTACGGTTCCCAAGATGTGAACAAATTACTGTTACAAGCATTCAGTGGCCTTTAGGACTGCTGCATATCTCTCTAGCTATGCGTAAGTGGGAGTATGGGCCTGGAGGGCCTGCACTCCCACAGATGCATATTGTGATGCAGAAATGGGCAAGTTGGTGGAAACAAGGGGCCCTCTGCCACCAATACATGTTTTATAGTTATTATAGGGGCGTGGTCGCACCCCATATTTTGGGTTGAGTAGGCACTTTAATGTTAAACCTCAAATTTTGTGTGTTAATAACTTCGCAACTGTTGAATGAATTTGCACGAAATATGGAATGTGTGGTCTTTTATGGTAGATCTCTTGATTTACCAAGTTGCGTTTTGGTCGAACATACCTTTTTGTGCAGTGAAGTGCCAAAAAATGCATTTTTCGTCACTTTTGTCATTTGTTGTCTGTGGCACTGCACAGACACCATGTGGTCTATTGGTCTGAGTCTTGGGATGTAGAAAGAACTTGGGCCAGGGAACATGCTGGCTATTGTTTGGTGAAAAAAGATTAATCTGTTCAAAAGTTATTACAATTTGAAGTTCCCATTATATCCTTTGGGAACATTTATATGTATTTTTTACAATGTCCATAAGGAAAACCAGATGTCCGTGGGGAAGACCAGATGGCCCAAATTGGGATGTATACAGTATATCTCTATAACGGGTTGGTCTTTTCATTTGGAATTTGCAGGGTGTTGAGGGGATGTCCTAGAGATGTGAATTGTGCTGTTTAGGTGTTGGGGAATTCATTGGTTGCAGAGATATTCAATGACGAAGTCGACATTTTTCCCATTGGATTACATTGCAGTCTGTGTCATGACTTTCGGCACTGTTATCTCAGAAACTAAGCGAGATACATACTTTTTGCTATTGGCAATGTAGATCACATTTAAGTGATTTATGCTGCTGGGAAAAGATTTGAAATTGTAGAGTAAGTCTGCAGTGGAATTTTTTTTGTACGTAGCACGGTTCATGAGATATTGTGAAATTACTGTCACAAGGTTTCAAAGAGTGCCTGTCCAGTGCTTTTTGGTGCCCATATCTTGGAAACAATGTGAGATACAGGTTCAGCCATTGGGTGTTGCATGAAGTACTCGCTGTCCCGATTACAATGACACTTGAGGTTTTTTCCTAGTTCTTACGGTTCACAAGATATCTGCAAATTATTGTTACAAGGGTTTGGTGCCCTATAGGGCTGCTGTATGGCTCTGTAGCTTTGTGTAAGTGGGAGCATGGGCCACAGATCCATATTGTTAAGCAAAAATTGGTAACTTGGTGCGCATCCACCAGTACATGTTTTTTACTAGTTATAGTACACTTTTTCAAAAAGTGAGGAAATTCAGGGCAAAAAAACTGTGTTTAATGCATGATTTAGGGTTAAAGCAAAAAAAGTCAGGAAATGAAACATTAGGGTTGAGCTCTTAACCCCCCCACAGACCCTGTCACACCCCCATCCTCCACAGACTGACAGATGCCGGGGTGTGCCATTGGGGTTGTAAGGCCTAAATCTCACCCCATTCTCCTTTACTGTGGCATATCAACCTGCTTACATGGAATGGGGTGAGATTTAAACCTCACAACTCAATGGCACACCCTGATGTTTAGTCTATGGAGGATAAGAATCTTAGTCTGTGGGAGATGAAGAGCTCAACCCTAATATTCAATTTCTGACTTTCTTTGCTTTAACCCTAACTGATGCTTCAAATGCAGTTTTTTGCCATAAATGTGTCTGTGTGTGTGTGTGCAATTATGGAGACATGGTGGAAGGAGGGAAATTGGGATACTAACATCAAAAGTTACACTCTCTTTTGAAAGTATAGGCAATATACAAAAGGAGGTGGTGTAGCAATATACATGAAAGATATGATACAACTAAAGGAGATAAATAACAATGATAGTACAGCTGTAAAACAATTATTGGTCAAAACAAATACAAATAACAATCCTGTGATACTGGATGTTTGCTACAGAACCCCATATTTGCATCAGACAGAAAATATTATATTCATGGACGCCATTGAAAATTACATGTCTAACAAAGGCATCATCCTAATGGGTGATTCCAATTTACCAAATATATACTAGAGGACATAATACTCTGGATTTGGTACTAACTAACTAAGCTGAAGCAAGGAAACTCCAACACTACTCATCAAGGTAACAAACAAACACATAAATACAAATGGTGATCAATATAAAATTTATTTAGATCATACCAGTAAAGCGTGTCTGGACCTCTTTCAGGAAAAACCAGCAGGACAAAAAAAAAACTCCTACAAGTTTCACATTACAGCGCCATCGGGGAGTGTTCACCAGTTGTGATAGCACCCTATTTAATCCAAACATATAAAGTGATACACACACTAAATAGATAAACCCTTGGTGCAAAAAAGTGCTGAAAATAATAAAGAATATTGAAGTAAATCAACAAAATTAATAAAACAACAGGTAAAGAACATAGGCTGCCCTATTGGTTATATATAAAACTCATATTTACTAATGTAAACACACTCTATATGTATCTCAAAATCATGTCTGCTCTATACATAACAGGTGGTTGCAAAGGTAACATACTTGCTATAGAAAAGGGGGAGAGTCAGTAGACCAGTGAAAATGGATGTCACCAACCAGAAGCAAACTTGGTGAACAACAACATTGGGACTAATCTGGATTAAGACCAAGAGTGTTTCTTCATATACAATTATTTAGAGGTACAGTACGCAATAATATCTAATACAGTAAACCTCATTTCATCTACACTCAACAATATTAATTCCTAAGAGGGATCTAATAAATCAGCTTTTTCAGTAAAACAAATGTTAACAAGTTGCTCCAAAGAATTAAATACAAACATAGTACATCTCAAAATATTTAAATTAATCAGGTCAATGTTCCTAAGAGCATAACATACGTATATTAAATCATCTCTTAGCTCTAAGGTGGGGAGACAGTGTAAAACTGTCATTTAGTCTGGGGTTAGTTAGTGTACCAAGCTTGTAGATACAAAAAGTTTCTTACCGTGGCAGAAGTAACTCCTGATCTCCACCTCTAGGGCCCACTTTGACCTTCTCTATATCATTGAAGGAGAATCTGTGCCATATGTCAGTTCTGAATTTTTGCAGATGACAATATTCTTTATTCTTTCCATGACTTGTTTGCACCAGGGGTTTATCTGTTTAGTGTGTGTATCACTTTAAATGTTTGGATTAAATAGGGTACTATCACAACAGGTGAACAATCCTTGATGATGCTGTAATGCAAAACTGATACAAGGTTTTTGGGTCCTGCTGGTTGTTCCTGAAAAAGGTCCTGACGTGCTTTACTGGTATGGTCTAAATAAATGTTATACTGACCACTGTTTTGATTTACGTGTTTGTTTGTTACCTTGGTGAGTAGTGCTGGAGTTTCCTTGCTTAAGCTGATGCTTTTCTCTGTGCACATCCGGCTGTTGGCATGGTTTTTCTGTGTTTGATATGTTAATTTAGCCTGCCCACGGCTACCTTGGAACAACTACACTTTTCTATTTGAATCCATCATTTAGCATGCCTCGACCTTAGCACCCAAATTAAACCAGTATTATGGATAATGGGTGCTGGGATTCCCAGGATGTTCTGGGATATCCATTTGGGGAACATCAGTGGGACTCTAACAACTGCCCTGTTGGACAATACACAAGATAGAAATCCCTTTGGGGTAGAAGATTTGACCCCTGTTAATCAGCCAGATGTTGGTGATGCCACAATTGTTATGGACATTTTGGTGGCTTTTCAACAGTTGGAGTACACTGCAATTAAGGCCAGCAATAACTGTTGGCATCATAAGACTTGGAAAGCTTACATGCAGGTGGACCATTTACCCCATGAACTGCGGGCATTGAAGTGGTCTGGATATGGGTAGAGATGGACATTCTTTATTGATGTTTGGAAACATCAGATGCAGGCAGCCTCCATGATTTTTGTCAAATGCCTAATCAGGGACTATGTGGCACAAAAATCTGAGCTGGAGGAATCACTTAAAGAGAATAAGAATATGTTGCCACTTTTAGAGATCATCCAGACTTTGTGGACTTTGAATGTGAATTGAAGCTAAATATTGAGGAGCATGACAAACGCTTGAAAATTAAATAGATGACAAAGTTTGAGAGAGATTGCTAGGACTACTTAAAGGACCAGGTATTTACCTGGAGGAAACAACCACACCTGGGAGTGGGATGCAACAATAGGAGAGCAGACAGGGAGGTAGAAATCGCAACTTCACACAAGGTGCCCCAAATGTGAAAACCCATAGCCCACCACCGAAATATATCCTGAAGGTTACCAACACGATACCAGATTACTTCACCTCAAATTCCCAATCAAGTACAGACCACATGGAAGATTTTGGTGAAGATGAAGAACATGTGGTGGAAAGGGGGCCACCTGATATGGCTACAAGTCCATGTTGCAATCCAAGGACGGTCTGCTTCAGGGTGGACCCAAAAGAACCAGACGAAGGGGCCAATGGCATTGAGGGAAGCAGCAATCAACAATACAACAGAAGGATGCTGTATTAGAGCAAATGAGGACAGAACCAAGAGAATGTTTCAACAATGCAGTGGAGTATGAGGGAACTGGTCTTACAAACCCTTGAGAGCCTGAATGCGTTTAATCTTTCCTCAGTGGAACTCATGGATCAACAGATCTAGGTGCTGTCCAAAGGCTTTATGTTTATTCCTACTTGCACTGTAAATGATTTTAATCTCTTTGTTGATGTCAAGAAGTTCACTAGGAAATTGAATCTTAAAGCCCACTTTGCCAAAGACAGTGCTGCAGATAGGGATGCTATTCTAGAAGGGGATCCCATAGATAATAATATGGCTTCTGACATGTTTGAAGTTAACACTAATACCAATAACAACACTTTAAATGGTGCTCCACTGTTATGCCTTCATACTCCCCAGCTGTTTTCACATTTGAGAGAGCAGTACTGAATGAGATGAAAAAACATCAGGGGGAATTTTCAGATTGGCACTTTGTTCAATATTACCACAGCTGAAAGATCAGTGATACAGGAACTGCAGAACAATCAACAGCTAGGGCCAGCCCGGTGGCATAGAGGGTTAAGGCACTGGTGCCTTACCTCGACCCATGATAGCAACCTGGGTTCAGGAATGAGCCTGGGGTGTCGGAGGTCGGCTAGGGGGGAGGGCAGAGCTAAATGGAGCAACTGACAGGCAGACTGTCCTCTCCAGGGAGGAAGCATTGAATCCCTCGGCTGATGGGAGACCCCCAGTGAAGGCTGAAGGATGCTCAGGCCAGAGGGGGCCTAGGCAGTAGGCCAGGGGGTGGGGGAAGGAGGCTCTTACTGGGGCTGTTCAGTGGATGCACTCCTCCAACCACATGCAAGCTGACTCCTGGTGTCTCTGGGAGAAAACCAGAGAAAAATGCCATTGGGAGGGTGAAGACTGAGCCCCAGGAGGCTCCACTCCTGGGCAGGTCAGGTAAGAGCCAGTGATTCTGGGAGACGGGGCTGGGGGGGGGTCAGTCGAATGGGGGATAACCAGCAGGGGAGAAAAAATGTGCCGTGATAAAAAAAAAAAAGAACAATCAACAGCTGATTATAAAAACAATTGATAAGGGCAGTTCTGTCATGCTTATGGATACAGACAGATATGAGGCAGAGGTCTTTTGACAGTTGTCAAATACAGATTTTTATGCAGGTTTAAAAAGTGATCTGACAATGATTTTCAAGAAAGAGATAAATGGCTTTATAATACAGGTACACAATGAGGGGCTAATTACACAACAGACACTACAGTATTGGTTTATCTTCCATCCTATGCGGCAGACCCACTATGCCCTCCCCAAGATATATAAAACCTTGGTTGACTACCCAGGATGCCCAATAGTATCTGGGATGGGTTCCCTTACAGAACCATTGTCCAGATATGTGGACTAGAACGGGAGTTTTTTGGTGCCACGTCTATGATTCTATGTCAGGGATACCACCCAGATCCTGGGCATCCTGTGGGATCTACAGGTGAGGCCAGATTGGCTCCTAGTAACAATGGAAATAGAGGGTCTCTACATGAATATGCCACATGATGGGGGACTGGCAGCATTACATTTTTAGCTAGAGACAGTCACCTCATATGATCCAGCAGTTGTTCACGTTTTATGTAACCTGGCACAATTTGTCCTGACCAGAAACATCTTCCTTTTCCAAGGTCAGTACTTTTTACAGACTAAAGGCACAGCAATGGGAGCAACTTTTGCCCACACCTATGCCAACTTATCTCTTGGCCATTGGGAAGGACAGACTATCTATGATCAGGATGGGAACACTTTCTGTGATTTGATTGATTTGTGGCACAGATACTTTAATGATGTGCTGATGGTGTGGTGTGGAAATATTACACAGCTGCTTCAGTTTGTTCAGTACCTGTAGTTCTCCAACCCTCATCTCAAATTTATGATACAGTTTAGTTATGATAAAGTGAACTTCCTGGATATTGAGATTATATGGTTGGAGGGTGGTATGGTGTGAACTGACTTATATAGAAAACCCATGGATAGAAATAGCCTTCTTCTATCCAGCAGCTGTCATCCACACCACACTATCAGCAACACCTCAAAGTCAGTTTAAGCACATTAGGAGGATATGTTCTGACATCGCTACTTGCTCTCTTCATAGCAATGAGCTACATCAGAGGTTTATTGAACAGGAATATAGTCCTCCCCTGGTGAAATGGACATGTGAAAGAAATTCCTAGAGGGCAGCTTCTGACGTACAGGCAGAGGTGATCTGTAACATTTCAAGATATATTTTTTGTTACTCAGTTTTGTACCAAGAGTCACATTATTAGAGAAACTATCCAGAGGTTTTGGCATATACTGGAGATGAACCCCTCCCTGAGTACAGTAGTTGCTAACCCACCTAAGATTACTTACAGGCAGGGAAGAAGTTATCTAATCTATTGGTTCATAGTTTTTGCCCACAAGAACAACACACCACTGGTTACTATCAGCACCATGGGGGTGTTACCAGTGTGGTAGATGCACTTACTGCAATGTGGTGCAGAAAACAAAGATATTTACCACTCTTAATACCTCAAAAGAATATACAAACAAGGATGTTATTAATTGTAGCACCCCAAGTGTTGTATATTTGGCTACTTGCAGCTGGGGCACGTTCTATGCAGGCAAGACCAAAAGAGTTTTTAAACTTAGAGTGGGGGATCATTTAAGTGATATCAGGATAGGGGGATGTGCACAATGCTCTTTAATGCCATCTACAAAAATTCAGAGCTTTTGTGACAGAGAAAGTCAAAGTTGGCCATACAGTTGGAGATCAGGGGTTACTTCTGCCACAGTAAGAACGTTTTAGGATCTACAAGCTTGGTACACTAACTAACCCAGGACTGAATGACAGTTTTACACTGTCTCCCCACCTTAGAGCTAAAAGATGATTTAATACATGTTATGCTCTTATGAACATTGATCTGATTTATTTCTATATGTTGGGATATACTGTTTATATTTAATTCTTTGGAGCAACTTGTCAACATGTATTTTAATGACAAAAGCTGATTTATTAGGTCCTTCTTAGGACTTAAGATTTTTTGAGTGTAAATGAAATGAGGTTTATTAGATTATATTATATACCTCTACCTGTATGCGAAGAGACAATCTTGATCTTAATCCAGGTTGGTCCTGATGTTGTTGTTCACCAAGTTTGGTTCTGGTTGGGTGAGATCCATTTTCATTCATCCACTGACCCTTTTTCTATGTATGTTACTTTTGCAATCACAAGTTATTTATACAGCTGACATGATTTAAAACCATCTTGAAATACATTTAGGGTGTGTTTGCATTAGTAAATATGACTCTATATATATATATATATATATATATATATATATATATATATATATATATATATATATATATATACAGTAGGGCTCTATGTTCTTTACCTGTTGTTCTATTAATTTTGCCAGTTTACTAACATATTCTTTATTCTTTTCATCTCTTTTTTGCACCATGGGTGTATCTATTTAGTGTGTGTATCACTTTAGTTGTTTGAATTAAATAAGGTGCTATCACAACTGATGAATACTCCCTGATGATGCTGTAATGTGAAACCAGTAGGAGGTTTTTTTTGGTCCTGCTTGTTGTTCCTGAAAAAGGTCCTGACATGCTTTACTGTTATGGTCTAAATAAATGTTATATTGACCACTGTTTTGATTTATGTTTTTTTTTTTTCCTTGGTTGGTAGATGCTGGAGTTTCCTTGCTTCAGTTGATGTTTTTTTCCATGCACACTCGGCTGTTGGGGCATCTTTTTTATGTTTGACTAACTAAATTAGAACACAACATCAAATAATTTAAAGTATTCAATCCCTTAATTGGTAGTGACCATAATATGGCTTTATTTCATGTAAAAATATAAAAGAAAAACCTAAGGGTAGGACCAGAATACAATGATACAACAAAGCAGATTATGCAAAAATGAAATCACATTTTAAGAATTGGAATTGGAAGCATGAAATTGAAGGACAGAATCTAGAGAAACACTGGGAAATATTGAAACATCATATTGATTTTTGCATTAATACTTATATACCAAAATTACATAAATATAACACATTGGGTAAAATACCAAATTGGTACAGTACAAAGATGAAGAAGCTAATCAATAAAAGGAAAACATGTACAAAAATATAAAAAAAAATCCTAATCACACCACATGGGCCAAATACAAGGACATGGCCGGCAAATGCAAGAAGGAAATTAGATTGTCAAAAAGGAAAGAGGTACAAGGTTAGCTAATAATGCAGACAACAATTAAAAAGCATTCTTCAATTATTTAGGCAACTTAAAGGGAAGTCAAAAACACATAGGGCCTATTAAAAAAGAATAATCTTTGATTGAAGATGAAACAGAGCTTGCTACACATTTTAATGAGTACTTTATGAGTATCTTTCACAAAATTCCAGAAGATGAAATAAGGAATAAAGTTATTATTAACAGCCCAAAATTCTGTATCAACTACCAAACACTAGCTTCACCAATAACTAAAGAAACAGTCCTAAATAAATTAAAAAAAACCCCTAAAGGTCAACAAATCCCCTGCTCCAGATAAGATACATCCACATTTTATCAAATAACTTGTGGAGGAATTGGCTGGACCTATCTCATGTCTGCAGAATACATCACTTAGAGATGGTATAGTACTATCAGACTGGCAAAAAGACAGTATTACACCAGATTTCAAAAAGGGTTCTAGGAATGATATGACAAATTACAGACCAATTAGTCTGATGTCAATCCTAAGTAAAACAATGGAAGAATACATTAAGGAACTAATTGACAAGCACATAATCAATAGTAAACAAGAGGATGTGACACAACATGGCTTTAAACAAAATAGATCCTGCCTTACTGTAATGTGTTGCACTTTTATGAAACTATTAGCTGTGCACTGGACAACAGATGTGATCTACTTAGATTTTTTTTAAAGCATTTGATCTGTTCCCACATGCAGAACTAATAGCAAGAATGATGGAAATTAATTTCCACCCTGGTATAATAAATTGGACAATGTCATGGCTGTCCAATAGGATACAAAGAGTTTTAGGGGATTTCATTTAGAGTGGAGACACATGACCAGCAGAGCTCCTCAAGGGTCAGTTCTTCGTTCCACATTATTTAACATCTTTATTTCATCAATGCAGATCTCACCCACCTCTTGGCTGTCCAAATTTGTGGATGATAACGAACTTGGGGCTATTGTTAGAAATGGTCAGGATGCCATTCAACTGTGGCAAGGCTTAGACCTATCTGGAAGTTGGGCAAAATCTCAAAGACTAAGATTTAGTAGAAGACTTGGTTTGCTGGCCAAGGCACCTAGCTTCACCTGAGCTCTTTCCTTCTAAGACTGCTTGAAAGGCAGAGTAGAGAAACTTACCAGAGCAAGGGAAAAGGATTAAAACTTCTTTTGGCTAAGCAGATTTACTGTGTGGTGTTGTTTTTTTTTTACTCACAGGGATTGCTACTGTTTGTTGCTAACATTTCATTGCTTTATTTTTCTCTGATTCAAATTGTTGTTGCTGGTATACCTTCTTCTGCATTAGTACAAGGTATGCCTACAGGTGTGTGCTAACAGATTACTCCTGTAATCTTCTGATTCAAATTGTCTTTTGCAAGGTATATCTTCTGTTACTGCTTTATTTTTCTCTGTAGCAAAGTGTTTCTTACAGGGTATATCTTCTCTGAAATTATTACAGGTGGCGCTTACATTTTTGTGACTTTTTTATCATTGGGCTAAGCAAAATTACTGTTTGACACTGTTTTATTTTATTCTTGTTTTTTTTTTGTTGAAAAGGTTTATTGTCTCAGAGGTGTTTCGGTCTCCTTCTCACATTGAAGGAGCTAATTGTTTTCCTCCCACAGCTCTTCCAAAGGATTAGGTGTGTATGTGGGGGGTGGAGCTGGCAAACTGTCAGTAATTTCCAACAGAAAGAAGGGTTAAAAGGTCAGGTTAGTTGATATCTTGGAGGTAGAAGACTTGGTTTGCTGGCCAAGGCACCTAGCTTCACCTGAGCTCTTTCCTTCTAAGACTGCTTGAAAGGCAGAGTAGAGAAACTTACCAGAGCAAGGGAAAAGGATTAAGACTTCTTTTGGCTAAGCAGATTTACTATGTGGTGTTGTTTTTGTTTTTTACTCACAGGGATTGCTACTGTTTGTTGCTAACATTTCATTGTTTTATTTTCTCTGTAGCAAAGTGTTTCTACAGCGTATATCTCTCTGAAATTATTACAGGTGGTGCTTTACAGGTTTTACAGTTTTATCTAACATTAGGATAAGCCTTCAGGGTTACTGCATTTGTTGTTGACTGATTGTTTCTGCTCTTACCTCCTTGTTCTTTGTCCATGGTTCTTCTTTCTCGGCAGGAAGGCCCAGCCACCCACCCCATCCCCAACCACCCCACACTACACTCCTTTTACAGGGTACCACAGTTGTGACATTTCCTGTGGCAGAGCAGGAAGGGGCAGATCAGTGGGGCATCCGCAAGGTGAGCTCATGTACAGGGGCACTAGTAATTTAACTTGTTATAACAAGTAAAACAAAAACAAAACACAATCAAACCATTACTTGCATTTTTTTTCCTTCTAATTACTCTGACTAGGTTATAAACCCAGCAACTTATCTGGAATGGATATCATTAACTGCAGGTACTGTGGAACAATTTTCAGGACAGTCTTACAGGATTT
The DNA here is from genome assembly GCA_016271365.2 of Neoceratodus forsteri. Classification (NCBI taxonomy): domain Eukaryota; kingdom Metazoa; phylum Chordata; order Ceratodontiformes; family Ceratodontidae; genus Neoceratodus; species Neoceratodus forsteri. The sequence goes on along the minus strand of CM028130.1, from coordinate 1,374,221,996 downwards.
AGGACACTGTCCTACATGCTGGATCATTGGAGATCTTAGGGCTCAGCTCCGGGCAGCATGGGCAGAGATTGCATGCCTCAAATTTCATATTTAAGAGGAAATACATTATAAGAACCAACCACCATTTCCCCAGCATCCAACAGAAAAACCTCGACCGCAGAGGGTAGTTGGTCCAGGAGGTTGGCAGGTGGTTAGGAGGGGCAAATTGGGTGCCCCATCACTCTCTGCTCTCCAACATATTACCTCCAAAAAACATATAAACACTACAAACAGGTATCTGCCTCTATCTCTGAAATCAAACAAAGAGGCAGAAGACACTGCAGAGCAGGACACTGCGGCACAGGAGCTAGCACAACAAAACTCACCCAAATCAGGAACCAAAACAAAAAAAGCAAAAGGAATCAAAAAACTTCTGATCATAGGATACTCCATGATTCGGGGAGTTGATACCCATCTCCAGCCAGGGGTAATGGTCAGATGTCTCCCAGGTACATCAGCATGGAGACACACTGACCGCATTACTAAAATTGTTCACAAAGCAGGAGAAAACATTGATGTCCTAGTACACATAGGGACAAATGATCTCACCAGCCGGTCAGTTGTGGAGACCAAGGAAAATCTGACCAGGCTGGGTGACAAACTATCATCCATTTCATCCAGCATCTCCTTCTCTGAGATCCTGCCAGTCTGGGAGAGGGGGGCAGATGGACGGAAGGTCAGAGAAGGGGAGATAGGGGGAGCTAAACATGTGGCTCAAGGGCTGGTGCCAGGAAAAAGGACACAGATTTATAGGGTACTGGCAACAGTTCTGGGAGCGAAAGTTCTTTAAATTTGATGGACTGCATCTGACTAAGGCGGGAGTCAGTGCATTGGGGCAGAAGTTTGATGTCTTTGCAGAATATTTAAACTAGCAAATGGGGAGAGGGGTGCAGCACCCCATACGTCAAATGGGAAGAACACCCCCTCACCCCTCAGTGAGTGGTCAAACAGGGATTCAGCATGTTTGCAGTTCATTTGCATCACCAGGTAAGAAAAAAGGTTTGTCTCCCCATACAACGCACAGGGGTAATGCCAAACCTCACCCAACAACTAACACACCGAAATCTAGCCAATGGAAAATCATGTACACAAATGCTCACAGCCTGGGAAATAAGATCCCAGACCTGCAGGCAATAATGTCAGAGGCTAAACTAGACATAGTAGCAACTAGTGAGACGTGGTTTACCAGTAACCACACTTGGGAGACTTCAGTACCTGGCTATGTATTGTTCAGAAGAGACCGAGGTGCAAAAAGGGGGGGGGAGGAGTGGCCTTGTATGTCAATGAAAATATCAAAGCTACAGAAATTCAGAATACACATAAGGAGCCAGAAGAACTGTGGGTCACCCTGGAAACAGGAAATGGGACAGCCATAAGAACTGGGGTTGTCTACAGGCCCCCAGACCAGGGGGAGGACATAGACACATTACTGTTAGAAGATATACAAAACATGACAGCTAAAGGGGAGGTTCTGATAATGGAGACTTCAACATGCCAGATACAGATTGGTCAATACCAGCAGGAACATCTGCCAGAACTAGACACATAGTAGATTCCCTGCAGGGGGAGGGCCTCAAACAACTGGTACAACAACCCACAAGAGACAGGGCTATCCTAGATCTAATACTGACTAACAGGGAAGGGATCACAGATCTCCAGGTAGAAGGTCACCTGGGGACCAGTGACCATCACATGGTATGGTTCAACTTGGCTACTACATCTAAATCATCCCATTCCAAGGCAAAAATATGGGACTTCAGAGGAGCTGACTTTGATAAGATGGCCAACAGAGTTAAACTAGCCCTGTCAAAAAGAAACACAGGTGAGGGGGGTACAGGCAAAGTGGGCAAGCATTAAGGATGCAATACTTGAAGCAACATCCCATTGTGTTAGACAGAAAAGGAAGTGCAAAAGAAGAAGGAAACCACTTTGGTTCTCAAATACAGTAACACAAAAAGGTCAGAGCCAAAAGGCTGGCCTTCAGGAAATATAAGGGAACACAGCAGGATGAAGATAGGGAGGCATACCAAACTGCCCTAAGGGAAGCAGAGAAGGCAGTAAGGCAGGCAAAGTCCCAAACTGAGGAAACACTAGCACGAACAGTAATAGTAGGTAACAAGATTTTCAATAGATACATTAGTGAAAGGAGAAAGTCCAGAGGGGGTATTGCTAAGCTCAGTGGAGAAAAGGAAGCATGTGAGGAGGAGGACCCTGTAAAAGCATCTATCCTAAATAGATACTTTTGCTCAGTATTTACTGAAGAGAAGGTAGGGCCCACAGCTCAGCACCATGGACACAGGGGGGAGGGAGGTGAGCACTACTCCCTTCACAAAAGAAAGGGTCCTACAAGAGCTTGCTAAGCTCAGGGTGGATAAGGCAATGGGACCTGATGGCATACATCCCAGGGTACTTAAGGAGCTAAAGGTGGAACTAGCAGAGCCATTAGCAGAACTGTTTAGTGAGTCTCTGAGCACAGGAGAGGTCCCAGAAGACTGGAGAAGGGCTCATGTGATCCCACTCCAAAACAGTGGCAGCAGGGAGGAGGCAGGGAAATACAGACCAGTCAGTCTTACCTCAGTATTGGGCAAGATTATGGAGGCACTCCTTAAGGAAAGGATAGTGCAACACCTGGAATCCATAGGGGCACAGGATCCAAGACAGCATGGGTTTACAAAAGGAAGGTCCTGTCAAACTAATCTCATAGATTTCTTTGACTGGGTAACCAGAGTGGTGGACCAAGGGGAGCAGTTGATGTCGCCTACCTTGACTTCAGCAAACCTTTTGACACTGTTCCACATAGAAGATTGATAAATAAGCTGGGTAGGCTCGGGGTGGGTCAGAAGTTGGCCAACTGGGTGGCAAACTGGTTGACGGGCAGAAAACAGAGAGTGGTGGTAAATGGTATACAGTCAGAAGAGATACAAGTCACAAGTGGGGTACCTCAGGGATCAGTCCTGGGGCCAGTCCTCCTCAAAATCTTCATTAGTGACCTTGCAGATGGACTAGAGGGTAAGGCTTGTCTGTTTGCAGATGACACCAAGATCTGCAACAGAGTAGATGATCCAGATGGGGTGGGCAGAATGAGAAGAGATCTGAATAAACTAGCAAAATGGTCAGAAGAGTGGCAACTGGGATTTAATGCAAAGAAGTGCAAGATCATGCACATTGGGAAGAGAAACCCTGAAGCCACCTATAGGCTGGGAGGGGAGTTGCTAGCAGTCACAAAGGAAGAAAGAGACTTGGGCATCATCATCACTGATGACCTGAAATCATCCAAGCAGACCTCTAAAGCAGTAGGTAAGGCTAGGGGGTGTTAGGGTGTATTAGTAGGGGTATCACAAGTTGTAAGAGGGAGGTAATAATCCCTCTTTACAAGACACTGGTTAGGCCCCATCTAGAGTACTGCATGCAGTATTGGAGTCCACACCTTCACAAGGACATTAACCAAATTGAGGCAGTCCAGAGAAGGGCAACCAAAATGGTGCAGGGATTGCATCAGAAGACATATGAGGACAGATTAACAGAGCTCAATATGTATACCCTTGAGCAAAGGAGGGAGAGAGGTGATATGATCGAGGCATTCAAACACCTTAAGGGCATTAACAAGGTGAAAGAGTCTAACATGTTTAAATATAAGAAAAATAGCAGGACAAGAGGACACAGCATGAGATTAGAGGGGGGCCGATTAAGGGAGAATGTGAGGAAATTCTTTTTCACAGAAAGGGTGGTGGATTCATGGAATGGCCTACCTCAAGAAGTGGTGGCTATGAATACAGTGCAGGGCTTCAAACAGGCATGGGATAGGCATAAGGGAGCAATACAAATGAGTATGAATAGATAGGCCACTGACAGAGCAAAGGCCGATGGCACATTTATAAGGTAGAAAAAGAAATGGGCAGACTGGATGGGCCTTGCAGTCCTTATCTGCTGTCAACTTCTATGTTTCTATGTTTCTATTTAATGTCAATAAATGCAAAGTAATGCACTTTGGCCATAAAATATACAGGCTAAATATAATCTAGAAGGTAAAGATTTATTGGTCACTGATATGGAAAGAGATTTGGGCATTATTGTGACTAACAAACTTACTTTTGATTGTCATGTAAGAGAAACAGTCAAGAAATTTAATAAAATACTGGGCTGTATTTTCAAAAACATTAAAGTAGAGACCCATATGTTATTATGCTTCTGTACACAGCCATAGTTAGACCTCATCTTGAATTCTGCACCTCATTTTGGTCTCCTCAAAATAAAAATAAGTACAATACAGATGGAAAGGGTACAGAGAAAAGTCACCAGAAATATCTACAATCTCAAAAATGTGTCTTACAATAAATGACTGGAGACACTAGGGCTGTACTCATTGGAATACAGATGTATGAGGGGGATCTATGTTTAATATACAAGGCATTCATTGACCTTAGATTTGGGGACTTTATTGGTTTAAAAAGAAAGGATATGTTGGTGGAAGGTAGTTTCAGGTTCCATAATATGCAACTCAGAGGAGAAAATGTTAAAACTAAGAAAAGAAGTGACTGGATTAATCAAAGAGTAGTCACCACTTGGAACTCACCTCCAACTAACGTTGTCTATAGTGAAACTATGGATTGTTTCAAGAAAACATTGGGTGAGTATCTCGGTAATGCTGTTACTATGAAATTCCACTGACATATATGGTGAGTCACCTTGGACATAGCTAATAGACTCATAATCCCATCTATGACAGTTATACTTCTACTACCCACCACCTCCAATGGGATGGCATTCCACATAGACACTACCCTCTGATTAAACCAAGAAGCCCTTCTCTTGGTATGATTTATTTCCCCTTTTAGATGTAATATGTGGGATCTACTGTTATAATACTGGCCTTTAATTTCTAATCTCAAACAATCCCAAAGATCATGATTTGCAAGAGCCCTGTAGAGTAGGCATAGATTACCCTCTAGCTATCTGTATTCTAGAGAATGATATCCCAAGAAATCTACCCTATTCTTAAGTTTTTAAGACCTGTTACCATCTTGGTGACTCTGCATTGAGCCCACTTCAACAGTTTAAACTCAGCTTTCATGTTAGGCATCCAGAACTGGGCACAATAGTCCAGGTGGGGTTTAACCAGGGACACGTATAGTGGAATTATCATCCCTCTGTCCCTGCTCTTAATGTGTCTTCTGATGCAGCTTAACATTCCATTTGCTCTTTTAGCAATGCAGTGACAGTGTATTTTAAATTTGAAGTCATTTGTTACTCTCTCTCCCAAATCTCTTTCCTCATTTGCTTCTCTCAAGATCTGGGGCAGGATTCACAAAGCTTTACCTTGGTGCAAATCCAGTTTGCCTGGGGCAAACTGGGCTTTGTAAATAGCTGGTATTCACAAAGCCTAGTTTGCCCCTGCAGACTGGGTTTGCACCTGATCAAAGTAGGGAGGGGAGCTGCAATGAAAATGAGTGGGAGTGGACCAGCATAGCCCTGCAACCCCATTTACAAACATTTTCTCCACACAATGGCCTGTTGCAAAGGCCATTGCATGGAGCAAGGTACAACCTGTAAAAACCTGGTGGTATTTCCCCAAACCCTAATGTGTTGTGTAGATACTGCAGTAACCCCCCAGTCTGATCTCTGTCAGAAATAAAATAAAATACCCTTTTCCATAGCATAGTGTTCCTCCCCCCTCCCTGCTCCCCAATCCTGTCAATTTAAAAACAAACAATCCCCATTTCCATAGTGTAGTGGTCCTTCCCCCCTCCCTGGTGCCTGATCCCCATTGTAAGAAAAATCTCCACCATTCTCCATTGTACAGTATCCCTTCCCCCTCCCTGGCACCTGATCCCCATTAGTATAAAAGCAATTCCCCATTTCCATAGTGTAGTGGTTTCTCCCCCCTGATCCCAATCTCCCACCCATACTGTATGTAAATCTTTTCCATAGTGTAGTGGTCCCCCCAACACCCCACCCACTCTTGTATCACATCCCACCCTGCTCCACCCACCAACCAATGGGATAGCAGTGTATACTGTAAACTTTCATTAACAGTTCAGTTGGTGGGCAGCCTTGGAGGTGAAAGGAGAGCTGTGCTTCTTGCTGACTGGTGGGCCATGCTGTTGCGGGACAGCAGGGTGAGATGTGATGACATAGTGGGTGGGGGTTTGGGGGGACCACTACATTATGGAAAAGATTTACATACAGTACGGATGGGAGATCGGGACCGGGGGGTAGGGACCACTAAAGTATGGAAATGGGGAATTGCTTTAATACTAATGGCATCGGGAACCCGGAAGGGGGTAAGGATACTGTACAATGGAGAATGAGGGGAGATTTTTATTATAACATGAATCTAGCACTGGGGAGGGATACTGTACAATGGAAAATGTGGGAAATTTTTATTACAACAGGGATTGGGCACCGTGGAGTGGGGGGAGACCTTTACACTATGGAAACATGGATTGTTTCTTTTTAATATGACAGGATTGGGGACCGGGAGAGGGGAGGGACCACCACACTATGGAAAACTTCTTACTAATTTACTGTCAGGTCTGTGATTGCAGTGGGGTGGGCACCACTTTGTTCAAGGAGACTGTGGCTACATGGGGCTTGGGCTGATGGGGGGGTTCACCTCACTAATGGCATGCAAATGAGCCCATAATGGGCATGTTAATGGCCTCTAGTGCTTGCATGCCTAATAGGCTCATTTATATGTCTCCCTTGGTGAACTGCAATGTAGCACCTTGGTGCTATTGGCTTTGGGGCCATTGTCCTGGCTGACAATGGGGTCAGTGCTACCATGTATTGCACTACTTTTTTCTTGGTTAGCACTGCCCTCTGCTTGCCTCTATTCACAGCTGGATTGCCCACTGGGCTATCTGACTGTGAGTAGCTCTGTTGCCCACCAGTGCAGCCTAGCAGTGCAGCCCAAACTTTTGCACTCATTTTGTGCTACCTTTGTGAATCCTACCCCTGGCCTTTTAATATATAATTAGCCTTCTTTTTCATTCTGCTTAAATGAATTACAGAGCATTTATCCACATTAAAATCACACTTATGTTTCTTTTGCCCATTGTTCCAATTTAGGTAACTCTTTCTGCAGATTCTTAACCTCCATTGAGTTCTGTATCATTGAGCCGATCTTGGTATCATCTGCAAATTTGGAAAGCAATACTCCCCTTTCACAGTTCATCAAGGTGACATATATATTAAATAAACAGGGTCACAAGAAAGATTCCTGTCATACCCCACTGGTAACACTAGCTCACTTGGATGTGATGTCTTGCAGATTTAACTGTTCCTTTTTTATTGGTTAGCCAGGATTTAATCCAAGCCACTATTTTAGCATTAATCCCTAAATCCTTTAAAAACTTGACTAATTCATTATGTGGCACTATGTCAGAGGCCTTACTATAATCCAGAAATATCAGATCTACTGGAGATCCTTCATCTAATGCCCTACTGACCTTTTCAAACAACTCTAATATGTTTGAATGACAAGATCTCCCTTTTGTGAATACATGTTGGGTAGTATCGGTCATGTTAGTCTCCTTGATAATCTTTTCTATTTCATCTTTAATTTTATTTTCCTAATACCTTCCCCAAGACTGATGTTACACTGATTTATCTGTAATTTTTACTTTCCTTCATACTTCCTTTTCTATATACAGGAATAACAAAGGCTTTCCTCCAGCTATCCACCACAGAACCATTATTCAAAGATGATTGAAATATTATGATAACTGGTCCTGCTAATTCCTCGGCTAGTTTCCTAATTACTCTTGGGTGCACTCCATCACATCCTGGTGCCTTATTTGAGTTTAACTGCTGTAACCTTATTTTAATATAATTTTCCACCAGTGTAACCGGTCAACAAAAGCTAAATAAAATAAATAATCATCTACCCATCTCCATCTGGGTGATCTAGTTTGCACTATGTTTTTTCATTGAACACTGAGCAAATATAATTATTTAACTTCTGGATTATATGTTTTTCATCCATAACCAAGTATCCCTTATCATCCTCAAGTGGCCCTACTTGTATATTACCACACCACTTAAAGTGTGTATGATTGTAAAATGTCTTATAATTATCCTTTACTTTTGTTGCCAGCCTCAATTCATATTCTCACTTCGCCTTCCTAACACTTTTTTGCAGTCCTTATAACCCATCCAGGCTTCCACTGAATTAATCTTTTTCTCCCTTTTATATGCCTTATTTTTCTTTCTTATTCACCTCTTAACATTCTTGTCCAACCACGGCGGTACCATGCCTGCTTTGTTATACTTCACTCTTTCAGGTAGATAATTTTAACTAAAAAATCTAATTTCTTTATTAATATGTCTCTCACATTTCATTGTGGTTTCTATTATTAAAATCTATCTTCCAGTATCAATCTCTTAATTCGTTCCTCATCCCATGAAAGTTTGCTCTCCAGAAATATTTTATTTTGGCCCTACCATTTACTTTAAAAGTTGCCTCCATGACCTTAAATATTACAAACTCATGGTCATTACTTCCTAATGGTTCTGCTGTTCAGCAATTTACTATCTTTTTGCCCATATTACTTAATACTAGATACAGAACATTATCTTCGCTAGTGCTTGATGTTACATATTGTGTTAAATTAAGCTTATTCATGAAATACAGAAAGCTCCTTTCAGTATACATCCTTCCTTCCCTTATTTACCAATTTATGCCAGGATTGTTGAAGCTTCCTAGTAAAATCATTTTTATATTGGTATTTAAGCTATGCAAAAAGTCATAAATTTGCTTATTTAGCTCCATCTCCTTTGATAGTGATCTATAAACTAGGCCCATGACAATTTTCTTGCCAGATTTGGGGATACTCTTAAGCCATATATCTCTATCAACTCTGAAGTTATAAACTCTGACACATATAACTCCACTCCTCCCCCACCTCTGTTTGTCCTTTCTTTGCTGAAAAGTATTATAACCCTGGATATTCCCTTCCCACATATCCTCATTATGCCACCAGGTGTCAGTAATGGCACACATCTTGATGTTATCCCTAATTAATATGTGTCCAAGCTCTTCCTGTTTTCTAATCAATTCCAAACTCCAGGCATTTACAAGCATATATTTCAAGCCATCTCCTTTAGGTCATACATGTGGTGTTGTGAATGATTCCTCTGTCTCCTTTGTTAACAGATCTCTCCCTCTTTCCCCTCAAAATGTAGTTTAAATATCTCACCATGCTACTATTTACTGTATCCTGTTTCCTAGTAACTGTAAGCCACATCTGTTTAAATTTAAGCAATCCCTTCCATACCATCTTAAATCCCTGAACCTCTCCCCATTCCTCAAAAGCATATGCTTCCCTTGTACACCACCTCACAGCTAACAATTTAACTGAATAATATCCCTTGCCTTAACCTTGCTTGCCCTAGGTACTGGGAGTATTTCAAAGATAATCACACCACATCATTTATTCTTTAATGCCCTTCCTACCTTTTCAAAACCCATTTGGATGTCCAGCTCTCTTGTCCTTCCAATATAATTTGTTCGAATATGTAAAACCATAATAGGGTTTGTTGTACCCTTCAGCAATCCATCCAAGTTGTCCTTAATATCTAGAATTTTTGCTTCTAAGAGAGAGGCTACCACGGTATCTTTCTTCCTTTACAAATCACTAAGTCTGTAAATTTCAACACTGAATCTACCAGCACCACTATATCTCTTTTTGTCCACGCTTCCTCTCTAATTTCCTCAGTAACAGGTGTTCTTGAATTGAAACCATCATTTAAATTATTGTTACTACCATCTGTTGCTGCTGCTACTGTCTGGCCTATTATATTTTTATATGTAGGGTTTATATGTTCTGCTACCCCCACCTCCTTGGTTTGAGTGCAGCACATTTATTTTGTAAATCAATAGGAACGTCCCTAATTGTATGACTCCTTTTTCACACTTTATTGCCCTGCTGTATATTATGCTCCATTCCTACTTCCTTATCTCAGTATCACTCACTGAATCCCCACTTATACTTTTTCTTTTGTCCTCTATTCCTGAACCAATTTCACATTCTTAGGCTGTTCCTCTATCTGGTTCAGACTCCCCATCGTCCTGAAGCCTCAACACTGTGTTATCTATACATTTTTTCCAGCCTAAAAATGTTGTTGTGTACTTCTAGATGCTTCTTTAACATGACAATGTCATCCTTCATATATTCAATGAACATGCATTTGCCACACACCAAATATGCAGTGGCATCCACTTTTGTATACATATTGCAGGACGCACAAAACTTCACTTCACCTTTCATGTTGGAATGTCTACTCAGCCAACAGTAAGGTGCACAAATTGTTAGACTACTACAGGATATGGAAATAGAAAACAATATAATCTGACCTTAAGAGGAGAGGCACTGGTAGGTGTTTGCAAAAGGATCTGCTCCCACTTCAGGTCTCTTCTTCAATGCCAGAAAGGAGCTGAACTAGCTGCAGAAAAAGAATGCTCTTCCACTGTACAGGCTTAAAAAGAGGTGCCAATATACTGGAACAGCATCAACAATATAATGCAGAGGTTGCATGAGCAATACAAGGAGATAAACAACTTTGTGTTACAGCAGAAGAGGGAATTCTATAGGTTATTGCTTATACCAAATGATATAATCCTGATAGAAAGAGTGTGTGAAATAAATCCTTTTGAATTTGCAACTCAGATACTGTAGTCAGTGCCAGTTCTGACAGAAATCTGCACAGGTTGATAAGGTTCATGGCAGCAATGATAAGGCAGACTGCTTGGAAAACAGATTGCTTAATAGACTGCACACACACACACACACACACACACACACACACACACACACACACACACACACACACGCAAGGCATTGATCGTATATGAAATTCTAAGCATATCATCTTTACCTTCTGTCTAGACCCATGGTACAGAATCTTTATCACTTCATTTTTTCTAAATGGGGCAAAGGACATAACATTTTATAAGCATAAACTGACTCAGAAAATCACAGAAGTCACTGATAGGAAACATTTGTAGGCGAGAGGAAGTAATGGATGATGATCAAACTCTTCCTCTATGAAGGAATCCAAGGTGGATGATGCTCTAGCTAAAGCCACTTCACCATGTGCAGAAATCCCATCAACAACTATGTAATATACTGATGCCACCACTACCACTAGAAGCAACCCTATCTAGACGACCTCTCCAGATTTGGAATTAGAGAGGTCCCAAAGTGCAGAACACCACTGACCCATTAGGAAGCATCAGTCATAGCTAAGAAGCTGATAAATGCATATATGGTTGACCCAGCACATCTGTCAATAGAGGATGATCCCCTGAATTATTGGTATTGTAAAAGGAATGAATGGCCTGCCTTGACACATGTTGCCATAGAATATCTTGCATTACCTCTAGCTAGTATACAACCAGAATGTGTCCTTAGTGCTACTGGGGCCATAATAAATCATAGGATAAGCCTGTCACCACAAAAGGTAGAGATCCTTACACTTCTTATGATAAATAAGCATGTGCTGCCAGCCAACAACATTTTTACAGTGTGCAAGAGGAGTGTGGGATTACTGCAGCAGAGAAAAATGAAGACCGTGTGGAGTATGCCACCAAGGAATGGTCTGTGCACGAGAGTCATACAAAAACATTTTCCCAATATGTCTGAGCCAGAACCACTGCAGAGCAATCAGCTGCAGTGTTTGATAATGTGGCAGAGCTGTTTATTTTCAATATTGAACAAAACTTTTATTTAGCACTATCCACAGGCTTTTACTTTCGACTCCTCCTTTGTATCCTGTTATCTTCAAAAGTGCCAGGTTTGACAATGTAAAGTTAACACAGTTAAGACTTTGCAAAAAAAGAAGTCAGAGATAATACATTTTAGAGTTAAAAAATAATTCAAATTAAATAACATATTAAAGTAAAAACCAATAACACAAAAATAATGGTCCCAGGTATTTTGAAATAAAAAAAAACACACTGTTGGAATCAGAGAAGTTTATGCTGGGGCACTGGAAAATAAATCACACATATATGATAATCAATGGGCTATTACTAGCTCAGAGATAGCATCCACTGAAGTCTAATTCTCAACTCTACTGAAACCAATGGGAACCACTTGAAAAGATTAGTTTTGAGTTTTCTCCGTATAGGTCTCCATATTACTGAGTCTTAATTCTATCCTGACAATCCTCTCCATCCTCATCATCTGGGACTTCAGATAAGCAACTTGGGTGAGCTGCACTGCACCTAATTGTCCCTCCAAAGACCCACTTGCAGGGACTCCAATCAGTGCACTGGACCATAACTCCTCAGCCTTCCTTTCCCACATCCTGATTTCCTTGCCATTTTTTTTTATACTTTAGGTGCCTCCACTTACCTGGAGAACTCCTTCTGGCATCCTCAGGGGCTCCCAGCCTCTACCTCTTCCCGTGAGCACTACACCCCTCCTCTTGTGTGCCCCAGCACCACCTCCAGGTCTGAAACCTCTGGAGGAAGGGCTGCCCTATCTGCCCAGGGCGCTCTATCTAATGGCAAAGTGCCAGGGACACGAGCGGACCCATGGAGAGGTTAGTCTAGGAATGGGTGTGTGGGCTGAGGAGGCTGAGGTGCCTTCAACTATCCTCATGAGTGTTTTTTTTTTCTTTATTATTATGTATCTTTCCCCCTCAGAGAGCGGCGTGACAAGGCAACATTATGCCGCAACTCTGCCCCTGCATCCACTGCATTGTCACACTGGGCGCCCCTGATTGCCACCAGAGGCCACTCCAGGAGGAAACGCTTCTCCCCTACCCTCCCTGGGAAGAGAGAGTAGTCCTTCAGACACTGGATCTCTTCCCCCCCCCACCAACCCCCAGCAGCCCAGACTCATTCCTGAACCCAGGTCACCAGTGTAGCGTGAGGTGTGGCATTCTGCACCTCAACCCTCAGCGCCACTGGGCCAACCCTAGCATTTTTGATTGCATTTAAATATCTGCAGGGCTACCTCAGTCCTCTTTGTGTCACATCTCTTCTGGTGTCAGTGTATGTTCTACTACCTCTTCTTTGTGCAACTGTTCTCCTGTTGGTTCTAAATCTGGTGGTGTTGCTGCTGCCTCTTCATCGTCACTTGATTGTGGTAGTAGCTGGGTTCTTCTAGAATGATAACAATCCTAGTTGAACAAACTGTGTATTTGAAGTGATCTAACTTCAATTTCATAGTGCACAACCACCATTACTGTGATGGCAAGACAGTGGTGAACTGATATAAGTCAGAGGGTAGTGATAAATTATTTCTATTTAGACCAGGGAGATGTAACATGTTGAGTGCCTCAGGGGTTTGTTCTGGGTCCTATTTTGTTCAGTATCTTTACAAATGACCTCAATTCCAATATACTGTATGTAACTGGTGTACAAAATATGCAGATGACACCAAGATTGGCTGACAAATTACATCAGAAAATTATCATAAAGTGTTACAAGAAGAACTAATTAACATCAAGCAATGGGCAAGTACCTGTGCTATGACATTTAACTTGGATAAATGTTGGGTAATATATTTAGGAAAGAACAGTCCAAAGTATAACTGCATCTTGGATGGAACAACGATTACAGAAACAAATGAAGAACAAAACCTATGGGTTATAATAACAAATGATCTCAAGAGCATCAAGTAGAGTGACGAAGTGTTTAAGAAACCTAATCAGATCCTAAACTGCATGAAGGAATCATTTGTAAGTCAAACAAGGGAAGTAAATTACTTCACTCTATAGATAGAAACATAGGCAATGACAGAAGCAAAATACTAAAGTTCAATCTAGTCTGCCTGTGTTCCCTATCTGCTCCAGGACCAATTGTTCATACAGAGTTTTTTCCCTACTGGCCCACCTCACTGCTCACCTACTGTTACCAACCTGAGCCACCACCAAACCCGTCACTCTCTTCCAGTCATGAATGAAGCCATTTATGGTCTTGGTACCCACTGCCTCCACTGGCAGACTGAGCCATGGCTCAGCTATACCCATTCTGTAAAATAGAACTTCCTTGCATCCCTCTTAAAACTTCTCCCAGCAGATTCCACTCATGACCCTGGGTTCTTGACTCTGTACTCCTACTAAATAGTTCTTCACAGTTCACCACGTTCATTCCCATCAGGAATATGAGGATCTCTATCATATAACCCATCTCTCACTTAGTCTCCAGTGAGTACATGTTCATTGCCTTGCAATGGTCTTTATTAAATTTGCTCTGTTGGCCCAACTCATCTTGGTCACTCCATTTTGCACCATCTCCAGCCTGTCCTGTCCTTCATTAGGTGAGGATTCCAGAAGCAAAAACAACAATCCAGGTGCTCTTTTTTTCCTGCTGTCAGTACCCCTTCTGATACACCCCAGCATCCCATTAACCTTACTATAGGTCTTGTTACACTGACTTGATTGTTGAAGGGAGTCAATAATAATTGTTCCTAGGGCCATTTCCTCTGTCGCAGTGCTCAGTTTAACACCTCCTATTGAGTGCTCTGTCCTGGCTTAACTGCAGACCTTAGACCCTGCCTCTAGCCTTTGTAGATATCTCTGCATCTTCCTGATCCATTCATTGCTATATACCCTACCACATAGCTTTGTGTCATCTGCCAAAAGACACAGCTTGTCCTGGATACCCTCTCCAGTTTCAATGAGGAACATATTGAAGATGACAACCCAAGACAGAACCCTGCAACACCCCACTCATAACCTCCCTCTCTTCCAATTCAACCCTGTTTACCACCACCCTCTGATTGCCCTGTCTGGCCTCCATACCCAAGGGTACTATGGAATTTGGTAGGCAGATGGGCTTGACAGCCTCCGAGGTTAGTTCAACCCGGGCAGTGTTATGCAATGCTAGGTCCATCAGAAACAAGACCGGCATTATTGCTGATCTTGTTGGTTCGGTGGACTTAGCTTGCATCACCGAGACCTGGCTGGATGAAAATCCAGGCCCCACGTTGGAAGCCATGACTCTGGCCGGGTACTCAGTGATACACCGCCTGAGATTGGACTGCAGGGGTGGGGCGGTTGCAGTCTGTTTTAAGATGGAATTGGACCTCACGAGTG
This sequence comes from Neoceratodus forsteri, assembly GCA_016271365.2. Lineage (NCBI taxonomy): Eukaryota > Metazoa > Chordata > Ceratodontiformes > Ceratodontidae > Neoceratodus > Neoceratodus forsteri. The sequence continues at coordinate 1,374,206,909 of CM028130.1, read as the reverse complement.
TGGTTGTGGGGGAGACTGAGTCCTTTGAGTGTACAGTGGTAGCGGGTGTTGGCATTCGAATCGTACTCATCTACCGTCCACCAGGAGATGGGAAGCGGTTCTTACAGGAAGTGGCAGACTTCATCGTTGACATGTCATTGGAGTTGCCCAGATTGATTGTTCTGGGCGACTTTAACGCCTGGGTCGACGATGAACTCTAGCAATTTGGTAATCACATCCTCCAATTAATGACCTCTTTGGGCTTTACACAGGTGGTTTCCACTGCTACCCATAAATCTGGACATTCCTTGGACTTAGTCTTTCTCCTAGGGATTGATATTACTGATTTGGGGGTAGAACCAGTCATATGGTCAGACCACTGCACCGTGGGGTTAAATTTTAATACCCCCCTGAGAAGGCCTACCCCTGTGGAGATGGCAAGATACCGCCCTTTACGGGATATTACTCCCCAAGGCCTTGCAGCGGTTCTTGACCTCTTGTCCCCCGAGTTGGCGAGTAGTAGTCCAGAGACCTTGGTGATGGCCTATAATAGGGCAGTTGCTTTGGCTCTGGATACTATTGCTCCTGTTCGTGTATGGCCCCTCTCCCTTCATCCCAAGGCGCCCTGGTTTGATGGGACATTGAGGGAGATGCGGAGACAGGGGCGAAGATAAGAATGCTGCTGGTGCAGATCTGTCAGTGATACCGACCGCCTTAAATTGGTGGACCATTACTCTGTCTATCAATCTGCAATCTCCCATAAGAAGGCAGAATTCCTGTCCAGGGAGATTGCTGCTGCTAGGAACCGACCGGCTCAGCTGTTTCGTACTGTGGACAGGCTGTGCAACCCAGCCTGTCTACAAGTTCGGAGAGCTTTTTTGCAATTAGAGTGTGAGGAGCTCGCTGGCTTCTTCGCTCATAAGGTGGCTGACATCAGGGCGAATCTGCATCCTGCGGCTTCTAAGGGGGATGCGGTAGAACAGCGTCAGTTCACAGTGCCTCCATTTTCATGGTGTTCCTTCAGCAGACCTGATTTCATGGATGTCATGAGGATTATCCATGGTATGCACCCTATGAGCTGTAGTTTGGATCCTCGACCGACTTCCCTAATATTGGGTTGCTGTGACATCATTGGCCCAATCCTTGTGCAAATAGTCTGGTGCTCCCTGGACTCGGGTGAGTTTCCTAGCTCCCTGAAAGAGGCGGTGGTGACACCGCTTTTGAAGAAAGCTACCTTGGACCCAGACTGTTTCGCAAACTACAGACCTATCTCAAACCTACCCTTCATTGGAAAGGTGATTGAGAAAGTAGTGGCGGTCCAATTGGAGAACCATTTAACCATCCATGACATATACGAACCCTTCCAATCCGGTTTTCGAAAAAGACATAGCACCGAGACTGCGCTGGTTCGGGTGCTTAATGATCTCCTGAGGGCAAGAGACCAGAAGAGACATTCTATTCTAGTTCTTCTTGATCTCTATTCAGCTTTTGACACCGTGGATCACGTGGTGTTGTTAGCATGCCTGAGGCAGATCTGTGGAATATCGGGAACTGTCCTTGGATGGTTCACCTCATTCCTCACTTGGAGATCACAAAGAGTTGTGTCAGGGAATTTTTCCTCTGGCCCAATTCCTTTGTTGTGTTGGGTGCCTCAGGGTTCTGTGCTATCTCCCATGTTATTCGAGGTGTATATGCTGCCCCTCAGAGACATTATAAGACGGTATAAGCTGAGGTTTCACTGCTATGCAGATGATACCCAGCTATACCTGTCTTTTGCTCCAGACCAGGATGGAGCTCTCTCGGTGTTTAACAACTGTCTGAAAGAAATCCAGGATTGGATGGATTCTAGTTGACTGAAGTTGAACTCAGAAAAGACAGAGGTTTTGGTTGTGGATCCGGGTTGTCGAATAGAGAGGTTGCCTGTTGGCGCACCCTCAGGAATTTTTCTTGGGGGTGTATCACTTCCAACCTCTGAAGGGGTGCATAACCTAGGGGTTATCTTGGAAGACAGGCTGACACTACAGTCACAAGTGTCAGCAGTCATCAAGACTTCCTTTTACCATTTTAGGAATATCACTAGAGTGAAGCACCTTGTTCCGTCTGACTCGTTATCAACGTTGGTCCACGCCTTTGTGTCCTCACGCTTGGACTACTGCAATGCCCTGTATTTTGGGCTTTCTGGGGTTGAAAACCGTTGCCTCCAGCTAATGCAGAATGCAGCAGCATGGGTTTTGACTGGGACAAGCAGGTCTTGCCACATCTCCCCGGTGCTGCGTGATCTGCACTTGCTTCCTGTTAGGTGGCGGATCACCTTTAAAGTCTGTTTATTGACTTTTAAAGCCCTACATGATCAGGGTCCAGCTTATCCGAAAGATCTTCTGGTTTCTTACTGCCCAGGCCGATTACTCCGCTCGGCCAATGAGGGGTTGCTAGAGATTCCAAGAGTGAGCCTAACTCATCTGGTTGCAGAGCTTTTTCTTATGTTGCTCCCACTCTTTGGAATTCTCTACCCCGTTGGTTGTGGCAGTGCACCTCCATGGAGGAGTTTAAGAGGGATTTAAAGACTTATTTGTATCAGTCTGTCTTTTCAGATTATTGATTGTGATGTATTATTCTGAGACTGAAGTTTTATCTGTGTTTTATTATGTTTGTACAGTGCCTTGGAAATTTGAAAGGCGCTTTAAAAATAAAATTTATTATTATTATTATTATATCTATCCTTCAATAAGTTTCCTACCATCTAACTACATTCCTAGCCATGCCCAGGTCTTCAGCAGCCTTCAGTGTGGCACCAAGTTGAAAGTCATGCCAAAACTGAAGTACAGTAAATCCACAACATGGCCCTTATCTACTAACTTTATTACCCGGTCAAAGAAACCTCAGGTTGTTCTGACAAGACCTACCTGCCACAAAACTAAGCTGTTTAGTGTTCTATAGAGCATTACTCTCTAGGCAGTCCACAAGGTCCTCTTTGATCAGTGATTCCATCAATTTACCCACTAGTGAGTTGAGGCTGACAGATCTCTAGTTCCACAATTGCTCCTCATCCCCCCCACCATATAGTGGGTCTACATCTGCTGCCCTCCAATCTTTTGGAACTACCCCTTGTCTAAACCAAGCTACTGAATACCCTTACTAGGGTTCAGCCAGTTCTATGGGAATACCTTGAGCATCCTTGGTAGCATATCATCTGACCCTAAGGGTCTATATCCCTTCAGGGCTTCAAGCCCCTTCTGGACTATTTCTTTGGTAAATTCTGGTGCTTCATTTCAGGAATGCTCATGATAGCCACCTCAATACCACTTTCAGGCAGCAGTCCACTGTCTTCCTTTGTGATGATATAGCAGAAGTAATCATTAAGGATGGCTGCTTTTCTTCATCTTTCTCTATTACCCTCCCCCTTGTTATACCTAACAATACCCTCTCCTTGTTTCCTTTTATCCTTAACTCATTGTGTCCTAGCCATCGCCTGAAGTCAGCAGATCAAGTGCTCAAGTGTGTCAGAGGACGAATACAGACATCAGCTGTATAGTCCCTGTATGCCCTTGCTACATCTGGTGACGTCAGAAATATATTGTAATATTATTTGCCAGCCAATCCTGATACAGCTTATTGACCCTCTCTGGGTGATGCCCCACATTTTACACATCCCAGGATTGGCTGGCAAGTGTTGGCTTCCCATTTGAAAATTCGGAGAAAACCCTGTTTTTGTGTCGGTGACTTCACTGTGCTGCTGCATGCAGGGAGAGCTGGATCGAGCTGCCTACAAGTGCAACTACAGTGTTTCCTATCCACTTGATATTACCTCCTAACTATTGCTTCCATAGGTATTTACATTTTTCTATTTCTATTTTCTTTTATTTTCTCTGTAGCTAGTGCTATTGTGTTTACGAGAGCGTGTCACCAAGAAGTCTGAAACACCAGAAGTACTTCTTCTCGGTGAACGTGACTCTCCAACTTCAATTTTCTCTTGTTTTCAGTGGAAAAATGTAATGTTACTTGTTGAGGGAGCTGGCAACTGACCATGGAGCCATCCTCATTTTTTGAGCTACCCTGGGGAATTGTCGCCACCCCTCAAAAACATGCAGCCTTTCAGTGCAGGTAATGACATGATAGGAAGCTTCACAGGGTAACAGTGTTGGTTTTCTGTAGTGGGAAGGGGGAGTTTATCAAATACGTCTGCCACTGGGCTGCTTCTTTTTTTTTTTCAATTTACCCACAAAAAAAGCTGATTACTGGCACGGGGTAATGCTGTTGGCTTTCTGTGGCAGCAGGGGGTCATCAAACAATGCTGCTCATTTATTTTTAATAAAAGAAATTACCCACAAAAAAGCTGATTTCTGATATGGGGGAGTGACCATGGAGTCATCGTCGGTGTGGGCCATCTAGTTCAGGTAAAGTTTTTGGCATTTTTTGGCATTGCATGTGTGTGTGCATGTGTATGTGTGTGTGTGTGTGTGTGTGTGTCTGTGTATATCTGTGTATGGTGGAGGGGGTCTCAAACTAGGCTACTACTGGGCTGCTCACATTTTCAAGCAGTTTCCCCATAGGCTGTGTAAATATTTTGTGAGTGCATCTAGGGTGGGGGAAGGACATGGGTATGGCCTGCTGGACACCAGGGAATGTTTCTGTGAGATGGGATTGGGTCATGGTTTCGGTTGTTGTAGGATGGTTGCAATCCCTTGTGTCCAGTGGATCTACCCCCGAGTGTCTAGTGGTGGGTATTTTGGACTGAATGATTGATAGTTTGTTAGTTCTGGGTGTCGGAGGGTTGGAGTGGGACCACTGAACAGCAGCAAGGGACTTTTTGTATGTTGCCAGGTATGGAGAACCACTGGATCCCAGGAAATCCATTCTGTGGGATGGTGGTTGGGGTGTCAAGGTTGGGGTGGGAGAGCCCAGACACCTGGGTCTCCATTTTTTGTGATGACACTGTGTGTTTTCTGGTTGGAGAGAGGCCCGTGACACCAGGGAATCCATTTTGTGTGATGGCAATGGGCATCAGAAGGTGGTGGGAGCCCCTGACGGCAGGCAACATGGTTTTGTGGGATGGTGTCGGGTGATTCATTAATTGTGTGGGATGGTGATAGGTGTTTTCACATTGGGGTGGGAGAACCCAGACACTTGGGCATCAATTTTGTGTGATGGCAATGGGCACCAGAAGGTGGTGGGATCCCTGGACAACAGGGAACACTGTTTGTAGGATGGTGCTGGGCTTTTCAACACCCAGCACCATCCCACAAACCGCATAATCTGGTGTCTGTGTGCCCATATGCCCCCTGAAGCCTGCCACCATAGCACAAAATGGGTTCTCTACTGTCATCATTCTTACCCCCACCATCAAACACACAGCATCATCACTCAAAATGTATTCCATGTGGTCTCATGGTCTCCGACCTGCAACTAGCTCTTTGCAAAAGAGATGTGATATAAACCGAATGCCATTTTGTGTTGCTGTCGGGCATTGGAGGGTGGGGAGGGACCACCAAACACCATGGGGAATGCTGTCTGATTTGTTGGTTGATACCATAGGGTTTGGAGACCACAGGCCACTAAGGAATCCATTTTGTGGGATAGTGTCATATGTTTAAAGGTTGGATGGAGGACCCTGACAGCATGGCAACCATTTTGTGTGCTGGCATCAGGTCTCTGAGGGAGGGGGGTCACCCAGACAACAGGCATTGCTGTTTGTGGGATGCTGGCACATGGCGCAAGGCCTGGCACCATCCAACAAACAGCAGTGCCTGCTGTCTGGGTGATCATCCTCCCTCCGAGACCTGACACCAGCACATAAAATGGTTGCCATGCTGTCAGGGTCCTCCATCCCACTTTCAAATACCAGACACCATTACACAAAATGGATTCCCTTGAGTCTCGCAGTCTCCCACCTGCAGCTGGGTGTTTCCCGAAAGGAATGCTATGAATATAATGCCATTGATTTTGCTGGGTCTTGGAGGGTGGTGGTAGTGTGACCACTGAACACCAGGGAAGGTTTGTTTTTTATTGTTCAAGGTAACAGAGAGTGTGGAGAACTGCTGCATATCCCAAAACCATTTTATGAGATGATGACGGGGGTTTTACATTGGGGTGGGAGAACCCAGACACCTGGGAATCCTTTTCTTGTGATGGCGCTGTGTGTTTGTTGGTTATAGGGAGGTCCCTGACACCAGGGAATCCATTCTGTGTGATGGTAATAGGTCTCGAACGGTGGTGGGAGCTTCCCAACAACTGGGACTGCTGTTGGTGGGATTTTTGCCTGGGACCGGTGATCGAGAGTTTGTGAGAGGGACCGGCGATCGCGAGTTTGCAAGAGGGACCAGCGATCGAGAGAGACCAAAGTTTGCGATAGAGACCGACGATCGAAAGGGACCGGCAATCACGAGGGACCAGTGATCACGAGGGACCCATGATGGAGAGTTCGAGAGGGACCAGAGTTTGCGAGACAGACCAGTGAGTGAAAGTTGGAGAGACCGCAGTTTGCGAGAGACATCGTGAGTGAGAGAGACCAAGAGTGAAAGAACAGTCCTAGAGGTTGTGAGAGACCATAGAGTTTGGTGTGTCGTGTGACACTGAAAATGTCAGACACAGTGCTATAGTTGTGAATCTGATTGCCGCACATTGTTGGTGAAACGAGGTTAGGCCCGTTGGTGTTTCAGACGCAATGCAGTGACATGCCAGTCATTGAATGGGCTGCGCCAAATGAAAATGCAAAATACTGAGCTAATAGAGTTCTGGTGAGTGAAAGTAAAGGGAAAAGTGATGGAAACATTAGTTTGGAGTTGCCGGGTGGTGAGAGAATGGTGGGGGTGTTAGGAAATAATTGTGAGCATGGCTTCACACAATAGATGACAGTGTGAGGCTTATTTCACTCACCAGACCAAGGGGGCCAACTGAAAATGCTAATGGAGGGCAGAAACTTGCATTACTTTGAGAGTCCGACATCACCTTATTACATCTGAAGTAGTTTCTTTTCCTTTTGGTCAGTCCAGAATTGCTGTCACCCACCATTATGTGTGATGAGCATAGCAACTATCTGCCTGACAGAGACATATCTGTAATGGCCGACCACCACATCATCTCTCAGTGTACTGACAGTGTTTTAATTCAGCGATTACAATGATGATGTGGTGGTAAGATGCTATGGGGTTGATGTGTCAGTTGGCAGACTGAGAATTGTTAGGACTCAAAGGAAAAAAAAAACTTCAGCAATAAGAGTGACGAGTGACTATGTCAGTGTGCCTGTTTGTCTCCAGTACCTCTTTCAGTATAATTTATGTGGAGTGGAGGTTTTAGCACAGTAATTTTTATTTTCATTTGGCTGCCACATTGGCTGTTCTGTGTTTCGCGCTGTCCTTTGCACTGCCCATTGTGCATGGCATAAACTTTGGTTGAAGCCAAGTCCTGCCCGGGAAAGAAAGAAGAATGGAAGAAAATGCAAAGACATGCAAGATGGAGTATCACCTTCAGCTACAGCTGCTGCAGTGCATGGAGTGGAGAGACATGCAGAGGTGGTGGTCCCGCAAGTACGTGAAGGTGGCAGTCAATAGGAACACAATGAGGGAACAGCAGAGGACCACAGAAGACAACAAATTTGCCACGGAGGACTACAGGAGCACAACTGGAGGACTTTGTAAAGGCAAATATCTGAGTCAGACTACAGACAAGAGGTTGGAACAAATTTTTTTTTCTCATCACAGGATGCGAAAGACAGCAGGAGAGAGGTTGGACCTTTGGTTTTCTTTTTCTTTTTATAAAAATGCCACAGACAACAGTGGAGAGGATTGAACTAATTTATTTACAGATGGATGACACAGACGAGAGGATGGAACTACTTTATTTACAGAAGGATGACAGACAACAGAGGAGAGGTTGGAACCACACCAGGTAAGGATGTTGAAATCGCTTCAGTGAAGTGACATCATCATGGGACACCATCTGAAAAGGTGAGAACAAATGTAATTGTGGTGATTGTACTGTAATAATTTTGTTGACATTTGTGACATTTGTTGACATTCTGTTTTCTGTGTTGTGACTTGTGGGTACTGTGCTGAATACCAGCACAGTACCCACACCCTTGAGGAAAGGAGGGAGAGGAGGGACATGATAGAAATGTTTAAGTACCTCAGTGGAATCAACAAAGTCCAAGAGGGTAGCATCTTTCAGAAAAAGAGATGTGCAAGAACAAGGAGACACAATTTGAAGATGGAGGGGGGACGGCTCAGGGGCAATGTGAGGAAGTATTTTTTCATAGAGAGGGTGGTAGATGCATGGAACAGCCTTCCTGAGGAGGTTGTGGGGTCTAAAACTGTGGGAGAATTCAAGAATGCATGGGACAGACATAAGGCAATTTTTGTGGGGGGTAGGAAGAAATAGAATGTTGGTTAAATAGGATCTGCAGCTTATCCTCTAGGTAGGGAAATGGGCAGACTAGGTGAGCCAAGTGGTCCTTATCTGCCATCTCAAAGTCTATGTTTCTATGTTACCATGGGTACCGCCGTGCACATGCTTGTATGTGTTACGATGTTATGCCCTTATGCTCATTCTTACATGTGGGTGTACGAAAGAGTGTGCTGCCATGCACCTTCTGATATTTGGGACTATTTTGTGTTGAATGTCATTGAATATGTTGGTGTGATAGAAAGATATGACAGATTGGTCTTTAGTACCAAACTACTAAGGGGATACATGATTGCTAGGTGTGTGATGCAGAATATGTCTGAATGGTTGGCTAGTGAGCTGGTGGAATATCTTGAACGAATGATGGAGCGTAGCATTGCCACGAATAATGGTTGCGTGGGTTGCCTAAGTTCACTTGCCACGGGTTCGGATCTATTCTATATCACACACCTGGCCATAGAGTGATTTTATACAATAGGACTGTTTTGTGCTGGGTTTATTTTTGTGTGCTGTAATCAGTAATCTATGGAGAATTACAGTGCGATATGTGGTGACTATTAGCATTTGTTTGTGACATGCTGACTATGGCTTGATTTTGTTTAGAAATGCCCAGGATTCATTGTTAAAAGTATACAGGAGATACAGGAGACAAGTGGTGCAATCTCAGAGTGCTCTGTGGAGGCAATGAGTTAACTTATTTGAAGAATTTTTTTTTCCCTCCCTTGACCTCTCCGGAATATGCAGCTCACTCTTTGCCTTTGCCTCCCTGATCATTGTCCTTGCTTCAATAGTTTTTATTTGGTCCTTTTCCCATTCCTACTCCCTCTACTTTTACTTGTACCCAATGAAAGCCTTTTTCTTGGCCCTCATTGCTTCTTTGACCATTTCCAAGATCCATGTTGGTTTCTTGTACCTGATTTCTTTTGTAACAATTCTCATGCATAACTTTGTTGCCTCAAGATATTAGTCCCCTTGATTCCCCCCTCCTCCATGTTTCCTATACACCTCTGATGCTGTCCTGCCTGGTAATTTTGTCTCAGACCAGGTCTCTCATCAGGTTGATGTCTGCTCTTTTGAAATCATTTTTGATGGGGGCATTCTGGTCACTGGACCCCAGTGGCTCACCTTCCCTAACTCCACTCACCACCCCACACTGGTGAGCACCAAACTTGAGAATGAATACCTGTCTAGTTGGTTCCTTAACCAGCTGCACCAGCAAGCAGTCCTGCAATGTATTCAACAGGGCCTGACTTCAGGTACACCTGTCTGCTGGAATGCCCCCGTTGATATCCAGCTGGTTCAGATCACCTACTTCCCTCTTCTTCACACCCCTTGCCAGCTCTTCCCAGGGCTCCATAGCTCTATCTTGCTCTTGTCCTGATGGTCTATAGATCACCCTCACCCTCACCCATATTTTGCTTGCCTGTGGTTGCAGGTTCTGAACCCACATTGATTCTGTTTCCCCTTTACTTCCTCTGATATTTCCATCTTCAACAGCCATTATGTCCTCTGTGACATGTAGGGCTATGCCCAACTTACATTTCCCTCTGTTCTGTCCAAACATTGTGAAACTGATGACTGACAAGTCCCAGTCATTATCTCTCTGGCCCAAGTTTCTGTGATGGTTACAAGGTGACCTCTGTGCCTGCCACTAATTCCTGGAACTTACTGATTTTATAACCCAGACTACTGGCATTAAGGCAACTCCTCTTCCAACTAGCTCTGGATCCTCTTTTGCTTTTTTGTGATCCTACACCTGCTATCTTTTCTAGTCTCCTTACCTTATAATTGTTCCTATTGCTTGCAGACCCTGAGAGCCTTCCCTCTTTTGCCTCATCTACTATTCTTTTTTTTTTTTCTTGTCTGTTTTTATCCCCATTTTTGCCTCACCAGCTGCCAGGACCTCCTTCCACCTGCCCAAGCCCTCTACCCACCACAAGATGTCCCAGATGATCCAGCCCAATGCCAGCCTTTGCTCAACAATATTCTGGGTACACTGACTGTAACCCATTGCTTATCTCCTATGGGCAGGACCCCCCAATCCACCTCAAACTGGAAGGAACATATTTCTTTGGACAGTTGGGGCCCATTGGATGGAGCTGGTGAGGTGTGGGAGGAGTCAAAGAGACCCTGCCATGGCATGGGGGTGGGGCAGCTTCATTTTCCCAGAACTGCTGGGGATATTATTCCCTTTTCCTACCCTCACCTCAGGGTATGGTCCTGAGAGGTGGCCTTGGTGAGATGCCTATTGGGCCATCAGAAGGGTGGTTGAGCCCCACCCCACCTTCGGTGCTCCCCTGCCAGCCCCACTCTGGGCATGTGACACCTCCATGTCAACTGCCAGACAAGTGGGTATGTGCCAACATGAGCCACCCCAAAGAGACCACTTGTTCCTTCCTGCATGACACCAGATGTTCTGGGCTCGGGGTGTGAACCCAGGTCATCTGGCTGGCAAGTGGTAACTCTACCGTTTTGCTATCCGGCCAGCCTCCCACTACACCTTTCAAACCACAACCTTATTTTTACCCACCTTACTGCTACCAATTCCCAGTATGGGTGAACACTTGCTAGGTTCCCCATCCTCACTCCCTTTACCATGGTTCCCATAGCCTCGGTGTCCATTGCAGTCAGTTTAACTGTCTAATGTAGTTGTCAAACTGCTCCAGTGCACTGGTCCACTCTCTTGTCAGTTGAAGGTCATCACCTTTGAAGAGCCTCCTGTCCCAGATGTCCCTCCAGTGCCCTAAAATGAAGTGTTCTTTCTCCTGACACCTTCCCATTAACCACCTATTTAATTCCTGTATCTCTTGCCACCTTACTCTATCTTTCCCTCACCCTACTCCCTACAGGGAGGACCTTGGAAAAGGCCAAAGAGGCAGAGTGTTCCTAAAATCTGTCTTCCAGCTTCTGAAAGTTCCACTTCACTTGCTTCATGGGGTGGTTCACCAGATCATTGGTACTCAAGTTTACCAGCAGTCACAGCTTCCCCAACCCCCTACGCTATCCTTACTATTCTATTTCCTGTATGACTGATGCCAATGAAGTCACTTTACCATGCCAACCCTTCCTCCCCCCCACCCACTGCCATCTTTACTCCCCTAGTCATAGAATCCCTGATCACTAAGACTGTCCTAGCTGCCTTCTTCTTTTTATCAGCCCTGGGTGGCACCAGGTCACCCCTCCCATTCCTTCCGACTGACCCTGAATCCCCCCAGTGGAGTCAGGTACCTGAGTCTCATCCATATGTAAGACTGCATATTGACTACTGCAACCACTATTAGGGTTCATCATCAGTTACAAATAGCAAGAAAACTGAAAGAGTACAAAAAAGATCCATTAAATAAATTAGATATTTAAAACAGTTGCTATGAGGAAGAATTGGCATGTGTGGGGCTGCAAAGTCTGCAGAGGTGCAGAATAAGAGGTGATTTTAAATTCATGATGAAAGTTATTGATGATTATAGCCTGCTGTTATCCTTTGGCTAGCAAAAAAAAAGTATATTGTAGGTACGAGATGGCATAATAAACAACTGATTTCCTAAAACTTTTTGGTTTTAGAATGCAAACATGAAACAAAAAGTCTCTTAGCCACAGACCAAAAACAAAGCTCAAAGATACAAAGGAAGGTTACATCTGGTATGTGAGCACAACATCCTAAGGAGAATCGTACCTATGGTACAGTGTGAAAGGGTGCCCCCCCCTCATTTTTTTGAATGCAACATGCTAAGGAAGGTAGTGCTGGCATACCTGGGTTGTAAGTGTCCTGTGATATATGTTGTATTGCGTTATATGTTTTGTTTGTTGGGCTGGCCACCCACTTTGTTGTTTGTCCGTTTGTCCCTATTTGTTTTATGTTCACAGCCCTGGGTTTTGCCTCTGTTAGTTAGCCAGCTTTTATGTGCAAGCCAAGGCATAGTGTACGAGTTACTGTCCCAATTCCCATTTTAAAATGCCCTTGAAAAGTTTGCCCCTGAGATGCATTGATATAAGCTGTGGCTTTAAACTTGTAAATAAAAGAAATACCGTTATCCATATTATCCATATTGTTAATGTTGTTGCTGTTTAAAAAGAAACCTGGTCCAGGAAAAGCAAGGTACAGCTTCCCAAAGAAAGCTACTAGCTGTTTTCTAACTTTTCTCCCTGGCTGTACTGCTGTTTGCAGACTGTAAAATTCCCAAGTCTCTGCCCTGCAGAGCCATGACTGTGCACATGTTCGCACATCTCCTTTTTAGCTGTTTGTTTTTGCTGTTATGCTGAAATGCTGCTTTTGTTCCCCCAGGTACCCTAAAGCCTGTAAGCAGTAAAACAATGGCTTGAGGTACCTCTTGAAAACAAAGCAACAGCCAGACAAAGCCTATTTTCTGCACAAACAAGCAGCCTGGGCTCTAATCCAAAGAGAAGCAATCGCCTGGAACTTGAGGTTTGTTTTTAACCTTCCTTCAGTGGTGTGGCTTCTCAAGCCCTTTCCCTTTTGTGTAATAGTGGCAGTTTGAAGCATCACTCCTTTAAACAGTGTTTGGAGCACAGCTCCTCTAAAATAACAAAATAGGCAGGAAACAGCCTACAAAAGCATTTGGGCACATATTCTGAGCTATTATGTTAAAACAGGTGTAACCCCCCTGCAAATGGGGGTTCCCAAAAGACTTCCAGGAGCTTGCTTGAATGCTCCAAGCCTGAATGGTGTTTGGCATTTAAGCCATTTATCAGTGAGTGTTTTTAGAACCTCTGGTACTGTCTCTTTAAGAGCTGTCTGCTTGCAGACATAATTAGTTTGTATGGGGGACTGTGTGTTTCTTTGATTGAGTACCACTCAAGCTGCTGCCAATTCACTTCATTTTGCAGTCACTAGGAGTGCAAAGGAACCTATCTGAAAGATGTAACTGTTTGCCAAAATTATTTAGAGTAATAATGAAATTACAGTTTGTCTAACCTGCTTTCTTTGCAGTCAGAACAGTGTCTGCCTAGTTCCCCATTCTGGTTTTGAACTGCTGAACTGGACCAATCAGTGTGGGTAAGCTAGCTCTAAAATGGTGCCTTGGACGAATCAGAACTTGGACTCATAATCTGAGCCAGCCACAAGAGGATTGTATGGCAATGACTCTGGGAGATGTAGTTTAGACTTCAGTGCCTTTTGGACCAACAGCAGCAGTCTATTGTGAGTGACAGCCAATCCAGTCAAGAACTGGGAGGAACTCAAAGGAAGTGCCCGGTTTTGTCGGTTGGAGTTTCAGTTGAGCTTTGGCAGTGAAGAAGGAAGGAGCCCTGTGCTTTTTCAGTGTGCAGTTTTAGTCAAAAACCGGTGTAAGGCCCAGAGTTCCGGTCTGCAGCTTGTGTAACAGCTTGTTAGGACTGAATCTGTCCTGTGAAAAGAATCAAAGGATCTCTGAAGAGTAGAAACCAGGCTCACCCTGTAGAAGACTGGAGGAATTGCTGAAAATTGCACTCGGTCTGTCAGGAACTGAATCTGCTGTGTGTTCTCCCGGTATTGTGCAGTAATTGCGATCGGGATACAGATGCAGCCTGCCTGGTATAGTGCTTCTTTTATATGGATGTGTGAAGAGGTTTGTGTACCTCAAGTGAGCCCTGCTGACATTGAAGGACCCTATCTTATTTGGAGGTCGTGAGTACTAATTCAGGGTCGCTCCTGTTGAATTGCCACATTAAATCCAAATGGAATTACTGTACTGCTGACTGTTTAATTCTCCTTTTCTCTGTGTGAAAGGGCCCCTACCAGCTGCCACGGTTTGACTAGCCACTAGGGCTTGGGTACCCAGGGACAGTAACTGATAGGGATAGGCCTGTCACAGAGCCATAGGTAGATTATTAGAGTGATAAGCTAATTAACCTGATTTCCCTGTCCTTGTTATATCCCCTAAATAAATCAGAGCTGCTTGTTTCAGCAAAGTTATACTGCCTGAGGTATTTGTCTATGTTAAAGTACTGTACTGTGATTGTTGCACTGTATCTCGTTTCACAGGAGGTCCCAGTGCCGGAACCAGACCTGGGGGTAAGTGTATACTGTGAAGGTAATTCTGATATATTGTGTGGGCCACTAGTGGGAAGAAAGGGGGGTTGCAGTGTCCCAGAGGGCTGTGACCAAGTTAGTTTAACTATTGCAAACCCTGACCTCTGGGTGGCGGCACCCGCCATTGGATCCAGGCCCCTCAACCTGTTAGTGGCAAATCAGGCAGGGGTAGTAGCCCCTGGGATAGCGCCATCTAGGGGTTACACAGGGAATTAAAAACAAAAGTTTACCTGTAAAATGCTGTTTCTCAGAGTGTAGCCTGGCCTGTGGATGAGGTCCTTCCTCAGCTCTATGTTTCTATAGAGCAGACCAGCCTCTCGCTTGCTAGATTTATGCAGGAAATGGCTTGGGGAGGTGTTTAGGATCACAGAACAAAGACATTGTTTGATGCTCAAAATTATTATTATGGTTTGAATGCATAGACCCTTTATTATGATGAAAGAATGTGTATAATGTGTTGCTTGATAGAAAATATGTTGTAAATAAAGAATTTAAAGTAAAAAGAAGTACTAATGGGCAGAGCTAGCAGATAGATAGCAGTAGGGTGTTCAAGGGTTAACACCTAGTACAACTAGCCTATTCTAGTTGATGTACAGTATGTATATAGTCTGGATTTTTGATTTGCCTCCTTTTATTTTGTCATCTAAGTTCACTTCTTTTACCTATTATTGTTCTGCTGTGAAGAATAAACATTGATTTTGTTTTGAGCTACTTTCGCCTCACTGCCTTATCAGTCCATCTCTACCCAAGCCTGTGACATACAGCAATGGGTAAAACAAATAGTACAATCTACATATCCATCTCAGTAACAAAAATGAATGTTGAGTAAATGAGTCAGGCAACTGTAAAAGGAATATAGTCACACTAATAGTACCACAGATTGAACCCAGAGACAGACAACACATAAAGTGAATAATACAAAGGAGTATGTAAGGGACAGATCTCTCAAAAGGGCACAGTGGGTAGGGGTGAGGGGAGGGAGAGAGGGAAGGGGAAAGGGAAGAAGAAAAAAGGACTAGGGTGACAAGGAGCAGTGATGGGGCAAAACATACTGGCAGGACCATCAGACAGTGGGAGTTAAGAGTTTAAGTCTAGACCAGCAAAAACAGACATTCAACCATTTGGAGGCAACTGAAAATGGGTAACACGTGAGAATCTGTCCACAAAGCATTGCCAAATCTTTTGGAAAACTGCAAGTTTACCCAGTATGTAGTGAGATCTTTTCTCATAATGGGCTGTAAGAGACAATAAGTTAAATTATTCTTCATATGGGGGAAGGGCCAGGCTCCTTCCAGTGACACAATAATACTGCTTAGCTGTTATCAGAGCACAGTTCAACCAAAAGATCTGATGACGAGTTAAGAAACAGTTAGTCTAGGGAAAACCTAAGAGGGTCAAACACAGATCTGTGACTCCAAGGTTTGGAATAACCACAGAACAGGTGTCCCAGACCCTTCTCCGAAACCCATTTATACTAGGCAGGACCAAAGTATATGGGTCAGGAAGGCCTGAGAGGAGGAGCACCACCAGCAGTCACTATTACCCAAAAGGCCAGCATGATATAGCCACTGGTGCATTCTAAAGGCCCTGTGAAAAACTTTGAATTGTATAGACTGGGCCTGTAATTCCCTAACAGAGCAGCGTGCAATATTCCAAATCTGATTCCACTCAGACCCCGAAATCTGGACACCCAGCTCCAACTCCTATTTTTCCCTTAGGCCCTCAAGGAAAACAAGAGGACATTCTCACACCCAAACATTCTTTAGTTTAGTCATCAAGTGATGTGGGTCAGCCAATTTAGATAGTCACAAATCAAGAGAGTGTGGTAAGGAAAGAGAGAGGGACCTACTAAATTTGTGCTTCACCAGTGTCGGGATCTGCAAGTAGCGCCAAAAAATGGGTCTTGATTTCCTAAAACTTCAAGACCAATAAGAGGAAATGTTATTTTTCACAGAGTATTGTTAATTTATAAAACTCATTATCATTACCTGCTCATCTGGTAGAGGGTGCCAACACAGAAGCATTAAAAGTTCACTAGATGCCCATATGGATTGTAGCATTTATGAAAATTATTACCACTGAGTAGTTGGGGACAGATACAATGGGCAATTAATTAATTAATTTGATAACCAGGGGGGTACGCTGGTCCCAGGGACCATTTTTAACCATAACCCAGCCATCAAGATGGCACATAGTAGTACTGAAAGACACAATGCAAGTTTGCCTACAATTGCATGCGTTAGTTCTAAAATTTTCAGTATGAATTCCAGTATAAAAAGATTTTAAAAAAATACATTTTAACTAACTATAACAATACAGAAGATGAAGAAGAGCACTCTGACTCATGGAGTACAACAGTCAATGAATCAACTGAAAACACTTGAGAAAATAAAAAAAGGCTGAACACATCTGGGCTGCAAGCATATCACCAGTTTATAAAGGCATATTACAAAGTAGTAACAATGATGTCAAATGGTGCTGTACCAATCCTTGATGGATGAACAGGTCTCCATACATAGTAACATGCTCTGCGTCTCCCTCTGGACCCATCCTGAGGAAGACACACATTGTGTCACTTGCTATGTATGGGTTACCATTTCATCCACTGGTGGTTTCAATAGCACAATATTAGCACTGGGTTATAAGTTTGGTTATTATATGTGTAAGCACCCCTTCCCCGGTCTAGGGCATATACACTGACACTGTTGCTTCCACTCCAGGGAGAGAAGTGAACACCTAACCACTCACTTTGACCTCCCAGATATGCAGTAAGCTCCAAGTTGTGCTGACTTCTTCAGGTGGGTACAGCTCTGCAAATCAGTGGGGGTTAACATGCATTTATCCTTAAGTAGCTGAATGTTCACAGCATATTTAAGGCTCTGTTCAGACTAGGGTATTTACAATGGTTTAAGGAGTTTAAACCATTTTAAAGTGCCCTAGCATGGTTCACTTTGATACTTAACACATCTAGTAGTCCGATTTTTAAAACCGTGTTTAAACCCTGATAAGACCAATGCTTAAACATGGCTTTAAAACATTTCAGGAGTTAAACATGCTAGTGACAGTACAGATGCTACTGCATGGTAATGAAAACATATTTAAAAACATTTTAAATTACCTTGCTGTACTGTGAACAGGGCCTAAGAGTCCAACCACAGGTTACTGATGTTCAGCTCAAGAGCATATTAGTACACCAGTGCACAAGCATTACATAAGCCACTTTCAGATGTTACACTCAATTTCCACTGCATTTACAAAACATGTCAGGAGGAATAATACATTTTTTCTGGATTATAACATCCCCTCAGGTTTAAGATGCCAAGCTACAACTTCCATGAACTTGCTATCTGCATAATGTGTTCATTTCTGAGTGAAATTAACATTAGCTCATTGATTTACATATGGCCTCTCAGAGTACCTAAAAAGGATACTCTTGCTATCTGGACTTTTTTCCTCTCTCACAGCAGCTTCTTCAAGTAAACATAGTTCAGGCTAATGCATTATTTCTTTCACTTCAACTGACAAAGGCCATTTTTATTTACAGGCTAGAGTTCACCTAAAATTGAGGGCTCAGGACCATTTTGCCATACAGTAGGTTACAACTGCCCAAGGATGGTACTTATTCCTCCAGACCCAGGTGCCCTCATGGAGTCAAATAATCTGAGTCCCTTACCCAACCTTGCTATCTTTTAGATTGGATTTCTTTAAATAAAAGCAGTTCACCTTTAGACATTTACTTGCTGTTTTTTCCAGTTTCTTTTAGCAAATGGGCATTGAGGGGCACTCCCCACTTGGGTACCATAGCAGCTTTGAGACTTGCCACCTCAGGTTTGAGCCTTTTTGGCCTCACAGGCCATGTTGGTGCCAGACCAGAATAATCTCTTTTCCTTTTCATTTGCTTAATCTTTCCTGCTTGCTGCAGGAGTTTTAGATGGAACACCAAACTCCGCTGATTTCAGTCACTCAGCCTTTTCACAGTATGTTTCACAGCTACATGCTAGTTGTTATGTTCTCAGTTATAATGTGGGACCTCCTGTTGTTCCCTTCAAAGTTCTCAGTTGCTTTGAAATTCTCTGCTCATTCTCTTATTAAGTGCTGGCTGTCCCTCAGGATTGGCTGCTTCTAGAGACCTCATACCTCTGGGGTAGTTGTGAAAAAAGGCTGCTACCACAATCCCAGTGACATTTCTAGAAAGCTACTCAGTAGGAACAGTCAGTCTTCACCAACAGAGAGGCTGCCACATCTCTCTCTTAGGCTCATCTAAACAGCAACTTCCTAGGTGGGTCAGACCCAAGTAGCTGTCTCCAATTCAAGAATCCTTAGTCAGTGCCACCTGACCCAAGGCTCTTAAAGTGCAGTGACTGCTCAAAATACTAATGTGTTAGACCTAAGATCTTGAGGTTCCAAAGAAAGCAGTTACCTCATGATGGTTTAAGGAACATGGGTCTGGCTGTGGGGGTTGGGGGACTTATCCCTGCTGGCTCTTAAGACAAACTCCAAGAATTAGCTATGTAGTCACCCACACCAATATACTAAACTTGCAGTCGAATTTCAGTCATGCAATAATTTGATTGCCAAAGGCTAAAACATGTAAAAATGTCTGAGCCGGACCCAGTCATCAAGTGGGAACCTGACCCAAGGTGGCTATTAAAGGTGTAGTGGGTACACAAAACATTGGCCTGTTAGACCTAGGACCTACAGTAGCCTGATACCCTGGGATACATATGCCATATGCAGCCCTGATATGCACATCCTTTTTAATGTTTTCATTATAAATAAATACAAATTATAGCATTTTCAATTAAACATATAGGGCTCAATTTTCAAAGACCAGTTAGATCACCATTGTTTGTGGTGATCTAGGACTGCAGTGGACTCCAGGTGTACAAGGGATCCTGCACCCGATTTTACAAAAAATCAGGGTCCTAGTGCCAATCTCCCTGTTTTTTGCCACAATCTGACAGCTGTGCCAGAAAAAGGATGCACCAGAGGGGAATGCTGCAAGCCACAGACAGGCTTGTGGCAACTGCGGGAGAGATGGTAACCCACCAGCTTGGCACTCTATTGGCTAGTGCATAGTCCAGGGCATACCCTGGTCCATGGGGGTGTTGGGAGGGCCACTGCCAAAAATTAATTACAGTAGGCAAACTGTACCAGAGGTGCCTAGGGGATGACAACAAGAGGGGATGTAGGAAGAGGCATAGCACTGTAATGAGAGGGCTATAAGCCTGAGGTTCAATGGGCGGAGCAACAATGTCACTCCCCCATTGAGCTGAAATACATCACTTTTCCTGGATGCCCTCACGAATCGTTTTTGTTGCCAACCATCCACCCCTCCTCCTCCAGCGGCTAGCCTCTGTTACCCGTGGGCTTCTTCCTAGCCTACCTTTAGCTGACTCATTCATTTCTGGCACCTGTAGGGGGGGATCCCCAATAGGGTTCCTTGCATCGTACCCCTACAGGAGGTATATCCCATGGATAGAGATGCAGAAAGCCACATAAAATTCAAGTTACTCAATTTACACAAGCATTATCATATCATATCCAGTTGCGTAAGCACATTGAAATGTTACTTTGGCAGCAAAAGCTGCACTTGCTCCATTTCCTTCATGCCCCCTATGGCACCCCACCCATGCGATTTCTGTCCCTGCCCCCTTCCTGGTAGGTCCCCCCAACTGGCATCATGATCCTGCATTGATGCAGGGCACTTAGACTACCTCCTGGCTGGTTTAAGTGGAGCCCCCTGCTGTGTCCACATTGGGGATTACAAAATCCCAAATGTTGTGACAAGGCACATGCTGATGTAGGTTGCATGGCAGGCGTAGTGCCACTTTGGCACAGTGGTTCCCCTTTTCAATGCAGACCATGTTTGAAAATTGGGAATGCTGCATTTTTTGATGCAAAGTGCCACTTGCATCATTTATATTTGACACAGACACCTTGTGTTATTCCCTGGGCTTTGAAAATTGAGCACATACCATGTGTTTTACAATAGTACTCATTCAGCCAAGGAATTTTGCTCAATGAAAAATACTGTCTGGAGTGAGGATGACATTGTGGAAATGTTGTCTGTTGTCATTTGAGGGAAAGCCAAGTTATTTATATTCTCCCAAGAACTGCCTCTTGAGAAAAGAACTGGCATATGGGAATCAGTTTCACAAAAGTGGATGGGGCACACAGAAATGAAACTGTTAGTGGAGTTCCTCATATCAAGCATTTTTTTGCTAGTCAGAAATGTGTCAGCACTTGCTCAGTGTATTTGTGTTTGGGGGATTGATTACTGCACATATTTTAAAAAGATCAAGGAAAAAATTAATTAGTGATGCAAGGAGGGTTGTCAATGGAGACAAAAGCCTATATTTGTTATAAAATGTTGCAGTCAGATGGGTGATTGTGAGATTTGTTTAATAAGAAAAAGAAAGGCACAAATGTAAGTTCCCATATATTACATAACATAACAACTTTCAAAATCATCACATAATAAGCCCTCCTCAAAAACACAGTAAACAAATTAAAACAATACCTGTTCACAAACCCATAGCTGCTTCCGTGCTGCTCCAACGACTGCACCAACCACCACCCTCGCCCAAGACCCTGTGAATTTGTGAAAAGATCCAGTTTGAAATAAATCCCAGAGAGCAAGTATACAGTGATATACAAGATCGCTACTTGATGGATAAAATCTCTTGAAGAGTCATGCCACTTGGATACAGTATACTGTTAACTTCCATGTGAATGGTAGTGGTTTATTTTCCAAAAATGCCACCTGTAAGATACCAGCATAACTTTTTTGACTTGTGACCCTATTGCAAACAATGCAATATGCCTTATTGGTAAAGGAAAAATTATTTCAGAACTAAAAATGTGCATTCACCAAAAACAGGGATGTAGCAAGTGATTCTGCCTCTGCTTGAGACCTGCACTGAGGCCTTGCACTGCAATACACCTGGTTGGTCAGAGAGAAATTATTTCAGGATTATAAATGGCCTTTCATAGCAGTACTAGGATGCAAAAAGTGATGCTGCCCTGCCATGCCTAATAATGAGTCCCTGTGCTATAATATCCCTGAGGATTGTCAAACTACAAACTGTAGGGCTGGGCAAAATTAAACTTCCACCGGTGGAATTTTTTGGCGAAAGTCAGAATTTTGCTTTCATGAAAATTCCGAATGCACTTCGCCAATATTCGCAGAAATTCTGACTTAGAATGGCAGAATAAATGTATGAATTGCAGATTACTGTATTAAACTGCAGAACAAAATTCCACAGAACTGATTACTGTCAGTGGTCAGTTCTGCTGAATTCTTTTCCGCAAGTTTAAAACATTAATCCACAATTCATACATTCATTCCGCAGTTCAGTGAGTTACTGAACTGTGGAATGAATGTATGAAGTGTGGATTAAAGATCATGTGCAAAGCACTATTTATAATGCTTTTTTGTGTGGTTTAACTAATAAAGGTGTTGTATTACACATAGCTGTTTTTTGTGTCTTTATTTCTAATAAAAAGCATTTATTTCCTTACTTTTGGAGGTGTCCATTTTCTTAATATGCTCCTGTGCTATTTTGACACACTCTGCAGTACTGCAGGGGGATTGTGCACAGTACAGTACAGTGCATCATGCAGTAGCTATTTCATGCATCCGACTGTCAGACTGTTGTTTCCTGCCTATACTTTTCCACTACGACTGACAGCTCAGAATTGCATGTGGCCATCATTTGACAGCCTCTTCTATATGGCCTCTTCTAGAAGTAATTTATTCTAGTGTATTTGCTATTGCCTAACTCCTATATTGATACTAAAATTATCCATATTTTATTTTTCCATTCAGAGAGTTCTTCCCGTGATTTGGTGCTGTCGCTCATGCGGTATAGCAGGACAGCTGTGGGTATTTGTGCCTGACTTAGAAAGTCAGAGTTTTGCATAAAAAACAGCAAGATCTTTATTTTCTTTTGCTGTATTGAGGGAAAATAGATTGTTTTAACATAGGTTTAATTCATAAGGTATGTGTATGGTTAATCTGTAGTTAAGCAAGCTAAAGCACAAGTGCTGTGTTTTTACATATTATATGACAACTATGATTTCTGCCCTAGAAGTGATCTTTTTGAATGAATTATCACAGCTGCTCATAACTGACAGCTAGGTAATCCAGATAACAAAGCACCATAATTGATCTCCCAATGCTCATTTACACTTCTGTGTGAGTGTGTGCGTGTGTGCATTATGAATAAATAAATAATCAAGGCAATTTTAAAAGGCATATAATTGTAAACTGAAATATCTCTCTGGGTGTAGTATCCAAGCTGTGTCTGAGCAAACGCTAAGGAACAACTTGGCTAGGTCTGTAGACTGTACTCATAGATAAAGCTTCTGAAAATTAATTTTAACCCCTGCCAATGTCCATTTCCAGTTAAAGCAAAATTCCATGATGAAAACATGAGTGAGATACTATTTCCATCATTTAGATATTTTTGTTATCTCACAGATGTTTAAGGGGAGATTTTCACCATGTTGGCTCTGGCAAATAAAATTTGCAAATTTAGCGAAATGTGCAATGGTTTCTCCACATCATGCAGAGTCTGGCGAATGTGGAGAAATGAAAACAACGCAGCTGTACTGAGGGTTAATGACCTTAGACTTTTCAGCATATAAAAGGTGGAGTAGTGTCTGATTTAGTTTACAGGTTCCATTTTTGGTTGGTATTATTTACAGTTATTGAAATGCTGTGAAATTCCTGCACTAGTCTAATCTTAGGGACTCACTTTCTGTGTCATGTGGCTACCACTCACAAGATGTTTCAAAGGGTTCAGCAGTTAGTAAGGCCCAGGACTGGACAGATGGCAGGGCCAGGGATTGGAAGGGGGGCAGCCACAATGTATTGCAAGCATGACCTTACCTCCTTACACCTCTTGTAGACCCCATTATGGTGGGTACATAAGATTCTGACTGGGGCTCCTGAGACAACTCATCTTGTGTGACAGCCCCAAATAGTAACAAATTAGAGGTGAGGTCCACTGCCCTAAATAGTTTGTTACAAACAAGGGTGACAGATGTTAATTTTTCTCCTGGTGTAGTTAATTGATGGCCCTATTGTGTTCTGGCCATCAGCTTGTGTCTGTGTTAGGGTATGGGATGATTGGCACCCAAACGGAAAAGAAGGCACTAAACTAGATTTCATGATGCTAAGCACTGGGTCATCTCTTCATACCCACGTTTCCATCTGATGCTTGGCACTAAGAGTTTTCACATTGGGTTGAGACGGTATCACAACTCACTGCAGAATGGAAAAACGTAATGAATCCTTAAAGAGTATTGCCATGAACACTCTTAGATTGCCACTTCTGGTCATATAGGTGATCACCAGAGGAGGTGTGGGGTCATGCTCCTGCAATGCACAGCACTGTGTTTTGTGGAAAGAGAGAGTGTAACAGAGTAGATACAAAGGAAAATGTGTCTTAATTTCCACTGTTCTGGTGAAAAAGATGGTTTGCTGAGGTTACAGGAGGGAATATTCAGCATTGCTGTTATCTGTGTTCTTACACTGTTGTTCTTATTATAGTGATTCCCATACAGGTGTACCACGAGTGGTATAGAATCAAAGCATGCCTGATACAATGTTTGGGTTTGCACTATACTGCCTCCTGAAGACAACAACATGAAGCACCACAGGAATGCACTGACAATACCAAGGTAGGGAGCACTCCACCCTAAAACTATTAAATGTCTTTGGTTCTATGTGCATCTTGTTGGTGGCATGGGCAAAGGGTACCAGGTGGAGGTGGGTCTATACATGGTTTCCTCCCATTTCCATGTGATGGTGGTTGTAGATGTGAGATTGTTCTCCTGTTATGTAAAAGGCACCACCAGTCCCATCGAATAGAATAATGTCCTTACTCATTAAAAGAACCTAGTGGAGGAGGATGTTTCCTTACAGAAAACTCTCAACATATGAAGACTGGTAAGCTGCAGATGGCATGGGTAGGATTTGAAACTCACAGCATGTAAAGTGTGAAGAAGAACATAGTGTTTAGTTTTATTCAATGATATCCTAAGTGGTCCATTATCCATAGTAGGCAGGATATGGAAGGTTCCATCCTGGGTTATTGGCACAATTGTCCACCACTGCCAACCCCCTAATATTATGCAACAAATACATGGTCCCAACGTAAACATCCATGGATCTGTTACATGACTTAATCAGGCTTTTGAGAGTTTAACCCAGAAGAGCTCCCCTCCATATAGGAGTGGATTTCAATTTAGTTCAGGAACACACCCTCTATCACAGCTTGGGACTGCCTGAAATACACTTGCATGCTTTGTCATCCCTTAAACATCTACTGTAATTGAGGAACATGCATTAAAACATGCCCGGTGGCTGCTACTTCCAAGTGATAGGGATTACTCCTTTTTTCCACCTCACACTCCTCTTATAGCGGTATTGATTTCTGGCAAATTGTTCAACATAGACACGGGTTGGTCTATCATAAACAGAGAATAGCCTATCTCAGATCATGTACAATATCCCTTACTGTTCTCTGGGGACCCACTCCACCCAGATTCTCATTCTGGAAACTTGACCCTCTCCTTTTATATGATTCTACAGCAAATGCCATGCATAGGTTGAAGAAGTAGCTATATTCTTTTTTGAAATCAATGAAATAGAAGGGTTCCCCTCCAGGCACAGTTTAGAAACTGTAAAAGTGTTCATGCATGGGAAAACAAATTGGTTATGCTGTCCACTGTAGAAAAGAGAGAAAGAGAGATATAGGAGCACTGCAATATGGAGGCCCAGCTCACCTTCAATGAAAGGGAATTTAAAACAGTGAGTGAAAAATATAATGCACACCTTGCAGCTATCACTGGCCTTGGAGTACAAATTATCCCCCTGCTGATTAGGAAGGCCTAGTAAGCCATTAAGGCATTTCAGCACTAATGGTGGAAGAAGTGGATAAAGTGCATCAATTCACTAAACAACAGGTCAAGAAGCACAAAGCAGGGCTACAATCTCCCACTGGTTCAGTCAAAATAAAAAAGGAAGACATAAATTTATGGATGTATACATTTTATGAGCCTCTGAATGCCTCCATTGTTCTTGTGCCTGATAGCACTATGTGTGATTTTCTATCCTCCACCCTACCATCCCTGCCATATCAGCAAGGCAGTCAGATGCTTTAGAGGCATCTCTGATGCTCCTGGAAGTTATAATGGCAATGCATGTTCTAAATATCAACAATGACCCCAAGGCTGACAATGAATAGGGTGATTTTTTTAACAAATGATGACAGAGGTAGTGAATCTGATCATAGGCTCCACTTCATTACACTGCACTGGGATCCTCCCCACAGTGTAAGAGAGGCTGTTATCATCATGCTACCTAAAATGATAAATGTCCCACCTATTGCTTGAGCTTCAAAACAACCACATACGTTCCCTCTTCAATTTAATTCGGCATACAAGGAATATCTCCACTCCTGCAGCAGTGATGGTCATAGATTTTGAAATGGATTTTTGCTCCAAGAAATGGGGCTATATGCTAAACACACACATACATACTGCAAATCATGGGAAAAGGCCCCACATTCTGACAGTAGATGAAACCCTGTATAACTCTCCTCAACCTATTGTATATCTTTACTCTTGGTCTCTTGTCTTTTCCCTTTCTCCTGCAGAAAGGTACCAGTAAGGGCTTCCTCCTGTCTGCAGTTCAGTATGTACTGGTCATAGTGCTCCTAACAGTGACTATTCATGCAGCTCAAGAGTTCACGGGGTTTACAATTGGGGGTCCAGGAATATAATACCAAATTTACCCACATAACATCCTAGTACTATTGTCTTAGCATGACACCAGCACCCTAGCTCTTCTTCACACCCTCCA
The DNA here is from genome assembly GCA_016271365.2 of Neoceratodus forsteri. Taxonomy (NCBI): domain Eukaryota; kingdom Metazoa; phylum Chordata; order Ceratodontiformes; family Ceratodontidae; genus Neoceratodus; species Neoceratodus forsteri. Next base: position 1,374,180,633 of record CM028130.1, on the reverse strand, counting down.
GCAGTTTGTCACAGTTTCAGGGTTAAATGTGAACTGGAGAAAAACTGAAGTCTTACCTCTTAACCTTTAGACTGCCGACAGAATTAGAACATATAGGAATTTTGGACTGATATATCAGTCCACGGCACGGCAAGGGTTAATGGTCAATGTACTGCTGATCCCTTTATGCAGTATGGTTTACAGTAATCTCTGATTGGATTACTTATTTACAATAGGGCTCCAAGTATCAAATGACATCTCATGTATTTACTTGCTGAGTCTAACTCCGATTTTGGGAGAATTACAAGCCAGTGGTGATAGGCACTCATTGCCTGCAAAGAAAATCGTAGTAGGTTGATAAAAATCAAGATGCTCCATAGGTGGTACAGGTCAGCCCAGGTGCCATGCTCATTGGGACTTATGGATAATGATAGGTGTTGGAGATGTGGCACACCTTGAGTCTCCCTACTGCTTATTCTCTGGTCTTGCCTTCTGATTTTCTCCTTTTTGGAGGGGATCAGGGAGGCATGTAAAGAAGTACCTGGGGGCTGTCTCCATATCTAGAGCACCCTTTTTTATTAGGGCATACTTCCCAGCTCATTTTGGGCACCCACTTCTGCAGAACTTGCTGGTAGCAATAGGGATAGAAGTCAGGCATTTTATTCATCATAGGTGGAGAATACCTACAGTTCACACAGTCCAGGAATGAAAATTAGCCTTAGGTATACTTGCAAACTCCTTTTTCTGTGTCTGAGTCATTCTGTAGAGCACAAACTAGATAGATATTAAACTACAACACATTGGGTCAATATTATTCCTCCTCCTCACTATGCAAACCTCCACATGAACTTTTGTCCACATCCCTTAGAGTTTAGATAATGATCATGTTCTTAATATTTGCTTGGGAATTCCTTGTATATACAGTACTTTTATATGGTATTTAGTACTGTCTATTGCATATACACTATTAACCTATTTGTTTACTTTATGTGAGCTGTACGTTTAAATAGTGGCAGTTATCTCTCTGCATTTGATTTTTTTATGTATTATTTTGTGTATTGGGTTGTATATTTTGGGAGGTCTGAAGCCTATGGTTCAATGTGGGAGAATAGCTCCTCCCACATTCCAGATATAAGCAAGCCCGTTCAGCTCTCCACATGCAATGTTTTTTCTTTTGAGCACCTGGTGGCTGTGTGGCTCATGGGCTGTTCTTCCTCTCCCTCCTCCCCTCCTCTTCCCTGCCATTCTTTTTGTTCATCTCCCCCACTCTCCTTCGTGTTTTATTCTTGTCCTTCTCTGCACCTGTGTTGCTGCTCCTCTTGTTGCTCATCTGCTGTTTACCCCTGCTTTCCCCATTCCCCCTATTTGTCTTGTGTTTCTTGCTTCCCCACCCATTCAGTGCTCTGCTCCCTGCTAGCCCTTCCTGGTTTGATGAAGCCTGCGTCTAACCATTATAGCTACATCTGCTACATTTGGCTCATGGCATCTTTGGCTGGACTCCATGCTCTGCTTTAGCCTCAGAGCTGATCTGCTTCCCAGCATATTGTTATCAGATTCTGTGCTTCTCTGTGAGCATGTGGGCAATTCCAACTAACCAACAACATCAATGTCTCCAGATCAAGTTTGGCAGAGGCAGCAAGTAAACAGTATTTGGCTACCCAGAAGGGAACATGTGAGGTAGAGATTTCATTCAATTAAGTGGCATTAGCCCTCAACAGCCACCTTGTCAGCATGTAAGGGACAAGATTCATTCATATATCAGAGGGGTCAAGAAACATGGTTATGTACAGGCAGAGCAGTTCCAGTGGCTCTCTTCTGCTTCAGCCTGCCTACTCATTATATCAAGTGATTCAAATGCTTGTGTGATGATTCATTTATCTATGAGTGCTGCTTTCTATGTTTTACTGACCATCCTTTTCTATTTGGCCGGCTCAAAGATATTCTACCAGGAAGCAACTGTAATTCATTTGCAATTTAATATACCTTGGTCTGCACAACAATAGCAAATTCTAAAATTCCTTATCTTAGTGGATAGCTCTGTAGCTGCAAATGGTCCTCATCTCTATTCCTCCCATATATTTAAACATTGAAGGCAGACCACTAGAGCTAACCTACATCCTTATATTACTAACTATTGGCTTCCACTTTAAGTGCTTCATAGGCAAAGGTAGTCTGTGCCATTCCTTTTCCAGTATTTTGCTCTATCTCCATTAAGACTAATACTGTAACTATGTACATAGTCTAGCTGTGATGGAGGTTAATCATCAGCATCGATAATATGACACCTCCAAACGTGTCTTTGCTTAACTAAAGTAGTTCCCATCTTTCATTCCAAGTGATCAGGCTTGAACATGGCTCAGTAGGTTTATAGAAGCAGTAAAATACAAATGACTCAGATGGACCTGCTGCATATTGCTATAGGTTTAATTGTCTCAACAAACTAATCTCTGTGACTGATCTGCACTCTTGTCCCTGTGACTTGGACAGTTATCAGAAAGGAATAGTTCACAGTATATTTAGGTAGTCATACAATTCTGTACTCATTCTGTTGACATCATTCATCCTGTTTCTCCTAAGTAAACCATCTGGCTACTAACTACCTCACTTGGAAGCTGAAGTACCATCATCATTACATCACAAAGTTCAACCTGTTTTCTCATGCCACTCACATCTTCTCAGGGTCATGGAAGTGAATTCTAGCTCGCACATCTCTATGTCAAGGATGATATTCAAATGGATATATTATGTTATCCCATAATTCGGTCTCCCCATGTACAATATACCGAGGTCAGGATACCGAATTTCAAAATCCCAATGGAGACTTATGTTATGAGGGGGGCTTCTCCCCCCCATCCCCCCACATGGGGGGTTTGCTCCCCACATCCCCTTAACTAAAATAACCAACTCCTATGGGGAGTGGACTTCACAACCCCAAGACACACTTCTCACACCTATTCCTGCAAGCAGGGTGGTGGTGAGGCCTTAGGGTTGGAAGCCGAGGGTGGGGGTGGGGTGTTCTGGTTGGAAGCCATGGGTGGGAGCACAGTCTAAGGCTTGGGAACCCAAAGATCTCATTTCCCTACTTTTTAGGCTTCAGTCCTAATGGTGTATTAAAGAAGTTTTTTGTAGTGAAAAAAATACATATATTGCAAATACTCCATTAATGCATCAGTTAGGGTTGTCATTACTGTGGCAAAAGTTTGGAAATTCAATGTTAAGGTTACAAATCCCCGCACCCCCCCCCACCCTCCACACACCAACAGGTGTCATGCTGTGCTTTGGGTCATTGACCCTAACTCACACCCAATTCCATTTGTAAGGAAGCTGAGATGGTACAGTATAGGAGAATGTGGTGAGAGTTAGGACCAACATCTCCAAGGCACACTGACATGCCTGTTGGTGTGTGGAGAATGCAGGGAGGAGGAGGTGGTAGGGTTGGTAACCCTAACATTGTATTTCCAAACTATTGTCACTGTAATGACAACCCTAGCTGATGCATTAACAGAGATTTTTTACAATGAATTTCCCTTCTTTTTGCAAAAGTGTAATGTTACCCGTATGTGGTTATGGGAGCACAAGGCCTCCATCATGCATGCATTTCCAGACCCTGCACTCCCTCTACTGCATAACATAAGGCCCTGCACTCCCATTATTGCATAATGGGATCCTGGCCCTGCGCTCCCATCTACCAATAAGTATAGAGACATAGCGCAGGCCTAAAACCATTCCAGATAAGCCTTGTGCTGCAAATGTAGTATCTTAGTAACCATACAAACTTCAGAAAAAATTCCACCACAGTTGTAGTCATTACCTGGCAACCTCCACGCATGCTTAGTATACCTGAAGTTGTATTAAGCTGCTCTTAGTGAAAAATCCGTATCTCAAACCGTTTTTGAGATATAGTCACCGAAAGGTGGCATATATGCCACAATGTTATCTTATGGGAAATTTCAAAACTTCGGAATTTTATAACTATGGAACCATTGTATATTTTTTCACTAACCCAGCAAAAGGTACATCTGTGGTGCAAGCCTTTGCTACCCTGCATGTTTAGCCCAAAAGTTTTAACTGTGTTTGGGCTTTGAAGTGGCAAAGAAACTGTTTTTTAAAAGGGTGTACTTCTGTGAAAGTTCTGTGGAATTTCACGTAAGTTTCACAAATTTGTGAAAGTTTTGCAAAACCTTTTGCAAAAGTCTGCAGAATGTCTGCAAAACTTTCACAAATACTCTGCTGCTAAAATGCTGGAATATTTTATAAATCATATTTCTGGGCATCCTAAAGAAAAACTAATGCCAGGGTCATGTTCCTAGGGACCCAATTAGGTAAACCCATCTGTTGGTGTTTATCAAGGGGCAGTATTTTTTGAGCTACATCGTTTTTCCTGCATCACTAGCTGAAAACAAGATGGCGGCAGTATAAAAGTGCAAAACCCATTTGTGGCAGTCAAAAGTGTTTTTGCGAAAGCAAAAAGTACTTTTGAGGCCGACATATATTTTTTTCCCGATAGACTATAATGGGAAACTTTAAACTTTAAAAACTTTTGAACAGATTCATATTTTTTCACCAGATCTTCAAAAGGCACATTGCTGTCCCAGTCCCCATATACCCTGAAAATTTCAGACCAGATGGACAAACCATTCGGGCTGTAGTCACAAGCAAAGAATCTGCCAAAAAGTGAGGATCTGTCATACTTTTTGACACTCCACAACCCCACAACTGCATATCCAATCAGAACAAAACTTTCAAGATCCAGAGGTCTATGGTACCAGACCATGCATGCAACATTACAGGCAAATTGGCAAACAGTTGCAAAGTTATTAAAGTTCAAAACTTTGGATTTAACATAGACATGGTGCAGTAACCCCTAAGTATACCTGTACTACTGTGCAGGTATTATATATATATATATATGTGTGTGTAGAGTATGTGTGTATATATATATATATATATATATATATATATATATATACATACACACACAAAATCACACATACCCCATATTGCAAATCACCACAGAATATTCTGCTGGTTAAACATTAAGCAAAAATGCATGGTATCAAAATATCTCTCACACAGTCTGCAGAGGGTGCCAACAGAAGACACAAACATTGTTTCATCCTGCCAGGACTCATCTGTGTGACATTCCAGTGGAATGAACCAGCTACCCTAAGATGGTCTATCTGGGTTATGTTGTGGTGAACCCAATAAAAACCAAAAAACAAGCTAAAAGACAAAGAACCTCGGTGAGCAAGAACTGAGGCAAAGGTTACCCCAAAGGGCACTGGCCAGGAAGCCAAGTTTCAAAGAAATACAAAATCACACATACCCCCAGAATGCAAAGCACCATGAGCTATATATGCTAATTGCTACAGAATATTCTGCTGGTTCAACTTTAAGCAGAAATGCATGGAACTGAATGGTCTCTGACACAGTCTGCAAACAGTCCTAGCAGAACTCATCAGTGTGCCTCATCTGTGTGACACCCCCAGTGGAATGAACCAGCTACTCTAACATAGTCTATCTGGGTTATGTTGTGGTGAACCCAATAAAAACAAAAAAACAAACTAAAAGACAAAGAACCTCAGAGCACAAGCACTGAAGCAAAGGTTACCCAAACGGCACTAGCTGGGAAGCCAAGTTTCAAAGAAATACAAAATCACACATTCCCCCATAATGCAAAGCACCATGGGCTGTATATGCAAATCACCACAGAACATCAGAACATATATATATATATATATACAGTAAAGCTTACCAGGATGAAACTCAATTCTGCAGCATTTTGCAGCACTCTGCAGCATGCTGCAGCAGAGATAATGTGGAAAAAAATGTAATTTCAATGGCAATTAGTCCCTTTTGTCATGCAGGAAACTGTAACATTCACTTCATCATGGTACTGTCACATTTTCCTGCAAGACAAAAGGGATTCATTCCCATTGAAATTACACTGTTTACTGCAGTACCTCTGCTGCAGCATACTGCAGAATGCCGTAGAAGTGGGTTTTATCCTGGCGAGCTTCACTGTGTGTGTGTATATATATTTATGCAATGGGGTGGCCACATATTTCATTAGATAAACACATTTATCTTAGTCTCTGAATGTATAAATATATGTATCTACACAGTGACCATCTATACATACAGTGCTAGACTACTTCCTAAGGCCCCAACCTAAAGGAAAAAAAAACAACTGGTTTAACTGACAGTCACTACTCTGACCAGAGATACCACCTTGAGTGCAGCATCACAACCAGCCAGCCCCCCCAGCCTTTAGCAAAGCACAAATAATGACCCAAACTACTGAAAAAGATGTTTTATATTTCTTTTTTAAACTCCCCTCACATATCAACACTATCTCTGTATCCGCACATTAAAAAACTACCTGCCATCGGGAAGCTGCAGCTGCCGAACGTTGGGTCCCACTTCCTCCTTTTAAATAGCTTTTTTCCCTTGTTGCAATCAGCTCCACCACAGCCCATCATCCGCTTTCCCCTCCAACAAATGACACAAAAAGCACCACTGCATCAGCATTTTGAATTATCCAGTACCTCAGTACTTTGTGCTGACAAACTGTGCCCGAAAATCATTAAACCGATGACTGAAAAATGCAGGGGAACCACACGACTGCTTCTACCTCTGTCTTGATTTAAAAACAAAACAAAATAAATCTTTCAACCTTGGACTCAATCAAGCAAAAACAAAATAAAACAAATTAAATCAGTCTCTATGGTCAGACCTTGGTTCTCACTCAAATAAATACCGCCTCTTCGTTAAGCGAAAAACAGCCATTCAAAAAAAAATGATCAGCTCACCCACATACAAAACCAAAGCAAATAAAATGTCACACTCTAAATGTACTCACATTGAAACACTCCTTACTGCGCAATGACAAAAGGCACAGCACAAAAAAATCCAAACCATTTTACAAAACAAATCACTAAATAAATATGAAACAAAATAAATACTGCTAACACATAACCATAGCCCTATTGCATACATGGAATATGCAATGGGAAACTCAATTAAATAAATGATTTATGTGCACTAGCGCAGGTTGACTTCAGACACCACACTTGTGGCTTATGCCACTCGTGACGTTACCCGAGGTCAAACTGCTCTTGTGCACATAAATCATTTATTTAACTCGTACCCATTGCTTATCCCATACATATATATATATATATATTAGAGACAAAAATCTCCATTTAATGCATTAGTTAGGGTTGTTCCACCATGACAAAAGTGAGGAAATTCGGTGTTAGGGTTGAAAACCCCCCTTGGACCCTGCCCAGCCCCCAACTGCCATTGGGGTGTGCATTGGGGTTGTCAGCCCTAACTCTCACCCCATCACATGTGTAAAGCAGCAGAAGTATAGAAGAATGAGTTAGAGTTAGGACCAACGACCCCAATGCACACCCCAATGGCGGTTGGGGGGGTGGACAGGGGGTCCAAGGGGGGTTTTCAACCCTAACACCGAATTTCCTCACTTTTTTCACTGTGGAACAACCCTAACTAATGCATTAAATGGATTTTTTGCCTCTAATTTCCCTTCTTTTTGAGAATGATAATGAGAAATAGTGAATGTAGTGCAGCCGCCCCGCACTCCCGCCACGTGATGTCTTGTGGCATAGTAACAGGAACAGCAATGCAAACAGAAGCACTAACAGTGGCGCACATGGTAACGCAAGCGTGAATGAGAACAGAAAGGGTAACGCACATGGTGGCGTAGACGGGAACGGTCTGCTGCGTAATGTGTTGTCACATAGTAACATGGTGCCCGCAAATGGAAATGTCAATGGGCATGGTGACGCAAAATGAAACAGAAAGAGAAACGGTACTGTAGACACAAATGGCAAAAAATAACAGAAACGCAAGCGCAAATGAAAACACAAAGGATAACACAAATGCTGGCGTAGATGTCAACGGTAAGTGAAACAGGTACAGAACCACAAGCGGAAAGGGCAACGGTAACAGTAATGTAAGAGCACAGGCTGGTTTTCCCCAAAACCTGCATAGAGAAAGACAGTGAGTACAAAGAATGTATGCATAATAATGGGTATCGGAGCAGAAAATGAGGACTTGGAATACTAAATAGGTTATATCTCAGGAACCGTACGACATAGAAAAACAATGTAAAAGTCATATGATTTACCACTGTCCTGGCTAGTTTTATACTTAGCCCCCTAAGGGGCTAAGCATTTTTCCAACGAAAAGTCCGTATCTCGCACCGTTTCCGAGATACGGGCCCTGAAAGGCGCGGCGAATGCCGTAATGTTATCCTATGGGAATAAAAGAGAAGTTCGGAGCATCATAACTTTGCCTCCCTGTAATATTTTTTCACCAAACCACTGAAAGGCACATCTGTGGGCTGTTGGCTGTCTTCCCTCCAAATTTCAGGAAAAAAGACCAAACCGTTATTTTGCAGCAGGGTGCCAAAGGATTCCTGTACTGCATCAGGCGCCGTAATGTTATCCTATGGGAAAAAACATCAACTTTGGAGTGCCATAACTTTGCCGCCATGTAATATTTTTTCAACACAACACTGAAAGGCACATCTGTGAGATGTCAGCTGCGTTCCCTCCAAATTTCAGCCCAAAACTCCCAACCGTTCTTTTGCAGCACAGTGCCAAAGAATTGCTGTCATTTTCCCACAGTCTAGAAAACTACTGTCGCAATTTGCGAACGCTTTCACAAAAATTTGTTACACTTTCATGAGCACGAAAGTAATTTGTGAAAGTACTTTTTCCAGAAATTTGAAAAACATATTTTGGGGGTGTTTTACCCCAAAATAAAGACATGGCTAGCATCTTCAGGGTCTGACTAGGTGAATACAAAAAGAATTAGGTTGCTAGAGGGTCCCAAATGTAAATGCCAAGCATTTTTATGATCACTAACGGAAAACAAAATGGTGGATTTGAGAAAGTAACAGGGCCATTTGCAAAAGTAAAAATGAATTTGCGACACTGTCGAACTTTTTGTTAACTTTTCCCATTGACTTATAATGGGAAATTGTTTTTTGAGTAACTTTTGAACTGTTTAATATTTTTTCACCAAATCTTTGAAAGGCACATTGGAGACCCTGGACGCACGTTCCCTGAAGATTTTGGGCCAATCCATGAGCTGTAAACCTGTACATGCAAGAATTCAGAAAAGCATAAATGTGCACGCAGATCATGCTTAATAACTCCGCAGCCGTGTATCTGACCAGTACAAAACATGGAAGATCCCAAGGCCTGTGGTTCTTGATCATGTATTCCAAATTTCAGCCAAATCCGTCAAACGGTTGCAAAGTTATTAAGGTGCAAAATGTTGGGTTTAACATAGAAAAGGCTCCTCAACCCTAACTATGGTAGCACTACCGTGCTACCATAATACATATATACACACACACACACACAGTGGGGTCCCCCCAGACGAAACCTCCTTTTAAAAGCATTCTGCAGAATGCCTTGAACCTACTGAACAAACCAATGTAATTTCAATGGCAATTAGTCCCTTTTGTCATGTAGGAAACTGTGGCATTCCTTCATCCTGGCAATGTCACATTTTCCTGAGTGACAAAAGGGACTAATTACCATTGAAATTACATTGCTTTATTCAGTAAGTCTGCCACAGCATTCTGCAGAGAGCTGCAAAATGATGCAGAATGGGGTTTCACCCTGGGGGACACCACTACACACACACACACACACACACACACACACACAGACAGACAGACAGACAGACAGACAGACAGATAGATAGATAGATAGATAGATAGATAGATATAGGTATAGATACAGATATATGTGTGTGTGTATATATATATATATATATGTATACACATCTATATCTATCTTTGAGATATATATATATATATATATATATATAAATATATATGCCATTTTTACCATGGCATTATCAGATCTGTTTGTGGAGAATTTCCTAGACATTTTCAGCCAGGATGGGTCTATCTTAAAATGTATAATCTGCAAAATGTACTACCTACTAGAAGCCAACTACCATGAGTATACAGGCTATAGTCCAACAAAAATTTACTTGTGATAAATGTATTAATTATTACAAATGAGTGAAATAAGTTACAACTGTAAGGCAGGAGTTAAAAGATGTGCAGAGGTGGGGGGGGGGGACTCAGATTACCACAGAACTTAATGATGGGCCGGACCAGGGAAAGATTAAGAACTTGTATTTGATCTTCCCATGGGTCTGATAGAGAAGATCATATGACAAAAAGGGGTAGAGCTGAGGACAAAGCTGATAGTGCAGAATGGATCTTGGTTGAGGGCAACAAAGGAAATAAAAGAAGGGCTCTTGTCCCCAAAGAAATAACATCAACAAATAGGCATAATTCATTAAGAAATGATAAATATACATAAAAAGGAGATGATGTGGTTACAAGACAAAACCAAACTTATACCAGAAAAAGCTAAACAAGTTAGTAGTGGGGATTCTATTATTAGATATGTCGATTCAGAGGTCTGCAAAAATGACACAAAAAATACAATGCTTACATTCTCACAGATGCTACAATTACAGATGTCCATAAAACCATTAACAAGTCAAAGCCAGAAAACCAAGCGGCATTAAATTACATGTTGGGTCAAACAATGTGGGCAAATCTCACAGAAAGGACATTGCCTGGACCTCATCACACTGGGGAAAACAATTCAGACAAAAGGGTGCAAAGCAGCTATCTCAAGCATCTTAACAATCCCAAGGGCCCATGACAAGAAAAATAATACAATAGAGAGAATAAACGTAAGGCTCTCAAATTGGTGTAGTTGAGAAGGTATAATGTTTATAGATACCTGGAACATCTTCAGGGCAAGTCCAACAGTATACTCCAAGGATGGTTTGGATCTTAACAAAAAAGGGGCCTGTCTACTGGGAAAAAGCTTTTTTGATTCATCAGATAAGCTGTTTAAAGTAAGTAGATTGGGGGGAAACTCTAGTTTACTATGGCCATAGAAGCAATCAAAAATGCTTACAGGAAATCCAGATACTAACAGCGAAAAAATGAGAAATATCAAATGCTTCCTGGCAAATACCAGGATCCTTAACAACAAATTTGAACAGCTACTAGCAATTGTCAAATACAATAAACCTGATGTGATTTCAGTAAGAGAAAGTTGGTGGAATTAAACCAATATTAGGAACAGAAATATTTCAGGATTCAAAACTTTCTAATGAAACAGAACAAATAAGAAAGGAGGAGGAATAGTTATATTTATAAACAGCTTATTTATATCAATCAACATAACTTACTCCAAGATAAAGAAAAACCCATATGGTAAATCAGAGACATTATGGATAAAGGTATTTCCAAATAGCAAAAATAGCTTTATCATAGGACTGGGCTACCACCCACCAGATGCTACATTAGCAGTTATAGCCAGCATTACCAATGAATTAGAACTTGCATGTGAAGAAGGACCTGTACTATTCTTAGGGGATATGAACCTGAGTGACATAAACTTAAGGACATTTTTGATAACCTCAGTGCACAGCAGAATTTTTATTGCAGCATTTGAACAACGCACATTCCATCAGTATGTGACAAATCCAACTAGAGGGTCACATATCCTGGATTTCGTACTTGGGACGGAAGGACTAGACATTAACAACAGCAATGTGGGCCCAGCTCTGGGAACTAGTGAATATAATTCAGTTACCTTTGGCATATGTTTCTCATGCACTACACTCCCGAATAAAAGCATTTTCTATAACTACAACTGGGCAGACACAGTTAAAATATTTAAAATACTGTAAGAAACTGATTGGGACTCAATGTTTATTGGCTGAAACACAGAGCAAACACTGTATGGACAAAATTAAGTTATTCATCCTGGACATATGCAACAACAGTATTCCAAAATATAGTAAAAACAACAACAAAAACAAAGTCCTTGATGGCTAAGCAATAAGATCTGGAAACTAATACGAAAAAAACCCACAAAGCATTCAAAACTTACAAACAAACAAAAACCCCATTCTACTGGAACAAATACAAACAGCTAGAAAGAAATGCAAGTCATCGATAAGAAACTCTAAGAAAAACAGTGAACTGTACCTAGCTGAAAATGCAACAAAATATGATAGCAAATATTTTTATGGTTATGTACAAATTTTAAAAAAGGAATCATGTAGGGTAGGTCCACTTGATCACAACAACCAGGTGGTACACACATTGGGGGATATGGCAGAGGTTCTCAGTATATACGCCAGCAGAATTTATAGCAATAAACAGAACACATCTCAGAACTATGACACAAACAACAGAATACATTATCATCACTGAACAAGAAATAAGTGAAAAAAATAAATTTTATCAATAATAGCACTTGAGAATGTATCCACAAATTAGGACATAATAATTAAAAGTGCGGATAAGGGTGGGGCAATAGTTATTATAGATAAAATAAAATATATAACTGAAATACACAGACAATTAGCAGATTCCACTTTTTATCAGACATTACCAGGCAATAATGTATGGGAACTAAAAAGGAAAATAGATTGTGTCCTTGAGGAAGGGTTGATTAGTTGGTTAATTACTACTTTACAGTATACAGCATTAGTGGTTGCACATCCAGAGGTACCCACTATATACTGTTTACCGAAAATACATAAGTACCCCTTGAACCCTCCAGGTAGACCAATCATGTCTGGGGCAGGTTGGCTTACTGAATCATTATATAAATTTGTGGATGCTTTTGTTCAACTGATTGTACAGGGTTTACCATCATATCTTAGAGACTCTACTGATATCATAAGCATTCTTGAATCCATGGAAGTGGATTGTAACTGTCTCCTTGCTACTTTGGATGTGGATGCATTATATACTAATGTGCCTCATAGAGGTGGTTTGGATGCACTGGAGTATTTTTTGTACCAGAGACCTCTTCCTCGTGAAGTTCCAACAGCTTTTTTGTTACAATTAGCTGAATTGGTATTAGATTCAAATATGTTTCTGTTTCAAGGTAGTTATTATAAACAAATAAAAGGTACTGCCATGGTGGCCACAATGGCTCCAAGTTACGTAAATCTTTATGTATGTAAGTGGGAGCAAGATTGGATTTGGAGTGATGCCACAAATCCATAATTTAAATATTTGGATTTGTGATGTTGCTTTATTGATGATATTATTGTGGTCTGGAAGGGAACAAATAAGCTGATTTCAGATTTTGTTAATTGGTTACATTCTACTAATGAACATTTGCAATTTAAATCAATAGTGAATAATGATGAGATTAATTTTTGGGATCTTAGAGTCTTTAAGATGAAGGGGGTAGTGAGATTGTTACTTCAATATCTTCTAAACCAATGGATAGAAATAGTTTATTGCTATCTAGTAGTTTCCATCCTGGACATATATGTCGCAATATACCTAAGGGGCAAAAGATCAGGACATTAAGGAATTGTACTAGGAGACAAGATTTTGATGTTTATTAAGATAAACAAATACAAAGGTTTGAGGAATGTGGGTATGGAAAGGAAGTGATACATAAGGCAGTTGAGTCTGTGGAAAACATGGATAGGAATTTAACTTTGGCACTGAGACCAGTGATTCATAGACAGAAAAATCAATATTGGTCTGTTGGATTTGTCACCCAGTATAGTACTAGGTGTACAGGTTTGAAAAAAATATTCTACATGACAATTGGGGGATATTAAAAACTGATGAGAAAATTAAACAACATATAGGTGACGGACCCGGGGTCATTTTTACATGTGCCCCAATGGTAAAAGATAAAGTGGTTAGATCTTATTTATAAGTAGAAATTAAAATACTACTATTTGGTCAGTTCAACTTCCAGTTGGAAGCGAAAGATGTGGAAACTGTAAATTCTGTCCTTTTGTAACTGTAACAAAAACATTTCAGAACCCAATTACACATCAGCACTTTAAAATTAAGGATCTGATTTTGTATTATACTACTGCAGTGGTATATTTATTGTAGTGTTCATGTGGGCTTTATTACATAGGACAAACTATGCGAGAATTTAAAGTTAGAAATGGGGAGCATCTTAGCACATTAAAGAAGCATGATATGACATATGTGTAACCCCCGGTCAGCGCTAAACTGAGTGGGCTACTACCCCTTCCTGTATGGCTTGTGAACAGGTTGAGGGGCCTGGGTCCTATGACACGGTGCCTCTATTTTTATAAGTTGAAAATTTGGGGAGAAAGGTGTCACTCGGCATGGTGACTAGGTTTGACTGCTCTGCACAGGGGCACCCAAAGTAATCCAGAGACTAGAAGCAATAACATAATGTCCAATACCAGGAGATCTGATTCTAAAGTGTGGCTTTATTCAACAACACTGAATGAAAAGCATAGACAGACCCCCATGGGGCTACACTCCTTGTAATGCAGATAAGGTGGTGACACAGACACATATCCAAACTTGGATCCTAAGCTTCCATATGTCATGGACTCTTTAACTAGCGGCACACTACCACCCTCTACTCCATCCTAATGTCTGGGCACCCTCTTCAGGCACTAGCCAATATCTGACAGAAAGGTGACTAGTGTCTCAAAGTGAATCCATAGAGGTGAGTCCTGTTACACCAGATGGGGGGGTCTCCCACCTTTTGTTCCATAGACCCATACCCGGCAATTCCTTTGTTTACACACACAAATCCTTGGCTACTGTAGTGCTGACTGTACATGGCTTTGTAATGCAGTAACTGTCCTTCTCTGAAGATCCCCCACATACAACAGTCATTACATCTCACTGTTCCATAAGCCTCTTCATTGGTTACTATAGTGCAGACTGTACATTGCTTTGTAATGCAGAAACTGTCCTTTCCTTGAAGACCCCACACATACAACAGTCATTATATCTCACTATTCCATAAGCCCTGGACTTGGCATCCTGACTGACCCCCAGCCCCAGAGACTTATTTACTCACTGTTTTGGTGAATGACACTGGCCTTTTATCAAAGCTTCATCACCCTCATTGTTGAAGATGTCCAAAAACTCTGAATGATTCTCATTCCACAAAAACTGTAGTGCCCCAGCACTCTTCATCAGGCAGCTTCTTCCTTTTCCCAGGCCAGGGGGTCACCCCTGGGAGTTAGTTCCTTGTGCCTCTCTTATGGTGGATGTACAATCCTAAGGTAGCTCTGTGTCAGAGCTGAGGGCAGGGGGGGCCTTCCCCTGCAGGGCACCACCTCCCTCCACTACATTGCAGGATCTACATTCTTCTCTCTCTCTCTCTCTCTCTCTCTCTCTCTGAGCATACTTCAGACTGACTTTGAAATTTCTCAACATTCTATCTAACTCCCACCTGCAATATTCCATTGTGGCTTATGCTGCTGCAGAATTCTAAATGATGTCATAGTCCCAGCTCAACAGAGACTGAAAACAGAGCAAGACGTAGTAAAATCCATTTAACTGGAGTTTCACTAGCTGCCTGTCCCTGCTTGCCACTAGATCTAACTAGGGTTCTAGTAATCCTGGGTAACAGGGGGGTTACACTCACCCTGGGCCAGAAAAATGACTGTCTGCAGTCATTAGCCACCTGGCTTAGGCCATCTCACCCTATGAGTTGACTATGGGGAGGTAGCGCTACCTTCTCCCCTACCATGTGCCAACACATGCAGACAATACTAAGGGCCTAGAGGCCTTCAGCTGATGCATCAGCCTGTACTCTACCCATTGACTATGGGTACCTAGTGACTCTGGTAGAATTGTCCAAAGCATAGCCCTAATAGCTCAAACTGCGGTCCCTACTGCAGGTCAGGACCACAGCCTGTCTATCCCCGCAAGTCCTCTAGGGAAAATCCTATCTGCCTTTTTACCCAAACAAAAACACTAAAGTGGGACCTCTACCCAACCCTGGACACCTGCAACCACACATCTGTGGAAGAAACATGTTAAAACACAGTTAACTTCTTACAACAGTACTTTAATTACTACAAACTAAAGCAAAACTGAACTCCAATGAGTCCCAATCCACTTCTTGTCTTGTCTTTGTTGCTTCTCCAGGAGTACCTGCAAGACAAAAAGAAAAACATCCTCCTTAATCTGCAATTATATTCCTGTCTAACTAAGACACAAATAAACCAACAAGCCCCATCCATCTGACACTGGAGAATCCCAAAAAAGCAATTTTTTTTTTTTTAGAAAAGATAGAAAATAGAAACAGTATATACAGCATATTTACAACACACATTTAGCAGTTCTTTGGGAATGGAAGGCCCTACAAAGTCCCAACTTGTGACTAGGTACAGGCCCAAAGGCAAGTCCAATAAAGAGTCTTTCCTGGGCTGGAGCCTGGTGAAGCAACGTTCTGCAGGCAAATGTCCCGTAGGGGAGAGTCTTTGAGGACAGTTGCAATGAATGTCTGCTGATGTAGAATGTGTACTGCAAATGTCAGAAAAATTGAAAAAGTCTAGACTCACCAGTCTCTTGTAGAATGAAACGATACTACACCTGGTCCTCAGCCAAAGACTCTCCCTGGCAGCATTCTTCCAATACAGCTGGGCGGACATCTTCCAGGAAATGACAGGAGGGTACACCTGGAAACTGCTGGGTCTATGTCATCTGTGGAGATGGAACCTTGGAACAGGAACAAAAAGGAAAACAGCTTGTCTGAAGTCATCCGATACCCAGGCGATGAATCAGGATACAGCTGGGCTGGCATCCTCTCTGGATCTGAAGTCATCTGGTGGGCCAGTAGATGGATTCTGGAAGGCCAGTACACTGTAGAACTGATGAATGGGGGTACCTGAGTCCTGGATGTCCAGACTGGCAGAACAACATATGTATGGCAATGGCTGGAATGGCAGCACTGGCTACCACTGCTCTACTCTCTATTTGGTAGGCATGGGCACATTTGCAGGAAGGTCTCTGCATTGTGGCTAACAGCACAACAGGTCAGGTGCTTGAATTATTACCCCATATGGGCACTCATAATCCACACTGTGAAAGGTTTCACGTCCCTCTCCATCCACAATTCGAACAGTGTCCATAAACAGTATCCTGCCTCTTTTCCACTGGCTGTATTTTTCTTGAAACATTCTGTTCTTGACATGCTTGTTTTCCCCAGGATGCACACATTTCATTGCTTCTTCTCAAATCCAGGATTTCCCACTTTTTTCAGTCTCCACCCAGACTCTCTGAGGAAAGTTAGGAAAGGACATCCTGTAGATTTAATTCGCTCTCCTATGAACCAGCCTTTCCTCTTTACTAGCTTTGGTCAACTTGAGACCTCTGGCCTGGCTTAGGGTGGTTGGTCCTGGTTCTGCCAGCTACACATTCTTAATGACACAAAAAATGGATCCCTAACTCCTTCTTGCACAGCCAGGGCAGTGGAATCACTACACTCTTCCATGCATTCCTCTAAGCCAGGAACTGGAGTCTGTGAACCCACGCCTTCTTCATCAGGCCACATAAGTTCCCCCTCCTCATCTTCACTGAGAATCTGTGCCCAGGAGTGAGCAGTCATCCTCACTCCTGAGACTGTCCCCTCTTTGCTGGGTGTGGAGGTTGAAACCTCCCATTCAAAGGCCTTCCTTGTCTCATCTTCACCTATGAGACTTGGGCTAGGCCCCTGTCTCCATGGGTTGGCTGATGCTCCCTCTCCACTGTGTCTTAGTGGCTCAGAGGTGGCGTCATCAGTTGTCTGTGCTGCCTGTACATCTGTACCCTCCAGCTTTTTGCCACACTCCTCTGGGGGGGCCTTCTCCAACAGGCTCCGCCTGGTGCTGTGTACTGCCAACTGCAGATTCTTGAACTTTTGTCCATGTGGGAGCCAAATGAATCTTGGGTGCTTTGGTCAAACCATATTTTTCTAGGCACCCAGAACAGTGAGGTACCATGAAGACGTCCCTTCCAGCATTTAAGCACATCACACATATTCGTGCTGGATATCCAGGAATCGCCACATGAGGAGGCAGTTGTCCCCCATAGCAGCATCTTTCAATGTCCCTTAACTTCTTTACTTCTACTGCAATCACAGCCTGGGCATAATCCAGGTAATGGGCTGGTCCTGAGGCCATGACTGCAGAGAAGAAACAAACAACGCTCACTGTTATTTCAAGTCCCACATCATTGAAAACTTTTTTTCTCTTTGAAAATATATCCTCTGCTGCTGTGTTTACATTACTACCCCACCCTGTAATGGCGGTGGCAGCACTCCTATGCATCAACATTCTTTAATTGGGTCAAGCCACTGCGCATCCGATTTACACACACTACTGATAACTTTGCTCAAACTACACAAACTTGCACTGTTCTTTCTGCTAGCACATTTATATGATTTACCATGGACTTTTCACTTGCTGAAGACATTGCTCTAGCTTACAGTCCCTTAAAGCCTCAGTATTTCATAGCACATGATTGCCTGTATTTCTTGCTGCATATCTCATACAACTCCCAGTCTCTCACATGGCACTGAAAATTATACTGACGCTGAACCTAATTATGCTCACAGTCTGTTGCTTAGAACTCTTGCTTTTAGCTGGTTAAACTTAACACAGTCCTCATTTGCAAAGTGATTACACTACTATACACAGATTCAGCTGACTTTTGGCAAAATCACTTAGTTTGAGCTGTTTCATTTGGCTGGTACTCACTATTATGAGCAGCTGTTTGCTGCGATGGAAAATGGACTGCAGCCAGTCTTGGAGGCCTCTGGAAGGAAGTGGGTTGGCAGTCCTGCTGATTGTCCCTCGGAACATCACATTCACAGTCCAGATGATTGAGATGCTGGTTGAGCCCGAATTTGAAAAGAAAAGTCAGTTTTTTAAACTTTTACAGTGCTTTCAGTCACCACAATGCTTCTCCTGGTAAATCAGTTCACATACTCCACTCACTCTCCCTCTGGAATGCTGTGCAGTTGCTCTAGAGCTGGGTCAGGGGTTGGACTGATTGCAGTCTCACCAATCACTCGACGCCATGCAAATGAGCCTCTTTCCTCTTGTGCTCTTCTCCTCATGGCGATCGTCAAGCAGGCAAAACTTAAACTGCAAAACCACTTTTTTTTTTTCTTCAATGACTCCTCGGCAGGAGCCCATTTCAACCATTTATCATGGTATTAAACACAGCAAGTTTCTCAGTCCACACAGAAAGCATTTCCAACATCTAGGGCACAATTTTCCTTTTGCTACCCACAGTTTTCCACACTTTTCTTTGTCACAACACTTATAAAAAGCTGGCAAGCGCTGTAATTTGATGCAGGACAAGGGCATATACTCTCAGGCTTTACTGCTCCTTGGTAAACAGTTGGCATTTTAATAGCAGCACATGGATAATAGCATGCAGCGACACATTAGTTAAACGTTCCTTCAGTTGTTTTGGGCTACCCACTGCCAGATAGCCAAAACGCTAGCCACCATCCAAGCAATCTTTCTTGTTCCTTCTCCCAAATTTCAAC
Source organism: Neoceratodus forsteri (assembly GCA_016271365.2). NCBI lineage: Eukaryota > Metazoa > Chordata > Ceratodontiformes > Ceratodontidae > Neoceratodus > Neoceratodus forsteri. The sequence continues at coordinate 1,374,161,269 of CM028130.1, read as the reverse complement.
AGTATCCCAGCGGTGCCTTCAAGATGTAACCCCCAGTCAGCACTAAACTGAGTGGGCTACTACCCCTGCCTGTATGGCTAGTAAACAAGTTGAGGGGCCTGGGTCCTATGATGCGATGCCTCCATTTTTATAAGTTGAACATTTGGGGAGAAAGGTGTCACTCGGCATGGTGACTAGGTTTGACTACTCTGCACAGGGGTACCCAAAGTAATCCAGAGACTAGAAGCAATAAAATAATGTCCAATACCAGGAGATGGAATTCTAAAGTGTGGCTTTATTCAACAACACTGAATGAAAAGCATAGATGGACCCCTAAGCGGCTACACTCCTTGTAATGCAGATAAGGTGATGACACAGACACATATCCAAACTTGAATCCTAAGCTTCCATATGTCATGGACTCTTTAACTAGTGGCTCACTACCACCCTCTACTCCATCCCAATGTCTGGGCACCCTCTTCAGGAACTGGCTAATATCTGATAGAAAGATGACTTGTGTCTCAAAGTGAATCTGTAGAGGTGAGCCCTGTTACGTCAGATGGGGGGTCTCCCACCTTTTGTTCCATAGACCCATACCTGGCCATTCCTTTGTTTACACGCACACATCCTTGGCTACTGTAGTGCAGACTATACATGGCTTTGTAATGCAGTAGTTGTCTTTCTCTGAAGACCCCCCACATACAACAGTCATTACATCTCACTGTTCCATAAGCTCTGGTCTTGGCATCCTGACTGACCCACAGCCCCAGAGACTTATTTACTCACTGTTTTGGTGAATGACACTAGCCTTTTATCAAAGCTTCATCACCCTCATTGTTGCAGATGTCCTCTGAATGAATCTCATTCCACAAAAATTGTAGTGCCCCAGCACTCTTCATCAGGCAGCTTCTTCCTTTTCCCAGGCCAGGGGTTTGCCTCTGGGAGTTGGTTCCTTGTGCCTCCCTTATGGTGGAAGCACACACCATAAGGTAGCTCTGTGTCAGAGCTAAGGGCAGGGGGGCCTGCCCCTGCAGGGCACCCCCTCCCTCCACTACACTGCAGGAGCTACATCCTCTTCTCTCTTGAGCCTACTTCAGACTGACTTTGAAATTCCCCAACATTCTATCTAACTCCCAACTGCAACATTCCATTGTGGCTTATGTTGCTGCAGAATTCTAAATGATGTCATAGCCCCAGCTCAGCAGAGACTGAAAACAGAGTAAGACATAGTTAAATCCATTTAACTGGAGTTTCACTAGCTACCTGTCCCTGCTTGCCACTAGATCTAATTAGGGTTCTAGTAACCCCGGTTAACAGTGCGGTTACATATGCTATAGTTCAGCATGTAGCTAAATGTAGGGATACCAAGATAAAACATGAAATTAAGTTTACAGAATTTGAAAAAGTAACAGTGAGACCAAGAAGTGCTGATTTAAAATGAAAGACAGGGCAAAGAGAAAGTTTTTGGATATTTGTGCTGAGGTTCAGAGAAGATATGGGACTAAATGACAATATAGACGTAGCAGCCTTCCTGTGAACTGGTAGGTTATGTTAGTTAGGGTTTTATTAGAAATAATGTATGTCTATATATGGAAATTGAGCTGTGTTTGTACATGACTATACATTTTTTATATAAATGACCATTAAACAGTGTCACAGAACTAGTTTTTAGTACATTTAATATATTTCTTCTTTTTGAAGTAGTGCGCTAATATTTGCATTGATCAAAATAGCTAAAGTAGCATTGACAAATATATAAAATCTTTTTTAGATGCTGGAGTAATGAAATGATGGATGTAAAAGAGATTCTGGCTAAATGGGACATCTATTTCATTAAGATAATTCAAATGTGGGGTAGTAATTATAAAATGACTGGGTTCCTTTGGACATCATTGGAACCTAGCTGCTAAATAAGCAATTGATAATTGGAGACTCTCTGCATTTTGTGATGGCAGATAATTGTTGATTAGATAAGTAAACAGTGGTTGAGTACTAATCTAGAGATGTGCTTGATTCATTATACTGCTATGTATACAATTAAATGCAGGAATGCAGTTTTTTAATCATTCACTTAAATGTTTTTCATTTAATTTTGTTTCACCTGCATGTGTATGAGCACTATTTAAACTTTGCAATGCTGTTGCTATTCATCTCTGATGAAGCTTGGTATTTAACCAAGCGAAACGTAAGATGTGAATTTGCCTTATGGCATATTGCCTTGAGAGCCCGTATTTTTGCACTGTTGTACTTTTATGAATAAATTTCACTTCAAAATGTATGGCCTGGACTGGGTGCTGATTTGGTTAAAATTCTTGAAGGCATCATTAAAGAGCCTGTAGACTGACAGATAGATAGGCATGGACAGTATACAACATGGCTTTGTAAAAACAAAAGATCATGCCTGACAGACCTATTATGGTTTTAGGAAACAGTAAGTAAAAGACAAAATAAAATTCCTTACAACATCATCTTTATTGATTTCAGTAAAGCTTTTGACAGGGTACCTCATGATGACATAACTATTAAACTTGAACAGAGAAATGTACAAAAAGAATATATAAATTGGATAAAGAACTGGTTGGACAGAAGAAGCTAGAGGGTGGCTATTAATGGATACCTTTCTGGTGAATTGGGAGTCATGAGTAGAGTGCCCCAGTGTTGGGCCCATATATCTTCCAGGTTTTTATTGCTGATATTTCAGAAAAAATATGTAACAATAACATCAAGTTTGCTGATAACCTGAAAATAGGAGGTGTCTGTAGTACAAGGGAAAATATTCTGTCAATACAAAGAAATCTAGATAACAACACTGAGTGGACAAACAAGATGTGGCATGACTCTTAACCTGGTAAATATAAGATTGTGTACCTGGGACAAAAAAAAAAAATAATAAGCAGCAATATCATCTGGATGGGTACATACTATTAGTAACAACACTATAAAAGATTTAGGAGTACTGATAGCAGATGACTTAAACTTTTCTAAACAGACCAACGCAATTATACATAGGGCAAATAGGGTACTATGGACCATAAGAAAGAATATTACATCAAGAGACACTAGGGTCCTTCTACCATTGTACCAAGCCTATGTAAGGCTTGTAATCAATTATGGTTCCCATCTATGGTCCCATTACAAAAAACAAAACATACTACAATTAGAAAGAATTCAGAGGACATTTACAAATAAATCACAGGTCTAGAGGATAAGGACTATAACACCCGACTTGAACTTCTAAACCTTATGTCGCTGAAAAAAGATGGCAAAGGGAGATTTTTTGCTGCTGTGGCATATAGTAAATGACCTCTTTCTTTTTCTGGAAATGAGTTTTGCTTTTAAACAAGTTGCAATTGAAACTAGAGGGCACCCTTTGCAAATACACATGTTTAAGTACAACACAAATAACAAAAGGTTCTTTTTCTCGCAAAGAGTAATAAGAATGTGCAACAAACTACCATTGTACATAATTATTAGTGAAACTAAGCATAAATTCAAAAAAGACTGGATGAATGGATTCTTACTGGACAGAGTCCACATTATTAGCAGTTAAGAGTAGGGAACGACAATGGGCATCTTGCCTCCAGTTTCCCTATTAACCACAGTCTGAACCTTAGAAGTAAACAACATCTGGCCATAGTCAACAGGGCTGCAACTGAGGAATTTCTGGCAAAAATACTGTAAATTTGTTTTTTAATATTTTACACCAACTTTTTAACATAGCCTTGTTGCAACCCTGCCTCATGAAGACGGGCAGAGAAAATGTTCAGCTCCTGGCTTAAAGGTGATTTTGTGCCAAGACTGCGAAATCAACCTTTGGGACACTAAAACACATTTTGGACAGGAGATGAAAAATGACAGCTGTCACATTCATGAGGTGCTGTAAAAAATGGCTATGTTGAAAATTTGGGGTAAAAATATTTAATATTACCAAACGTACAAGCCTATGTTCGCAAAATTCAATGTAGGCTCACAATTTTGTTGTTTTTTAATATTTGTACACCAAAGTTTCAACATAGCCTTCTTATGACCACACCTCATAAACAAGGGCAGAGAAAATTGATAACTCCTGCCTAAATGGCAATTTCACACAGGGACTACAAAATCACCTTTTGGGATAAAAAAACAAACATTTTGGCAAGTATTTCAAAAATTCTGTCTGTCACATTCATGAGGTGCTGCAAAAATATGGCTATGCTGTAAATATGGGGTAAAGACATTAACAATTACCAAGGTTATGAGGCTGCATTCACAAAATTCAACATAGGCTCATAACTTTGTTGTTTTATAATGTTCGTACACTGAGGCCAGGTTATTCAGAGTGAGGGGGATGCATGGCGCATCTAGTTGCACTGCCCAAAGAAATGGGACAGAGCAAATAAATGCTACAATATATTCAAACAGGATGCACAATCCCACCGGATTGCACATCCTGTACAAATTTAGCAACCTGTGTGGTCAGCACAAATGGGGCAACCGACAAATTGTCAGTGCATCCTGGGGGTGGGCTGTATACTGGGAATGGGAATGCATGGCACATTCCCAGATGCGCTGGTCCCAAATTCCCGATATTCAGCTGGCATATGCAAATGGAACCATCAGCTATGAAAGGTACAAATGGGCCATTTGCATGCCCATTACAGCCCCATTTTCATGCAGTTTGCTTGGCTTTGACTGCAAGTTGTGCTGGGTCCTCCTGCAACACTCCCCAGCCCTGGTCCCAGATACCCATGTCTGGGTGGCTGCACTTAACCCTGCCCAGTGCCCAGCAGGTGACAGACATAAAGGCCCCCCATTACCATATTGTAGGTTCTCTGCACCCTGTGCCATACCCTGTGCCAATGTATACCTAAACTCCTCCATTTCCACAAAGTATATCCCCCTTCCTGTCCCATACCCCATCCAACAGGATACGTGTATCACCTCAGGATCGCAGTGTAGGTCCCCCCCTCCCCATCCAAGCCCATGTCCCACTGAATACATAGATGACCACCCTTCCAGAGTGACAGCCCCCAACCCATCCCAGAGCCCCGAATCCCAACCAGGAATGTATCACCAGCAGCCCTGTTACAACACCCTCCAATGTAGTAGATGATCCAGCTGTCCATTTTCCGTAGTGTAGTGGCCCCCATCCCCCTACCCTGGTATGCTTGACTCCCTCCCTGCACCATCCAGCACCTCCCATACCAGTAACTGTACAACCCTCTGCTCACCTCCACAGCCAGCCACCAACTGAACAGTCCAAGTACTGCACTGTATGGAAGATGCACTCCACTATTGAGCATGACTTCTGTACAGTGCCGTACATGGACTGTTCAGTTGGTTGCAGGCCTTGGAGGTGATTGGAGGGCTATGCCAGTCGCCAGCACAGATGATGCCGTGGGGGTGTGGGGAGTTGGTCAAGCATATCAGGGTGGGGAGTTGGGGGGCTACAACACAATGGAAACCTTTGGGAGGATTCAGATTGTACAGAGCTTGTGGGTCAGCTACAGGGGGTCCCCATTCAACAGGATATATGGGGTGAGATGCTGTACCAACCAGGGTTTGGGGTACTGGGTCCCTACACTTTTGAAAATGGGTTTGGGGCAGCATTTACTACACAGATTGGGATCAGGTGGGGGGGTACCATCACTATGGATATTTGTGTTTAGGGGATGCTATTGTTATGAATGGGGATCAGGTGGGAGGGGGTACTATCAGTATGGATTTGTGTGTTTTGGGTTGCCATGTATGCAACCAGGGTTTGGTCAGGGTGGGGGGGTGCCAACACTTTGGAAACGGGAGGTTGTGCTGTCATTCCTGGGCATTAGGGAACAGGCATGGAGGGCTGCCACTGGATTACCATGGATGGAAGGCTGCCATGCTGCTTTCTGCAGTACTGCAGCCTAACTGTGGGTGGCCAGCCAAGTTAGGCATGCTTTTTCCATGCCAAACTTTGTGCTGCTCATTTCCAACACATAGGCAGCTCATCTTCTCTGAATATTCCACTGTGCAGGATATTCATGGGCATGCCCCCTCCACCTGTGCTGCATACATTATGTTTGCACCATCATCCATCTTGATTTGGGCTGCCCATCTCCCTCCTATGAATATGGGAGTTTGGAGCAACTTTTGAGATGGGCGGCACATCTCAGTTTTTTTCAGAGAAGCACCACCCATCTCTTTTGAATATGTAGGCCCAAATTTTCAGCATACCCTTCTTATGAAACCCACCTCATGAACAGGGCAGAGAACATTTTCAACTCCTTCCCTAAAGGTGGTTTTGTGCACGGAGCACAAAATCACCTTTCAAGACAGACTTGCCTAATGATAGTGACATTGTTCATGAGGTGGGGTTCCAAAGAAGACTTGTTGAAAATTTGAGCCACAAATATGCAAACATGCCCATGTTATGCCTTTAAGTTCAAACCCCCATTGAAATACATTAAATGACATACCTATTTCTTCAGTTTACAGTCAGGCTTTGAAGAGCGAAGGCATGTCTGTGGGCCAGAGAGGATTACAGCATTGGATCCCCAATGGGGAAGTAGAGCTTGGGGTGGGGTGTGGGGTGGTAGGTGCTGAGTTGGAGGGTCGGTGGGGGTCAGAAACAGTGCAAAAGACATTGATGCATGGTTTTCTTGTTACAGGTTACAACAAAATAGAAAAACTGGATCAAGATGCTGATCATGACAAAATCCTCGTATTTGTGTTTGGGCTGGCAGCACTGGACTTTTCCATCACCCAGCACTGCTGTGCATGACCTCTATTTCTGCTGGAACTGCCAACTATGGATTTCTCTGCTGCCCATGAATCATTCTATCACCCTCTGCAGGATCTTTTCCAGCTTCTCTTTATCATTTTCAGATGGCTGTTAAAACAACTGCACTCAGCATTTCAGATGTAAACTGAACAGTTACTTGCACAGTGCAATGGCATGATCACTTTTTGTCACTCTGGCATAAGAACCCATGACTAATACTGTACATTCCAGCAACTTGTTTGCTTTCCTGTATGATTGGTTACTGCTTATTACTAGACCTAAATCTCTTTCATCATATAGGATTCTACACTGGTTCCATCTGTACTATAGTTCATCTGTGATTTCTTTTTGTCTACAGTATATCCATAACACTAAATGTTTTGGTGTTGATTTTAGGATGCCAGGAGCCTTCCTGACCACCCTTTACAGAAAGAAATTATATGAAATGTTCTCATGCTGTGCACATAAAACTACCCATGTGACATACATGCTACAAGCATGCTTTTTATGTTAAATTGAAACAGACTGCATGCATTTGGCATGTATACAAAAAGCAAGTAGTCACTGATGTCTACACATATAAAAGTTAAGCGACTTGCTCAGGGTCACACAGTATACAAGTGGAGGTTGGTGAGATTCAAACGCAGGTTGTCAGGTCTCCAAATTTGCAGTTCAGTACTCTAAACCACTATGCTATACTGCCTGCATACATATGGCTCACTTGTACTTCAGTACAAATCTGCAAACATGTGCACACATATGGCATGCTTATAGCCACTGGTATACTTTTTAGTTTTCTTGTCCCCCCTCATCTTAGCTGCACAGATGAACTGTAGCACACATACCACCAGAAACAGATGTGTTTTTTCCCTCACCCCATATGCACACTTATCCATAGAACTACTTAATCACTTCTGTCTGGCCTGTACTCCTACTATTTTCTGTCCATAGTTTTGAACGATTCCATGCAAACAGACTTTAAGGGGCAAACACAAAAGTAGCAATGACTCGACACCCACCCACATGGCCAGTCCCTCCCAACGTACACACATACTGTAGTGGGTGCAGCCATGCTGTTACAGACAATCCACCAAGTACAGGTGTAAGTTGAGAGTCTGTTACCTGAGTACAAGGAAGCCAGAGGCAGGAATCTTTAAGATATGATGTCCATGGGACAGAGTGTTGGGGTGTGCCCCTTTGAAATGAATGGAGTTATTTTTTATTGTGCATAAGAGGTGTGGGAAAAACCACAGGCACTCCCCTCGGCTGCAAGATAGGACTAGCAGCAGTGTTGACAGCAGTGCAGGCAGCCTTCACTGGCCTTGATCAGTGTGGTGTGGCTGCAGCCAAGCAAGAAGCAAGGAACACAGGTTGGGTGGTTTCGGTGAGTGAGTTGACTTGGATGCTGGAATCAACCGTCCCAGATCCCCACCATGGTCCCCAACCAAGTCAACTCACTCACCAAAACCACCCAACCTATGACTATTGTGCTCTTGCTTAGCTGGAGCTCCACCATGTCGTGTGTGACAGTGCCACCTCTAATAGGTGTAGAGAATGGACAACACAATCCAGACACAGTTGAGTCAGGAGCACACCTGCAGCATGAGCATACTCAGACCAAGAGAGCACTTATTGAGCAAAAGATTAAATCCAAATTTAATGCCTTTGTTGCCATACCATAAGAACAACCTAGGCACAAATGCATTGGAGAGGGGAACTGCCCCTCGCTGCCATGCCTAAATGGCACCACTGCTTTATGGTAGGAATTCATTCTCAGTTGCTAATATCTGTGCAAGTAAATACAATGGTTTCCACTGTGTTCTGAAGTACTGTATCTCCATATTTCAGGATGTGTCCTGATCATTGTGATGGTTAGTGTCCCTAATTGTCCTTCATTTTGCATACCTATGTCCCTCATTTCAGTGACAAAAAGTGAGGTATAGTGCATGCTTCCAAGGCCAACACAAAGAGTGCTAAGCATGGCCATAGTGTACATGCTCCATGCAGAATGACAAAGGGAAAGTAAGTGAGCTGTAACAGTCAAGGAGAAACACATATGTAGCACTAAATATGTATAAGAGAATTTGCATAGCCTAAAACAAAAAGGTTAGGCTTCACAACACAGAGGACCCTCTTTGCACATCTGGAATGGGGGGGGTATTGGCTGACTATATCTTAGGCATTTAATGTAGTAAGCAAACAAAACTTTTCAAATGAATGGCAATTTAATGACAAAAATCAAAAGCCATTAAATAATTTGCAAAAGCATTTAATGGTAAGAATTAATGAGTTTGCCTAATTTTAATGGGAAATCAATGAAATGTAATTGTAATGGCTCTAACTGCTAGCAGTAGTATGAGAAATAGAAATTGATGTGTTTTTGAAGATGAGATGTGCACCAGCTTAGCTGCTGCATGCATGGCAAGCATGTAGTATGTGAACCTGATGTGATTTTTAAATGATGTTCACACCAGCTTAGCTGCTGCACTCATGTCAACCATGCAGCATGTGAATCATATGTGATTTTTAGAAGATGTTCACATCAGCTTACCTGCTGCACACATGTCAAGCTTGCAGCATGCAAACCTTAAGTGCTTTTTAGATCTGGTTCGCTTAGGTTCAATTTGTGTATGTGAACCGCATGCAAACATTGCACAATTAATCATGTGGCATGCATTGTGCAAGTACACAGCACACTTATATTTCTGTAAGGGACTGCATGAGCTTGTTTACAACTCTCTTCTTGATACTTATCCTCTCTGTTGTGTCCACCCTATACACAGTTGTGTGTCATCTGCTGAAAGACTCACTTTGCTGTTTAGAAAGACTTTCCTTGTATCAATGAACATATTGAACAGAACAGGTCTCAGCACGAACCCTGGTGGGATGCCACAGGTAATGTAACTTTCTTGTTGTTCGAGAATTTGCCACTTTGAATCTTTGAGTCATGTCAGACAGCCAGTTTCTGATCCAGCTTGCCAGTTTCACCCCTAGCCCCAATTATCCCACTTTCTGGACAAGTCACCTAGGTTCACTATGTTTACTAGTGAGTTTGTAACTAGTAAGTGACTTCTCAGACACCCCATAGAAAAAAATTAAGTATTAGTTAAGAGTTACCATGGCTAGAACAACAAGTTATGCCTCTAAGTTCAAAACCCCATTGAAATACATTGAACGGCATATCTGTTTCTTCAGTTTGCGGTCCGGCTTTGAAGAGTGAGGATGTGTCTGCTGTTCAGAGAGGATTACAGCATTGGAACCCCAATGAGTAAGTAAGGGCTTGGGAAAGAGTGTGCATATTGAGTGCTGATTGGGAGGGTCGGGTAGGGGGGTCAGAAACAGCTTAAAAGACATAGATGCATAGTTTTCTTGTTACAAGTTACAACAATATAGAAAAATAGGACAGAGATGACAATCACGACATTGGGGGATTGGACACACCCAGTGTCACTGCTATGTTTTGTGGGGGTGCTGAGAGTGAGGGTCCGTTAGGGGTCAAAACAAAAAAAATAATAATAATAATGACGAGAGAGCTGCACCACGTGTGGATATTGGAGGGTGGGGACGGATTCCTGCACTGTGGGATTGGGCTCCCCCATGACCACTGTTACATTTTTGGGGGTGGGGTGGCGGCTGCTGAGAGGGAGGGGCCAGGTGGGGAAAGTATAAAAAATATGGTGGAAAAAAGCACAACCACGCATGCGCAATAGTGGAGGGATTTCATGATCAGAACACGGTGGATTGGGCACCCCAGTGTCACTCTTATGTTACTTGGTGGGGGGTGGGAGTGGGTGCTAAGAGGGAGGGTCAGGTGGGGGTATATACATTTTTGCAGTTATGGACCTCCGAAAGTTAAAAAAAGTAGTTTTCTGGGCTACATACTTGAGAACAGGAAAGCAAGGGAATGGATAGTGAAAATAAGGAAGATGGCAGAGGGATACCGTGCAGAAGGGGACCAATAAAAAGCAGACATCCTAAACAGGCACTTCTGCTCAGTCTTTAAAGGAGGCAGCATAATGCATAGATTTAGGGCTCTGAGCTGCAAACCTGGAGACCTGGGTTTGAATCCCACAGCCCCCACTTGCATACTGTGTGACCCTGAGAAAGTCACTTAACTTCCTTTTGTTCCCAGGCCGCACCTGCAAACAAGCTTCAGCTTAGTGTGCTTTTCCTGGTTAAATAATTTCCCCCTACAGTGGAGGGAGGATGGACCACCAGGCAGTAGCATGAACGAGGGGGGGGGCAGGCAGACTCAAGTTCACTGTTGGAGGAAAGAGTCCTGAAGAGACTTGCATCTCTGAAGGTGGACAAGGCTATTTGGACTGGATGGGATAAATCCAAAGGCTCTAAAAGAACTCAAGGAGTTGCTGGCTGCCTACCGATCTGGAATGTGGTGTGGTTCTGGAGAACTGGAGGAGACCAGACTTGGTTCTTCTACATAAGAATAGCAGCAGGGAAGAGGCTAGCAACTATAGACCATGATCCTTACCTCAGTGGCGAGGAAATTAATGGAAACACTGTTAAATAAAAGGTTGGAAGAGTATCTTGAATCAAATGGGCTGCAGGACCAAAGGCATCATGGATTCATGGGGGGGGGGAGGTCATGTTAGATGAACCTGATTGATTTCTTTGGCTGGGTGACTGTGGAAATAGGTGAGGGGAGGGCAGTGGATGTGGCCTCTCTGGACTTTAGTAAGGCCACTGTGCCACACAGAAGACAGAATAAAAAACTGAACAGCTTAAGGGTGGGATCCAAAGTGGTGAACTCAATATGAAATTAGTTAATGAATAGGAGACAGAGAAAGGTGGATAATGACACTCACTCTAAGAATAGAATAGTGACCAGAGGGGTGCCACAGGGCTCAGTACTGAGACCAGTCCTCTTTAATGTCTTCATAAGTGACATTGAAGATGAACTGGAAAGGGGTTATGACTTTTTGCAAATTATACCAAAATCTGTAATAGAGTTGACAATCAGGAGGGGGTGGAAAGAAGGCATAGGGTTCTTGTGGAACTTGAGGAGTGGTCAAAAACACGGCAGTGGAGTTCAGTACCAAAAAGTGCAAAATTATGCACCTAGGGCATAGTAACTCAGGAAATGAGTTTAAGATGGGGGAGTTGCTGTGAGTCACTAAGCAGGAAAGTGAATTGGGGTTATCATATCTGATGTCCGCAAAGGGGCAGGACAGTGTGACAAAGCAATAACTGACCAGTGCAAAACTGGATGCATTTGGAGAGGTATTTCCAGCAGGAGGAGTGAGGAGGTAATACCACTATATCACTCACTGGTGAGACCCACCTTGATTATTGTATCCAGTTCTGGAGGTTGTGCCTCAGAAAGGACATATGCAAGGTGGGCTCAGTCCAGAGGAGGTCAAATAAAATAGTGCAGGGTTGCACCAAAACCCCTATGAGAAGAGACTTGGGGATAGCAACATGTGTTCCCTGGAACAGAGAAGAGTGAGAGGAGGCAAGATAGAAAACTACAAGTACATCATGGGGGTGAAAAGGGTGCATGAGGGTCTCCTTCAAAGGAGGAAGGTTACCATGACCAGACAGCATGAGATGAAACTGGGGGGAGTTAAAGAGGGATGTAAAAAGTAGTATTTCACTGAAAAAGTGGTAGATAACTGGGATAGATAGCCAGCAGAAGTGATGAAGGTAAAAACAGTAGGGGGCTTCATGTCAGTATGGGACAGACATACAGGGATATTAGTGAATAGGAAGGGAGTGTCTCCATAGATCAGTTAGGGTATGTGGAGGCAGACTAGGTAGGGATCATCTGGACAGAATGGGTGGTCCAAGTGGTCATTTTCTGCCAACAAATTCTATGTTTCTGTGTAGTGCTCACCATGATAACAGACTGTGCTGTTGCTAACAGAGGTGTGCGGAATCCATACATTTCACCATATGAACTGATTTGCAGTGACCTGCCATTTTACAAAGTTAACTCACATGTCAAAGGTTTACTTTGTGAAGTGGGCCCACTTCGTGAAGTTGCAAATTAAGACCTTCCCTAGCAAAGTTTGCATGTCATCAGGTGAAGTTCTCAAAAAGTAAACAATGTACCATGTGACTACAGAGACTGCATGTCACATGGTTACTGAAACTACATGTACAGCATGAGGTGACTGCATTCAGTGCAGTCTTAGGTAGACAGAGAGTGGTTTAATCTGTCCCTTTGGATGTCTTTTAGTCACATGGATAAATCCCTCTCAATCGGTTCATTTATTCTCAAATTGATCACAACAGTGCGCTACAGTGCATTGTGCATTTGGTGTGTGGTAGTGCATTCTGTTTTACAGCATTATTTAAAGTAAAACTTTTTTTGTTTGAGCTAATTTTCAGAGTATCACAGCAGTGGGGGAAGGGAGATGCAGCTTGACTTAAAGGTCTGTACTCTGTACTGGAGCAGGAGAAATATCTATAGTTTAATGTTTTTCAAACTATCAGCATTTTTTTTTCTGTTCTGACACAGATCTGTTATGCTTGATGATTTATTTTTTGTCAGTAATAGTGACTTGTGTATGTTAATGTCAATGTTTCTGTCTATATATATATATTTTTTTACAACACTTGTGAATGTGCTTTGTCACATAACTGCTTAAAACTACTGTAACTTTTTAAGACTTGTGACCGCTGGGTTATAAAAGTTTTAAATATTTGTTTTTGGTTTACTGGTTCAATAAGTTTATTTTTCATTCTGTTTGTTTCAAGCAGCATTGATGAGCCCTTCAGTAAGGTGTGGCCTGCTGCTCTGACTGCAATCTATCTGCATCAGTTTAAAAATATTTTTTTCTTTGTGTGCATTGTTTCCACTTAAGTTTTATACTATCTTTAGTTATTGTTGCTTTAGTGTTGTGTTTCAGTCACTTTTATATATATGATCTGAGTGACCCAACTGTGATAATTTGAACCATGTGGCTGTGAGTTTAATTGTGAGCACATCCGTGTGATATTAAAATGAGTGGTAACAGTAGACGCTCTGTTAAAGGAAAAGATATGGAGCAGGTGGCAATGATGGCAGGATCTTCTGTGGGGTAAAAAGGTTGTACCATACCTGCTTCAGGTAAAAAACAGTGTTTGCAACAGCATGTTCAGGGTTGGCAGCTAGCAGTAGAGCAATAGTTGGCAGTGGCAGCATTAGTATTGCAAAGTTTTATTCCACTACAGCTTTGTCATCCGTGGTAGTTGGGGCCGGGGGATGCAGTGGCAGGAAGAGCACTACACAAGGTGGCAAAGTGCCGGGAGTGGTGTAGAAGGAGGAGGAGTGTGTGGGTGTTTCTGTGGCTGCTAGCATCGCCGGTGCTGACCCTGTAGTGCATGAGGCAGGAGATGCTGATGCTGATGCTGATGAGCATGTCCCGTACAAGGCGTGGAGCATGAGTTTGAGAAGTTAGATTTGCATTCAGAAATTAAACATGTGGGTGAGAAGAGTGAAGAAGAAGAAGAAGAGGATGGCACATTTGAGAAAGAGGAGACATTGCCTATGGGCAGCACAGGTGATGATGATATATATCCCCTGTGGACACCAAAAAATAAATAGGGGAAGGGTGGTGCTGATGAGGAGATTGGTCCTGTTCAGAGACCTGTGCTAAGCCAAATCCTAAATTCACCCTAATCATATACCTTCTTGTTCTCCTGGTGTTGAACTCAGCACACCCAGTGCATCAAAAAGGCAATCAGAAACTTGCAAAACACCGCACAAGCCCTAAATTCTCTAGCCACTATCATCACATCATCTTCCACGCCCCATGTAAAAGCAAGGGCCTCCAAATCAAAAGTTTGGGATTTCTATGAACTGGATCTAGAGGATAAGACAGTAGCAATATGTTACCTCTGTGAAGTATGTGCCAGCAAGGGGAGAAAAGGCATGGTCAAAAAGGCACTGTTGGGCAATACACACATACATTTTGTCATGGCACTTTGAACACTGGAGGTCAACAGATACAGGTGCAGGTGGATCCTCATCCCCCATGGCAGTTCAAAGTCTGGAAATACCCCAAGAGGGAGGGGTGAACAATGAGGCTCAAGTGGCTAAGAATGAATGTAGAGAGAAGGAGAAGGAGCACAGGGGATTTCTTAGTAGTGGGCATACCAGTATCAGCAAGTCGAGTAGTACTAGCCCAGTGAGGAAGATCTGAAAACAATTAATTGTTTTTTACAGAACACCAAATGTGCATCCACAGGTGTCAGAGATTATCCTACTACAGTCACAACAAGTCCACCTATTTAGTAGCTTCATCCCAAGAAAGAAGAAGAAGAAGAATCAGCATTTATATAGAGCTTTTCATACCCAGTATTCCAAAGCGCTTTACAAGCAATGCTAGACTGGTAGTGAAGTGACTGAATGTGTGGTGGCGGCTATATCGCACATCATCACCCACACACAGCCTGGATGATTGCATGAACCAGTTTATGGGAAGGGGAATGTTGGCCAGGACACCAGGAATGTTCCCTGCTCTTTACAAAGAGTACCCTGGCTTCTTTTACTTCCACCTGGATACCCACCATGACAACACCAGGATGGGCAGAAGGGACCTCGGTTTAACGTCTCATCCGAAGGACGGCACACCCCAACAGTACAGCACTCTCCAATACTGCACTCAGATGCCAGTGAGTTTTAGGTGCAAGTCCATCCCGGTGTGGGACAAGAACCCACCACCTTCTGGTCCAGAGGCAGATGTGCTACCAACTGAACCACGCTGACACCTAAAGCTTCAACCCGCACTGTAAATCATGTTTTAGTGACATGAAAAATAACCACCAATAATGCAGTAACATTCAAGATGAATGCAGCAACTGCTGAAATGCTCGTAATTCATCTTACACCACACTCTTTGGTTGAGGATGAGGGTTTTCAGTGGTTAATCACATGCGCCTGTCCCAAATGGCAGATTTCAACAAGGACGTATTTCTTTTTTGGGTAACATGTGACAGATTCTCTTGTATGCCACCCCAGAACTGTAAGTGACAATGTAACATGCAATAATCCATGCTTTAAAGCATTCTGCATCCCCATACATACATTTTAGCATGAATATGTGGACTTGTGATCAAACAGCTGGTAACTCCAATATGTGTTCTACAATACATTGTACACAGCTGTCTGATGTATTATTTGACTTGTGCTGGGAGTATGTGCACTACTCCAAATTACAGTGGTAGCAACACTTCTGGTATTCACCAGCATATCACTCTGGCAATGAAATATCTAGCAGGAGCACATATTACTCAGAAAATCTTGTCAGTACTCCTAACAGAAATTGATGAGTGGCTTCATCCCCATTTACTCAAGACAGGTTTTATTGTGAGCAGTAATGACTGCAAAGTTGTGATGTACATTGGTGATGGTGGGTTTTTCAGGGTGCCATGTCTGGCAAGGGGTGGCTCCTGAAGAGAAGTTCTATCTCTATACACCTAGACACAGAAATCACCCCTTGACTATTGCTGGCCCTCCTCTCCTGGGCAGATGATTAAGTTGCTAGTAAAGGGGAGAGGGGCTTATCTTCACTTTATTTCAGTAGCTAATTGCTATTTAAGTTAGGGTCTTGTGCAAGACCTACACACAGAACCTAATATTAATACTTGTTTTTCATGCAGATGAAATAAACTGGTAAAATACAGTACTCTTTTCCTCCGGCTCCTCTACCCTTGAACTCATGAACCAGCAACAACTGGACTTTAACAATACCAGGCTCTGAGTCTGTGAAAATCAATTATCCCTCAATGCTAAGAACACATTCTCAATGATGTTTGCACCAGGAAGAAGCTTGCTATGGTTTCCACCTTCTCTCCTTTCATACCCTTAATGGTGCAGTTATTGAAGATGTTTCATCTTTCAAGTACCTCAGGGTTTAGTTGGATCACCACCTTGATGTTCTGTTCACATGGACACTATCCATAAGAAGCTTCATCTCAAGGTTGGAGTGCTTTTTAGAAATAGTGAAGTATTCCACTTCATGTTTGCAGAGAAATCCTCACTAAGATGATTCTCCAGATTTTCAACTAAGGATGCTTTGTTTAAAGTGCTGCCCCAAAGTCCACATTAGCTGGACAGGACCCTCTCTTTCAATCCTTCTGTCATGTTGCCCTTGATAAACTGCTACGTAAACATCATTATACTCTCTACTCTTCCCCCTTCTTCCCCTCTCTGAATGCTAGGTGCCTCTCCTCTCTTATCTTGCTTCTCTTTTCTCTCTACCCACTTCTTCCTCTTACTCTCTTCAAAGTGTCTGCTTTCACTCCCTTGCTCTCCCTCAAGTGAAATCTACTGCCGGTCAATTTTCCTTCTTGTTCTGTTTCCCTAACTTTTGGAGTTCTCCTCTCTTCTCCTTTCCTTTCACTCTGTTTCTTCCTTTTCTGCTCTGAAATCTCTTCTCCTCCTTGAGTTCTCTATTCACTCTTGCAGTGGCTCCTGATATTGGTGTGGATTCCTTTTTATATGCCTTCCACCAACACTGACACTAGCAACATCTCCCCCTTGTTTTAGCCATTCTCCCTGTCCCTTTTGTTGCTATTAATTGTTTTATTTGTTTTGCCCATTTCACAATTCACTTTATTATAATTTTACTGTTTGACAATTTATACTTAAGTATTCTTAGATCATATACTTTAATTTATTATTTTCAATTTTTATTGCACTATTTAATACATCATGCCTGTATATGTTTTCTTCTCCTCTCTTCCCCCTTCCCAGCATGCATCTGGAAACAAGCTCTTACTAGCTCAGTATGACCGTCCTGCTAAAACTTTTGAAATAAATAAAGAATAAATAAATCCTGCTTGAGTGAGCAGCTTTGCTGATATCCTGGTCACTAGAGGTCAGAGATGCTGTAGAATTCTAAATGCTTGGCATTTAGAATATTACACTCCTGGTGTGTTTTTATTGATCAGTAAGTTTATAGAAATTCCCAGCAGTACTATATATGAGCCACTCCAGTGGCTTAGCAGCTAAGGTGCCAGACTTCTTCTTGAGGATAATGGGTTTTCATCTTTGACCCATTTTCCCTGCGTGCTGTGATCAGAACTTTAGAAGCACTGTGACAGATGTACTATCACTTGAAGTATCTTCCTTCGTTTGAATCACAGCAATGCCCAGATCAAAATCAGGATGATGCCAGGAATGTCAGCATGAAAGACTGACCCCTGCTTAGAAATGTTCCTTCTCAGGAGGAGGGAGCAGAAGGATTTAAAATAAAAGCAGACTACTAATAAGCATAAGTGCAATTCAAAGTGACTAACTTCATTATTTGTATTATTATTCACATCTGTTCCCAGTGTTTATACTATATATAGGACTATGAACATAAAGCTTAACAACTGCAAATGAGTTTAGGCGTGTTCATTGCAGCACTAGGAATCTGATTTTTCTGAAGTATTTAGAAAAAGAAAAAATAACATCATAAGTTGACAATGAACTTTTTCTTCTGTAGGACAACAGATAATGTGCATTCATGCCAGAATATGATGTTTTTACAGCACCACCAAGCATTATTGAGTTGTCACTCACACTGCTGCACTAGCAGTATTCTGCTGTGAAAATGGAAAGCTCTCAACAGCATTACAACACCACTGGCACCTGTGAAACTGTGATAGGGAAAACATTCATGGAGAAAATTAAAGGCTATAGGGATAAAAAAAGACACAGGAACCAAGGACTGGATGGAACTGCAGTATGGTCATAATATATCCCTGCATTCATGCAATAACCCCACTTATCCATAATTGACATATGCAACAAATCAAGCAATAAAATATACTGTAAACGTCTTGTTAAATTAGGGAATTAATTTTCACTGAGGCCGTATCTTTACCTGGCTGCTTGTGTAAACTATTGACCCACCTAAAACTTTCCTTTCATGGATAAGGTTCTAGAGAAGGTCATGACTGAATAGCTGCAGGAATGGGTGGAGGGAATACATTTATTCCTTTTAATCTGGTTTTAGAACATGGAATACCATGGAAACAAATTTTAATTGTACTAGGTGATCTCCTGGTTAACATGGACAGTAGGAATTTCTCCTTGCCACCATGTTACTGGAGCAAACCCAGTTTGCAACCCTAACATCTGGATCAATGATTTTCATTACATCTCCCCTCTGCTACAAGCACTAAATTTTGTGTATAGGGCTTATGGGGTTCTTCATTTCCACCCATTTTGTATGACCTACCCACATGACTGAAAATTGGGCCTTTAAATTGAACATTAAAAATGGATTTCTGAACACTGGTCCAAAAGCAGCAATGTTCTGTACTTAAAGACTAAACAATCCTACACAAGATCAGCAGCTCTAAAAGTGTCAACTCCATGTTCAAAATAATAAGGCAACTCCTCCAGATACAGTGAATTCCTATATCAAACAGGAAGATGTCTGTTTGCATTCAATGTGTGGCATATTTTGTATTCTGATTACATCTTTTGTGTTAATTTTAGTATGCAAATAAAAGATGAATACAAATCACCCAAAAACTTCATAGGTCTTCATAATGTATTCCAAGTATATTCAGTCACTTGCTTGTCTTTGTATAGACCAAACTATTTACTGTACATTATCTTTGTATTCAAATACAAATGAATACAATCAGGTTACCAGTAATGGTATTTCAATTGTATCTGAATACCAACCCAGAACCCCTAGATCTTTGTATTCATTTTGAACACTTTTGACTGGTAGAATCCCTGCATGTATGCCTGCCCCATTCCCTTTGCCATATGCCCCTTGCCTCATGTATCCTGTGCCCCATACCCATGTAGATTTTCATGCACCAGACCCCTATTGTTCTATACAGCTCCCTAGTACCACCTTTCTGTACCAAACACCTTTACTCAGAGGCCTCTGTGTCCCTTGCTATACCTCTCTACCTCACTGGATACCTGTATCTATTTGGATTTAATTATCTGATAAGTTTATCTTCCTTTTGTTAATCTATTTCTGTCCCATCTAGCTGGGTCCCCATTGGGTATAACCCCCCCAAAGCCCCGTTACTGCTGCATCTGGCAGGCTTACTGTCCAGCTCTCACCTTCCCCACAGCATCCCCCACTTTGGCAGTGGTGGCCCTGATGGCTGCAGAATAGTTCCCCAGCCAGGAGACATACCATGTCACCAGCAGTGGGGCTTGAAGATGATCAGACTTTTATCTTGCCCAGCCCCAATGTTTTTTCCCTTCCGGTTTCTCCCCAGAAGGAAAGGATATACAATGACATTCAAGATGGCTGTGTGCATGATCCCATGCACAGGATGCTGACGGCACCTGCTCCTCCTCTTCCCAACATTGCAGTCCCTGTCTGCTTTGCCACCAGCTTCCACTAGTGAAGAGACTTGTGCCATGTCCCTTCCTCCCAGTAGGAGGAGCAGTCTATTGGATACTCATTCTTTCTCTATCCAGCTGACCCTCTCATATCTAGAACTCCCAAACTAGGGTCATCTGCACTATATGCAGTAGCACTACCACTGTGCCAGTTGGCTGGCTAATACATTTATCTTTGCAAATAAAAGAGTTGTGTCATCTTGTGTTTAAGCACCCATACTGTACACATTAGTGTGCCTTAATACTATACATAACACCCGGGTTCCCTTGGGTTAGTATCACCTTGGTAAATTTAGGTTAGTGTGGGTTGCAAGGTAGGTTTTCTGGGCAGCATAGGTTTAAAAACCTGCTGTTGTCCCCTTGACAACTTCTGTCAATCAGCCTAGCATAGGATCCAAGTGGATGGAACTCTTGCAGCAGCATAAGCCACATTGGTATGTTTGCATGGAATGCAGCTGGGGGGAGTTTTCTGCCTGAGTGCAGAGTTAAAGAGTTGCCTTCTGCCTGTGAGCTGAGGAGGAGTGGGAGGCTAGCTGGGGGAGGTTACCCCCTTCCCCTGGCCCTGCCAGCCCCCAATGATAGCTAAAGTAATGCCTACATCAAGTTAGTGATGGCAGTCTGCTCCACCATTTGTGCCCTGAGGGGAGAAGACTCCAGCATGGAGTTTGTTTTAGCAACCACGAGTAACTTTGAGGATTCACTCTCCCTACCTGTGAGAGACTGTGAAAACAGAAGTGCTGACCAGTGTTGAGGAAAATCAGGATTTGCCCTGTAGCTCAAGGGAATTCCTGTAAGTTTTGAGAAGTGTATTTCCGATGATGTAGAAGGACTGTTTCAGTCACAAATGGTGCCTTTGCAGTTTCGGTCTGAATATGGGAAAAAAGATGCCTCTGCTGTACTTTGTTCAATACGGACTGACACACTTCTGTCTGGCAAAGGAGGAGAAAGTTCTGGTGGTCAGGATAAGAATTTCACTGGAACTGCTCACGCAGTTTGGGAAGACATGTACTGTCCAGTGGGAGAAACCAGTATTTTGAAACTGTCGTAATTGGGGGAACTTGGAGTGTTTACCACTGGGATGGGTAATCCTGAAGTAGTTTTGCATCCATAGCCCAGGAGAGGGATGGACAGAAAATAATATTTGTTTCCTATATTGTGTGGTCTGGGATTTGAACCTTGAAGTATAGTTTCGTACTACTGTGAATCTGTGAAAATTTTGGATTCTGTTTTGTACCTGTACTGTACCTGCAGCCCCAGTGGGCAAATGTTGTTTGCCATTTCCTTGGTATTAGAATAAAACTTACTACATGACTCAGTTTTCATTTGTGGACATCTTTCTGTGTGTGGACTGTATGCTTCTAGTGCCCCTAGTGCCATGGCCTGCCCTGGAAACTGTAACAAATACAAATGTTGCTTGCATGCCCCTTTCCTCCCAAGACTGAACAGGGAAAGTCATTGCCAGTGGAGTGAGTGGACTGTTAGCTGCAAATGCCATCTGCTAATGCCAAATGCCAAGTGTGTTACATAAGGGAAGGGGGCAGTTACATATACAAATGTTGCTTTCACTCAGTGCCTACAGCACCAGGCCCTTTCTGCCTTTTCACCACTTGTCAATTCTGTTTTTGTTTATACCTACTCAGTGTTTATCATTCACCCCCTGTGTACTTCCCCACAGTTCACTACCCTGATATCTTATAACAGATGCCTACACACTGTTATAGAATTTTTATATCTATATATATATATATGTTTTTATTATTTGGTAACCAGGTAAGGTCCACTAGGCACAAATGCCTGTTTCCAGGAGTAGAGATGTGCGAAGTGAGGAAAATTCATTCTGTGAAATAATTTGCAGATAATTTCCCAGTTCAAGGAGTGGATAAGGTGTGCGATGCCCAGCTTCGACCCACCCCAAAAAAATGCAAAATGTGCAATTCAGCAACTCCGCCGGCAGAGTTCAAACTTTGCATTTTGAGGAGTTTGGCTCTTACAGTAGTAATGCCCTCCCATAGATTGCCAATCCCTGGTGTCTAGTGGTCCCCCCCCCACCGATCACTGCCTGGCCCCAGTATGAGAAAATAACCCCCAGGCCTTGGAGTGCCAGCCACGCTGTAAAGTCTATCCCTGGTGTCTAGTGGTCCACCCCCCACAGCTGATTGCCAGCCTAATATGAAAAATTACATCCCTACTAATTGCCATCCCTGGTGCCTAGTAGTGTCCTCCCCTCCCCCACTGATCACCGGCAACATTGCAAAACAAAGAAAATCCAAGGTTCCACCCCCCCCATCGATCACTGGAAGCTGAGTCCAACCAACTTTGCAAAGAAAAAAAAATTTCTTGATGTCTAGTGGAACCCCCAACTATGTCAGGTAGTGCCCCCTCACGCTGCCCCCCACCATGACCACGAGAAGGCCACTGGCACATCCCTCCACCCACCTCCACATCTAGCAGCCTAACTGAGCTCTCAATGAATGAACTTGTACCAGCATGCACTCATTCATTGAGAGCTCAGTAGGGCTACCAGCCATGGAGGTGAGTGAGGGCTGTGCTATTGTCTCACTTGGGGTTGGGGTGGGGGGCACTACCTGATGGAGTGGGGGGTCCACTAAACACCAAGTAAATGTATTTATTTTTTTTGGAAATTTGGTCTAACTCAGCAGCCAGTGATTGGGGGACTTAGATTTTCTTCATTTGCAATGGGCTACATTTGTTGGGGAGGGGTGGAAGACTACTAGATGCCAGGGATGGCAATTGGGGTCACTTTTTCATATTGGGCTGGTGGATCGGCCAGGGGTTGGGACCACTAGACACCAAGGATATACTTTACAGTCAGGGCTGGCACCCCGAGATTGGGGAAGGAGAATTTTTATTTTCATATTAGGGCCAGGCAGTAATCAGTGAGAGGGGGCACTAGACTCTAGGGAGAGAAATCATGCTGCCAGCTATGGGTGAGAGAAGCAGCTGATTTCAAACTTCTCCTTGCTTTGGGGTTTTGTAAGTGCAATCTGCAAAGATACCTCGTGCCAATTTTGGCAAAGTTTCCACCACAGGTGGCATATTCGCAAAATGGCACGCTGAGGCGGAGATGGGGGGAATTCGCCTGTGAAGCAAAACTTCACTGCATCTCTACCTGGAAGCACTGGTGTGG
Source organism: Neoceratodus forsteri (assembly GCA_016271365.2). NCBI lineage: Eukaryota > Metazoa > Chordata > Ceratodontiformes > Ceratodontidae > Neoceratodus > Neoceratodus forsteri. The sequence goes on along the minus strand of CM028130.1, from coordinate 1,374,138,091 downwards.
TTAAGTAACTGTTCCATGTCAAAACAGCGATTGCAAAACAGTGATCGTCATTAGAGAGAGTGTACATCACTGAAAAGCAGAACGGCGATGTACATGTGTGGGAGATACCACATCCGGTAACAGAAAATAGGATGTATGCAGGAGGACTATGCCCCCCCATGCCCCCACTCATGGGGGGCTTTGCCCCCCGCATCCCCCTGATTTACTATAACCAACTCCAGGGAGGTGCATGTAGAGGAGGGAAGAAAGTCCCCCAAAAAATCCAGCAGCAGCAACAAAATGATTCCCAGCCCCCAGCCCCAAACCCAGTACCTGCTGCACCGAAACTAGCCACCGTCACCACCACACCACATGGCTAGTTCGGTGGCAGCAAAGCCCAGTACCCCACACAAACCCTCCACCATATACCTCTCCTTACAGTTGCTCTCGTAACCCTCCCTTGCTCATCCCTACCCTCGCCTTAGCATTCCATCGCTACCCTTACAGGGTAGCTCAACAGGCTAGCGCTGCAAATGCGTCGCTCTTTTGAGAGTCCCTCATTTGCAGTCATTATAATCACTGGATACCTAAGTAACCTGCTGTGAGTCACAAAGCATGCAAGCAGAGGTTGTTGTGGGAATCAAACCCAGGTCTGCTGGGTGTACCACGCTCATTCACAGCTCATTATTGTAACTGCTAGGCTATACTGCCAGGACGGCCATGTCTTTGGCATATGTGCCAGTTTTATATTATGTATTCCTCTCATCCCCCTCTAGTCCTGCTCTCTCCCATTCTACAAAGCCCAGCCTAGTTGTTCTATATCCTCCCTTCCCTCTTGCCTATTCTGTGTCCCCTCGTGGGGTTTTCAGCATCCCAAAGGGGAAAATGACCTTTACCTGCTCTCTCACTCTTCACCCTCGTGACTGTACAATCACAATTATTTTGGCTGGCCATGGCACTTCTGTCTAAGCCTCACTCAAGGAATTATTTAATCATGCACTTTACATGTAGTGCTCTTTTTTGTTTTTTTCTGAAATGAAATGTTCTGCACTGTTTCTTTGTATTGCTTAGTCTACTCTATTAGTGTATTATGATTGTCTCCTTATTACTCTGCTTTATATGCTATAATTATAAGTTGTTTGTTATGATATTGTTTTACCTCTCTCCATTCTGATGTATCATGCTGTATCTTTTCTGAATTCACTATGTAATTTGCAATGTTTACTGTACCCTCCTTTGTACACCCTCCCTCCCCTCGGACTCATCTGGAAACAAGCTATTACAGCTCACGATGTACTTCCTGGTGAAACTGTTTCAAATAAATAAATGTATTCAAATATGCCCCATTGGGACTGCCATGTCTCCTGCACATCTGTCAGTTTTATATTATGTATTCAAATGTGTCCCACAGCCTTTCTTCTCTCCCTAGTCCTGTGGCATGGAGGAGGGCTGTGGCTGCTGGGCACCCACACTTCCATCTGATGGTTGTGAGAGAAGCGCAGTCATTTAGGTAGAGCTCTGACTGGTGTAACAAATGCCTCTCCAAACATTGGTCTGGCAGAGCACAAAAGACATTCTGAATGCCAGACTCAGCCAGCCCAGCTCCTGACCTGCCATCTGCCACCTGCCGGATGCATGTCTGCAAGCACAGTTGGGGCCTGGGAGGGATCTGTGGTCAGGAAGTGGTATTATTGCACCTACAGGTGTCCAAAAGACACCCAGGTTTCTCATCTCTCAGCCCTGTGTGCCTCATATTGTAATGTGTAGGACCGACTTATCAATTGTGCATATAGCCTCATGTGAATATAAGGGCTACACTCTTCCTCCAGCTGGGGGGGGGAGGGGTAAATGGTTGCCATAACACCCAGTGCAAATACCAATCATTAGTGAGCAGGAGTTGCATACATTTCAGGCAGTCCACACCCTGATTTCCTGTGAACTAAATGATTCACCTCTGCAATTTGCGCAGAGCCTAGCTGGCCACAGTGCGGCATTCTGGAAAAGTACCTGAACCTCAGGCTCCCAGGTGGCATGTGGCATGCTGTGGGTCATCTTTATTTATGTTATTTATTTCAGATTATGATTACTACCTTTGAGCCAAGGGCTCATTTACAAAGACTCCAAGTCAGAGGAAGTACAAGACATCACATGCTCTTTACAAAACAGTACAGTTGAAGAACAGTTGACAACGGATTAACATCAGCAATTAAAAGTATAGTTACAACATAAACCTTGTATAGGAGGACTGCAAAGAGTTGTACAGGACATTACACTTGCGGCAAAGTCAATGAGAGGCAACGCTATGAGAGTGAGGTACATACTTAGGAGATAACAGGAAGTAACCCATGACAGGGGGGCTCCCAGTAGGTTAGGGGGGCAAATTAGGTGCAACCAGACATGGCTTTGTCCGGGAGTGGTGGTGAGAGGGGTAGTGGAGAAGGGGTTGGAGAGGAAAGGTTGGGGGTGGAAACGGTGGGAGAGGGGCAGAGGGGTGGGAAGTGTTTGGGGGAAGGGTGTGGAGATCAGTAGGGGTGAGGGGGAGATGGGGGAGTGGGAATGGGTGAGCATTCATCAAAGACGTAGTAGGGAGAGGTAGGCAGAGAGAAATCAGAAGGGTTAGGTAGGACTGGGGAAAATAACATTGTTGGCTGTCGTTGGCTGGTGGTAACATTGACAGTTGTTTAAATTGGCAAGATGAGATTGTAGCCCTATTTTAAATTGGTTAAGCCTTGTACAATCGACAATGGCATCAGGCAGGTCATTGTACCACTTGGGCTCACAGTAGGAGAGAGATCTCTGCGAAAGCGTAGTACGCTTAAAGGGAATGATCAGCCCTCCTTTGGCAGACTTCTTGTGTTGAAAGAGGGTTATGCATTTTCAAAGAGGGCAGATGTATTGCTAGGCATAAGCCCCAGCAAGGATTTGTTTGCTAGCAGGCAAGCCTGGTATTGAAGCCTGAGATGGAGAGGGAGCCAGCTAGTTTCCTTGTATAGGACACAGGAGTGTGTCTGCTTGTGTGCACGCAGGACCAGTCATCAGGCCTTGTTTAGAAGTGATTTGACATTCCTTAGCACTGAGTTGGAGTCAGCCCCGTATATGATGAGACCATAGTCTAATGAGGAGAGTACTGAGCAACTTGTGACAAGTTTTAGTGTGTCTGACGTCATGGAGGTTCGATGCCGGTAAAGGATACCAAGTTTTATATTAGTGGTTTTTATAAGTTGCTCAATGAGAAGGGAGAAGGTGAGTGTATCATCCAGGTGGATTTCGAGGTATTTAAATGTATTGACCTGTTTCAATATTTCTCCTTTGCAGCTAAGTACACTCAGTGGTGACCCTCTTATCTTGCTCTGTGTTGTGATGAAAAGCATGCACTTGTTTTTTTTATAATTGAGTAACAGTATGTTATGGGAGAACCAAGATTCCAGTGCACGGAAGTTATCCTGCAATTCAGAGTTGATAGCAGATACATCTTTGCCTGGGACAGAAATGACAGTAGCATCCACATAGAGTACTGTATGAGCAGGGCTGGCTGTGGGCAGGGCGTTTTTGAACAGACTGAAAAGGAGCAGGCCCAAAGATAGATCCCTGAGGTACGCCTAGGTACACCTCCCAAGGATCAGAGGTGGTACTGCCTATCCTTACACACTGTGTCCTGCGAGACAGGTAACTATTGAACCAGGCAGCAGCACTGGTTGATAGCCCAGTGGAGAGGAGACTTTGAACTTGAAGTTGATGATTAGCAGTGTCAAATGCCTTCATGAGGTCTATAAAGAATTACCCCACGCCACCCCTTTGTCCAGGGCACCATAGAGTAGGATGGTGTATTCGACTAGGTGGTGGTGGAGTGGTTTTGCCGGAAGCCATGTTATTGCAAGCAGAGAAGATTATACTTTACAAGGTACTCGATAAGTTGTTTGGAGACCACCCTTTCAAGGGCTTTGGAAAGTGGGGAAATTGGCCATGTTAGTTCTAGCCCCAGATCTGAATACAGGTGTGATGGTGTGGCACAGCTATTTAATTTAAAGGGAAACTCCTGTGAGTGAACGGGGCTCATCCTCATGTTCTGTGACCTCCATTTTGCTCCCGACCACAAAAATTTTTTTTTTTACTTACTGCCGGTAGCTTGTATTTAGTTTTGATGTCAGCAACACGCTGCTCGACATGCCGTGCAGTTTCTGAGGGTGGCACTTGCGCGCAAATGAGGCAGCGGTAGTAAATAATCGCACACATCTCTGTGAGTGCTCATGCAGTTTTATGGTTAGGGTCAAGTCAATGCACGTTCACAGCAGGAATGCGGTCTGTCAGCTGTGAACGTGTATTGAACTAATTGTAGCAGATATTTCATTTTGCACCTACAACGTCTGGAACATTATATTTAGCTGTTCAGAGTCCTACAACAAATTTAAAGAGCAGTGAATGATGTGGGCCTGTTGTGAACATGGTTACAGAGCACGAGAGGGTGCAAAACACAGGACAACCCCAATTTCTTATATTCCTTATTGCTAATGTCACTGAATATTATACAAAATGATGGTTGTGTGTGACACATGTAGTCCTATTAGAAATACTGGCCAACAGTGGTTACTGGAGGGTGGGGTGGGGAGGTTGGCATTGCAGAGGAATACCTAGATTCATGATGGATGGTGTGTCTGTGGGTTACACCGGTGAGGGTGGGGGTTGGGGTAAAATACAGGACTACACAGATTCCTTACTGAGAATTTCATTTAGGGTTACACAGAAGGAGGGTGTTGCGGGCCCAAGGAAAACATTCATTCTGGAGATAGAATGCACCTGATGGTTACTCAGCCTTTGTAGGGGTGGATAGTTTGGCACAGCAGTACACAGATTCATGAGTGATAATAGCTATGATAGTTTCAGTGCCTGTGGTGCTGGGAGAACACAGTACTACAATGATGACACAGGAAAACATTGATTTTAGAGAGGGCCATTGATGGTTGCACAGGTGTGGCGCAGAGGACTACACAGATCCATAAGTGCTAATGTCTCTGAGGGTCACACTGCATGGGGTGGTGTGCACAAGACTACACAGATCCCTGATGGATAATGGCAGTGATGGTTACACAGCATTGGTGGGATGTTTGGTGGTGACAGGACCACATAAATACCAGAGGGTGACTGAAATTGATGATTCTACAGCATGAGTTTGGTAATATAGTACTACATGTATTCCTAAATGAAAGTGACACTGAGGTTTACATAGAAACATAGATGTTGCTGGCCGATAAGGAGTGCAATGCACAGCCACTTCACCCATTTTTTATACCTTATGAATGTGCCATAGGGCTTACTCTGTCAATGGCCTATCTAGCCATACGCATCTGTATTGCTCCCTTATGCCTATCCCACACCTGTTTGAATCCCTGCACCATATTCATATCCACCACTTCCTGAGGTAGGTCATTGCATGCAACCACCACCCTTTATGTGAAAAATAACTCCCTCACATTACCCCTTAATCTGCCTCCCTCTAATCTCATGCTGTGTCCTCTTGTCCTGCTATTTGTCTTATACTGAAACATGTTATACTCTGTCACCTTATTAATGCCCTTAAGATGTCTGAGTTTTTCGATCATATCACCCCTCTCTCCCTCCTTTGGTGCAGGGTATAATGAGGTCTGTTAATCTGTTCTCATATTTTTTGTGATGCAGTCCCTGCACCATTTTTGTTACACTTCTCTGGACTGTTTCCATTTTTTTATATGTCCTTGTGCAGGTGCAGTCTCCAGTACGTACTGCATGCACTGCTCCAGATGGGGCCTAAGCAGTGTCTTGTAAAGAGGTTTTATTTCCTCTCTCTTATGATTTCTGATACCTTTACTAATACACATCAACATCTCTCTGGCCTTACCTTCTGCGTTAGTGGTCTGCTTGGATGATTTCAGGTCATCTGTGATGATGATGGCCAAGTCTCTTTTCCATTCTGATTGCCAGCAACTTCCCTGCAAACCTATAGGTAACTTCATGGTTTGTCTTCCCTATTTGCCAATATTGCACTTCTTTGCATTAAACACCAGTTGCCACTCTTCAGTTCATTTTTCCAGTTTTTTCACATCTCTTCTCGTTATGCCCATCTTAGTATTATCTTCAAACAGTGAAAACTTACCCTCCACTGCATCTGTAAGGTCAGTGTGTAGTTATGTGACCCCCCATGTTGTGTAACCCTCATTTACATTCTTATCCAGTAATCTGTGTAGTCATGTGATCATCGCCCTTCCCCATGAAGGCTGTTTTATCCTCAGTGCCATTCTCAATAATGATTCTGTGTCATCATGAGTTACCTCAGCCATGCTGTATAACCCTCAATGTCATTCTCACAGCATGCATTGGTTGAAAAAGTACAAAACACATTGTGCACGTACAATGGCACGTGTGTGTGTGTCTGTGTGTGTGTCTACATGCCTGTATGTATGTATGTGTGCTCATGTGGTTCATGTGGTTTTCTAACATTATACTAACATGCTAACATACTAAAATGCCAGCAGAGTGGGCCTAACTGTCTTTTTTGTCTGCTTATTTGGTCAGCCCCAACCAGAGAGCTGACCTTGCTGACCCCCTCACCCCCTTGCAACTCTACATTTCCATGCCAAGATATTCCCCTTGTATTTGACTTTGCCAGCACAACCCTAACCCTATACCTATCCCAACCCCTCTTGAACCCCTCCACAGTCTGTGCCTCCAATAGTCCCCTGGTCAGCACATTCCATGGTTCCACCACCATCGCAGTGAAGTAGCATTTCCTCCTTTCCCCCCGAATCTCCTCCCCCAGCTTCCACCCGTGCCCTCTAATTTCACCCCTCCTTTATTTGGAGCACCCCAACTGAGCCTCCCCTATTTATCTCCTCCATATACTAGAAGATCTCTATCATGTCCCCCCTGTCCCTCCTCTCTTCCACCATGTACATGTTGAGTACTGTGAGCTCCCCAAGCCTCTCCCCATAGGTCCTCCCCCCCCCAAGCACCACATCATTTTGGTTGACCTCCTCTGGACCCTTTCCAGGGGTGTAATGTCCCTTTCTAAGTGCGGCCTCCAGAATTGCATACAGTACTCAAGGTGTGGCCTAACCAAGCAGTTATACAGAGTGAATATAACTTCCCTCCTTCAGGAGGTAATCCCCCTAATGATGCATCCCAGCATCCTACTGGCTTTGGCTGCTGCCCTGCTACAGGTGTCAGAGTTGTTCATTTTGGCATCCACCACCACCCCCAAGTCACTCTCAGCCATTGACACTTGTAGCATACCCCCCAAGTATACACTTGGCCTGGGTTTCTGGCACCCAGGTGCCAAACCCCGCATTTCCCTACATTGAACCTCAAACTACTCTTCTTACACCACCTCTCCATAATGTTTAGTTCCCCCTGCAGGGCTACCCTTCCCTCCTTCCCATCCACCACCACTCCCAGCTTTGACTCATCCACAGAGAGACTCATTTCACTCCTTATCGCCTTCCTAATGTGTGAAACATAGGTGTTAAACAGGAGGGGCCATAAGACCGATCCCTGAGTGACACCACTGAAGACCCTCCTTGGAGATGAGACTAACCACCCCAACATGACCCTCTGGGCACGCTCTGATAGACAATTTACTATCCATATGCTCATCTACTTCCCCACCCCCATTTCCCCCAGCTTCTCCAACAAGCCCCATGAGGAATCGAGTCCCATGCCTTGCTGAAGTGAAGAAAGAGGACGTCCACCAGCCTATCCTTGTCCAGGTCACTTGTCACCCAATTGTTGAGTTCCACAAGTTTTGTCTGACATGATTTTCCCAGGATGAAGCCATGCTGTCTGTCATTCGGGTACCCCAACTTCTCCAGTCCCCCCTCAGCCTCTTCTTGATAATACCCTCCATCACCTTGCCCACCACTGATGTCAGGCTGATGGGTCTGTAGTTCCATGCCCCTTCTCTTGATCCTCTCTTGTGGATATGCACAATATGTTCCACCCTCCAGTCCTGGGGCACCCACCCCATCATCAGAGAGATGTTGAAAATCTCCATCAGGGGTTTCTCCAGGACATCTGCCAGTTCCCTCAGCACCCTGGGATATAATTCATCCAACCCTGTTGCTTTCTCCTAAGGGACCTGAGGGCTTCCCTAACTCTCTCTACCTGGATTTCCACTGCCACTTCCTCCCCCTTGGCCCCGTGTTTTGCCTTCCACCCTCTTGATGGTGATGACTCACCCCCCCAGCCCACCGGGGCTACCGATTGGTAAGGGTCTCACCCCTCCACAATCTCATTCTCTCTGCCATTGAATGATGCATCCCCACCATTATCCCTGGTAAAACCTGAGGCAAAGTACTCATTTAGTACCTTGGCCTGATCCCTCGGGTCCTGTTCCCATCCCTCCCTTGTTCTAATCCTGCTAATCTGCCCCGTAACCTTCCTTTTTACCCCAATGTATGTAAAGAACACCCTGTTTTCTCTCCTGATATCCCTGTCCATGGTCTGCATCTTCCTTGTCTTAGATGGTCTCACCCCCCTTATGACCCTTCTGGCTGCCAGGTCATATTCCCCTTGATCCCTTTCGCTCCTTGAGCTTTTAAAGGACCTATAGGCAGCCTTCTTTTCCCTCACCACCTCCTGAACCTCCTGGATCCACCAACAGGGTTTTCTGGCATTATTGCATTTGCACCCCACTCTTGCACAGCTCTTTGTAACCTCCTGCACCACCCTCCTAATGGTTTCCCACCTACTGTCAGAGTCCATGTTTGGCCTTATCCCATCCAAATGATCCCTGATGATCCTTCCCATCCTCTTGAAGTCCACCCCCGGAAGTCAATTATCACCATCGTTATGCGTCCTTCCTCCTACCCTAGGTCCAGGCGTAACCAGACAGTGGAATGATCACTACCAGCAAACGGGTCTCTCACCTCGAGGTCCCTAATCTGGTCACTGTCTGCCAAGACTACATCCAGTATATGGACCTCACTACTAGACTCACCCACCTGCTGGGTTAGGAATGAATCCTGGAAGACATCCAGCAACCTCTGCTCCCTGGCCACTGAGGACATCATAGTCCCTGAGTCCGTCCCAGGCATGTTTAGATCTCTCATCACTACCACCCTTCCCTTGCCCAATCTACAGTGACTCCTAACATTTGCCACCAGTCTGTCCTCCAGTTCCTCCACCAGTGCCTGTATACCACTCCTATTTTTACTCTCTTGATCCACTTTGTTTTCAGGTTTACCCAAATCTCCTCCACGCTCCCCCCTTCTATAGAAATGCAATTTTTGACTATCAGTGCTCCCCCCTCCCCTTCCCTCCACCCTGTCCTTTCCAAACATAGTGTAGCCCTCTAGGTTTAGGTCCCTGTCATGCCCTGGTGTGTCCCAGTTCTCAGTGACAGCTGCCACATCTACTGACCCCTTGGCTAACATCATCTTGAGCTTGGGCATCTTATTTCCCAAGGTATTGGCATTTAGCAGGACCACCTTCCATCCCTTTCCTCCCCTCCCATTCCCCCATCCCTCTGCCCTTCACTTTTTCAATGTAATGATCCCTACATTCACTTTACCTCTTTCTCGATTATACAGTTAAAGCGAGTGGTATCTATTTGCAATTTAATTCTGGTATGTGTTTCTGCTTATGTTGCTTTTGCAATCTTAATTCACAACTTGTCACAGTAGCAAACTATGTTTTTCCCTATTATAATCTATCTTGCTCTTCTTGGATGTCACATATGGCAACCTCTGTTCCCATCCTGTGTCTGAGAAACTGTAAATAGAACAATATCTGTACATTGGCCCTTCTAACACGACATAAAAAACAAAAATGAAATGAAGCACTCAGATAGGTGCAAACACACCATGTGGTACAGTAGAAACCATAGTAGATTATGGTTTGTATTGTAATACCTTAGCAATCCACTACAGATAAGAAGCAGTATGCAAGTGAAAGCAATATACAAATAGCTTGCAACATGTAGTTATCTCAAGTTGTATTTACTAAGAATTTTCCTGGCACAGGGATTTTGACTTTTTCAAGATTGTTCTATGTTGTAACTACAACAGAAGTTCATGAGTTACTAAAGATTGTACATTTAAACTCAACATATACTGTTAATTGTGCTGTAGCAATATTTCTGTAGAAGTGAACAGTTACATACTGTTACCATCCCTTCTAATCTACTGCTTTCTAAGCAACTGTGGGTGCAATGCATTGTGGATGACTGAATAATATTATCTGGCCTAGCCTTTTCTTGGTGAATACACAGTGGTAAAGATGAGCATGCAGCTTCTATAACCGAAAGCAAAAATAACAGACACTGAGATAAACAAAGCAAAATTAAAGAGAGAGGATACTTCTGTGGGTGAAAAGAAAAATAAATTGAGAGAAACAAAAAGAAATCAAAGAAACAGACTAACAATGGTAGTCAAAACAAGTATTTGAAAGATGAAAGCAGTAAACGTTATGTTGTTCTATGTCCTGCTGAGTTAGGTAGTTTAGAGGGGAAAAAAGTGAAACTAATATTCCGCAAAATAGTAGTTGTTCAATAAAGTGTTTTTCAGATTGGCTTAGTTCAGTACATTTGGAGAAAAGGTGCTTGTGCTACTAGGATTGTGTGACAGCCATCTATTGGTCTGCAAAGAAACTGGAGAAAGAAAACTAAAATGTACCATAGCACACTCCCATCATGCAGTGCAGCCCATATCTTCTAATACATAGAGAGGAAAATCAAAGCACCTAGAATAGAAAGTGAATTGCAAGTTTTTGAAAAGTTGTAAAATATGTTTTGATGTTAGAAAGCTTAAAGCTTGTAATGAAAGTTATTTTAACAAAAGTGAAATAGTAGCTACGATATTTCCAATAGGTGTGTTCCAATTGTTTTCAAGAATATGTACATCATGTTTAATAGCTCAATTTATAGTATTCTGAAAATAAATCCGTGTGATTGTACTCATTTATTCAAAAACTATTAATCACACACTCATTGCCATGTTATAACTGGATTAAGTCACTCGAAAAGATGGATCTATAGTGGAATTAATCCATGGTTGGTTGGTTGGACCCACTCGGCCTCGTGGTCCAACCCCCCCAACCATGGATTAGTACCACAGTAGACCCATGCTTTCTCGTGGCTTAATCCTTACTTGTATTATTCCCCCTACCCATAACACAGTTGTCTCTCTATCTGTCTCACACAGTTAGAAAAACATATATTGATAGTATCATCGAATAACAATTTTGCAGTCACAATGACATTTTTTTGTAGTGCATCATTTGTTTTTTTGTTTTCACATTGCTCAGGTATTTTTGAAATGGCTACTTCATCAAACCACAGCTCCACAGACAGCAGCAGCTCCAGCGATAGTGAGACTGACCAGTTTGTTATGGATGTGCTTCACAGTGCCACTAATATGGGTGGAGAAATTAGGCCTTATATGTTTGAGCCTATACGTGCCCATAATTTGTCATCCAGCAGTGATGACTCCGCATCCAGCAGTTCTGATCATAGCAGACATGATGTGTTGATTACTCATCTTGATAATCTTGATTGGCGTTCCTGTGGTAAATGTTCCATAATGCCCACTGTTCGCGAGTGTCTGTGCTGTTCCAAGGTGTTGAACGACTTGGGTGACAAGCTTGAAGGTCTCAACTGCATCACCAAGAATCAACTGCATCACCAAGAATCAACACTTTAACACGGGCTGTATAGATGACTGTGATGTACAACTATCTCTGACAAACATTTGTGCTTGCTACAGGCACCCATACCCCTTCAACCCTCCCCTAAACAGGTATGAGGCTACTATCAGGAATGATTGATTCTGTGCTGGTCTTGTTTATCCCCATGAGATACTTAAAGATCACCATCATATCTCCACTATCCATCCTCTTCTCCAGTGAATACATATTCAGATCTCCCAGACTATCCTCCTATGGTTCCCTGTCCCAAACATGGATCTTCTTTTAATGTCTTCCCTGCACCCACTACAACAATCTGATGTCCTTCTTCAACAGTGAGAGCCAAGCCTGCATGCAGTACTCCAGGTTTAGCCTGGACAATGAGCGATACAGGTGCTGGATAACCTCCCTTCTTGTGGAGGAGATCTCTGTGGCAATACAGAAAAGGACAACTGTGCTCCACTTCTTCCAGCACCTTTTAATTTGATGATCTAAATCCATATCCATGTCAATCCCCTGAGCTGGTGTACAGCACACTAAACCATCCTCAGTTTCCTATTCTTTGCATCTTGCAACTGCATCCATGCTGCATCTACCTTGCACTATTGCACTTTGTCCCCTTCCTCCCTTAAGCACTTTATACCTTCAGTTATATACAGTGCCATTCCCCCTTTCCCCATTCCCCTGATCCATATCCTTTCAAAATAACCTGAACCCGGGATCATCATATCCCACTCCTGTTCCTGTAGGGACCATGTTTCTGTAATGGCCTCACTGTCCACTACCTCCAACACCAAGACACTATGTCAGTCCTCCGCTGTATCCCTTACTCTTCTTGCATTCATTGAGACCATCCTCCAGCCTGTGTCCTCTACTTCCCCAACCCTATTCTTCACTCCCTTTATTCATCCCTGTGCTGCTTCCACACTAGCTTTCTCCATAACTATAGATGTATAGAATCACCCACTACCCCCACTACTACACTTCACAACTTCTGGTCCCATCACCACCTTCCTCCTGTTTTCACTGTACACATTTCAGTAGTACCTCCTGTTTCTGCCTATCCCTCTGCCTCTACCCTGCTGTTCCCCTATCCACTTCTTCCTTTCGCAGCATGACTCTGGACTACTGTGGCTTGACTCCACTTCTCCTCCACTCCACCAACAATCTTCAAAACCTCCACTGCCACCTGCGATGACAACACTGAAAACATATTACTTCATACTCCACCCACTGTTGACCATTGCCTCCTTCTGCCTGCCCTGAGCCTTGTCTCTACTTACTGGCCTTCTGCTAACCTCAGTCCCACCACCCTACCTATATCATCAGGGTATTTAGCCCTTCTGTTTCTCCTCTGCTTGTCCCAGGTACTCCTATGGAGATCCCTCTTGCCCCTGCCCACCCCTACCTCTACCACTGTCCAGTTCCCTCTGTTTGGTATTACTAAAAACACTTAATTGTCCACCTTCTGTTCTGTTTCTTCAGCACTGTAATGCTGTATTGTGACCTCAAGCATCTGTCTTTGAAGTGGTTCTTAGTGCTCCTCAAATTAATTGTCATTCATCTTTCAGGGGAATGTGCCTAGCAGCATATATTAATTACATCCACTGAGTGCATCACATCTTGGGACACAAGGTTAGAAGAATCATCCCATTGTCTGTTGTCACTACAATAAGGAATAAATGGCCAGATGAAAACGGTGTGTACAAGGGTTTCCATGAGGCGGATGAGGGTGATAATGAAGAATGGAGCCAATCTTTCCTTGCGGATTTCATTGTACAGTAGTCAGTGTTGAATGAACAAGTTAGTTATTTTTGAATGACAGCTGCAATTTCCATAATGCAAGCAACTCATGAAAGTCATATTATCTTAGTGTCAATAACCAACATTTGCATGAATCATTGTGCAATGCTGAATATTACAGTCTATTCCTTCTTTCAATATGTTAAATACTGCTACCAGTGAATTATGCATTGTTCATTGTGCTGAGGTAACATGTACCACATTTACATACCAACAGAGTTATTGCAATAAACTATGTTGTTCAGTCAATACAATATTGTTATGCATTTCCTTTTTTTTTTTTGTACTACCTTTGCAAATGCCACTGTATGGCCACAGTCGGCAGGGGGATAGTAAAAAGCCTTTTATTTGTTTAATTAGTATGGTGGAGTTGTATTTTTTAGAAGTGCTGTGACACATTCCAACAAATATGTATATCACTGAGTTAATGCAAGAAATGTCACTTTCAAGTCAGTCATTAAAGCCTTCATGCATCGCAACGCACCCTGGGCATGCAGTAATGGCACGATAACATTGTTTTCTGTCATGTGTTACAGAATGCATTGAGTGTTGATGTGATAAGTATCAACAAGGAAAAATTGTGAGTGCAACCCTTCATTGTTGATGATGTTATTGTGCATCAGCACAGTGCAACTGCTGCTTGGATGGCCATTTTCACTGCTGCCAGTTTGGCAGGTTATGTCACTGTAGACCAATCAATTCATTCCTCAACACAAGTTTTGCGTTCACTAACATTGTTTATGCAATGTTCATTATGGTTCAGTATTGTCAATATGTACAGCAACACAGATTGTTAACGGACACTGATAAAGGTAATAAACATGTATTAACATACAATCATGTTTCAAGTAATGATGTACAACGTATCAGGAATATGTTTGAAATGCGCAGTTGCACAATAACTTTTACAGCTCTGAAACATTAAACAAGTACTTATATGTCATTAATGTAAACACAATGGCTGTTTCATAACATCAAAAAAAAATTGGTAGATCATGCACAATGCAGGTGCATGATGGTCCAGTTCCCTATTCTTTTATGCTCATTAACATGGTGCAACAACAACATTAACGGGATAACATGGTTAATGATCAACTATAAACTTCTGTCAATATTTAATGATGAGACACTCTGTCAATCAAATAAATTGTGCAAAGCGTCATACAAAGAAGACATCACTGTTTATGGGTCAGTAATTTGTTATGTTGCCAGCGGCAGGAACAAGTTACATATCATGAGTTTTCATATCACATTGGGGTCCAGTGGCCAATACAGTATGCGAGTAGTGATAAGTAAGTAATTGGATGGCCTGGAGGTGAGCGATGGGCTGTGCCAGTCACCAGCTAACTTCCAGGATGGAGGGGGAGATGGTGATTGGCACTGCTGGGTGGGGGGGGAACACTATGCTACCAGGGTAAGAGGCTGCATGGGTGTCGGCGATCATGATGGGGTGGGGCACTGCACTACCAGTGTTTATGCTGATGGATGCAATTAAACTGGTAGTGTAGTCCCCACCCCATCATGATCGTCAACACCCATGCTGACCCTACCCTGGTAGTGTAGTGGCCCCCCCACCCAGCTGTGCCAACCACCTTTTCCCCCTCCATCCCAGAAATTAGCCAGTGACTGGCACAGCCCACCACTCACCTCCATGGCCAGCCAGTGATTTACTTATCACTGATTGTGTATTGTATTGAATGATTGATGATGCACTCCTTCATTACAGTACGTGATCACTCATGACTCAGTCGGTGGCTGGCCGTGGAGGTGAGTGGATGGTTGAGCCAGTCACCGGATCAATTTGGGGATAGTTGTGGTGGGTGGGTCAGCAATGCCTGGTTGAGGGGGGTCTGGAATGACAGTAGACTACCATGGAAAAGTACTGTAAATAATGAAATGTTTGTTGTTAATCTGCGTTGTGGCATTTGCTTGCTGCATTTCAAAACAAAGTCACGTGCACCAACAGAGAAATACTACTTAGTTTTAAACCTGGTGTAGTGTTTCTGCAGTAATCCTTCAGATGCTGGTTGCTTAATGGCAGTGATGTTATGAGGCAATGCGGGACATGTAAAACTTCCATGTTGGTCAATTCCCCACTGCAGAACAATACAGTGTCCTCAAGCAGGGTAGTAACATAGCAATACATTTTCTTTTCCTTTATTTTCTTCAACACCCACTGTTTTGTTTGCTTGGAGAAAGTAAAGCGGTGTCTTTTCTTTCCTTTGTTCTTCCCTTTCTTGATAACAGCTTGCTCCAGATTGAAATTCTCACAGTAGTCCAACATTGCAATTTCTCTCCTGGCTGATATGCCAGCATAGATGAAGTGCTGCCTCTTGGGGCAATATTTTGTGAGCAAAGAATTGAAAACTTCTAGATTGCCTGTGTGGCAGAATTTTGTTATTTTCTGTATGTCCTTCAGCAATCTGGTGTCCATGACAACACTCTTTAGTGCCTCATGTGCTGGACCACCCTTGTGAAGCCATGTTGTTTCCCTCTGCTGCTCACGAGTCGATGCATGATGGTCACACTGTCAGTACACAAGTCTGACTGTCCAGTTGTGTATGTTTGCAGTGTGTTCCAATACTGAGATCCATTTTCTCTATGTACCATTGCATTCTCCCCACAGGTAGAAGCAGACCACCAAAAGTGGTTCAAAATCGAATGGATCCACTGCAGCAGCGCTTCACAATGCTTTTGTTTATTTTTGGCTGACAACTTCTTTACGATGGATTTGGACATGTGCCACACATCAAAGTGATGCTGAATGCCATGGAAATGTGTGCTCTTTGACATCAGGCTAATAATCTGGGGATGTCGTTCCGTGGCGACTGTGACTACATTAAGCCCAGCATCTATAATTGATGTCATACTCCAGATGAAACCTTCTTTCTCCATCTCATTGGAGTTAGCAACTTCAGATACTTGTATGAGGTTGGACTCCAAGATGATGTTGCTGTCCATATCCATAATCGTATATGTACAGTACTTAGCACTCTGTCACGGCAAATCACATCTTCCATCACCTATTACTGTAAGTTCCTTCCTTGATACTGAATCCCAGTTCATCTGCTTCTGCTTCATCCAGCAGTTGTGAACAACATGGAACAAGTCAGTACGATGTATTGTGTGGTGCTGTGCCTCTGCAAAAATAGACATACTGAAGAAACAAAATAGTTGGGATTTACATGAGTATGTGTTGCCACTGTTCAGAATGTATGCACTAAGCAATACATTTCCAGCTGCCATTCCATTAAACACTGGCTGAGAATGCCATGTGAATGGGTGGTTTTGTCCACAGCAGAAATTTGCCACCAACATTGTCCCCCGGACATATGTCAAGTAGCATAAGGGGAAGCTTGCAAAACTTGCATACTATCATGCTCATTAACTGCAGCAAGGAGCTCTTGAAAACAGTGAATTTTAAGTCACCCACCATGCCATTGTCAGCGGTGAAGGACGAGCATCCCGAAAATCCCTCATCACTGTCAGTGGCATCTGAGTCTGGTATGAACAATGATGGTTCAATGCTATCATGTGTCATGGTGTCATCGGTCGTTACAGAAAAATCAAATGTCTTCGACTGTTCTTTTCAGCATTGCGGTTTTAAGAGATGTGGATGTTAACGCCAGTCCTCCAAAGTCCAACATGTCAATTTGAGTTGTTCACATACGTAGTCCACTAATACATTCAGTTTCTGCTGTTTCCACAGCTGATTCACATAATGATTTTGAGCGTGACTTGGACTTACTGTAAGTGTGGTCTTTGTTGACATTTTCAGGGGTCTTTGGAAACTGGCAAGTGAAATCTCATGTCTCTGGTGAACACTGTATAGAGATTGATGAGGTTTGCATACAGCACTGCTGTTGTTCTTGATCGTGATGAGTAGACGTATTCTGTAACAGAATTGAAGAAGTGTTCACATTTGGTGGTACCATGTCATTCAGCAATATTTTACATGTAGAAAGTAATACAGGTGCATTACCAGCATGTTGTCTTCACATGTGCAGTGGTCAAAATTCAGTTTTGCAGCCACTAAATTTCAGTTGCCAACTTTGAGCACTGCATGTACCATCCTGGTGGTGATGTGTTAATGTGTGTGACAGTGTGTTGTATTACGGTTGCTCTTAGGGGTTGCGTACAATGACTTTGTGATGTGCATACAGTCTTAGTAATGTCAGTGAAATGAACACACAGACGCAAAATGAGGTACACACACATGAACACACACACAATCCCACATACAGCGACTCAATCACACACACACACACACAATTACACACACAGTCACACACACAGATGCACAGAGACACAACCACAGAAACATGAACAGAAACACACACAGTAACACAGTCTGCCACTCACAGAACAACAACACCCTCCACAAACAAACACACATACATACACACACGGACCAACACACAGCAGTGTGCATTAAGCCTGAATGCCATTAAACAGCTGGGATTCAAACCTGGTACTAGCATATTGCTAAATATGCCAAACCTGGTTGTTTTGCAACAACAAAAATGATGACGCACACATTCATTCATATATCGTAAAACAGAAGCACTCATACAGAACCACACAAAGAGGCACACACACACACACAGATGTATACTCAAACATGTAGAAAGACACAGACATCAGCATACACACATGGGAATGCATAGTACATCACACAGGCGCACACACCAAAACACACACACATACACACACACACACACACACACATATAGTCATGACCACACAAAAACAACACCACCACACACAGACAAACACAAAGGGTACTTACCATGCAGCACTGTTTTTTTTAGTTTTAGTTTTTTTTTTTTTTGTTGACCGGGTAAGTGCATTAGACAAATCCTGCCTATTTTCAGACAAGACCTGGGGGAGGAGGATACAGATGAATGCCAGCTGACCTTGAGCCAGATTAAGCTATTGGTGGTATTTGTTTATTGAATGAGGGAAATTTGGCCAGAACGCCGGGGAAATTCCCTTACTCATCAGTAGGGGGCCATTGTTCTCCCGTTTGGTTCAGTTTTCCTCTGAGCACCGATGGAGATGGAGGTGCGGCCAGTTGTGGAGCGGGAGTCTCCACTCTGTGATTTGGTTCTGGATTCTGCTAATGTTTCTAACGTTGCTTCTACTGCTGTGCCCGTGATTACTGAGGGAGTGGAGATCTTACATACAGAAGGTTCTTCAGTGGCTCTGGATTCAGCATCAGGTGAGACTTCCCTTGCAGTTGATAAACTGCTTTTTGATGTACGTGCTACAGAGGAACAATACTGTAGGCAGAAGGAGGATTTATGTTCTGCTTGGAGACTTGATAATCCTGCTTTACTTTCTGGCTGTTCTAGTGAACTTGTACCAGTTTATGTGCCTAATGGCGGGAGTTGTCAAGATGCATCCTGTAATACGCCGGTCCTCGTAACAATGGCTGTGGCAGTTACGTCTGCTCCGGTGTGTGTTTTGGACACTATTGATCAGGGGAAGGCTACGGTATTTTCTTTTACCTCTAATGCTACCCCTGATCATGTTATTAAAAAGGCCTCTTTGACTGCTTCCTGGGCTGATACTACAGCTGCTCCACTGGGTCCCTGGTCAGTGGACAGTTCCTTGAGGGTGGCTGGTTGGGTTCAGTCCCCGACTACTCACCAGTGGATGTCTGACTTTTCTCCTATTAAAATCCCTGGTGTTTGTCTGTCTTCCCTGATTTCAACTGCTCCTGCTTTGCAACCTATACCTGTACTGGTTGCTTCTCAGATGCCTCCAGCACCTGATTTGGAGCTTCCCCAGACCTGACCCTGACCCAGAATCCTACCCTGGCCTTTCTTCCTTCAACCAACCCCCTTATGACTACTTCTGATCCTGTTCTACCTCCTGTTTCTGGTTATCCCTCCTTACAAAATATGCCCAGTGACTCAGATGATCATACTACAGGGGCCCACGATGTTGGTGGCCCGGGGAGGGGCTCAGGAGAGTCTCATGGTCATTTCAAGACCTATGCCTCATTTTTTCTCCAATGAGTCTTTCCTGCTAAGTGACATAACACCATGCATTTGGGGTATAAGGGGGGTTTGGACACTTTCCGGACAGGACTTAAGTTGATCATGTTTTATTAAAGGATTCCTTGACACTTCATGCTGTGGAGTTGTATGTGTTAATTCATGAGTCTGGGGAAAGTAATTTCACCATCAGTTTCAAGATGCAACATGGACTTGAACAGTTCTGGGTTCATTACCAGCAAGTTAAATCTCCCCCTCCCCCCCGGGTATCCCTTTGAGGTTATTCCTCTTTCTAAACCTACTCAGAAGACCATAACTGTTCTTTTTCAAGATGAGGGTGTTAGTATTGCTGACTTCCTGTTTTGGTTACGTCAAAGGTGTACTGTTTTGGGACATCCTGAATCTATTTTTGATAATGAAAATATTTGGACTGGGGGTGGAAGGTTCGGGTTTCTTTGAAGGTTGTGGATGGTGTACTGCAAAATTTGCTGAATTCCTTCTTTCTGGGGGGTGATGGGGTGTTCTGTTTTAGCCAGGATAACCTAAGACATGTTATAAAGGTGGAGCTCCAGGTCATATTAGTAGTTCTTGTGAACAGATTGAATGTGTTTTATGTGGTTCATTGGGACATGGTAGGGGCCAATGTACAAGTGAAGCATGATGTAATCTTTGTGGGGCCCTGGAGCACTATTTCCCTGATTGTACCCATGCTGCTCATAAACAACCTGGTTCTCGTGATTCAGAGGAACAGTGTTTATTGCTTGCTGTAGCCCAACGAGACCGTGAGAGACATTCTAAGGTGTCATCTTCGATGGCCCCTCCTGTTTCTGCCCCTTGCATAGCCCCTTGTTCTGTCCCTGATATGGAAGACATCCTTGGGATCCCTTCTGTGTCTCCTCCTGATGCCCTTCCTCCTTACCTCCCTGATGTTTCTGACCCGGTTCCTATTATTATTCTGAACTTGTTGACATGCCTCCCCCACTTCCCCCTCCTCCTGTCCTGTTTACTGAAGTGGGAAAGTGGGTTACTCGGCGCCATCAGGCTTGGCAGCAGCCGGCATCTAAAGTGCAAAAAATTTCTGCTACGCCCCTGTCTAATAAATTTGGGCTTTTGCAGGATTTGTCTGATCCGGACCCTGGTATTTCTTCTGATGCCCACAGTATGTTGGGTGCCTTATCCGACTCTGAGTCTAGTGAACTGGGGGATGAGGTTCAGGTTTTGGGTAAAACTAGGTGGTGTATGACACCAAAGGGGTAAATCTGACCTGCCTGGTAAACATGTTAAGAAAAAATGAGGTGTTTTTTCCTATTGCATTTTGCTATGTTTTGCTTTTCCTTTCTTACTATTAATGTTAATAGTATTCAGAATGCTTCTAAAAGGGGAATAGCCTTTTCTCATTTTCGATCTACTCTTGTAGATGTTACCTTCCTTTAAGACACCAGGTTGCATACTACTAGGGAAACTCGGCTTGCCTCTACTGAATGGTTTGCTGGGGCCTCCTACTGGTCTATGGGTCTTGAATGTTGTACGGGTGTTGTTATTTTGTTTACCATCCCTGTTCAGGTGTTAAAACTCTTAGAGTTGGTACCTGGGTGTGCCTTGTTGTTGGATATTAAGTAGGACTCTAAATATTTTCACTTGATCCACGTCTATGCCCCCCAGTCTAAAGCTGACTGGGTGGATCTGTTTGCTGTGATACATCCCTATCTTTTTTCTGCTCAGTCTGTTGTTCCTGGTGGTGATTTTCATTGTGGTTTGTCTAGTGAAGATCATTCCTGCACTACTCAGACTACTAAGATTTTTAGTGATATGCTCTTTTTTGGCTCTATGGTTCGTTTGGTGGCCCTAGTTGATGCTTCTAAATGTCAGCATAGTAAAGGTTGTCCCACCTTTCAACATGGACATTTTGCTACCCGTATTGATTTCCTTTTTGTTAGTAAACATCTGGTGAATCAGAAAGTTTCTGTGGTGTCTGCTGAGTATTCGGATCACAAGGGATTGTTGCTTGTTCTCTGTGACTCTGATAAGCGTCTAGGACCGGGCCTGTGGAAACTGAATACATCCCTCCTTACCTCTGCTGGTTTTCAGCAGCAGGCCTTACATTGTGTTGGTGGTAAGAAAACATTATTTGATTTATTTGATAATGCTTCCTTGTGGTGGGATAGTTTAAAGACTGATATGCATTCTTTGTTGTCTTTAAGTAAACATCATAGGTATTTGGATCGTGTTAGGTATCGAACCCTTCATCAGCAGTTGCAGCATGTTATGAGGTTAGCACAGTCCACTCGGCATGATTTTACTGTTCAGATTTCTGCTATACAGGCTGATATGCGGTTCTTTCATGCCAAACAACTGTCTTCTTTGGTTATGCAGCAGTCCTTTGGGATGCAGGGTAAATCAGCTTCTATCTGTCCTTTTATGAGTTGTGCTGTCCGGGTTCAGAAAAAACATTTTTCTGAGGTTTTGGATTCTACTGCAGTGGTTCATACAGCACAAAATGTTATTATGGATGTGGGTTCTTCTTATTTATGTAGTCAGTGTCTATAGTTTCGTAGTGGTGATGATTCCTTTTTTCAGCCCCTCCTCTTCCGACGTAGATCCCCAGCCACCTATCCAACTGAACCACATCTGACTACACCATCCCTGCAGCCATTTATTGAATTCCCCTATTTTTTCCTTCCTGGGTGTACTCGATCTTGATACTGGCAACACCTCAGAGAAGGAAATGGAAGGAAAAACCATGTTACTACAGAACCTAGCAAGCTCCTTGAACCTTGCCTGTACTTCATCAGACTGTTTCCTTCCAAGTCATTTGTACCCAGGTGAAATACCAGATGCGTCCTCTCATCTTGATACTTGCTCCAAGAAGGAATATGGTGCCTCATCTCAAGCGTTGTCATTCCTGGCATACACTGTACACATTATGCACTGTTTTTTGCTCCCTTTTTCCCCTCATCTGATTCCCTTGATTATCGAGTCTGCTTAGAGTGCCACTTAATGCCTTCTTCCTCCTGAGTGTCCTTTAGGTATCCAAGTTTATGTCCTAGGACTTGGCTCTCCTTGGCCTCCTTATTTCCATGTTCCAACTTGTCCAGATTTTTACCCTCACCCAGCATTTTTCCCCACTTTCTAACTTGTCCTGAGTTTTGCCCTCACTCTGCATTTTTTCCCCACCTTCCAACTTGTCCTGATTTTTGCCCTCACCCTGCATTTTTTCCCCACCACTCCCTCCCTTTGCCCTCCCACAGACCCCCCTCCTATACCCCTTCTTCCCTTGCACTGCCTCTTCTTTTCCTGTGGGCCCGCAACCCCTGCCTGTATCCCTGTTGGAGCATGTACTAACCTCCATCAACCCCACATTGGCTCTTACCCCACCTGCTCCTGATGTACTCACTATTGCTGAATGTTCTGAGCACCGTGTCCCCCTTAAGAGAATCCTCCTCCTCACCACCTGATCTGTCTGCATATCTCCCACTGCATGCACTTTACCCGGAGCATCACCCAACATCTTACTTATGCTTATTCCCTGCTGTATATACCCATGTTCTTTGATGACCTCCAAAGAGCCCATCTCCATCTCTATTGGTTTCCCTGCCAATATCTTCTTTCTGCATCTTGTCCTGTGCCTCTGCTCCTCTAGTGCCACCCCCAGTGTGTCCTCCAGTGGCCCATCCCCTTTTCAACAATTATCCCTGCACCTGAGATCTCTTTCCACATGTCTTCCAGCTGCATTGTCCCCCCGCCGATGGCTCCTTAGAGTCATTCTCCACCTCAAAGTCCTCGACTAGTATATCTAGGGGAGCAAAACTGTTTTTTTTTAGTTCTGCTCCAATGGTAATTTTTCCTACGCCGGTTTTACTCTGAGTTTCAGGCATCTGCCTTCCTTTTCCTTTGCCTTCTGTCTTCCACACCTCCTGATCCCCAGTTGTCTCCTTTCCTCCTGTCTCGAGCATCCCTGTCTCACCTCTGGGTTTACTGCTATCATGCACCACTGCTCTACTGCACCCTCTGGATCTTCTCCCATCCCCCTCCTTCCAATCCCTTGTCTTCTCAAACCTTGTATCTGATCCTTTAGTGGATCCCACCAATTCCTTCCTCTCCTTCCCCAGCTGGTAATGTCTCTGATGCTCCACCCCTTCTCCCCGTCATCTCCCCTTGTTTAACACCCACCTAAACCATGCCACTTCCTCCCTCAGCTATGTAAGCTGCTTACACATCATGCATCCTCCCATTCTCCAGACCCAATTTAGAACCATAGCCACTCCACATCTGCTGTACCCCACCACTCTGCCAAAGAACCCCCTCCTATGGATGCCCTGCTCACTGCACTGCCTTTCCATTGTATGGCAATCTGTCACCAGTTTTGGATATGCCAATACCTAATCTTATCAGACCATTTAACCGGCAGCATTGTGAAATACCTAACCTTAACAATCCACTATCCAGCAGCACAGTACAGTACCAGTCCCCACTCTATGGAATATAGCCCCAGACCATCACTCCTTGATAACAATCCTATTAGTTAATAAGCACAACCAAGTACCTAATCCTTATCAGACTACTATACTGGCAGCCAGTACAGTACCATCACCCCCACAGTAACACCCCACTATATCAATCCTATAGACTTATAAGCACAGCAAAATACCTAACCTTAACAGACTAATATAACACCTAACATTAGCAGACTAATATAACTTCCATCTTGCTTTGGCACTATGCCATAGGTGGTCTCTAAGGAGCATGCGCTCAAGCAGAGGGCCTGATAGCCAAGGGTTACTGATATCTCTGACTTTCTTAGTTTTGTAGTGGGCAAAGATGTCATAGGCTTTAGTGAAGACTGTACAGAAGTAGTCCAGGGCTTGGTTTCCGTCCTTGGCTCTGTCCAGAGGGGACCATTCAACCTCCCTTAGGTAATGTCTGGAGGTGTCCAGTTGTCCAGTTCTCAGGGATCGATTCCTGGTGGTCTTAGGCTAGCTTTTGGTGAACTTGTTTGTTCAAGTGATAGAACCAGGGAATGATCACTGATTGAGTCAAGTAAGACTGTTACCTCTGCGATGTGTTCAGGACAGGAGGAGAGTAGCCAGTCAATGAGAGAGTAGGTGCCTGTATAATAATTTTGCCTGGTAGGTTGAGTAACCAGTTGGGTTAGGTTGAGGCCTGATATTAGGTCCCTTGGTGTTGTGGCATCCTGAGACTGCCAGTTTACATTGAAATCCCCTAAGATAACTAATTTCTGGTTTAGCTTCTTTTGCTCAAAATAACTGATGAACTGTTGGAAGCCATTGGATTGTAGGCCAGGGGGCAGATACACAGTGGCGAGCACTAACACTTTGTTTTGCTATCTGATGTTGAGTTTTAGTATTAGGACTTGTACATCCTTGATACTAAAGCTACAGGGCAATATTTGCCCTTTGATGTTGTTCCTGAGATAAACCAGGCAACCAGCCCCTCTCTTAGGTGTTTGATCCTGCCAGAACATGTTAAACCCATCCAGTGCAACAGTTTCATCAGGGATCTTAGGTGAGGGCCATGTTTCTGCCAGTGAGATGACATCCGGATTAGTCTGTGTCACCCAAGCCTGGAACTGTGGCAGTTTAGAGAGAAGGCTACATATATTCAGGGAGACAATTTTAAGATGTCCCAGGCTTGGGGAGTTGTTTGTTTGGGGGTAAGGGCCAGGGTTAGGGTGCATGTTTGCAGAAAGTAGGAGCATTAACAGGATGATCTTTCTTAGGAGGCAGGACCAGGTAATATTATTGATCCTACTGAACTTTGACTCATCGCCTTTTACTGTGAGACAGGTGCAGTCCTAGAGATGGCAAATTAGCAAGTCAGCTATCTGTATTTTGTGAGGCTGAGCGGATATGTGGTGCTGGGGGCAAAGTATAATAACAGCAGGTTTCTTGGGTTCATAGGATGTCCCCCTTGTACTCTGCCACAGGGGCAGCATAGAAACTGTGATGGTAAAAGACTCAAACACAGGCTGCTGTATCACTATATCTAGGGGGACCAACATGCAGAGGGATAGGGCTAATGTAAGCACAAGTTTTGTGTGGCACAGCATACTGGCTATAATTTAGGGGGGAAGATGCTTTATCTGAGAAGTAGGGCAGTCTGAGAGGTGATGATTTGCTCTTGAGTCAGGGGAAGGAGTAGCGATGAAAGTACAGAGAGGAGGAGCTTAAGTATATTTAATAGAGGCCGGGGTCAGGGAGGGTGGGCAGGACACAAATATAGGGCTCAGAGCAATCCCCAGAGTACTCGCAAAATGTTTTTTAGGTCAGCACCTCGTCACTGTCCACTTCAGATGAAAAATTCCACTGAGATGTAGAAGGATAAAAGCCTTTTATTACAAAGATAGGCAAGCCAGCCAGCAGACCAGATACATAGTGCCCCTCCCCATAGAGCCGAACATTTTCGTGTCACAATTACACTTTTTCAAGGCTAATGGTAGTGGGGGTAATGCACCTTAAATACACTACTTAAAGGTAAAGTTTAAAGATAATGTGCTCTCCACCCTTTAAATACATACAATCGCAAATACCCCCTGACACTGAAATCTACAGGATAGATATCAAATTAAACTACCATCTAAAGTGCAGGTATTACAATAATATTTAAATCCAATACACAACAGTCCTATCATAAAATATATACATAACACATATATATATATATATATATATATACGCATATCAGTCTTCATGTAAATGTATATACATACATAAGAATACTTAAGATTACTAATTATTTAATAATATAAAAACAGAGAAAGTTGAAAAAGTAGATTAGAAAAGCCATAAAAGGCACTAAAAAGTTATATGTATTTGGCTTAGTGAGCTCTGTCCAATCCTAGGAGGAGCTGTATGGCAGAAACCAGTTGGGAGTGCGCTAAGAAGTGTGCCAACCAATCAGGTTCCCAAGATGAGGTCTCGGCTTGCCAGGTAGGCTTACCCAGTTCAGAAGCTTCTTTCAGCAGGGTGAAGATGGAGCATGGACAGCTGGTTTGCCCAGCTGTGGTCACCAGGAGGCAGAGAGCTGTTTGACTGGCCTAGGGCTCCTGGGAAGAGACAAAAAGGACGGAAGTTAGAATAACCTAGAGAGTGCTGGTCAAGGTCTAAATTGGTGGGCAGGGAGTAAAAATAAAAGACCGGAATTTAGAGGGATGGGGGGCAGTCAGCCAGAGAGAGTAAATGGCTGGGTGGGCCAGGCACCAGCAGCGAGGGATGGGGGAAAAGACAAAAGAGAAATAGGAGTCAAGCATGGGGGGAGGAGGTGGTGAGCTAGAGGAGGTGAGAGAGGATTAGCAGTAGGGTAACTCAAGTACACGCAGCTAAGAAAATACACAGTCAGGTTCAAACACATTTCCCACTCTAAGTTCGGTTTGCAACAGATGAAAATGATTACTAACAGATTCTCTCCCAAAATGCAGCTACAATACCAATAAAAACACAAATATAGGGCTCAGAGCAATCCTCAGAGTAGATTAGAAAAGCAGTAAAAGGTGCTAAAAAGCCATAGGTATTTGGCTTGGCGAGCAGTGTCCAATCCCAGGAGGGGCTGTACAGCAGCAATCAATCGGGCGTGAGCTAAAAAGTGCACCAACCAATCATGGTTTCAAGATGTGGTCCCGGCTCTCCAGGCAGGCTTACCTGGTTCAGGAGTTTCTTTCAGCAGGGGTGAGCTGTCTGGTTTGCCCAGCCATAGTCGACGGGAGGCAGGGAGCTGTTTGCCCGGCCTAGGGCTCCCAGTTCAGGAGCTTATTTCAGCGGGTTGAAGATGGATCTTCAGACATACTGTAGGTATACTGTAAGGCTTGCTCCTTTGGGGTGTCATAATGATACAAAAAAGTTTTACAGTATAACCTTAAACAATTGGTATGGTCATTGTACTATCATATTTTGCTGTAGGACATGGATTTCATGTGAGGGAATCCCAAGCACCCTAAATGTTTATGTTAGTGAGCATGCAGATATCAGAAAACTATTTCTGTTGCAATTTATTGCAATAAAAAGCATGGGAAAAGCCTGAAAACTATGCTTCGCATAGTCTTCCTGCAAAGTAAACAGACTGCAAAATTGTATGAAAAAGTGTCTAAAACTCAGTGAAGTTAGCCCTTGGTGAAGGGCCAACTTGTGGAAGCTGGCACTTTTCCAGAGAACTCCACAACATGATGCATAGCGATAGTTTTTTTAAAAAATATATAAAACTTCTTCCTCCCACCCTTGTAGCAAAATCTCTTCTTCCACACACCCCATGGTCATGGTAAAAAAATTTGAAATCCTCCTCCCCAAACACACTTAGCATCTCCAACTTACTCTACCTGCTCCCATTGTTCCAAATAATAAATGGCTGAGGTGGTGAGAGGAGGGTTTCTTCTGCCACCACCTCCTTCAGAGGCTCCATATCTTTGTTTTCCTGAATCAGTATACCCAAGGGGTGAGGAGGGTAGGAGATGGGATGTTAAGTTGTTTGGAGAAAGTTTTTTCCCCATTATTTTTGAGACTGTGGGGGGGGGGTATGGGACACTCCATGGACTGAGAGAAGGATGTATGTCTTACTTCCCAGTTTTTTTATTGGGTCTATTGGAGGAGGATAGTGGATGTTGGAGGAGAGGATTTTTAAATTTGTTCAGATTTGTTACTGGAAGGGGAGGTCTGATGTTACAAGATAGGGTGTGCATTGTAGTTGCTACTTTATTGCTGGGACCATGTGGGGGGATGTAGGAGCTGGGGGAACAGGAATTTTTTTTTTACTGGAATTGGGAGATTAAGGGGAGTCAGTTTTATACGTATTTTTATTTTTATTTTCTTAACAGCTATTTGCCCTCAGTTCCCACTTTATTTGGCAGTTGGCACTTCAGGAGGATTAAAGTCAAATGTTACCAGCAAAGAGCATGTCACCACTTTGCGAAGGGTTTTGGGGAAGTGCCAAACTTGCTGACACTTTCCCAGATCATCACAAAGGGTGAGGTTTACCACTTTGCCATCACATCTTCACCAGTGAAGCAGTACTTCACAGCATCTCTAGCAGCATATTATGGTATCATGAAAAACAGCTATCATCATACAGGAAAAACTGGGCATGGGGTCAAAACCTGGCAGACAAAATCAGTGCAGCAAACAAAACCATAAGCAAAATGCCGACTGCAAGAATAACATCAGGGAAAACACCAACTGTTACAAAATGCTGCACATACCACACAACCTAAGGGAAAAAATGTACACTTTTTCTCTTTTGGCGGGGGCCTCAACACCCAAGCCCACACCCACTGTAATTAATATAATGAACGCTGAGGGGTGTGGATCTTGGAGATGATGAGAAACTCCAGAGGGGGAAGCTTTGTTTTTAAACAAAAAAAATTTACAATACTGGGAGATGGGGACCGAACCCTGGTCCTCAGGTTTCCTCCACTCCAGGTGCTAGTGCCTTAGCCACTGCATCACAGGAGTGACTCGACCATGTACCACACCTGAATTATCTTCAGCCCTTCCTCCACTCCGCAGACAGTGACAGGGGCACCAGTAATTCACTAACACTATTATGCCCCTGTTGCGGTCAGTTCTTTCGGCATTTGTAGATCTTAGTTTATTCCACACTATTAGTGCAGTGACCTATTGACCTGGTTCAGAAAAATTGTCAGTAAAAATTTTTGTTTCTTTTAAGATACACAGTTATCTTGACCCCCAACTGCTTCTACTGACAGCTTCTTAGTAGTGACAAATATAGTATTCTGACAGAGAATTTTAGGAATTACTTGCTGGCTTCATGGTCACATGAATTAGTACAAATATAATTTATTTCTGTAACTTTTATTTCAGTGAACTAACTAAATCAGAGATTTTTGCAAACATGGTGAAATATAGTCTACTAAATTTCTTTTTATTACTGTTCAGGGGATATTTTAGCCACACATGAACTATCATATAACTGAAAGTATATGCAAATAATTACCCTACCTGCCCTTGTGGTTTGTCCCAACCTAAAATAGCAGAATAAATTAGCCAGTAAAAATTTCATTATATAGTTTTTCATTTTACTGTGTTTTATTCATGAACCGAGATGTTATTTTGACAATTATTGCTATCCTGCTTAGTATTAAAAAAGAAAACATATTTGTGTATTATTATAGTGTTTACCAACAAAAATGTGTGCCGGACATGGTACAGAGAGGTGAGGAGAGGTTTCCACTTAGCACGCTGGCAACTCCAGTTTATGCCACATATTGAGGACAACTGGAGTGGATACCAATGAAGTGGGAGTGAAGCATCTACATAGGCACACTCCTTCTCTGAATGGAGGGAATGGAACACACCTTTCCTAGAGGGGCTCCTGGTTTTTCCCCAGTGGAGACATGCTTGGCATTGTGGGTGACCACACCCTGCTGTATGCCCTCAGGAATTCACATTGTGTAGGACCTGCTAGGAACCACACAAGGGCCAATCAAATAAGGAAAAAGAGTCTATGTGGAACTCCTTAAAAGCAGAATGACTGAAAGAAAATGTGTTTTTTTTGGAATCATGGAATCAGAGTCTTCAGATTCAGAGGGTTTTTCCAGAATTCAGAATTTTGGTATTCAGGACCAAAAAGCCTAATTCCCAAAAACTCATAACAGAATTGGAATCTGATTCTGCATCATAAAACCTCCCCCACCCAGCACAGTTATAACAAGTCCAAGGCAAGTGGAAACTCATGCTCTGTTAGTGTGGAGAGTGGGGTGCTGCTGTGAGCTGGCCAGCCCCATATACTAACAATTGTCTCAGTTATACTTTAAGTGTCTGTTGCCAAGTAACAAATAATTGATTACATGCAACAAGGTAACTAACACATAGTTACATGTTTGTTGAGTGCAACTACATTGTAGTTGTGATGCAATTACGATGTCCTTACATTGTAAGTTACAGCAGCACTCAACAGAATCAGCAGGCAAACAACAACTTATGCTCAGATTTGTACATTTTATTCCATTATAATAACTGGTTAGCACTTTTTCTTAATACAGTGACCCAGTTGATATTTGTCATAATAACTGGCTGGTTAATACAGCATTCATATGCACTGTCATTGAAAATTAGCGCTCCCTCATTGGCTCTTGTCTTGTTTGTGGGCGGGCTTAAAACTTCCGTAAACAAGGTGACTCCATTTCTCACTCACTGCGAAGCTGCCACAACATGACCCCTCCATCCTTATTTTTATTATTTCATTTAACAATATCTGGTTGATCCTACCTTTCACGGATTTTAAAAAGCTGCATCAGGTTGATCCTGCTGTTCATCTGCTTTGGGTCGTTGCCAGTGCATGACCACAAATGGAAAGGAGGCTGACTTTTGTAGCGCTCCAGCAAACTGTACATGAAAATAAAACAGTGGCAACAATATCTCAAAAAGAAAGAAAAGAAAATGTCGATTCTGATGAACCCAAAAATGCTAGTGTGTGCGTGTGTCAGTCACTAAAGTCAGGCTGGCAAAGCAATTTTAAAAGATCTGATCACTTTACTCTTGCTGTAGTAAAACTTCTGACCAGTGTATCATAAAAAATTAAAGATGTGAAAGTGTGCATATGAGAATTCAATGCACACCCTTGGTGTGGGATGCTTTGATAAACCACTCGAGCTTCACCTTTGGGGTTTATGTAGCATCCCACACCTCGAATGTGCATTAAATTCTCATATCACACACTTCCCCATCATTTATTCTATATATAAATGATATTCCATTCACAAGTTCTAGTGCTACAGTCAACTGAGAGCAAGTGCTATGGTGCCTCAGCACTTTGGCAGTAAAGCTTCATTAGCCGTCCCACTCACATTACCTTAATGTTGATGAGATGGCTGAGGCCCATGGAGGGTCAGGCTGGTGAGGTGGCTGTATTGGAACAAAAAGACTGCACATCAAATGGATCGGCGGATGCTAGAAAAATGTAATATGCAAAAAATAAATGAATCCAGCACTCTAGACTCCACCATTTATTCAGTGAGGGTATTTTTTTATTTTGATAAAACTGAATAAATACTTGCAAATAGTAAGCAGAAATGAAAAAAACACACAATGTCTTGGCTGAGGCTGGATGTTTGATGGGTCTGGAGCTTTAATGCAACACATCGCATGTTTTTTTTCACATTGGAGTGCTGAATTCATTGATTTTTTTGTGAGGTGGCTGTAGCTGAGAGAGGCGTACAGCAGTTTAGCTGCCAAAAATGTGTCCTGTGGTTGTTGTAAAAATTGTAATCCACTTTTTACCTCATGTCACTAACTACTACTCCAGAAAGCAGTATTGAGATTAATAGGTCCAGTAGGATATACCCCACTCAAGCTTGTCCTCCTAGACCATAGTACACTGAGTCCTGTAACAACAAGAGATGTGGAACCCTCCCTGTCCCCCTGATTCTTCAGCTGACTGATGGAAAAATTAATAGACAATGTCAAAGCAAGCAGGTAAAGCACACATCACAAAATGCACTCTGGCATTCTGGTCCAAACCCTGTCCAATCTCCACCAGTTCTTTTGTGCCCTAATCACCTCACAGAAACCTCCAGTTCTTCCTGTGGTCTGGGTGGTGAACATCCAAAAGAACACCCCAGGGTTAGCAGCCACCACCAGATGCCTTATCCTAGTACAGGATGGGACTCAGAGTATGAGTAGGGGTATGGCGATCCCTACCAGAACTGTCAGGACTACTTACTGCAGTGTTCAGTGATATGAGGAACACAAAGAATTTTAGTTTTACACCATCACCTACTGGACACATTTTTGCAGCTAAAGTCAATGGACTCCTCTGTCACTTACAGCTGCCTGAGCCTCCAAAGACACTGGTCAGCCCCTCAGCAATAGCATAGATTAAGGTAAGCGGAGGGAGGCAAGGGTGGTGGTGGGGGCATTTTTTGTTCACCTAAGTTTCCCTGGTAGTTTACTGCGTAGTTTACTGGATGGGTGGAGGCTCTGACTCTGTATAAAACTGGAGTCGACTGCAGAACTGGAACCTGTGAATCTGTCTCCAATTCTGCTCCTATACCTTAACCAAGCAGAATAATATAGGACTCAGAATTTTCTAGGATTCAGAATTCTCAAACTGCTGGCATGATTTTGATGGAATGGAGTCCAGAGAATCTGAACAGCCTAACAGAGAAAGTAAGGATGGGGATGGTATGGTATGGTATGGTATGGTATGGTATGGTATGGTATGGTATGGTATGGTAAAATTGTATTCATATCACACCAGGAACAGGGATAAAACTCAGTTGGGCTAAAACTTATTTACAATGCTTTACATAAAAGGATTTGTTACAAAGGACAGTACGTTTAAACTTTTGAAGAACAATCAGTAAAATATGCACATATAAATGCATTTACAGTAATCAATTTATAACAACATCCACTTAGTTTGAACTTACTAGAAAGGAATTTAATTGATTCCCAACAATTTTCCAAAATTGTACAAATATTTTGGTCAAATAATCTTTAACCAGCAAAAGCCAAGAGACCAGCCACACCACCAAATGTAAATTCTTGTTTTATTTTATTCATAAAACATGTCCAGAAAAGATCCCCACTGATGAATATGCTGTATGAATAAACTACCACAAGAATATACATTCGCTGGTATGACTGGTCTCTCGACTTTTGCTGGTTGAACTTTCATCTTACTGGCCCCTGAATTATACACATTGAAAGAGAACATAGAAGGGAATCCACTGAGGACTGTTCTTGTTCAAATAATCTTTAACCCATGAGAGTAAGGCAGGGTTTCATTGGCTTTAATATGCAACCATATTTTTATTTTTCCTAGGCTAATAGTTCCACTAGTAGTTCTTAATGTGTATGAGATTGCATTCCATGCAGCAGGTCCTAAATAATAAAAAGAGTACCTGTCAGTCTCCAAGTTGTAGAAAGGAAGTACACATTCCATGTCCAATGCAGATCTTAAACAAGCTTTTTTGTTGTACATCAATATTTTCCAATATGCAATCTGGTAATTGGTCCCTAGTGCATTTATGCATAAGAGTTAATATATGATCTTGTCTGTGGTCATTTAACACCAGCAATTCCATATCAGTATATAGTTGGCAATGATGGGTCATGGGGGGGGGGTTATCAATGATGAGGCAGGCAAGTCTGTTGTAATATACATCCAGCCTTGCCAGCTTCCTCCCTGATGCCTCAGCATGTTAAATATCACCACATTCCAGCATAGGAAGGAACACTGAACTCACAACCCATCATTGGACTTATCTGGTCATACATAATTTCACACGACATAACGCCCTTAACCATCTGCCCAGATTTGCTAATTGCTCATCTATGCCCATATCCCACTTGAGTCTATCATCCAACCACATCCAAATGTATCCATACAAATGAACCTGCTGCAGCATAATACTATAATCAGCTTTAATTTTCAAGTCTTTGTTAACATTTTCTTTTTATCTCTGCTTAATAATAATGTTTAAGTTTTGGGAGAGGATTGAGTACCAACTTATATTTCTTGGTAAAAAAACTTTGATATGGTCAAAAGCACCCTGTAATTTATATTGGATCTGGCTTACAGAATTACTCACTGTATAAATGATTGCATCATCTGAATAAAAATGGTGAAAAAAAAAATAGACAGAGCATTGAAATACTAGTAATTCATGTAGATATTAAAGAGGAGGTGGTCTAAATGGATCCCTGTGGCACTTCAATAGTATTAGCTGCAAAATTAGTATTATATTTACCCATAATTAAAAATTGCTGTTGCTATTTGAAATATGAGCCAAATCAATCAATACAACCCACAGTTAGTTCCATTGAGGTCAGCCTGGACAAAAGGCTATAATGATCCAGAGTGTTGAATGCTTTCAATAAATCTTCAAAAATAGCTCTCACTGATAACTTCTTGTCCAGAGCAAGCTGAATGCCATTTATAACTTTTGTCAATGAAGAAGTTGTACTTTGGTTTGGTTCTCCCATGGCATAGAGACAACAAAGTTGGTGATGTAAACTACAGCGCCAGCAATTTGCCAACACCAGTCACTGCACTCCGACGATCTGCCATGTGGCAGTAGGAGCTAACCGCATGGTGGATGGCTTTGCCACCTGCACCCACCAGATATTTTATAACAAACTCTGGGTCATGCCTCAGCAGACTGTAGGAGGAACAGCAGAATGGCAACATCGCCCGATGGCAAAAAAATCAAAGTTGCAGCAGAAGCGGGTGACATGATTCCATCAGCAAAATCGTGGCGGCAATAATCAATTGGCACATTAACAGGCTACCCTTTGGTCTGGCCTAAACACTAATTAAATTTATTGAATTTATTTTGTGTTTAAATAAAAAAAGATTTTAGCACAAACAGACCAACTTCTCAAATATTTAGATACTTGGAGGATCAGGGATATAGGGTGATAATTTTCTAATAGGGTAGGAGATGATTAGACAGAAGAGGGCCAGGAGACAGGGATAAAAAAGGAATGACTGAATGTTTTACCAGCTATCTAATACTGCTGCTTTAACTAATATTTTTTTTAGTTTTGATTTAAATACTTCTACACATTTTTATGTATGTTCTCATTCCTATCTTGCAGCTCATTAGATCATCAAACCCTCAAACCAAATCTTTAATTTCAATTGCCCCATCCATTTTACATTCCCCTCCCACATATCCTCTCCCTGTTTTATGTTTAAATCCCAAACCTTTAATATATCCACCAGATTATTAAACCCTATCCCAATCCTCATGTACAGAACAAATTGAATTCTTACCTATTATGGAGAGGAGACCATATTGTAGGCCTGCCACCGCTGGGTACCTGGAAAACAAAATTAAAAACTTTAAGGGAAACTCAAACAATCTTTAGTAACAAACATACAGGTTTTAAATGATTTATTTGATTGATATGTGTAGAAGGCTTCTCTAATATTCGGAAAAGTAGAATATTTTGTTTTAAGTTAAAATTATTTTTTTTAAACAAAGGTCATTTACATGATTTATAATATGTTGATGTTGGTGTACAGTTCTCATGTCTTTTATGATTATAAGAGTTTCTTCTCCATTTATTTGTATGCCAGAACTGTCCCACTTGCTTTGCAGTTCTCATACCCAAAGAAATCAAGAATGCACTCTTATAACCATAAGAGACCCAGTAAATGTACATATAAACATTTAATATGAACTTCTCTGGTGGGGTTGCTCTTGGGTTATTTTTGGTTTGGCCAGCCTGTGTCCCACTATGGAGGGACATATCTGTGGGGTACTGGCCAAGACTGTGGGTCTCCTGACAGGAATAGTTTGGAGCAGCATCCCCACTAAGAGATTATAGAGCAGGAGTGTCTTATAATGGAAGTAGTGCACTGCTGAGTAATGGAAAACATTTAAATTATAAAAAAATTAACACAGAGACCAGCCTTCCACAAATCCAGCTGCACATTTCAATTGGTGACTACCCCTTCTATTTATCTAGCTGCAAAAAGTGCATTTCAACTGGTGGCTACCCCCTCCCCCCACACACAAACATTCCTGACTGTGCAAAACCCATTTTGACTGGTGAACCCCCCCTCATCCAATAACCTGGATGCACACTTTTCAGCTGGTTACCACCATCACCACTTCCTACTCACCATGCTGTCTGAAGCATATGTTGACTGTGACCCCTGCCCCTCTCCAGACACACACACACTAACCTAATTGCAAACAACACAGTTTGACAGTAGGGGGTGGAATAACTTCTGGCATGGGCAGGTTTTGTTGTCATGCTTATTCAGGTTTCAGAAATGCTGCAGCAGTTGTACATCAGTATGCTGAAACCAGATCTCTGAGTAGGTGCCTGAAATCTGGCAATTGGCATGTCAATGAATTGTAGGTGCTAGGTTTGCAGTACCGGGACCAGCATGTCAAGAAGACATGCCAGTTTCAGAAATGGCTGCAATAGCAGTTCAGAGCTGAGAGAAAGAATTACTGACTGGTAGGTCTTGCCTTTAAATATTTGATAAGAAGAGACCAATGCCTCCATCTGGTATAGCTGCCTGCTGCAGTCAGATACTTTGCTTTAGCTGCTGCGCAACTGTTTTCTTTCACCTTGCAGAGTGCTATTCAGCCCTGGTCTGTTTCCCCTGATGTGTGCTAAATTCCAGATTTGGTGAATGAGACTTTGAGAGGATAAGTCACTTTCTCAGGGTAACAGAGAGTAAGTGGCAATGGTGGACAGTGGCACCTATGTAACAGTGGAATGTCAGAGATACTGACAAACTAAAATGCTTACATACTTAGAAATGTGGAGTGGTATTATTTAAATGCATATAATTATGCATTCTTTTTATTTTTAAGTAAATTTCTGTTAGTTCTGAAAAGACTGAGTTATGGTATACAGAAGGTTCTAAAAAACTAAATCATAGAACCTACTATAGATGAATCTTTCGCTAACTAGCATAGCAGCAAGTACCATAAAGAGCAACTGATGCCCTTGAATCAGGCAACTTGTGACAAGGAGTTGCCTGCCTGAGGACCTAAATGAGGCATACTTACTGTTTAGGTTATTTAATAAATGAGTTGACAACACTTTCAAATGCCATAATAACCGGCCATAATAACTGGCCAGTTATTATGGCACAGCTACCATTCACATCCATTCAGTAAAGAAACCCTTTTTCCTTTGTGCTCTTTCAAGCCACATAAACAAATTGCCATGTGCTGCTCGTTACAAAACCTGTACTCACAGTACTAAAAGCCTTTAAACACAACATTGTCACAACATGTGTGAAGTACCATACTAGAAAATTAAAATCTAATTTACCAGAATCTGCTTTTCTTTTCAGTGTGTGTTTCAGGTTACCCACCACATTTGCAGTCACGTTTTTGGAATGAGTTCACAGCTAACCAGAAACAATTTGCAAATGCACAATGTGTAAATAATTGTGTTGATGCATTATGTCCATCATTAAGGACAATGGTGCCTATGCACTAATGGGGCATAAGATATGCAGCAAAGATGTGTACCTGCCCACGCAGCTCAGCACCTGTGGACAGGTGTGCACAGGCCGGTGTCAGGAGGTCTAAACCTCACTTTCAGGTTCTTGGCAATATTGGGAATGCAAGTAACCACAGACATGTTGCATAAGAGTAATAAAACTTGTTTATTACTACCAAAAAGGATAAAATCACAGTTACCCTAAGCAGTTTTTACCAATACGAACTGGGAGCCAGTGCTAAGTGTTCCCTATACCTCGAGGTTTCTTTGTGTCTCTTGGGATCTCCGAGGTACAAGACTAATGTATCACATTATATACCTATGATAATTACTATGGTTACTGTAAGATAGAAACATTTCTAGTTACAGTGATGAGCCCTATTGGCTAAATTAGAAGAGGCTCCACGGTCCAAGATAACATTATGCAATTTTGTAGTAGTCATCAGTTTGTGAAACAAAAGAGTTCTTATACAGAGTCTTACATAACTCAGTGTAGTAGTACAAATTACCAAAAGGTGGCAATGCCGACTTACATATCATAATTATTCCAAGGACAGAGGTGTCTTGGCATCTTACAAGTAAGAAATACACAGAAAATACATAGGAGAGTATACGTATTAGCAAGCAAAGTGTATTACAACAATATGCATACATATCCTGACATCTACTGTTGTACGGTAGATGCCCTTAGCCCTATATGTTAGTATAACATATGCTTAAGCACTAGCTGTCTATGGTGTACCTCTGAGGGTACCAATTAGGGTGCAGGGACCTTGTGTAACACTCCCCCCTTGTTGTGCAGTGAGTCGAGTTGGCATCGGTCACACCCGAAAGGAAGACAGACAGATTTTGTAAGTGACTACAAACTGGTTTAAAACGGGAGAGGTGATACGGGAGTGTACACCTACTATCCCCATGGGAAAGGGAAAAGATATAGCAACAAGTGGAAACTTACAAACACCAAATATCACCTGCATGTGGTCGCCAATTGTCAGGAGGTCTAAACCTCACTTTCAGGTTCTTGGCAATATTGGAAATGCAAGTAACCACAGACACATTGCATAAGAGTAATAAACTTGTTTACTACTACTAAAAAGGATAAAATTACAGTTCCCCTAAGCAGTTCTTACCAATACGAACCAGGAGCCAGTGCTAAGCATTCCCTATACCTCGAGGTTTCTTTGTGTCTCTTGGGTTCTCTGAGGTAGAAGACTAATGTATCACATTATATACCTATGATAATTACTATGGTTACTGTAAGATAGAAACATTTCTAGTTACAGTGATGAGCCCTATTGGCTAAATTAGAGGAGGCTCCACAGTCCAAGATAACATTATGCAATTTTGTAGTAGTCATCAGTTTGTGAAACAAAAGAGTTCTTATACAGAGTCTTACATAACTCAGTGTAGTAGTACAAATTACCAAAAGGTGGCAGTGCCGACTTACATATAATAATTATTCCAAGGACACATGTGCCTTGCCATCTTACAAGTAAGAAATACTCAGAAAATACATTGGAGAGTATATGTATTAGCAAGCAAAGTGTATTACAATATGCATACATATCCTGACATCTACTCTTGTATGGTAGATGCCCTTAGCCCTAGAACAAGGGGACACAATTTAAAGATAGAGGGGGGGTCATTCAGAGGCAATATGAGGAAGTATTATTTCACAGAGAGTGTAGTGGATGCATGGAACAGCCTTTCTGAGGAGGTTGTAGGGTCTAAAACTGTGGGAGAATTCAAGAATGCATGGGACAGACATAAGGCAATTCTTCTGGGGGGATAGGAAGAAATAGGCTTTTGGTTAACTAGGATCTGCGGCCTATCCTGTAGGTAGGGAAATGGGCAGACTAGATGGGCCAAGCGGTCCTTATCTGCCATCAAAGTCTATGTTTCTCTATGTTAGTATAACATATGCTTAAGCACTAGCTGCCTACGGTGTACCTCTGAGGGTACCAATTGGGGTGCAGGGACCTCGTGTACCACCGGTATGCACCATCGCCAGCCACCTGTTCCTGGCCCCACCCCCTTGTGTGCAGGATCGCATACAGCAGATGGGGAGGGGATAGTAGACCCAGGCGTGCAGCCAATCGGATGCCCATCCTGGGTCCCAGAGTGGATCCCCTGCTCCACGGGACCAGGGGAGTGTGGGAAGGTGCAGTCTGGGTGTGTGCATAGCACACACAGCCACCTGGGGAATGCACCAAAGGTGCCCATTTACCAGTGTTCCCTTCCCCTGTCTGAGACACATTCCTGGTCATGTATGCTAGTGCATCACCCCCGCACACAGCATAGTCCCATCCCCAGTCCCATATGCCAGTACACCCCCCCCACACACACACAGCATAGCCCTGCCCCCAGTCCCATAAGCCAGCACATCCCCTCACACACAGCATAGCCCTGTCCCTGGTCCATAAGCCAAAACACCCCCCACACACAGCATAGCAACCTCCCTGGTACAGTAAGGCAGCTCACTCCCCTCACATCTGAGTCCCCACCTTGTCCGACATGTCAGTCACCCCTCCACACACATCTGAGTCCCGGCCCTGGTCCACAAGTCATAGACCCCCAGCCAACTAGAGCCCCATCCTGGTAGACCCTGCCCAGTACTGCACAGCCTGGCCACCCCGAACCCTGATCTTGCCCCCCATCCCATCATTTGTGGTTAATGGCCTATCCTGTAGCACCAACAACACCATCCCCTGTCCCCTGTATCTGCAAGTCAGTGCCACCACAATGAACGGTGAGTGGCACATCCCTCCACACATCATCTCAGCCACCCACCTTCCAATAGGTTCCCTATTAATAGGCAGCACACTCCCAGCATCAGTTGGATGGTGAGTGGCCAATGTGCAGTGTGGAGAGGGATGTGCCATTCACCATCCATTGCAGCACCACCAACTTACACGTACTGTGGATGGCGGGGTGGTTTTGTCGGTGCTGCAGGATGGGCCACTAACCACCAATGAGGGAGCAGGGAGACTGGGATCAGGGGTTGGGAGGTTGTTGAGCTGTGGAGTACTGGGCAGAATCCACCAGTATGGGGCTCTGGATGTGGGGGGGGGTCACTGACGTCTGAACAAGGGCCAAGACTCAGATGTGTGTGTGGGGGGGCGTCTTACAGGACCGGTGGGGATTAGATGTGTGGGGGAGGAACTGTATTACTGAACCAAGGATGGGCTATGCTGTCTGTGTGGGGAGGGTGTACTGGGCACATGGTGACCAGAGACTGGGCTATGCTGTGAGTGTGGGGGGATGTACTGGCATACAGGACCAGGGATGGGGCTATACTGTGTGGGGGGAGTGTACTGGCATATGAGACTGGGCACAGGGCTATGCTTTGTTGGGTCTGTACTGGTATACAGGACTGGGGTGGGGCTCTGCTATGTGGAGGGAGGTGTACTGACATACAGGACTACGGACCGGGCTATGCTGTGTGGGGGGTGTACTGCCATATGGGACTGGGGATGGGCTATGATGTGTGGGGGAGTGCCAACTAACTTGCATGACTGGGCAAAGACTCTGTGTGTGCACAGTGCTGGCCACATAACGAAGTTGCTGCAGGGTCACCCCTGTCATATCCAATGCCCTCCTTCTCCTCCCTGTGCACAGCACTACATGCTTTTGTGAATGGCATATAGTGTGGGCACACCCCACTCTTTCCCTCAGACCACCCTGGCATGTAGCTGCCCGCATGGCCAGGGACTCGGGTGCACACCTGTCCAGAGCATATTTGGCGAATAGTGCCGGGGATCTGAGGGACTGCTGCTGTGTAGAATTCCTGCGTATGTATGCCTATGCACCTGGTTTATGTGGCGCACTGGCATGATGCATTGGGCCAAGTGAATGGTAGTGGAGTGCAAATACATAACTTGTGCATTTGTTAAATATTTGACGAATACACCCAATGTATTCAGGTATTCAACTGTATCTGAGTATTTGACTATGCTGGTATTCAACCATAATGTAGTAGATTTATGTATTTATTTATATATGTATTCATTTATTTTATTTATTTGAATTTTGATAACCGGGTGAGCCCACTGAAACAAGCATGTCCCTTTTTCAGAGGCGACCCGGGGAGTAAAGCTATTCCATAACTAGGTACATAATATAATTAGGACAAACAATGAAATAGAACGAGTACAGTCAGTGGCAGGAGAACAACACATGTAGTAGTATATTAAGCTACAGGTGTGATTCATGAGCAGGCAGACAGTATCCGCGACTTCAGTCCAGTGGCACCAGGGTGGTCTGGGAAGGTCCAAGGTTGATAGGTGTTTGATAATGTCCAAGTCTGATAAATCTTCAATAGGGCTTGGGACCACTGTAATGGATGCTGGAGACTGCTAAGATCATGCATGGTATTTTGCACAGTCAACAGAACATCATACTACCTGTGTCTTGTGTACATTATTGCCACAATATAATATATAACAGAACTAATACTAAAAAAATTGTACATAATTATATAATTATTAATATAATAGAGGGTAAAAGGAGGGAGCAGGGGAGGGGTTTAGTAGAGAGATAATTAAAATAATGTAGACATGAAAAAACACCCCAAAATAGACAAATGAGATGCTTTCTGCTCAGCATGGTACAGGGTAGTTTGTGAAAACATGTTATATTGATGCAGAGTCAAGTTTATAGGAAAACAGTTACTTTGGTGCAATCTCCTGCCAGAGCCTATTTATGCCCATGAATAGCATTTCTATGTAAAAAAAAATATTTTCTAACTGCATTTTGGTATTAAAATTTCAGTTTGCGGGGGAGGGGTGCTAAAAAGCAACTGAAGTAAACAGACGCAAACCTCCAGAGCTCCGTCCTACCACAATTTTAATAAACATTTTCTACAGTCACGTAACATTTCCTACCTTACAATTGTCTAAAGCAAGGTGTTTAGAACAATGGAGGAATATCTGGTTCCAGGAAAATCCGGTAAGCAAGTCACAAAAAACTCTAAAAAAAATAACTCCCAGCAAGAGAGCAACTATTGGACTGGGCCAGATTTCCTTGTTGGCCACTGAAATGAGCAGTCTTAGCAGTTTGGTTATGGAGCAAGTGTTGGAAGGATTAAATCCCTGTTTCACAAAATTTGAAGAAAAACTGACAGAAATATCTGCAGAGCACCTTCAAAATACTAAGCACTAGGGAGAAGTGGAGCAATGAGTATCAGATCTGGAAGACACCATGAGGCAGCTACCAGATAAAATGGCACGACTGGAGCATGAAGTTGAAGAGCTGAGAGAACTATAATCTCCACAGCTACCTTAGACTCAGGGGGATACCGCAGGGGAAGGAAGGCTCTATCATTTTGGAATTTTGTGTGGTAACCCTGCCAGAGTTGTTGGAAATGATGGTGAAAAATGGTTGGCTAAAGATCGAAAGGGCACTCAGGGCCTTGGCACCTCAACCTCCTGCAGATAAACAACCTCAGCAGATTATCTTTCACCTCCATCATTTAGGGGACCAGCAAGCTCTGGTGGCAACCTGTAGAGCAGTAAAGGATTTGTGCTATGAGGGCAGTAAACTAACACTGTATCAAGAATTTTCTGTGAGATCGAAAAAAGAGCTGCAACAATTTAACCCACTGATGAATATGTTGCAAATGAGGCATTAAGTTTTTCTTTGCCTACCCTGCGGTGGTGAAAATGAAGTTTGAAGGGGCAATACTATCGTTTCGGGAGGTGGATAAGCTCTGCAAGTTCATGGAAGAATGGAATCAGAAAAACAAGCACTGAAGAAGCAGCTCAGCTGATTTGCTTCAATGTGGAACTAGATTATTGAGCTCATCAACGAAGGCCCCGTCACTAGATGTTCCCCGCACGTGCTTCTGCCCATCTGATGCTGGATGCTTATTGCTTTTTTGTTTCTAGTGCTGAACAACTAAACTTAGTGGCCCAACTTGGTAGAAGGCTTCAGGCAATTTGTCTTCCTTTCCCCAGGACACTTTTTGCTGTCGACCTGATGGGTTGTTTTCACCCGGCTGGCTATCTGGTCTTCTGCTGCTGCAGGATCAGTTCCACCAAGTCTCATCGACAACAAAGTTTTCGATGGACATTACAGTGACACTGATTTGCTGAAGGAGATTACATCTCTTAGCAAATGTGTCAACTGACCGAGATGGTGCCCCATGCACTGGGGCACATTTCGACTGTTTAAGGGGAGCTTTACCCCCCTTGCATCCCCCATCTGGGGAACTCCACCCACCGCACTCTCCAGACTTATAAATTATCAGCTCCTGGGGGTGGA
This sequence comes from Neoceratodus forsteri, assembly GCA_016271365.2. Lineage (NCBI taxonomy): Eukaryota > Metazoa > Chordata > Ceratodontiformes > Ceratodontidae > Neoceratodus > Neoceratodus forsteri. Next base: position 1,374,094,452 of record CM028130.1, on the reverse strand, counting down.
TTTCTGGGGAGAGTGGCCAACTCAGGGAGTCTCTGTATCCATATAGCACTCCGACAACTCATTTGACACTGTGGATGTCAAATGGGTTGTGTCACTGTAATGGTTTCACTGTTGGGGTGTCACAGAAACAACAGTATACCATGGGATCGAGTGGTTCTACAGTTTGCCTGGGAACTGTTACTACTCTGCTCTGTAATCTGATTTGATGAAGCCCCCTAGACCAGCAAAGCACTGCATGGAGGCTGACTCTACTCCTAGATGCTGCTTGGTGTCTGATCTGGGTCAGGAAGATGAAAATGGCTCTCCGTCCCATGCAGGTAGGAGATGTGGGGGAGGGGAATAGGAGACTGCATTGATTAAAGGGTTCCATGGACTCTCCTCCATCCTTCTCCCTAGGTCCCCTTGAAGACAACTGGTTGCCCAAAGACTGGCTAGCCTGGAGAGGATTGGAAGTATTGGTGGAACAGGCTATTGGGATGGGGATCTTGACAGCAGATGAGCTTGGAAATTAATGAGTCAGCCAGTAAAGGAAGTGCTTAGTCGGTCTGAGCGGAGGGGATTTGAGCTCTAACTATAATTTCCCACTTGCGGCATGGGATGGCGGTTGCCAGCTGGGAGAAGTAAAATTATCGGAGATGGACAGCAGTGGAGGTTCCCTGAGTGAAATTGTAGGTCGGTGTCTTTTACTGTTTTTTGGTACTGAAAAGAGGGGACAGCACTGACATGAATATTTCCTTATAGGAACAGTGGTAACCATGGACACTAAGTCAGAATATAAGACCGCTGGGTAGCTGGGAGGGAGCTGATTGATAGATGAACAATTGGAGACCTCACTGTTACCAAGCTGGGTGGGTGGTGGGGGCTTGGGGATGGGGAGGAACCACGTGGTTTCATGAACCTGATGACAGCTTGTATGTTGCTCCCTCCCCCCCGTGTTTTTCATCTTCTTTCAATATTGATGTCTGTGTGGCAAGGTCCATAGTAATATTTGCATGAGCCTTGCTTCCGAATATGGGCAGGAGAATAAGACATACGGGCCAGTTATGGGGGATGTGTGGGCGGGGGGGCTGCTTAGAACAGCAAACTTAGAGACTCCCCAGTGAGATTATGGGGGCTTTATGGGGAGGAGTGTTGAATGCATAAGAATTGTTGGTTGAATGTAAGTATCTATAAGTCTGTAGAACATAAGGAAAGTTGGTAATATGTGGGGTGGAGGGGGGGTGCATAATATGATTGTAGGCAATAAGTGGGTTTACTTTTTACTGATTGCTGTCCCTACTTAAAGTGCACTATTTAGGACTGTATACACTCTAAACACCTACAATCTTAGATGGGGTAGGGGAGAGAGGGATGGAAGTATGGGGCATTATATAATTTTCAATGTTATGAAAGAGGGAGGGGCATTAGGGGTTATGAGTTTGTTATCTGTTAACTGTTGGATTTCTTGATTAACTGTTTGGTGTTAGTATGTATTTTATATTCTTGGGCAATCTGCAAATATACTGATTCTGTATGTTACTGTGAAGGTAATACTAGACCATGGGTGTTGTATGAAAAGTAAGAATATTAAGTACATAGATGAGGAGTAAGTCAGATAGTGTCAATATCATCTCTTGGAAAGTGAGAGGTTTTGCCTTGCCAGTTAAAAGAACCAGAATCTTAGCAGCACTGAAACGTCAGCATGTACAGGTAGCTCTGTTACAGGAAACCCACTTAACTCCTCATGAACACATGAAGCTGGTGAGAGTTTGGGTAGGGGCATGCTATACTGCCTCATACACATCCCACAAGAAGGAGGTGGTTGTTCTGTTACACAAAAATTTTCCCTTACAAGTTATTAGAATTGTTCAAGATACAGAAGGAGGGTGATACATTTTTGTGGATGGGGAACTAGACAGAGACAGGATTACATATGGAAGTATTTATGCCCTGGCAGTTTTTGATTCCCATTTTTATCAACATACATTAGATGTTCTTAATAGGGAACAATTTCTGAACCTTGTGTTTGGAGGGGATTTAAATTGTGTTATGGATTCAAGGCTCAATTACTCGAGGAGCAGGACCCAGACCGATGCAGAGATTGAGACTTGTCAGCTGGGAAGAGTTAGATATGGTGGACAACTGGCGAGCTATGAATCCCAGGGCTAGAGAATGCACATTTTACTCGAATCTTCATACATTCAGGACCAGATTGGGTTACATATCTGTTTTGAGGGGGCTTTATGACAGAGTGAAAGAGGTAAGTTACAGCCCCATCATTATTTCAGACCATGCTGTGGTTCACCTGGTATTAAGTCCGACAGAGGAGAAGCAACCAAGCCAGGGATGTAGGTTCCCTATCTACCATTTAGCCAGGGAGGATTTCCGAAAATACCTCAAAGCACAATGGGAACATTATGCTCACACGAATCAGGGTTCAGCATCATCCATGGATCTATACTGGGAGGCAGGAAAAGCTTTTATGAGAAGGGCAATAAAAAGCTATGTTTCCAAGGTTAAAAAGGAGCATAAATTAAAGATAGATAAGTTAGAACAATCCATTAAGGATTTAGAACGTAGACTGGCCAGGGAGGGAGAGTGTGAAGTCCTGAGGGAGGTAATGGTGGCCTGGGAAGACCTGAATCTACTACTGACAGAGGAGTCAAAGTCAAGGCTATTATTTGCTAGTCAATGCTTATACAGTATGAGTGGGGAAAAAAGCCTGATGCCATGCTGGCTCACTTAACAAAAGGAGGGAAGACATCTGGACATGTCACTGCTATTAAAAATAAGTATGTCAACCTCTTAATTGAACACCCTCTTATCAGACAGTATTTCAGGGAATTCTATCAGAGGCTTTATACAGCAGAATGTAGGGGTACTAAACAACAAGCTGAGAGGTTTTTGGATGGGATTACTATTCCAACCTTGTCAGATTCCCAGAGAAAGATGCTTGGGGTTCCTGTGACACTGGAAGAGATAGAGCGAGCGATCAGTAGTCTGAAGAAGGTAAGGCGGGAGGCCCTGATGGATTTATAGCAGAATTCTGCAAGGAGCTCAGGAGGGTACTTGCAGAACCTTTAAGAGAGTTGGTGAAGGAAGCTAGGGGACAGAGGGGCCAGCTCAGGGGGGTACTAGAACCTTTAAGAGAACTGGTGGAGGAAGCAAGGGGAGAGAGGGGCCTTCCCAAGTCTGTGTGAGGCTAACTTATGCCTTGTATCAGAGCCGGGGAAAGATGTACATGAATGTGTTTCCTACAGACCCATCTACCTGCTAAATTGTCATAGTAAGATGATAGCAAAAGTGATGGCCTGCCGACTGGATGGAATTCAACTGAGCATAGTGCACGCTGACCAAGCAAGGTTTGTGCAAGGCAGATCATCCTGCCATAATATGACACATCTGCTGAATGCGGTATATTGGGGCTCTTGGCATCCAGGGCAGGCATATGTACTGTCAATGGACTCCAAGAAAGCCTTTGATAGAATAGAATAGGAGTACCTGTTTGAGGTACTGAGGAGATCTGGACTGGGAGATGGTTTGTGGAACTAGTAGGCATGCTATATCAAGAACCCATGGCATGGGTATTAGTGAATGGGGTGCCATCGGGGGGGTTCCGACTTTTCCCAGGTACAGTGCAAGGGTGCTCTCTCTCCCATCTATTATTTGCCATAGCTATTGAGCCACTCACGGTTAAGATCAGGGAAAGTAGGGATATACAGGGGATTCCCAGAAAAAGAGGGGAACAGCATAAAATAACCCTATACGCCACTGATTTACTGATATTTATTACACAACCTGATTAAACTATGCTGGCTCTGCTAGAGGTTTTAGTGTCCTTCACTGCATTCTCCGGCTATAAATTCAATTTACATAAATCACAAATTCTGTTTCTCGGGGGAAACAAAGGGGAGCCAAGAAGGGATACATGGGGCCTTCATCTGGTGAGAGGATCCCTTACATATTTAGGGATACAGGTGGGAGCAAGATTGGGGAGCTTGTATCACCTTAACTATGGCCCATTGATTGACACATTCATTAAAGATATTAATAGATGGAGAGCCCTACCTATCTCGTGAATGAGATGCATAAACTTAATTTAAATGAATGTGCTCCCGAGAATTCTATATGTTATGCAGATGCTCCCAATGGCCCCACAAGAGAGGCTATTAGGAGACTGGAGAAGGGGTTCTCCACCTTTATATGGAATAGGAAGTGACTAAGGATGAGCTTAGCCAGGCTTAAGACCACATGTGAAAAAGGGGGTCTGGGGTTTCTGGATATCCAATGCTATTTGGCAATCCAACATCAATTAATCAATCAATCAACGTTTATTTATCAGTGTTCTTCCAATAGACCAGAGCGCTTTACATCTTATTACAGACTAAAATTTCATACAAACATAAAATTAAAATCATACTATAAACACATAACCTTAATGGCCCAGATATTCAAACTGTGCCAGGCTGTGGCGCAAGCTTGGGTGCAGCTCAACTTGGCTGCGCAGGGGTGTGGACTGGGCAATATTCAACGGAGCTGCACCATTGCTCAGCACCATTGAATATCACACCCTGGCCACCCGCAGTGTGCATGGTGCAGTGGCACTGCACCAGCGCAAGTGGCCAGAGTGGAGCATGAGATTGCGCTAGCGCAAGTTCCATTGCGCTATGCACAGCAACAGCGATATTCAAAACTTGACATGCAAATGGAGCATAATGTATGCAAGGCACAAATGGGGCCATTTGCATGTCATTATGGCCCCATTTGCATGCAGGTGCACTGATTCTCGACGACTTGCGCCTGGCACCCTGCCAGGCAGCAGCCGTCGGGGACCGATGACCCCTGCAGCTGGCAATGTGCTCCACAGCCTGATCACAGGCATTTGTAATAAAAAATAGAGTCCAGTGGACCTGCCCGCCCGATTGCGGGCTAAGTAATAACATCAGATCCCCAATATCCCCGGCGGTCCAGTGGAATGCTGTCTACCCAATCATGGGCATTTGTATAAATAAATGACTAAGTCCAATATCCCTGGTGGTCCAGTGGACCGCTGACTGCCGGATCGCGGGCATTTGTATTAAAAAAAGTAATACTACCAATCTCCCTGGTGGTCTAGGTACCCCACCACCCACCCGCACACTGAACCCCACCGCCCCGCTCCCCCCTTGGTCAGCCGGTGGGTGACAGCACCCCACCCCCATGCCACCCTGCCGCCCGCCGACTAACACCATCAGTAGGGCTGTACGCCCATTGGTCCACAGCATGAGCCAATGGGCATCAGCCCATACAGTACTACACATTCCAGATATGTGAATGATTTATTCATGTATCTGGAATGTCTAGTACGGTACAGGCTACACCCATTGGCTCACGCTGTGGACCAATGGGCATCAGCCCTACTGATGGTGTCAGTAGGCGGGCGCAGGGCGGCAGGTGAATGGAGTGCTGCCGCCTACCGGCTGACCAGGGGCAGGCCAGTGGAGCTTAGTGGGTGGGTGGAGGGGGGCACCTAGACCACCAGGAGATTGGCAGTATTACTTTTTTAATCACAAATGCCCGCGATCGGCAGTCAGCGGTCCACTGACCACCAGGGATATTGAACTTAGTCATTTATTTATGCAAATGCCCGCGATCTGGCAGACAGCGGTCCACTGGACCACCAGGGATATTGAACTTAGTCATTTATTTATACAAATGCCAGCAATCGGGCAGACAGTGGTCCACTGGACCACCAGGGATATTGGGGGATCTGATTTTATTACTTAGCCCACAATCGGGCGGGCGGGTCCACTGGACCACCAGGGATTTTGGGGATCTAATTATTTTACTTAGCCCACGATCGGGTGGGCAGGTCCACTGGAGCACCAGGGATTTTGGGGATCTGATTTTATTACTTAGCCCACGATCGGGCAGGCAGGTCCACTGGACCACCAGGGATTTCGGGCATCTAATTATTTTACTTAGTCCGCGATCAGGCGGGTAGGTCCTCTAGACCACCAGGGATTTCGGGGATCTAATTATTTTACTTAGCCTGCGATCGGGTGGGTAGCAGTCCACTGGACCACCAGGGATATTGGACAGATGTTTTTTTTTTTAAATGCCCATGATTGGGCATGGGGTGGGCGTCGCCAGGTGCAGATGGAGCTCGGGTGGCCACCCACAGGTGACAGCTGCCATGTTGTGCCCTGCAATGCGGCAGCTCACCTGTGGGTGGCCATCAGTTGTTCCTTTTTTTGGGGATCAACTTTGTGCTGGCGCAGGTAGGGGTTGCGCATGCATGGCTCTGCACATCCTGGGCTGAATATCGGGCCGTGCAGGGTATGCATGGGCACGCCCCCCCCTACCTGCGCCTTCATACATTACTGATGTGCTCCTGCACATTACGATTTGTGCCGTGCACTTTTCCCTTTTGAATATCATGCCAGGGCGCATCAGTGGGTTGCGCATGGTGAAACACTGTTCCGCCATGCGCAACCCTTTTGAATATCTGGGCCAATAAGTATAAATATAACTACATAGTCCAGTAAATCTAAATTTAACTCAATTTAACTAAATTTAACATTGATACATTCAGAACTAGGTGAACAGAGGAAGAGTGGCAATTTGGGAGGATATGGAGTAAGAGGGATGCCCAGGGTGCCTATCAGCTTATCTGGCTAATGGTGGCCAGTGAGCATATAAACAATTCTTGAACCCTAATAATACTAGGATTCATACTAGGAGGTGCAAGGAGCTTAAAGGTATTACACCATATATGCTACTATATTAGTTTCATGAAAAATACCTCAATGATCCTCATTTCTGCATATAATTGTCAAGCTTTTGTTTGAACTCTAACTTTGTTTTACTTACTATCACTTCAAGTGGAAGTGCATTCCACACATTAACCATGCTAGAAGTGTAAAAGTACTTCCTTTTTTTCAGATCTAAAATGCCCACCTTTTATCTGGAATGTGTGTCCTCTAGTTTCCATTTGCCCAATTTTAAATTCAATATTTAATTCAGCCATTAGGGCAGGATCTTGTATGATGTCATACATGAAGAGGACATCCCCCCTTATCCATCCCTTCTCAAGAGACATAATGTCTAATGAGGTAAGACATTGATCATATTCTTGATTATCCAACTCTTTTTTTATTTTAGTAAATCTCCTTTGCACCCTGTCTAACCTGTTTATGTTCTCTATTTTGAATGGGTTCCATAGCTGTGAGGCATATTCACGATGTGGCTGCTCGTAAGCCTTGTACAGTGGAACTAGGACCCCTCCATTCATAGACATTAAATTCTTTTTTATTGCCCAGAGTATTTTATTACCTTTAGAAGTGGCTTCAGTAGCTTGTTTTGTGAAACCCAAATCCCCCGTTATGTGGCTTTCCAACTCCTTTTCCTTGGTTGACACCTCCAAGGGTATACCACTCAATGTGTAAGGCTTCATCATGTTACCTCTACCCATGTGCACTACCTTACTCTTGCTCATATTAAGTTTCATCTGCCATGTTACGGTCCAATCTGCAATTCTATGTAGGTCATGTTGTATTTGGGTAGAGTCAAATGAGGTTTGCAAGGCTCACCTATCTTTGTGTGGTCTGCATATTTTGTTACCCAACACCTTAAGATTTGTGGTGACATCTGCGATAAATATTTGGAACAAGAGCAGCCCTAGCCCCGATCCCTTGGGAGCCCCACTTGCCACCTCTCCTATCCCAGAGAGGTGTCCATTTACCTGCACCCTTTGCTGTCTGTCACACAACCACTCCATCATCCATCTTATAATGGTTGGGTTCATCTGTAATTGTTCTAGCTTGCTGATAATACCCCTTGTGGAGTAAGATCAAATGCCTTTACAAAGTCTAAGTATACAATATCACATGGGGTGGTACTGTCCAGTGCATGGCTAATCCTTTTATAAAAGCAGAGGAGGTTCATTGTACAGCTTCTCCCTGTTTTGAAACCGTGCTGCTCAATATTGGTATTTTCCTGGGATGAAGCCAGTCCGTCTTTCATTATGCTCTCAATCATTTTTCCTACTATGCTTGTGAGACTTATGGGTCTATAGTTTTCCACCAAACCCTTGTCCCCTTTTTTATGAATGGGAACAACATGAGCCATCCTCCAATCATTTGACACTACTCCAGTGTTGTGACTCCTCAAAAAGAACTTTCAAAGTGGAGGTTATGAAGTCAGACATGAGTTAAACATTCTGGCTGAGATTTGGTCAGGGCCTGGGGAAGAATTAGGTTTTAATGTTTTTATTTTATCAAGTATTCCCTTATGGGTAATTTTTATTTCGGTTCCCCTGTAATCTGTGTGTTTCATCTCAGGATTTTTACTTTTTTGAAACACATCACAAAAATATTTGTTAAATAGCTCTGCCATTTGTATGTTGTCCTTAGTGGTGTCATTTTGTTATGATTTATGGTGCACACTTTATTCTGAGGTTTCTTTACGGAATTAATATAGCCATGTAATTCTTTACAATTATCTCTTTTTCATTCTGTGCTAATTTATATTCAAATTCCCTTTTGGTCTTCTTAATTACCTTTATGCAGTATGTTTGAGTATTCCTAAATGCATTAATGGTATTACCTGTGTTATGAATCCATTGTTTCTTATACAGCTTGTTTTTTTTTTCTGTTGATTAATCTTTTTATCTTTCTATTAAGCCATTTTGTTTTTTTTTGTGTTATTCCTAGTTTTGTTCACTCTTGGTATGAACTCTCTCACAATTTTTTCCACAGTTAACTTGACATTTATCCACATTTCTTTAGCCATTTTGTCTTTTAACAATGTGACCCAGTTAATGCTATATAGTTTGTTTCTGATTTGTGCAACATTGACTTTATGGTATAAATATATTACAGCGCAACCATTTTGTGGGATGAACTCATCTTATATTATGAACACTACTGTACTGTGGTCACTATTTCCTAATGGTGAACCTGTTACACAGTTTTCGATTAAGGTATCTTCAGTCCCTAGCACAGTGTCAAGGATATTATTTCCCCTCATTGTGGCCTTTACATGTTGGATCAAATTGTTCCTATGACATTCTTCTAACAGTTGCTTTCCAGGAGCAGAGGAAGATGAATTTTCTGCCTAGTTAATGTCACCCATGTTTATATCCCACATGATCACAAGTTCACCTAATTCTCTAGCCCATGCAATTTCATTCAAGATATTTCTGTCGGTTTTAATAGCTCTATCCAATGGTTGATAAATGTTCCCAATTATAATAGATGATGAGCATCCTCTGATTACTTTGACCCAGATAGATTCAGTGCAGCCATATATTTTGATTGTATTGGAAATCTCTATAGAGTTTATATTGTTTTTTATATACAGTATATGGCTAGCCCTCCTCCTCTTTTGTAAGTCCTGTTGTTTTTATATGGGGTAAATCATTTTAAGATTGTTCCCCAGTGATCTGTTTCATCTGTCCAGCATGTTTCCATGATTGCAACTATATCATAAGAGTTAACACTGATCAGTGCACGGAGTTCATCAATCTTACCATTCATACTCCTAGCATTTTGAAACAGAAATCTTATTTTTTGCACCTTACTTTTATGTCTCTTATTAACTTGATCAAGCTGTTTGTCATGATTTTTTTTGGGTACAGTTAATTTTTTTTCTAGTTATCTTCTTCATCTTCAAGTGATTTTATCCCTCCCCCCATCCTGGTCAGTTTAAATGCTCAACTGAAACTCTTTTATTAATTAGTCCAGCTAGTATTTTAGTTCCTTGTGGGCTAAGTTGAAGTCCATCCTTAGCACAGAGTTTACTTTGCTTAAAGAAAAGGTCCCATGCATCAAAAAATTCAGCACCTTCCCTGATGCATCTGTTTCTCACTCTTATATTAATACGCTGGATTGTTTTGTTCTTTTCAGGGTGGCTTCTCAATGTAGGTAGTATACTGGAGACTATTGCTTTTTTCATCTACTTTTAATGTACTTAGCTGTTTCAATAATGTCATACACAATATCCTTTTCATGTTCTCTTCCTGCATTGTTTATTCCCTCATGTATCACTACTATCTGATTGTTGTTTTCCATACTCATAATCTTTGGTAATATGGTCCTAACATTGTTAATTTTTGCTCCTGGCAAGCAATTCACCTCCCTATTATATTTATCACTGCCACAAGTTACACTGTCACATCTGCATAAGATGGAGTCACCTATGATAAGTACTTTTTGTTAGCCTTTCCAGGATATGTGTTTTCTGCCCCTTTTGTTGTTGCTAGACCAGTACTAGTTGCCTCACTCTCTATATAACCCTCAAGTGGAATATACCTATTCAATAATGGTATTTCAGTGTTGCCATGTGCCCTCCTTCCTTTTTTGTTAGGGTTTTTGTAGACTGTTGACCATTCATCAGGCTTTTCAATATGTTCACTAATGTCCCAATCAGGACATATTTCCAGTTCACCTAAATCCTCCCTAGTTTTTTGCTCTCTTTCTTTTGTCTTTAGGGGTTGCATTTAATTGTTGGAGAGTATGATGTTCGAGTCAATTCAGTTTATCTTTCAGGACCTGTAGGTCCTTTACTACATTCCCCATTTCTATACATTTTGAACATATGTAACTACTCGTCTGTACATCAGAAGCATTCATTGAGTACATCAAACAGCTACAGCACTTTATAAGTGTGCCTAATATGGATATAAAGTCCTCTGAAGGATTATAAATTCCCATTGTGTGTGTTCAAAAGTCCTATATTAGGGCAAGTAGTAACTCACTTTATTGTTGGGTAATATTCAGGGTGACACACACACACAGCTCTATGCTGTAAAGTAACCCCTTGATGTTATAGTCAGCTGGTTTGTTTGTTTGTTTTTTGTCCCCTAAGCAGCAGATACCAAGGTACTTCTTGTTAGACAGATAACTATAAAATATTCCTTTACTTACTATGTGCATGATAGCAATCTGGCTCTGTCCCTCCAGCCACACCTGACATGCCATACATGCGTGTAAAGACACATGATTCTCAGTGCGCGTCTCCACACTCGCCCACACACACACTCACTCTGCTCACTAGCGGGTGGCTATTTCAGCATGTGGGACCAGGAAGGGAGTCACCTGACTGCTCCCAAGCAGTTCTGCAAAGGAGATACTTTCTCATTTGTTTTTAAATAGTAAAATGCATGAAGATCTATGTCTCCTGTTTAAAATACACAGTGTAATTGCCCAGTTAAAATGTAGTAATATAAAATAAAAGGGTCATAAATGACCCAGATAGCAGGTGAATGTAATTCCCAAGTGTAGAGTGAACTACACCTCCCAGAGTCCCCAACAAGGTGTCCTAGCAACACTGCTTGCATCACTTCTCCAGCAAGTACACGTATATTGCTGTATGTATAAAATATAAACAAGTATTGCACTAAGCCTTCAGTTCCTCATAAGTAAAAACACACACAGCTACTGCTGCACATTTGCTCCTCTCACCATATAACATGACCTGCTCACTAGCGGGCAGCTATTTCAGTGTGTGGGACCTAGAAGTGGGTCATGTGATCGCTCCCAAGCGGTCCTGCAAAGCAGATACTTTTTTGTTTGTTTTTAAAAACTAAAATACACAGAGATCTATGTCTGCTGTTTAAAATACACAGTGTAGTTGCCCAGTTAAAATGTAATAACATAAAAGAAACAGGTCAAAAATGACCCAGATAGCAGGTGAATGTGGTTCCCAAGCATAAAGTGAACTGCATCTCCCAGAGTCCCTAGCAAGGTGGCCTAGCAACACTGCTTGCCTCTCTGGCCCAGCAAATATATATTGTTGCATGTATAAAGAATAAACATGTACAGTGTTGGGTAAGTTACTTTTTCTATTACTTTCTATTACTTTTGGAAACTTGTTCCAGAAAGTTCTGTGCAGTCACTAGCAAGGATGGAGAAGTACTGGAAAAAGTAATACACCTTACAGTTACAATTACTTAAGTCTTTTTATACAAAATAAATACTTAACTGTAACTGATTACATTTATTTGAAAGTAACTAGTAACTTACCTATTACTTTCAAAACATGTAATCTGTTATAGTTATTTATTATGTCTGTATTGTTTTTGTATAAAAAGAAATAAGTAACTATAATTGTAAGGTGTATTACTTTTTCTAGTACTTCTCCATCCTTGCTAGTGACTGCACAGAGCTTCCTGGAACAAGTTTCCAAACATAATAAAAAGTGATAGAAAAAGTAACTTACCCAACACTGAACATGTATTGCACTAAGCCTTCCGTTCCTCATAAGTAAAAACACACACAGCTACTGCTGCAGGTTTGCTCTGCTTACCCTATAACATGCTCTGCTCAGTAGCAGGTGGCTATTTCAGTGTGTGGGACCCTGAAATGGGCCTTGTGACAGTTCCCAAGTGGTCCTGCAAAGGAGATACATTTTCATTTGTTTTTAAATAGTAAAATAAACAGAGATCTGTATCTCCTGTTTAAAATACAAAGTCTAGTTGCCCAGTTAAAGTGTAGTAATATAAAATAAACAGGACAGAAATGACCCAGATAGCAGATGAATGTAATTCCCAAGCATAGATTGAACTACACCTCCCAGAGTCCCCAACAAGGTGTCATAGCAGCACTGCTTTTGACTCTGCCCCAGCAAAATATATTGCTGTATGTAAGAGACCACATTCTGCTGGTTCCAATAGCTCAGAATTCAGACTTTTTACCCAGGCTGAAGGATTAGGGGTTCTGCTTGTGGCAGGAGAGTGGAATACAATGCCTAGGTGACTTGTATAGTAAAACAAGGCTTTATTCTTTTGCAGAAATACAGGGTGGGTTGGGGACACCACATTCCCACTTGTATCACTTTCTTCAAATCTGTACATTCAGCAGAAGATTGAACAGGGAGCCTGTTGAGAATTCTAAGTTGGCTGAGATAGATCAGGGAGTACATAGAGCATGAAAAGAAGAAAGGGGTTTAATATGTTGGATGGCAAGGCAGGATAGATATTTTTTTCTGGACTTGTCTGGAAAGGTGAGGCAAAAAAGGGAAATGGATCTGGGATGAATGATTAGTGAGCAAAACTGGGGTACGATAAGATGCTCCCATATGGGCTTTCTAATTAGTAATAAATTTAAGGAATCTCAGTATAAATTTTTACATTGGCTATATAGTCCTCCAATTGTGGTGCATATGTTCCACCCGGAGATCTCTCTCTTGCATGGAAGATGTTGGGGGGCCAGCAGAACTTATTATCACTACTTTTGGGGGTGCCCTAAATTACAACCCTGTTGGAGGGGGATAGTGTAATAACTATCAAATATATGATGGAAATGAGAAAGGAAAAGTGTGGTCTACTGGGATTCGAACCTCAGATCTCTGGTATGCCGTTCCAGCGCTCTAACCATTAAGCTACAGGCTCACTGATCACGGATTTAAAAAAATATGTGTACCTTGCAGGGGTTAAACTGCACTGAGAGAAAGTGGTATTTCTAACATTGGTTCCTAGTTGCATAATTGCGCAACACTAGAGAAAGGAATGTGTGTGTGGCTGTAAGGAAATTCCTCAGACGCTTTGATCAGTGAGCCTGTAGCTTAATGGTTAGAGCGCTGGAACGCATACCAGAGATCTGAGGTCTGAACCCAGTAGGCCACACTTTTCCTTCTCATTTAACTCTTTGATTTAAAAAAATATGTGGCACCTTGCAGGTTAAACTGCACTGAGAGAAAGTGGTATTTCTAACATTGGTTCCTAGTTGCATAATTAGCGAACACTAGAGAAAGGAATGTGTGTGGCTGTAAGGAAATTCCTCAGACGCTTTGATCAGTGAGCCTGTAGCTTTATGGTTAGAGCGCTGGAACAGCATACCAGAGATCTGAGGTTCGAATCCCAGTAGGCCACACTTTTCCTTTCTCATTTCCATCCTTGATTTAAAAAAATATGTATACCTTGCAGAGGTTAAACTGCACTGAGAGAAAGTGATATTTCTAACATTGGTTCCTAGTTGCATAATTGCGCAACACTAGAGAAAGGAATGTGTGTGTGGCTGTAAGGAAATTCCTCAGACGCTTTGATCAGTGAGCCTGTAGCTTAATGGTTAGAGCGCTGGAACGGCATACTAGAGATCTGAGGTTCGAATCCCAGTAGGCCACACTTTTCCTTTCTCATTTCCATCCTTGATTTAAAAAAGTATGTATACCTTGCAGGGGTTAAACTGCACTGAGAGAAAGTGGTATTTCTAATATCAAATATATGAGGCAGGCAAGTTGCTGTCACCTCACTAAATCACTTCTGTTTGGGGTCGAGGATGGGGACTAGGATGAATGGGTCCTATACCCCAGGTGGCTTAGGATGCTACTAGTGGTGGCCAGACAGGGTATACAGAATACACAGGTGTCATGTGCCACACTCACAATGGACCAATGGAAAAACATGACACTGCATGCTTTAACAATAGAAAGGCTTACTTATGTATTTAGGGGGGGACTAGAGAGATTACTAACTGATATGGCGAAGGTTTTAGATTCGCTACCCTGTTGAAAGCTCAAGTTTTAAGAAAAGGAGCCCAATGACTTATAAGTAGTGGTGGGCAAAGTCCATGCACTTCGCTACACATTGCACTATGCATCATAACCATAATTACATAAAGTACTCTATAATGTGAAGCAAATAACTTTGCACTGAATTTTAACACGAAGTCCCATTGTTTCCTATAGACTTCGTGCTTAATTCACCTTTGTTTTGGCCTTTGAGGGGAAGTTTGCAGTAAATCATGGGATGGCAGGTCACATGGGCTCTATAGTAGATTGTCTTGCACAGTCTTAGCTCTGCGTAGTGTGTGTAGTGGAAAGACAGTTTGCTCTCAGAGCTCTGTGAATCAAACCATTGAAAAATCTTTTAAAAATCATTTTTGAGCCAATTTATTTGATCAAAATTTAGTACACAGATTGTAGGAAACTCTCCTGTGCTTATATCATTGAGTGTTTATTGTTTTTTTGTGCATTTTGAATGTTAATTTAGAACATTCAGTCTGTGTACTTACAGACACTGTAGAAGTGTGCTTCGGGGAAGGGGCAAATCTGTGGTGAAGGGAGATTCACAGTGAGAAAGGCAGTCTTTCTAACTGTTGTTGGGTAGCTAGTGTGTTACTTTGTGTGTTCATGTACACACAGTAATACTTGTAGTAAGTTTATATAATTCTTTGCTGTTTGCTGTGGTGCCGTGCCTTTTCTCAGTCAGTTTAAAAGATCAGCTGTCTGCCCTTGAACAGGGCTGCTTCAGCTCCCCCACGGTCGGCCGGCACCCAGCCAGCCACCGACAGAGACCAGGACGCCTGCCTGCAGCTCCTTAGACGGCATGGGACAGCGCAGCCAATTGGGACACAGGTGCTTCCAGCAAACCCGCTCTGATTGGCCAGGACTTTTTCCCTGCTTCAGACATCTGGCACTTTTAACAAGTACATTTTCGATAGAACTGAGCACATTTCAACTGTGTAATAGAATTTTTTTTTTTTTTTGTGGCTAGTTTTCCATTAGCAGGTTATACAGACCTGCCACTAGAGGGATTATTGGTCTTTCTACACAAATCACTGTACCAATCCTAACCCCACTTGCACTGCTTGGTTGTTGGCTGTCTAAACCCTGTCCTCGTATAACTGTCGACAGGTGGTAAGTGTGCTTACAAAGGGTGAGGGCATGAACTCCTTCCCAGAAATAAACCCCAGCCCCTGCATCCATAGCTGGTCGCCTTGAATTGCACTGTGCAGGCCTTATTTTATTTACTTGGCATATACCAATAACAAATCTCACTAACTTTCTTCCAGCATTAGTGCATCCATCTCTCCTTCCTTCACAGCAGTTCTTTTTAGCTGACTGATAATTATCTCACAGGCTATTGCTATGCCTCCAGCCAAGATGTGGACATGGTTCCCTTCCCATCCATCTAGTGAGGATAGGGATACTCAAATATTAAAGGTAGAGAGGGTGCTGGCTGTCATCCGCAGGGATATAAGCCTTGTAGGTCTTATAGTGGGACTCTCCTTGTTGCATCTGGTCACCTCCCCCCAATAACACTGGGGGACAACTGGGGATGGTCGTCCACCTATGAGGTCCCCGACTACACCTTCTCCAATATCGTTGTGATCTCCGAAGCGCACTGCAGTGTTACTTGCTGTCTAGATCTTTGGTGCCTTATGTATACAAGCAGGGTAAAGCATACCCGTGCTAAAAAACTCCCAGGTTGTCAAGTGCATAGGAGGTGGTATCTCCCCTGGCTCCTCCTACTTGCACTACTACTGGCCGGTGATATTGAAACCAACCCTGGCCCATTAAATCTGACCCACAAAATCCCTCCTGTATGGGGCATGGGTAAGGGGCTAAAAATAGTTCATCTTAACATTAGGAGCCTGCTACCTAATTGTGATGAGCTATTGGCATGGGTTGCACTCTACAAACCCAACATCCTAGGAGTGACGGAGACCTGGCTGAAACCCTCTATCCCTGACTCTGCCTGTGAACTCAATGGGTATGAATTCACCCGACTGGACAGAGCTGGGGGCAAGAGGGGGGGTGGTATACTAATCTACCATAAGAGCCACTTAAAAATCACCCAAATTGCCCACCAGGATTCAAACGTGTCCCCCTGTGAGTTGCTACATGTGCTACTGCTACTTGGGGATGCAAAGAAACCGCACCTGGTGTGCACCTATAATCCTCCAAGAGGTGGGCTACCTGGATTAACTCACCTCATGGACAAAATTGGTTCCAGAGTCGGGGATAATGAACTCATAATCCTGGGGGGATGTAAACCTTAACTGGGATAGTGGTAATGTTAAGCAGTTTGAATCTCTGCTTGCTAACCTTGCCCTGACCCAGCTCATCCAGGAACCAACTAGGCAGACAGCAAATGGATCTTCCAGCACCTTACTGGACTGGATCATGTCTAACCATCCTGACAGGATCTCATCAGCGGGTACATTATCTGACTCCATCTCTGACCACTCACTGGTTTTCTGTGTATGAAAATTCCCACCCCCAAAATTCCACACAAAATTATGCATGTCAGAAACTACTCTAGATTCGATACTGAGGAGTTCCTGGAAGACCTAAGAGTTACTGACTGGTCTGGGGTGTATGGTGCCACTGACCCCTCGGCAGCAACCTCTTACTTCCTCTCCACCTTTGGGGCCTTGCAAGACAAGCATGCTCCCAAGGTTCCCTGTAGGGTGAGGATGTCCGCTACCCTCTGGTTAAATGGGAATCTCCTAGCCCAGATACGGGAGAGAGAGATAAGTGTTGGGCTCGTTCCAAAGGTACCAGTGATCCCATGATTATTCAAAGGTACAGACACCTCAGGAACAAGTGCAAAAAGGCTATCAGGGCAGCAAAGAGTGACTTCTGCAAGTCCGCCCTACTAAGCTCTGCCAGTAATCCCAGGAGGTTCTGGAGAGATATTAAATCCCTTGTCAGCGGATCCTCCCATCCGGGGGTTATGGACATGGTCATAAATGGAGTCTCCTGCAATAATCCCCATACTATTGCTAACTCCCTAAATAATCACTTCTCTGACCTCTCTGCCTTCACAACCCTCTTCTCACCTGATGAGGCTCTGCCCCACCCCCTTCCCTCCACTCTGCTGGAGGGTCACCCTCCTGTCAAATGTTCCACCTCAGGGCTGTATCAGTTCAGGACTTGCAGAAACACCTAGCTGGCCTGTCCCAGTACTCCAGTCCTGGCCTAGACAACCTGGAGCCTAAACTTCTTAAGCTTGGTGCTGCACACATTGCCTCACCAGTAGCCTTTATCTTCAACCTATCCCTTGATCTGGGGACCATCCCAGACATCTGGAAAGAGGTGAGGATTGTCCCTGTACTAAAGCAAGGAAATCCCAAACTACCTGACAATTATCGACCGATTGCCATTCTCCCAACCCTTAGCAAGCTCCTTGAAAAGGTAGTGGCTGAGCAGCTTTCGAAATATATCCGCTCTCATGAACTTCTGTCCCCAGCCCAGCACGGCTTTCATAAGGGACACAGCACCACCACAGCCTTAATCTCGGTTACATCAAGTATCCGGACAGCCATGGACCAGGGCAAACTCTCTGGTGCAATATTTATCGACTTGTCCAAAGCCTTTGAC
This sequence comes from Neoceratodus forsteri, assembly GCA_016271365.2. Lineage (NCBI taxonomy): Eukaryota > Metazoa > Chordata > Ceratodontiformes > Ceratodontidae > Neoceratodus > Neoceratodus forsteri. The sequence goes on along the minus strand of CM028130.1, from coordinate 1,374,076,386 downwards.
CTTGTTGACCACAAACTGCTTGGTGCACAGTTGTGGTCACTTGGCCTCTCCCCCCATGCCATGAAATGGCTAATGGGTTATCTACATGGCAGAAAGCAGTGTACCTGCTTCAATAAAGTCCTCTCTGAGCCCCTACTGGTGACCTCCGGAATGCCTCAAGGCTCGGTACTGTGTCCCCTCCTCTTCTCCCTCTTCATCAATCAACTACCCATGGTTACTACCAGCTGTAGCGCCACCATGTATGCAGATGATCTGGTAATCCTGGCTCACTCCTAGAATGCCACTACCCTAAACCAGAACCTGACTGATGACTTTAAAAGGGTACTGTCATGGGTCACTAGTCAGCATGGTCCTGAACCTGAAAAAGACACAGGCTATGCTCTTTGGCTCAATGGTTAAATCAAAGCCTCATCGGCCTGCTTACACATCACCAGTGCAGATGGATCCTCACTACCCATAGTGAGCTCCATCAAATATCTGGGGGTAACATTTGATCCCCAACTTGACATGGGTAATCATATCCTTAACATCTGCAGGGCTGCAAACTGCAAACTGGGTCTGGCCTATAGGGCCAAGTATAACCTTACACCGGCAGCCAGGCTTGCCCTAGTGAAGGGTGTGCTCCTTCCCTCCTCAGCTATGGGCTGCACCTATTTGCTTGCTCTCCAAAGACACATCTCACCCGGTGGTACACTGCTTACAATAACATTTGTCATTTTGCCTTGGCTGCCTCCCTGACTCACCCACCGTTGTGAGTTATATGAGAAACTCTGCTGGATCTCACCAGCTAGATACCTTGATTTTGGTTTGGGATGCCTCTCTGGGAAAGTGATCAGAACTAGCACCCCCCAGGGGCTGGCCCGGCTTCTGCCTAAGCTGAATCCCACCCCCTACAAACTTAGGTCTCTCACATCAGGGATGCTCAAAGTCCCTCCTATCTGGACCCTCATGGGGGATCGGGACTTTGCCATAAGTGCACCCAGACTCTGGAATTCGCTGCCTGTGGATATCTGAGCTGCCTCCTCCTATCTGAGTTTTCAAAATTCCCTGTGGGGTTTCCTAAAACTAGCATCACAGTGTGACTGCCCCAAACCTCCCTAGAGTAAAGTGTCAAATTGTTTTGTTTGAACCTCCCCAGGGTGTCTCCATTGAATTCCTGAAGATATTTTCCCCACTGTATCAATGACTTCTGACTACTCCTGCCTAAAAAGCCTTGGGCATTTTTACACCCATTATTGCTCCACGGTCATAGGCTAACCATGACATATTGCACCTTGGTCACTTGGTAGAAACTTGTACTACCAAGTGTTTCTGTTTCTGTCTAACGTGTGCATATTTAGAAAAAATGTGATGAGCTGTATATACCTGTCCGTGATCCAACTAGTCTAGGGGGTGTATACGACAATGTTATAAGTTATATTATGACCAATCCAGTCCTTGAGCTATGCTCCACTCCTATGTATGATGACCTGTATATATCTGCCAGTTGAACTAGCTAGTCTAGAGTGTATAATCTGAAATGTGCTTACTACTGTATGTTTCCCTAGTGTCAAATGATGTATTTCCCATGTTTGTTTACTGTGACAAAACTGTACTCTCTTTGCCATGTCTCCTTGACTGTTGTTCCTCATGTTGTACTCTCCCGGGTCATTCCTGGAAATAGGCATAATACTTGTCTAGTGTACTTACCCGGTAAACAAAAGCTAAATAAATAAATAAATACATTTGGTTGTAGTGTACTGAACTGTTAAATTTCCTGTGCATTACCTTCAGTGTGCATGTGTGTGTGTGTGTGTGTGCATGTCATCAAGTCAGACACATTTTATTGTGCCACACCGTAATCGCAGCACTCTGAATCTCTTATCTGTCTGCAGTATTTTTAACTGCTTCATTCTGTCTAGGTAGTGGACTGGTACTGCAGCTGCTCCACCACCCCCACAAAAGAAAGTATTATTTTCCAGTTTAGGATTTGTGACCACTGATTAAGGTGGTGTTGTGCCTGTGCGGCTGCATCTCTTCAGTGCTAAGTGTCCATCTGTCTGTGTGTCTGCATCTGTTTAGGCCCCAACCTCCATCTGTAAGCCACAGTTTTTAATTTTTGGCTTCCCATCCACCCCAAAGTTCAGAAATCTAAATGTGTTGTTCATTTTATGTGTAATCCCAAAAAACGCCCTCAAAGAGACGTGCATGCAAAGATGTTTCTGGTCATGGCACTGCTGCCAGTGGCAAGGGTGGCCATAGGCATGTGCATGGTAGCACACAGCATGAGGGCATAGTTGATGGCAGTAAAGGGATTTCTCTGACTGTTTTTCACAGCACAATCAGTTGCTTCAATGATGGTTGGAAATGCTGTTGTACCTGCTGGTGGTGGTAGTGAAGCTGGTGATGGCATGATTATTGCCCCAAGTTCAACCTGTGACAAGTTAACAGGTTGCCAAAATATTGTGGAGTCCAAAGACATAAGTTAGAGTGTAGTTGCTGTCACATTCTCCATCCCTGTCCCCACATTAGCTGAACATGATTCTGATCCTGACTATGACTCACAATCACAATCTTATGTTTCCAGTGCTGTTGAGGTTATGCCTGGACCATCCAATGATTCAAATGTTGAAGAAAAAGTAGTGGTTGATCATACTGAGGCTGTGGCTGGACTTGGAACATGTTCTCCACAGGACAGTATCCAAGCTGAATTTGTTAGCAACCCACAAAATTAGAAAAAATAACTGTTCGCAAGAAACGTATTTATTTTTCTTGATGACTCTGTGTAATTTAAAAAAATGCCCAAAAAGACATGGATAGGCAAAGGCGTTTCTGACTGTGGTGTATGAGCCACATAAGTCAGTGGGCTATAAGCCTTGGCTCTGTGGACAGGGCATTCCATCACATCACATGGAATAAATAAAAAAACAAAAAAATCCTAGAAGGGAAAAAGTACTGTGTCAGAGAGGGTTAGGGCCAGGCAAGGCCCCTGAATCTGTGTGGGTAATAGCAGTGCCTACAGCATCACACTTAGCATAGGTGGTGTCTGAAATAAAATCTGCCAGCCAGTCCTCAAGTAACAGCAAGTAGCCATGTAGGTAAAAGTTGTGAATTAACACCGGAGGTTTACCACAGGCATGAGGAGGATGACTTTAAATGTTCCGGTAGTGTTCAGAGTACCAGTGTGGTGCATACCTAGGTGTGAATGTTGTACTCATTGTCATGTCGCGATCATGAGTCATGAGACAAATCATGTTCTTCATCTTCATGATCACGAATCACACCACTTTGACTTTTTTTTTGTCCAATCCTGTTTTTTTTTTAAATCTTCAATTTCATCATGAATCAGAACTGGGGGACACCCAGTTATCATGTCATGTCACTCAAGATCCTTGATCAAGTATGATGCTTATGTTTGTGTTCAAGTACTGTAGGATGACCTACTCAAATCTTTGTCCTCACAAGAAGCTGGCCCTATTTAATCCAGTAGCTATTATCTCTGCACAAACATTGTACAGTTCCGGGAAGTTCATCATGACTGACTCACGTCATGTCACGGACACGAGTCACAAGACCTTAGTGTAGGTGGTGTGGGAAATAAATTCAGTGTACGTGTCTGAAATAAATTCTGCCAGCCAGTCCTCAAGTAACAGCAAGTAGCCATGTAGGTAAAAATTGCAAATTAATGCCAGAGGTTTGCCACAGGCATGAGGAGGATGACTTTGACTGTTCAAGTAGTGTTCAGAGTACTAGTGTGGTGCATATTTCACTTCGAACATTGTACTCATTGTCATGTCATGATCACAGATTCACGAGTCTCAAGACAAATCATGTTCTTCATCTTCAGGATCATGAATCACACAATTTTAACTTTTTTTGTCCAACATACCAAGCAGGACAATCACATCTATGTTTGTACCCATTCACAATGGTGGTGGTGCTAAATAATGCAGGTGAAGCAGACCATCCTGGTGCAGTGTAAAACAGTGTACCATTCAAGTTGCTGATGCAGTCATGGAAAATGAATTCCTATGTGGATACAACTCCAGCATTGAGGATTGCGAGGGCTGCTTTCTTGTTTTTTTGTTTCCCTTGTTTTCTGCCAGTGTAAAGTATTTAACAGTGGTGACATACAGACCAGATGATGGATATAACAAAAGACAGAAACAGCTCCAAGGGGCACTGATACTGAATGGGGTATGGGAGCGAACTAAGAATAATTTCTTCTTCATCTGTTTGCAAGTAGCATCGAGGTATTGTGTGGATTGGCAGTGTGTTCCAATCTGAAGACAGACAACAGTTTGGATGCAATGAAGACCTGGAAAAAAAATATTAATGAAAATTGTTTTCCAAATGACCCATGCACCCCCCCAAAAAAAAATACTTACTGCTTATGGATTGACATTGTTCGTACAGCCGAAGTCAACAGTCAGACACATGTGGAACACATGTGCAGTGGCAGCATAGTTTCATCACTACAGAGGTGAATCTGTGTGATGTAACCTGAAACTGTAAAAGAAAAGAACAGTAATGAGAAATGCTTATAGTTCACTCACTCACTGCAGTCCCCCCCCCAGAAAAAAAAAATTTACAGTACCACTTTAGATGGCGGCACATATGTATGGCATGTGAATGTGAACATGGCCAACATGCCGGTGAAGGGGAAATATTCAATATGTATGATGATGATTCCCTGCAAGGGAACAATATGATGAACTACTCTGTGCTTTTAAACAAAAAAACAGATTCAATACAAAGTAAATGACAGTGTCTCTGAAAAAACATGACAGTGACACGTATAGTAACTTACCAGTGTTGGTATGAATACACACACATAAGGCAGCATGTTTCAGTCAGCGCAGCAGAAGAATTTCCCAGAACATCAAGTTATAGTTCAACCCCATGGCCAACTGTGGCTGTCATCATTTAGCAACACACTGTACATCATCATCAGCAGAAAACAGAGAGATGACAACAGTAGCAGCAGCAGGCGCCAGAAAGGCATTTTCTCACTTGGGACACTTATACAGAGTTCTGGTTCTAGGTTTAAACTTTTAGTAGTGCATCAAGAAATAACTTGTGACTTTTCTGAACAGTTTTTCATGTAATTATTCTTCATCTGGACTTTTCATGACATTTAAACAGCAGCAGCAGGTGCCAGCAAGCCATTTTCTCACTTGGGACACTTATGCAGAGCTCTGGTTCTAGGTTCACACTTTTAGCAGTGCATCAAGAAATACTTGTGACTTTTCTGAGCAGGTTTTCATGAGATTATTTTTCATCTGGACTTTTTATGAAATGAAAAGAAAGGGCCAAAAACACCAGCAGCAGCAAGTCTCGTCACAATGCAATGATGCCACTTAACACACTGTGATGCATTTCTGGACTGGTATTAAATTTCATCAGTGCTTTTCATGAAATGAAAAGAAAGGGACAAAAACAGCAGCAGCAGCAATTGTTGTCACAATGCAATGATGTCACTTAACACACTGTGATGCATTTCTGGACTGATATTAATTTTCATCTGGGCTTTTCATGAAATTAAAATGGGGATATTCAAACACAAAATAGCACATTGTTGTGGGGCATGCTAGTTGGTGTTATGGTATTCTGAATATTGCCCTGGTGCTTTAACTACATGTTCAGAAAAGGAACAAGTATTTTTGTGGTTGTTAGTTAATTTACTTTATTGTTTACATGACTGATGATCGTTAAAATGGAGGACGCTGTGTGCTTTCATTACAGATGAAACTGTCCTGTTGCTATGCACGATGCAATAAAAGTGTCTGGAAGATGGCATTTTGGTGACAAAATTTAAAATCAAAGGAAAGCACACACTGTCTGCCAACTGGTTGGCGAACACGACTTATTATTACATTAAATAAAGTAATGAGTAATAACCTAAACATTGTTTATTTCGGAAAGCAAAATGGAGTGCGTGTGTGTGTGTATCGGGGGAACATTTGTGGTAGAGTGGAAAATAGGATTTACTATTATGAGGGACAAGAAATAGTGGATTAAGAAAAGTTACAATACAAGGAAAACTTGAATTGAACATGAATATCATGCTATATTCTGTAAGAAAATAAAATTATTGATTAAGAAATATATGAAAAGCAGAGATGAGCTTTTTGGGGTGGAAATTTTCTTAATCCTCTATTTCTTGCACCTTATAATGGTAAAGCCCAGTACGCACCTACCATAAATGCCTCCCCCCACAAACGCCATTATGCTTTACACAATAACCATTCAGTTGTTCACTCATTGCTTTATTTTATGTAACAATAAGTCATGTGATCGCCAACTCTGTTTGTGCTGTGTGCTTTCATTTCAGTTTAAATTGTGCCTTCATAAGGCCATCTTTAAGACACCGTTATTGCAACATGTACAATGGGAGGAAAGTTTCACCTGTAATGAAAGCATGCAGCATCCGCCATTTGATGACCATCACTCATGTAATAAATAAAGTACATTAACTAACAAATGAGGAAAATAACAAAACATTGACTGAAGAGAAATCTCATACTATGGCTGCTAGAAAAAATAACATTACTAAAGGAAAAACTGAAATGCAAAGGAGATGATTTGTGGGGAATTAAAACTTATGATCACTACTGAATATATTATAATGCCTGTGGGGGCTGTTGCTGGCCACTGACACTCAATTCCTGCAGCAAGTGGATAATTTCTGCATTTCTGCCCTCAATGTGGGCAAGCTGTTGGATGGCACCCTCCACAGCCATTTTAAGCTCCTCCACCTCTGCCCACATAACAGCCAGGTCTGCCTATGTTACAGGCTGCTGTGATGGGTCATATTGTACCTGATAAGCTGTGGCTGTGGGTCCCGCCACATCTGCTGTTTCAAATGATGGGGCCCTGTGACAGTGGTGGAATGCAGGTGGAGGATCACACTGGGCCACAGCTGCAGGAGTGGCTGCTACCTCATGCAGCATAGCTTCCCACTGTTCTCGTGGTGGACAGCCATGTGTGTCCTTAGCCCACCAGTCCCTAAGTGTCCACGTTTGCACCCCCGCTGAACCAGCACACTGCACGGCTTGCACCTTACTACCGATGGGATCACCAGAGATGTTCTTAAAAAACTCCCAAACTGGAGAGCTCTGTTTGGGACCCAGTACTGGAAGTGGGGGGGGCACCAGATACAACAACAGGCTGGGAGGGTGCCGCTGCTGGAGGGGCAATCGCATGTTGCGCTGCCATTGATGGAGGGAAAATGACCTCCAGCTGTGGTTCTTCAGGCTACTGCTGAGCCTGCTGCTGTTCCAGCTGAGGCTGCTTCTCCACATGAAGATCTGTTTAGACCGAGGCTGCAGGGTTGTCTGCGGCCAGACCAAAAGTAACCCACTTTAAACACACTGGGCCACCCCGCATTCGTGGCCCCCACTGGCCACCAGCACTTCCCCTCCACGATCCACACCACGATCAATCACCGAAAAAAAAAAAAGAAAAAAAGGAAAACTACTAGTTGTAAAGATGGACCGCACACAAGACTAACTCAAAGAAAACCTGGTCTTAAGAGCAAAAAAAAATCTCTTAATTAAAAAATCCTGCTGCAGAACAGTTTTACAATTAATAACTACTAAAGAAAACAACCAATGCAAAAACAAATGGACTATAAATGTATCTCTCTCTCTCTCTCTCTCTCTCTCTGTATGTATATGTGTGTGTGTGTGTTATATATATATATATATATATATATATATAGATAGACATCTCACTCTGGAGCTCAGTTTAGGCTGCAACTTGCTCTTTCATGAGAAAGTGAAAATGCAACACTGACTTCCTGCCTCTTTAAGTTCCTCCCTGCATCATGTGACCTGCACACCTGGAGAGACAGTCAGACATATGATCTGGAGGCTTTTTCTTACCAACTTCACCTTATCAAGTCTGTAACTCGAAGCGAGCCTGAAGTGGACAATGCAAAGTCAATTAAAAGGTGAATTTTGGATTTTTAAGGGATATTTAGCATAGTGCTATGCAAACTCGAAGTGGTCCACTTCGGGTTCACTTCAACTTCACAGTAGAACTTCACTGCATCTCTACTTATAAATACCTCACAAGAGTGTTTTGGCAGTCGTGAGATGAATTGTGATCTCATCATGCATGTATTGCCCATGGTCTAGATAAATATAGCACATCCAGTATGAAATTTGATAAAGGGCATGGTTTAGACAGGAAAAGGATTATGTATGAACTCAGAAAGAAGCTAATTATTAGATCTTGCAGAATGCACTTTTACCTAGTTAATATTTTGGATATGTTTAATGTTCTTTTTTGTTGGCTTGCTTCTTTAAAAGATCATTTGCATAAACTCAGTGTCTCCTGTAAGAGATTCTGCTGCTATTTCTGGATACAGATATGACCAGCAGAACTAACTATACTGGGACCTGCGTCTGTATTTTTGCTTCTGCAAAGAAACATCAATAAAAATATAAGACAAAAAAACTTCACTTTAAAAAAGTACTCACAAACTTCTGTTTCGCAAGGTCACTGCCCACCAGCAGCCATCTCATAGGAGCCACTCACTTCCTTACCTGGTATATGCTACAGTGCCCCCAGCGGCCAGTGCACTAAGTTGGCAAGGGCACATTAGCACATTCCGGAAGTGGGAGCAAATGGATCCCAGCAGCCTTGCTAAATGGAAGCATTCAAGCACTGTTTTAACCTTAAGTTTTTAAGGTCAAAATGGAGAAAATGCAATTAGAAAAAAAATGTTACACGGAAATGCTAATTGGGGGCATATGCATGGACAGGAGAGTACACAAAAGTAACCAGGGCTTTTCTTTTATCAGATTATGCATTTTCATTCCATATTCTGTTTTGTCTGATAGGTGTACCAAAAAAATTAAGTGAACATCTGTTTTGGAGTCTAGGTGGGAAGCACCAAAGCAAAGAGTTGCACAGCCAGCAGAGGAACAAATTAAAAACAAGCATTTGTCAATGCCGAATGTTTGCTTGTTGGCATTGGCATTGGTAGTGTAGAAGTTGCAGAGCTGTATAATAGGAATGGCAGTGAAGTACTGAACTGAAGCCAACCCCACCACCACCCTACAGAGAGTGACAGGCATTGGGGTGTGCCTTTGGGTCATCAGGCATAACAGCCACGCCATTTCACCACACCCTACCCTGCAGACACTGACAAGTGTCACGGTGTGCCTTGGGATCTTTGGCCCTTATGCACACCCCATTCCATCAGGAAATATGGTGAGATGGGTGCGGTATAGGAGAATGGGGTGAACTTTGGGGCCGAAGAGTCCAAGGCATACCTCGAGGCCTCTCACTGGCTCCGGGGTGTGGAATGGTATGAGTATTACAGGCAAGAATCCCAAGTCACACCCCTGATGCCTGTCATTCTCTACAGGGTGGAGCGTTATGGTTGAAAACCCTAACACCTCAGGCATTCTTTGGGATTTTCACTCCAAATTTTCAACATGGTTTTTTTGTGACCCCCACCTCATAAACAGTCCCAATTATCAGTTTGTTAGCTGAAAGCTGCTAATGTACAATGACTACGGCACTTAGCACCACAAGTGCAAAAACACATTCTGAACAGGATGTGAAAAATGACAGCTGTACTGTTCATGGGGAGGTGTAAAAAATGGCAATGTTGCAAATCTGCAGTAAAAATATTAAAAAAACTGGTGAAGTCACGAGCGTGCATAGAAACTGTGCAACGCACACCCATAATGCAATTAGTTTGGGGATTTTTTACAGCAGATTGTCAACACAGGCATTTTGGGACCTCCGATCATTAACAGTGTCACTGTGATTTTCTTTATCTGTACCGAACAATGATTTCCCACAGAGACCACGCATCTCTGCGCTGAAAGTGTGAAAACACATTTCGGCCATGTTGTGAAAAATGACAGCTGTACTGTTCATAAGGAGGTGTGGAAAAATGCCACTGGTGAAAATCTGGACTGAAAATATTACAAAGTCATGAACTTATGTGGGTGCATGGAAACTGTGCAATGCTCACTCGTAACACAGTCATTTTATGGACTTTTGTCACCAAATTTTCAACATAGCCATTTTAAGACCTCTGCCCATGAACAGTATAACTGTGATTTACTTAATGTGTCCCATACATTGATTTCGCACACTGACTGTGCCATTGTGCGCTACACGGGCAGAAACACGCTTTTGGGCAAGATGTGAAAATGACAGCTGTACTGCTCATAAGGAGGTGTGTTAAAATGGCAATGTTGAAAATCTGGAGTAAAAATATTGAAAATTCGCAAACTTACGAACGTGTGTAGGAACTGCGCAACGCACGCTCATAAAACAGCCATTTTTAGGAATTTTTCCACCAAATTTTCAACATAGGCTTTTTGAGAGCCCACCTTATGAACAGTCACAGTGTCATTTCATTACTTAGTCCCAAAAGGTGATTTTGCGCAGTGACTGCGAAATCACCCTTCGGGCCCGATTAATGCCATAACAGTAAGAGCATTCATGAGAAAAGATCCCAAAAACCCCATGTTGAAAATTTGGTGCAAAAATTCCAAAAAATGCCTGAGATATGCAGCAAAGTTGAAAAAACCCTTTCTATCCCATTATACAGCTTACTGGCTTTTCCTCAGTTCGTGGTCGGCTTCGAAGAGTGCAGACGTGTTCCTGGTCCACCAAGATCATCAGCTGGTTCAGAGGTAAGTATGGGAGTGAGGGGGTGGGAGGCAGGTGCGTGGGTGGGTGCGGGTGGGGCAGAGACAGCGAGGAACAGTTTTTGTGTTTCAGGTTTTTTTTTTTTAAAAGGACAACAACACGGGATGTTGCCACGCTGGGGTGGGCTCCAGCATAGCACAAGGATGGCTGTTTGGGGGCATGGAGCCGATGGGGATTGGGCACCCCGTCCAGTAGACATCAGTTGCCATGCTGGGTGGGCTCCAGCGTGGCACCACTCTGGGGGAACAGTGGAGCTGAGGATTGGGCACCCCTGTCGGTTATACGATGTATAGCCATGCTGGGGTGGGCACCAGTATGGCGGTGGAACTCTGTTTGGGGAGCGAGCACAGCAACAGGGGATTGGGCACCCCCGTCGGCTATACAGTGTGTGTGTGGGGGGGACGAGCACGCAGCATGCGTGCATGTGTGTGTGTGTGTGTGTGTAGGGGGAGCGTGCATGAGCAGGCGATATCTTATCTCTGCTCACTGAATAGCTCCCCCTTTCAACTGTACTCCACTGCATTTTCGACTGCTGTCATAGATAGCTCCAGCAGCCATTTGAGAACTGCGGCCGCGCCTGCAAACACACTGAATGAATTGGAAGTGGGCTGCCACACCTCCGAAAACTCGAATGATGGCACTATGTTTCTTGCACATGCATGCAAGCAAACATAATGAAAGACTTTGTTTGTTTTGGAGACAGGAAAGCATATCTGAGTTGCACAGTGGAGCAAATATTCAGATTTTCATACAATTTTTTATTTTTTTTTAAATATATTTTTCATGTTTTTATGTTTTCATACTGTTATTTTGATAGCTGTCTGGTCTACAGTAGTCAATTAAATAGTCAAAGCTGGCAGGCAATGACAACACATTGTCAAGCTGTGACTAGTAAACCCTATTCACTTAACAGAATCAAGCAGATGCATATTGACTATCAAGCTTAATAAAAAGAAGCTGCTGCACATGTTTAGGCTGCAAATGGAACTGAGGTGGCTGAACAATATCTTGTGCAGTGCTGAAGAGGCACTCCAATGGTACACTTGTTTGGGGACATGTAAAATATTTACATCCTACCTGGGACAAAGCAGGACATGAAAGCTTTTTGGTGTTCCACTAGGAAAGTGGGTCAACATTAGTGTCAAAAATCAGCTACTCTAAATAATTAGTGGGCATCTAGTCAACAGAATGTGGCAGCAAAGGTGACCTCTGCCATTGCTTGTTCAGCAGAGAACTTGTGAGCAGCAACCAATCATAATGATGTAATTTGTAACCTGAGTCACAGTGTCATGGGCCTGTATTGCTGACTCACCCTGTCTTCCTTATCAGTATGCATCCTCATTGTCAGAGGAATGCCACTACCCACATCACTATTACTTGAGCTGCCAATGCCACTCACTCCAGTTGTTCCAGAACTATCTGACCCACCAGCATCCTTTGAATGGAATAGCTCCAGCTCTCTCATGACTCCCTCACGTTCACTACACAGTTGCTGCTTGTCCTTGCTCAACCTGTGACTCTGCATGGCCAGGCACATTGCCTCACATTTGAACCTTGGGTCTAGCATGGTTGTGAACACATAGCTAGTATTGTCATGTACAGCTGTAAACCATGATCTCAACTCCCTAGTAAGACCTTCAATGAGTTCTTTGATGGGTTCTGGAAACAAATCCATAGTGCTTCTCTTTTGGAAACTCTCCATGGTTAATATGAGGTGATTAGCAGCTGGGATGACCTGATTCAGTGAAGCTGGATTGGAGCTTAGGTCACAGCTGCATTTCTTAAATGGGGACAGAACCTGGACCATGACTTCAATGATGCTCCAATCCTGGTGTAACTGTACTCCACCAATATCCTGCTTGATGGATGAATCATGCAGAACATATTTCTCTTCCACCAAGCGTTGCAACATATAACGTGCTTTTCAATGCTGTACTGACATCTTGAATTAGCAAATGGTTTGGTAAACCAAGCTGGTCCCAAACAGTTTGCAGCTCTAAGGTTGCCTTATCAGAATGATGGAAATGGTTCCATATGTTTCTTGAAGTATCAACAACATGGAAAGCACCCACACTGCTCAGAATAGCGCCAATGACCACAAGGTTCAACGAATGGTCAAAGCAGCTGCTGAATGATCAAAGCAGCTGATTCCCTGGAAGTGGCCATCATAAACTGCTTTTACCATGTTCTTCCCATTATCTGTAATAAAGAACCCAACATGCAAACCTGCTGTGCTTATTGAAGAGTCAAGCATCTCTTGCAAAGATGTAAGAATGTTAAAACTAGTGTGTTCACTTGGAAGGACTACAACACTAAGGAGAGCACACATCCAGAGGGGTTGGGTATTGCTACAGCCAAACCAGGGGAAGAAGATAAGGAGTCAGTGGCAGTTATGCCACTGTGTGCTACTGGTGCAGGAGAACAACAGTGTGCTTTGAGTGAGAAGTATGCATGTAGTGAGTTTGTACTGGTCCACAGATCAGCTATGCAGTGGGAAACTGTGCCCATAGCCTGGTTCAGCAATTTCTGCACCTGACTGTGGATTGCCTCATAGATATTTGGCATGACTGTATAAGAAAAAGTAGTTTTTGATTGGATATGGTTTTGGGAGTGCACAAACTTTAGAAGTCTATGGAATCCAGTATCTTCAACATAGAATAAGTTTGCAAATCCAATACAAACATTTCACCTATGAGCTAAATGATCTGAACAGCTGTGGGGTGAGTTGGCAAGAACTTTGTGCAGGCCTGTAATGCTTTCTTTATTGTAAGAGTGGGCTTTTGAAACGGCATAGCTTTGCTTCTCACCTTGGCCTCAGCGAGGACGTATGCAGGTGATTTAGGCTGTAAGAGGGGTAGCACCATGAACGTTGCTGACAGAACTTATCTGTCGACAAATTTCTATGTTTCTATGTTAACTACACATCTGCTGTCTAACCAGCTAAACTGATTTGTGAGGGACATTGTGTTATGCCTGTCAGAGTACTTGGGCAAGGAATGGGAACAAGATTTTCCTGATGTTTGGTCACTTGCTGATTGCCTCTGTCACCATTACTACCAGCAGCACCATCAAAATTGTCAGGAACTGGATTTGCTTTTTTGAAATACAATGTGCAGTGGCAAGAAGAGACAATACCATCAGGGGTTTTATCCAAGTTAGTCAGCTCAGCATGCTTTTTTCAGAAGGTAGTTTCAAACACATGTTTTGCTCATACAAACAGGCGAGAAAGAACTAAGTGCCTCAGCTGAGACTTGAAGCCAGCCTTCCCAGAATACCATTCCAGTCTCGCTAACCAGCTGTGCTACCAAAGCAGCTGTAACCCAGGCCATCCTGGAGGACACATTACTCTTTTTCTAATGCACAACCTGATGTAGTACAAATAATTACTTCATTTTTCAATCACATGGATGCAGTGTGCATATTTATGGAACACACACAAACAGGTGAGAGAAAGAAGTAAGCGCCTCTGCTGGGACTTTAACACAGGCCACCCAGAATACCATTCCAGTCATGCTAACCAGCTGCACCACCAAGGCAACTGGAAACTGGGCCATTCTGGAGCACACATTACTCTTTCTCTAATGCACAACCTGATGCTGCACACATAATTACTTCATCAAGTTAGTCACCGCCATCATGCTTTTTCAGAAGGTGGTTCCAAAGACTTGTTGTGCTCAGTTTATCAACATTTATACCATAGCTGAGACTCTGGCCATAGTGTGGAAACACAGCTCTCCTTTTAGCATCTTCCTGCTCTGAAAAATATGTCCAGACATCACTAGAACTTGAACTTGTACTTCACCTGAACCCTCTTGTATGCTGCTTGCACCCACGTACACCAGATTTAGTTTGGGGTGCTCTGACAGATTACTGTGAACTGACACCAGCTGCAGTATCAGAACCACTAGGATTACTCAAAATTAGGATGGACTGCTTAATTTTTTCAGCTGAAGGTTGACATGATGGATGAAGAGAAAGAGTGGCAGATGTTCTGTGCCTGGCTTCAGAAGCTGATTTGTTGGATCATTTTTGACCTGAGTGTTTCCTTGTAGAATGAGGTGAAGACTCTGTTTCAGTATCCTCAGACTTACCCAGGTGATTGTTCTCAGAGGATGTGCCATTGAACACATCTTCAAGCTTTTTAAATCTGTGGTAGGACCATATTCTGACCTTGAAGATATTGCCTCACTGCAGTCATCGTGCTCAGAGGAATGGCTTGGATTTAACCACCCTGGCTCTGGATGGCTAAATACTTCTGTCATAAACTGTGGTCATGGTGATACTGGTGGATTTGGTAGTGGTGGCAATGGTGTCAGCAGCAGCAGTAGTGAAGGTGGTGGAGACAGTGGTAGTAGCAGCAGCATTGGAGGTAGTGCTGATGGTGGCACTGGCAGCAGCAGTGGAGATGGTGGTGATGGTGGCAGCTGATGTGGCAACATCAGTTATTACAGAGACTGAGACTGCCACTGAAACAGTAGTGGTGGCAGTGGTCCTAGCAGTGCTAGCACTAGTAGAAGTAGCAACTGATTTGGTTGGAGTAAAGGGGACAGTAAGATGGTGAATACATGTTGTACTTTGACCCCTGTCTGAATCACTGTTAGAGGGTCTGGTTCACAGATAGTTTTTGACTGTACTTTGTTTGCGTGAGATTTTTAGTCATCCGATAAATTGCAGAAAAAGTGGAATAATGTTATCAAATATTTGTCTATATTTTATTTTCTGATGTTATAATTAGATAATTAGTGTTTCTAATGCAATGTATGCATTTTTTTACATCAGCAGGAACCAGAAACAGGAATAATTACTGTCTTTTGCTAATCCAGCAGTGTTAGTCAGCAAATGTAACTGACAGCTCAGACATCTTCTGTGGTATCCAGACTCCAGAGACAAAAATACTTAAAGAATGTTTTTAAATATTATTGGTTCAACTTTTTACTGTCTTAACAACAGCCAGAAAGCTAAGTCTAAGCTGAAAAGGTGCTTCCCTTGCCTCTGTCCTGCCTACCCTTGGGCACAGATAATGTCTGTGGCATCCACTGTCAGCGGACGAAAAGATTAAATACTTCAGAATTGTTTTTTTTATATTGTAGTCTGTAGCTTTTAATTTTAGCAACAGTCAGAAAGCTAAATCAAAGCTTCCTGCAATGGTGTCCCCCTGGTCCCTGCCTACCCTATGGCACAGATAAAGTCTGAGGCGTGTGGTCTGGAGATAAAAGCACTTCGACAATTTTTATGTTTGATTGCACGCATGTGCAAGAAACATATTGGGGCAGCTTGCTGCAGTAGCGAGTTGTGGAGATGCGGCAGTGTTGTTGTCAATGCCAGCAGCCCATTTTGGGGCTGGTCTGTGTGGTGCCAATAGAGGATCATGCTGTCCATGACAGCAATTTTGTAGCTTGCCACCAACTTGAAACAAACTCACCATTGCAATCAGGGAGCGCCCTGTCATCAGCAATCAGCTGTTTTTGCTGCGAGGCGGTCCCTGACTGCAGCAGCCAATTACAGTTGCATTGTCTGGAGTCCCATTTCAATTAACATGGTGGCGGCTTCTCCATCAGCCTCTTACAGTCCCCACGGAAGCCGACAGACAGCCACCACTTCTCACAGACCCCGATAAAGCCAAAGGGGGTGCGCAATCCCCCTGATGGCATGCCTCCTCCACAGTTCATTTGCTGACAGGGTAGCCCAATCCCCATCAGCATAATGTGGTCCTCCCCCATTTGTTGTGTGCTGAGGGGGGTGCCCAATCCCCCTCAGCTCATACCTCCCCAAGCACACTGTATGGCCGATGGGGGTGCCCAATCCCAATAAGCTCCATCACCCTTGCAAAAAACACCCAGGTGGCATGCTGGGAGCCCACCTCAGCATGCCAAAAGCGTCCTGCATTGTCTTTTTATGTTTTTTTTTAAATCCTGTAAAAAAGAAAACAGTCCCTCGCTGTCTGTCATGGCCCCTCCCCAACCTGCACCCACTCTCTGCGCACCCCACCTTCCCACATCCCCCCTCACCCCATACTTACCTCTGGAGCCCAGCGCAATGATCTTCTGTGGACCGGGAACAAGTCTGCATTCTTCAAAGCCAACTGCAAACTGAAGAAGTGCCGGTAAGCTGTATAATGGCACAAATGTTTTTTTTTTCAACTTATGTGGATATCGTGGCCATTTTTTCGACTTTTGGCACCAAACTTTCAATATGGGGTTCTTGGGAGCCCTTCTCATTAATTCAGTCACTATCATGGTGTTATTTGGTCTTCAAAGGTTATTTCGCTGTCACTGCACAGAATCACCTTTCAGGACTGATTAATGAAATAACAGTGTCACTGTTCATGAGGTGGCCTCTCAAAATGCCTATGTTGTAAATTTGGAGAAAAAATTCCAAAAGATGACTATGTTATAAGCATGCATTGAGCAGTTTCCACGCACACTTGTAACATCGCGAATTTGTAATATTTTCACTCCATATTTTCAACATTAGCATTTTTTCACACCTCCTTATGAACGGTACAGCTGTCATTTTCCACATCCTGGCCGAAATGTGTTTTCGCACTTTCGGTCTTGAGCAGAGGTCCTAAAATGCCTATGTTGAAAATCTGGTGACAAAAGTCCATGAAATGACTGTTTTACAAGCGTGCATTGCATAGTTTCCATGCACACTCTTAACTTTAAAAATTTTTAATATTTCCACTCAAAATTTTCAACATTGTCCATTTTGCACACCTCCTTATGAGCAGTAAGCCTGTCATTTTTTACATCCGTACCAAAATGTGTGTTTGCACATCTGACACACAATGGCACGGTCGCTGTGGGAAATCAATGTTTGGGACAGATTAAGAACATCATATTGACGGTGTTCATGAGCACAGGTCACAAAATGCCTATGTTGAAATTCTGGTGAAATAATTCCACTAAATGACTGTGTTACGAGCATGCATTGCACAGTTTCCACGTATGCTCTGAAGTTCAAGCATTTTTAATATTTTCACTCCAGATTTTCAACACTGCCGTATCTTCACACCTCCCTATGAATGGGACAGCTGTCATTCTTCACATCCTGCCCAATCTGTGTTTTCGCCCATCTCAGGCAGAATGGCATGGTCGCTCTGGGAAATCAATGTTCGGGACACATTAATAAAATCACAGTACCACTGTGCATGAGCAGAGGTCCCAAATGCTTTCATGAGGTGGGGGTCACAAAAAGGCCATGTTGAAAATTTGTAGTGCAAATACCAACAAACATCCAGGGCATTAGGGTTGCTAAGCATAACATCCCACCCTGTACAGACTGACAGGCATCAGGGTTGTGCCTTTGGATTGCCGACTGTAATGCTCATGCCATTCCACCCCAACCCTGAAGCCAGTGACAGGCATCGAGATGTGCCTTGGACTCTTTGGCCACAGACTTCACTCCATTCTCCTATACTGCATCCATTTCAGCATATATCCTTATGAAATGTGGTGACTGTGAAGCAGAACATCCCAAGGCACACCTCAACACTTGGTGACTACAGGATAGGGTGAGGTGAAATGCCATAAGCATTATGGGCGACGACCCAAAGGCACACCCCAATGCCTGTCCATCTCTGCAGGGTGGAGATGGGGTTGGCATGAGTTCAACACCTCACTGCCATGCCTATTCTGCATCTCTCTAACTCCTGCATGTCCAATGCTAATATCAGCAAGCAAACATTTGGCATTGACAAATGCTTGTTTTTTATATTGTTTCAACTTCTTACTGTTTTAACAATAGTCGAAAAGCTAAGTCAAGGCCAAAAAGGTGCCCCCCAAGCCCTCACCCTTCCTACCCTAGGGCACAGATAACATCTGTGGGATTTGCTGTCCAGATACAAAAAGAGTAAAAACTTCAAAAATTATTTTATATTGTTGTCTGTAACTTATTACTTTTATCAATATTCAGAAGGCTAGTCTAGGCCGGACACAAAGCCGCCCTCCCCGGCCTCTGCCTACCGTAGAGCACAGATAAAGTTTGTGGCATGCAGTCCAGAGACAAAAAGACTTCTAGCAGTTTTTTATATTGTTGGTTTAACTTTTTAATCTTTTAACAACTGTCAGAAAGCTAAGTCTAGGCTGCAAAGGTGCTTGCTTGGTCCCTGCCCTGCTACCCTAGTGAACAGATAATGTCTGTGCAGTCCGAAGACACAAAGAGTGGGATATTCAAAAGGGTTGAGCCTGGTGCAACACAGTTGTGCCATGCGCAACCCACTAATGTGCCCCTGCACAATATTCAAAAGAGGAAAGTGCGTGGCACAAATCCCGATGTGCTGGGGCGCATCAGTAATGTATGCGGTGCAAGTGGGGGGGTGTGCCCATGCATACTCGGCACATCCCAATATTCAGCCCGGAATGTGCTGAGCAGATACAGGTGCAACCCCTACCTGCACCACACACTTTTGAGCCAAGAAAAACAGGAGCAACAGCTGGCCACTCACAGGTGAGCCGTTGTATTGCAGGGCGCAACACGGCAGCTGCCAGCTGTGGGTGGCCACCCGAGCTCCTGTGGCAGCATCCATTGCAGTAGTGCCCCCCCACACATGATCGCGGGCATATGTTTTGAATTAAATACGTCCAATATCCCTGGTGGTCCAGCAGACTGCTTCCAGCCCAATCATGGGCATAAGTATAAAATAAATGTCCCATATCCCTGGTGGTCCAGTGGACTACTTCCAGCACGATCATGGGCATATGTAGTAAATACAGCATAAAAATCCATCCCTGGTGGTCCAGCGGTCTACCCCCCTCTCCACCCGACCACTGAGCCCCACCACCCCACTCCCCCCATCAATGGCAGGCAGCAGCTCCCCGCCCGCCAGTCGCCCGCTGCTCACCGACTGACCGCGCACAGTATAGCTGTATGCCCATTGGTTCTCAGCGGGCCAACGCGCCAGAGATTGCACTGCATTACAGTCCAGATATGTGAATGGATTCATTCACATATCTGGACCGTAGTACGGGTATGGAATTGTGGTGCTCATTGGCCCACGCCAGGACCAATGGGCATACAGCCGCATTGCACGCAGTCAGTTGACGGATGGCCGGGCGGCTTGCGAGAGGGGAGCTGTCACCCGCCACTGACATGGGGGGGAGTGGGGTGGTGGGGCTCAGTGGGCAGGTGGGGAGGGGGGTACCGCTGGACCACCAGGGATGGTTTTTATATTGTATTTACTACACATGCCAACGATTGGGCTGGAAGCAGTCCACTGGACCACCAGGGATACTGGAGGTTTATTTTATACTTATGCCTGCAATCGGGCTGGGAGTGGTCCACTGGACCACCAGGGATTTCGGACAGTTTATTTAATTCATATGCCTGTGATCGGGCGCTGAGTGCGTTGTCAGAGGGAGCAGGGCGTGCCAGTCTCGACGGCTGCCTTCTCGCAGGCGCAAGGCGCAGTCGCTGGAATCGTCACTCCTGCATGCAAATGGGGCCATATTGATATGCTAATGGCCCCATTTGTGCCTTGTACACATTATGGCCCCATTTGCATGTCCACCACTGAATATCGCGGTTGCTGCACCTAGCACAATGGCACTTGCGCTCGCGCATTCCATGCTCCTCACTGGCCACTTGCGCTGGCACAGTGCCACTGCACCATGCGCAATGCAGGTGGCCATAGTGCCATATTCAACGGTGTGCAGCCATGGTGCAGCACCATTGAATATCGCCCAGGCCACGCCCTGGCACTTCCCAGTTGTGCTGCGCCCGGCTTGCGCCCCTGCCTGGCGCAGTTCTGAATATCCCACCCAAAGAGTAAAGACTTCAAAATTTTTTCTATTTATATTGTTGTTTGTAATCAAGCCACAAAGCAAAAGTGGTGCAGCTCCCCCCTTGCTTTTGATATATTATCCACTGACTGCAGTGTGGGCAGGCAAGCAGCAAATGCCTAAGTGCACTGCCAAAACAAAGACTGCAGCTTCAGGAGGAAAAAAAAGTAAGAGTAAAACAAAAAACAAACAAACAAAAAAAACAATAATCAAATAAACAAATATCAAAACAGTTATAGGAAAAGAAGCAATGCTGCAGCCATTACTCCCTGGCAGCAGCTTCAGAACTCAGTTAACAGTAATGTTTTTGCACAAACAGATACAGTAGTATTTACTGCAAAGCAAAAAAATGTATATATTTGTTTCAGGCTTGTAAACGTAAATCAGAAGAAGTCACAGGAACGGGCTCTTTTCAGCCTACTATCCAACAAGTCAGAGCTAGCCTAAAGCCTAGTCTGCAAGTGCAGACGGACCCTGGCCTGAAGATTACTACATGATGTGTTGTAACTTTCAATAAATAAATAAAACTACTTAGCTATCAGTCAGTCAGTCAAATGGAGCACCCTAGTTTCCTCTAAAATTCATTAAACAGAAGAGCAGAAAAAAAGGCTGCAAAGTCTAGTTTTTCCTAAATCTGATTCAGAAAAGCACAACTCCTTCATAGAGAGCAACAGCTCCCTCTCAGCTTGAGTGTCTCTCTGCACTAAGGTGGGTCAATGGAACAGCTATGGAAAGCTCGCTGTGCAGTCTGGGGATTGGTGGAGGAGATTTCATGAGATCTCAAAGACATCCAAAGAGTTCCCTAGCTTGGGAGTTCTTCATGTGTCACCCTGATGGCACACGTATTGTAACCTGCAGACTGAGTGAGACACAGGTTCAATGGGGGAAAAAGGGTAGCCATTTAGCCACTGGTGGACAGCGAACCCACCTAACTGTCCAGCATCAAACTGAATGGCAGGCCAGACTGTATGAGGTTACTGTGGCTGCAAGAGAGAATAAGGGGGATGGTGGATGGCCTGAGGGGGCAAGCAACACTTTCAGGAGGATGTATGCAGGTAGTGCACGGGTACGTGGCAGGGACAGGGCACAGCAAGTTGTGGCACTGGCAGCTCCAGCAGTCCCAGCAGCCCTACTACAAGCAGCACCACATGGAGTAGCCTCACAGGCATACCTGGCCATACTGTGGGCTGAAATTGATGACCTCCACCATGAGCTCAGTGAAATACAGTGGGAAAGTCAAACCATCCTAGAAAACCAAGATAAGCTCCTAAAGCTTGTTGAGGAGGTGCGTGGCGGCACTTGTTGCAGTGGCACCCAGTAATGTGTTTCTTTTTTCTTTTCTCTTTCTTTATGTAACACTTTAATGTCCATCAAGAACTATTTTAATTTACCCCAAAAACACACAAAAAAAGTTTAACAAAAAAAAAACTTTGCTATCCTCTTGTCTGACTTGTCTAGCTTTTTTTTCCTTGCTTTTATTCCCTTTGTTATCATCCCCCAAAACTGTATAGTACTTTTCTTTATAATTTTTCCTATCTGTTCTATCCTCCTTGTCCTATTGTAGTCTGTACTGTCTTTAAGTTTTATAGTTGCACCCCCATAAAAGACAAATACCAAAAACTAAAAAATAGTTAAAAAAATACCCTCCCAAAAATCTTTCCTATCTTATCTAAAGTGAGCAGACTGCTACAGTGGCGTGAAAAAGTATTTGCCCCCTTCCTGATTTTCTCTATTATTGCATATTTGTCACACTGGATGTTTTCAGGTCTTTAGACAAAATATAATATTAGATAAAGGGAACCTGAGTGAACAAATAACACTTTTTTTTTTTTACTTATTTCATTTATTTAATGAAAAAAGTTAACCAACACCAACGGGCACTGTGTGAAAAAGTAATTGCCCCCTAGTTAAATCAACCCAATTAAAGGGATAATTAGAGTCAGCTGATTGAACACAGCCAGGCTTGATTACAGCCAGCCCTGCTTAATATAAATCTCCACTTATTTTGACCCTTACCATCAGAGTCACGTTGCCAGCACAAAGATTCAACAAGCACATTATGCCATGATCAAAGGAAGTTCCTGAAAAGATCAGAAAAAATGTGTTGCCCTCTATCAGTCTGGAAAGGGTTAAAAAGCTATTTCTAAGGCTCTGGGACTCCATCAAACCACAGTGAGAGCCATAATCTCCAAATGGAGAACACTTGGAACAGTAGTGAATCTTCCCAGGAGTGGGCGGCCTGCCAAAATTACTCCAAGGGCGCAGCGTAAAATCATTCAGGAAGTCTCAAAGGATCCTAAAACAACATCCAAAGAACTGCAGGCTTCTCTTGCCTCAGCTAAGGTCAGTGTTCACGACCCACAGAATCAGAAAGAGACTGGGCAAAATGGGCTTCGTGGAGAGTGGCAAGGCGGAAACCCTGACAACCAAGAAGAACATAAATGCTCGTCTCTCATTTGCCAAGAAGCACCTGGATGATCCACAAGTTTTTGGGAAATGTTCTATGGACAGATGAGTCCAAGTGGAACTTTTGGATGACATGGATCCCATAATGTCGCGTAAAGCAAACACAGCATTCCACAGTAAGAACACCATACCAACAGTCAAACATGGTGGTGGTAGTGTGATGGTGTGGGATGCTTTGCTACTCCTAAGGACCTGGATGACTTGCCATAATTAAAGGAACCATGAATTCTTCTCTGTACCAGAAAATTCTTAAGAGAATGTCCGGTCATCCTTCCGTAGCTGAAGCTGAAGCGTAGTTGGGCCATGCAGCAAGACAATGATCCAAAACACAAAAGCAAGTCCACATCAGAATGGCTAAAAGAAGTAAAATTAAAGTTTTGGAGTGGCTCAGTCAAAGTCCAGACTTAAACCCAATAGAGATGCTGTGGCAGGACCTGAAACGAGCAGGTCATGCTCGAAAACCTACCAAATGTTACTGAATTAAAGCAGTTCTGCGAGGAAGAGTGGGTTAAAATTCCTCCACAGCGATGTGAAAGACTGATATTGAATTATAGGAAGTGTTTGGTTGCAGTCATTGCAGCTAAATGTGGCATAACCAGTTATTAAGTGTAAGGGGCAATTACTTTTTCACACAGTGCCAGTTGGTGTTAGTTAACTTTTTTTCATTAAATAAGTGAAATTAAAAAAAAAGCAAGTGTTATTTGTTCACTCAGGTTCCCTTTATCTAATATTACATTTTCTCTAAAGACCTGAAAACATCCAGTGTGACAAATATGCAATAATAGAGAAAATCAGGAAGGGGGCAAATACTTTTTCACGCCACTGTACATCATGCTGCCTTTCATACCATAGTTGAGAATGTGTAACAGGAAATGTAAAGACTAAGGCCTGATATTCAGAGGTATTGCGCAATGCACAACTGAGTTGTGCATGTGCAACCATAGAAATTCGCCCTGGAGCCATATTCAACCATAGTAAATGTGCAGCTCAAAAGCCAATGCTCAGATGCACAACAGTAATGTATGCGGTGCAAGTACAAGGGGGCATACCCATGAATAAGCTGTGCAATGACACATTCAGCCAAAAAGCACAGTGCAAGTCAGGAGCAACAGGCAGAATGCACCAGACAGAATTGAGCATATAAAAGGAGGCTCAAACACATACACAGTGGATGTGCAAGCCAGAGACACTGACTGTGATGGATACAGGGCCATTAGTGATGGGTGCAGTAATGAGGGGTGTGAGGAGGAGGGAGGAACACCAACATGGCCGAGGAAGGGCCCGGTGGTAGTATTCCCAGCACAGATGGTACCGTGCCCACCTCACCTTTGAGGACTATGGGGAGGCAGAGATTGTGGGCCAGTACCAGCTGAAAAGAGCAATTCTGAGGCAGCTCTGAAAGCTGTGCCATGATGAGTTGCAGGCACCCACCAGAAGGAGCCACACCTTGACAGTGGAGACCAAGGTGACAGCAGCAATATGCCTGTTCTCCATGGGCACCTTTCAGAAACCAGTGGTGGCAACCACTGGGATGACCCAGTCGGCCACATCCCGCCTCCTCACACAGTTCCTCAACATCCTGCTGCCACATGCTTTGGAGTTCAAATGATTCCCAAGCACACAGGCAGAGCACACAGCACACATACAGGACTTCCACAGGGTGGCACGCATGCCAGGCATGATCAGGGCCATAGACTGCACACATGTGGCCATACGCACACCACCTGGCCCAGAGGGGGCCACCTAAATGAATAAGAAGGGGTACCCATTGGTCAACTGCCAGGTGTTTTTCAATGCCATGGGGTGCATCTCCAATGTCTGCGCCACCCACCCTAGGAGTGCACATGATGCATTCATCTGGCACAGCTCCATCCTGTGCCAGAGGTTTGAGCATGGGGAGATCCCCATGGGTCACCTGTTAGGTGAACACGGCATGGGATGGGGTGTGTGGGCAGCCATGCAAGGGGTATAGGCCCATGCCGCACACAGCAGGAGCAGAGAGGAAGGCTGTAGGTGGCAGGGTTGAGGGGAAGGGAACAAGCAATGCCACATGCTAACATGTATGTCTTACCTACAAAGGTGACAGTGCCTACCCCCTGCACCTCTGGCTGCTCACCCCCATCCATCACCCATCCAATGCTACAGAGGAGTGGTACAATGAGGCACACATTGCTACATGCAATATCATTGAGTGAGTCTTTGGCATGCTAAAGATGCAGTTCCATTGCCTAGACAGATCTGGTGGTGCCCTACAATACAGTCCTGCAAAAATCTGTGGCCTATTCCTGGCCTGCTGCATGCTGCACAACATGGCCATTGACCGTGGGATAGCTGCCCAGGTGGATGAGGGCAACAGCAGTGATGAGAGTGGGGATAACAGCCTGGATGGGGGTGTGCTGCCACCACTGCAGAGGAGGGACCTCAGGATGGCCATAGAGGCAAGGATGCACCGGGCCACAATCGTACAAGAGCACTTCAGAAACAGCAGGTGAGTACCACACATGCCAGCTGTGCATGCACAGACTACCACGTGCATGAAGGCATGTGCACACATGCACACATGCATGGCCACACAGGGATGCATGCAGTGACACTGTCACACACACAGCATGCATAGGGACCACAAAAAACACACAGCCACATGTCCACAACACAGTGCACAGGCATAGACTCATGCATGCACACAGACACACACACACACGTGCAGCAGGATGTGGCATAGATCAGAGTGAATGCACCATCACACATCAAGGCCGGCACAGTGCTGCCTCATCACACACATGCCACAAGACCCAGCAGCACAGCATGCGCACATGGAGGACATGCCACTGGCCACACATAGGTGCCCCCACATGCACACAGGCATGCCCAATCATGTGTGCACTGGCCAACAGCAGTGGGCAGCAAGATGGGACAGCAGACTCAGCAGGCCTACCGTGTGGTGCTACGGCCACCACTGCCATGTGGGGGACCATGCCTGGGATATGTGGCAGCCATAAGCCTCTCAACAGCCACTGGAGGTGTAACCAGTACACTCATGGAGGTAGAGGCCTGAAAATGTGACCAGGTGCCAGTGGGCATGTAAAGCCCAGCAAAGAGAGTACTACTTGGTGTGTCAGGTATGGCCATGTCAGAGCCTGGCATCAGCCATGCTGGAGTCACCAAATGCTGGGTCTGTGGTGTTGAAGTGGCACTATGGAGAGTCCTACATGCCCTGCCAAGCCCAGTGGAAGCCAGCGATGAAAATCCAGTGGCAATAGTACCAGCAATGTGGTCCAGCTATGCGGTCATGACCTCCCACAGCTGCCAGAGTTCACCAGTCAGCTGGGCCCATCCAATGTCCCCACACTAAGACAGATGATGCAGCTCTACCCACAGTGCATGTATATCTCAGCCCCGAGCGTCGCCTGGTTGTTAACCGATGACCACAGCAGAGTGGTGTGCTCATCCAGCCTGTCAGTGCCTTGCACATCCTGGGGCTGATGCTGACCTGCTGTGGGTGTGGCAGAATGGTGCTCAACATCCCTTGGCTGTGGACACTGCACAGGGGACTGCAGGGGGTGGAGATAGTACAGGTGCCCCATTGGTGGCCACTGTGGTGTGCTGCACAGTGGCCACTGCAGCCTGCTGCCACTGCCCAACTGTCTGCTGGGCTGTTCCTGTGGCACTGGCATCCATGGCAGTTACCTCCCCATGACCGGCAACAGCAGTAGTGCCACACACCACTGTGTGGCCAAGGTCAGGGTGTGGCTGCACTGGTGCACAATGTCACTTGTGCCAACCACTGCCTGTGTATGGCCATGTATCCTGGGCTGCATTTCCAGGCCAGTGCCATCCAGGATCAGTATAATGTCATCATCCATGTCAGATGCCCCACCCTCCTGTGTCCCCAGTACTAGCACGGGTAGGGCCTCGGTGAGCAGGGGGTCCAACAGTGTGTCATTGTCGCCCAGGCACAGCAAGGCCAGCAGCCCCACACTGCCCCGATGCTGATGTTCCCTGGTCCGGATGCCTGTGGATGTGGATGGCTCCTTCTCTTCCGGGCCAACGTCATTGGTGGCATCCTGCAATGCACCCCTGAGGCATGATGGCACTGGAAGATAGGACAGCGTTATCAGTGTTGATGATGGCACTGTGCATGCAGAGCCATGGCCAGTACAATGGGGGCATGTGCGCTACCACCATGCCAGCATGCAACAGTGCACACCAGTGAACAGCAGAGTGGACATGCCGCTGACGGTACCCATGCTAGCCAACCCATGGTGGGTGGCAACAGCACATGGTAACACAGCAACACACGACTGGCATGCAGGCACCCCCCCAGGGTATCAACACCGGTGTTGTGCTGTACTGCAGTTTGGCCCCAGTGGACTGTGCCATGCCACTGGTGCACTGGGCAGGCAGCAATGTGGGTCTGGCCAGCAGCGCTGCACACACTGGAGCAGGTGCCTTGGTCACAGCACAGTGCCCATGCAGCTGCCCCACTGCATACAGGTGGATGATGCCATGCACTGTGGCCCCATATGCACCTTGCACTGCTGCATGCCATACACAAAAGGGGCAGGCAGCACTGCAGCTATCATGCCTGCACAGTGCCAGTCGACACACACCACCACACCCACATGCAACACCCACTAACTCAATGCTGTGACGGGCTGCCACTCATCTGAAATCCATCTCCTGGGATACCCTCAATGGCAGCATGGCTGATGGTCACTGCCACCATCTTCTCACCCACCATCAGCACGGGGGGCTGCCGGGTTCCCCACCTGTCCTGCTGTGGGATGCCATTATGGTGGCCACCTTCACCTTGATTTGTCGACAGTCCATCCCCATCTTCTTCTTGCACTCTTGTGCACTCCTATTACGCCTCCCATGGGCATTAATGTAGGTTGCCACCTCCTCCCACCTGGTGTCACAGTTCTGCAGGTTGCCCATGGCAACACTCAGCAGTTGCTTCCTGTTGAGGTAGGCCTCGAACAGGGCCTGCTGCTCATGCTTTGTGAAGTTGGACCTGCGTTTCCATGCAGGCCCCTGCTCTTCAGCTCCCTCTGTCTTAGACATGTTGCTACCTGTAGGCAGTCAGACAATGGCCCGTCAGTGACTTGGCAACCCAACCTGTAACAATGCAGTATTGGCAACATGGCCAGCACATCCACAACATGTGTTCCTCCTTACCTCACTGGCTCAATACCTGTCAGTGATCTGTGCTGTATCGTGGTGCTTTTATGGAGCAACACATGCAAATGAGCACCAGCACAATTGTAATGCAATGCTAATTAGCCTGACTGCAGCTTGCATTGCCTCATGAGCCTATCTGCATACGCCAGATGAATATTGCAAAGTTGTGCCTTGCGCAATATGATTGCACTGGAGCAACTGACTGGTGCACTCCCATCGCATGTGCAGTGTGCTGCTGCATGGTGTGCATGTGCACCATTGGCGGCACCCTGTCTGGTGGCATATCACGCAGCTGTGTGCAATGCACACCATTCTTATGTTGTGCATGCAGCACAGGGCACATGCCATGCGTTCAGGTACACTGTGCCGCCTGGCCACATTGCACAATCGCACCAGATGTACTATGCCACTGGCCGTGCATTGACAGATACTGTGTGAATGGTGTGCATGCAACAGTGTGCAGGGCATGCATGATGCATACCTGAGTCATGGGCATGACCCTATACTCCCACCTTGCCATGCTGCGGTTAACATTTGCAGTAATGCATGATAGGCCTCCACTGCACATATCTATCATGAATCCCCGTGCTGAACATCCATGGTCCATTGCCCCCTTCCATGTGCATGCATTGTAGGCCACAGTGGTCATGCTATTGCCATGTCTGTTACCAGTGCAGTATGTCAGGGTCCATGTCCCGTTCGCGACGTGCTCTCAACTGGAGTGAGGTTGACATGTGCAACCTGGTGGCCCTTGTGGAGCCTGTGGCTGCCCAGCTGTTTGGGCTGGATGATCTTTGGGAGCCATGGTCCCAGGTGTGGGACAGGGTGGCAGCAGGGCTAGAGTGCCATACGGGTGTGCCATGCATGGGAGAGCAGTGCCGCCACCGGTATGGGAACCTGAGACAGCATGATCCAGTGCACCTACTCCAGCTTCAGGCAAGAGCATAATGGTGGGCTCTGCCACAGCCAGGTAGGTGTCCACCTACACTGTGCATGCTCACATTGTCCATTTACTGTGCTGACAAGTGTGCTGCCTGTGTGGCTGCCCAGGGGTACCCAGTGCTGGTGGTTGCTGCATGTCCTGTGGTGCTGCACTGCACACCTCTGCAGTGCTGTTGGCCAGGCACCAGTGCCCATAGCCGGGTTGGTATATCTAACTTTAAAATGACTGCGTTATAAGCTTCCAAACCTTTGGAAATTTTTAAATTACATTTTGCAATTATGTAAACTTCTGAATTTTAAGCAACTATAATTTTAAAGCTAGAGAAAGGAATAGCACCAATGTTGTTCAGTTCATTGACCCTAAGGGCTTTAAGACAACCCCCTTGGCCCAACATCAGTGTCATGCTGCCATGCTGAAGACCTGGATTAGGAAGTGAGCCTGGAAAGTCATGGTGGGAGGCAGGTCATGGCAAAAACTTATAATTTACATAACCAGTACTCTTCTATTTAATCATGTCTATTACTTTTCCTAGAAAGTATGCACCTACATTTTTAATTGCCTAGCTCCAAATGTGGCTAAGTTGTAAGCATGGAAATATTTTCAGAAATGTTCACATGAATATTAAATTGCCAGAATTTGAGCCACTATGATGTCTACAACCGTCATCCAAATGTTATAAAACTTGGCACAATTTTAGGGACCAAAGTAGACAATACACATGCTAAATTTCAGTCATCTAGATATAATGCAGTATGAGTTACAGTCAAGTAACGAATTTCAGAAAAGTATGAAGAATTTCACATAATTTCATGAAAATTCAGCAAATTTGGAATTTGCTACTTTTGCTTAGCTCTACTTTTGAATGGTTAGGGCTAGATTCTTAATTTTAACCTTTTTCTAAATAACAGTTTGGAGCCAGGAATTGATATATATTATAATTTGATGTACTGTATTTACTCTGATGAAGCTGATCTTATAGCTATGTCAAGCCTAAATTTCATGAGCCTTTGCTCAAAATGGAAAATGACAATTTCCCTGAATATCTTGGATCGGTGCAAAAAAAATTAGTGGTATTTTATTGAGGAGAACTGCACTTATTTTTTAGTTGAAAGAAAATGCTACTAACAGTACAACACTTTGTGACCCTGAAGTGACATGTGCAGATGTGGTGGACCTATGTATTTAAAAAAAGAAATTGAAAAATATATTTACATCACGCCATTCAAACATACCATTTTCAAATGTGCTTTGGTAGATTTTAACTTTTAATGATAACTTGTGAAGGCTTCATAGAGTTAAGAAAATGTAAGTGTTTTTAAATATTTTTAAATGTGGTGTAATTCAAAACATTTTAAAATACATATATTAAAGTTTTACCTGCATACAGTTTTATTTTGCATTTAATTCACATACTATACAATCTATTTTGCATTATGAATATATTCTCTCTCTCCCTAACTAATCCCCTAATGGTCCTTTTTTGCATGCAAAAATTCTGGAAGAAAATAAATAATCCTGTCTTGATTAAATAAAGTACAGTAGTTTCAGGAAGACTGAATCTGCAAGTATTCTCTTGCCCTTTATTGAAGAAAAGAAGGGACTGACATATGGTGATATACAGTACCAAAATCACCTACTATATCCCAATGTTCTGTACAAATCACGAACAGGATATACGACACCAAAGATTACTTTTGTTATCTGTTTTTAAAGGCAAAGGAACAAATTTGCTAAGCACCTTGGGGTATTGACAGTGGCGGTCCAGACTGCCAGCTCAAGTTAATACACACTGGGTGGGATATTCAAAAGGGCTGCACATGGCGCAACAGGGTTGCACCATGTGCAACCCACCAATGCTCCCAGGCACAATATTTAAATGGGCAGGTTGTGCTGTGCAACCTCCGATGTGCCAGGGTGCACCTGTAATGTATGCGGTGCAAGTGCAGGGGGTGTGCCCATGCATATGTGTCACATCCCGATATTCAGCCTGGGATGTGCGGTGCATATGTAGGCACAACCCTGCCTTGTGCCACTCAGGGGGGCACAAAGTTGTGCCAGTACAAACAAGGATCAAGTTGGGGACACACACAGGTGGGCTGCCATATTGCTGGGCGCAATACAGCAGCCACCTGCCATGGGTGGCCACCTGACCTCCCAAAACCCTGACCCCAAGCCCCCTGCCCAGGGGGTGACATGCCCCCCCTCGTCCGATGGCGGGCATAGGCAAGTACATCCATGGTGGTCCAGTGGACCGCTAATCAGAGCCCTATCATGGGCATCCATACATGTTAACCCTGGTGGTCCAGTGGACCGCAGACCAATGCCTGATCGAGGGCATAAGTGAAAAAAAACCTGGTGGTCCAGTGGGCCGACCTCATCGCCCAATCACAGGCTTGAGATAATACCCCCTGGTGGTCCAGTGGAAACCCCCCAGCACTTGATTGCAGGTGAGATAATCAAATGACACCCTGGTGGTCCAGTGGTATCCCCTTCCCACCTGCCCACCAAGTCCCCCCCCCCCTGCTCCCCCCAGTCAGCGGCAGGTGGTAGCACCCTGCCCGTATGCCTTCTGGCCACCTGCTGACTGACAGCATACTGTAGGACTGTACTCCTAGTGGTCCACAGTGTGGGCCAATAGGTGTGCAGACCATACAGTACTACACAGTCCCGAATTGTGAGTGAATGCTCATTCACAATTTGGGACTGTGTTGCAGTATGGTCTGTACGTCTATTGGCCCACACTGTGGACCAATAGGCGTACAGCCCTAGAGTACTCTGTCAGTCGGTGGGTTGCCAGGTGGCTTGTGGGCAGGGTGCTGCCGCCCACCGCTGACTGGGGGGGTGCTGGGTGAAAAGGGACTAGGTGGGCAGGTAGGGAGGGGTGGTACCACTGGACCACCAGGGTGTCATTTGATTATCCCACCTGTGATCGGGTGCTGGGGGGGTTTCCACTGGACCACCAGGGGGTTTTACACTTATGCCCATGATTGAGCAATGGTCTGCAGTCCACTGGACCACCAGGGATAACATGTATGGATGCCCATGATCAGGCAATAGTTAGAGGTCCACTGGACCACCAGAGCTATAATTGATGTATGCCCAAGATTGGGCAGTGAGGTTCGGTCCACTGGACCACCAGGGATAACATGTGTGGATGCCCATGATCGGGCAATGGTTAGAGGTCCACTGGACCACCAGGGCTATAATTGACATATGCCCGAGATTGGGCAGTGAGGTTCAGTCCACTGAACCACCAGGGATTCACATTCCACATGCCCACACTTGGGCGACTGGGAGTGGGTCCTGCCGAGGGGCAGGGGGCAGCAGTCCCTGATGGCTGCAGCCTGGCAGGGTGCCAGGTGCAAGTTGCTGGGGATCTGTGCATGTCATGCAAATGGGACCATAATGACATGCAAATGGCCCCATTTACACCTTGCATGCATAATAGACTCATTTGCATGCCCAGTGCTGAATCTCATGGTAGATGCATCAAGCGCAACTGCACTTGCACTGGCACATTCACCTGCTCCCCTTCTGCCAATTGCACTGGCACAGTGCCACTGTGTCTTGCACAGTGCATGTGCCCTCAGTGCCATATTCAATGGTGCTGAGCCATGGTGCAGCATCATTGAATATTGCCTGGTGCATGCCCTGGCTTATCTCGGTCACTCTGCTACCAGGCTTGCACCCCTGCCTGGCGCAGTCTGAATATCCCACCCACTAACTACAAACAATGACCAGATGTGTCTAAAGTATTCTTCAAAACACTGCTATAAAGTAAAAAAATTAATCAATTATTGATAAAGTACTGACACTGTGAGATAGGCCTACTGAGCTCCCCAGTGCTTCAGGGCTCACAGGCCCTTCGTCTGGAAGTACAGTTTCAGGTGGCTCATCTACATGATTTATACTGCAGTACTTAAAGAGCCCCTGACAGCAGTAGGAAATCACGGAAAAAAAGTGAGATTTATATTCAACTCCATCCCATTTTCTTTATCACTTCATACGTTTTGAGTAATAAATTCCCTATTTACTTTTTTATTAAAAACATTTGTAATGAAACAAGGTCCCTGTTCCCTGGACTGTATCTACTCTGGTTGCTTCTTTACACATGCCATTACAGTTCCTTGTTTAGGACAATATAATTATCCTCACAGCAACATATTCTGATGGCATAAACAGAATTATAATGTCAGGTGTAGGCAGGTAGCCAGATCTAAAAGGGCAGATATACTATAGTCATGCAAATACCCTTAGTAATAAGGAAACAAGTGTGAGAATTATAGAATAAAATACAAAATATAAGCTACAGTTATACCTAAGTATTATATTTTTTTCAAAGTTATCTCATCTGTGTCAGTATCTCTTTAAAGTGGTAATAATGCATTTTGATAAGACACAAGAGACACATTATAAAGTTCAAAATCATCTACAACAAACAAATATTAGAAACATTTTGATATTTCAAGCATTGCTTGTTTTGGAACCTCATGTGGTACAGTCGTATCCACAGATACTGTGTATCTCAATAATGTTTTAGTTATTTGTGGATAAATCATAGGAAATCCCAATAAAATGAATTGCAATTTCCTGTACAGTAGCTAGAGATATGGAGCTATGCTGTAACATATATATGGATGTAGCCTGTCAGATGGTCTGTTTCACTGGTTATTTTCCACTTCCAATTTATAGGGGGATTATATGTGTTCCAAAGGGTTGGAAGTAAAGTGATAATACAATATGTGATTTCATTTTCAATAGTGAAAATATATTACCTAGTATGATTATTGCCAGCTATTCTACTAGGCTGTTCTGTGTATTTAAAAGTGTTTTAAATTGGTAACATCCATTGTTGACTACCTTTTCATTGTGTAGTACTTGCCTCTTGAGGGAATAGTTCATGGGAAATTGATGGATTAGTCTAATTAGGAACCATTAGCATGAATCAATTATTTTTTATGGTCATTAGAGCAAAATTACGTTTTGGTGGAGCAGATTTAGTAATATTGCAAAATGTTCCCATGGGAAACTGTATCTTACAATTATTCATATATAACTAGTTAATGGTATTGGACCTGAACTGAATCTCCTCAGAACCACTTGCTTACTGTGTGACCTTGAGCAAGTTACTTAAACCTCTTGGTGCTTACAGTCTCCTGCTCTCCCTCAGCTCACTCTCTGTGCTCACCTAATGATTGATACAATTGCTTATGCCTTGTAAAGTGCTTTAAATATCAAGGTGACCTAATCGTCTTCCTTTGTAATCCAGTCCTTTCACCCCTTGGCTTGCATAATTGGGACTTGAAGGATTACACTTTATGCATTGTTTTTACCTTATTTTTTTGCTATTCACTGTATGTTTAATATGTATCAGTGTACTATGCTGTATGTATATATTTGCTCTAAGTTCCTAGTACTTAGTCATGTCTTCTCTTCTTATTAGGTAGCTTCAAACATTTTATAATTACTCATGTAACTCATGTTCTTCATCCTTCTCACAGGGCGCACCTGGAAACAAGACTTGGCTCAGTGTGCCGTTCCCATTCACAAATGTTCAAATTAATAAATAAATATAATATGGTGTGTATGGAATGCATTATGTATCAGTCAATTCTTGCTTTTTTCTTATTTCTTTCTCACTGTGTGTAGAATAAACTGGTTTCATTCTTGTGTCTGTCTTCTAGCAAATGCAAACCAGTTAATTCCAATGTGACAATATTAACTAATTTCATTGATGTGCTGCAGCTGGAACATAAGTAAATGACACTGATGACTTTACTTACCTCAGTTCCTTACATCTGAAAGGCAGCCATATTAATTTTATTTATTTATTTAGTTGTAACATATTTTGCCAGGTATGAGTCCTTGCTCCACCTATTGTCATTTGGCAAGTTATTTATTAGCAGGCATTTGAGTCTGTTTATTGCGATGTACTACATGGATTTCTAAAATAATATAATTGTAAAGCATAAATAAATTCCCCCAATACAAGTGACAAAAACTGATAATACTATTATTGGTGCCCCATAGTGCTATTATTCAGAGCTTGTAATACTATAGTTCAAGCTCTGAATGATAGTATTATCACAAAAACTGAGCAGCACACCCTCAAGACTCTCACACATGGTAGGCTTGCTCTAAGATCCCCAAGGCAAACTTCTATACATACACTGTGACATTTCTGAAACTACACCTCCTGACTGGCTGCAGTTTCTCTGTGGGTGGGCATAACAGTTAAAAAAATATAGTGTCCATCTCTCACTTAGCGAGAGAAAATCATCCCTTCACTTTTCTGCTGATCCTTTGTTTTTTATCTCTACTAGTTACACATAATTATCTGGCGGCTCCTGCATATACTGAGGCAAGAACAGAACTAAAAGAAACAGTGAGCATGTGGGACAGGGTGGAGCAAGGTGGGTGTTCACAGAGAGAGTGAGTGAATAGTCACTGCAGCGTCTGCCCAGCACACAGCTCCCTATAAACAAAGATCTGCACACAAAAAATGTGATCCATATATTACAAAAAAATATATATATATGTGCGTGTGTATCACTCAGGAGTAATACACACTCACCTATCCATTATTCTATGGCCTAGATATTCAAAAGGGTTGTGCATGGCGCAACAGTGTTGCACCATGCGCGAACCACTGACGTGCCCCGCGCAATTTCAAAGGAAAGTGTGCGGCACACCATGCAATCGGAGTGCATCAGTAATGTATGCAGGCACAGGTAGGAGGGGCGTGCCCATGCATAACCTTCACAGCCTGATATTCAGCCTGGGATGTGCAAAGCCATACATGTGCATCCCCTACCTGTGCCAGCACAAAGTTAAGCCAAAAAGGAAAAAAGGAACAGCGGTAGCCACCCACAGGTGAGCTGCCGCGTGCAGGGTGCAACATGGCAGCTGCCACCTGTGGTGTGCCCAATTCAGCTGCACCTGGCTGCACCCCCCCATGCCCGATTGCGGGCATTTGTAAAATAAGACATCGTCCAATATCCCTGGTGGTCCAGTGGACCACTTTCTGCCTGATCGTGGGCATTTGTTTTAATAAAAGAACCCCCGTCCAATATGCCTGGTGTTCCACTGGACTGTACTCTGCCCAATCATTGGGCATCTGTAGTAATATAACCCCCATCCAATATCCCTGGTGGTCTAGTGGTACCCCTCCACACCCGCACTGAGACCCACCACCCGCTTCCCCGGTCAGCCGGCGGGTGGCAGCACCCTCGCCTGCCACCCGCTGCCCGCAACTGACAGCTTGGTGAGGCTGCACACCCATTGGTTCTGGCGTGAGCCAATGGGCATGCAGCCCTACTGAGCTGTCAGTCAATGGGCGGCGGGCAGCAGGAGGGTGGGTGCTGCCACCAGCTGGCTGAATGGGGAGCGGGTGGTGGGGCTCAGTGGGCAGGTGGGGATGGGGTACCACTAGACCACCAGGGATATTGGATGGGGGTTTGAGTATTACTAGATGCTCATGACAAGCAGAGTGCGGTCCACTTGACCACCAGGGATATTGGATGGGAGGATTTCTTTTATTAAAACAGATGCCCACGATCATGCAGAGTGTGGTCCACTAGTCCACCAGGGATATAGGATGGTTTTCTATTTTTAAACAGCTGCCCACGATCGAGCTGCAGGGGGCATCGGTCCCCAATGGCTGCTGCCTGGCAGGGTGCCAGGCGCAAGTCATCGTGGATTGGCGCACCTGCATGCAAATGAGGCCATAATGACATGCAAATGGCTCCAAGTGCACCTTGCATAAATTATGGCCCCATTTGCATGTCAACTTTTGAATATCGCGGGTGCTGTGCATGGCACAATGGAACTTGCGCTAGTGCATCCCCATGCTCCACTCTAGCCACTTGCGCTGGCACAGTGCTATTGCACCATGCACAGTGGGGGTGGCCAGGGTATGATATTCAAAGCTGCTGAGCCATGGCTCAGCTCCTTTGAATATCGCTTAGTCCATGCCCCTGCGCAGCCAAGTTGAGCTGGGCCTAAGCTTGCGCCACAGCCTGGCACAGTTTGAATATCTGGGCCTATTTGTATTACCTATTACAGTGAAAGAGTTTTCACCTCGGTCAATCAACATGCAGAGCTAGTATCCCATTATTCTACCAGTTTTTTTGAGTGACTAACACTAAAAAACTGTTCTTCCCTATAAACAGTCTGTCACTAACTGGTCAGCAAAAATGGCAACAGTAAGTTAATTTCAAGATCTCTAAACATTTTTTTATAATTCATTTTTCTTTCTAATTTTTCTTCAGTATAATAAATAATGTGGTGTGGGAAAACTCATTAATAACCCTATCTGGTGGATCATAAATACCTTGACCTGTGATCTCATAGTTTATGTAATCTCAGGTATGGTTATTGACTTGTTCACCTCCACTACTAAACTAATATAGCTTTATTAATAATAACATCCATAAAATGAGAGCTGCGTGGCTAGTATATTATTTAATCACATTAAGATAGTCAAGAGGTTTGATAGTGCACTGTCCCAAAGTAATTGATGAATTTAAATTGGTTAATAGATTTAGACAGTGAACTGTGTAACTTACATCCTATTTGACTCTATAGATTGCATGCATTACCAGAAGTATATTATAATAAATAACTAGTGTTTACACAGCCCTACTTTAAAATACCAAAGTAGTCTGGGATAAAATGTTTATGATCACAGGCTGCTTAACTCCCATGTTGATTTCCCAGAAAGTAAGAGAGTTGCCATCCCTGACCATGTTTAAATCTCACCTGAAGACCCATCTATTTTTGTAGAGTTTTGAATCTGACATTACTGAATAATTTTGCTGTTGATTATTTTAATTGTAAAATTTATCAGTGATTTTATTTTATCTATTTCATTATTAAGTGCCCAGAGACATTAGAAATAGGCACCATATAAATAAAATTGCCTTGCCTTAATAATACTTTGCTATTCTTGCTTGCAGAGGCTGGATGTACATTTACAATTTAGATTCCAAGACTGACTGGGGAACCTCTTTGTAGACAAAAGCAACTCCATAAAACAAACAAGCCAGTACAACGATGCCTGCAAAATGTCAACCAGTATGTGGAAATGTATATGAATAGCAGAAGAAAAGAGGTAATAATACCTCTCTGTAGATTACTGGTGAGACCCCATTTGGAATACTGTGCCCAGTTCTGGAGTCCCCAGCTGCAAAAAGATGAAGACAAGCTGGAGCCAGTTCAACACAGGGTAACCAAAATGATTTAGAACCAACAGGGCAGTTCTCATCAGGATCAGCTTAGGGCAGCAAATATGTACTCACTGGAGGCCAGAATGGTAGAAGGGTTAAGGGTGTCATCACAGAGACCATCAGCCTCTGAAAGAAATAGACAACGAAGCCTCTAGGAATTATTGGACAGAAACAGTGGGTCAATAACAAGAAGTCATTAATGGAATCTGGGGGAGGGGGAGATTGAGGAGTAATGTGAGAAAATGTTACATCACAAAGAGAGAGAGTGGTTGAGACATGGAACAGTCTACCACCTGAGGTGCAGGGAGCAAAAACAAATGGGTTCAAGCACAGTTGAGATACAGTAAGGGGTTTGATAGTTATGTAGGGGCTAGCAGTAAGGCAGGGAGCAAAGGTGGTGTCAAGGGTGAATTCCCATCTAGATGACAGGTCACAGGGTACTGTAGGGTAGGTTTGAGTAGACTAAGAGAAAGGTAGACTGAATGGGCCAGTTGTCATTTTCTGCATACAGGTTCTATGTTTCTGTAAATTCTGCTTCAGTTTATTCTCTTGACCAATCATAAAGGGTAAATACGAAAAGTTATCTGGGTGAAGGTTTTAAAATATGGGTGGTAGCTGGGTGTGAACAACTTGTTGGGCAATTGTTTTAAATAAGCTATAGGGGTGGGCTGGGCATCATTGTGAAAGTAATAACTTTGTCCCATAATTATTTCTTAAACCTACAACAAGTTATCTTCAGTTGTGTCTTATTCATCATAGCCAGTTAAATGCTCTTTTGTAACCTGAATGCAATTTCATTTTGAGGGGAACTTTTGCTAGCCATTTCATTCTCTCTCAGAGAAAACAGACACTGGCTTTGGATTAACAAAAAGCACTGGTCTGGATGGGCTGCCTAAGTTCCCCCATCACAATATATCAGTACATATTTATAAGAACTGACATCCCATACAGCTGGGCTCTTTTTCTTTTAAGATATCAGAGTTAGCATTTTCAAAGTACCCGAGGCAGATCTGGGAGCATTATCTGCCCGATCTTGTATCACACGGCTTGTGCGCAAGTTTCCTGTCCTTGTTTTTGAAAGATGTGGCCATATTGTAGCAAAAGTAACATTTTGCAGCAACTAGTGTAAAAAAATGGCAGTGTGTTATTCTTTCAATGCAAGTACCTAATGAACACAACTACCTTTGAAATTCAGTCAGTGATAAACTATCTAATGGATGGTGAACCAGTGTGGATATAAATTTTAACTGAAAAAAAAGGATAAGAGATCCAAGACTAATCTGATTTAACAATTCTGCCCAACATTTTTTCATGTCTGACCTTTTTCTGGCTTGATTGTTTTTTTCACGTTGTAGATTTTTTTAATCAGATGTATAAATAAAGTTTAATTAATTTTGTGCAAGGGCATGTCAGCTTGCTGAAATATGTGTTACCATTTTATGTGGATTATTGTTGTCAATGGCAAAAAACAGACTGAGAATTGCAAGTGCAGTATAAAGGACCTTTACTAAATATGCAGAATTGGGATATGTGTAATGTAATGTTTTATATGTATTTTAAACCTGGCTTTATTACCAGTGCCGTGTAGCATGAAACATGTGGCTGTGTCTTCTGTTATCAGACTGCAGAGTGTGTGAGAGGCCATTTGGCACCATACACTCTTGCTTAAAACAGAACCAGTATCAATTCTTTCAGATAATTTGCATATTAAACACTTCCTGTGATGCTTTGCATTATGAGGATATGTGTAATTTTACATTTCTTTGAAACCTTGCTTACTGCCAGTGCCCTCTCTAGGTGATCCTTGTCTCAGAGCTTTTGTGCTAATGTTTTTTGCCTTTTAGATTAATTTCGTACTGTTGGCTTCACCACAACCCAGACCAGAATGTTATCCAGTGATTATGTTGCATAGATTATAGTGTAGTATAATCCGTGTAGCAAAAATAGCATCTGCAGAATAACTACAGGGATAGCGTAGCACAAGTAAATTATTGATATCCCTGTAGCTGTCATCACTTTGCCAAAGTGCTGCCATGGTAAAGACAGGTTAGGATCATGAGCAGCGAATGGTAGTGGAATGTCCCAGAGACTAGGATTCTATTACAGGTCATGCCTTTGTTGTGTTTTTTTCTCCCCCTCCAAGTTTTATTTTTCATTTGTTCTCCCACCACCCTGCCCTTTTGCCCCCACCCCCACAAATACAATTCCCACCTCAAGTTCCTCCACATCCTTGAGGTGCCACCCCCATGGAGGTGATTATTAGTAGTTCAGGTGGTGAGGAGGTGAAGTCCCTGGCAAAGGGGGTGGGTTGTGCATATCTCCCCACAAACACTCATTGCAGCTGTCTGTTTTTTTAGCCATGGTAGAGCTCAGTGTTTTTCTTGAGCGCTACCATTGGTTTCACCATTTTTTGTGCACAGTTTTTTAATGTGCTACCTTTGTTTTTGCTGTTATGACCCAGTGCTGACCTGAACAACCAAAATATGACTGACTCATCCTTCCTTTGGGCTGTTACAG
The DNA here is from genome assembly GCA_016271365.2 of Neoceratodus forsteri. Taxonomy (NCBI): domain Eukaryota; kingdom Metazoa; phylum Chordata; order Ceratodontiformes; family Ceratodontidae; genus Neoceratodus; species Neoceratodus forsteri. The sequence goes on along the minus strand of CM028130.1, from coordinate 1,374,035,611 downwards.
ATGACGCACACTAATGAGTCCTGTGCTGGATGAAGCATGCATCTGTGTATTCTGTCCTCAGCATTGGCAGCAAGTGTGAGAGCACAACATACACTCTTGCTTAAAGCAGAACCAGTCTAAATTCTTTCATGGAGGTTTACATTTACTTCCCATAATGCACTGCACTACTGGGAAATGTGTATTTTTATATTGCTTTGAAATGTGGCTTTATTGCTAGTGCACTTTCTGGATATCTTTTACCTGAGTGCTTTTGTGCTGGTGTCCTTTGTCTTTTTGATTACTTTGCTAAATATTTCACATTGGGTTCATGGTAGTGTAAATCCTGTTTTGTGCTTGAAGTGTATAGTGACTTTATTCAACACTAATAGCTTTAGGAGAGTTTTCTTTTTTAATTTACTGTACTTTTTGCAACAACTGGCCCCCTTCAGCCCTACTACTTTGCCCATCACCATCCTCCACCTTCTCTGGGACTTACTGTTCCTCCAATTCCCCCCCCCCGTGAATGATGCCCAACAGGAAGGATTGCCTGAGGGGTGCCCCCATTACCCCCAGTAGAGTTAAAGCTGCAGTGAGGGAGTGTGATCCCAGCTGGTACTGCGGAAACCGCAGCACAGTGGCAGGCAGCATTCTGTTTTTTCAGGGTTTTTTCTTGTGTGGTTTTGGGTCCCCATTCCTCAAGCAATGGTGGAGTGACCTGACATCATGATGTCAAAGTGCCGATTCTCCCCTTCCTGAATACTGGTTCCTCTCATGCACTGCCACCCATAGTCACCCAGGTGGCAGTATTACAGCAGGAAACCAAAAACCCTCCCTTCTCAAGGAGACAAACATATGTGGGACACTCAGTTATCCTCCCCCCAGCTGACACTCCTGAAAACCAGGCTTGTACCTGAACCTGGGTCACTGGTGTCACAAGCGGTAGTGCTACCACTGCACTGGCTAGCCAGCCCACTATAGGAGAGTTTCGCACAAAGATATGAATTTGAAAATTAAATAAAATCATCATATTTAGTGTGTTGCACTTAAGAGTATTTTTTATGAAGATCAATATAGAGGCAACAGGCTACATGCTTATAGTTGAACAACAATCTTAAATTCCTCCAACGTAATCAAAAAATGGTATAATCAAAATGTATTACATATAGAGGAAGACTGTTCTGCTGTCTCGCAGCTAGCATTAAATGTTTCTGACTCAATTTTTAAGAAATGTTCAGCCTTAAACAAGAAAAAAGATTGAAAATCTCGGAACCAGCCTCAGAACACAAGAGAAGATAGCACAGTCAGGCTTTTATAAAATGAACTGATCTGAACTGATAGAGATTTGTTTACCCTGGCTTAATAGTTTTTTTCATGGCTGTATTTAAACTGGTGTTCCTAATTTGAAGTGACATTAAATTAAGCTCTAATCCAAGCCTGTGCCATTGAAGAGCAAAGCAGTACCATCTTAAGGAGATTGTTTGACAGAGGTTTACATGATGACTGCCCCCATTTCAGCACATTTAAATAGAAATTGATTTGCTTAAAAGCTTGCCATTCAGGATCCCACAAGATAAGAAAACAGTGAAAAGTTTGTATGGTAAAATTGATACTTGTAACTCTAAACTGAACTGAGGAATGTGTAAAATATGCTATCTAGAAACTGAACACATATTACTATTGTGAATTTTATTAAGATTGTGTTCATTTAAATCCATTTTTTATTCAACCTAGTGATGTAATAAGGCATTAGGTAGAAGTTTTTTATTTACCATGATGACCTAGTTGAGAAGATTACATAGACAATGTATTGTAACACCATAGACACACATACAATAGTTTCCAGAAATAAAAAGTAGACATAAAGACAGACACAGACAGAGAGAAAGATATTCATAAGAAGAAATTCAGAATGTAAGGAAGCTGTATGATGTGTAAATGCAGCTATCAGTCAAAATAATTGCACTGACATTGGGGGCATCTATTAAGACATAAGAAGTACCAGTACCTTGAGACTTGTTTCCTGCGCTTACTAATCTTAAACTTCTCCGTTTTACCTGTGAAGCATCTGACAGTTATTTTACTTGTCATAATCATCTCACTCTCATCCAGAAATCTCCTGAGGAACAGAGATTAGTAGAGTTTTGACTGTATCATTAGGCAGCAGCCAATGGAGCAGAAAGAAAACTTTTAAACTGTATTTCTAAGGGGTCAAGAGGTCTTGCAGTATTTTTCACTTTCTAAAGCCTTTCAAGTGCCCAGTACACAAGGTGCAGTCAAGTAGAACCATTCAATTAAAATTATCTAAAAAATAGACACTGAATTTCAATATGGTACTTGCAAAATAAGAATAAAATGGGTCTACCATCCTAATACATGCCAATTATTCAACTTCCTTTGTAATATTTTACCATGAAAGGGACACTGAGCTGTGAAAGCTCATCTCCAGGTACCTCCTTGTGGTAAGTTGCATGGACCAGTTTTATTAATGGGGAAATGTTGGCCATGACACAAGCACTGAGGAGAAACCCCTTATCTTGTTATAAGCTCCATGGGATCTTTAATGACTATCTAGAGAGAGATACCAGAGATGGGCAGAAGGGATCTTGATTTAATGTTTCATAGAAGGATGCCCTTTTTAACTGTTAAGTAACTGAGTTCAGTCCATTGGGCATGAGGCCCATTTACAGGTGCAGCCTGAGAGCACGGGGTTAAAGGAGATAGGAAATTAGTTGATGATGTTTGTAACTGTCAAATAAATAATATATACTAAACAATAGCCTCTGTGTGTCTTTTCTGGATTGTAAGCATGTTTTAAATGAATGTTTGTATGTTTCTTCTAATGTTGAACCGGATTACCTTGACAGTGTATTTTCTTTTGTATCTTAAGTCAGCACATGTCAAGATTTGAAATGCTCATGTCATTGATTCCTGTGGCAACATGTAGCCTGCTCTAGCTTGCACTGTCTGGACTGTCTGGAGGTGAAGATCCAGAGGAGGAAGAGGCAGTGCTGAAGGGCAGGGTCTGATAAGACCAGTAATAGTAGATATAATGCAGAGTGGTACTCCCCCACCTTCATTGTATTCATTTAAAAACAAACAGTAACTTTCTCCTAAATCCTGGGTGACCAGCACAACTGTCCTCTTTCCTCCTCAGCCAGCTGCCTTGTCATGTCTTTCACACCATCTCTTTTTGTACAACAACATATTAGTTCCGTTGTTCTATTCTATGGCGTCCAGTACCCCCCACCCCCACAACCTTTAGTTTCATGTTTAAACTTTCATAGGTAATAACCAGCCATTACAGTTCAGTGGTCGGTACAATCCTCCTCTCTTCTCCTTGGCCATCTGCCTTGTCATATCATTCACAGTTTTTATTTTTTTGTAAAACAGTATATTACTTACTTTGTTTGCTCAATTCCCTGGTGTCCAGTGGTCCCCCCCCCCCACATCCCTTAGCTGCATATCTCATCTTCTCAAAAGTAATATCAAGCCACACAGTTCTGCAACTGGCACAGCCTTCCTTTCTCCTCCTCGGCCAGCCACTGATTGACAAATGCAAACCATAAAGATATGCTTTGCAGTCTGCATTTGTCAATCAGTAGCTGGTCGAGTAGGAGAGAGGATGGCCATGCCAGTCACAGAACTGTATGGCTTAGTATTACTTTTGGGAAGATGATATATGCAACTAGTCTGGGAGGACCACTGGACACCAGAAAATAGAGCAAACAAAGTAAGTAATACTTTTTTTTTTTAAAGACAGTGTGAAAAACGTGATAGGGTGGCAAGTCAAGGAGGACAGAGGAAGGTTGTTCTGGACACCTAACTGTAATGGCTGAATATTATGTCTGGAAGAATATATATACAACTAAGGGGTGGGGAGTGCTCCGGACACCAGGGACTATATCAAAAACAAAGTAAGTAATATGTTGTTTTATGAAAAAAGACGGTGTGAAAGACATAACAAGACAGCCAGCTGAGGAGGAGAAAGGAGGGTTGTGCTGGTTGCCTAAGATTTAGGAGTCTGTAACTGTTTTTTCTTTTTTTGTTAAAACAATACAATGAAGGTGGGTGTGGAGTATTTCACAGGGCAGTATATTTAATATTACTAGTCGTATCAGCTTCCCCCCAGCACTGTCCTTTCCTTCTCTGGATCATCACCTCCAGGCAGTCCAAATCCAGGCAGTGCATGCTAGAGTAGGCTACACATTGACTTGAGAGTCAGTGACACAAGCATTTTAAAGCTTGACATGAACTGACTCTTGATACAAAACAAAACAAAATTTTAGATCGATCGTGTTCCACCTTAGAAGAAGCATACAAATATGCATTTAAAACATACATACAACCCAAAAAAAAATAAACTCAGAGGCCACTGTTTGGTATATGTTGCTATATGTATTTAACAGTAAATAACATCTCCAAATCATTTCCTATCTCTTTTATGTGACTTGCTCAGGGTTGCACAGTATGAGAGTGGAAATTTTGGGAATCAAACAGAGACCTGCTGGGTACACCAAGCTCATTTATATCTTATTGATGTAATCTCAGTGATATACTACCAGCCATTTCACAGTGCCTCCCCTCAAGTCCTGCACTAAAGGGTCAGCACTGACCATCAGCCTAGATTTTTGGAGTGGGTCTTGAACCCATAAATATATGGCTCCAGATGTGATTGTGCAACTCACTGAACCACTGGCATTGCCTGATTTAACTTAAACAAATGAACTTTTTTTCTGCATTTAAACTGCCAATGATCATCTCATGTACTCAACACAGTTTGTCAATGTCCTTGAAGTGTAACCTAACAAATAAAACACTATATATTGACTATACACCTCTTACAAGGCTAGCCTGGATTTGGTGGTCATAACAGAGTCATGGTACACTGACAGCTATGACAGGGATGAGGCCTTAGCAGGCTACTCTGTTCAGGAGATAAATTGAAAGGAAGAGGGGCTGAACTGTACGTGAGTGAGATAATTAATGCTACAGAACTGCACAGGCACCAGGAAGAAAAAGAAAAACTGGACTTGCTGTGGATCATCCTGGGGCAGGAGGTGGGGTTGCTATACATGCAGGGGTGGTATACACACTTTCAGAACAGGGAGAGAAATTGGACAAGACACTTGGGAAAGACAACATCAGGATGGCATATAAGAGAACGGTGCTGCTAGTTGGTGACTTCAATCTGTCATATGGTATGGGTGCCTTCCCTATGCAGATTTGTCAAGATGCAGGCCCATCGTTGACTCCCTACAATGGGGTCCTTCTCAGGAGGCAGGTCAACAAACCCATTAAGTATGAGTCAGTGCTGGACCTGGTGCTTACAAGCAGGGGCAGCATTGCAGATGTCATAGTGGTCAGTCCTCCAGGTAACAGTGATCGCCATACAGAGTGGTTTAACATTAAGACAGGTGCAGAAGAAAACCACATGAGGATGATGGCCCTGGACTTAAGGAGGGTGGATTTAAGGAAATAGGAGACTGCCTCAGAAACTGCCAAATTGAGGGTAGATGCTAGAGAGGGTTAGAGACACAGTTGAGAAAATAAGGTGGGCATAATTAAAGCAACCAGCTTCTGTGTAAAGGAAATGAGTAAAAGCAAAATGAAAAGGAGACTGTTATATTACTCTAGGAAAGTGGCCATGATATTGAATGAAAAAAAAGGTGGAATTCAAGAAGAAAGTAAAAGAGAGGAATACAGGGAAGCGTACAAGGTAAAACACAGGGAAGCAGGTAAGACAGAGAGTGTAGCAAAGACACAGAGGAAAGGATAGCCAAAGGGGTAGAAAATGGGGTAAGACTTTCTTCAAGTATGTAAGTGAGAAGTGAAATGCAAACAGAGGGATAGTGAGGGCAAGGAAGGCATGATGGGGGCTACACAAAGGATGGCCAAGAAAAAAGTACGATTCTGAACAGGTACTTTTACTTAGTCTTCATAGTGGATGGGGGGGGGGCCTTCAGTGATCAGCAAGAACAAAGAGAGAGAAGAGGTGGACCCAAATCCATTTTCAGAGAAAATAATTTTTAAGGGACTTGAAGCTCTGAAAATAGGACAAGGCTATACAACTTGACAGGATTTACCCAAGGGTGCTGATAGACCTCAGGGAGATGCTGTCTGCTCTGCTTGTAGCCTTATTCAACAGCTCACTGGAATTAAGCATGGTTCTGGAGGACTGAATGATAGAAGACATGGTCCCTTTAAATAACAGCTGTGGCAGGCAAAAGGCTAGTAACAATAGACTAATTGGCCTCACCTCAGTGGTGGGGAAATTAATGAAAACACTGTTAAAGGAAAAATTACTGGTAGAGTATCTTTAATCCAATGGGCTGTAAGAGTAAACATAGTATTGATTCATGGGGGCGGTGGGGGGGGGGGTTCATGCCAGACAATTCTGACTGAGTTCTTTGACTGGGTTACAAGAGAGCTAGATTGGGGAGGGCAGTGAACCTAGCCTCTCTGGACTTTAGCAAGGCCTTCCACACTGTGCCACATAGGAGACTGATTAAGAAATTGAGCATCCTAGGGGTTGTATCCAAAGTGGTAAATTGGGTTAGAAACTGGGTAACAGATAGGCAACACAGGGTGATGGTTAATGGCACTCACTCTAATGATGGAAGAGTGAGCAGTGGAGTGCTGCAAGGCTCAGTTCTGGGGTTGGTGCTCATCAATGTCTTCATATGTGACATTGCAGAAGAACTTGAAGAGAAGGTATGCCTTTTTGTAGATGATACAACAAAGAAGGAATGCAAAGAAAGGGTAGGTATCTTGGGAAACTCAAGGAGTGGTCAAGAGCATAGCAGTTGGGGTTTAATGTCAAAAAGTGTAAAATCATGCACCTCGGCCATAGGAACCCCATAACTGAGTATAAAATGGAGGGGGGATACTGTAATTCACTAAGCAGGAAAGACAAGGGTTTTTATGTTTGATGACCTCAAGCTGGTGGGGCAGTGTGAAAAAGCAGTGGGTAAGACCAGTGGGATCCTGGGATGTACTGTATACAGAGAAGTATCTCCTTCAAGAGGAGTGAAGTGGTGTTGCCACTATATCGCTCTCTGGTGAGACATCACCTGGAGCATTATGCCCAGTTCTGGAGGCTGCACCTCTGAAAGGACATAGACAAGGTGAAGGCAGTCCAGAGGAGGGGAACTAAAATTGTGCAAGCGTTTCACTAAAAGCCATACAAGGAGAGACTGAAGGATCTTAGCGTTGACACCCTGGAAGACAGGACATAATGGAGACCTAAAACTATCTAAAGAGGGTGAACAGGGTGCAGGAGGGGAGTCTCTTTCAGATGAGAAAGAGCACCAGAACCAGAGGTCATGCAATGAAGATTTTGGGGTTGGGGGTAGGAAGGATGTAAGGAAGTTCTATTTCACTGAAAGGATGGTTAATGCCTGGATCAGATTGTCAGTGGAAGCGGTCGAGGTGAAAACAGTACAGCGCTACATGCATGCATGCAATTAACATAGGGGAGAATTTAGAAATGGGCAAGGAGGATGGAAGGTTGCAGGAAACCATTTGGGGTCTGTGGAGATCATAGAATCATAGAAATCTGGTGGCAGAAAAGGACCCAGTTGGCCCATCGAGTCTGCCCCTTACCCACTCTCTATTCATCCCCTTTTCCCAGAGATATCCCACTCTGCCCCTGGCCAGCCCTTTATGTCTGTCCAATGCTGTCTTGAATCCATCCACTGTTTCAGCTCCCACCACCTCTTCCAGCAACCATTCCAGGACTCCACCACCCTCTCAGTGAAGAAGTAATGTCCCTCACATTGCCCTTGTACCTTCCTCCTACCAATCTTAGACTATGACCCCTCGTTTTAGCACCTACTTTCTTTGTAAATAAGCTCCCCTCCTTCACTCTGTTTATCTCCTTCATGTACTTAAAATTTTCTATCCTGTCCTCCTGCTTCCTTCTAGTCTCCAGTGGGTACAGATCCAATTCCCTCAATCTCACCTCATAGGGATTCCTATGCACACCATGCACCATCTCGGTTGCTCTACTCTGAACCCTTTCAATCCTGTCTATATCCTTGCATAGGTGAGATCTCCAGAACTGGACTCCATACTCCAAGGGAGGCCTCACCATGGTTTTATAAAGTGGCATCAGCACCTCACTCCTTCTGCTTGTTATATTCCTCCCTATGCACGCTAGCATTCTATTTGCTTTGCCCATCACCTTACTACATTGTTTCCCCACCTTAAGGTTGTCCGAGATTTTAATCCCCAAGTCCCTTTCTTGCTGAGTTGACTTAATCTTCCCCCTCCTACCCCCAGTGTGTAAACAGCTTGCAGGTTATTATGCCCGATATGCATTACTGTCAAGTTTTTGGCATTGAATTTCAGCTGTCACATTTCTGACCACCCATCCAGGATCTTTTGATTCTGCTACATTCAGATTGCATGCAAAACCAAAGGTAAATTGTGGCACTGGACTTTAGCTACTATGGATTGGGTAACTGTGTGGGATGTAAAGCTTGATTTGTTTGTAACTGCTGTGCCCTTGAAGAAGACACTAGTGCCTATATTAGGTTAGAGGCTTGCGTCCTTGTTTCGTTACAGTCATCTCATTAAAATGTTTACAAATAAAATTCAATTGGGAGACTCTGTCTCTGCATCTGTACCCCTCTGTGCTTCTGCATCTTGTCTTGAAATCTAAACTGTCATCTTGGAGAGGCATAATCTGTTTTGTTGTACCCCAGTCTGTATGTAAAATTTCCAGACAGTTCCCTATCCCCTGGCCCTGTGGTGAGCAATTGTATTGTGTAGGAGGTAGAGGAGATATAATGGGCTTTTTGTCATAGTAAAAAAGGTGTTGCTTTTTTTTTTTTTTGCAGCATTTTCTCCTGTCAGATTTCAAAAGTAGAGTCCTCTGCCAGAGGCCGCTTACTGGAAACCTTGCAGTTATTCCCACAGGTCATGGGTTGAATGTTTGTATTTAAAAATAACTTGGCTCATGTCTGTTGGAAAATGCTGGGGGAACAAATAGGCTTAGGGAACAATCAAAGTTGTAACATGCTAAAACCAGGGCCCTTAAAACATTAGTATTTTAGTTTATATCAATGTTTCATGAGGGTTTTTGTAAATAAGCTACTCAATAAAATTTGAATTCAGCAATACTAATCAGTTCACTGCTGCCCATAATAGGCCTGCTTTTCATTTTAAACTTTCTTCTGTTTGTTAATACTGATATCATTATTGGGTGAAGATTGTTGGTTATTTTTAAAGAACCTATTATTTCATGTGGAAAAGATGCATGTTCTGCTTAAGAAAAGATACAGCAAAAAAGGGAAAATATCTCCTTGGTTTTCCGGAGATATTAAATAATTAGTTAATAAAAAGGCCAAATGTTTTGCCAGATATAAAAAAGTACAGCACATTGGACATGCACTCCCTATCTTTCCATATTGTTGCCGGCAGAGGAGGTGAGAGCAGGGCTGTGCTGGTCACCGTTTTGGGATAAGTGGCACCAGTATAAGGTTAGGGGGAATGTTGGCAGGGTGGGTTTCTTGGTGTAGACAATGAGGAGGGTGTCAGTAGATGCTAGGTAATAAAGGTTCATAGACAAGCTGGTAATTGGAGGGAAGGAGGGATGACTAGGCACCAGGGATTACTTTGGCAGCTACAAGGCAGGCAATCAGAGGATGGGGGAACCACTAGGCATCAGGGATTACCTTTGACAGCTACAGTGATGGTAAATAGAGGGTGGGGGGGAACAATAGGCACCAGGGATATAGATTTTCAGATACGGGATAGGAATTGGAGGACATTGGGCCCACTGGATACCAGGATCATATTTTCAGTTAACGGTGACAGGGATCAAGGAGCTAGCTCATAGTCAGGGGGTTGGTGTGCTCCCATAACTGCCAACTTGGTTGTTTGCTACAGTTGCACTGCTGGCTGCTATGGTTACCTGGAGAAGGTTGAGCTTTTGATTGGTGGTATTTGTGCTGCACAAAGTGGCCAATGCTAACCCCTTTGCACAGCGCAAATGCACTGAACTATTATGATGCATCAGTAGTCCTGTCCCAGCCCCTCTCTTTGCTCACTACATACATTTTTTTTTGCATATGCTAACCCTGTTAGCATGTGCATCTCCCCCTCCCCAAATACCGCACATGGGTGCAAACCCAGGAAAACAAGGTGTAACCACTTTGCCCACTGGGCAAAGTTTTGATCTGGCCCCAAGTGTTTATTTTATGCCTGGTAAATGGATTTTTGAGCTCCTGCCTATCTTGTCCCCTCCACCCCTCAGGTCTGAACTTAAGACACATTCCTGCAATGAATAGTCCCCAGCTCTGTTTCCTCTAATTGTCACCAGGCCGGTCTCTTCTTCCCTTCATTACCTGGATATGCCTGCTGCACCTCCCATAAATAATGTTGAATTTGGGGTTGGGCTACTAATCCTTCTTTAATGGATTCCTGGAGCATGGTCACCCTTATCCTAGCCTGTAGGTTTTATCAGCTACTATTGCTTCTTCCTAACCTGATGTCACAACAGAGAGTTATAATTTCAAGTAGGAAATAAGCTACAGAGACTGAGGAACTCTAAGTTATAAAGATCTTGCTTTTGTGATAATTTATTCAGTAATAAATAATGGAGAAAACTCTATAAATAAAGGTACATGAACCACAAACTGAATTATGTTCTAACATTACGTTTTCCAAAGTTTTCATGAAGGTGTCAGCTGCTGTTTAACACTAGAATAACAACATCATACTCACCCTCACAAGAGGCAAAGGAACCTTGACAGGACTCCTTATGAACTGCACTGATTGCTCATTGTGGTCAATTTAAATAGTGCCAGGTTCTGGGTGCAGAATCCAGCTCCTCCATCCCACCACAACAGTGTCTAGTCACTACATGGACAAAAACACAAAAGGCTCATAAATAGTAAAAGTAGGAGGGACTATTTGTTGCCAGTACTGGATAACTTGATCACAGAAAAGACGAATCAGAGGAAAGGACCATTATATATGAGACAAAGAGCCTGGGATGTTGTGGCACACCCAGCAAATTATCATCAGAGAGGACCTCCTGCTGGTGGTGGAAGAGTGAAGTTCTGTTCTAGCAGTGCAGACTCTTTAACTGGATTAACTGCGCTTTGGTGTCTCTACAGGCAATGTTGGCTCTGGACCAGCATTTCTGCCACTCTGGGTCAGGGATGGCAGTCTTTGATTCTTTCTCCCAGGTCATTCTACTATTTTCAGTAGTGGAAGGGCACTTGTCCCTTAAACTACTGTGTATAATCCTGACACTGATTCTTTTGCACTTGAGCCATGTCTGGAGATCCACATGCAGAGGCTCTCCTGAGGTTTTCAGTATGTGATGGGTGTGTGGCATAATTGCTGCTCTGATTTGAAGATAGTGCCAGAAATCTTTTTGGGGAAGCTGGAATTCACTGCTCAGATCTTGAAAGGATATGAGCGTCAGTTTTCTGGGAAGGTAGAGCTCTTGCACTGTCTGAATGCCTGCATGTTGCCACAAATGTCTATGGACAGGTTCACGGTACACTGTGGACAGAAGGTTGTCCCACAAGGGGGCCAGCAAGAGTGGTAAAGTGTCAGTGTGCAGGATATGTTTAGTTGTCCTCCAGTTGAGTAAGGAGAGGGCAATAGTAAAGAGTTTTGCTAGGTTTGGTGGTGGTTTTAGCATATAATAGAAACCAGGGGGTACTGGCCCAGACCACATGGCCTTCTATAGTAACCTATTGGGGTGGTTTCACTTATTTAGCTGTAAGCCATTGCATCACCTGTGCTACTGTGAAAGCTACATGGTGATGAGTGAAGTTGGGTTGTCCCCAGACCCCTCTTTCCAGTGCTTTCTCAGCTTAGACCTGCTGAGCTGCAGAGGTTTCCCCTCCCACTAAAACTGCCCCATAGACTTGTTGAGAAGAGAAAACTATTTTTCAGGGATCCAGATGGGTAAATGGGCTAGCAATTAAAAGACCTTGGGTGTGAACATCATTTTAAGTGCAGCAATCAACCTGATAAGGGAAAAGTGCAGTGCCTACCATCTATTAATATCAGCTGTATGGTCAGTTAACAGGGGAGAAAAGTTTGCTTTACATACAGTTGGTCTGTGCTTGCCGGGGTAATATGGATGCCCAGATATGTGATGCCTGATGATGCCCACTTCAAGCTTGTGTACTGGAATTGAGTAACATTACAGAGGTTATTGAGAGCTAGCACTTCTGATTTTTTGTGATTGACTTTAAGTCCTGACATGTTCTTGAACATGTTAAGGGTATGGCAGAGCGGTACGATTGCTTTTGGGATATTACTGAGAAAGATGAGCAGATTGTCTGGATACAGCAGTGACTTGTATTCAAATGCTCAACAGGGACTTGTATTCAAGTGCTCCCACCTGAATACCTTCAATATCTGGATTTGTTCTCAGGCCATCATGAGTGGTTCGAAGGCTAGAAAATAAAAGAAGTACAGAGAGTGGGCAACCCTGCAGGGTGCCCTTGTGCTGATGGAAATGGGTTAGATAAAACACTATTAGTAAGTCCTCTGGCCATGGGCACCATATATAGGGTTTATATACAGCTGAGAAAGAAGGGGCCTATCCATCATTGTTGCAGAACATCAAACAGATACTCCCACTCTACTGAGTCAAAGGCCTTTTTGAAGTTGATTGTTAAGGCCACTGCAGGGTTGGTAAGAGATCTGACCAGCTAACTGAGGCTGAGGAATGTTCTGAAATGATCAGGGCTCAGTCTCACATGCATAAAGCCAACCTGAGATGGGTGGATGATGTCAGGGAGCACAGTTTTCAATCTGGAAGCCAGACTTTTAGCCCAAACCTTAGCATTAGCATTTCTCAGTGATATGGGGCAGTGGCTTGCTGGATGAAGAAGATCTTTGCCTTTTTTGGCAGGACTGTAATTATAGCTTCTTTTATCATGGGGGTTAATGCTTTGGATGTTATCAAGTGAGTGAATACTATCTGAAGTAGGGGGTATAGTTCAATATGGAATATTTGATAGAACTCTATGAGGAACCCATCCCAACCCGGGGACTTGTTTTTATTTAGGCCAAGGATAGCTTTCCTAATCTCTTCCAAAGTGATACACCTATCTAATTATTGGGTCTGTGTGGGAGATATTTGAGGGAGGTTGAGGGAGGAAAGAAAGTGGTATGTGTTCTTGCTATCAGGAGGGGTCATGGGGGTGTATAAATCAGCATAGAAAGTGGACATTATATGGGAGATAGCAGGTTGAGAGGTTCAAACCATACCTCTGGGAGTCAATGAGAACTGGAATATGTTTTTCGGCCCTCTGCTTCCTTAGTCAACTTTGCCCATTTTTGAATATCGGGCCCCTGGTCTGCTGTCAGTACTTACATAGGTCACGGGCAGGGGTTCTTATCTTTTGCCCTCACAACCGAGGCTTTTTGATGCCTCAAGGGGTACATACTTTGTTCACCAAGGTCTCTTGTAATAGGCCAGAAGAGGTTTGACATAAGACTATAGGCTTGCTTGAGGGGGTGGTCCTGGTGGATTTCACATTCAGCCTTCCCAGAACCACATGATTTGTATACCTGTGTGTGAGGGGCCTGTTGGGGGAATGAGGTGGAGAGAGGGAACCACTCCATATCACTTGCTAGTACAGAATATAATAGTGGCAGACCAACTGGGGACCAAGCTTCTGGTGTCCTACTATAAGCTAATAAAAGGAGATTAGTTCACCAAAAATGAGGGCTACAGTTTGGCATAGGGAAGAGATTTAGTGGGATAGTTAACCCTGGAAATGGAAACAGGCTATTAACCATGCCACCACCTGAGTACGGGCCAACAGGCTGAGTCAGGTGCAATATAATTCAAGTATAAGTCATACCTGCCATTGGGTAATTCGCTAGATAATCAGATAAGTGACTCACTGAATTTTAACATTTACAAGATATAAATCAGGATAATTTTGAAACTCTGTTTCAGGTATATATATATACAGTATATATATATATATTTATACAATGGGGGTTAGACATATTCCAATGAAATAAACCATGTTATTTTCACTGCATTGAAATAAATCCTAATGACATCAGCAGAGTTAAAATAAATACCATTTATTATACCCCCGAAACCCATGCTAAACCTGCGCAACGCCGTGCAAAGTCATGCTAAACCCGTGCTAATCCCACGCAAATTGTACATTTTGCAACAGTGCCCCATTGTATAAATAGGACACATGATGTGCACATCATGGAATATGAAAAATATTTTCACTCCTGTCTCGTGAGCACTGTATATTCCACTTATGCCTTTGGCACTCATGAAATATCCAGGCTTACTCTGCAGGAGTGAAAATATTTTCCATATTCCACTCATGCCCATCATGTATCCCCTATATATCTATATCTATATCTATTTATACAATGGGGGTGAGACATATTCCAGTGAAATAAAACAAGTTATTTTCATCCCAGTGAAATATATCCTGATGACATCAGTGGAGTTAAAATAAATACTGTTTATTACACTCACGCTAAACCTGTGCTAAACCCATGCAAGCCACGCTAAAGCCATGCTAAACCCACACAAGCAGTGCTAAACCCATGCTAAACCTGTGCAAATTGTGCCTTTGGCACTCATGAAATATTAAGGCTCACTCTGCAGGAATGAAAATATTTTCCATATTCCACTCATGCCCATCATGTACCATATATATATATATATATATATATATATATATATATATATATATATATATATATATATATATGTATATAAATACACATTTATAAATTGGGTAGGCTAAACCAACCAATCAGAGATTTAGTTCATCATGCATGAAGTATGTTCCATGCATGGCTAACAAAAAGGACGGCAGTAAAAAGGCAAATATCATGAAGCGTTAGAAAGTTGGCATTTAAAAATGCCGCCATTGTTTTTTGCCTTGCTAAGAGTTCAGGACATCATGTAGCTGACAACAACGCCTAGAAACCAAAATACTGTGAAATCCGGAACCTACTACAAATATTACTTCCTGCCACAGAACTAGATGTGCTTTCTGCTATGTACAGGTTCATCAGCTGCATCACTTTCTGCTGCCTGGGGACTCAGCAAATCACTCACTGTGTTTATTTCACATGCCCGTGAAATGGAACAAAAAAATCTTGCCTCTATTTCTATCTGGCTCGCTCTGTGCTTGTACCAGGTGAACAGTGCCAAGGAAACGAGTTTGTAATTTAAGGGGGGGGTGGAGTGGTTGATTTAATCCATGTTGCCTTGCTTGCCTGGGCTGTCATTTATTTGCAATGTAAGCATCAGGGAAATGGAGTTTGTGATTTATGGGCTGGGGGGGTGATGTGATCCATGTTGCCTTGCTTGCCTGCCCTGTCACTTATTTGCTGTGTAGGATCCCCATTGTACAGCATTTTGTCCCAGCGTTCCTATGTGTGGCTCTTGTTTCAGCAACCCATTTGTGTCCCTGTCACAGTTAAGTACTTGTCCATCACCTCATCTCTCCAGCTTCTCTCTCTCTCTCTCTCTCTCCACTAGTGTACCCCTTCCCCATGCAAATCAGCTACTAAATATTAACCCAAAATGCAGGCAGAATGACTATTTTATCATAGATTTGCAGAACAAAATATTATTTCTCCATATAATCATTATTTTTCTCACTGTAAAAAGTAAAATAAAATAGTAGATCATTTTATAAGTGCAATAAGACACTTCAGGGTGTGCATGGAACATATTGTAATGCACGCCAGGGGCTAAAGGCACTCAGCCAAGGCCATGTGCCTTATTACACCCCTGGCCATGTGGTAAAATATGTTCCATGCACACACTGTTGTGTCTTATTGTTTATATATATATATATATATATATATATATATATATATATATATATATATATATATATATATATGTATATACATATATATATATATATATATATTTGTGTATAGATATTATATACACACACAGATACTATATTCATATCTATCTATCTATCTATATATATATATATATATATATATATATATATATATATATCTTTGTTTAACAAGGCAGAACACCTTTGAGCAATCTCATTTACAAGATGGTCCTGGGAGAACAATAGACAATTACATCAATCAGTGAAGATTTACAAGTGAACATAAATTGGTAACACATTTGTAGTACATAGAATATACACAGGGAGTGGCACATATGAATACATATAAGAAGAGCTGTGTGAGCACAGTAGGTTATACAAAGGGTTACAAAGGATACAAGTACTTTTCTAAGAAAGTGAACATGGTACCTAGTTGAGTCCAAAATCAAAGCTACAACACATCATTTCATAGAATACAGAAGGAGGGAGACAAGGTAGATAGAGTAAAGTTACTCAAGTGATTAGTGAGGTGAGTAGCTAGGAAGGTAGTTAAGGTTGAACAGTGAAGTGGGTTTAGGGAGAATCAAGGGGAGTATGGGAAGGTAGGGCAGTCAATAGGTGTTTAGGCGTTTTCATGTGACTGTATCCAACATTTTTTGTTGATGCCCTTAAGTGTAATGCACAGCTTGATGTGCAATGATGCCTGCAACCTCCACGGTGCATCGAGCCTTATGGTAATGAAAATACATGTAGTGATATTTCACACATACTAACATGTCCCCCAATGTCTTTTTTTTTACCTGAAATAAAGAAAACACTCCCTCGTCATTGCCACCATTCCCATCCCCACATCCCTCCCCTCCCACTGAGCACCCATATCCCAACACCCCCCACCCTATACTTACCACCAGAGGTCCTGGGATGTCATCTTCTGTGGACCGATACAGATTTGCAGTCTTCAAAGCTGAAATGCAAACTTAGAAATCAAGGTAAATGCTGTATAATGTATTTCAATGGTGCTTTGAACTTACGTTGATGTCTTTGCCAATTTTTTCTCATAAAGACTACACATCTGACCTTATTTACAGATAGAATGGGGTAAGTGTTGTGCTTGAGAAGCCCACTGCATACCCCACACCTGCTCTCCTGCCTACCCTAACACCTAGTTTCTCAACTTTTGTTGCGTTGACCTTAACTGGAGCATTAACAAAGTTTTTTGTAAGATATATTTAGGGTTAGGAAGCCACTTCTATGTTAAACTCGAAATGCTGCACGTTAATAACTTTGGACCCCGTTCAACGGATTTGCATAAAATTTGGTATGTAAGGTGGGGCATGGTAGATATCTTGATTTGTCAAATTTTGTTTCCGTTGGACTTATGGGTTTCGCGCACCAAAATGTTGAAAAATGCACTTTTCTTCAGTTTTGTGGGCAGTTTTTGGGATTTTGTCTGTGGCGCTGCACGGCTGTTGTGTAGTGTGCTGCTCTGCAACTTGGCACATTAAAAGAGCTTTGGTCAAGAAACATGCCACTTTTTGTTTGGTGAAATATATTAATCCATTCAAAAGTTATTAAAGTTTTAAGTTCCCATTATAAGTCTATGGGTTAATTTATATGGTTATTTTGTGAAAGAAGAATGGGGTTTTGGCCATTTGGTCTCTCTTCATGATCAAAGAATTTGCAGGCTCACGTTCAAAGAATCTTTGATCGTGAGAAATTCTTTGATCTTGATGGACGCCATCTTGTTTTCATTTTGCGGTCAGAAAAAAACAAATATCTCAGCTCAGGGGTGACTTCTGAAGTAAAACTATAATGGGTTTTGCTCAGGGTCTTCACTGTATCGAGCCATGTGTGTGGTTTCTTCTAATTCTGTCAAAAAATAGTGTAAAAGTTTTAAATTCTTTGATCGCGGCTCGCTAATTATCTTTGCAAATTCTTTAATCACGAGATTCTTTGACTACGGTCTTTGATTGCGAGGGCATGACTAGATGGCCAGATTAAAAAAATCTAATATCTCAGCCCAGGGGTGACTTATCACGTGAAACTAGGATGGGTTTTGCTCAGAGGGCTTCATTCTAGCGAGTCATGCCAGTGGTTTAATGTATTTCTCTAAAAAAATTTAATTTTAACATTTTTTAATTCTTTGATTGCGAGCCTGAAAATTCTTTGTTCACAAAACTGCAAATTCTTTGCTCGTGAGATTCTTTGATTACGATCTTTGTTAGCGAGGGAGGGACTAGATGGCCAGATTTGGAAGGCCCAGATAGCCCAATTTTCAGAACTTTTAAAATTAAATATCTCAGAAATGGTTTGATCTTTTAACCTGAAATTTGGAGGGTGTTGAGGGATGTCCTGTAGATGTGAATTATGGTGTTTAGGTGTTGGAAAATTAATTTGCTGCAGATATATTGGGTGATGCACTTTACATTTTGCATATAGCATTTTGCATTGTGGTAGTGGCTTGACATTTATAGGGTAGCTAGCCTTACTGCAATGGAGGTAATTTTCAGTGGTTAGGTGTTTGACATGTAAACAGGTATGGAATTATGCCACTCCAATGAATGAAACTTTGTTTTGTTTCAAACTGTTAAGAGTGTGGGGCCCTTCCCACCAATATGCACTCCCACCAATAGATATGATATTCAGTACTTGTACTGTTATGTTAGGCAGAAATTTGCAAGTTGGTGGGAGCGCTTGGCCCAAAGGGCCCCGTGCTCTCACTAACTTATGCGAGTTTGTACTCTTCTATGCTTTCTCAAAAAGTACGGAAATTCTATGCAAAAAACTGCATTAATGCATCATTTTGGGTTAAAACACAAAAAGTCAGGAAATGAGACCTTTAGGGTTGCCTCCTCCCCCCAGTGTACCCCCATCCTCCCAAGATTGACAGACACTGGGGTGTGTCATTGGGGTTGTGAGGTCTAAATGTCACCCTATTCTTCTTTACTGTGGCTTGTGAATATGATTATACATGGAATGTGGTGACATTTAGGCCTCACAACCCCAATGACACACCCCAGCATCTGTCAATCTGGGGAGGATGGGGGTACAGGAGGTGAGGAGGGGGTAACCCTAAAGGTCTCATTCCTGACTTTTTGTGGTTTAACCCTAAATGATGAATTAATGCAGTTTATTGCATAGAATATATAGATAGGTAGCTAGAGAGATAGATAGATAGATAGATAGATAGATAGATAGATAGATAGAGTCATTGCAAAAATCTCAGTTAATGCATCAGTTAGGGTTGATGTTACAGTGAGAAAAGTATGGAAATGTGGTGTTAGGGTTCCCAACCATAACACCCCATACTTCTCCTCCAAACCAATCCTACCACTCACCCCAATCCCACCATCCACAAACCAACAGGCATCAGGGTGTGTCTTGGGGTCATCAACCTGAACGCTCACCCCATTCCATGTGTAAGAAAGTTGAGAAGGTACAGCGTAGGAGAATGGGGTGAGGATTAGGATCGATGACCCCAAGACAGCAAAAGGCACATCTGTGAGGCTAAGGCTTTCTACTCAGAAATTTCAGATCACAGTTTAAAACAGTTTCTGAGATACAGGTGGAGAAAGAAACAACAACAAAAATGCTCATTTAAGGATTTATAACACTCTGTATCTCAGACATCACGCAACAGATTCAAACACAATTTGCTGCATCAAGATATCTACCCCGAGGAATTATGCTTGCAAAATTTCATGCAAATCCCTTGAACTATTGCAAAGTTATTAAAGTGCAAACTTTTGATTTTAACAAAGAAGTGATAGCTCAATCCTAACTACAGTGGCGCTACTGCACCAATATAATATGCATATATAGATATATATATATTCAATGCAAAAAAAATCATTAATGTACCATTAGGGTTCCTTATGACTATACTTTCTTAAAAAGTAGGGAAATTCTATGAAAACAAAATGTGTTAATGCACCATTAGGGCTCCAGCATCAAAAGTTGTTAATGAGATCTTAGGGTTCCCAACCCTAAGACCCCACATCCACCCTTGGCTTCCAACCCTAAGACCCAGCCCTGCATGCAGGAACAGGTGCGTGGTGTGTGCCTTGGGGTTACGAACATTAATGCTCACCCCCTTCCAAACGTAAGTATGCTAAGATGGGTACAGAATGAGAAAATGGGATGAGCATTTGTCACGGTCACTTGTGCATTTCAGATGGAATTTGTATATTGTTCATGAGCTGGAGTCATAAGAAGGCTATGCTGAAAATTTGGTGTCAAAATATGTAAAAATGGCAAAGTTATGACCATTCATTGCAATTTCGCTATGTACACTCAAAACTTTAGAAATTTATAAGAGTTTGGCCCCAAATTCTCAACATAAACTTCTTACTACCCCACCTCATGTATGTCACAGCTGTCATTTTTCAGATCCAAGTCAAAATGTGTTTTCATGAGTGTGGTGTTGTTGCACAGAATTATGTTTTGGCAGGGTTTCAAACATTTTCTGCAGCAGGTACATGACGTGGGGTAATAAGATGGCTATGCTGACAATTAGTTTGCTGTTGTCCTATAAATGGAAATGCA
Source organism: Neoceratodus forsteri (assembly GCA_016271365.2). Taxonomy (NCBI): domain Eukaryota; kingdom Metazoa; phylum Chordata; order Ceratodontiformes; family Ceratodontidae; genus Neoceratodus; species Neoceratodus forsteri. The sequence goes on along the minus strand of CM028130.1, from coordinate 1,374,015,257 downwards.
GGGCCCTTCAACACCAACATACCTGTATGCATCTATGGAGGTATGGGATCACAGGGCCCTGTGCCATGCACTCCCACAGGAAAATAAGGATATGATTACTCTATCTCAACAACTATAGATGAGTGAGAGTGCAGGGCCCAGTGGGTCCTGCACTACAACTTGCAAATAAGGCTATGATTACACTATCTCAAACAGTAAGGAAATTATTTGCAAAAAACTACATTAATGCATCAGTTAGGGTTGATATCAAACTGTAAAAAGGAGCAAAATATGATGTTATGGTTTCCAACCCTAAAATTCCATCTCCACCCTGCACACACCAGCAGGCGTGGGGGTGTGCTTTGGTATCGTCAGCCATAATGCTCACCCCATTCTCCTATACTGTGCCACCCAGCTTATTTTCTAATGGAATGGGGTGAACACTGGGGCTGACGACCCCAATGCCAGCCCGATCCCTCTTCGTCTGTACAGGGCGGGGGTGTGGTGTTAGTGTTACAAAATATAATGTCACATTTACCTACTTTTGTTGCTTTAACCCTAATTGATGCATTAGCAAAGTTTTTTTCACATATATATATATACACACGCACATAGGGGTAGCTGGTCCATTCCACTGGGGTGTCAAACAGATGAGGCATACTGATGAGTCCTGGTAGGACGAAACACGTGTCTATGTCTTCTGTTAGCACCCTTTGCAAACTGTGTGAGAGGCCTTTCGGCACCATGCAATTCTGCTTAAAGTTGGACCAGCACAACATTCTGTGGTGATTTGCATATGCAGCCCATGGTGCTTTGCATTGTGGGGGCATGTGTGATTTTGTATTTTCTTGAAACTTGGCTTCCCAGCCAAATGCCCTTTGGGGTAACCCTTGCCTCAGTGTTTATGCACAGAGGTTCTTTGTCTTTTAAATATTTTTTATTTTAATGGGTTCACCACAATATATCCCAGGCACACTGCCTTAGGGGTAGCTGGTCCATTCCACTGGGGGTGTCAAACAGATGAGGCATACTGATGAGTCCTGGTAGGATGAAACAAGTGTCTATGTCTTCTGTTCGCACCCTTTGCAAACTGTATGAGAGGCCTTTTGGCACCATGCAATTCTGCTTAAAGTTGGACCAGCACAACATTCTGTGGTGATTTGCATTGTGGGGGCATGTGTGATTTTGTATTTTATATACACATATATATATTAGAGGCAAAAAACTCAGTTTAATGCATCAGTTAGGGTTGTTCCACAGTGACAAAAGTGAGGAAATTCGATGTTAGGGTTGAAACTCCTCCAGCCCACTCCCCAACCTGCATTGGGGTCATCAGCCCTAACTCTCACCCCATCACATGTGGAAAGAAGCTGAGGAATAGGAGAATGGGGTGAGAGTTAGGACCGACGACCCCAACGTGCACCCCGGTGCCAGTTTGGGGGTAGGCTGGAGGGGTGCAAGGGGAGTTTCAACCCTAACATTGAATTTCCTCACTTTTGTCACTGTAGAACAACCCTAACTGATGCATTAAACAGAGTTTTTTGCCTCTAATTTCCCTTCTTTTTGAGAATGATAACAAGAAATAGTGAATGTAATGCAGCTGCAGGAGAGCGAGGCACTTTGGACCCCACGCTCCCGCCACGTGATGTCTTATCACATAGTAACATGTTGCCCACAAACACAAATGGTAATGCACATGGTGATGCAAAGTGAAACAGAAAGAGAAACAGTACTGTAGACACAAATGGTAAAAATAATGCAAACACAAGCGCAAATGAAAACGCAAAGGGTAACGCATGTGGTGGCATAGACGGGAACGGTAAGTGAAATGGGTACAGAACCACAAGCAGAGGTGGTAAGAGTAATAGTAATGTAAGCACACAGGCTGGTTTTCCCCAAAATCTGCATAGAGAAAGGCAGTGAGTACAAAGAATGTATGCATAATAATGGGTCTCGGAGCAGAAAATGAGGAGTTGGAATATTAAATTGCTTATATCTCAGGAACCATAAGGCATAGAAAAAAAATGTAAAAGTCATATGATTTAAGACTTTCCTGGCTAGTTTTTTACTTAACCCCCTTTAGGGGGCTAAGGATTTTTCTGACAAAAAGTCTGCATCTCGCACCGTTTCTAAGATACGGGCTCTGAAAGGTGCGGCGAACGCCGTAATGTTATCCTATGGGAAAAAAGAGAAGTTCGGAGTGCCATAACTTTGCCGCCCTGTAATATTTTTTCACCAAACCACCAAAAGGCACATCTGTGGGATGTTGCCTTTCTTCCTTCCAAATTTCAGTGTAATAGACCAAACTGTTATTTTGCAGCAGGGTGGCAAAAAATTCCTGTCATGCAGCGGACGCCACAGTGTTAGTCTTTGGGGAAAAGTGTCAACTTTTGAGTACTGTAACTTTGCATCCATGCAATATTTTGTCACCAAACCACCAAAAGGCACATCTGTGAGATGTTGGCTGCCTTGCCTCCAAATTTCAGCCGAAAAAAAAAAAACGTTCATTTGCAGCAGGGTGGCAAAGAATTCCTGTTATTTTGAGCATAGTGTCACAAAGTAGTATCGTGATTTGCGAAAGCTTTCACAAAAATTTGCGACACTTTTGTGAGTGTGACACTACTTTACAACACTACTTTTTCCAAAAATTGGAAAACATTTTTCTAGGGTGCTTAATCTCAAAATAAAGACATGCCTAGCATCCTCAGAGCCGACTAGGTAAACACAAAAAGAATTGTGTTGCTGCTGGGTCCCAATTTTAAATGCCAAGCATTTTTCTGATCACTAACTGAAAACAAAATGGCAGATTTGTGACACTACTAGGGCCATTTGCAACACTAAAAAGTGCATTTGCGACACTGTCTTTTTGTTAACTTTTCCTATTGGCTTATAATGGGAAATTGTTTTTTGAATAACTTTTGAACTGTTTAATATTATTTCACGAAATCTTCAAAAGGCACATTGGGGACCCTAGCCACACGTTCACTGAAGTTTGTGGACCGGTCGCACAAACCGTGCAACCTGTAGGGACAAGCAAATAAATATATAAATATATATATATATATATATTCATTGCAAAAAAACTTTGTTAATGCATCAGTTAGGGTTCACATTAAAGTGACAAAAGTATGGAAATTTTGTGTTAGGGTTTCCTACCCTAACACCCTGCCTCACACTCCACAACCCTACTACCCCACCCCACCCCCATCGTCCACACACCAACAGGTGTCTGGGCATGCCTTGGGGTCATCGGCCCTAATGCTCACACCATTCTTCTATACTGTACCATCTTACCTTCCTTACATATCTAATGGAGTGACCATTAGGGCCGATGATCATAAGTTACACCCTGACACCTGTTGGTGTGTGGATGGAGAGGGCTGGCTGAGGTGGTAGGGTTGTGAGGGGGTTAAGGTGGGGTGTTAGGGTTGAGAACCCTAGCACCAGATTTTCATACTTTTGCTGCTTTTCTATGAACCCTAACTGATGCATTAATGAAGTTAGATACACAAATACAGGTATATTATACTGGTGTGGTCACGCCAGTGTAGTTAGGGTGAAACTACACTTAGATTTTAAAGTCCAAAGTTTGACCCTTAATAACTTTGGAGCCATTCAACGTCTTTGCAAGAAATTTGGTATGCATACTCTCTTGGGATAGGTCTCCTGACATGCTAATTCTTATAGGAATCCTTTGAGTGGTTTCTGAGATATAAAGTGTTGAAAAAACTGAAAAATTAGGATTTTTTGACATTTTTTCTACAGCTGTATCTCACAAAAGACTTTATGTTGTGGGCTGACAATTTCAGAGTAGAACACTGATAGGATACAGGGGTGCCTTATGAAGGTTTGTTAAAAAAATATTAATCAGTTCAAAAGTTACAACATTTTAAATACTCCCATTATTTCCTAGGGGAAAATTTCTATGTTAGGCACGAAAAATACTATTGTTCGAACAATACTGTATTGTGCAAAAAATACCAGCCCATTGTGCACAGAATACAGTATAGTGCGAGCAATACCAGGTTCTTTTTGAGAAAAAAAAGCCTGGTATTATGCACATGATATGACTACTTTGTGAAAAATACAAGCTTCTTTTTGCAAAGAATGCTGACATTTTTCACACTGTTCCCTTTTGCGCCTGCCATCTTGTTTCCCCACTTATCAAGAAACTTGAAGTCCCAAACATTTTTAACACAAAAATTAAAAAAAAACAGAAAAGAGCTAAAGATAATTCCTTTAGGTGTATTCTGATTTTTTTTTTTAAACTAGATTCCAACAATTTTATTTTTCTGGATCCAGCTTATACAGAGAGTGACTTGTAAGACATGCTCTGTATGAGAAGAGTGGAATTTTCTGGACTTCTGCAGCCACAGCTGGAACTCGTGCTGCTGGCTGCAGAGTCAAGGAAGACCCGTCAACATGGGGTGCCCAATCCCTGTGTTGGGATGGATCCCCCCTTCCCCCACACACACATGTATTTGGCACACTGGGAGCCCACCCCAGTGTGCCTATATTTTTTTAAATCCTGTGAAAAAAGAAAACTGTCCCCCAATGATTTTTTTTTTGATACAGAATCCTGCATTGAAATATGTGATAAGTCCAGTATTCTGCATCGAAGCTGTTTGCCCTTCACTGACATCGGGGTGCTGACTCCCTGTGTTAGTGTGTATCCCCCCCATATTGTGGTACACTGGGAACCCACACCAGTGTGCCGATATATGTAAAATCTTTAAACAAAAAATATATACTTTCTGACACTATGAAGCCCACTCTTGGTGTCAGATTACTGCCCCCCCCAGCCCAGTCTTATTTCCGATTACGGTGCCCAATCCCCTTGTCAGTATGATGACCACCCCAAACTTATGCGGCACACTGGGATCCCACCCCAGGGTGCTCAGTGCCCAAACCAAAAATTGTGAAAAAAAGAAAACCACACCAATTTTTTTAACATCTGTAATAAAGGAAACCATCCCTCCCTCATCCCCAACTCTGCTCACCCACTTCCGTACTCCCCACCCATACTTACCATCCAGGGGCCAGGATCGGCAATTTTCTGTGGACAGGGATCACGTGTGCACTCTTCAGAGTCCAACTGCAAACTGAAGAAATTGAGGTAAGCCATATAATAGAAGTCAATGGGGGGTTCAACTTAGGTTGATATCTCAGCCAATTTTAGGAATTTTGGCCCCAAATTTTAAGCATTGAGTTCTTGTGTCTCCTCCTCATGAACATGTCACTGTTGTTTCATTTCTCAGTCCTGGAAGGTGATTTCACTGTTGCTGCATGGAATCACCTTTTGGGGCCAATTAATGAAACAACAGTGCAACTTTTCATGAGGTGGGGTCCCAAACAGCCTATGTTGCAATTTTGGTGAAAACAATTCCCAAAAATGTCTGTGTTATGAGCATGCCTTGTGCACTTTCTACAAATGCTCATAACTTCGCCAATGTTTAATATTTTCACTCCAGGTTTTCAACATTGGCATTTTGTAACACCTCCTTATGAACAGTACTGCCATAATTTTTCACATACTGCTCAAAATGTATTTTTGCACCTGTGGTGCAGAATGGCTCAGTCACAGCGTGACATCAACTTTTGGAATGGATTAACTAAATCACTGTCACTGTTCATGAGGGGAGGACCCATAAAGCCCATGTTGAAAATTTGGTGAAAAAATTCACAAAACGACTGTGCTAGTGGTGTGCACTTTCTACACACACTCATAACTTTGTCAATTGTTTATATTTTCACTTCAGATTTTTCAGCATTTCAAATTTTTTACACCACCTTATGAACAGAACAGCTGTCATTTTGCACATCCTGTCTGGAATATGATTTTGCATCTGTGGCGCAGAATGGCACAGTCACTGAGCGTAATCAACTTTGGGATGGATTAACAAAATCACAGTTGCACTGTTCATAAGGGGAGGTCCCATAATGCCGAGGTTGAAAATTTGGTGAAAAAATTCCAAAACATTAGTGCATTACAAGCATGCGTTGCCCAGTTTCTACACACGCTCATAACTTTGCCAGACTTTCTGATTTTTTCACACTGTTTTACTGTCTGGATGGAGGGATGGGAGCAGAGGGTCTGAAGGACCCTGGCTCCCACTGTAATGTTTGGATACTGTTGTACTATCTTGATGGAGAGATTCGGACCCTGCACCCCCACCATGAATGTGGACACTGTTGTACTATCTGGATGGAGAGATTCAGACCCTGCACTCCCACCATGACTTATGGACACTTGTACTATCTCAGTGGAGGGATGGGATTGCAGGGTCCTTCCACAGTAAAATGAGGATACAATTATACCATCTGAAAAAGAAGGGAAATTCTTTGCAAAAAACTTTGTTAATGCATCAATTAGGGTGGATACTACAGTGACAAAGCAGGTAAATGAGTTGTTAGGGTTTTCAACCCTAATGTCCACCTCCACCCCCAGGGTTCCTACCCCTACCACCTCACTCCCATTCCTCCACCCTCCACACACCAACAGGTGTCCGGGTGTGCTATGGGGTCATAAGGCCTAACTCTCACCCCATTGTCCTATATGTATGACCCCATGGCACACCCCGATGCCTATTGGTGTATGGAGGGTGGGGGGATGGGGTGGACTTGTAGGGTTGGGAACCCTAGGGGTGGGGCATTAGGGTTGGAAATATATATATATATATATATATATATATACACACACACACACACACACACAACATATGTTTTGTGATATATACATGGATAAAAAGTAATATTTAAAGCAGGCAGTGGAGCTATTAGTGATATCTCCATGTCCCCATATGTCACACTGATATCTTCATGTTCCTATACATCATAGTGTAGTGTGATATCTCCAGATTCCTATACATCATTCTAATACATGTGAAGCTATTTCAGTTTAATTTGCACTGTTCCCGCAAGGCAAGCTGCTGTATGAGTCTCACTTTACGACCTGCAAGGAACCCTCCCCCCCCACCATGCACCTCTGGCATTTGGATGATGCTGCCATAATTTTATAAACAGATATTTATTTAAATAACTTATCTGGTTGATCCTGCTACTTTGTCACTGTTTTCCCTTCAGTGGACTTTCACTTTTTATGCTCACATGTAGCGTGACCGAGCGATATCCTTTGGGGAAAATGAAGTGCTAGCAGACATTTTCAGTAAGTAAGGCACCTATTCTTCAAAAAGTAAGTAAAATGGGGTTTCCAGCATAAGTTTACTTTGGTTTGTATAAAAAGACATTGGTGATTGTAGAAATAGGAGAGCGACTCAGCAGCTTCACTAAAGTAGACACAAGCTATAGCAACACATGCTCACGCTTGAGTCCACTTTTCAGAAGCTGCCGACTCACTCGCTCTGCCCTTGCTCTCCTCACTCTGTAGTTGACAGCATCTTTTTACACAAACCAAAGTAAACTTAAGCATCAAAACCCATTTAACTTACTTTCTGAAGAGAAGGTGCCTCACTTAAAGTGTCTGCTAAAGCATCATGTTCCCCAATGGACAGCGCTCGGTCACACTACATGAGAGAATGAAAAGTGAAAGTCCTTCTATGGGAAAAGACTAACAAAATGGCAGGATCAACCAGATAAGTTATGTTAAATGTTAGAAAATGGCAGGATCAACCAAATAAGTTATTTATCTATTATCATGAAACATATTCAGAAGGAGTAAATAAATTAAAATGGGGGTGCACCTGCCCCCTTTGCACCCCTCTGGATCCACCATTGCCCAAAACATATACGTACTGATGCTCACACCTCAAAAAGGACATTAACGTGCTGGAAAAGATCCAGAGGAGGGCTTCAAAGATGAGAGTGGGTCGGTGGGGTAAGGTATACGTGGAGAGGTTGAGGACACTGAACATGTACTCCCAGGAAGAGAGGAGAGAAAGAGAGGGCATGATTGGGACTTTCAAGTACTTGAAAGGGATAAATAAGGTTCATAAGGAGAATCTCTTTAAGCTGAGTGGCAACCATAACATGAGGGGGCACAGTCTAAAGCTGGAGGGTGGGAGGTTTAGGAGGGAGGTCAGGAAGCACTTCTTCACAGAGTGGGTAGTGGACACTTGGAATGCGCTGCTGGAAGAGGTCATCTCGTTGAAGACAGTGGGCAGCTTTAAGAGAGGCTGGGATAAGCATAGGGGGAATGTAAGGATCATGGGTAGGAGAATGGGAGGAGTGGGAGGGAGGGAGGGCAGGGACACTAGCTCAAGCTGTGGACCCTGCAATATGAGCAGACTTGATAGGCCAAATGTCCTTCTTCTGCTGGCTTCTTCATATGTTCAAATGTTCATATATGTTGTATAAACAGAACATGACATGGCATGACTGAAGATATATTTATCTTCACTCAAGGCCATTTAATCAAGATAGCATTGCCACTCATGAAGATAAATATAATATCTTCAGTCAGGCCATGTCTTAGCATATATATATATATATATTTTTTTTTTTTTTTCATTGCAAAATAAACTTGTCTAAATGTGCAGTATTACACCTTGGAAAAAATAATCCAGTCCAAACATACCATCTAAACAAAACTATTATTAGAATATCACAAGCAGAAAAAGACTTAGGGATAGTAATCAATGAATAACTAACCTCTTCAACTCACTGTACCAAAATAGCAAATCAAACAAATGCATTACTTCATAGAATCTCAAAAACATTTGTGACTAGATCTGAACATTGTCTTTTGTCCCTTTACAGATCTCACATAAGGCCCCTTTTGGATTATGGTTCACCCTTTTGGAACCCTCATCTTAAATCAGATATAAATAGAATTGAACATATACAACGCAGAGCCACAAAGCAAATCCCACACTTAACTAACTTTGACTACAACTCCTGACTAAATAAAACAGGACTACACACATTGACACAAAGACATACCAAAGGTGACTTATTACAACTGTTTAAAATTCCTGGGAACCAGGAGCAAATTAAATTATGTGGTATCAAATATTCTACTAGAAAAACTGTTGCTAGACTTAATAATAAACAGCTAGAGGTGATGAGGGCCAAAAGCAATAAAAGAATTAACTATTTTACAGTTAGAACACCGAGATTGTGAAACACTTTACCACAGGATATAGTTGATTCAACAAATATTTTAACTTTCAAAAATAAACTAGACACATGGATGTTTGGGTAGGGACTGGGTTAAAGTTCCATCTATATGGAGGACAATCATGATGGGCAACCCGTCTTCTTTTATCCAGAACTACCAAAGTACCAAAGTATCAGTTACTGTTCACATTTCAGTAACAAAAGTGTGGAAATGCGGTGTTAGGGTTTCCAACCATACCTCCATATTGCCCCCCCCCCAAACACACAAGCAGTTTTTTCAAGCAAATCCGTAGTACACAGCTGTGGAGGAACTGAAACTGTTCATTTCTCAAGGTGGTCCACAACCCTGTCACCCTTCAGGTAGGTCTCTAGGGAGGACTTTGGGGTGAAGTGCATGCAGTGACCCCTCCCCCATTATGCCTAGCATGCAGCCATACCCCCAAGACACTGGAATGGCAGTGGACCTCATACAGCTGGTGTACCATGATGATGGATGTCTCTTGTGTTATGTTCAGATAATTGTGTGCTGTCTTACTTGATGATGACTGTCTCTGCTTGGTTGTGTTGCCTTGCTTCTTCCACTGCTTGTGGAGGGGGGATGCAGATTTAGGGTTGGAAACCCTAACACCACTCCCACACTTTTGTTACTGTAATGTGAACCCTAACTGATGCATTAACAAAGTTCTTTGCCATGAAAAACTTCATTAATGCATCAGTTAGGGTTACTGCCACAGTGACAGAAGTGGGGAAACGCGTTGTTAGGGTTTCCAACCCTAACTCGGCATCCCCCCAGCATACACACACACACACACACACACACACACACACACACACACACACACACACACACACATACACACACACACAACACACACACAAACATATGCAAGCAGAAGAAGAAGCAAGTAAACACAACCAATCAGAAAGAGCCACCGTCAGATAAGTGAAAGAACATACAACTCTGCGAGCATACCACATGAGACATCCATCATAATGGTTCAGTAACTGTATGAACTCTGCCTCCATCCCAGTGTCTTGGGGGTACACCCACATGCTGTGCAACCATGGGTGATGGCTCACTGCATACACTGCGCCCCAAAAGCCCTCATTACAGACATGTATATATTTATTTCTGTTAACATATATAGAGATCTGTAAAAAAAAGAATGTGTGTAGGGTGTCAGTATACAATCATCTGGACCTTCTCTTCCCACTGAAATGCAATAGTTCCCATAGTCACTGAATATCTCTTCCTCTGTACACTGTGGTTTCAATCTTTGAATATATTCATATCTTATGTGATTATACCATGATCTGTTTCCTGTAGTGCCACGTTTACAAAAGTTGTATAGCATTTGAAATTAAATGCTACTATGCATTCCCATCTGTCACCAATACATTTTTCTGTTTACATGGGTTCAAGAAGCACAGTTTACAAATGATTATATACTACCACACCAGTATATCTGTCAAAGAATATGTGAGTGCAGTTGCTTTGCGCTGTGTGTTTTCCACACCACTGAAATATGTTATATGTAGTAGTGATACACATTGTGCTGTGTTTAACAGTAAAAACTATGCTGCCTTCTTTTATATATCATTGCAAAAAACTCTGTTAATGCATCAGTTAGGGTTCATAGTACAGTGACGAAATGTGATGTCAGGGTTACACCTGTACCACCCCGACCCACCCTCCACAAACCAACAGGCATCAGGGTATGCATTGGGGTTGTTGGTTTAACTCTCACCCCATTCCATGTGTAAACAAGCTGAGGTGGTGCAGTATAGGAGAATGGGGTGAGAGTTATGCCTGATGACTCCAATGCACACCCCAATGCCCGTTGGTGTGTGGAGAGTGGGTGGTGGGGGTGGAGTGATAGGGGTGTAACCCTAACATCACATTTCCATACTTTTTTCACTATGCTATGAACCCTAACTGATGCATTAATGGAGGTTTTTGCAATGCATTTCTCTTCTTTTTGAGAAAGTGTAATGTAATCGGTAACTGGTATGTGTTAGTGTGAGTGTGGGCCCTCTGGGCCCTGCGCTCCCTTCACATTGCCCATTTATTGCATAATGGTATGCGTATGTGAGAGCATGGTGCCTCCAGGTCCTGCACTCCCACTTACCCATAAGAACGGAGCCATACAGCAGCCCTACAGGGCAAGGAAAAATTGTAACATTAATTTGCCAATATCTTAGCAACTGTAGCAACTATGAAAAAAATCCAAGTGTCATTGTAATCATGACAGTGAGACCTCCATGTGAGATGGTTGCCCTAATCCATATCTCACATGGTTTACAAGATATGGACACCAAAATGTGCTGAAAAGGCACCCTTGGAACCCTTGTGACACTAATTTGCCAATATCTCCATAACCATAGCAAGTAGGAAACAAATTTCACTGCTGGTGTAATCTATGATTTTTAAACTTGTTTTGGCAGGTGATTTAAACTGCAGCTAGTGAAAACTCAGTATCTTGCTTCATTTTCAAGATACTGGCACCAAAAGGCATCACAGATGCTGCAATGTTATCCTATGGGAAATTTCTCAAATTCAGAATGCTGTAACTTTGGGACCATTGACTGTTTGGGCACCAAACCACTAAAAGGCACATCTGTGGGACAGGGCCTGCTATCCTGCAAATTTCAGCCCAAAAGCCCCAACCGTTTTGTTGCATAGGGATGGCAAAGATTTGCAGTTTTTGGACAAAGTACTTTCTCAAATTTTGTTATTTATTTATTACATTTTGGTAACCGGGTGAGCCCACTGGGGCCCGGAGGTCCCTTTTTCAGGAGTGAAGTGCGAATTTTTTGCAAAAAAATAGCACAACACTTTTATGTTTGCAACAGTGTCACAGCTATTTCTTTCACAAATTATGAAAGTACTGGGGCATCAATTTTAAAAACAGCATTTCTGGGGTGTTTTACCCCCCAAAATGATAGGGCTGGCATCCACAGGACCCAATTAGGTAAACACAACACTCAGTGTTTACTTAGGGGGTCCCAAATTTAAATGCCAGACATTTTTCTCTCTCACTAACTGAAAACAAGATGGCCACTGCACATAAGTAAAAGGGCCATTTGCAAAAGGAAAATGTACTGGTGGCAGCTTTCATGAGACACATATATTTTTTTTTCCTTTGACTATAATGGGAAATTTGTTTTTTGAATAACTTTTGAACAGTTTAATATTTTTTTCACCAAATCTTTGAAAGGCACATCAGTGACACAGACTGCATCTTCCCTGAAGATTTCAGACCAAACAGACAAATCATGCGGGCTGTGGGCACGAGCAAAGAAATGCACAAAAAGTGTTTTTTTTTTTCATTTTTTGGTGTTCTGCAGTTCCGTAACTGTACATTCAACCATAATACAACTTGTTAGATCAAGAGAACTAAGGTACTAGACCGCACATGAAAAATTTTAGGCAAATCCATAGTACGGCGACAAAGTGATTAAGGTGCAAAATTTGAGGTTTAACATTAAAGTGCTTTCTCAACCCTAACTATACTGGCAATACCACTCCAGTATTATATATATATATATTCATGTCAAAAAAAAATCCATTTAATGCATCAATTAGGGTTGTTCCACAGTGACAAAAGTGAGGAAATTCGATGTTAGGGTTCAAACCCCCCCTTGGAACCACCCCACCCCACCCCCAGCTGGCATCAGGGTGTGTGTTGGGTCATTGGCCCTAACTTGCACCCCATCACATGTGTAAAGAAGCTGAGGGGTGAACTATAGAAGAATGGGGTGAGAGTTAGTACTGATGACCCCAATGCACACCCCGATGCCGGCTGGGGGGGTCGAGTGGGGGTGGGTCCAAGGGGGGGTTTCAACACTAACATCAAATTTCCTCACTTTTGTCACTGTGGCACAACCCTAATTGACAATTAAACAGAGTTTTTTTGCCATGAATTTCCCTTCTTTTTGAGAATGAGGACAATAAATAGTGAATGAAATGTGGTGGTGGAAGTGCGGGCCTGACCATGTGATTTTTACTCAAATAGTAATGGTAACCATAACAGAAACGCAAGTGCAAAGGGTAACGCACATTGTGACAAAAACATAAATGGTAACTCAAACGGTAACAGAAACACAATAGCAAAGTGACGCTAAAGTGAAGAGTAATGTAAACTGAGATGCAAAAGCAATTGTGTACGGAAACGCAAACTGTAATGCGCATGGTCAAGGGACTCCAACTGTAAATGCAAATGGTAATGGTAACAGCAACAATAACACCAAAGGAAACAGAAACACAAACAGAAAAGCAAGTGCATATGGAAATGCAAACCGTAATGCACACAGTCATGGTACCGTAATTGTAAATGCAAATGGTAATGGTAACGGCAACAATAATGCAAAAGGAAACAAAAATGCAAACGCTAATGCAATCACGTACGGAAGCGCAAAACAGAACATGCATGGGTATGGTACCGCAATTGTAAACGCAAATGGTAACGGTAACATCAACAATAATGCCAAAGGAAAAAGAAATGCAAACACAAGTGCATATGGAAATGCAAACTGTAACATGCAGGGGCATGGGAACACAATTGGAAATGCAAATGGTAATGGTAAGAACAATGATTACTCAAAACAAAAGACAAACACAAATGGAAGGGCAGACGCATATGCAAATGGTAATGCACACAGTGACGCAAAGTGAAACGCAGACAGAAACAGTACTGTAGACACAAATGGTAAGAGCAATGCCAATACAAGCGCAAACAGAAACACAAAGCGTAACGCATACGGTGGCGTACATGGGAATGCTAATGCAAACGGGTATGGAAACGCAAGTGGAAACGCTACATGTGATAGTAATGGGACCGGACACCTTGGTTTTCCCCAACAGAAGCACAGAGAAACACAGTGACAACAAAGAATGTTTGCAAAATAGTGGACCTTGGACCAGAAAATGAGGTCTTGGAATACTAAATTGCTTATATCTCAGGAACCGTGCCATGTAGAGAAACAATTAAAATATCCTATGATTAATGACTTTCCTGGCTACGTTTCCACTGAATGCTTAGCCCCTTTTCTGATGAAAAGTCTGTATCTCGCACCGTTTCCGAGATACGGCCCTGAAAGGAGTGGCGGACATCCCAATGTTAGTCTATGGGGAAACATGTCATCTTTGGAGTACCATAACTTTGCATCCCTGCAATATTTTTTCACCAAACCACCAAAATACATATCTGAGAGATGTTTGCTTTCTTCCCTGCAAATTTCAGACCAAAAGACCAAACCATTGTTTTGCAGCAGGGTGGCAAACAATGCCTGTCATTTTGGCCATAGTGTTGCAAAGCAGTGTTGTGATTTGAGACACTTTCACAAAAAAATCACAAAAATGTTGCAGGTGCAACACTACTTTTCCCAAAAATGTCAACCCCAAAATAAAGACATGCCTAGCATTCTCGGGGCTTGACTAGGTAAACACAAAATGAATTGTGTCCCTAGATGGTCCCAATTTTAAATGCCAAGCATTTCTGTGATCAGTAACTGAAAAAAAATGGTTGACTCACGACACTACAGGGGTAATTTGTGACACTAAAACTGCATTTGGGACACTGTTGAACTTTCTGTTAACTTTTCCCATTGACTATAATGGGAAACTTGTTTTTTTAATAACTTTTGAACCATTCAATATTTTTTTATGAAATCTTCAAAAGGCACATCGGGGACCCCAGCCACATATTCCTTGAAGTTTTTGGTCCTGTCGTGCAAACCGTGCGACCTGTAGGCACGAGCAAAGAATGCGCAAAAAAATTAAAATGCACCCTGGAATGTCACTTAATAACTCCGCAGCAGTATATCCTATTGGTACAAACATTGGCAGATCCCAAGATCTATGGTTCGCCCCGTGTCTGCCAAATTTCAGGCAAATCCGTTGAACAGTGGCAAAGTTATTAAGGTACAAAGTTTCGCAATTTAACATTAAATGGGATACTCAACCCTAACTATGGTAGTACTACCATGTTACCATAATATATATACTGTATATATATATATATATATATATATTTATTTATTTAAGAGTTTTACCAGGAAGGCATACTGAACGGTGTACCACTCGATTCCAGATGCATCCTGGGGAGGATATACCCAGCATCATACACAAAGATTATAAAGTACTTATATAGCATCATACACAAGGATTATTAAGTTCAATATACAATGTATGTAACTTAATTGATGAGAAAAGCAGTGGGTACACAGAGTACAGTAGATGTGGAAACAGCAAAGGGATATAAACTACTAAGATGTCCAGTAGAACTACAATCAAGTTATGCAAATAAAGTGAATATATAAAACATATGAAGGTCACATACCAAGAGCACTAGAAGAACACATTTGATATTAAGAATGAACTTCGGGCCAGTTTACTCCAGGTACTAGACTGAGGGCCTAGGTCTTAGCTCTTAATGATGTGCCATACTGCGGCAGAAATTAAGGCTGTGAGGTGGGATTTTTAGCATCACGGCGACGCTGACTGTATGTGCAGGTAGGGGAGAAAAGTGACTTGAGGAGATGGTTGAGCTGCTGAGTGCTGTCTGAGTGCCTAATGTCAGCTGGCAAGGAGTTCCATAGTTTAGGCATGCAGTAATTGAAGGCAGCTTGACCTTTGGCTGTGGGCATATGTGGGACATACAGAAGCCGGGAGTCAGTGTTCCTGAGAGAGTACACAGAGGGGAGTTGAAATGAGAGGGTGGACTCAAGGTAAGGAGGAGGGACTGTGCCAAGAATTTCACAGTTGTCCTAGCACAGTGGACCAGTCTCTGATCCTGGAGTGAAGGTAGGTCTAGAGACTTGTAGAGATCGCAGTGGTGCATTGAAGGAGGGCAGTCCATGGCAAAATGGCAGAAGGAATGGAAGAGGGGGTCAAGTCTTGCTAGGGTGGACTTAAGGGGGGAAGCACTGTACACTACATCACCATAGTCAACTATAGGGAGGATCATTTTCTGTAGGATTGCCTTGCAGATTTCCAGAGGGATGTGGCCCCTGTTTTGATATATGGCACCCAGCTTGGGGTGTAGTTTCTTGTGGATTGAATCAATATATGCTGAGAAGTTGAGGTGCTGGTTGAGCCAGACCCAATGTTCCAGAACAGGTGCAGGCCTCCAAAGGAGTCCCATCAATGGTATGGAAAGTGGGGGTGGCGGGGAGTTGGGAGAGTCTCTGTCTAGTGCTGAAGGTTAGGGAGATAGTTTTCTTGTGATTTAGAAAGAACTGGTTTGAGTGAAACCAGAGCTGAACAGCATTGAAATCCTCCTGAAGTCTAGAGGCCACTTCTGTGGGGGAGGGACCTGATGCATACAGTGCCGTGTCATCAGAGTACATGTGAATGGATGTGCATAGACATACTGAGGGCAGGTCATTCAGGAAAATGGAGAATAGCATTGGGCTGAGGACCGGGCCTTGGGGAACCCAGTAGTTACAGGGAGGGGGACAGAAGTATGATGACCGATTCTCACAGATTGAGACATGTCGGCTAGGTAGGACTGGAACCAGTTGGTGCTAGTTCCCAAGAGTCCTGCATGGGTGAGTTTGGATAGTAGAAGGACATGGGAGACAGTGTTGAATACCTTAGCAAGATCGAGAAATATAGCTGAGGTGATGTGCCTATGATGCATACCCATGAGGACGGTGTTGGTGAGCCTTAGAAGGGAGGTGATGGTGGAATGCGAATTTCTAAATTCAGATTGTTACGGTGTAAAGAAGGAGGAGGAGTCAAGAAAGGAGGTGAGTTGGGTGAGCAGAAGGTACTTCTGAAGTTTGGCTAGGATGGGGAGTAGGGAGATAGGGTGGTAGCTACCCGGTGAGGAGGAGTCACCCCCTTTCAGGAGGAGGATGGCTATGGCATGTTTCCAGTAGGATAGGACTGAAGCAAGTGAGAAAGAGAGATTGAAGAGAGTGGCCAGTGGGGTGTCGATGGCAGGGGTAGATAGGTGAAGCATTTTGGAGTCCAGAACTAAGAGACATTTACCTTTGGCAAGGTTGAGTGCCCACGGGGCTTTTAGCACTTCAGTTGGGGTGACCATGCAAAAGAAGAAAGACAGGGAGGTGGGTGGAATTGGAGTGTACAGGCTAGAGTGGTTTTGGGGGAGTGAGGATAGTAGAGAGGAACCACAACTAGTGAAAAAGGTGTTAAAAACTGAGGCCACAGCACCTGGTTCAGTGACGATGGAGCCATCAACATTTAGGGCTGGGATAGGGGGGCTGGGCAGGGGGGGTGAGAAGTGATTTGATTGATTTCCAGGATTTCGCAGTGTGATTTAGGTTAGAGTGGAAAGATGTCTTGAAATAGTTTGCTTTGGCCTGTCATAGGAGCCTAGTGCAGGAGTTGTGGTGTGCGTGGTAGAGTTGTAGTGCTGCCTGGGTATTGGTTGCCTTATAGGCTTTCCATGCCTGGTCCCTGGCATGGAGTTGCTCAATAATATTGGTGGTGACCCAGGGCAGGTGGGCACCCCTTACACGGGTCCTTCTCAGTGGCACATGGTAGTTCCATATGGAGAGTAATCTAGACTTGAAAAGTTCAAAGGCAGTGTCGATGGAGGATGCCCAAGGGATGAAGGACCAATCAGTGTTAGACAGGTCATATAGGAGCGCTGTGAGGTAGAGAGATTTGTATGACCTGGTGAGCAGTGTACGCAGGGGAGGAGCTTTGAGCCTGAATATTCTCCTTACCACATAGATCATGTGGTGGTCACTAAGCAAGTCCAGAAGGAGTCCTGACTCAAGAATTTGATGTGGGTGTGAGGTAAGGGCCCAGTCTAGTAAGAAGTGGTTCTGGGATTTGTAATTCAAGTGTGTGGGTTCAGAAATTTGTTGGGACAGATTTAATGAAACTACATGGCTACGTAGCTTAGAGCTAGCACTGGAGAGCCAGTTAGAGTTGAAGTCTCCAAGGATAAGCAGCTCGGCCCTGAACCGAGCGATTTTAGGGTGTTCAGGTGGTCCATTACGAGTGGCATAGGGGTGTTGGGAGTGCAGTAAGACCCAACTACTGTACATATAATGGGATTGAGTGTTGGAGTGAGAGTTTAATTAGCAAGGAGTCACTGGACAGCATGGGCATGGAGAGCTGGACAGGGGTGAACTGGCGGTGTGCAAAGATGAACATGGCAATGCCGTCACCACTTTTTTTACCCTGGCAGTCATGCCGAATGAGGGAGTAGCCAGGGATCACCAATTCAGCATCCAGGTTGTGGGGCTTCAGCCATGTTTCAGTTATAATTAGAATATCTGGTCGCAGCGTAAGAACACTAGGTTGTAGGATGGTAAGCTTATTCAGGATGCTGCATATATTTAGGTGCATTATTTTAAGACCCCTTGGTAATTTTAGAGGAGGGGAGGGGTTGGGGTGAGTTGGTCCAGGGTTAAGCTCAACATCGCCTGCTAGGAGTAGCAGAAGTATGAGTAGCTGTTTAGTTTTGAGCATAAACCCTTGCATCTTGTGGAGGGCACAATGTCACTGGAAGGGTTCTGGAGAGTTAATTGTATAAGAGAATCTTAATGCAGTCAGCCCAGCGTGGAAAGAGGGTGGCAGGGTAGAAGCACTGGGATCCCAGTTAACAAAGAGACGTTGAGGCGGCAGCCCCATGATGGTGGTGGTGGTGTGGTAGGGAGGAGAAGCTGCTCTACTGCCTATTGTACTGGTGTTTGGCTGTGGCACCAAGTAGGAAGAATGTGGGAGAGATGTTAGGAGTGTGACCATACACAGCATAGTGAGATAAAGTGGTAACATATTGATTATTTCTGTGTTTAGGAAGATGGGATGTCTAGTGCTGCCACTAGTGGTGGAAGCAGATAATATATAGATAGATAGATAGATAGATAGATAGATAGATAGATAGATAGATAGATAGATAGATAGATAGATAGATATAAAACCATATAGTGTACAGAGGACTGAAATGATATAAGATACTGCACTGACAGTTGAACTTTGCCGTTGTGTCATGTGGAGACAGTGTCTGAAGGAGACACAGTTTACACAGTTGTAGAGAATTTGTTTTGGAAAAGGTGCATATAGTGCAGAGATACCCTATACTTTAAAGAAATATAACATTGATACTATATATCAGTTGATGTTCCCTCTGAAATCTTTACTACTTAAACATGGCTTTTCCATTCAGTGGAAGCAAAGGATTATTTGGATCCTGTACTGCGATATATCATCAGGGATTCTCCTTGTGTGGTACGTGCAACAGGCACAGATTCTGTAGCATCATATGAAATTATTTGTTTTACATAGATACATAGATACATAGACAGTGTCGGCAGATAAGGGCCTATGGCCCACCTAGTCTGCCCATTTGAGCTTGTAAGTTCAGTTTGTTTTCCTAGAAGTCTATTTCCCCTTACCCCTGACCTCTAGAATTCCTTTATGTCTATCCCATGCATTCTTAAATCCCGTGATTGTTTCAGCCCCCACCACTTCCTCTGGCAGGGTGTTCCACTTGTCCACCACCTGTTCTGTGAAGAAATTCTTTCTCATGTTTCCTCTGAATCGTCCTCCCTCCAACTTCATCCCATGCCCTCTAGTCCTGAAACATCTTTTTCGCTTAAAAATAGTGTTTTCCTGCACCCTGTTCCTCCCTGTAAGATACTTGTATGTCTCTATCATATCCCCTCTCTCCCTCCTCTCCTCCAGGGAGTACATGTTCAGTTCCTTCAACCTGTCTTCATAGGACTTGTGATGCAACCCATGCACCATCTTTGTTGCCCTCCTCTGAACCTTCTTTACCCTGTCTATGTCCTTACGTAGGTTTTGCTTCTATGTAGCAGTACATGGTCCTCCAGATTCTGTGTTGTGATTAAAAAAACAATATTACTTGGTTTAGAACTAGAGGCTCTATCAGGCCAGCACTAGCAATTATCTATTGATAACTTTATTGCACAGTCAAACACTGGACATGCACCCTATAATCTCTGAAAGTACTGTTATTTTGCTAATATATACAAGCATGCAGTTCTTCAATTCCTACAATGCCACTCAAGCATCAATATTACAGATTGTGGGAGTGCAGGTTCCTATAGTCCATGTACTCTCACAGTCTGTAATATTGATGTTTGATTGGCAGCACAGAAGGTGGCAGAGGACATGAAGTGGGTCATTTCCATGATTGCACAGCATGCTGGTGTACCACCCAAGACACTGGGGTTTCTGATTGGTTCTGTTGCCTTGCCCCTTCCTCTGCTTGCATATGTGCGTGTGTGTGTGTGTGTTTTGGGGGGGATGCGGAGTTAGGGTTGGAAATCCTAACAATGCATTTCCCCTGCTTTTGTCACTGTGGCAGCAACCCTAACTGATGCATTAATGATGTTTTTTGCAATGAATGTCCCTCCCTTTTTTGAACTCAAGTCAAGTAAAAGGAAAACAACATATTTAAGTTATACAACATGTGCTGCAACACATAAATAGTTGTGTCATGAATTACTTCCATGTACTTTATCTGCTACTCCTTAACTCACCAAAACAAATTTTTTTTTTTTTGGAGGGGGGGGGGCAACTCCATGTACCCGCACTCCATGTTGCGTACTTGAAACCATTTTTGTGCCTGGGAAAATCAGCACTTTCCCCAGTGCTTTGTTGTAAGAAAATTAAAACTGAAAAAATAAACATTAAACATGTCAGTGGAATCTAAACACATCTATCTCTTCTACCAGGCTATAAAAGAAAACACGCAATACCAGTTAATTTGTTTGGGTTTAGACCCTTATATTTGAGAAAAAAAGTCAATTGTAGTCAGACCAGATTTAATATAGTTCCTGGAGGAGGGAAAAAACAACCACTGTACAAACCTCTAAAACCTAATCTCAAAGGGCCCTATGCACAAATGGCCATGAAATATGCAACTGAGCCACATATCACAACCACATAACTCTGCACTTGTACACAGGTCCTCACATGCCAGTATTCACAAACAACCACCACTTGTCCGTGGCTCCACCCCCCCACACACACATCACACAACTCTATGCAGGATGACCGGGGTCAGAACATCAAAATCAGCTGGGCATCTAATCACAAGTGCATTATGAGTCCCAAGTGGATCACTTACAAAGCAGTACGCTTGGCCACCAGCATGAATAGCACCAGCAGACACCTAGACCAGCAGAGCTGCATTCACCACAGTCCCCCTAGGTGACACCCAGAATTACTGTGACCCCTACAACACTTCAACCTAGTAACAGACTGTACCCCAAATCAGACTGTCCAGAGCCACTCCACACTTGCATAGAGTGCCACCCTACACCTGATTCAGTCAGGACCTCCCCAATCACAAGGCAGCCCCTGCCCTAACACTGCATCACAAGAGCCCTTACCAACACACATAAGCCCTGTCCTTGGCATAGTACAAGAACCCCCCAGCAACCATCACGTACCTATCCCTCTCTGTGGTGTGCCCCCTCCACATCCATGTCGACTGCTCCTAGGACACTGGTCAGTACTGCACAATCTTCCCCCATCCCTCCTAGCTCCAGTGCCAAATACCCAACCCCATCATTAGTGCTCAGTGGATTCCCCTGTGACAGCGAGAACACCAGCCTCCATCCCTCGTACTTCCCCATCTCTGTCACAGCTAGGAATGCCCATCATCACAGCCCTCCACACACCTCATTGACTGATGGTCATGTAAGTCACCCTGGCACTGCAGTGCCTATTAATAAAGCTACTCTACCAGCATCTATTTTGACAGCCAGTGCCCAAGTAGGTGTACAAAGGGCTCTGCGGCTACTGATTCCTAACCGCACTTCTGAATGGCAGGTGCAAGTGGGATGGGGGAACTGTTGTTGGTGCAGCAGGAGGACACAGACCATTGGCCTCCATGGCTGCAACTGCGTGTTTAGATGTGGGATCAGGACATGATGAGTACCTCTGTGTATGGGTGTGTGTGTGTGTGTGTGTGTGTGTGTGTGTGTGTGTGTGTGTATGTATCTGAGAGTGTGGAGGGCATTTATGGAGAGGGGGCGGAGAAGGGCAATGGTGCATGCTGTACATCCCTAAGGATATTGGCAACCATGAGTGTGGAGTTGGGCTGCATGAGAATTACAATGCAGCACTGTGCTGGCAGAAGCTGCTGCATGCGAAGAGTGGGGGAAGGGTTGGAAGGCTATGTACACTGTGCGGGAGGGTATGGGGTGTGCATTGGAGCCATAGGATTGGACCTATCCTGTGTTACATGCATAGGAGATAGAGAACTGCTGCAAGGCATGTGCCAACATCCAGTGTTTGTGGGCAAGGTAGGTACATCAGTTACAGCAAGTTCCATCTCCTGGCATAACTATTGTCCCCTTAGGCCACCTTCTATCCCATGTACAGCACTCCAATTGTGAACATGTGGCAAATAGTACTATTATGTCCCTGGCAGCCCCACCCTCTTCCACTACTACATCTCCCTACCCACCCCAGCATGTTACTATCCATGTGATCAGGGGTTCGAGTGTATTCAAGATGGGCATCCCTTTGGCACATGCTGTGCAGACAGCACGATGGATGCACAGTTGCTACACACCATAGATCTGCAGCATGCACACAGTCATCCATGCATAGGTTCATAATTTGTGGCAGTGCCAACCCAACAATATCACTGTATCACTGCATATTGCAGATATTAAAACATTGTCATACAAAGTTTGCATGGAGCAAAGGAACTTATTAAGTTGTCACGGTTGGAAAATTCATCACTTGACCCCAAAATTTTGGTAAACCTATGAAACAGCAGGAACTCAACAAAAGAAGCCAAAACCTGAGTACCCTACGAACACAGAAGAAATATGTATAATAAGGCATACAGAAATGAGTACACATCTATTACATAATAGCAAATAAAGTTCCTAACAGAACCGTACCATGGATGCCCAGGCATTTGGCAGAATATTAATACAGTATACACAACGTCTATCACAGAAGCATGCACAAACCATTCATTAAAGATATCTATAGTAATGATCATTAACTAGAAAATAGTAAGCAAACAGTATCATGCATTTTTTTTTCTAAACAGCTCTTAACAGCAACATAAAATGCATATTATCTTTGCTGTGTACATCAAAAGCATAGTGACCTTTCATAGCAGAAATTTTGTCTTATTAACTATACAATGAAATAGCAATGTAGTAGTAAACAGAGTCCACTCTGAAGAAAGGGTGGTTTCTAGTGGGGTACCACAGAGTTCAGTACTGGGACCGGTCCTTTTTATGTCTTTATAACTGACATTGCAGAGGGACTGGAAGGAAAAGTATGCCTCTTTGCAGACCACACAAAGATCTGCAACAGGGTTGATACACAAGGTAGGGTGAAAAGGATGAGAAGGGACTTGGCAAGGTTGAAGGAATGGTCAGATGTATGGCAGCTTGGATTCAATGTAAAGAAGTACAAAGTAATGCACCCGGGAAACAAAAACCCAGGGGAAGAGTATACAATGGGGGGGGGGGGGGCGAGATACTAACAACAAAAATTGAAAGGGACCTGGGGGTAGTCATATCAGAAGACCTAAATATGGGCAAGCAATGTGAGAAGGCAGTAAGAAGAGCTGGGGAGATACTGGGATGCATAGGAAGAGACATCACCAGTCATATCAGATGACCTAAAGGTGGGTGACCTAAAGTTGGGTAAGCAATGTCAGAAGTCGATAAGGAGAGCCAGTGGGATACTGGCATGCATAGGGAGGGGCATCACAAGTAGAAAAAGGGAAGTGGTTATCCCTCTGTACAGGCAGTTGGTGAGACCCCATCGGGAGTACTGCGTGCAGTTTTGGAGACCTCATCTACGCAAGGACATAGACAGGATGGAAGCAGTCCAGAGGAGGACAACTGAAATGGTGCAGGGTCTACATCAGAAACCATATGAAGAGAGGCTGAGAGAGCTTAATATGTATACCTTTGATGAAAGGAGGGACGGGGGGACATGATAGAAACTTTTAAGTACCTCAAGGGAATCAACAAAGTCCAGGAGGGTAGCATCTTTCAGAAAAAGAGATGTGTAAGAACAAGGGGCACAATGTAAAGATAGAGGGGGGATGGCTCAGGGGTAATGTGAGGATTTTTTTGACGGAGAGAGTGGTCGACACATGGAACCGCCTTCCTGGAGAGGTTGTGAGGTCTGAAACAGTGGGGGAATTCAAACACGCATGGGGCAGACATAAGGCAATTATATTGGGGGGTTGCAGGAAGTAGGCTATTGGTTAAATAGAATCTGCAGCTTATCCAATAGGTAGGGAAATGGGCAGACTGGGTGGGCCAAGTCATCCTTATCTGCCATCAAAGTCTATGTTTCTATGTTTCTATGTAAACAAGAAGTTGTTATCCCTCTGTACAGACAGTTGGTGAGACGCCATCTGGACTGCATGCAGTTCTGGAGATCCCATCTCCACAAGGACATAAACAGGATGAGGACTGTCCAGAGGAGGGCAACTAAAATGGTGCAGGGTCTGCACCAGAAGCCATACTAAGAGAGAATAAAGGAGCTTAATATGTATACCCTAGAGAAAAGGGGGGGGGGACATGATAGAAACTTTCCAGTACCTCAAGGGAATCAACAAAGTCCAAGAGGGTAGCATATTTCAGAAACAGAGATGCACAAGAACTAAGGGGCACAATTTAAAGATAGAGGGGGGACAGCTTAGAGGTAATGTGAGTAAGTATTTTTTCACAGAGAGGGTTGTGGATGCGTAGAACAGCCTTCCTGAGGAGGTCATGGAGTGAAACACAGTGGGGGAATTCACAAATGCATGGGACAGACATAAGGCAATTCTAGTGGGGGGGTAGGAGGAAGTAGGCTGTTGGTTAACTAGGATCTGCAGCTTATCCATTAGATAGGTAAATGGACAGACTAGGTGGGCCAAGCTGTCCTTATCTGCCATCACATTAATAGTTTCTATGTTTCTAAATACATGGATCTGTACAATGATAACATACCTACATAGACAAGCATTTGTCAATGCCAAATGTTGTCTTGCTGGTGTTGGCATTAGTAGTGCAGGAGTTAGAAAGATGCATAATAGGAAAAGCAGTGAAGTATAGAACTGACGTCAACCTCACCCCATAGAGAGTGACAGGCATTCGGGTGTGTGTTTGGGTTGCTGGCCATAACGCTCATGCTATTTCACCTCACCCTACCCTGTAGAGTCTGACAAGTGTTGCTTTGTGCCTTGGGCTCATCTGGCCTTATGCTCAGCCCATTTCGTAAGGAAATACATTAAGATGGGTGCAGCATAGGAGAATGGGTTGAACTTTGGGGCTGAAAAGTCAAAGGCACACCTTGATGCCTGTCAGTGGCTGCAGGGTGATGGTGGGGGACCAATGGCATGAGTAGTACAGCAGACAATCCAAAGATACACCCCTGATGCTTGTTAGTCTGTACAGGGTGGCATGTAATGGTTAGAAATCCTAATGCCCTGGGCGTGTGTTTGTATTTGCACTCCAAATTTTAAAACATGGCCTTTTTGTGACTCCACCTCATGAAAGCATTTGGGACCTCTGCTCATGAACAGTGTCCCTGTTATTTTGTTAATCTGTCTAGAACATTGATTTCCCACAGTGACCACACCATTCTGCACCATATTAAAATGTCAGCTGCACCATTGAAAAGGAGGTGTGAAGAGATGGCAATGTTGAAAATCTGGAGTGAAAATATTAAACATTCTTTAAGTTACGACCGTGAGTGAAAACTGTGCATCGTAAACTCTTAACACAGTCATTTAGTGGAATTATTTCACCAAATTTTTAACATAACCATTTTGGGTCCTCTATGCATGAACAGTGGCATTATGATTATCTTAATCTGCCCTGAATGTTGATTTCCCACAGTGACCACGCAATTGTGTGCCAGATGTGCAAAACTACATTTTGGGCAGGATGTGACAAATGACAGCTGTACTGTCCATAAGAAGGTGTGCAAAAATGACCATGTTGAAAATCTGGACTGAAAATATTACAAATTCTCAAAGTTACGACTGTGCATGGACACTGTGCAATGCACACTTGTAACATAGCCATTTTATGGAATTTTTTCACCAAATTTTCAACATAGGTATTTGGGGACCTCTGCTTATGAACAGTGTTATTGTGATTTTCTCACTCTGTTCTGAGCATTGTTTTCCTACAGCGACTGCACCACTGCATGCCAGATGTGCGAAAACACAGTTCAGGTAAGATGTGGAAAATGAAAACTGTACTGTTTATAAGGAGGTGTGAAAAAATGGCAATGGTGAAAATCTGGAGTAAAAATATTAAAAATTATCGAAGTTATGAGCATGCATGGAAACTGCACAAGGCACGCTTGTAACACAGTCATTTTATGGACGTTTGTCACCTAATTTTCAACATAGGCATTTTATGACCTCTGCTCATGAACAACGTCACTGTGATTTTCTTAATCTGTCCCACACACTGATTTCCCACAGTGATTGTGCTATTCTGCATGGGAAGTGTGAAAACATAATTCGGCCAGGATGTGAAAAATGACAGCTGTACTGTTCATAAGGATGTGTGAAAAAATGCCAATCTGGAGTGAAAATATTACAGATTTGCAAAGTTACAAGTGTGCATGGAAACTGCGCAATGCGCTCTAGTAGAACAGTCCTTTTTTTTTTATATTTTCACCAATTTGCAACATAGGCTTTTTGAGAGCCCACCTCATGAACAGTGGCACTGTGGTTTCGCCAGTGACCATGAAATCACTTTTCTGGATGATAAAAACACAATGACAGTGACTGAAATCATGAGGAGGGGTCCCAATAACCCCATGTTATTAATTTGGTGCCAAAATTCCCCAAAATGCCTGAGATATGCACCAAAGTTGAAAAAAAACCCTATTTATGCCATTATACAGCTTACCAGCATTTCTTCAGTTCGTTGCCAGCTTTGAAGAGTGCAGACTTGTTCCTGGTCCACCGAAGATCATCGTGCCATGCTCTGGAGGTAAGTATGGGGTGAGGGGAGTGTGGGTAAGTGGGGTATGCAGTGGGTGGGTGTGGGTTTGGGGAGGGGGCCGCAGACAGTGAGGGACAGTTTTCTACTTTAAAGGGTTAAAAAAAATTTAACATCACAGGACAGATTTTTTTTTTACGGGTACATTTGACATGCTGGGGTGGGCTCACAGTGTGTCACCTGCACATTTTGGGGTGGGAGAACTGTAGCCGATGGGGATTGGGCACCCCATTGGCAAATAAAAGGTGTTTTGTGGGAAGGGGATGATGCCAGGGGGATTGGGCACCCCCCTTCGGTGAACAACTGGCATGCGACATGATGCCGATGGGAATTGGGCTCCCCCATCAGCAAATTAACTCAGGAGATGGGCATGATGATGCCAACAGGGGGATTGGGCACCCCAATCATTGGCTTTTCTGGGGACTGTGCAAGGCGGACGGCACAGCCGCCACTGTGTCTGTTTGAAATGTTACACCGTGAAAGGCACAGCCCTGCAATGAGGTGGAACTCCCTAATTTCAGTGGCTAAAATATTTCAAGTTGGTGGCATGCTTTTGCACTGCTGTCATAGACAGCATGCAATCTAATTTGGGCCACAGAGACCAGCCCCAAAAAGCAGTGGTGCCACTGGCGACAACTCGACCGTGCCTCCAAAACCTGCTATTCCAAAGTTACCACAACATGTTTCCTGTGCAAGCACAAAACAACATAATAACTAAAAAACAAAAATGTCAACAAGATATTTCATAAAATGAATTAAGAATCTTAAACTATAAATTCATTTGTAGTGCAGACATGGTGGCAGATATGCCACCAGCTATGTTAAAATATTCAAGCAATGCACAAAAAACAACTTTAAAAAGATATGTACATCTATAACATACCCTTGCATAAATATTAATTCGCAACACTATGCCATTTTCTTTACCTGAACTAATTTTACTTACTAAAATAAAACTTAGGCCATTGTTGATCAGAACACTATGCACAAGATGATCTTACATGTGTGAAAATACAATCTGTCCTGTCACAGCAATATAAATAAACAGTTGTAACATGTCATTAACTATATATAGCATGCATATATGTGTCAAGCCACATTCTAACCTGTTGTAACATGTCAAAGACTGCAAGCAGCAAATATCAGAACTGAGTACCATGATACAGACAATACAGTTAGGAGTGATGCTCTTTACTGTCCAAAATGAACAAAGAGCATCACTGCGGCAGTTGTTCCCTGGTATCAGACATTGCCATTGTGCACACAGAACACAAATCATATGTTATTTTGTACACTCAACCCATGGCATGCAGCACACCACATGCATGCCATCATGCAAATCATAGGTCATTACAACATGTAACACAGCATATAATGTTAAGTGCTCACTTATTTATTTATTTATTTATTTATTTATGGAATATATCAGATTTGCAACCTTTGAGTCATAGACTTATTTACAAAGGCTCCTCGTCAGAGTACAATATAGAACAATAAGCAGGCAGTATACAATAATACCAGGAGGGAAAAAAGAAAGGAAAACAAGTTATGAACAGTACAGTCAAAAATGAGGATGGAGCCTATACAATTGGGTAGCTATACAAATCTGACTAAGGAGCTTGTAATTGTCAATGAACAGTACTATAAATAAGGAGGGTGAGGCCTATACAATTAAGTAGCTATACAGGTCCAGCTAAGGAGCTTGTAATTGCCATGAAGCCAGCAGTTGAGATACCAACATTGTCATTAACACAGTCAATCAAGTGCAGATAGAATGAAACATTAGCAGCAGTAGAATAAAAAGAACTTTAGCCCACACTTTCTCCATGTGGTACTGGTGATACTGAAAGTTTATATGCACCTGATGGCATCTTCATCCCATCTCCACCACTGAGACAGGACCGGGCAGGCCTAGCTAGGGCCCGGTAGCCAAGTATTGGCGGTGCTGAGCAGCAGCCCGTACTTAGCCAGTGCACAGGCAGTGGCAGGTGGAGAGTATGTGGTCTTTGAGGGCTATTTTGAAGAGGCCAAGTCTGGAGACAGAGGTAATGGCTGGGGGGAGTTCATTGTACCATAACTGTGCTCTGTAGGAAAAAGACCTTTGGGCTAGTCAGGTCATGACACTGGGAACAGCCCACATCAGTTTATTTGCCGAGCAGGTGTTTGCTGAGGCATAAGCAGTGCGGAGGGAGGCAGAAACTCCAAGGTGGTAAGGCGTAGTTGAACTTTTTTGGTGAGGAGACTTGTTTGGTAGCGTACACTTGCATCTAGAGTGAGGATATTTGTTAGAGCATACAGGGTGCAGCTGTGGGTACACCTATCTACTCCAGCGAGGAGTCTACATGCTTTGTTGATGGCTAAGTGGATTTTATTTAGAGCAGTGTGGTCAGTGGCTGAGTAGACAGTTAACCCTTAGTCTACTAGAGAGAAAACAGAAGCAGTAACAGCAAGGTTAAGGACCTCTGTAGGAAGGCAGGCTCTGTGCCGATACAATAGTCCTGTGTGAATATTTATGACTGAAAAAAGATTATTGATAAGTGGGCAGAATAAGAGGCTGGGATCAAATGTAAGGCCCAGGTATTTATACGTATGGACCTGTTCCAGTGGAAGGAGGGCTTTGGAAAAGATAGTTAGTTGGGCATCACAGTCCATGTTCTGTCGGTGGGCAAAGAGCATTGACTTAGTCTTTTTTACATTGACCACCAGTCTGTGGTCAGTGAACCAGTTTTCAATGTGGTTGAAGGCAAGTTGTAAGGTAGACTGTAGGACTGTGGGATCTGAGTGGGAGACAAACAGTACCACGTCATCTGCGTAGAGCAGAAGATTACTTGGGCAGGATTTAGGCAGGGTGTTCAGGAACATGCTGAATAATAATTGTCTGAGGATGTTGCCCTGGGGGACCCCAGAGCGGACTTGCAGAGTAGATGAGAGAGTGCTGTTTATCTTCACACATTGGGACCTATCTGAGAGATGACTTGT
Source organism: Neoceratodus forsteri (assembly GCA_016271365.2). NCBI lineage: Eukaryota > Metazoa > Chordata > Ceratodontiformes > Ceratodontidae > Neoceratodus > Neoceratodus forsteri. Next base: position 1,373,985,275 of record CM028130.1, on the reverse strand, counting down.
AAACCACATGATGGATCCAGGGCACAGACCGGTGAGGTGGAAAGTTCTTAGGAGCAAGGTGTGTGAGACAGTATCGAAAGCTTTTGACAGGTCTTTAAATACAGCTCCTGCTATGTGTTTCTTATCTAGGGCATTATGCAACGAGTTAGAGAACTCTATGAGGGCGGTTGTTGTACTATGTCCAGCTCTAAGCCATGTTGTTCCCTACATAGTATGTTGTGCTCAAGCAGGTAGTCGGTGAGTTAGGTGGCAACAATTTTTTCCAGGGCTTTTGAGAGGGGTGGAAGAAAGGAGATGGGCCGGTAATTATTGGGTGAGGTGGGGTCCCCACTCTTCAGTATTGGGGTGATAGTGGCCATCTTCCAGTCAGTTGGAAACTGTTCTAGACATAGATAGTGGTTAAGGAGATCCGTCAGGGGGGAGAGCAGAGTCTAGTACCAAGTTAAGGATTTTCATATCAAAGGAATCTTTGCAGTAGTTTGAGCCCCCTAGGGCATTTGCAAGGTATGGCCTCGATTCACTCATTGTAATAACCTTACACAGTCTGCGCCGCTTTCTGGGCTCACTAAAGTCATATCAATCACAGTGAATCACAGATATGTCAATGTTGCAAAATGTACATAAGCATATTTTTTCCCTCTGAGAGCTATCAAGTAATGTATGTTGCATTTTTTTGTGTGTTTTCACAGCACTTTAAACCACATAATGAATAGCTAAATCTAATATTGTAGCCCAGCTGACCTGCCTGCATGAAACAGTTTGCTTAGAAGAACATAAAATAAGACAAAATCTACTGCTCTCAAAGCTCTAATTCATTGTAATTCTTCAGGACCAGAACATAAGCATCCTTCAAGTTTTGAGGCAACCTCTGCTTGAAGTTGCACACAGAGTCATTACACTCCACCTAACCAGTGTCATACCTCAGCCAGGTAATATAATGCCCGGGAAGACACAGACACTCCATGGTGGAAAATGACAGTGTATATATCATATACATGCTGCCCAAACACAACTCACCTTGCAATGTAGTTCATGATTGGGATAACTACTCTTGCTACAGTGGAATCAAATTGCTGCAGCACAAGCATAAGGTAGTGAGAAGCATTTCTCAGTCGTATTGGCTGAGTACACAGCCCACCACACATACTGCACAGATGGGCACATTCTGCACAACTGAACATCTGTCTGAACTTGACAGAAGTATCCTGTGGAACATAAAGAGAAATCCACAGCATATCTTCAGTGACCTCCATATCTGAATGGCCACATGAAATGCAAGTACATGTCGACACACATAACTCACAGTAAAGTACTATCATGCTGGAATGCCATCATCCTCTAAAGTGTTGATGACTGTGATCATGAACTCTATTACATCTTGTTGTCTATTCTGTGCAAATGTTCTCTGGTCAGGATAGCTCACAACAGCAAAACATTAAGGGGTCAAAGAGATGACAGACAGTATTATCACAGTTTTCTACCTGGGACACTAGTTCACACAGTGCCTCAGACATAAATGTATTTTGAGAAGCACATACCTTCTCAACAAAGTGTGGCATATGCAACAATACCTGCATTGCAGAGATTGCTTAACAGTTGATCCCAACACTCTTGTCAGACTTTGGCACAATGCATAGAACATGTGCTCTCTTAGCCGGTGACAAGCTGCGCGCAGCAGTTTCACTCACAGACTGCTCACCTGTCGAACTACGTTTCATCTTTCCTGCACAACATGGCTGCACAGACATTTGATGTCTCTCAGCATACAGCAGCAAAGGAATTACAGGAAGTTCAGGCTGAAATAGGGTCCACAAATGATTGTACTCAGTTATACACCTCTTATCACTTCTGCCTCTGTTCAATGAAGCTCCTCCTACTTCTCCTACTGATCTTGGGCAACGTCCATCCGAACCCTGGTCCGGGCTGTTCAAGCCTTCTGAAAAAGACAGAAGCCCTCACCATTGCAACCATTAATATCTGCAGCCTGTTATCAAAGCTTGATGCACTCCAAGCCTTTATCAGCCAACATAATCCTGACATCCTTGCTGTAGTTGAAACATGGCTGACACCAAAAGTTCCTGATCTGGCAATTATCTTACAGGGCTACAATGTTTTCAGACTGGACCGTGTCTCTAAAAGGGGAAGGGGCTGTGCCATCTACATTAAGGATAATCTCCTGGGGCACCTTGTTCCAACCCCAGTCCCTGCTTCCTCAACCCAGCTTCTACCCATTAAAATTCTTCTAGATCCCAATCAAAAAGCCCTCACCATCATCTCTGTACATATTCCACCTCAGAATTAAGATCTTGGCATCAAAGAAGTTCTTAACTTCGTCAACTCCCAACCTCCTGACTCTGAACACATTCTGCTTGGTGATTTCAATATAAACTGGCTCACATCTGATGTCTACACTCATAAGGATGCCCTTGCAGCTGCCAACCTCTCACAATTGGTCACCACACCAACTCGGATAAATTACAAAACTGGCACAAGTACCCTGCTTGACTGGGTTCTCACCAATCATCCTACCAGGATCTCTCATACCTCTGTTCTCCCAGACTCTCTCAGTGACCACTCCCTGGTTATATGTGAATGGTCTAATAAATTTCTAAAGCCACCCCCCCCCCATAATCATTACCAGCAGAGTCCTCCTCCGTGGTCAACTTACACATCTCAAACAGTACCTATCCTTGCAAGACTGGCTGCCTATCTACTAGGCGATGGATGTTAACCTTGCCCTAGGCTACTTCATCACTGCCTTCATAAAGGCCTGTGACCTCTTCGCTCCTTCAAAAAAACGGAAAACAAAAGCCCTCTGTAACCCTTGAATAACTACGGAGCTCCTTTCCCAGCTGAAATCTAGGGACCACCTGTGGGCAGTGGCTAAAGCCGCAGGTAAACAATCTGACATCCAAAAATACAAACATGCCCATAATGCCTACACAAAATCCATTCGTCTCACGAAAAGCTCATATTATAAGGACGTCCTCACCAACACCTGGGGAAATGGCCGTGCTTCCTGGGACAATATCAAGGACATTACTGGGAAACAATCAAAGTCCCCTCTGGCCATGTTAATTGATGAAGGGTCCACTACCCTTGATCCCATGGTCTTTGCAAATACCTTTAACACGGCTTTTACTGACCTCAGTACTGTTCTACCACCTGATTTCTTCACAGTCAGTCACACCTCCTCTAACACACCCTGCACTCTGTCAAACCACCCTCATTTCTACTTCAGGGAGATTAAGATGAATGAAGCTCACCGCCACATCTCCTCAGCCATTTCCACTTCCAGAATCAGCAGTAACACCCTGGATCTTAAGCTGCTATCACTTACACTTGACGAGGTCCTCAGTCCCCTAACTAAAATTCTTAACCTCTCTCTCTCCACACCAGTACATTCCCTGAAATATAGTAAACCGCCACAGTCCACAAAACTGGGGATAAGACCTGCCACTCTAACTACCACCCGATCTCCATATTGCCACCTCTATTCAAGGCACTAGAGCGTATTGTTGCAGACCAGCTCACTGATTATTTGGAGAAATATAATATTCTGTGCACACAACAGCACGGTTTTAGAAAAGGGCGTAGTACCATCACTGCCCTGCTTGAATTTACTGGTGCAGTGCATAGTTCCCTTGATAAAGGACTTCTTACAGGGGCTGTCTTCATTGACCTCTTGAAGGCATTTGACATGGTCCATCATCAGCTGCTGTATGACCAACTACTCCTTGCTGGCCTCGCACCGGACAGCCCGCTGGTTCAGAAGCTACCTTAACAATCGCTCTCAAAGAGTAAAAATTGCCAGTGCTATCTCAGACACCTTGCCTGTCCGCTCCAGAGTACCTCAGGGGTCCATATTGGGCCCTCTCCTTTTCAGCCTCTTTTTAAACTCCCTACCATAATCCTGCTCAGAACAAATCATCCTGTATGCAGATGATGCTGTTGTCTTTTCTACGCACAAGGACCTTTCACCACTAAAACACAGCCTCCAAATCAGACTCAGTGCCATTAATACATGGTTCTCCAAACATAAACTAGTCCTCAATCACAAGAAAACCAAGTCATTGCTATTCTGCAGTTCACATAACTGTTACAAGCAACACCCCCTTGCCATCAACACCAAGCAGGGGACTGTCTTCGAATAAGTTTACTCTTTCAAATACCTAGGGATTCTGCTTGACCCCAATCTCTCCTATACAACTCACATTGACAGCATGGCTAAAGCTGCCAGCACACACCTTGGATTATTCTACAAGCACAGGCAGCACCTCACCCCAGAGGCCCTGAAGGTTGCTGTCCAGAGCTCTGTGGTGTCAATTATTGATTATGGCCTCATTATCTATGGCTCCGCCACGAAATTCGCTCTCTGACATATAACAACTGCTCTTAACAAAGCATGCCAACTCATAACTGGTACCCACTGCCTCACCCACACCTGTGCCTTTTATGAACAATCTGGATGGCGCCAACTTTCCAACTGTATAAAGTATCTCACATGTGCTGTGGCGGGAAAAATAACCTTGGCCTCACACCCCCCAGTGTTACTGCCTTGTTACATCAAAACAACAACCGACAGAACACCAGGAGCTCGACAACCCATATTCTACAAGTTCCTCGCTGTCGAACGCAGGGCCAAAGCTCCTTCACCTATAGGGCTCCTCTATGGATGAATGGTCTCAGCCACACCATCTCCTCTGCCTCAACACTAGGTCTGTTCAAAATCAGGCTCTGGGCCCATCTCATTGCCTCTAGCTCCTGTGACTGCCTCTCCTAGATGATGATCTACACAGCTTTAATCCTAACTTATATACTGCTTAAAGCCACCTCATTAGTCTCTCCTTGCCCAATTATAGCACTTATCACCCCCCTTATCTTTTCTATCACTCCTTCCCAATTATTTTTCAACAAATGCCTCTGGCTGCATCTTCATCCTCCCCCTCTCCTCTCATCCGTGTTTTTCTGCCACCCCCGGGCACCTGACCCTACCCATTCCTTGTGGGCATATGTGTCCTAGCTGTGTTCACCATCTTACTATAGCTGCCTCCGTTAACTACCTACACTTCTCCTCCTCCTATACACCTTACTCTTCCTATAATTGACCCCCTTTCAATAGCACTGTTGTACATGAATTGTTTACTGTTATTTCACTGTTGCTTCCTAGTTGTTTGTTATTTCTGATGTGAAGCCTTTGCAAAAGAGCCTTGGCTCAAAGGTACTTACAATCCTAGAATAAATAAATAAATATCAGTGCATAGCTTTTCAGTTGCTATGCTTATGATGTACAATCCAGCTAGACTCCTTACACATGGCAGTGCCACATAGCTCACACCATTCTTGAAGATAGCATGTGCTGTGTTCACCATTGCTGTATCAAAGCTCGGGCCTTGACTCTTGTGTATGGACACAGCATAGGCAACACAAATAGGAAACTGTTTCCTGGTTATTTATACATCTTTCATCAAATGGAACTTGACAGTACATCTCTCAATACATTGTGCAACATCTACATTGTCAAAGTTGACAACCAGTGCGTCCACAAATGTTTGTTGAGCATTATACTGAAAGCTAACAATATGGCCCATGGCACCATTCACCAGGCCATGTCCAACATCAAGATTCTTTGCAGCATCACACATGCATTTTGACGATGACTCAGAACAGCTTCCAGACCAGCTGTACTTGACACATCAGTAGTAAGCTCAGCAAGACATTCACTAACCTTCAAGACCATGTCTTGACTTAAACAAATGCCATTAATGGAGTCCACACAATGCAAAGTCAGAACTTCATGTCCTTTTTTCTGCAACATGATCCCATTGAAATTCAGCCCATTGTTTTAGGTGTCGCATCAAGCAAATGATCTGGGGAGAGTCATGATACATTTTGCTAAACACATCACATGCAGCAGACATAGTATCTGCACCTGCATCAATCATGCAAATTCTCAGCACAGCAGCATTTGATGGACTCAAGCTTCCAAGTTGAGCCTCATCAAGTACAGTAGTAATGTTGAATTAGTCAATGGATATTTGAGGATTTTTACAAATCCCTTTTGAGAATTGTGAAACATTTTGAAAGGCTTTTTTTTGTTTGGTAGTGTGTGCACTACTACCAGAAGAGGGCACTTGGATCTGATAGTCTAGCTGAAAATCCAACAGGTGGAGCTAGAGTACTATAATAGGAACTGGTCTCTTTCTGTAGTGAGAAATACATCTTCATTGCTTTGTGTATGTTAATCTCTAGTTCGCTGAAGTTGCAGAACTCAACAAGAGAGTTTGCTGCTCTACAGATAGAGTGTTTGCCCCTGGAAAAGAAGGTTATGAGTTCAATCCTAGAGTACAGTGATTGTTATTTTCATATTTTTCACCCAGAGAACATGGTTTAAATCATAACACAGACTTAAACATTTGCATTAAACTATTCTTATATCAGTTGTAACTTCACTTGATCCATGGAAGCAATGAGAATAGTACATTAAAAAAGCTAATTATAACAATATGTGTAGATAGGAGGTTGTCTTTCATGACATGAAGTTCATGAAAGAAAATGTGCATGACATGTTTGCTGCCTAGAAAAGCACCCTTGACATGTATGCTAATACAGTATTCCCATAAGAAGTACAGGTAGAAGAAAAATGCTTTAGGCACAACTCCTAAGATTTGTTTTGTTTTTTTTACTTTGCACTTGAGTAGTGATCCATGATGGCAAACAGTAAGAAAAGTAAACTGCATATATCACAAAATTGAGTAGGGACAAAACAGTATTAGAAGATGAAGTTACTGATAGGAAATGTGTGTGTGTGAAATTTAAAGTGCCCCACAAAATGATGTGGGGTTCTAACCTTGGTAATGTGTCAATATTTTTTTATTTTCTTTTTTCTTTACAAAAAGAAGTGTTTTGATACAGCACCTTTTACCTAATTCAGTTCAAGTGAGCTGCTGAGTATCATAAATATTATCAACAGTAATCCCAGGAGGGCTGAAAAATTGTAACTCAATCAAAATGATGCTGCTAATCAATTAGATTGCAAAGTATCCTGAGAGTATGCAGTTTACTAGAGAAGCCTTTGTTTTGTTTGTTGATTAGTAATACATTAATAGAATGTTTGTCTCTTAACAAGAAGATGAAGAGTTCACATCTTGATCATGCATCTTTTTGTTCGTGTGTTATAAATAAAAGTTATTAAACATGTTTTACTAAATTCACTAAAAGTGAGCTCATTATCAAAATATTGTCAAAAGTAGTCCAAGAAGGTCTGATACAGATGAAAGGATGAGAGGGTGAGAACTTACATTTAACTCACAGCCACCACCCTTTTGACAGTTGATGAAATTTCAAAGTGCCCTAAGACTGTCTTATTCTCTTAGACAGCATGTATCCTTCCTATTAATCAGTAGTACACTAGCAGGGTTTCTGCCTCCTCTTCTTAGGGTACTGAGTTCAAGTCAGACTAAGGTGTACATTTTCTTTCTTTCTTCCCTTACCTAATTCAGTGCAAGTTATCTGTGCAGAACTACTGATTAGCTTAAATATTGTCAACAGCAATCCCAGAAGTGCAGAACATAGTAAAACATATTTCCCCAATCCATATGGATGAGACATTAAACTGAGGTCCCATCTGCCTGGATTGGTGGTAGTTCAGGTGGATGTTAAAGATCCCACAGCACTTATGAAAAAGCGTAGGGGAATTTCTCCGGTGTCCTGGCCAAATTTCCCGCATTCACTAAAAATACCACCAACAGTTTCATCTGGTTCAAGATCAGTTGGCATTCATTTGTATCCCCTTCCCCCGGGTTGTGCCTGAAAATAGGCAGGATTTGTCTAGTGCACTTACCCGGTCAAGAAAAACTAAATAAATAAATAGATATAGTGCTGCCAGTATTTAAACAGCAGATCAGATTTCAAGTGTTCTAGAGCAGCATGCATTTTCTCGACTGACAAGCAGTCCATCGGTATGGTTTTTGACTTCTAGTAACAGAACACTAGGAAAAAAAGCTAATAGTAACAACAGGTGTAGATAGGAGGTTATCCTTTCATGATAGAAAGCTCATGAAAGAAAAATGTTCATGACATGTTTGCTGCCTAGAAAAGCACCCTTGACATGTATGTTAATACAGTATTTCTGTTAGAAGTACAGGTAGCAAAAAAATGCTTTTGGCACAGCTGCTATAATTTTTCTTTTTCACTTTGCACTTAAGTAGTGATCCATGGTGGCAAACAGTAAACCGCATACATCACACATTTAAGCAGGGACACATAGTATTAGAACATGAAGTTACTGATAGGATATGTGTGATGTGAATTTTTAAAGTGCCCCACAAAATGGTGTGGAGTTCTATCCTTGGTAATGTGTCAATTTTAGAAACATAGAAACACAGAAAAATAGACTTTGATGGCAGATAAGGACCGCTTGGCCCACCTAGTCTGCCCATTTCCTACCTATTGGATAATCTGTAGATTCCATTTAACCAACACCCTACTTCCTCCTACCCCTCAATATAATTACCTTATGTATGTCCCATGCATTCTTGAATTCTTCCACTGTTTTTGACCCCACAACCTCCTCAGAAAGGTGGTTCCATGCTTTCACCACCATCTCTGTGAAAAAGTACTTCCTCACATTGCTCCTGAGCTGTCCCCTCTCTGTCATAAAATTGTGCCACCTTGTTCTTGAACAACTCTTTTTCTTAAAGATGCTCCTGTCTTGGACTTTGTTGATTCCCTTGAGATATTTGAAAGTTTCTATCATGTCCCCCCACTCCCTCCTTTCCTCAAGGATATACATCTTAAGCACTTTTAGTCTCTCTTTGTATGGCTTCTGTTGCAGACCCTGCACCATTTTAGTTGCCTCCAACCTGTCTCTGTCCCAGTGGAGATGGGGTCTCCAGAACTGCATGCAGTACTCCAGATAGAGTCTCACCAGCTATCTGTACAGAGGGATAACAACTTCTGTTTTCTACTGGTGATGCCTCTCCCTATGCATCCCAGTATCCCTCCAGCCCTCCTTACTGCCCTCTGACATTGCTTGCTTACATTTAGGTCATCTGATATGACTACCTCCAGGTCCCTTTCCATTTTTGTTGTTGTTAGTATCTCATCCCCCATTGTGTACTCTTCCCCTGGGTTTTTGTTTCCCAGGTGCATTACTTTGCACTTCTTAGCACTGAATCTAAGCTGCCATATATCTGACCATTCCTCCAGCCTTGTCAAGTCCCTTCTCATCCTTTCCACCCCACCTTGTGTATCAACTCTGTTGCAGATCTTTGTATTGTGTTCAAGGAGACATACTTTTCCTTTCAGTCCCTCTGCAATGTCACTTATAAAAACATTAAAGAGGACTGGTCATAGTACTGAACCCTGCTATACCCGACTAGTAACCCCCCTTACTTCAGAGTGGAACCTGTTTACTATTACCTTCTGTGTCCTGTTGTCCAGCCAATGTTTTACCAAGGCTACTACCCTGGAATCCACTCCCAGGCTGGGTAATATGTTTATTAATCTTTTGTGTGGGACTGTGTCAAATGCCTTGCTAAAGTCTAGGTAGGCCATGTCCATAGCCCCTCCCTGATCTACTACTTTGGTCACCCAGTCAAAGAAATCTATTAGATTCATCTGACATGACCTTCCCCACGTGAATCCATGCTGCCTTGGGTCCTGTGCTCCTCTGGCTTCTAGGTACTCAACAATTCTTTTCTTCAGAAGTGATTCCATCATTTTCCCAATCACTGAGGTTAAACTAACAGGTCTGTAGTTTCCTGCTTCTGACCTGCTCCCACTTTTGTGAAGTGGAATGACATCTGCCCTCCTCCAGTCCTCAGGTACCACCCCATCCTCCCATGATTTATTAAAGAGGGTAGTCAGTGGTGTCACTAGTTCTACCCTTAGTTCTTGTAGAATACTGGGATGAATCTCAGCAGGCCCCATTACTTTGTCCATCTTCAGTTTTAAGAGTTCCTTCAGAACCCTTTCTTCTGTGAAAGGGCTGGTATCAACCCCCATAGCCAGCATGTTTCTATTGTTTGGTTTAGGTAACTCTTCCTCTTCATTTGTGAATACTGAGCAAAAATATTTGTTTAGTATCTCTGCCTTTTCACATTCACCCTCTGCCCACCCCTCCCTTTATTGAGCTGCACTATCCCTCCCTTGGTCTTTCTTCACTCCCTGATGAACCTATACAAGGTTTTATCCCCCTTCTTAACTGAGTTGGATATCTTTTCCTAGGTTTGGCCCTTTGCTGTTCTGACTCCCTTTCCTGCTTCCTTTTGCTTTAACTGATACAATTCTTTGTCCTGCTCCTTCTGTGATTCCTTGTACTTCCTGAATGCTCTCTTTTTCTCCCTAGCCTTCTCTGTCACCTCCTTTGAGAACCATAGTGGTTTCTTACATCATTTTGTTTTGTTTATTTGCTTTACACAAAGGCTTATCGCCTCTGTGATGGCAGTTTTGATTATTCCTCATTGTTTTTCCACCCCTCCTTCCTGCCCATTTGCTAGTGCATTCCTTAGGCACTCACCCATTTTGGCAAAGTCAGCCCTCCTGAACCCCAGTACCTTTGCCTTTGTAAGGCTTGACTCTACTGCTGTGTATATCGTGAACCATGCTGTTCGATGGTCACTAGTTCCCAGATGGCTGCACACTTCCAGAATCTGTGATCCTCTTGCCATCTCCATTTGAGAGAACCAGGTCTAAGATTGCTCCCTCTTGAGTGGGTTCCGATACTAGTAGTCTAAGATATGCCCCCTGTAGGGCATCTAGAATGACCCCACTCTTAGAAGTTGCTGCTGCAAATGCACTCTAGTTAACATCTGGCATATTCAGATCCCATATTATCAACATCTCTCCTTTTTCTGCCATTCTATGGATATTTCCTATCATTTCCTTGTCCATTTCCTCCCCATGAGATGGGGGTCTGTATACAACCCCTGTGCGGAATGTGGTGCCATTGCCTGTCTCCAAATTGACCCACAGTGCTTCCTCTCCTCTCCTCTCTGTTTACTCTTTTGTTCTGTTGCTTTAATTCCTTCCCTTTTGTAGAGAGCTACTCCTCCTCCTCTTTTACCCTCCCTGTCCCTCCTATAGATAGTGTATCCTGGTATGTTTACATCCCAGTCATGGTTCTGTGTGTACCATGTTTCTGTGACTGTCACAATATCCAGATGTTCCTCCTCCATCAAGGCCACTAATTCAGGAAGCTTGTTATCCAGACTACGAGCATTGGTACTCATTGCTCTCCATTTTTTGATGGCTTTACCTCTTGTTGCACCATCCCTGTCCTCATTGACGTTGCTTTCTCCATTTACCCTGTCCTGCTCTCTACTGACCTTTCTATCTTGATCTTTACCTCATTTAGTACCCTGTTTTGTAGAGGGAGGCTGGGAATTCCCTGCTGCTTATCAGTGCCTCCCCCCTTGACTAGTTTAAAAGCTTGCCAATGAAGCATTTCAATTGATTGCCCTGAAGACTTGTCCCCTTCCTGAACAGATGCAGATCATCTTGCCAGTATAGGCTGGTATCCCTCCACGTGGAACCCCAGTCCCCAATGAAGCCAAACTCCTGTGCTCTGCACCATTAATTCAACCATTCATTGAATCACATGGTGTGAAGTACCCTTGTCCACCATTGCCATAGACAGGCAGCACCTCTGGGAAGGAAACCGTGTGTGCTACTTTCCTTAGGCTCCTCCCTAACTCCACAAACTCCTCCTGCACTGCTCTAATCTCATGTTGAGCCAAGTTATTCATCCCTTGGTGGGCAATGACATCCAGCTCAGTCTCCTGTGCAGCTCTTCTTCTGATCCTGAGGATGCACTTCCTGTCCTTCCAAGCCATGGTGCCAGGCAGGCACCTTACTTCAGTTTTCCCTGCTCCCCTCAGTTCTATCCCCCTAATTATTGAGTCCCCCACCAGGAGCTGCTTCCTTTTCCTGCAGTGTCCTTTGCCTCCTTCCTATGGGGCTTCCTTGTGACAGTTGTCCGTAACCTCCTTAGTCTCCTCTGCAGGTGCATCCATAGGTGAACTATGCTCCATCAGAATGGTGTATGGATTGTGGAGTGGTACAACTGACTGGATGTGCCTCTGTTCCACCATCCTCATCCTCTCTGAGTGCACTGTGGTCTGCCTGATGCACTTTCTTGGCAATCTCTGAGGTAGTGGTGGTGGCCTTGGTGCTCCCTGGGTGGGTGAGGTTCCCTTACTACTGTCCAGTGTGGCCTGAAGATGGGCAACCTCCTCCCTCAGGGAAGAGATTTGCCTGCAAATAGGGCAGCATCTCAGCCTCCAGAAAGACTCCCGGAAGACTGCTGCCCCACAGCCAGTACATTGCACTACTCCCCACATGTCTGTCTACCTTCCTGTTTATCCTGTGTAAGTTTTTTTTTCCAGTTATTGTTTTGTTTTATATATATATATATATATATATATCATATAATGTGTATGCTTATATTGTCAGTGCAGTATGCTGGAAAGGATATGACACTGGTATGCACATTACCCTCTTGATGAAATTATGTCAGAACCCCATTGTGTACTCTTCCCCTGGGTTTTTGTTTCCCAGGTGCATTACTTTGCACTTTTTTCATTGAAGCTAAGCTGTCATATTTTTGACCATTCCTCCAATCTTGCTAAATCCCTTCTTATCCTTTGCACCCCTTCTTATATATCAACTCTGTTGCAGATCTTTGTGTCATCTACAAACAGGCATACTTTTCATTCCAGCCCCTCTGCAATGTCACCAATAAAGACATTAAAGAGAATTGGTCCCAATACTGAACCCTGTGGTATCCCACTAGTAACCCCCCCTTCTTCAAAGTGTACTTCATTTATTATAACCCTCTGTGTCCTGTTGTCCAGCCAGCTCGTTACCCAGGCTACCACCCTGGGACCCACTCCCAGTCTGGCTAACTTGTTAATTAATCTTTTGTGTGGGACTGTGGCAGGTGCCTTGCTAAAGTCTAGGTAGACCATATCCACAGCCCCTCCCTGGTCTATTACTTTGGTTACCCAGTTAAAGAAATCAGTTAGCTTCATCTAACATGACCTTCCTGCTGTGAATCCTTACTGCCTTGGGTGCTGTGCCTTGCTGGCCTCTAGGTACTCAACAATTCTTTCTTTCAAAAGTGATTCCATCATTTTCCCTACCACTGAGGTAAAGCTAACAGGTCTGCAGCTTCCTGCCTCTGCCTTTTTTTTCTTACACAAACAAGTGTTTTGATACCATACCTTTTACCCAATTCAGTTCAAGTGAGCTGCTGATTATCTTATACTGTATATTATCAGTAGCAATCCCAGAAAGCCTAAAAGATTGTAACTCAGTCAAAACAATGCTGCTAATCGATTAGATTTCAAAGTATCCTGAGAGTATATAGTTCATTAGAGAAAGCTTTTGTTTTACCTGCTAATCAGTAGTACATTGGTAGAACATTTGTTTTTTAATCAGAACATGAAGGGTTCAAATCCTGATCATGCATCTTTTTTTATGTGTATTATAACTAAATGTTTTGATACAACATGTTTTACTAAATTCAGTATAAGTGAGCTCATTATCAAAATATTATCAAAAGCAGTCCAAGAAGGTCTGATACAGTTGAGAACACCTTACATTTAACTCACTGCCACCACTCTTTTGACAGCTGATCAAATTTCAAAGTGCCCTAAGAATGTCTTGCTCTCTTAGGCAGCATATATACATGCTAATATACAGTACGGTATACAGTCAGAAGAGCCACAAGTCGCAAGTGGGGTACCTCAGGGATCAGTCCTAGAGCCAGTCCTCTTCAATATCTTCATCAGTGACATTGCAGATGGACTGGAGGGTAAGGTTTGTCTGTTTGCAGATGACATCAAGATCTGCAACAGAGTAGATGATCCAGATGGGGTGGGCAGAATGAGAAGCAATCTGGATGAAATGGCAAAATGGTTGGAAGAGTGGCAACTGGGGTTTAATGCAAAGAAATGCAAGATCATGCACATAGGAAAGAGAAACCCTGAAGCCACCTATAGGTTGGGAGGGGAGTTGCTAGCAGTCACAAGGGAAGAAAGAGTCTTGGGCATCATCATCACAGATGACCAGAAATCATCCAAGCAGACCATTAAAGCAGTACGTAAGGCTCAGGGGATGTTGGGGTGTATTAGTAGGGGTATCACAAGTCATAAGAGGGAGGTAATAATCCCTCTTTACAAGACACTGGATAGGCCCCATCTGGAGTACTGCATGCAGTAATGGAGGTCACACCTTCACCAGGACATTAACCAAATTGAGGCAGTCCAGAGAAAGGCAACCAAAATGGTGCAGACTGCATCAGAAAAAATATGAGGATAGATTAATGGAGCTCAATATGTATACCCTACAGCAAAGAGGGAGAGAGATGATATGATTGAAACATTCAAACACCTTCATGGCATTAACAAGTTGAAAGAGTCTAACATGTTCCAATATAAGAAAAATAGCAGGACGAGAGGACATAGCATGAGATTAGAGGCAGGCCGATTAAGGGGTAATGTGAGGAAGTTCTTTTTCACAGAAAGGGTGATGGGTGCATGGAACAGCCTACCTCAGGAAGTGGTGGATATGAATACAGTGCAGGGCTTCAAACAGGCAAGGGATTAGGCATAAGGGTGCAATACAGATAAGTATGAATAGATAAGCCATTGACAGAGCAAAAGCTGATGGTACATTCATAAGGTAGAAAAAGAAATGGGCAGACTGGATGGGCCTTGCGGTCCTTATCTGCCGTCAACTTCTATGTTTCTATGTATCATTCCTGCTAATCAGTTGTACCAGTAGCAGGGTTTCTGGTCTCTAACCACAGGGTACAGAATTCAAATCCTACTAAGGTGAACATTTTATTTTTTCCTTCTTTCTTTCTCCCTTACCTAATTCAGTGCAAGTACTCTGTGCAGAGCTACTGTTTATCTTTTTTTTCCAGTTGTTTAACCAGGTGATACTTACTAAGCTGAAAGCTTGTTTAAAGGTGCAACCTGGGAGCACAGGAAGTTAAGTGACTTGCTCAGGGTCACACAGTATGCAAGTGGGGGCTGTGGGATTCAAACCCAGGTCTCCAGATTTGCAGCTCAGAGCCTTAAACTACTGCACAACACTGCCTCCCTGTTTATCTTAAATATTGTGAACAGCAATCCCAGAAGGGCAGAATATAGTAAAATATATTTTCTTCAATCCAAACAGTGCTGCCAGTGTTTAAAGAGCAGATCAGATTTCAAGTGTACAAAAACTGAAAATCACTAGTTTACTAGAGCAGCATGCATTTTCTCTACTGACAAGCAGTCCATTGGTATGGTTTCTGACTTCTATCCAAGAGCTAATTGGTTCTAAGCTTGATGTGAGAAAGCTCTTCTTTCCTTTTTTAAATATTTATTTAAAATGTTTTATTTCGGTTGCAAATACGCTTTCGTAACAATCCATGGAAGCATTAAGAACAGTACATTTTATCAAAAATCAAATTTTGTTAATTAGAAAACAATTTCTGCAGATACAGTAGAAGGTTGTCCAGTCAGCAGAACAAGAAGTTCATAAAAATAGTGGTGGCAGTACAGAGGAGTGAAATCAAAATGTCTCATGGCCTGCATCAGAGGCCCTGCAAGGAAAAACTCAAGGACTTAAATAGGTACTCTAGAGCTCGGACGGGAAATGGGAGACATGATACAAGCATTCAAGTACTTCAAAGGTATCAGTATGGTACAGGATAGTGGCATGTATTTAGGCTAACTTTAAAAAGACAGGTGAAGTTGTGCAAGGGTTCCTGGACAGAATTAAGCCTAATATGGACACAAATCAGAGGTGGGAGCTCATTAAGCTAGGGATAGTGGAGGCAACAAATTCCTGGAGTAAGACCCAAAGTAAAAAAGCTAGGGCAAAGAAACCTAGCTGTATGATCAAGGGTGTCATATACATGGTGAGGAGGAAATAGGCCGGCCCGTCGGCGCAGTGGTTGGATTTCCGCTTGCGACGCCGGCGACCCGGGTTTGGAAATGGACCCGGATCGGAGGGCCGGGGTAGTAGGATTGAGCGTCCATGGGCAGCTCTCCTACCCGGGAGGGTGGGCAGTGTTCGGCGCGTTGTGGACCCCTGGTGGAGACCAGGAGTTCCACGCAGCCGACACTCAGCGTGAATGGAGGCGGGGCAGACGCTGGCGTCATTGCACGACCCTGCCTCCCCTGGGAGAAAAAACAGAAAAAGGAGAAGGAGCTGCCTGCCGTCATGGATGAAGCTCGCCGCGGCTTCAATGTGCTTCCAGACTGGGCCCCCGACCTAGCAACAGTGCCCGTGGCATATATGAGGGGGAGTATGTTGCGGGCCCCACCGTGGGGGGTAAGACAAGGGGTATCGGGGGCAGTGGCCGATTTGGAAGCAGAAACCAGCGGCCCGTGACCGGGCAGAAGGATAAGGCGGCCGGTGGCTCCAGGAGGAGGAAAAAGTTAAATATATAAAAAAAAAAAAATGGTGAGGAGGAAAAGAGTCACCCATAGAAGATAAAGGAGAATAGGGATACTCATAATGGGAGCAATGTTAAGGGGAGGGGTTGGACCTGGGTTCATTTCTGCATCCCCAGCTGTATGGAGTAGCAATGTTATGATGAGTCCGATGAGGTTATTTACTCTCTTAGAGGGCTTGAGCTGTGTGAATGGGGGTAAGAAGAGGTGTTGGGATGTGGATATGAGAGGAGTATTAATTAAGGTAGGAAGGCAAGGAAGCTACTGGGTGGGAGTATTGATGAACCTGTTGGCCAAGGACAGTGGGGTAGTTGCCTGAAAGAGATGGCGGAGGTAAGAGCAGGGGAGATAGATGGATTTGAGGTGGAGATGTAAGGGATGGAGGGGTATAGAGATGGGGAAGGCAAACTGACATGGATAGCAAGGAAAAGATGCATATGGTAATGAGGAAGATTGCAGGGTTGGCTGTGCAAGATGCAGATAAGGGGTTTAGGGGCTGCCAGATAAGGCATTGAGTATAACAGTATATGTAGCTATTCAGAAAGGGGGGGTTACAGTAAAAATGTGAAATTGATGCAGCACTAATTGTCAAAATATAGAAGTTAATTGGGATAAAAGAAAGTGATGGGTTATTCAAAATTCCAAAATCCTCCTTATTCCTGTCTGCTAGAGGACTGGACTGGGAGATAGACAGGGCAGTTAAAGTTAGGGACTCAGGGAGGAGGACTCTTTCAATGAATGGTATCAGAGAGGGGAAAGGAAAAGGAGCATCAGGGAAGGGAGGGTGGTGTGGACTGTGGAGTGGACCCTGATATCTCACCATTCCAGTTCCTCCAAAATAAAATCCTACTTACAGTAGTCCAAGACTCCAAACCATACGGATGCGTGTCTGGGAGGGATGGAAACTTATAGGCAACTAACCATATACCATGTAAGGCAAGGCAGTTTTTTTTCTTTTTTGGACTTATCTTTGTGTTAGGACTGAACTGGGACTTGGGATTAAAAAAATCTCCCCTTGCTTAACTTGACACAGAAGTGCTGCTCTGTACTGTACTGACATGATAGGGAAAATTTCACTGTTTTTGGTGCAGCTACTTGATGCAGCCCAATCTGTATGTTTTTTTCACTACTTAAACTACTTAACTAGCCAACAATGCTAAACTGACCCGTTTAGGAAGAAAAATCCCTGTGTTTTCACTACTTAAAAAGAATCAAAAAAGCTCTTAATAAGTCCTATCATCTTGTGACAGGTGCTGGTAAAAGAACCCATACCTGTGAGCTCTATAAACAAATGTCTTGGCTCCATTTTCAAGTAAGGATTGACTACCACACCTGCCTCCTGGCTAAGAAAATCTGCCTTGGCCTTACCCCATCTGCTTCGTAGTGCTCAGTCTGCTTTTGTAGATACCAGCAGCATTTTGTTATGCTAGCCGGGACAAGATTAACATGCTGTTACTGGTGGCATGCGAAAAAATCACACTTCTGGACCGTGCTTGTGGAAGACCCTACGTTCCCAACCTGGATGTGCTTCCGGGAGGCGGGTGCATTATGATCGAACTGAAGGAATCACTATTTTAAGAAAAATCACAGGAAAAGGTAAAAAAGCTAAACTTTTATACGTGTAGGGACATTTTGCAGTACATGAGTGACAGGTGTGTGCTAGGAGGCACACTTTTCATATATGGAACAAAATGAAGGGGCAAAGCTGACAGTGCTCCTTTAAACTACCTGACTCAATGTAGCCAGCAGTTGTTAACTAATGTGTTTGGGAATAAAATGTAAATCTCATTGTTTATTTTGATGCAACTGCTTGACACAGCTGGTAGAGTGCTGTGACCTGTTTGGGAATAAATAATTTACTTATATTTTCACTAATTGAACTACTTAAGTCAACTCATCCTGCAGTTATTTACTGACCTGTTTGAGAATAAATCTCCCTGTTTAAAATTTTTGGAGGAGCTACTTGACACAGTCAGCAGTGCTTTACTGACCTGTTCAAAGCTAAATTCCCCTGAGTTTTCATTACTTATAACTTGATGTGAGAAAGCTCTTCTTTCCTTTTTTCCAGTTGTTTACTGACCTGTTTCAGAATATATTTACCTGTGTCTTCACTATGTTAGCTACCCGATTGGATGCAGCAGCAGTTGCTTACTGACTTGTTTGGGAATAAAATGTAAATCTCCCTGTTTATTTCTGCACAGTCACTTGATGCAGTTGGTAGAGTGCTGTGATCTGTTTTTTCAGGCCGGCCCTGAAAAAGGGACCTTTGGATCTCAGTGGGCCTACCCGGTCATCAAAATTAATAAATAAATAAATAAATATAACATCTACTGGAACTGGGTATGGTTCTACAATATAATACATAGCAAAGTTCTACCTAGTTCTGCTCAAGTGAAAAATCCACATTTTTTGCATGTTTGGTAAAGTACAGTACATGCAATACTAAGATTCTAAGAATTTTGCAAAGTTTTGATGCACTGAGACAGAATCCTATACACAAAAACTTTGCAAAACATACCATTTTTACTTTTGTAGTACTACTGTACAACATTCCAAACATGCAAAATAAAAATGCTTATGGGGATTCCCTAACCAAAACAAGGTATAACGTACAGGCCCAGATATTCAAAAGGGTTGTGCCATGCACAATAGGGATGTGCCAGCGCAAGTCCAAAAATGCGCCATTCTGCGATATTCAGCGGGAGGCAGATGCGCCTCCCAAATCACACTGTGCAAGAGCGCAATGATAATGAATGCATGCACAACTGAAGGGGGAGGAAATATGAATAAATGGCACAGTGCGATATTCAACAACATGCGCCATGCGCAATAGGGGAGCAAGTGGAAGTTGCGCGATAGCGGAAATAAGCCAAAATAAAAAGGAACAAGAGAGAGGCACAAGAACGCTACAGGGAAGGCACATGTTGCTGAACCATAGCCAGACACACAGGCAACACAAACACACAGGGCAGGACAGAGACAGAGCACCTGGAACCCCCAGGAACAGGGAAGGTGTGGGGAGCCACAGCCACAGTGCAGTGCAGAAGGGGGAAGTGCCACACAGCACTGAGGCCACCACAGGAAGGTGTTCCCGGTGCAGGGGAAGTGGCAGCCAGGACAGCAGGGGGAACAAAGAAACAGCTGCCGGGGGGCGGGACACAAGCCAGGGACATGGCCAGTGCCACCATCCAGATGGAGGCAGTTATGGGGGGGTAGAAGGCAGGCAGCAGGGGGGCGCGGCCATGGAAGGGCCCATCCGCGGTATGCCCCCAACAGGCAGTACTGAGCCCGCACCAGCTTCAAGCTGTGCACAGATACCAAGATCGTGGGCTGTACCGCCTGAACCGGGCAATTCTGAGGCGGCCCTGTGAGCTGTGCAGTGATGTGATGCAGGCACCCACATGACAGAGCCATGCTCTGTCAGTGGAGACAAAAGTGACAGCTTGCATGTGCCTGCTCACCACAGGTACCTTCCAGAGACCAACAGGGGACATGACAGGCATAACCCAGTCGGATGCATCACGCCACCTCACCCAATTCCTCAGCGCACTGCTGCCACATGCTGTGGAGTACATCCATTTCCCCAGCACACTGGCAGAGCGCACAGCAAACATACAGGAGTTCCACAGGGTTGCACGTATGCCTGGCATGCTAGGGGTAATAGACTACACCCATGTGGCCATCTGCAAACCACCTGGCCCCGAAGGGGCTACATACATGAATCGGAAGGGGTATACAAGCATCAACTGCCAGGTGGTGGGCGATGCCAGGGGGTGCATAATCAATGTCTGTGCCACGCACCCTGGGGGAGCATATGATGCCTTCATCTGGCACTAGTCAGCACTGTGCCACAGATTCAAGATTGGGGACATCCCCACTGGCCACTTAGTGGGTGAGTATGCAAACCACGCAGAAAGACATGGAGCTTGGGAGGGGCATAGTCAGAGGTAACATGGGTATTGGCCTAGATGGCCCAAGGCAGGGCAAAGCTGAGCACCAAACTAACTTCCACCATCTACACACAGGTGACAGTGGATACCCACTCCGTCCCTGGCTGCTCACACCATACCGGCGGCCCTCGACCCTATAACAGCAACGCTACAATGAGGCACATGCCACCACACGCAATGTCATTGAGCGGATGTTCGGGATGCTGAAGGCACGTTTCCTTTCCCTGGACACATCTGGCGGTGCCCTACAGTACAGCCCGTCAAAGGCCTGCAGGCTATTCCTGGCCTGTTGCATCCTGCACAACATGGCCAACGACTGTAGGATAGCCGTACAGGTCGAAGAGGGGGACAGCGATGGGGATGATGAGGACACTGGTGAAGACGGTGATGGGCAGCCCCCCCTTCGGAGAAGGGACCCCCAACTGATCCAGCTGGCACAGCTGCACCGGGACACCATCACAGAGGAGCACTTCAGCCAACCCAGGTAAGTTATGGGACCATGTGCAACCACCAGTGTCAAAGGCACAACCCACAAACACGCATGGACAAACACCAGGGTGCATGTCATCAAGGGAAGTGGCCAAGCATGGAACCGCACACACCGCCAGTGATTGGCAAGGTCTAACACGGCACGTGGTCACATACACACATACACCTCACAAGACATGCACAAAGGGTAGGAGGCACACCGACCCCGACCGCCACCCCTAGCCACACACACGTCCACAGACCACCATGCCCAGTGCCTGTCATTGTTCATGTGTCAGACACTGGGCACCATTGCACAGTGGTGGACAGCTCAACGCAGGCATCATCATGCACACGTCATAGCGGACAGCAGCCGGGAGGGTGTGCAGATGGAATGTGTGTGTGTGTGCAGGGCCGGGTACCTCACCCGTGCATTGCACGCTGAACAACACAATGCACACAGGGCAGCATCAGACAGTAGCCATGCTGGGAGACAGGTCAGTCACGCGCCACAGTGCCACGGCCACCACGGATGCGTGGTTGGCCCTGCCAAGACCCGCCAGCAGTGACAGGCTGACCAATGGCCTCATGGGGTGGCACCAACGGTCCCCCAGGGGTTCCACTGTGTGAATGTGACTGTGCTTGCACAGGGGTCTGCAGCACACTGAACATGCCTGCGCCAGGCATGCTCGGGATGTCCACAGCTGAACCCGGTGTCGACAAGGAGGGTGTCGCACAATGCCGGGAATGGGGGGTGGACATTGCACTGCGCGGTGTCTGCGACGCATGGGCAAATAACTGTATGCCCATTGTGGCCATGACAGCTGTGATTGCCTGTGTCTGCCTGTCAATGGCAGCGGTCACATCCTCCCGCAACCAGTCCATCCCTGCCAGGAGCAGAGCGGTGTCTCTACTGCACCGCTCCTCTGCCTGGCGCAGAGCCGCACTGAGTGCATCCATCGCTGTCACAAGCCACACCTGCTGACTGACTGATGCTTGGAGTATGCGGGTGTGCTCATCTAAGAGGTCATCTGCCTGATCAACATGCTGTCCCTCATGGTGTTTGTGGCCCTGATGGTCAGCACCCCTTGAGGGTGGGCACTGCACACCAGGGCCAGGCCTGGGCATGTCCAAAGGAGGTGCACTGACACCGCCCCCTGACACTGTACCCCCATGGCCATTGGCCGACTGCTGATACTGCCCCTCCAGCTGCCACTCTCCAGGGCTCAGCGATGCTGCCACAGTGGCCGCAACAGGCCCACTGTCCTGGACACACACCAGTGCTGCCCCACTGGTACAGACAGGCACAGGCTGGGACTGTGATGTCACTCAGGCCTCCACTGTGGCACCACCCAAGGCCATGCCCATGATGTCACCTGCTGTGTGGCCATCCTGTGGTCCACACGTATCACTGCCCATGACGTTAGCTCTATAATCATCAGTGATGGATCTGGCACCAGCCCGAGTCTCAGCATGCTGGCATCCATGGACACTGGCATGCTGGGACACAGGCAGGGCCTCCTCCGCACCTGCTCCACCAACATCAGTCCGGACGTCCAGGTGGGCCCACTGTCACCATGACACTCTTATGCCTGTGGAGGTGGATGGGCCCTCCTCTATCTCCATGCTACTACCCTCAATGGAGAAGTCCACCACCGCTGACCCATGTAGATGCTCAGGAGCTGTAAGGGAAAAACAGTAGCATTAATGTATGTGACCTACCTTGTTCCCCCCCCATTGACAGACCAGACTTACCATGCAGTGACGGGCTACCACCCATCTGGAATCCACCACCCCGAACACCCTCGATGGTGCAACGCTGCATGCTGCCAGCAACCCGTTCTTCTTGTGGGGTCAGGCGTTGCACCTCTGGCTGTCCCCCACTGGTTGCTGACTGTGCTGCCCTGATGACAGCCACCTTCTCCTTAATCCTCTGCCTGTCCGTGCCCATCTTCTTTTTGCACTCCTGCACAGACCACTGGTGGCTGCCATGCAGGTTGATGGCACGTGCCACCTCTTCCCATGCAGCTGCATGGGCCTGTGGTGTTCCCTGGTGTCCGCTGAGCAGCAGCTCCTGGTCTAGGTAGGCCTCAAACAGGGCACCTGTTTCTGCCTTGGTGAAGTTAGGCCTCCTCTTCCGCCCACGTCTCTGTTTCTCTTCCTCCACCTCACGATCGGTCATTATTCCTCCTGTGAGAATGACAGGTGTTCCCTGTGACTGTGCAGTCCCATGCATGTCCCAAACACCACAGTCCACACTCCCAAACAGCATGCAACTCACCACAATAGACTGCACTAACCGACTATGGCCAGTGCAGCTCAATGTCACAGTTTTATAGCACAATGCATGCAAATGAGGTGAGGCGCATTTTTAAGTGGATGCAAATGCAGTGTCTGCGCCATTGAATGGCTGATTAGCTGATTTACATATGCCAGCTGAATATCGTGCTTTGCGCAACTGTGTTGAACGTGCTCAGCCAAGAGTGCAGTTCTGTGACATGCGCAGTACACCCCTAACTGTGCATGCCCAGAGTGATGACGCAGGCGCCTGCCGTGCTGCTGATGTGCTGTGCACGGGAGGCAATGCAGGGCACAGCCACCATTGTGCCAGTGGCGCTACTGCGCTGTTCACATATATGGCGCTGTGGCACTGGGGTGCAGTAGGCGCACTGGGGTCACAGCGCTGTAGGCCGCTACAGGAGGTGGCACACACGCACCCAATCATGCTACACGCATTAGGTTCCAATCGCACTGTGGCTGTCCATGCGTGAGAGACCATTGACCCTGTGCCCGACCTTTGGCCCCTAGGTACCATGCTTCAGACATGGGTGCACCACTATCGCTCTGTTCAGTGACAGTGCGATAGGGATTAGCAGCGCTGTACCACGCAGCATCTGCACGTGGCGGGACCATGCTGCTGAGCACCATTTTGAACCCAACTGTCTGCTGAGATGGCGCAGAGAAAGGCAGTTTTGTGGAGCTAGGCGGAGCTAGCAAATCCGCTGACCATTGTAGAGCCCCATGCTGGGGCTCTATATGGTGATGCACCCCTGGACGGGGCCAGGAGTGCAGTTTGGCAGGAGGTGGCTGATGCGCTGGAGGAAGCCACTGGAATCGGGCGCACGGCAGAGCAGTGTCACCACAGGTACGGAGACCTCAGGCACAGGGACCTGGACCTGCTTGCCTGCCTGCAGGCACATGCCAGGAGGGGCACGGTGCCACGGCCAGGTAGGTGCCCCATCTATACACTATTATCATCCATACAGGTATCACGGTTGCATGTGTCTGGCATATGGTAGGGGCATCCAGTGTTGACTACGGTGGTGGTATCGGGGTGGGGATTGGATGGGTATGGCCATGTGGGATTGCACATACATGGGGGTGGGGGACTTTGCTACCGGATTGTACTGATGTTTCTCTCTCCATGTTTGCACCTTAGGCCCAGAAGAGCACAGGTTGGCGAGGGAGAGGAGGCACCACCTGGAGGACCAGCAGGTTGGGACGGGTGAAGGTCTGCAGAGGTGCAGGGACCAGCCTGATGATGGTGAGTGCCTTATATCCATGATTACTATTGCATGCTGTATAACTTGGTAGGCAGTGGGGCATGGCCACCATCCATTGACACCACTGCCATGCACACAACTTGTTACAGTCAGCACTGTCCAGTGGCACTGCATGTCTGGGAGTGCGTCAGTGGTGGTCCATGTGTGTACCAGGCACATGGCTGTGCCACTGCCTTCACATCGCATAGCCAAGTCACTGAATGGCCACGGTGGTGCTGTGCAGGACATGGGCGGTGGGTGTGTGCAGTGGTCCACATGGCTGCAGCTGCCTGGGTAGGCAGGTCTTGTGGACACGGTCACAGGGGTGTGACACATGGCTGTATGCCATGCACAATGGGTGGGCTGCAGGGGGCTGGACAGTCACACTTATTGACTCTGCTCCCTCATCCTAGGTGGACGGTGACTCCAGGCAATGGAAAGGGGACTGCAGGAGCTGCTACAGGTGGTGAGGGCGACCCTGGAGCTCCTCCAATGCACGGACCGCCATGGGTTGAGGAGGCGGAGGAGACATCGGCACCACGTGGAGGATGACCAGGGCAGACGCTAGCCCATCCATGCCCCTAATTACACCTTCACCACCTGGACCCACCCTCACACCCCTTCTTCCCTCTCCCATATGTTCACCCCGCCTCTTACCCACCCCCACCTGGTATGTGGCCCTTCCCCCCATTGTACATACTTGTATATAGTTTTTTTATTATTACCTGTTTTAAATACAGTTGTTTTGTTATGACAACTGGGGTGGTCTCTGATTTGCAGTGGGCTACAGGTGCTCAGCTGCAGTGGTGTGCATGGCGTCAGGGGTGGTGCACACATGGGCATGTGAGTGTGTGTGTGTCCAGAAGGAAACCGCCTCTGGTGTGGGCAGGGGGATCAGTCACTGTCTGTGGTTTGTGTGTTGTTCTCTGTGCACTGGATGCCTGTGTGCAGTGGTCCATGATGCATGCACTGTGTGCATGGCACCCCTGTCAGACTGTCCATGGCCTGTGTAGCTGACACCCTTTCATGTCTGTGATATGCAAGGTCTGCTGGCATGTCAGTGGTGGCTGTCCATGCTGGATGACAACTGTACCCGGCACAATGCCAGGTTGCCTGCCATCACCAGTATGGTGCACGTCTGCCTCAGGTGGCACTGTGGCCTCCGCTGTTGTTGTCTCCCCTCCATGCTGTTGCTTGTGTCTGTTGCAGGGGATGTGCTCCATTGTTTGTCACTTGTGCTCCGGCAGCATGCTGGTGGCATACAGCTTCATGGTGCCTGCACAGGGTGGCTGGCATACCTGTACCATGTAGGAGTACTGGCTGTGTGTACATGGCAGCCATGGCCACATGTCAGTGGCTTGGTTGACCCGCTACTGTGTCCCTATGTTGGTGTGCCCTTGGGTGTGGGTGGGTGTTTGTCCATGCACTGTGTGGCATTCTGTGTGGCGCATGCTTCCATGCAACACTGTGTGTGTCTGTGCTGGCTAGTGTGGCCAGTGCTGGGATTGGATGGGTCCTTGGGAGGGTGTGCAGGGTGCTGTACCACTGGTGGTGGGGTCTGGGGCATGCCCTGTCGCATGTGGGGTACCTCCTGTGGCGACGCATGGTTGGTCTCTCAGCTGTACCTCGGGGGAGACGTGCAGGGTGGCACTGTGTATGCTGTTGTTGCATTGCTGTCTGCTGCCACCCACAGCAGGGTGCACATGGTGGGGCTGCCTTGCATGGCTCCATGGTGCACAGAGTTGCACTGTCACAGTAGGGGTGGTGGCATGCATGGGGTGTACTGCACTGTTGGGTGCTACTCCTGGGAAGGGTGTATGGTGATCATAGTGCAGGGTGTGCTCTGCATTGGTGGAATGGTGTGGCACAGGGTGGTCAGCCCTCCTTGTGTGCCAGTCACAGCTTGCCAGGGGGTGTGCTGGGGCACCATGGCCCGGCTGTGGGTTGGTTGCTGGTATCCATGGGCCAGTGGTTATTCCAGCTCTCCCCCGGTTGTGCAGTGCATGAGGTGTGGGGGATGATGTCTGTTTTACTGTTTGCTCCTCTGCCCATCTGTGTCATGGGTGGTGGGCCCCTGCATCCCTGGTTGTGCTGTTGCATTGCTGCCCTGCTGCAGGGGGTGTCCCTGGTTGCGCTATGGTGCATCTGGACTGCTCCGCTGAGCATCCCTTGTTGCGCTATGGTGCATCAGATTTGCACAACTGCACATCCCTGGTTGCGCTATGGCACAGGTGGTGCGATATTCAGTCGTGTGCCGTGTTTGTCTTGGCCTCTTGTAGTTTTTGAACATCACGCTCTCGCGCATGGGCGCAGTGGACTTGCGCTTGCTCCTGCTGTTGTGCACTTTTTGGGCACAGTTTGAATATCTGGGTCACAGTATATTGTAGAAGCCAGTTATACAAGTAGACTATGTGGTTTTCTTTGGTAGAACCTGTTTATATTTGGAAGAACATGGTTATAGCTGGTATAACCTTGTTTTCACTGGTAGAACCCAATTCTTCCTGAGTCTGCCTGGTATAACTAGACAGAACCTGGTAGAACCTAGGGTAGAACCC
Organism: Neoceratodus forsteri; assembly: GCA_016271365.2. Lineage (NCBI taxonomy): Eukaryota > Metazoa > Chordata > Ceratodontiformes > Ceratodontidae > Neoceratodus > Neoceratodus forsteri. Next base: position 1,373,958,306 of record CM028130.1, on the reverse strand, counting down.
AATTTTACCTGGTTCAACGTGGTAGAACCAGATAGAACCTGGTAGAACTTTTCTGGATTCTACTCAAAGTTTGTGAAGTAGAACTTTTAGAGGTTTGCACAGCCTTATTCATATCCCTCCTCTCTCTCCTCTCCTCCAGGGAATAGATACAGAGATCCTCCAGTCTTTCTCCATATGACTTTTGGTGCAGTCCTTGCACCATACTTGTTGTCCTTCTCTGGCTACCTCTATTTTGTCTACATCCTTCCATAGTTGCCACCTCCAAAACTGGACACAGTATCTCAGATGAGGTCTCACTAGTGATCTGTACAGTGTCATTGCCATCTCCTTTTTTCTGCTGGTGATACATCTCTATACAGTATGCACCCTATCATCCCACTAGCTATCCCCACAGCCTTCTCTCATTGTGTGGTTACCTGTAGGTCTTCAAATATGATTACACCTAGTTCCCTTTCTTGATTGGTGGCCTTCAATACCTCTCTCCCCACCTTGAAAGCCTCCCTTGGGTTGCTGTGCCTCAAATGCATGATTTTTCACTTCTTTGCATTGAATCTTAGCCCCCACACTTTCAACCACTCCTCAAGCATGTTTAGGTCTCTTCTCATTTTTTCCACCCCTTCTGGAGTGTTGACCCTGTTGTTGATCTTAGTGTCATCTGCAAGGCATGCTGTCCCCTCTACAATGTCGCTTTTGAAGACATTAAAGAGGACTGACCCAGCATGGATACCTGTGGCACCCTGCTGGTCACCCCACTTTCCTCAAACTGAATGCCATTTAACACCAACCTCTTTGTCCTATCACTCAACCAGTTTCTCACCCAGTTTACCATCTTTGGCTCACTCCCAGACTTCCCAACGTATTTACCAATCTCTTATGTGTGACGGTGTCAAAGGCCTTGCTAAAATCTAAGTAGGAAAGATCCACTACTCCTCCATGATCTACTTACCTGGTCACCCAGTCAAAGAAATCTATCAGATTTGTTTGACAAAACCTTCCCACTGTGAATCCATGCTGTCTTGGATCCTGTGCTCCAGTGGATTCAAGAAATATCACAATACTTTCCTTTAGCAATGACTCCGTAAATATCCCCAGTACCAAGGTCATACTGACTGGCCTGTAATTGCCAGCCTCCTCCCTGTTCCCTCTTTTTTGGAAAGAGATTACCTTTGGCCTCTTCCAGTCCCCTGAACCACCCGGACTCTGTTGATTTGTTGAATAGGGCTGTTAGCGGTAGTGCCTGCACCTCTCTAAGTTATTTTTTAATATTCTTGGATGTGTCCCATCCAGCCCCATAGCATTTAACCCTTTCAGATTCTTGAGTTCCTTCACAACTCTTTCCTCAGTAAATGTGCTGGGGTCCACCTCTTTCTTGTTGGTGCTCATATATCCCAATAGTGGTCCTTTTCTCCCCCCCTTCCCCTTCTGTGAATACTGAACCAAAATGTTTGTTCAGGATTATTGCTTTTCTAGATCCCCCCGCACTACCCTCCCACACTTATTATCCTCATAATTCCACTCCTGGTCTTCTTTCCTTCATTAATGTACCTAAGAAAGGAATTGTCTCTTTCTTAATTGCCTGTGCTATTTTTTTTACAGTACTTCATTTGTGCCTTTGCACTACTGACTGATTTCCCCACCTCCCGCTGCTTTCCCAGATACAGTTCCTTGCCCACCCCATGTTTCCTTGTACCTCTAGAAAATGTGCCTTTTTTTCTTGTACATTCAGTCATGTCCTTAGAGAACCAGAGTGTTTTTTTCTTTATCTTTGTTTTGCTCAGTTGCCTATCACAAAGGCTTTTGCCTCTGTAATGGCTCCCTTATGGTTAGCCCATTGTTTCTCTACATCACCCTCCCCTTCTTCTTCCCCTGGCATGGCTTCCTTGAGGCATTCTACCATCTTTGCAATATTGACCCATCTGAAATCCAGGACCCTTGCTTTCATGTGGTTTGACTCCCTCCACTGTTTTCACATTGTACCACACCATACAATGATCCCTGGACACTAGGTGGCTACCCACCATTACATCTGTGGCTCTGTCCCTGTTGGTGAGTACCAGGTCCAATATTGCTCCTCTTCTGATGAGTTTTGCTACAAGCTGCTTGAGGCACACACCCTACAGGGCATCCAGGATGCCTCTGCTCCTGGCTGAGACTGCACACTGGCTGCTCCAATCCATATCTGTCAAATTAAAGTCTCCCACAAGCAGCACTTCACCTTTGGCTGTATAGGCAGGACCTGCAACATTCCTTAAAAATACTCTCCTCCATCCCTGCAAGAGACAGCAGGGAGGGAGGGAGGGGGGAGAGAGACAGAGACAGAGACAGAGACAGAGACAGAGACAGAGACAGAGGAGCAGTCATAAGCTGAGGAGGTCAACTTATCAGAAAAATTGGTTTGGTGGGGGGGGGCAAGGAACCAGGTGACAAACACAATGATGGTGGTAATCACAACTCTAGATGGGGATCTAAGCACAGCTGATGCAAACACCAGCCCATCTTTTTCTTAGATTCTGGAACTGTAGAGGATCGTCACTGCTTGCTGAAGGCCAGGTTCATGCTTAAGTGAAGCACAGTAACTCATTAACAGATATGGAACTTAACACAGAAACGTAGAATTTGATGGCAGCTAAGGCTGTTTAGCCCAGACCACCTTTTAAAGAGGACGGCTATTCCACAGTAGTGAATGGACTGAAACAGTGATGGCTTAATGGATAATGATACAGAACATTTAAAGGCAAACTACCACACCCCCCTCAAGCAAGTTAGCAACTTTAAATACCTAGGGATCACTCTGGGCCCAGCCCTCAACTATAAACAACACATTCTCCTCCTTGCCTCGGCCCTAAACTCGAGATTAGGTGTGCTTTATAGGTACAAGCATTGCCTCACCCTGGAGGCTCTATGGATCACCATCAATTCCTCCATCCTCACCCTCCGTGACTACGGTATAACCATATACTGTGCTGCCCCCAACTCCGCGCTAACCACACTCCGCCTGGTACTCAACAAAGCCTGCCATCTCATCCTAGGCTGTGATCACCTCACCCACACCTGTACACTCTACAATGCCTCTAAATGGCTAAATCTAGATAGCAGAATCTGGTATCATACATGCCTAATGACAAAGAAGATACTCTTAGGTCTTGCCCCTCCCTCTCTCTCCCCTCTATTATTCGAACAGCATCCCCAGCCAGATCCACATGAAACTCGAACAAGCTGCTACTATGGGTACCCACCCCCATACCTCCAAACTGCAAAGGACTTTCATCTACCAAGCCCCTAATTGGACTAACTCTCTCCCAATCCAAATAGCCAATGAAACAAGGCTAGGTCCTTTTAAAGCTAGACTAAGGGAAATGTGTGTGATTGCCCCTGATACAGTCCAGCAACATGCTGTCCTATTGGCGCCCATAACTATCTCTGTTTTTGGTTCAAAATCTCTACTACCTCACTATCTGACTATCAGCCAGTTACAGTCTTTTCTGCAATTATGTGACTCTGCTAAAGTGTGACTTAATTACTGTACTGACCTAGACCTCCTTCTGATCAACCCTGACTGCCATGTATTGAAATGTAATATAATTCTTCATTATGTATTAAGACTGCCATGTATTGAAATGTAATGTAATTCTTCATTATGTATTGTATTGTACTTTCTCATATCTGTAAGCTAATGTTTGCTCTGTACTTTAATGTATGACGTGGAACCTTTGTAAATGAGTCTATGACTCAAAGGTCTTTTTGAATATTTCCCAATAAACAAACAAAATAAACAATAACTTATTCCCTGTGAGACCCAGTATCAAGTCCTTGCCACACCACCTGTTAGACCCTGGTTCAAACATCTCCAGCACCACTTACACCCTGTGAGATCCAGAGGCATGTCCCTGCAGAATGACTTAAACCCAGCTGAGATGTAGGTTTAATCATCTACAGCACAATTTATATCCATTGGGTCCCAAATTGGGCTCTATCCAGCATCACTTACATTGTGAGAACCATGTGTAAGTTCCTCCCTGTACCACCTGCACTCTGTTAGACCTAGATTTAAGTTCCTCGTGTACTACTCATCCTTTTAGACCTAGGATCAAGTCCTCCCAGCACCATTTACATCCTTTATATGTTCTGTATACACTACCTCCACTAGACAAACATTGTGTCATTCAGTTTACCTGTGAGCAACAGTGTGAGTAGATGCACTAGAAATGGTTACAACACAGAGCTCCAGAAACACTTGCAATCTACCAGTGTCAAAACCCCACATGTGTAAACACAGGACACCTAATTTATAGAATGAGTGCTGTCCTACATTGTATTGTGTAGTGGCATTAATGCAGCACCTCTCAATTATGTAAAATGAGGTGGGGTACTCAAATCTTACCACTCCAAATCGTATTTCAAAATCCCCCCCACACACACAAATAGTGAAGTAGGACAGCAAATTTCAATAAAGTTTCAGATTATTTACAGAGTGGTGTTTGGTGAAAAAGGCACACAAGAACAGTGTTATATTCATACCGTAATGTAATGTTATGAAAAGTGTCATATATGTTTAAAAGAAAAGAAAAATACAAATTTTTTTTTTATTTCAGGGTGACCACTTGAATACATGTGTTAAACTTTTGTAACATACAACAAGTTAATGCCACTTTAAAAAACAGGCACTACTGATGAAGAGGAAAATGTTGTTTTATTAAAAGGTTATCATAAAGTTCACAAATGTAACTTTACGCAATATTTACGCTTATGTCAAAGTGCTTCATCTATTTTATTTCTAATTTTTGCAATATCACTGACCTGTACATTAAACTGTCACCCTATCATTTCCATGAGTTTGGTACAGACATTTTTAGGGATAGCAGGCTTTCCTCTAGCACCATCAAAATGAGCTATTTTTGTCCACTGGAGGTAAACCTCATGGGGTACCAATGATCTGAATACATAAAACACAAATCTTTCCACATTCCCTTTTGCCTTGGCAATTAGTTCCCTTTCCATTTCCATGGTAATGTTGTTCAATTCTATATCTTCCAGCTGTCCTGTACTCAAGGAAAGTGTTATGGGGTGTGGCCGGGTAATCATGATGGTTTCATTGTTTGTTGTTGGTGTAGAAATGGATATGCCACTTAGTGGTGTAAGGAAATGTGGTGTATGGGATTCAGATGTCCTGGGTGTATAGTACTACACAGGTCAGGCATCATCATGTCAGAGTCCTCGTCTTGAAATGGTTGTTGCATACAGACATATTTATCTCTTGTAAGCTCTTCAACTAGTTTAAGAAGCCTGTCTTTTTCTCTTATTGTTTCTTGTAGGACTTTGCATTGATCCTTAAGCATTTTCCCTTGATTCTCAAGCATCTTAGTTTGCTGAGCTATCACACCATGCAGAGAAGCCAGGGTCTGTCGCAAATGTTCCAGTTCACATCGTAAATCACATGAATCATTGTTCATGGCATCAGTTTGAATGGCAATCTCATTTACTAAAATTTCTTTCTGTGTTACAGTTGTGGTGGTGGGTGATACTTTATCATTTAAAAGATCCAATTCCTCTGCCTCGTAGATCTCTGGTTCAAGTAAGTAAGACACTGTTTGGCCCTATAGGTAGAATAAAACAATTAATCAGGCACATTAACCATGATATACAGAAAAATAAGCATCCGTATTACATTGTGAGGCTGGGACAATAACGTGTAAATATTTAGTTTGCAGAAACCTGAAAAGTTATGTATGCTTAGATTTGTGAATACAAATTTTGCATTGCTGCTTACCAGTTTTAGGCATTCTATAGTGGTTGCTTACACATAGTTTACTGCAACAACCACAGAAGGAGCTGACATCGGGATGCACACCTGTTCATTCTAAGAACAAACTAATTGGTTGAACCTCAACAACAGAATGAAGTACCAGATGTGCCTTCTTGGCAAGAACTTCTACTTGGAAATGCCTCCCCCATTTAAAACTCCTGTTGCAGGCTAGTCACTCTTCCTACCACACCAGGGGCAATACCAGAAACTCCTTAGCTGTCTCTTCAGGAAAACCTCACTTGCTAAAAGGTATTTTGCCTACAGAGTGCCCCTCTTGCTAAACGAGATCCCAGAACACATAAGTAACACTAACCTAGCTGCATTTCAACTATTACTGATGCAGCACCTCTCCGATGCTGGCACCTGTGCCTGTAGGTAATCCAGGCTAACCACTCTACCTAGTATAAAGTGACTGGGGATGATGTGCCCCTTATCCTTATTAGCACCTTATCCATCATATTCACCACTTCTCTGAACTCTGCCGCTGAACCTCTCTGTAGGGTCCCTGGTCTTTCTAAGGGTAACCAATCTGGTCCTCTCTTCCACATTCTCATCCAGACTCCCACCCCCTAGGCTAATCAGACCCTTTACCCCCCCCCTTACCTGACAAATGCCTGTCTCTGGCTGCTGTTGTTTCCTTTTTAATTTTTCCTATTTCTCTTTTACTGTCTAATAACCTTTTGAATGCCTTCTGGGCCACAAAGAAGATCACCAATCATATTGTCTTTTACTGGTTTGTACTCCTCCTGCTACCTTTATGTTCAGCCAACTTGTTTAATCCAGAGCTTGAATTTTATAACCACATGTATAGCTGAATTTTATTGTCCCAAATGTAATCTTCATAATTTGTTGACTGTGTACTGCTCATATTTTTGTGATGCTTCTGTCATATTGTCTCTGCTATAATTGCCATGTACCCTATCCCTTTAGCGTGGAACCTTTGAAAAAGAGCATTTTGCTGAAAGGTTATTTTCTGAAGAATTAAATAAATAAAAATAAATAAAATCCAGTCATCATGTATTTGTACTGGTGCTATGCTCATAGACTTATTTACTGTAACGGCATATGATGAATAAAGGTTACAGTATTCAGGAGTGTACTGAACAATATGGATATAACAATATGTTGATTCCTGGCTTCCTCTGCATTTCACAGAACTGGATCCTTCATGTATTTTGTCTGATTCTTGAAAAAAAATTTTTAAGGCATACATCCCATCTTATTTGTCACAGTGCTTTCCCTGACACAAGCACTTGAACATTTTAGACATTCACTTATGAGTTGGTGTTTTTCTTATGAGAAAAGTTTTAGCAAAAACAGCATGTGCCAATTATAGACCAATTAGCCTTACTAGAATTGTGGGAAAAGTAACTGAAGGATTTTTAAAGGAACATTGAGCAAAATATACAGAAAAATGGGCTTAGAGGCATACAGCAGCATGGATTCCAAAAGGTAAGGTCCTGTATGACAAACATAGTTACATTTTTTGATCCTGTTAGTGAGGCCCTGGATCTAGGAATCCAAGTGGACATATTATATGTAGACTTCGAAAATGCATTTGATAGCATCTCACATTCTGATTCAATTAATATGCTTCAGGAAATCAAACTAGATTACTGCACAATTAGATGGATAGCAGCTTGGTTGACAAATAGAAGACATAAAGTAGTAATTAAAGGATATACATCTAGTTGTGCCATGGTTATCAGTGGGGTCCCTCAGGGATCAGTGCTGGGGCCAGTACTTTTCAACATCCTGGTATTCACCCTAACAGTAAACACCATTGTATGGGGTGAAAAATTTGCTGATGACATTAAGTTGGGAGCACTGACAACTATTACGCAAGATACAGCTTTTTTCCAGAAAAATATTCATGAATTTGGTTCATATCGCAGCCAAGAAAAAACTTAGATTAAATCTTGGTAAATGCAAGATTATACATCTAGGGAAAAAGAATCTGAGATTTCCCCATTACATAAATGGAATCAATCTGCAAAACACCTATGCAGGGAGAGACCTGGGAATACAGATCTCAAGTACATTTAATTGTTCTGAACACTGTGTTAAGGTGGCCAAAAAGGTTTATGCAATTCTTGCTTGTATTAGGAAAAATATAAGCAATAGGAGCAGGGAGGTGATGCTCCCATTATATTTATCACTGGTCCATCCTCACTTGGAGTATTGTTGGCAGTTTTTCTTCCCATATTTTAAGGGGTACCTGAGGAAATTGGAGGGGGTTTTAGAGAACAGCCACCTGGATGGCAGATGGGATGTCTGGTAAAACATATGATGAAAGATTAACAGCATTTATTCCCTGCAGTACCATCATCACAAGGGAGACATGTTCCTCGTCTATAGGGCTTTTCAAGACCCTGACCTGTGGGAAGACTTGAGTCTCCAAGCAAGAACTACAACAACAATCAATCAAGGAAGGCCACCAGTACCAATTAAAAGGAAATTCTTATAAAAATAGGCAGAGGAAACATTGGTTCTCCCAGAAGGTGGTAACAAAGTGGAGTGCTCTGCCATCAGATGTAGTATTCTGTAGTAATATGAAACAGTTTAAAGATGCAGTAGACAGACCTTATGGTATCCGATGTTACATGTCTTAAGCATGAATACGTGCTGCTCTGACATGACTAATGATAATTGACCAGAGAGTCTGTGAATCCTATGAACAGCACAATGGCATTTATAATCATAAGTACTGTAATACAACATGGTTCCCCCAAAGCATGTACATATGTACTGCCTGTTTCTTTTTACTTTATTGTCTGGTGTGGTTCAATATAAGAACTGTGTCAGAAGTGAATCATACAAAGTTGAAGGTCCTGGATTTCAGGAGGACCAGTAATACAATGATGGAAGAATGCCTCAGGGATGCCTTTGCAAAGTGGGAGAACTTGGATGGAGTACAGCATAAAAGGGACCATAGTGAAGGCAACTGGCCTCTGCATTGGGCAGACAACAAAATAAAAAGGAGACTGACATGGTTCTCAAAAGAGGTAGCTGAGAAGGTAAGGACAAAAAAGCTAGCATTCAGATGGTATAAGGAGAAACAAAGGGAGGAGGAGAATAGAGAGGTGAATCATGAGAAGCATAGGGAGGCAGTGAAAACAGTCAGGAGTGCAAAGGCACAAATGGAGAAAACAGCACAGGCAGTGAAGAACATATGAACATATGAAAATGCAAGCAGAAACAGGCCTCACAATCTATCTCGTCTGCTCAAGTGTGCAGCTAGCACCTTATAATGCTGATGCGCCACCATCTTATTACCCTATCCTAACCCCTCTTGAAGCTGTCTATCATCTTGCAGACCACTACCTCACCTGGCAAGGAGTTCCACTTGTCCACCACTTTTTCCATGAAAAAATTTCTCCTCATCTCTCTCCTGAATCTACCACCCTCCAATGGCAGTCGGTGTCCTCTTGTGTCCCTCCTCTTTCTCCTCTGGAAAATCCTCTCTGTATTAGTCTTGTTTATTTCCTTCAAAGGGGATAAGACATTTTTCCGGTATGTTAGCAAAATGATAAAAACCAATGGAGGGATTTTAAGGCTAAGGAGAGGAGGGGGGATTGTGTAGAAGGGGACACAGAAAAAATCTGACATCCGGAACAATGATATTGGTTCAGTTTTCATAAATGGATGGAAGGGTGAGAGAGCATTGATCTGTGTCATGGGCATCAAAGGAAGGGGAGTGAACACTAGTCCATCTACAGATAGGAGTGTCCTGAAAGAACTTGCTAATCTTGAGGTAGACAAGACAATGTGGCCAGCCTGGATATATCCAAGGTTTCTGAGGGAGCTCAGAGGGGCGCTGACTGCACCTCTGACAGTCCTATTCAACCACTCACTGGAAGTGGGAGTGGTCCCAGAGGACTGAAGGAATAACACTAATCAATTATTAAATGTACAATTATCTTTTAAGGAAGCATTAAAATTTTAAATGCATGGAACATAAATATTTATTTGGACTAATAAAGCACATCTGTTACTTTCCGGTCTTGTATGGATTAACATGACTCACATCATTTTTTCAATGCCATGTGATGTTCAGATATCATTAATGTTCCTTACAGGGTAGTATGGTCTTGGTAGACTGGATTTTATTTTAGGCTGTACGGTTTGAAATGTATCAAAAAACAGTAGTACTTTATGTCCTTTATTTAAACAGTTGCTCTCTTCTTATAACTAATATTGGTGTCCATTCAAATGAGCATGATAAGTAACACCATTTATTAGATTACAACACATCAGTTATTTTGTTAAACTTTGTTTAATGTTATTTTGTTTTTAGTTACTAAATGTTTTTACAGGGAAGAGGACATTACAACTGAGGAAATGTCCTTTCAAATTCCCAAATAATGTACACACCACCCAAAGTTGTGGCCCTGTATTTTTTCCAGTAAAACTTAAAGAGCACACTGCAGTAAAACTGCAATCATATGATTAGAAATCAAAATTCAGCATGTAAAAATGCAACATAGTATAGTAAAGGGGATTTAAATTTGCCTGCCCCAGGAGAAAAATCGACATTTGAAAATGTTATTTCCTAACGAATGTGGTGGAAAGCTACAGCACTGACCACAAATGGTACAAGAATGTTTCATTACAGTTTCACAACAGAGTTGCTTTACTTTATTTTAAATATTGTATGGGGTTCTTAGGAACAGAAGACTTTTCATACAGGATAAGTAGCTACAGTATAACATTATCACTGAACATCATCAGGTAAAAGGCAATGAAGCTGTAAAGTCTTAATTTTATGCATTCAGATTGCCCACTAAAGGAATTATAGCTACCTATTTAAAAAATCTTAATAAACTGTAGCAGCATCAGGCTGTACCATGGAGGCAGAATCCTTTACTTACCACACATAGAATTATACAGTTGCGTCACATGGTAATAACCACAATCGAAATATTAAACTGTATAATATCATAGCACCATTCTATTGTGCCATTGTACTATGGTGGTGTAAACACCACCCAGTGTTCTGGTTTACTTTATTTATTAGAGTTTTTATTTACCCACTAAGTATTCTAAACATAATTGATGCCTAGCATGATCTAGGAGGTACAAACATAGAATATAGAATACAACATGCAAGGACAATCCAGGTAGGCAATGTCATAAGATTTAAAGGTTAAAAAATAGAATACAAACAAATTTTGTATGGTGGAAACAAGAATGGGATTAGTGGAATGAAAAGTAAAAATGAATACAAAACAGATGTTACATAAGATAAAAAAGAATATGGTTATTACTGTATACAGTTAGTCAACATAAGTTAATGTTCCAGTCTCTAAATGACTGTAAAGCAATACTTTTTGTTGTACTATAAAACTGAATTACCTTTTGTTTTGGCGTGCTTTTCCATATTTTCTTTGTATCTGACTGAGAATGTCTTTGAAGTGGTGAAAGTTTAACTTGATTAAGTAGTGCTTTTTTATTTTCCTTTCCCCTTCTTCAATGTCTCACCTTTTATGGTGAGCTCATGAGACATGGTCCTTAGAAAGTAATGGAATTCATGGTTGCACGTTTTGGAAACAATTTACTCTGATGCAGAACTTCCACTTTGCAAACAAGAACATAGGCTTTCACCTTAACAGTACTGAGGTATTTTATAGTTTAGGCCTCACTCCACCCACAATTGATGCAAAGTTCTTTTTTCATTATTTTCAGTAGAAGTGGAGCTTATTACCCCTCCTACAAGTCCTAATGGTAGGTTGGAAATGGTTTGTCCCACCAAGATTGGTTGATAATTATATGTCTAATCTTTTGAACTGCTCCACAGTAGATGCCTGTAGTTATATGTTGCAGCAGGTAATGCATGGAATATTAATAATGACCTAGCTTTTTAAGTGTGTCTGTTTACAGGGACCCACAAGGGTTAAACCCAAATGCAACAATACATGCAAACATGTCTACACTCCATGACCCCTCCACATAGTTTGTAAACTGCTCCATGGATCATTTAAAGAGCAGCTTTGTATTTTGATGACCCCACCCCCCACAAACACAGAAGGAAGCTTACCAGGGCAGAATTGAAGTGCAATATACATTTTTGTTTAATTTTGCCTGTATCCATGGAGGAAAGAGATTTCAAATTTCTGTGTGTAGCCCGTAGCTAAAATGTTGATACTTCCCTACTGTGAGACATGCCCCAGAGCTCTCACATTTTATGATTTTAGTAAATGGAGAGCACGTGGTTCCATAGGGTAGTAGCTGAGTGGTGGCCTTGATTTGTTCTAATCAGAACTCTACATTGTAATAAGAAGCACTTAAAATGACCCTGTTGCACTCTATGGAGCTCTGTGTGGAAAGCAAAACTGAGGGGATTGGGATTCTCACATATTGCTCTAATGTGGCAATATGAGGGAATACAATGAAACTGATGGGATGGAGATTCAGGGAGGGAGGTGAGGAAGCATTATTTCACTAAGAGGGTGGTGGACATGTGGAACAGATTGCTGTGGGAGGTTGTAGGGCTATGACAGTGCCAGGTTTCTATGTGTAGTATGAATGTGTGATTCTACTGTACTATTGATGTCAAGTTTTTAAGGTCACACTTATTGGGGCTCACAGAGCCCTACCAATTGCCAGTACTATGGCCCCTAAGCATGTAGTGATGGAATGGCTAAGCACCATGCATCTGGGACACATAATCACTCCACACACATTGTGCCCCCCCCCATGCAGGATGCACAAAGAGGGGTGCACAGGCAGTATGCACCCAATCCCACAGGTCCATGGACTGTACTGCATGGGGGGCATGCTAGCATGATGCACCATGCACAAAGGTGCATAGTGCTGGGCACAAGGGTGCATAGGGGGGTGCAAGGTACAGCAGAGAAGCCAACTGCAACAGGGTGTATGCCATAATGAGATAGCAAAAACCAGGGCATTTAAAGCCTCCCATTTGGGGGGGCTAATGAGCTTTTTCCAGCTTAAGTAGCATGGGCTGGTGCCCCAGAAAAAGGCTTTAACTTTGGACTGAGTTCACTGGAGAAGTTTAGGGTCAATGGTTAGGGGTAAGTTGTCCAGTATATCAGTAGCGGATCTAGGATTTTAGAATGGGGGGTGCAGTGGGTGGGTTTTGGGGTGGAGTTTATATGCAAATTAGATATGCAACTTCAGATCACTCTGAACTCAGCATCAGTAGCAGTACTAGCCATGAAATTTTTCTTCACAATGGTGGACACATGGAGTATCTGCCACAGAAGAAGGTGGTAGGAACTTGTACTTCACAGTAAACCAATGTATATACCAAATGTGCTAGAATGTCTAATAGCCAGTCCAAGATCTTATGTTCTAATCATTTTTTCAGGGACCCATCAATAGACCATAGGTGCTGTCAATTGAAGAAATTACTGAAGAGCTCCAGACTGCACCACAGCCACTAAGCCATGAGAAACCTGTAGTCTAAAGGACCCTCTCTAGCTCATTAAAGAGCAGGTACACCTTGTCAGGTACCCAACCCCTCCCCAAAACATACATGATAGGAGACATGCTTCAGTGTTGAGGGATATTAATAATACCATGTGGTCCTGACAAGGAGAAAAAGTTTTAGCACCCGAATGTGAACCCCTGCAGAAAAAAAAAATGTTCATGTGATGATGTCAGGAATTGAATGCAGAGTGTGCACTCCATTGATCTATTTCCTGACATCACAAAATGAAAATGTTTTTTTCTGGGGTACACATTTGGGGTGCTATAACTTTTTTCCTGCACGGAACCACATGATACTTTTTTTACCAGCCCTCAACACTGGGGCAGGTCAGTTATCATATTTGTTTGAGGGGGCTGGGTGCCCGACAACGGGCACTTGTTGTTTAAGAACAAGGTTATCTTCTTTCTGAATTAAAGTCCAACAATAAAGATAATTCATGTACATAAATACAACTGTGTCTGTCTCATGCTTGTCATAGCTTAACTTAAGAAATTAACATTTCTGAGGTTATTTCAAAAATCCTAGCAAGAAGAAAACCATTGAAACATTTTATATAAAACCCAAGAAAGTAATTACTCTAGTCCTGGATTCAGGGCAGGCCACTGAAGTACCTGTACCGCAATTCATACTAACCCTAGGATGGTGGTACAATGGATTTTTTTAAACATGAATGGGACAGGCATAAGGGAACCTTAGAGGTGGAAAGGAGGAGTAAGAAGCCAATGGCAAGGGTCAAAGGTCACAAGATAATGCAGGGCTTGTGGGCAGACTAGATGGGCCTGACATTCCTTATCTGCTGACATTTTCTATGTTTCTATCTCAGAAATAGCAAGCAACAAGTTTAGGGTCTACAAATTAAAAACACACATTGTTTTTACACTATACAGCAAAAGAAGTAGTAATATATGGTTTCATGATGTACCAATATTTCTTTTATGCCTTTAACTGAAGAGGGCATGATGAAACCATATGTTATGGCTTCTTTCTTTCTCAGCATAGTTTAAAAGCAGGCAACTTGTATTTTTATTTTGTAGACTCTGATTTACATGTTTGCCCCAGCAAAACAGTAACAATAATCAGTCTTGCAAGTGCAACAGCCACTGGTGTTACAGCATCAGCCAGTAGTACTCCAGTAATACGTGACGTGATGGCAGCAGTGTACTATGCAGAGGCAGACAAGATTTCAAATAAAAACACAAAATCACCACCAGCCAGCAAATCTCACAGATAACAAACTTAGGGTCTACAAATTAAAAACATGTTGACTTTTAAACTCGGCTGAAAAAAGTAGTAATATGTGGTTTTATATTATTTTTTTATGCCAAAACTAGACTGAGGGGGGACATGATGAAACAATATGTTACTGCTTCATTCTCAGCTGGTTTAGAAGCCAAAATGCATTTTTACTTTGTAGCCCCTGCACTGATTTCAGTGACAGTGTTTGCCCATCAAAAGTGTACCAACAATCATGCCACTGGTCATACAGCAGCAACTTTCCAAAAGCCACTGGAGTAACATGCCAGCTTACTATACAGCCAGAGACAAAAGTTTTCAAATACAAGTGAGTTAACAGCACTCTGCCCTTGATCACACCCTGGCCACTAGCCGAAAGTTCTAAGACTGGAGTGATAATGACTCACATTGAGCCTTTTGTGGGATTCTTCTTCTTGAATTGCCACTCTTAAGGAGCTGTTAATCACACCAGGCCATCTAGAACACTAGAAGATATTAACAAAATAACTAGAGACTGCTAAAGTAGGGATTTTTTTAACTTCATTAACAGTCATGGAAAACCTGCATTAATCAAGACAGTCAAGTAGAGAGCTAGCTGCACTACCCCCTCCCCCCTTTATTTTGTACTTGGTCATGGCGGGCAAGTAAAATAACCCCTGAATCAGACAGAAAACATTTATCAAGTCCACAAATTAAAAAAAAATCATTTTGCTTTTAAGCTGTACTGAAAAAGAATTAGTCATATATGGTTTCATGGTATTTCTTTTATGCCACAACCAAACTGACGGGGGCATAATGAAACCATATATTACTGCTTCTTTCTCAGTATAGTTTAAAAGCCAACATTCATTCTTATTTTGTAGCCCCTGATTTCAGTGTTTGCTCATTAAAAGCGTAATAATCATGTCATGCCACTGGTCACAACAGTTTTCACATACAACAATATATAAGCAAAAGTGGCCAGCATAACCAGAAATAACAAGCAACAAGCTTAGGGTCTACAAATTACAAACACATTTTGCTTTTAAACTCTGCTGAAAAAGAAGTAGTAATACATGGTTTCGTGGTATTTCTTTTATGCCCAAACTATCTTTAACTGAGGACACAATGAACCATATACTGTATTACTGCTTCTTTCTCAGCATCAGAATAGTTTAAAAGCCAACATGCACTTTTGTTTTGTAAACTCTGATTTAAAAGTTTGCCATCAAAACAGTAACAGCAACAAGAATCATTGTTACTTATCCCCCTCAGAAATAATTCACTTCCAAGACTACTGACCTTTGGGTGCTCACTGGCATTATTTATAACATTACATTCCAATAATTCTGTAACCACGATATTCAGCATTTTATCAGCCATACCAGTCTATTTTCTTCATTATGGACATAACAGTCCACACACACATCTTCCATCCTGTACCTCTTCCTCTCCTGGTCCTTTTCCTTTGATATTGCTCTTCAGGGTCCAGACACTGTGATCCGGCTCCCCTTCTCTCACTGTTAGCTGGACTACTTCCCCCCTAGGTGTAGACACAGCAATCCGCCCCCTAGCTCTAGCTCCCTCCCCCTCCCCCCTTTACTCCCATGGCTGGGTTCCTTTGTCCCCAGCCCGTGGTGCCTACCCATTCCCTTTTCCTGTCCCCTTCCCCCCAGTCCCACCCTTTTTCCACTGACCCATCTCCAGCTTGCAATGGAAGATGGGACTTCCCCCTTGCGGGTTAGGGTCTCAGGGTCTTTCCTATTCACCTCTTCCCCCAGGTCCCTGAAGGGCCATAAGGATAGCTCCCTGCAACTACCTCCCAATTTTTGGCACTCCCTCACCACCTCTCTCACCTTTACCCCTTTTTCTCCTCGCCAACCTGCTTTGGGTGATCTCACCAAGCCAATCACTCCTTGCAGTCACCAGTACTTTTTCTTCTCCAGGTCCCATACCAATGTCCCTCAACAGGGACCCCACGGGACCTCCCAGGTCATTGCCCCCAAAGGTGGACAATAATGCAGTGCATGACCAGGATCCATTAGTTGTAATTCCTCTGACAAAAGTATCCTATCACCCCCAACTTCCAGCCTGCCTGAGGCGCCCCCCACCAGGTCTGAATGCTGTCTCTGGTCTGCTGCCCCTCAGGTGGACACAACAGCAAATTCACCTCTGTTCCCCTGCTTCAGCTACATTGCAAATATGCATTCCCACCTGGGATCAACACCCCAACTTAACCTGTATGGCCCGACTCTTCGCCTGCACCACGTGAGTCCCTTCCCCTTGTCACGCCACTTATGCATGCCAGGCCCTCTTCGAGCAGGGATACCAACAAAACCCCTTCTCCTCTCCTCTGCAGTCAGCCCTGGCCCCTATCCCTTAGGTGCTGCCTAGCATCAGGCCATGGCATTGCATCCAGCCCTTGCTGTCCTCCCCATCACACCTTCCTGCAGACATCACTTCACTGTTGTCCTGCTCTGGACTGGGTTGGGCCCATCCTGCTCCAGTATCACTTTGCTTAGCCTTGCTAGGTATGAATGCCCCATGTGGTGTTGGTCCTACCCCTTCTCCCTGATTAGGCCTTACCCTGCCTTACCTTGTACCCTGTTGCTGGCATACCCACCTAGCCACGACCTGCTGCCCGAGGGCTTCTTGCCCGACAGGCCCCCCACAACTCTGACCCATGCCTTCACCTGCTGGTGACAACAGATTCTGCTACAGCCTGCCTGCTCCTTTCATCTTCCCCCCAACCCCCGTTCGGTACCAAGGCTCCATAGAGGGCTGCTCGTGGAGTAAAAGACCAGAAACTGCTTCATGGAAAGGCCCCGCCAACCCATCTTCTGCCTCTTTCTGATTCATCTGTATTTCTAGCTGAGAATGGACTGCTACCCTTTTGGGGGCCCTGCCCCCATCTCTGCTGGCCTCTGTCACCTGTTGACAAGACCCACCACCCTTTTAGGGCACTTCAGCAAGATAGGCCTCACCTGCCTCCTGCACCTATTACCCTGAATGCCCTGCTGCTGGGCCATCTCCCCCACAACTGCCCCAGGCCCCAACTGGATCCTAGATCCAGCTGCCCCAACTTCCTTACCCATATGCCAGGTGCTCCACAGGCCACCATGCCCTGCACAAGTCTGTGAAGCTGCCCACCCTTTGAACTGTGACTAGCAATTACCTGCCATTATGACTGTATTCAATTTCAGGAATACCTGTTTCCTTCCCTGTCGCGGTACCGATATTACTGCTTCTGGTCCCTGATCATTGAGGCAGCCTATACATATTCCTGATCGATCTGCGCAGAAGTTATCCACTTTGAGACTAAACCTGGAATGGCTCAAAACCTGCTGTGAGCTTGATGCAGATCCCCCCAATTATCCCAGTTGTGCCCCCTCCAGATGGGGTACCCACACAACGGGCCCCTGGCACTACTTTAATGGTGCCCTTCTCCTGCTAATGGTAGTTCCTTCACACTCCATGGCTCAAGCTGGTCCAATCTAAGCTGCCCCTGTTCCTGAACCCCTTATTCCCCCACACATTCTGATGCCCCTGTGCTGCCACCCTCTACCACCAGCTTCCACCATGTTTTCGCCTAGCCTTGTACTCAGACCCTTGGGCCTGGCCCTGTATCCCTGGGTAACTAGAGAAAACAGCCCCCCCCCCACAATGCCCACACCATTCCAGTCCCCTGTCTTTTCTCCTTGGTGGAGGGGTGCCCATATCACCTACCATCTTTGCCCCCTTTCTGCCTGCCAGGACTCCTTTGGATACTGCCACCCCTTTTTTGTTGCCCCCCCTACCACTTTTGACTTATGTGCTCTAAGATTGGAGCCGACACATGCCCGAACCTATGGGTGCCGACTGACCGCGTCCTTGTAGACAGGCAATGAAACTCGCCAGGGCATCAACCATCTAGCACTGACCAGCCTACTGCTTACCCATAGACATGTAACTCATCCCATCCAGACATCCGGCATGCTGCCTCCAGGCAGCACTTCCCAGACATCAACCCAGTCCATTGCTCCTCCTTCCACTTAATGTAATACATCCTCCCATTTTTTTATTGGATCCTTGTGCCCCGGTGACCCTAAAAACGTCTGTGGCTGGGCATCCTCAACCTTCCTGCTCCTTGTTCATCTCACAACTGCAGCCATAGCTGCAAAACCATTACCCCTGGTTGTACTTGTCTGCTGAATGTACCCTGCAACCTTTCCAACCACATCCCCAGTAAGGCCCGCCTTATACCCCAGGACACCCTCTTTTACAGCTTCTTGCCCCAGACCCCCTCCTGTGTTCAGTTCCCTAGGGCTGGTGCAGGCTCTGGGGTGTACAATTCTGGCTGGCCAGCATGGAGCCCACCTTTTGGGCCCCTGTCCACCCCTTCACCACAAACAGTCCCCCCCTCTAGTTCCTCCTGTCTCCGGCCGCCAAACTCTTCCCCCACTGAGCCCCTTCCCATCTTTACCCCCATGCATGCAACTGTCTTTTGTCCCTGAAATGGGCACCCACCAAAACTGCCACCACCCTGATCCACTGCCTCCAACCTCCCTATGTTGACCCTGTGCCCTTATAGAAAATACACACCAGCAGTGGTTTCCACCATTCCAGACCTTCCCTTGAGTGGTTGCCAACAGGCTGTAACAGGGTCTGCTGCCCTTCCACCTGGCCTCTTTCATGACTAGAGTGGCCTCCATTCCCCCCCAACTGGAAACTCCATTACCCCTGTATGTCACTGCCCCCCACTGCCCCTCGTCCACCAGCACTTCCACCTGCAGGTGTCCCCGACCCAGCTCCAATCTGGGTGCCACCCCTGGGTGCTGCCATTGAATGAAAGCACAGGTGGAGGGCATCCAGCCCCACAGTGTATCCCAGGTACCACCCACAACCTCACAGCCCCCTGCTTCTGCCTGGCCTCTTAGCCATATGTACTCTCTGGGGGTCCCCCCAACTACCCTTAAACCAACACCATACACGGTACCCAGTCCCTGACCAACCCCTCACTCTTTTGCCCTATTTGGCCCCTGGATGCCTGTGTCCCGGAAGCTGGCTACCCACAGCTCACCCCTCCAGCCCCCCAATCGGCTGTCTAGAGGATGCCTGCCCCCACCACCCTGTTCCCCTTAAACCTGTACTCCCCCAATCATCACGATGCCCCATGGAAAACCTCATTGGTCTACGTCAAGAACAGTTTGACAACCCGTAGGTAATGGGGGAGGCCTCCATCCCCTGTACCGTAATACTGTGTCCCCCAAATAATCCCCCCTTTTTAATATCCATACCCCTGCCCCCATATTGCATGGCTACTATATTCTGGGCCCCTTTTCATGTTGCCTGCCACCATACTCCTCCTGGGCTCTTGATACGTGGTCCACGCTGAGTGCTAGCTGGGCTTACCAAGCTCCTGCAGTCTCGACTTGCCTACCATCTCCCAGGCACCTGTCCAGGCTCCCGTGTGTGAAATCCTGTCTTTCTCAAGCCGCATATGGTCATCTGGACCCCTGCCGACCCTTCTGCCTATTGCGGCCCGCTACCTTGTGTCCTCCCCCACTTCTGCACCCACTCGTGGAGCCACATCACAGCAGCTCGTAATAGAGCATGCTCACTTTTACTCTGAGAGCCACTATACAGTCACTGCTGTTTTCCCATAACTGAGAAATTTACTTCAGGATGGGGAAAGTAACCTCTGCGCAAGGAACAGCTTAATGACTGCTCTGCTAACGTCAGCCTATTCCAACTGCCAAAATGGCTTCTCCCGTAGTAAATCTTAATGTGTCCTTTTCACAAGAAAACATCTGCTCCAAGCTAAATAACCCCCCCATGCTGCTCATGTCAGTGCCACATAACCCCCCAAGCACCAGACTGCTCTGTGTTAAAAAATTGCCCCTTGTCGACAAACACTCGCCTCATTCGACTACCCCAGCAGCCCGGCACCTGGGATCTCGGTGCCCACGTGGTTGGGCTTCCCGGCACACCTGCTCCCAGCATCTGAATCACCCCTCCGCCATTCCTCCACCCTAACACAGGCTCGGTTGTGGCCTTCCATGAAATGGTGGCTGCACCACGTAGCTGTGCCTCTCGATCCAGCAGACAAGGTGAACTGACCCCCTTGCTTTGCTTCCCTCTCCTCCTGACTGATTCTCCATCAGAGGATGAGCATGCCAGCCATTTTCTTTGTCCGATCTATACCCCTGTGTACCCCCGCCAAGTTGTGTGCATCCTTAGGCACCCCACCATACCATTTCCCCCCCAAGTGGCAGCCTCACCCTGCAGCAGGCCTCTCCAGCCCCTCCGATACGGCACAACTGCAGGACAGCTCTACCTATAGCCCCCTCCCTTTGCCTATCATGGGCCTACTCACATACTCCAAGCATGCTCTGCGCATACCCCCTCCCCACATGGCAGCCAAGACATACAGCGGGCCCCTCCAACCCCTTCTTCTTTCTGGGCCTCCTTTTCTGGACCTTCATGCTGCCCTGCACCTTGCCCATCTTAGGCCTGACCCACATGCCCCCTACAGTGCTCCAACATGAATCCCTTCCCCAAACCTGGCATCCATGACCTCATGGAAGGCCTCCTTGGCTGTCTCTGCCCATCGATGCTCAGCCCCAACCTGCGCCGATACTAAATCTCACTGCCCTCCAACACCCTGAGAACATCTCGGTCATCCTCTCTTGTATCACCTTGCCCATCTTGGGGTATGCACATGATAGGCTCTGCCAGCTCAGTTTTGCAGGCCACAGCACCTACATGCCCCTGCATGCTCCACAAGCCCTCCCAAAATGGAGCTCTCAAAATACGCCCCTTGTTTGGCTCCTGGCAGGAGCCACTTGCCCTGGTGTCATATGGCCTGCCGTGCTTCCCCACCCCCGCAGGTCTTCTCGCGCGCCGCCAACTGGATCAACAGCTCTGTTACTGCACAGCCACCTGGCCAAGTTCTTTGGCTGATGCCCAACTGAAATAGTACTACTAAAGGTAGTCTGTAGAGCTACCTCACCTCTATTTCGGAAATTAGGGGAAATTGCCTTCAAACCCTGATCTCGAAGCTTGCAGTCCTGTGTCCTAGCCACAGTGCTGTTCTGGCTGCTCCCATCCCCCTTCTCCTCTCAATCTTTTCTTTTTTTTTTTTGATTGCAACAGCTTAGCCAACAAGACCTCCTGCTTCAGGTGGCCAAACTTGATAAATTCCTTGGCCCATACTTCCCACAGCGAAAATATGTTCTACCCTAGCCCTTTCAATCATAACATTCCATACTATCCCCTACCCACAGGAATAGTATGCTCAAAATAATTTAATCCAGGGGTTCCTTGTGGCCCGAAGGCCTAGGCTTCCCCTGGCAGTGCCTTACCTCTCAGTGCCAGCAATGTGCTGAATTTGTTCAGCAAGAAAGAGGGCTTGCTTAAGGCTGCTAGCCCTTAAATAGTTCCTACTGACCTTTATCAGGACCCCTAGTGGCCCCCCCTTGGCCAATGGCCAGCGAGACCCTGTCCCCTGTCATAGCCTATCTCCCCGCCATTCTGTGATCTCACTAACCCCCTTCCTCCTTTCTCCCCTGTTCTTCCCCCTCCCCCTCTGCCACTCTTTCTGGTTAGGCCAAGGGACAAATTGGCTTGCCTTTTAATGGCAAGCTTTATTCTAGCAACAGCCCCTTGTGTTACAGCAGCAGCACTCCAAATAATACATGATGTGATGTACAGTACTGCAGCATACCCCTGGTAAACAATTAAAAAAAAATATACAGAGGCACTAGAGATTCTCGATACAAACGTATAATATACCACCAGCCAGCCTATCTCACCAATAATTCATTAGGGTCTACAAATTACAAACACATTTTGCATTTAAACTCTGCTGGAAAAGAAGTAGTAATATATGGTTTCATGGTATTTCTTTTACGCCTTAAAGTATCTTTAACTGAGGAGGACATTATGAACCATATTTTGCTGCTTCTTTCTCTCAGCATAATTTAAAAGCCTAAATGCATTGATTTCAATGTTTCAAATAAAACCAATATAACCACCAGCCTGCCAGCCAGCCTACCTCACAAAGCATGCTGCTCCTGCAGTGGATTGATGTTCTGGCCTCGCTAAGGCTTCTCTGGTCTTGCTTGCCCTGTAAAAAAATAATAATAATTAGAACAGACCAGACCTAGCACTTAGACCTTATGGATTTATTTATTTATTGGAGTGCTGTCTGTCTTCCTGTAACAAGCACATCTGTTTGGACTACAGTACGCCTTAATACAATTTATTATACTACAGAAAACATTGGTTACAAAATCTTAGAACCTAACCCTTGCACAATAAACAACCAGACCAGTCCTTGAGTAAATTATTCCTGAAATCTGGCAAAATGTATGTAAATAACATAGAAACATAGACCTTGATGGCAGATAAGGACCGCTCGGCCCATCTAGTCTGCCCAAGGGAAAGGAAGGAGCAATCCAAATACATCTGCTTGTTATAGGGCTAGGCAGCAGATGCACAGATAGACAGCACTCCACTAAATAAATAAATTATTACACTGACACATGCACATGACAGCAGCATACTAAACAATAAAAAGATACAGTAGAAGCATAGATACACACAAGAAGACAAGATATATATGTGTAACCAACAACACCTACCTCCAAGTCATAGACTCATAGATACCTGACTACTGCTGCTGCTCCCCCTCTTCGTTTTCTGTCTTCCCAGAGGTTACTTGCATCTGGTGCAGCAGCAGCACTCATCTCAGCAGCAACACAAGTTACATAGAAACATAGAAACATAGAATTTGATGGCAGATAAGGACCACTTGGCCCACCTAGTCTGCCCATTTCCCTACCTAACTGATAAGCTGCAGATCCTAGTTAACCAACAGCCTACTTCCTCCTACCTCCCACTAGAAATGCCTTATGTCTGACCCATGCATTCTTAAATTCCCCCACTGTTTTTGACTTTACAACCTCCTCAGGAAGGCCATTCCATAAATCTACAACCCTCTCTGTGAAGAAATACATCCCCACATTACCTCTGAGCCGCCCGTCCTCTATCTTTAAATTGTGCCGCCTTGTTCTTGCAAAAGATGCTACCCTCTTGGACTTTGTTGTTTCCCTTGAGGTATTTGAAATTTTCTATCATGTCCCCCACCTCCCTCCTTTCCTCGAAGCTATACATCTTAAGCTCCTTTTGTCTTTCTTCATATGTCTTCTGGTGCAGACCCTGAACTATTTTGGTTGCCTTCCTCTGGACAGCATCCACCTTGTCTATGTCTTTGCAGAGATGGGGTCTCCAGAACTGTACACAGTACTCCAGATTTGGTCTTACCAACTGTCTGTATAGAGGGCCAACAACTTCCTGTTTTCTACTTGTGATGCCTCTCCCTATGCATCCCAGTATCCCCCATTCCTCCTTACTGCCTTCTCACATTGCTGGCCCACCTTTAGGTTATCTGATACGACTACCCCCAGGTCCCTTTCCATTTTTGTTGTTGTCAGTATCTCACCCCACATTGTGTACTCTTCTCGGGGTTTTTGTTTCCCAGGTGCATTACTTGGCACTTCTTTGCATTGAATCTGAGCTGTCATACATTTGACCATTCCTCCAACCTTGCCAAGTCCCTTTTCATCCTTTCCACCCCACCTTGCGTATCAACCCTGTTGCAGATCTTCGTGTCTTCTGCAAAGAGACATACTTTCCTTTCCAGTCGCTGTGCAATGTCACTTATAAAGACATTAAAAAGGACAGGTCCCAGTACTAAACCCTGCAGTACCCCACTAGTAATCCCCTTTCTTCACTGTGGATTCCATTTACTATTATCCACTGTGTCCTGTTGTCCAGCCAGTGTTTTTCCCAGGCTACTACCCTGGGACCCACTCTGAGGCTGTCTAATTTGTTTACTAATCTTTTGCGTGGGACTGTGTTAAATGCCTTGCTAAAGTCTAGGTAGGCCATGTCCACAGCCCCTCCCTGGTCTACTACTTTGGTCACCCAGTCAAAGAAAACAATTAGATTTGTCTGACATGACCTTCCTGCTGTGAATCCATGCTGCCTTGGGTCCTGTGCCCCACTGGCCTCTAGGTACTCTACAATTCTTTCCTTCAGAAGTGATTCCATCATTTTCCCTACCACTAAGGTCAAACTGACAGGTCTATAGTTTCCTGCCTCTGTCTTGCTCCCACTTTTGTGAAGGGAAATCACATCTGCCCTCCTCCAGTCCTCAGGTACCACACCATCCTCCCATACTTTATTAAAAAGGGAAGTCAGTGGTGGTACTAGTTCTTCCCTTAGTTAAACGGCAACTGTTTTTTTTTTTTTTGTGGTGAATGTGACTGGACTGGGTCTGGACTGGAGTCACCAAGAACCAGGCAGGCCATCATGCCTGTCCTCCTGGAATAAATTTATTTTATTTATTGTCCAGTCTCTTGCTCTGTCTCAGAGACAGACAGTAAAATAAACTAATTTTTATTATTGGGACCTTGCAAACCAGCCTGAATCTGAACTGAACTGGTGGGTCGTGCTGCTCACTCATCATTCATTGGCAGCATTGGATAGCTACTGGGCTGGCTGGCATGCCTGGACTCACTGAGGACTCAGGAGTCAGACAGGAAGAATGAACCTGGCAACAGGTCAGTTGGAGAGTCCAGGACTCCCAGAGGCAGCTACGCAAGTGCGAGAAACGAGCTGCTGCTCAGCTGGGGGAGCAGCAGTGGAGTCTGGATGGTGCCCAGGAGATACAGAGCATCACATAGCAAAGCAAAGATCCATTTAACAATGCACCGTGGCACCATATGCACCATCACCATCACTAACAAGCTCAGACAGTTAACATGGAGGAGTGGACTTGGACTTGGAGGGTCGGGAGTAGGGACCAGACACAGCTCATTCTGAAGACCATCTGTCCATCTGGCCCAGGAATGAGTGGGGCCAGTGACCTGACTGTCCTTGAGGATCCAACCGGGTAGGTGGCATTGGCAAAAATAATGTATTGCCAACTTGTCACCGCAATAAATGGTGGTGTGCACTGAGCATTGTGCACTGTGCTGTGTGTTGGGGAAGAAGGTTATCAGGGTCCTAGTTCAGGTTCAGCTATGATCCGGGGGGGGGGGGGTTTGTGATGACTGACTGGTTGACACTCAGCAAAGAAATCGGCAGGTCATGGTGAGGCACCAGGCACTCTTCTCAGCAGTGCCAGTGACTCACTAGCTGTACTATACTTACAACTTAGAATCTTTAATTATTACTACTGAAGTGCAGAAAAAAAGTCCAGAAAGTTAAACATTTTATTTAAGAGATCATTGGTTCGGGCACTTGCCGTTCCTGTCTATTTATTGTTTGTGTATGAAATTCATTCACAAACAAAAATAGGGGAATGGCATCTGGCAATCCCTATCTGCTCACTCAGACAGACTGATATCCTTTCTGATTTAATTCTACTGTGTGCATGCAGCCGGCGGCACTACAGATGGGCATATTAATGATGGGGTGGGGAAACTAAAAATAGGCAACCTTAATGGGGGGGTGGTCACACCAACTGGCCCCCCCAGATCCACCACTGCTGTCTATACTGTATTAGATTCTGGAGGTGGCCATTATTTTAAATGCATGAGCCCTTCCCCACTGGGATAGTTTAAGAACTCCCAGCTTTTAAAATTATTCTGTATTGACTCCAATAGAAAAGTTAGGTTATCTTTCCCTACATGTGAGAGGTTCCAGTGAAAGGAAATCCCCAAATAGGTAATGTCTTGACTTATGTGTTGCAAGCCCCATGGGTAATTGGGGGAGTGTTGTTATACTGGCATCTGATGCCAAAAATTGGGATTTGGAGACTTTGAACTTGTATCCTGAGAGCTGGCTACACTGAGAGACCAAGTTGGGTAGACTGGGAATGGATCTAGCCAGGTCAGAGAGTGATAGGAGGATGTCATCAACATATGCCATTGTCTTATGTTCGTCACCCATGTCCATTCCTTTTGTCTGGGTGCAGTCAGATGTCTTGAAGGACTGGCTCTAGGGCTAGAATGAACAGGATAGGTAATGGGGCAGGACTGCTGGGTGCTTCTATGGAGTTAGAAAGGGGTGGAAGATCAGACATTAGAGATCACCTCAGGGGATGCTTTAGTGTATAACACCTGTACCCAGGATCTGAAGACCAGAAAAATAGTAAATGCAGTGAGGGCAGTAAAGCGGTACCTACATTCCACTCTGTCAAATGCCTTTTCAATGTCCAGTGAAAGAAGAGCAACAGTGATCTACTGAAGCCAGTAGACCAAATACTTAGGACCATGAACAAATAGCTGTTGTGAAC
Organism: Neoceratodus forsteri; assembly: GCA_016271365.2. Classification (NCBI taxonomy): domain Eukaryota; kingdom Metazoa; phylum Chordata; order Ceratodontiformes; family Ceratodontidae; genus Neoceratodus; species Neoceratodus forsteri. The sequence goes on along the minus strand of CM028130.1, from coordinate 1,373,931,552 downwards.
AATTATACCAGGAGTATGGTAGTTCAAAATGGTGGTAAGCAACACAATTAGGTCTAATAGAGTTTAAACATTTTAGAAATATCATTAAAGAATTCTGTTGCAGAAACACTTGAATTGGTTTGTTCTTGAACATACTGTCAGTGTTCCTGATGGTACATCAAAAAGTTGAAACTAACCAAAACAGTATGTGTGGAGTAAAGGCTGTAATTTTATTAAGGGTCATGCTTAGCACAACAATGCAGGTGTATAGCACAGCAGTGGCACAATTTACATGTCACTGAAGTCTGTATAGGGTATTTGGAATCATTGAGACTTTTAACCTTTGCATCTTCCTGCTGTGATGGAGACGGAGGTAATTCTTGTCTGGCATGGCATCTGACTGACTGTCCTTGCTTGTTTCCCAAGATATATAGTGATATGGTTAGGAAAACAGATGAAAACATGAAAAATAATACATTTTCTGATGGCTAGTGTCTGATGATATGGTCTAGGAATATAGGCTTCCAGGAAGGCACCCAAGAAAGGCTGGCAGATAACCTTAACATGAAAATGCTGATTTAATGTATATATAAATCACAAAATGAGGTGAATGACCTGTAATTTAAATTTGAATTTAACTTTGAAACTTCAGGGAGGAGGGTCAGAGGCACATTCCCCAGCCAGTGCACCTAAGGAATTCCTGTGCTGTACTTGAGGAATGGGAAGCCCCCACAGGATCACTTGTGTTGCACCCAGGGAGGATGGGCATAGCCTCCAGAATGGAACTCCAAAGGTGGATGGTGGGAGATCACAAAGGAAGAGGAAGACACCCATAGTGGGGGACTCCACTGTTGGTGGGTAGAGCTAGGAGCAGCAGGGGATGGTGGGGAGGAGAGGGAGGTAAAGTGCCTACCAGAAGGCATGGCTCGGAGGGTTGAAAAGTGGATCCAGAGGATCACTAGGGTGGTAGCTAGGATGAGGAAATTCAATGTCATTGTCCATCTGGAAACTAATGAAATAGCTAGGAATAAGGCAGAGATAGTAAGAGTACAGAAGGAGTTCATAGAACTGGGAGGGGCCTAGGGCAGGTAGCAAACTTTGTGACTTTCTTGGAAATGCTGCCTACCCATGGTAAGGAGGAATCTAGGGATCTACACACCAAGAACATTAATGACTGGCTGAAGACATGGTGCAGAGAGCAATATTTTGGCTTCACTGGGGAGTGTGGGCCCACCTTGGGAGATGCAGACCTGTACAGGTACGATGGCTTGTATCTTTCCCACAAGGGCACTGGAGTCCTCAGTTAATGGTTTGAATACTTCCTTGGCAAGCATTGAAACTTACCAAGGGGGTGCAGAGAATAGGAGAAGGGGCAATCATACTGCCTACCCCACAGGCTAATATAGCCTGCAAGGAGGACATAAATATTACATTTAGTTTTTGATGACCAGGTAGGTGAACTAGCCACAGCAATGACTATTTTCAGGCACAATCTGGGATGGTAAATAACAGAAACATTCAGATAGCAGGTTACAATATATGAGTTGACAATATACAAACATAGGAATACAATACAGGCTGGAGATTACATAACAGGCATGGTAAAATATATAACAAAGTCAAAAAATGAAAATAAAAGTATAGAGAGTAAAATTGCACTATATGGTGCCAGAAAGGAGGGAAACAATTATTGGAAGCAGAAAGGAACACCAGTATGGGACACAAAGGGTAAGGAAGGGACAGTAAGGCAGCAAAAAAATGGTTAAAGTGAGTGGGGGTAAGAAACAGGAGGATGAAGACAGAATTAGAGGGAGGGCAGGCAGCAAACCAAGGAAGGCCATGGTTACAAATGCCCACAGCCTGGGAAATAAAATCCCAGTCCTGGAGGCCTTGATGATAGTGGCAGACGTGGACATGGTGGCAATAACAAAGACCTGGTTTACTACAAATTATGACTGGGACACAAATGTCCCAGGGTATGCCCTTTTCAGGAGAGATGGGGAGTTTTTATTTAGTTATTGAAATCTTGGATACATCTGTGAGCAGATGCTTGTTAAGAGGTTCCATGTCATGTATATAGACAACAATGGAAGGAATTCAGGACAATATACAGATAAAACTTCTAGTACAATAAACAGATGATGACAATATTACCATAAGGGTATATAAATCAGAGCCAAACCAAGAACTGTGGCAATGTGCAAAGTAAGCATGCATTAGAAGGAGAAGTAGGGGGAAAAGGGAGCAGGTGTGGAGTAGACAGGACAATGTGGACGGGGGGGTAGGCTAGGATTAAGGGGTCGGAGATAGTACTAAGTGTCATGGTTTGCCTATCCCAGGGATTGGGGCTGGAAAGTGCTGGGGTCAGTCAGCGGGTACGTGGGATGACTCAGTGGTGGCACCTGCAGGTACTCATATGAATAAGGCTTTGGCACAATTTAAGTTTGAAGGGTCCAAGCATAGAGAGGTGGGGGAGGTGGTGTGGCCCTGTACATAAGGTAGAGTATAAAACCAATAGAGGTGCAGGGTTAACAATGGGAGACAGAGGCACTCTGGGTCACATTTGAGCCAGACAATGGCACAGCAATTATAGCAGGGGTGATCTGCAGACCTCCAGCATGGGGAGGGGCATGGACAGGGATCTAGTGGATAAAATTCAGGAGGGAGAATGGAAGGAAAAAACAGGAGCAGTCGGGTCCTCCAGGTATAAGGAACTGTAACTTACAAATTTTTGCAAACTGCATGGTGCATGCTACTGACACTCTCACTTTGAGAGCTATGCAGGAGTAATTGACAAACTCTTATGTGCATGGTCATGAGGGTGAGCACCACGCACTTGTGTGGAGCTGATATTTAACAGTTCCATTGCCTGGATCAAGCAGGGAATCAGATCCTGGACATAGCCCAGAAAGATGACAAGCCCCCCTCTCCTATACTGGGAGAACTTTTTAAAGTGCCAGACTGTGGCTTCAGCAGCTGAGGGCTAAACCAGCTGATCCTGTTGCTCATACAAAGGGTAGCTAGGAGCAAGGATAGCATGGAAGAGGCTCCTCATATATGTTGAATGCCCATTGTCTTCCCAGGGGGATAGTAGCAATGCCCTAGGGGCAGACTAGATGAGCCAGTCCATAAGATTAAGTCCAGGGCTCAAGTTAAATGTTAAAGTTTAAATACAAAATGTTGGTTGTGGGATTTGGTAAGAATCCAGGCTTAAGGTTAAAGAAGTGCCAATTTTGTTAAGTATACAGCCTGATTCTACCTACACATTATATACATTACTGTTTGTTGGCACCTTTGGCTATACGGGATACCCCAGCGAAGCCTAGGTGGCATAAGATCCAGGGCCAGGGAGGGAGTTGAAATACCTGCCGAAACTGCAGATGGTATATGCATTATGGCCCAGTGCTGCCTTCTAGGAGGGAGGGTAGTTCACTGAAAGATATCCGAAAGGAGCATGTAGCAATTTTAGCTCATACAGTAAGTAATCCTTGGGAATCTCTGCCTCCCTTGACTGACACAATGAGAGTTTGCTTGCTATTGAGAGGGATATTGCATCAGCCTGTGGAGTGGAGTCAGGGTCATACCAACCAACCCCGGCGACCTACAGGGTCATGGGTTGTGGCAAGCTAGATAACCTGACAATTGCTGCAGGTCCCCAGGTGTGAATGTGTGTAAAAAATTTAAACAAGAAGAAAAGGTTGAATATGTTGTTGATGGTTATAAGTCTCATCTTTGATTATGCCCTAGCCCTTATACGACAAGCTGCCCCAGGTCCTCAGCTCTAGATATTAGGAGCAATGTTGTTTGGGATTTCATGAATCCCAATGTAAGAGAACTGGGGCTTTAGCACCAAGGCAAAAAAAATGGAGACTGGCAGAGGGGCAAACAAGACAAGAGTAGTGAACAAAGCAATATATTACAAAGGTGTGATCAGAGCAAACGAGACAGCAGTAGCGAGTAAAGGAGAAATGGGGAGGGTCAAGGGATGGGGGGGTGAAATACCTCTTTAGAATAAAACAGCAACTTATTCTGTAGGAGGGGTGAAGAGGAAAAGCTAACATGGCTAGCGCAGGAAGTATAAGTGTCACCTCATGGAATCTGAGGAGCATGAATTCTCCAATAAAAAGGAAAAAGGTGCAGGCTCATTTAAAAAAGTGAAAAACACAGATTGCCTTCCTCCAGGAGACCAAATTGATTAAAAGAGAGGTGAACAAGCTGAGGAGGGAATGGGTAGGGTGGGAGGTGCATAGTGTTTCTGGTACATCAAAGAGAGGGATTTTCATACTTGGCCACAATAACCTTAAATGGAAAGTGCTGGACTCTATATCAGACAAGAAAGGCGGCTGGGTGTTGGTGAAACTGGCAACTCCTATGGACCCTTTAGTGCTGGCCAATGTGTATGCTCCTAATCAGGACAGCACCAAATTGATGCATATTGTCTCACAGCCTACTGCCACCGATTATTTAAATGCACTCACCACCCTCTTCTCTCTCTCTCCTTAGCCGTTGCCATTTTGCCCTGAGAGGGCTAGCTGGGGACCAGGTGGCTATTGTCGATGGGTCCTGGCTCTCACCGCGGCCCAACGTCGCCTCCTCTAGCCGCCTCCTGACCCAAGATTACCGACGTTGCCATTTTGCCCTGAGAGGGCTAGCTGGGGACTAGGTGGCTATTGTCGTATGGGTCCTGGCTCTCACCGCAGCCCAACGTCGCCTCCTCTAGCCGCCTCCCAACCCAAGATTACTGGTAAGGACACTCCTAGGCTGGGGAAGCTGAGATTCTCAGCGATTGGCCGGCTGAGCTCTGTGCTGCGCACTGATTTGGCCGCCGGCTCCAGACATCGTCTCTGATTGGTCTGGCTGACTCTGGTGCTTAGCTGGGCTAGAAGCCCATTGACTTGCAGTGCTAAGTGCTGAAATTTTACGCTTTTGGACATTTCTTAGGCTATTCACTACTGTTTTTTTCCACCTCTGACCCACTATCAGTTTCTGCCAAATGTTTTTTTTTAAATTTGTAAAATCGCTCTACTGTGAATGTGGTTAAGCTTGTTAAAATTGTGTAACACTGCCTGCTTTTTCCCATATACTAAACGGGATTAATAAGACTCCTGCTAAGCTGCTAGCTTGTCATTTATGAACTGTTTTAAATGCTCTCTCCCTTTCTTTTTTACTTTTTTTGATCTCATCCTCATGCCTGTTGATTGTTAATTTAAAGTATTACAGCTTAATTCTTGGTTGTATAAAGGGCTTGTGGCTGCACTGTCTCTCTACCTATTTCCTTTATCACTCTCCCTCCTCCCCCCTCCCCCAAGCCTCCAGAGGGTGTCAGCGTGTAAATCCTCTCTTCTTATGGGGCGCTATCAAACTGCTACCTCTGCCACTCCCTTTTAAACTCTCGCTGTTCTCCCCGCTATTTCTGCAGCCTTAGGCATCTGTCCCCTGCTTCAAACAGCGTCTCCTCAAACTCTTAGTTAAAAAAAAAAAAAGTTCAATACTTTTATCAGCTCCTCTTCCTCCTGCTACCACCCCCTCTTCCCTGTCCCTCCTGCCTGGCGCCAGCAATCCACTATACCGAATCATTTCTGGCTATCACCCCCATCTTACAGTCTCCTCTCACGCCACCTCTCCAATTTCTGGTTTCCTCCCCTTACCTCATAACCTACGACTTAATCTCCTTCCTCCCTTTCTCCTCCTGTTATACTGTGTCACAGCCTACTGCCACCGATTATTTAAACGCACTCACCGCCCTCTTCTCTCTCTCTCCTTAGCCATTGCCATTTTGCCCCGAGAGGGCTAGCTGGGGACTAGGTGGCTATTGTCAATGGGTCCTGGCTCTCACCGCGGCCCAACGTCACCTCCTCTAGCTGCCTCCCGACCCAAGATTACCAGTAAGGACACTCCTAGGCTGGGGAAGCTGAGATTCGCAGTGATTGGCCGACTGAGCTCTGTGCTGCGCATTGATTTGGCCGCCGGCTCCAGACATCGTCTCTGATTGGTCTGGCTAACTTTGGTGCTTAGCTGGGCTAGGAGCCCATTGACTTGCAGTGCTAAGTGCCGAAATTTTACGTCCGCCCACCCCAACCTTTATTAAATAGTCTGCTTGACACCGCCCCTTGCTGTAAATACCCGCCCACTGTCCCACATCCTATCCTGAACCACTAGCTAAACCACTCCTTCTCCCTAGTTCTCTCTGCTGCTGCTACCCCTCAGAGGATTTTGCTAGCTACACCCCACTGTATCTTTCCTCTTTTTTTTTAGCTCTCTAGACCTCCTTTTCCTTCCTTCTTCCTCTCTCCTCCTACTCTCCCCTTCTAGCTACTATGCCTCCCTGTAAACATTTTCTTCTCTCTCTTCTAGCCCTCTCCTTGCTTCCAACCTTAACCCACCTACCCACCTCTTCCTATCCCTCACTACCCTCTACTCTGGTCCTCCTGGCTAATTACCCAACATCAGGCACGATTGCAATCTCCCCCCTTAAGCAAAAATGGTGCCATCCAGCTATGGACTGTTTAAATATGAACAAGTATGAAGACTACATGGGGGCAACCTGGCACCTATTCCTGGTCGATACGTTACACTGGGATCCTAGGCGCCTGTACTGGTCCAAAACACAAAAGAACCCGAGGATGATCGCCACCTACTATGAGATACGACAATGGACTCTCAAACTCCTACTCCTCCTCCTCTTAATATCTGGAAGTGTTCACCCTAATCCTGGCCCAATTTCCTACAGTTCAACAAAGCCTGCCAAAACGGAGGGGGTACTCAGTTTTGTCACCTTAAATATTTGTAGTCTCCTACCAAAACTAGCCTCCCTACAAACCTTTGTCAGTCAGCATAACCCTGATATTCTAGCCATTGTTGAAACTTGGCTGACACCTAGCACCCCTGACCATGCTATATCTCTTCAAGGCTACAAGATTCTCAGGCTGGATAGGACGTCAAAAAGGGGTGGCGGCTGTGCCATCTACATAAAGGAATATCTCAACTGCCTCTCCATTACATACACCACCACTAACTCTGTTTTACAACTCCTCCCTATCAAACTTCTCCTTGGTGCCCATAACAAAGTCCTCACGGTTGCTGCTATCTACATCCCACCTAAAGATCCTGGGCCCGGCCTACAGTCTGTACTAGATTTCGTCAGATCTCAACCTCCTGTTGCCGAGCTCCTCCTCCTTGGTGACTTCAATATCAACTGGCTTGCATCAGACATAGGGTCGACTAAGGATGCAATCCTAGCAGCAAACTTAACTCAGCTGGGCAATTCACCCACTAGGAAAAACTATAAATCTGGTAATAGTACATTAATAGATTGGATCCTCACTAACCACCCAGCCCGGATAAATAATATTGCTGTTCTCCCAGATTCTCTTAGCGACCACTGTCCTATAATATGTACCTGGTCAAACAAGTTTAGAAAACCACCCCCTAGAACCATCACTAGCAGACTACTACCATTTGGAAACCTTACTCCACTCAAGGAAAATCTTAGACAGAAAGACTGGTCTCCCATTTTCAATGCGCAAGACGTCGATGAAGCTCTTAACCACTTTATCTACACCTTCAGTGCTGCCTGTGACTCATACGCACCTGTAAAAAAAGCGCAAAGTGAAAGCACTCTCAACTCCATGGCTCAGTGCTAAGCTAATGGCACTACACAAAGGAAGGGACCACCTCTGGGCTATTGCAAGAGACTCTGGCTCTCCGGCTGACATCCTAAAATATAAACAGGCCCAAAACTGCTGTACTAAAGAGTCTCATTGAGTGAAGAGCAACTACTTCAAAACTGCTCTTTCCAACACTTGGGGTGAAGGGAAATCTTTCTGGGAAAATCTAAGAAATATCATGGGTAAGCAGTCCAAATCCTCTCCTACTACAATGAATGTGGCAGGCACTACCACCCTTGACCCCTTGGTCATAGCAAACACAACAAATGAGACCTTCCACGACCTCAGTGGAGTCCTTGCATCTGACTTCTTCGCTTCTGCAGACCCCCATCTCTATATCCCCTCTGCCTCTCCAAACACTCCACCCTTCCATCTTAAAATAGTTAAAGCACATGAAGTTTATATAAACGTGAAGAAGGCTATATCAATTCAGGGGCAAGCAGTGACTCTCTTGACCTTGAAATACCTATCCCTTACCCTGGATGTAGTTCTACCCCCATCAGAATATTCAATCTCTCCCTCTGTTCTAGTAAATTCCCTAGTATTGGAAGGCTGCTATAATCACCCCAGTGCACAAAGTGGGGATAAGTCTCTGTCTGGTAACTATAAACCAATTTCAATACTCCCTCCCTTATCAAAGGCCCTTGAACGTATGGTTGCTGACCAGCTTACAGACTACCTGGAGAAATATAACATTCTTTGTGACCAGCAACATGGTTTCAGACAAAGGCATAGCACCACCACTGCCCTGATCAAATTCTCAGGAGTAATCCACAAGGCCTTGGACAAAGGACTCCTCACCGGAGCTGTGTTTATTGATCTAATGAAGGCATTTGACACTGTCCACCATGGCCTACTGATCAGTCAACTACAGACGCTTGGGCTCTCCTTGGGCTCTGGTGCCTGGATAAAAAGCTACCTTGCCCAATGCACCCAGGTTGTAAAAATATCTGGAATCCTCTCAGACCCTAAGCCTATCCTCTCAGGAGTTCCGCAGGGATCCATCCTAGGCCCGCTACTTTTCAGCCTCTTTCTAAACTCCCTCCCTAAATCCTGCCCGGAACAAATCATCCTCTATGCTGATGATGCTGTGATTCTATCCTCACACAAAGACTCTAACCTCTTACGCCACAGCCTCCAACACGCGTTTGCCAGTGTTGAGGAGTGGTTCGTTGGACACAAGCTAGTCCCAAACCACAAAAAAACAAAATCTATGCTCTTCGCTAGTCCGCAGAACAAGAATAGACAAGCTCCACTTACTATCAACACTTCCCTTGGGATCACCCTTGAACAAGTGACTATCTTTAAATATCTTGGAATCACATTTGATCAAGGACTTGTCTTTGCATCACATATTGATGGTATTTCCAAAACTATTAATCAGCGGCTCGGGATACTCTACCGCAACAGACAACTTTTCACCCATCCAGTGCTGAAGCTAGCTATTCAATCCTCGATCATCTCAGTCATCGACTCACGGCGAATTATTATGGGTCCGCCTCCAAGCAAGATCCTCCTGAAATGGGTCACAACCTCCCTAAACAAGGCATGTCTGCTGCTTACAGGTGCTCATCGACTTACTCATACCTGTGAACTCTATGCTGATACTGGGTGGTTACAACTATCAAACCGTTAAAGTTCTTCACCTGCCTAATAGCCAAGAAATCCATCATGGGCCTCACCCCACCCGGCGTTTTCAAGGCCTGCTGTGCCAGAACTCAAGTGTATGATCCACCAGAAGATCAAGCCCAGCTTCTGGGTCCCCCACTTTCAGCCGGACCACATGGTCAACGATCATTTGCCTATCGTGCCCCAACTGGCTAAATACTTAGCACCTCTATTACCTCCTCTAACTCATTAGGTGCTTTTCAATTCAGACTATTCTCTCACCTAGCCACTTCAAACTCCTGTGACTGCCTTGTTTAATCTCCTATTCTATTCTCACTCCTCCTCTCTTGCCCTCTTACTTGACAATGGCCTGCTAATGGATCCTCGTCTCCTACAATTGGTCTGCTCCTTCCTCCTCCCCCCCTTTTTCCTCTTTTCTTACTTACACTGCCTACTTCCCTCCCTACCTATCTTCCCTCCTCACTTGTTTTCTATACTGTGAAAGTGCTTAAGTGATTTATCTGCTGTACATTAATGTCATTAGATTTTAGCTATCTGTGCAACCCTGTACCTCTATTTGTCTGTAACTGATTTTGACACAGAACCTTTGTAAAAGAGCCTTGGCTCAAAGGTATTAATTCCTAGATTTACAATAAACAATAAACAATAAACAAGCACTGATGGATATGGCCTACGATGACCCAGAAATTATTCTAGGGGATGACTTTAATCTCACCCTTGAATATATTCTGGACAGGTCTAATTTGAAACCTGAACCACATATGCACTCCTTGGTAGCCCTTCAGAACCTTATGTCCCTGCACCAGTTAACTGATGTGTGGAGAACTGCACAGCCAGTAGGCAGGGATTACACGTACTTCTCAGAGGCAAAAGCCATGGCTAGTAGGCTGGACTTCTGGCTCACACCCCCAAGAATTACAACAGCATTCCTGAAATGACCATCACCCCAAATTATATTTCCAACCATGCTCCAATCACCTTAAAATAACAGGTGTAGCAAAGCCAGCCAAAATCAGCACAATGGCAGCTAGACCCCCCTCCTGCTTCAAGATAAGCAGTTTCAGGAGTGTTTCAAAATTGAATCATAATATTATTTTGTAAATGACCCACCCTACTCAGCAATGCCAGCAGGGATATACAAGAGGTTCAAAGCCACTATGAGGGGCAAAATTATACGTTTTGCCATTCATCCTAAAAAGTAGAGGGAGAAGAAGGTAAGGAGCCTGGAAAAGTCCTTGGCTGAGAAGGAAAAGGTTTACAAAGATGATCCTAAACAGCTGCAAAACTCAGTCCTTTTATTTGACCTCACCTCTCTAAGAATTAAGCTAGGTGCACTGGCTACCAGGAGAGTGGAACTCCATCTACACCGAAACAAATTTAAATAACGGGCAGATGGGGAGAAGACTAGTAAATTACTGGCATATAGGCTGTTGAAGCAGCAAGTTGAGAGGCATATCGCACAGCTAAAGGATAAATTTGGCAGAACATTTACAACCCCCATATATATTAACAGGATTATGACAATGTTTTAGTGAACTATATGCTTCCTATGCTGAGTGGGACAAACAGAAGTTTAAGGAATTAATGGGGAATATTCATCTGCCCAAGCTAATGCAGGAAGAAGAGGAAGCACTAGACGCCCCCTCACAATACCAGAAATCAAGACAGCCATTCTAGCCATGGCCCCTTACAAATCCCCTGGGAGTGATGGCTACTTGGCAGATTTCTACAAGCTAATTGTAGAATCTGTATCCCTTCCTCTACTAAGCATGCTGGAGGACATGCATAAGCAGCAATCCCTGCTGCCTACTTTAAGGGAAGCAGTCATAACAGTGCTTTCTAAAGAGGACAATGACTTTACAAACCCAGCAGGCTACCACCCAGTTTTCTTGATTAATGAAGATGCAAAAATTTTGGCTAACGTGCTGGTGTCCAGATTGGAAAATCTCCCAGGGCTGATACACCCAGCCAAGTAGGGTTCATTAAACGCAGGGCAAGCATAGACCACATGAAATCCCTGATTTTCCTGGTTCAGGCTGCAGGCAAATTCCCTACTCCAGTGGCTGCCATAACAGTGAATTTCAAAATATCATTCAATTCAGTAGAGTGGGAGTACTTGCATGCAATCTTGGAGCAGGGAAATTTTGGGAATGGGTTCAGAGGGTAGCTCCGTACGTGATATCAGGCTCCAATGGCTAGACTTCTGACAAATAATGACTTATCTGAGCCATTCCAGCTTTTCAGAGGGACAAGACAGTGCTGCCCATTATCACCCCTCCTCTTAGTGTTAGCCATAGAGCCCTTGGCGGCAGCCCTCGGGGCCGATCCACTCAGTAAGGGAATCAAAATGGGTCAGTCGGTGTACAATACTAAACTGTATGTGGATGACTGCTGGATATTGACTGAAAACATAGAAGAAAGCCTCCAGGCAATATCAGGACTTGTTGACTCCTTTGCTGCACTTTCAGGCCTGCACAGGAATGGCAGCAAGACTGAAATTCTACCTCTAAACAGTATCCCCCCACCCAGGTGATGGCCTTGGGAATAGCATGGGCTAAAACAAGTATTAAATACCTCAGCATATGTATACCGAACAGCCTCCATAATCTGATCCCAGAAAATTTCAACCCCCCTCATTAAAGCATCGCAACAAGAAACAGACAGATTAACCCACCTGAACCTGACCCTAACGGGCAAGATAGAGGCCATCAAGATGATGGCGGCTCCTTGAATTTATTATATACTGTCTCACCTTCTAGTAGAAATTCCAAGGATATGGTTTGACAAGATTAATAGAATTATTAAGAAATTCCTTTGGGGGTTAAATTGGACCAGATTTACCTGGGCAAAGATAGGAGCCCACACAGATAGGGGTGGTTGGAACTTTCCAGATTTTATTACTTTAAACTCTCGAGCTCTATGGCAGGGACAATTCCGAATGTTCAGGGAACAGGTCAGTGACTGGCCTGGGTCAAGATAGAATCCTCAGCCTTAGCAAGGACACACCCAGCAGGTTACTTGACCTCTCATCTTCCTAAACAATTTATTTATTGAAATGTTTCTCTTCTCATCATGGCTCACTGTTAAAGCTGCTCATATCGCCATTCAGAAAGTAGGTAGGCTAGCCAATATGTATACGCATCCTGGAATCTATACACCCATCGGGCTAAACCCCTTCTTGCAGAACAGACACAGAAGCATAGAATGGGAAACCTATTGGGAAAACGATATCAAGAAAATAGGAGACCTGGGAGACCCGAATACGAAAGTCATGATTTCCTTCCAGGATGTACAGCAGAGGTTTGGTGTCCCTAAGGCAGATTTTTGGAAATACCTCTAGCTGAGAAGTGTGTTTATAGGCTGACAAAAACAAAATGCATGTGTCAGGTCTATAATAAAGGGAGTACCCATACCCCCACCACCTCCCAATATCCTCCTGGGTCTCCAGCCCTAAAGGCCTGGCCACAAAAATACAAGGGTTACTAAAGCAAAACTGTGCTAACCCAACTCAGCAGGCCAAATCCAGATGACAGTGGACACTGAACAGACCCAAAAGCAAGGAAGAGTGGGTTGAATGCTAGCGACTAGCACATAGAGCCTGTAAAGATCAAAAGAGTCTCCTCATTCAGAAAAAGATAGTTCATTTTTTGTATCAGGCCCCAGCTCTCCTTAAAAAGATGGGATTAATGCCCACAGACCACTACTGGAGATGCAACTCAAAAGGGGCAAATTTGCTCCATTATTCAAGATTTTGGGCCCAAGTGGTGAAAATAAATAGAGCTATACTTGGGAGCTACCATACCTCTTAATGTGGCACTACTCCTACTGGGCCTTCCCTCACCCAGGGTAAAAACAACAAAACGGAAAAGGCACTGGCTTATGCAGGCCTCGGTAGAAGCCAAAATGGCTACTACTTATGAGGTGGAGAACCCCCAAGCCCCCATTGATTGAGAAATGGAACAAAGCATTGGAATGTCTGGTAATCAACTCCAGGTTACTGTATTTCTTGCAACAAAATGTACAAGGATACACATTATGTAGAAACTAGGGGTCAAGGCACTGTGTCTGACTGGAAGAAGAACTTATTAAAACCCCCTTCAAGCATTCCTATCCCTTCAACTGATTCCAAGACTTTGCTCTCCCCAAACATGCAGTCTCTGAGACTGCTCCCTGATAGAAGTATGAATTATATAAAGTATAATGTCTCTACCCATGACTTACTGCTCTAACTGTATGTAATCATACCCTGTTATGTTACTCTGGACACACCTAAAGATGTTGTAGCTGCTTGTCTTTACTTTGTACTTGTACTGGACATCCTGTTGTACCCTTTTGTACTGAATAAAAAGATTAACTATAAAACAATATTATTGAAAACTGTATATGTTCCAGAAGTGATGAGGAAGATCTTATCCATGTAATAAGGCATTGTACCTCGTACGCCAAAGCACGTATATATTGTTTGGGACCCATTCTGAATGCTAGATATAATATTGAGCTCTCAACTTTGACTGCCATTTACATAGAACATAGAATTTGATGGCAGATAAGGACCACTTGGCCCACCTAGTCTGCCCATTTCTCTACCTGATGGATAAGCTGCAGATTGTAGTTAATCAACAGCTTACTTCCTCCTACCCCCCCACTAGAATTGCCTTATGCCTGTTCCATGCATTCTTGAATTCTCCCACTGTTCCTGATTCTACAATCTCCTCAGGAAGGCTGTTACATGCATCCAGAACCCTCTCTGTGAAAAAATACTGCCTAACTTTACCTCTGTCTGCAAATTGTGCTCCCTTGTTCTTGCACATCTCTTCTTCTGAAAGATACTATCCTCTTGTACTTTGTTAATTTCCTTGAGATAGTTAAACGTTTATATCATGTCTCCCCTCTCCCTCCTTTCCTCAAGGGCATACATATTAAGCTGCTATAGTCTCTCCTCATATGTCTTCTGATGCAAACCCTGCACCATTTTGGTTGGCCTCCTCTGAACAGCCTCCACTCTGTCTATGTCTTTGCAGAGATGGGGTCTCCAGAATTGCATGCAGTACTCCAGATGGGGTCTCACTAACTGTCTGTACAGAGGGATAACAATTTCCTGTTTTCTACTGTTGATGCCTCTCCCTATACATCCCAGTATCCTCCCAGCCCTCCTTACTGCCTTCTCACTTTGCTTGCCCACCTTTAGGTCATCTGATATAATTACTCCTAGGTCTCTTTCATTTTTTGTTAATGTTATTAACTCACCCCCCCATTGTGTACTTTTCCCCTGGGTTTTTGTTTCCCAGATGCGTTACCGTGCACTTCTTTGCATTGAATCTAAGCTGCCACATATTTGACCATTCCTCCAACCTTGCCAAGTCCCTTTTCATTCTTTCCACCCCACCTTGTGTATCAACCCTGTTGCAGATCTTTGCATCATCTGCAAAGAGACATACCTTTCCTTCCAGGTGCTCTCCAATGTCACTTACCAAACCCTGCGGTACACCGCTAGTTACCCTCCTTTCTCCACTCCATTTACTATTACCATTTGTGTCCTGTTGTCCAGCTAGTTTTTTATCCAGGCTACCACCTTGGGACCCACTCCAAGGCTAGCTAACTTGTATGTTAATCTTTTGTGTGAGACTGTGTCAAATGCCTTGCTAAAATCTAGGTAGGCCATATCCACAGCCCCTTCCTGGTCTACTACTTTGGTCACCCAGTCAAAGAAATCTATTAGGTTTGTCTGACATGACCTTACTACTGTGAAACCATGTTGCCTTGGGTCCTGTACCCAACTGGCCTCTAGGTGCTCTATAATTCTTTCCTTCAGAAGTGATTCCATCATTTTCCCTACCACTGAAATCAAACTAACTGGTCTGCAGTTTCCTGCCTTTGCCCTGCTCCCACATTTGTGAAGTTGAATCACATTTGCCCTCCTCAAGTCCTCAGGTACCACCCAATCCTCCCATGATTTGTTAAAGAGAGTAGTCAGTGGTGTTACTAGTTCTACCCTTAGTTCTTTTAGAATTCTTGGGTGAATTCCATCAGGTCCCATTGCTTTGTCCACCCTCAGGTTCAAGAGTTGTTTGGTATAGGTACTTCTCCCTCCTCTTCCATTGTGAATACTGAGCAGAAATATTCATTCAGTATCAATGCTTTGTCACTGTCACCCTTTGCCCACATTCCCTTCCCTTTATTAAGTCTCTGTATCCCTTCCTTGGTCTTTCTTCACTCCCTAATGTATCTATAAAAGGTTTTATCCTCCTTCTTAACAGAGTTAGCTATCTTTTCCTCAGTTTATGCCTTTGCTATTCTGACTGCCTTCCCTGCCTCCTTCTGCATTAACTGATAAAGTTATCTGCCTTGCTTCTTCTGTGTTTCCTTATATTTCCTGAAGGCTATCCTTTTCTCCTTAACCATCCCTGCTACCTCTTTTGAGAACCATAGTGTTGTTTTCCTTTGTTTTGTTTTGTTGATTTGCTTCACACAAAGGATTGTTGCGTCTGTGATGGCTGTTTTGATTATTCCCCATTGTTCCTCCACCCCTCCCTATTGCCCATTTGCTAGTGCTTTTCTGAGGCACTCTCCATTTCCCAAAGTCAGTCTTCTTAAGTCCAATACTCTCATTTTGTATGGCTTGACTCTATGGCTGTGTTTATTGGAACCACATTGTTTGGTGGTCACTTGTTCCCAGATGGAATACCACTTCTAAATCTGAGATCCTTTCTCCTTCCCCATTTGAGAGTACCAGGTCTAAGATTGCTCCTCCTGAGTGGGTTCCAACACTAGCTGTCTGAGGCATGCCCCTGTGAGGCATCAAGAATGATCCTGCTCTTGGATGTGCCTGCAGCAAAGGTGCTCAGTTAACATCTGGCATATTCAGGTCCCCATCAACAATATCTCCCTTTTCTGCCATTCTAAGGAAGCCTTCTATCATTTCATTGTCCATTCCCTCCCCCTGAGATGGGGGTCTGTATGCAACCCCCATGTGGATTGTGGTGCCATTTCCTGTCTCCAGGGTGATCCAGAGTGACTCATCAACTTCCTGTTTACTCTTTAGTTCTGTTGCTTTAATCCCTTCCCTTGTATAGAGAGTTACTCCTCCTCCTCTTTTACCCACCCTGTCCCTCCTGTAGACTGTGTATCCTGGTATGCTGATATCCCAGTCATGGTTCTCTGTGTGCCATGTTTCAGTGACTGCCACAATATCCAGGCATCCCTCTTCCATCAAAGCCACTAGTTCAGGGAGCTTGTTGCACAGACTGTGGGCATTGGTACTCATCGTCTTCCATTTTTTTTATGGCCTTACCCATTTTAGCCCCATCCCTGTCCTTATTGCCTTTTTCTGCATTTATCCCTGTCCTGCTCCCTACTGACATCTCTACCTTGGTGTTTACCTTTCTAGCGTCTATGTTTTGTGGGGAGGCTGGGATTTCCCTGCTCCTTTTCAGTGCCTCCCCCCTTGACTCATTTAAATGCTTACCAATGAAGCAATTAAACCTGTCACCTAGGATCCTGGCTCCCCCCCTGACAGATGCAGACCATTGCACCAGTATAAGCCTGCATCCCTCCAGATGGCTCCTGAGTCCCCAATGAAGGCAAAACCCTGAGCTCCACACCAGTTTTTGAACCATTCATTGAATCCCATGTTGCAGAATACCCTAGCATCATCCTTGCCATAGACAGGCAGCACCTCTGAGAAGGTTACCATACATGCTACTTGTCTAAGGCCCCTTCCCAACTCCACAAACTCCTCTTGCACCACTCTGATCCCATTCACATCCAGGTCATTTGTCCCTAGGTGGACAATGACATCCAGCTCCCTCCCTTGTGCAGCTGCTCTTGTGATCCTGAGGATTCGATTCCTGTCCCTCAGAGCCATGGTGCAAGGCAGACACCTTACCTCCCTATCCCCTTCCTCCCCCACTTCTAACCCCCTAATGACTGAGTCCCCCACCAGGAGTTGTTTCCTTCCCCTGTGGGGTCTCGTGTCACCCTCATGCGGGTCTCCTTTGTGGAGGTTCCAAACATCGTCCTTGGTCTCCACTGCAGGGGCCTCCATAGAGGAACCACTCTTTGCCAGAACAGCATATGCATTGTGGAGAGGTACAATTGGAAGGATGCACCTCTCTTCCACCACCTTCTCCCTCCCTGAGCCCACCTTGGTCCAATCACTCCTCTTTCTTGGCAACCTCTGAGGTGACGGTGGTGGCCCTAGTAGTCCCTGGGTGGAGGAAGAGGTTTCAGAAATCCTAGTCAGGTCACCCAGGAGACAGGCCTTCTCCCTCAGACCAAAGAGGTGCCTGCAAACAGGGCAGCATTGAAGCCTCCAGAATGCCTCCTGGAACACTGCTGCCCCACAGCCATTGCACTGCACCACTCCCATCTTGACTTATTTTGTATGCTGTTGCTTTGTATGCTTACTGTCTCCTCCCTCTATGTATTTTTACACTTACTTTCCTACTGCCTATGTGCACTTACAACTCTCGCCCTTTCTGTTCTGGGACCAGAACTTCCTGTAGTCTTCAGTAGTCTCCTTCTTCCATGCTTAAATTCAGACCTCCAGCAGCCGGGGGGGGGAGGAAGTATTTTTTTAGGTTCCTTCAAGGTTGATGAAACTAATGTGCCTCAGTGATCCTTCTCTTCCTACTGCCAAACAGGAAGCTTCTGTTGTCAGTCAAATCCAGTGGCTATAAAACTAGAACTGGCTTTGGGTGGGAGGGTGGAGGGGTATGAAGGAGGGCAATTAGTAAAAACTCTATAGTTCTAGACTGCTGTTTCTTGCTCTGAAACCAAAGTTATCCTCTGTCAAAAACAGCAGGAAGCTGTAATTGGAGATACCTGCTTTTGTACTCCTAGGCTGCTAAGCCACCCCCCCAATTAGATTCACCCTCTGCTCAGACTCAGTAAATTAAGCTGATACAGCTCCCTTCCTCAGTGAAACACACAATGACTTTTTTCTTTGTTTTCCCTACATTAATGTACATTAAAGACATATGGACTGTAGAGAGAGTGGCTTAATATTTTCTTAGCAATAAATAAAGTAAAAAGGAAAATAAACAAGACGACATTAGAATGATGAAGCTTAGCTTTAGTAAAATTGGTGGCTTCATTATGTTTTATAAATGTAAAGTATAAATGCTGCTTTTGGAAAAGACCCTGGTGGACAAAAGAAAAGCCTTTAATAAGAGCAATACAAGATATAAGAAACATTGTAATACATTATATGCCCACTACAAGTTAATTGCATTTTTAATACTTATTGTGGAATGTTATACAGTAAATATATGTATACTTGTATGCTATTTTTATGTTTGTTATGAACGTATGTTGTCACTGTAAGTCCTTGTTTATGACTTTTTAGTCAAACAATAAAATTGAAATTCAATAGACTTACATTCTAATTGACTTACATTCTAACAATAAAATTGAAATTCAATAGACTTACATTCTAATTGACTTACATTCTAACATATACACACTAAATGCATCACTACAAGCCACACACATCCACTGATAGCCCACCTTATATACAACAACACCCCCCACCCCATGACACTACAGATATACTGACACGACCTTATAGGCTTCCTGTTGGAACACCATCACTTTATCAAAGTGCACCAGAAATAACTGTAAGAAACATAGCACAAAATTAAACAACAGATACCTCAGACCTGCACACAAACAGACCCACAGTTCCATACAGATCAATATATCACCACGCATTAAACAAAATATTGCACTCCAGACTTAACCAACAAGCACTTTCTATGCTCCATCAGCAACAGACTACAACAAAACTGAACCCCATGTTTTACAATGGCAAATAAGAATGCTGGTCTCTGATTGGTCAGTCTGGGACTGGAGCAGTGATGTTTTCCTGTTATAACATCATAACTCTAGGCCCAGCACACTGATGACAGCATGTAATTTAAAACAAAACATCACTCTACTGCCTAAGAGTGGCTTTCCTGGTCCCTGCTTTGCCGCTCTGCTCACACAATTGGAAACCCACCCCCAACCCACTGACCATAACCCCGGAACAAAAACCAGACCAAATAACACCCACAACCCTCACAGAATAAAATACAATCCTCAAATGTTCCTCTGTTTCTTTTAAAAAGTGGATGCAAGACCCATACACAGACTGAGCGTGCCTGGCCAAGTGAGTGAGTGAGCAAGCAACAGCATTTTCAAACAGTCACCATGCGGCTATTTCTCGTTCGAGCCTGAAAGATACTTTCCTTTTGTTCTTATTAAAACAAAAATCTCATCACATAAAATTACTAAAAAAACACTTTCTGAAACATCTCCCTACCTCCCATACAAGCATTCTCACAGCAGCATGTGGCCAGACGAAAATGAATTGGGGGTTGGGGAGAGCGCAGCCTTCTCAAAACAGTAGCGCCATGCATACGGAGTTAAGGAAACTCAAATAAAGACAAAAAAAATCCTGTAAACCAGAACATAAACCCCAAGGGATTAATGCTGATCCAGGAGGCTGACTTATAAACACTGGTATAAGTAGTAAAGACTGCTGTCAGGCGCACAAAGCCACACCAAAACAGGGTAGCTCCACCTACTGGCTAAACAAAAATCTGCACTGTTTTTGTTTTATAATGTAATCCTACTAATTGCAAAAAAATTGCAAAAAATCTACTTTTAATACATTTTTCTTTTTTTTTTTGTCTGTTTTACAATTGAGCCAATGTATAATAGGAATAATGCACTCTAGGGTGTGTTGTGCTGGGATAAAATCACTTCTGAGGTGATTAGTCACACTTTGCCTGAGGCCTCGTGCCTAATCAACCCAGATGTGATGTTATCCCAACATGACACAATACCTGTCATGCATTATTTCTTTATTAATTTCTCCAACAACATAGAAAATAGTAACCCTTTTACCACATGCAGCCAACTTACATTTTTCTCCTGTTTTCTTGTAATTTTTCCTTCCTTCCTTCCTTCCCCCTTACAGAAATGTGGCAACACTGGAGAACACCAGAAATCCTCCATCGTGTAGAGGCAGTATGCAAGCTTGCAGACTCACATGTTGTCATGACCGGAAGCAATCAACCACTAACAGAGTTATGGGAATCAGTGAGCAACCACATGGAAACAACTCATGGCATCACAATTAATGGAACAATGTGCAAAAGGAAAGGAAGTTTGTCTGTCAGACTTTTTATAATCTACAATCCTCAGAAACCATACCTGATCACCACAAAAAATGGTATGCCTTGGTGGAGGAGATGTGGAAAAAGGCTGGCAACCCTAAGCTAGGAGGTCATATCTATGGAAGTAAGTAAACTGCTTTTAAATAAAGACATAATGCTACATAAACCAACAAACACTATATGCTTTATACTAATCTCTTGCAGAATGCATGAAGGGTATAGCACTCCCAACACAAGATAAAACATTAGAAGAGAGTGAGATCTCTGATTCAGGGGAAGAAGAGGAAGAAGAAGAACAACAACAACAACAGCAACAAAAACATCACCCCTCACGGTAAGCACTTTAAAACTAATCACCCATAACAACATGTACAAACCATGCATTCCTAAAGAGAACTTCCCCCAAAAAATGTCTTATACCCACATATCTACCACAAGAACAAGAAGAAAGAGAGAGAGATGCAAAACCCACCATCACAACCAACATCACTGCCTCCAGGACCAAGCATTCCAGGCAAAGAGCCCATTGACAATGAGGAATCCATGTCACTCACAGGATCTCTAGAACACCTCACAGGTACTGGTAGTGAATCACCCAAACTTAACCATTCAGTTAATCCAGTCAATAGTAAATAATCAAAATATTAATTTCTTCCTCCCAATAGCTCATATCTCTCAGGACACCATGACATCACAGACAGACTACACTCTGATGATAATCCAGGCATCAGTAAAACAGCGTAATCTAAACCTGCAGACACCCCTGGCATTGAAGACACATTAGATTCTGAAGACATCCCAGACTTCACACAGAAAACAAAACCTGAAGCTACAGGGAAAACACCAACCAGTAACAACTTAGAATATGATTAAAGAGTTTGCATTTTCACTTACCACAAATACATGCAAAGCACACAAAAAAAATGTTCATTTCTTGCATCATACGTATTGCTTTCCCTTAACAGGTACAAGATCTCTGGAAACCCAAACAGACAACAAACCACTGGACCTGTAACCAAAGGAGACACAGCAACCACAGCCACATGAATCAACATCAATTGATCCATATTGTTAGCATTACTAAAGTGATATCAGTTGTTTAACATAAAAAAAAACTGTCAATCATAATGTTCCAACCAAACAGTCTCATACCTTCCTCTAGACCTCTAATTCTCTATTCACTTTTGCTGTTCCACAACACCAACTGCCAGAAATAGCCAACATACTGGGCACTCTAGCCACAATTATGAAAGATGGCTTCAAAGCAATCAATAAAAGCTTATCTGAGGTTGTCCACCAACTGAAAATCCTGAACCACTCCCTGGGAAACATTCTGACCCTCACCTGGCAAAGTGATGCAGCATTTCATGAAATGACAGACAACATCAGTGAAATGAAAGAAGTGCTAAAGGACATTACCTCTCGCCTCCTACCTTCCACACAACAGCTAGAGTATCCACAGCCACCTAACAAACACTAATGCCCTAATGTATATAGTTACAAACCAATCATGTTTCATGTCAAAATGATGCAGTATCATTTATGTTCTCTACTTTATTCTTTATATTTTATGTTGCATATCAATACTTAGCCATGTACAATTGTTCTCAATATATACAATCAAAACATTCTTATAAAAATTAATATTAATGGTATCTTGTTGTTAATAAACATGTTCATTGAAATTAATCTGAAGCACAGTAGTTTGCCTTCCCACTCGTTTTATTGTGCAACTAGAACTATACAGGAAGTTGACTTCTAAAAGACCCATCCCAAAATTAGGTGTGACACCAATTTTGAAAAACAAAACATACAAATGCTACCTTCAAATTTACTTGTCTTTTTTTTTTTTTTTACAAATTCAAGCAATAATGTCTACAAATATGTTAAAAAAACACAAGTAAGCTTCCCATTGGCACACAGAAATAACACATAGCTTTCGGTACTCCCAGTCACCCAAAGTGTAGGGGCAGCAGGAAGGGGGCACAAAGAAACACTGATCTCCCTCCCAATAATCACTATTTCCTGCACAGTACATCCAATCATGGGAACAATGAAAAGTGTGAAAACTAACTTTACCCTATTTTTCACAGACACTATCTTTTCCGAGCATTTTGCGTTCACTTACCACTAGACATACCTGTCTTGAAGTACAAAAAAACACATTCAACCATGTCTCTCTCCAGTAGCACAGACAATTAACTCATAGCTTTTGGTGCCAAGAGTCCCAGGTTCAAATCTAGCCCCTTTCCTTTCTTTTTTTTTTTTTAATCTTTCCCTTTCCACATCATCCTGTTCTTACAGAACCAGTACAACCAAGGAGGAATCAGCATAGAACAGTGGTTTGAGGCTTTGAGCTGCAAACCTGGTGACCTAGGTTTGAATTCCACAGCCCCTACTTGCATACTGTGTGACCCTGAGCAAGTTACTTAACTTCCTTGTGCTCCAGGTCACACCTGTAACCAACTGTGTCTCTCCTGGTTAAACAAAAAACAAAACAAAAAAAACCCCACTAATTTAGGAAAATAAGATTTACATTTATTTCATTTCCAATATAACAAACTCTGGCCAGAGCCCACACAGCTGCATCCATGCTCACCAAGTTCACTGCAAAATAGTCCACCATGCTCAAGATGGCCATGTTGCGATAGTGCAAGCACAACTACTTGCACATGCACACTAAACATCAATTGCCATCTTGAGCACGGCAGGTGACTGGCAACCAAAGTAGTGCACCCAGGGGGAGAGGCAGGGAGTGAGCAGACTGTTTTGGAGTTGTGAAATGATTGTACTGCAACTCCAAAATTGAACTATTATTTGGTGACAATCTGATGCCTC
Source organism: Neoceratodus forsteri (assembly GCA_016271365.2). Classification (NCBI taxonomy): domain Eukaryota; kingdom Metazoa; phylum Chordata; order Ceratodontiformes; family Ceratodontidae; genus Neoceratodus; species Neoceratodus forsteri. Next base: position 1,373,908,277 of record CM028130.1, on the reverse strand, counting down.
ATTGGACTTCATGGCATGTGACCTGTTTATGTAGAAAAGGGGCAGGTGTGGCTCACTAGTAATGTTACTGGATCTGTGAGTGGAGCAGTTATAAGATTTATATTTGGACAGAGCACAAAAGAATTCATTGACAATGCTTGAGATTCTGGGAGGGTCAGAAGCTACAACAATCTGTAACCTATCTTATGTACTAGACATTAAACTATCTACAGTGCATCACCAAGGAAATGCAATATACTGGCAGACTCCTTAAGAAGAATAAGTCAAGGAAATCAAGTGAGGACACTGGACCAGCTAATATTGTTATCAGTATTCAGAAGAAGGGGTACCCCAGACATAGATCTGTTTGTATCATATGAGAACTACCAACTCCCTAATTTTGCTGCAGACCTCCAATATTGGGCACAGTACCAGAGAACTCCCTAACACTGGACTGGACAAGGAGATTCCTATATGGTTTTTCACCATTTTCACTCATACAGACAGTGCTCATAAAGCTGGGTAAGGAGCCTGCAACAATGATACTGATAGTTCCAGACAGGTACAGTCAGACCTGCTACTCCATGCCACTGTCACTGTATAATAGGAACACTATCAATTTGCTACAGAGACACAATATGCTGTCTCTCAATCAGGGCAGTATAACATTCCCAGATCTCAGGATTCTACCTCTGAGGTCACAGTTCTTCAAGAGCTAAAAATATGTACTGTAACTTCACATTGTCAGAAGAGGTAAAGAAGGAGTTTTAAGTCTCCAGACAACTATTAACAAGATTTATATACGCCTCAGAATGCAGAGATTATCATGAGCATGTTTGGTACATTGATCTGAGGCTGTAGGTGTGAGAGGATGAGAGTATTTTGTAGTAACTGTTACATATGTTAATACGGTGGCTGTTATGTGAATTAATAAAGTGACTGTTATTTGTCTTATTAAAGTTGTTATTATATTGTGTGATTAAGGTTGCTGTTGCATGTTTTATTAAGGTTATGATAAGGTATCTTGTGATGTGTTTATTAGGCAATGTGCTATTAAGCTGCTAATAACATTGATACAGTGATTGCAGGTAACTGGTTGACTGTTAAGTGAACTATCAGACACTGGGAAATAGCTGATGTCAATCGCTATGGTGTCAAGGACCCAACCATGTAAACAAAGATAGAAAGATAGATAGATAGATAGATAGATAGATAGATAGATAGATAGATAGATAGATAGACAGACAGACAGACAGACAGACAGACAGACAGACAGATAGATAGATAGATAGATAGATAGATAGATAGATAGATAGATAGATAGATAGATAGATAGTACAAGTCACATTAAACTGTTACTCCAATGAACTGCTGTACAGTTTCTAACTGAGTTGCATATGTGTTGCTGGATCCAGGTCAGTGCTGTGCAAAAAATACTTCTTAAGAGTTAAACCCAGTTTTGCATTGCATCATGACTGGACTGCAGATGCATTCCAACTGAGTTGCAAAAACATTTTACAAACTTTGGTCTTGAGCTGGTTAAGCATTGAAAAATAATACAATATGAGTTGTCAATGCATTGCCAACAGTGAAAATAATGCTAAATCAGCTCATTGCAGGAACAGTTTAATGTGACTTGTACTGTAGATAAATAGATAGATAGACAGATAGACAGACAGACAGACAGACACAGAGATATATTGGACAGACATATATTTTTGAAAAGAGGTGCACCTTCCATAATATGAAACTACTGACAGATCTTTGACCTGCTCATACACGTTAAACATTTTGCCCTAGCAGAATAAAAGGATTTCTTAAAGCTAAATTACTCTGTCCAAAAGCGAAATGTTCATTAGGAATTCTTTATTGAATAAAAATACACTTGTGTCACTGACTGTGCTGAAAGTCCGACAGGACCATCAGCAAACACAAGCAATGCCAACACATTTTTTTCTATTCAGCATATTTCACAAGTCACTGGTGATACAAACTCAGCTTTAAAAGGCAGAAGTATATCTCACATTTTGAAAAGGAATCTATTCCCTTGCCCATGCCATCTTGCTATGCCTTGTCCAAAACCCCATGCAAAAACAGTAGTTCAGTAGCTCAGTGTTCAGACTCTTCATGTTTAAAAAAATATATATGTATTGTTTTATTTGTAAAGTACAAACATCCAACAGAAAACTTGCACTTTAGGATGTGTTGAAGGATTAACCTCTTTCCTGAGGGTTGGAACATAATGGGGAGTACATGTATATTTTCAGAGGTGCCAAGTTGCCCTGCCTAGTTACTGACATTATAATTTCACTTGTGTGTTATACTTGAGTTAAGCAAACTGCAGCTGCATTAAACAGGGTGCTGCAATAATTATCTCATACTAAACATTACATTGGAGTATGCATACTAAACACAGTATTGGAGTATGCATTACAACCGTGGAAAACCATTATGCTACATGAAACTTCATGGTGGATGATCCGACAGGAGAATATAGAAAACATGTTTCATATATAAATTGGTATACATTTGATTTTCCTTGCTGGCAGCCAGCCCTGTTCTCAGTAAGGGAGAAAAAAATGCCTATTTTCCTTCTCCCCTTTTTCTTTTTCTTTTTCTGACCAGCTGTATAGTATTTTCAAAAAGATGTTCACAATTGGAGCCAACTAGAGGGAATCCCACTTGAATATACTTCTGGCATTCCAGACAATTGTTGGTTTAATCCTGCTCACTACAATAGCTAATTGTGTCAAATTTGTGTTACTTTATTGAGCCCTGTAAATGGGGTTCAAGGTTCAAATCTTGCTTAATGGTTTTAGAGCAGACATTCTACCACCTCCTGAGAATTAAACCAATGGTGCCATAAAACTATCATACATCTGCTGAGATTTTAGAACAGAGGATACACCGGGCAAGAGATAATGGAACAGTAAACAAAATAGAGCACATTAAACAGCCCCAAGAGTCACATCAGGCTTGATTATTTGATGGGAAGGTACTTAAAATATAACCACTGTATGATGTGTTCTCTAGCATGTGTGCCCAGCATGGTTGAGGCTGCTAACCTGTTTTGTAATTTCAGGTCATCAATGGCCATTGTCCCACACACCCCATTTGCAGAACCATTTTGGGAGCAGGAAATGTCACTTAGAAACAGCAACACAAGCATAAGAACTTCTCTACTGAGGCATCAAAGGGCAGGTTCATGAATGTTACCTCCAGTGTTAACCACTTTACTTAGCCATAACTAACCAAATTTAGCACACTATGTAGTGTTGTAAGTTATTACACATTCTTGGGGCCCAGACAGTAAAGTAATTATCTCATTTGTTAATATTTGCCATAGGAATTTTTAATTGTTTGTTATGAGAACTAGGATTTGCCTGCCTATCTGTGAATAGTATATAGTATATAGTATATCACATTGGCTAGTAAGATACAAATCATTCAATATTTTAAACAGTAATAAAATTGCAACTGCTATTCATTTATTACTTACTCTAATTAGAATGTTTAACATGGCAACCACTATCCTTATACCATGTTATACAGTACAAGGCATTTTAACACAATTACATATTCAAGCCTCTATAGACAAAATATTTACAATATTAACCTATATCTACTAAAAATCTAATGTTATCTATGATACCCCATATAACATCCTTATACTGCTAATAGTTTTTAGTCACATAGAAACATGAGCCACAAAGTGTATAAAGTGCAAACACATTACTACCAGGTGCTCTTATTACATTATATTTCATGATGCATTAAGAATAAAACAATTGTATACTTTCCAAACTTGTACCTTCAGGACTTTATTATATAAACAAAGTCCACAGTATGCTAGTTAAAATCTAGCATACAAGCAGTGCATCATAGTCCATAAAGCTTGGGGACAAGAATCAATGTAGTTTTATTATGTTGAAAACCACTGAAGATTTCTTGCTTCTGGCCACCCATCCTTGTGGCAAAAGACTCTAGATATTAATCTGTATGGCTATTCTGTGGTATACCATTAGAACAAAGACTGAATTTTGTTGCTGCAATTAGGGTGCCGCAACAAGGGTGAAGATGACAGAGGTGATCTTGAATTTAGATTGCCCCTCAGTCAAGCCACCTTTTGTACCACACAATTTCTACCCCCTCCAGGGCATGTCTGCCCCAAGGGAAGTTATATTTAGTTGTAGGGGTTGCAAGGGGCAAAGTCCCCCTCAAAAGCCAACTGTTTCCCAGAAAGTTGCTTTGGCACTGTAACACCCAGGAGACATAACACCTGGTGCTGTAATGCTGGGTGGCATGTTGTCTGCATCATAATTAGCATCAGCAACATGTTTTTCAGACCAACATGGGTGAACCATATTATGTTACTAATATATGTGGAACCAGTAATGTTCCCTTTTTATGCCTTCACAGAGCCCAGAACATGAGCTTGGGGGGGTGTTCATAGAGTATCTGGAGTCAACCAATCTAGCACTGAATTTAAAACTTACTGTAGGAGAAAACACCATTAACTTTTTGGATGTAACCTTTTATAACAAACTCTGGTCAGAGCCAATATGGCTGCTAATGCATTAACTTGATAAGGGTGTTTCACATACTTAAATGTAAAGTTAGATCGCCATAGTCAGCTCCGTGCATAAAATTCATTTTGGGTAAATTTAGATAATTTATCTGGTTAATCCTGTACTTCCCATGTGTTTAAAATGTGAGCTGTGGGTACATCTTGTACTATATGGGGAAGGAGAGGGAGCTCTACACCAAGACTTTCAAGTAATGGTTGGAGGAATGGCACAGAGAGGAGAGGTATGGCTACACTGGGGACTGTGGGTCTACCCAGAAGGATAAGAGCCTATGGCCTGCTTCAATCCAGGATGGAACCATAGTCCTCAGTGGACAGTTTAAATGTAACTTCGACAAGTAGCTGAGGGGGGTGACAGAAGAAATAGGGGAGGCAGAAAGTGGCCCACCACAGGTTGAGATAGATAGTAGTAAGATTCCAAGGGGAGAGGGTCTGACCATGATACAAGTTACAGTGAAGCTCACCAGGATCAAGTCCAACTCTGCAGAATTCTGCAGTAGAGTTATTGCAGGGAACAATGCAATTTCAATGAGAGTTAACCCCTTTTGTTATGCAGGGAAACTGTGACACTGCACTTGGTCCTAGTGGGCTTCACTGTATTCAAGGAAACAGGGGTTTAGCAAAGGAGAAAGGGGGAGAAAGGAGCCATCAAAGGAGAAAGGTGAGGAAGGGGGGAAGAATTGGAAAAAAGGAGAAAGTGAAAAGAAAATGGCTAACAAAATATGGAAGGCTATGTGTGCCAATGCCAGAGACTGGGAATGAGATTCCAGACCTAGAGGCCATCATGTCAGAGGCAGACCTGGATATTGTGGCCATTACTGAATCACAGCATACTGACAATGTCTGGGATGGTCATACTGACAATGTCTGGGACAGGGTCATACCATTCTATACAATGCTTAGAAGAGACAGGGTAGGGAAGAAAGGAGAGGGTGCTGCTTTATGTGAAGGAAAACATAAAAGAGAATTTGTGGTGGGGGGTGATGTGGGTCACTCTTTAGTCGAGAAATAAAGCCACTATTCATACAGGAGTGCTCTACAGGCCTCCAACACAGGGGATAACTTAGATAAGGAAACATTAGAAGCAACTGGCAAAATGGCTGAAAAGGAGTAAGTGTTGCTGATGGAGGACTTCAATCTTCCTGATAAAGTTTGGAGCCTTTCAGCTTTGGCATTAGCTAGCAGCAGGAACATCCTGGTCTCCTGGCAAGGGGTATTCTTCAGGCAAGTAGTCAGTGAACCCACTCTTGATGGGGCAATACTGGACCTTGTTCTTACTAACAGGAACAGCATTGCAGATATCAAGGTTTGAAGACATCTTGGAATCAGTGATCATTGTACAGTGTACTTCAGCATAAGAACAGGGTCAGACTCCAAGCACACAAGTGAGAGGGTCCTGGCCTTTAGAATGGCTGAGGGTACAATGACTGCTGAATACCTCAGGAATTACCTGGCTGGGGGAGATGACATGATGGGGTGCAGGAAAAGTGAGTCAAACTAAAAGAGGATGTAACAAAGGCAACAAACCTGTGGCAAGCAAGTAAGCAAAAGCTGTGGTTCTTGATAGAAGTGGCAAAAAAGGTAAATAATTAAATAGAAGTATTTAAAAGGTATAAATAGACCCAGAGGGAGGAGGATATGGATGAATATCAGGGAAAACAGAGAGTCAGGGAAAGCAGTGTGGAGCACAAAGGCGCAACATGAGGAAAGAACAGCTCAGGCAGTATCAAAACGGGACAAGATATTTTTGGGGTATGTTAGGGACAAAAGAAAGACAAAGGGAAGGACTGTAGGTTCCTCATCAAGTATACAAATATAAAATGCTGTACCAAAAAAAACAGTGGCCATAACGCCGCAAAGATGGACAGAGTAGAGGAAACACAGCTTAAAAGAAAACCACAGAAATTATGGGAAAGTGCAGATTTGCTATTCCCACACCATGCCGCCATCAATTACTACTCCAGTGCAATTCATGGGGGGAGTTCAGATTTACTATTGCCATATAATGCCACCACAGGATCATGGCTCCAGTGAAATTGGAGGTAATGGGCAACTGCACTCTTAAGGCACCTGGGTACTGCATACACTGTACCCCTATGTATTTCAACATTTCGACTGCGCTCATTTGACCACACTCCTTTTGTCCGTGAGAACTTGACATGATACTGGGATGGTACAGTTAAAGGGGGGAGGGACTATATGGAGTGGGACCAAGGAAATGCAGACATCTTAAACAAATAGTTCTGGTCAGTGTTCAGAGAAAAAGGTAACAGAAAGGGACCACAGAAATGCACCAGGGGCTTTGAGGGGAGGGAAATGGACACTAGTCCCTTTTCTGAGGAGAGAGTCCAGAAAGAACACACTAATCTGAATGTGGACAGAGCTATGGGGCCAGAGGGGATGCATCCAAGGGTGCTGAGGGAGCTCAGGGAAGCACTAGCTACACCTCTGTCAGACTTATTTAACAAATCATTGGAGACCAGCATGTTCCTGGAAGACTGTAGAAAGGCAGATGTAGTCCCATTTCATGAAAGTGGTAGCAAGGAAGAGGTGGGCAATTATGGGCCAGGCAGCCTGACATCAGTGGTAGGAAAGTTAATGAAAATACTATTAAAGGGAAGAACTGTGGAATATCTGGAATCCAAAAAATTACGAGACCTGAGGCAACATAGTTTCACAGTGGGAAGGTTGTGCCAAACAAATCTGATAGATTTCTTTGACTGGGTAAACAAGCAGCTATGTTTTAATGTAAAAAAAGTGCAAAGTAATGAATTTGGTCAACGGAAACCTGGGGGTGGAGTAAAAAATGAGGGGAGTGATACCAGCTGCAAAGCAAATATTTAGATATATAGGAGGTACAAGTTAACAAAAATCCATATAATCAGATGTGTACAAGCAGTTGTATTCAGAGCATGCAGACTACCTCACAAACAACATATTAGCAGCTACCTTTCATTGAAACAAACTGAATAGAATGGCACTAAGAATTAGACCAGTTCTGAAAAGGTTAACATAAAAGCAGACAGGACTGAATCATTGCAGACTTACACACGTGTGTGCACACACACACACGAAATCTGACACATGAAAAAATAATATTTGTTGTGAGCTCTGTCTGTAGGCTGTAAGGGAACTTTTATAAAATAATTCTTTTAACACTTTGCACCCAACTAACAAGGTACTCATAGGCTTACAGCTTTTATAATTCCAGGTGAGTTCTACAGCACAAAGCAAACATCCATTTGTTTACCTCACACAACAGAAAGGCACATCTTTAATACTTAAAAACTGCCCTAGATAGCTTTTGCCAGAGTACAGGCAGAGAACATCAAGAAGAAGGAGCTGCTGTAATAACTATACTTCTCTACTGGGACTATATAGGAACTTCTTGTCTCAGAACGGGAAGATCAGGAGTTTAAAGGGCACAGAGACAGTAAGTAAGTAAGTAGGGAGAAAGAAAATAAACAGAGGAAAAAGTAGGTATTCCAAACAAAAGTTAAGGGGCCAGAAATAAGTCATGATGGGAGTGGTGCAGTACAGTGGCTGTGGAGCAGCAGTCTTCCTGGAGACGTTCTAGAGGATGCACTGTTGCCCCATCTGCAGTCACCTCTATGGGCTGAGGAAGGATGTTGCTCATCTCCAGTCTGAGTTTGTCAGGATTTGGGGGACCTCCTCTCCCACCCAGGGAATCACCAGGGCCACTGCCGTTGCCTCAGAGGTTGCCAAGAAAGAGGAGCAGTTGGACCACAGTGGGCTCAGGGAGGGAGAGGGTGGTAGAACAGAGGCACATCCCTCCAGTTGCACCTCTCCACAGTTCATATGCCATTCTGACAAAGTGTGGTTCCTCAATGGAGGCACCCGCAGTGGAGACCAAGGAGGATTCTGGGAACCTCCACAAAGGAGACCCACAGAAGGGTGGCATGGGACCCCACAGGGGAAGGAAACAACTCCTGGTGGGGACTCCATTGTTAGGGGGTAGAACTGGGGAGGAAGGGGAGAGGGAGGTAAGGTGCCTGCTTTGCGCCATGACTTGGAGGGACAGAGCTAATCTCAGGATCGCTGGAGCAGCTGCATGGAGGATGGAGCTGGATGTCATTGTTCACCTAGGGACAAATGACCTGGCTGAGAAAGGGATCAGAGCAGTGCAGAAAGAGTCTGTGGAGTTGGGGAGGGGCCTTAGACAAGTAGCATGCACAGCAACCTTCTCAGAGGTGCTGCCTGTCTATGGCATGGGTGAGGTGAGGGTGCTCCACACCATGGGATTCAATCAGTGGTTGAAAAACTGGTGCAGTGCTCAGGGATTTGGCTTCAATGGGGACTGGGGGTCCACCTGGAGTGACGCAGGCCTATACTCAAGGCCCTTAGAATTCTGTGGCGCAGAATTTTGTGCAGAACTTGCAATCTACCGCAGAACTTCTGCGGTGCTGCAGAACTCACTCTTCTTGCTGATTTTTTATTAATATTTCTGTTTATCCAAATAATCTGGTTCCTGTCCCCTCTTTTTATATCCAAACCCCCTATATGCTCAGAATGTGATGTTATCATTGCTATAACATCATACATCAGCTAATGAAATGACTGCATTCTGCAACAGAAATGAACAGTCACTTATCTACCACATGGCACAGCACATCATGCATGGTGATATTTGCTCAACCTGCACTACAGCCTAATACAATTTTCAGTCTTAAATTATTGCACTAGGGCCAACTTAAACAAAACCTTGTCAATAGCACAGACCTGTTAAATCCATACCTCACTTTGTACAAAACCTATTTTGTGCCTTTTAAGGTATAGAGACACTATCTGAAATGAATAACTGGTAAAATGAATTTAACTTTCATTTTAAAGAAAATAAACCAATTATGCCGAAAAGTGGAATATAATAATGTGTAGACCTGTTGAAAGAATAGACCTGTTTAATAAATAATTGCCCTGCACGATTTTTGCTGGGGTTATTGATTACATATCGTCATTGGTTGATAGAATCACCTAAAAGTTATGAAGAAATGTTGTGTGCAGGGACAGCTGTTGGGCCAGAGGGTAGCATGCTGTGTTTCCGTGCTGGCAACTCAGGTTCAGAGATTACTGTGGCTCTGGGAGCTGGCTGGGCAGCACAAGGATTGGTGGAACACATCACTGCTCGGAGCCTGGGAAGGTATGGTGCAGTGGTCTGTCACGTGATGGACACATTGTGATGGGTTGGAGAGCTCTATCTCACAACTGGTTCACATGCATGTCATGGCCTGATGGTGTTATGCAGTGCATCAGGAAAGCAGGTTGACATGAAAAATTAGTTTTGCAATAACTTTCTATTCCATTTCCAATGGGACCTGTATGAATGAGGATGCAAGTTCATAAAATAAAAATAATATATATATATATATACACACACACACACACACATATACAGATACAGTATCTCTGTCTCTCTCACAACACACACACACACACACACACACACACACACATATATTTGTATGTATGTTACAGATTGCATATAAATATATAAGTGATACACAGCGGGAACCTCATGAGTGGTGTAGAAAGCACAGACAAATATATAAGTGATAGACAGTGGAGACCTCATTAGTGGGATAGATAGCATGCATATAGAAATAACTTATTTGTCACATAAGATCCTCTCTGCATATGTCATTTATGCAACAGGCTAGGACCTTAGGGAAATAGACATTTGTTTTGCTTTTTTAGGCATAAAATTATTTTTATAAGTCTGTTATTTTTTGAACTAGTGTTACTGTGCTTTCCACCATCCTGATTGCTATAACCACTGCCATGAAAGTGAAGTAAGGATGACAAGCTGACACTGTGATGTGGTAGTTTGTTAGTGCCGCAGAACTTCCGCAGAAATTACAAATCACCGCCACAGAAGTTCTGTGGCAAATGGTAGTCTTGCCGCAAAACTTGGTCCCACTGTGCTGCAGAAAAGTAGGGGCCTTGCCTATACTGGTGTGATGGTCTGAATCTGTCCAGGAGGGGAACCAGGATCCTAGGTGATAGGTTTAAATGCTTCATTGGCAAGCATTTAAACTAGCCAAGGGGGGAGGCACTGGAAAGGAGCAGGGAAATCCTAGCCCACCCCAAAAAAAATCTGGGTAGTAAGTGAGGTAAACATCAAGATAGAGATGTCTATAGGGAGAAAGGCAGGGGTAATACAGAAAAATGACAAAGGCAATAACGGCAAGGATGGGGCAAAAAGGGGTAAGGCCATCAAGAAATGGAGGGTAATGAGTACCAATACCCATAGTCTGGGCAACAAGCACCTTGAACTGGTGGCCTTGACGGAAGAGGGATGCCTGGATATTGTAGCAGTCACAGAAATGTGGTACACAGAGAACCATAGCTGGGATGTTAACATTCCAGGGTACACAACCTACAGGAGAGACAGGGAGGGTAGAAGAGGGGGAGGAGTAGCTCTCTATGTAAGGGAAGGGATAAAAGCAGCAGGACAAAAGATTAAACAGGGAGGAGAGGAGGCATTATGGGTCACCTTAGAGACTGGAAATGGCACTGCAAGTTGCACAGGGGTTGTATACAGACTCCCATGTCAGGTGGAAGGAATGGACAAGGATATGTTAGAAGGCATCCTTAGGATGGCAGAGAAAGGGGAAATACTGTTGATGGGGGACCTGCATATGCCAGATGTTAACTGGAGCACCTTTGCTGCAGCCACATCCAAGAGCAGGGCCATTCTCGATGCCCTACAGGTAGCATGCCTCAGACAGCTAGTTTTGGAACCCACTCATGAGGGAGCAATCTTAGACCTCACACTCTCAATTGGGGACAGTGAGAGGATCTCAGATCTAGAAGTGAGTAGCCATCTGGAAACAAGTGACCACCAAACAGTGTGGTTAATGTAAACTCAGCTACAGAGTCAAGCCATACAAAAGTGAGGGCACTGGAGTTCAGGAGGGCTGACTTTGGCAAGATGGGAGAGTGCCTTAGAAAACCACTAGCAAACAGGCTTGAAGGAGGGGAGGAGCAACAATGGGAAAACATCAAAACTGCCATCACAGAGGCAACAAGCCACTGTGTGAAACAGATAAACAAATCAAAACAAAAGAAAAAGCCACTATGGTTCACAAAAGAGGTGGCGGGGAAGGTTAGGAAGAAATAGATAGCATTTAGGAAGTATAAGGAAACACAGAAGGAGCAGAACAGAGAACTATACCAGTTAAGGCAGAAGGAAGCAGGGAGGATAAGTCAGAATAGCAAAGGCCCAAACTGAGGAAAATCTAGCCATCTTGGTTAAGAAGATGGATAAAATATTTTATAGGTACATCAGGGAGCATAGAAAGGCAAAGGGAGGGATAGTGAGGCTGAATAGAATGGACGGTGGTGGGCCGAGAGGGATAGTGAAAAAGCAGAGATACTGAAGGAATACTTCTGCTCAGTATTTACAAAAGAGGAGGAGGGGGAAGTGCTAATCCAATTAACAGAAGCACTCTGTGTGGGGGGGGGGTCAATCCCAATCCTTTCACAGAAGAAAGGGTTCTGAATGAACTCCTAAAACTGAAGGTGGACAAAGCAATTGGGCCTGATGGAATTCACCCCAGAATTCTAAAAGAATTAAGGAGAGAACTAGTGACACCACTGATTACTCTTTTTAACAAATCATGGGAGGATGGTGTGGTACCTGAGAAGTGGAGGAAGGTGGATGTGATTCCCCTTCACAAAAGTGGAAGCAAGACAGGGGCAGGAAACTACAAACCTGTCAGTTTGACCTCTGTGGTAGGGAAAGTGATGGAATCACTTCTGAAGGAAAGAATTGTTGAGTACCTAGAGGTCAGTGAGGCACAGGACCCAAGGCAGCATGGGTTCACAGTGGTAAGGTCATGTCAGACAAATCTAATTGATTTCTATGACTGGGTGACCAAAGTAGTAGACTAGGGAGGGTCTGTGGACATGGCCTACCTAGACTTTAGCAAGGCATTTGAGACTGTCCTACATAAGAGATTAATAATCAAATTTACCAGCCTGGGAGTGGGTCCCAGGGTGGTAGCCTAGGTAAAACATTGGCTGGACAACAGGACACAGAGGGTAATTGTAAATGGAGTCCATTCTGAAGAAAGAGAGGTTACTAGTGGGGTACTGCAGGATTCAGTACTGGGTTGAGTTCTTTTTAATGTCTTTTTAAGTGACATTGCAGAAGGACTGGAAAGAAAAGTATGCCTCTTTGCAGATGACACAATGATCTGCAACAGGGTTGCTACACAAGGAGGTGTGGAAAGGATGAGAAGGGATTTGGCAAGGTTGGAGGAATGGTCAGACGTATGGCAGCTAGGATTCAATGCAAAGAAGTGCCAAATACTGCACCTGGGAAACAAAAACCCAGGGGAAGATTACACAGTGGGAGTGGAGGTAGTAACAACAACAGAAATGGAAAGGGACCTGGGGACAATCATATCAGATGACCTTAAGGTTAGCAAGCAATGTGAGAAGGCAGTAGGGAGAGCTGGGGATATACTGGGATGTATAAGGAAAGGCATCACCAGCAGAAAACAGGAAGTTGTTATCCCTCTGTACAAACAGTTGGTGAGTCCAGAGGAGTTTAACTAAAATGGTGCAGGGTCTGCAAGAGAAGCCATACGAGGAAAGACTAAAGGAGCTTAATATGTACAGTATACCCTTTAGGAAAGGAGGGAGGGGGGGGACATGATAGAAACTTTTAAGTACCTCAGTGGAATCAACAAATTCCAAGGGGGTAGCATCTTTCAGAAAAAGAGATGCGCAAGAACCAGGGGACACAATTTGAAGATAGAGGGGGAATGGCTCAGGGGCAATGTGAGGAAGTATTTTTTCACAGAGAGGGTGGTGAATGCATGGAACTGCTTTCCTGAGGAGGTTGCAGGGTCTAAAACTGTGGAAGAATTCAAGAATGCATGGGACAGACATAAGACAATTCTTGTGGGGGGTAGGAAGAAATAGGCTGTTGGTTAACTAGGATCTGCAGCATATCCTGTAGGTAGGGAAATGGGCAGACTAGGTGGGCCAAGCAGTCCTTATCTGCCTTCAAAGTCTATGTTTCTATGTTACTCCACACTGCAGCAGCTGGTCTTTTTTTTTTTTGAGCAGCCTGCCTGATCTCTTGGCCCCTGCCCACCATCGGCCACTTCCCAACACTCAGGAGACTAGCCTTATACTGTGCCCCCAATACCCCTTGGGTTGCCCTCCAGGGTGGGGCCACCACACTGGCAGGACTTCCACAGTGATGGCACAAGGGTGCCAGCAGGAGAGCCCATCAGCATTGCCTCCCTGGCTTGCCCTTCAAGGTGGGGCACAGAGCCCATAGGCCATAGCGGATGACAGGATAAGTCAAATCCTGGAATTGCTGCTGGAGTACTAGGAGACAGGGTGAGTGGGGCTTCATGTGTGGCATCCACAAGTTTGTTTCGTTTTGTTTTTTTGGTAGTTTTATCCCTGGGGCGGGGAGTTGCAATGATGTCCAGCATCTGCCCCACCCCCTTAAGTACTGGGGCTGACTCGGGGTACCCACAGCCTCAACTAGGTATCCCTATCTAGCAGGACATTCTACCCCCTCCCTTCTGGAGAAGGAGAGCAGTCCCTAGGACACTCAATTATTTTCCCCTCAGCCATCCCTCCAATGTTCCCAGGTCCAATTCTAAACCTGGGTAATCGACATCGCAGTCAGGCACCCTGACCCTGAGCCGACAGGCAGGCTCAAGCAAATGGTCTTGAGAAACAGAGGTGGAGGAGGCAGATGGGCAGCAGCAGCAGAAATGAAAACTCCACCAACTCCACCATCCTTCATATTCTTACAATCCTTTGACTGCGCGGAGTAAGCAGCAGCAAGCTCTGCCTCCTGCTAACATCAAAGTCACTGTCAGTGGTCAAATGAAAGCCAAAGAGAGTAGAGGTTGCCATAGAAAATAAAAACAATCACAGATTAACAGAAATGGACATTATTTCACATTATCAACCAGTGAGTGCTGGCAATTATGTGAACTGGAAGTAAGCACATATAAGCATGTAGCAAAGCAAACTAGTGCAGGTGGAAGGGAATAGACAAAAGAACAGCATTGTGGTGAATGGAGAGGCCCACACATACTTGCACATTGATTCTACTGTGGAAGGACACAGTCTATGTATCATTTCACATGCTTCCAAAGCCCCTTCTTTGTTATGTAATAGCAGAACATCAGCATGGCTCTGCACATGCAGCCATAAACATGGTAAGGGTAACATCTTATCTGATTTGTTTGTTAAAAATACAGACAGAAATTCACTATTAGTGGCTATTAGCTGTCATCTAAAACATACCACAAAGGTAATATCTAATGACAGCTATTTCATGTCAAGAGCAATTGTTCTAGTACAGAGGATTGTAACCCCAGGCAGGAACAACAGATCATGTAGTTTCTCTCCAGAGGTTACAGTGGTACAAAAATAATGAAAGCAATAGATGAAGTAGCAAAGATTGATAGATAGAGATACTCTACTAAACAACACATAAGCTAAACCATGGAATAGAGAAGATAAGAAGAAACAATCCTTCCCCAAACTCATTACCACATGCCCATGGGGTGAGAAACTTTAGAAATATAATTAAAAGCATTGGTGTACATTAAGAACAGAACTTAAGCTACTGAATATTATCCAGAGGAATCAAATATAACAGATACATGTGGCAAGAATATAAAGGATTTAGTAGTGACATATATCATACTTTAAATCCATAAAAAGCAACTGAAACCATCTGGCCAAAAGAGCTACATTGCAGAATTAGAATAAGCATACCACCAGTAAATCTCATACCAAAAACTAGATTTCTATGTCATGTCACTTTAACATTATAAGCTATTTTGTAGCCCTGATTTCACTACCTTTTCAAAGCAGCCTGTATCACAGTGAAGAGCTGCTGATGATGTCATCTCAGGACCTCACGGTCTAGTATTCCCTGTCAGAAAGCTTACAGGACCTGTTTCTCCAAAACTGTACAGATCATGTGCAATAGTTTTCACAAGTAAAACAGGAAACAGCAGTCAGTAAACATTACTTTAAAAACTGTGTTTGTTTCAGGTTTTGGTAACAAAGCTGACAATATTTTGTTTATGTGCCTTTTTGTTGTGGTCCTTTGTTCCAGTGTTACTGGATGCTGGGCCATAGCACACTTGTAAGGTTTGCACACTGAATAAGTTGTTGATGTGGTGAAAGGCCGAGATCATTCATTTATTTATTTAGTTTTTGTTGACCAGGTAAGTGCACTAGGCAAATCCTGCCTATTTTCAGGCACAACCTGGGGGAGGGGGATACAGATGAATGCCAACTGACCTTGAACCAGATTAAGTTGTTAATGGTATTTTTAGTGAATGAGGGAAATTTGGCCACGACACCGGGGAATTTCCCCTACTCCTTTCGATAAGTGCCATGGGATTTTTAACATCCACCTGAACTACCACCAATCCAGGCAGATGGGACCTCGGTTTAACGTCTCATCTGAAAGACAGCACCTCAGAAGTGCAGCACCCCCTCTCATGCTGCACTACAGTGTCAGTACTGGGATATTAACCCAAGTGTCAGATGTGGGAACTGAACCCACAGCCCTCTGATCTCCCGGCCTCAGAGACGAGTTTGCTACCTACTGAGCCACTGACACTGACATTCATTCCTATCATTCAACTGAAGCGATTTCTAACGATGGCACTTTAAAACAATTATTCCGTCTCCTTGTTAATGGGGGTTGGAGAGGTAATGCTGTTTTGAAAACTTACTAGGAGTTTTTAATTTAGCTAACACAATAAGTTCTCCATTAGGCTGTTTTAACATACATTTAGGCTCACCTATGTTCTACTCTAAATTATAAAGATCATTTTACCAGAGCCAACACTTCCACCCCTAGTAGGAATTAACACATACTGTATAAGGCCCCTATTAAAACATATTGTAAAGCAGACACTGACAAACAGCAGTGAAGTTACCAACATTACAATACCAGCAGTACAACTTCCTAACAGGCACAGTAGAGTAACAATCCAAATGGCTTCAGCAGACCGGAGGCATGCAGACTCAGCATCCAGCAACCCTCGAGAAATGGGCCACACCAAAAGGCATTATAAAATACAATTTTGTCAACCTTGTTACAAAATCTGAAACACATATAGTTTTTATAACAATGTTTTTTGAATGGTGCTGTCTGCTTTACTTTAGACAACTATTGCACATAATCTTCAGATTATTGATTGACAAGACAGCATTGCCATTACAAAATATTGCATAATACATTGTAACAGAATGAAAAGCAAGATGCACCGAGAGCTGTGGATGGTGCTATATATAAAATAAAATAAACAGTCAACGAATTGAAGCACCCATCTTCTTGGACAAAATTAGACACTATGGCCTGGATATTCAAAAGGGTTTCGCCATGCGCAACAGGGTTGCGCGTGCGCAACTCCAAAAATGCACCATTCTGCGATATTGAGAAGGGGCCAGTTGCACCACCGAAAACACGCTGAGCCACAGCGCAATGGAAATGAAGGCATGCGCAACCGAAGGGGGCGGGTCCATGCATAAAGTGCGCAATGCAATATTTGAACACTTGCGCAATGCGCAAGAGTGGCTCAGCCGGAGGATGCGCTGTACCGGATGTGAGCCAAAATAAAACGGCTCAAGGGAGCGGCGCAAGAACTCAGCAGGCCGCAAACCGGGAGAGAGAGAGAGAGAGACAGAGACAGGAGCAGGAAGGACAGAGAGAGACAGTGGGTCCTGGAGGACAGAGAGCCAGTGGGGGTGCCTGGTGCAGTGGAAGCAGCAGTGGGGCAGTGGGGTAACACAGGAACAGCAGCTGGGGAGGCAGAAGCCAGGAGATGGACAGTGTCAGCTTCCACATGGAAGCTGTAATGAGGGGTGAGACAGCATGCTGCAGGGGACATGGCGTGGAGGGGCCCGTCGGTGTGCGCCCCGACAAGCGGTATCGCGGCCCGCATCAGCTATGAGCTGTACAGCAATGTCGAGATCGTGGCCCGGTACCGCCTGGACGGGAGCAATACTGAGGATGGCTCAGTGAGCTGTGCAGTGATGTGATGCAGGCACCCTCACAACGGGTCATGCTCTGTCGCAGGAGACCAAGGTGACAGCCTGCATGTGCCTGCTCGCCACGGGCACCTTCCAGAGGCCGACAGGGGACACCACAGGCATTACGCAGACGGCCACGTCATGCATCCTCACCCAATTCCTCAGCGCACTGCTGCCTCATGCTGCGGAGTACATCCATTTCCCCAGCACCGCGGCAGAGCGTACAGCAAACATGCAGGAGTTCCACAGGGTAGCACAAATGCCTGGCGTGCTAGGTGCCATAGACTGCACCCATGTGGCCATTTGCACGCCACCTGGCCCGGATGGCAAGCATATCGGAACTGAAAGGGCTTCTCGAGTGTCAACTGCCAGGTGGTGTGTGATGCCACTGGGCGCATCATCAATGTCTGTGCCACACACCCTGGCGGAGCACATGATGCCTTCATATGGCACCAATCTGCACTGTGCCATCAATTCAGAGTGGGAACATCCCCATGGGTCATCTAGTGGGTGAGTACACATGTATGGAATGCAAACTCTGTGCAAGGGTGGGAACGACACAGGTGCCATGGTAGTGGCACACAAGGATATGGGCAACATGGACCTGACCTAACACTGATCTCCACTATCTCCACAGAGGTGACTGTGGATACCCACTCTGTCCCTGGCTGCTCACACCATACCAGCACCCCATGTCCCCAGCGCAGCACGGTTTCAATGAGGCACATGCCGCAACACGGAACATCATAGAGCGGATGTTCGGGATACTCAAGGCACGCTTCCGATGCCTGGACACCTCCGGCGGAGCCCTACAGTACAGCCCCCAAAAGGCCTATGGGATATTCCTGGCCTGTTGCATCCTGCACAACATGGCCAAAGACCATGGGATAGCCATACAGGTCCAAGAGGGGGACAGCGATGGGGACGCCAGTGGCGCCGGTGATATGGGTGATGAGCCGCCCCCCCTAGGACGGAGGGACCCCGACTGACACGGCAGGCCCAGCTGCACCGGGACACCATTGCAGAAGAGCACTACGCCCAACACAGGTAAGTCAAGGGGACATGTGCAAGCAACACTGTCTATGCGCAAACCACAGGCACACAGGGGAACACACCGTGCATGAAGGTCAGGGAGTTGAAGGGTCTAGGCATACCAACACATCATCAGAGAGGGTGAGCACTCAAAATGAACACACACACACACACACCAGGCAGCATACAGGGCAGCAGCACAGCACTACACAGATTACGCTATCACACAGCACCACCAACCACCCTCACCACCTGGACTGTCCACATACGTGTGTCCAGAGCTGGGCAACCTTGCACCTTGGTGTACAGTGCAATGCAGCATCATCATCCACCGCACCTGTGGACAGCAGTTGGGAGAGGTGCAGGTGGTCCGTGTGTCAGTTTGGTGAGCAGAGCACCCAGCAGTGCACTGCCCACCATGACACACATTGCACACAGGGCAGCACCAGACAGGGGCCTGCATTGGGAGACAGCTCAGTCAGGGAGCACTGTCCCATGGCCACCACGGATGCGTGGGCGCCCCGCCGCGGGCTTCAGCAGCACTGGCAGGCCGCGAGGGCCACATCGGGTGGCGCTAGTGCACCACCAGGGGTCCCAGTGCGCGACCGCCGACCTTGCCCGCGACAGGGCCCGCATCCCGCCAAACAAACTTGCACCAGGGGTGCTCGGATGACCAAGCAGAACCCGCATCGACAGGCCTGGTGTCGCACGATGCCGGAACGGGAGTGGAGGCGACTGTGTGGGGTGCGTACAGGGTCACCAGACAGTGTGGTCAACGCGGTCACCACAGAGACCGCTGCCTGGGTCAGCTCTGTCGATGGCAGCGGTCACATCCGTCCGCATATGGACCATCTCGGCCCGGTCCGAGCACACTCCCTGCTATGCGCTCCACGGACACAGTCAGTGCCTCCCGCGGACCTTGCAACCCGCCCCTGCAGCTGTGCCGACTCTGCAGCAGGCGGGTGTGCGCGTCAAAGGGTACTGTGCCCCAATGGCATCGTGACCCCAGGGTGTGGATGGTCCTGGTGCACAGCACCCTTGAGGGTGGCCGCTGTTCGCCAGGACCAGGTATGGGCTGATCTAAGGCAGTGGACAAGTGCCACTGCCTGGCGCTGTCCCCCAGGCCTGGTGTGCAACTGCTGCTGCCCCTCCAACTGCTGAGCCCCCAGGTCCACCTGTTCCACCCTGTGCTGTCAACAGTGCCAGACACCTGCTCAGCCACCGATGCTGCCCACCGGTGCTGACAGGCCCAGCCTGTGACTGTGCCAGCATGCTGGTACACAGGTGTGGAGCTGGACGGCCCAGGGGCACGTGCTGGCCTGCCATGTGTCCCTCGTGGGACACACACCTCTCACTGGCCATTGCAGGCCTGCCATCATCAATAGTGCCGGTGCGTGCCACTGCCATAGGCACAGCATGCTGGCACACCTGCATGCCAGACTGCTGTGATACAGGCTGTGCACCCCCTGCACCCGTATCACTGCCGGCGGAGTTGTCGGCCCAGCCGGCCTGCTGCTGCAGTGTGTGCAGGCTGCTGGTGGAGGTGGAAGGTCCCTCCTCCTGGTCCAGCAGGTCTGCCGCACTGTCAGCACCCACCACCACCATCTCCTGCAGATGAACAGGATCTGAAACAGAAAGAGAGTACATGTGAGTGCATGTGAACAACAGCAGCCCCCCCCCACAACATCACCATGACATACCGTGCAGTGATGGGCTTCCACCTGTCTGGAATCCTCCGCCAGGAACACCCGCAATGGCACTCGGCTGCATGGCCGCGACCAGTGTCTCCTCGGTCGGGGTCAGCTGCAACACCACTGGTGGTCCCCCACCAGTGGCAGCACGTGCCATCCTGAAGGCTGCCACCTTCTCCTTCAGCCTCCTGCGGTCAGTCCCCATCTTCTTGTGGCACTCCTGCACGGAGCGCTGGTGGCTTCCATGCAGGTTGACGGCCAGAGCTACCCCCTCCCATGCAGCTGCATGCTGCTGAAGGGTGCCCGTCCACCCACTCAAAAGTGGCTCATCCTCCAGGTAGGCCTGGAAGAGGGCCTCGGTCTCTGCTGTGGTGAAGTTCGGCCTCCTCCCACGCCCGCCGTCCACACCTCGGCCTGGTTCTCGTCAGTCATGCTGATCTGTATGGGTGGAAGTGGACACCTGTCACTGTGCAGTCCACAGCATTTCCCCATGAGCATAGCTGCAGGCGGGGGCAGAAGCCCCCCCTTTCCTCGCCGCATGGCAGATACTGATGGAAAGGGTGCCCTCTGCCCCTTTCTAAGTGCCCTCATCATGCTCAGCCCCCTCAACCTGTGACATCCTCCAGCACCCCTGCCCATGAGCATTGTCCTGAGCATCACACAGCATGTAACTCACCTCTCAGCTGCAACAACCAAATCTGGCCACCACAACCCAGTGTCGGATTTTTATAGCGCAACACAAGCAAATGAGGTGTGGCGCAACTTTAATGACATGCTAATCGCGCCACTGCGCCTTTGCATGGCTGATCAATTGATTTGCATATGTCGGCTGAATATCACGTATTTGCGCTTAGCGCAATAGGGAAGGTCCGGCTGAGCCGATGGCGCATGTTTGTGGCTGTGTGCTACACTGCATTGCGCATGCCCAGACAGGTTACGCAGGTGTCGATCGCGCTGCCGACCTGCTGAGCGCGATAGGCGATTCTGGCCATAGCCACCATTGTGCCAGTGGCACTACAGCACTGGGCACTATATGGCGCTGTGGCACTTCTGTAGGATAGTCCACTGTGGCACTGGTGCTCTGCTTAGCAGTCGTGCAGGATGCCTATACATCCTATGGCGCTGTGTGTAGCCTTGCATCATTGCCGTGACCTTGTGTATGCCCTCTGACCCCTGGCGCTGTGGGCATGCCGTATGTCGTCCCTATTGCGCTGTCTGGTTACAGCGCCATGTTGAATGATGGCGCTGTGCGAACAGCGCGATTGGAGCCTGTGCTGGTCTATTGTGCAACAACTCCACGTGGGGTCACAGCGCAGCGGGGCACCATATTGCCTGCTGTAAAGTTGGGGCCATGGCTCGGAGGAGGGCAGTGTCCTGGAGTGCAGTTGAAGTGGCCAACCTGGTGGCTCTAGTGGAGCCCCACTATGAGAGCCCTATGGGTGAGGCCCCTCACGGACCTAGGACCCATGTGTGGCAACAAGTGGCCATTGACCTGGTAGGGGTCACTGGCGCAGGCGGTCTGCAGAGCAGTGCCGGCACCGTACAGTGATCTCACGGAGGAGCCGGAACTATTAGCGGCTGCGTTCCCGTGCCAGGCGGGGCCTGGTGCCTAGCCACGTGAGTGTACCATCTATTCACCTATACCTCTGTAGGGGTGTGTGTGCCTGGTGGCTGTGATCGTGTGTCAGTGTGTGCAGCTGTGCGATGGATGGTCATGGCTGTGTGGGCAGGCAGTCTTACTGGGGCAGGGGGCACTCTGCTTTTGCATCACACTGATGTTTGTCTCACCATATGTCTCCCACAGGCCGGATGGTGAGGGCGCCGGACGAGGCTGATGTGGGCCATGCCAGGGCCTCAGTGCCACAGGCCATCAGGCCAGAGCAGCAGCAGCATCAGCAGCAGCAACAGCAGCAGCAGCAGCGGCAGACACAGCTGCTGGAGGAGTATGAGTATCATTACATCATGGATGCTATTGCATGCTGGGGGGGCAGGACCACCAACCATGATGGACACAACCAAATGGGAGGTCGTAGTTCCACTAGATGAAACACTAGTGACTCCCCACACTGGAGTACAGTGTACAGTTCCGGAAAACATACCTGCGTATGGACAGGGACTGGGTGGAGAGCGTTCACAGGAGGGCGACATGGATGGTGCATGGATTGCATCACAAGTCCTATGCAGACAGGTTGACAGAACTGAACATGTACTCCCTGGAGGGGAGGAGGCTGTGGGGATATGATGGGGACATACAAGTATTGTACAGGGGGGAACAGAGTGAAGGAAACAATATTTGTCAGCGTAAAGGATGTTTCAGGACTAGAGGGCATGGGATGCAGTTGGAGGGGGCTCGTTTAAGAGGAACATGCGAAAGTGTTTCTTCACATAATGGGTGGTGGACGAGTGGAACACCCTGCAAGAGGATGTGGTGGGGGCTGACTTGGTCACGGGATATCTGTATGTGTGGGTTCGCCATGAGGGACTTCTGGAGGTCAGCGGTGAGGGCGAACGGACTTATAGGACAAGAGAGTGATCGTACAAGGCCAAATGGCCAGACTGGGTGTCCCATAGGCCCTTATCTGCCGACACTGTCTATGTATCCATGTATGTAGGCATGACACAGGTGACCTGCATCACAGTGCAGCATCACGACATGTCTGTGTATGCATGCGGGTGGTCAGGCATGCACTGGGCACATAGCTGTGTAACTGGCATCGCACCACGTTGCAACATCACACGACAGCCTAGTTTGTACTGTGATTGACGTGGGCAGTGTGTGTGGGCGGTGGTGCGTATAGCTGGTGCCGCCTGTTTGTGATGGCCATGTGCATGTTCACTGTGAGTGGGTGCATGCCATCAAAGGTGTGGGACATTGGGCTATGTGGCTTGCAGGTGGGGTGGTGTTCAGGTTGTGGTCAGTCACAGCCATTGACTGTGTTCCCATTTTCCTAGGCCTCGAGGTTCCTCGGAGCATTGGGAGGGATGTCCGGAGCATGAGACAGCTGCTGCAGGATGACCAAGCCATCCTGCAGTCCATCCACAGGCATGGCCTTCGGAGGAGGCGGCATGGGACGGGCCAACACCAGCCAGGAGACGGGCGGCCGGCAGGACCATAAATTGTTGTTACCCTTCCCACTTCTCCCATCCCTACCACCCTGCCTTCCCTCTCCAAGTTTGTAATCCCTACCCCTTGAACAACCTGACCTTGTACCCATCCCCCCCTTGTAAATAGTTCTGGTTGATTGTTTTGTACTTTACTCTTTGAGAATACATTTATATTTTGATATGAATGCTGTGTTGATCTCTGATTTGCAGCTGGCTATGGTTGTTCAGTTGCAGTGGTGTACTAAGCCATCTGGGTGGGTATGTCCTGGGTACATATGTGTGTGTGTGTGTGTGTGTGTGTGTGTGCATGGGGAGGTATCACCAGCATGGCATTGACTTTCTGTTGGTCTTGCTGTCTGCTGCCACCCACTGCTGGGTGCACAGGGTGGGTCTGGCTTGTATGCTTCTCTGCAGCACAGGGTTGACGTGTGCCAGGGGGGATGCATGGTGTTTCCTGCAGTGCCAGTCACTGCACATGGGTGGTGTCTTGGGGTCACGGTGCAGGGTGTGCTGTGCGTATGGGGGGCTGATGTGCACTGTGGTTGTCAACCCCCTGTGTGTGGCACTCTCCACCTGCCAGTGGTTGTGCTGGGGTGTCATGGCTCTGCTATGCTTTGTTGGCTTGTCCCCATGGGCACGTGGATCATCCGTCCCACCCCCAGTGATGCTGTGCTAGGGGTGTGCAGGTCTGGTGTGGGTTCTGCAGTGTGTTCCTGTGCCCATGTGTGGCATGGCTGGCGGTGGGCCCCAGCCTGCCTCCCTGGATGTGCAGTTCCATTGCTCTGGGGGGCTGTGCTTAGCATGGCAGCTCTGGAATGCTCAGCTGAGCTTCCCTGGTTGCTCCATAGTGCAGCATTTTGGCTCAGCCTCTCCTACCTGGTTGCGCCATGGTGCAGTATGTGCGATATTGAGACGTTGGTTGCTTGCGCAATTTGCTGTGCTCCATGTTTGAATATCGCACCTGTTGCGCATTTGCGCAATGAGTTTGTGCTTGCTCCTGCTGTTGCGCTACTTTTGAGCGCAGTTTGAATATCTGGGCCTATGTATATGTGTCAAAAAATGTTTATTGTGCACTGTGGCAAATACTGTACCATTTGGCTAAGCAAAAGTCCCGAATGACCCATGGACAAAACTTATGTTTCACCCAGTCAACTGCTGGGCTTCATCAGAGCTGATTCACTGTTTCCAAGCCCAGAATTATATACTAACAGGCTGGTAATTAATTAGATACAAATTAGCCAGTTTATTCAAATGTCAGAACATTCCTTGATTTAAAAGTACAGTTATTTTAACTTTTCTTTATTATTCATTGTTTACAAAAGTACAAAAATGTCAACAGCCTATTAATTCTAATTAATACAATACAAAAATGCCTATCTTACTAAATAGCTACCAATTTTCATTATATTTAAAACCATTATCAGTTGTGAATTTTTGCAAACATATTATTTATAAAAACTCCCTGTGAAAAACAATGAATCAATACAATATTATAATAAACACTGCTGTAGACTAGAAAAACTATCTAAATAATAAACATTTATGTTTATTCATTGTTAAAAATATGTTATTGTTTACAAACAGTCTAAACATTTGTTAAAGTGCAATACTTGGTTATTTCCCATATGTAAACATCTCTTAATAGAGATCACATAGTATATTCAAATAACCTAAGGGCACCAACAGGATTCCTGAATTCTAGAACATAGTAAACACTTTTTTAGAACATGGTAAGCACTTTTTTAATAAGTGATTAAATCTACAGGGACCATGTACCAATGATTTTTATATATTAAATGCTCTAAATGCATATACTTATTCGAAGATATCCATTAACCCTTAAATTTAGTTAGGAAAACTGACAGATCTATATTGTCATTTAATCCTTTGCTCTTCCTTGCTCCTAATTAAAATATCCAAAAACGTTCACGTTGTCCTATCAGTTTTTTTTAAATCTCCCCCTCTACACAGCCGGTGTAGCAGTCATGGGCAAAATGTTAGTTACTAGACCAAATCACCAGCAACGACAAACCCGGTGGGCGGTGAGATGTTTAAGGAAGATATTTCTGGTAGCCCAAAGCCCATAAGTCACCCATTCACAAAACTCTGAACCTGCATTCCTCAATATAATGCTTGCACCCACTAAATTAATTTTCAATTTAACCTGCTCAGTCAGTGCCTCAAACATATACTTGAACCCACACAAAGGTTCTTTTCTGCATAATCATGCATATGTCTATGATGATAAAACATCATTCTCATAGCTTTACAATATCATATCCATGAGTGAATTCCTTAAATGTTCCAGGCACATTTTATAGAAATTGATGGGGTACCCATCTGGTCATGCCCCCCCCCCCCAGCAAATGCTTAACCACTGCCTCAAGTGCCCTGCATGTCAGGGAGCATTCAAGCCCCTCTTAATGTGCATCACCTACTTTGCGGAGTGAGTCCTTGGCAAAAAACTGTCAAACTCCTTCACAGAAGGTGAGGCCTCCAATGTGCATTAATCAATATAAACTTTATGAGAACAAGCCCCTATTTCTACATTGTCAGACATTTCTGTGCCAATTTCAGTTACAATTTGGGCCACATTGCAGGCACCTTCCCTAGTTCTGAGCTGCCAGGTGAGCAGTCCCCCCCCAATCCAAATCAAAGTACTGGCTTGCCTGTTATGCTGAATTTCCTCCTGTGCACTGCTTGCTGTATTGTATTCCAATTTAACCTTGTGTAAGGCATTGTAAGCCTCAGAAGTGGGAGTTGTCAAATGGGCATTCTCACCCTCTGCAATGCTAACCTCCAAATCATGGATGTGAGCTTCCTCTTGCTTTTTGTGGTTGCACACATATGAAATTATGGGGCCACAAAGGTGCAAGAGGAACTGTGCCAGGTAATATCACCAATTTCTCCAGCAACATTGTTAAATTGTGACTTCTTGAAATGTCGGCCAATTGGAAATTAGTGAAATGTATTGCCGCTATTTGTCTCCGCGATGATACGTCTGCGTCTTATTGATTGCGACAAATCGTCTGTGGATATATCAACTGCTCATGTTTAAAAATCAAGACATAGAAGCATGTGAGGGCACAGAAAAACTGCAAAGAAGAATATGCAATAAGACAAAATGTGCAAATGAATAATTTGAACAAACATATGACTTTATTTTTTGGCATACAGACAATTAAGAACAAAAGTATAAGGAGGAGACTGGGTGAAGAGGGTGAGTAGAGATTTTGCAATGTTAAACTTCGCCCACAAATTTCATGCAAAGTGCCAAAAATTCACGCTTCATGGAATTCAGAGTTCTGGCTGGCCACTTATACTTCAATTTGTGCAATCTGTGTGAATTGTTTGGTGAAATTTGTATTTGTTACCTCAAAGCGCAAAATTCATGAGTGAAATTTTGCATTTTGTGTCAGAATTCACAAAATTCACAGCCACAAATTTAGTGAAGTTGCTCCTCAAAATCCATGAAATCCACAAATTAAATCAAGAAACAAATTTCACAGACTTTGCACATCTCTAAGGGTGAGTCAGGCAGAAAGTGAATGAATATTTCATACTACCTGGGCATACCACCCACCTGGCTTAAATGATTTAGTAGAACATGTGCACCTCTTGTAAACAAACATAAGTAAAAACTGGATGTTTCACTAGTAAATGTAATACAGTTACACTTTCTGTACATAGGAGTATCTATAGTATATTTCATGTCATTTATCTTGCTGGATTATAATGTTGGTGTTTTTAATATACATTTTGAAGCCATTTCATGATTTGAGCCACTCTGTTCCATTAGATTGTAATAAACTATCAGAAAAAAATAAATGGTAATGTTCCTTTTTATGCTGTCACATAGATTCATAATAGAATATCTATAGAAATAAATACCTTGAGTCTGTTGTCACAAGGCCATATGGCTAGAAGCAAGAAATCTTTAGTTGATTTTCAACATGATAAAACTACATTGATACTTGAGCCCAAGCTTTATGGACTATGACACACTATTACCGAATTATTATCAGCCTGACCACCAATGACAAGGAGACACACTCATTGGTTAGAAAAAAGCTTGACATTCATGCTAATATGAGCTGAGGTCCCCTGCTTTTCTCTGTCTTATTGGGAAACCACTTACTGTCTTAATTTCTTATATAGAGTGCTTCGGCCAATAAGAGGCTGACAGGTGATCATTGGGGAGCTCACTAATTAGGAGAAGGCCACAGTTCTCCTGCTTGCAGTTCAAAGTTTAACATTCTCAGCCTTAGCCAATACATAAAGATTTATCACATTTATAATGCATCTTTCTTGTATTTTTAAAGATTTACAGGGGTGCACCTGGTGTGTGACCAAGCAAAAATAAACAGTTATAATACCAGTGCCCCCCCCACACTAAAGCTGCTTTAAAGCCTACAATTCATTGAAATCAATTCACTTTCCTTACTTTGTTTATTGTTTCTTCATTTTGACATATTAGAGGGGTTCTTGGTCTCACCATTCAGCTGAATTATGATTAGCCTGGCCACCGACTATTAGGTGATCCACTCATCAGTTAGGAAAAAAAGCTTCACATTCATGCCGATATGTGTTGAGGTCCCTGATGTTTTCTCTGTCTCATGGAAAAACCATTATCTGGTTTAATTTCTGATTTAGTGCATGCTGGCCAATAAAAGACTCAGAGGTGGTCACTGAGGAGGTCACTAATTAGGAGAAGGCCACAATTTTCATACTTGCAATTTAAAGTTAAAAATTTAGCAACCTCAGCCCTGGACAATACATAGAAGATATACGATGGCCTGTGTTTAAATATGCCATTTATTCCCATATGCCTTTTTATCCTCTTGGAGCTGGTGGCTCATATCCATGCCCGACCCATGACCCAATCACAGGGAGTGCAGTCGGGATCTTCATGTAACCTGTCAGCTAAATTTTTCTGGTTTTATCCATTCCCCTGCTGTGGACCAAGTGTGCACATGGGGGCACATAAATGCTGTGTTCCCACAACACCACGCCTACATGCTGCCCACCTTCTGACATTGCCACCAGGCCTCCACTTAGAGGGTGTTATATGGTATGGGTGGCAATGTCCATCCCTGGAAGAGGACAGCTTCCTTGTGGCTGCTTAGTCTTGCTTCCGCCATCCCCCCTGGCCAACCCTCAGTGTCCCAGGCATGTTCCCAAACCTGTGTTGCCTGCAAGGCATGAAGTGTGGTGTCCAGTGCCTCAATCCTCAGTACCACTGAGCTGGCCCATATGCTATTTATTTCCATGAGTGAGGTGGCAGGACCATAAGACATGAGTGGCAAAGCCATTAGTAAGTTATTGAAGTCCCCTCCCAGATGAAAATAAATGGCACATCTGAACACAGGCCATCATATGTTCTGTGTATACAATGGTCTGTGTTCAAAAAAATTGCTGCCCCCCTGAATCAATCAATCAATAGTCTTTATTTTACCTGGTGAAACACTGTTGAGAGAAGCTCATTTACAAGGTGGACCTGGAATGGTCAGCAAGGCAATATATGTAATACAAGTACTTATAAATGACAGATATAAACATATTAGAAAAGAAAAGAAAAGATATATACAATTCCAGTGATCATTGGCAAACACAAATAGAGTAACAATAGATAAGTATAATTTTCATTGACATTGACAATATCCTGATCATGACGTTGGGCAATGATAGGAGATACAAAGAGTTAGCAAGGCAGTATGTAGTGCAGGAGCACATTTTGTACGCAAGATGCAAAGGTGAATAGTGGGGAAGAAGGTGGGGGAATGTTATTGAGTGGAAAGAGTGATGGGGTCAGGGCCTAGGTAGAAAGGAAAAGGAGGATAAGGACTGGCAGGAGAATGCTAGGGTCAGGGGAGGGTAAGTGAAGGGGAGCCCTATGTATGCTCTTGGAGGGGATGGAGGGGTTGGTAGGAGAATGAGGTGAGAAGTCACCTCTGTGCAGTACTTCCAGGGTTCAGGGTGGAGTTGCACTTAAGTTTGGCATTCACATGATTCAGAGAGTTTGTGTTGGAGTAATGCCTTGAATAGCATCATGCTTACCAGTGATACGGGTTTTATTGACTGTTGCATATTATTCCAGATTACAGGGAGGGTGCGGCTAATGGCTGCGACCCCCGAGGTGAGTTCTGAACTTTGGAATTACCAAGGAGATGTATGAGAGACTCCTCAAAGCATGGCATCTCACTGGGAGACAGGCAAACAGTTGGAAATATACTGAGGGAGCTTGTTAGTGATAGCTCTATATGTCCAGAGCACTGTGTTCATGTGACATCTTAGGCTAAGCGAAGGCCACCCCATCATCGTATAGAGTATGTAGTGATGAGTGCAGTATGGTGCTTCGGTTATGAATCTGATCATCTGGTGATACAGTGTGTCCAATTTGGATAAGGTGGAGGGGGAGCACTGCCCATAAATGAGGTCAGCATAGTTCAATAGGGGCAAAGATGTTGATAGCACTAGCCTAACCTTTGCTTCATGGGTGAGTACGTTCTTTATTCTAAAGAATAAACCAAGTCTCATATTCAGTTTCATAGCCAGCTCATCCACATGCTTACTGAAGGAAATTTTGTGGTCTAACCATATGCTCAGATACTTGAATTTAGTCATGAACTCCAAGGGTTCCCCTGGTAAAGTAAGGATCTGTGGTACCACTGAAGGGGTGTGAGCTCTTAGTGCACTTGCTGGAGGTGAAAATAGTATTGCTTTGGTTTTCTTTGCATTCAGTAGCAACTTTAAAGACAGTAGGTTGTTTTGTAGGGTGTTGAAGTAAGCTTGCAAGTCCCTGCATGTTAATTCAGGGGTGGGCCTTTCTAGGTACAGGACCATATCATCGGCAAAGAGATCTATATTAGCCGATTTTATCCCAACATCGATGCTATTTATGTAGATAGCAAACAGCAAGGGGCCTAAAATCGATCCTTGTGGAATGCCCCTTAACAGGGGTTTTGGAGGGGAGGAGTCCCCACCCATCTTGATGCACTGCTGTCGATCTGTAAGATAGCTTGTGAAACATGACAATGCCAGACTATCAAGTACAAAGTTTCCTAGAATAATAAGGAGCAAATCACAGTCAACCATTTCGAATGCTTTGCTCAGATCTAGGAACAAAGCGCAGACATGCATTTTTGCATCCAGGGAAGTTAACCAGTTATTAGACACTTTGGCCAACGCTGATATAGTATTATGTTTCAGCCTGAATCCAGATTGGATTGGATTGAGGAGATTGTTGGTTTCCAGGAAATTCCTAATCTGTGCGTTGACCACTTTTTCCAGTAGTTTGGATAGGACTGGAAGCAGCGAAATGGGTTGATAATTGTTTAAGTCACTCCTGCTTCCAGATTTAAACAATGGTATGATGTGCGCCATCTTCCAGTTAGAAGGTAGGAAACCCTGAGATAGGGATAACTTGAATAGATGAGTGATTGGGGGGGGGATAGTACAAAATAGCTGAGTTTTAAAAGAACAGATCTATAAGATCCACTCCTGCACTTTTTCTCACATTCAATTCCATGATGAGGTCTTCCACATTCTTTATGGACACCTGGCTGAATGAAAAAGTTACTGAAGAGGCATCATGGTGTAAACCTGATGCAGGGGTGGAGCAGGAAAGATTCAAAGACTGTGACTGATCCCGAAGGGTGCTTGCTGGTGATGTGTCAAAGGCCAGCCTTGCCATTGCAAAGTGATTGTTAACTAATTTAAGTATGTTGGCCCAGATATTTAAACTGTGCCAGACTGTGGCGCAAGCTTGGACGCATCGCAACTTGGCTGCCCAGGGGCGTTGACTGGGCGATATTCAACAGAGCTGCACCATGGCACAGCATCATTGAATATCGCACCCTGGCCACCCGCAGTGTGCATGGCACAGTGGCACTGCACCAGCGCAAGTGGCCAGAGTGGAGCAGGGGGATGCGCTAGTGCAAGTTCCATTGCGCTATGCGCAGCAACCGCGATATTCAAAAGTGCACATGCAAATGGGGCCATAATGTATGCAAGGCACAAATGTGGCCATTTGTATGTCATTATGGCCCCATTTGCATGCAGGTGCGCCGATCCCCTGGCGTCCTACCAGGCAGCAGCTGTTGGGGACCGGTGCCCCCTGCACAGTGCAGCAATGTGCCCCACAGCCTGATCGTGGGCTTCAGTATAAATAAAAAAAATCCAATATCCCTGGTGGTCCAGTGGACTGCTGTCTGCCCGATCACGGGCTTATGTATTAATTAAAAGAATTACGTCCAATATCCCTGGTGGTCCAGTGGACGGCTGACTGCCTGATCGCAGGCTTATGTATTAATAAAGAGAATTGATTCCAATATCCCTGGTGTTCCAGTGGACTGCTGTCTGCCCGATCGTGGGCATTTGTAATAAAAAAAATAAACATGTCCAATATCCCTGGTGATCTAGCGGCACCCTCCCCACCCGCCCACTGAGCCCCACCACCTCTCTCCTCGGTCAGCTGGCAGACGGTAGCATTCATTTGGCTACCGCAGCTGCCCGCCGACTGACATCAGGAGGCTGTATGCCCATTGGTCCACAGCGTGAGCCAATGGGCGGCAGCCCATACCATACATATTCACATATCTGAATGTAGTATGGTACGGGCTGCATGCCCATTGGCTCGCTGGCCAGGACCATACAGCCCTACTTACGTGTGTCAGTCGGCGGCAGCGGGCGGCAGGTGGGTGGGGAGGGGTACCGCTAGACCACCAGGGATATTGGACATATTTATTTTTTTTATTACAAATGCCCGCGATCAGGCAGACAGCGGTCCACTGGAACACCAGGGATATTGGAATCAATTCTCTTTATGAATACATAAGCCCATGATCAGGCAGTCAGCAGTCCACGGGACCACCAGGGATATTGGAATCAATTTTATTAATACATAAGCCCGCGATCGGGCTGACAGCGGTCCACTGGACCACCAGGGATATAGGGGTTCTTTTATTTTACAAATGCCAGTGAGCCGGGCATGGGTGCCGCCAGGTGCAGCCGGAGTCTGGCTAAATTTCCATGAGGTGGCAGCGTCGTATGTATCCTGCAATGTGGCAGCTCACCTGTGGGTGGCCATCTGTTGTTCCTTTTTTTTTTTGATCAACTTTGTGCTGGCGCAGGTAGGGGTTGCGCATGCATGGCTCCGCACATCCTGGGCTGAATATTGGGCTGTGAGAGTATGCTTGGGTATGCCCCCCCACCTGCGCCTGCATACATTACTGATGCGCTCCAGCACATCGGGATTTGTGCCGCGCACTTTTCCCTTTTGAATATCATGCCAGGGCGCATCAGTGGGAATATCTGGGCCATTGTGTTTATCAGTAATTTCAACCCCCTCAGAGCAAATTTTAGATGGTAGAGAATTTGCAGGGCTATGTCCTTCCAGGTCCATAAGTGTTATCCATAATTTGGAGGAGAATTTAGAAGAGGCTTCTAATTGACATTGGAAGTAGCTAGCCCTTTTGCATCTGATAAGTTTGGTGCTGAGGTTTCTTGCTGCTCTGAAGGTGGCACAGTCCCCTGAGGACTTACTTTTTCTTGCCTTTTTCCACAGGGCATCTCTATTTAGTAAGACTTCCTTTAAATCAGGGGTGAACCAAGGGCAAGATCTCTCTTTTTTTTTTACATAAAAGAGTTTTTTCAACTTGTTGTGCACACATATAATCAATTCCATATAGAGGTTCACTTATAACAAGGTACATGGGTTACATTCTGATATTTTCCATTGAAACCTATTAGTCTCGTGTTTCATACCTAGTTCCATACACATGAATTTATGTACCCCCATGCAACATCCTATACATTTTAAAACTTCATAAACCAATCACTTAATTAATATATTCATAAAGTGCTATGCTCAGATGTCTATTAGGACAATGCCCTCATATTTTATACATCTAATCTGCTCCAGAAAGCCATAGTCTCTTGCTGGGACAAGTCTGCCAGAAAAGGGTCCCATTCCCTAGCAAACAGATCCAGCTTATCCTTCACAAGGAGGGAGACCTTTTCCAACCCCAAGGTATGTAATACCAACATCCGCCAGCCCTGTACTCTAGGGACCATACAGGACACCCAGATATTTTGTATATAGCATCTAGCTAGAATCAGTAATACTGTTACTCATCTCAGGATCGGGTCCCATTCTCCTTCTTCATCTATCTCTTCCTCAAACAAGCATACCACTGTTGTAAGGGGGACCATCTTACCCCACATCCTCCCTACTTTCAATGCCACTGATTTCCAAAACTGCTGCAATATGCTACAGACCCAGAAGCAGCGTATGTATGTACCTATCTCTTGCCCACACTGACCACAATAAGGAGATATAGCTGAGTGAAACTTATGTACCATGGCCAGGGGGCTATATACCCTATGTTACAATTTGAAAAAAGCTTCCTTAAATCTATTACAAAGTAGAAGGCCCATGTGCATAAGCAACAATTGAAGCCAGTTCCAATCCTCTATCTGTATACCCAAATCCCTTTCCCAGAGTCTACAGGTTTTCATCGTCAAATCTGGTAATCCCTGTCTAGCGTCTCTCACCACTTTCCCTATGAAACCTTTAGGTTCCAGTCTGGATAATTGGATAATTGTTTCACTTTTCCTCAATTCCTCAATCCCCAGCCGTTCTCTATTTAACCCTGCTACATATGCTCACATTTGAAAATACCTAAACATGTTTCCTCTTTCCAGGTATATCAGAGAAGGAGCATATCCCCATTCCACTGCTGAGGTCCTCCAGGCTTCGTATACCTCCCTTTTCCCACCCCTAAAGCCAGGGTCTTCCCACCCCGATAAGAAATATGGGTTCCCAGCAACTGGAACTAAGTATGTATCTACCTCCTTCACCCCTCTTCATTTCAGTAAACGACTCAAGCTGTTCAATGTTGTTTCCACCAATGGGTTCTGAACCTCCGTCCTGTTATATGCACTTTTCCCCCTTTTCTCTAAATATGCAGAAGGTCTGGCCCCACATCCCCTTTGCTTGAGATCAAGCCACCGTGCCACTGGGGGTAAGTGTATCCAGTCAATGATATACTTCCAGTGGGCTGCAAGGTAATAAGACTAAATATCTGGAAAGTTTAAACCTCCTTTACCTACATCCATCTTCAGTCATTGCAAACTAATCCTGGGGTGCTTTCCTCTCCAGATAAAAGTGGAAAACAAACCTTATAACCTCTTGGTATCCTTCCTGGTCAACCCCACATTTAACATCTGCAATAAATATACCAATCTGGGGAGAATGTTATTTTTAATTAAATGTATCTTCCCGATCCACGAGATCAGAAGAGATGCCCATTTTCTCAAGTCAGCCTCTATCTTCTTCAAAACTAAGCCATAATTAAGACTGTAAAGGGAGCCCAAGGACCACCCAATCCTGATGCCCAGGTATGTAAAGTTTCTTCCCACTCTTTTAAACCCCGAATCCTGGTTTCACCCTATATTTTTTGGAAGCCTCATGACCTCAGACTTATCTACATTAAGTCTGTAGCCTCTAAACTGTGCAAATGTCCCCACTAGCTGCAAAAGAGTGGTCATAGATCTCTCAGGTTCTGTAATAAACAGCAGCATTTCATCCACATACATTGCAAGCTTATGCTGTTCTCCTGAGAAGCCCTTCACCCCTTGGATATTCTCATTCTCCTGTATGGCAATTGTCAAGGGTTCTACCTCTAAGGCAAATAGCAATGGAAACAGCGGGCATCCCTGCCTTGTACCTCTACCCAACTCAAAACTACCAGAAAGCGTCCCATTCTCCAACACCTTCGCATGGGGGATCTATACAGTGCGCGTACCCATCCCACGAAAGTATCACCCAGGCCAAACTGGGTCAACGTCTCAAATAAGTAATCCCATTCCACCCTGTCAAATGCTTTTTCAGCATCCATTGATAAAATACAGGTATCCTCCTTCCGTTTTTTCACCCCCCACATCACATTTAGAAGTCTCCTCATATTATGATATGACAGACGTCCCTTGATGAACCTGGTCTGGTCTGGGTGCACTATCTCAGGCAATACCTCCTCCAGCCGGCCGACCAGCACCTTCACAAAGATTTTAGCATCACAATTTAAAAGCAAGATGGGGCATAAAGGTGCACATTCCAACATGTCTTTTCCCACCTTAGGAATCATACAGATCACTGCATCAGAAAAGGTGTGCTGTAATCTCAAGGTCTCTCCCTCTTTTTGCTGGAAGATGTCACATAATGGTCCAGCTAACTGCCTCACCAGGCACTTATAGTACTCCACTGGGTACCCATCTGGCCCACTCGCCTTACCACTCTGAAGCTTCTGCATAGCCCCCAGTACCTCTAGCCTAGAAATGGGTCCATTTGGAGAGTCTCTGTGCTCTCTTGCCAGTTCAGGTAACTTCAGAGCCCTCAGGAATGCCTCTCCAGTCCCCTTCCCTCCCTCCCTCCTTTGTATACAATGTTTCTTAAAAAGCTTTAAATCACTCTCTTATCTGCTGGGGGAGACCTACATAGCACCCCCCTATTGTTCTTGATTACTGTAACGTGGGTTATAGTTTTCCCACCCTTCATCAATCTGACCAACAAAGGTCCAGGTCTATTTCCCCACTCATATAACTTCCTCTTACCAAATGTCCAAGAAGTCCTATCCTCCCTACTAAGCAATGTATTCAGTGTTTCTTTAGTCACTTTCAGCTCACCTCAGACTATATTCTCTTCTCAACTCACAGCCCGCCTCTCTATGTCTCTCACTCTGACTTCCAACTCCATTCTCCACTGTTGCTTCTGCCTCTTTACTTCAGTTACATATTTTATTATCATTCCCCTCATACAAGCTTTTCCACCTTCTCAAATAATTGCCTTACTAGTGGGGGCATTTACGTTAGCTGTTATATAATGCTCCCATTGGTCCCGTAGATATTCTTTAAAATTTTTATCACCCAACAAATAAACTGGGAACTTCCAGGGGGGTGGTCCCTCTCTTTGCTTGTTCATTTCCAGTGAGAGGATCACCGTGGCATTATCTGAAATGTGAATTGGGCCATTCTTAATCTTCCTCACCTGTCCATTCCATGTCTGTGGAAGACAAACATAGTCAATCCCCGACCATGTCCCGTGTGGATTTGAATAAAAGGTGTAGTCCCTTGCACCGGCGTTTGTCTCCTGCCACCCATCCACCATCCCCAAATCAACCATCCCCCTACGCCATTGATGAATTGCTTCAAGTTGACAAACTTTTCTCTGTGAGTGGTCCAATAAATGATCTAGGGTACAATTTAGGTCGCCCCATAATCAGGCCCAGCAACTGTTCCTTAACCATGAGCAAGAAGAGAAAGGAGGGCCAGACAGAAAGAGGCCTCAAACACTGCCTGGTCATACATTGATCCCAAAGTTACTTGTTCCCACCATAATTCCCCCACCACAAATAATTATCGCCCTCCTGTCTGATCCTTAACAACAAGCTGTACCTGAAAAGGAAGGTGTTTATGCAGAAGGACAGTGACCGCTCTCTTATGTGCTTTAAATGAAGCTGCAAAACATTTCCTCACCCACCCTCTTGCCAATTTCCCGTGTTCCACTGCTGTTAGGCGTGATTCCTGTATTAGTGCTACATTAGTTCCCTGTCTCTGCAAGACTGTAAGGAGACTTGTTCTTTTAACCGGGGTCGCTATCCCTCTGACGTTCCAAGTGCATATATTTAAAGTTTGTTTATTAGCCATTAGGAAGGAACCAGTTTTCACTCATATTATTTCCCCCATCATTCGTCGAGTTTCTCCTCTCCCATCCATCCTTTAGAGCACTTCGTTTTTTGTAGCATGTCACATCTTTCAAAGACATCCAAAGCACTTCAATATAACAATCATACCACTGTGTGCAACAATATGTAAATAAGAAAACAGAAACATTAACAAGAGTCAAACTATTAAAAATATAGGTAGCCATACCTTGCCCAACTTTCTTAACAATCAAATTACCCAGACCCCATCCCCCGTGATTTCTCCCATATAACTTGCTTACTATGTCCCCTTTTCTCTCGTTTTACATATAATCCCAAATACTCCATCTCTGACACTTACTGCCAACACTGCGTAAGTGTCAATAATATCCCTCTATGCAGCTGTGTCTTGCCCTCTACCCCCCCAGGTATATATTTCTTACTGCCCTTTCAAACTCCAATCCCATCTTACTTCTCCAATAGCATTAAGTTTCATAGACTATGCCCCCCTTTGTACTGTTTCACAGTTCTTCAGTGGAGAAATCCCCCACTAATATATTGCCCTGCTATGCACATGTATACAGGGATAAGTGCACCATCCCACGCAGGTCACCCAACAGACAGCGACAGAGTGGATTCCCCTATATACTGCCAGCCATCACAGCAGGAGTGTTGCTCCCTCCCTCTAGTGGTACTTCCTTACACTACTCCTAGCATTGTGCTGCAGAGGGCGAAAGAAATAAAGAAAAAATTGCCCCCATTCTTCCCCTCTTCCCTGTCCACACACATCAACCCTCTCCCCCCAACAGCCCTCTCCAGATATCCCTCTAATAACTTATCCAATTGTGTAATTTCCCATCAAGAAGAAAAGATCTGTCCTCAGAGGGAGTCATCATGTGGTCTTGACAAAATCTTCTGTTAGTCCATAACCCTGCACCTCCGTGTACCAGAGAGTGGGAGAAGAGCAAAAAACAAGTCCATCTCAACAGGTGAGAACAAACAAACTACAGCGCTCAAAGTTATGTAAATGCAAATTCAGATAATTTCACCCACTCGAATATTCAGCCCAATGTCTATTCAATCACCCAATCTTCCAGGGCCCGAGACTTCAGCTTCAGATGTTATATTTCATCCAGCCTTTTTGCGCAAATCCTTCACAAATTTCATCGCTTTCTCTGCTTCCAAGAAAGAGTATGTTGCACCCTCATGTTTCACCTTAAGTATGGCTGGATGGATTAGAAAGTTCTCTACTTTGAGTGAGCGGAGAAAAGCCATTGATTTATTGAATTTTTTGCACCAGTTCAAAAGCCTTGCTGAGTAATCCTGGGATAGAAAAATACGACGGTCTTCCACTAAAAGCTGCCCCTTTTCTCTGTAAGCTCGCAATACTATTTCCTGGTCTTGAAAATGTTGAAGCCGCATCATAATTTGGTGAGGCGGTTGCCCCGTCAGGTGCCTAGGCATAACCACCCAATGGGCTCATTCCAGCTTCAGCCTCCCATGTTTAAGTGTTAGGCCCAATAGCTTTGGCAGAGTTTCTGAGCAGAAATTCAGTACGCCCCCTCCTTCCATCCCCTCTGGTAACCCACGCAGCCTAAGATTTAGCCTTCTATGGTAATTCTCTTGATAATCAGCTGCTTCTTTCATCTCTTCTAATTCTTTTTGCAGGGCTAATATCTGTTCTGGCACCCCTTGCAGGTCATCCTCCATTTGAGATATCTGTTCCTCCGCCTCCGTCAAGCTTGTTCCTTGAGCTGCTTGCTGGGTTAATACCTCTTGTAGTCTATCATCAGTTCTAGCTTCTAATTTACAGAGTCACAACTCCAGGGCCACCAGAACCTGGCCCATCAGTTCTCGACCCAGTGCGCTCACCTCCGCTGCAGATAAAGATATTATTTGGTGACGTTCGGCCTGCACAAAGGCCGCATTTTTCTTTGAGGTTTTATCAGTCGCCATCTGACTTTTTCCAGCTCCTGACATCAGATATTCCTCCATACCAAGGCAGCACATGATCTTCTTACAAAATAAACCATCACCAGGGGCAATTTAATACTTTTTAAATTTATTTTTACCTCGGTGAGGTGGAGCGAGGTGCAGGCAAGTCTGGTTTCTTCAAGTGCTCATTAGTGCCCCCAAGATCTCTTTTTTGTATGGATTTTAATCAGAGGTGCAATTTTGTTAATGTTGTCAAGCAGGATACTGTGGAAGAGTTCATAGGCTTCATCGACTGTAGAGGCCAAGTAGAAGTTTTGCCAGTCGGAGTTCTGTAGGTCAGAGAGGAAGGCAGTGGCATTGAAGTTCCTGCGACTTCTTTTATAGGTAAACCAGGAGTGCGAGGAGGATTTTGTGGGATGACCTGACACTGGAAATAAGGCAATGATCACTGAGGTCATTAAAGAAAATGCCGAAGTGAGCAGAGAGGAGAGGTTTGTTCACAAGAACAATATCCAGCAGGGTATTATGTTCCAGGTTGTTGGAGTTCAGATGTGTGGCTTCCATAATAAGTTGAACGAGTCTGAAGGCATTTCAAAGGTCTTTTAAGGGCTTGGAGGAGTTAGACAGCCAGTCTAAGTTAAGATCACCCAAAATTATGAATTCAGAGGAAGTCCGGGATATCATGTCCTGCAGATGGTCCATTACCAACAGCCCTGCTGAAGGAGGTCTATAACAACCTATAATAGACAGGGACATAGATTTTGAGAGCTGAATCTTTAGAGCTAGGCACTCAAATTCCTTGGAAACAAAGGAAGGAACCACCGTGGAGACACTGTATTTGTCTTACACATAAATAGCTACTGCTGGCTAGATGTGTCCTTACAAAAGTAGGACCCCCCACAAGGTAATACATATTGTGAGCACTGCAAATCAATGAACTGCATGATATGAGAGAGAAAGAGAGATAGTGAAAGAGCATCTATCCCTGCCTGTTTTTTTTTCCCCTAACGTAGAACTCAATCAAGTGTTTAGCACCATCCTCCAAAGCTCTGTGCAGGCTGGTCCTTCCCGTTCTTAAAGTATTGTGTGCAAAATTAATGAAGGTATCTTTGTTTTGTAGCATCTGGTCCTAAGAGTGAGAGTACGGTGGTTGTTTCCCATTGTGTTTTGTGTTAAAGTGGGAGAGCGAGTGTAGCACGAAGCATAGAGACATAAAAAATAAATGACTGAATAA
Organism: Neoceratodus forsteri; assembly: GCA_016271365.2. Taxonomy (NCBI): domain Eukaryota; kingdom Metazoa; phylum Chordata; order Ceratodontiformes; family Ceratodontidae; genus Neoceratodus; species Neoceratodus forsteri. The sequence goes on along the minus strand of CM028130.1, from coordinate 1,373,867,960 downwards.
CATGGCAATCTAAAACAAAGCTAAAGTTTGTATTTTTAGGATTATTTTCAAAGTTAAGAAACACAGAATAATGTGGAGGTGGGGAAACACGATGGTGACAGGAACTGATTTTCATTTTTAAACCACAGAATTCTATTGGCTACAGTTGTGAGAAGATTCACTGTGGGATTGGTCAGAACAGGGTGTCAATCAAGTTGATTGACATTTATGGGTCACAGAATGATATAGGCAAGTGACAAATAAAGGGTGTTATTTAGACATTGGGTAAATAACGGTGTTTATTTTTCACTTGGATCAAATTCATGGCAAAATACCTGCTGTATGTTATTTGGATACTTGAATGGCTACATATATTATATACATAGAGATTTATCACATTTATAATGCATTTTTCTTCACTTTTTTTTAATATATACTGGGATGCACCTGGTGTGGGATCAAGTAAAAACAGTTATAATACAAGTGCCCACCCCCCACACACACACACATGCTAAAGCTGCTTTAAAGCCTAAAATTCATTCAAATCAATTCAATTTTCTTACTTTTTCTTTTTTGGCGCTGGTCAGGCCGATCATAATTTGGACTGAATGATGAGACCTAGAACCCCTCTAACATATCAAAATGATGAAAAAAGTAAGAAAATTGAATTGATTTGAATGAATTGCAGGCTTTAAAGCAGCTTGGGGTGGGGGCACATGTATTATAACTGTTTGTTATTGTGTATTACGCACCCATTAATTTTTTAGCAAATTTTGCCAATCAGTAATTTCTGAAATTTGCACAGAAACGTTTAACCTACTAAACCACATTGATCCAGCTTTATTACATTTCAGGACCTGTTTACACTGAGTATGTATGTATGGACAATCATGGGTGTCTACCTGCAATAGCAGCAAAGTTTCTAACATCCAAATATGAGAATTTTCACACATTTTTTATCTCCCTGTCCACCACCAACACTGGATCACCAAGAGGAAAAGGCTCTGTTTGAAGCCAAGAGCCATCCCTCCCTCTCACAAAGAGCTGCTTTTCGGCTTTGTTATGAAAGGATTCTGGCTCATAGCACTGGAGCTTGTGCTACAATGGATGATCAAGAGGGAGCCAATTGGAAAACTGGAGATGCCCCCTGCCATCCAGAGAGCAAATCAGAGTGCTCCTCCAGGCACCAATCAGCCTTTGACTGCTGCAAATGGAGGTAGCTACCAAGCGGCCCCCACACTGTGACCCCTCACATGAAGGACCCATGAGAAAATAATGTCAGAGTCTGCCCTCCAGAGTCAGCCCAGTGAGGCAGCCGGCAGTCAGATACTCTGCTCAGCAGCTGACCTGAGAGGATCAAGTGGTCCCTTACTCTTAAGATTCCATGTTTGCTTGAATTGCTTGGGGGCTGCATGGTGGAGTGGAGCTAATTACATCTGTAGATTGAGGGTTGCATTGTGGTGGACAGTTAATACTTTCTGTGGTTGAAGGGTTACATTGTGGTGGGGAATGCTTCATTCCATTCCATTTCATTCCAGTGACTAAGAGGGGGGCTTAGCACTGGGCAGCAGCCAGAGCCAAAATGAGAGGGAGGCAATGTGACTTCCTCCCTAGCTAGCAAGGAGGGGAAGGGGACAATCAAAAAGCAGAGGAGGTAGAGGGGATGGGAGTATTGGGGTAAGCAGGGAGTCCAGCTGGAGGGTGGTGTCACTAAACACAAGGAGCTTGGGGAACAAAAAACCTGAGCTTCAAGCATTAATGGCAGAAGGGGAGGTGAATATTGCTGCTATCACTGAGACATGGGACAACCAGCACCATGACTGGGACATCATGTTACCAAGATACAGACTGTATCACAGGGATAGGACAAAAAGGAAGGGAAGGGTTGAGGGGTGGCGTTATTTGTGAGGGAAGGGGTAGTAAGCAGTATGGAGGAGGGAGGTGAGGGGAGGCTGAAAGCTTATGGGTTCAACTGCAGAACAATAAAGGTAAAAGGGTCAGACTGGGGGTTGTGTACAGGCTACCTTCACAGTTAGAGGGCATTGATAGAGAACTGGCAGATCAGTTACGGAAACATTATAGAAGCAGTGGCACTGTGGTGGTCGAGAATTTCAGTCTACCAGGGGTGGATTGAAAAACCATGTCTAGCACAAGTGCAAGGGAGCAGGTCATTGTGGAAGCCTTCCAGGATGTATTCCTGTCACAAAAGGTGGATGAACCAATAAGGTAGGGGAACATCTTGGTTCTTGTGCTGACTGATGGATACTATGTGCAGGGAATATGGACTGAGGACACCCTAGCAGGTAGCAACCACTGAACGGTGTGGTTCTCCCTGGATATGGAGGTTCTATGTGATAACAACGCGAGTGTACATAGGCAAAAATCAATTTTGCCAATGTACACTCGTGGTGCAGACCAAAAGGGCACTGAAAACAGTTTTTTTTGTTTATACGGGGGGGCTGTGGCCCCTGCACCACCCCTCATGGGGGGCTTCACCCCCTCACCTCCCTACTAAAGGATTCTCAACTCCAGGGGGTACATGTGGGGGGGCAACAACAAAAAAATCCTGGACTGGCACAAAAATATTGATGCGCCTAACATCAAACCCAGCACCCTCCTAACCCTAGCCTGCCATGAGTCCACCACACCACATGGCCAGTTCAGCAGCCCACTTCCACACTACACCTCACAAACCCTCCGTCCCCTTCCGCCCATTGCGTGGCATGCTCGCTCCCCCCTGCACATGTGTACATATAGAGACAGGATGTCACTATATCTGTATTCACCCCCCCATACAGTAGCCCTGTGAACAGGGGTCACTATTGAGTCACCCTTTTTGTAAGCGCTCAACAGCGGATGCCCTTATCACAGGATACCTACATAAGGGTAATGAGGGGATGTCTACAAAAAACAAGAGAGTGGACTTCAAAAGGGCTGACTTTTGCAGGATGGCTGACATTCTCCGGGAGCATTTGGCTAGCATCACCTTTGACATGGATACCATCCAGAAATGGGCCATCCTGAAGGAAGGCCTGTTAGTGGCCACAGACACTTGCCCAAAGAAATGCAGTAAGAAGGCAGGGACCAAGAAGCCATGTTTGTGGTCAAAGAAGGTGCAGATAGGGGTGAGGGAGAAAAAGAAAGATGGCCTTCCAAAGATAGAAGGGGTCCAAAAGAGAGGAGGATAGGGAAGAGTACACAAGGAAAACCAGTGAGGTGAGCAGGGTTGTGAGGGCTTCCAAGGAGCTAAGGCTAGCAGAGGAGATTAAGGAGGGGGACATGGCCTTCTTCAAGTACATAAGGGAGAAGAAGAACTGCAAGGAGCAAATCATCAAGATAAAGAAGGATGGAGGCTGGGTAGAAAAGCTGATTGAATGGGCAGAGGTGCTCAATGAGTACTTCTCAGTTTTTACCAGGGGGAGAGAGAGATGGGCCAATACTGCAGGGGCAGAGCAACACTGGCATGGTAGGAGATAGGATAACAGATGGGGAGATCCCTGTGAGCAGAGTGCATGAGGGCCTTAGGTCACTGAACCTGGACAAGGCTCCAGAGATGGATGGGATGCACCCTAGAGTTGGCTGAGGTCCTGGCAGCACCAGTGGCAGACTTGTTCAATACCTCCCTGCAGATTCAGTGTGTGCTTCAGGACTGGAGGATGGGATATGTGATACCCCTGCACAAGAGTGGTCCCAGGGATGAGTCTGGTAACTATAGATCTGTCAGTCTGACATCCATTGTGGGTAAGCTCATGGAAATGATCCTAAAGGAAAGGTTGATTACCATCTTGGAGGTGAATGGTCTTTATGCACGACAAACAGCATGGGTTCGTCTCCAGGAAATCACGTCAAGCAAACCTGGTTCACTATTTTGACTGGGTGACGAACTAGATACCAGTAGGGCCATAGATGTCCTGTATCTGGACTTCAGCAAGGCATTATACTCAGTAACACATGGCAGATTAACTAGTAAATTGAGGAACCTGGGAGCAGGGGAGAAACTGGTTAAGTGGGTTGGTAACTGATTAGGGGACAGACATCAAAGAGTGGTTGTGGGGGGGAACTATCAACTCATAAGACGGTCACCAGTGGGGTCCCACAGGGTTCAGTGGTGGGTCCAGTTCTGTTTAACATCTTCATAGCCAATATAGCAGTTGGAGTTATGAGCAGAATTAGTCCATTTGTGGATGACACAAAGATAAAGATAGGGGCAGTTGTGGATGAGGCAGAGGGAGGAAAAAGCCTCCAAGAAGATTTGGGAAGGCTTGAGCAGTGGTCAGTCACTTGACAGCTGGATTTAAATGCTAAGAAGTGCAAGGTCATGCACATTGGAGTGAGGAATCCTGGTTACCTTTACCATCTGGGAGGGGTTGAGCCGTCCATCTCTGAGAAGGATAAAAAAAGATTTGGGGGTTATGGCCACAAATACTATGAACCATTCATCTCAATGTAGGAAAGCAGTGGCAAAAGCACATAGACTGCTGGGATGTAATGCTAGAGGAATCACTTCTAGGAAGGAGGAAGTCATTCTGCCACTGTAGAGGTTACTGGTGAGGCCGCACTTAGAGTACTGTGTACGGTTCTGGAACCCATACTTAAAGAAGGACATCAGTTTACTGGAGGGGGTACAGCAGAGGGTGACTAAAATGTTCAGAGGTATGGAAGGGAAGCCTTATGAGGATAGGTTGAGGGACCTCAACATGTACTCACTGAAGGAGAGAAGGGAAATGGGTGATATGATCAAAACCTTCAAATACTTAAAAGGCATCAACAGAGTTAGTACAGAGGGCATATTTTGATTAAAGGGAGAAAGGATTACTAGGGGGCACAGCTTGAAGATGATGGGGATAGAATCATGAGGGAGGTGAAGAAGCATTACTTCTGTTGTACTGTGGTAAGGGGTTAACTCCTTGAATTATTCAGAGTGTTGCACCATTGTGTAGGGGGATTCTTATAGTTGTTTGAGGGGTTGAATTGTGGTAGAGAAGTACTTCCATCAGTTATTTGAAAGGCTGCATTGTGGTGGGGAATGATTCTTATAGTTGTCTGGGAGGGTTGCATCATGGTGAGGAATTAATTCCACCAGTTGTTATCCTCATAGTTCTCTAAGTTGGTTTTTCTCATAATTGTAGCTCTGGTATAACACGAGTAGACAGACAAACAGATAGATAGACAGACACAGATAGATAGATAGACAGACAGACAGACAGATAAATAGAAACTTTATTTATGTAGCGACCCTCCCTGGAAGCTCAGAGCGCTGTACACATATTTAAAAGAAACCTTCAGTAAATTAAAACACACTTTACAGAACCCCCTTACAGAAACATCTTGCAGAGTAATTATTACTTTCTAAAATTCTATCTATGAAATATGACTTAAAACATTATAGTACTGAAGTGCTGGTGCCTTAGCTCATGCTACGCTGGTGACCCATTTTCAGGAACGAGCATGGGCTGCTGGTGGTTGGCAGGAATGGAGATGGATTGAGCATCTGAAGGACTGCTCTCCATTGCTGGGGAGGGGGGAGTTCAGCAGCTAGTGCACACCTGACCCTGTCAGAGGCTGTGGTCAGTGCCACAGAGCTGCTACAGCATGCATGTGGTGTACGGCAGATGCGTGATGGGGGATGTGTTCATGAGCATGAGCGACCCCATCGCAGGCATGATTGCACACTGCGGGAGCACAAGAAAAAACAGGAGATAGCTCCCAGTGGATGATGGGGGCACTTGCAGGCCCCACACCTGGCCAGTCACAGTGCAAACACTGATCTGGTCTCGGTAGGGGATGACACCCTCCAACGACCCCACCAATAAGCACCGAGAGTAAGTGCTGGATGGTGGATGCCAGGGTGATGGGGCTGGGGCTCTCCCAGAAAGAGAGGGCCAATGGAGCACAGGATCATAAATAATTACAAAAAAAAAAATGATAGTCAATAATCCAGATCATAAGTAAGGTTAAATAAGACAGTTTTTAAACCTTTTTTAAAGGTTTCCACCAAGGATGCCTCCCTTAGGTAGATTGGTAATGAATTCCACATGAGTGGTGCAGCAACGGGAAATGCACAGTCTTCAGATGGCCACAACCTAGCCCTGGGAACCACCAGGAGGCAACCCTTGGAGGAATGAAGAGTGTAAGCTGGGTGGGAAGGACCAGGAGGTCTTGCAGATAGTCTGGTCCTGGCCGTGCAGGGCTTTATAGGTCAGCAATCAGACCTTGAAGGCAATATTCCACCTTATCAGCAGCAGTCCATGGAGAACCAGCATGACATGGTCAGATCTCAAAATCCCAGTCAACAGCCTGGCTGCCTGTGGCATTGTGAAAAAATTACAGTTTAGTAACTTATCTATTACAAATACTTAGAAAGGAGATGAACGGAGATGAGGCTAATGGCGGAAGAATTTAATGATTATAACAATAATCACAGTGAGAGATTACAAGTGGTACATCCTTCATTCTTCATTCTTCAAACTAACAGTGTAGGCTGGCTTGCTTATATAGTGGAAGACAGTATCATTATTTCCTATGGTTGTCTATGATTGGTTCATAACAAGTACAAACACCAACTTAAAAGGCAATTCTCCTTTTAGTATATGTATGAGCTAATCCCTGGTCAGCACAAATGTATTGATAGTGTAAATTATATTACTATATAGGGCTAGTAATAATTGTCATTACCAGTTACCAAGGTCTAGGAGGATGAAATAGATTTGGACTTAAGAATATACACATAGGCATTTTGGCCTATACTAATAATAATAGTCAAAAGGGTAACTTGAACTCTATCCCTGTATTTCTGTCTGTGCAGACACTTAAGACACCTGTTTTCTATTACTCACATGGTCAGTACAAATATCAAAATGCACCTTAATATTGCAACTTGTGGGTTAGTTTGTCTTGTGACTTTACAAGTTTTATATGATCCAGCTTCATAGGTCAATATTTATTACACAAACACATTATGTTTTAGACCAAAATGAGGTTTGCCTGAAATATTGGGACACACTTCTTTATCCCTTGTTACAAGCCCCCCTTGGCCCAATATTGCCTAATTATTAGTTGTGCAACAATGCAGTTCCTCGGAGCTTGTACATCTCACTATGTACTTCACGAATAGTAAGTGCTAAGCACAGGCCTATAATTACCAAGAACACTAAGACCACTGGCAACACAAGTAAAACTTTAAAAGACAGGACTCCTAAGGGTCCCCCTGCATAGCTATAAATTAAGTGCTCATTATCACTCTCACTGAGCAATTCATTTACAACTACTTGTGCCTTATGAATTTGTATCAAATGAGTATCTTTTCAATTTAAAAGTGACTGTACATTAAGAAACAGGAGAGGTATCACAGCTCCAAATGATGGCATTTAACATGTCAATTAACATAGTGGCATAAAACATTGACACACCAGTATCTGCACAACTGTTGTTAACATTTATATTCCAACCAGAGAAAATCTAGATTTATATGTACTCTACTGTACTTCACATTATTCACAAGCATTTGATCAATAAGTGTTGATTAAATCCACTCTCTGGCCCTTTTGTCACATTTGGACATTCAGTTGGTGTTACAGTTAAGTATATGGCATTTGAGACTACAAAACATAATGAGTTGTTTAAACCAGCATAGTTACAAACACTATTATTACCCCAAAAACAGTAGGACAGAGTTAACACATAAACACCATTGTCCTTTGGTGTGGCTCTGTTTATAACAAGAGACACATTTTTCTGTTTTTAGTCCATGTAGCTTTGCTGTGATCCAGTCTTGAGCTTTGAGGCACAGCTGTTAGACCAGCTGTTAAGTATGTTCACAGACCAATTTAGAAATGTCAGTGTTTATATTGCTGGCTGCTGGATGGCTGATTAGCAGACACACTGGCCAGGGGTGCATTAGATTGTGCATTGAGTCATTTTAATGGAACAGCCACACATACTGGCATGCCATTTGTGTTGTGGTAGTTGATTACACCCTGGCACACAGATTAACAGTCCATAGTTTACAATAAACTATTAAAAACACAGTCCATAGTAAAGCAATAGGTTTGCATAAAGTATCAGCCATGTTGGGAACAAACAGCAGTGAAGAAGATGGATGGCTTGCTTGAAGATCTTCTTGCTGAAGTTAGGGGATTGCCCCTACCCCAGACTTAACTTTATAGTAAGTAGAAACAATAAGCTTGATTGCAGAGTTTAAACTGACTGGACCTTTTTCAGTTGATTTAAAGTTGTACAAATAGATGTAATTTTGCTAAAAACATTACACTTGCAGAGGTAATAATGACTTGATTAATGCAATAGTCCTTATGTGGAACCAATTAGACACAAAAATAGTGATGGCATTAAAACTGTGGCAGTTGTTTTTAAATAAGAAACAATTATTAGCAAATACACATTTTTTGGTATTTATCCCTGTGGGGAGATAGCAATGTACCTTGCAACCTTTGTGGACATTACACTGGAAGGAAGTAAGGGTAGCTTACCCCCTCCCCCTCGAGCTTCTACTGGCGGAAGAGACAGCTCAGCTACTGTAAAACAAGATTATTTCCATAGGATAAAAGAAGCCAGGCGTCCCTGGGTTCCCTTATCCTAAGCATGACAAAATGTCAGCTGAGTTTATAAAAGATCCGGATTGATGGTAATACCGTACGTACGTATTTTTTAGAATGCATTTAAAAAAAAAATGATTACACCATGGTCACACATAAAAACAAAAGCCATTGTTTTTTAATTGTAGATGGTAAACTCTCAAAACAGCTGTAATAGTAATTTTTTTAAAGTGTACTGTATACATATATAAAAAGTAAAAAGTATGGGAGGTGATGAATAATTCTCCCGTCCAGCTGGACTGCCTTGCATAGTATAGGAATAGCAACATTGTTTTAATATTGCAGCTTAAGGTATTAATGCACTGCAAAGGAAAGGCAGTATGTTTAGACTCTTGGCTAATGTTACATTGCACAGGAAATGAAAACAACTTTTCATGTAATTAACTTAAACATTTTTTATCCAAGGACACTGGAATACCATATTTAAAAGTATGCCAACATCATTTTTAATGAGAATCTTTTGTCCTTCAGAAACGCTAGTGTTACTGATAACATTATTAATCATGCCAAACAACTCCGGGTGGTTTGTTTGGTTATGGTAGCAATCACAGAAGAACAAGTGGCTAGTCTTTGCTCTAGTCCACCCCACAGCATACTGAGAGTTTTTAGAATCAAACTTTTTAACATTAGAAAAGGCAAGGTCTTTGGGCAATAAGTTAGTATGTCTTGCCAATACCTCTGGCTGATGGCGCAAGTTTGCCATATCTGACTTTTTACTCCTACATTTTAACTGCTCAGATACAGGAGTTAGCACTCTGTAAAGTGCTTGTTTTTAGATTTTAAGACATTTACATCTTACAAACGTGCTGTTTATTAACAGAAGCTGTGTTATAGTTTATATTGCAATCAATAAAAGAGAATTATCCCTATCTAAAAAACAAAGGTCTCCCTGTACCTTTACTAACTGTAACTTTAGTTGTGTCTTTTTTCTCTTGCAGGGATTTTGGCTCTTGACTTATTTGCATTTCTAAACTATCTATTTTTGACTATAGCTGGATTATTACATCTTGGTGCTCATGCAGCTTTCCTCTCTTTTTTTAAAGTCTCATGTGTTAACGAATTACCACCTGGCTATATTATCACAGACTTTGTACAGTATTTGCTAGTTCCTCTTTTTTTATTTTTTTTATTAAAATACTGCTGTGCCTGTTGATCATGGTTTGTATGCTCCCCCCTTTAGGTGTTTCCCCTTAGAAACAACCTATTAATGTTTTCATACTCATTTTTCATCTTTGTGCCTGCCTAGCCTTTACAGCCGGGTGCACGGGTGCACTGGTGCCCTGGTCCATCTGGTTATGTCTTACGGCTCCCCTGTGAGGTCTGGCTTGCAAGTCCCAGTACCTTCACTTACCTACTCTGCCCCATGAGTTCCTACAGATTTAAGCATTACTTTTATTTAAAGAAATTGGAAAGCATACCTCACCTGATTAGCAAGTGGCTAAAACTCTCTGTGTGCACCTTTTTCTCTCGCTTTAAGCCATCAGCACCACGTCTCCGAGCGTTGTCACCTTCTTATTGGGGCCCGCAGACTAACCAACCAGTAGTTAGGCAGCCTCCTCAGCGTGCAGCACCAGCGATCCGAGTCTTTAAGGCACCAAATGTAACGGTGGGCAAAAAATTACCATTTAGTAAATTATCTATTACAAATACTTAGAAAGGAGACAAACGGAGATGAGGCTGATGGCGGAAGAATTTAATGATTATAACAATAATCACAGCGAGAGATTACAAGTGGTACATCCTTCATTCTTCATTCTTCAAACTAACAGTGTAGGCTGGCTTGCTTATATAGTGGAAGACAGTATCATTATTTCCTATGGTTGTCTATGATTGGTTCATAACAAGTACAAACATCGACTTAAAAGGCAATTCTCCTTTTAGTATATGTATGAGCTAATCCCTGGTCAGCACAAATGTATTGATAGTGTAAATTATATTACTATATAAGGCTAGTAATAATTGTCATTACCAGTTACCAAGGTCTAGGAGGATGAAATAGATTTGGACTTTAGAATAAGCACATAGGCATTTTGGCCTATCTTAGTAATAATAGTCAAAAGGGTAACTTGAACTCTATCCCTGTATTTCTGTCTGTGCAGACACTTAAGACACCTGTTTTCTATTACTCACATGGTCAGTACAAATATCAAAAGGCACCTTAATATTGCAACTTGTGGTTTAGTTTGTCTTGTGGCTTTACAATTTTTATATGATCCAGCTTCTTAGGTCAATATTTGTTACACAAACACATTATGTTTTAGACCAAAATGAGGTTTGTATGAAATATTGGGACACACTTCTTTATCCCTTGTTACACTGCCACATACTACACAAGCTGCTGATGGTGCAAATTGCCTCCGGATAGCCTCAGATACAGAGCATTGCAGTAATCCAATCTAGACATGATGAAGGCATGTATCAGTATGGTCAGGTCATCAGCTGGTTTCAGTGCTTGGATCCAGGCAATGTTCCTTAGATGGTAAAAGGCACTTTGGATGATGACTGACACCTGAGCATCAAGTGTGAATCCATCGTCCAGGACCACACCCAGATCCCTGACTCGTGTGGAGGGGGTCAAGGGAACACCTCCCAGTATCAATCCGGGATCATTCACCAACCCTCTCCCATCTAGTCAATAACCAGGATCTACTACTAGTACCCTCATATTGTCCAGTTTGAGTCATAGCCAGTTTTGAGCCATCCAATTCTGGATCTCATCAAAGCAGCTGTTAATCATGGAGGCCGCCATCTGGTTACCAAGTGTGGAGGACAGGTATAGTTAGGTATCATCAACATAACAATGAAATCCCATCCCACACCACCTGGTAATGTCTCCTAACGGCAGCATGTACACCATGAACAATAGAGGTGACAGGACCGACCCTAGAGGAACTCCACAGCACAGAGGCATCGGGCTTGATGAGGATAAACCCCATTGTCACCCTTTGCACTCTGCCCATGAGGTAGGACCTAAACCAGCTGATGACATTGCCAGCTAGTCCACACCAATTCTGGAGTCTGTCCAGTAACACCTCATGGTCCACAGTGTCAAAGCTCTGTAGAGAGATCCAGGAGAACAAGGATGATACACTGTTCCCTATTTCTTGCTTTAGGAGATCTTTTAGTGCCTTCACCAGGGCAGTCTCTGGGCTTTGCCCAAATGTAAACCCAGATTGGAAATGCTCAAAAGAGGCAGAGGAGGTGATATGTGTCTCAAGCTGGATGGCCACAACTTATTCGAAAACATTCCCTAAAAATGGCAGGTTTGAGATGGGTCTGTAGTTGCTGAGACACTCTGGGTCCAATGAGGTTTTTTCCAAAAGGGGCTTGAACAAGGCCTCTTTCAAGGCACTAAGAAAAAAACACTCCCCAAGGAGCACCGGACAATCTCTGCAATCACAGATCCAATCAGGCTAACGTAACCCATCAAAAGTTGGGTAGGACCTCAGTCTAGATTATAATAGGTTGGTCACAGCCCTGAGACTATCTCAACTACCTCATCCATTCCAACTGGATCAAACTCAGCCCATACAAGAGAGATGCCCTGACATGTCCCCGCTCTGATCCTGCAAGCTCTTTTAGCAGCACTGAAGGAGATCTCTGCTCTGATAGCAGATACTTTGTCAGCCAAGAAAAGTGCAAACTCTTTTCACCTCGTGGTAGAACTTGCTCACACACAGGCAGGATGAAACAGCCTGGTCACCTTAAGAAAGAGCTGAGCCAGTCTCTTCCTTGCCACAGCAATCTCCCTTCACAAAAATCTGCCTTCTTTCAGGAGATTACCCTTTGATAGTCACCATAATGTGATTTCAAAACCAATTTGTACTCCATCAGGCCAGACCTCCTCCAGTGCTGCTCCAAACTCCGGCCATTAGTTTCTAACTCCCTGAGTTCCCTGTCAAACAAAGGGTGCCTCTAGTGAGTAGATAATGGTCAGACATGAACGAGCATGATAGAGTTGAAGGCCGAAGTGACGGCCATATTATAGGCCAATACTTCCTCCTCCTCATCCATCGCACTCGCAGTTTCCATACTCTATAGGGCCAGCAACACCTATAGTCCTGTTGAGGACAATCTCCACAAAGGGAGATACCAGACCATTTCCACAGAGGCTGGACCTATGGGGAGCCCCAAATGTGAATCTAACAGTGCTATGACCCGACCATACGACTGGATCAATCAAGGTTTCATCGACCCCAAGACCCAGTGTGAACATCAATGCCTAATAATTCCAGGGTTGTATTAGTGATACTTGAGTCATATATCTTACACAGTAACTCACATGCTTGTAAAAGCCAGTTGGTAAATAGATTCATGCCATTTGAATGTGGAGTATGATTTACAATAAGTTAATACTAGTTAAGTCTCTCCCTCACCAGTACAGCTCCTGGGACCTTCAAGGATGTGATTCAAGGATGAGATGCTCAGTTGTGGGGACTGTGGGGCACACTTCCCCAGGAGATGTGCTCTGGAGGAGGGGGCACAACCCCTTCTGCAGGACCTTAGCAGAGCTACAGGCTCAGCTTGTAGCAGCAAGGATGGAGAAATCCCAGCTATGCACTCAGCTCAGTGTGAGCTCACCACCCCACAACCCCACTCTCCCAGAGGTCCACTGGTGCAGGAGTGTGGAGGGTGGTGGGGCACGGGAGGCAGAGGAGAGGCAGTCAGAAGCAGGATGTCAAGCCCAGTAACATCCAGAAGGTGAATTGATTCACACCCTTGGAGGAGGTTCTAGATCCTGACTTAGCAAGGGTGGAATCCAGGTCAGCCAAGGAGAAAGGGCACGACAACACATTGACACCCAAGGGGGGGAGCAAGGCTGGCAGGAAGGTCTTAGTGGTTGGGGACTCAATGATTATGGAGATAGATAGGGTGGTAGGGAAGGGATTAAATTTAAGGGGGTTAGTCTGATGCCTGCCTTGATCATCAGCCAACCATGATTTAGATAGAGTAGTAAGGATTGTGGGGGGGGGGATCTGGGGGTACTTGTACACCGGGAACCAATAATCTAGCTAACCAGTCAGTGGAGATGGTGAAGTGAAACTTCCATAGATTGGGGCACAGATTGGCAACACATTCAGCCTCCCTGGCCTTTTCTAAAGTCCTCTCTGTGTGGGACTGGGATGGAAGGCAGACTAGGTTAAGAAGTATTAAAATAGAGAAATTTAACAATTGGCTTAATGGGTGGTGTTGAGTCATGGGGTACCATTTTGTAGGGGAAGGGAGGATTTCTGGGACAGTAGTCTCTTCAATGGTGATGGACTATACCTGAAAATAAAGGGGGCCAGTGCACTGGGGCAGAAGCTTGATGTCTATATCAGACATTTAAACTGACTGAGGGGGAGTCCAGTTTTATGGGATCCATGGTGGATGGTGAGCAGAAGAGGATCCAAGACACCACTCCCCTACATCCAGGGGAGAATAGCAGAAGAAAGGGTACAGGGAACACAGCAGGGTTTACAGGACCAAAGGAAGTGTCAGTTGTGAGTGGGAATACAAATAACACAAACAAGGGAAGGAGAAAATATGGAAAGCAGAAAGACAGTACCAGAATAAGAACTGGGGTCAAAAGGAAAGGGGTATGCCTTAACACCGGGAGCTTAGGTAACACATTCAGTGAGCTACAGATGCTGATGACAGAAACTGAGGTGGACCTTGTGGCCATCATGAAAAGGTGGGCCACAGATAGCAATGACTTGGAGATGATGGTCCCTGTATATGCACAGTTCAGGAGGGATAGAAGAACTGGTGAAGGGTGAGAAGTTGTCCTTTTTGTCAATGAGGGCATTAAAGTGACAGAAGATGGATGCATGGGGGTATCAATGGGGAGGCTGAGTCAATATGGGTTTAACTAATGGCAGCCTCAGGCAGGAAAGAACACTTAGAGGTCCTGCAGGTCAAGGGGAGGAAGAGGACACAGAACTCAGGGATGAATTTGAAAGAGGGGTGGCAAAGGGGGAAGTATTGGTAATGGGAGACCTGAGCCTACCAGACATCGGCTGGGAGGTCCTAGTGGTCAAGTGTGCAGGAGTCAGTCATTGCTGGAAGCCTTCCAAGACTACCTACTGGTGCAGCTAGTTAATAAACCAAACAGACAGTCTGCAGTCTTTGATGTGGTGCTCACCAAATCAGAGATAGTGGGTGCTGTGAGAGTGGGGGGGGGGAGCACTAGGGAACAGTGACCATAACTCTGTGTGATTTGAATAAGCCCTCGTGGCCTGAAAACCATAATCAAGAATCGAGGTCCTTGACTTCAGAATGGCAGACTTCGATAGGTTGAAGGAACTGGTCAGAAACAAGTTAATAGGGGTAGAAGACATTGACTGGTTGGAGGAGAGATGAGGGGTAATTAGGGAGTCATGCCTGAAGTATTGAAGGCATGCATAAGAACAAGTAACAAAGAAAATTAGGTTCAAGAAACCAATATATTTCTCAGCTAGGGTTAGGGAAGTGGATAGGACCAAAAAGGAAGCCTTCTATAAATACAAAGAAAGGCAGGGGAGGCAGAATGGGAGGATCATCTACAGAGAAAGATTGCCTGGCTCCACCGCACCCGAACAGGGCCACCTTGCCACCTGCAGCCACGGCCAAGCCAGACTCTTGGCCACCGCCTGCACTCCATTGCTGATCCCTACAAAAGCCGAATCAGATTTTCCGGCTTCACCGCCCCTGCACAGGGCAATCTTGCTGCCCCCAGCCGCAGCCTGGACACACTCTCGGCCACCACCTGCACTCCACCACTGATCCCCACGTTAGCTGAACCAGGTACAGAGAATCTCCTTGCATTTCACCGGCATTGAAAGCCACCAACTGGATTGGTCCATCTCTGCTCCACAGAACAATGGAATTGGCTGTGTGTGTACTGCTACTGACACCATTGGCTGGTGATGTATTTTCCTCCCAGCACTTCCCTCTGCTACCTTTACTCACTGTTTAACTTGTCTCTCAATTTTAAAAGTTTTTTTTTCTTTTCTTAGAGTTCTGTTAAGCTGTTGTTGTTAAGCTGCTATTTAGATTTAAACCTGTTAAGAACTGTGCTGAGCTACAGTGGAATTTCCTTTCCCTGCTGTCAAGAACTGTACTTAATTAACTACAGAGGAATTTATTTTTAAGCAATAAGGCATGATCAGAGGTTATGTTAATGATCTGTTAATCACCCTATAGGAGTGTAATGTGGCACGAGGCATAGCCGAGTGCTACATGCCCCTAGAGGGTGATTAACTGACCATTAACATAACCCCTGGGAGTGCCTTATTGCTATTATAATAAAAATGTTTTTTAAATAGTGTTAAACCTTGTTCAGTATATGATTAGGCTGTACATGTATGTTAATCAAAGATTAACATAGGGCTAATAGAATGTTTACAGACAATCAGAAAGTTCTATTTCTCAGACCCTGTTTATAATTTTCTTTAAAAGAACTGTGCTTAATTTGTTAATACTTGACTCTCCTACTTCTACCTAATTCCTGCCCCCCCCAACCTGTAAGGCTCTCTCTCAACTTTTTCTTTCCCAGCCTTGAACCCTCCACCTGCACTTGCTTTTCACCCTCTACACCCCCCAGGCTGCTAATTTATCTCTATCACCAAGTCCCCCCACCCGCCTGTCCTTTTGTTTCAAACAGGACTGTCCTCCCACCGATTAAGGTGCAGGCCGACCAGCACAGCCCACTACTTAAGTCTCTAACCTACTGCCTTTTTCCTCTCTCCAGATTGCCCTGCTCCACCACCCCTGAACAGGGCCACCTTGCTGCCTGCAGCCGCAGCCAGACCACACACTTGGCCACCGCCTGCACTCTGCCACTGATCCCCATGGACGACGAACCAGGTACTGAGGACATCCCTGCATTTCAGCAGCATTGAGAGCCACCGACTGGATTGGTCCATCTCTGCTCCACAGAACATTGCAATTTGCTGTCTGTGTACTGCTGCCGATGCCATTGGCTGATGAGTTTTTTTTCCTCCCAGCGCTTCCCTCGGCTACCTTTACTCGCTGTTTAATTATCTGAATTTTTTTCCCACCCCTTCCTCCCAGTACTTCCCTCGGCTACCCTTACTCGCTTTTTAACTTGTCTCTGAATTTTCTCCTACCCATCCTCCCCTGCCCTGGCACTCTTTAAATGGGCTTTTGCCCTGGAAGCACCACCTCCTCTCAAGTATAACCAATCACTCTGTACACTCCTCCTCATGACCCAAAGACCTTCCCCTACTGTTTCACCACGCTCCACCCCTCTCAACTTTCACTCTTCGTGAATCTGTGATTGCTCTCCATACCCAGTTGCTGCTTCAATTCTCACTGAACTCTAGTTTACCATCCAACACTGCCTGATCTTTTGTACAACATTAATCTCCTGTGAGCTTATTTTAATCTCCCCTGTCCCAATCTTCCCTCATCAACATGGTTTACCTAACTCTCCACCTTCTTTTACTCCTTCCCATGTGCTGCTCTCTCCCCAATCCTCTGGAACAACCGGCCTGCTTTATTCTCATGCCGCAATGTGTACCCAGTTGGACTTCAACACCAAAGGGTGCCAACCCATTAATAACCCCGCACCCAAGTAGTGGTAAGCCCAACTTATCTACAACCACCATCAACTAGAAACTCTCACTCTGTACCTCTTTTACTCTGACTACTGACATTCTCAAACTGCTCCCACAAGCCTTCCCACCTGCCCCAGTGTAGGTACCCTGGCTCCTCCAGGATGCTCAAGCGGTACCTTGCTAGGACCACCCTGCTTCTTCTCTTGATCTCAGACAATGACCATCCCAACCCTGGTCCTCCCTGCAACTCACCCATACTAAACCACAAGACTAAGCTATTAACCCTTGTCACTATTAATGTTCACAGCCTGCTACCCAAGCTAGACAAACTGCAAGCCTTGGTGATACAACACACACATAGAAACATAGAAACATAGAATTTGACGGCAGATAATGACCGCTTGGCCCACCCAGTCAGCCCATTTCCCTTCCTGATTGATAAGCTGCAGATCCTAGTTAACCAGCAGCCTACTTCTTCCTATCCCCACCCCCTAGAATTGCCTTATGACTGTCCCATGCATGCTTGAATTCCACCACTGTTTGTGACTCCACAACCTCCTCTGGAAGGCCGTTCCATACATCCACCACCCTCTCTGTGAAAAAATACTTCCTTAAATTACCTCTGAGCCGCCCCCCTTCTACCTTCAAATTGTGCCCCCTTGTTCTTGCACACCTCTTATTTTGAAAGATACTACCCTCTTGGACTTTGTTGATTCCCTTGAGGTACTTGAAAGTTTCTATCATGCCCCCCCTCTCCCTCCTTTCCTTGAGGCTGTGCATATTAAGCTCCTTAAGTCTCTCTTCATATGTCTTCCGGTGCAGACCCTGCACCATTTTAGTTGCCCTCCTCAGGACAGCTCCATCCTGTCTATGTCTTTGCGGAGATTAGGTCTCCAGAACTGCACGCAGTACTCCAGATGGGGTCTCACTAGCTGTCTGTACAGAGGGATAATAACTTCCTGTTTTCTACTGGTGATGCCTCTCCCTATGCATCCCAGTATCCCCCAACCCTCCTTGCTGCCCTCTCACATTGCTTGCCCACCTTTAGGTCATCTGATATGACTACCCCAGGTCCCTTTTCATTTTTGTTGTTGTTAGTATCTCACCCCACATTGTGTACTCTTCCCCTGGGTTTTTGTTTCCCAGGTGCATTACCTTGCACTTCTTAGCATTGAATCTAAGCTGCTATACATTTGACCATTCCTCTAACCTTACCAAGTCCCTTCTCATCCTTTCCACCCCACCCTGTGCATCAACTCTGTTGCAGATCTTTGTGTATCCTCTCCATCAATTTAAGCTGTCTCTTATCCAGGGTTCTGGATACCACTATCTCCATGCCTGGTTACAACCTATTTAGGCTTGACAGATTGTGTAAACGAGGTGGGAGCTGCTTACTGTACATTAAAGAACACACAAAGTGTTTAGCCCTCCCTCATACTGCCCCTTGCAATGACTCTCAATTACTTGCTAACAAAATCCTTCTAGGACAGCATGGGAAATCTCTCACCATTCTCTCAGTCTACATCCCTCTGTGTGACCAGACAGCTGGTTTCAAAATGGTCACAGGCTACCTTGAGTCCCTACCCTGTCAATCAGAGGTGGTAATAATGGGAGAATTTAATATAATTGGATTGCCCCAGAGGCAGCCCCCTTCAAAGATGCTATAACATCCAAAGGCATCTCCCAGATGGTCACCACACCTACAAGGTTAAACCCTAGGTCAGTCTCCAGCACCCTTCTTGACCTCATTCTCACCACACATCCTGACAGAATCACAAACACGGTAGTTCTTGACTCTCTGAGTGACCATTCGCCTGTACTTTACCACGGGTCAAACAAGACACACAATCCTCCAGCCAAAACTGTTTACCATCAGGTCCTCGGAAAAGGGAACCTTACCACTTTTGAACCTATCTAGAAGCACAGTGTGACTGGCTCCCTATCAATAGTTTCAGCAATGTGGATGACGCTCTGTCACACTTCATATCACAGTTCAACAAAACTTTGCCTCGGCCAGTAAAAAAAAAAATCTAGGACCTATCCAACCTCTGGCTGTCTGCCTCCATAATAAACCTAATGAAACAGAGAGATAACCTCTGGTACCAGGCAAAGGGCACCAAGAAGCAGAGCGACATACAGCTCTACAGAGCCACCAGAAATCACTGTACCTATGAAATTAGCAGGGCAAAAAAGACTACTTCAAGGGGGACACTACTAACTCCTGGGGTAACAGTTGCAACCACTGGGGAATGCTGAAGGATCTTACGAGCAAGCCCAATAAAGCTTCCCCGCCCTACTCCAGGTTAATGGTGCTAGCACTCAGGACCCTAAGATCATAGTCAATGCATTTGAGGATGTGTTTATTGATCTAGGTGGTATACTCCCATCAGATTTCTTTGCTGATAAATGCCCTGTACTAGCCTCCCCCCCCATCACCTCCACTCCCTCCATCCCTCCCTTCTATTTTCGGAGAGTAACACTATCAGAATCCAAAAAGTACATAAAAAGGGTCCCTGGCAAGGCCAGGTTCAGTGTGGACACCCTGAATCTTAAGCTTCTTCTCCTCTCCCTTAATGCCGTCATTGCACCTCTCACCAGTCTCCTCAATCTGTCTCTCTCCCTCAGGCAATTCCCTAGCTGTTGGAAGGCCACTATAGTCACACCAGTCCATAAAAGTGGGGACAGGGCAGCAAATAGTAACTACCAGCCCATATCATCCTTCCACCCCTTTCCAAGGCCCTAGAGCACATAGTCGCCAATCAACTCATGGAATACCTCTCCAAATGTAACCTTCAGTGCCCACAACAGCATGGTTTTGGAAAGTCGCACAGTACCACCACTGCCCAGCTTGCTTATACCGATTACATCCATAAAGCCCTGGACAATGGCCACCTAGTTGGGTCCATCTACATTGACTTAACTAAGGCCTTTGATACAGTTAACCACTCCCTACTTATCCACACCCACCCCTCCCTTGGGCTCTCCCCCCACACCATTTGCTGTTTCAGTAGTTACCTTAGCGGCCGCACCCAGCAAGTTAAAATTTCCAGCACTCTCACACAGTCTTCCCTTTGGTCTTGTGTCCCACAAGGCTCCATATTTGGGCCCCTACTGTTTAGCTTATTTATCAGTTATCTTCCCTCTGCATATAAAAGTAAAATGGTCCTCTATGCAGATGACCGCGGTCCTTTTCTCCCACAGCCTGGAACCACTCTCACTCACTGCTGATCTACAGTCCAATTTTACATTGATAGAAACCTGGTTTGAGTAACATTAACTGCTTTTAAATTACAAGAAGACCAAGGTCATGCTCTTCTCTAACCCCAACAATCCAGACAAAGCTGCCAGCCTGATCATCAGCAACAATTTATATCAACCCCTTGAGCAAGTTCAAACCTTCAAATATCTCGGCATAACACTAGATGCTGCCCTTTCTTTCAATCTCCACATAAACCAAATTGTCAAAGTTATCAACTCCAGGATTGGGGTACTTTATCGTTATCTCCACTACATGACAACAGATACTCTTAAGCTCATAGTTACTGGCACAATCCTCTCACTTTGTTGACTGCGGTATAGTTATTTATGGTGCTGCCTCGGATACCTCGTTAAAGAGAATTACACTTGCATTGAGTAAGACTTGCAGGCTAGTCTCCAGATCTGACAAGAGGACACATACCTGCGACCTCTATGAGAGGACAAGCTGGCTCCCACTCAAGGCTAGAGTCTCGTACCACACTTGACTGCTAGCAAAAAAACATTAATCTTGGCCTCACACCTCCTTTCACCAAAACACTAATCTCACTGGTGCTCACAACCCGGCATACGAGGCACTCCTCTAAACCATCCCTCCATGTCCCCTTCTACAGGACCTCCCAGGCCCAGTGTACTTTTGCCTTCAAAGCACTCTCCCTCCTCAACTGTCTCTTCCCAGATGCCACTGCCCTACCTAAACTGAGTGCATCCAACTTAGAATACGCCATCATCTCCTTACACTAAATCCCTGTGACTGCTTTGTCTAGCTCTTGACTCCCCTTCACCTGTCATCCTGCTCCTTCTTCTCTATTTCCTATCCTTCCCCTCATGCACTCTCGGCCCCTCCCTTTACTATTTCACTCTCCCTCCACCTCCTCCTAAGCCTCGGCCGCACCTCCCCACACTTAGTTTGGTTTTATTGCTTTGTCTATCTCCCGGCTCTTTCTCATCTGACATCCTGCCTTTCTCCATCTCCTCTCCCCTTCTCTCCTGCACCAGTGCCCACCCTTTCACTTGTCACTTTTCCTTACACCTCCTCCTTGGCTCCACTCCTCATAAACTCTGCTCATCCTGGTATTCAGTCTCCTCCATACCCCTTTCCTCCCTCCCTTCCCCTCTCGCCTCTCTTGCCCTGCCAACCCATGCCACCCTTTCCCTCCTCCTCCTACTCCTGCCCCCCTACCACCCCATGTGGACTTTACTTCCCCTCCTGCATCCTGTTGTTCCCCCTCACCTCTCCTACTCCCCTTCCTGTTTCTCCCCTTCCCCATCATATCATGCTTCCTGGTTTTCCATACCCTTCCCCCCCCTTACCCTCTCTTCCCTCTCTTAAGATTTCCTTTTGCTGGCTCAATTGCTCCCCCCTCCCCTTCCTTTATCCACTCTCACCTTACCACTTTTCTCCCTCATACCTCTCAATCCCTATCCTCCTACATACCCTCCAGCACTTGCTGAACTGCATCAGCACTTTCGACTAGGTCCTGTGCAACTGCTTAACTGTAACTGTAACTGTAACTGTAACCATGATCCATGTCTGTTTACCTTGTTATTACTATTGATTGTAATTGTATTGCAATTTCTTTTGTCTGTTTCTCTGTCTTCTTGGTGTATCCATTTGTTGTTGTACCCTTTTCAATGCTGAACCTTTATAAAAGAACTGCTGGTTCAAAGGTTGTAATCCTAGAACTCAATAAATAAATAACATGGTGGCAAAGAGGACCATCAGGCAGGTGAAAGCAGACACAGAGCTGCATCTTGCAGAGGGGGTCAAGAGCAGAGAAAATGATTTGTTTAGATATATTAGTGAAAATTAGTTATATTAGTGAACAAAGGAGAACAAGGGGGAGGGGAATTGCATGGCTAGTTGAGGGGAATAGGTTGATAGAGGAGGATGAACAAAAGGCCACTATCCTAAATGACTATTTTTGCTTAGTATTCACTAAAGAGTACTACAGGTCCATGCCAAAGGGCGGCATCAAAGTGGCCACTAAGGGAGTACCAGAAATGGGACAGTCATTGCTAACTAGTGAAAGGGTCCTTAAGGGGCTTGCAGCCCTTAAGATAGATAAGGCCACAGGGCCAGAGGGTTTACATCTGAGGATACTTAGAAAATTAGCAGCAGAGCTGGCTGAACCACTGGCTGGGCTGTTCAACAGCTTACTTAGGTTTGGGGAAGTCCCAGGTGATTGGAAGATGGCAGACATTGTAAAACTTCATAAGGCAGGGGAGATAAGGAGCCAACTGGGAACTACAAGTCTGCCAGTTTGACTTTAACTGTAGGTAAGCTGATGGAATCACTGATCAAAGAAGACCTTGTAGACTACCTAGAGAACAACATACCCAGAATAGTAACGGTGCACCCCTTCAGCTCAACACACCGACAGCGAAATGTGAAAAAAGACTATTACAGTGACAGTCGCTGTAATGGTCTGTTTTTGTGTTTTGCTTTCCCTCGGTATTCCACCCCCTCCCGGTACAACTCTGACCTGGAGTTCATAATCTAAAATGTCAGGGGTGCGGGGGGGATGCAGAGCAACCCACATGGGTGGTATGGGGGGCACAGCCCCCCACAGAAAACACTTGTGGTTCCAACAGAACAATGCAGGTGTCAGTATTGTGCCGTCGCTGTGCGGGAGGTCGGCATTTTCACTGTCAACCTTCCTTGGTGTTTCCAAATAGTAAAAAGCTTGGTTTTGTGGCAGGAATAGCTTGTCAGACTAACCTGATAGATTTATTTTGACTGGGTGACAAAGGTAGTAGACAAAGGCCATACTCTGGATTTGTTGTACTTTGACTTCAGCAAGGCTTTTGATTTGGTACCGCACACACGATTGCTCTAGAAGAACTGGAGTCAGCTTAAACCATAGTGAACTGGGTTGGTAATTGGCTAGGATGGAGGCAGCAGAGTGTGGTGGTCAATGGGGTTAAATCAGAGGAGAGAGAGGTTATTGGCAGGGTTCCATAGGGATCTGTCCTGGGTCTGGTCCTCTTCAACATGTTCATTAGTGACATTGGTAAAGGATTCCGGAGCAAGTTGTGTCTCTTCGCAGATGTCATAAAACTATGTGGGAGGATGGATAGTGAAGAGGAAATAAGGCATATGCAAAGAGACCTACAAAAGCCTGAGGGAGGGTCAAAGGTCTGGCAATTAAAATTCAACACCAAAAAGTGCAATGTAATGCACCTAGGGGAAAAAGAACCATAAGAGGGAGTACTGGATGGGGGGGGGAGAGAGACTTAGCACTACAGATGAGAAACGGGATCTAGGAGTTATCAGTAACTCCCACAAACAAATGAACCAGTGCAACAAGGCCTGTAGAAAGGCTGGCATGATGCTGGGTTGTATCAGGAGATGTATTGATAGCAGAAGAAAAGAAGGTAATACTTCCTCTCTGCAGATCCCTGATGAGGCCTTATCTTGAGTACTGCACCCAGTTCAGGAGCACTCAACTCAGAAAGGACAAGAATACAGGGTAGGTTGATTACTGTGCAGCACAGAGTAACAAAAGTGATTCAGGGCCAGCAGGGTGGCTCCTATGAGAGCACCTCATGGCACTAAGTACAGTATGTACTTACAAGAATCCAGAAGGGAGAGGGGAGATATGATAGAGACGTTCAAATTCCTCAAAGAAATTAACAAAGGGAACTGCAGGGAACTATTCATCATGAATACAAACTCATGGTCACATGGACACAACTGGAAATTAACAAGATGGAGGTTCAGGAGGGACGTGAGGAAGTGCTTCTTTACGAAAAGGGTGGTGGAACCTTGGAACAGTCTGTTGGCCAAACACAATCAGGAGATTTGAGCAGGTCTGGGATAGAATGAAGGGAATGGTGGTTGCACTGAGAGACAGAACCATGGAGGAGAATGGGGAGAAGACCAGGAGGGTTATTAGCCTGGAGGAACAATAAGTTTCAGAGAGGGTTCCAGGGATATAGGGAATTTAGGCAAACTGGATGTACCCCTGGTCTTTTTCTGCCATCGTTGACTATGTTTCTATGTTACCAGACCCTTCTGCCTGGTGACCTACAGCCCCATCACCCATCAAACTCAAGACTTACTCCACCTGCTGCTTCCTACCACCATGGGCCTGTAGAGTTGCTTGTGTTATCCTATTGGGAGAAATGTTTTTTTTTTTTTTTCATTTTTCTTCCTGACCTAGGCTAGAACAAGTGATATGGTGTGCACATACTCTGTCGAGACACAATACACCCCTGCACCTGCTCCCTGTCAGCTAGGTATGTAACAGCTTCGGTGCCTCTTAGCCTCTACTTGGTGGCAACTACGCAGTACAGTAGTACATGCTGTCCCCCCTCCTTAAAGAAGGAGAGCTGTCAATGGACTCCCAATCCTCCTTTTCCAGGTGGGCTCCCAGGAAATCCTGGTCTATTTCCGAACCCAGGTATCTGTGGTGCAGGATGTAAAGCATCCAGCACCTCAGCCCTCATTGTCACAAGATTGGTGTGATTTTTGTACGATTTAACAAATACAGTAACTAAATTGTGAAATTATAAACTCCTGTAAGTTACAATTTACTTAACCAACTACCTCCCAATTTGAGTTTCTAAGACTCTTCCAAGAAAGTATGCCTATTAATTTTCAGTTATCTAGCTCCCTAGTTCCGAAGGTAGCTAAGTTGTAAGTAGAGAAATATTTTCAGAAATGTTTACAAAAAGAATAAATTGCCGGACATTGAGCCTCTTTAAGCTCCATGCCCTTCATCCAAATGCATGAGACTTTGTATTCCTTTAGGTCTCCCTACATAAAATACATATGCCAAAAAGTCGGGTTTTTAGTTGTAGAAATGATTGAATTATGACCAATTAAACAATTTAAAAAAAGATAATGAAATGTCACAATTTTTCATCAAACCCATGGAACTTTGTGAAAATTCTACAAAAGCTGAATTTTTAATTTTACCCACCCCTCTGTTTGGGTTGTGTTTAAATTATCTATAACTGGATTAGCAAGTTACTTCTTGCTTTTTAATCTTCAGCTTGTTACAGCTAAAGCTGCTGCCTGAAACTACCATGTCTGGAGCCTGCTTAGGTATGCACAAGGGAATTATTAGAAGGCTTAGTCAGGAGTGCTAGCTTTCTAGTACTAGCTTTAAGGTATTGATTTTCGGCAGACTGGGTAGACCTGGCGGTCCTTTTCTGCTGACTCATTCTATGTTTCTATGTTACTACTTGTACTATTTTTCCAAGTGCACTGTTACTCTGTACTGTTGTTCATACTGTGGTTAATCTGGAAACTGAAGAAAAGGATCCCCATTATAGTTCCGATCCATGAACCCCTAACGTGGTGGATTTCTCCTGTTAAGAATCCACTTGTCTAATCTTTTCTTGAATCTTATTTTCACTAATTATTTCTGGAGGTAAGGCATTCCATGCTCCTATGACTCTCTTTGAGTAAAAAAACCTTCTGTTATTTGTGTTGAATTTAAACATATGCAGTTGTAGTGGTTACCCCCTAATACTTTAGTACTGAGGAATATGAGATATTATAGCACATCAATCAGCTACCTGAGGGACATGCTGAACTCCCCCAAGTGAACACCAGGGGCTATTCCAACACCAAGTCAATCTGTGCCTGGTACTGCCCAGGAGAACAGCTCAACTAGAGCTGCAGCCTGAAGCTATCATGTCTGGAGCCCGCTCTGGATGGGCACAACCAGGAACAGGAACTCGAGTGCAGACTTTTGCAGTCTGAAAGAACTCTAATTATAATCCTGACATGAGACCTGAATACAAGGTAGGAAGAGATCAAACTACAAAACTGAGAATGAGTGACGTACTGTAACTGAAACTGCTAAGAGTCAGATTGAGCAAGAGATGTTTGAAGCAGGAATCTTTAACACAGAATAAGAGGCTATCATTTGCTGAACACCACCTTAGTTTGATGCTCAGATCTGCAGCTCTAACAAGGATCTTTATTGTGCTGCAGTCTGAACTGCAACTCAGTTGTCTGACTAGCATAACTGTTAGGTGTTGGTTTTAGCAGCCTGTAGGATTGGATGCCTGGATGTGCTGGGGAGAACATACCTCACTGAGGAAAACTGGGAACACTGCTTGTGAAGTGGAAGATATGGTGGCCAACTGCTGAAGCCTGGAGAGTCTTTGAATAGCATCTTAGAATATGCCAGGGCCTACTGACACCACACCTCAACTGATACAGAGAGAGGGTGAACTGCAGCCAGGAAAGGATCACTGTTGGCTGCAAACTGTATTATAATAAGCCCCATGCAAAGTGAAGCAGGTCCACTAAATCTGGGAACTGTGAGCAATTGCTGGGTATCCCCTGCCACAAAACCTGTAAACTAGTTTGGAAGTGATTGTTGGACTTGACCATCTGGCCAGGACTAAAGCACCTCACTTGGAAGTTTTATGCCTTAGGGGTTTTCTGTTTACAAGGCATTGCTACTTTATCTCTTTCAAGGGTACCGACACAGTCGACAACATGCAACAAAAACATGTCTTCACTGATTCCATGACTTGGTATCCAGTAACACTCTGGCTGCTCCCTTAAATGTAAGGGGTAAAAGTACTGGTACCAGTGAAGTGAGGGTAGCACCTCCAGTACAAAAGAGGAAGATCACAGCACTGTATTACACACTGTGGTATGGGGTAGGCAATGTATTCAGGTCGTGTCTGGATGGGCTTTAAGTTTACAGCTCAGGAGACTGTTTTGGCAGCACCTGTATAGGGTATTGAAGAGTGGACCTGTGTTCAGGCTCTGTCTTTTTTTGGGCACTGGAAGTCCAGCAGACTGTGCACAAACTAAGTCATCTTACTGCTGCCCCCTTTCTTCCCCATTTAGTGCCTGCTGCCCTAAATAAAAGTGTAACTTCTTTCTGTTTGAATTCATTATCAGTTGCTATTACTCATAGAGATGGTAAGTAGGATATATTATTGCAATGGGAGGATTCATGGAAAACTGGGTGCCCACGTGGGGAGATGGACAACTGCCAGCTTGTCTTAGCTGGTAGCACATCCCCCTGTGGGATAGAAGGTCATATGTTCTACTCCAACTCTGGTATTGGGCTCATATTATAAATGCAGATACCAGAGTACAGTGCTAGGAGGATGCTGTATTTTTGGGGTATGTAGTCTTTGGATGACATGTTAAATAGTGGTCTCATCTGTCTAATTCTGGTGGTTGTTCAGGTAGACATTACGATCCCATGGCACTTCTCGAGAGGAATAAGGCAATTTCCCCAGTGTTCTGGCCAAATATTTCCAATTCGCTAAACAAATACCACCAACAGCACAATCTTGTTCCATTTCAGTTCATTTGGATCTGTATTTCCCCTCACCCACCCACATTGGGATGAGGCTGAAAACAGGCAGCATTGTCTAGCCCACCTTTTCTGATCAACAATAATTAAATAAATAAATAAATAGCTGCATTCCAGGGCAGTTATTCCATAATGACACCAAGTCCACTTAAGCCTTTTCACTGGGTAGAGGCACAACACACATTTTCTAA
Source organism: Neoceratodus forsteri (assembly GCA_016271365.2). NCBI lineage: Eukaryota > Metazoa > Chordata > Ceratodontiformes > Ceratodontidae > Neoceratodus > Neoceratodus forsteri. The sequence goes on along the minus strand of CM028130.1, from coordinate 1,373,840,082 downwards.
TGTACAGTAGCCTACTGGATATGAACCCTCAAATCAGGAGGTTATCAACTCAGGTCCCTTGTGTGCCCCAAAAAAGGCAGGGGTAGTAACAGCAACACCAATGGTGAATTTGCTACAGTATGTTGTCTCAGTCTGTGCTCTAATCCTGGCTTTGAAGCCAAGGATTGGTTTTATCTAGATAATGTTTTCAATTCTGACTGAATCAGCAGCTCCTGTGGGAGCCAGTGTTGGAGGAAAGCAGTCCAATCCTGTCATTCCACTACCTCCTAGAGTCTTAGTTATCATATGTTGTTCTTTTGTTCTCAGTTGTCCAGACCATCTAGGCACATACACATGACCACTCATTCTGTGTCATGTCACGTGTCTCTCCACTGGGATTGTGGAATATCTGCTGGGTTCAGGATATGCCATTATATCTCATTCAACAGAGTCTGTGTTGTTGATAAGGTTTTATGGAGTCCATCTAGTTTTGTGTTTAGTTCTTTTACTTAGGTGGGCAATAATCCTGCTTCCTTATCTGAGACCATTATGCCTAAGGTCATGAACTTAATCTATAATGAGATAGTGAAGATGTGTCCATCTTATGCTTTAACAATGTCATTAAGTAACTTCCCTTTTCTCATGCAATGGTCAGTTTTACAGAGGACCATGGATATGCAGAGTAATGTTGCTAGATAGTTATCCATGGCTGTTTCTGCTTAAGGATGATCTGATGCTGAACTTGTATTTAGTTAATGTGTTAGAATGAAACTTTGATTTGGCCCAAGTGAATATTTGGACCACTTCAGGTTCACTTTGACTGTCAGTTAATTCAAAAAACATGTCAGCCCTTCTCAAGTGACAGGGACTAATCACATGACCACTTCTTCACCCACCCCAATCCTTTCCCATGCTTCTCCTCACTCCTCAGACATTGTTCTATACAAAAAACATTTTCAGCTCCTGGCACTGAGGCAGGTGATAATGAGATTTTTGAAACATCTGACTGGAGGACAGGTGAGGGTGGATGAGATTGGGATTGCCTGGTGTGGGTAAGAGCTTTTTAACAGGTGACACCTACTCCTATTTGTAGTTTGCTAAACCCCACTACCAAGGAACCAAATTATCCTTTGACTGGCATATTGAAACTAAACCAAAGACAGGGGGTCTGAATCTAAAACTAAGTGAGGATGCCAATTTCCACATTTGCTCATCCTTACCTCTGCTATGACTGTGTTATGAAATCTACCCTTACCGAGCCATAAGAATGGCAAAAAATTGTGACTGACCATAGAACTGGCAGGAGGTTAGTGCAGGCACATCTATGTCAATGCATCACTCACTAGCACCCCCTAAATCTTTATATTTTCAGAAATATGTAATTTAAGATTTGACTAACTGACACTTGTTGGCAGGCAAATGTGTTGAAATACACAGCAAAACTACCTGGCAGGAAAACACTTTACTATACTACAGGGATGTTACCTGGTGGGCTATTAGGCTTATCTGTTAAAGTACCCTAGTGAAACAGCTTGGCAGGCAGATGCTTTAGAGTGCCCCAGTGAAGCTGTCTGGCATAAGGATGATTGAGTGTCCACTAGTGAAGCTGCCTTGCAGGCAGATTGTCTGAAGTGCTCCAGGGAGCCACTTGACAGTGCCCCAGTCAAACTCACGGATACACATATGCACTAGATGCTAGTCTACACTATGAAACCACACATTAGAGTTGACTTGTCATTTTTAAGAATAATTTTATATTACACACATTGGATCCTTGGAATTTGATTTATCTGCAGGGACAAAGAGCAATACATTGGTAATCTTCCAGCATTGTTCTAAAATATCCACCTGTACTATAATGAATCAAAAGTGAAGTAAGCAGTGAGGACAGACAGTATTGTGGTTTGGAGAAAGATAGATGAACTTGGAGAGCCAGGTTTGAATTCCAGCATTGTTACTTAAAGAGGAGGTACATTATCAACTTAAATAAAATGTTTAAAACTGTTGTTTTTGTGGCCATTGTATTTATCTTCTATGTTTTGCTGGGGGTTGGCTTAATCTTATTATCAGATTTATAAATACCTCGCACTGACAAGTATGTATTCCATTGACTGTTTCAATACATCTTACCATCCCAGCTGAACACTCAGTCTCTTGTCATTGTAAGCACTAAGGTGCCAAAATCAGTGAACTATGAAGGTAGAAAATCCTGATGAAAGCTTTTTAAGCATACTTCATGGATTAGTTGGCAAAATGTACTACAAATCTCAAGAAAGACATGACCTTTTTATATCTGAGTAGACTAAATTTATATACTAAAATTGCTATATAGGGATGGGTTTCCAGAACTGTGTGCCCTGTGGGTGCCTGCAGGTATTTTCAATTGCAGACGTGTGACTGCATCTGTTGGGAAATACTACATCATTTTTTTAAAAGGTCTAGCATTTTTATGCACTCATCTAAGTTTGTGTCAAAATCAGATACAAAATGAATTTGCTTCTGTTTTTTATGGAACTTTTGTGTCACACATAGATGCATCTTTATAAATTAGAATAGTTATTAAAGCGTTTCAAAAGTAATACATAAATACAGGAACAAATGAAAGCATCTTTGTGATAAGCATGTAATTAGTGATCAAAACATTAGGGCTTAAGGTTGCAGTGTACAGGGCTGCAGAGAGGAGCAAAACCACATAATTTAAGAACCAGTTTATGCAATGTTACCTGTGCTAGGGTTAGAGAAATGACAGAGGAGCTAGTCTCGGGAAGAAAGAAGCAAACATTAGGATTTAAATATCAAAAACAGCAGAATGTAAGTACACAGAGGTTGTGGTGTACAGAACAGATAGAAGGGTTACAGAGGTGAGAAATTGCATCATTTAGGAACCAGTTTAAACAGCATTAATTAGCTTTTGCTAGTATCTGTCCCCTTAACAGGAAACAGGAAACAAGCCATCTTTGTAGTCCAGTCTGGAGGACCTTGGAGGTAGGACAACCAACAGAGAAGTCAATTTTGAAATGTCAGGAAGCCAGAACCCGGGTATGAAATTTCAAAAACAGCAGAGTGTGAGTGCAAAGAGATTAGTGAGTACTGTCTTGAATCCTGACAGAAGGAACACAGAGGAGTGAAATCATATTATTTAGGAGCCAATTTAAGCAATATCAATTATGTTTTGCTAGTTTTTGTACCCTTAACAGGAAACAAGAAGTATGCCATCTTTTTAGGCTGGACGACACCGGGGGCAAGACAATTGATGGAGGAGCCAGATCAGAGATAACATGAAGCCAGCACCATGGTTTAAATTCTTAAGACAATAACAAGTGAGTATGCAGAGATTGCTGTGTAGCACACTGACAGGAGCCACTGATGAGTGAAATCATAACTGTTGGAACCATTTTAAGTATTATTAACAGTCTTTTACTTGTATTTGTTCTCAACAGAAAACAGAAAGTCACCCATCACTACAGACCACAGAACTTCAAGGCAGGAGACTTGACAGAGAGCTAATCTTGAGAAGGCAAAAAGCCATTACCAGGGTTTCTTTTCCTCTACACTCAAGCATCCCATCACAAGAATGTCCCATCACATGAGTGCCCAAGCATAGGAGAGTGGCATCTATTTAGGGGCATTACAGGTTGACTGAAGGAAGAATGTATTCTCACAGTGAACTCTGGTAAGAAAAGGTAAGCAGGAGTAGAAGTAGGAGGGAGCTGGCAAACTAGAGTAGTGCAGCTCACAGAAGGGGGAGGGAAGGCCAGATCTAATGCTGTGCTCATGAATGATCTGAGCAAACAGAACAGGTAAAGGCAGACTTTCCTGCTCTGGGTAAGGTAGTGAAAATAAGAGATCGACCAGCGACCTTCACTAAGGCACTACCAGGACCAAGCCTGAATGAGAGGAAACAGTTCCATGTGCTCCAATTAATGGTGCTTGGAAAGTGCTTTTTAGGATCTGAAAACCACCTGTTAGAAAATGGTGGTATCTGCCTCTGAATCCTGCCATGATCCATCCAAAGTCAGATTCTTGACCTAGAGTTGAATAGTTGCGGACCGAATGTTGATCCTGATATCTAAAGTTGGATCCATTGAATCTGGTCTCAGATTGTTGGATCCAGTGGTTGTATACCTGGATCTGATGGTCAGAACAATCAGATTTGGATCAAAGCCATATATACCTTGAATACTGACAGTGAATCCTAGGAGTTTGGATCCTTTGTTGAATATCTATGCTATCTGTGGCCATACGAAATCCAGCTGCTATGATGGGGATCTATGATGCCGGTTCAACAAACCTTTTGTCGACCAGATCTCGCCAGCAAGGAATCATGTCTACCACTAGTTGCAGATAACATGATTCCTGTGTGTCTCCCAGTCAGTTTTTTTTATTGGGGGCTTTGACCCCGAAACCTTCCATGTGGGGGGCTCTGCCCCTGCCCCCCCATCTTTAGGATTGTCAACTGTAGTTGGAGTTGATTCAGGGCAGGGGTGCAGGACTGGGAAACAGTGTGCCCCTGTCTCAGGCACACCAACACAGCGACCTGTCAACAAAGTGTCAATTTTGCTGACAAGGTTGTAGTTCACTGGGTTGGTGTCGCCATACGTAGGGCATACAGCAGAGAGGAGGGATTTCAGTTTTCAGAGACTGAGACATGATGTAGAGGGATTAGAGGCTGTTAAAAAAAACAGCATGCACCCTAATGAGGAGGGCAGGAGTGTGCTGAAAGCCAGATAGGCACAACACATAGCAGCTGGTTTAAATAGGTAGGGGTAGTTAGTATCACAAGGAACACTTTAAATGACATAACCTGTTGGGGGCCTTCCTAGCCTCCCTGACCAACAACAGGCTGCTTTTTTTTTATAGTTTATTCTTTATGTCCCATATCTCCAGCCTGAACCCTTTGGACTTCATCCAGTACTTTCCCCTGGTCCCTGATAAACAACCCTGCTATCTTGCCTCACAGAACTTTGGATTGCACCTCATTATGGGTACTAGAGTGGGGATAATATATCCTCTGCTGCACACATTGTCAGCTCATGAAGGAGGTGGGTGGGACAATTTCAGATATACCAGAGTCCACTTTAGGTGCAGTGCTGGATCCATGCTTTTCTCCCAGTGTTGCAGTCCCCATAAGAGATCAAAATACATTGTGTAGAAAAAAGACCTGCTCACGGGCAACTTCTTGTTGTGTTTTTATTCCATAAGCATCAACAACAACCAAATACTAGCATATCAAATAACATTAGTTGAGGTTCCATGGTTCTGAGCCCCTAGCCATTTCTTCAGGACAACAATATCCCTGAGGAATTTCAACAAATTTATATCACTATACATCTATGTTTTTAATCAACTATATTACAATAAGTAATCTATCCAGTTTATCCATATCACATATCCACAGTGATTACCCATAATTTGTGCTCTGTGACTTTAAAACCTTCCTAAACTGTTCCTCAGTTACAGCATTCAATAGTATAAACATTATCTCCCACATATTGCTTGCCTTCTAAGCTACACACCAGTAAGCTGTAGATACATATCAATCATTTAGATTCAGATCGTACTGGCTCCTACTGGTCAAACCTTTTATTAATATGTGTTGTGTTGTGAGGAATGGAGGGAAAGATGGTGGAGAGGTGTTTATGTGGTGCTTGGCAAAGAGGGATGGAGAGCGGAGCCTATTGCTCTCTAGGGCAGCAGGATACGAGGGGACACCAGATGTCACTGTCCACTTGGGGACTAATGTCCTGGCATGGGATGCAGCAAGGGTGGTGCAGGATAGTTTTATGAAGTTTGGGAAGGCACTGAAACAGGTAGCTTGCACGCTGACCTTCACTGAGGTGCTATGTGTATACAGCCAGGGGAAAGTATAGGAACCGTCACACTGATATCTTCAATGAGTGATTGAAGGTATGATGCAGGGAATATGGTTTGGGCTATATCAGAAACCGGGATCGTACCTGTGGGGATGAAGGCCTATACAAATAAGATGGCCTTTAGCCATCTAGGATGGGAATGGCAGTCCAGGGTGGAAGGTTTAGATGTTACATTGACGGGCATTTAAACTAGCCAAGGCGGAGGCAGAAAAACTGAGAGAAGCGGAAAGTGCCTCTCCAGAGGATAGAGCAGCAGAGAGGAGCAGCCCAAGGAAAATGAATTCTCCAGTAGTAGAGGGATGTAAAGACAAGGGGTGAGCAGGACAAGTGGGTCAAGAGGAAGAAGAAAAATAGGCATACCCAGGGGGGTTCCTGGGTGCATGGACCTCCCCGACTTGCCTTAATATTTAAAAACTGCATCATTTTTCAGCACTGACTCACTGTGGCAGTCATGGGGTCAGGAAAATCAAAGAGGCTAGCAAGGCAGAGCAGGTGGACATTGGCTCATGCATATGCAAAGCTAGCCCTGCCGAGAACAGCCTGACTGCTCAAAACCTGGGAACATTGCTTGGCTGGTCAGATGATCTGGAGGAGCAGACTCACATGGGTGGTCAGAGGTGCAGAGCATGCTGAGTCGTGGACACATTCACTTTCCCGTATGAGTTGGTGAAGTAGTGTGTCTCTGAGCTCTCTCTCACTGATACTGCACCATCTAGCAGGTGGTAGCCTATTAAATAAAAAGAAATTCGGACCAGGTCTCTCAGCTCAGTCTTGGTGGGTGGTCTCAGACTGGAGAAGCTCAGAGAGTATGAGAGGATATTGAGTCAAGCTCTCCAAGTCCAGTCTAGCCTGGGGCATGGCAGCATTACCATGGCTACAGCCACAGCAGCAAGTGGCAAAATCTGAACCCTTATCATGCCTTGCCCTTTAAAGCTGCCTGTCTGTCTAGTGACTTTACTTAAAAATCAATGGCAACCATTTTACACACTGTTATTAAAAGCCCCTATTGAAATCCCTGTGTCATGAGAAGTGTTTCCTGATAATTTCATGCTATTTGGTTTCATTATTTTCTTTAAATCAGCATTTGTTAACTTGTTCTGCAGTAACTGAAAACAGGCTGTTTCTGTCCCTCCACCAAAAAATTCCTGCGCACAGCTTTAGAGTGGCTCGCTGCAAGGGTTGCAATCCCCAACAATTACAGCACAATGTCCAGAAAAGCAGCACTCCAAAACTATAGAAAAGCACACTGGAAACTATTGAAGTTTTGTACAGAATTCAGTACTATGATTTATTCTGTGAAAATTAGACCATCAATCCAGTGTTTAACAAGGGCAGAAGTCCCAGGCTGTGGCTGTGGAGCGCTTCTTTTCTGGACATTGTTTCTGTTCTTCTGTCTGAGCCTTGGATAGTGATTACATCATATAGCAGTAGCTAGCTGCCTTAACAGTGTAAGTCCCTGCTTGACTAAATAGCTGTTAACTTCCCAATTAGAGCAGTCTGTAGAGTTAATTGTTTGCTCTCCAGGGTTTTTATTAACTCAGTCTCTGGTTTGTGTTTAGATGAAATACGTGAAAATCTATCATTCTGTTCTTATAAAAAGTTAATCATTTGAGTTTCAGTGCTGAATTAAAGTGGTATGAATGTATGAAATTGGTTTGTCTATAAGAGCTTCTGATTCCTTACCGCCCTGGGTGATCAATCTGCTTGGCTAATGAGGAGTTGCTAGAGATTCCAAGTTTTTTTTTTAAATCTTCAGGGACCCGTGCATTTATGTACATGGCCTCAGCCCTTTAGAATTCTCTGCCCTGTCAGCTTATGGAATGCGTGACCGTGAAGGGCTTTAAACGGGCCTTAAAGACCCACTTGTGGCACTAAGTCTACTTTGTATGATGTTATTTATATTTTGTATTTAACGGAATCCTGTATTTAATTTTTTTATTGCATCCTGTTATATTTTATTCTTACTGTAAGGCGTCTTGATTTTTAGAAGGGTGCCTTATAAATAAAGCATTACTATTATTGTATCACAGCTGTTCTTTCTCATTAAAACTCTGTGCGTTTTTTCTAACTATATAACTCTGGGTTGTTTATTTATTGGATATAAAATAAATCAACATTTTGTTGTCATACAAGTAGCTTGTCTTTGATGTAGCCTCCATGCATAGGTTCATGTAAGAACAATTTTTTTCCCTGTTAGACTGACAAACAGGTGCCCGCCACACTCTGCTGTTTCAGGAATGTGTACTGTATGAACTCACAAATTTCAGTTCTTTGAAGGTTTCTGTGTGAAAATGCATCATGCTTGTGTAAAACTAGAAACACTACATGACATTCTGATGCCCTCATCTCTTGCCCCACAGTTGAGGCAGCTGCACTCTGCTGGCCCCTGTCCCTTGCCCCACAAGTCCCTGTCTCCTGCCCCACATTCAAGGCTGCTGCACCCTGCTGCCCTCTGTCTTCTCCCATAGAGTTGGGCTGCTGCACCCTGCTGCCCCATCCCCTGCCTGAACAATCAGAGCTGCTGCATCCTGCTGACCCCTGCCTGAACAGTTCAGGTTGCTGCACCCTGCTGCCCTCTGCCTCCCACCCCCACAGTCAGGGTTACTGCCCCCTGTTGCCCCCTGTTCCTGTCACCACAGTCAGGGATGATGTGCCATGCTGTGCCCTAGAGATCCATGTCCCCTGCCTCCACATTTGGTTCTGCTGCCCCATGCCAGCAGGGGTGGGGCTTTTGTTGCACCCTGCTATCCACTTCCATTTCCCAAAATTGGCAAGGCTCCTGCACCACTCTTACCCTGTCCCACAGTCAGGGCTGCTGCACCTTAATGCCCCTTTGTGTTCTGCCTCATAGTCAAGGTTTTTGCACCATGCTGTACTCTGTCCCCTACCACCAGAGCCAGAGCTACTGCACCCTTCTCCTCTCTGCACAGTCAGAACTGCTGTGCCCTGTTGCATGCTACCACTTTATGCCTCCACAGTGAGGGATGCTGCACCATGTTGCCCCGTGCCACAAGAGTCAGATTTATTGCTACACTTCCCAAAAGGAAAAAAACAGAAAAATATTTTCATCTTGTGTTATGGGTGTGGTGGACAGAGGCCAGTAGGGTGTATAAGTCCTGACTGTTTGGGCAGGAGATAAGGGAGACATCAGGGTACAGCAGTCCAAACTGTGGGACAGGGTGCAGTAGTCACACCTTGGTGCAACTGACCCAACTTTGGGGGGCAGAGGACAAAGTGAAGAAAATGCCCTGATTATTGAGGCAAATGGCAGCATAGTGCAACAGCCATAAGTGTGGGGACAAGGGGCTCTAGGGAGCAGCAGGCCACAGCAGCCCTGCCTGAGTAGACAGGAGCATGGTGAGGCAGCCCTCACTGTGGTAGCAGGGGACAGAGGACAGCATGGTGCAGAAGCATTGACTGTGGGGTAGAACATGGGGGGATATCAGGGTACAACAGCCCTGTGCGATGGGGTGTGCATGGTGCAGCAGCTCTGCTCATTTGGGGCAATAGATGTGGATAGCAGGCTGCAGCAAAAGCTCCACCTCTGGTGGAATGGGGCAGAATGGTACAGCAGCGCCAACTGTAGAGGCAGTGGACATGGGACTCTAGGGTGTGGCAGAGCACAGCAGCCCTGACTATGGAGGCAGGAACAGGTGGAAACAGGGTACAGCATCCCTGAATGTGAGGGTGGGGGACAGAGGACAGCAGGGTGGTACAACCCCAACTGTTTTGGCATGGGGCAGCAGGGTGCAGACACCTTGATTGTTCAGGCAGATGATGGGGTAACGGGGAGCAGCAACCCCATTTGTGTGGGAGAAGACAGTGGGCAGCAGGGTGCAGCAGCCTCTAATGTAGGGCAAGAGTGACAGGGGACTTTTGGGGTAGGGGACAGGGTAGCAGAGTGAAGCTGCCTCAAATGTGGGACAGGAGACAGTGGAGAACAGGATGCCATATAGTATTTCTAGTTATACTCATACATTATGCATTTTCACAAAGAAACCATTAAATAACTGAAATTTGTGAGTTCATATAGTACAAGTGCCTGAAATACCAGAGTGTGGCAGCACCTGTTTGTCAATCTGACTGGAAGAAAATGTTTTTATATGAACCTGCTTATGGAGGCTACATCAAAGGCAAACTACTTGTATGAATTAACACACATTAGATTTATTTTATATGCATTAAATAATCTAGAGCTATACAGCTAGAAAAAAAAGAGTTTTGATGAGAAAGAACTGACAGCTGTGATACAGACATGCTGATTTATCACATTCATACCACTTCAATTCAGCACTGAAACTCAAATGATCAACTTTTTATAAGAACAGCATGATAGATTTTCAGATAATTCATCTACACACAAACCAGAGACTGAGTTAGTAAAAACCCTGTAGAGCAAATGATTAATTCTACAGACTGCTCTAACTGGGAATTAATAGATCTTCAGTTAAGCAAGGACTTACACTGCTGAAGCAGCTAGCTAAAACATGATGTCATCACTTTCCAAGGCTCAGTCAGAGGGACAGAAACAATTTATTTTCAGTTAATGCAGAACAAGTTAACAAATGCTGATTTAAGGAAAACCACAAAACCAAATTACATGAAATATTCAGGAAACACTTCCCATGATACAAGGACTTGAACTGAGGCTTTTATTAACAATGTATAAAATGGTTGCCATTGATCTTTAAATGTCTGCTGTTATCTGCCTGGCAGAAAAAAAGGTAGATTTAAGCCACATTGAGTGTGAGAATAGAGATACGAAATTAAGAAAAAAAATTAACATCACAGTGTCCTTAGGGCTGCTGCTGAGTTAGAGGACTAAGAGGAAAATTAAATAGTATTTCTAACAATACAGAATTTCAGAGAATATTGGAGCTCCGTAATATAGAAATGCCTGGTAGGTCAGAGGAAAAAGAATATTTGGATCAAATAAATGTGAATCAACATAGTCAGAGGAGCACAGATAATTAGAACAAGGGGGGAAATAAAGTAATGCTTCTGAACAATAGAAATGGCAATTTTAGAGGAACACATAGAAAGTAAAGGCAAATTTATTGATTGGTCCAGCAGCATAGACATATTAGTTTATTTTATAAAGTAACATGTCTGTGCTGATGGGCCAATCAGAAAAGTAGGAGATTATGGAAGCAACAAAGGCAGGAATAAAGTGTAAGGAAATAAAACAATGCTTCCTCAGTTACTTACAGAGCTACAGTGCAGCTATCTTTAAAGTCTGTCAAAACATTACATATAGCCACACACTTACATATAGCTCCTGCTGGTGGGCTGGTGAGATTTTTCTCCCCAGTAGGAGCATGCTGTGTGTGCCTAACTTGCACCTCCACACATGTTGTGTATGTTGATGAGGTTAGGGACAGAAACATGATAATACATCTCTGTCTGCTGCAGGATGAAGGTCTGCCCATGTCAGGTCCAGCACCATTGGCCATAACATACCTCTGCACTGGATCCAGAGCTTCTGAGGGATCACTGGAGGGTCAGAGGAACCCAAAGGCCCCCAAAATGGATGGTACACCATGGGGCAGAGGATGGGGTAAATACCTGGTAAAGGTAATTGACAGGTTGGGGTGGCAGATTGGATTGGGGTAGGTTGGTGATGGACTATGAACACATGAATAAAAAGTGGGTTGTAGACAGTCATATGAGTACCCCAAAGTGAGTGCTACAAATGAATAAGGAGAATACATTTTTGACTAGGTTTCATGTGGTGCTCTACAAAATTAAACAAAATGAAGTACAGGAGCTGTACAGTCTCTGTCTAGGGAGTAATTAAGACTGCCGGCATGTTGTGTGGGCAAGCAAAAAATGAAATGCCTGCTTTACTGTCAGTGTGATTGTGGACATTGAATTTGTTATGGACCATGGTTAAAGTGACAGGTACCCCACTACATCACATGCCCATGCATTTCCCTGGTCTGCTTCCTCCAATTAAGTATACTGCAAAGAACAAACTAGAATGCATGTGAGGAACTGGGAACCTGGTAAAACATAATATTGTTGGGCACTTGTTAGGAAGGTAAGCTACGCTTTCTACAGAAAGTTTCATTTTTTTCTTATTGCATTAAGAAGAGAATTGCAGGATTCCATTAAAGTAGAGAATTCTTTTTCATGGAGAGAGTGGTGGACGCATGGAACCGCCTTCCTGGAGAGGTTGTGGGGTCTAAAACAGTGGGGGAATTCCAACATGCATGGGACAGAGATAAGGCAATTATAGTGGGAGGTTGCAGGAAGTAGGCTGTTGGTTATCTAGAATCTGCAGCTTATCCAATAGGTAGGGAAATGGGCAGACTGGGTGGGCCAAGTGGTCCTTATCTGCCATCAAAGTCTATGTTTCTATGTTTCTAAGGAGAAATACATGCAAAGGGAGAGGTGGAACATAAAAGTCTAGGCAATAGATGAAAACAGAAGTGAAAATGGAAGAAGTGAAAATTTAAAGAATAACTTAAAAAGAGGTGCTGGAAAAACAGTAAAGGTGGTGTAGGGATGGTAGCAGAATGGGAAGAGATCTATAGAAGAGAAATATGGAAATATAATAAGGGAGAAAAGAATCCTGGTTTGAACTCATAGACCGGGCACTGGGGAAGTATGAGATTGACAACTTCCATTTTAATGCATTTTGTAAGTCAACAATTATTGACTAAAAATGCACTAAATTGCACCATTTCACTTCTACATTTTCAAAATATTTACTAGGAAGCAGGCCTCCAGACCCCTCATAGAAATATTTGGTTTCCCCCCCACACCAAATTCTGGCTACGCCCCTGGCAAAGATTGAGTGAGGAGTTGAGGGTAGGCAGAGGGATAATGAAAAGGAGAGGACAGGACTGGTGTAATGGGGTGAGTGGGTGGGTGGGGGAGAAGGATTGAAACACGAAACAAAAGGCAGACTAGGCAGAGAGGGAAAAACGGACTGGAGAGCCATGTATGCCAGTGCATGGAGCTTAGGAAATAAATTTTCTGACAATGAAGCAATCATTGCAAAGGAAGACCAGTATCTGGTGGCCATATTAGGGTTATAGTGCACCAACAACCACAGCTTGGAAGTGGATGTACTAGGTTATATCACATTCTGGAAGGAAAGAGCTGGGAGGAAAGGTGGGGGTTGTTTTATATGTGAGGAAAGGGATAGAGGGAAGATATAAAAACCACAGAGATACAAAGACACTTGGGAGATAAGGAAGGGCTGGAAGTATTATAAGTTGGATTACAGACAGGGTCCAGGGCCTTTATCTGGAAGGGGATGTTGTACAGACCACCAATACAGGGGAAGGAGTTAGAGAAGGTTTTCAGGGAGACCACTGGCAGGAAGGCAAGAAAAGGGGAAGTATTGACTATGAAGGACTTAAATCTATTGGACGTAGACCGGAGTATTCTGGCAGCAGCTACAAGAAGAAGCAGGGCCATCCTTGACTCCCTACAGGGTGCATTTCTCAGGCAGCTGGATATGAAACCCACTAGAGACATGGCAGTGCTGAACCTGGTATTAACAAACAGGGACAGCACTGCAAAACTCTCACAGTGGATAGTCCCCTGGGTACTAATGATCACCATACTGTGTAGTTTGGCATATGGATTGGGCAAGAAAAAAAATGCCAATATGTGTGTTATGAACTTCAGCAGGGTAGATTTTAAAGAAATGGGAAACTATTTCAGTAAATAGCTCAAGGAGGAGATGGCCATGAGGGGAGTAGAGACCCAATGTAAAGGACCAAGGAGGGAGCAGCTGCTTGAAGGAAGTAAGAAAAGGAGGGAGGCAGAGGAAGAGAACACTATGGTTCTCAGAGAAGGTGGCTAAGATGGTAATGGTGAAAAAAGCAGCATTTGGAAAGTACAAGGTGACCCAGATGGAAGTGGACATGGAGGTATCTGGAAAAACAAACGGAGGCAGGAAGGAGTGTAAGGGCAGCTAAGGCTCAAATGGGGAAGAGAATCATCAAGGAAGTCAAAAAAGGGAGTACGACTTTCTTCAGGTACATGAGTGAAAACAGGAAAGCAAGGAGCTGGATAATGAGAATCAGGAGGGCTGGGGGGTGAGCTATGTAGAGGAAGATCAGTAAACAGGAAAAATGTTAAATAAGTACTTTTGCTTGGTCTTCACGGTGGTGGTGGGGGGGGCAACATGAATCAGCAGGCATTGGGTTGAGTGGACAAAAGTCAATTTTTGGAAGAGATAGTCCAAAGGGGATTGGAAGCTCTAAAGGAGAACAAGGTTATGGAACTGGATGGGATTCACCCAAGGTTCTAAAAGAACTGAGCACTGAGCTAGCTGCCTCTCTGGCAACACTAGTCAGCTCTTTATTGAAGACCAGGGTAGTCCCAGAGGACAGGAGGAGAGCTGATAGGGTCCCTCTGCACAAAAACTGCAGAAGAGAAGAGGCTAGCAACTTCAGGCCAGTCATTATCACATCAGTGATGGGGAAATTAATGGAGATGCAGCTGAAGGAGATGCTGATAGAGTACCTGGAGGCTAATGGGTTGCAGGACTACTGATAGCATGATTTCACAAGGCAAGGATATGCCAAACAAAACTTATAGATTTCTTTGATTGGGTGGCTAGGGATGTGAATCAGGAGGGCAGTGGATGTTGCCTACCTGGACTTAAGCAAGGCCTTCAAATCTGTGCTGCACAGGAGCTAGTTGAGAAACTAAGTTGTCTGGTGGCTGAGGAGAAAGTGGTTAGCTAGGTATCAAACTGGTTGAAATATAGGGAACAGAGGGTGGTAGTAAGTGGCAGACATTTGAGGGGTGGCACAGTGACTAGTTGGATTCCACAGGGATCAGTGCTGGAACTGGTCCCCTTCAATGGCTTCTTAAGTGACAATACTGAGGAAATGGAGTGGAAGGTGAATCTTTGTTGAGGACACAAAAATCTTCAATGAGGTTGAAACTCAGGAAGGGGTGGAGAGAACGCAGTGATTGGGGAAAACTAGAGCAGTAGTCTAAGGTGTGGCACTAGGATTTTAGTGCCAACAAGTGCAAAGTCATGCACATGTACTGGGGAAACTGGGAGCTCTGGGGGTACTGGCAGTCACCAAGCAAGAAACAGACATCAGGATAATCCTATCTACCAACACACCAACATACGACTGAGCCAGCCGAAAAAGTCCTTGTGATCTAGCACATCTGCTCAATGAGTAAAGTGTACCTATCCGTGTAGTGAAGGATTTGCCTGCTCCCTGTTATTCACTCCTTCCTCAAAGCATGTCCCCCCCCACACACCCCCCCTCACATGCAACTTTCCTCTTTATTCTGTCCCAACCTCTTTAGAAGCTGTTCACAGTCATTGGGGAGACTACTTCCTCATGCCAATCATTCCACCTAGCCACATCACTGTCATTAAAAAGGGGGCTCCGCATTTCCCTTTTGAATCATCCCCTATCAGCTTGAGGTAGTGCCTCCTGATGGTCCTGTTCTCACTAAGGCTGAAGTGACCTTCAGAGCTCACACTGCTGAAACCTTTAAGGTTTCGATCATGTCACTCCTTATTCTTGTGCCCTCCAGGGAGTACATGCTGAGATCTTCGAGTCTCTCCTCAAATGTCTTGCCCTTGTTGTCCCTAAAGCAAGGCTAGCGCTAAGTAATATCAGTGAGCATTACCTTGCTGAAAATAACAAACCATAAGAAATGTACATTAGCGGGGGGGCTATGCCCCCTATGCCCCCCATACACCTCCAACTTAAATATAATAAGCTCCATGGGGGGTGAAACTCAGAGAAATGGAAGAAGTTGGGGGAGAACAAGAAAAAAATACAATACAGGTGGGGAGGGGGGTGAACAAAAAAATGCACCACAGTTGAGAGACCGGGAACAGAACCCTGGTCTCCCAGATGCTCCTCCACAGTAGCTACTCCTGCTCTCAGCCCCCTATATTATGGGAGCAGCTTGGAGAAACACCACTCATGTTACCCCTTTCTCCTCTCCTTAGGTGTGATGATAGCTACTGGGGTAGCGCTAAATCACTTTCACTATGTTAACCCTGTAGCTGTTATCACATTCACTGTTCTGACCCTGTTGTTTTTCACTGTGCTATTCTAACAGCCCTGTATAACCAGATGCCTTTGCTTTCATGTTAGTTATACCCCTGGCTATTCAGTCAGCATCCAATTCGCTCTGGCTACTGCTTTCTTGTAGAGTGCTGACTGCTTCAGCTCACTTTGGGTGATCAATCCCAAGTCCTTCTCCTACTCCGACATAGTAAGCTGCACTTCTCCCAGGCAGTAACTGGTCTCCAGCTTTTTCATTCCCAAGTGCATTACCTTATACATTTTGGTGTTGAATTCCAGTTGCCAAATACCTGGCCATTTCTTGAATCTCAGTTGTCAAATACCTGACCATTTCTCTGTCTTGGCCAGGTCTTCTCTGAGGTCCTGTCTCTCTTCTGTCATGTCTACTCTCCCAGACAGCTTTGTGTCACCTGCAAACAGGAACATTTTACCTTTTATTCCATCTAAATTGTTGATGAAGATATTAAATAGCACTAGAACAAGCACCAAGCCCTGTGGGACCCTGGTATTGACTGGCCTAGCCTCTGAGAACTCCCCCCAAGCACCACCCTCTAACTTGTTTCCTGCAGCCAGTTTCTAACCAACATAGCTAGTTTTGTTTGATGCCCCCAGGTTCTCCAGCTTCTTGATTAAACTCATGTGGGGAGCGGTGTCAAAGGCCTTACTGAAATCCAGATACAGCATGTCCACTGCTTAGCCTTTTAAACTCTCCTGGTTACTCAGTAAAAGAAATTAACCAGGTTAGTCTAACAGAACAGCCCTGACATTAAAGAAGCTCATCCTGAATCCCATTTTCTTTCAACAAGCTTACCAGTCTTCTTTCAGAATGGTTTCCATGAGTTTCCCCACTAACAACATCAGACTGACAAGCTGGTAGTTACCAGGGTCATCCCTTGGCCTGATTGTTTATGTAGCAGCACTGCATATGCTGTCCTTATGGGGTGCTTCCCCTGTTTCCAGTGAGGTGCTAAACAGGTCCTCCAGGGGATCTCCTAGCACATCTGCCAACTCCCTCAACACCTTTGTATGTATACCATCCGGTCCAGGGGACTTGTTTACTTTCAGGGCCTTTAAGCCTGTCCACACCCTATCAATTTCAATCTTCCAATCTGTGACTCCACCCCATCCTTTGCCTCCCCCCCTTCTTCTCCTGAAGCACTGGACCATTTTTCTCCTTAGTGAAGACTGAACAAACGTAACTGTTAAGTAATTATGCTATCTCTGCACTTACCTCTGCCCATCCCACCTGTCTTCTCAACTTAACTATCCCATCTTTGATATCCCACTTCTCGCTGATATACTGGAAGAAGGTGTTCTGTGAGGTTTTCATAACTTCTGCCAGCTGCAATTATCTTTTGGCCTTGGCCAGTTAGACTGCCCTGCCCACTTCCCTTGCCTTGTTACAGTAGTCTTCTCTGTCCTTATCACTCTGGGTGTATTAATACTTCCTGAAGGCTTGCTTCTTACTCTTTATTGGCTGAGCCACCTCCTTATCAAACCAGCTAGGCTTTTTAGCACTAGATTTTTTTGCTTTTGAGTTTGTCTCTCTCTATTGGTTGCCAACAGCTCTTCCTTGATTATGACCAATTTATGGCCCATCTAAATTTCCTTCCTGATTCCAACAATTTTGCCCTCCCAGGATTTCCCACATTCTACTGTAGTCTAACCTCCTAATGTCCAGTACCCTTGTTTTGTCATCATCTTCTCCCTGCCTATGTCCAGGTGAAACCACACAGTATGATGATTGGTTTCTGCAAGAAGCAACTCCACCTTTACATCTCAGACATGCGCACTATTGGATAGAACCAGGTCAAGCATGGACCTTTTCCTGACAGGTTCTAGGATACATTGTGTCAGAAACCAACTCTGGAATGCATTCAGTAGCACCTGAGTACTGGTATAACTGGTAGCAGGGCTCTTCCTTGTTTTGTGAATAATATTTTATTCAAGTAGTCATATTTCTACAATTCATGTACAGTTGGAAGACAGGGTAACAATTCTATCATAATATAACTCTATCAAATCCAATTATTATAGATGATCTCATATGTATATATATATATATATATTTATATGCATAAATATATATCTCAAAGTCTCATACTAAAAATATTCAGTATTAGGGAGGTGTCTTAAATACAGTAGAAGTATTATCTTATGATATATTGAAAGTGCATGAGTACATTAATATCAGTTTGTCGGCACTGTAAAATCACTTATTGTCCATTGATCAATTTCTTTATTAAACAAATTCCACAATGGATCTAAGTCATAGAAATACTTATAATTATAAAGTGTAGTCAAAAAGGATTGTTTCCATTCAAATTTTAGGAAGGGAACAGAGATACTGTCACATTCTCTAATTCTTAAGTATTAATCTCTTAATTGATAGTATATTTGCTTTCAGAATTAGTCTTTTTTCTGGCTTTATCCCCATAATACTATACAGTTCCAAAATTCTATATCTAGGATCCCTCAAGTGCAGAAATTCAAAACGTATTTTATCTAAGATTCCAAAAGCAGAAGACCATCAGCTAAAGCTTAACTAGCAATCCCAAAAGACATGCAACATGTTTGCTTTTCAGCCTTATAGTACCAACATAAGTTATTGATACCTGTGTTCATTCTGTGCAATATATGGGGGGGGGGCAGGGGGTAGTAGGCCATGTTGAGAATCGTATACTGTATAACTCTGTCCTTGGTAAGTTTATATTAAGAAAAAAAATTGCAAGCTAAAGTCCATTGTTGATCTGTACAATTTTGGTTAAGTTCTTTGTACCATTTTTGAAAGGTCATTTTGTAAATTTTGAGATATTTTTATGTAAATTTCCCATTAACCAAGCAAACAATTTAACTGATTTATTCATTAAAATTTTCTGGAGGACCTGTTCCATCTCCTTATTATTAGGTGCCCTCTCTCACCTTTTGTAATTTTTACTGTATAAGCTGCTAAACTGATTAAAATAAAAATATTGATTATAGCTTAATGAAAAGGTGTCTTTAAATTGGCACCAAGTTAATTTAATACCCTTCTCATAAAACTCTTGCCATCTAGTGATACCTTTTACTTACCAAAACTTGTTTACTAATGACTTCTCTTCCAGTTTGAAATTGGAATTATTCCTTTGAAATTGGAATTATTTCATATTTTATTCCTAGGTGATGCATAATTCCCATTTAGTTCTATTTGTGTATTTAATAATTAATCCTGCTCTATTCATAACAACTAAACTTTTGGCCTTTTTTCAACCTCCTGGCTGAGAATGCAATTTGAGTTATGTCTACTTGTTCAGAAGAACATTTCTTTAAACTATTTATGAAATTTACATTGGTACTGAAATCCTTCTCATATGCCCATTTTATTGCCATTTTCATTATGTAAGATAAATACTGTAACATTTCCCAATATCAGGGCATGCTAAACCTCCTTGATCTTGGGGTAGACAAAGTTTATGCCAGAAATTTCTAGCTGGTTAATTGTTCCAATTTTTTTTTATCTCTCTATTTATTTGTTTAAACCACGTTTCTGGAATGGGGGTCACCACTGTTTGTAGTCTGTAAGATAATAAGGACACTATCATCATCTTTACTACTTGAATTTTTCTCCACAAAGATAGTGGCATGTTACTTCAAGAATGCAGCATATCTTTTAATGAGTCAGATAATTCTTTGAAGTTTAAAGTGTATAAGCTGTCTAATTTATTATGACTAAAGATTCACAAATATTTCATCCCATTTGTTTTTATGTTGGTTTTTATGTGTTGTTGTACCTTTTCTGGATGTTGGGTATGAAAAATAATAATTTCTGATTTCTTTTCATTTATTTTATAACCCACCACTTTGGAAAATATTTTTATTAATGTTATTAATTCTTGTGCACTGAATTCTGGATCCTGTAATGTTAATAATATATTATCTGCAAATGTGTTGAGTTTTATCTCCTCAGTACCTATTTTTATTCCCTGAATTTTCTTATTAGATCTTTTTTCATTTAATAAGAATTCTAATCCCATTACAAACAAAGATGGTGATAGTGGGCAACCTTGCCTGAGTCCTCTATAAAGATCTATGGCCTCTGAAAAATTATTATTTACCTTTATTTGTGCTAGTGGTTTATGATAAATAGTTTGATAATTTGGATGAAATCAGCTGGGAATCTCAAAAATGTTAATACCTCAAATAAATAGTTCCACTTCAGCATGTCAAAGGCCTTGGTGGCATCCAGGCCACCAAGGCTGCAGAGACACCAGAATTTTCTAAATACTGTACCAGAAATTGAACTTTGAGCATTCCTGATTGAATAGTTCTACAGGGGATAAACCCTGTGTGATTGTTATGAATTATTTGTCCAGTAAGGGGATTATCTTATTATTGAGTGTTTTTGCATATATTTTATAATCCATGTTAAATATTGGCAGGGGTCTGCAAATTTACTGTTTATTGCTTTCTTTCCATTGTTTTAATATTACTTAAATGTAGGCTTGGTAAAAAGATTCTGGCATCTTAATTATCCATTGTATCTGATTGAAATGTTTATGTAAAATTGGGGTTATTGTTTTTTCAAATGTTAAATAAAACTCCAATGCAAATCCATCTCACCCTGGGCATTTTGCTTTTGCCATCTGATGTAGTGTGTCTTTAATTTCCTCTTCTGAAATAGGTTGAGATAAAGTTTCTGCCTTACAATTGGATATTTTTTGGTTTTATAAATTTCTCTTAATAACTCAGTTCTTCCTGTGATGAGGAATAACCTGAAGAGTGTAAAGATGCATAGAACTTTGAAAATTCCTTTATAATCTCTTTTTGTGCAGTCAGGGCCTGTCCCTCCACATTTTGTATCGAAGAAATTTTTCTGTTTTTTCTTTTCTGTAGTTTGTATCATTTTGGCTACAATGTTACCTATTACTTCACTGTTTGTTTTCCAGTTCCTATTATAGTGTGCTCAGTTTTTCTTGATTTCCAAATATTCCATTGATTCAATTAATTTTCTAAGCTCTTTCGACCCATTTTTTCTTTGTGGTATCTCCATTTAAGACTGCTAATTCTAGTTTGTTAAGTTTAGATTCTACTTCCTTTTTTATTTTTAATCTTAATGATAGCCCCCTTACTGTTGTCTTAAAAGAGTTCCAGTACCCTACAATACTCTTCCTTAAAACTGCATTGTCTAGTATAAAGTACTCCCTAACTTGTGTCAGTGTCAGTGGCTCAGTAGGTAGCACACTCGCCTCTGAGGCCGGGAGATCAGAGGGCTGTGGGTTCAGTTCCCACATCTGGCACTTGGGTTAATATCCCAGTACTAACACTGTAGTACAGCATGAGAAGGGTGCTGCACTTCTGAGGTGCCGTCTTTCAGATGAGATGTTAAACCAAGGTCCCATCTGCCTGGATTGGTGGTAGTTCAGGTGGATATTAAAGATCCCATGGCACTTATCGAAAAGAGTAGGGGAATTTTTTATTTGAAAATAAACCATACATCAATAAAGAAGACAACAGAAAAAAAACAGTAGGAAAAAAGTGGAACAACATAATTCATGAACAGAAATCATAATTCTTAAAGAACTGTAACACAGTCAGGCAGAAAGTACTTTACAGCATTCATAAAAGCCAAATAATATTCTTCCAATAACTAAGAAAAACTTGGTTATCCAAGGTACGATGTTCAAAACTCTTTTGCTTTCCCAACGTTAGTTCTATACGGTTAAGAATGACACTATTAGGAAGAAGGGTGTGTTGCAAGGAGAACTGACATCTGGCTTGCCATAAATGATATTTAATACATGCAAAAATCACATTCAATGTACTTGGATGATACCTCCTTAGAAAACCTGAATAATCCCCCAAAATCAAGCTCTGATATGTAATGTGTCTCAACACACTCCAGCCCCACTGAATGGCCAAGTCCGACCAAAAGGAAATAACATACGGACAGAGTAAAAGGAAATGTTCTAATGTTTCAATCTGTTCAACACAACCCGGTCTAAGACACACTCTGTCTGTAATCGGTTTATGTTTTAGGTTACCCCGGACACCCAGCTTCCTATGACAACAAAGCCATTGTACATCCCACATACTAGGAGGTATCCTATGGTCCATTAAGAGCCGAAGGGCCTGCCAGAGTTTAGTAGGGGTACAAAAAGGGAAATCCACTTGAACAAAGAAATAATTCCTCAGAATTTCCAAATAAAAGTCTTTTCTAGGAACCTCATGTAATTGTGCCTTACCCAATTTCCATTCCCACAGTTTCCTAACTGCTGAGTCCGCATAGGAAGATGCAGCAGACGCCATATTCTTTTTAGGAACACCCTCACCTTCCCAATGGGACAAAAAAGAAGAAAATAACAACTGAGTCCATGCCGATCAGGGATGATCCTGAGGCTTGACCTCTGTTTGAAAAGAAGCAATTATGAAAAAGGAGTGATAAAAGACGACAGGTTTATCATCCCTAATCCCCTTTGATTCAGCTTCAAGTAAGTAAAAGCACGTTTGATCAGGTTCAATCGACTGCCCCACACGATTTGAAAAAAACAACTATATAATCTGGTTTCTAAAGAAATTGGCACCTGAAAAACTGAGCAGACATGTAAAAAAATGGGTAATAAAAATGTTTTAATAATTAACACCCGCTTCTTTTTTGAGAAACCCCAGGATTTCCATTGTTGTACTTTCCGTTCTCCTGCAACAAGACACTTCTCCCAATTAAAAAAGGCTAAATCCCCTTTTCCAAAAATAAGACCTAAAATGGTGAGGGAATCAGAAACTAAGATACCCCTACATCATGAAGACCTGGAGTATCTCCAATTGCCAAACATTTACATTTCCCATAACTTAGCTTGGTGCCATTTAAGGCCGAGAAACGGGCAACCACTTGTAGCGCCTCTAATCCAGAAGGGGCATCTACCACCAATAAACATATATCATCCGCATATGCAGAAATTTTTTGAGCAGGTAAAGTAAGTGAAGAGGATAAACCCTGAATTGACCTGTTATTTTCAATCTCCCGTAAAAGGGGGTCCAATACAAAGCATACAACAAAGGGCTGACAGGACAACCCTGCCGAACCCCATGCAGCAACAGAAGTTCTGAACCTAAATAGTTATTAATAAGTGGGCAAGAGCCGGCCTGGGAGTATAAAATGTTAAGAAACTGGATAAAGGCCCTCGGGAACCCATATTTACATAATACTTGAAAAAGAAAAGCATGTGACACAGAATCAAAAGCTTTTGCTTGATCCAGAGACAAAATAAAACCTGATAGCTTTTTTTGAGATCCAAATTCACACACATCTCTCAGGAGTTTTAAATTCTGTTGAATCGAATGGTGAGGGATAGAACACGTCTGTGCCGGATGAAGCACCCCTTGTGCTACCACTTGAAGCCATTTACACAATATGGTAGAAAGAATCTTGTAATCAGTATTGAGGAGGCTAATGGGCCTCCAATTACCAAAATCCGAGGCATCACCAGTTTTAAAAATAAACGTTAAAATGGCCAAATTAAACTTCGAATCACCAAAACCAAAATGAAGAATATCATTATAGACTGCGGTCAATATGACACACATATCCTCCAAAAAAACTTTATAAAATTCGTTAGTCCATCTACACCTGGTGAAACCCCAGTACGAAGTGAGCCAATGACTGCCTGCACCTCCAGTGGGGTAATGGGCCCTTGTAATAGATCAGCATCTACTTGGGAAATAGCAGGGACTGGAAAATGCAAAACATCATCCCAAGATGCAGTCGGAATAAATTCCACACCAAACTGTGAGGGCACCTGACTTTCAGCAACTGCCAGCATTTCTGCTAAAGAAGTTTTCAAACGTCCAAAGGAATCCCGAAGCCCTGTCATAAGCCTCTTCTCAATCTTATGTTTACACGCCATGTACGGGTCCTGAAAGGGCTGTTGATGGGTACCAAACTTCAGTCCAGCATGAAGCGAAGCAGCCCTCTGGTATTGATACTGAAGCATATTTTGCTTAGCAAACTTCATCTGAGACTGAACATCCAAATCCCAAGACTGGGGATGTGACTGTAATTTGTAATATTGATTTCTGAAATCTAAATATTATAAGTATTCTGAAGAACATTTCCATTTACCATAAGCAATAAAAAAATCCTTTAGTGCAAACTTGGTGTCTGTCCACCATGTAATCCAATCAGAAAAAAACACAGCCACCGATTTCCTAAGGATCATAAAATCCTTCAGCTGTGCCAAAAAAACTGCCTCAGACAATAAGAGGGAATTCAACATCCATCTACTGGCAAAAGCAGGAAAAAGGCAGGAATTTGATGTAAACTAAGTTTACCATATAATACCCTATGGTCCGAAAAATCGCAAGGCAGAACTGAACAAACCAAAGGGACTAAAGATTGAGAAAGAAAAAGGTAATCAATTCTAGTTTGAAAAGAAGCCCTTCTATAAGTAAAGCCAGTAGAGGTATGTAATCCTCTAAAAGCATCTTTCAGCTTAGCCACCTCTACCGTCTGTGAAAGAGCATGAGCATCACAGTATGTTTTTTGCTGAATATCATTTTAATTTGAATATCAAACACAATTCATATCCCCCCCCAAACCACATGTTTAGAGGTGAATAAATAAGGTTTTAGTTGGTTAAATAAAGCAATATGAGATGTCTTCGTTTGAGGAGCATAGGTATTAATCAGTCTGAAACTAAATCCATGCAATAAGCAGTCCAAAAGTAACACTCGGCCAGGCTGAATGTCTACCAACCGTGAGACGCAAACAGAAGGGTGTGAAAACAGAATGCCCACCCCATCCGCAGCATCTTCCCCAAATGACCAAAAGGAAGGGCCATCCCACCAGAGTTTTTTAACTTGAGTCACCTCAAGCAGAGAAGACAAATGCGTCTCTTGTAGAAAGATGACATCGACATTGAAATCCCTACACTGCTGCAGGCAAATCAAGCGTCTCCTGTAGCTTTTTATGCTACAGCAATTAAGAGATACAATATTCAAACAGGCCATAAAACACAAAGGTTATTAATTCAGGGTTTATCTTGTTTTCACTTTCTACCCTTTTTCCTTTTCCCCTCCAACAACTCTGTTCCCCCATCATCCTCAATTTCCATGCTAGATGTCTCATCAGATTTTAGCAGCTCAGTGCCTACCTCACCCTCGAGGTCCAATAATGCTGAAAAATAATTCTGAATAAGGCAGGCCCCTCCCATCCCCACCGTACGACTGCTAGCCTGTGTAACCCTCCGAGGAGTTTGGAAAGGAAAGTCTGAAGCAGGCACCACCACAGGATCCTCTACAGGAGGATATAAAACAGGGGGCTCTGAGCTATGTGAAGGGGGGGGGAGATCTGAAGTCTGTTGTGGAACCAAAATTGCAGATTGATCCCCAATATTTTCCACTTCACAGTGGTTTTCAACTGGGACTTCAGGACCCATCGCCTGACCTCTACCAGCAGAAGGAGTATACTCCCTACCCTGAGGAGGGGCCGGATGAGACTGACCTCTACCCTGAGCCTGGGATATCAAGTCTTCTTTATTCAAACCCCCCTGTCTATTCTGGCCTGCCCAAGGACATTGATGATATGCATGGCCAGACTTCTCACATAGATTGCATCGAAACACATTTCTACAAACCTCGCTATCATGATCAAATTCCCCACATAGTGTACATTTAACTTTGTCACATGCACTGCTTAAATGCCGTCGGCTACCACACCGATAGCATGCTTTAGGTTGTCCCGGATAAAAACACACTCCCCGGTCTTTACCTAAGAAAAAGCTATTTGGAACACGTAGGACTTCATTATTTATCACATGTAATTTAACCTTAAAACGCCATGCCCCAGTCCAAATCCCTTCAGTATCTAGAATTGGCTCAGGAGGGCCCAGAACCATGCATTTGTGTTCCAACCAATACAAAATATCCCCCACATTAACCCCCTCTTTCCTAAACATCACGTTAATAGTTCTGAATAAAGGTTTAGTGATGGGAATAGCCCAGAAAGGTAGCCATAGGGGCAAGGACTTACAACTTTCATATTTCTGCCAGAACTTATCCAAACCAGCCACCTGTTTGAAGCTAACATCAAACATATCCTCCCCCCGAATATTAATCAAAGCATAAATATCTACAGGCAGAAATTGCATGGAGTCCAGTAATAGTTTCCTTGCCACATAAAGCCGATCCGGGTGTTCAGGTAAACCTCCCCTGTAACAGAGACGGACTGCATTCCTTCTCGGGGCCTGTTCCAATTTATTGCATTTGAAAAGGTCTGCAAAACGAGGACCCTTGCTAGTCCCATGCTCTTCTTGCAACTGCACAGAGGGACGCCGCAATGGAATATCCATCCCAGCCCCCAGAATACGAGCAGAGTGAGAGCTCCCATGTTTTTCTGAAGACTGTCCCAACTCAGACTGAGTACCCAAAAAAGGCAACTCACCCTCCTTCACAATCTTTCGAGGAGGACCCGATTCCTTCGGTGAAAAGGACAGCCAGGTAGGATCCGGAATCCATCTCCCATTTGGTTGCTGAATCCACCCAGCCTGTGATAACGCAACATCCTCCGACCAGTCTGCAGAGGGAACTATCTCCATTCTCGCCCCACCAGTGCATCTCTCCTCCACAACCTACTCCACCACTTCCTCTGCCACTGATGCTATCCTCATGATAGCAGAGGGCTCCGACTGCTCTGCAGTCCGTAGTGCTTCCGGCAACACAATGGGACCGCAATCCTCACCAAGCACCTTCCCCGAATCAGCCGAAATGGTAACGGCATCCTGCCGCACCGCTCCCATAACCAAAACATCCTCCTCCTCACAACTCCCGACTGCACGCTAAGAAGCCTGCATCTCTCCAGAAGATCACTCTTCGTAAGCTCTGTAGCAGGGTCACGCCTGCACCATAGGCTCAGGAAGCTCCTCTGCAGAGCCACTGTCTGCACGTCCTCCTCCATAGCAATCCACACTCAGACTGCGAGTAGGGGAATTTCCCCAGTGTCCTTGCCAAATTTCCCTCATTCACTGGAAAAAAAACACCACCAACAGCTTAATCTGGTTCAAGATCAGTTGGCATTCATCTGTATCCCCCTTCCCCGGGTAGTGCCTGAAAATAGGCAGAACTTGTCTAGTGCACTTACCTGGTCAACAAAAACTAACTAAATAAATAAATAACTTGAACAATTTTTTATCTCAAATTTTCATCTTCTAGTAATTTATTATTTAGTCACCGTAAAGCAATTTTATTTTTATCCCTAATACTCAGGAAACATATTATAGGTCACTAGGTTGTGGTCTGAAATAAGCTGGGTTTCTATATTAGCTGTACTTCCAAGGGTATCTATTAATAATTCTCTAGACATGAATATATAGTCCAGCATAGAATGCATCCCATGTAATCACTCCCCTTATAACCTATTTGTTACCCCAGTCTTCCAAATATATTTTAAATTGGTTTTCCCATTCCTCCCTCCCAAATATCATCTATACCAAATAATAGGTTCTGACATAGCTCTTCAAAACTCCTGGAGACAGTGGATGAAAATGGACTAGCCCCCCCTCCCCCCTTGTCATTTCTTTTAACCTCTATCTATAAGACCAATTACATTTATTTATCCCAAGAAATATATCAACCAAGCATTAATGAAATATCAGCAATCTTAAAATGTAGAAAATACTGTAGGCAGTCTAACTTTTAAGTCAGATACAGCTTGTGGTAATGAGCTATAAAAAAGGTTTGGTTATTTAGTAATACTTTCAGTTTGGAGGGGAAACCAACATAAGCATTTATCCCTTCCTTTGAAAGTTTCTGTTGGGCCCCCCAAATTGTTTTCTTTGGTCCCACAATGCTTTAGACAAGTATTATTTTTAAGAAAACTGCTTGTTCTTTGTAGGTAAACATGTTAGTGCTATAAAAAGCTTTCATTATTCTATCTTTCCCTTCTGATGCTAAACACTTGACTATTGCTGGTCTTGCCCTTCATGATTCTTCTTCTTTTCCAAACCGTAACCAATGCACTCTTTCAATAATTAGCACATCCATATCTGAGCCTGGTATTTTTGAGAAAATGTCCAGCATTATACTTTTAAGTGGTGACTCATTCTTTCATTCTGGTAGGATTCCAAAACACTAGTGTTTTTCCTCCTATCATGACTTTCCTGATCATCTACTTTACATCTTAAAGTGTCACGTTATTTTTTCAAGTTTTTTTATTTCCTGAGTTAATGGAGATATCGTATCTTCTAAATCCAGTTGTCTTTTTTCAAATTCACTTATTCTTTTAATGCCCTGTTCCAAGTTGATGTGTAATTTCTGAATTTTGTCTGCAAGGGACTTTATAGAATCTGGAAAATGCTGCATTTTTTCATTTGAGGCTTGCAAGGTGTTGACATTCTTATTAATTGCATAGCCCAGTCATGGGGTACCTCTTTGTGAGATTCATTCTAATTTAGGCCTGCTTCAGTTTCTTTCTTATTTGTAGTGACTGAGCCAATTTTCCCTATAGATGTCTCACTTGACAAAGAGTCATCATCTGAAAAATGTGTCAACTCTCCCAAAGAGCCTGATAATTCTGTTAGTCCTCCCTCACTTTTGGAGAATGCCCCCTCAATTTCCTGAGAACATTGTACAGTTTCATTAATTGTGGGGGCAGCTTTCCCCCTTTCTTTCCTTCCTCTTATCAGTGTCTGGTTGGACTTTGGGGGCCATTTTAATTAAATTGAAACCAGCTGGTTTGCAATAGTTTTTAAAGGGGATTTTCAGTTGCTTTAATTTCTTCCTTCTTGTTTCAGTCCCATTTTTAAGTTCATTCTCAGAAATATTTAAAACATTCTGTGCCTTTGTTTTACCCCCAGAGGCCTAAAAGAGTTTAGAAAGCCTCTTTTTGCTTATCTCTTTATCCTGTTCCCCTTCCCACATGTGCAGTCTCACTTTTCCTTTTGCAGCATTTGAATTGTCTTTACATTGAATAACTGTTCCCTGTGGAAGAAGAGTTCTTTATCTTAAGGCTTGTAACCAAATCACACAGCACTGGCAGCCTCCGTTCATACAGTAGTTCAAAATAGGCCAAATGGATAATGATAGACAAGGTAAGGTTACTTAACTTTTTCTTGTAACTGGCATCTCTTCTCAGTTACTCATTTAGATTTAAATCACTCTTACTCCTCTGGCTTGATTATGAAGGTGCGTGGACTGATGTTTTCTTTTGTAGGTTGAAGATATTTATCTCTGACCAGCAAGGTCAACAAAGATTGGGGTAGCATTCAAGCTTAACATCCCTTGCTGACCAATTCTGTTAATTTTAGCAATACCTCCTAAGTTTGAGTGAATTCATTTGGCCCTACGAAAAGCTCATCACCTTAAAAACGCATCCACTGTTTCATTCAGCTGTACACACTTCAGTGTGTAGCAAGTGTTACAATAATACTGGCACATGTTTTACTTCCGAGTGGCTTTCCAGGAATTAAGCCCCCATTTTCATCACTACCACTAATGCAGGGATGCAGGGCTGCATGTTGAGGAAGAACTGTGGGGAGTCTCATACTGAGTTCCTGAAGATGCCAAAAACACTCGTGGAGCTTGGAAGGGTGCAGCCTCCATGTGCTACCTAGCTCACGTTCCAATGCTTTGCGTCACCATGATTCTCCACCCTCAGTAGCAGGGCTCTTCCAATCTACCCCAGACAGAGTGAAGTTCCCCTATAATCACTACCATGTCCACAATATTTGGACCCCTGTTTCCTGTCTATTTTCTCTTCCTGGTTTAGGAGTCAGTACACTACTCCTAAGTTTTCTACCTTTTCTTGATTGTGTCTGTACCCACAGTACCTCAGTCCTTAAATCCAACCACTCCTCTCTTGCACAGGTTATCCCTTCCCTCATGAACAGAGCCACATGCAGCCCCCCCCCCTTTTCTCAGCTCCTAATCCTTCCTATACAGAACAAACCCAGGGATGAAGAGATCCCAGTCATGAATTGAAGTCTCTTATGTCTCTGTGATGGCAGCCATGTACACCTCTCTCTCTGCCATCAGTGATTACAACTCAGCTATTTTGTTCTCCAGGCTCCTTGCATTCAGACACACCACCTTCCACCATGACTTGAGCCCCCTTCCCCAGTTCTCCCTGCACTTAGTCCCACTTGCCTATGCTTATTATTCTGTATCTTACTAACATACTAACATACTAAAATGCCAGCAGAATAGGCCTAACGGTCTTTCGTGTCTGCTCGTTTGGTCAGTCCCCAACCTGGGTGCTGACCTTGCTGTCCCCCTCGCCTTCTCTGGCTTCTCCCTTCCCAGTTCCGGATATTCTTGCTGCATTGGATTTTGCTTCCAGAAACCTTCCCCTGTACCTGTCCCACCCCCTCTTAAACCCCTCCACTGTCTCTGCCTCCACCAGCCCCCTAGGCAGTGCATTCCATGGCTCCACCACCCTCTCAGTGAAGTAGCACCTCCTCCTTTCTCCCCTGAATCTTCCCCCCTCCAGCTTCCAGCCATGCCCACTAGTGGCCCCTTCCTCCTTCCTTCGAAGCACCCCGACTGTTCCTCCCCTATTTACCCTCTTCATGTACCTAAAGACCTCTATCATGTCCCCCCGGTCCCTTCTCTCTTCCAATGTGTACATATTTAGCTCTCGAGCCTCCCTCAAAGGTCCCTGTCCCCAAGCCCCAAATCATTTTGGTTGCCCTCCTCTGGACCCTCTCCAGGAGGTTAATGTCCTGCTTTAAGTGTGGCCTCCAAAACTGCACGAGTACTCAAGGTGCGGCTCACCAAGCAGTTATACAGAGGGAGTATCACTTCCCTCCTTCTGGAGGTGATCCCCCTAGCGATGCATCCCAGCATCCTGTTGGCCTTGGCTGCTGCCCTCCTACAAGTCTCAAAGTTGTTCATCTTGACATCCACCACCACCCCCAGGTCCCTCTCAGCCATCGAGACTTGTAGCATTTCCCCCCCCAGAGTGTACACTTGACCTGGGTTTCTGGCCCCCAGGTGGAGTACCTTGCATTTCCCTGCATTGAACCTCAGCTTCCACTTTCTAGACTATCTTTCCAGAGCCTCCAGGTCCCCTTATAGGGCCACCCTCCCCTCCTCCCCATCCACCACCGCCCCCAGTTTCGAGTCATCTGCAAAGAGACTCATCTCACTCCTGATTCCTGTCGTTATGTCCGTACGTAGCATTGAACAGAGGGGCCCAGGACTGATCCCTGTGGGACCCCACTAATGACCCTACTTGGGATGAGACTATCCCCCAACTCGACCCTCTGGGTCCGGTCCTGGAGCCAATTGCCTATTCATCTGATCATCTGGTTCCCCACCCCATTTCTCCCAGCTTATCCAACAGGCCCACGTGAGGAACAGAGTCAAATGCCTTGCTGAAGTCTAGAAAGAGGACATCCACTGGTCTACCAGGTCCAAGGCACTTGTCACCCAGTCATAGAACTCCACCAGGTTTGTCTGACACGATTTCCCAGGATGAATCCATGCTGTCTATCGTCCAGGCACCCTGACTTATCCAGGTCCCCCTAGCCTCTCCTTGACAATGCCCTCCATCACCTTGCCCTGCAGCGAGGTCAGGCTGACAGGCCTCAGTTCCTTGCCACCTCCCTTGATCCCCCTTGTGGATAGGCACTATATGCGCCACCTTCCAGTCTTGGGGCACCCACCTGTCCTCAGATAGATGGTGAAAGCTCTGCCAGGGGTTTGCCAGGACATCTGCAAGTTTCTTCAGCACTCTGGGATGTAATTTATCCGGCCCGGTGCTTTCTCCGTCTTAAGGAGCTGAGGGCTTCCTCACTCTCTCTCTGCTGTGATTTCCACTTCCGGTGCCCTTCTCCTGTAGCTTTCCCCCACCTGCCAGTGATGCCTCCCCTCTCCCCAGACCTGCCCGATCGGTGGGGTCCCCCTCCTCAGTATCTCTGTCTCCTCCATGTATGATGCAGAACCCCCATTTTCCCTGGTGAAAACTGAGGGTGAAGTACTCATTTAGTACCCCTCAGCCTGCTCCCCAGGTCTTGTGCCCATCTCTCCCCTGATTTAATCCTGCTAATCTGCCCCTTCACCCTTTGTTTTTCCCCAATGTATCTAAAGAACCCCTTGTTCCCTCTCCTAATTTCCCTGGCCAGGTTCTGCTCCTTCCTTGCCTTAGCCGCCCTCACCACTCTAGTGGCCCTTCTAGCCATCAGCTCGTACTCCCCTCGATCCTTTCACTCCTTGAGCACTTGAATTGCTTATAGGCTGCTTTCTTTCCCGCAGCACCACCTGGACCTCCCTGGTCCACCAACAGGGTTTTGGGCCCAGCATTTTCGTCTTACTCTTGCACAGGTGCTGGTAGCATCCTGCACCCTCTCCTGATGATTTCCACCTACTATCAGCGTCCATGTCTGACCCAATCCCATCCAAATGCTCCTTAAGGATCCTTCCCATTTCCTTAAAATCAGCCCCCCCTGAGTCGGTTTACTTCCGTCTTTGTGCAGCCTTCTACCCTCCTAGGTCCAGGCAGAACCAGACCGTGGCATGGTCACTCCCGCTAATGGGTCCCTACCTCCAGGCCCCCAATCTGGTCACTGTCTGCCAGGAGCACATCCAGAACCCGCGGCTCCATGGTCGGTTCCCTCACCTGCTGAGTTAGGAATGCGTCTTGAAGACATCCAACAACCTCTGTTCCTGGTCACAGAGGATGTCATGTCTCCCAGTCTGTTCCTGGCATGTTTAAGTCCCCCAACACCACCACCGTTCCTCTGCCCAGTCTGCAGTGTCTCCTAACATCTGCCACTAGACTGTACTCCAGCTCCTCCGCCAGGGCAGGGGGTCTATACACCACTCCTATTTTTACCCTCTTGCCCCCTTGTTATCAAGGTGACCCGTCGCCTCCACGGTTCCCTCCGCCTCCTCTACTCCCCCTATGCCAATGCAGTTTTTGACTATCATTGCTACCCCTCCTCCCCTTCCCTCCCCCCTGTCCTTCCTGAACATAGTGTATCCCTCCAGGTTCAGGTCCCAATCATGTCTTGCAGTGGCCCAAGTCTCAGTGACTGATTATCTTATCTGACCCTTTTTTTTTTGTCCTGATTGGTGAGGTAGGCCATTCTGCCTCCTCCACCAGGTGACTAAGGGTATTGTGACAACTGCTGCTCCCCTTCTCCATCAGTTTAAATTCAGATCCTTGTCTATATACTCTTGAAACCTGGCTTTCACACCCTAGTGCCCTCTTTTTTTATGGTGCAACCTATCTGGTGCATAAAGGTCCTTATTCTCCCATGTAGCCCTCCAGCCTCCAGTTAGCCCATAACCTTCCACCCACACAACCATACAACCCCTGAGCTAAACATTAAACTTCCTCAATCATTTTCTTTCTTGCAGTGCTGACCCTGAGTACCGACTGCACCTCTGAGAAGGTTACTGACCTCCCCATCCAACTGCAGAGCCTCCCCACCTCCTTGAACATCTCCTAAACTACCCCAACCTCACTATCAGCCAGGTTCTTTATTCCCAGGTGAACAATGATCTATGTCTCCCACTTTCTTTCCCATGTTCTCAGCTACCCGTGAACCCACCCTCCCCATGGTCATCCCTGGCATGCACTGCACCCATTTGCAGTTTGCCTTAGCTCCCTTGTCTCTCCATCTCACTCTCTTAACTGTAGAGTCTCCTGAGATCAGTACTCTCCCCTTTCCATCCCCTTTCTCAGTCCCCACCTGTTTTCCCAGCTGACCAACCATGCCTGTCTTCCTTCTCCCCTCCTCTCTGTCCTGAGATCCCCACTGACCCCTACCATCCTCCTGCCTTTTCCTGCCCCTCCACATCCACACTCATCTTCCCTACTGCGTTTGCCTGTCAGCCTCTTTCCTTTCTCCTTGTCTGCCCCTACCCATCATTGTCCCACTGCCACTTCCCCTGCCCCTTCCTACCCCCTTTCCCTCCCCTCTGTGATATCCCTCCTTGTACCCTTATCCCCCTCCTGCTTTTGTCCCCTGTCCTTTGCACAGATCTTCCTTTTACCCTCCCTAATCAGTGAGAGGAATCTATTTCAAACTAACATTTCCAGGGGAGCTTCCACTGCCTCCCACCCTTTATGCCCTCCTTGATGATCTCAAGGTGACAGGGCAGAGCGAAAAAGAAGTAGATAAGACTAGTGGGATTGCTGGGGTGCATAGGGAGGGGGATTTTGAGCAGGAGAAGGGAGATGGTTTTGCCACTGTATCACTCATTAGTGGGACCCTACATAGAATACTGTGACCAATTTTAGAGGCCACACTTCCACAAGGACATTGAAAGGGTGGAAGCAGTCCAGAGGAGGGCAACCAAAATGGAGCGGGGGTTGAACAGGAGTCATATGAGGTGAGTCTGTGGGATCTCTGTATGTACTCCCTGAAGGAGAGGATAATGAATGGAGACATGATTAAGACTTATAACTTCCTGTACCTCATGAAGTTGAACAAGATGCAAGTAGGGAGTCTCTCAGAATAAGAAAAGTACCAGATCATGGGGTCATGTAATAAAGCTGGGGTGGGGGGTTAAGAGGATGTGAGGAATACTTCTTTCCTGAAAGGGTGGTGGATGCCTGGAACAACTTTCCAGAAGAAGTGGTGGGGGAAAAAGCAGTGGGCAGCTTCAAGAAAGCATGGTATAGGCACACAGGTATAATATGTAGAGGAAAGGGAGGCAGGAGGGATGCTGGGCACCAAATAGGGTCCAAAGTGTCAGAATAGGCAGATGCAAACAGGCAAACTGGATTGGCCTACCACTCCTTTTCTGCTTACAAACTCTGTTTCTTTGTTTATTTTTTAAAGTTTCCATGTTGGTAATAAATTACTACAGTCCACTTATATTTAAGAAATTGGTGGCAGACATCTATACCTACCCATTTACAGCATTTGAGCTTTTATTCGACTCCCTGAACTTTAGGCTGTGTTATTCTGCCGAAGAATAAATAGTAACATTTCATTGTTCCTTTTTTTTTAAATCTAACATGTAGCCAAGCAGAGACAGTAATTTTACTAATACACTTACACTTTCTAGTACCGTATCCCTGTT
The DNA here is from genome assembly GCA_016271365.2 of Neoceratodus forsteri. NCBI lineage: Eukaryota > Metazoa > Chordata > Ceratodontiformes > Ceratodontidae > Neoceratodus > Neoceratodus forsteri. The sequence continues at coordinate 1,373,805,200 of CM028130.1, read as the reverse complement.
CTGGCCCAGACTCTTGCATCAGCTTTGTAAAATAAAATATTTTATTTTAGCTTGTTGCATTCCATTAGTGCATTAATTCAGTGCTTAAAAGCTGCTGCTCCACTTAACTATTTTGCTGCTTTCAGGAAGTGTGGGACTCTGGCTGCCTCCGCAGCACCCCATAAATAGGGATGTCAATTGCCTGGGTGATGAGTAAAGTGTACCAAATGTCGGAGCACCCTCAGTGGTCACAAAGTGACACTTAAGATTTTTATCTCTCAATTCACTTAATGTGTGATGTCCACACATGCTTAGTTGTCATATACTGATGCTTAAAGTAGTACCCAGAGAAACAAAAGATTTGTTGCAGGTCTTTGAGATTTTTCATTTGGATCCAGATTGTCAGTGCTTCTACTTTACTGGGGTCTAGCTGAATGCCACTGACAGATACCGTATGCATGACATACAGCTGTGCTGTCAATTTGAAGTGCAGTACCTTGCAGAAAATGGCATGCCACAAAATATTACATGACAAAAGGGCTTAATTGTCATTAAATTGCTTTCTTCCCTGCAGCATATGGTAGCACTCTGCAGTAATATGCAAGGTAATGCATTGCATCCTGGCTGGCACCACTGTATTTCACAGAGGTTTGAAACAACATGCTGTTGTCATCTGACCACCCCTTCAGGAATGATTCAAGTCCAGGCATGTTTTGGTTGCTCGAATGGTAAATTATTTAGTGAGACCACCTCCATCAATAAGATTACATTTCTTAAAATCATTCAAATATGTTATTTACACAGTACACATTCAAAGTCCACAATTCAATCTTTCAATGAAGTCCTTTTCTTCTGTCCCAATCTTCTTCCTTTTGTCTTCATTCCTTCTTGGGGTCCAGATGCCAAATCCAACCCCCCATACCATCCAACTTGCTTCAGCCTTCCTTAAGTTCCAATGTCTCCAGATGTGCAGTGACGGACCCCTAGTACTTCTAGGTCCCTCTATCCCACCCTCTTTTACTCACATCTGGGCGCTCCTGATCTTGGCCCATGTTGCCCCCCTCCACCAAACTGCCCCTTTTCTCTCTGCCCCCTTATTTTCTTCCCTTACATTGCCCCTGCTCTTGTGAGTAGACCATTTCCACCTGCAGGATTGTCCACCTGCCCTGGATCACTGATCCTCCTAATGATCGGGTGATGCTCCCCCCTCAGGCTTGCACCCACACTCCTGCATTCTGCCCCATGACTTCCTATTTTAATTTGTGGGTGAGTGGGAAATGAAAATCCCAGCAGAAAGAGGGTGAGCACCTTTGTGCAGGGTCTTATAAACCCCTTAAGGACCCCATGCAAAGACCCAAACCACCTCCTCCCCTGGCCAATCCTGTTTCACCTGAAGTGCCTGCATCATCCACCTGCTCTGGTCACTCATGACATCATCTAGCTTCTCCTCTTCCTACCTGGCCTCCCCCCCTCAACTCCCCTTCCCCACCTCTAGCCTCTATTTCTTCAGGGATGCCATCCGACAGCTCAGGTTGCCTTTTGATGGCAACCCCATTTGTCATCTGACAACCCTCTCAGAAATGATTCAAGTCCAGGCATGATTTGGTTGCTCAAATGGCAAATTATTTATTGACACGACCTTCACCAATAAGATTACATTTCTTAAAATCATTCAATATGTTATTTATACAGTACACATTCTATGTCCACAATTCAGTCTTTCAGTGAATTATTTTTCTTCCATCCCAATCTTCTTCCTTTTGTCTTCATTCCTTCTCAGGGTCCGGATGCCAAATCTGATCCCCCCATACCATCCAACTTGCTTCAGCCTTCCTTAAGTTCCTAGGCCCGGATGCCATGACCTAACCCTAGTACCTTCCAGGTCCTCCCACCCTCCTTACTCAAGGGTCAGTGCTACTGATCCTGGCCCATGTTGCCTTACCCTCCCCCAAATGGACCCCTTTTTCCCTCTACACCTCCCTTATTTTCTTTCCCCATTTCCACCAATACCTCCAGCCTATATTGGAGGTGGGCTTCCTGTGGGTTAGCCTCAGCCACGTCTTTCCCACTTGATTGCCAATTCCCCCAGTGGCATCAGGAAAAATGACATGCCCACTTCGATGAGGTGGATGCCGTCCGATCTATAAACTCCCAGCTTGTCAAAAGTGATATCCTTGTGCTCCACATACATCCCTCCCATCTCAGCCAGCAGACCTGCAGATCTGCTATTCAGCTATTTCCTGGCCTTATCCGCAGCTTTTATGTCCCTTGCATTCCTCTGTACCCATCTAGATATTATCTCTGAACACCCAATCTCCACCCATGGCTACCACCCTTTTATGGTCTCTAAATCCACCTTGGTGGCCTGGGACAATGCCACCAAGGTGTTTGCTGTAAATCATCCTCCCCCAATGTATGACTAATAGGTCTGGCCTGCCCCAAGTTAGTTTAAATCCTTCCGATAATGGGAACAGTTCGGCCCATCACATGGCCTGGACCCCCTTCCAGTGCACTTGTATTGTTTCAAGTCCCAGGTGAAGCTGCCTCCCTCCCAGTGAGGCTTCTGTATATCTTTGTGCCCAATTGATGAACGAATGTCCCACTATCCACATGCTTCTCCTCCTGCGCAAACTTGTCAAGGTATAAACAAAAACTGGGTCAGTTCAGTTCCTCACATACCTTTTGTAGTAATCTGACCACCATCTCCCGAGGTTCTTAATATCTTCCTATGAACCTCCTCTTGTGGCCATATCCAATCATGCCCCAATCCAAAAGGAATGGGAGGCAAACTCCTTGGGGTCCAACCCTATAAAACCCAGGCTTTTCTTCAGGACCCCCCCACCTGGAATGCTGTGACAGCCACTCCATTCCCATGCCAAATCCACGTACCCCTCCCACCAAGTTGGACGCATCTGTATTCCTCTATTGGCCTTACTGCACACCCCTTATCACCTGTGTCTCACTGTATCTCAACTTCCGTCCCACAGTTCAACTGGTCTGTCTTTGACTGCTGGAGCCAAATGACCACTCTCTCCTCCTGGAATGAGACATCTTCCACTTGGAGGCCTCCCCTGAGTCAGTTTTGCTCTTAGCCACTACCTCCCTAACCCTGAATGCCCCCTTTGCCATGACAGCAAACACAGTCTGGAAGAGCCATGCCTCACTGGTGGAAGTGCAGATCATGCTCTGAGCCTCCGAGAGTTTCCCCAGAATCTCCCCCGTGATCAGTTTCCTAATATCCATCTGTGGCCCTTGGCCTTTTTGACACCCCCACAGCATGCATCTGACCATTTTAGCCTTATTAGGCTCTGGCCACCCTCTAGATCTGCATGTCCAGCCTATCCCAGTGAGTTGAACTCCCATTGTGGAGTATGCCATCCCTTTCTCCCACCTATCCACCATGTACCTCATTACCTACTCTTCCATGGAGGGCATACTTACCACCATGCCCTGCTGTATCCTAAACTCCTGAAAGACTTTCCAGGATCATTTGTATGCCCTTAGTGTGTTGGCCAATCAGGAGTTACGGTACAACATTCAGGCTCTTGCTACCCAATCGCCCATAGCTGTTCCAGTACCCTGGTTTTCACCTTCAGTGCTCAGGGGGCCAATGTCCCCCCTGCCCGACTGAAGATGGGAAAGACTATCAGTGATGTCATTTTTAACTCCCTCCACATGCCTAGCTTTCAAAGTTAGGTTCAACTTCAAACCCACCAATACCAACTGTTGCATCACCCTAGTGACTGTGTCCTTTGAGCCCCGTTGTTCATTTCTTACCTCAACTACCCCCTGTTATTGCACCAGAAAAGCACCTTCTTGTCCCTCATCCTTCCCCCAAACCATCAAAGCTATCCAGAAGGGGAAAATCTCTAACAAGGTGATATCCTTCAATAGCCCAGCATTCCTCCAGCTGTCCGGCCATTCTTCCGATATCCATTGCCTCTTAAAATAGGCCACTTGCCCAAAGGCCCCCGAGGTGTCAGTGTATAGCTTCATGTCAGCACTGTCCACCCACTTCTCCTGCCAGAAGATCACCCCATTATACCCTGCCAAGAAGGAGTCCCAAATGGCCAGGTCCCACAATATGCCCTTGCTGATGTCCACCCAATGATGTGGCAACTTAGCTTTCCCCATCACCCTTGCCAATCTCCTTATAAATGTCCAACCTGGGCTTATAGCCTTACAGACAAAATTAAGGTGCCTCATAGAAACATAGAAACATAGAAGTTGACGGCAGATAAGGACCGCAAGGCCCATCCAGTCTGCCCATTTCTTTTTCTACCTTATAAATGTGCCATCGGCCTTTGCTCTGTCAGTGACCTATCTATTCATAGTCATTTGTATTGCTTCCTTATGCCTATCCCATGCCTGTTTGAAGCCCTGCACTGTATTCATAGCCACCACTTCTTGTGGTAAGCTATTCCATGCATCTACCACCTTTCTGTGAAAAGAATTTTCCTCACATTCCCCTTGATCGGCCTCCCTCTAATCTCAGGCTGTGTCCTCTTGTCCTGCAATTTTTCTTATATTTAAACATGTTAGACTCTTTCACCTTGTTTATGCCCTTAAGGTGTTTAAATGTCTCGATCATATCACCTCTCTCCCTCCTTTGCTCAAGGGTATACATATTGAGCTCGTTAATCTGTCCTCATATGTCTTCTGATGCAGTCCCTGCACCATTTTGGTTGCCTTCTCTGGACTGCCTCAATTTGGTTAATGTCCTTGTGAAGGTGTGGCCTCCAATACTGCACGCAGTACTCCAGATGGGGCCTAACCAATGTCTTGTACAGAGGGATTATTACCTCCCTCTTACGACTTGATACCCCTACTAATACACCCTAACACCCCCCTAGCCTTACCTACTGCTTTAGAGGTCTGCTTGGATGATTTTAGGTCATCAGTGATGATGATGCCCAAGTCTCTTTCTTCCTTTGTGACTGCTAGCAACTCCCTCCCAGCCTATAAGTGGCTTCAGGGTTCTCTTCCCTATGTGCATGATTTTGCACTTCTTTGCATTAAATCCCAGTTGCCACTCTTCTGACCATTTTGCTAGTTTATCCAGATCTCTTCTCATTCTGCCCACCCCATCTGGATCATCTACTCTGTTGCAGATCTTGGTGTCATCTGCAAACAGACAAGCCTTACCCTCTAGTCCATCTGCGAGGTCACTAATGAAGATGTTGAATAGGACTGGCCCCAGGACTGATCCCTGAGGTACCCCACTTGTGACTTGCATCTCTTCTGACTGTATACCATTTCATCACCACTCTCTGTTTTTCTGCCAGTCAACCAGTTTGCCACCCAGTTGACCAACTTCTGACCCACCCGAGGAGCCTACCTAGCTTATTTATCAATCTTCTATGTGGAACAGTGTCCAAAGCTTTGCTGAAGTCAAGGTGGCGACATCAACTGCTCCCCTTGGTCCACCACTCTGGTTACCCAGTCAAAGAAATCTATGAGATTAGTTTGACAGGACCTTCCTTTGTAAACCCATGCTGTCTTGGATCCTGTGCCCATGGATTCCAGGTGTTGCACTATCCTTTCCTTAAGGAGTGCCTCCATAATCTTGCCCACTACTGAGGTAAGACTGACTGGTCTGTAGTTCCCCGCCTCCTCCCTGCTACCACTCTTGTGGAGGCGGGATCCACATGAGCCCTTCTCCAGTCTTCTGGGACCTCTCCTGTGCTCAGAGACTCACTAAACAATTCTGCTAATGGCTCTGCTAGTTCCTCCTTTAGCTCCTTAAGTACCCTGGGATGTATGCCATCAGGTCCCATTGCCTTATCCACCCTGAGCTTAGCAAGCTCTTGTAGGACCCTTTTGTGAAGGGAGTAGTGCTCACCTCCCTCCCCCCTGTGTCCATGATGCTGAGCTGTGGGCCCTGCCCTACCTTCTCTTCAGTAAATACTGAGCAAAAGTATCTATTTAGGATGGATGCCTTTACAGGGTCCTCCTCCTCACATGCTCCCTTTTCTCCATTAAGCCAGCAATACCCCTCTGGACTTTCTCCTTTCACTAATGTATCTATAGAAAGTCTTGTCACCTTCTTTTACTGTTCGTGCTAGTGTTTCCTCAGTTTGGGACTTTGCCTGCCTTACTGCCTTACCTGCTTCCCTTAGGGCAGTTTGGATGCCTCCCTATCTTCATCCCGCTGTGTTCCCTTATATTTTCTGAAGGCCAGCCTTTTGGCTCTGACCTTTTCTGCTACTGTATTTGAGAACCAAAGTGGTTTCCTTCTTCTTTGCACTTCCTTTTCTGTCTAACACAATGGGATGTTGCTTCAAGTATTGTATCCTTAATGCTTGCCCACTTTGCCTGTACCTCCTCACCTGTGTTTCTTTTGCCAGGGCTAGCTTAACTCTGTTGGCCATCTTATCAAAGTCAGCTCCTCTGAAGTCCCATATTTTGCCTTGGAATGGGATGATTTAGATGTAGTAGCCAAATTGAACCATACCATGTGATGGTCACTGGACCCCAGGTGACCTTCTACCTGGAGATCTGTGATCCCTTCTTTGTTAGTCAGTACTAGATCTAGGATAGCCCTGTCTCTTGTGGGTTGCTGTACCAGTTGTTTGAGGCCCTCCCCCTGCAGGGAATCCACTATGAGTCTAGTTCTGGCAGATGTTCCTGCTGGTATTGACCAATCTATATCTGGCATGTTGAAGTCTCCCATTATCAGAACCTCCCCTTTAGCTGTCATGTTTTGTATATCTTCTAACAGTAATGTGTCTATGTCCTCCCTCTGGTCTGGGGCCTGTAGACAACCCCAGTTCTTATGGCTGTCCCATTTCCTGTTTCCAGGGTGACCCACAGTTCTTCTGGCTCCTTATGTGTATTCTGAATTTCTGTAGCTTTGATATTTTCATTAACATACAGGCCACTCCTCCCCCTTTGCACCTCGGTCTCTTCTGAACAATACATAGCCAGGTACTGAAGTCTCCCAAGTGTGGTTACTGGTAAACCACGTCTCACTAATTGCTACTATGTCCAGTTTAGCCTCTGACATTATTGCCTGCAGGTCTGGGATCTTATTTCCCAGGCTGTGAGCATTTGTGTACATGATTTTCCATTGGCCAGATTTTGGTGTGTTAGTTGTTGGGTGAAGTTTGGCATTACCCTGTGCATCGTATGGGAGACAAACCTTTTTCTTACCTGTGATGCAAATGAATGGCAAACACGCTGAATTCCTGTTTGACCACTAGCTGAGGGGAGGGGTGTTCTTCCATTCGACGATGGGGTGCTGCACCCCTCTCCCCATTTGCTAGTTTAAATATTCTGCAAAGGACGCAAACTTCTGCCCCAATGCACTGACTCCCTCTTTAGTCAGATGCAGTCCATCAAATTTAAAGAACTTTGCTCCCAGAACTGTTGCCAGTTCCTACAAATCTGTGTCCTTTTCCTGGCACCAGTCCTTGAGCCACGTGTTTAGCTCCCTATCTCTCCTTCTCTGACCTTCGTCCATCTGTTCCCTTCTCCCAGACTGGCAGGATCTCAGAGAAGAGATGCCGGACAAATAGATGATAGTTTGTCACCCAGCTTAGTCAGGTGTTCCTTGGTCTCCACAACTGACCGGCTGGCAGATCATTAGTCCCTATGTGTACTAGGACATCAATGTTTTCTCCTGCTTTGTGAACAATTTTAGCAATGCGGTCAGTGTCTCTCCATGCTGATGTACCTGGAGACATCTGACCATCACCCCTGGCTGGAGATGGGTATCAACTCCCGAATCATGGAGTCTCCTATGATCAGAAGTTTTTGGATTTCCTTTGTGCTTGTTTAGTTTTGGTTCCTGATTTGGGTGAGTATTGTTGTGCTAGCTCCTGTGCCAGCAGTGTCCTGCTCTGAAGTGTCTTCTGCCTCTTTATTTGATTTCAGATAGAGGCAGATACCTGTTTGTAGCGCTTATATGGTTTTTGGAGGTAATGTGTTGGAGAGCAGAGAGTGATGGGGCACCTGATTTGCTCCTCCTAACCACCTGCCAACCTCCTGGACCAACTACCCTCTTCTGATTCGAGGGGTTTTCTGTTGGATGCTGGGGAAATGAGGTGGTTCTTATAATGTATTTCCTCTTCAATATGAAATTTGAGGCGCAGTAATCTCTGCCCATGCTGCCCGGAGCTGAGACCGAAGATCTCAAAGGCCCAGCATGTAGGACAGTGTCCTAAATCCTGTAAGACTGTCCTTCGAAAATTGTTCCACAGTACCTGCAGTTAATGAAATCCATTCCAAATAAGTTGCTGGGTTTGTAACCTAGTCAGAGTAATTAGAAGGAAAAAAAGGAAAAAAAATGCAAGTAATGGTTTAGTATTGCTTTGTTTAACTTGTTATAACAAGTTAAATTACTAGTGCCCTAGCCAAATGAGATCACCTTGTGGGAGGCCCCACTGATCCCCCTTCCTGCTCTGCCACAGGAAATGTCACAACTGTGGTACCCTATAAAAGGAGTGTAGCGTGGGGTGGTTGGGGATGGGGTGGGTGGCTGGGCCCTTCCCTGCCTAAAAAGAAGAACCACGGACGTAAAGAACAAGGAGGTAAGAGCAGAAACAATCAGTCAACAACAAATGGAGTAACCCTGAAAGCTTATCCTAATGTTAGATAAAACTGTAAAACCTGTAAAGCACCACCTGTAATAATTTCAGAGAAGATATACCCTGTAAGAAACACTTTGCTCCAGAGAAAAATAAAGCAGTAACAGAAGATATACCTTGCAAAAGACAATTTGAATCAGAAGATTACAGCAGTAATCTGTTAACACCTGTAGGCACACCTTGTAATAATGCAGAAGAAGGTATACCAGCAACAACAATTTGAATCAGAGAAAAATAAAGCAATGAAATGTTAGCCACAAACAGTAGCAATCCCTGTGAGTAAAAAATCAAAACACCACCACACAGTAAATCTGCTTAGCCAAACTAAGTCTTAATCCTTCTCCCTTGCTCTGGTAAGTTTCTCTACTCTGCCTTTCAAGCAGTCTTAGAAGGAAAGAGCTCAGGTGAAGCTAGGTGCCTTGGCCAGCAAACCAGTTGCTGAGGTATTTGCCAGCGGCACCTGCCTTCTACCCATGACCTGCCCCAAAAGGCCCTTGAGTTTCCCCACCTTGTCGGCGGGCAGCAGAAAGTACTCCCGTTCGGTGTCAACCTCTATCCCCAGGAACTCCAACATCCTGGCCAGGATTCCATTTTCCCTGCCACCAGAAGTATGCCTATCATTTGGCACATGCCCTTAAAGTCCTCCAGAATACCCTCCGCCTCACTTTGGCTCGCTCCAATCATGTAGGAAATCATTTGTGCAATGTACCACCCTCCTGTGGCCATAGATGTGTCCAAATACCCACCGCATCCATGAACTAAAGGCCTCAAATGTGGATCATGCCACTGAACAGCCCATGGGCATGGCCTTGTTCAAATAGAAACCTCCCTCAAATTGGAACCCCAACAGATCCCAGTTCCCTGGCCTCACTGGTAATAACTTAAAGGTGGACTCTATGTCCATCTTCACCAGCTATGCCCCTTGTACTGCCCTTATCAAACTGACCACTAGGTCCAGTGAGACATAAGATACCACTCAAATCTCATCTGGAATGCCTTCATTGACAGGACAGATGTGCCCTCCAGGTATGATAAGTGATGTATCAGGAGGTACTCGCCCAGTTATTTTTTTTATACAATTCCCAGAGGAGAGACCCAAAACTCACCAAATGGTGGTTCCTTGAATGGTCCCTCCACTCTGCCCACCTCAAGCTCCTTCTGAATCTCCTTCTGCACTATGTCATCCTTTCCCTTTACTGAGCCCAAATTCTTAGCCCTCATCCTTTGCCACACCCCGCAGAAGGGCAGCAAAAATCCCCCCTTAAATCCTTCCAGCAGCATTAAACCCCCCCTTTTAGTCAGGATAGACTTTCATCCAGTCCTCTACCACCCACACCTTTATGGGAGTTTCCATAAGCAGAAAACCCCACCTGCCTGGTGCACCCCACTTTACCCACAATTCCAGCCATAGTTGGAGTTGTACCCACCTCTGTTACCAGACCCCCTACCCCTCCCACTATTCCTTGAATGCTCTCTTCCATGCCCTTGCCCACCTCGAAAGGACAGCTCCATGGCTTGTTGTCCCCCTCCCCTATCCCCATTGGATCTGCATTTCAAGAATGGGTATTGCCCTGCACATTTTGAACACACATGCCAGAATTTACAATTGCTCCAGGTGCATGAGGCCTGATTGAAGCCCCAGCACATTTTGGCCACTGGGCTTCCTGCACTTTTCTTCCCCCCTTTCTGACCCCTCTCTGCAAATTGTCCTGGTAATTTCAGAGACCCATAGCTCTAAGTGCATGCAATCCCATCTCAGATCCCCTTTTCCCACCATCCTTTGGCAGAATGCCTCATCATATTTGAGCCACCCATAACCCTGCTGTGCCTTATATGCATCCCTTATAATGGCAGTATATGTCAACAATGGAATGGCCAATTCAGGCTGCTTCTCTAGCAATATTGCACTGAATATCAACAAATCTTCCTGCTGCATACCCAGGTTGTTACCCTTATATATGGCTTCCTCTTCATTGTGGCACACTACTGCCAGTGCTACCACCATCTCAGACATCCCCACTGATTCCTTCTGTTCATATTTTCTGGCTGTTTCTTTTTCCACCAGGCCAAAAATATCCACATATTCCCCCTTCCATATTTTGCCCTCAATGGAAGACAGTATATGGTCCCCTAATGAGAAACCTAGGTGCCATTGTATAATTTCTTGGACCTCTTTCCAACACCCCCTTGCCCTTTTTCTCCCCCTTTTTCCTTCTTTAACTCTCCCAATACTTTCTCCATGATGTATAAGCCCTTTTCTCCCATATCTCCAGTATGCCCTCCAGATAGTCATTTAAGTTTCCTTCATCAGTAAAATCCTCTGTCCCCTTACCCACTCCTGTGTCTGGATCCCATGGCTCAGGAGTGGGTTCTGGTAGGGGCTCTGGCCCTGGTTCTGGGACAGCCCCTCTCAGGTGCTTTCCACCCCTGCCCTTGTCCCTTGGTCCAGTTGGTTTCTTCATCTTGCAGGCCACCTCTTCCTCCTCTTCCCTCTTCTGTGCCATGTCAATTAGTTTGTTCATCTTCTCCATCAAGGTTGCCACTTCCTTTCTCAGCTGTGCACTGGTAGCTGGTGCCGGTGGTTTTCTGGGAGCCATAGTATTTTACAATTGCTGCTATAATGGCAAAAATATTAGTTAGCATATCTTGATCTACACTGTGTGCCCTATCCCCCATGGGTCAACAGACCAGCTGGACACTCCAGCTACTTTGTTCCCCCCACTCCCTCTGTTCCCCAGCAACTCCCCTCATTGTACCCCCCCAAGCTCACCCAGTCATAAACCACCAAGGTGATGCCCACAGCCATTAGGTCAAGCAGGCATCCAGCCTTCTTTCATTTGGCTTGGTTGCCTTACAAAGGTTCATTTTGGTAATTTTACCCAATGCCCAGTGACATTGGCTCCTTTGGGCCCACCTGCTGCTTATCCATTACCTCCCTGCTGCAGTTCACTAAACTGATGCTGGTCCCTTGACACCACTTGTTCCACCTGAGTGGTTTTTATATGCATATATATATATATATATGTTAGGGTTGAAAATCCCCCTTGCACCTCCTCAGTCACCCCCCCAATCAACATTGAGGTGTGCATTGGGGTCATCAGCCTTAACTCTCACCCCATCACATGTGTGAACAAGCTGAGGCACAGGAGAATGGGGTGAGAGTTAGGACCGAATTCCCAACGCCACAACCCGATGCTGGTTGGGGTGGCTGAGGGGTGCAAGGGTTTTTTTCAACCCTAACACCAAATTTCCTCACTTTTGTCACTGTGGAACAACTGTAACTGATATATTAAATGGAGTTTTTGCCTCTAATTTCCTTTCTTTTTGAGAATGAGGACAATAAATAGTGAATGGAATGCTCCCACCATGTGATTTTTTGTGACATAGTAACGGTAACAGTAATGCAAACACAAGCGGTAATGGTTACGCACATGGTGACACAAATGTAAACTGTAAAGCAAGCGTTACTAGAAACACAAGCGCAAAGTGACGCCAAAGCGAACAGTGACGCAAATGGAGATGCAAGCGCATACGGAATCATAACTGGTAACGCACACGGTCATGGTGCTGCTATTGTAAACACAAATCATAACTGTAACAGCAACAATAACTTGAAAGGAAACAAAAATGGAAACACAAACGCAAGCGCATATGGAAATGCAAACCGTAATGCGCATGGTGATGGTACCACAATTGTAAACACAAAATGTTATGGCAACAGCAACAATAAAGCCAAAGAAAACAGAAATGCAAATGTAAGCGCATATGGAAACGCAAACCATAACACATATGGGCATGGGAACGTAATTGGAAATGCAAATGGTAACAGTAAGAACAACAATGATACAAAACAAAAGACAAACACAAACAAAAATGGAAAGGCTGCCACCAACAGAAATGATAATGCGCACGGTGACGCTAAGCGAAAGACAAACACAAACAGTAGTGGAGACACAAATGGTAACAGTAATGCAAACGCAAATGCAAACACAAAGGGTAATGCACAAGGTGGCGTACACGGGAATGCTAACGCAAACGGACACGAAACACAAGTGTAAAGCCTTCGTGTAACAGTAACTGGAGCACATACCATATTTTTCCCCAAAAGCTCCATTGAGAAACACAGTGAAAACCAAGAATGTATGCATAATAATGGGCCTCGAAGCAGAAAATGAGCAGTTGCAATACTAAAATGGTAATATCTCAGTAACCGTACAATATAGAAAAAAAATAAAAATGTCATATAATTCATGAGTTTCCTGGCTAGGATTTCACTAAGCTATGCATTGTCATGACAAAAACCCGTATCTCGCACCGTTTCCGAGATACAAGCCCCAAAAGGCACGGCGGACGCCACCATGTTAGTCTATAGTAAAAAAACATCAACTTTGGAGTACCATAACTTTGCTTCCTTGCCATATTTTGTCACCAAACTACCAAAAGGCATATCTGTGGGATGTTGGCTGCCTTCCCTCCAAATTTCAGCCCAAAAGACCAAACCGTTTTTTTGCATCAGAGTGACAAAGAATTCCTATTATTTTGGCCATAGTCTAGAAAAGTAGTGTCATGATTTGAGACACCTTTCACAAAAATGTGTGAAAGTGTCTCAAGTGCGGCACTTCTTTGCGACACTGCTTTTCCCAGAAATTTGAAAAACATATCTCTGGGGTGTTTAACCCCAAAATAAAGACATGGCTAGCATCCTCAGGGCTCGAATAGGTAAACACAAAAAGAATTATGTCCCTAGATGGTGACAATTTTAAATGCCAAGCATTTCTGTGATTAGTAACTGAAAACAAAATGGCAGATTTGCAACACTACTAGGGCCATTTGTGACACTAAAAAGTGCATTTGCGACACTTTCAAACTTTTTAACTTTTCCCATTGACTTATAATGGGAACTTGTTTTTTGAATAACTTTTTAAATGTTTAATATTTTTTCACAAAATCTTCAAAAGGCACATTGGGGACCCAGGCTGCATGCTCCGTGAAGATTTTTGGACCAGTTGCGTAAATCTTGTGACCTGTAGGTGCGAGCAAAGAATGCGCAAAAAAACATAATTGCATGCATGAATGTTGCTTAATAACTCTTCAGCCGTATATCTGACTGATATGAAAGTTGCTAGATCCCAAGATCTATGGATACGCCCTGTGTCTACCAAATTTCAAGCAAATCCGTTTAACAGTGGCAAAGTTATTCAGGTGCAAACTTTCACCATTTAACCTTAAAAGGGGTACTCAACCCTAACTATGGTAGCACTACCGTGATACCATAATATACATATATAAATATATATATTTTTTTTAAAAACAGACCCATAAAATTGTGCTTGCTCGGTGGAAACCCTCCCCCCACCTGCCCCCCTGACCAGCCTGCCCCCTTGCTGGAGCACATGCCGGCCTTACTTCATTTTTGATGCATTTTTCTGTTTTCTTTTTATTATAAAAAAATGTTTTTAAACTCATCCTGCCTCCTCCACCAGCATGTTTTCCAAAATCCCTGAAAACAAAGCTGGGCACCCAGCAGAGCCCTCATCATGGACTGCGTGGCCCACACCTGTTAAACCTCCCTTGAAATGTATTCTTTCCTGGGGAACAGGGGCTTTTTTCCACCCATGTTCCACCTTGTTATGTCTCCACCTCCATGGCTGCCAGGAAAAGGCACACCGCTCCTGGTGCCCGCTCGAGTCATCCAAAAAATTTGGGGCCACGGACTCCAACGTGGAGCCTCCCAGGTAAATGCCTACCTCTGAGTCCCCCCAGCAAAAGCCCCATTTCATAAAGTAAATACCACCCTGGCAGCTGTGTTTCTGTTCCTGCTCTTGCTCCCTCCTCTCCCTTCCCCCCCCCAGACCCCCAGAAACAGTCCCCATTTCCAAACTCGGCCAGAACACCACCCGCTAATGGCATTCCAACCCATGTGGCACCAGGCCCCAGGCCAAAGCCACTCAGCCTGCAAAACTTTCCAGGTTAGCTAGTCCCGCAATCCTTGGATTTGCTCACAATAATAATATCCCCAGTTCTCTTTACTTGATTCATAGCCCTACCCAGGACATGCCCCCCAATTGTATAGGAAAAAGCAACCACCAATGGCGCTCCTGTCCCCATGTGGTCTCCCCTCTCCCATGGAGCAATCACGCCAATGGGTAACCATGCTCATTCAGATCACCTGGTGCCCTATTTCTTTTGCTCATTTAAATCCCTGTTCAAAATTTTGTTATATATATATATATATATATATATATGTATTTTTGAAACATATAAACCCCTCTTCAAACCGCAAAAAACCCAGTCACAAAAAGACCACCCACCGCATAACGCTGGGGCACCACTTAACAATTGGCAGTCCAGTACCACATGGCCAAACGCCAATCACTGGTCAGATGCTCTGACCTAGTGCAAACCACTGTCCTGGTTGGCACCCATTTTACTCAGAGGCACAGCTACTTGCTCCCCCGCCACTCCACTGGAAGATCAGCTGCACAGATAAGGAAACAAAATTCTGTTGCAGCATCGCCAGCTGTGAACTGCCCAGCCACGCGGGTCTGGTCACTGCTCTGTGGCTGCCACACCCCTGCCCACACACAGACCTCCAGTACAAAACTCCATGCCAAGTGGTGCGGTCACCTTCCACAGAAATTGCTCCAATTAAATCGGGAGGCTCCCAGCACTAAAAAGTGCTAATCTGGAATGGAAATGCCTGCTGGGCCTAGAGTAGGTTGCTGCCCTACAACACGTGTTGGGCTTATCTTGCATTCCAGAAAAAGGCCTGACCAAAGCAAAAAGCCCATCCTAATCCTGCTCTGCAGCAATAAAACAAAGCAAAGAATGCCCCAAAGGGGGCCCAAATGTGCGGGCTTGCAATCTGAAACCTGTCCAGGCTCTTCTCTATACATAGATCACACCAATGCAGTGTGGCCTTCTAAAAGCATTCCAGTCTAGGCCAGCTTTATCAAAGAAACAAAAATTAGCACGTATACAACATTAATTCAAGCAGCATAGCAAAAAACACCTTAAAAAAGCCTCTTTTTACCCCTGAAGCAGCTTTCTGGGATATCTAAGCAAAAGGGGGGCATATTACCATGCAAACTATAAAACCTAAATGTATTCTAACTCCAAGGACAGAGACCAGGCCCTTAGAGTTACCATACCTTACCTCTGGTGCAATAAATCAGGAAAACTTGCTAAACAAAGTGTTGGGTCCAAACTCAAATGGAAATCCCAACAGAAAGAGGTGAGCACCTTGGTGCAGGGGCTTATAAACCCATTAAGAACCCCAGGTAAGGACCCCAACCAGCTCCTCCCCCTGGTCAATCTTGTCCCACCTGGAGTGCCTGCATCATCCACCTGCTGTTGTCACTCATAACTTCATCTAGCTCTACACTTCCCTACCTGGCCACTCCCCCCCCCTCTCTCAAATCCCCTCCCCCACCTCTAGCCTCCATTTCTTCAGGGACGCCATCTGATAACTCAGGTTGCCTTTTAGTGGCAACCCCATTTGTCCATTGACAAATTAAGTCCAAATTCCTCAAGCCAGTCATGCACTATGAACAGCTGACTCTCATGCTCCTCTAAATTGCTGCTTACCAAAGTCATATGATCCTGGTAGACAGACATTCGAACAGACTCACATCTCCCAGTGCTTTTTCATGAGACTGGTAGATTATAAATTTGTTCCACTATAAAATGTGCTAGCCAAAATTCAGTCAGATGAAGTAAAAAACAAGCTTGCATATCTGTAAGTGCACCAATACAAGATACTGGTCAACTTGATATCAGGTCTGCAACAGTGTTTAATTTTCCTGTGTACCCACTAGTTAGAACAGAACTGCATTGCTTTAAAAGTGAATTGAAACTTTGGGGAATCTGCTTCTGAGATTAGTGGGAAACCCTGGAGTATTAAAGGCCTTGGTTGCAGTCTGCTGTGTTGGTTTTGGGAGGCCTAGTATACTAGCTCTGTGGAGAGGCCCAGTCATCAGAGATGTGCATTGCTTGGGGTGACACAATAGTGAAAGTAATAACTGTGCTGCTACTGCCTAAAATCTTTGCTAGACCATTTTTGAATAACCTCTATTCACTTCACAAGACCTGCATTGCTGATTAATAAAGTCATTTATTTATTTATATAGTTATTTACTTATTTATTAATTTATTAATTTATTCATTCATTCATTCTTTCATGCATTCATTCATTTGTGTGTTTGTTTGCATGGTTGTTTGTTTGTTTCTTAGTTAGGCAACTGAGTGGATACACTGATCCCCGAGACTGTTTGCAGACATGATCCGGGCCATAAAGATGGCATAAAAACAAGGTAAAAGTACATAAATGTTGAGATAATTAGAGTGTCACAATGCAATTGGCACAGACTGTTGTAATGTTGATACCGACATCAGATTCAGTACTACAGAATTAGACATTAGGGCATGAGGGAACAGTCAGATAATAAACAGCAATAATGCAAACAGTTAACAGAGTCTTCATAGCAGCATGACTTGTCTGGAAATGAGACCAATAGTACCAGCACTATAAGCCATGATGGGATCAATTGCAAGTAGCTGCAGCTGAGAGGAAGGCCCTGTAGTGCAAGTTCAAAAGTGGGTGAGATACTAGAGTCTGCATGAGGGTTTTTAGTTTCAAAAAGTTTGGTATGTGAGCATATTACTAGTGATCTACTTTAACTGGTACAAAAGTGTTTGAAATTGCAATTTAAGTATGGCTACTGGTGCAGATTGATTTTTGGGTGTGTCCTGCAGTTACTGGGGAAGTGGGTTGATACTGCATCACAAGGGGACATAGCCTTCTTGCAGTAAGTTGCATTCTTTCTTTCTCTGGGTGAACACATCACACTATTCACCATATTCACAGTCCAAACTAAATCATATACATGAGGAGTTTAATGAGCCCAGGCCCCTACCTTGCTTGACCACCCATGGGTGCAAAGTAGAGGTAGTGAGTGAGAAGGTAATGCCCGTAAATCTGTCAGGCATCTTAGTTACATATTTGAGGGCACTGCTGCAATCTTGTTTTAACCATTTGGATATACCTGGGCCCACTGAGAGAGTGCCCACAACCCTTAGTGAAATTCTGAATAATTTGAAAACAATTTGAAAGTTTTGGAAAATTTTGAAACATTTTGGGAAATGCAGAAGTTCAAAAGGAATTCAAGAAATGGTGTTTCAACAAGGTTTGGACCCCAAAATGTTGCTGTTGTTCAGTAATATCCCCAAGGGAGGGGACATCTCGGAATTGTTGACTGTGTTGGAATGTGAATTGACTGGCCTTGGTAGGATGAAAATACAGCATGTGGTGCATGTGCCTGAGAAAAAGATTCTGAGTTTATTTGTGGAAACCAGAAAATATTGTACTGTTATGGAATTACCTGCTTCTTTGAAGATGAGGTTTGGCACCTTTATGGCAAGAGGAACACTGTAACTAGTTTGCCTGATCCACCCTCCTCATGGAGTTTGCGAGAGAAAGAAAAGAAACTTCTGGAACAAAAGGTGAATCAGAGCAAGATTTGAAAGATTAGTTGAATGTGGATGGGCAGGAACATTCACAAGCAACTGATCTGGTGGATGCAGTAGGAAGATGGAGAAGGTGAAACAGCCACCACAAGAGTACAAAGAGTATAGGAGGCTTCAACCATTTTCTGGTGTGATTGAGCAAGCCACACAGATGGTGCAAGATTTACAACGTTCTGATGCTGAGAAAAAAGTGCAACTGTAAAAGTGTCACCATAGTCCTGCTTTAAATACAATTGTTGCCCAAAAAGCTAGTGACTCAAATGTGACTTTTCAAAATGATCTAGTCACCATGGGATGGATGTTTGAGCATATGGAAAAGCCCGGCACACACTCAGCTATGTAATCATTGACCTTGACCAAGCAGCATGAAGGAGAACAGTTGTCTGACTTCCTGGTGAGGTTGGAGAAAGTTGGGCAGAGAGCTTACAGGAAAATATACTTGATTACTGACACCATGGACCCTGCCCAAGCTACTCAAGTTTTAGATGATAGCAATGCATTCTGACCAAATTCTGGTTGATATCTAGCTGAGAACTTGCATGGACAAGCTACTGCCCTATGTTGAGTTTATGGGAGAAGTGTAAGAACAAGAAGAGAAGCTGTTGCCAGTATTGAGAGTCATGACCCCCAAATGTGTGATTAGGACTGCTCTTTGATCACCCCTACTGGGATGAGTGATGGAGTACTGATGGAATATAATGACAAGCTAACATAGCTGGTGATGGAGACCCAAGAACTTGAATGAGTAACTGATGATACTATAGTAGCCCTTTGTACAGGAGTCATGTGGCCAGCTGCCATAAGTCAGTGGAGAGGGTTTCGGCCCTGAGATTATCTATGGATGCCAAGGTAGTGATAGAACATCTTCAGTTACAGATGTGATGAGAAAGAACATGTGTGGAGAGAGTGTCACAATCCTGAAGATCTGAGTAGTGAAATAACTTCTGATCAAAAGGCAGCATGAACAGAGAAACTTCAGTGGAACCTAGTAAGGGAGCATACTGGAGCTACAGGTGCAATATGTTCCCATGGTAACTCAAGCAAGTCTGACTGCAAAGAGAGTAATCAACAGGGAAAAACATTTTTGGAACCTCATTGGAAGTGAAAGTCAGAACTGAAGGGAGGCCTACCTGAGCACTGCTTGATAGTGGCTCGCAGGTAGCAAATATATTTAAAGATCACCATGATAACTTAAAAGTCATGTACCATTGGAGACTCTCAAAAGACTAGATGTGTGGGGTCTCAGCTATGAAACCTATCCATACCTAGGAGTTATCCAAATCTGGGTCACCTTTACTGATGGGGTCAAGAGAGCCATGGATACTTCTGCTTTGATGGGCCCCTGAGCCATATTGTATGATAGGATACCGGTAATCATTGAAACAAATGCTAATTTGTTTGGACATCTGACACAGCTATGTGAAGAGACAGAAGAAAAATCCCAGAATGAATGTCAGTTTGCATGGACTGGTCTGCAGAGCACATGTCAAACATACAGAGAAACAAGGCAACCAAGATAACAACCCTGTTGCTATCCTGTGGCATTGAGACAATGAAGATTAGGTTTTACCACTGAACTCTGGATGTGCCATTCGACATATGGTCTGACTGAGAAAGAATGCAGACAAACAGCTGCCAGTGAGTGATGTCCCAGCAGAACATGGTTTTCCTATAGCATTGCTCAAGAAGCCCACTATTTTGCCTGTGAACACCCATCCTTCTCTCTGAAGAATAATAGCAAACACAATATCACCATGCACAAGGGGAGGACCTTGGCAAAAGTATATAGTGCTGACACTGTAGTTCATCCTGAGTCAACCTCAATAACCTAAGGGAATAGAATCAACCTCAACTTGTTTGACTTTAAAGACTCTCCTGTGCCTAAAGAGGGGGAAGATGATGTGAGACAAAAGTTGGTTTGGACAACCCAGGTATTTTTATGAATTAAAGGGATGTTGGATGTGTGAAGGGGGAACAGCACAAAATCTGTTTCCATAAAAAAGACCAATTAAAGAAAAATCCAGATGCTTGGCATCTACTGACACTGATGATATCAGAAGACTTCTGCATGAAATGTTGGGATCTGGTATCATCAGACAGTCTTGCATCACATATGCTTTGCCATTTGTGATGGTATGGAAAAAAGAATGGTGCTGTATGGTTATGTATGGACAACTGCACAGTGAACAAACAAAAATTCCTTAATCAATACAGTACCTACAATTCAAGATATTTTGCACTGTTTAAATAGAAACCAGTGGTTTTCAGTATTGGACCTGAGTAGTGGTTACTTAAGCAATAGTGCATGACAGGGTGTGTGTTATTGTGTAATAACATCACTCGTGGGGTGGGTTGAAGCACGAGGCAAAGCCAAGTGCTTCCACCACCCCAGGAGTGACATTATTACATAATAACACACACCCTGGAGTGCCTTATTGCTATTATACAGTGGCTTGTTGTGTATTATTTTATTAGATGGTATTCTAATTAAGA
The DNA here is from genome assembly GCA_016271365.2 of Neoceratodus forsteri. Taxonomy (NCBI): domain Eukaryota; kingdom Metazoa; phylum Chordata; order Ceratodontiformes; family Ceratodontidae; genus Neoceratodus; species Neoceratodus forsteri. The sequence continues at coordinate 1,373,784,615 of CM028130.1, read as the reverse complement.
TACAGACAGAGGTTCTTTTGTGTTACATTAATTTTACTTGTTTTAAACTAATGACTTGTACATTTGACCAAAAAATAGTCCCTTTAAGGCACCATTTACTGTAGGCTGCATGTAGCTCTGTATTTGTCTCTGCCCTACCCCCCACACCCCACTGTCACCCCTTTCACTGTTTTTTCTGTGTCTCCCAGTGCTGTTATACAAGGTGGTCCTTGTCTGTCCCTTTATTGCTTTTTTTTAAATTTGTGCAAGAAATTCAACCGTTTTTCTTTTGTGAGCTGAGGAGTCTGGCCACCGACGAGCTGATCCCAGAAACCACCATGGTGACTCAATTGGTGAGTGTAGCCACTGCGGCTGTGTTCTGTGGAACAGGAGTGATTGGAGGTATGGCTTAATTTTTTTTAACAGTTTAAATTTTGGCAAAATGCAGCCATTCTTTCCAAGAGCCATTCACAGTTGGGAGCGAGCATGGCATTTGAAGTCTGCACACACTCGCACAATTCCGCTGCCTACAGGGGGAACTGAGAAGTGGTGGAGTTAGTGCTTATCTTGAGGTGTCACAGCTTCTGCCTTCATTGGGGAGCACAATAGGGAGTCAGGCTTTCTTGCAGGGTTAATCTAAGTCAATTTTCTTCAAACATTTTCTGCCTGACCTGAACAGCTTCAGTTAACCACGCGACCAGTAGCCATGGTCGGCATGGCCCAGTGAAGCCGCTTGTCACTAAAGTACATTATGAGAATGCCCTCACCACAAGGAGCATCAGTTTCAGGTACAAGTTTCGATTTTACAAAGTTGCAGGCAGTAGTTCTGAAAATAAGAAACAATTGTGCAAGTGTACCATTGTGTTTTCCTGAGTGTGTGTGTGTGTGGGGGGTTAAAGCTGTGAATGTTTGGTTGTGTGGGCATGAGGCAGGCACGGGCAGTGATTCTGGTTTGGTCATGAAGTTGTTTCACTGCCTGCCCTCAATACAGTGATGTTATTGTGTAATAACATCACTGTGTCTAGGGCTCAACAGCAAATTAGAATCCTTGATTTTTTTCTTGCCATTGTATAATAGCAGATACCAATGGCAAGATCAAGCTGGGAAAAGACAGCCTTCATCTGTCTGTTGGATTTATATGAATTCTTTAGGATGCCACAAGGAATATCAAGAGCACCAGCCACTACCCAGAGACTCATGGATTGAGTCATGGGTGATATGAATCAATGAAGTGTCTTGTTTACCTGGATGATGCCATCATCTTTGAAAAGATGTTGGAAAAGCACCAGATCCATCTATGAAAAGTGCTGGGTTGACAAAAGGAATTTGGACTAAAAATATCTGTAGGGAAGTGTCAATTTTTCAAAGGTCAATACAGTATGTGGGACACATTGCTTCTCAAGAAGGAGTTTGCAATGAACCTGACAAAGTACTAGCTTTAACTACATGGCTCAGACTGACCCAGTTGAATGAACTGCAAAGATTGTTTGAGTTATGTGGACACCATATGAGATTCATCAAAGACTGTACCAGAATTGTTTGACAATTGTTAAGCTTGACACAAGGCTATCCACCCACAATCAAAAGATGTAAAACACCAAAAGTAAGCCTATTCATAAAACTTATTACTGAATCAGTGAGTCATTTGGATCCAGGAGGGATGACAACTGTGACAGAGCTTTTTCAGACATTATCAAACAACTGGCAAACACACCTGTGTTTGTGTACACAGACCCAAACAAAGCATACACTATACATACAGTTAACAATTTGTAAAGACTTTGAGCAATATTGTATCAATTGTACTAAGAGGGCCTGAGACCTGTGACCCTTGAAAGTAGACATTTTACACCTTCTGGATGCAACCACGTAGCTCACAAGTTAGAATGTTTAGCACTGCAATGGGCAATTGTGCTCTATTGTCTTGTGTATCTGTATGGCACCCACATCACACTAAGAACTGCTAATATTCTGTTAACCTATGTTAAGACAATAGCCAAGCTTGATGCTAGTGGTTATCATTGGGTTTCTGTATTATCCAGATATAGTTGCTGTGAACAGTATTAATCTGGACTGAAACATATTGATGTTGATCTCTATCGAGATGCCCACAAGGTGACACACAAAATGAGGATTGAGTCAGCATTCCTGAAGCAACTGTGGAAGCCCTGTGTAAAAAGAATGATACTGATGAGTGAACATTACAAGAAAATCCAAATCACTTTGTTGACAATTTGGGCACCACTGCTAAATATTTGCCTGCAGCCTACTGTAGCTTCACAGGCTGGGACAAATTCCATTGCCACACTTGAACCAAAAAGACTTATAGAGAGAACTGTGTGAAAACCTGTGCTTTAGAGAGATTATACCTGTGCTCCAAAGAGGGAAACCAGTTGACCAAGTAACTGTCATACACATAGTCCCTTCTTTGTTGCTCAGAGAATGACAAAGGTTGAAAATCACTGATGGACTGGTATTTAGAGTTTCAAGGTACTGATGGGCACAAGAAATGTCAGTTGTTGCAGGCAAAATTCTGTAAATGTACTGAGAGTATTGCATGGTAAAAAATGGGACATTTTGTTTTACATCACACACTAGACCTGCTTTAACACAGATTCTACTGGCCCAGGATGGGATTAGAAATTGAAAAGCATTGCCAATTATTTATCAATTGCATCCAAAGAAAGGCATTGCCAAAGCTTGCACTATCACTCATCAATATCACAACTTGTGATCCTGTGGAACTCATTTGCATTGATTACCCCAGTCTTGAATCAGCAGTAAGAATGTAGGTTTGACAAATCATTTCTCACAACATGCAAAGGTCTTTCCAATCAAAAAGTCCTGATGGAGAAGTTCATTGTTCACTATGGTGCATCTGAAAGAGTACATTCAGATTAAGTAGACACTTTGAAATTAAGCTAGTGAAAGAACTCTTGTTCCTGTGTGGCATTGGCAAGTCAAAAATAACTCTGTATCACCCACAAGTTGAATCTCCACCAGAATGGTTCAACAGAAACATAGAAACATACAAACTGTCGGCAGATAAGGACCGCTAGGCACATTCAGTCTGCCTATAGGCCCTATACATGTATGTATCCACTCACCAAAAGTGGTCAATGGCTTTTCATCAGAACTTTGGTAGATATGCTTATTACTGTAGATTCTAAACAAAAATTAAAATGGAGTAAACAAGAAAGCACCCTTGGGCACATCTACAATTATAGAAAAGGTGATGAGACTGGCTAGTTACCCTATTACCTTATGTTTGTAAGACATGCCAGATTGCTGAGGACATTTGTTTCAAAGTTTCTGCTGAAGGAGCATACCCTGAAACATATCTGTAGTGTGTGAAGAGGCTCAAGGATCAGGTAGACTGTGCATACAAACTTGCCTCAAAAACCTCTGGAAAAACCAAGACAAGAAAGCAAGATATAAAAAGAAAAACAGAGCTCAATGATTGTTGCCAGGAGACAGGATCATGGTGAGGAATAACATTACTGACCACTGGGGAGATGTCCCTTATGTAACTGTAAAGCAACTGAATAACATGCCAGTGTACCAAATACAACCTGAGGGAGAGTCAGGAGGAGCAAGGACAATCCATAGAAATCATATGGTGACAACTGGATGGAGAGAGAGAAATGCAAATCAGGAGCTACTTGAACCACACCAAAAACTCCTGACCAGATCTATAACATACAGAACACCAAACACAACTCATCCTAGTTATTATAGTAGACCACCAGAATATACAAGTACACAGCAACCTGTTGGCCCGCAAGTAATGCCTGAAGATTCATCTGATGATGAAATGGAACCTGCACAGTATTATTCCACAGGAGACATTTCTGGCTTTCTGAGCAAGGTAGCTGCAATGTTGAGACCCAGTAAAAGTAATACTCCAGTGAACTCTGAAGTTGGAGTAGTGGTGCCTGAGATTGTACGAGCAGAGACTGAAGAGGATGTTCAACCTGTAGTAGTGGAGGAACCCATTGAAGAGCCTGTGGAGGAGCACAATGCACCTGAAGAAGTAGTACAAGCCATCTCAACTGAGAACCCTATCTTTCTGGACAAGAAGTGACAATGAAGGAATGACTTGCAATTGAGATGCTCAGGGAGACAAGTTAAGGCAATATTGTAATTTGTATATGATGCCCCTTGTGCTTCCACCAATTTCCCAATGCATGTGATGTATAAAGGTGTATACATCATCCAAAGGTCTCTGCCCTGAATCAAGCTCAGTATTGCTAATGGACAAAATGGTTTAGGGGAATGTAGTATATGGATATCTCAGTTTTCATAGATAGCATACATTTGTTTAGGTACACAGTGATAATGAAAAGTGAAATATTTGGTTAGAGTCAGTGGTATTAAAGGTGACTCTGTATCTACAGTACATGAAATGTATATATGTTTATATGTTGCCAGTTAGAAATTAGAAGTCTAGATAGAAATATATATATATATATGTGTGTATACATGGACTTTTGAATTTTGCTTATCATTTTTACTCTAAACAGATGCAGATGTCAATCTATCAGCAAGGGGAGAATGTACCCCCCCAAAGGTGGGACCGAGTTGTCGAGTCTCTGGAGGCTGAGGTGTGTCCACCTGTGTTACCTGCATCCTTCATCTGAGATGAGTGCTGAAGCAAGGATAAGAAAAGTTGTTGCTGTGCTGTTGTCTTCATTGGGTGCCACTGATGAAAGGGGTGCCCCTCCACCAGAAGATGAACCGGAATGATCAAAGACATAGCTATGGATGAACTGGATTGACATCTAAGTTGGATTAGTGTTGTAAAAAGTTAAAAGTAGCAGCCAGCAGCAAGTAAACCTGTGTAAAACAGCAGTTGGGCCTTGATCTGAATGTAAATAAATGGATGTCCCCATCTTCTGACACTTGACCTCTGTGACTTGACCAGCTGGAATGCAAGCTGTCCTGGAAAGAACACAGGCACTTGAGAAGAACAGCAATAACATGCTTGTCACACTCTTGCAGCCATTGAGGGAGCTAGAGTATGAGTGACAAGCTCAACAACTAATAAAGGACTAAGAAAGGAAGTGATGCTTGCTGAACCATCCCCCCATCCTAGGAGGAGTTCAGACCAGTCCATCCAAAGTAGTTGCAAAGGAGAGGTGCTGAGGAGCAGAGCTGAGAGCATAGCCAGGCCTCAGAGCCACTGATACAGTTGTGAGTTAATCTGGTTGTTGGAAGTTTTATCTGAGCAGAGAAGTAGTACTGTAAAACTTGAATTCCTGTGAGAGACAGAATCGGCTGAAGCATCTGAAAACTGCTATGATCAGAGGTGAGAACAAGCCATTCTACTCTGCCTTGTGTGTCTGTGGGATGTGGTGGTCAGGAGCTTGCCTCTGGAGTTTTTGTACATTTGATCAAGTGAGTGCCCACTGGGAGAGGTAGGGTAGCTCATCAGTCTTGTCCCTTCTGAACCCGTCTTGATGCCACATGTTGTTTGAGAGTCAGGAAAGGGAACTGTGACACAGTGATTGGTCTTGCCTTGGTCTACAACCACCATCTGCCTGCTACTCTTAACATCGTCATCCAGAAATATCTGAGACTACTTTCTCTTGTTATAGCACATATAAGTACTTGCTTACCAGCCAGAACCACTGCTGCTGCTTGAATTTTCCCTGTTTTATTTCAGTTCGTTTTGGTTTCCCTGTTGGATAACAAATTGGTTATGCTATAAAAAGTGCTAGCCAAAAGTCAGTAGGGTGGGGTAAAACACAAGCTTGCATATTTGTAAGTGCACAAACACAAGATCCTGAACACCATGACATCAAGCCTCTGTGTTTAATTTACCTGGAAACCCAGTAGTTAGAAGAGGACTGCAGTTAAAAAAATGAAAGTGATTGAGTTGAATGTTAATTGAATCTGGGGGATCTGCTAGTGATGGTAGTGGGAGGCCCTACAGTATAGTAGGCATTGGTTGCAATTTGATGTGTGGGTGCTGGGAAGCCTAGTGCACTAGCTCTGTGGAGAGGCCTAGTCATCAGAGAAGCACATTGCTTGGGGTGAAAGTAAGAATTATGTTGCTACTGCCTACAATTCTTGCTATACTGTGTTGCATAACCACTTTTTCCTGCACTGCTGATTAATAAAGTCCTGTTACTAGCTTCTGAAATGTTGATGTGTGAGCATATTATTAGCAATCTACCCTTCAAAAGTGTTAGAAATTGCAATAAAAAAGGGTGTACTGGTACAGATTGGTTCTCTCATGGTGCATTGGGGAGGTGGGTTGATATTGCAGCCCAGGGTACAATAGTTTACCTGTGATCAGAACCACAGTTTCTTTCTCAGGTTGGGGGCACTGCACTATTCCCCTCTGAACCTAACCCCAAGATAAGTTTTTTTGTCCCCTTCCCCAGGACTGCCCTACTTCTGAGGGGCCTCCCAGCCCCATCACCCCGATGTCCACTGGGACTTACCTTTTTTTTCTGTCTTCTCCTAGGGCTACCCTTCCCCAGCAGGGTCAGTGGGGTTCCCCAAGCCCCACCAAAGCATGGATCCAGTTTAGGCTGGTGTACCCAGCTGGTCAGCTGTGGGGCCTGTGAGCACTCTTCTTCATCCTGCCGCCAGACATTTACAGTTTTTCTCCTCATGGGATACATGACGTGCACTGATGTCAAGGTGCACACACTGATGTCTGCCATGTTTCCCCACCTCCTTTGGCTCAGGCTGCCATTCACCTGACTTCTGCCAAGGGCCAGTCGAGCACCAAGCTATTATCCACTCTCCCCATAGGAGGAGAAGAGTGGTCCCACAGACACTTAATCCTCCTCTCCCCAGCCACCCTCTGACACCTCGGGCTCACTTCCAAACCTGGGACACTGGTGTCCTGAGTGGTAGTGCTACCACTATGCCAGTGGGTTGGCCACTACATCAGAAGTTTAACAAGCCCAGGTCTATCAACCATGCTTGGCCCCCATGTGTGCAAAGCAGAAGTAGTAACCGAGCAAGTAACATCTATACTATCTGCACAGTGACCTGGTTATAAATATATAGATGGAAATGTTGATCACATATAAAATATGTGACAGTTTGCATGTGAGAGCTTTCTAAAAGGGATACCCTAAAAACTTGTACCTTACCTGAAAGTAGGATGTGACACAACAGCTACCATGTGATTTATTCACTATTTTTTTGTACATTCTTTTTCTGCTCTGACCCTCGGGGAACTATCTCTGGCATCCTCCATCACTACGAGCTCTACCTCCCATCTGAAGCTCTTTCCTACCCCCTGAATCAGCCTAGCATATATCCCGGCTCTGCACCCCCTGAGGTGGGGCTGCTCTATCAATCAAGCAATCAAAATCTTTATTTATCCAGGCGGGCACCATTGAGCAAGGCTCATTTGCAAGGTGGACCTGGTCATGAATACATCAAAGTACAGTACAGAAGCAGGTATACAAAAAGCAATAATACGCAAGGAAGAAAAAGTATATACAGTGTATACAGTACAGTACAAGGTTGAAATAAATACAAAAAACAGCATTATTTTACAATTGAAGAAGTCAGCAGATGTACAATCAACCACAGGCATACAGGGATTATAAGCAGAGATCTTTTGAGTGAGGCAGCCAGCAACTACATATATAGGGGAAAGAGGCCATGTATGGGGTGGCAGGTTAGAGAGGTAAAGAAGAGGAGGGATATATTGCCGACAACTGGGGGAAAAATTGAGCTAAAACCACAGAAAGTGATGATGGCTGTCGTGTACTTGTTTATTATGATAATGACGGAGGAGGGGTAGATAATTGGGACACTACTATGGATTGAGTGGGACTTTAGCCAGACTGGAGTGGACAGGGAAGGGTGGGTGCAGCAAGAAGAGTTAATAGGGAAGAGTGAGAGCCAGGGTAGAAACATGGTGGCGTCAGGATGGAAAAGGGGAGTTGCGGAATTAGTGGGCTGGCCGGTGAGAAAACATTTGCAAGGTGCTTTTCATGTAGCGATCGTGAGCCTTGAAGATATTCAGGCTAACAGGGCAGCTCAGCTTCAAGTTCCTTTGTAAACTATTCCACAATGTGGATAAAGAAGCTTAGAGCAGCTTTGCCAAAATGAATTTTGACCCTTGGAACTTGAGGCAATTAGGAAATAGCTCCTTAGAAGTGTAGGTGCCTAACACACTCCGGGGAATACAATCTGAGACATATGAGGGGAGCTTGTTGGTCACCGCTCTGAACGCCCATAGGGCAGCATTTCTATTCCTTCTATAGTGAAGGGAAGTCCAGCCTAATGATGAGTGCAAGAAGCAGTGGTGTGTGGAAAGTGGAAGGCCAGTAATGAACCTGATAGCTCTGTGGTAAAGGGTGTTCAACTTAGCCAGTGCAGAGGCAGTTCAGCGGCTGTAGAGCAGGTCCACATAATCTATTAAAGATAGGAAGGTACAGTAGCTTGAACCAATTAAATCTTGACCTCCTTTTTGAGCAGGTGGTTAATTCTGTAGAACAGTCCTAATCTTTGCCTTAGTTTCTTCTGTAGTTCTTCGAGATGGTCGGCGAAGGAAAGTTTATGATCGAGCCAGACTCCTAGATATTTGAATTTAGCTACATACTCTAGTGTTTCTCCAAGAACAGTGGTAATTTGTGGGATAGCTCCCCCCCAGCAGGAATTGCCGCATGCAAGGAGGGGGAGAAGAGCATGGCTTATTTTTTTTCGCATTGAGCAAAACTTTTTGTTTATGAGCTGGTATTGTAGAAGGTTAAATTCAGCTTGGAGGTCTTCACAGGCTGCTTCAGGCATGGTACGACTCAAGTACAATACAAAGTCATCTGCGAATAAGTGGATGTTGGCTTTTTTGATGGGGTCATTGATGTTGGTAATGTAGACTGCAAAGAGGAGGGGACCAAGGATAGAGCCCTGGGGCACGCCCCTCAGCATAGGTTTTAATGGAGAAAGATCACCTTCAGCTTTAACCTGCTGTTTCCATTCTCTGAGGTGGTCTGCAAACCAGCACACAGATTTATGGTCCAGGCCTAAGGTGCTTAGGGAGGAAAGAAGCTGGCTGTGATCGACTGTGTCAAATGCCTTTCTAAGATCCAAGAAAACAGCACAGACATGCTTCTTGTTGTCAAGGTCTAGGAGCCAATCATTGGTCACCTTAGCTAGGGCTGTTATGATGCTGTGCTTTGCTCTGAATCCAGACTGAACCGGGTTTAATAGGTTTCTGGATTCTAAGCTGGCTAGCTGGCCCTAGCTGGCCACACTCAGTTTTTTCTAGTAATTTAGCCAGGATGGGGAGGAGTGAGATCGGTCTGTAATTATTTAGATCGCAGGGATCACCTGCTTTTAATAGAGGGATGACATGGGCTATTTTCTATTGAGGGGGGAGGGCTACCCTGGGAGAGTGACATGTTGAATAGGTGGGTGATTGGCACTGCAAGCACATGGTAGACACATTTCAGATAGTATGGCTCTATGAAGTCAGAGCCTGCTCCCTTCCTGGTGTCCAGTTGCAGTAGTAGGTCTTCCGCCTCTTTTAGGAGACAGGCAGGAGGGAGAAGGCCTCCTCAGTAGAGGGGGACTCATGGGTTGGTAGGCCCTGAGCTGTGCAGAGGTCATTGGCAGGAGAAGTATCAAATGCTAGCCCTGCCATTGCAAAATGGTTATAGAGGGCTTCCAATATCTCCGATCGGCTAGAGATAACACTGCCACCTGACTTAATTTTTGCTAGAATGGAATTACCAGGTGCGTGTCCAGACATGCCTTTTAATGTTTTCCAGAGATTTGAAGGATTTCTTGAGGCTGAGGCTAGCTTCGAACAATAGTAGGTGACCTTGGCTGCTCTGACCAACTTGGTGCACTTGTTACGTGCTCTCTTAAAAAGACACCAATCCGAGTCGTTCTAGATTCTTTGGGCTTTTTTCCATAAAGTATCCTTTTCTAACTGGGAAGCTTTGAGCTCATGTGAGAACCAATGGCAGGTGCTGCTCCTGACCCACACCTTAACCAAGGATGCATGTTTATTTAAAGCCTCACTTAAAATATTGTAAAAAATAGTATATGCCCTGTTAACCGTTTTGGCTATGAAGAATTCCTGCCATCAAGGTGAATGTTTCAAGTCACGGACATAAGCAAACAAATCAAAGTTGTGTTTGCACCTCTTGATAGAGAACTTTGCCACAAACTGTGGGTCGTGTATGAATCTAATGGTGGTGATTATACAATGATCTCTAATGTCTGAGAAAAATGTTCCAACATGAGAGAACAGGTGTGGCTTGTTAACCAAAATTACATCTAAGAGGGAGCTGTTGTTAAGGTTCTTTTTATTTGGGTGAGTAGACTCACTAATGAGTTGCTCTATCCACCCAGGGCACTCTATCTTCAAATTAATATGCCAGCTGTGCAGTCGGACCTGGAGAGGAGTGAAGCCCGGTAATGGAGTGTGGCTCGTCGAGGCGCAGGTTCCATCACCTATCCCTGAGGACAGTGATTTTCTTAGTAATTTTCTCCCCTGTAGCACAATGACGCCTGCGTATGGCTGCTCTACTGGCATCTGCCACATTCCACCCCTACACTGGCTGGTGTACCTGCAGTACTCCCGATCTCCATCGGGGGCCACCAGGACACCAAGCATCCCTGGATCCCTCCCCAGGGAGAAGAGAGCTGTCCTCTGGATGCTCCATCCTGTGGCGAACCCCAGCAACCCGAGTCCATCACCAAATCCTGGTCGCCGGCATGGCGTGAGGTGTGAGGTCCAGTGCCTCAACCCTCAGCACCACCGGGCTGGGTTTTATTCACTATTAAAGGCACTCCACTTATTTCTCTGATTAAGACATTTTGAAATGGGAGAAATATTAGTTTAGCACTGCAATTTCTGGCAGCTATTCCCCCAACACCTTTTAGAATCACTTTGCATTCTACATACCTGCTATTTTAAGATGGATGAACTTTGTGAAAAAATGAAAGAAAAAGCACACATACCTTCTGGCAAGTATACTTTATTTTTATTAAAACTGTAGAAGGATGCACCACTTTGTGGACAAATTATACATGGAAAAGTTGTAGAATTTTGTGGATTCCACATGGAAAAGTTCAGTGGAATCCTCTAATCTCACATAATTCTGCAAAATTCCACTGGGAACAGAATTCAAAAATTTCACCAAGCTGTACATTGGAACTGATTGGATTTGCCAGTGTTCTTAGTCAATTCTTAGGCAGACATATATTGATCCATACACAACCAGATCAGTACCTCATCAACCCAAGGCATTGGACAGATCTCAGTCTCTGAAACTGTATTCATCTGTAGGCAATCTATACAAAATATAATACTCCTACCTGGTATTGTTACCAGGACAATCAGCAAGGATCATTCAGTTACAGAGCTCTTCCAACTTATAGCTGAAGTACATAATGTACCCCCCCCCCAGGCACAAATCTTTTTTTTTCAGTTCTTTTTCACTCCTGGCCATCAACTGCAAGGGAATCCCTCAGATGACACCCCAACTTCTCTAACCTGGCCTGAGGCCCCCACCAGCCCTGGGTCCCCCAGAACTCCTGACCTATTACTCCATCCAGCAGGATACCACCTGGTTTGTGCCCTCCAGGGCAGGGCCTCCATCCACCTACCATGGAACTCCTTAAATCCAATACTCATGCAGACAGGGTGAAGGTTGATGGTTATCAGGATCCAGGGTAGGCAGGATCTGATGGTGGGCGTGGGGCTGTAGGTACATCGACATCTCCTCTGCAGGAAGAGTGGAAAATCCTTTGGGATTTCCAATCTTATGTGAGTGTGAGTCCCCCCCAGAGACACGGACATGCAATGATGTCCAGCGCTAGATGGACGCACTCCCGGACTGGTCCCGTGGATGTCCACCATCACCTCAGCCCTTGCTCTAGTGGTCCCTGCTGTTGGTTTCCCCAGTGTCCACTGAGAGTCACTAGGTGCATGGAAGCCACAGCCCATGCCCCCTGAGAGAGGACAGCAGTCCTCTGGACACTCAATCCTCTCTCCCTCAGCCGACTCCCAATGGCCTGATCTTGCTCCAGACCTCGGGTCCCCAGTGTGGTGCAAGGTGTGGAGTCTTGCACCACAATTCTCAGTGCCACTGGCTGACCCACCAAGCATAAGTCTTAACAGGAGGCCTATACGGTCATTGTTCTACTTTCCCCCTGGCTTGGTAATGATATGATGGGGAGATTAAATTGGTTCATCCTGATTTGGGAGCGAACACTCTTTCTAAACTGCATACCAGCTAACAGTGGTAGTAAATGAAAAAATGAACTATATATCTTGATATATTGGGAAATATCACAAAAATATCACAAAATCTAAATGAAATGCAAATCAGATTAACTGCTTTGCTCCATTTGTCGGGATCAAAGATCTCAGGTATCAGAATCTTCACCATCTAAGACATTGCCCAAATGAAATGATTGAATTCTAAGGAATTGTATTCAGTATCTGTTTATAATACTTCTATCATTTTAGAGTTCAAAGAGATTCACAAGATAAATCCACTTGCCTTTCTTTCTGATGGCTTTGGGCCCTGAACATGTACTCACTCAAGACCTGATGAGTGAGAGGAGATATAATGGAGACCTTCAAGATCCTGAAAGGAATTTAAAGGCGAACTTTGAGGAGTTATTCAACAGGAGTAGCAAATCTTGAACACGAGGTCATGAACGGAAGCTAAGTATGGTGGAGGGTCAGGAGGAACATAAGAATGTTTTTTATACAGAGAGGGTGGTTTAGTCATGGAACAATCTGCGAGCAGACATGGGTGGCCTTGGCTCCAAACCACTAATGGTTTCAAACATGTGGTCCAATTCTAGAAAGAGAAATACGCCAGATGCAAGAAACGCAGTTGTGTAAGATAATGCAATAGCAACTGCGACGTGTGAGATACGTGCGATTCTAGAACTCGAGAGAATGTGCCAAACAGAATTGTGTAAGTCACGACATGTAAGATACACCATATAAAAGTGCGCAACATGCAGTAGCGGCCCAACATACATCAGCTGATATGCCACAGCAATGGCACAAGCTGCAGTGGAATGGCAGAGAAGAAAGAGGAACTTTTGCCATGATGAGGTTAACGCCTTGGTGGAGCAGATAAATCACCACAATGCACTCCTCATGGGCTGTGAAGGGGATGCAAAGAAGAGGGAGAAATGGAAGAGGGCATGGGACAGGGTGGCATGCAGGGTCAGTGTCATTGCTGCACAGTGCAGGACAGTCAGAGATGTGCAGAAGAAATGGAATGACCTGAAGTGCCTGGTGAAGTGCAAGGTGATGCAGAATAGGTGCAGTGCACAAGGCACAGGGGGTGGACCCACCCAGCAGGAGCCACTCAGCGCCATTGAGAGGAGGATAGCAGCACACCTCAGCCAGCAAAGCATCGCCGGTGTCATACATCTGGACACAAGCAGACAGCGGATGGCCACAGGTAGGGACAAACAACTAGCAATGTACAGGACAGGCCAGACAGGGCAACAGCACCCAAGTCAATGGCAAAGATGGGGGGAGTGGGGTGGCAATGTGTAGGCAGTTCCAACGGTGGGGAGGCATTCCACAGGACTGCCACATGGACACAGCCGGCCACAGAGTGGACCAAGGGAACCTGAAAATGGCGAGGGGCAGGCCAGGGGCAGGCATGTGTGCAGCTGCCATGTGTAGCAGTGCAAAGGAATGACCCATGGGCGACCGTGGAGGGGCTGGCACAGGCCCAAGAACCTGGAAGGGGGGGCATGCTGAGGGTTGGGCTGGGTTGCACTATGTGTTGTTGTGTCTTGCACTGTGAACTGTTGGGGGGGCATGCTGAGGGATGGGCTGGGCTGCACTGTGTGTTGCTGTGTCCTGCACTGTGAACCATTGGGGTAGCATGCTGAGGGGTGGGCTGGGCTGCACTGTGCGTTGCTGTGTCCTACACTGTGAACTGTTGGGGGGCATGCTGTGGGATGGCCTCAGCTGAACTAGGGGATGCTGTGACCTGCACCGTGTGCTTGGGAAGGGGGCTGTGCACAGGCGTGTGCTGGGCAGTAGGGAGAGGGCATGGGTCACTGTCCCAGTGCCTGCTGAGTGCAGGCAAGGGACGCAGAGGCCGTGCATGGCTGGCATGGAAACCGTAGGCACCCAGGGGTGCAGGCCCCTGCAGTGCAGTGAGGCCCCATGGGCATGACCGTGCATGGTGTCACTGTGCAGTGGGGAGCCATACAGGGTGGCCGTGGGACAGCCTGAGTCGACATACCAGGATGGACAGGACAGCAAGGGCAGCAGTGGTGAGGGTCTATGCCATCGGTGCAAGATGCATGTAAAGTGGAGGCATACACTAGGTGGGACAGCACAGAGGTGTGGTTGGTGCAATGCCAGAGCACCACAATGAAGCAGACCTGTGAGGGAAACACTGTTCAGGCAGGTGAGGGTACACTGTGATATGGGGACACACTAACATGTTTCCCATCCAACAGGTGCAGTGGCAGCTGGTGAGGGTGGCCCTAGCAGAGCCAGAGGGTGGGACCAGCAGCGACAGGGTCAGGAAGGTGTTGGCAGTCCTGCCACCAGCACACCAGTGGCAGGAACACCAGAGCCGATGTCTGAGTCTGAGGGGATTGGGGACGGTGACAGCCCCATGGCAGAAGAGGCGGTGGACAGCAGTGAGGAGGATGCAGCTGGACCACCATGGGAACAGCAGGGGACCACCGAGGACACCACCAGCAGTGCAGCCACATCTGTGGAGGCAGTGCAGATGCCTGTGGTTGAGTGGGAGGCGTCAGAGCCAGACTTGCCAGTGGCTGAGGACACTGGCATAGGGCTGCTCAGCCCACCGAGCACACGTGGACTTGAGGATGAGTTGGAAGAGGCCATCTGGGTGCTGCAGGACCAGCTGTCCCTCCAGCCTACATCGGGGCTACTGCCACTCAGTGCTGGCAGGCCAGGGGGACTGCAGGTAGGAGCTGTTGAACATACGGCAGGACATACAGGAGCACCACACCTGCATGGAGCTGCAGCTAACTAACATCACTGACACCCTGCAGACATTCACGAGAGACACAGTGGCATGCATGGCTGGCCTTGGGGATGCCATACAGGGCATCCGGCATTGTGCTGAATGCCAGACAGTCATCATGGAATGCCTCAGCAAAGGCCTGGAGAACATGCTGGCACACCAGCAGTGCCAAGATACAGCCATGGCCATGGACATGCTGGCCACAGGGTGCACACTGCTGCTGCTGCACCACCTGCAAGGCCTGGCCCAGCGGATGGCACCCCTAGCCACTGCTCAGTCCAGCACCCAGACACAGCCACCAGAGCCAGTGAAAACCCCTCCCCACCCCGGCCCAGGCATCAGTACCCGCCCACCACCCACCCAGAGTCGCACGCCCAGTCTGGCACCACCCACACTGTCCCTGGCACAGGACAGTGCCAGGATGCAACAATGGTGGCGCACACAGGCATGCCGGCAACACAGGCACAGGCCGGGCTGAGCACCATACACATTCCCACAGGCACGGGGTCAGTCATGGGGCATGCACAGAGTGGTGGGCACACCGAGGAGGGTGCCCCACAGGCTGCACAGGGCCTGAGGTGCTCAGCACGGGATGAGGGAACACACTGTGCAGCCCCAGCATGGCTTCTGCAACACGTGGCACAAAGGCATGTAGGCTTGCATGGACGGAGGCACTGCATCCCACCTGTGGGGGCACACACAGGCCCACATGGTGCAATGCCAGTGGAGGTCCCCCAAGGCACTGCAAAGCCCACCAGACCGGCAGATTCCCCCACAGCCAAGCACCCGACACCAGAGGGGTCAGTGTGAGGATGGCATGCGCGTGGCATATAGCCGTGAGTCATCAAGGTAACCTGTGCAGTAGGGGAACTGTTGGGTTGGGCTGCAATGGGGTATGGGGCCATATGCATGGCAGGGGGCACATGTCCATGGAGGGGGGCACTGTGCAGTCACATGGGTGTGTGTGTGTATGCATGACTGTGTGCATGAGTGTGTGTGTGGGGCACATGTGTTGGGTGGAACTGGGGTGCACTCTGCAATGGGCACATGTGTGTAATGATCACCATGTAATAAAACATGTTTGCACCTCAACTCTATGGTGTGTTGTCAATTTGTCATTTCATTGCTAGGGCCTTACTGGGACCATGTTGGGTAGGGTGTGACCCCCGGGTGCAACATTGCTTTTTGTGTGCCACAGCCAATGGGCAACTGCCTGCCACAGCCCCCTGTGCGTGCGTGCGCACACACACATACACACACACACAAGGAGTCCTGCAGGCACAGGTACCACATGTGTAGGGCCACCCAAACCCATCCTGCCAACTGCGTTGAGGCCACAGGGAGCACACACATATGCATGACAACAGACTGGCCAGATCCGCACATCACAGATGCCATGCCGGACAGCGGCATTGCACATCGCAATTGCTGTCACGTATGCCGCATATGCACATCCATGAAGTGCGACAAGTGATACATGTGTGAAAAGAACGTGGAGCATGTGCAGTGGAGAGTCGAAAGGCCCAGGCACTGTGTAGTGGTACAGGAATTGCAGACCTGGGAGTTGGAGAAAGCTGCATATGAACAGTGCCAGCAGGACTAGGACAGGGACAGAACCTCAGCAGACTGGTGAGCACTGGGCCACAACAGGCCCCCTTTACATACCTCTACTACTCCTGTTACTGCCATGAGGGACTGGGACAGACATGCATAGCTCTGAGCCATTTGTTACCCATGTGTTGTACAGTGCCTGTTACACTGTGGAACCCATGGCCTGCATGTGGAGAACTGCAATAGACAACACCTAGGGGCACAGACTAATGCTGTACTGTAGCAGTCATGAACAAGGGTGTAGGCAGGCATACGCACTGTACACAGTCATGTACAGACATGTGGATTGCCTGTCATGTTACATATGCTGTTCACATCGCATTAGCACCCTGAACTGTAGCATATGTGTTCCTGTAGGCGACTGATGTGTGTCACTGTAAATGCATCTGTTGTGTAGGAGGGGGTCACATATGATCACTGTAGAGTGTAGAGGGGACATCTGACATCAGTCATACATGATTGGATGGGGGGATCATTTGGAGGGGATGTGTACTGTTATAGATGGGGGGGGCATGGTGTTTGCTTGTACAATACGGAACTGTCTGGCTACACCCCTGTACATGTTCCACATGTCTGTCTCAGGGTGACTGTCATAGTGACAAGCAGCATGCCCAATGGAGTGATGCTCCCGTAGGCCAACAATGTATGCAGCACAGGTGTCCACAGTGTGGCATGGGGCCCCCATGTGGTGCACTGGGGAGCAGTCCCCGTACTGTGGTATGGGTGGGTGGTGTGCAGGCATGGTCCTCCCAAAGGTGGATGGTCAGGTATCTGATACATAATGTGCAATGACTGTGGACAGTACCAGGGGCTGTGCTGTGGGAGTGTGGACAGGGATATGGGGGGCATGTTATTGCCACAGACCACTGTGTGGTGGGCGGTGTACTGGACCTACCTGTTCCATCACTCACCCACGTGGTTAGGCCAGGCAGGCCCTCCCCCATGCCTGCGGTGGGAAGAGACATCCTATGGCTGTGTCCTCGACCAGATGGGACACATAGCCCCACTCCCACCCCTGTGGATGTTGTGGGACAGTGACCCTCGGGGTGTGAGGTGCCACCCCATGCAGTGGGGTGCCTGGCCAGACCACTGTGGCACCCATGGTGGTGTGATGCATGCTGTGAACTGCGATGATGGGTGTGTTGTGGACATGGCAACTGGCCAATGGCATGTAGGCACTGCACAGTGGCTGTGTGGGCAGCACACTGCCCATGTGGGGTGGATGTGGACCAGGGCTCTGGGATGGGGTATGGGGTGGGATGGCCCCCTTTCTGAGGGGCATCTGGGGATATGCCCCTATTCCTCTGAGCCCCTCAGTGGTACCGCCCATGGAAAATGCTGGCATGCCTGCAGTGCGCAGGCCATGGCCACACCCCTCATCGGCTCCTGCGGTACAGGGCTGTGCCTGCTGCAGTTGGGACCACACAGGCAGCCCACATGTGGTACCCACAGCTGCCATGGCTGGGTGGAGCTGGGACACACACCACCATGCATGCCTTGGGTGGGCCGTGTAGGCATCTACAGGGTATTGCAGTGCACACCCGGTGGCATGGTGTACACAGGCCTTGGCACAGTTGACAGAGGTCTGGCAGCTGTGTCCCCAGTGTTGGCTACCCTGCTCCTGGGTTGTGCCATGGAAGGGTGAGGGGTTTGGGCCTGTCAGTGTGGCATGGCACCACTGTGTGAGGTACATGGTCCACCATGGGTACATCCTCACTGTGGGCGCCCAGGGAGGGTTGTACCTGCACAGGTCGGAATTGTGTTTGCAGTAGGCACTATTGCCTGCCATGCAGGGTGTCATGCAGGTGTTCTTTCATGCCTCTTGTGTGTGGGCACGGGTCACAGGCATGGTGCAATGGCCACCAGAGGTGAGGCAGGGCTCAGTACCGCACACACCCTGCTGGACATTGCTGCCACACCACAGTGGTATGCTGTACTACAGGGTCACATAGGTGTATCACAGACTGTCCAGTATGCAAGGTTCTGTAGTCCTGTGTTGTAGGTGTGGATGCACAGACAATGTGCCAGCGGGCATACCATGGGTGCACAGTGTGTCAGGTACCGGTCATGGGTATCATGGCTGTGTTTCCAATATGGTGCCCATGCTGGCTCACACAGGCAATGTCATAGCCCAGGCACACTGTCGCTGTACTGGTGCAACAGGGAGGCATAACCGATTGGTGGGGGTGTGTCACTGCAGTGGTGGGTTGGCCCACCCACAGGCCTGTGTTCAGTGTCCAGTCATGCTGCACTGTCCAACCTTGTAGCACCATCCATGCCCATGTGCAGCACATGGCGGACCATGTCCCGGCAGTCCCGCATGGATGGGGCCGGGTGCCGCCGGCGGTGACCCAGACTGTGTGAGGCGGGGCCTACACAGGATATTGCCAGTGCCATTCACACAGGGCACTGCCAGCTGCCCGTTTGCCTGTGTGGTGCTGTCCCTGTACCACACCATCCATGTTACCCCCATTGGGTCTGCACCTGACAACATCCACCCTGTGCATAGGCGGTCACGGCAGGGTGTCCTGGGGGCTGTCCTGGGCCACATGCGGGTACATACCTGTGGGATGGAAACAGAGGGGGGTGGCACCCAGAGGCTGCTGGCCACGGGGGCATATCTGGCTGTGTACTAACCCATGTCCATTTCCTCCCTTGCTCCATGGCGGATGAATATGGGGCTTTGGTGAGTATATGACATTGTTCGACATGCACATTCCAAATCCCTGTCCAGCACTGTGTACCTGACATTGTTTTTTCTCTGTCCCCTGTGTAGGATTCAGTGCCACCACACAGGTCCAGGTAGGTACACACTACCCCACCACAGCAGCTCCGGGGTCCCCGAATGTGCCACAGGCTTATATTACTCTACTCTTTCCCAATCCAGGTGTGCTCCAGACCAGACAGCACCACCCACTCTGGACTCAACAGTGCACATCACAGGTAACTGTCTGTCTGTCTCTGTGCCGGTGCCCACGGTTGTCATTGTGTCTGCCCCTTGTCCACCTGGTTGGTGTGGCCGCATGCAGCTCCACATGGAGGTGCTGGTGTGGATGTGTGGCCGAGCTGCATGTGGCTCTCCATGCCCAAACTGTGCAGGGTCGTAACGCGACATGCCTCTGCAGGGGACTGGCACCATGGTGGTGCACTGTGGTCACTGTGTGCAGCAGGCTGTGCCTGGCCCCTGTGTGGCACAGCTCAGCATTTACACACTGTGCACTGTGCATGGCATTGGCACAGGTGTGCCACATGGGGTGGTGGGCCCTGGTTGCATGCCTGTGGTCCGGCACCAACCCAGTTCCCACAGCCAGTGTCCAGTGTTGTGCATGGTGGGTGGGGGTGGTCTGCACGGCCACGATGGATGTCTGTAGTGATGCATGTGCCATTCCTTCCCCAGTTACAGGTGCCACACAGGAGACAAGCCGGGATGTCCTCTGGCTCTTTCCTTAGCCTCAGCAGCCAGGCGCTCAACTTTACGCCACACAAGGTGGCGCTCCTTGTGAATTATATGCAGCAGTGGGACCCAATGCTGCTGCTGCCACCTGGATGCCACAGGAGCAGTGCTGCAGACCGTGAGTGGGTATGGACAGCAGTCCTCACCCACATGGTGGTGGCAACAGGGATACGGTGCAACATCCACCAGCTTACCCACCACTGGCAGGACCTGATGCACAGGGAGGATGGAGTCCTGCAGTGTTTGATCAGCATGGTCCACTGCAGGGATGCAGAGATGCAGACAGGCAGGACCCCGGTGCTGGTATGTATCCCTACAGCTGTTCATCTGTTGCTACAGTGCTGGCATGGTGGCCATGGCACATGGTGCCTCCAACACACTCACCTGTCCCTTCATCCCACAGATTATGCTGGCACATCGCACACCATGCAGCAGGAATGCCTCACCCGCCTCAGACAGGAGGCGTGTCAGTGGAGGTCAGGTAACTATGTTCCATGGACCCCTTGGGCCATAGCCTTGGCTGGCAGACACATTGTGGCCCGTGCTGCGCCCTCACATTGCTTGCCTATTTGTGTGTTCCCCCCTATCTGGGCCCAGCACTGACTGCATCCTTTACATCCCTACAGGTGTCTGTAGCAGGCTGCAGAGGGCCCTGCAGTGGGTGATGGCAGCCTTCACGGACAATAATGCAGAGGAGTACTGGATGCACACCTGGCACAGGTAGCAGAGGGCCAGGGTGCTGCCATCATCTTCATCGTCCTCCTCCACAGTTGCAGCTGATGACAGGGACAGGCACTGTTGGAGGCATGGCCAGACCAGGGGGACCCCACTGATGGTGGGCAACAGGAGCTGGATGACCCACAGCCACTTAGCCTTGAGAGAGTGTGCAGTGACACAGCGGATGGGGATGGGGCCTTGGCTGCACCACCGACTGGGCCCGCAGTTGAGGACATATGGCAGGGGTGGCCACGGATGCCACACCAACTACCACCGTGCCATGCATTGCTGTCCCTGCAGCTGGTGACTCTGGATCTTGGCAGGAGGTGGCCATGCCAGTGTTGCAGTGGGAGGAGTCATTGCCCATGGCGGCTGAGGCGCCCACCACCAAACACATGCAGGGTGGGGGCCCGGACCAGGACCACCTAGTCATACTGATGACTGCCATTCTAGAGGATATTGGGCTCCTGCATGGGTCTGTGGCCACACTCTTTCATGAACTCCGGTGCGCATAGTCGCCATGTCCACCACAGCCAGTCATGGGTTGGGTTATCTGTGTGGGTGAGCATGTATATAGGGGTGGTTGTCTTTGCTGGGTCTGTTTTTGTGGGTGTTGTGGGTGTACATTGGTTGGTTGGGTTTGTTTATTGGTGTTTGTTTGTAGGTGGGAATGTTGTTTGGTCGGTGGGCCCTTGTCGGGGTGTACATGAGTGTGGGTTGGTATTTGAGGGTGTTGTGGGTGGCTGTTTGGGTTTGGGTTTACCATGCTGTTTAAGTTTTTTGTTGTTGCCTGTTGTTCATCCCCATCATCCTCCCATTGTTACCCTGTATCCCTGTCCCATTTTGATCATTAAATCAGTTGCCATACAAACTGTCTCTGTGTCTGTTACTGGTATGCTTGGATGTGTGTGTGTGTGTGTGTGTGTGTGTGTGTGTGTGTGTGTGTGTGTTTTGTTTGTTGCTATGTGCAGGGGTGCACTCTGGTGTTGGTGCCTGCTGTCCCCAGTGTTCCCTCCCTGTGCATCAGGTTGGTGTGCCATTTGAGCTGCACACAGCATGGGCCACTGTCCCCAGGCCACAACTGCATGGTGTCCTGTGTGCTGCTGGTCACCTTGCGTACTATGGTGTCCTTGCTACCTCACATTGTACCTCCCAGCTGTGTGGTGGCATGGTGCCTGTGCTGTGCCTTTCCACCTCAGGGTGCCATTGTTCCCTGCAGGTGGCACCACTGGCACAGATGTTGGTGTGTCTCACCACCGACTGTCCGCTGGTCTGTGCCACCCAGTGCTGTGTCCCTGTTGTGGTTGCACTGTTTACATGTATCAGTGGCCATGGTAGGGGCGTTGTGCCTGGTGGCGCCATCATCCCTGCATTGTGCCTGTGGCCTCTGTGCTCCCTTTGTACCTTGTGCCACACTGCCCCTGTGTGCCTGCCTTCCCTGGACACTCTCTATCCCATCCCACATGTGTGTTACTGTGTGTCCGGCCTGTCTGACCCTGCTCCTTTCTTTGTTGTGTATGTTACACCTGCTCCCACTTGGTTTATGTTGTGCTGTCGGGTCTTGGTGTATGTTGTGGCACTGCTGCTTCTAGAATCCCACCCTGGCGTTTCTCTGCCATTTCCTTGGCGTATGTTCAGATGCACATTTGCGTACCTGCAGGTTTGTCGTAACTGCGGCGTTAGTCACCATTGGCATACTGCATTGCATCAATGTGCATCTCACAATATAGAATTGCTTTTGGTGTATTTGCTTGTTGTATTTGCAGTGTATGCCAATACCATTGGAACATCTACATTAAGCACTGGCGTATGATTTCTAGAATCGGGCCCATGGTTGGGAACAGAGTTAAGGGCTTAGTAATCACCAAAGAGAGTTATAGTAAAACAGGGTTCAAGGAGGTGGATAGCACTGATAAAAAAAAAAAAACATAATGATTAAAGGTCTCGGGGTATGATCATGTGGTAAAGGTAGACTGGATAGACCACTGTTTTTTTTTCTTCAGTCATAGTATGTAGTTACATGTTGCTAGTAGAAAAGCTGCAAAGTTTTACTTCACTGGTGAAGTGCTGATAAAGTGAAAAATTCCTCTCCGTGAATAACTTGGTTAATTTCCCATTTCACCACTTCATTTTGAGTTTTCCTTGGGAAATGGCAGTGTTTTTTTTTCAGGTGAAGGCAGGCAATTTCATTTCATAACTTCACCTGAAAAAGTGACACTTCACCTGCCAAAAACTTTTTGAAGTCAGCATTTTACACTTTGTGAATTTGGCAAACTTCACAAATGAATTTGAGAAGCAGTTTGCCAACTTCATGCAGCTCTGTTTTCTGTGTCTAGGTGTAAGATTTCAAAAGCTACTCAAACAGTCATGTCCTGCCTGACCACTTTGTTAGTGTTGGGGAGCAATAATAATACTCCCTAAGATGGTACTCTCACAGATGAGCTCTTTTATTATTATCAACTGAGACATTTACCCTGGCCTGTTTGTCAACCATATCTGAGCAGATCCACATGGTGTGCACAAATTAGGCTGCAATATTGATATTTTTACTAACTGCTTGTTCCTCCCACATCTCTTAACTGGATCAAAAATATTACTGGGTTGTCACCTGCACAACAACTCAAAGGGCAAGAAATCTGTGGAGATTTGTTTATGACAAACAGTACTGTAAGAATTGTGTTGTTGTTGTGGTTGGAGATCAAAGTTATCTTTCCAAATAACATTTGCTTTTAGCTAACACTTGTATTTCTAAGTTAAACTAAAACCCATTCCAATTGTGTGTGGCATCCTGTTTTCTTTTTATAACTTTACTCCTCCTATCTTAAAATAATATAAACCAAATGTTAAATTGGTGACCATTGTGTTGTTAATGCATTTCTGACATTCAATAGACCAGCTGTTCCATAATCAGCTCCCCTCATGCAATGGCATGGGGATGAATCCTTATGAAATAAGTTGTTCAAAGATTTAAATGGGCTATTCTAGCTGTCCTCCTGTAAAACTGGACTTTGTTTCACTCTTTGTGTGCATATGTGTGTGTGTGGGGGGGGGGGGCTGAAAAGCCTGGACACAGACCCAAATGCAAGTCTACTTCTGCTTACTTGTCCCAGGCAGATCTGCTGCTATTTCAAAACTTGCATTCGTTTGCAACAAAAAGTGGATGCAGTTGTGAGTTGTGTCCAATTCAGAAGCACTTGTATCTTTTGCTGGAGGTGACATTCTGATGTTGCTACAGTCTGGACAGATTTATGTGTTGTAAATAATGACAGAGTCAGTTTGGACAGATCCTATTGAAAATTCTGCTCTGTTGTTCCCTTGAATTCTTGGCAGCCAGTTTGCAAGCAGATTCTAAGGGATCACATCCCGCAACTCTCATAGTTGAGATTTGGCACCACAATGAAAAGCACTGAGGTGAAAATGGACAGGAGATTTGTGGACATAATTTGCAAATGAGGCGTCTACCCTTAAATTATAAACTAGCAGCTTCTTTAGGAAAAAATACTTTCTTAAATACCTTAGCATTTCTATGTTTTTGACAAAGGTGGCTTGTATTTTACAAAAAAAAAGAAACAAAATACTTTTGTACCTTAGTTTATCCACACATTCAAAGACCCAGAGCTCATATATCATTTGTAATTTTGTGGAAGCAGCAATTACTAACAATATGTGCAAAGTGCAATCTTACTTTATCAAACTGTCTTTGTATAATGAGACTGTCTGAAATTTCTGATGTGCAAATTAAGCATCTAATTTATCTTGGCTGCAAATTTGGATCATTAGATTATTGTATAGTTGCTCGCCAGCACAGATCTGAATGCCAAAGAGACAATGGAAGCGTTTTCACAATCTGCTGCAAAATAGCTAAAAACTGTCCCACAATTTGTATGTGATGGTAGAGGTGGTGGGGATGGATTCTTTCATCAAAACTGCTCTCATTCTGTAGCTTTACATATTTTTCCAGAGTACTGTATGAAATGCAACATTGCATAATCAAAGACCTAAATAACCAAAAACTATGGATGTGTTTAATACATTTATTGAGAATCATAACAGTTGCCAGAAAAAGAGATATAACATACTTGTAGAATAAAAAAAATTAGGCTGGTCATGCCTGTCCCTAGTATTTAGCATAATATACTTAATTTAGTGATAGCAAACTGTTTGAATGTTGCAAAATCTCCCTTTCCATTTGAATAAATTGAACTCTCCTGGATTGATGTGAGCAAAATGTAATTATCTAGGAACTGGTTTCTGAAAATTGTTTTTATAACTGTATTTTAAACTGAGAGCCAGAAGGGTTCTGCTAGGCTTATCCATAGATTGCAACAGTAAAACTGAATAAATGCAGCCTCTGCTACAGTACAACCTGTCTTTCTGCCCCCACTGCATTTGTTTCCACAAAAACTCTTTAAAGCCATATCTAATAAGAAATGGCACCTGTAATTATACTGTCTGGTTCCAAAACAGTTTCCATCTAATATATGCCTGTCTCTCTCAAAAATAAAACTGCATTTACTGGACCTTTATTTCTTATTTTAACTGTTTTTGAATACCAATGTATTCTCCAGTTCTAAGTATCTGCTTACGTTTCATTGGGATTACATGGCATTTTCTTAAGGAATAAGTAAGCAGCAAGACACATCAGTGAATTGGTTGTTAAGTGATAAACATATGGCCATGTGTATAACTCAATGCCTTTAACATTTTGAGGTGTGATTATTTTACACACTGACCAGCACCCTGGAGTATCTTGTTATACTTATAAAAGGGGTAATGCATTTTAATAAAAAAAAAAAAAAGTTGCTTTAGAAATAATGCTTAGAATAACTGGAAAGTAATCTTTTTGTGTATGGCCTGTTATGGTGTGAGTTGCCTTATGATTCTATGATAGGTTTGTGTCGAGTTTGCAAGCAATAATACCCAACAGAGTGGGCAGTATTAGGTAATACCAGATGGCCCGGGGATGTAATGAGGCCCAACGCCACAGGCAGAGGGCCTTATAGCCCCTGAAAGGTCCAGTATTGCCAATACCACCCACCCTGGAGGGTATTATTGCATTTAGAAAATGGACTACATGAGACATTTTTTTACAGTAATAAAAAACACTGCAATTCTATAAAAAATGTCTACAATTGTATTTTTAGTAATTTTTCAATAAAGTGGTCCCTCTGCCTACTATGGGAACTGGTATCTTATGTGATTTGTGTGGGAACTTCCGATCCCCATTGCCTGACCTGGGGATTTTAAGTAACAACTTTGTTTTTGGTTTTACTGTATTGATTACATCACTTTCCGGGTCCTCACTGACTACCCTGAGGACTAGTGATCAGTGGGGAAAAAAAAACTTTGCTGTCAGTTCTTGTCTTCCTCGGTTCCTGGGAGCTGCAGTTAGCATTTTTTTTTATTTGTTATATATATTGTGAGCGTGGTCTGCAAATTACCAGAAATTTCAAGATTACCTACTGCCCATTTTTAAGTGTGGCGCTACTGTCCACTGCTAACTTGAGGTACGGAAAAAAAGATTTTTTTTGCCCTGGTTGTTGTGAGAGGAGCACAGTTAAATCAAAAACAAAAGAGGCAGTATGTGGTTTCGCTCTCCCCGTCACTTTGCACTCCACAGTAAACATGTAGAGCTTACTTCACGGTGCCGCGGTTCAGTCTTTTTGTGGTACCTATGGTTTGGAGAAGGGATGGCAGCCAGAACATTTACTGAGGTTTGGGAATAAAAATAACAAAAAATGTAATCTTGTTATTACAGAAACAAATAATGTATGGCTAAGGATTGTATGGGGGCTCTCCCTAGCTCTCTCGGTAAGTGAGGGGAAAAATAGCAGCGATGTAAAATGGAAATTAGTTGTTATAGCCAATTAGGAAGCAGGGGTGGGCAGTAGGATATTTCAGTGGGTGAAGGGGCATTATAGGCATGCACTTTTAATTTAGAGGGCTCTCATTGTAAGTTAATGTACCCCTGAGAGCCAGTCAGAGTTCTTGAATTTTGAAGCCCATTTTCTAAGATAGGTTTGTGTAGAGTATGTTGTACTGTAATTGACTTTTACTGACTGTATTAATAAAATGTTGTTGGAGATGCTGTTTAGCAGTTTAATAGCAATTGGGGTATCTATTGATAATAAATGTATAGGGCAGGATATTCAAACAGCACCCAGAAAGGGCACAAGTGGCTGCTCCATGAAACTAAGATGTGCGGGAGCAGAAACACGTAAATGGGGCCATTAGCCAAGCAAGGCACAAATGGAGCCATTTGCATGTCATGATGGCCCCATTTGCATGTCTGGGGCAAGGATGCATCTGGCAGAATGCGCTCAGCACCCTGCAACTTCTGTGTTGCAAATCAGCATCCCACGGCATTCCCTTGTGGTCCAGTGTCCCCCCTGCCCAATCCCAGTTGCACAATAGAATAAATCCCTCTTTCTCTGGTAGTCTGGTGGACGCCGTTCCTTCCCAGAACCATTTCCAAATAATAATCTGTCCCCAAAATACCCAGGTAGTCTAATGGTACCTCCTCCCTTTCCTGGACCATGTCCAATTACTAATATTGCCCTGTAATGCCCTGGTAGCACAGTGGTACCCTCTTCCCTTCCATGAACCATGTCTGATTAAGGATATTTCCCCATAATGCCCTGGTAGTCTAGTAACCCTCCTCCCTTCCCCAATTGTAAAGTAAAATCTCATCCCCAGACATCCCTGGTGGTCTAGTGGACCCCCAACCACTCAGGAACCACCATCCCAGCATGTCTGAAAGGTCAACAGGGAACACAACCCACCTGCACACTGTGTGAATGAAAGTGTACAGTACACATTGCAATCCCATTGGTCGACAGTGTCTACCAATGTCCTTACAGGGGTTTTATCATTCAGTGACAACTCAGTCAGCAGGCAGCTGTGGCAGTGGGCAGGTGGGTTGTGCTGCCCACTGTCCTTTTGGACATGTTGGGACTGGGGCAGTGCGTGGGGTGGGGGTTCCTCAGTGGGTGGGTGGGGGTGAGGGGTCCACTAGTCCACCAGGGATGTCTGGGGATGGGATTCTACTTTACAATCTGGGAAGGGAGAGGGGCCACTAGACCAGCAGGGTGTTACAGGGAAATATCATTATTCAGAAATGGTTCAGAGAAGAGAAGGGGTACCACTGGACTACCAGGGTGTTTTGGGGACAATTTATTATTCAGACATGGTTTGGGGAAGGGAGGGGGGCCACTAGACTACCAGAGATAGTGGGAATACTATTATTATTATATGATTGGGGATGGGCAGGGGGACACTAGACTACCAGGGATGGCTGCCCTGTTGTTTGGCATCTGTTTGGGGATGGGGAGTGTAGCCACCCTGGGGCTGGGCTGCTGTGCTGTGCAATACAGCAGCCAGCCTGTGAATGGCTATGACTTAGGCATGCTTTTTCCATATCTATCTTTGAGTGGCACATCTCCATGATGTGGGGCCAGCTGCACCACACATCTCAGCTGAATATGAAGATATGTCATGTATGCAGGGGAACACTCCCTCTGGATGTGCCATATGCATTATCTTTGAACTGTGACGCATCTGGAGTTGCACAGTGCATCATCCCCTTTTGAATATTGCCCAGGTTTGCATTTCAGGGATGTGCCAGCACAACTCAATTGCATAGGACGCATCCCTTTGAATATCTGGGCCATAGTGTATATTAGAACACTGTTCTGAATAGAAATCCATACTTTTCAAAATGCAGTTGTACCACATTTCAAAAGTTATGGATAGTGATTGTACCCTTCTGTGGTACAACATCATTCTAAAACCTCTGGAAATGACACAAGTCAGTTTCACTGAAAGAGAAAGAACCACAATTCAAACATTTCACATAATACTATACACTATAAAAAATACAGGATAAGCAGCTTTATGCATGACCCGTGTGTTCTGCCACTTCGGTGCTCTGATTCCCAGGGACCTCTTGAGCTTCACTCTTGAGGTCAGAGGGAATATGAGCCCCTCTGTAACAGTACACAGTGGTTGGGCATAGTTGCCCATCAGTAGTCTCTATATATATTTGGTAAATTTAATTTGTGTTCTCACTGGAACAGGGGACTGGTTTCGTTGAAAAATATTCTGAGTGGGTGGTAGTTGGCTCCATGGCTGCTAGAATAGAATTCTTTGAAGAAACTGTTACCTCAGTCCTAGCTTGTTCAATGCCCACTCAAATGGGTTTATCTGAAACAACAAAGAAGCCTCAGCAATAATTTGGTACAGTAGTGTCTGTGCCTACACTTGTTAAGAGTGTTAAATAATATACCAGTGGCTGTCTGTTTTGATCCCACAACAGTGGGAGTAAAAAATAGGAAGAACCATGAATTAAGAGTTTTTTTTACATAGTGCAGAACTGTAGGCAGTGATGTGAAGCAGAAATGGGAGAGCTTGATGAAAGAACAGTTTTTTTTATGTGATGAATGAGGTAAGGATTGTGGCAGCTTTCTTTTCTTGTTGGTTGACCTGGAGATTGGTATGTGACCATGTGTAAGGTAATTTGATTCTGAAATGGATTTCAGTGAGCCATCCAAAATACAGCACTTTTGACTCTTACAAGGAAGTTCCAAAGTTTTGCAGCTTCCCTTTGGTTATTCTGCTTTTTAACGTTATGACATAACTATTTTTTCATGGATCAGTTACTGAGCTTGTGCAAGCCATTTCACTCACAGCAGCAAACCAGCAATGCTGAAAACCATGATTTCTTCACACTGTCCATGTCTTGACAACATTTTAAGCTCACTCTCTGCAGAGATGGAAGTGTGTATGCACTGAAAGGCATAGCTGTTCAGTTCTTAGTTTGTAATGGTGACCCTGGTGCTGAAATGGAAAATACTACGGAAGTAATACTAAAATGAAAAATACAAACACAGACAGGAAAACAATAAACTGGGTAAATAGTAGGTTGACTAATAGGACCCAACAGGTGAGAATAAAAGGAGTGATATCAGATGAGGGAAGACTTGGTAGTGGGGTCCCCAGGGTTCAGTAATGGGACCTGTGTTGTTCTCCTTTTTACATCTGCTTAGTGTCAGAGCTATGCTGACATATTGCTATCAGAAGAAGGGGTCTGACTGGAATTTGTAATGCAGCTCAGCTGTGTTGTTATGATGGGAATGGAGTTGAAGCACAACTTCCTGCAAATCTGTCTTCACCCTCCCCATTCACTAAAATGTATTTCCTTCTTCTCCCCTCTCGCTACACCTTGCCTCACTGTTTTCTTGTCATCCTCTCCATTCACTAATAGAGCCACCCTGATCACTCTGAGACTCAAACAGATCATATGCTAATGATTCTTAAGGAGTAGTCTTTAACTAAACAACATTACTAATAATATTATAAGAATGCTGTTCTCAACGCTGGTCATATAAATGTATCAAGATATGTACTGAAATATGTATTTCTCCCTCTCCCTCTCCCCCACACCCCCAGGGTGCATCTGGAATCGAGTGGTACCCTGCTCAGTATGCTTTCCTGGCAAAACGCTTAAATAAATAAATAAATAAATGACTTCCAAATCTCTCCTGTAAAGTAACCAGATGACATTACACCTTTTGTACTGCTGGGGGACTTGCCGTTTGAAGTTTCCTGTGATGGTGCCTCCACACTGTAAAGTAGTCTGCTTCAAACAATGGGGAAAATACAAGAAGCCAGGCAAGTAAGGTATGAAAATATGAACACACACAACCAATTTTCCTTGCTAACCTGACCTTTTTTTTGTGGTTGCTATGTGTGAGCCATCATCAGACTTACTTGCCTTTTATTTTCTTTTTGCTTAATCAGCTTGCCTTCCCGGTTGCCGCCTGCCTATTAGACTGTCCATCAGTCAGCTTGTCTTCAATATTCATTTTCCTTTAGTAATTTTGTTTTTTTTGCTGTTGTGCCTAGCTGATAAGCTTGCTCTTGGTCATTAAAATTAAAAACTCATGCTGGGATTTAGTGCCCTTTTTCTGGGTAAGGGCTGGCCAGCAGTTCAAATGTTCAAAAGTGCTGCATTAATTTTGAGTTGTCTCCAGGTCCTAGGATGCAGAGAATCCCACAGCATATTGTATAAGTTATTGAAATGAATGTTTGAAACGTTGTTGCTGTGCCTAAAAAAAATGCATGTGCTACATCCTAGTCTGTAAATTAGTGGGTGGTGTCTGAATGCTGGTGGCATGTCATAAGCAGTGGCAGAGGCAGGCCGTGCAGGAGAGGGAGTGATTGTGGCACTGGGGTCACTGCCATAATCCAAATTCTATGTGCTACCGTCAGTAAAAGAAAAAAACTACATATAAATCACCTTTGTTTCTCTGCAGAAGAAATTTAGCTGTTCTAATAAAACGGCCCTGTTTTTGACTCACACAGTTTTACCTGCTGTACTTGGCATGGAGGAACATGAAGCTGAGGTAGAATCTATCTATCTATCTATCTATCTATCTATCTATCTATCTATCTATCTATCTATCTATCTATCTACCTATCTATCTATCTATCCATCTATCTATCCATCCATTCATCTATAATGGTGCCCATAACTCCCCATCTGTATGCAGACCAGGATCTCAGTTCTTTTTGCTTAAAACTGTCCTAGCTCTGGGTCCCAACTCCGTGGACTGGAGGAAGCCAAAAAGAGGACATCAGATTGATTTCCTGGTAGAAAATGACAAAACATGACTACAGTATATTGAGTATGATTCTCTTTCTATACAAATGTATGGCTGTATTAAAACTAGATGAGTTTCCCCCGGCTCTCTCTCACTGCATTATGCTCAACAGTCTCAGACAACTGTGTGTGTGTTTGTGTGTGTGTGTTTTCCGCTACCTCTGTAGACACTGACACAACTTGACAGAAGCTTTTTTGTGTTTTTAACTTAAGGAATAAAAAAAAGTTTGCAGAAAACATGTAATGTTTAAAGTTAATTGTTTACAGCATAGCTATGTCCGTGACAAATGACAGGATACCCTATCTAAACTTGACAATGTATAGGAATTATTCTTTAAAATAAACCAGACCTTCTCTTGTAATGGATGTGTAATTTCATGGCCATTGAGACTTAGACTAGAGGTAGGGGAGTGGGGAGGGGCAAGAGAGATAGAGAGAGAGAGAGAGAGAGAGAGAGATAACAGGAAAAAATATCAGAATTGGTATAAATCATTGGTTTCATCATTTCACTGTCTATTTCTAGAGTTGAGTGTCACTGAATGTCATGCTGATTTAATCAGACTATCATCAAGTTCCTGTATATTGAAGGCTTTCTGTAAAATTATTTCAGCACATTAAATACCTTGTGCCACAGCCCTTAGTGCTGCTTCACTGTGAGTGACAGTGACTGGGAATAGGAATGTGGCATGGCAGTAACCCCTGTCCCTGTAAAATGGCAGTAATAAATTATTAAATAAATTTGGGTAACATAATATCTTTCAGTGTTTTCAAGCATACCATATATCAGTTGCACAGCATGATTTATTTAAAGGCTGATTTTGTGTTACTGCTGCTATGTAAAATCTGAATCTACAGCCCCAGTATTTCCTAAAATATTTGTTCTTGCATTAGTCATTTACAGTACCACTATCTCCCTGAGTCCATTCAGTTTATCAGTGAAGAAAAATCAGTTCTGAAATGTTGTTTCTCCAGAATCTGCTCTATCCCTTCTGCCACTGAGGGGTTCATAAGATCATGATTGACAAAGAAGTGGCAGTGCTGTCCAAGAAAGAAGTGGCAGTGCTGTTACAAATCACCTTCTCTCTCTGGCAAAAGAATGTTTCTGCACGTATTAAAAATCCAAGCAAAGCTGATAGTGAAATGTAATGATAGATTTCATTTGATTACAATGAAATCTAAGGAAATACATAGTTATATGAATGCATATCTGTATTTTTTTTCCATTTTTTATTACTCCTAGTGGTGGGGGGAGATTGTATTTTACTCAAAAGTGAAGGCATACGCATACTGCACAATTAAAAGAGGGAAAATATTTTTAAAAGTATGTTCAGTCAAATCACACTGCACACCTTAGATCGTACATTGTGGTACAATGTATTTTTTGGAGCTCCATAACAGGCCTGCCCTCCCCCACCAAGAGTAAGAAAAGAAAATACAGGTATGCATTCATAAACTACATATGTTGTTAGATTTCTTTGTAAGCAAACAAAATCTAACACTACATTTCACTGCCAGCTTTGCTTGAATTTTTAATATCTGCAGAAACACTGCTTCATTGGAGAGATAGTGTGATTTAAAACAGTGCTGTTGCATCTTTCTTAGACAGTACTGCTGGCCAGCGTCAACTTTGTCATCAATCCTGATCTTATAAATCCCTCAGTGGCAGAAGAGATAGAACAGATTCTGAGGTATCTACATCTGAGAACTGATTGTTCTTCTCTGATGAATCGAAAGGACCCAGCAGATTGTACTAAACAGCTAATGCAAAAACAAAGATTTCAGGTAGTACCTAGGCTCTAGATTCAGATTTTACATAGCAGCAGTAACACAGGATCAGCCACTAATCAAATTGTGTTGTGCAGCTAATATATGATATGCTTAAAAACATGGAGAGACATTCTGTTGTCCAGGGTTATTTATATTAGTTTTTTTAAAATTGGTAACAGAGAGAGGCACACTGAGCCGAGGCTCATTTACAGGTGTGACACAATTTATATCAGTATTTCTTTTTTTTTTTTTTGCAGTTTTCATTGGGGTGGATGTCCCTGTTTTGCCACACCACTATAGAAAGTCATTGATTTTCACAGAGGCTGCAGCA
The DNA here is from genome assembly GCA_016271365.2 of Neoceratodus forsteri. Classification (NCBI taxonomy): domain Eukaryota; kingdom Metazoa; phylum Chordata; order Ceratodontiformes; family Ceratodontidae; genus Neoceratodus; species Neoceratodus forsteri. Next base: position 1,373,751,118 of record CM028130.1, on the reverse strand, counting down.
CAGGAGTTTGATGTGCTGTAATAATTTACAGAAAACTTTAAAATGCAGATATTTGATGTTTCTCTTAATAACCAGTCTAATTAAAAATGAAACAGTGTCCTATGTGGTGCTGAGGTTATATGGAAATGGAAATTGGTCTGCAGTTGTTGAGAGCACTTCGGTCACTGGACTTGAATAATGGGAGGATATGTGCTGTTTTCCAACTGGAGGGGACAGTAGCTGTGGAGATGGATCAGTCGAATGTATGCATGACAGGCACAGCTAGCAGATGGCTCCCCAATTTTAGAAAGAGTGCTTCGATTCCATCAGCACCCACCCCTTTTTTGGTGTCTAATTTAGATAGGAGTTCCTCAACAACTTTGAATGTAACTAGGGAGTGTTGGAACGAAGCATGTGGCAGAATGGTGTCTGTGCAGTCTGGAATGGAGGTGCCAGTAGACAGCCTAGCTGCTGGCAAAGTGTCGAAGACCATACCTGCTGTGGTGAAATGAGCGTTCGATAGGTCCAATATGGAGCATTTGTCAGTGACCAAAGTACCATTTGAACTGAGTTTTAGTAGGAGAGATGGTGGGGGTTTGTGGCCTTTAATCACCTTGAAGGTGAACCAGATTTTAGAGGAGTTTCCTTTGGCTTCTTCTAAGTTTTCTACATAATAAGAGGCCTTGTTACTCTTTATGAGTTTGATGCACACTTTTCTAGCTGCTCTGAAGTCCTGCCAGTGGATTTCAGATTTAGATTGCCTTGCTCAACCCCAGAGTTTATCAAGCCACGATGGTGCAGCTTTCAGTTCGGGGGAGAACCATGTGTGCGTAAATTTCCTAATTCTATGTTTAATGAGTAGTGCGTGTTTGTTAGCAAGGCTTGTGATAATAGTATTAAAGATAGTGACAGCAGATTCTATAGACATGGCCAGATAAAAAGATTGCTAGTCTATCCGTTTAAGGTCCACAAGGTAGTTATGAATATTAAACTTACAGATGTTTCTGCTGGTGATACATTAAGAGCAGAAGTGATGTTTGATGTGGGCACATGTGCAAACAGCAGTATTGTGATCACTCACGTCATTATGGAAGACCATCAAGTGTTCAATTTTGTGTGGACGGTTAGAGAGGATTAAGTCAAGAATAGAGCTGCAGTCTTTGTTCTTAGTGTTTGTCCTTGTGGGTTCAGTGACAAGCTGACTGAATCCAAGCTTATCACATAAGTCTTTGATGGCATTTGTTTAAGGGTAAGCCAGTCGAGGTTTAAGTCCCCAAGGATAATGGTTTCATTGCTGTTGGACTCCGACATATCCCTGAGTTTTGATAGTATGTCCAGCCAACCTGGGGGAGATATGTAGCAGTCCGCAGTGTTAATTACTTCAGTAGATGGGAATAGTAACCTAAGTGCCAGGCATTCAAATTCTTTGGGTTTTAATTCCAGAAGTAGTTCTGTGGCATTGAGCTTGGTAATAAGATAAATAACAACGCTGCCACCCCTAGTGGGCATCTCTACTCTATAAGTGTTGTATGATGGTTGCGCTATCTGGGAGGGTAACCCATGAGGCAGGCACATGGGGAAGGGCACCGTCCATAATGGTGACTCATTCCCCAGCAAATCCCTCACGGCAATGGGTAGGGCAACTGGATGGGGGGTGGGAGAAATGGGCGACAGGATGTCACTATGTGTACATGGGGGGGGGAGTGAGCATGGCAAGCATGGGCTGGGAGGGGATGGAGGGGCTGTAGAGGTTGGTGCTGTGATGGGTTGACGAGCTGCATTGTGGCATCGGGGTTGGCCTGTGGTTGGGGTGGGTGAGGTACCAGGTTCGGGTCCGGGCACTGGTGTGATTTTATTGTGCCCGTCCCAAACCTTTTATTTTGTCATGTTTTCACCACCCCCCGGAGTTGAGAATCCTTTAGTAGGGAGGTGTGGGAGGGGGTGAAGCCCCCTGCGAGGAGGATGGTGTGGGGGGGAGCTGCCTCCCCACAGAAAACATTGGAAACGAAGTCCCCGGTGCCGTTTTCCTGTGCGCCAGGGTGTTAGAGTGCCGAAAACATTTTTGGCACTCTGACTTCTCGATAGTGGTGATCACCTTTAGGCTTTCGCCGTTATCACATAGAACCATCTGGGAGTCAGTTATGGAGGAACTGTTTAGCCAGGACTCTGTGATTACTAGTACGTCCGGGTTAGTATATGTAGCCCAGATTTGTATTTGGCTGAAATTTTTCAGGGGGCTGTGGGTTTTTATTAGCATAAATTTAATGCCTGAGGCTGAAGTGAAGTCAGCCAGTGAGTTTAAGGTAGATTTTGGTCAGGGGTTTAGCTCCACATTGCCAGAATATAGAAGCAATAGCAGTATTATTCTTTTCTGGGTTGCTACAAGTGAGGCTAGTTCTTTTTTTCCTGGGTGTTCTACTGTTTAGTGCAGGATTGTCCAGATGCCTCAATTCAACTTTGAAGTGAGAGGGATGAAGTGAGCTAAAAAGCACTAAGACGCTTAAGTATAGGGGCTGATGGCAACTAAACATGGGTGGTAGAGGGAGACAGGCCTTGTCCCATATAGGACAAAAGGAATTGGGGGAAATCACAGGCACACATGTCAAAGGTGCAGAATGCATGTTTGCACAAGCCGGGTCAGGTGTAGATGAAGGGTCCAAGGCTATTAATATCAACAAGGCTACTAGCCAGCATGTGCAGTAAGCCATGGCCGAGGCAGTAGATTCAGGTATAAAGCAGCCTGAGGTAAATGTAAAGGTAGGATATAAAGATAATGCTGTGGAATGACAAAGGAAAGTTCTCTTGTTTCAAATGACTTGAAGGTTTAGTGGTGGTGCCATGGGGCAGACAGCCACAAGTGGGTGGGGCCATCTGTCAGGAGGCGTATTTAAAGACTGACAGTGCGGGGGGGATGGGCCAAAAAAAATCTAATTTTTTAACACTAGGAGCTCACCTCCCATACCTTGGTATCTGGGGGTTCAGTCCTCTGTTGACTTGGGGCGGCAGCAAAGAGCTGCAGACTCATTGGTCCCGACGGGGGTGGCTCAGCCTGATCAGGGCTTAGGACCTAGAGAGAAGAGGAGGGCACAGATTAGCTGGGGACTAAATTGGTAGAGGAAGGATGAAAACAGGTGATAGAGAGAGCGAGAGAGAGAGAGAGAGATAGGGAGACAAAAGAGATTATTGGGTGGGAAGGTGCTGAATAAATTAGTAAGCAGCAGCTTAATTAAACTTTCATTAAGGCTAGCTTAGAGGGTACCTAAACAATCAGTTTTTTAAAACTGCAAACTCTAAAATCTGGCTTCATGGTGAGATAAAGTAAAGGCTGCTGTTTACATTTATGCTAAAACTGTATTTATGTAAACAACATAAATGCAGTTTCATAGCTTTTGAAAAATGTAAACATCAGCCTTTCACTTTCAAAAAACAGCCTTACTTTCACCCTAAAATGTCTGCCAAATGAGTCATGATGACGTAATTGGAGCCAGAGGCAGAGGTCCACATGGCACCCTATAGTACTAACTAGTTCTTCTTTCCCCTTTGTTTTAAATTGTTTCACCAGAATGATCAACACCATGGGCCCGATTCTCAAAGATGACCGTAGAGCGGTGCAAGGTGCGTCAGATGCATCGTGCGCCAAAGTGGTCTGCGACATCGGCAATGCACACTATTCTGTAAGGAACTCACCATGTGCCAGATGCAGCGCACATGGCGTAAGAATGCACAGTGTGTCAAATGAATACCGTAGGCAAAACGCCAGGTGCAAGCAGCATCTACACACAAGGGGTGGAGGAATGGCCAAACCAGGGAGGAAACAACAAGAAGAGAGGGGGCAGCCAACCCCGGGGGCACGGAGGAAGAAGATTGGGCACTCTAGGAAGAAAAACTTCAGGGCCCAGGAGACAAACATCCTCTTGGATGCAATAGAGGCCCAGGTAGGTGTGACAGAGGGTGACAAGAGCACATGAGCATGATGGCCAATGGTACAAGGCCCTGACCTGTGTGTGACATTCAACAGGCAGACCTGCTACTGTCCCAGAGAGGGGACCAGAAGGTAAGGACACAGTGGCAGGAGGCATGGGATGAGGTAGACAGACAGGTGAATGCAGTGGCACCCAGCAGGTGCAGTGTGAGGGAGCTGCAGAAGCGTCATTATGACATCAAGCACCATGCCAAGGAGAAGGCAGCCCACAACAGGTGCTGCACAACGGTAACAGGATAAGGACCCTCACAACCACAGCCACTCAGCAGACATGAGGAACGCGTAATGGCACAGATCAGCACATGCAGCATACAGGGTGACACTGAGCTAGACCTGTATCGGCAACAATATGCACAAGATAAGCACCAGGCATGCATGTGGCGAGTGGCATCACCATGCAGACAGCTGATGTGGCACCACTAGTGGAGACCCACACACTGCATGGGGACCAGGGACCTGCAATGGACAGGGACCCAGGGGTCAGGTGCAGAGGAACACAGTGTGGCCTGGGCCACCATGCAGATGCATGGGATGCAGGAGGCAACCACTCCACAGGGTGCCACAGGCTGGATATGCACTGTGACACTGGACACATACTGGCACATGGGTGCCTGATGTAATGCACTGTGCACATCTGTCTGTGCACCCAGAAGGTGCCTGAACCACAGCGACCAGACAACATGCCACTGCCAGGCAGGCAACACCACAACACCATGCTGTGACCCACAGTGAAGGTGAAGCGTCGGAGCACAGCAGAAACAACAGCAGTGATGAGGAACAACAGCAGGCATCCACTAGTGACAGCACAGTGAGCCAGGCCCACAGGAGGGTGACAGATAGTGAGATGGATGACCAACAGGGAAGTGACACCGACAGCAATTCCGTGCTGTCCAACAACAGCAGCACTGTGGGCACAGCACACCTATGACCAGAACTGCAGACCAGCACCAGACCATGGTGGGCACTCAGCAGTAGGGGGAAGAAGGGATGGCCCTGTGGCAGGACAGGTGAACAGTGCACTCACCACTGTAGGCTGTGACAGCCAGGCACACAGCACCACCACCCTGGACCATGGAGGTGCAGGTAGGACAGGTGAACATGGTGAAACACCACTGACACTGTATGAAGACCTTGGGGAAGACTGTCACAATACTGCCAGGATGTCCTGCTCACCCAGGAGGCAGCACAGCATGAGCTGGCAGGAATACAAGCCAGCATATGGGAACACACCACTGCCATGGTTGAACACATGGGACAGCTGCAGCTGTCAGTGGCAGATATCCACGCAGCCGTCATACATGGGATCCAGGAAGGGGCATGCCAAACAACACAGACAACAAGGCTACTCCAGGACATACGGCTGTGTGTCACACACTAAACAGATGCCATAGAAAGGCAGACCACAATCATGGAACGCAGCATGGTGCTGCATATCACCCAGACAGAGGCAATGGCAACAGCACTGCAGGAGAGTGCAAGATGCATGCAACAACAAGCAGCCAGTGTTGCACTGGTCCCACAGGTATGTCCAGACTGCAATGTATGGTGGCACAACAGAGGGGCAGGAGATGACCCCCACAGCATGGGAAACACAGCCAGCAACCAGGATGTGGGACAGAGCTATGAGGGCACACAGGGCATGGGGCAGCCATTGAAGCCTATGGGACAACAGCCAGACACAGTGCTGACACAGCATGTGACATGCACAGCTGTTCCTGAGAACAGGGCAGTGGGCAACACAGCAGGCAAACACACAGACAATGGGGACCAGCAGCTGGATGCAATTGCCTTTGAAGACAGACAAGTGTACCCAACATACATCAGGGATGGGCTGGAGCCACGCAGTGATGCTGGTGTTGGACGATGGCCATGGCGCAGTGGTACACACAATGCAGAGGGCCACAGTCACACAGGACACAGAAGACATCTGCAGCAACACACCCAGTAACACTGCTGAAGGTGAGGCACTTGGGGTACTGGAACAAGATGGGCACAGGGGACGGGACATCCAGCTGCCTGTCAGTGACACGGAGCAGTCTGAACAGACACAGAACAGTATAGTGATGGACAACATCATGGCCATGCCAACACCCAGTGCAGCACAAAGGCTGGGACAGCACATGACAGCCCAATCCTGAGGCCACAAGAGGGCCCACCCTGAGGCAGGTAGAATGGCCTGTGAGGTGCAGACGGCCGGGCAAGGAGCACCAGCAGCAGCACCTGTTGCACGGATGGCAGCAGTTGGCAGCAGGATTGGAGGGAAGGGGGGACAGCAGCTGCAGTATGACAGGGACCTCTGCAGCACAACAGATACACCTGGTGACACAACACCATTCACAAAGGCAGAGGGTGCACACAGTGCCGCCTGTGGTGGAGGTGCAGACAGGGTGTGCCACACTGCAGGATGCTACACAAAGCAGCACCACGGTGGTACAGCCACCATGCACTGCACAAAGTGAGCCACTGGCTACCGTTGGCCTGAAAGGGAAACCAGCACACACACACTAGTAGGATGTGTGCATCATGCCAGGCATGCACATCAGAGTTGGGGGGGGGCTGACCAACATTGCTGGCCACCACAATGCAATGGTCCTGTACTCAAACCATGGTCAGGGACCCCAACAAAACACACACCACAGTTGGATGTGCATGTGCATGTGCCATGCATTCCTGTGCTGCATGCACATGTACCCTATATCCCCTGTACAGTGCCCATGGACATGACACACCCAGCCATGTCACCGCAGCATGGGACACACACATAAACCTGCATCCCAATACAATGGCACCCCACACACATCAGTGATATGCACACTGCCATCCCAGATGGCACATAATGGACATCTGCACAGCCCCCAGTGGCAATCCTGGGATCAGTTGCATGCACCCAGGTGTGTACACCATGGCATAACAAAGACCGCTCACACTGCACACCCACACCCATGCACCACCAACAACCACAGCCAACCAGACAAGCTCCCACATGTGACCACAGGAATCAGTGGGTGCATGCACCATGGCATGGTGCAGCAGCAAAGGCATGGCCCCTGGCACACATGGCATCATACCTGTCCATGGTGCCATGCATGCCCCCACACCCAGACACATGGCCTCTGCAGGACTGTTGCCTCCCCATCACACAAGGGGCTCTACATACCACCCAGCACCAACACTCGCACACAGTACCCACCGTGGGACATGCCTCCAAGGCAGCCATACAGAGCTGCACACTGCATTCCACTGGGTGGGCCCTGTGGTATGCCACATACTGTGACACACCACCTGGCCCCACAAGTCTGGTGTCGTCACATGCAGGCCTAAACCTAGGGTCCCACCTTGTCGACTGGTGGTTTGGCTTAACCACTGTCGCTTGCCACTGTGGAACTAAGAGGACCCCAACACTGGGTGGCACAGGCCCAAAGGGATACAGTGTCCTGATACTGTGCCATGCGTGTCACACTAACAACACCTGTGGCACAATGCAGTGCATTCCACATGTTGTTGGGTTGTTGGACAGTGGTCCCTGTTGTTCACATGGTGCCCTGCGTAGGCTCCTGTATGCTGGTACTCGCACATTGGCTGGCACTGACCAGTACACAGCATAGGCAGATGATGTGCATGCACAGTACAGAATGACACACAGACATAGCTTGCACATGGAACAACAATGTATTAGGAACACATCAGCAAAACACAACATCAACAGTTAAGATAATCCAAGAGGTACACAATGCAATGGAATGCAACACACAGCAATAGGGGTATGACGCTGATGCAATTAACTGCATTGCATGCTCAGTTACTAAATCCCTGAAGTCCCAGTAACCTGTGTCCATACTACCCTATGTGCCCTGTCCATAGCATGTCCGTGATTGCATGAGTGAGGCCAGGACAATGTTGCACTCACATGCCCACCACTCAGTGTCCACTAGTCTGGTCCAGGTAGTCCAGCAGGTCACACACCACATCATTTAGATTGGTCAGCAGCCTTGCCATGGGCCTGATGCCCATGCTGAGTCCATGAGCAAAGTCATGAAGAGTGCGGCTGGGGCTGCATGTCATTTTCACTCCTTGCGTCCCTGTCTGGCAACGTGTCCCTTTCAATCATGGGCTGCCCTGGACCATGTTTGGGGGCTGCATCATCACCACCATGCATGGGGGCATCACCATCCCCAGTCTGGTCAGCACCCACCCATCCTGCTGTACCATGGGTGGCCCTGCCTGTTGCTATGTCAGCCTTGTCACCTGCTGCAGACATTCCCATAGCACTGTCATCTGGCCTTGCATGCTGGTGACACTCCTGTTGGTCACCCGGGACATCCTCCTCCACCTCCTCCACATCCCCTTCATCTGTTGTGTCCTCTGCAACCTGCTGTGGTGCAACCTGCTGCCTGTCCTGTGTCATCATCCAGGTCCTGGCTGTGTACGCCTGTGTGTCACTCTGCTTCAGGTGTTACATCGCCCGCTCCAGGGAATGACACCGTGTATCCCAGCCCTGCTGCCCACTCCTCACACCACCATCGGCACCTGGAATACAATGTGACAGCCTGTGAGTGAGTACACCATGCACCCATGCCACTCCATGCACTGCCTGACTGCATGTTGCCCAGACCACCAACCCAAGGCCAGCAGGCCATCAGCATGCCATGTCACATGTTGCATGGGCTGTGACATGCACCAGCCATGTGTGGGGCACACACCCACACATGTGTAAAAGGTGCACGTGCCCTACCAGCAACCACCAGCCATGGCCACCTGTACTGGCCCTGCCAGCATATATATATGGTGTGTGTGTGTGTGTGTGTGTGTGTGTGTGTGTGTGTGTCGCACATCTGCCCTGCCTGCTGGTCCCTACACAGTAGCCCGCACAGCTACATACATTTCATGACTGCTGTACACCTACCTTGGAGATGTTGCTCTCTGTGGGTTCCTCCTCCTTGTCCATCCAGTCCGGGTTCCCTGGGCTTGCCCTGCCCTTCGGTGTCACTGCCCTCTCCTGCAGAGACATAATGGTGTGTGACATCATCAGTACCCATATGTGCAATTATGGTCACTGTAGTGTGCTGTGTGTCATACATGTTACTGGTTACACATACCTGACTGGCGTGGCCATCCTCCATGCATCTGGACATCTGCCTCTCATGCCATCCTCCTCAGGTGGGCAAGGAGCCGTCCCTCCCTCCAGACCAGGTCATTCCATCGGTGTCTGACCTGCCACATGGTCCTCCTGATTCCAGACACCACCTGGAGCCTGCTGCCTATGGTGGACCACACCCTCTCCCTGTCTGCTGAGCTGGACTGCTATGGTCCCTGTGGGAACAGCACCCTGCTCCACTGCTCAGCCAGGCTGATGAGAAGCACTGTCTCATCATCACTAAAGTTAGGTGCCCTGCTCCAGCTTGCCTTCCAACTGGGATTGCCACCTGCTGTTTGCCCTTGTGACTGCTTTAGTCCTTTACCTCCCTCTACAGTGTATTTGGAGCAGTGTCCCATGCTATGCTGTCCTGTGTGGCCTAGCATGTGCTACTGAAGCCCTGCACGTGCAGGTGGCTGAGCTCCACATGTTCCCTGCTTTTCCCCTGCCAGTCACACGCTGTGGCACACATGCAACACAGCATGCATTGGCATGCAGCACACAATGCAACGTGCGTTGCATATGGGATAACTCCGTATGCAAGTAGCGTTGCTGCAGCTGCCGCCCAGCATGACATGCGTCTTCCCATTGTTGATGTGCAGCACAACCTGCAGTGCTTTGGTTGTCATCTCCCATCTCCACACACTGCATTTGTGCAGGATACCACGGCTGTGCTTTGGGGGGGGCATGCCTCCAGTGACAATGTGCCAGTCCTCATGGCATGCCCTATGGGTCTGCTACAACACAACTATATCCTGCAGCCATGGGTGCAGTGCACCAACCCATGTGCCACTCCTGCGGCTGTGCTGTATGGTTGTGCCTACCTGTGGTGCCCACCACACACTGCTATTGCATGTTGGTACCAGCACCAGTGTGCTGCGTAACACATGACTTTAGTGCTGTTCCCATTCCATGCAGTCTGTGCTGCCTAGCACTGTGGAGGCTGTGCATGGGACCCCTCACATCTAACCATCCCTACATTACACTGCTCATCCACATGTCACCCCTGCTAGCAATGGACACCTGCCTGCTCATGCTGCTGTCAGTGTCACTGTGCATTGCACTGTCTGGGTCAGCACATAGGCAATGGGCACATCTGTGTCAACAGTGCTGCCACTGACTGTGTGGTAGCCCAGGTGGAGACACCTCTATATCATCACAGCTGTTCTGGTACAGTACACCTGTAATGTGTGCACTACACGGTGGTCCCTGGGTTCCTGGCACTGCTTTGTTGTTCCCCACAATGCCATGGCACTGCTGCCCAGTGTGCCTGTTGTGTGTGCCAATGTTGCATGCATGTGGTTATTCCATGACCTCGGGGCTGTGGTCCATAGCCAGCACACAGCATGGTTGTGTTTTCGTACCTGTGTCTTTGCACATTGCTCATTCAAAGTGTGACACAATGAGCTGCGCTTGTATTTGTTGTCCAGCTAGTGTGTGTGTTGTGCCTGACCTTCATGTCGCCAGTCATAGGCAGGCCCCACTATTCCTCCTCCTCCTCCTCCGCAGTGTCATCATCCTTGCTGGATGCCTCCTCATCCTCTGCCAGTGGTGTGCCATGTTCAAGTGCTATATTGTGCAGCACACAACTTGCTATGAACAGTTTGCATGCCATTACTGGTGTGTACTGCAGTGCACCCCCTGATCTGTCAAGGCACTGGAACCTCATCTTGAGGATGGCAAATGTGCACTGTATCACACTACGCGTTGTTGTGTGAGCATCATTGTACTGTTGCTGTGCTGCACTCTGTGGACACCTCACTGGTGTCATCAGACAGGGCTGTTGTAGGTATCCACTGTCACCTGTGGGGGGGTATAGGTTAGTGCTGTGCCCACATGCGTCCCATGCCCACCCATGCTGCATGTGTCTGTGAGTGCCTTACCAATCAGCCAGCCATCTGTGAGGGTCCCACTCTGGAAGACCTCACATATTCCACAGTTCCTGTAGATGTACGCGTCATGGGTGGACCCAGGATACTGTGCCACAACGTCAAGGATCTTGCATCTGCTGTCACAGATGTCCTGTACATTCATGGAATGGTATCCCTTCCGGTTGACATAGGTCTCTGGTTCATACACTGGTGCTCTTATTGCAATGCGTGTGCAGTCTACTGCACCAAGCACACATGGGAATTCTGCTGTGCTATAGAAGCCTTGCCTGATTGCCAGTTGCTCTTGGGTATCTGTGGGTAGGTGGATGTATTGGTGCAACCTGTGTATGACAGCATCTGTGACTTCCCCCAGGCATCGTGATCCAGAGAGCTGTGAGATGCCCACTGTGTCACAGATCAGTGTCTGGAATCCACCAGTGGCCATTACCCGTAGGACTGCACATGCCTTCATCTCTATTGGTATGGCATGGCCTCTCTGGGTCCTGCTTCTCAGGTCAGCATTGAGTTCCTTGCATAGCTGTGCAATGGCTGCCTTGCCAAGCCAGTATCATGCAATGCATTGCTCCTCAGGCAGGTCCATGTGGGCGGTGCATGGCCGGTACACACATATGGCATGTCTCTTGGTGTCTGGTTTGCTGCTGTCTGTGCACCTGCTGTACAACACCATCCTGTTGTGCATCCTGGTGGGCACATTGCTTATGGCATTGCCTGTCCAGCTGTATGCCCAATAGGGCCTGTGGTGCAAACATCCTCATGGGATTCAACTGTCTCTGTCCTGCTCTAGTCCTGTCTCTCAGTCCTGTTACTCTACCCTACCTCTTCCCTTCCTTTTTCTATGTCCCCTTAGGTCAGCTCTGTGTGGTGTAGCAGGTGTTTCAAATCTACTGTTTGGGCACCTTTGTGAATTGCATTCCTGTGTCCTGCATGTCTTACCCCTGTCGCAACGCACCTTGCAGCATGGCGCTAGCAGCCATCTGGTGCTGTGTTGCTGCATGGGGTGCTTGATGCAGCGGGTCTTTGAATTCATGCCCGGTGCATTTGTGAATCCTGTTTTGCTTGCGTCTTTGCACAGGGTGCTGCTTGTGTACTGCTGCTTGGCGCACGCACCTTGTGGCTTGGTGCAGCGTTTGAGAATCGGGCCCCATGTGTTAACACATCTATTATTTTGATCAGTACTCATTAGGCAATGGTTTTGATCATTTTGTTTATTTTAATTTGCTGAAAATGTTTTGCAATCCAGCTGACTTTCTCTTTACCAAACATCAGTATAGTACAACACTTCAAATACCTGATGACAATCTAGTGGTTATGTGATGCCCTGAAATCTGAGGCAAAGTACTGATCTGGTCCAATTCCAAAGCTCATGCTTTCTTGGTAATCCACAATTAAACTTCTCTTATAGTCTTTTTCCATGTGAACCTCCTGCACTTAACCTGCTATCTGTTGAACACCCCATCATCCATACTCTGTCCTTAGTACCACCTGGGGCCACATATGAGTTTGAGGTCTCATGAAGATAATTATCACATCTCAGATTATAATCTTGTACCGCAGAGAGTTGTGCACACCTATACCAATATGCTTCATCAGGTGGCACTGTTAAAAAATGCCTTCCAAATCACTCCCCAGTCCACTTTCTCAGTGTTTGACTTCTGCTCTCACAGTAAACATTGAGTGGATCACCACCATTCTGCACAGCAAAGGCAATATGTACAGTTCCCCTGTTATGTTTTTTTCCCCACCTCATTAACCAACAACTAGGTCTTGCTGGAGGGCCAAACAATAAGCATCTGGTCACACCAGAAAAACTGTGGTTCATGCCCTCATAAGGGCTGCACTTACTATGGATAAAAATACTATTAGCAGGAGAGGCATACTAATGTTTTGAGCGAATCCACACAACTTCTAGTGTTGGTCTGCTGCTTTGCCTGTGATCTGCAGATCCCCTCAGGACAGTTCCTGGCAATTCTTTTCCAGTACTTTTCTGTGCCCTACTCCACAATGCGAGTTGACTGGCTACCACCCTTCCGAACCTTGAATGAGCTATACACAGCTCCCTCGATACTGTCCTAACAAATTTCAACACCCCCCACCCGAGGGTAATCTCCCTACCCTGAATTCAAGTAACAGTTTAGATGCAGCCCTGCCACTCTAAGTATTTGTTGTCGCTGGCTGCTCTCATTCACAGTCAGGTAGTGATCATGGTGCTGGCAGCCCCACATCTCAAATCTCACAATGATCTGCTCAGCATCCTCCTTCTTGTCTTCCCCTAACCTGAATATAGCTGTACCCTGCTGGAATGGCCTCTTCAGTCCCTCTCTGGCATTCATCCTTTGCACCTGCTCCCCACACCACAACTCCCTTCCACATCATGAATGCAGTTAGTACAGTCTCCCCTGTTATTTTTACATATTAATAATAAACATGATCTTCTGGCCAGGCTAATAGCAGCAGGTCAAAAGGGGGAAATAGGCTTTCCTAACCATATAAGATCTAAGCCACCTATAATTAGGCACTGTTAAGTGACGTACATAATGATGCACACACCCGTCATTTAATAGTGCCTAATCAAAGGTAGCCTTGATCTTTTAAGGATAGGAAAGCCCATATTTCCCATGGTCCCTGCTACTATCAGCCTGACGTACTAGAAAGATTTGTTTATTTTTGATATGTCAAAAAAAACTGGGTCTGTACTATCTGCATTCATGATGCAGAAGGGTAGTGAGCTCACCAGTTATAGGTGTAGGAAGAAGGAGTGAAGAATGAATACCAGAGGGGGACTGAGAAGTCCACTCCTGCAAGGTACTGCTATATTCAGGGAAGGGGGCGATAGAAGGGGAGAAATATGAATAGGTCACTGTGAGATATAAGATGTGGGGTTGCAACACTATGATCACTACCTGCCCCATTGTCCTGGCCAACATTCCCCTTCCCATAAAACCAGTTCATGCAATTCTCCAAGCCTGTGTGTGGGTACTAATGTGTGAAATGGCTGCCACTACACATTTAGTCTCTTCACTACCGGTCTAGTATTGCCTGTAAAATACTTTGGGATACAATGTGTATGAAAAGCACTATATAAATGCTGATTCTTATGATTATTATTATTTCATATGAAAAAAGAAGACAAGACAAGCATATTTTTCATTTCTGAGAAAGTATGAACTCTGGCGTGGACTACACAAGAACTTTGATACAAACAAGTGGTGGATCTAGGAGGTGGTGAAGGGTGCAGCTGCACCCCCCCCCCCCAGTGTAACTTGCCTGCTGCTGCTGCATTTCACTTTGTGGAAGAAGTCTGATTTATTGATTGTACAAATGTTTACATTCAAAACTATGGATTGCATTTGTATGTTCTGTCAAAAATGTACTAAAAATGAATAATAGCAGACAATATAAAGGTTTAATAAAAATGTTAAAAAGTGCATATCAAGTATGTACACCACCTCAGAGCCCCCCATTGTAACATCCTGGATCCACTATAACCACTTCACCACCAGGTATTTGAAGATTTGTACTGCACTGTGGTTTGCCAAAGAGAAAGTTGGTTGGATTAAAATACAATTTCAGCATGTTAAAGTAAACAAAATGAACAGAACCATAGCCTAACGTGTATTGATCAAAATAATGCACATGGTTTTGAACATTTTGGTTAAACAATTCTATACAAAGGGAAAAAATAACTAGTTAGCACTATAGAGAGCCATATAGCTCTTTGACTCTGGCTCCAACGATGGCATCACTTAACACATTTGATGGCCATTTTAAGAAGCAGGTAAGGCAGCTTTTTTGAAATTGGAAGGCTGATTTTACATTTTCAAGTGCTTTGGAACCACAGTTACGTAAATTACAGAAATGCAGTTTTAGCATTAATGAATATAGCAACCTTTCATTTAGCCCCCATGGAGTCAGATTTTTGAATAGTTTTGTTGTCAAAATGTTGTTTAGGTATCCTTTAATTAAAACATTTGGTAAGTCAGATAAAAAACAAAATTAAACATTCAGCAAGGCACATAATAATTTTAAAGCACATTCCTGATGCAACAGCCTGATCCAGATGAATTTAGTACAGTCTAAACTTAAAAAAAAAAAAAGAAAGAAAGAAAATAATAGCAAAGGCAGGGGGGAAATAAAAATATATGGGAAGAACTGTGGCAGAAGTGAGAAAGAAGGCAAAGGAGCTTGGGTGGCAGCCAATCTGGGGGGTGCAGGAGGGAGCAGCAGCCAGTCAGGAGAAGTAAGGATTCCAGTGTCAAAAAATCAAAGTCCTTAGTGCTAGGAGCTTAGGAGCTCACCTCCCATACCTTGGTCTCTGGGGCTCCAGTCCTCTGTTGCGGTTGGATGACTGTAAAGAGCAACAGGCTCAGTGGCCCCAGTGGGGGGGGGGTCGATCAGCCTGATCAGGGCTTAGGACCTTGGCATCTGGGGCTCTGGTCTTCTGTTGGAGTGCTGGTCTGTGTTAGGACCTATTTGTAAGAAATAGAGACGTAGTCACTAGGGTCATGATTGGAGCTTAGTGGGGGTCAAGTTCAAGAAAAACATGAGGAAGGTCTACTCAACTGAGAGTGTGGTGGAACCATGGAACAGACTGCCAGTGGATGTAGTGAGGGCAGCTACACTTAACAGGTTTATCCATGGTTTGGACAGAGCAGGGGGACTCACAGCCTCGGGGGGGGGGTAACATGGATTTAAGGGGTGGATAAGTGGGGGAAGGATGGTAACAAAACCATCAGTTCAATAGGTCATTGTGGTGAGGTACTATAGTAAGGGCAGAGATGACGAACCTTCAGTCTTTTTCTACCTTTAAATATTATGTTTCTATTATGCCTGTCTGAGTTTATTTTTGCTGGTAGAAAGGAATGTATAGCAGCCCATGATGTAGGCCACCAGGGTTTAAAATAATTATGCCAGTACGACATGTAAGAAGGAGGAGGCTTGGAGTGACTGAAAGTAGGCAAACAAGTAGATCCATGAGGAAGAAGAAGAAGAAGAGGCTTACAATAATTGAACCTTGGCACACAGGACTGGAGGAGTAGGCCTTTAAGGAGGAGGAGGAGGAGAAGAAGGAAAAGTTGTGCAGTTACTGAAGATAAGCACACTGGAATATGTCACTGAGGAGGAAGAGGCTTGCAGTGACTAAAGGTATGCACAGTGGAGCAGTCTCCTGAGGAGGAAAGGCTTGCAATGCTCTTAAGTATTCTTATAGGGCTGGTACAATGGACTCTACAATGTCATAGTCATATTTTTTCCAATTATTTTTATATTGATACCCCCTCCCTCTTCAGTGTCATAATCTGAACTGAAAGTGAAACAGGTCAGGATTTCTAATATCTGCTATTCTTTAGTCTGTGGAAACAGAGATGCGATGTTGTATGGGATAGCTGGCTATTCATTTTTAAGGATGTGAGCAATGTAACATTTCTTGGTAAAAGATTTTTTGATTTGGCACTAATGATGGCTTCTGATGAACTGAACACACTTTTTTTTTTTAACATATTTTTCTTCCTGGGTGCTTGGTTGGGACATCCTTCCACCTCCGCCAAGCCCTGATGCCTACTCATTGAGGTTCTCCATGTACCTGTCCAGTCTCCTGAGGCCCACCCACATCACACTGCTTTGCTGCCCCCCCCCGGCTTGCCCACCAGGGATAGGTACACCTTCAGCCACTTCAGAGTGTCTTCCCCACTGTCCATCTGGCCACACGCAGTACAGGTGAAGACCTGTAGGATACCTGGGAAGGCAGTGGAAGCAGTCTGGTTTGGAGTATAGTGGTGGGCAGAGGCCTCATCTGCACTATTAAACTTCAATTTTCTTGTTAGTCCCTCCCTCCCTCCCTTAGAAGCATGCCACATCGAGTGCTAGCACGTGGATGCACCCACCTGACCCAATGCTTATGCCAATGTTCACTTCAAAGTGATATCCCCTGCATCACCACCTGTGGTTACCAAGGTGGCAGTAGAACAGTTGATCAGCTAATCCCCATCCCTGGAGAAGGAGAAGGAGCATATACGCTGAGACACTTGATCCTCCTTCCCCTCCAAGCTGGTCCTCCATTGGCCTTGGCGCATTCCAGACCCCAGGTCATTGGCATCTGAACACACTTTCTTAGTTGATACTGGATGGTGAGCAGCTCAAACATTGTATTCCTATAAGATGAGCTCAAATAGTGTATTACTATATTCAGGAGGAAAGGCCAGGATGCCCAGTCTCTTCTTTGGGGCAAAATAATTACTTGATCTTGGACAACCCCACAGACAACTAAGAAACAAAAGTGTCCCAAAAAAGTGTTGCATTAGATCCTATAGTGTAATTCAGTTTCTTCAGTTTTTAATTGACCTAATATAGTCAGGCTGCTCTTAGTTACCATGGGAGTTGGCCAGAAGACTGTGCTAGTTCCCTGCAACAATGATGTGAAATTTGAGTTTGCTTCAGATGGACAGTGGCCTATGACCATACGAGGTCAATGAACTTATAAGGAGAGACCAGATTTGGTGTAAACAGTGAAAACAGTGATAGCAGTGAGCGTCAGTAACAATAACATTTATGAACACAGTAATACTTGTGGGTCTTACTGAAGTGGTGGGGAGGCAACAAAATGTTGTCATTTCTGCTTTTTTGTGTGGTTAGTAAATAAAGATAAATAATTGGATTGTACCATTGTATCTAGCCCTACACTTTTTTTGGTGTATTGCCATAGAAACAAGTATTGCCACTTCTAAACCTTCGAAGCCCAGTATAAAATTGGCTTTGCTGCAATATTTCAGTTCTATGAGTCAGACATACTATCTAATCAATGTTGATTAACATTCTCCTCCTTCAAATCCTCAATATCCATCTATGGTCATTCTGACCATGTATTGTTGGTACTGCTACACTGGTGCTGGCATCCAATCTCTCCATTCATGTGTCAGGTTCTGAGTCAGTACTGGGAATATTTTCAAAGGATCATGACTTCAGGGGATTGATCACATCCCTTGATTGGTTTAGTTAGTGAGTTTGTTAGTGAGTTAGTGAGTGAGCGAATTAGTTAGTTAGTTAATTAGTTAGTTAGTTTTTGTTTACTGGGTAGGTTCACTAGACAAATACAATCCTTATTTTCAGGCATGACCAGGGAGAAATACAAGCAATGAATAAACATTGTTAAAAAGACACACTAGTACATAGAAAATGATTACATAACACAGCAGTGGGCAGACAACACTGAAAATGATGAGACTTGTGTCCAATATTTGAACTTTCATGAGTTACAATTGCAGTTATAAATTACAAAAAGGTAGACAAAAGCACAAATGAATTTGACAGAATAGGAATCAATTACAGGAACACTTATCCAATGAAGGGAGAAACTTGAGAAGCTCATTTAAAAAAAAAATTAGGTGAGTCTGAGAGAGCCTAAGATTTGGCAGAAAAAATTCCAGAGCTTATGGGCAAAGACTGAAAAAAAGCCTGCTCTCCCATTTTTGAAGTGCATTTTGGTACTACCAGTAATTAGATATCTTTGGACCATAAGATGCAAGCTTGGTCAGTTTGTTTGAGCATGCTAGCAAGAGTAACAGTTGTACCTCTTCTGATAATTTTGTCAATGGTGCAGCCAATGGTGAGAAGATGACATGAGGATGGAGAGACCCAGCCTAGGGATGAGTAAAGGGAGCAGTAGTGAGTCAGCCTGGGCACAGAGAGGGCAAAGCAAAAGATATTAGTGTAGCAGGTATTCCATTTATTTATAACACGTTTGTTTGCCTCTGAGTAAGGTACCAAATCTCAGGTGAGACTAGGCCACAAGACACCCTGGGCTATAGCATCTTTGTTATCAATTGCTGTGCTTTTACAATTTTTAAATAAAGTGATCCTTTACCTTTGAAATGCAATCCCCTAGAAGTGCTGGAAATCCATGCTTTTACCATGGGTATAGAAGGTTGGCAACTTTGTACTCTGTAGGTTCCTGGATAGAGTGTAGGAAAGTACTGTTATTGAGTAATAACTGCATGTGTTCCATATGTGCAGTGCAAGCAGAATCATCCCTTACTTCCAGCTGCTGTTACACAAGGCCTCCTGAAGCATATGGAAAAGTTTGATTTCTTGACTTATGAATGCCATACGGGCACTAACTGCCTGACTAGCATATAAAAAAAAGACTATAACATAAGAATCAGGCAATCCATGATATAGCATTGTTCTGTTGTTAAGCACGTGGAAGGTCCTGAGGTATCATAGGTCCTTTGAATCAGTATATAGTCCTAAAGCTCCTTATACTGTACAAACACATGGTTTTTCTTGTAGAGGGTGGAGTTCAACCCCCTGACAATCTTTTGCTCAATGTGGTGCTAAGGCAGACTATTTTTGATTTGTTGCTAATGCAATTTCTACCTTGCAATCTATGAGTGTGAAATGTGGCCATACATGCAACAGCACTTGCACAGAAGCTCTTTGATGTCTGCCTGGCTTCAAAACTCCTGCACTACAAGGTCAATACACAATAAGGTAAATGCAATGTATCAAACATGGAACTCTACAAAAAACACCCATCTCTATTACTTTAATCACATTTCATGCATTAGCAGTAGCTATGAAGCCCTTATTAGCAATAATGGTTGCAGGCAGGTGTCAGTCTTGTCCAGGAGCTCAACCAAGATGTTTGCTGCAGTGCATGCATATGTCATAGAGATCACTGATCAAGTTGCTTGCTTGCAGTGATGGGGGATGGATGAATGCAGTAACCAGACAAGGAGCATGTGGCCACTGACAAAGCAGGCAGCTGTGTTCAAGTTGTTGTTTGCCATGAAAGGTATTGTGGAAGAGAACCCACTGCTCCACATATCAGTGGTCAGGTTTAATATGTAAACTGCTGAGTGTCCCATAGAAAAAAATAAGTGAGCAAATAACTAGCGATTACCTTTTCATTAGGTAATGACTAACTAAAAAGTTAAGCATTATGCCTGATCATTGGTTGAGGAGTTTTTCTCAATTAATGTTTAACTTTTGCCATCTGGCAATTAGTTTGGGAATCGTTTTTGTTTACTTATTCATTAGTTAAGAAATGAGACTGAAAAATACTGTAGCTAGGAATTAATTGAAGTTTTCTACTTAAACATAATCCAGCTTGAGCATTAGTTGTTTATATGATTTTGAAACATTTTCAGTGGTTTTACTTGAAATGCAAGAAATTGCTCAGTTATTAATTACTTGAGATTTTAACTTAGCATATTTTGCAGTCACAAGCTATTTGATAATGGACTCACCTGACCAGGAGTATGATCCACTCTAGGTGCAGGATTCACAAAAAGGATGCAACCAGCACACCCGAGATGTACTGGTGCAACCCCAACTTGTGCACTGCTGCAATTCTGGCAAGGGACTAATGTGCATCACATACCACCCTTAATGTTATGTAGCACAATTGGAGGGGTTGTGCAGGGGGCATGCCCATGCATATGATGCACAGCCCCATTCACAATCCACATTGGAGGCACATCCCCAGAGCAAGTCTGGAGATGTGTCTCCTCAAGATAAATCTACAAGTAGATTAAGTGGGTATTCACCCACTGGCAGGCCGCTGTACTGCAGACAGGAGTTGGCAGCTTTCCCACTCTGGCAGTCCAGTGCCCCCCACCTGCCATCCCAATTGTATGCCGCACACTGCAAGAGTAAATAAAACATACGTGAACCCCTTCCCTGCCCACCCACCCAGACTCTATGCTGCACACTACAACAGTAAATAAAACATATATGAGCTCCCTTCCTGTCCACCACTCTGATTTTATACTGCACACTATAGTGGTAAAGGAATAATAACTGCCCCCACCAGTTTGACCTAATCACACATTCATCGTAATCCCTTAAGTCAACCCGGTGGACCAGTAAACCCCACCCACTCAGGCACCCGCCCCACCCGCTCCCCATCACGGCATGGTCCTAATGTCAGTGGGCAGCTCAAGCCACCTGTATGCTGCCACAGCTGCCTGCTGATAGAGCTGAATGTGAATGACAGCTACTGTACACCTGGAAGCCCATTGGTGGATCCTGCTAACCAGTGGACTTGCAATGTGTACTGTACCCTGTCATTCACAATGTTTTCCAAGTCCTGATAGAATGGAACTAAGATGGAACACCAGCATGCACACCATTCACTCTAGCTGAACAATGTTGGATATGGCTGATCAATGCTAGAACTGCCTCCATTACCCTCAGCCACCAGAAGGAACACCACCATCCTACCTGTCCTATGTGGTGCTGGGATTGCAGTCTTATGCTCTGGCGACTGCCAAGGCACTGAATGGTAGGAGGACCAGGGGATGATTACCAACTATGCACTCCAAATTACTTCCCTGTTACAGAATAGCAGGTGGGGTGGGGGATTACTAGTCTTATGCCCTTGATCAATACCTCTGCTCAGGGGCAGCCATATTTTCACCAATCAATGCCCCAGTACTGAAAGACATGCTTCTGGAGGATATTGCATAGCCTTTGTGATTCCAATTGCTGCCCATCTATTGCATAGAGTTTATGGGGGATAGGTGTTGCCAGTATTCTTTGCTCAACTTGAACAACTCTGCCCCTCCCTATGCAGTCTAACCCTGTTGGGCACTTTTATATTATAGTTTAGATTTTGATCTGTTACATGCCTGCCCTGACTGCCATTAGCACTCTTACACAGCAAATGCTGCAAACCCTGTCTGCCAGATTTCTTTTCCACACCCTAGGCAATGTCCCAGAATGTTTGCCTGCATAAATCATTAAATAAATATTAAATTATATTCCATGATCCACTGAGACTTATGTGGTGTAGACAAAATTCCAACTTATCAGCCTGGAACAGCACATAGCTGCTCCTGCACGGTAGCACAGGGATTTGGTGGGAAAGCTGTGTCTGGCCACCCTGCTACCATCTTCCAGTGTGAAGAAGCCTGCAATCTGATATTGGACTTTATCCAAATTGCTGTTATTGAGACTGGAATCCTGAATTGTGAGACAGTGAATTTCACCTGGGGGAAAGACTTGCCCCCGGAGCGATTGGCCAGTCAGGAAGTGGAGAGAACTGCAGAGTGTATGGCTTGCACAGAGACACTGCTTTATTGCAACTAGACTGTCATCTGGACTGTGGTATGTGACTGTTTTGGTTATAATTGTGCTGAATGTGCAATGTGGGTCACGATTTGGTTCCCCACACCCCTGAATGTGTCGCATTAGCTGGATGTTGCATCCAGTATCTAAAATGGACTGCAATCCAAACTGTTCACCTGGTCTGGGCCTCACCATCTCAGCCTAGACTGCCACTCATGCTGCAGAGATTCATCCAATGAAAGACTCACTCAGGACTTTGGCTCCCTGCTCAACACCATCAAACAGGATCGACCATTATGGTGCATTGTGTGGGCCCTGTTTCCCCTGGCAAACAGCATACCATCCTGAGGTTTTCATCTTGTCAATCCTGCCTGCTGGTCTGGGTAGTGTGAGTAACCATCAGGTTAGTTCCCTGCAACAAAGCTCAAATCATTGTGGGTCATGGGTAATGGGTGCTCAAAATATGCAATGGAGGGGATAGGGGAAGGATTGGAGATCAGCAGGAGTGGAGGTGAGATCAATAGGGAAAGCCCAATAGGCACAAGTCAGGCTGGTGAGATGATTGGGGGGATGACAGGAGCAGGGCAGAGACAGGGAGTGAGGTGAAAACAGGGGAGAAGTTGCAGGAGACAAAGACGGTGCAGCTGGAGTGTATAAGGATTAGGGCAGTATGAACTCTGGAGTAGAGGAAAGGGTAAAATAGAGGAAAGGGGTAAGGGACAGGAAAAGGGGGGTTACTTGAGCTTGGGGATTCTATACTGAAAGGGGTTAGATGGGGTGGAAGGGGGGAAGGCACAGTCATATTTGGGTTGAAGATATTCCTGGGTTGACCACGGGAAGGGCAGGGCAGTCACTGCTCAAGTGCGCATTGAAGGGGAGGAAGAAACCTCACCTAATGTTGCATGTGGGTACAAATGACTTGGCAGGGGGGCCTGAAGAAGTGGTGAAGGGGAGGTTCGAGGAGTTGGGCAGGCAGTGTAAGAGGGTTGGGGAGTTGGTGGCATTCTCAGAGGTACTCCCGGTGCCATGTGTGAACATGGGGAAGAAGGGAGGGATAGAGGAGTTCAATGAGAGGCTGAGAGAATGGTGCCACGCCAAGAATTACAGTTTAGTGATAAACTGGGGTGGGATCTGAGGGAATAGTGACTTGCATGCAGGAGACAGGCTACACTTGAGTGGAGAGGGAGTATTAAAGGGTGGAATTGAGGGGTATATATCAATTAAGGTGGATTTAAACTGGGGGGTGGCAAGAGGACTGAGGATAGTAAAAAGGTCCGGATAGGGGAGCCTAGTGAGCTCACCCCCCTAGATATGGGTAAAGGTAGAGGCAAAGTGACTCAGGGAAGGGGCATGCAGGGTAGGCAGCGTGAAGTGCAGAAGGCACCACCACCCTGTAATAACAAGCCAAAAAAAGGGTGTGGCTACCAAGAGGAGGAGAGCAGACCAAGGAGAAGAAGGGAAAGAGGAAGGAGGGGTATGGATGAAAGGTGATCTCCTAAATGCAAGAAGCCTGGGAAACAAAATTGCGGAACTTCAGGCACTCCTCTAAAAGGGGAATGTGGACATTGCTGCAGTAAAAGAGACTTGGGGCACAGAGTACCATGACTTGGATCTAGCTCCCGGGGTACAGTATATACAGAAGGGACTGAGGAGTTGGAAGGAGGGGTAGCACACTATGTGAGAGAAGGGATCAAATGCATGAGGGAAGAGGGGGAGGATGGGAGGACGGAGGCAATTTGGGTGCAGCTTCTGGACTCCAAGGGTAGAAAGCTGAGGCTGGGGGTGGTGTACAGACTACCAACCCAATAGGGGAAACTGGATAGGGAGTTGGCAGAGCAGATAACGAGAGTGTGCAGGAGGTGGAGTGTGGTGATGGTGGAGGATTTCAGCCTACCAGGGGTTGACTGGAGCACCCCTGCCACCAACAATGCCAGGGAGCAGGTACTCCTGGATGCAATCCAGGATGGCCTTCTGACACAAATGGTAAGTGGGCCTACAAGGCTTGGTAATACACTGGACCTGGTACTGGCAAATGGTGAGGCAGTGAGGGAGGTAAGGGTTGAGAACCCACTAGCTGGTAGTGACCACCAAACAGTGTGGTTCATACTCACATTGGGCAGGGAGACTGGAGGCATGAGCATGAAGGTGGTGGACTTTAGGAGGGTGGACTTTGGGAGGATGGGAGAAATACTGCAAGGGAGACTCCAGGATATAAGGCCTGGGATGGATGCAGAGCGAAAGTGGGAAGTTATTAAAGCTGGGATAATTGAGGCCACAGTAGCCTGCACCAGGGCTAGGAGTAAGAAGGGCAGAGCCAGAAAACTATGCTGGCTGAACAGTGAAGTGCTGCAGGGGGTGAGGGAAAAGAGGGCTGCTTATTGGAAGTATGGGAGAACAAGGAAGGAAGCGGATAAGGAGGCTTTATGGGAGTTGGTCCAAGGAGGTGGCCAGGTGGGTGAAAAAAGCTAAGACCTCCAGGGAATTAAGGTTAGTACAGGACCTAAAGAGAGGGGAGAAGGACCTTTTTAGGTATGTCAGGGAAAAGAGGAAGTGCAAAGAACACATGGATAAAGTGGAGAGGGGAATGGGTGGAAGAGGGAGCGAATAAAACAGAAATACTGAATGAGTACTTCTGCTCTGCTTTCACTAAGGAGAGGGATGGACCACTACCATTATGGACTGGGGGGTGAATGAAGAGGGGGAGGAGGTGACAGACAAAATGATCATCGGGAATAAAGTGCTAGAGGGGCTGAGGGTGTTAAGGTTGGACAAGGCACCAGGTCCTGATGACATCCACACCAGGATGCTGAGGGAGATGGCGGAGGTGTTGACTGAGCCGCTAGCAGATCTGCTCAACACCTCCCTGGAAACGGGGTGTGTGCCTCCGGACTGGAGGGTGGCCCACATGGTGCCCATACACAGGGATGGGCCTAGGGAAGAGCCAGGAAACTATCGGTTGGTCAGTCTCACTTCCACATTGGGAAAGCTTATGGAGACTATACTGAAGGAGAGGCTGGTGGCATTCCTCGAGGATAATGGCCTCCAGGATGGGCGGCAACATGGGTTTGTCTCAGAAATGTCCTGTCAAAAAACAAACCTAATAGAGAATTATAAACAAAGCAAAAAGACTAGCGCACACCCTCCCCCCTCCCACATAGCATAACATTTAAACTTTCAAATGCCAAAAATGGCTATATTTACTTTCAAACTCCATGTGAGGAGAGGGTCCTCTTAGTTTCAGACTGGAATTCCAATTTAGTCAGCTAAATCACCAGCGTCAAGGTGGGGCCCTTCGATTTAGTCCTAACCTTCCAATGCCCCAATGGCTACTAGCTAACTGCTTTTATACTGAGCTCCCAGCAGAATTTGCTGAGTGATTTAACTTCTCATTTTATACTGTGCTCCCAGAAGGGATATAACACAGACATTTTAAAGGGAGCATGCTATAGAGGAGCACCATAAACTTCCCAAATTCAAGTAAAACAATAAAACCAAAAATAGCTGCTCAAACCTTTAAATTACTACACACTAGAATTCACATTTCTTATAAGGGGTGCTGCTAGATGGTAACAAATAACAAACAAAGCAAAAAGACTAGCGCACACCCTCCCCCCCCAACATAGCATAACATTTAAACTTTCAAATGCCAAAAATGGCTATATTTACTTTCAAACTCCATGTGAGGAGAGGGTCCTCTTAGTTTCAGACTGGAATTCCAATTTGAGTAAGCTAAATCACCAACGTCAAGGTGGGGCCCTTCAATTTAGTCCCTAACCTTCCAATGCCTCAATGGCTACTAGCTAACTGCTTTTATACTGTGCTCCCAGCAGGGATTTTGCACAGGTGATTTAACTTCTCATTTTATACTGTGCTCCCAGAAGGGATATAACACAGACATTTTAAAGGGAGCATGCTATAGAGGAGCACCATAAACTCCCCAAATTCAAGTAAAACAATAAAACCAAAAATAGCTGCTCAAACCTTTAAATTACTACACACTGGAATTCACATTTCTTATAAGTGGTGCTCAAATGCCAAAAATGGCTATATTTACTTTCAAACTCACATGGAGTTTGAAAGTAATATAGCCATTTTTGGCATTTGAAAGTTTAAATGTTATGCTATGTTGGGGGGGAGGGTGTGCGCTAGTCTTTTTGCTTTGTTTGTTATTTGTTACCATCTAGCAGCACCCCTTATAAGAAATGTGAATTCCAGTGTGTAGTAATTTAAAGGTTTGAGCAGCTATTTTTGGTTTTATTGTTTTACTTGAATTTGGGGAGTTTATGGTGCTCCTCTATAGCATGCTCCCTTTAAAATGTCTGTGTTATATCCCTTCTGGGAGCACAGTATAAAATGAGAAGTTAAATCACCTGTGCAAAATCCCTGCTGGGAGCACAGTATAAAAGCAGTTAGCTAGTAGCCATTGAGGCATTGGAAGGTTAGGGACTAAATCGAAGGGCCCCACCTTGATGTTGGTGATTTAGCTTACTCAAATTGGAATTCCAGTCTGAAACTAAGAGGACCCTCTCCTCACATGGAGTTTGAAAGTAAATATAGCCATTTTTGGCATTTGAAAGTTTAAATGTTATGCTATGTGGGGGGGGTGTGCGCTAGTCTTTTTGCTTTGTTTGTTATTTGTTACCATCTAGCAGCACCCCTTATAAGAAATGTGAATTCCAGTGTGTAGTAATTTAAAGGTTTGAGCAGCTATTTTTGGTTTTATTGCTTTACTTGAATTTGGGGAGTTTATGGTGCTCCTCTATTGCATGCTCCCTTTAAAATGTCTGTGTTATATCCCTTCTGGGAGCACAGTATAAAATGAGAAGTTAAATCACTTGTGCAAAATCCCTGCTGGGAGCTCAGTATAAAAGCAGTTAGCTAGTAGCCATTGAGGCATTGGAAGGTTAGGGACTAAATCGAAGGGCCCCACCTTGACGTTGGTGATTTAGCTTACTCAAATTGGAATTCCAGTCTGAAACTAAGAGGACCCTCTCCTCACATGGAGTTTGAAAGTAAATATAGCCATTTTTGGCATTTGAAAGTTTAAATGTTATGCTATGTGGGGGGGGGAAGGTGTGCGCTAGTCTTTTTGCTTTGTTTGTTATTTGTTACCATCTAGCAGCATCCCTTATAAGAAATGTGAATTCCAGTGTGTAGTAATTTAAAGGTTTGAGCAGCTATTTTTGGTTTTATTGTTCTAATAGAGAATTATGACTGAGTAACAAAGGAGCTAGATGGGGGTCATGTGGTAAAGGTCCTGTACTTGGACTTTAGCAAGGTCTTTGATACAGTGCCTCATAGGAGGCTGGAGGGAAGCTGACTGCTGTGTGGGTGGAGAAAAAGCTGACAAACTGGATAGAGAACTGGTTACAGGGGAGAGTGCAGAGGGTGGTTGTGGGGGGGGAGTTCTCGATACCCAGAGCAGTGACAAGTGGGGCGCCACAGGGTGTCAGTGCTGGGCCTGGTGCTATTTGGGCTCTTTATCTCTGATATAGCCACATGGAGTTGGGAGCAGGGTCAGTCTGTTCACAGATTATACCAAAATGGGGGCAGTGCTGGACGAAGGGGATGGATGGAAACAATTGCACAAGGACCTCACCAAACTAGAGACATGGTTGGAGAAGTGGCAACTAGGATTCAACATGAAGAGGTGTAAGGTGATGTACTTCGGGGCAAAAAAACATAGGAAGGACTACTGGTTGCAGGGGTGAGGCTAGGGATCACTGAGGCGGAGAAGGACCTTGGGGTATTAGTAACAGTGAGCATGAACAACTCTGTCCAATGCAGGAAAACAGCGGCTAAGGCAAACAGGATGCTGGGTTGTATCACAAGGGGTTTCTCATCCAGGCATAGGGATGTGATCCTGTCTCTCTACAGATCCTTGGTCAGACTGCATTTGGAGTAGTGTGTGCTATACTGGAGGCAATACCTGAAGAGAGATATAAAATTACTGAAGGTGGTACAAAGGAGGGCAACACAAATGTTAAAGGGGATGAAAGGAAAGGACTATGAAGTCAGGCTGCAGGAGCTGAATATGTGCACACTGGAGAAGAGGAGCGATGGGGGGGATATGATTGAAACATTCAAATACTTGAGTAGGGTAAATAAACCTAGCACTGAGTGGGTGTTTAAACTGAGAAAAGGTAGGGAGAAGAGGGAGCATGGACTAAGGATGGAGGGGGGACGATTTAAGAGGGAGATGAGGAGGCACTACTTCACTGAGAGGGTGGTGTCTAACTGGAATGAGCTGCCAGTGGGGGTGGTAACATGTCAGAAGCTTTAAGAAGGTGTGGGACAAAATAAGAGGAAGGGTCTGGGGGCAGGGGCTATGACAGGTGTGGGAGGGACAGTGGGGGAGGAGGCTGGGGCAGCTGCAATCCAGGGTGCTAGCTGCACACTTGGTCAGACTTTGATAGACCAGTTGGTCTGTTCTGCTGGTAGATTTATATGTTTGTATGTATTGTGTGTCATCTGATTTATTTTGGTTGATCATTATGAACTGAGCCATCCGGCTCTGGAATATAAACTGTGGGTTAAAGTGCATGTTGCTTGTTTCTTTTCTAGGGGCCCCAACAATAACTGCAATGCTGGCTTACCCCGGGCAATGCATCAGGCTAGCCTGAGTAATAACTGTGTACCCAGGGTGTGTGTAACTGTACTAGAGGGACTCTTGGTGCATGCATGTTTAACCTGACTAAATCAGATAGGAAATCAAATGCCAGATTGCTCCCCCACCCTTGTTCATGTTCTCTGAATAAACCAGATTCTGTTCTTTCTGCATTTAACTTGGCTAGTGTGTGCCTTTGTGGAGGGGATACTGTATTGCCATTGCACTGTTCTATTGCAGGTCCTATTTTACAGGGGTCTCCAGGCCCAGTGCAGCTGAACTAGCCTTGGTGGTAAGTGTGCCAAGACTGGGTTCAACATTGTATTCTGACATCAACAGTGACTGTTTATCTGCTGACCAGTGCAAGCCATTTAGGGGGTATCAGTGTCCTGAAAGTCTATACCCAGAGCAGCTATGCTACCCTTAAACCAACTCTTCTGGTGGTGGCACCCATTTACCAAGCTCAGGCCCCTCAACCTGCACCTAGTCATGCAGGCAGGGGTAGTATTCCTTGGGATAGTGCCACCTAGGGATTACACTTGTTTCTCACGGAAGTTAAATGAAAGAAAGAAGCTTTGCACTGGTAGACTTCTGAGATCTCCAATGCTGGTTAAGAAGTATTGCAACTTTGGACTTCCGGTTCAGTAGCCCGTGAAACACAGAACTCAAAAGAATGTGGTAATGATTGCTGAAAATGGGAGGATGTATGGGAAATAGCACACTGGTTTAATGCAAAAAAAAATCAACCTCAAAGAGTTACACAAGGAGTGACCAGAATGAGTAGAAATAAAACAAGCAGAAGTGACATCAAGCTTTATGTAGGTGAGTAAAAGCAGGAAGTGAGGAGTGTGGCAGACTGCAATCCTTGATGTATGGCTGCACATCAAATTATGGTGAGAGTACCATGCTGTTCCATCATGTAATGAGGAATTTCATGCAGGGCCATTGGCAGCTGGTGTTCGTATGAACCCCTTCCCCTTTCTTTGGACCTCTGCTGTTTTTTTTACTTAACCATCAACTGTGACCCCCCCCCTTTGCTGTAGGCTCCCAGAGCCATCCCCCATCCCATGCTGGGGACTCTGCGCACTGCCCACTACACATGGATGTTATTGTGGTCATTTCTGGCTCTGACAGTTACAAGTAGCTGGCTCAACATTCATCAGTGTTCATCAAACACAAAGAACACTGCTGTGTTGCAGGACAGTAATTACATTTACTGAATTCAACTTACACATACATTTGTATAAGCTCCAAAATGCACCACAGAGTTTCTGAGGTCATAGCAGTCCCCAAACCCCCAACATTTAGATAAACTATTCCTCCAGAAAATCTCCTGAACATTTGCTAAAATAATCTAGTAAAGCTTCAGACCTCCCTTGGAAGGTATGCAGTATTACAATGAGTTAAAATTAGTACTTCAGTAATGCTGGAAAAAAACAAATTGCTAATAAATTCAAAGGTGATGCTGGACACTTGTGTCAACAGGCAGCAATGTTCACACGCCTTTTCAGTTTAACCAATAAAAATGAAATTAAATGGAAAAAAAATATGAAAAATGAAATTCCAGGGTAATCAGTTCATTCACTCAGTGCTGATGTATGGAAACAGATTATTAAATCTGTGAGTCTGTGATACGTTTTTTGGAGGAAAAATACAGGTATGTGACCCAATCAATACTGAATGTGGCAATACCTTGGGATTGAGGTACAATGGATTCCATGCACTGACATTCTAAAAAAAAAAAAAAAAAAAAAGGAAAAACTAAATAAGGAAGTGCATGCTTGTGATACATAAGGAGATATGAAAACTGAACACAACACAGATCATTTGTTTGCAATATTTATTCATTCAAACATTCTCTGTGTTAAGCAGCAGCACTCTGTGACACATTGCACTACACACTGGAATGAATGTGCATCACTTATTTCTGTCCCCCATTTACTGACAAGTGGAACCACATGTTGGCAGTAGTTGTGCAACATGGGACATTATTCAGTGTGACACTGTAGAAGACTTGCTGTGATGACATTGCGAAAAGTACCTCTTCAAGCTCAAATAGATGAAACATAGAAACATAGAATTTGACAGCAGATTAGGACCGCTTGGCCCAACCAGTCTGCTCATTTCCCTACCTAGTGGATAAGCTGCAGATCCTAGTTAACCAGCAGCCTACTTCTAAGGCCTAATACTTCTACTTATAAGGCCTATTCTACAAAATCGGTAGAGAAAAGGAAAGTTAGTTGACGTAGTTTTAGGGACTTTGATTATATTGAATTCATGTTGGATTTGGATTCTATTGATTGGGAGCGTATGTATTTAATTCCTTCGGTCGATGACCTATGGAATTATTTTTTGGGAGAGTTTATGAAAATTTGTAATAAACATGCCCCAATTAAAACCAGAATCATGAAGCAAAATTCTAAGTTGTGGTATTCAAAAGAGCTTAGAAAGTTAAAATCATTAAGGGATAAGGCTTGGTTTTTGGCTAAAAAAAAGGGGAGTAAACAGGATTGGGATAGATTTAAAATGTTAAGGAATGAATATGTTAAAGAAGTCCGGAGGAAAAAAACAATGCCACTATACTCAGTGTCTGGATACAAATATTTTAAAAAACCCTAAAGATTTTTGGAAAATAAATACTTTAGTTAAGGGTTATGGTTTTGATGATATAAAAGTATTAAATGTGGATGGTCAAGTGTCACCAATATCACAGAATGTGTTGGATCGATTGAATGCAAATTTGATGGTAGCCCCAGGGTTGTCCAGACCTTATTGTTCTTCTGGAGTTAGTAATCAAGCTTATTCAGAGGTCAAAGGGCTTGACAATATATTGGTATTTGAAGAAATAAAAGTAGAATTAGTAAGAAATGAATTATTAAAGTTGAATATTGCTAAAGCTAGTTGTTTGGATAATGTTTCACCTAAATTGTTAAAATATGCGGCTCCAATTATAGCTTATCCTTTGACATATCTATTTAATGCATCTTTAAATACAGGTGAATATCCACTGGCCTGGAAACAGTCTAAGGTTATACCTATCTTTAAGGGTGGAAGTAGAGTAGATATGGATAACTATAGACCTATTTCTCTTTTGTCTCATGTATCTAAAGTATTTGAAACATTAGTGGTAGTACAATTGAAGAAACATTTGGATTCCATTGGGTTAATGAATGACATGCAGTCTGGCTTTCGGAAATCATATAGTATAAACTCAGCACTTGCTAAAGTGCTGGGGGATGTGCAGGCAGACCTGGACAGGAGGACACTAGTGGGGGCCATTTTTGTGGACTTATCTAAGGCTTTTGATTCCTTGGACCACAGTGTCCTCCTGTCCAGGGCTGCATCTATGGGGATGGTGGGTCTGAGTGGAAAATGGCTGGTGTCATATTTGTTGAACAAGAGTCAAAGGGTAACATTGGGGGGCCAGGATTCAGGTTTTTTGCCTGTTGGATTGGGGGTTCCCCAGGGTTCCATCCTTGGGCCTTTGTTGTTTAACATGTATATAAATGGGCTGTCTTTTTCGGATTCAGAAATAAAGTATCATCTTTATGCTGATGATACTATTATTTACACCTCACATGAATCCATTAAGATGATTCAAAAAAGGCTTCAGTTAGCCTTTGATGATCTGCAAACTTTTTTAAAGGATAGCAGGTTGACTCTGAATGTGAAGAAGACACAGTCCATGTTGATACATCGGAAAAGTGAATGGTTGGGAGACATGGCCCTGGGATTGGTTACCTTTGGGGGGGCCCCGATCCAGCAGACAAATATGTATAAATATTTGGGTCTTTGGATAGATGATTCCTTGTGTTGGAATATACATATTGAGAAATTAGTAGGGAACCTAAATAGAAGAATAGGGGCTCTTTATAGGGTTCGATCACTAATGAGTAAGGAGGTAAGGGAAAAAGTGGTAAATACAGTGGTTATCCCCATGATTGATTATGGGGATATATTCTATTCTTGTGGGAGAAAGCAGGATTTAAGAAAGTTGGAAGTAAGTTATAATAATTTGGCCAGATTTATATTGGGGGTTCCTAGATTAACACACAGCTGTGTACTTTACCACCAATTGAATTGGTTGACACTCTATGAACGTAGTAATGAACATGTGCTAGCCTTTATTTATAAAGGATTGCAGGGGAAATATCCACAGTATGTGGCAGAACATTTGATAAATAGGGATAAATTGGCTTCTTTGAGATATTGTAAAGCACCTAGCTTAGAATTGCCTAATTGTAATCTAGAGATAGGACAACAATCCTTGTATTGTAGAGGAGCCATGAGTTGGAATGCAATTCCTAAATCTTTGTTTATGTCGGATGTGAAAAATCATTGGTCTCTGATTCAACATTGGTATCGTACCAGTTCTCGACAAAAAAGGCAATGTTGTGATTTATGAAGGATATTTTATGTCCTAGGAGGATATTAATTATTTGCACTGTGTAATTTAAGATGTATGTATGTATTTGTGTGTTGTATGGAAAATCAGTATTGTATGTGTTGTAACATTTTCCTTTTTTATTGCATATTAATGTTGGGATCTCGTTGAAAATGAGCTTCACTCAATCGAGAACATCCTTTATTCAATTTTAATATGAATAAAAACATTTTACTACTACTACTACTACTTCTTCCTACCCCTACTCTCTCCCCCTAGAATTGCCTTATGACTGTCCCATGCATGCCTGAATTCCACCACTGTTTTTGACTCCACAACCGTTCCATGCATCCACAACCCTCTCTGTGAAAAAATACTTCCTTAAATTACCCCTGAGCCGCCCCCCCTCTATCTTCAAATTGTGCCCCCTTGTTCTTGCACACCTCTTTTTTTGAAAGATGCTACCCTCTTGGACTTTGTTGATTCCCTTGAGGTACTTGAAAGTTTCTATCATGTCCCCCCTCTCCCTCCTTTCCTCGAGGCTATACATATTAAGCTCCTTAAGTCTCTCTCTTCATGTGTCTTCCGGTGCAGACCCTGCACCATTTTAGTTGCCCTCCTCTGGACAGCTTCCATCTTTTCTATGTCTTTGCAGAGATTGGGTCTCCAGAACTGCACGCAGTATTCCAGATGGGGTCTCACCAGCTGCATATTTATTTATTTTATTAATAAAAACTTTACCAATCAACCGATTTTTTTAAAAAAAAAAAACAAACAAAAAAAAAAAACAATGCAGTATATTACAAGCGAGACCTCCAGGAACAATCACAGCTGACCAGGTGAGGAAAACAAACTCCTAGAGTGTACAAGAGACTTCTCCTTTACAAAAAGTATGCCAGGCCCACTGCAACCCTGCTTTGCCATATCTGCCTGTATCACTGCCAGCACACATTAAAGGTAGATCATTCTAATTTACTGCAGTTTTCCTTTTAAAACCTGTGCCAGTTTGAA
Source organism: Neoceratodus forsteri (assembly GCA_016271365.2). Taxonomy (NCBI): domain Eukaryota; kingdom Metazoa; phylum Chordata; order Ceratodontiformes; family Ceratodontidae; genus Neoceratodus; species Neoceratodus forsteri. Next base: position 1,373,717,068 of record CM028130.1, on the reverse strand, counting down.
CTTTGAAAAAATGGGAAGCACACCATTTGTCTGCTGGTTGTGTTGTGGCATTGTGGGGGTGGTAGACAAGGGTAAGACTTGTGGTGCTGCGTACAAAGTGGAAACAAATCTTTGCAGGGGTAATTGTTTTGAAAATCACATCTGCAGTATGGCTCTGGACATAAAACTGCAAACAAATACTTAAAAAGGAAAGCCTACAGCAATTTTCTATGCCAGGGCTGCCTATATAATATATATTATATTGTGAAGTGTGGGCAAGAAATTCATATGGCCAGTTTGTTTATATTTGTGTTGGGTGTCGGCTTGCTGGGGCTATAATTCTGTGATTGCTGCCAGCAATAGTGCAACACATTTTTTATCTTGTGTCTTCCAGCATTTTCTGCCTGCATATTGGGCAAGATCTAATGGGCAAGTAACTTTGAGGGACATTACTGCCTACTAACTACATCCAGTTGCTACAGGCAAGTGTTCCAGAATGTAAGACAAAAAGTTCTATGAAGTGTTAGAGGTACCACCAGTGTGATGCTCTTGGTGGTGGTGGTTTTGAGGGGGTGGTAATGTACAGCAAAGTGATTCACTATGGTTGGGTGGTACAGCTGATTTGGACTTGGATCCATGTGACTGATTTTCGGTGGGGGCAGCTAGATTATTATGCTGGTGGTGGGGGTTTGGTCAATGCTTGGAGGGGAGCAGGCTGAATGATGTTGATCTTATGCAGTATGCCAGTAAGGAGCGCTGTGCTAATGGAACAGTGTGGACTCTGGATATGTGGTCAGTAAGGTGGTCCCAGTGGTGTTGTGAGATGCAGCCTGTATTTGAAGGGGAGGATAGCCAGATGTGAGGTTGGATGTTGTCCATGGATGTGACAGTATGTAGTGACCTGGGCAAGCACATGTATGGGAAAAGGGGAGAGTAATGTGAGTGACAAGGGGGCTGGCCATGTGGTTGGGTTAGCTGGATGTGCTGGTAAAAAGGGAGGCATTGTTGGGAAGGAGAAATGATGGCCCCTGAGTGACAGAGTCCATTCTAAAACCCAGGTCAGTGGAGAGGTACCAGTCTGTATCCCTCCCAAACACACAACCCACTTTTTTTTTAACCATTATAAGTCCTTCCCAGTTGACCCAGCTGATCAGTATTTTTATTCTTCATAGTGACCCATTTTCCCTTATATGTCCAGAGGTCTGACAGGATGCTGACTGGCTGAAGGAGGACACTGACCACATGTCAGATAAGTATTGTTTTTTGTTTATAGTACATTGTTTGTTATTTTTATTTCATAAAGAGCTGTAGATCCTTTGTGACCCTATTGCTGTTTTTGTTTTACAGGTACAACTGGATAGTCTCCTGAGACCCCATTATCCCAGGCTCCACAGGAACCTGGTAAGAGATTTCTTATCTGTGCTAGGATGTTAGCCTGTAATGGTGCTAACTGTAGGTTTCACTTAACTAGGTGGTTGGTGATGCAGGGTTTGACATCTCTAAACTGTTCTTTTACTATTCCACCATCATGAAAGGAAGGAAATGTATTGCAGTTTGTGGGTGGTTGGAGAGCACTCAGGCTTTGCCCTCATGCCTCACAGTGCACCCAGGGCATGCAATAATGCCCCAATTCTCCATTGTGGGCAAGCTTATGAAGACCATTCTAAAAGAAGGGTTAGTGGAATATCTAGAGGAGCATGGTCTCCAGGATGAGAGGCAGCATGTATTCATGGGGGGGGGAATCATGTCAAACAAATCTGATTGACTTCTTTGACTGTGTCACTAAGACAATAGACAGGGGCCAAGCAGTAGACATCCTCTGTTTTAATTTCAGCAAGGTCTTTGACTCTGTGCCCCACAAAAGGTTGATCAGGAAGTTGGTGGATCTTGCAGTTTGGGAAAAGATGGCTAGATGGGTGGAAAACTGGCAAAAGGGACAGAAACCAGAGGGTGGTTGTGGGAGGAGAGTTATCTGGCACTAGAGAGGTAATCAGTGGGGTCCTAGAGGGTTCAGTGCTGGGGCTGGTGTTGTTCAATGTCTTCATCAGTGACATTGGGGATAGCATTAAGGGCAAAATGTGCCTGTTCGCAGATGACACCAAGCTCTGTGGGAGAGTGGACACAGCTGAAGGGATTCCAGGCCTCCAGGAAGATCTGGAAAAGCTGGAGAGGTGGTCCAGGATCTTGCAGCTTGGCTTTAATGCCAGTAAATGCAATGTTATGCATCTTAGAGCCAAGAATCCCAGGACAGAGTACTACCTGGGTGGAGTCTGAGTATATGCATCCAAGGAGGAGAAGGACCTGGGAGTGATGATCACTAGTGACCTGAAACACTCCACACAGTGCAAGAAATCGGCAGCAAAGGCGAACAAGATGCTGGGATGCATAGCAAGGGGGATCAGTAGTAGGAGAGAGGAGGTTGTACTGTCCTTGTACAGGTCACTGGTAAGGCCATATCTAGAGTATGGAGTTCAGTACTGGTGCCCACACCTCAAAAAGGACACTAACCTGTTGGAGAAGGTGCAGAGGAGGGCTACAAAGATGATAGCCAGTCAGTAGGGTGAGGCATACAAGGAGAGGTTGAGGGCACTGAACATGTGCTCCCTGGAAGACAGGAGAGAATGAGGGGACATTACTGGAACCTTCAGGTACTTGAAAGGGATAAATAAGGTTGATAGGAGAGTTTCTTTAATCTGAGTGGCAACCATAACATGAAGGGGCAAAGCCTTAAGCTGGAGGATGGGAGGTTTAGGAAGGAGGTCAGGAAGCACTTCTTCACAGAGAGGGTGGTGGACACTTGGAATGCAGTGCTGGAAGAGGTCATCTTGTTGACGAAAGTGGGCACCTCTAAGAGAGGCTGGGATAGGCATAGGGGAAAGGTAAGGATCATGGCTAGGGGGGTGGGAGAAGTGGGGAGGGAGGGCAGCAACATTAGTTAAAGCTGTGGACCCTGCAATACGAGCAGACTTGATAGACCAAGTGGCTTTCTTCTGCTGGCTTCTTTGTATGTTCGTATGTAATTCACCCACAGTCTATTATGGGTTATTGCTTACTTTAAGTTTGGCTATCTCCTATTGGCCACTGCTTTTCAACTCAAAGAAATGTACAAGAAGAGACTGGGAACCATAAAAAAAAGTACTGGAATTTAGTTTTTTCATCTGTTACCTTTTAAAGAGCAGCAGACACCTTCAGTGGAACTTAAAACAACTATATTTAGACATAGTTCAGATTGTATTTCACATTCATTCCATATTTTTTCCTCCACACTATTTATTACTGAGGTCAGCTGCATGACAACAGAATCTTAGCTCCTGAAGAGTTCATCTATTCCTGCTGCTTTCTCTCTACCCGAGGTCATACTGCACTGATTTGACATCACTGTTTCTCCCATGACAACAGTTTGATATGTCACAACAGAGGATTATGACTTGAAGTAGGTAGTCAGCTGTAGAGGTAAATGAACTGTAAGAAATAAAGATCACATATCCATGCAAATGTTCACAGTAATAATCAATGGACCAGGAGAACTCTATAGAATATGTACAGAATGCAAGCTGAATTGCACCTAAACAGTATGTTTTTCAAAGTTTTGAGGCATCAGCAGTTCTTCAAGCTCTCCTCCCCCAAAGCTTTGCTTACATTTGCAGTGCTTTCGCTGGTGGGGAATTGTTGTCTGGGGCAGCCGAAGTCACACAATGCAGTTGGGCGCTTCCTTAGAAAGATACTTTGGTACCACCTCATTGTGAGCTCTCAGCTGCCCAAAGACATCAGTTCCCCACTGGTACTAGCGCTGCAGTTGTAAACTACATTGAGGGTGAAGGAACATTTAAAGGATAATAAAAAAAAAAATTAAAAATAAAAATTACAGCATATATTTAAACTAAGCATGGTTCACAGACTTTCATTTCCATTTCTTTGAATTGGAAAGAAATACCCAAATAGGACATAGTCAATTCTTTAGAAATATTGGGCAGGCCATGCATTTCTGGAGGACAGGGTTGGGAGGAGGGTTGCGGAACTCAGAAGTTTAAGACAAAAGGCTAAAGGCAAAGTGTGTCACCATGCACTCAGTGAGAGCACCACATTCATTTGAATGTGTGGCCATCCATGGGGGTTCGGGTGCAGGTTGCCTGATTCTCCTGATTTACTGCCCTTCTGGGGTGGTGGGAGATTTCTTGCAGGAGATGGACAATTTCATCCTCTGGGAAACATTGGAGGCCCCCAGATGTTCAGTGCTGGGGGACTTCAGTGTTTGGGCTGAGAATGAATTTTCTCTGCTTGGTTACAACTTCCTCCAGATGATGTCATCTCTGGGCTTTGCTCAAGGAGTTTCTTCCCCGACTCATCAGGGTGGCCACTTGTTGGATCTGGTGTTCTCATTGTGGCTTGAGATAAATAGTCTCAGCATTGATCGGGTCATTTGGTCCGATCATTGCACGGTGAAGTTCTGGTTCAGGCCCCCCTTGATAGCCCTCCCTCTGCAGAGATAGTCAGCTATCACCCTTTGAGGGGGTTGACCCCTGAGGGTTTTTTGGTTTTGGCTCACCTATCTAGTGTGGACAGTGCATGCATTGGGGGTGTGCATGGCAGTGGATGCCTATAATAAGGTGCTGTCTGGTGCGCTTGACTCCCTCGCACCAGCCTGTGTACAACCCAGGTCTTCTCACTTGAGGTCTCCTTGATATGATGGGGAGATCAAGGTAATGAAGACTTTTGGTCAGAGATTAGAGCACTGCTAATGGAAGTCCAGCCGGAGGTAGACAAACTGGTCCGGCATGTGCACTACAGTGCATACCACGGGGTAATCAACCATAAGAAGGCAGAATTCCTGTCCAGGGAGATTTCTGCTGGGAGCAACCAACTAACTGTGCTCTTTCAGACTGTGGACAGGCTTCTTCATCCTTCCTGTCTACAGCCGAAGGTAGTCTTTTCGAACGCATTGTGCAAGGAGTTTGCTCAGTTCTTCTTGGACAGAGTGTCTGTCATCAGGCAGAGGGTTCCGCCAGTGGACCAGACTTTGGCTGACAGTGGTTGCCATGGGTGACCGGAGAGCACTCTGCCTGGTTGGGGTGACTTTAGAGTGGTGGAGGTGACTGAGGTCAGTGAGATTGCCTCCAAGCTTCGGCATACCTTTTGTGAACTGGACCCAGTGCCAACTCATTTCTTAATGAGATGTGTTGACTCCGTTGGCCTGGTGTTTGCCTTGATTGTCCAGTGTTCCTTGTTGGAGGGGGTTTTCCCTGATGTCTTGAAGGAGGCATTGGTGAGATCCCATCTGAAAAAAACATTGTTGGACCCTGACATCAAGGCAAATTACTGTCCTATCTCCAATCTCCCATTTTTGGGTAAGATTGTGGAGCAGGTTGTGGCGCTTCAGCTTGAGGAGCATCTCATGGCCCATGATCTGTACAAGCTGCTCCAGTCTGGGTTTTGTGCGATGCATAGTACAGAAACTGCGATAGTTCAGGTGCACAATGACCTCCTTAGGGCTAGAGATAGAAGGGAGGGGACAATTCTTGTTTTCCTTGCTCTCTCTTTTCAGCATTTGACATGGTGGATGATCGAGTGTTACTTGACCGCCTAAGAGAATTATGTGGACTTACTGGCACTGTCATCTGCTGGTTTGAGTCTTTTCTATCTAACAGGAGGCAGAGGGTAGTGATGGGGAATTTTTCCTTCTCCCCTGGCCACCTGTCATGTGGAGTTCCCCAGGGTTTGGTCTTGTTGCTGATGTTGTCTGTCATATATATGCTGCCCCTGGGAGAGCTCATTAGGAAGTACAGTCTGAGTTTTCACTGCTATGCTGATGATACCCAGCTGTATCTTTCCTTTGCCCCTGGAACATCTTGTGCAGTGGAAGTGCTTAACTGCTGCCTTGCTGAGATCAATGACTGGGTGGCCTCCAGCCGGTTGCGACTGAACCCCAGTTAGATGGAGGTACTGGTGGTGGAGTTGAACAGAGGGCATGATAGGTTGGCCTCTGGTGCAGAGACATGGCTTTGTCTTGACTCTGTACCATTGAAGGCCTCCTCTAGGGTGCGTGATCTGGGCATTATTCTTCACAGCAGATTGACACTTGAGTTTCAGGTGGCGTCTGTTGTCCGTACCAGTTTTTATCATCTGAGGAATATCGCCAGGATAAAGGCCTTAGATCTGCCACTGGACCTCCCCACTTTGGTGCATACCTTTGTGATGTCCAGGCTTGACTACTGAAATGCACTCTATCTTGGGGTCTCTGGGGGTACCCTGATCCGACTGCAGCTGGTGCAGAACGCGGCAGTAAGGCTGTTGACAGGACAGCCTAAGTAGTGTCACATAACTCCGGTGCTGCGTCAACTGCACTGGTTGCCAGTTAAGTGGAGGGTCCTCTTTAAGGTGGGTTTGCTCACCTTTAAGGCCCTACACTGCCTGGGCCCTGGCTATCTGAAGGACCTTCTTGTACCTGCTGTCTCAGTCTGCTCCCTCTGCTCCTCCTCCTCTAGAGGCCTGCTCACGATTCCCAGGACGAGGTTAAAAACTGCTGGCAACAAAGCATTTAGTGTAGCCGCCCCCATCCTGTGGAATTCACTTTCTTTAGCCATCAGAGAGTCCCCTTTTATGGAGGTATTTAGGGTCTGCCTCAAGGCCTTCTTGTATAATCAGGCCTTCCTGGACTATGTTTTATAGTCCTTACTTGTCTTTTAGAGATGGATGTTTAGTTTCTACCTATTCTGATTTTAGTTGCTGTCGAGGGTAATAAATTCTGTTTTAACTGTTTTGTATATTGTATATAAATGACAAAGAACCTCTGTACGTAAACACTGAGGCAATGGTTACCCCAAAGGGCATTTGGCTGGGAAGCCAAGTTTCAAGAAAATACAAAATCACACATGCCCCCACAATGCAAAGCATCATGGGCTGCATATGCAAATTACCACAGAATGTTATGCTGGTCCAACTTCAAGCAGAATTGCATGGTGCCGAAAGGCCTCTCACATAGTTTGCAAAGGGTCCTACCAGGACTCATTAGTATGCCTCGTCTGTTTGACACCCCAGTGGAATAGACCAGCTACCCCTAAGGCAGTGTGCCTGGGATATATTGTGGTGAACCCATTAAAATAAAAAAACTATTTAAAAGACAAAGAACCTCTGTGCGTAAACACTGAGGCAATGGTTACCCCAAAGGGCATTTGGCTGGGAAGCCAAGTTTCAAGAAAATACAAAATCACACATGCCCCCACAATGCAAAGCATCATGGGCTGCATGCAAATCACCACAGAATGTTACGCTGGTCCAAATTTGGGTAGCTGGTCCATTCCACTGGGGTGTCAAACAGACGAGGCATACTGATGAGTCCTGGTAGGACGAAACACGTGTCTATGTCTTCTGTTAGCACCCTTTGCAAACTGTGTGAGAGGCCTTTCAGCACCATGCAATTCTGCTTAAAGTTGGACCAGCATAACATTCTGTGGTGATTTGCATATGCAGCCCATGATGCTTTGCATTGTGGGGGCATGTGTGATTTTGTATTTTCTTGAAACTTGGCTTCCCAGCCAAATGCCCTTTGGGTAAACCATTGCCTCAGTGTTTACGCACAGAGGTTCTTTGTCTTTTAAATAGTTTTTTATTTTAATGGGTTCACCACAATATATCCCAGGCACACTGCCTTAGGGGTAGCTGGTCCATTCCACTGGGGTGTAAAACAGATAAGACATACTGATGAGTCCTGGTAGGATAAAACACATGTCTATGTATTTTGTTAGCATGCTTTGCAAACTGTGTGAGAGGCCTTTTGGCACTATGCAATTCTGCTTAAAGTTGGATTAGCATAACATTCTGTAGTGATTTGCATATGCAGCCCATGATGCTTTTGCATTGTGGGGGCATGTGTGATTTTGTATTTTCTTGTATATAAATGTTTATTATTATGTTGTTTTGTATCTATTTTGATTGTTGTATGGCACCCAGATCCTCTGGGATTGGCATCTCTTAAATAAAACTTGCCTTGCCTTGGCATTCAACAACCGAAAAGGTGAAATAATCCTCATCATATACCTAGAGTATTGTGCTGAATGTCTTAATGCACTAACTCGCTACACAAGAAGGCAACTTCACAGAAGGAGTCTGCTAATATAAACAAATAGTCTAAGCATGCACTCCAGCCACTCACACTGTTTAAAATGCACCAAAAGGTGAGTTTCCAAACATTTTTTATAATAGCAGTATTACTCTGTGAAGTGTAGGGCATCTTCTGGAGTTATTGACCTTGGAAAAGGGAAGTGCCTTTGCTTCACCTCGTGTCCTTTGACAGCTTCCAAGTCAATAACAGACCAGGAGAAGCTCACTTCATCAGGTAATATTGTTTAAAATGGGCAGAAGGTTCTAGAGTTTCAAAGTAGTAACTGTACTGCTAGTACTTCGCTATAAAATATTGCCATGTTGTACACCCAGAATAAATACTGAGCAAAATTTTGAGAATTACAGTTAACTTATTTAAATAACAAAATGATAGATTAAGACATTAGTCTCTCTGTTTTTTTTTTTATCTGAGTGAGAATTTTCTTAAAGGGAAACTCCTGTACCACCCCTAAGTGCAGCAGCTGCTGTAGAAATGCACGATTAGGGTTTTTAACATAAAACAAATTATTTTATTTACCTGCTGTCTGGTGGTTTTAATTAGATAGACCCGCTCTATCTATAATGGCTGCAGAGCCCTTGGTGGATATTTCGCACACCACGGATGGCTTCCACCACAAAGTATATGCTAATGAGGGCTACCAACAAATGGCAGGGTTAGCAGCCCTCGTTAGCATAACCTTAATGGCAGAAGCCATCTGGGGTGTGCTAAATGTAGACCCGGAGCTCTTCAACCATTATACATAAGGCGGGTCTTTCTAATTTCATAGGAGTTTCCCCTTTGAGTCTTTTACTCACATGCATACTAGTTGGTATTTATCTTGTGTTAGGCACATACTTTTAATTATTGTACATTTTAAAGCAGCAGTACTACCTAATCAGAAAGTGATCTGTTACGGCTGTTGTAGAGCCACAGAAAATATGGCAGCTGCTATCTAGTACTACTGCTGTCAATGCAGCAGGCAGCAGAAATGTAAATAAAAACAAAGGATAACTGAACAAATTATAGGGTGATAGTACAATGCTGGCAGGAAAGAGTACCAGGTACATGCTTAGCAGAGCACAGGGAATAAACCGTCAAAAAAGCACTTTTTTTCACATGGTACACTGCTTTAAATTCAAATAAATGTATCATAAATGCAAATTTTAATTTTTGTTTTCTTTATCATAAGGTATTATATGTATCATATACAAATTCAGGAAACCAAAAAACTTAAATGTGACAAGAAAGGGTAAAAAAAGTTTGGGGGGTTGTGCCCCCTGCACCCTTCTGAATATAGATTATCAACTCCAGGGGGGTGCATGTCGGGTGGGGGCAAAATTCCATATAGCACAAAAATTAAGTACCACAGGCAGCAGCAGAGTTTATGCACACCCAGTCCAGAACCCAGTACCTGCTGCACCAGAGTTATCCACCCACACCACAAGGCAAGCTCGGTGACAGCAGACACACCTGTTTCTCAAAACCCCTTCATTGTCTCTCTCCTACTGTGTACAGTTGCTACCCTTGCAGGGTAGCCCAAGAATATAGTGCCCAGTATGAGTCGCCATTTTTACCTGGTGCCCATATTCTGTTCTGTACTGGTGGTATACCCTCCTTTCCTCCAGTGAGTACATATTGAGGTCTCTTAGTCTATCCTCATATGTTTTGTGATGCAAGCCATGCGCCATCTTTGCCACCTTTCTCTGGATAGACTCCACCTTGTTAATGTCCTTATGTGTATGTTGTCTGTAGTACTACATGTAGTTTTTCAGGTGAGGCCTTACCAGTGTTTTATACAATGGCATCACCCCACCTCCTACTAGTAATACCTCCTGCCTATGCACCCCAGCATGCCACTGGCCCTTCTTGCAGCCTTTGCACACCGCTTTGGTACCTTAAGGGCATTAAATATGATAACCCCTAGGTCCGTTTCCTCTTTGGTGACAGCACTTCCCCCCCATCTTGTAGCTCTCCCTATGGTTCCCCCTGCCCAAGTCCATTATCTTGCACTTTTTTGCACTGAACCTTATATGCCACACCTCTGACCATCTTTCAAACTTCTCCAGGTCCCTCTTCATTTTCTGCACCTTTTCTGGAGTATCCACCGTGTTGCAGATCTTGGTGTCAGCTGCTGATAGACAGACCTTTCCTTCCAGCCCCTCTGCAATGTCACTAATGAAGACATTGAACATGGCTGGTCCCAAAACTGTTCCTTGTGGTATCATGCTTGCCACCCCTCTCTCCCCAGATTGGATCTCTTTTACCACTGCCCTTTGCCTTCTGTTTGTCAGTCAGTTTCTAACCCAGTGTGTCACCTTATGCCCCATGCCCAGGCTACTCATCTTGTTAACCAACTTTCTGTGTGGAACAGTATTTAAGGCTTTGCTGAAATCTAGGTAGGTAATGTCTATGGCCCCTTCCTGATTCAATTTCCTAGTCACCCAATAAAAAAAAATCTAACATTCATTTGACAAGACCTTCCTGATGTGAATCCTTGCTGCCTTAGATCCTAGGCACAAGTGGATTTCAGGTGTGCCACTGTCCTTTCTTTTAGCAGTGCCTGCATGATCTTCTCCACCACTGAAGTGAGGCTGACTTGCCTGTAGTTCCCTGCTTCCACCCTACTGCCACATTTGTGCAGTGAGACTACATGCACCCTCCTCCAGTCCTCTGGAACCACACCTGTGTTGAGTGACTCTGAAAAGGGTGGCCAGAGGCACTGCTAGTTCCCTGTGCAGCTCCCATAATATCTTAAGGTGTATGTCATCTGACCCCATGGCTTTATCCACCTTCAGCTTTGTGGGTTCCTCCAGAACTCTCTCCACTGTGAATGGACTGGTGTCCACTTCTCCCCCCAATTGCCTCTACTCCTTAACTGTGGTTCTTGACCCTCTCCCTCCTCAGTGAATACTGAACAGATGTATTTGTTCAGAATTTCTGCCTTGTCTAAATCCTCCCCCTTACACTCTACCTCCTCCCCTTTGAGCCTCACAATCCCACCCTTCGGTTTGTTTATGTACCTGTGGAATGTCTTGTCCCCTTTTTTTCACAGTCTGTGCTAAACTTTGTCTGTGGCTTGGCTTTTGTTACAGCCTTCCCTGCTTCTCTTAGACATTCGAAGTTCACATCCCTGTCCTCCTCCTCCCTTTGGACTCCCTTATGCTTCCTGTAACTTGCTCTTTTAGCCCTCACTTAGTCTCCCACCTCTTTAGAGAACTATAGTAGTTTATTTCTTCTTTTTCCTTTGGCCACTATCCTAATGCATTGATTAGTTACCTCCATAAAGACTCCTTTTAGTCTCCCCCACTGTTTCTCCACCCCCCTCTATTACCAGGGCTGCTCTTAAACATCTGCACATTTAATTGAAAGATGCTCTCCTGATATCTAATACTTTTGCCCTTGTGAGGCTTAATGGAGTCCCTGTCTCCATGCCAGACCATTCCACAGTGAATAGATCTCCATAGAAACATAGAAACATAGACTTTGACAGCAGATAAGGACCACTTGGCCCACCCAGTGTGCCCAGTTCCCTACCTATTGGATAAGCTGCAGATTCTAGTTAACCAACAGCCTGCTTCCTGCAACCCCCCCACTATAATTGCCTTATGTCTGTCCCATGCATGTTTGAATCCTCCCCCCCGTTTTAGACCCCACAACCTCTCCAGGAAGGTGGTTACATGCGTCCACCACTCTCTCCATGAAAAATAATTTCCTCATATTACCCCTGAGCTGTGTCCCCTTGTTCTTACACACCTCTTTTTCTGAAAGATGCTACCATCCTGGACTTTGTTGATTCCCTTGAGGTACTTAAAAGTTTCTATCATGTCCCCCCTGTCCCTCCTTTCATCAAGGGTATACATATTAAGCTCTCTCAATCTCTCTTCATATGGTTTCTGATGTAGACCCTGCACCATTTTAGTTGCCCTCCTCTGGACTGCTTCCATCCTATCTATGTCCTTGCATAGATGAGGTCTCCAAAACTGCACGCAGTACTCCAGATGGGGTCTCACCAACTGTCTGTGCAGAGGGATAACCACTTCCCTTTTTCTACTTGTGATGCCCCTCCCTATGCATCCCAGTATCCCCCTGACTCTCCTTACTGACCTCTCACATTGCTTACCCACCTTTTAGGTCATCTGATATGACTACACCCAGATCCCTTTCCATTATTGTTGTTGTTAGTACCGCCCCTGCTATTGTGTACTCTTCTCCTGGATTTTTATTTCCCAGGTGCATTACTTTGCACTTCTTTGCATTGAATCTAAGTTGCCATATGTCTGACAATTCCTCCAACCTTGCCAAGTCCCTTCTCATCCTTTCAACCCCCCCCCTTGTGTATCAACTCTGTTACAAATCTTTGTGTCATCTGCAAAGAGGTATACCTTTACTTCCAGAACCTCTGCAATGTCACCAATAAAGGTGTTAAAGAGGACTAGTCCCAGTACTGAGCCCTGAGGTACTCCACTAGTAACCCCCCCCCTTCTTCAGAATGTGTTCCATTCACTATTACCTTCCGTGTCCTGTTGTGCAGCCAGTTTGCTACTAGGCTACCACCCTGGGATCCACTCCCAGGCTGGCTAACTTGATTATTAATCTTTTGTGCTGGACTGTGTCAAATGCCTTGCTAAAGTCTAGGTAGGCCATATCCACAGCCCCTCCCTGGTCTATTACTTTGGTCACCCAGTCAAAGAAATCAATTAGATTCGTCTGACATGACCTTCCTGTTGGGAATCCATGCTGCTTTGAATCCTGTGCCCTGCTGGCCTCTAGGTACTGAACAATTCTTTTTTTCAGAAGTGATTCCATCATTTTCCCCACCACTGAGGTCAAACTAACAGGTCTGCAGTTTTCTGCTTCTGCCTTGCTCCCACTTTTGTGAAGGGGAATCACATCTGCCCTCCTGCAGTCCTCAGGTACCACCCCATCTTCCCATGATTTGTTAAAAAGTGTGGTTAGTGGTGTCACCAGGTCCTCCATTAGCTCTTTTAGGATTCTAGGTGAACCTGTCAGACCCCATTGCTTTGTCCACCTTGAGTTTTAGGAGTTCTTTCAGGACTCTTCTTCTGTAAATGGACTGGCGTCAACCCCACCACCCAGAGTGCTTCTAATGTTTGGTTTAGGTAGCCTCTCCTCTTCTTCTTTTGTGAATACTGAGCAAAAGTATTCATTCAGTATCTCTGCCTTTTCACTGTCTCCCTCTACCCACCTCCTCTCTCCTTTATTAATCTTCATTATCCCTCCCTTAACCTTTCTATACTCCCTAATGTACCTATAAAAGATTTTATCCCCCTTCTTAACTGAGTTGGCTATCTTTTTCTTGGTTTGGGCCTTTGCTTTTCTAACTGCCTTCCCACTTCTTTCTGCTTTAATTGATACAGTTCCTCGTCGTGCCCTTCTGTGATTCCTTATACTTTTTGAATGCAACCTTTTCTCCTTAACCTTCCCTGACACCTCTTTTGAGAACCAATAGGTTTTTATTCCACTTTGTTTTCTTTATTTGTTTCACACAAAGGCTTGTTGCCTCCATGATGGCAGTTTTGATTTTTCTCCATTATTCTTCCACCTCTCCTTTCTGGCCGTTTGCTAATGCATTCCTCAGGTACTCACCCATTTTGCCAAAGTCAGCCCTTCTAAAGTCCAGTATCCTTATATTTGTATGGCTTATTTCCATGGTTGTGTTTATTGTGAAGCACACTGTGCAGTGGTCGCTTGTTCCCAGATGTCTACTGAATTCTAAATTTGTGATCCTCTCTCCATCTGAGAGTACCAGGTCTAATATTGCTCCTTCCTGAGTGGGTTCCACCACTAGCAGTCTAAGGCATGCCCTCTGTAGGGCATCGAGAATGACCCTGCTCTTGGATGTGGCTGCAGTCCATGTCATCCAGTTAACATCTGGCATATTCAGGCCCCCCATCAAGAGTATCTCCCCTTTTCAGCCATTTTGAGAATGCCCGCTATCATTTTCTTGTCCATTTCCTCCCCTTGAGACGGGGGTCTGTATACAACCCCTGTGCGGATTGTGATGCCATTCCCTGTCTCCAAGGTGACCCAGAGTGCCTCTTGTCCTCCTCCTTTACCTTTTAGTTCTGTAGCTTTGATCCCTTTCCTTATGTAGAGAGCTACTCCACCTTCTCTTTACCTCTCCTGGTCCCTTCTGTAGATTGTGTACCCTGGTATGTTGACATCCCGGTCATGGTTCTCCATGTACCATGTTTCTCTGACTTCCACAATATCCAAGTGTTCCTCTTCCATCAGGGCTACTAGCTCTGGAAGCTTGTTTTCAAGACTACGGGCATTGGTACTCATTGCCCTCCATTTAATGTTGGCTTTATACTTTTTTACCCCATCCCTGCTCTTATTGCCCTTGTCTATTTTTCCATTTGCCCCTGTCCTGTCCTCTGTCAAGCTCTGTACCTCAGTGTTTACCCTACTACCTGCCATGTTTTGTGGGGGGAGGCTTGAACATTCCTGTTTCTTATCAGCACCTCCCCCCTTGGCTAGTTTAAAAGCTTGCCAAGGAAACCTTTAAACCTGTCACCTATGAGCTTCTTTCTCTTCCTGGACAGATGCAGGCCATCATGCCAGTATAGACCTTCATCTCTTCAGGTGGACCCCCAGTCCCCAATGAAGCCAAAGCCCTGTGCTCTGCACCAGTTTGTAACCTTTCATTAAACTGCATGGTGTGCAGTACCCTAGCCTGACCCCTGCCATAGACTAACAGCACCTCTGAGAAGGTTACCATGCTTGCTACCTGTCTGAGGCCCCTCCCAAACTCTACAAATTCATCCTGCACTGCACTGATCTCATGCCTAGCTAGGTCATTTGTCCTGAGGTGGACAATGATATCTAGTTCCCTCTCCCATGATGCTGCTTCTGCAATCCTGAGGATTTGCTTCTTGTCCCTCCAAGCCATGGCACCAGGCAGGCACCTTACTTTCCTCTCCTCTCCCTTCCCCATGTCTACACCCCTAACAACTGAGTCCCCTATCAGAAGCTGTTTCTTTTCCCTGTGGTGTCCCTTGCCACTCTTTTGTGGGTCTCCCTTGTGGATGTCCCCAGCATTCTTCTTGGTCTCCACTGAGGGTGTCATCATAGAGGAACCTTGATTTGCCAGACTGACATATGATTTATGCCTCTCTTCCACTTCCCTCACCCTCCTAGAACCTATTGTGGTCCATCTGCTCTTCACACATGGCAACCTCTGAGACAGTGGTTGTGGAACTGGTGCTCTTTGGGTGGGGGAGGGCTCCTTAGTCCTTGCCAGTTCAGCCTGGGGTGGGCAACCTCCTCCCTCAGAGCCGACAGTTGTCTGCAAATAGGGCAGCAACGCAGGTTCCAGAATGTCTCCCGGAAAACTTCTGCCCCACAGCCAGTGCATTGCACCACTCCCCCACATGTCCCTCTTCCTTGTAATATACAATGAGTAATATATAAAATATTTATATATTTTTTGTGTGTATACTTACCCTTTATGCACTGTGCTGGGTTTTTTAGAATATGACAGTTCTGCCCCAAGACCTGTTGAGGAAGTGATGTCAGAACCTTGGCTATAAAGGAAATGCCATGCCCGGGTGGGTGGGGTGAGGGAAGGGTGGTGGTAGGCCACAACCACTGGTGACTATTAGAAACAATCAAATACACCACTGCTCCACCACCCTGGTGAGTACTGCCTTTATAGTAAGTCAACCAACACCACAATTTACTAGACCACTGCTCCTACACAAACCACTCTACTGAGTCCAGGGATAAAAATTAAAGTGCTGCTCAGCCAGCAGGACACTTCTAAAATGTTGCACAAATATCCTTCCAAATCCTAGGTCTCTAGCACAGGAATCAAGCAACTTCAGTTGTATTTCACCCCCTCTGGTTATAAAATTACTACACTTTAATGGAATCCTGCAGTTCTCTTCTTAATGCCAATAAGAAAACAAGCATTTGTCAATGCTGAACGGTCGCTTGCAGGTATTTGCAGTGGTGCTTGGCATGTATGGTGCTTTACCCTAATGCCCTTTGCTATTGCTGGTATTTGCACAATAAATTGTCAGCATGACCTTTTTGTTACCCCCATTGTGTGCTACATAGGCGGAAACATGTTTTGGGCAGGATGTGAAAAATGACAGCTGTACTGCTCATAAGGAAGTGTGGTAAAATGGCAATGTTGAAAATCTGGAGTGGAAATATTGAACATTTGCAAACCTAGGAGCGTGTGTGGGAACTGTGCAACGCACACTCGTAAAACAGTCATTTTTAGGAATTTTTTCACCAAATTTTCAACATTGCCATTTTAAAACCTCTGCTAAAGAACAGTGTCGCTGTGATTTTCTTACTGTGTCCCATACATTGATTTCACACACTGACAGCGCCATTGTGCACTACATGGGCAGAAAGATGTTTTGGGCAGGATGTGAAAAATGACAGCTGTGCTGCTCATAAGGAGGTGTGGTAAAATGGCAATGTTGAAAATCTGGAGTGAAAATATTGGAAATTCATAAACTTATGAGCGTGCGTAGGAACTGCGCAACGCAGATTCATAAAGCAGTCATTTTTATGAATTTTTTCACCAAATTTTCAGCACAGCCATTTTAAGACCTCTGCTCATGATCAGTGTCACTGTGATTTTCTTAATGTGTCCCATATATTGATTTCACAAACCGACTGCGCCATTGTGCGCTACATGGGCAGAAACACTTTTTGGGTGAGATGTGAAAAATGACAGCTGTACAACTCATAAGAAGGTGTGATAAAATGGCAATGTTGAAAATCTGGAGTGAAAATATTGAAAATTCGTGAACTTACGAGCCTGCGTAGGAACTGCGCAACGCACACTCATAGAACAGTCATTTTTTTGGAATTTTTGCACCAAATTTTCAACATGGGGTTTTTGGAACCCCTTCTCATGAATGATGTCACTGTCATGGTGTTATTTGAGCCTGAAGGGTGATTTTGTGCAGTGATTGTGCAGTGCCTGCGAAATCACCCTTCGGGCCAGAATAATGCCATGACGGTGACATCATTCATGAGAAGGGGTCCCAAAAACTCCATGTTGAAAATTGGGTGCCAAAATTCAAAAATGACTGAGATATGCAATAAAGTTGAAACCCCTATCTAGCCCATTATACAGCTTACCGGCATTTCCTCAGTTCGCAGTCGCCTTTGAAGAGTGCAGACGGTTCCCGTCCATCAAGATCATCGCGACGGAGTCCGGAGGTAAGTATGGGGTGGGGTGGGGAGGCTGGGTGCACAGTGGGTGGGTTCAGGTTGTGGGAGGGGCTGGGAGATGCCGTGGGACCGTTTTATTTTACAGGATTTAAAAACAAAAAACGATGACGTGGGACGTTTGCCACACTGGGGTGGCCCCAGCATGGCAGAAGATGGCTGGTGGGGCGAGGAGCTGACGGGGATTGGGGACCCCATCGGCAAAACAAAGGAATTTGCCACGCTGGGTGGGCCCAGCGGGCACCAAAGCTTTGGGGGGGGCCGCGTGACGCGCGCTGGGGAGCGCGGACACGAGGGGGATGGCATGATGCAGTGCTCAGTATGGCAGCGGTGCTTTCCTTTGAAGCAGAGGAACACCGCTGTCATACAGAGCTCCTGCACCCATTGATGCAGGACCGCCATGCCTGCTCAAGGAAACAGTGCATTGGATGGGAGAGGCACACCTCAAAAGTGTGCTACTCTCCCAAAACATCCCTGCGCATGCACGCAAGTGAACGTAGAAATGAAACTTTCTGTAGAAAGCGTAGCTTACCTTTCTAACATGTCCCTAACAATATTATGTTTTACCAGGTACCCAGTTCCTGAACTGCATTCTAGTTTGTTCTCTGCAGTATAGCAAGTTTCTCAACCTCCAACAGAAACAGGCAAGTCTTTTCTGACTGGCTTCTCACTGTGTAGTTTGCCTAAGACAGCTCAGTGATAAAAGCCCCACCCAGAATCAATTGATTGACTAGTGACAACGATGCTCCACAATGCACTACAGTGTTTATCATAGAGATGGAGGTTGGGGCCACCAGACACCAGGGAATGACACAATATTGGGAAAGCCAGACAAATACCACTAGACAACAGAAAACTTTTCATAGGGTGGGAAGAAGGTGCCACTAGAAACCAGGGAGTGGTCCATATAGGATGAGTGGAAAGAGAGTAGCACTGTACAGCAGGGAATGCCTGTTACAGGATGGGGAGGAGGCCTCAGTCTTGTGCAGGGAAAGACTGTCCAAACTGGGAGGGGAGGATGTTTGGGTGATGGCTATGCCAAAATTCCACAGCAAAGCTTTTCCCAGCTTGCTAGTGGTTTGAAGATGATGCCAAAACAAAACTAGCATATTGATATGCAACAAAACTGGGTAACTGTCAGCATATAGAAAATACCAAATGAGTTACAATGCACAGTCAGAGTGTTCTGCCACAGAGGGCATGTGATTCTCTCTGACCTTGCGAATGAAGCTCAAGTGGTCCGTGGGAATCAGAACCCCAAGGTGGCACAACACACTGGTTATACATAAAGTTGCTCATCCTGTGTTTTTATAGTGTATATTATTATGTGAAATATGTGCATTGTTGTTTATATATTTACTGGTTAGTGGTTATAAACCACTGCTAGTGAGTGCTCAACAGCTTTGTAAACCACATGTGTTGTTTATAGAGCTCCATAAACCATGGGCAGAACAGTACTGCAGCATCACCTAAAAAACCACCGAACAAGCTGTCCTCATGCTGGACGTTCACAAGTACTACACAATCGGTCACTCAGCATGAGACAAGCTTGTCAGCAGTAACAGTTACCCTCACAAAGTGTCAAAGACAATTTAAACCAAAAAACAGTAAATGAAAAAGTAAAACATGGAAAAATGTGATTCTATGGGGATTTTATGTGCCATCTCTGTGTGTGATGCCCATAGAAACCCCTCAGGCTTCATGAGGCATCGCACACCTCGGGGTGCATAAAATCCCCATAATCCACACTTTTCCATGCATTATTTTATATTTCTTTTTCACAGTGAAATTAACTTGTGCATCTCTCTAGAGGTTTTAAAATGCTGTTCTACCACAGAAGGGTACA
The DNA here is from genome assembly GCA_016271365.2 of Neoceratodus forsteri. Lineage (NCBI taxonomy): Eukaryota > Metazoa > Chordata > Ceratodontiformes > Ceratodontidae > Neoceratodus > Neoceratodus forsteri. The sequence goes on along the minus strand of CM028130.1, from coordinate 1,373,697,929 downwards.
ATCACATTCCATGACATTTGAACTATGGTACAACAGCATTTTAAAAACTATGGATTTCTATGTAGAACAGTACTTTACTATGCACTGTATCACTGCTGCTGTATGCTTAACCTTGGTCTTAATCCACCTGTGACCAGGCCTGTTGAACCCCATATGTTATCCAACCAAGCAGCTGCTTCTTTTGCAGCTTCATCTGCATGTGCCAGCTTGCTGTTTTCCACATGGAAATGGAAGGGCCTGCATTTTTAGGAGCAACTGACATGATTGCTAGTTCCAGGCAGGCAACTCACAACATGATGGTGCCTACCACAAAAGCTATTTTAGCCACATATCACATATTTTGGTTTGCATAAAGAGTTTAGTCCATAAAGCCTGGCTTATAATTTCCTTGTGCAAGTCAAGTGGTTACTGAGCACTACAGCCCTAGCCATAAAACAGCATAATGATTATGCTAGGCAAATAGCCCCATACATGTATACCTGCCAGCAAAGATGATCCAAGTATATTTAGGTGCACCCCCCCCGATCCCACTGCAATGCCCACAGAGTGCCTGCAGCTTCATCCCCTACCAAATTCATCATTATGGTGTTTTTATGAGTTATTTAATGACTGAGAGGGTTCTTGGGCAATAAATACCAGTTTACAAAAATGCACCATATAGGACCTGGGGCTGCAGCAGTGAGTAGGAAAATGGGCAGACTAGGTTGTCCATATGGTCATTGTCTGCTGACAAATTATGTGTTTATTAGGGCAGAAATAGCCACAAAAAATAAGATGACAGGACCTACTACTACACATGTGGATGTGCAGACCAGTTACATTTCACAGATCTTAGGCAGACCCACCATTGCAGTGATGGTGCTGTACTTGCAGTGCTGAAGACCCAAGTTTCAAGTGTTACCTTGGGAGTTGGAGGGTCAGCAAGAGGGAAGAAGATTGAGTTCCTGCTGGATTGCTCATCTCAGGGTGGGGTGGAGCAGAGTTTGGTGTTTGCCAGATACTATCAGTGGCTGAGGATAAGCAGGCTGAAACCACCAGAGTTGGGAAGAGGAGAGGCAGATGTCAGGTGTACAGCGCATGAGGGCATGCTGTACATGCTGCACTAGGAAAATCTGTGCACTGGCTGCATGATGACTCCAGCTGCCTATACGCCCTGTACCTGATGACCCAGACCGTGCTGCCTCTGAGGGATAGCAAGTCCTGGGGGGTGATGGCTTGGGTGGCTGGTATAATGGAGGCTGCCAGTGCATGAGGGAGAAATAAGACTAACTGGGAAAAAGAATAAGTTGACAGTAAAATTACTTTTAAAATGTTTTGTTGTTTGACCATCACATAAACATTTTGGTGTAGAGTTGCTGTTAAAGGGACACTTGTCAATCCTTTTTGCATTATATTATTTATAATTGAAAAAATATGTTCAATGATTGCTTACCTTCTCTATGATTCACTCAAGTTGTTGGTTGTTTTAACCACTGTGCTTTTTAGCTTAACTGAAATGCCTGCAAATAATGTATTTATTCCTATGTTGTTGCAAATCCTTGATCTACTCTTGTTGCATGCTTCATGAACATTAGGAACACCCCCAAAGAGTGCATTTACTCATGATACAATAGTCTCCCTTCCTCCCACTGCACCGTGAGTGTCTATGCTGTATTGGGAGTATTCACAGTTTCTTGGAAGATGCAGAGAGAGTTGAGGACAGTGTTAGATGAACTTCATGATAGAAAAATGTGGTCTAGTATGGGCTCAGTTTCATTTCTAAACAGTGTATAAGACTTTTACCTTTCTTTTCTGAACACATTCAGGATTTCACTCCCAAGAAATTATGAAAAAGTTAATGTTTGAGAAGGATGAAGACTTCACTGTTTTTAATTCAATGAGCAGAAATGAAAGAACACCAGCGGCCTCCTGAAGAAAGCTCCACCACCAATAAGTAAATGTCCTAAGATATGGAAGGCGGATGTAGTGTTGAACTGTGGTTAGTTGGACCTTCTTTCCATCATAATATTGTCTCTGAAACTGTGAAGCAGGATATCTGCGTTCAAGCACCGTCACCACCTCTGACTCACTGCCTGTCCCTGAGAAAGTGACCTTGATCTCCATTGAGTTTCTGCTCCAAGTTGTAAAATTATATGAAGATGGACCCCACTGAAATGTTGCATCTCTAGGGTTTTCTTGGTCATTAAGTGATAAAACACTATTTGACAGCATGCTGCTGACTGTGGGAGGGGGGGGTTAAGCTTGAAAAGGAATATGAACAGTGAGTAATGAATAGCAGAGTATTTGAGGTGCAAAAGTATTTGCCAGTGAAAATTTGAGAAAAGGTACTTGTACACCCTTTTGTAATGGCTTCCAGGACTCCCTAAACCTCATTTAAAAAAGATAAAATGCACACCCCATCCCCTTTCTTAGTCCTGCTCTGCTTGCAGATTTGTGCAGCTAGTCAGGTCAGAGGCTGAGAAACTGACACGAGGGCAAGAGCATGTTCTGAGTACCAGATTTGCCTAGTTCAGTTCTCTGGGAGGGCACTGAAGCTACACAGAGATGGGCCCATCACCCCCCTTGTGGCACATGGGTCTCTTCTGGAAAGTTTTAATTTACAATTGTGCCCTAACTGTGAGGATATTTTACACTGAAAGATTGAAGTTTACTCAAGAAGGTACTTAAATTGCATTTTAGGTGCATTTGCTGAGTATGGGTACCCAATTTGAAGTGTATATACTATAATTCCAAGGCACTTCAATAACATTTTTGGAACACACTCTAAAGGTGCTTTTCTGGAGTAATGCAGGAGTGTCCCAACTGAGAAGGTACTCCATTGGAGGTATATCAGGAACAACTATAAGGCACTTCATTAGCATTTTTACAACACACTCCCAGTTTACTCCGCACTTATCAGTAGATTGCTTGATAGTTACCATAAAGTTACTTGAATTTTTAGTGGCACATTTGGAGCATGTACCCAGTCTATGTGCTACTAGGTGACTACAAAATTACAAACAAGTGACTCCAGCTGGGTAAGGGAGTCTTTACTTGCATAAATGCAGTTTATTTCAGATAGTCATTTGGGACTTACCTCTGCCTCCTGTTTAACATTCAGGCCATCCCCAAGGGCTATACTGGTGGGATGGAGCCTACCCCAGACAGAGACTAGTTTCTGGCTTTGGGGGGTGGAGGGGTACCTCAGGGTGCCTCAGTCAGATGTGTGGCACCGTCAGTGAGGAGTGGATGTGCTCCTATAGCTTACCTGGACTCCCAGCTGGGTAGTTTCTAGCAGCACTGCACAAATGAGCTGGTTAAGAATTCATTATTCTTAACTAATAACTATGCTTATTATGTGGTGTACAGTTACTTATCAGCTAATACTCAACAAGTTTAGTATTGATCATGAATTATTTATTACATAAGCTCAACTAGCAATTAATGAATGCCAAACTAATACTCAATTCATGGTGATTAGTTAATTCTTAATTAGGAAATAGGTCAATGAATAACTGCTGAAACTGTTAAGAATTAGCTAGCAGTAGGTTGAGCTAGGAGGAGTTAGCCAACAAATCATTTTGCATGTGAAAAAATCAACCAAAGCAAAATTGAGGAATAATTGAACATCAACTAATTATTAGTGATCTGAGGCAGTTAAGCATTTGGCCTATTTTTTGTATAAGCTCAACTAGTAATTAATAAACACCAAACTAATACTCAATTCATGGGGATTAGTTAATTCTTAATTAGGAAATTGGTCAATGACTAACTGCTGAAACTGTTAAGAGTTAGTTAGCAGTAGGGTGAGCTAGGAGGAGTTAGCCACTAACTCATTTGCATGTGAAAAAATCAACCAAAGCAAAACTGAGGAATAATTAACAATGAACAAATTATTAGTGATTTGAGGTAGTTGAACATTAGGCCTGTGTTTTTTTTGTATGGGTGTGGCAAAGCATATGAAATGAAGTATGCAATGGTATCTCTTAATCAAGCACAGCCCAGTTCAACAAATACGTACAGAAAGGAACTTTCTGTTTGAGGCAACTTTTGCCATCAATTTTCTGAGCCTGTATTTTCAATGAAAGAGTGTGGCAACAGTTCAGTTGTGAGCATTTATGCTGCAGCAGCATCAAGTTCCCTGGATACTTTGTGATTATGGGGCAACTGTGAAACATGCCAATGACTTCACTGTTAGTGGCTGATGAAACACCATTTACTATTTGGATGTGTCTTTTTCACCACTTTCTCTTAGCGGTAAATCACCAAGCACCACCACAGAAAGGCAACTCAGGTTGTGACCAAAGGGAGCTGACATCATCCTTTCATTTCTAAGCAGTGCTTGTAGCACAAGGGTTGGCTCCCTTATCAGGCTTGAATAAATGCACAAAGAGGCATTCTGTTTGAAAACAGTTGCAAACACAAGTTATTGCTGTGAAGAAACACCTGTTTATTTCATAAGTGCAGCAAAGCACCCCGGTCTTTGGGTCTGACATGACTTTTCTTCAGGAACCTGACTAGGCAGATACACACTTCAAGCCTTTATATGACAAAATTTAAAGACATGCATACATACATACATATATAATTAGAGGCAAAAAACCCCATTTAATGCATTAGTTAGGGTTGTTCCACAGCGACGAAAGTGAGGAAATTCGCTGTTAGGGTTGAAAACCCTAACTCTGAATTCACCCCCCACAGCACCACACACACACACACACACACACACACACACACACACACACACACACACACACACATTCAAGTATGGGGGAGGACCAAGTCAACAGAACCAATGACAGACATCCAGCAGCAGGTGACAGAAATAACAAACAATTGTCTAAATGTACTACGAGACATCCCCACCCACCTGACCAGGTACTGCATGCTCAGTGGAGATCAACAGCAAAACTGAGGCCATGTACACCAAACGTACACATCTCTGATTGCAGCTGCACACAACGTACACACTTAGTAGTTGCATGGCCCTTACCTACCGATGCCCCACACCACACCACAACTGGTACTGTGCCGTTATTCAACATAAATGCTGAAGGTGCATGATGACAGTTGTAGAAAGGTTTTAACACTAGTGAGTATACATTAATTAAGAGAAGCACATAAATTAACTACAAGACACTAGCATGCTCAAGATAAAAGTAGCGATACATTTAGTAGGTGATTTACATAGTAGTACATTTACTGCAATGGTTTACTCAACATAAGGAGGCTGAAGTAAACGTATGGAAAAGCATTGCCTGTTCAACGCCAGAAATTGCACTGCCAGTATCACATGCATTCTTACTGATGAAGGTGTACTGCTGATGTACATTCATAGACCTTCAGTGTGTTTCAATACTAAAGATGCAGTAAGTATTCTTTGTAAGAAACATTGTAATTGCATTGATCAGGCCAAGCAACTTCTAAATATCATAGCACTACTGAGCCAA